>OU342621.1:7039274-9756774 GCA_910589645.1 Tinea semifulvella | reverse complement strand
TGCCCGGGGGCGGTGCCGTGCCGTTACAGTTGTGGATGTTCTGTCCCGCGCCCAGGATTTGGCCCTTCTTCTTGTAAACGGAGAGGAAGTCCTCGAGCTGGCTCTTCCAGGCGCGGAAGTCTTTCGTCTTGGTCCCGCGGTACACGAGCAGCGCGCTGCGGGGGTCGGCCGGCCGAGGGCGGTGCGCCAATCCGGGGGACAGCAGCGCGTCGTGGGAGCGCCGGTACGGGATGCGCGGGTCGATCCATTGTTGCAGGAACACGCCGAGGCAGGTCGCGAACAACAACGCCAGCGCGCAGTAGAACACCACGTAGAAGAGCACGATCTTGCCTGCAACAATCCCCGGTCAGTCCCGGCCCGGCCACGCCCGCGGACTTGCGTGCTCACCCCAGCTCCGCGGCGTGCGGCCCAGGAACTCGCCGGTCTCCTCCTTGTAGAAGGCGTCGCTCCACTTGCCTTTGCCGGACTTCCTCCCCGACTCGTTGATGGGGTCGTACTCCTCGGAGAGATACTTTTGAGTCATGGTAACGCGGGTGCGGTGCTCTACAAAATTCAATTATAAGAAACGCCGCTATTCATTACGAGTAAATCGACTGTACCGATTAATTAATTACTTATAAACATAGACCAAATAGCTCTTATAAATTACTGATTATTACTGAAATAAAGAAAAATTACGGCAGTTATAGATAAAAAAACAATACGAATAAAAACAAACCGACCGTCCGACCGGGACAATAATGGACACAGACTAGTACATGTCTATATATATAATCTGTGACACAGACCATATAATGGAAAATCGTTACCTCAATGCTATTCGTTCCCATACGCGATAATGGGGTGTATCACTAACTTTTTATCACGATAGATGGCGCATGATAGATGGTACCTAATATAACTGTCAGTTGCATAGAAAACTTGTATTTTATGAACGAAATTTATGATTTTCCGGATATTATGCCAAAGTGAGCAGCTTTTAAGTGCACAAATGGAGATTTCCAAGCGAAATTAAAGATATGGTGATCTCAAAATTGCCGCTCTATTAATTAATCCTTTTTTTCTTTTTAAAGACGGTGTACGCTTTTCTAATTCATTATCAAATAAAACATTCAAAAAATGATGCGACATAGGTGTAAAACAAGGTACCATTGCCGCTAGCGACACCTAAAAAAAGCTTTGCCTGATACACCCCATAGTAACCGACGCACGCTTAAAGGTGTTCCGATACGCGCTTAAACTGTTTTGCCAAGCTGTGTGACGTCACAAATAACATCATTTCTCGCGCTTAGACTACTCACGATATCGTGGTAGATCGCTCTGAGCGCTGTCAGTTTTTTGTCATTATCCCCTCATTCCGATTCGCGTTTAGAGCGCTTAGAACGAATATGATACTGACCGTCGTTCCGAATCAAATATCGCGATTTGGATGCTCAGAGCGTGATATCAATTCGGAACGGTCTAAATCACATTTTCATTCATAAAATATTAGTTTTTTTTTAATGTTTAAAAGATAAATTGCGGATTCCACATCTTTGAGTATGAATACTAACAAATATACATCTCTCGGTTTATTCATCTTTATATGTGTAAAGTTTCATATTATTAAATTATTTTGGTCTTTTAAAATAACTTGCCGTGTTACAGACATTTTTTTTTTTCACTTCCTACTTAAATAATAATTATAGATTTGTTTTAGAAGTAATATACAAACAGTATAAACGAATTACAATAATAAATAATTTAAAAGAAAACCTAATATTAAATTAACGTGAAAATGGCGAGGGACATTATTTATTTTTTTATTTTTTTATTATTTACTTATTCCACAGCTGTATTTTACAAATAAATATTTACATTCAAATGATTACCGAACACCTAGCCAATTACGGAATAACATTATTTTCACTAAACATATAGCATGAACGGATTATTAACAATTTAAACTATTAAAAATAAACATAAGAATAAAAATAAAGAGACAATATTTAAAAAATCCATCTACGCACTTATGTAAGTGTATGTATATGTGAATGTGTAAATTGTAAGTGTGAATGAGTGAAAATGTGTAGTTTCATTGCATTGTGCATATCTAATGTATTATTTACATAGAACTACACCTCCATCCTGCTCAGAATCCTTCCTCTGAATTTGTGTTTAGACAGACAGAAGGGGTCGATATCTGTAAACAATTTGTTGTATCTTCTTGTTATTCTGCTCACAACAGAATTAGATGCGTAATTAGTTCGGGTGCTAGCGGGGACAAAAAGATCCCGATGTCTAGTATTGAAGCTTGGCACTCTGATACGTAAGATATCGGCCACCAGCTTTGAGTTATCAAGAGCCCCGCTACACACGTCATGCAAGAGGGACATTTCCATCAGAATACGCCTGTCTTTTAGCTTTACCAGTCCGTGCCGGCGACAAGAGGATTCATAGTTCTTCGTAAAATCGTGACTTTTATAGTTTAGGTACCTTAGGAATTTAAATTGAATACGCTCAATATCATGTTCGTATATGATATACTGAGGGTTCCAGATTACAGAGAAGTACTCCAGAACGCTTCGAACATACGCAAAGTATAGTAACTTTATACATGGTACGGTTCGGAACGGTTTGCTTACACGGATTATAAAACCAAGATTTGCCTTATTTGTAATAGATTCCACATGTGCAGCAAATGTGAGCTTTGAGTCAAGGATTACTCCAAGATCTCGTATATGTTTACATTTGTGTTATTAAGTTTGTAATTGTATTTAAAAGGATTATTACTACGTGTAAAACTTATGTGAGCACACTTAGCTGCATTAATTCCGATTTTATTATCGACGTAGTATTTTGAAAGCCTATCCAAATCGTCTTGTAGTTTTTGACAATCACTTTCATTAGATACGCTAAAATAGACCTTCTTGTCATCGGCATAAAGTAGAAACTTGGCGTGGCTAAAGCAGTCACCTATGTCATACAGATAAGCTACATAGAATAACGGGCCAAGCAGAGATCCCTGGGGCACGCCAGATGGTATTGCGACTTGCGATGAGTGACACCCGCCCACAACAACCGCCTGTTTACGGTTCTCTATATATGATGCGACCCATCATAATAAGTCCCCGTGAATACCCAATTCGCATAATTTGCGCAGCAGGATGGTGTGATCTACTCGATCGAAAGCTTTTTCAAAATCTGTGTAGATCACATCAACCTGACAGCCGTTCTGAATGCTACGGAGGACATCGTTAGTAAATACAGCCAGGTTTGTCATCGTGGAGCGGCCTGTCACGAACCCATGCTGTTCTGCAGGAATGCCCTGCAATATTATAGGGTATATATGTCTATATACTGCTTTTTCCAGTAACTTACTGAACACGTTTAATATCGAAATAGGTCTATAATTTTCAATATTCATTTTTGATCCTTTCTTGTGTATGGGTACAATATTTGCATCCTTCCATATTTTTGGGAATACACCGTCACTTACAGACCTATTAAAGATAATACTTATGGGTAAAAATTATGACAAAAAAACTGACAGCGCTCAGAGCGATCTACCTCGATATCGTGAGCAGTCTAAGCGCGAGAAATGATGTCGTTTGTGACGTCACACAGCTTGGCAAAACAGTTTAAGCGCGTATCGGAACACCTTTAAGCGTGCTTAGGTTACTATTATAGCGTATCAGAACGATAGGTATGTCGCGCGCCATTTTCAAGTTTATTTAAATTAAGTTTTCTTTTAAATTATTTAATATTGTAATTTGTTTATACTGTTTGTATATTACTTCTAAAACAAATCTATAATTCATATTTAAGTAGGAAGTGGAAAAAAAATGTCTGTAACACGGCAAGTTATTTTAAATTAACAAAATAAGTTAATAATATTAAACTTTACACATATAAAGATGAATAAACCGAGAGATGTACATTTGTTAGTATTCATACTTAAAGAATCCGCAATTTATCTTCCATGCATTTAAAAAAATATATATAATTTTATGAATGAAAATGTGATTTTGACCGTTCCGAATGGGGTGTATCAGGCAAAGCTTTTTGTAGATGTCGCTAGCGTCACTGGTACCTTGTTTCCACCTATGATTGATCATTTTTTAAATTTATTTGTAGTTTTACATTTTTATAACAGAAACATGTATTTTAACTAAACATTACCTACCTTAAAAGACGAATTAAGTAAGCGAACACCGTCTTTGAAATAAAAAAAGGTTGAATTAATAGAACGGCAATTTTGAGATCATCATATTTTTGCTTTCGCTTGGAAATCTCGATTTGTACACTTAAAAGTTGCTCACTCCTGCATAATATCCAGAAAAAATACAAGTTTTCTATGCAACTGACAGTTATATTAGGTACCATCTATCGTGATAAAAAGTTAGTGACACACCCCATTGATATCACGCTCTGAGCATCCAAATCGCGATATTTGATTCGGAACGACGGTCAGTGTCATAATCGTTCTAAGCGCTCTGAGCGCGATTCGGAATGAGTCTATGTTCGACTTAAAGCCACAGACTAACTTAAAGCATATAAAGCACAGACCATATACCTCTCATTCCGAATTGCGCTCAGAGCGTTTCTTTGAACCAGTATATACTTTTTAATTCATTGCGTGTTATTTCGTACTGAGCTTTTGTTAAGGTGAACGTTACCACGAAATGCACTAGGAAATTAAACTTCACAGGGCTAGCGCATTTTGGTACAGCAGCGCTATAAAGACTAGTTTTCAGTGCCTAAATCAGATGAAAAAATAACAATTGCGAATTTTGATTAGCTATATGGCACAGACTATATATGGTCTGTGCACAGACTATGAAGAGTAGGTCTGTGACATTTTGGTTCTAAATATTCTGTGGTCTACTTTTATTTTCTCTCAGTACCTATTTGTTTGCTTTCTAATAGCTATATGGTCTGTGCTTTCTGACTTATTTAATTACCAGCGATGGCTTCGTCATTTCATAGGATTCTGGTGGTGATCGGCCTGTTGTCCCTGTTCCACTCGGCCTTCTCGGCCGCTCAGCGTAAGTACTTACCGGACGGGGCGCGGTCTGGCGGCGTGTACTGACGGGTGGTGGTGTTGCAGATCGGTCGTACCTGCGCATAACGTCGCAGCAGTTCTCGGGGCTGCCGCTGGACATGGCGGTGCAGGCGGTGGCGTCGCTGCTGGCCGTGCTGTGGGGCGTGCTGGCTCGCGCGGACTCCTTGCGCGCGGTCACGGCGGCGGAGGAGGGCCGGGCGGCGCGCGCCGAGGAGCTCCACAACCTGCCCTCCTTCTACATCTTCAACCACCGCGGACGGAACCTCGCCTCTTTCCTCCTTCCCCACTAATACATCTTACACTTAAACTCGTCGTCAAAAATCTTTTATTTTGCCCTATGTCGCTCAACCCACGGGACTTCCAGTACCTCCTGTGGCTGTTGTCAAACACTTCACTAAACAGAATGGTTGTTACAAGTTAGCTATTTAGTTGAAAATCCAGTCTTTTTTGTTTTTTTATAGACCTACATATGTGATGGATTAGGTCATATCTCAAAAGTTGATCAATATAAGCATAGAATAACTGAAATGAAAACACAAATCTATAACAGATACAAATGTAAACGAGTTGATTAGACCATTTTTATATTGGCTATTGTTTTTCCATTGCAATTCAGAATATTATTTTTATATTATTAGATTGAGCATTTTAACTAAGTTTTATGCAATTTATTATCAAGTAAATGAATGTTTCAGTAAATAACACACTGTGGCAAACACAACTGAAAACTTGTCACTAAAAGGTTGACCTTTGCAGAAAATCGCTAATGGTTGGCTCACATGATACTCCTACAACACGCTTTCAGTTCTATTTTGTGAACAATTGTGGTTTTGACTTGAAGTATAAAGCTGTAATGTTCCTGGACATCCAGGATAGTGACAGTTCTGATACAATATCACTACACACACTGTCCAGTTGCACAATTATTACAAAATATTGAGGTATATCTACTCTCTATCCAAACTATTGCCTCTCGAAATAACTCTTAGAAACTGCTGCACATGAAGCAATAAAATCTAGCAATTGCCAATGAGCCGTGTATTTTTTATTTTATTTATTTTTAGTTTAAAAAGTACATATTTACAAAATATCACCTACTTGCGACCCAAACAAGACGATGTTCCATAAGAGTGACGGTGAGCGGTAACAATCCCCATGGGCCGAGGCCGGTGCCAGGGTTAATTACATCAATATGTTGACCAAGTCGCCAATGTGGTTAAATTTATTTGTTACCTCCTACAATTATTTAAATTACTAAAATCTAAACTATAAAAGTGTTTAAAATATTGTATTACTATATTATAAATACTAATAGGTATTTTATAATAAAAAAATATAAATATATACAATATATGGTTATAACAATAGTATAAAATAATATAAAATTTGGCTGAAATTATTTTGTATAAATATAAGGTTATACAAATTTGTTGTAAAACAATATAGCATCATTATAATTGAGTCGCAGTTTACAAGTTTAGTTTGTGGAAATAAATTAAAACCTTTTGCAGAACAAATCAAAACTATGTCTCGTCATGTCAATGTAGGCATAACCTGTCTTAGTTTGTAAATCATTTACCTTGTTCAATATAAAAATCATTTCCACTTGAAGGTTAGAGATTTCCATGTTACATAGTTTGTCAGGTTAGAACTCAGGTACATAGAAATAAAACAATGCAAGTGGAGGTCATCAATGCTTATCATAACTTATAATTACTTAAACATAACTTAATGTAGGCAGAGTACAATCTGTGGGCTACCTTCCTCCTCGAAATCCCCCTCTGCTGCGACCTCCACCACCGAACCCTCCTCCACCCCGCCCGAATCCACCGCCGCCTCCACGTCCGAACCCTCCTCCGCCTCGTCCTCCTCCTCCGCGTCCAAATCCTCCACCTCCTCGACCAAATCCACCTCCTCCTCCTCTACCGAAGCCCCCTCCTCCTCCCCGGGCTCCTCGCGGGCCTCCCCTGCCCCTCGCCCGTCGCGCCCCCGGAGCTTGCGGCAGAAACCTTTTCAGAGGAAGAAGCTTGGCGGGGTCGATGTACAACTGTTGTCCATCCTTGAACGATTTGGCCTTGACGTTGTCGCTGAGCTTCACTGACACGTAATAGTCTCGCAGGTTGCCGAAGATCTCGTCCACCTTGCCGACCTGCTCCTTGCTTTCCAGGTAGAGCGGCGCGTTGAAGTAGGGCACATCCTCGATGTCCACCTTGCAGACCAAGTCGTCTTGCACGCTCCACGAGAACCTGGCGAATTGCGTGACGGACTCGGGCGGCCCCATGTCGGCCTGACGGAAGCCGCCGCCGCCGCGACCTCCTCCGCCGCGGCCTCCTCCACGCCCACCGAAGCCTCCTCCGCCGCGGCCGCGACCTCCCCCGAAACCGCGGCCACCGCCTCCTCCTCTACCGCGGAAAGACATGTATTCAGTCGGACCACAATAATATAACCTCACTTTTCGCCACGAGCGAGCCGCGCCGTGGTGTTTGTTTTTTACAATCTGTCAATGTCAACCGTCAACAATTTGACGTAGCATTGTATTTCATAATGGAAAGGCTAAGAACTGCGCTTATACAGCCTGATCCATTCAAGCATTTTTTAATCATACAATATGACGCAGTCATACAAGTCACCGAGGAACAATTCACAATACAAAATCATGCGTTATGTATAAAAATGAAATACCCCCAACCACGTTATTACCAACTTATTTTGATAGGATAAGCTTTTGCAATATGCGGCTATTAGGAGTCACAAAATAAACTTATTATTCTTATTTTTCTATTTTACTTTGATTTTTTATTTGTCTCACCCTTTTATAATTTAAGATATCGTAACGAGTATCTTCACGACCGCAATGCTTTGCGGGATCAGAAACGATGCTTTTATTTAGCTGCTATAGATAGGTTATATTGTATTAGCTGTGTACAGTCAAAAGTCTGCCTTTTAAAACTTTTATTAGATAGGTACTTGACGTTTGGGCACAGTTGCACAAAACATTCTGGAAGTTTACTTTCTTTAAAAGTTATTAAAAAATAATCTGCTACCCGATCATAGATGCGTACATACGTAGGGACACAATAAGCACTAATTAAAAGGTTGACATTGAGACCGTTATTGCTCAGTTGACTATTAGTAAAAGTTCAAAACGGTATAAAAATCAAAGCTAGGCTAATCGGTACAGAATGAATTAGTGTATGACATAAAGTCGTCTTTGACGTGCACTTTCAAATTGATTATATTGTTGTTTCTACTGCCTACACTACCGCACTACCGTACTACGAAAGTTGTGCTAGTGGACGTTAGATGGCGTCACAAATAATGTAACAAACATTTTGTATGAAAATGTCTCCAACCAATGCACTCTCTATCTTATATTTGAACTCGGAGTATTTAACCTTCGAATCCTCGATTGGAAGTTCGACGCTTCGAATGACAAGTATTTTAAATAAGTTAGAAGTGGGGTCGGGCTCCCCCCCCCATGGTCCTTTGTTTGTGGTTTCGTTTTGACAAGGAGTATTTGTTATAGTAACTAACACAATCACTCAAAAATTGGACGGTAACCGTTTTTTAATTTAATTCGACCTAACGTTAAAGTAGCCGTCAAATTTATATTTTTTTAAACCATCCTATTTTAGTAATTACATGAAGCAACCAAAACCAAATGAAAAGTTGTGCGATACGCGTTGGCAACTGCAATACGACCAATGTTGTCACACGGCGCGACGCAACTCCCAACATTTCTGTCATATTTTACCTTAGAGGAACGATTGTTCTAAGTATTTCAGGTATCAACTGCACCTTATGGTTTTGAAAAATGGATGAATTTGTAGTCTTGTTCATGAAGATATATATACCTTATATATTTTTTATTATTATTACTGACACAGACTTAAAGAACAAGATTTTGGATTCGCCCTCATATTAAAAATCCACATACCTAATCTATTGTTTTTTTTTTGGGTAACCTTGTAAGAAACTTTGCCTCTCTCCGAACGTCGCACTATCACAGACGTGTCATACCTGTTCTCGATAGTTACCTCCAGGATTGACTGCCCCAGTCTTCTTAATCTCTGTAAGCTGCAGGTTACGAAGTCGTCCAGAGAACGGAGATTATTTCTTGTCCCATTCTCCAAAACTAACTACCAACAGAATTCGTTCATAAGCAGGACATGCAGTTATGTTAATGATTATTGCAACGACTTGGATCCATTTATATTATCTCCGACAGCTACACGACGCATTCTTACAAAACGTTTCGCCAGTGGTTCTCATCAATAGTATTATATTTACATATATTGTAAATTTATTGTTTAGTTTATTTCATTTTCTATTTTATTTTTTTTATTAGGTATCTATGTATAATTGTTTTTAATTTTATTTTTTTTTAGTTTTTTTTTTGTTCTATGTTATGTAGTTTATTGTTCTTAGTTTTAAGTTTAGGTTAATTTTATTTGTGTTGTTATTGCAGCGAGCACCACCTAATTATGTAATTTTACCTATCGGTGGCAACTTGTCAATAGCCATACCCTACCCATATGTACTCTATATATATTTTATGTATCTAGCTGTAAGTTGTCCTTAAACAATAAATAAAAAAATAAAAAAAAAGAAGTACCTTATATGAAAATGTTACGAGCCAAGTGAACCGTTGGACCACACCAAACCCTCTGTCGGAGTGGGGGGTATAAAGTACTTAGATTCGTGACGGCCGACAATGTTCTGACGCACTGACCGACATCTGATAAAACTGACCGATGACGGAGTTTGTCATTGTGATGTTTGTATGAATTGTATTGGCCGATAATTGGTTGCACATTGTGCGGCGACCTTCCTCGGCCGCTCCCGTGCGCCGCTGCGTGCGCGCCGGACGGAAATATCTGTGCGCGTGCGCCGCGGCTCGGCAGTACTCGGCAGTGCGCGTCTCGGCAGCGCGGCGGGCGGACATGTCGGGCGCCAAGAGCAACGGACTGGACGGGTACGAGTGGGCGCGCGCTCCGCCGCCGCCCGAGGGCTCCGTGTGGGCGCGCGCCGGCCGCGTGCTGTACGACTCCAGGGACGGCTCCGTGCTGGGCCGCACCTCCAAGCGCTGGGGTCAGTCTCTTGCGTAACGGGGATCGGCGACGCTCGCAGACGATAATCTCTTATAATTAATTCTGTACTTAGCGCCGCGGCTTGTATATGATATGTACCTGTCTCGTCAAAACAGACTCTCCTAAACCTGGTCTCTCGGTTACCGCATAAAACTCACAATCCGATACATACCTACGAGTACATCGCTACCTAGTCGCCGCGTTCCATGAGGAACGAGGAATCCTTCGCGTCAAAATCAGATCGTAACACCGCGTCGCCCCGAGAGGTGGAATGGTATTTTGGATAAACATACAGGATATGATAATAACAACGTTTATTTCTCTCTTATAACAAATGGTATTAATAATTGAATTGCTAATAGCCTCGGCTATATGCGCTTTCAGGGTTCCACCAGGAACTGACACAGTATTATTATTTAAAACCGGGGTGAATTAGAAATATTTATATGTTATGTATCGGTATCCGATAGTACTACTGACACATCTGAAATGACTGCCGGGCTCGGTTCCGATGTGCAGTACATACCGGCGATGCACGTCACCACGGGAGTATTTCCAGCCGCGACGTCATTCCGCGCTATAGTTAGACCGTCGCATTACTACACCGATAACATTTGGGACGCGATATCGCGCGGGATGTAAACAAAGACACAATCTCGATGTTTATCCGCGACCTCGCGTGACGTCACAACTATGCTGCAGGTATCGCCTTGGTGTTCTACGGACTGTTTTACGCGGTGCTGGCGCTCATGTTCTCCATCTGCATGGGCGGACTGTTCCTCACCATCCGGGACGAGCGGCCCTCGCACACGCTGGCCTCCTCGCTCATCGGTCAGTAAGCAATTAGCGCGGTTAGCTACCGTCACGAGGTCGGCCGACACTCACGTCATATGTTTCAGGCGAGAACCCCGGCGTGGCGGCGCGCCCCTACTCCGGACTCGGCCTCAACCTCAGCGACACCGTCGCACAGATCGAGGAATTCCTGCGCCGTGAGTGTTCCTCCTCACTCCCCCGAGTCGCGGAGACATCTCGCTCACTCTCGGTCTGTTGCAGCGTACGAGAACGTGTCCTGGTTCATGAAGCTGCGCGGCTGCAAGGCCGACGACAACTACGGGTACCCCGACACTCCCTGCTTCTACATTAAACTGAACCGGGTGAGTGTCGCCGGACGAATGTGCCGGGTGTAGACAGACAGCGGCTGTAACATGTCGTTGTTTCAGATATTCGACTGGGAGCCGCGGGTCCTGGAATCGATGCCGGCGGACGCGGACGAGCAGCTCCGCCAGCACGTCGCCAATCTGACGGCCGCCGAGGTCAGCGCCTTTCACTTTATGTAACATCTCGGCGGACACCGAACTGGCCGTCATATTATATAATTATGTAATTTTACCTATCGGTGGCAACTTGTCAATAGCCATACCCTACCCATATGTACTCTATATATATTTTATGTATCTAGCTGTAAGTTGTCCTTAAACAATAAATAAATAAATAAAATAATCGTCGACGTAATCCTAAAACTCGCAAACACGTTCCAGAGACAGCAGGTGTGGGTTAGCTGCTGGGCGGAGGAGCCGGCCCAGCTCCAGCTGACCTTCCCGTGGGGCATGGGACTGCCGGCGAGACACTACCCGTTCCGCAACCAGTTCGGCTACCTGAGTCCGCTGGTGGCGGTGCGCGTGTCGCCTAGCGCCCCCTCTGCCGCCCCCTCCTACATCCGGTGCCGCGCGTGGGCGGACAACATCCGCTACGACCGCAGCCTGAAGGAGCCCTCCGGGTACACCCGGATCACGTACGAGCGGCTCTCCGGGTGACGGCCGGCGCGGACGGATCTAACATCTCAATAGTGTACTTAATTAATAAAACTAAGAATTTATCGTACCGAAAACTAGATATTTATTAACTGTTATCGTTTTAAAGCTTTATAGATGTTAAAAACCTCCGCTCGGAGTGTTGTGGACCACGGAATTAGTAATATAATTATTTATTGAGAGCTCGCGTGACGCGTGCGGGTATTTATTAAAATAAACGTATAGACAGATGTGTGCGGTTTTATTCTACTCCAGCATGAGTTCGAGGTGCACGGTGCCGACCCCGTCGTGTCGCTCGTACGGGATGTTGCGCGCCCAGGCGCGGCACTCTATGTTGATGAGCACGCCGGGGCGCGGCCGCTGGAAGTGCACGGCCACCAGCGGACTGAGGTAGCCCTCCTCGTTGCGGTACGGAAAGTAGTACCCGGGGAAGGCGCGGGCCGGCAGGTAGCTCACGGGACCCAGGTTCTCCTTGTCGGCCGGGTTCTCCCCCTCGCAGGACACCCACACGGCGTCGGCCAGCGAGGCGTCGTGCGCGGTCGCGTTGCGCACGTGGTCGGACAGGTCTCGCGGCATGTCGGCCGGCAGCGCGTCCACCGCGTACGGTTGCGGTCGCCAGCCGTAGATCTTGTTGAGCTTGAGGAAGATGCAGGGCGTGTTGGTGTGGTAGGCGAAGTGGTTGTCGGCGGTGCAGGGCGCGAAGGCGCGCGCGTCCACGTGGCAGACGCGGCCCGGCGGCGGCGGCAGGCGGTGGTCGCACTTGTGCACGTTGCGCGGTGCTGCGTATTCCTGCAGGAAGCGGGACAGCTCGGCGACCCAGTGCGCGCGCGACGCGGGGTCGGCGCCGCGCGACCAGATCACTGAGCTGGCGGCGTGCGGCGGCGCGGGCCGGAACCCGAGCCCGGGCGCGCTCCCGATGGCGCTCTCGTCCAGCTGCCAGCGCGGCACTTTGTCGTCCAGCAGCGCCAGAAAGGACCACATGCAGACGGCCACCAGCGCTCCCAGCGCCACGTAGAAGGTCAGGTAGAAGAGACAGATCTTGGCTGCAATACAAAGAGACGGTTAGCGCGGGTCGGCGGACGGAAGAGGCGCTCGCGGAGACACGCACACCAGCTGGAGCCGGTGCGGCCGCAGATCTCGCGGGTCTTGGGGTTCCAGAGGAAGCGGCGCGCGCGCTGGCCCCCGCTGAGCTCGGCGTCCTCCCGCTCGCGGTAGTAGAGGTTGAACCTCTCGAGACTGGTGAGGTCGGAGGGCCTCTTCTTGACGGTCATGGCGTGCGGTCGGGGCGGGCGGAGCGCGCTCACTGCGGGACTGCCGGGACCCGACGCGAGCGGGCGGACGTGCCTCGTTACTGCGGCCTTAAGTGACGAGGTCTCGTTTTATTAATCGTCTCTTTTCTCGAATATCTTCTTTATGTTTCCTTTTTAACCGGCCAAAGTTTCTCACTAATTCGCGCGAAGAAAATAGAATGAAATCGAGCGACACGTGCCGAACATGACAGGCGCGGGGGGTAGCGGGCAGGAGTCTCCGAAATGGCCGTAGCTGAGGTCCATTATATATGAGTATTATGTTCCTTGATGAGGTCGATGAGCCGCGCACTCGTGGCTGTCAACAGTTTCGGCGACGACAAGCGTCTACTTCGTTCCATAAACATTAAATAAATTACTAAATCTATATGCATCTAAGGACAGCTTTTCAATAGTCCAAAATGAGGAGTAATTATATATGTAAGAGTATATGCTACTTGGTCGCCCGCTCCCGTGCCCGCTCCCGTGCCCGCTCCGCCGCCCGCTCCACTCGGCCTAATGTATCCTTAGTGTAACGAGGCAGTTAGTCCCGAGGCCGCAGTAATGAGCGCGCATCCTCTCGAGTGGGAGTCACAACTCTCCGGAGATCGAGACTATATCTCACGCGGCCAGTCCGTCCTGCGAGTTCCAGGAAGGCGAGCCCACTCGCGATCCTACCGACACAGCCGTTATTAAAACGGTCGAACAGAACTTGTTCAAACGAATTCGATCTCAAAACCAGGGAAGTTCGTTTTGGCAGCTTTATTATACAACAAATACAGCAAACTTTTACACGTAATATTTAAAGAATTTCACCCGAATTTACGAGTAATGATTCAGTTAAATAGTTAAAAAATATCAAGATGTACGATGGTATGGAAGTTTGTTTGTTACGTTCCTGTTATGATGAAGCTACCATGGATAGAGATCCAGTAGAGATGTCGCTTGTAAGAATGTCCCGAACGAGTTGATTCCACATTTGTGACGTTTGTAATGGCGGAGTGGTCGGCTCGCAGCGGGACCGGACGGGTCGCTCCTCCTTCATCTCACTTGTCAAAATCTTTTTGGGGCATAGGGTTCGCACAACACTCCAAAACTTTACTCACAGAAATAATAACACTGCCTGCTAAATAAAGTTATATTGGAGACTCGCACATCTGTCACACGCGTGATGGTGGAATGCTCTTCCGGTCCTCTTCTTACAACCTGAAAGGAGCTTCTCGTCACGACATTGATGTCCGTTACTCTATTAACCCCAAAGAATACAAGGTAGCAAGTATAAAAAAGAAGGGTGGAAGTCGTGGTATCCCTGAGTATGTTTCACAAGCTATAAGCCACGGTTAGTGCTCTCAAGAGTTCCATAACCTCATTCCTTCATATATTAAGTACGAGTATGCACCCACGTACCGTCTAGCCACTTACACTACGCTTAAATTTAATTTGAAGACTCTTTTATATCCGTCGCACACTGAAGATGTGGAATGCTCTCCCAGCCAGTGTTTCCTGGAACCTGGAGTCCGGGCTAAGTTGTTCAGTTGCTCCCATTGTTGGACCTCGCGTACCGCTTAACGTCAGGGTGACGCGTGTCTCATCAATGCTCAGTAAAACAATAATCCCATTGGGGTCCGCGGTGGCAGCCCTGGGGGCCGGTCTCTTTCGGTTGGGACATATAAAAGCTCGTCCTTACGTCGGGTCGTGACTCCTGTCCGCCATGCTCTCAGTGCTGGTCGTGTTGTGTGTTGGGGCTGCCGCTTCCTCCCTGGCGCCTTCCGAGAAATTGTTGGGCTCCGTCATCGACAAGCTGCACGCGCACAAGCATCGCCCCACCGCGCCGCCACACTACCTGCAGGGCCAGATACAGGGACAATACGTCTCCGGTGGACAGGGACAGTACGTCTCCGGAGAACAAGGACAGGGACAGTACGTGTCTGGCGGTGGTCAGGGACAGTACGTGACGGGGGGACAGGTACAGGGACAGTACGTGACAGGGGGGCAGGCACAGGGACAGTACGTGACTGGGGGGCAGGCACAGGGACAGTACATGATTGGTGGCCAGGGACAGTATGTGACTGGAGGACAACAGACGTCTGGTAGTCAAGGACATTACGAATCAAGCGGTCCGGGACAACACGGGTCTGGTGGTGTAGGGCACTACGTGATTGGGGGACAACAGACTTCTAGTGGACAGGGACAGGGACATTACGTCACTGGGGTGCAGGGGCAACACGGATCTGGTGGACAGGGGCAGGGACAATATGTGACTGGGGGGCAGGGGCAACATGTATCTGGTGGACAGGGGCAGGGACAATACCTGACTGGAGGGCAGGGGCAACACGGATCTGGTGGACAGGGTCAACATGGCTCTGGGGGACAGGTGCAACATGGTTCCAATGGACAAGGGCAACATGGTTCCAGTGGACAAGGACAGCACGTGCCAGGAGGCCAGCACTTCCTGGTGCAGGGCCAGGTGTACGTCCCAGGACAGGAGGTGTGTGTATGTCGGCCGAGGGACTCGCTCGATGACGTCACCACCGCGAGTGTCCCACACATGTAACCTCAACTATAATAATGAGATGGTACAATGTTACAAGTCAGTTTGATAATTCTGAGAATGAATTGGAACGTAAAGTTGTCGTCACAACAACAATCTAGATTCAATAAGTGTTGAGGTATCCGCGCACGCGGAATTAGTCAAGGTCACGTCGACCGATGCAATAGGTTTCTACCTCGGCTTACCTACTTCTATATATTTACAAACAGTGGCCATAATATTGTCGCGTTGGCCTCTTGGTAGGAAAGTTTTTTATTTATGTACTTTTGCTACATGCAATGCAAGCTACTGTAAGATTTATTTAATGTTTGATCAGTACGTAGATTGTAACTAAATTGTACCCATGATTAGAGATTCCATAAGGAACACTTTTCTCATAGCCATAAGGACTATAGGTAGGTACTACAGAAGCAAGCCTTGGTCAAACTTAATTTATTGCTTAGAATTAATAAATTGTTTTAAATTATTGTTGTTTTTTTTTCTTTCCATAGCTTTGCAATGATTTGGAATGATTGGAAGCTACGAGTAGCTCACATTCGTCACGAACCGTGCGTGTTATGTTTGAGTGCGAGTATATTTGAGTCTCCCAGCGCTCGACGACCAATGCGAATGTGAGCTCGTAGGCCTAAATAAATCACCAATCTCGTGAAACACTTGGACGTTGAGTGGCTCTGACCTATAGCGACCCAACATTATGGAATCTAAGTACTATCTGTATCGCGTCTTCCGAAAACTGTAGTTCTATTCTGTTACTTAAGCGCCAACGTTATATAATGGAATCCTTTAAATAACGGAACTGTCAGTGTAAAACGCTATTAATATTGGTATTCTCCATAGGTATAGAATAAGCGACGACGCGACGATCCTATGTCTATGGTATTCTCGTATAAATGTTTCCACTACAGATGACAGCAAAATAACTAACATAATATATATTTTTTTTGTATTTGCCATATTTTAGATTTATTGCCTAATGTGTGTTATAAAACTATGTTTAATGTAAATATATATTCTTAGTTTAATTAATATAAATTCGCGGCGGACAATTTAAGTATATAATTCACGTTTTCCCAATGATTTTGAAGTCGCAACCCCATGGGTGACCTTTGAAATTATTATTAGAGAAAGTCCGGCTAAAATGGTAGTAAATAACAGAATTCATTATTTTGACAATCTAACGGTTGCGACTAAGTAACAAGATATAAGTCACGCAACGATATAGGATTGCTTTTATTGATTGTGCATTCCCCGTCACCCCGCAGGGAGCAAGAGACGAGTTCGTGAATGTGTCGGCGGAGTAGTGACACAGAATGAGGTCGAGCGACATTACTTTCCATGTTTTTCCTGTAATAAATATCATGAACAAACATTGTTTTATACACACCAATTTATCTGCGTCACTGTGTTTATTTGTTATATAAATTTTGTAGGTATCCGCAACATTTGACAGGAAATAAATTATAGCATGGAAGGTACAGTCGAACAATTCGACGCCCCGTTCTCAGTTTCCAATGTTCCATATGCTGCTGTGACTAAAGTTTCCATTCCTTCCATCTGTCAAACGTTTTCCCTTAAGGGATCCTCGACGTAGGTATTCTTAATAATTTTAAACTCTTCAAACTTCGAAAAGCATAAATATTACCATTTAAAATATTTCCGGTAAGTTTTTAAGGATATTTTTATTTGTGTTTTGTTTTCTAAATATTATTTTTGCAGGATTACTACGAGTGCTAGAGCGACTTTTGAGGTCCATAAATCTGTTAGGTTTTTATATGAGAAAAAAGGTTATTTTTTATTTTGGAACGAATCTGATCTGAATGAGTTTGATTGAGTATTTGTTTAGTTTAAATGTGTTCTTTCTTTAAAATAAGTAAATTAATTTATTATTATTAAGAATCACAAACTTAAATAATATAAACATTAGCAGAAAATAACAAAACTTCTTCTTCTTCTTCGTTCCTTTTGTTTGACAGTTGTATTCCGCGAGCGTAGTGATGAGCCGAGACGTCCCTCCGTTTGACAACTGAAAGGAATAATTAAGTGGAGGAGCCGTTGGTCCGATGGTCTGATTGTAGATTTGTCTGCGTCAGTTCAGTATGCCCACAAGCGGACATTATGGCTAAGCTTGTAAACACACAATGTTAAGTTCAATAAGGCAACTACAGCAGTTACATGTTCCTAAAATTGCATACCTCGAGGTTGCTGTCGGTGTGGCAGCGCCATCTGTTAAGGCCACGTTGTACCAGAAAGGGGCGCCATCTGTGAAACCAGCTCGGTACCAGTTTGCAAGGAGAGACTTGTACTCTTCATAGTCTGTGAAGGAGATCTCGATGAAGAACAACCTCCGAGCCCGGTAGGATATCCCTTTTTGTCTGCAAGATTTTTGCAATATTACTAAATTAATTAATTAGATTCTTATGAGTAAGTTGCCTATAATTCAACTCATAGTACAATACAATCGGGTCGTCCAGGCTCGGATGATGAATGGGCCTGGTTTGGGGATATTCCCTCATCTTCCCCGGCCGGATCTCAGCCGGCAACCACCCGTCAAGCTCAGTCCCAATCTCCACATGTTGTGTGGCGACATCTAGCCTTATACGTAAAAACTACATCCAGTCTAGAACCGAGCTCTAATAATAGCTGATAACAGTACATTGCGTGTTATTTTGGACCATTCTTGTGTTTAGTTTAATATTACCACGTAATGTATAATGAAAATACAACTCTTGTTATGATAATGTTGAATAAGAACGCAGGTATGAAGATATCCGTTATAAAAATTGATCGCTTTTTTTTTACCGAGTTTTGCTTAAATTGTATGGAAACCATAGAGCAACTTCAAGTCGAACGATTTTTAAAGAGAAATAAAGTGAAACAAAGCGCTTCAAGCGACAAGTCAAACACAGGATTTGTTTCCGTTTTAATAAGTGCTATTTCGACTTTGAAGCATATTAAGCAAAGCTTGGTTTTTTTACCGAATTTTGTTTGAAATCCTCGATATTAATAAAAAGAAACGCCTACAAATATAAATCGAATACAGGAAGATAATAAATGAATAATGAAGTAGAGGAACCTTCTCATTTGAATGAAAAGCTCAACATTTATGTAATCCTTTTAACTGGTTTGTAGCGTATTGGGATTGTGTGTGTCACTCGAGGTGTGGAGCATTATGTATGAAAATAAATAGTTAGGCTGACTTGCATTAAAATTAAGTGTTTGTAAATGTAACAATTCCAGCTGCAAAATAAAACTAATACATTCGACGTTTAATTGATACAATCGACGTTTAACTGATACAATCGACGTTTAACTGATACATTCGACGTTCAACTGATACATTCGACGTTTAACTGATACATTCGACGTTTAACTTTAATTGTTACATTGACAGACACTTGTTATGACCGTTTGCAGAATACTTTTTGGTGTCGGTCGCCCCTGAGCGCCGCCCCGTTCGGACATCCCCACTGCGCTCAGGGCGACCACACAACACTAGCGCGAGGGACTCTAACTCGAAACCACACTTCATGTATAGTAGATAGATAGATAAATTCTTTATTGCACAATAAACAAAAACACATTTAAATGTACATAGGCGAACTTAATGTCTAGTGACATTTTCTACCAGCTAACCTTTGGGATAGTGAGCAATGATTGTGGGTGCATTTAATCATTAATTTAAAATCGAGATTAATAATAATAAAAAAAAAAAAAAATATCTTAAACTATTACTAGCAACTAAAGCTAAAATACTTATACACTAATATATATATATATAATAACACAAGTACATATAAATACATAATAAATATATATAAAATACATACAATATTATACCAATTTTGAGAGGTTATGTCGACTCGTCTTGCTTTTTGTGAAGGTGTAAGGTAAGTAATTTTTTAAAACACTTAAGAGAGGGTGCTTTTCGAACGTTAAGTGGAAGCCGGTTCCACTGGCGGGCTGCTGATACTGTAAAAGAATCTGAACATCTGCTGGAAGAATGTGTCGGAATTTTTTATTGATTGTTGGAAGAGGAACGAAGCGCACAACTGTGTGTGTCGCATAGAAATTGGAAACGATCTTTCAGGTAAGAGGGCGCATTTGGGTTATAAAGGACACCATAAAGGAATGTAAGAGTATGTACAGACCTGCGATTTCGGATATTGAGCCACTGTAACTCTTTGCGAAATTGAGAAACATGATCATACTTACGCAGGCCATATACATAGCGGATGCATAAGTACACACTGGATGTTCTACGTGTGTACTCACTCAATAACAAGCGAGACGCAAAGTCCAACAATGAGAGCAACTGACATTAGTCACTTATAATCATCGATCAAGAATCCTTGACTTTATAATCGCCAATCCAGCGGTGAGAACAAGTCAAACTCTCCAGAAATGTGTTCCCCAGCAGTGGCCGTCTAGGTTCCCTATAGTAGAGCCGACTTGATAAGTGTTTTTTTTTATCAATGAAACTGATCTTGACCATTTTCCACGATAAATGGTGAGAAAAGCGTTGAAGTGGTTAAAAAATAATATATCTATTGTTAATTTTGATTTATATTTATGTGAGTATACGAAAGCACTGTTAGTTTATAGATACCATCGGGTTTATTAAATTTCGGCAGGTTTAACGTATGCCTACTTTATACTTCTAACATTATATCAATTTTCCATATTAAATAAATAAGTAAAACAAATATATATTCTAGTTTTAAGGATTCAGGATTTAGGAAATACTCTGTCGGAGAGGCAGCAGAGAGAACGCTAAATACAGAGGACCTATCACTCAAGTCCAAGCAACAATATAATATAGTAATGGTTGTGTAGGAGTCTCACTGCCGGTGTAGGAGTCTCACTGCCCGGTGTAGGAGTCTCACTGCCGGTGTAGGAGTCTCACTGCCGGTGTAGGAGTCTCACTGCCGGTGTAGGAGTCTCACTGCCCGGTGTAGGAGTCTCACTGCCGGTGTAGGAGTCTCACTGCCGGTGTAGGAGTGAGGTCGGCCAGGGATTCTAGGTGGTGGATACACGTTCGATCGCCAAGGCTCACAAGATCGTACCTAGAAGAGGTAACACGTAAAGGTGTCTCGGACACCATGTAGGTATGAGATAAACAACGTAGTGTTGCAATCTGGTTTGTTTTACTTAAATGGTACACAGCTACAATATTTTTTACTACATTTATACATGTTAATTCAAAATTTTGCTATCTAATATAATTGTGAAGGCCGTGCAGCCTAGAATCGAGAACACGAGGCGTGGTGCTGCATGATTGGTCAGCCAAACTTTATTTACCTACCATTTGCATCTTGAATCATTTCTTTTTTATACAAATTGCAAGTTTATACGTTTTTTCTTACGGTTGAAAGTAGTAGTTAGCTAAATTCTGTTTAATTCTAATAGTCAAGTTTAGCAAAGCTTTTGGCTATTTCGAAAAGAAATGAATTGTATTACGCCTGTCCGGAGAATGTATGGAGCCATGCGCACCGCGCGGCTTCAGGCGGACGTCCCTGCGCGCGCACGTTACGTAAGAGACGTATCGACCGCGGCGGGCGGCGACACTCTCTGCAGTCGGCGGGCAGTCAGCGAGCGGGCAGCAAGCGGGCAGCGGGCAGCAGGCAGCATCATGGCAGACAAGAAGCTGGTCGAGCAGTACTACTCGCCGCCGCCGGAGTACGGCGCCTGGGAGGGCTTCCGGGTGTTCCTGTGGAACTCCGAGACCGGCCAGTTCCTCGGCCGCACCGGCTCCTCCTGGGGTGAGCACTCTGTCTGAGCGCATGCGCCGACACATCGATCCCGGACTGCACCTGCATGCCGCCCTGACTCCACACCATAGGTACTAATCACAGTCTTCAGTCCAGAAGTCCTCGAAGCCAGACGACGTTTTCACCTATCCCAATATGCATAGGAAAAAAGTCGAATCTATCAACTTCGGGACGACCTTTTTTGAAATTACGATACTTTATTTCGCATCCATCTAGGTAGGTATGGTATGTATGGTATGGTAACAACTAACGCTGACAAGGTACTATACAAAGAGTCTACGTAACAAAAGGACTTGCATGAAAAGGTTAATGAATGTCAACGAATCGAAAAAGTCCTACCCCGCAAGGGATCTAGAGTGAACATGTAACATAAATAATGTGTGATTGCACCCCACAAATGGAGTGACCTATTTGCTAAATAACATGATGACCGTCGCGCGCAGACAATAGGTCGCCACAGAGGTGACACAGGTTTATCATGTTTGATATCGAAGATGGTGGTCGGCATCTGAACTTCCCAGCGCCCGGTAATGATCAGGACCTCGGGTGTGATGCGCATGCGCGAGGAGCCGCCCTCCTTTACGTAACTCTGACAGTAATCCTTTGTCTCTCTAGAGGTGACATGTGTCGCCACCCCCTCCTGTCGTCACATTAGCGAGTGATATGTTCTAATGATCTCGCTAATGAGGTCTTAGTAACATTATGTCACTCGAACAATTAGAACCCATACACCTGCCTATAGGTACTGCAATAGGTGTTTGTGAGGGACTCATCGAGATTGGCTCGACTAACACAATCACTTCGCACTTAACAAAAAATAAATAAAATGATATGTTATTGAAGATTTCAGAAACTAGAGAGACTAGCTGTCAGTCTTGTACAGCAGACATGACCTACCTCAACCTTCAAACTCAAGTTAAGACCTTTTTAATTGTCGATTATTTACGGACGAAATTGGTATCATTAAATATATCTAATTATCTCCCCGTCCCAGAAAATATTTTTAAATCAAAGGCGAAGTATAAGCGACTATTTAAATACCAAGAATTATTAATGTAAATAATGCGGTGGTAGCTAGGTTTTAGAATGCTTTCCCTAAAATTGTAAAAAGGTCAGTTCGAACCCCGGCATGTACCAAAGGTCAGTTCGAACCCCGGCATGTACCAAAGGTCAGTTCGAACCCCGGCATGTACCAATGAGAAATACACTTTTCTTACGTATATTTGTAATAGATTTACAACACCAGCGATCCCGTGACTCGGAGTGCAGTTAGAGTGCGCCTCACTGAACGATATTTTTGTGAAGTATATCGTAGGTTTTGAATTCGGTGATGCTGCTCTTGTATCATGTTCCTTGATGCTTATGATTACCGCAAGCTATTTTATTAACGTTTTTATTATTGTTTTCTCAATTGTTTCAATGTGTGCTTACTTGGAAACTAAGCTGAACTGTATTATGTAACCCTATTGTTGTGAGAACTTGTCGATAGCCAAATTTTATTTTATCATTGTTTTAGTTGTTCATGTAAATTATTAGTACGTTTTCCTTTATCAATGAATAAATAAGCTGTCAGTGCCGATTCCACTATCAACTTGTAGAATCATTAATAAAGACCCTCGCCGACCCGACTGGCAAGCGCGGGCGTGGCGAGTGTAGGCTCACCTCTGGAAGGCCCATCTCTAGTAGCGGAGGTCAGGACTCCAGGACTCTGTCTCCTCAGGACTGTGATGATTAAAGTAAAATAGTTTTGACATCTAGATTTATAGTTTAGCATACCATATGATGGATATTGGATACAATTTATCTTTATGTACCACATCTAACATCTTGTACTTCTTTTTATGTATTCTGGCATATTTGAGTGATCTGGTTCGAGTCGACCTTCTCTAATAATGAGGGTATGAAGACAGTCGTCAGGACATCGTTGTCGTTTTATATCTGTCCTTCCGCGAGTTACTTATTAAATGTTGTTTCTGGATCAATACTGCATCTCTAGATGTAGGAAGTGTGTCCTAATGAGGCGAGGAAGCGACTCATCGATACACGACAATTGACAATTACTGAACTCGACACTCGGTACGATCACAGTTCGTAGACGAAAATGACAAGCAACTTTAATTGCATTACAATATTCTCGCACCTTTTATTGTATAGCGGTGTTGGTTGAGTAGTACAGTGGCTGTTGTCAGAACGCGAACAGTCCAGCGGTCCACTGACTAACTTAGCAAAAGACTTTCCTGTTGCACTCATGTGACTTGGTCTTTCAACCTTCCACGCACTCTCATACGATTTCATTTTATCATAATTCCTCTACATCATCAGATGTTTTCATATAAATCGTTCGTTATTTACGTTAGAGCTTCTTCTATTGTTGGGATTTATAATTTCTGCATATAAAACATGTAAATTTAATTTTCCAGCAAAGATCTTAATCTTCTACCTGATCTTCTATGCGGCGCTGGTCGGGTTCTTCGCGGCCATGCTGGCCATCTTCTACCAGACGCTCGACTCCAAGATGCCCAAGTGGCAGATGGAGAGCTCCCTCATAGGAAATAATCCAGGTAATACACACACAAGTCATACACACGACGAACTACACTGACAAAAGTTTAAGCAAAAGAGAGAACGAAATGACCTTGAGTTTATTTGAGGAGTGACCTTGAGGTGTCATCTGATTAGGGAATCTTCCTCGCCAACCCGTCTGGCCAGCGTGGCGAGTGTAGGCCAAATTCTCCAGATTTATGTTCTGGAAGGCCCATCTCCAACTGAGGAGGTATAGGACGCTGTAATCGAACCCTTATCGGTGACTCTGGTGTTTGTCTGTCTCCATGAAATATCTCCAAAACTGTTCCGATATGGAACTGACATTTGTTTATTCGCTTGAGAAAGTAGTTTCGTATTGCTGGATAAAACATAATGTAAAACGAATAGATTTTTTGTTACACCTCTCCATACATGCTGGTCAACAAAATTTATAAGCATTTCAAAATTTAAGTAAATCAGACCAGTAGTTCTCAAGATTGTAATTTCTCAATAAGTTACTTTGCAGACGCAAACATATATTTTCTTTTAGAGCAAGAGTCTTGCAGGATGAAGGCCGAGACCGACACCAGTCTGCCGAGTCTTGCAGGATGAAGGCCGAGACCGACACCAGCTCTGCCGCGTCTTGGTCTGGCTTCGGCTGTCCAGCAACACGAGCTGGTTTACAGTATACCTCTAAAATGTCCGTAGTTTCTTGGGTTGTAAGAAATTATTCGTGTGTATTTATCTTTTTAGGCTAAACGAATGTCTGACGCCGAAGACTATGGTTAATATTGACTCGTGTTCTAGTTTATTAGTTGCAGTTGGTGCAGTGTTTGGTGTGGTTTCAGGTCTCGGTTTCCGCCCCACCCCGGACTCCGCGAACGTGGAGAGCACCCTGATCTACTACAAGGCCAACGACAAGGGCTCGGTGCTGCGCTGGGCGACCGTCATCGACCAGTTCCTCGACCGTCAGTCACTCAATATTTGTATTACACATATCCTTTACAGTTATATATACAAACAATAGTTTAGGTGTTCAAAATGTTTAAACTATCATCATGACGACTGTACTACTCAATGTACACAGTACCTACTGGTATGTACACAGTACCTACTGGTATGTACACAGTACCTACTGGTATGTACACAGTACCTACTGGTATGTGCAATGTACACAGTACCTACTGGTATGTGCAATGTACACAGTACCTACTGGTATGTGCAATGTACACAGTACCTACTGGTATGTGCAATGTACACAGTACCTACTGGTATGTGCAATGTACACAGTACCTACTGGTATGTGCAATGTACACAGTACCTACTGGTATGTGCAATGTACACAGTACCTACTGGTATGTGCAATGTACACAGTACCTACTGGTATGTGCAATGTACACAGTACCTACTGGTATGTGCAATGTACACAGTACCTACTGGTATGTGCAATGTACACAGTACCTACTGGTATGTGCAATGTACACAGTACCTACTGGTATGTGCAATGGATTCCTTTCAAATAAAATATTTTTTGTAAATATATTTACGAGTATATGACGTCATAGTTGGAGCACTACATGTGACCCCACAGCCATATATTCGTCTGCAAGTTTAATTCGTTTTTACGCTTATACTAAACCAATTTATTATTTTTGATTCTCGTTATGATATCTCGTGTGATATTTACATTTATTTATATATTATACACACATAACATAATATAATTGCAACTTATCTAATGTATGTACCAATTAGGTGTCACAGCATTCAGAATTTTTATTATTATTTATATAACTAAAATTACTTAAAATAACAAAATAAACCTAATTACATAAAATATAATTTAAAAAAAAAACATAAATTTGGTATCTTAGAAACGAAAACAAAACACTTGTTACATAAATTATGAGCTACCTCGTAATTTATGTAACAAGTGTGGTTTGGAATGGGAGAGAAGTTTTTATTGGCACTTCATATGTTTAGTCGTAATAAGAAATGTTAATATTAATTTGTAAAAGACATCCGAAACTCAGGGATATCACGTCATCGTTTGAGCAGCACATGATTGCTAAACGTGTGTATTTGACGGGCGAAGCCGAGTCCCACAGCTAGTTCACATAAAGAATTGCTGCCGACAACAAACTTCTCCTGAGATTTCTGTCTTTGTGTGAATTCTAAATAATTTATTCCAATGAGCAAACTTGTTTGTTGTCGATAGGGTAGATTCTATTCAAACACAAGTGGACAGATGTGTATGTAAATGTTAGGGTCAGAAATGTGAATACTCAGATACAACTTGGAAAAAAGAGAATAAAATGGTCGAAAACTGTCGGTTCGAAACCCGGCATGTACCAATGAGAAATACACTTTTCTTGCATACGTCCGTTCCCGGTGCCCCGGAGACAATGTTAAGTCGTCGGTCCCGGTTCCACTAATACCAACTTCTGGAATTGTAAATAAATTGTCATAAAAATTGACACTAGTCACACCGTCTCGAGAGAAAGCTAAATTCTCCAGAAAGGAGAATAGCCACAAAAACGAGGGAATTTTAAATCGTATTGTTACTTGTCATGAAAAATGTATCCTGTACAATTATCGAAAATGCTCATCACAGTGGTTGAACCCAGGAAAACCGACTAAATCCTGTCCCAAGCGAAAGTTGACTCAAAAAAAGGTGAGTGTTTGGTGGACCAGTGCTGGTCTCGTTCACTACAGCTTCTTGCTAGACGATGACGGTAGATCTGTATTGGAAACCATGATGGAGACAACCGAGACTGGTCTATTGCTCTCGCCCACTGCTGCTTCTGGACGACCTCACACTTCACGACAGACGGTCGCTGTTGCTCTCGCCCACTGCTGCTTCAGGACGACCTCACACTTCACGACAGACGGTCGCTGTTGCTCTCGCCCACTGCTGCTTCAGGACGACCTCACACTTCACGACAGACGGTCGCTGTTGCTCTCGCCCACTGCTGCTTCAGGACGACCTCACACTTCACGACAGACGGTCGCTGTTGCTCTCGCCCACTGCTGCTTCAGGACGACCTCACACTTCACGACAGACGGTCGCTGTTGCTCTCGCCCACTGCTGCTTCAGGACGACCTCACACTTCACGACAGACGGTCGCTATTCCTCTCGCCCACTGCTGCTTCAGGACGACCTCACACTTCACGACAGACGGCCGCTATTGCTCTCGCCCACTGCTGCTTCAGGACGACCTCACATTTCACGACAGACGGTCGCTGTTGCTCTCGCCCACTGCTGCTTCAGGACGACCTCACACTTCACGACAGACGGTCGCTGTTGCTCTCGCCCACTGCTGCTTCAGGACGACCTCACACTTCACGACAGACGGTCGCTGTTGCTCTCGCCCACTGCTGCTTCAGGACGACCTCACACTTCACGACAGACGGTCGCTATTCCTCTCGCCCACTGCTGCTTCAGGACGACCTCACACTTCACGACAGACGGTCGCTATTGCTCTCGCCCACTGCTGCTTCAGGACGACCTCACACTTCACGACAGACGGTCGCTGTTGCTCTCGCCCACTGCTGCTTCAGGACGACCTCACACTTCACGACAGACGGTCGCTATTCCTCTCGCCCACTGCTGCTTCAGGACGACCTCACACTTCACGACAGACGGCCGCTATTGCTCTCGCCCACCGCTGCTTCAGGACGACCTCACATTTCACGACAGACGGTCGCTGTTGCTCTCGCCCACTGCTGCTTCAGGACGACCTCACACTTCACGACAGACGGTCGCTGTTGCTCTCGCCCACTGCTGCTTCAGGACGACCTCACACTTCACGACAGACGGTCGCTGTTGCTCTCGCCCACTGCTGCTTCAGGATGACCTCACACTTCACGACAGACGGTCGCTATTCCTCTCGCCCACTGCTGCTTCAGGACGACCTCACACTTCACGACAGACGGTCGCTATTGCTCTCGCCCACTGCTGCTTCAGGACGACCTCACACTTCACGACAGACGGTCGCTGTTGCTCTCGCCCACTGCTGCTTCAGGACGACCTCACACTTCACGACAGACGGTCGCTATTGCTCTCGCCCAGTGCTGCTTCAGGACGACCTCACACTTCACGACAGACGGTCGCTGTTGCTCTCGCCCACTGCTGCTTCAGGACGACCTCACACTTCACGACAGACGGTCGCTATTCCTCTCGCCCACTGCTGCTTCAGGACGACCTCACACTTCACGACAGACGGTCGCTATTGCTCTCGCCCACTGCTGCTTCAGGACGACCTCGCACTTCACGACAGACGGTCGCTGTTGCTCTCGCCCACTGCTGCTTCAGGACGACCTCACACTTCACGACAGACGGTCGCTATTGCTCTCGCCCACTGCTGCTTCAGGACGACCTCACACTTCACGACAGACGGTCGCTAAATTAAAGGAACTGCGATTGGAATGTCTTCGACTCCCACCATACACCGCAGACTTTTAACAATTAGACCTTTGAACTATTTCTGGCAAAGATTTTATTGATTCTCGCTCCCGCATTTTTCTTCAATAATGGAATCAATGAACCTATATCAACCTATAAAATGGTGATAGCGCATAGGTAATAATGATACATAATGGTGATAGCGCATAGGTAATAATGATACATACTGGTGATAGCGCATAGGTAATAATGATACATACTGGTGATAGCGCATAGGTAATAATGATACATACTGGTGATAGCGCATAGGTAATAATGATACATACTGGTGATAGCGCATAGGTAATAATGATACATACTTCGATTGATTAAATATACTTTTATTATTTTAATTGATTATATATTTTTACTTTTTCCATATAAAACGTCAATATCATATTTAAGGACCAATAATAAAACAAACACAAACAATTACATCGAAGTTCGAGAACTTGGGAGATAAAAGTTATTCTCATTTGAATTGCAATCCAAGGTTATGTTATGAGGTTAGTATTGTGAACAATTTCGGTTCGCAAATTATATCTCCGCGAAATTATTAGTCGTGTTTCCTTGTGCGGTGTCACATCGCAAATATCGCCACTAGCCTTCAATGTCGCCAGTAACCGTAGCACGGAAAGCTTCAGAAATCAAACGAAAATAGTATTTGATATAGTCCGCTACGTAATCGATCGCCAATATATCTTACTTATAGTCGCTATCATTTATTATATTTTAATCTGTTCATGCGATAAATGGACAAAAGCATTCTATACCATACAGGATTTTCTTTTTCTTTCAAAATAATGTAATATAGCAAATAGGAATAGTGTTTATTTTATTAAATCTTAATCCAGATAAATACTCTTTTTTAATGTAAAAGCATTTTTTTTCTACTTCATATTGACGAAAATACAGAAAAGGCATAAGAATCGTTAAAGCACGTTACAAGTGGTCAGAACTTTTTTTTACAAACTTAAAAAAAATATTTGCATTTGAATAATGCGGCATTGTGTTGGCAGAGTACCGCGTGAAGGGGTCCGGCGCGGGCGAGGCGGCCGGCGCGGAGCATCGCGTGCCGTGCGGACCGGGCGGGCCGGGCGCGGCGGCGCTCGGGGAGAAGCAGGTCTGCGACGTGCCGGTGGACGACTTCCATCCCTGCACCAGCGCCAACCAGTACAACTACGAGAAGGGGGGACCCTGCGTCTTCCTCAAACTCAACAAGGTACACATGGACCATCGACCTACTAATTATACGACGCGTATCGTTGAGTATCGTCAAGAACTATCGGCATTCTCAAAACCAAAATAAAGACGCTACTGACTTTACTGGCGCGTACTTAGTTCGGACCGTATAAGTTGATTCCCGTCAGATTCTAATTCAATCAAAAATATATAATTTTACAATTAAATACAAGAGATGTTCGAGTATGTTAGGTCAGCACTTTTACAAAAAATATATTAAACTGATATCAGATAAATATCTCCCTGCTAACTAAACTTATGGCCTTTCAACTACTGTTAAATATAGCTAGAACGGATGAATCCGAATTCTATATCCGGAATTGTAGAAATGGACTGCCGATGATAAGTTTCGTGAATAAGCATAAACCTGTAACAAGAAGTAAATCTCTCGTTTGCATTTCAGATCTTCAGCTGGGTCCCTGACTCCTACAACACCACGGAAGATCTTCCCACCAACATGCCCGAGGATCTCAAGCAACACATCAAGAAAGTGGTCAGTTTCTGCTTTTAAATCTCATTTAACTGTTTAATAGCTAAAATTCAGATTTATAGTTAGTCAGTCCCTACAGACAATCGGCCCCCATTATCACTTAGTCAGTGCCCATAGTTAGTCAGTCCCCATGATCAGTCAGTCCCATGGTCAGCCAGTCTCCATCCGCATAATTCTCAACTTCCCTCATACTTGAGTTTTTGGTGCTTCGCAAGGATATTGTCTGCAGAAAACATTGTAAATGCCGAGTCGTTGAAGTTCGAGTTTACGATCCATCCAGTGTGCGGTTACTATTTGCAGAAATTGCCGTAACTAAACTGTACATTTTGGTTTGTGCCAGTCCGGCAAGCCCGAGGCCAACACCGTGTGGGTGTCGTGCGAGGGAGAGAACCCGGCGGACGTGGAGAACATCGGGCCCGTGCAGTACATCCCGCGCCGCGGGTTCCAGGCCCACTACTACCCCTTCACCAACAAGGAGGGCTACCTCAGTCCGCTCGTCGCTGTGCTCTTCGAGAAGCCGAGGAGTAAGTACTCGCACAATTTTGAACAGCCAAAAAGAAAGGAGGACAAATTTGATAGCTTTTAAATAAGTATATAGGTAGGTAACTTATTGGTATTCGTACAAATGTATACCCTGTTGGTCCACTGTGCAGGTGTCGTGTCAATCGTGTGTGAGGCATTGTCTTCCTGATGGTGTCTCAGTGGGCGCGCGCTGCCAGTCGCGAGCGAGGCGACTCGGCCGGCTATACTAATTGTCTTCCTGATGGTGTCTCAGTGGGCGCGCGCTGCCAGTCGCGAGCGAGGCGACTCGGCCGGCTATACTAATTGTCTTCCTGATGATGTCTCAGTGGGCGCGCGCTGCCAGTCGCGAGCGAGGCGACTCGGCCGGCTATACTAATTGTCTTCCTGATGATGTCTCAGTGGGCGCGCGCTGCCAGTCGCGAGCGAGGCGACTCGGCCGGCTATACTAATTGTCTTCCTGATGGTGTCTCAGTGGGCGCGCGCTGCCAGTCGCGAGCGAGGCGACTCGGCCGGCTATACTAATTGTCTTCCTGATGATGTCTCAGTGGGCGCGCGCTGCCAGTCGCGAGCGAGGCGACTCGGCCGGCTATACTAATTGTCTTCCTGATGATGTCTCAGTGGGCGCGCGCTGCCAGTCGCGAGCGAGGCGACTCGGCCGGCTATACTAATTGTCTTCCTGATGATGTCTCAGTGGGCGCGCGCTGCCAGTCGCGAGTGAGGCGACTCGGCCGGCTATACTAATTGTCTTCCTGATGGTGTCTCAGTGGGCGCGCGCTGCCAGTCGCGAGCGAGGCGACTCGGCCGGCTATACTAATTGTCTTCCTGATGATGTCTCAGTGGGCGCGCGCTGCCAGTCGCGAGCGAGGCGACTCGGCCGGCTATACTAATTGTCTTCCTGATGGTGTCTCAGTGGGCGCGCGCTGCCAGTCGCGAGCGAGGCGACTCGGCCGGCTATACTAATTGCCTTCCTGATGGTGTCTCAGTGGGCGCGCGCTGCCAGTCGCGAGCGAGGCGACTCGGCCGGCTATACTAATTGTCTTCCTGATGGTGTCTCAGTGGGCGCGCGCTGCCAGTCGCGAGCGAGGCGACTCGGCCGGCTATACTAATTGTCTTCCTGATGGTGTCTCAGTGGGCGCGCGCTGCCAGTCGCGAGCGAGGCGACTCGGCCGGCTATACTAATTGTCTTCCTGATGGTGTCTCAGTGGGCGCGCGCTGCCAGTCGCGAGCGAGGCGACTCGGCCGGCTATACTAATTATCTTCCTGATGGTGTCTCAGTGGGCGCGCGCTGCCAGTCGCGAGCGAGGCGACTCGGCCGGCTATACTAATTGTCTTCCTGATGGTGTCTCAGTGGGCGCGCGCTGCCAGGCGCGAGCGAGGCGACTCGGCCGGCTATACTAATTGTCTTCCTGATGGTGTCTCAGTGGGCGCGCGCTGCCAGTCGCGAGCGAGGCGACTCGGCCGGCTATACTAATTGTCTTCCTGATGGTGTCTCAGTGGGCGCGCGCTGCCAGTCGCGAGCGAGGCGACTCGGCCGGCTATACTAATTGTCTTCCTGATGGTGTCTCAGTGGGCGCGCGCTGCCAGTCGCGAGCGAGGCGACTCGGCCGGCTATACTAATTGTCTTCCTGATGGTGTCTCAGTGGGCGCGCGCTGCCAGTCGCGAGCGAGGCGACTCGGCCGGCTATACTAATTGTCTTCCTGATGGTGTCTCAGTGGGCGCGCGCTGCCAGTCGCGAGCGAGGCGACTCGGCCGGCTATACTAATTGTCTTCCTGATGGTGTCTCAGTGGGCGCGCGCTGCCAGTCGCGAGCGAGGCGACTCGGCCGGCTATACTAATTGTCTTCCTGATGGTGTCTCAGTGGGCGCGCGCTGCCAGTCGCGAGCGAGGCGACTCGGCCGGCTATACTAATTGTCTTCCTGATGGTGTCTCAGTGGGCGCGCGCTGCCAGTCGCGAGCGAGGCGACTCGGCCGGCTATACTAATTGTCTTCCTGATGGTGTCTCAGTGGGCGCGCGCTGCCAGTCGCGAGTGAGGCGACTCGGCCGGCTATACTAATTGTCTTCCTGATGGTGTCTCAGTGGGCGCGCGCTGCGACTCGGCCGGCTATACTAATTGTCTTCCTGATGGTGTCTCAGTGGGCGCGCGCTGCCAGTCGCGAGCGAGGCGACTCGGCCGGCTATACTAATTGTCTTCCTGATGGTGTCTCAGTGGGCGCGCGCTGCCAGTCGCGAGCGAGGCGACTCGGCCGGCTATACTAATTGTCTTCCTGATGGTGTCTCAGTGGGCGCGCGCTGCCAGTCGCGAGTGAGGCGACTCGGCCGGCTATACTAATTGTCTTCCTGATGGTGTCTCAGTGGGCGCGCGCTGCCAGTCGCGAGCGAGGCGACTCGGCCGGCTATACTAATTGTCTTCCTGATGGTGTCTCAGTGGGCGCGCGCTGCCAGTCGCGAGCGAGGCGACTCGGCCGGCTATACTAATTGTCTTCCTGATGGTGTCTCAGTGGGCGCGCGCTGCCAGTCGCGAGCGAGGCGACTCGGCCGGCTATACTAATTGTCTTCCTGATGGTGTCTCAGTGGGCGCGCGCTGCCAGTCGCGAGTGAGGCGACTCGGCCGGCTATACTATACACGTACTACCGAGTTCCAACTTTTCAAAACTAAATCGATAGGAAGTTAGACAGACACGGTTACTACAGTTCTCTTGCCGCATCCATCAGGAATCCAATAACGTGGTTTTCAAAAATCTAGATTTTTTGTTGAACGATCTGTGGTTACATGATGTATTTAATGTGAACTTCGCAATTTTTCAAAACTAAAAAATAATAAGTCTAAGCATTTCCAGCTGGAGTACTGATCAACATCGAGTGCAAGGCGTGGGCCAAGAACATCCACTACGACCGGTACGAGCGCCGCGGCTCCGTGCACTTCGAGCTCATGGTGGACCGCTCCTAGGTCCCACACTCCCAACTCGTGGTGCACAGCTCCTAGGTCCCACACTCCGGGGGACAGTAGTTAGATACCGCTTCATGTAACGCGAAGTCAATAAACACAATAGTTCCATAACACACTTTTATTTATCTCCTCATTATGACCTTTAAAACCTACTATATATTTTTTAAATACTGAAAACGACAAGATTCTGATAAGCTAAACGAGAGGTTTAAGCATGGGAAGTTTAAGCCAGCCACTGACGAACGGCATCAGTCTCTCCACTATGCCGCCCTAATAAGATGCTTTTGAACATTTCGTTTGAAGGATTCCAGGTTATAGGAGTGGCTGGGAGAGCATTCAACATCTTCAGCTTGCGACAGATGTAAGACTCCAAATTTATGAGTACGCGTAAAAATAGTGGCTATTGTATGTGGATGCATATTTTGTCTTGTGCGTGTGGTTCGATTGCGATAAGATTATGGAGCTCCACAGAATGCTCACTGTCGTATAGCTTGTAGAATACGCTGAGAGAGGCCACGTCACGGCGAAGATGCAGCGATTCCAGAGTTTTAGACACTGTGCTGTCGTCCACTAACCGAATCGCCCGCCTCTGCAGGACATTGAAAACATAATGTATGGTACTTAGCGGAACCATCCCAGAAGTGAGAACATCTATCGGGCATTTTCGCATACACGAATTTGTATAGAAGAAAAATAGTTATTGGTAAGTACGGTATGTTGTAAATGCCGATGCTTGCAGCAAACCCTTTTTCCTCGTAGCCAGGCCGCAGGACGAGATAGCAATAATATTTCCAGTAACTATTACATATACATATATTCAATAACTTAGGGCACTCTAATTATTACATCCTTTCTTTAATTTTACGAGTAAATACGAGTGTATGAAAGTATGTCTCCCTAAAATGCATTATACGAGTATATCATTATACAGCCGACTCTCGTTAATTCGAAACTCTAGGGACTCTTAAAATATTACGAATTATCGAGTGTTTGAAATATCAAATGGTTCGAAATTTGTGAGAGAAAATAAATAAAACTTCCAATTATTAAGTGTTGATCAATTATTATTTATTAACTGCTATTCTATAACAATGTCACATTCGTGTACATACATATGTATTCATAATGTGAATTAATTAATCTTTCGAAAGAACTCTGTTATACTGGTTTGCTTCAAAGCACATTGCTGCTGCTCAGACTGCTCAATAACTTTTTTTAAGAGAAAAAGTGCCTGAAATGCTTTTTCATCACTTTCGTTTTGTAGACAGAAGCTTTGTAAGGTATCGAATGAGGATCTTGCTTCCTTAACTGACACCTCTGCCATAGGTTCTGATGTATCGTCCTCATCTTCATCGTAAATTTTTAAATTGGCATCTGTCGCAGATAAAATTTCGCCATCGGTTAGTGAACCTGAGACAGCAACATCTTCATCCACTCGAACAAAGTCAGAAAAACTCACACTGCTGATGTCAATTAATGGTTCTATTGCTGGTTCTTTATCATCCATAAATATTGGAAGATCTTTTTTTAAGAAACCGGATTTTTTGAAACAGTTAAGAATCGTTAGGGGTGTTACAGCTCTCCATGCCTTGTTAATCAGTAAAATAGCTGTCAAAACCGTGATATTTGCAGTTAGCTACTTGTCGAGAGATTCTAAAATGAGCTTAACAATTTCTTTGCGATAGAATGTCTTAAAATTATGGATGATCCCTTGGTCCAATGGTTGCAATTTAGAAGTTGTATTTGGCGGAAAGAAGTAGAGTTCCACGTTGGAACTCTGTTGGTTGTAGGAGGACTGTTCTGGACAGTGCAATTGTCTAAAAATAGTAAAATTTTCTCTTTTGTCCTTTCATGTCCCCATTAACTGTTAAAAGCCAATTTTAAAAAGTTCTGCCGTCATCCAAGCTTTTATGTTAGCACGATAATCAGTAGGAAACGATTTCACTCCTTTGAAACATCGCAGTTTCATTGCTTTTCCTATTACTAAGGGACATAGTTGGGACAAAACAAGCAGTAGGCAGGTTGGAACCTAGGGTTCTCCCGCCTTTATATTTTAATAATGTAGCGCTTCCTTTGTGCCAAAGCGTAAAAAACTTAGGTCTCCATATTAGTAGTGACTTATCGTGGAGCTACCATGTATCAGAAATTAGCAGAAAGATTTTCGGGTCCATGCACTCCCTAAAGCGTTTTCAGAACTTCATTCCGCGCTCAGCTAAGCTAACTCTAGTAACTTCACTTTTACTTCCTATTATTGATTATGCAGATGTCTGTTATCCTGATCTTACAGAAGAGCTACTGAATAAACTCGATCGTCTTCTCAACTTATGCATTCGCTATGTATTTGGCCTGCGTAAGTATGATCATGTCTCTCAATTTCGCATTCAATTAAAGTGGCTTAATATCCGTTTTCGTAGATCTCTGCATATTCTTATTTTCATCTACGGCATACTCAATAACCCTAAAACACCCACTTACCTGAGCGATCGTTTTGAATATCTGTGCGACTCTCACTCCCGTTCTCTTCGTTCTTCGCACAACAACCAACTTTCTATACCTCTTCATTCTTCCAGCAGATATTCAGATTCTCTTACCGTGTCTGCAGCTCGTCAATGGAACAGACTACCTCTAGTTATCAGACAGGCTCCGTCTTTAAATATATTTAAAAAACTATTATTTTCACACTTCCTTAAAAAACAAAATGAACCCTAATCTCGACATCTTGACATATTAGTATTTATTATATTTATTTATATAAGTATTATATAGATTGTATTTAGGCATATAAGTATTTGTGTAGGTCGAATTTATGTAATATGTATTAAATAAAGTATTTATATTTTTACGTACTTAATTATTTAATTCTAATATATTTACATTTACCTAAAAATCTCATACACCCATCATATAAATCTATCACTCTCCCAAAGGTTAGCTGGTAGAGAATACCTTCATGGTATTATGCTCGCCTATGTACATATTTTTATTTTGTATATTTTGTGTGCAATAAAGAATTTTATTATTATTTTATTATTAAGGGTATAAGTTTTCCCGATCCGTCCATATTTACTGCAAGTAAAACTGTCAATCTCTCTTTACTATGTTTTCCCCCATGACATTTTTCATCTTTAAAAGTAAGCGTCTTCTCCGGTAAACATTTGAAAAATAGGCCAGTTTCATCAGTATTAAAAATGTCTCGGGGATCATAGTTTTCAATCAAAGTCTTAAATTTACCGTGCCAATCTAAGCAAACTGCATCATCAACACTTCCACTTTCCCCACAAACTTTTTTAAACACAACTCCATTTCTCTTTTTGAAATTTGTAAGCCACCCTTCACTTGCCGCAAAGTTTTTGATGCTTAGAGTAGACGCGAACTCTTTTGCTTTTTCTTTCAACAAGTTTCCGCTAATAGACACTTTTTGTCCTCTACACTGTCTTAGACAAATGACCAGGCTTTCTTCCAGACGAGGAAATTCACCTTTACTGGTTCTTTTCCGTACTCCAGCAGCTCGAGCAGCGTTAATTTTCTCCTTGTGCTTTATTATGGTTGAGAGAGTACTCTCAGAGGAATCTTAAATTCTTTTGCAACATCACTTTTCTTCTCACCTTCCTCTACTTTTTCGATTAACTTCTTCTTTTCAGCAATCGTCAAACATTTATACTTTCTAGGGCTCATAGCTAAGACAAACTTTTAATCTGTATACCAACACAAGACTAACAGTAGTAACTGAATGATAACTAAACAAACCCATTTGTGAGAAGTGTGTGTCAAATAGTCCAACTATAAACTAAATCATAACAAAAACAAAGGCTCGTGTACATACGTTGATACAAGTTTGAACTTGTCGCAAAATGTACTTACAATCTTTCCGTCTCTTTCTCTCTGCAACTTTGAATTGTCGAGTGTTGGACGCCTATGAGTTCGAATTAACGCGTCGTTTTGTTATATAGCAATGATTTTTTCGTTCGAATTACCAAGTGCATTAAAATGTATTGATTTAGTTCGAAATATAAAGAGATTTTGTAGGGAACTCGTGATAACTTTGAATTATAGAGAGGTTCGAATTATCGCAGGTTTGAATTAACGAGAGTCGACTGTATATTCTATTTTTTTTATTAAACTCTATTAAATGCCTATACATTCCTAAAATATCAGGCAGCAGCTGAGCAACTTGGTGTATTATATTTTGATTGTAGCACTTTCCTTCTGATAAATGGATAAGTTTAAAATTTATCTGTCGTTATGAACTTTCGTTCCGAGGCGCTGTCACTTGTTTGTCATAATGTCCCGCGCCATTTTCAAGTTAATTTAATATTAGGTTTTTTTTTAAATTATTTAATATTGTAATCCGTTTATACTGTTTGTATATTACTTCTAAAACAAATTTATAATTAATATTTAAGTAGGAAGTGAAAAAAAAACGTTACACGGCAAGTTATTTTAAAAGACTAAAATAAGTTAATAATAATAAACTTTACACATATAAAGATGATTAAACAGAGAGATGTATATTTGTTAGTATCCATACTCAAAGATGTGGAATCCGCAATTTATCTTCCTTACATTTAAAAAAAAACTAATTTTTTTGAATGAAAATGTGATTTATACCGTTCCGAATTCATATCACGCTCTGAGCATCCAAATCGCGATATTTGATTCGGAACGACGTTCAGTGTCATAATCGTTCTAAGCGCTCTGAGCGCGATCCGGATTGAGGGGAAGTATCTATGTTGCCGTTTGTATAGTTCCAATCTTTGTAAAGGTCACAGAGTGTTGGCGCCAGAGGGGCGCGCAGGGACTGGAAGGGCGCGTACCAGAGCAACTCTTTGTGTGCTGACCTAGTAGTAGGTCAGCTCGCAGATAATGTCACTCCAGGGAGGGATTAACAATAACCTTATTAAGTTTTATTTTAAAGAACTCGCGAGCTGCGTTTGCTTTAGACTGCTTTGCTACAATAATTTAATAATTAGCAGGTTCCATAGCACCATAGAGTTATACACGCATAACGTGTTACAAATCGATTGATTTACAAGGTTAAGTCATCACTACGACCTTATTCCATTCAGGGTGGTCAGAAATCACGCTTATAAAGAAGCAGATTTATATTTAGCCAACATACTATAATCATGACAAGCTCGTCGATGTCTCTGCTACCAAACTCGATATATGCGACAAGTAAATTACCAGGAATCGAACCCGGTACCTCCGTGCCCATGCAGGCAGTTATGCGATATTTATTACTCTTTGTTTTTACGTAAACACAATATGACGATTGAAATACGCTAACTAAATGAATAGAAGCCGCGGCCCCGGGCTCGCGCCTCTCTCTGCGTCGGAAATGAATAGAAGCCGCGGCCCCGGGCTCGCGCCTCTCTCTGCGTCGGAAATGAATAGAAGCCGCGGCCCCGGGCTCGCGCCTCTCTCTGCGTCGGAAATGAAGAGAAGCCGCGGCCCCGGGCTCGCGCCTCTCTCTGCGTCGGAAATGAATAGAAGCCGCGGCCCCGGGCTCGCGCCTCTCTCTGCGTCGGAAATGAATAGAAGCCGCGGCCCCGGGCTCGCGCCTCTCTCTGCGTCGGAAATGAATAGAAGCCGCGGCCCCGGGCTCGCGCCTCTCTCTGCGTCGGAAATGAATAGAAGCCGCGGCCCCGGGCTCGCGCCTCTCTCTGCGTCGGAAATGAATAGAAGCCGCGGCCCCGGGCTCGCGCCTCTCTCTGCGTCGGAAATGAATAGAAGCCGCGGCCCCGGGCTCGCGCCTCTCTCTGCGTCGGAAATGAATAGAAGCCGCGGCCCCGGGCTCGCGCCTCTCTCTGCGTCGGAAATGAATAGAAGCCGCGGCCCCGGGCTCGCGCCTCTCCCTGCGTCGGAAATGAATAGAAGCCGCGGCCCCGGGCTCGCGCCTCTCTCTGCGTCGGAAATGAATAGAAGCCGCGGCCCCGGGCTCGCGCCTCTCTCTACGTCGGAAATGAATAGAAGCCGCGGCCCCGGGCTCGCGCCTCTCTCTGCGTCGGAAATGAATAGAAGCCGCGGCCCCGGGCTCGCGCCTCTCTCTACGTCGGAAATGAATAGAAGCCGCGGCCCCGGGCTCGCGCCTCTCTCTGCGTCGGAAATGAATAGAAGCCGCGGCCCCGGGCTCGCGCCTCTCTCTGCGTCGGAAATGAATAGAAGCCGCGGCCCCGGGCTCGCGCCTCTCTCTGCGTTGGAAATGAATAGAAGCCGCGGCCCCGGGCTCGCGCCTCTCTCTGCGTTGGAAATGAATAGAAGCCGCGGCCCCGGGCTCGCGCCTCTCTCTGCGTTGGAAATGAATAGAAGCCGCGGCCCCGGGCTCGCGCCTCTCTCTGCGTCGGAAACGCTATTCTCGACAAACCCATCGCCACCGCTTTCAAAGTATTTACTTTAAAATATAAAAAGTCGATTTCATTCGGATACTCGATCGGTGTAGGTCGCACTTGGTACTGTCTTGTCAGGAAAAAGATTAAATATAAGATATAGTGGGTATTGGTAGTACAAATTGTTTGTTACATTATTATTTACTTATCTACTTTGACCTCGCTGAGCACTGCCGGGCTCTGAGGCTGAAAGTCCAAGCTTCACACACGCAGCTTCTGTGTATAACTACGTTCTCCTATTCTTGTGCATTGGGACCGACTATGGGTTGGTTTTCTCCAGTATAACGCAACAATACGCTCACCATCCACCATTCTGCTTCTCTCCCTCCCCAACCAAATACTGTATGATTCCGTTAATGCCGTCTTGGAAGCTTGTTCCATAAATGTATGTACTGACGATAGACCTGCTTGCTAAAGCGTACTTGAATTCTTTCATTAGGTAAGTGAACCATAATTTTGCTGGTATTCCTGTAGCAACCAAATTCCACTGCGTAAAAAAGAAGTTAATTTAAAAAACTTTAAAACCCGACTCCGTCTGGTGAAAAAATAAAATTTCATTGATACTGATAAGAAAAAAAACAATAAACATGATGTCTTACTGGATATGCTGGTTGTCTTACTGGCAACACTGGTTGTCTAACTGGATATATTGGCTTTCTTGCCTGAAAATTTGACTGACTCGGCTTTTGTATATTTTCTCTTCCTTTACTTTGGCTTCTATTGTCTCTGCGCACACTAAGTACCTCACTTGACGTGATATTTTGTAACTGTTGTTGAGCCGTTTCCGCTGATTTGCACATTTGAACACACTTTTCAAGTGTTAAATCTGTTGTTCTCAATAGTCTTTCCTTTAAGTTAATATTGTTCATTCCCATTATAATTTGGTCTCTAATAAGGCTGTTTTTTAATATATCAAAATTACAATCGTCACTTAGTTTTTTAAGATTTGTAATATACTCCTCGTAGCTCTCATTTTCACTCATTTTTCTATTAAAAAATACGTGCCTATTATAGGTTTCGTTTGAGGGTGGGGTACAATGATTTCTTAACTTTTCTAATGATTGTTTGAAGGTTAGTTTATCCTTGTTCTCAAATGTATTGTAAACTTGCAAGGCCACGTGCCCTGCACAATGTAATAGCAATGCTTTTTTCTGCTCTTCTTTGAGCTTGTCTTCTGCCCCACTTGCAGTAAAATATAGGTTGAACTTTTGCTCCCATTCTATAAATTCTTGTTTTATGTTGTTGCTACTTAGATTTAAAGCTGTCGGTGGCTTTAGGCAATCCATATTTTAATGTAATCACTAAGCATTTAATAATTTCACGAAGTTTTTTTTTTTTGTATTTACCATGCAATTCGCCACCATGCGCCACGGCCCACGTACCACCACGCGGTCTCCGACCGACACCAATCTTCACTTGCTTTTTTTTCTTATTTCTCCACGCAGTTTTCTTTTGATATTTTCCTCAGCGCCATATAATGTTTTGTTGTTTCAGAATAATACACGGGGCTTTTAATTTAGCGTTTATTATAAAACACACAGTAAATGTTTGCACTCAGCTAATTTTACAAAAGAGAGCGAAGGTTCCCTGCGTCCCCGCGAGTTGCCCACTACAAAATAATACCAGCCGAACTATTTCGGCTGACACATGAGTTAAATACATTTTAAATAAATACGTACTAAAAAGAAAATAAAAACAATCCTAAGAGTTACGTTTATGGTTAATATGAAATATCGCTATATTTATACTTTGACGGTCGGGACCCAAACCCAGGACCCAAACCCAGGACCCAAACCCAGGACCAATGAGTTCCCGTTTGCGTCGCGCAGTTCGGATAAAAACCTGAGTTTCTTAGTTCTTCTTCACCTTCGAGAATAGCGTTCCCGACGCAGATTGGCCTCGGCCTCACTTCATTTAGTTAGCGCAAAAATCGTTAAAATGCATTTAAATCGGATACTCAATCGGTGAAGGTCGCTCCTAAGAGCTATTTGCTACGTCTATTAAAATTTCTAAACGTATCTTAAATAAAAAAAATAAAAAATATAAATATCACTATACTTTACCGTTACGGGAACGAAACACGGATCCTTACAGTTAATTCTGATTGCCAAACAATACGAATAAAAACTGACAGAACCTGTTTGAGGGAAATCGGAGCGACAACCGGAGTGACGGGAGTGACAACCGGAGTGACAACCGGAGTGACTCGTACTTCGAGTACAACTTTGTGTAAGCTGTTTGATACCCAAACTTATTATTAACCCAATTTTTGAATGACTATAAGCTCAACCCGACTTTGCCTGTAGAATATAATGTTCAGGTGGCTGCGGGGTCACATGTTTAGTTGTTGATGTCATGCTACACCTTGTATCTATAGAATATCTTTGCCTTGGGACATCCGTTTTTAACATATTTCTACTACTTGTGCTGTACAATCATAAAAACATTGTTAATAGTAAGACAAATAATGTTAATAGTAAGACAAATAATGTTAATAGTAAGACAAATAATGTTAATAGTAAGACAAATAATGTTATTTTTACTACGAGTATATATTAATGAGCAATTTATTTGGAAAATCAAATATGTAGTTTTCGTATGAATTACCTAAGTCCTTTAGTACTAGAGCTGTCACGGTGATGTTTTGCAAACCTAAACTATTATAAAATTTACGGTTTTATACTTTAAATGTAAACTTGTTAGAATAATTTATTTAAAAAGGCATATACGAGTATAACTATGGATACAATTGACCCGAATCCGAATCCGAATCCGTACAACATGAATTACATTAAAATCCCTCCAGAAGTATTGGCGTGAAATCAAGACAAACTGACAGACAAATGGCCGAGAGTCACAATAGCCTATGTCCGTCTCAGGGTTATGTGGCCCTGCGGCCTGAAGGTGTTTTCGTTGACCACTATATTACATGGGTCAAATAGCCTTTACTGATCTGTTAATTCATTCACCTTGTTTTGGTTCCAATCTCTTCGTTATAGTATCAAATTACTCAATAATAGTATCCGTGGGGGGTGAGGGGGGAAGTGGGGGAGGATGTGAGGGGTTGAGATTGGGCGCCAACATGTCGGAGCGGGGAGGTCGCGCCGCGCCGTCTGGGCGCCGACCACACTGCTTATAAATAGGTTACTATTAACTAAGTATTATCACGACCGTATCCCCACCGGGGTGGTCAGAAACCACGCATTTGAAGGAACGGATTCACATTTAGCCAACTTTACTATAGGCCCATCGTGACAAGTGACGAGCTCGTCGATGTTTGAAGCGTACCAAACTCGAGAAATACCTTTCACAAATAAATTAAATTAGTTATTGTTTCCCGACAGTTTAACGGTTTTACATCTCTCTCGCTCGCACAATCCAATATTTTGAAAGATTTTTCAAGTCTGACAAATGTAGTATTGTCTAGGACTCCATGTTCTAGGGGCTGTAATAATGATCAAACATTGTCAAATTTGATTTAAAAATGATTTAAATTCCGCAACATAAATTATTAGTAGTACTCGTAGTTGTTGTGTTGCAACCGACGATATAGTAGTAATGCAAACCTCTCCCGAAAAGCCTCACTTTGTGTTGCAACCGACGATATAGTAGTAATGCAAACCTCTCCCGAAAAGCCTCACTTTGTGTTGCAACCGACGATATAGTAGTAATGCAAACCTCTCCCGAAAAGCCTCACTTTGTGTTGCAACCGACGATATAGTAGTAATGCAAACCTCTCCCGAAAAGCCTCACTTTGTGTTTACGAAAATCATCTAAAAGGTCAACGTACGTTTCGAGTGTGACTCCAAACCGACTGTACTGCGAGAGTGGTGCACCGAGGGCGGGCGGTGGGGGTCTACTCGATAATTACTGATATCCACGCCTCGAGAAGATCGTATAATCACATTGTGATAAGTATGCTGTAGAAGCGGATTCACATTTAGCCAACTTGACAAGTGGCAAGCCGTCAATGTCTCTTGTGAACCGTTATTGTGTTACGTTAGGACCAGGAATCGAAGGCGAACCGCCTCAGCGTCTAAATCTGCGGTCTCAACCACTAGACCACGAAGGCCACTGCCTAGCACTAGCAGGAGTGGCTTGCCACAAAGCTTGCAATATGTTTTATCATCATCATTCTGTGTCTTTTAACTCAATGTCATTTTTGTTTTTTATCTGCCTAAAAAATAATTGATTTGTTTTCACTTTAGAACCCGTTAGCCCACCATTTGTCAGGTCTGCCACAATTGTGTCCGGCATTGCCATTTTAATATTAAATTACTAATGTTGCAAGTATTACTTTTATTTTTATTAATCATTTAAGTAATAATCAACCAATATGGCAGAGCGTGCTCGTCTTCTGGCGGTGTCAAGGTGGGAATCGGGACTGTGGCTCCAGGCTCTACCTTCATCTTTTGTTGGAACTCTTTTCGACAACAAATGTTTCAGTACCATAACCAGCCTACTTCTAGGAGCTCCTTGCACTTTTCCACATCGCTGCCAATGTGGAGACAACGTCGGGGCACTCGGCCACCACGGCCTTTCCTGCAGCAAGAGCACCGGTCGCATCCCAAGGCACGCCTGCCTCAATGACGTCATTCGGGCCCTTGTGTCTGTGGGTTCGCCAGCCATATTAGAACCCAGTGGCATGGCCCGCGACGATGACAAGCGGCCTGATGGAATGACGTTGGTTCCATAGAGGATAGGTTTGCCTTTAGTGTGGGATGCCACCTGTGTGGACACCTTGGCGCCTTCCCACTTTTCCTTAACCTCTAAGGACCCAGGCGCGGCTGCATTACAAGCAGAGAACCTCAAGCGGCGGAAATATACTCAGCTTATTGGGAGATGTGTTTTTGCGCCGTTTGGAGTTGAAACTCTCGGGCCGTGGGGACCAAGTGCACATAAAATTTTCAAGGCGTTGTCAAAACAGCTCGTCAACACCTCGGGAGACAAAAGGGCTGGGCAATATTTGGGCCAAAGGATCAGCATTGCCATTGAACGTGGCAATGCTGCCAGTATCCTTGGCACTTTGCCCTTTGGCAGCGATTTGGAGCAAATTTTTTATTTATAAAAAGAAAATATTTTGTTTTTTCTTCATTTTAGATTTTAGTTGTATTTTTATTTATTAATTAGGTTTATTTTTATTAATAGTCATTTATGTTTTAAAATGTAAGTTTTTAGTTTATTAATATATTATTATTATTTTTTTTAAATCAATTGTACTTCGAATAAAGTATAAGAGTAATAATATTAATTTGTATATTAGGGTATAATTAATAATATATATACATATTTAAAGTAAATTATAAATAAAACTAAACAATAAATATTTTTATTTATTCACCCACTTGATCATATATGGTAGTGTGCCAACTTGCAACATTTCGCTGCTACACAGTTAAGCTGACTTATTGTGCGAAAAAACTGCCAGCCCTCTTGTCACATACATTAACCAGCCGATTGGACAGTTCAGTCAAAGTCAAAGTATTCTTCACGTAAACCGTAGAACAGGTCTTTGTGACATGTCATTAATTAAATTATTTTAAACGATAATACTCTTGCTAGTGGAAGACTAAGCCGCAAAACGGTCCAAACAGTAAGCTGTTAGCAGAAGACCAGCAGCTTAGCAGATTCCAGTGACCTGTTAATGTTTAATCTGACTGAGAAAGGAATCTTCTATTTGTACATTAGTTGTGATTCCGTAGCAGTCCCCTGGCAGGCCGGGCGACAGTGTGTTTCCGCGCGCGTCCCGAGCTGGTCGTCATGGCGCTGGAGAGGAGGACCGTGAAGATCCTGGCAGCCGTCTGCGGAGTGCTGCTCATAATTGGTCAGATATCATTATTTATTATCAAGTGAAATATTATTTATTAATCTGGATTTTGATATACATATATACTGAAACTTTTAATCCTTAGAGTTACTTCATTACTTAAATAAACTATTTAAATTATAATTTCTTAAATTTATATTTTTATTATTTTTCTCATATTTGTATGAACTGCCTCCATGGTCTAGCGGTTAACTCCGTGGATTTAGACTCGGAGGTACCGGGTTCGATTCCTGGTCGGGACACAATAATATTTATTAATTTAAATAAATAAATTTAATTAATATTTGATTTATTTGTGACATTTCTCGAGTTTAGTATGCTGGAGACATCGACGAGCTTGTCATGATTGGCTTATAGTAAAGTTGGCTAAATGTGAATCCGCTTATTCATAAGCGTGGTTTCTGACCACCCCGAAAGGGAAACGGTCGTGATGATGATGATTTGTATGATTAATATTAGATAAATTTATTGTGTGGAGTACACAATAAATCTACTGATCGTGGTAATACAGACACTACCCGCGCCGGGATCAGGGTTCAATCATTCATCCATTGTTGCGGAACGGTTTTATTATTAGTGACACGACTGAGCCAAACTTAAGTATTTTGTCAAACTTTGCATAGTGAAATAAAAATAAATTAAATTAAATAAACAATAAATATTATCTTAGAAGGAACAACACTACCTGAAACAACAGAAAAACTTAATAAATTGGAGTTTTATCCAAGAAGCTATCATCATTATTATACTTATAGTTAGCAACTTTTAACAAGAAAAAAAAGAAACAAACTAAGTGTGAAGGTAATCTTATAAATATTTAATTTAATTTTAATTATTTCATTATCCTAGCTTATACGAAACCTAATGCTGATCGCTGACAATAATACAGTTCCCGCAACACAAAGGGTTGATCCTGTCCCTCGATGGCTTCCTCTAACTCGCAGGACATTGCTCTCCCACCCCTCACCCTCTCTCACCATTGTTTACATCCCCCCACTAATGTCTTTATCACATTCCTTGTCTCCCCCTTCTTAAACTATTACGCACATTTCCGGGATTTTATTTATTTACGACTGCATCTCAATTGAATGTACTTGTAAGTATTGATTGTAAGAAGTCTCGTGTTTATTGAAACTAGTATTTCATAGTTTTCGAATTCGTTGTATATATATTTGACTATCTTAAGATTATCATCGATCCACTGCTGGATGTAGGCCTTTCCCTCAACCCTCATTAAACCGCCACTAGCGACCTTAGCTCATCCGTCCATCTGGTTCTAGAACCCGTTTCCTCCGTCGGTCGTCGGTTTTGCGGCAAATGTCCGGCCCATTGCCACTTCAGCTTGCTAATTTTGAATGCTATGGTAATAATGAATGGTTCTCTGACAAATATCAACGTTTCGAATTCTATCCATCAGAGAAATACCAAGCATAGCTCTCTTCATAGCTCGCTGAGCGACCTTAAATTTATGGACCAGTCCCCCTGTCAGTGTCCACGTCTCTGCACCGTATGACATTACGGGGAGGACGCACTGGTTAAAGACTTTTGTCTTCAATCATTGTAGTATGGATGATAATGATGAGAAGATGTGCCGAAGGTTCCCGAATGCCGCCCATCCTAGCCGAATGCGTCTGTCGACTTCTTTGCTGAAGTTGGCGGCGCCTAGCTGGATAGTCTGTCCAAGATAGACGTATTCCTGCACAGTTTCGAGAGTGGCATTTCCCACGCAGACTGACTTGATCGTTGAACATGACCTTAGTATTGTTCAAGTTCATTCAGAGACCAACCTGCTGGGAAGCTACGTTTAAGCCGATTTCATAAGGTGTCACTTTACAAAACTTCTTTCAGGTGTAACGTTGGGAGTGTTGCTGGCATTGCTGTTGCCGCAGCGATATGTCGGTGAGTGTCACTTAAAGTATGTTAGGGCTTCCATTGTGTTGGCAGGTTTTCTCATATCAAGACGAGACAATACCTTGCCTTACTGGTCTCTGTGAATCACGACAATACTCAAGTAAGTACAGTTCTCCCAAAGTGATAATGCGCATAGAAATCTTCGTCACTGTTCGGCAACGGTCGTATTCCCCGAGCGTCGGAAGACGATATGTATATAGAGTGGTTAAGTGCATTTTCTTCATGCATAATTTAGTAGAATTATGTGTTTTGTGCTAGTTGTTAGTACGTTTTCCTATTTTACAAAATAAACTATTTAAAGTTGAATAAGATAATTAAAGTTGAAATTAAATTCACCTTTGAAAACAAAACCAAGAACGGTGTGTAATATCAGCTCTATATAATTCCACTCAGAGAGAACACATGCAGTCACCGACCGCCCGAATTGTTTTCGATTGTGTACACATGATATTGACTTCTATTTCTTTCGAACAAGGTGCAAAATGCAAGTGCAATGTTTAGGCTCTTACGATTCAATGATTCGGGTGTTTCCGGGAATACGACAATTAGCGAAGATCTGTATGTGCATTATTAATTTGGGAATACTGTAGTTAGACGGTAAAACCTTATGGGCACATTTGAACACCATTATAGGATACCAGCCGTATTAGCCTATAGACTAGATATCTTAGTATTTTCTCGAAACTTGAAAACAATATTAATCTTACCGTTCCGGGAATCTAATATTCCAAAAGACCACCACATGATCTCGGACAAATTTTATGATTTCACAAAGGAAATGATCAGAAACGGATTCAAGATTCATCTTTACGTAGTGGAAGTTGGTGCGAATTCCAGGTAAATATTTGAACAACTTACTGAAAGAATTTGGCTTTAGCTGGTCTGCCGTTGATACATTTATGGAACAAGCTTCTAAGATAGAATTGGTGAGCGTCTTGTTGCGCAGTTAAAAGAGCTCCCTTAATAAACCAGCACATAGACGTTCGTCGCAAGTCCGAGACATCATTCTTCTCCTGTCTCTCCCACACACGATGGGTAGGTTTTGTTCCGCTATAGCCTGTGTCGTTGCAGAGCTGGAGGTGTGGCCGCGGACGGAGGAGTTCGGTCGTTGGGAGGAGCCGCGCATCGAGTTCCGCGCGGACGACCCGGGCAGCTGGCACGCCTGGGCGCGCCGCACCTCCGACTTCCTGCGCCAGTACGAGACCACAGTCCCGGAGCAGCCCGCGCCCGCGCCCTGCTGGTCCGGCGCGCGCCCCGAGCTGCCGCCCTCGCCGGCCTGCGCGCGCGCACTCGCTCCCTGGAGACCCTGCACCGCAGACAACTTCTATGGCTACTCGCACGCCACGCCCTGCGTGTTTCTCCGTCTCTCTCACGTCAGTATCGAATCCCTTTCCTGTTGGTTTGGCTTAAATTTCGACGCCCGATTGCAATCACAACTTTCCTTTTCATCACCAGTCTCTAGAACACAAAGCCCTAGACCTGTTGGAGACGGGCTTTCCAGAATTTTCTAGACAATTTAGCCTACACTCGCCATGTGAGTCAGACGGGTTGGTGAGGGTCTGATGTATTTTTTTATGACAATTTATTAATAATAATATTTTGGTATTTGTGTAACTGGAATGACGGCTTAACGTGCCCTCCTCCTCACGGGAACGGTGGTGTGGAAGATCGGTTCGAACCCCGGCATGTACCAATGAGAAATACACTTTCCTTGTACTGTAACTTAATTTAAGTCAATTTCATTGTGTTTCAGATTCATAACTGGAACCCGGAGCCCTACAACAGTACAGTGCCGGTCCCGTTGCCGCCAGAGATGCCCCCGCACCTAGTGCATGCCATAGTAAGAAAAAAATAATATTTAATTTGTACCAGAAGTATAATGTACAGGTACACAGGTAGAGGTTACGCATCAGCTAAAATGGGATGGAGAGGCACAACCTCATGGTAAAGAGGTACAGGTATACAGGTGGAGGTTACGGATCAGTTAAAATGGGATGGAGAGGCACAACCTCATGGTAAAGAGGTACAGGTATACAGGTGGAGGTTACGCATCAGCTAAAATGGGATGGAGAGGCACAACCTCATGGTAAAGAGGTACAGGTATACAGGTGGAGGTTACGCATCAGCTAAAATGGGATGGAGAGGCACAACCTCATGGTAAAGAGGTACAGGTATACAGGTGGAGGTTACGCATCAGCTAAAATGGGATGGAGAGGCACAACCTCATGGTAAAGAGGTACCAGAGTAGTAGAGGGCGTTGTGTTCCACAAACAGTATAGTAACTAATTGGGAAAAGAGTGGGAACTCACCCAACAAACTCTCGTTCACACCAGCGTCGCCAGGTGGACGGTAGGATACCTAAAGTGCCATACATTTGTATGTAATTGTGTAAGCACAATACATTTAATTTTCGTTCGCTTGTAGACAACAATGTCTGACATAAAGCATAAATTAAACCAATCGATTGAAAGACAACTCTATCAGGATGAAACCAGAGACAAGTACCCACTACCCTGTGTTCCAGCGCTCGGTGCCTCCCGCCGCCGGAGACCACGTGTGGGTGTCGTGTGACGGCGAGTTCCCGGCAGACCGCGAGCACGTGGGGCCGCTCCGCCTGCTGCCGGCCGCGCGCCCGCCCGGCTTCCCCGCGCGCCGCCTGCACACCGCCGCGCGCCGCCCCGCCCGCGCCGAGCCCGGCCCGCTGCTCGCCGTGCTCTTCGAGAACCCCAGGCGTATGTGCAACTCTGATCTACGGTGCCCAGACTCGATAGCATTATAGTCAATCTATGGCATCGCAAATGTTACGTCATAGATCACCACTGATGGAGATGGTCCTTCCAGAACATATATATCTGGAAAGTTTGTCCTAAACTCGCCACGTTGTTGGTCAGACGTGTTTCTTACAACCGAGCCACCACGCTTCGCCACAAAATATCTTTGTTAAATATCGTCAATAAACAACACAGCTTTTTTATGCCGCTAACCAGGTGGGATTCTGCCGCTAACCAGGTGGGATTCTGCTGCGCGTCTCGATGGCTCAATTAAAGGATTAGACGGACTGTATTGGTTTAATGCAAAATAACAATTAATACATTTTGGAAGTTGTTAGAACCAATGAAACTCGAAGCTGAACGAATGTACGCCGACGATGTCCAACTTTCGCTTCACTTCAAGATGGATGATATACAAAATGCTATTCTCAAAATGAATAAGGATCTTGAAGCTATTAAAATACAGTCACAAAATTTAGGTCTACTGGTAAACCCTTCGAAGACGCAGGTGATGATCGCTGGCTCGAGGCAAATGCTGTGCAAACTGGACCATATACCTTTTACCCCATTAATGTTTGACAATGTGTCACTTCCTTTTTGTCAGCATGTGAAAAACCTAGGACTTCTGAGGTGTATGGGAGCTTGCAATAAATGAAACGACCGTGCTCTTTGACAAAATGACGTTTACTCCCTCGCTTGACAACTTCACTATAATACATAAGTACATATATAACATTCCTCTCCAATTAAATAGAAGCAACAATAAGTGGATAGAGAGAAGAAGGTCTACAGTCTAAACAACGTTACAGTTACAGCAGTTATTTACGTCTTATAATTAATATTCTTAACCCTAGGCCGAAGGTTTGGACACTTATGCGGCTGTTCAATCTCATCGAACTGAGCCTCCTGAGCAACCGCAGACGCTGAGTCAGAAGGCTCATCCTCGGCACTTGCGTACTCGTCGGGCGTGGCCGGCCCCTCGTGCGGCTCGTCGTCCGGCGGCGGACCCGGCTGCCCGGCCGGCACAGCGGAGGAGGGCCCGGCCACACTCGACACAGGACCGCTTCCTATTACCTCTCCCCCCTTATAATGCCACATCTGATCTACGTGCCGCTTGCATATAGCTCCGTTATTCTCGATCTCAACATTGTACATACGACGACCTAACTCGTTTCTAACTACACCTATTACCCATTTTGGCTTTCGATCAACAAAACATCTGACCCAGACGCGTTGACCAGATACAAAAAATCGTTTATCGGGTTGGTCGGCCGTCTTATTCTCAATGGGAATTTCTACGTTCTTTTTTTCCGGCACGATTAAATCTAAACTACAGCGTAAGTTTCGACCGAACATAAGCTTGGCGGGGGTCGCGCCCGTGCTACAGTGCACCGTGTTTCTGTAATTAAATAAATAAGACAATAAATGTTATCTTTTATGATACATTTTAACATTTTCTTACAGGTCCTTACCGAATTTTCGGCCTGACCGTTACTTTGCGGATGATAAATGGGCGAAGTCACGTGGACAATACCGCTATTTTTACAAAAATCACTAAATTCATCCGATTTAATTTTAACATCATTATCCGATACTACGGTTTTAGGAATGCCGAATCGCGAAAACAATTGCTTCAATCTGGTTATTAATGCACGCGTAGACGTCCCGCTGCACATGTGAAGACATTCTAACCATTTGCTGTAAGCATCTACAACAACCAAGTAAGTTTTAGAACCTACCGACATGTAATCCAAGTGTATGCGCGACCACGGCTCGGCAGGCTGCGGCCAGGGAGCGGGCGGCGAGCGGGGCGGGGCGGGGCGGCTAGCGGCGCAGGTCTCGCACGCGCCCACCGTCCGCTTGATGTCGCGGTCGATCCCCGGCCACCACATGCGGCCGCGAGCGTTGCTTTTGGTTTTCACTATACCTAGGTGCCCGTTATGCAACTGATCCAACAGGCGAGATCGCAACGACTTCGGAACTACTACCTTGTGCCCGCGCAATATACAACCGTCTTCGACTTCCAGTTCGGTCTTACAAAGAAAATATGGACGAATTTTATTACATTTAATTTTACGCGGCCACCCGCGACCAATATAACCCTTTACAACCGTTAACACGCGATCTGTCTCCGTTGCCGATTTAATATCGCGAAACGATAGTGGTGGTTCATTAAAATAGTGTATCAAAGACGATTCGCCTCCCACTTCGTCATAGTCTCGGTCGGTACTCGCCAGAGGCGCTCGCGACAAATAATCAGCCACACCATTTTTATTACCCGATATGTACTCGACTGTATAGTTGTATGCGGACAGAAATAAAGCGTATCTTTGAAGACGCGACGCCGTCATGATAGAAATGCCATTATTTTTACCAAATATCGATAACAGAGGTCTGTGGTCCGTTTTTAGTACAAACGGGTCCGGTCGCCCGTATAAATATTGGTGAAAACGCTTCACGCCAAAAATAATAGCCGCCGCTTCTTTATGTATTTGGCCATAATTCTTCTCCGCGGCCGACAGCGATCGAGACGCGAAAGCCAGCGGTCGTTCGCCGCCATCGTGTACCTGTGAGAGTACCGCGCCGAGACCGTCCGGGCCCGCGTCAGTGGTCAGCACGATGCGCGCTGCCGGACTGTAGTGCGCCAGCACGCGGCCCGAGCTCAGTTTGGCGCGGACACGGCGCAGGGCCTCCTCCTGGCGCGGGCCCCACTGCCACGCGACGTCCGAGCACAACAACGAGTGCAGGGGTTGCATAATACTCGATGCGCCCGGTATAAAGTTCCGGTAATAGTTAACCATACCTAGAAAACGTTTGAGCTCCGTGACGTTGGTCGGTCGCGGCGCTTCCTTTATAGCCTCCACCTTACCCGGACAAGTATGCAAGCCATGCTTATTTATTACATATCCTAAATATGTCACGCTGTCCTGAAATAAGCTACACTTTTCCTTTTGAACCCGAAACCCGGCTCCCTGCAGCCGGCTCAATACGGCGTCCAATCTGCGCAAGTGTGTAGTACTATCGTGGCCAGTGATACAAATATCGTCTAGAAAAATCGAAACACCATCGATACCTAACAATAACGACTCCATCGTGCGTTGAAAAATTGCCGGGGCGTTGGCCAATCCGAACACGAGTCTAGTATACTTAAATAACCCTAATGTAGTAGTGATTGTAGTAAGATCTTGTGACTCCTCAGATAATACCAGCTGATTGTACGCCATGCTCAAATCAATCTTAGTGTATTTATCGCCCCCTCCAAGCTTAGCAAAAATATCCTCGATCCGCGGTAACGGATAACTATCAATGTATAGCTGTTTATTTAAACTAATTGAAAAATCACCACAGATACGTACGCTTCCGTCTTTCTTTAAAACCGGTACTATGGGAGTCGCGTATTCGGAGTAATTAACCGGTACCAAGATACCTAATTCGACTAAACGTCTTAATTCGATCTCGACTTTCGATTTTAAGGCCAACGGAACCGGCCGAGGCTTATAGCATTTGGGTACGGCGCCTTCTTTTAATCTCAATGCAATGGTATGTTTATTATATTTACCTAATTGAGGCTTCCACACGTCGGGATAACGATTTAACACTTCTTGCACATCACAAACCATGCTCATGTTATTGACCAATGAAAATTTTACATTAAATTTAGTCATAAAATCTCGGCCCAATAGGGGGGGACCCCCATTTCTTATAACAAAAACATGAACATGATTTGTTTTGTTTTCATAAACAATTTCAGCAGAAAAATAACCGAGTGGCTGTATCTTGTGACCGTTGTAAAAACACATTTTTATGTCACTTTTAAACAATTTATATTGTTTAAAATGTTGTAACCACAATTTTTCTGAAATTACACTTTTACCCGAGCCAGAATCCAACTCCATAGTCAGCTGGATATTGTTAATAAAAACATTAATAGTAAAAGGAGATGAACCTACAACCCTAACATTGTACATTTTACATTCCTCACAATCACTGTCCTCTTTCATATTATTTAATCGTGACCGATCACGCTTTACACTGCACACTTTTTTTAAATGACCCTTCAGGCCACAACCACTGCACTTGTAATTTTTAAACTTGCACTTTAAAGCCGTATGACTTTTAAATCCGCACACCGTACAACGCTCGCCCGCGCTGATGCCGCTGCCGCCGCCGCCCGGCGCGCCGTCTCCGTCGCGGTCGCGTCGCGCGCCGTCTCCGTCGCGGTCGCGTCGCGCGCCGTCTCCGTCGCGGTCGCGTCGCACGCTGCTCGTCGATGCCCCGTAGAACACAGGCTCCTCCTTGACGGCAGGCGCCTGCCCCCGCGCACTCGCCATCTTCTGGCCGAGGTCGAGAGCGCGCGCCAGAGTGAGATATACTGCGTCCTGCTCGAACAACTTGTCCCTCTCGGGGCCCGCGCTGAGCCCCAGCACGAACCGGTCGCACAGCAGGATGTCGAGCGCCGAGCCGAAGTCGCAGTACACGGCGAGACCGCGCAGTCGCGCGGCCCAGTCCTCCAGGTTCTCCCCTCGAGCCCTGGTAGCCTCGTAAAACTTGGCCCGGTCGGCGTACGTAGATCGCTTAGGAGTAAAATGCTGCCCTAAGGCATCTACCAGCACATTATAGGAAACATCTTCCACCTTCGCCGGATGCACCAGATTCCTCGCTAACCGATACGTTTCGTCAGTCAAATGTGTTAACAACACAGCACTTTTATTTTCATCGTCGATTTTATTTATTTTTACAAACTGTTTGAATCTTCCAACGAAGAATTCCCATTCTTGTGTTTGACAATCGAAAGTCCCCAATTGCCCGATAATAGTCGACATTTTTTTAAAAACATATAGCCGAGATGAGAAATTGCGAATTTCGCGAGGGTAGAACAAACTCGTCGCCACTGAGGTGTATGGGAGCTTGCAATAAATGAAACGACCGTGCTCTTTGACAGAATGACGTTTACTCCCTCGCTTGACAACTTAACTATAATACATAAGTACATATATAACAACTTCACATAAGCAGTGATCTCTCCTGGAATCACCACGTCTCCGAAATTTGTAAGAAAGTTCATGGCAGCATGCATTCGTTGAAACGCTTACAATATTTTATTCCTTTTAAGGCAAAGTTAATGCTAGTCAGTTCGCTGCTTCTTCCCATAATAGACTATGCAGATATCTGCTATCCCGACGTCACTGAAGAGCTACTGAACAAACTCGATCGTCTGCTCAATTTATGCATCCGCTATGTATACGGCTTGCGTAAATATGATCATATCTCTCATTTTCGTAATCAGTTGAAATGGCTCAATATCCGCTTTCGAAGATCTACCCATCTCCTCGTGTCTCTGTATGGTATCCTGAACAATCCTCATGCGCCTGCATATCTTAAATCCCGTTTTGAATACATGTGTGATACTCACAACCTTCCACTTCGCTCTTTACATAACAACCAACTTAAAATCCCATCCCACTCCTCTAGCAGATATTCAGATTCGTATACTGTGTCTGCAGCCCGCCAGTGGAACAGGCTACCACTCGCTATTAGACATGCGCCGTCCGTCCACGTTTTTAAGCGCTTGGTCACTGCTTTATTTCTAGACAAACAGGAGTCGTCATCAGGCTAAAAACATATATTTGGCATAATATATATACGTTTATTTATAGGTATATGTGTAATTTATGTAACAGTGTAAGTATCTATTAGTATGTAATGTGTGTAGTATATTCTATATTGTTAAACTTGATATCGGCACTACCCTTAATCTCACACTCTCCCAAAGGTTAGATGTTAGAAAATGCCTTGTAGGCATTAATCTTCGCCTTTGTACACTTATTTTGTGCAATAAAGAATTTAATAATAATAATAATGAAAGTTTTTGCGGACGCCATAAATAATTACTCATAATACCTAATTTACTTTTAAAATGTGAGAAAATATCTGGAATTGAATAACTAACTGTGCAAGTCGACTCTCGGAGCGATGATCGCTGTGATGGCGACGAAACACAGTAACATTAACTCATTTTATTCGGTGTATTTGCAATAAATCTGCCTCTCATCATTTAATGAAATGACTTTAAAACAAAGTTTATATGTATAGTTAATTATGTACTGTAAAGTTATAGTGAGCAGTGGAGATGTTATTGTTGCAGGTGGCGTGGTGATCAACGTGGAGTGTCGTGTGTGGACGCGCGATCTATATTACTACTATGACAGCTACTACAGTTACGGTCGCGCGCGGTTCGAGCTCTACATCGAGTGAACAAGCAGGCACCAGAATCGTTCTGGCTCCAATCTACTAACTTCTATCTTCTGGTTTTGCTTACTCAAAAACGCATTTTAACATTTATTCCATACTGTTGCTACAATGTACAAACCCAAAGATATCATTAGAAAACGACTTCCCATTGTGTGTTACAAGCTTGAATATTATAACACACCAATATATAACAAATAAGATATCTTCGTTGTTATTTTCATACAACAGACAGACAGTGGGGTCGTCCAGGTCCGGATGTCTAATGGGCCTGGGTTGAGGATGGGGATATTCCCCCGTTTTCCCCGGCAAGATCTCAACGGGTAAACACTCGCTTGCACTCGTAATTCATGCACTTTTGGTGCCGCTACTGGTATAACCAGAGACCACCGTCCGTGTGGCTAAAGAACCCAGACGGTCTAGGTTCAATTCCTTCAGCTCTCCTTCAGTAGTGGTCTTTCATTGGGGGGCCACCCCTATTGAGCAAGAAAATTCTAATTGCAAAAGCATTTATAAAATTATTTACTATATAAGTGATAAAGATGTGTGGAATATTATCACACTGTTTTAGTAGTTTTATCGTAAAAAATGTAAAAGAGATAAAGTCACCGCTGTCTCCTCGGTCCAGCAGTACACTGAGTTGTACCAGCTGCCTCCTCGGTCCAGCAGTACACTGAGTTGTACCAGCTGCCTCCTCGGTCCAGCAGTACACTGAGTTGTACCAGCTGCCTCCTCGGTCCAGCAGTACACTGAGTTGTACCAGCTGCCTCCTCAGTCCAGCAGTACACTGAGTTGCACCAGCTGCCTCCTCGGTCCAGCAGTACACTGAGTTGTACCAGCTGCCTCCTCGGTCCAGCAGTACACTGAGTTGTACCAGCTGCCTCCTCGGTCCAGCAGTACACTGAGTTGCACCAGCTGCCTCCTCGGTCCAGCAGTACACTGAGTTGTACCAGCTGCCTCCTCGGTCCAGCAGTACACTGAGTTGTACCAGCTGCCTCCTCGGTCCAGCAGTACACTGAGTTGCACCAGCTGCCTCCTCGGTCCAGCAGTACACTGAGTTGTACCAGCTGCCTCCTCGGTCCAGCAGTACACTGAGTTGCACCAGCTGCCTCCTCGGTCCAGCAGTACACTGAGTTGCACCAGCTGCCTCCTCGGTCCAGCAGTACACTGAGTTGTACCAGCTGCCTCCTCGGTCCAGCAGTACACTGAGTTGCACCAGCTGCCTCCTCGGTCCAGCAGTACACTGAGTTGTACCAGCTGCCTCCTCGGTCCAGCAGTACACTGAGTTGCACCAGCTGCCTCCTCGGTCCAGCAGTACACTGAGTTGTACCAGCTGCCTCCTCGGTCCAGCAGTACACTGAGTTGTACCAGCTGCCTCCTCGGTCCAGCAGTACACTGAGTTGTACCAGCTGCCTCCTCGGTCCAGCAGTAGACTGAGTTGCACCAGCTGCCTCCTCGGTCCAGCAGTAGACTGAGTTGTACCAGCTGCCTCCTCGGTCCAGCAGTAGACTGAGTTGTACCAGCTGCCTCCTCGGTCCAGCAGTAGACTGAGTTGTACCAGCTGCCTCCTCGGTCCAGCAGTACACTGAGTTGTACCAGCTGCCTCCTCGGTCCAGCAGTACACTGAGTTGCACCAAATTTGTTGTTACGGTCGTAATAATAGTTTACATTTTCTATACCTAGTTCGAGCGCCAAAGTAGGAAGAACCAATAAAGTGGAAATTCAAAAAGAGAACATCGAAATCTATAAAAATATATAAATGTTCATCACTTCCAGATTTGATATCAAGGTACCTGAAAAACTGACCCCTGGGGAAATAACATAAGATAGTATAAGCTGTATGTGATAAAGGTGGCTTATGTGTTGCATAAATGTTCATTAAACGAAGGTCTAGTCCTTACTTTAAATTATATTAATGTTAAACTTAATTTGAATCAAACTATTTCGATACGTTTCTTTACTAACATCATCGTAGCCCCGAAACATGGAGTCCCACACAACGTTTGCTAGAAATGGGCCTTTCATAACATAAAGAGGGGAAAATTAACTTTTACTTTAGTTTTATCCCAGCACTGCTGCACGGGCACCAAACTACGGGGTGACTGTGTATGGTCTTACTTTTGACTAATATGTTTTTTTATTTATTTATTTATTTATTTTGAAAGAAAATCTTACAGCTAATACATTAAAATTAAGCAAATAAAGTTAAACAGGTCTTTTCCAAAACAGATTTTCAGATGTAAACAAAGTACATAAATTAACACAATTATAAAAAGAAAACAGCTCGGATATAAAAGTAAGATACTTATAAACTAAAAGATACACAAGTTAAATAGAGTTAAAAAAAATAAAATAAAAATAAAAATCTGTCCATAGTATATAAAAAAGTATAAATCAAAACTAAAACAGTAGAAATAAATGAAAAGTGTGAAAAGTGGTATAGTGGTGTATTATTTATTTATTTATTATTTATTAAAACTTTATTGCACAATATATACAAGGGGCGGACTTAATGTCGCTAGACATTCTCTGACAGCCAACCTTAGGGACACTTTAGAACATTAAAGACGTAAGGTAGGTGCAATTAGAGAAATATGATTGCCTAATAAATATGCAATATTATCTAAACTACAATAATAAACTAAATACTAATAATACATACACATAACTTTTTATTAATACATTACATACTACATATAATAATATAATAAATAAACTAAATGAGTTGTTTTGAGCTATTTAAATAATATGAATATACCATTTTTTTGAAAATGCTTCGGTTGGATGCTTGTCGTATATTTACCGGCAGCTTGTTCCACAGGTTTGCGGCAACAACAGCAAAATAATCGTTCATGAACCCAGAGTGGTGCGATGGAATAGACAGAACAGAGTTGTGTGAGGAGCGAAGAGACTTATCGTGAAATGAGAAAAGATAGGCAAATTTGTCCTTGAGGTATTTCGGTGTCGCAGGCTCGTTAAGAATAGAAAAAAGTAAGCAGAGGATTCTGAGATTCCTGCGACAGCGAATTGGTAGCCACTTTAACTTCGTTCGATACTCAGAGATGTGATCATATTTGCGAAGGGAAAAGATGAATCGGATACAACAGTTAAGTAACCGATCCATCTTGTTGAGCAACGCCTCTGAGAGATCGACACTACACACGTCACCATAGTCGAGAAGAGGAAGTAGAAGGCTTTGGGCAAGAGTAATTTTAGCTTTCAACGGCAGAAAATGTTTAAATTTGTTGAGAGCGTGCAGTGAAGAAAATATGTTACGACTCGTGTTGTTAACCTGGGTAGTCCAGGTTAGATCACAATCTAGATATACACCTAGATTCTTCACTTCGTGACTAAACGGAATTGGCGTGCCGTCAAACCGAAGTGGGTCAATACTATTTAAGTCAACTTTGCTAAGCAATCGAGAGCTCCCAACAATGATCGACTGGCACTTATTCGGGTTGACAGCGACCCCAAAACGTTTTGACCAAGAGTGTATGTTGCAAAGATCTGAGTTTAGCCAAGCTATTGCACTATTCAGTGTTGTGATATCTGTCTGCACATAAAGCTGCAAATCGTCTGCATACAGGTGGTAATTAGAATGGAGAGATAGGGTGATGGCATTAATAAATACGGAGAACAGTAGAGGAGAGAGAATGCCACCTTGTGGGACACCTGTAATCAGGTCGCACCAATCCGACAACACCTGATCAACTTGAACCCTTTGTTGGCGACCATGAAGGTACGCAGAAAACCAGTTGAGGGCCTTGGGCGAGATCTTAAGACGAGACATGATGGTGATAAGTAAATCAGGATCGACTGTGTTGAAGGCATTTGTGAAATCAATTAGAAGAAGTACTGTCACCTTGGTTTCTTCCATGCCAAATCGGATATCCTCAGTTACTTTAAGTAATGCTAAGGTTGTGCTATGACCGGGGCAGAATCCAGATTGGAAGGAGTTAAGAAGATTATTTGAGTCAAGGAAATGGGATAACTGTTTGTGAACGACCGACTCAAGGACCTTGGACAGGAAGGGTAAAATAGAAATAGGACGAAAATGGGTGGGAAGTGTTGGTGATGTAATTTTGGGTAGCGGGATAATAAATGCTTTCCGCCATTGGGAAGGAAATTGGCCAGAGGTAAGGGAAAAATTTATTATGTGAGTGATGATGGGTAGGAGAATGTCAACAATTGTAACGATCATAACACGACTAACGGAATCACATCCTGTTGATTTAGAAGTTATTGAATTTATCGTCTTTAAGATCACATCCCCAGACACCTCTGTCAAGACGAACTGCTCAACAATATTAGGTACAGTCATCTTCATAATCTCACCAATGGTATTTAATTTTGTGTTTTTATCTAAGACCGGTGCAGAAGTGAAATGAGCGTTCAGCTGATCAGGCGTAACAGAACCAAGATTGACCTGATCACGACAGCGACCCAACCCTAAAGAATTAAAGAACTGCCAGATTTTCGCTGGCGTTTTATTATTAATGTTGTCAAAGAAGTGGTTACGCTTGGCTATTCCACACACCTGGTTACAGCGATTCCGGGCAACCTTATATGCAGCCCAGTCACCATCACAACGGGTTACAGCGATTCCGGGCAACCTTATATGCAGCCCAGTCACCATCACAACGGGTTACAGCGATTCCGGGCAACCTTATATGCAGCCCAGTCACCATCACAACGGGTTACAGCGATTCCGGGCAACCTTATATGCAGCCCAGTCACCATCACAACGGGTTACAGCGATTCCGGGCAACCTTATATGCAGCCCAGTCACCATCACAACGGGTTACAGCGATTCCGGGCAACCTTATATGCAGCCCATTCACCATTACAACGGGTTCTTCTGTATTTTCGGTACGCACGATCTCGCTTCCTCATTGTCATTCTTACATCTTCGGTTATCCATGCCGCAGGTGCTCGCTTTACTTTGGTAGGACGGAGTGGAGCATGAGCATCATACAGTTTTAGCACCTCTCCATTAAAATTGTCAACCATGTGTTGTACGTTAGTGGCTTCAAATACGATACTCCAGTCGATGCGTGCTGCGTCGTTTCGTAGTTCGTCAATGTTCATACGACAATAATGACGCATAAGGACAGTAGGCGGACGATACCTCGGTGGCTTTACTTTATATGAGGCGAAGACGAGATCATGGTGAGAGAAGGGAGCGAGTAGCTGACCGTGGCTGGCAACAATATCTGGGCGTGAAGTTATGATAAGATCGAGGAGGGTATCAGATGTACTAAGATGGTGAGTAGGCCCAGACGGCAGAACAGTCAAATTAACTGACGAGATAATATTGCGAAATTTGAGCGCCCTAGATTTGCCAGGTTCACGATCATCCAACAAGCAGGTGTTAAAATCTCCCATGATGACGTGATGGCTATAAAATGGTACTACCTCCTCAAGAACGCCTTCAAAGTCAGAGAAGTAGTTTAAAGATGGGGGACAGTATACTACACCGACAAGCAACTGAGAACCCGCAAAGGTAACCTCGATGAATAGATGTTCCGCCGATGCCGCATACTGATTGGGTGAGCAGGTAATCAGCTTGTACGGAAGATCAGCACGTAGGTAGATGGCAACACCACCCCCTCTAGAGCCAGTGCGATCATTCCGTATTAAAATATAACCAGGAAGAGAGTAAGAAGTGGAAGGTAAAGTAGGCTTAAGCCAAGTCTCTGAAATAAGTATCGCATCCACTACCCCTGGGGAGCAGAAACTATCAAGAAGATCCGAATAATGTGCCGGAATACTTTGCGCGTTGACATGACATAAGTTAAAATTCTTATTTCATTGTGAGAACTCATTTTTCAACAAAACATCCAATCCGACTATATCATAAAATGAGTCGGTCGATGTGCTACTAGTTATGGTATGGAAGGAATCATCATCACTGGAATTGTTCATAAATATAACAATAATAGTTTATGTTTTTATTAAAATATAATACAATAAAGATTTATAATAATAAGTATAATAAATATATACATATATATAAATCTACAAGTATAATATGGAATAAATTAAATTATTTCGCTATTAAAAAAAAAAAACTAAAAATATACAAATCAAAAATAGAACTGCATGTCCTGCCAGCTATATTGTCTACAATATGGTTACATAATACAGTAAAATATATATATAATATGTTATGTCGAGTCAAGTCAAAAGTCAAAGTCAAAATTTCTTTATTCACGTAAACCTATTACAGGCATTTATGAAACGTCATTAGTTTAATTATTTTGAATGATTTTACTCCTTCTACTAGACTAAGCAGCAAAGTGGTCCAATAAGTAATCTGTTAGCAGAAGACCAGCAGACCTGTTAATGTTTGATCTGACTGAGAAAGGAATCTGCAAGGAAAACTCAGCTATATCAGATTTACAAAATAAAACATATACAGAACTGCACCACAACTATCAATTAATAACCTTTATTCTATTGATAGAAACACACAACTTTACCTAAGACACCATATGTCGAAAATGACATTGTTTTGGCTTCTCCATACAAATTGCCCCGTTTTAAAATTAACAGTTTATATGAAGAAGTCATTTTCTTTTTCTGTTTGTTAGGAAAAGTTGTTTGTTTCTATCAATAGAATAACATATTAGTTGAACGTAAGATCATACAAAGTCATACGGTATACTCGTAACACGTGTACCCAAAGTGACAGCAAAAGCTAAGAGTTTTTAAGTCTATCAATCGGACTTTAGCCCTAAGAGTAATATAAGTTTTAAAGGTTGTTAGCATTTTAATGTTTCGTGTGTTGTACGAGTATAAATGATAATAAAATAAGTACAATTTGTTTTATTGACCCAGTAGTTCGCGTAACAAGTAAATAAAAAAATAATAAGGTTAAGCGCGCTTAAGCCAATAAATACGCTTCTCGAACGCCTGTCAAAACGTGATTCATTTTAAAAAAGCGCTTACAGCAGCGCCAAGTCGAGCATTATCATTATTGACCTACTTAATCTAAATCCTGGCTGGGTGCGGGTCTCCTGGATTTTAGTTGTCAGGTTATAAACTACCATTCTGGCCAAAGGTAGTTACACGACCAAATATCTAATTGACATTGGGTTTGGTAGATAATGTATAACGCCGAATATTTTTTTTATCGATCGATTAGATTAACCTCTCTCTACTACTGAGACTGCAAACTAAATTTGTTTAGTCGTTAAGCCGGCATAGTAGTAGGGACACGCTACATCATCAGGGTGCAAGGTAACGTAAAATAGAAAAGATTTATTGTACCTACTACTTATTACAAACCCATTTTTCCGACGTCAACGAATTAAATACGAAAATTATTATTTTAAAATTTAACATAATCATCATAAAATAGTTGCATTATCTAATTTAGCTGATAGTTGTTTTATAATGAGGGCAAAAAGCGAAAACCAAAGAGTACTACTCGTATAAGCGAAAACACGTTTACAAAAATATGCTTCAGAAAATTGCTGTCACTGCCTTTTTTATCTTATACCTAATTATTTGTTAAAACGCGCAATAGGCATAAACCTAAATGCCGCGCATGCCGGTTCAATACAATTTTGAATGGAATAAATCGTGTTTAAAGGTTTTTTTTATTAATTTTGAACGCACTGTAGATTGATGTCTAGTATTCAAACTATGATTCATGTCCCAATTACTACTCGCTCTAGCATTATTAATAGCACTATGTCCGTCTCTTTTTAGGATGAATATTTATCTATATTTTTTAATTTGGGACGCAAGCTTATATTTTTGAATCTGGCAACACAGTTCAGCTGGGCTGACTGAGACATTTTTGGTTTTGTTCTATGGTTTTACGCACTTTAATTTTATTTCGTTGTAAAAGTGTCTTTCGTTCAAGTGGATAACTTGTGGTTTTCTAATCAGTGTGGGCGAACTATGGCGAGGTTGGTGATGTGCGTGCTGTCGCTGGCGGTGTGTTGCGTGGCCGCGCTCGGTATGTCCGCTTCTATATTTATATGACTAACAGATTATCAAATACTTTCTTTGTTAGCTAATGATTAGATAGATTTCTTCGAGGGAGACTCTCTTCGTTTTCACTTTATCCAGACATATTCTTATTGACTCTCAATAGTCTAATTGGACGCTTGGTTCTAGGTAAGCCTCTGCATCAATAATAGTGTAACGCTCGAGGCAATATCCTCCCCTTTACATATTTGCTTATCTTTTACACTAACTAAGAAAAAGCGGTGTAGATTAGCGTTATATTTGTTTATAGGCGATGATGGTAGCTCGATTCTGGTGGACGTGACTCCTGGACTTGACAAGAAGAACACAACCACATCCACAACCACTACTACCACGACCACGACAACCACGGAGACTCCCCCCCCGACCCCGCCGCCCACCCCTCCTCCGACCCCCCCTCCCACTCCTCCGCCCACCCCTCCCCCCTCCCCTTCCGGGAACTGGTCTGTCTCCGATGGCAATGTGACATGCATACTGCTTCAATTTGAGGCCAAGATAGATGTGACATACAACATGCACACTCCGGAAAATGGTAAGTATGGATTTTAACCCAGTAGACTTATTATCATCTTTACAAACTTATCATTGGCATCAAAAAAAGAGTCATTTATCATGTTTTGCAAAAAAGTGCGGGAAATACTAGACTTCACAATATTTGGCTTTTTTTTATGACCAAATATTAAATTTAAAATATTAGATTAGTCATATGTTTTTAAAAGATGTTCATTTTGTAAAGTAAATGTGCAGAAGAAGAATACAAATTTCTAAAGCATTTGTTGGGTTCATGTGGGACAGAAAGTAACAAGACCCTACCATCGACCATTCTTCCCTCCCTACCCAACCGAATACTGTATGATTCCATTAATGCCGTCTTGGAATCTTTGCTTTCTAGCGTTGCTTAACCAATATTATTTTGCTAATTACAGGTTTCAATATGTTAGTAAGCCTGTATGAGTAACATTCTCTTTTACAAAAAAATATAAAATTTACGGTTTTTGTTATTATATTTATAACTCTGATTAAGAAAAAAATACTAAACTGTTAGCTTGAACTCAGAAACAGAACTAATGAAGTCATAAAACCAACCTGAAATATGACAAAAAAGAAATGAGACAATTGAATGCCATTTGTCTTGTCTGCTACAACCCTCTTTTGCTTCGTTGACATTCATCAACCTTTTCATAGTAAAGTATCATCACAACCGTATCCCATCTGAGGAGGTCAGACGAAATGCTTCTTATTTTTAAGAAGCGGATTCATATTTAGCCAACTTTATTATTATTATTGATTAATAGGCGAGCAGCGCATTGCTGATATGCCTATATCAAGCACTGGTGTAAAGTTCATAAAATAGTCAGTTATCACCATAGTCTATGTCAATTGTCACTAGCCACTTGTCCAGTTTGTTTTTAAAAGTGTTTACAGTTGGGGACTTCAATATGTCTTCTGGTATTTAAAAAAAAAAAAAAAAAAAAAAAATTATCATCACGACTGTTTTCCCTTTCGGGGTGGTCAGAAACCACGCTTATCAATAAGCGGATTCACATTTAGCCAACTTTACTATACGCCAATCATGACAAGTGGCAAGCTCGTCGATGTTCTGGTATTTTGTTCCACATATTTACAACTCTGTTATTCATAAAGTGATATTTCACATTTGTATTGCTGGATTTTCTCATCAATTTCATTCCGTGATCACGACGGGGAAATATCATTGTGTTCAACTTGAACATTTTGGCTAGGTGAGGGCAGTTATACCTTCCTGTTAGAATTTTAAATGTCTCAATTATATCTCTCCTCATTCTGCGATCTCTGAGACTTGTCAGCTTTAGGTATCTAAGTCTCTGGTCATAGGACTTCTTCCTCAAGCAGTGTGGAAGTTTAGTTGCTCGCCTTTGTACGCCTTCAAGAATTTCTATGTCTTTTATGAAGTATGGATTCCATACTTGAAAACCATATTCCAACAATGGTCTTATGTATGTTTTATATTATTTTATAAAAGTGCTGGGGTTGACTTGCTGGAAGGATCTCTTAATTGCATAAAGGACTGAGTTGGCTCGCTTTACAATGCCATCTATATGTTCAGCCCATTTACTGCCGGCCCATCATGACAAGTGGCAAGCTGGTTGATGTCTCTAGCGCGCCAAGCTCCAGAAATATCACAAATTAATTATACTATCAGACCAGGTAATTGAACCCGTATAAACATAAACCTTTTTGCTTTAGTTGTGATAGGTCAGTCTTGCCGGGGCCTCTTTGACCCACAACATTAGAATTTCTTTCTTTTATCCTATTCCATATTTTGTCACTACATATGCGGTCCGCCAAAGTGGCGCCACATATGTAGTGATCTGATTTCTACTGCATTTACTCGACTATCATGCATATCGTGGCATATCCACATTTCTCTTCCATACATCATGTTGGTACCGACATGGCATTGTGTATGGTAAACTGGTAAATTATGTTTATTTAAAATTTGTCAAGTTTCCAAATGAATTACCTATATATAATATAGTTGGTGCATGATATAAGTTGATTTGACAGCAACATAATGGGTAATTAGTTATCCTAACTATGTCTGGTGATATGTGGTGGCAGATTACATTACCCAGCTGCTCAGATAAACAATCACTTGTCCTAACTACTCCGGTTTCAATATCATTTAGTATACAATGAACCTAACAATTCAATTCGTTTATTTCTGTAATTAGGCATAGGACAAAAAAATATTGTATTTTGCACTTTTACATGTCAAATTTACAATAAGTATACTTTAATATTAGGCTACATAATTTCATATTTTGATAAAAATGTAAGTCACTCTTTTTTAGGGTTCAAAGCGAAAAAATCGTACCCTTATGAATGCCGTTGGTGTCTGTATGTCTCCATACAATATCTCCAAGCTGTTTCGAAGTGGCCGCGGCGATATATTGTCGCTCTGACAAAGTTGTTAGTATAGATAAATAAAACATCATATTAAGCTTTATATGTAGAGTTTTGTTACATCCTCTACACATTTTTTGATACATGCCGGTTAACAAGATTTGAAACCATTCCAAATTTCAAGAGAATCAGACCAGTAGTTTGCAAACAGACACTCGAGTCTCGGAAGGTCATCATCAGTCTCGAGACCAAGATTAGGAGCAGGACCCGAGACCGGCCCGTTTCATATGTGGCTAATCTTGGTCTTGCGTTGGGCAACACTACAGTACAAAAATAATGAGTTGATTATAGATGCGAGGCCATGCTTATAATCCTCTAAAGATTGTTCAATAAATATAAATACAATTGTATGATTCAGCGATTCTATTGTCTTACGATTTTAATGCATAATTAGTTACTTTGCTTGTTGGTTTAGATAACTTTGGCCAACATGTAACGCTCAGTTATTTCCACCTAATTGTTACGAAGTAGCAATGTAAGCATTACATCATTAAACACAGCCATCATAAATATAGTAAGTGGTTGAAGAGAGAGAGAGAGAGAGAGAGAAGACAAAGTAGATAGTGATTTGTGTGAGTCGTTTTACTTATAAGAGGCCTCAAAACTCATCAGCCGTATTTCATTCTTCACAGCCTCGAAGTCCTCGACCTCCACTGTTGGAGGTGGGGCTTCCAGAACTCATTTCTGGAGGTCAGGGGGTTGGCGAAGGTATTCCATTACTTTAGCGTAGACATTATAGTTAACGGATTACATTATATAATGTTTACGCTAATGGATTCCTATCGCCAACCCGTCTGTCTCTGCCAACAGTGGAGGTTCTGTAGATATTCCACCTTGCTTGTTCTTATTGTCTTATTCCTAATACCTATAAACTTGTTTTATGCTTATCTAATCCTATAATTACTAATAATCAAATTATAAATTGATCATCACTTAACGACGAACTGATGGTGATCTCGCAGGACTGAGGCATTCCGTTTAGCGGGACTAACGATCCCTAGTTATTATCAGAGTCGTCAAGAATTGTATCATTTTTATCATTAACCTGAGACATCCACTGCTGGACACTCTGCATCTTCCCTGTGGTCTCCACTTCAGTCCGTCCACTTGCCACTTCAGCTTACTATTTTAAACGCTATATCAATAAGTTTGGTTCTTTGAATGATTTCTACGTATCCATCAGAGAAATACGGAGCATAACTCTCTCCATAGCTCGCTGACCGACCTTAAATTTGTGGACCAGACTCACTGTCAGTGTCCACGTTTCTGTTCCACACGACTTGCAATCAGAAAAGAATCACTGGTTGCACCATTTACTGAAAAAATGCGCCTAAACAGGTCTGCAGGACATACTATTATGGATACGGCATTAACGGAATCATACATAATTGGTTGGGTAGGGAGAGGAGCAGAATGGGGAATGGTGAATCCATGGAATGCTTAGAAGTTTGTCTTGTTCTTCGTATATATTCTACATATAATAGATGGTGACTTATCGTTTTTTTAAAATTTAATTTTGATTTCTGTAGGTACGAAGTTGTCCCACGCCATACTGCCTATTCCTCCTACCGCGATCGCGACCGGCTCGTGCGGCCCCCCTTCCCAAACCGTCCTCCTGTCGTGGCCGGCGCAACCCCCCTCGCTGCCCCCCCACAGGTTGTTGCTGGGGTTCACCTCGGATGGTCGGATCTACAAACTGCAAGAGGCGAACCTGACTCTGTCGATTGACAATCACTTCCCCAACAGCACCATCGCAGGTCCCCTAGAACTGGTACTTACAGGTAACTATTAACATTTCTCCTGGATGGTAAGTTAAATCTCTTTAAATTGTGTATTTTTCCTAGCAATACTTTGGATCACTATAGTTACGACCTAAGGTACGTACAAACGTGACAGCTCGATGTTTTATATAAACATATTTCAACCTAGATATTATATGTATGTATGTATGTAACAGTGGACGGATGTGTAACAGTGGACGGATGTGTAACAGTGGACGGATGTGTAACAGACTTTGCAAGTAAAAGTCTTTGAAAAACTGGTAATTTTTACAACAGAAGGGTTTTTTGTAGAAACTGTACTGACTCAGAGCACCAGCTGTTATAATAGTGATTGCAATAAATAAAAAGATGAATTTTGGTATACTTAATAGATAAATTACACAATTATTGTAAACAAGAAAGTATTTTATGTAAAAATGGATCAAAAACATAGGCAGATATAAGAATGTTGGATACTTGTGGGCTGAGATAATATCACTACAGTTTTGGATAAAATATTGCCTGACTTTTTTATTTGAAATCTCTGTTGTATGGGAAAAAGCCACAAACTCTCGCAGCCTTAAAATAAAACATTTATCAAGAAATGGAATATATTATAGTAGCCATAGTAGTACATAGCGCCCAGGTAAACGGTACGCGAGATCCAAGAACAACTGACACCAGCCACTAACGACCGGAATCAGTCCCTACCACTATGCCGGCCTAACAATATGCTTTTTCACATTTCGCTTGAAGGACTCCAGGTTATAGGAGTGGGGAAACACACTGTAAGAATTTCCAAATTTATGAGTACGTGCAGGATTAGTGGCTATACAAATATATAACAAGTCGGGATAAGAAATCAAACGGCATGAATTGGTGTGTGACAGTCATTACTGTTTATGGTCGTGCACTTTATATTGATCTTATTGTTTTACCGACAATAAATAAATATCCACTCTACGGAACAAACTTTTTATATGAAAATGGCCGCCGGATAATTACATTTGAATGTAGTTAGACATAAATTAAACTTACAATTAAATCTAAAAAGTAATTTAATTCTGGTTTGAGTTTTTTTATGCAATAAGGAATTTGAATTTAAAGAGTTTAATTAAAAAAAAAAACAGAAATGTGTTTATGTTAATGGTCTTTAGTATTTTTTACATAGTAATTTATTTAATATACAAGGTCTATGTGTCAGCAACTGCAATCGGACAAACCAACTTCGAGCTGTGCTGCGCGGTGCTATGTTTGGTCAACTAGTTCGTCTAATATAATAGTGAGAATACAAACAGACCACGCTGTGCTGCGCTGTGTGAGGGTACGCTCTGTTTAAAATCGCAGCAGTCTCAATTATTTTGAGTCATTCGCAAATATTTAAAAAAAATCGTCTTCCACTGAAAATATTCTTTAGAAAATTAAATTCTCCGTATTTTTCACGTATAGTGTGTGGTAACAAGCTACCGTGACTGGACTCTTTTAACGAAAAAATAACACATAAAATATCCATATCTTCATCGGATTCAATTATGTCGTTATGTTTACGTTTTTTTGAAGTAAAGTCATTTTTGACGAGATAAACGACTACACGAGCTGCTGATTACTTTTAAAAAGCGCAGCATAGCCCGATGTTGAGTTGTCACCCTAACACTATGCAGGCGCGGCGTGGTCCACGGCGGTAGGCAAGTCGTACGTGTGCGGGCGCGCGGAGCTGGCGCTGGCCTCTCCGGCCCTGGCGGCGGCCGCGCTGCGCCTGAGCGGGCTGCAGGCCGAGGCGTACCGCGCGCGGGCCGGCGCCGCCTTCTCGGCCGCGCAGGCGTGCGGGGCGGTGCCGGACGCCGTGCCGCTGGCGGTGGGCGGCGCGCTGGCGCTGCTGGTGCTGCTGGTGCTGGGCGCGTACCTGCTGGGCCGGCGGCGGCAGGCGGCGAGGGGATACCTCTCCATGTCAGTATGAGTAACAGCATAAAGGATGTCTCGGAATGTATTTCGTTGTTGATATTTAAATAAAAGACATCGGAATTAATTCTACTACCGGTTTATTAAACCAAATAAAAGATGGATCCGCTTCGCATGTTATAATTATTGACAGAGTGATAACTCGCCGAGAAGACATGGATCGGTTCACCGAGGAGCCCAGACCTCACTTCCTTGGAACTACTTAAGAGTACAGTCTACAACCCTTAACCACCCAATTTGAATGCTATAAATAATGACATACAAAATGGAAGCTATTCCTAGGTGGAAGCTCCGCGTGCGATCAGGAATTTTAGTTGTAGGTCAAATGAAAAAGGTAAAGTAGTGTTTTTTTACAAATGAAATTTACAAACTGATCGGTTATTTAAATATCTAAAACAATAACCAGTCTGAGACATCCTTTATAATTTACAAACTGATCGGTTATTTAAATATCTAAAACAATAACCAGTCTGAGACATCCTTTATAATTTACAAACTGATCGGTTATTTAAATATCTAAAACAATAACCAGTCTGAGACATCCTTTATAATTTACAAACTGATCGGTTATTTAAATATCTAAAACAATAACCAGTCTGAGACATCCTTTATAATTTACAAACTGATCGGTTATTTAAATATCTAAAACAATAACCAGTCTGAGACATCCTTTATAATTTACAAACTGATCGGTTATTTAAATATCTAAAACAATAACCAGTCTGAGACATCCTTTATAATTTACAAACTGATCGGTTATTTAAATATCTAAAACAATAACCAGTCTGAGACATCCTTTATAATTTACAAACTGATCGGTTATTTAAATATCTAAAACAATAACCAGTCTGAGACATCCTTTATAATTTACAAACTGATCGGTTATTTAAATATCTAAAACAATAACCAGTCTGAGACATCCTTTATAATTTACAAACTGATCGGTTATTTAAATATCTAAAACAATAACCAGTCTGAGACATCCTTTATAATTTACAAACTGATCGGTTATTTAAATATCTAAAACAATAACCAGTCTGAGACATCCTTTATAATTTACAAACTGATCGGTTATTTAAATATCTAAAACAATAACCAGTCTGAGACATCCTTTATAATTTACAAACTGGTCGGTTATTTAAATATCTAAAACAATAACCAGTCTGAGACATCCTTTATAATTTACAAACTGATCGGTTATTTAAATATCTAAAACAATAACCAGTCTGAGACATCCTTTATAATTTACAAACTGATCGGTTATTTAAATATCTAAAACAATAACCAGTCTGAGACATCCTTTATAATTTACAAACTGATCGGTTATTTAAATATCTAAAACAATAACCAGTCTGAGACATCCTTTATAATTTACAAACTGGTCGGTTATTTAAATATCTAAAACAATAACCAGTCTGAGACATCCTTTATAATTTACAAACTGATCGGTTATTTAAATATCTAAAACAATAACCAGTCTGAGACATCCTTTATAATTTACAAACTGATCGGTTATTTAAATATCTAAAACAATAACCAGTCTGAGACATCCTTTATAATTTACAAACTGATCGGTTATTTAAATATCTAAAACAATAACCAGTCTGAGACATCCTTTATAATTTACAAACTGATCGGTTATTTAAATATCTAAAACAATAACCAGTCTGAGACATCCTTTATAATTTACAAACTGATCGGTTATTTAAATATCTAAAACAATAACCAGTCTGAGACATCCTTTATAATTTACAAACTGATCGGTTATTTAAATATCTAAAACAATAACCAGTCTGAGACATCCTTTATAATTTACAAACTGATCGGTTATTTAAATATCTAAAACAATAACCAGTCTGAGACATCCTTTATAATTTACAAACTGATCGGTTATTTAAATATCTAAAACAATAACCAGTCTGAGACATCCTTTATTACTTTTAAATCTAAAATATCTCCTATAAATTTAAAAAAAAATCCTCTCCTAGGGAGCATATTGGTGCGAATCGTTTTCTAATGTGTAGCACACACACACACACACACACACAGGTCGTGCGTTCGGTATAATTGTGGAAATAAAATTTACTTTTGTATGTTTTTAGCGACATCGACGGGCTCGCCACTTGTCATGATTGGCCGGCAGTAAAGTTTCGCTAAATGTGAATCCGCTTATTTATAAGCGTGGTTTCTGACCACCCCGAAAGGGAAACGGTCGTGATGATACTTTATACTTTTTTTTTACATTAAAAATATTTGTTTCATTTGACAAAAATATGTGGAAGTTTTTCAAAGTAGCGTGTGCTTGTTTGATAAGGTTTGATCAAGATATCTCTGACGATAGCACTAATTAGGTGAAAACGTGATGTCTTTATATTATGGTAATCTATAATATTTGGTGACCATCACTTTACTACACTGTGTAATAATGTGACATTATAAGGGAGCACAGAATAAAACAACTTCTATAGATTGGTAATAGTCCAACATAATGAAACATTGTCATGGAGTCCCCATCACTTGCCAAACCTTGATTGATGATTAGTATTTGAGCTTAAAACAAATCAAATATGTATACATTCTTGGATACATGTTGGTCAACAAGATGTAGTAACTATTCCACATTTGAAGTAGATCCGACAAGTAGTAACTTGCGGTAGTAACTACTCAAGTGAGAGCTGGAGCGACACCGAGAGCAACATTAACGCTTTACCATTTGTCTCGCTCGCACAATACAACATTTTCAAAGGGCTTATGGGCACATCAATGGCCGAAATAACCAGTCACAAGCTGACTACCAATCGAGTGGCGTATTTCAAATTATTTTTCATAGTTTATTTTAACTATTGTTTCTGCAACCGGCCGGCAGTCTATGACTATCTACATTTTGGACTTACTTTCAATCTCATTTACTTACCTAATTTTAGACAAAAAAATGGTGAATGGAACTGCGGTTTTCTTATATTTTACTAAAACAAAAATTTCTAAGTATTCCATGGATTCACCGTGCGGGTGCCGGGTCCATCGTGTGTGGGTAAGAGATGAGAAGAATGGTGTCTCGGGCTTGCGACCGACAATAGGCTGGTTTAAGAAAAGGAGGCCCTCCTTTTTTTATTGCGCGATAATACGCTCACCATCCACCATTGTACTCCTCTCCCTCCCCAACCAAATACTGTATGATTCCGTTAATGCCGTCTTGGAAGCTCGTTCCATAAATGTATCTCCTGCAGACCTGCTTAGGCCCAATTCTTTCAGTAAGTGACACAAAGATTTTGCTGGAACTCCTCTCGCACCAAGTTCCACTGCGGAAAGCTGAGTCTTGAACCCGTTTCTGATCATTTCTTCTGTGAGATAAATCTTTAATTTGTAAGCACACTCGGCCATTACACAAACATTAGTGTTCTGATGCAGTAAGACTGGTGCTGGTCTCGCTTTGGGGAACACCAACAGTAAGACTGGTGCTGGTCTCGCTTTGGGGAACACCAACAGTAAGACTGGTGCTGGTCTCGCTTTGGGGAACACCAACAGTAAGACTGGTGCTGGTCTCGCTTTGGGGAACACCAACATTAAGACTGGTGCTGGTCTCGCTTTGGGGAACACCAACAGTAAGACTGGTGCTGGTCTCGCTTTGGGGAACACCAACATTAAGACTGGTGCTGGTCTCGCTTTGGGGAACACCAACATTAAGACTGGTGCTGGTCTCGCTTTGGGGAACACCAACATTAAGACTGGTGCTGGTCTCGCTTTGGGGAACACCAACATTAAGACTGGTGCTGGTCTCGCTTTGGGGAACACCAACATTAAGACTGGTGCTGGTCTCGCTTTGGGGAACACCAACAGTAAGACTGGTGCTGGTCTCGCTTTGGGGAACACTGTATACTAAACACTAATTATAAGTCTCTATGTATTCCATAATGATATGTTTTTACTTAAAATATAACTTTTATAAACCAGAATATTGATCATTCGAATATGATTTTCAGGTAACGGAAAGCTGAAGAGAAGTGCTCCCGACTGACGTGGTGCGCCGACACTGCCGACACTGCCGACACTGCCGACCCTGCCGACCCTGCCGACACTGCCGACACTGCCGACCCTGCCGACACTGCCGACCCTGCCGACACTGCCGACCCTGCCGACACTGCCGACCCTGCCGACACCACAGAGAAGCCATTATTACTATAAACAATAATATAATGTATCCATCACCATTCAATATAATTTAGAACGATTTCTATTATTTGTAAGTTAATTTGTGTTGTAAATAACGATTGGTGATTTGTGAACGCGTTTTCTTAAAATATTTTATTAAATACTTTTCTTTTCGATAACAAATTGTTTAAAGCGCCATCTATGGGAATATAATAACGATTGCAACAACGAGCCGTTTTTTAAATCTACATAAATGTAGTTGCCGGTCTGCTCAACAGATGGCGCTGGTTACCGTCAGCTGGGAACTTTACATATTTATTATTCGATTGTGTCTGTTGGAATTATTATATTAGCGTTGTATCGCGAACAGTAATTGATATGCGATGAATCAATTTTAAAGTACCAAATAATGTAAATTACAACGAATACAAATAATTGAAGAGATATGGCGACCTGCAGCTTCATTATATTATAATATAGTATACACATGGACTCTTAGAGGATCTATATCGTATCGTGTCACGTGATGGAGTATGGGGGGGTTATTGTGTAAGTAGGCATAGGACAATGAATATAATGTATTCTGCGCTTTTACATGTCTAAAAGTAATTATTATAACGAAAAGCCTATTTTCTGGGAAATGGCTTGGATTTGGAGCACATTACAACACATTACAACACATATACATAATTATTAATCTTAAAATTATAGTTGCTGTAAATAAGCATTGTCACATTACAAACTAAGACATACACAATTATAAAATAAATACACTACATACAAATATTTTTAGATACACAAATTCTTTATTGCAGAGAAAATAAATCATTTTACAGGATCCTGTCTGGGCCAGGTCGGTACTTGTGGCTGGACAATGAAGACTATGCAAATAGATAAGACTAATGTTATTTTGTGTATTTAAGATATGTGGAAAATTCAATATTTAGTTTTAGTATCAATCAAGTCCTTTAAGATTTTGAATGAAAATCCAGAATAAATGTTATTGTCTTCACTAAGCTGAGCCCGAGCTCGGTGCTCGGGCGGTACAGACCTGTCCCTCCGTGTGCTCCCACTGTATCTACTATTAGGTACAGACCTGTCCCTCCGTGTGCTCCCACTGTATCTACTATTAGGTACAGACCTGTCCCTCCGTGTGCTCCCACTGTATCTACTATTAGGTACAGACCTGTCCCTCCGTGTGCTCCCACTGTATCTACTATTAGGTACAGACCTGTCCCTCCGTGTGCTCCCACTGTATCTACTATTAGGTACAGACCTGTCCCTCCGTGTGCTCCCACTGTATCTACTATTAGGTACAGACCTGTCCCTCCGTGTGCTCCCACTGTATCTACTATTAGGTACAGACCTGTCCCTCCGTGTGCTCCCACTGTATCTACTATTAGGTACAGACCTGTCCCTCCGTGTGCTCCCACTGTATCTACTATTAGGTACAGACCTGTCCCTCCGTGTGCTCCCACTGTATCTACTATTAGGTACAGACCTGTCCCTCCGTGTGCTCCCACTGTATCTACTATTAGGTACAGACCTGTCCCTCCGTGTGCTCCCACTGTATCTACTATTAGGTACAGACCTGTCCCTCCGTGTGCTCCCACTGTATCTACTATTAGGTACAGACCTGTCCCTCCGTGTGCTCCCACTGTATCTACTATTAGGTACAGACCTGTCCCTCCGTGTGCTCCCACTGTATCTACTATTAGGTACAGACCTGTCCCTCCGTGTGCTCCCACTGTATCTACTATTAGGTACAGACCTGTCCCTCCGTGTGCTCCCACTGTATCTACTATTAGGTACAGACCTGTCCCTCCGTGTGCTCCCACTGTATCTACTATTAGGAACAGACCTGTCCCTCCGTGTGCTCCCACTGTATCTACTATTAGGTACAGACCTGTCCCTCCGTGTGCTCCCACTGTATCTACTATTAGGAACAGACCTGTCCCTCCGTGTGCTCCCACTGTATCTACTATTAGGTACAGACCTGTCCCTCCGTGTGCTCCCACTGTATCTACTATTAGGTACAGACCTGTCCCTCCGTGTGCTCCCACTGTATCTACTATTAGGAACAGACCTGTCCCTCCGTGTGCTCCCACTGTATCTACTATTAGGTACAGACCTGTCCCTCCGTGTGCTCCCACTGTGTACTATTAGACTCCACCAAAGCGCCCGGAGAGATGAGACCCGGGAGTGTGACGAGGCTACCTCTGTACAACCATTTTAAGAAGGTTTAACGCTATCTCTTCCCTCTCGCTCGCACAGTCCAATATTTTCAAGTTCAAGTGTATTTTTAAGAAAGTAGTCCTATCAACCACCGCACGGTGAATCCATGAAATGATAGGAATTTGTCTTTATATATTTGTTTTAGTAAAATAGGGGAAAATTGATAGAATTGTTTTTGCTATTTTTCTTTGTCTTAAATGAATTAATGTCCAGAGTCAACTCCGTCACGTCACTCCATGTAACGACAAACGCGTCCCTAAAGCGTCGAAATCAATTGACTTTGGTTGGTTTAGCTCGTCTTCCATACAATGATTCCATCTTTACTTACCGACAACTCTCTATAACGCAATAAAATGCAATCCCTTCAGTGTCGTTTTATAGAGTTTACACTGTATTTAATTGTGCGAGCGAGAGGGATAGGAATAGTATTAAACCAAGTTAGGAATCGAGTTTCCGTCAACCTGCCCTTCTGGTCCCCCCAACTACAAGTTCGACGATCTCAGGTTACTGATACAGAGACGGCTTCATGATGATGTTCCAGCTTCTTAATGAGTGGTTAGCTATATTTAGTTTAAGAAGACGTGTTTACGAGTAGTTTGATTGCCTGTGTCGATGGCCGCGAGACAAGATGGCCGCGGGACAAGATGGCCGCGGGACAAGATGGCCGCGGGACAAGATGGCCGCGGGACAAGATGGCCGCGGGACAAGATGGCCGCGGGACAAGATGGCCGCGGGACAAGATGGCCGCGGGACAAGATGGCCGCGGGACAAGATGGCCGCGACGTGTATTACAATAAATACCATATTACTGCTGCACCCGTGTTTCATTAACCTGCACAACATTACTGGAACACAAATTGTATATATAGGTAGCGGTTTTAAAATTAGACGCAATAATTATTTTGGTCTAGAAAAAGTTGTGTTTTAGATAAATTGTCGGTTTGTTTAACGCTTGTCCAATCCTCTCGCTTACACAATCCAATAATTTGAATATTTTGCAAATCTTAAGTCATCACAGCCCTAAGTACAGTCCTAGATCTCCACTGTTGGAGATGGGACTTCCAGGAAGAACAATGGCGAGATATTAGGAACCTGTCAGATAAACTATTAGGTGTTCACATAACCCTTTGAGCACGGACAGATAAGGATAAGCGTGCGCTATTACAATAATATATCTAGCGGTCTTCAGATTCAGCCTCAATAGATTATATATATTATTAAATTGTTACGCCAATCCTTCTTATTCCTTTTTTTAAAAAAAAAACATACAAAAGTGATTTTTGTTGCCATCACATTACTCAAGCACCAAGGTTGAGAAATTCGCTAGTGAAATATTTATTTCACTATTTTTATGAGATATTTTAGATCTTAAGTATTTTAAAGTTATCAATACCTTTTAATATACAAAAATATTTTTTGCCGCTCTGAAAGGGATAGTGTTATCTGAAAAGGCCTTTGAAGATTTCACTATATTGTTAAGGCAGCTCGATGGATGATTCCGGAAGATACTTCCGAATGTTCTTCATGTTTATAAGTATGCTATGTTGGACTTGAAGTTATCTCGGCCAGAAGGTGGTGCCGAGCTGACGAGCACCTCCAGCCCGAGCGGCAAGTGCCATGTCTCGTGCCGCCTCCGCTTGTGACTAAGTTATCTCGGCCAGAAGGTGGTGCCGAGCTGACGCAGCACCTCCAGCCCGAGCGGCAAGTGCCATGTCTCGTTCCGCCTCCGCTTGTGACTAAGTTATCTCGGCCAGAAGGTGGTGCCGAGCTGACGCAGCACCTCCAGCCCGAGCGGCAAGTGCCATGTCTCGTGCCGCCTCCGCTTGTGACTAAGTTATCTCGGCCAGAAGGTGGTGCCGAGCTGACGCAGCACCTCCAGCCCGAGCGGCAAGTGCCATGTCTCGTGCCGCCTCCGCTTGTGACTAAGTTATCTCGGCCAGAAGGTGGTGCCGAGCTGACGCAGCACCTCCAGCCCGAGCGGCAAGTGCCATGTCTCGTGCCGCCTCCGCTTGTGACTAAGTTATCTCGGCCAGAAGGTGGTGCCGAGCTGACGCAGCACCTCCAGCCCGAGCGGCAAGTGCCATGTCTCGTGCCGCCTCCGCTTGTGACTAAGTTATCTCGGCCAGAAGGTGGTGCCGAGCTGACGCAGCACCTCCAGCCCGAGCGGCAAGTGCCATGTCTCGTGCCGCCTCCGCTTGTGACTAAGTTATCTCGGCCAGAAGGTGGTGCCGAGCTGACGCAGCACCTCCAGCCCGAGCGGCAAGTGCCATGTCTCGTGCCGCCTCCGCTTGTGACTAAGTTATCTCGGCCAGAAGGTGGTGCCGAGCTGACGCAGCACCTCCAGCCCGAGCGGCAAGTGCCATGTCTCGTGCCGCCTCCGCTTGTGACTAAGTTATCTCGGCCAGAAGGTGGTGCCGAGCTGACGCAGCACCTCCAGCCCGAGCGGCAAGTGCCATGTCTCGTGCCGCCTCCGCTTGTGACTAAGTTATCTCGGCCAGAAGGTGGTGCCGAGCTGACGCAGCACCTCCAGCCCGAGCGGCAAGTGCCATGTCTCGTGCCGCCTCCGCTTGTGACTAAGTTATCTCGGCCAGAAGGTGGTGCCGAGCTGACGCAGCACCTCCAGCCCGAGCGGCAAGTGCCATGTCTCGTGCCGCCTCCGCTTGTGACTAAGTTATCTCGGCCAGAAGGTGGTGCCGAGCTGACGCAGCACCTCCAGCCCGAGCGGCAAGTGCCATGTCTCGTGCCGCCTCCGCTTGTGACTAAGTTATCTCGGCCAGAAGGTGGTGCCGAGCTGACGCAGCACCTCCAGCCCGAGCGGCAAGTGCCATGTCTCGTGCCGCCTCCGCTTGTGACTAAGTTATCTCGGCCAGAAGGTGGTGCCGAGCTGACGCAGCACCTCCAGCCCGAGCGGCAAGTGCCATGTCTCGTGCCGCCTCCGCTTGTGACTAAGTTATCTCGGCCAGAAGGTGGTGCCGAGCTGACGCAGCACCTCCAGCCCGAGCGGCAAGTGCCATGTCTCGTGCCGCCTCCGCTTGTGACTAAGAGACTAGAAAATATTTTTTTTCATACGATACGAGCGTTTTTACTTCGGACTTTACCAGTTTTTTTAAATTGCTACATCATTAGATTTTTCTCTACTAGTATGCAACTAATTAATCCGAAGAATATTTTTTTAAAATTAAATAACTATTGTTTACCAACTTTCGCCGCAATTTCGGTAAGACGCAATATTGTTTGTTGTTTTAAAAATGCATTGAATTTTACGGAAAATATCCGATTTTATTTTACTGTATATCGGTTAGGAAAAATTTACATTACGTTCAAAATAGAATGACTAGCCTATTATGAATTAGGGTAAAAATAAAACAATAGCCATTAAAATAATAAATTATGTTTATTATATACAATCTAATATGTACAACTATATAAATTAGTTAATTACATTGGCGCGGTGTCCAGCAGTTAGCTCCGTGGATTTAGATCTCTCTCCTCCACTCAATTATTCCTTCCAGCTGTCAAACGCATGTCTCTACGCTCGAGGAATACAACTGTTAACCTCGAGGAATACAACTGTCAACCTCGAGGAATACAACTGTTAACCTCGAGGAATACAACTGTCAACCTCGAGGAATACAACTGTCAACCTCGAGGAATACAACTGTCAACCTCGAGGAATACAACTGTCAACCTCGAGGAATACAACTGTCAACCTCGAGGAATACAACTGTCAACCTCGAGGAATACAACTGTCAACCTCGAGGAATACAACTGTCAACCTCGAGGAATAAAACTGTCAACCTCGAGGAATACAACTGTCAACCTCGAGGAATACAACTGTCAACCTCGAGGAATACAACGTCAACCTCGAGGAATATAACTATTAACCTCGAGGTACATCGCGAGACAGACCTGTATTCTAAGAAGTTTCCTCAACGCCTCCTCCACTCAACATTTCCTTCCAGCTGTCAAACGAAAAAGAAGTTTCTGTAATAGTTACGATCAAAGTTAAACATAGAGCCGATCCGACAGTCTTATTTTGAAGATCAGCAGTAAGCTGGTACATTAGACGCCATTATGTCTTGGAATTCGGGTGAGAGTACCTTGTGCACCGTGATGCACCGTGACGCACCGTGACGCACCGTGATGCACCGTGATGCACCGTGACGCACCGTGACGCACCGTGACGCACCGTGACGCACCGTGATGCACCGTGACGCACCGTGACGCACCGTGATGCACCTCCTTCCAGCGTATTTAATATTTATGTTATTTTCGGCTAATATTTATATTATTTAACCTTGTGTTACTTATTATTAATAAGTTGCTTCTTTTATTAATGAATATATTAAACAAAAAAAATAATGTTTAACTCGTTCAAATCAGATTTAGTTCCAAAATTATAATTCGAAACACAAGAATATTGACAATAGACTTATGGATGTCGAGTGTAGTAATTCTGACAAACGAAATAATATTTAGCTGCGATCGACTTGAAAGCAAAGCAAGGTTTAATTTTGCTTAAAATGTATGAAACCCAAAGAGCAACGCTTTCAAAGGAAATAAAGAGAATAAAGACGCTTGAAGTCAGACGGATTTATCATAAAAATGGTAACATTTATAGATTTGAACAGAATAGTTGATTGGAGGAGCCCCCGAGTTACGCCATAGAATACGGTTTTATTGTGTTTTTCAACAACGATACAAATATATCGTAAGTTTGTATCGTGGTTAATATTTTGGTTGCGTAAGTTTAGACCTCCTCGATGGTACAACGTGTTAAATAGCCTCTGGGTATATATTATTTACAATATTTACAAACGGGGAGTCTTCACAAAAAAATATATTATGGCATAGTAACTTACATACTAACATAATAGTTAATAGACAACCATCCGGTACCAGCAGCCCTAGCGTATAAAGGTTTGCGACAACCATCCGGTACCAGCAGCCCTAGCGTATAAAGGTTTGCGACAACCATCCGGTACCAGCAGCCCTAGCGTATAAAGGTTTGCGACAACCATCCGGTACCAGCAGCCCTAGCGTATAAAGGTTTGCGACAACCATCCGGTACCAGCAGCCCTAGCGTATAAAGGTTTGCGACAACCATCCGGTACCAGCAGCCCTAGCGTATAAAGGTTTGCGACAACCATCCGGTACCAGCAGCCCTAGCGTATAAAGGTTTGCGACAACCATCCGGTACCAGCAGCCCTAGCGTATAAAGGTTTGCGACAACCATCCGGTACCAGCAGCCCTAGCGTATAAAGGTTTCCACTCCAGAGCAAATAACATTTCGATGCGTTCATTTTAAAATTTTATAATTTTCCCAAGTTTTACTTAATATTCATATTGATAACAAAACTATGTTAATGATTATGATCATAAATGTGGTTAATAATTATAAATACGCCGCGGATTTTGAAGTTCCAACCCCCATGTGCCTGAGTAATGGAATCCAGCTGCTGGTAGGTATTCGTCAATCGCATTTTAGTTTAGTTCTGTTTCGATTAAGAAATTATTGTTATCTTCTGATTTAAATAATTAATCAGGCTAAGCACCGACAACTGCGATACCACTTCAAAATAATAATGAATTAAAAAATAAATAAAAATATTAGCCTTAAAAATGGCACAAATTGTTGCTATTCCATACATTTTTTGGAATAAATACGAAAATATGACAAATGTAATTATGGATTTATTTACCTTAGAACTCTTGTATTATTTATACATTTTTATACTAGCACGACATGGGACCTTGCTCCCACTTGATGGTTAGTGGCGCGCGAGGTTATGTGGTGATGTTAGCAACTGGAATCGGACACTCATGACTGACATCTTGTCCCTAACACTATGCCGGCTGGACTGGGCGTGACCCGCAGACTGGACCCATCAGTCCGCCTACCACCTACGAGTATTACCGTTTCCTACAATCCCCATAGAAGACGCTAAACAAACCGCCGCGATCTCGTCCTTTTTCGACATTTTCAAAATCGCAAATAAAATATGATATTATTTTAAGTATAAATTTCTGTAATCTGCTATTTGGGTGGTACCTACACTATACATACATTAATTAGTAAATTATACATTACTAAGGGAAACAGTTGCCAGTAAACTTGGATCTATCCCTGAAGGGTCGTCTCTGGAGGACATTTTCTATTTATAGTTTATATATTATAAGATTTAATTTACTATTTAAGTTAAACACCTAAACATGCATCCACACACCGCAGCCACTATCCCTACGCGTACATACAAATTCGGAGACTCTTACATCTGTCGCACGCTGAACATGTGGAATGCTCTCCCAGACGGTGTGTTTCCCCATTCCTATAACCTGGAGTCCTTCAAACGAAGTGTGAAAAAGCATCTTTATAGGCCGGCATAGTGGTACGGACTGATGTCGGTCGTCCGAGGCTGGCGTCAGTTGGTCCCATTCTTACCGCTTACCATCAGGTAGGCGAGGTGTCACATGTCGTACTCCGTATAATGAAACTAAAACCTAAAAGAGGTGCGGTGGCGGCGAGGGGGTCGGTTCAAACCCCGGCATGTACTAATGACAAATAAACTTTTCTCAAGTACATTGTCATAGATTTACAACAGCACTGTTCCCGTGTGAGGAGAGCACGTTAAGCCGTCGGTCCCGAGGTCTAGGACGACGTGTTCTATCAAACCTAAAAAACTAAACTATTTATAATTAAAACGTGATATTTAAGTTTATTTGAATTATATTAACAAATAAATATATTCATTAATTAAGTTATCTTTTAAAAGCCAGATAACAAAATATAAATTCCTTAAAACTACATTATTAAGTACAAATGAGGCATTCAATGAAGTTGTCCCCGTCCGAGTACATTATATATTTTTGGCAAATTGTCTTAAGGGACTATCCATAAATTAGGTCGCACATGAAGGGAGTTATAGTTACCGGTAAAAAGAGCCCTGGATAGTTGTGGGCGGCACGAATTAGCTCAGCGGTCATGGACAGAACATATATATTTTATAAATTAACATACCTAATTGTTTTTTTTTTTATTCTAATGTAATAGACAAAAAAACACCCTCACGTGCAGAATTACGTCCTTAAAGTTAAGGAAGCCCCTAATGAGTTTAGAAGCAGATTTATTTATTAATCTATGTTACGGCTCAAAGCAGAAGTTTTAGCTGTAACGTATTCATGTGTATGTTCTAGCCGTAACATAGTCATGTCTATGTTTTAGCCGTATCATATATTTTTAGCCGTAACATTTCCAAGTATATGTTTAGGCTGTAACATATCCACGTATATGTATGTTTATGCTGTAACATATTCACGTATATGTCTAGGCTGTAACATATCCACGTATATTTATGTTTATGCTATAACATATTCACGTATATGTCTAGGCTGTAACATATTCACGTATATGTATGTTTATGCTGTAACATATTCACGTATATGTCTAGGCTGTAACATATCCACGTATATTTATGTTTATGCTATAACATGTTCACGTATATGTCTACGCTGTAACATATCCACGTATATGTATGTTTATGCTGTAACATATTCACGTATATGTTTATAAAAGGTGTCAGGTGGCGGCGCTCGGACACGAGTCCAGCAGCACTCTGTGGGTGACGAGCGAGGGAGACAGGAACACGTCTTCTCCGTTGACAGAGAGAGAGCGAATACAACCTCGCAGGTTGTGACCTCCGCCCAGGGAGTCGTCTCCTTCTGAAACATACAATCACCTATGTGGTGACAACTATTTACTAGCTGTTTGTGTCGGGAATAAAAATGGTTTCTGGTTTTAATGTTGAAGTACAGGAAAGACAACCAAAAACAGTAGCTGTAAATATAAAGGTAAGTAAATTGTCAGCATGGACCGAGTCAAACCGGCTGAGTGAAATGTTAGCATGGACCGAGTCAAACCGGCTGAGTGAAATGTTAGCATGGACCGAGTCAAACCGGCTGAGTGAAATGTTAGCATGGACCGAGTCAAGCCGGCTGAGTGAAATGTTAGCATGGACCGAGTCAAACCGGCTGAGTGAAATGTTAGCATGGACCGAGTCAAACCGGCTGAGTGAAATGTTAGCATGGACCGAGTCAAACCGGCTGAGTGAAATGTTAGCATGGACCGAGTCAAACCGGCTGAGTGAAATGTTAGCATGGACCGAGTCAAACCGGCTGCGTAAAATGTTAGCATGGACCGAGTCAAACCGGCTGAGTGAAATGTTAGCATGGACCGAGTCAAATAATGGACTGAGTCAAACGGAGCTTACTTAATAATAATTGGCACCGGGTTTGTGTGCGACCAGTTGTTTTGATATTGTATCTTTTGTGGAATTTATTCTATAGGGTGGACTTGCTATCGGTACATACCTGGCAGCCCCCCCAGATAGAGGCCGGCGCCCCCCCAGCCGCCACCAAGGGCGCCCCCCCTGCTGCGCCCCCCATCCAGTTGCAGTCGCACGCGCCCCCCCCCGGCGGAGAGGGAGAGAGAGTGCCAGCGGTCGTCACACACCACGAGCTCCTCCCCAGCCGCCCCCCTTTTCTCTCCTGACCACACCAACTGAAATAACAAATATCATTTAAGACATTCATCCCAGCCCCTAGAGCCCTCTTCTCTTCTCTTCCCTCTCGCTCGCACAGTCCAATATTTTCAAGTTCAAGTGTATTTTTAAGAAAGTAGTCCTATCAACCACCGCACGGTGAATCCATGAAATGATAGGAATTTGTCTTTATATATTTGTTTTAGTAAAATAGGGGAAAATTGATAGAATTGTTTTTGCTATTTTTCTTTGTCTTAAATGAATTAATGTCCAGAGTCAACTCCGTCACGTCACTCCATGTAACGACAAACGCGTCCCTAAAGCGTCGAAATCAATTGACTTTGGTTGGTTTAGCTCGTCTTCCATACAATGATTCCATCTTTACTTACCGACAACTCTCTATAACGCAATAAAATGCAATCCCTTCAGTGTCGTTTTATAGAGTTTACACTGTATTTAATTGTGCGAGCGAGAGGGATAGGAATAGTATTAAACCAAGTTAGGAATCGAGTTTCCGTCAACCTGCCCTTCTGGTCCCCCCAACTACAAGTTCGACGATCTCAGGTTACTGATACAGAGACGGCTTCATGATGATGTTCCAGCTTCTTAATGAGTGGTTAGCTATATTTAGTTTAAGAAGACGTGTTTACGAGTAGTTTGATTGCCTGTGTCGATGGCCGCGAGACAAGATGGCCGCGGGACAAGATGGCCGCGGGACAAGATGGCCGCGGGACAAGATGGCCGCGGGACAAGATGGCCGCGGGACAAGATGGCCGCGGGACAAGATGGCCGCGGGACAAGATGGCCGCGGGACAAGATGGCCGCGACGTGTATTACAATAAATACCATATTACTGCTGCACCCGTGTTTCATTAACCTGCACAACATTACTGGAACACAAATTGTATATATAGGTAGCGGTTTTAAAATTAGACGCAATAATTATTTTGGTCTAGAAAAAGTTGTGTTTTAGATAAATTGTCGGTTTGTTTAACGCTTGTCCAATCCTCTCGCTTACACAATCCAATAATTTGAATATTTTGCAAATCTTAAGTCATCACAGCCCTAAGTACAGTCCTAGATCTCCACTGTTGGAGATGGGACTTCCAGGAAGAACAATGGCGAGATATTAGGAACCTGTCAGATAAACTATTAGGTGTTCACATAACCCTTTGAGCACGGACAGATAAGGATAAGCGTGCGCTATTACAATAATATATCTAGCGGTCTTCAGATTCAGCCTCAATAGATTATATATATTATTAAATTGTTACGCCAATCCTTCTTATTCCTTTTTTAAAAAAAAAAACATACAAAAGTGATTTTTGTTGCCATCACATTACTCAAGCACCAAGGTTGAGAAATTCGCTAGTGAAATATTTATTTCACTATTTTTATGAGATATTTTAGATCTTAAGTATTTTAAAGTTATCAATACCTTTTAATATACAAAAATATTTTTTGCCGCTCTGAAAGGGATAGTGTTATCTGAAAAGGCCTTTGAAGATTTCACTATATTGTTAAGGCAGCTCGATGGATGATTCCGGAAGATACTTCCGAATGTTCTTCATGTTTATAAGTATGCTATGTTGGACTTGAAGTTATCTCGGCCAGAAGGTGGTGCCGAGCTGACGAGCACCTCCAGCCCGAGCGGCAAGTGCCATGTCTCGTGCCGCCTCCGCTTGTGACTAAGTTATCTCGGCCAGAAGGTGGTGCCGAGCTGACGCAGCACCTCCAGCCCGAGCGGCAAGTGCCATGTCTCGTTCCGCCTCCGCTTGTGACTAAGTTATCTCGGCCAGAAGGTGGTGCCGAGCTGACGCAGCACCTCCAGCCCGAGCGGCAAGTGCCATGTCTCGTGCCGCCTCCGCTTGTGACTAAGTTATCTCGGCCAGAAGGTGGTGCCGAGCTGACGCAGCACCTCCAGCCCGAGCGGCAAGTGCCATGTCTCGTGCCGCCTCCGCTTGTGACTAAGTTATCTCGGCCAGAAGGTGGTGCCGAGCTGACGCAGCACCTCCAGCCCGAGCGGCAAGTGCCATGTCTCGTGCCGCCTCCGCTTGTGACTAAGTTATCTCGGCCAGAAGGTGGTGCCGAGCTGACGCAGCACCTCCAGCCCGAGCGGCAAGTGCCATGTCTCGTGCCGCCTCCGCTTGTGACTAAGTTATCTCGGCCAGAAGGTGGTGCCGAGCTGACGCAGCACCTCCAGCCCGAGCGGCAAGTGCCATGTCTCGTGCCGCCTCCGCTTGTGACTAAGTTATCTCGGCCAGAAGGTGGTGCCGAGCTGACGCAGCACCTCCAGCCCGAGCGGCAAGTGCCATGTCTCGTGCCGCCTCCGCTTGTGACTAAGTTATCTCGGCCAGAAGGTGGTGCCGAGCTGACGCAGCACCTCCAGCCCGAGCGGCAAGTGCCATGTCTCGTGCCGCCTCCGCTTGTGACTAAGTTATCTCGGCCAGAAGGTGGTGCCGAGCTGACGCAGCACCTCCAGCCCGAGCGGCAAGTGCCATGTCTCGTGCCGCCTCCGCTTGTGACTAAGTTATCTCGGCCAGAAGGTGGTGCCGAGCTGACGCAGCACCTCCAGCCCGAGCGGCAAGTGCCATGTCTCGTGCCGCCTCCGCTTGTGACTAAGTTATCTCGGCCAGAAGGTGGTGCCGAGCTGACGCAGCACCTCCAGCCCGAGCGGCAAGTGCCATGTCTCGTGCCGCCTCCGCTTGTGACTAAGTTATCTCGGCCAGAAGGTGGTGCCGAGCTGACGCAGCACCTCCAGCCCGAGCGGCAAGTGCCATGTCTCGTGCCGCCTCCGCTTGTGACTAAGTTATCTCGGCCAGAAGGTGGTGCCGAGCTGACGCAGCACCTCCAGCCCGAGCGGCAAGTGCCATGTCTCGTGCCGCCTCCGCTTGTGACTAAGTTATCTCGGCCAGAAGGTGGTGCCGAGCTGACGCAGCACCTCCAGCCCGAGCGGCAAGTGCCATGTCTCGTGCCGCCTCCGCTTGTGACTAAGTTATCTCGGCCAGAAGGTGGTGCCGAGCTGACGCAGCACCTCCAGCCCGAGCGGCAAGTGCCATGTCTCGTGCCGCCTCCGCTTGTGACTAAGAGACTAGAAAATTTTTTTTTTCATACGATACGAGCGTTTTTACTTCGGACTTTACCAGTTTTTTTAAATTGCTACATCATTAGATTTTTCTCTACTAGTATGCAACTAATTAATCCGAAGAATATTTTTTTAAAATTAAATAACTATTGTTTACCAACTTTCGCCGCAATTTCGGTAAGACGCAATATTGTTTGTTGTTTTAAAAATGCATTGAATTTTACGGAAAATATCCGATTTTATTTTACTGTATATCGGTTAGGAAAAATTTACATTACGTTCAAAATAGAATGACTAGCCTATTATGAATTAGGGTAAAAATAAAACAATAGCCATTAAAATAATAAATTATGTTTATTATATACAATCTAATATGTACAACTATATAAATTAGTTAATTACATTGGCGCGGTGTCCAGCAGTTAGCTCCGTGGATTTAGATCTCTCTCCTCCACTCAATTATTCCTTCCAGCTGTCAAACGCATGTCTCTACGCTCGAGGAATACAACTGTTAACCTCGAGGAATACAACTGTCAACCTCGAGGAATACAACTGTTAACCTCGAGGAATACAACTGTCAACCTCGAGGAATACAACTGTCAACCTCGAGGAATACAACTGTCAACCTCGAGGAATACAACTGTCAACCTCGAGGAATACAACTGTCAACCTCGAGGAATACAACTGTCAACCTCGAGGAATACAACTGTCAACCTCGAGGAATACAACTGTCAACCTCGAGGAATAAAACTGTCAACCTCGAGGAATACAACTGTCAACCTCGAGGAATACAACTGTCAACCTCGAGGAATACAACGTCAACCTCGAGGAATATAACTATTAACCTCGAGGTACATCGCGAGACAGACCTGTATTCTAAGAAGTTTCCTCAACGCCTCCTCCACTCAACATTTCCTTCCAGCTGTCAAACGAAAAAGAAGTTTCTGTAATAGTTACGATCAAAGTTAAACATAGAGCCGATCCGACAGTCTTATTTTGAAGATCAGCAGTAAGCTGGTACATTAGACGCCATTATGTCTTGGAATTCGGGTGAGAGTACCTTGTGCACCGTGATGCACCGTGACGCACCGTGACGCACCGTGATGCACCGTGATGCACCGTGACGCACCGTGACGCACCGTGACGCACCGTGACGCACCGTGATGCACCGTGACGCACCGTGACGCACCGTGATGCACCTCCTTCCAGCGTATTTAATATTTATGTTATTTTCGGCTAATATTTATATTATTTAACCTTGTGTTACTTATTATTAATAAGTTGCTTCTTTTATTAATGAATATATTAAACAAAAAAAATAATGTTTAACTCGTTCAAATCAGATTTAGTTCCAAAATTATAATTCGAAACACAAGAATATTGACAATAGACTTATGGATGTCGAGTGTAGTAATTCTGACAAACGAAATAATATTTAGCTGCGATCGACTTGAAAGCAAAGCAAGGTTTAATTTTGCTTAAAATGTATGAAACCCAAAGAGCAACGCTTTCAAAGGAAATAAAGAGAATAAAGACGCTTGAAGTCAGACGGATTTATCATAAAAATGGTAACATTTATAGATTTGAACAGAATAGTTGATTGGAGGAGCCCCCGAGTTACGCCATAGAATACGGTTTTATTGTGTTTTTCAACAACGATACAAATATATCGTAAGTTTGTATCGTGGTTAATATTTTGGTTGCGTAAGTTTAGACCTCCTCGATGGTACAACGTGTTAAATAGCCTCTGGGTATATATTATTTACAATATTTACAAACGGGGAGTCTTCACAAAAAAATATATTATGGCATAGTAACTTACATACTAACATAATAGTTAATAGACAACCATCCGGTACCAGCAGCCCTAGCGTATAAAGGTTTGCGACAACCATCCGGTACCAGCAGCCCTAGCGTATAAAGGTTTGCGACAACCATCCGGTACCAGCAGCCCTAGCGTATAAAGGTTTGCGACAACCATCCGGTACCAGCAGCCCTAGCGTATAAAGGTTTGCGACAACCATCCGGTACCAGCAGCCCTAGCGTATAAAGGTTTGCGACAACCATCCGGTACCAGCAGCCCTAGCGTATAAAGGTTTGCGACAACCATCCGGTACCAGCAGCCCTAGCGTATAAAGGTTTGCGACAACCATCCGGTACCAGCAGCCCTAGCGTATAAAGGTTTGCGACAACCATCCGGTACCAGCAGCCCTAGCGTATAAAGGTTTCCACTCCAGAGCAAATAACATTTCGATGCGTTCATTTTAAAATTTTATAATTTTCCCAAGTTTTACTTAATATTCATATTGATAACAAAACTATGTTAATGATTATGATCATAAATGTGGTTAATAATTATAAATACGCCGCGGATTTTGAAGTTCCAACCCCCATGTGCCTGAGTAATGGAATCCAGCTGCTGGTAGGTATTCGTCAATCGCATTTTAGTTTAGTTCTGTTTCGATTAAGAAATTATTGTTATCTTCTGATTTAAATAATTAATCAGGCTAAGCACCGACAACTGCGATACCACTTCAAAATAATAATGAATTAAAAAATAAATAAAAATATTAGCCTTAAAAATGGCACAAATTGTTGCTATTCCATACATTTTTTGGAATAAATACGAAAATATGACAAATGTAATTATGGATTTATTTACCTTAGAACTCTTGTATTATTTATACATTTTTATACTAGCACGACATGGGACCTTGCTCCCACTTGATGGTTAGTGGCGCGCGAGGTTATGTGGTGATGTTAGCAACTGGAATCGGACACTCATGACTGACATCTTGTCCCTAACACTATGCCGGCTGGACTGGGCGTGACCCGCAGACTGGACCCATCAGTCCGCCTACCACCTACGAGTATTACCGTTTCCTACAATCCCCATAGAAGACGCTAAACAAACCGCCGCGATCTCGTCCTTTTTCGACATTTTCAAAATCGCAAATAAAATATGATATTATTTTAAGTATAAATTTCTGTAATCTGCTATTTGGGTGGTACCTACACTATACATACATTAATTAGTAAATTATACATTACTAAGGGAAACAGTTGCCAGTAAACTTGGATCTATCCCTGAAGGGTCGTCTCTGGAGGACATTTTCTATTTATAGTTTATATATTATAAGATTTAATTTACTATTTAAGTTAAACACCTAAACATGCATCCACACACCGCAGCCACTATCCCTACGCGTACATACAAATTCGGAGACTCTTACATCTGTCGCACGCTGAACATGTGGAATGCTCTCCCAGACGGTGTGTTTCCCCATTCCTATAACCTGGAGTCCTTCAAACGAAGTGTGAAAAAGCATCTTTATAGGCCGGCATAGTGGTACGGACTGATGTCGGTCGTCCGAGGCTGGCGTCAGTTGGTCCCATTCTTACCGCTTACCATCAGGTAGGCGCGGTGTCACATGTCGTACTCCGTATAATGAAACTAAAACCTAAAAGAGGTGCGGTGGCGGCGAGGGGGTCGGTTCAAACCCCGGCATGTACTAATGACAAATAAACTTTTCTCAAGTACATTGTCATAGATTTACAACAGCACTGTTCCCGTGTGAGGAGAGCACGTTAAGCCGTCGGTCCCGAGGTCTAGGACGACGTGTTCTATCAAACCTAAAAAACTAAACTATTTATAATTAAAACGTGATATTTAAGTTTATTTGAATTATATTAACAAATAAATATATTCATTAATTAAGTTATCTTTTAAAAGCCAGATAACAAAATATAAATTCCTTAAAACTACATTATTAAGTACAAATGAGGCATTCAATGAAGTTGTCCCCGTCCGAGTACATTATATATTTTTGGCAAATTGTCTTAAGGGACTATCCATAAATTAGGTCGCACATGAAGGGAGTTATAGTTACCGGTAAAAAGAGCCCTGGATAGTTGTGGGCGGCACGAATTAGCTCAGCGGTCATGGACAGAACATATATATTTTATAAATTAACATACCTAATTGTTTTTTTTTTTTATTCTAATGTAATAGACAAAAAAACACCCTCACGTGCAGAATTACGTCCTTAAAGTTAAGGAAGCCCCTAATGAGTTTAGAAGCAGATTTATTTATTAATCTATGTTACGGCTCAAAGCAGAAGTTTTAGCTGTAACGTATTCATGTGTATGTTCTAGCCGTAACATAGTCATGTCTATGTTTTAGCCGTATCATATATTTTTAGCCGTAACATTTCCAAGTATATGTTTAGGCTGTAACATATCCACGTATATGTATGTTTATGCTGTAACATATTCACGTATATGTCTAGGCTGTAACATATCCACGTATATTTATGTTTATGCTATAACATATTCACGTATATGTCTAGGCTGTAACATATTCACGTATATGTATGTTTATGCTGTAACATATTCACGTATATGTCTAGGCTGTAACATATCCACGTATATTTATGTTTATGCTATAACATGTTCACGTATATGTCTACGCTGTAACATATCCACGTATATGTATGTTTATGCTGTAACATATTCACGTATATGTTTATAAAAGGTGTCAGGTGGCGGCGCTCGGACACGAGTCCAGCAGCACTCTGTGGGTGACGAGCGAGGGAGACAGGAACACGTCTTCTCCGTTGACAGAGAGAGAGCGAATACAACCTCGCAGGTTGTGACCTCCGCCCAGGGAGTCGTCTCCTTCTGAAACATACAATCACCTATGTGGTGACAACTATTTACTAGCTGTTTGTGTCGGGAATAAAAATGGTTTCTGGTTTTAATGTTGAAGTACAGGAAAGACAACCAAAAACAGTAGCTGTAAATATAAAGGTAAGTAAATTGTCAGCATGGACCGAGTCAAACCGGCTGAGTGAAATGTTAGCATGGACCGAGTCAAACCGGCTGAGTGAAATGTTAGCATGGACCGAGTCAAACCGGCTGAGTGAAATGTTAGCATGGACCGAGTCAAGCCGGCTGAGTGAAATGTTAGCATGGACCGAGTCAAACCGGCTGAGTGAAATGTTAGCATGGACCGAGTCAAACCGGCTGAGTGAAATGTTAGCATGGACCGAGTCAAACCGGCTGAGTGAAATGTTAGCATGGACCGAGTCAAACCGGCTGAGTGAAATGTTAGCATGGACCGAGTCAAACCGGCTGCGTAAAATGTTAGCATGGACCGAGTCAAACCGGCTGAGTGAAATGTTAGCATGGACCGAGTCAAATAATGGACTGAGTCAAACGGAGCTTACTTAATAATAATTGGCACCGGGTTTGTGTGCGACCAGTTGTTTTGATATTGTATCTTTTGTGGAATTTATTCTATAGGGTGGACTTGCTATCGGTACATACCTGGCAGCCCCCCCAGATAGAGGCCGGCGCCCCCCCAGCCGCCACCAAGGGCGCCCCCCCTGCTGCGCCCCCCATCCAGTTGCAGTCGCACGCGCCCCCCCCCGGCGGAGAGGGAGAGAGAGTGCCAGCGGTCGTCACACACCACGAGCTCCTCCCCAGCCGCCCCCCTTTTCTCTCCTGACCACACCAACTGAAATAACAAATATCATTTAAGACATTCATCCCAGCCCCTAGAGCCCCAGCCCCTAGAGCCCCAGCCCCTAGAACACAGAGTCCAAGACCTCCACTGTCCCATCACCAACCTTCCAGATCATATAGAGAGGAAGAATTTTGCCTACAGTGGAGATCTAGAACTCATGTGTTCTAGGGGCTGTAATGACAATAATTATTAAGTCATTAAGTTTAATGATTAAGATGGTAGGCAACAGGATGTCCAGGTGGATTTGAGAATGGCGGCGAATAAGAATATGCTAGATAATGATGCATTTAAAGTGTCAGTGTCTGTAGAATAAACATCCAATTACGCAAATGTTACGGCGTAATAAGATGTGGCCTCCCTGAGCGTGTTCCACAAGCGATACCACGGGCAGTGTTCTGAACAGCTCCATAACCTTATCCCTTCTTCGCAACCGAACCACATGCATGAACTTCTGGCCAACATGTGCATGCACATACCGTAGCCACTATCCCGTATAGAATATAATTTTGGAGACTCGTACATCTATCGCGCTCCTATTCCGATAACCGATGTTGTCGCCACAAGTGGAACAATTTCCTCCTAACATCAGACAACTAATCATCAGATCGCTATTTAAAAAAACGGTCTGTTCGCATTTCCTTTCCCAACAGTAACATTAAGTAGTATATCATGCGTCATTGTCTTTGTGCAATAACAGAGTACTCACGGCTCCATCTTGTATCTGGAGGACCAGGTCAGCTCGAGCCAGCAGCAATCCGTTTGGGGCTGCCGTCCGGAACTCCAGGGTCACGTTGACTGCCGCCCCCGGTTCCGAGCCCGCTCCCGACCACAGGGCGTGGGCGTCTCCTGCAAACATACATACTTAGCACGACATGTGACCACGCGCCCACCTTATGCTGGTTACTAACATCCTTGTACTTAGATAAAAAACTATTGACGCTGTCAATGTATTTGTTTTTGAAGTTTGAGTTATGTAACAATAATGGGTGATTCAATATAAGTTAAGTAATTACCACGTTGAACCCTAAAACTATTTTTGAATATTATTGGATTTTATGAAGAATTTTATTTATTGTCTGTCTTCAGTTTTATGATAAAATGATACTCACGGCCAGTCGCGGGAAGGCTGATTATCTTTTGACATATTTAACGGTACGAGTCACATCATTAGCTAAAATAACCAAATTGACAAGCTAATGACTGGTAGCGTATATTAAGATATTGAAAAAAGATTATTTTATTTATCCTTTTTGGAACTGTGTTTGTACAGAAATATTGATGAAGGCCAGAGGTATAAGATTTCATAGCAAAATATATGAAATCGTGTTTCCTGACGAATACACTGGCATCTAACCAACCACATCCCCCAATGTGTGTCCAAAAAGAAACACGCGGCCTCAAAAGAACACACAGAGCGCTCAACGTGTTAATAAATGTGAAATGGCAATCTGTTCCAACAGGAAGACTCGTTATAAGAATATAGAAAGAACATATCCTTGGAGAGTCCACATCTTTCGCGTGTGATAGATCAGTGTTCCGCAAACTTTTTGTGTTCAAGGTACATCTAGGAAAACTAAAATTTTTGGAGGTACACCACAAATAAAATAATTGTATTTAAGTAATATCAATCAACAAACCTAAGTAAACTTAAAATTTCAGAAAAGGTATTTAATGCGAAACATGAGACTGTTTCATTGAGCATAGACGGTCTAAATTTGGAGTAATCGCTGACAGGGCTGCTCTCATTTCTTTGTCGATCGTCCTGAGGCGTTCCCTTTTTTTGGTTTTTATTGTGGTAAGAGTCGAAAATCTTAATTTACTTAAATAGGTCGTTGCAAATGGTAAAAGTATTGCAATAGCATGCTTAGAAAGCAGAGGATATTAATCTTTTACACACAGCCAAAAATGTTCTAACGCCTCGCTCGTGCGCTCGCGTGATTTGTGTAGGTATTTTACTTACCCTTACTTACTTACTAAAACTAATTTTATAAGATAACCTTATTTTTCCGCGGCACACCAACTAATGATCACGGTACACCAGTGTGCCGCGGTACACACTTTGCGGAACACTGTGATAGATGCCAGATCTCTAAATTTATCATCACATCATTACAGCCCTAGAACACCGAGTCCCAGACCTCTGTCTGTTGGAGATGGACCCTCATATATATCTGATTCTACAAGTTGGTATTAGTGGTACGGCTTAACGTACTGTCCTACACGGGAACGAAGGTGTTGTAAATCTATGACAAATGTACTAAGTATTTCTATCTGTCTTTTATACATATTATGAATTGATGACGTTTAATATGTAGCAAGTTTTGTACTTACCCGCGAAGTGGTGCGCCTCCTCCACGTGGGGGGCGCACTGTCCGCCCCCCCGCGCGCCCCCGCCCCCCAGGTCGGCCACGCGCCCCCCCACCCGGACCCCACGCAGACACCCCACCAGTCCGCGAGTGCGGTATATCTGAAACATACAACTGATTGCTTAGACTGACTGTGTAGTATACTATAGGTACTATGTTTGTACTTTGTATTTGTCTAGTGTTTCGGATTGTTGCATACAACACTAACTTGGTTGTTTTCTCTCCTAAAAAGGGTTTAACGCTGTTGCATCCCTCTCGCTCGCACAATACAATATTTTTCAAGTCTGAGTGAACTTTTAAGAAGTATAGTATCACTTTCTATTTATCGTTCAAAATTATGGAGATTTTGGAAATATATTATCTATTCGTGAAGCTTTTTATTGCAAGAGCCGGATAGGGACTGACAAATAAAATGTTGACATTTGTAAAGGAAGGGCAAAGTACGAAAACAAATTCAGCGTCAGACTGGATAATTACGAAAGTACGAAAACTAAATCCAAGCCCACCTCGATCCTTGGCGCCGCGTCAGACTGGATAATTACGAAAGTACGAAAACTAAATCCAAGCCCACCTCGATCCTTGGCGCCGCGTCAGACTGGATAATTACGAAAGTACGAAAACTAAATCCAAGCCCACCTCGATCCTTGGCGCCGCGTCAGACTGGATAATTACGAAAGTACGAAAACTAAATCCAAGCCCACCTCGATCCTTGGCGCCGCGTCAGACTGGATAATTACGAAAGTACGAAAACTAAATCCAAGCCCACCTCGATCCTTGGCGCCGCGTCAGACTGGATAATTACGAAAGTACGAAAACTAAATCCAAGCCCACCTCGATCCTTGGCGCCGCGTCAGACTGGATAATTACGAAAGTACGAAAACTAAATCCAAGCCCACCTCGATCCTTGGCGCCGCGTCAGACTGGATAATTCTCATGGACACATTTGAACATCATTAGGATCCCAGATGAACTAGCTGTATCAGCCAGACGTCTTAAAAGTTATTCTTATTGAACTTACCGTGCCGTAGAAATTAACTATTCCAAAACGCCACAAAATGAAGTTGAACAGATATTATGATGATCTCTCAGAAGACATGTTCTGGATCGACTAAAAGACTCAGCTTTACGCAGTGGAAGTTGGTGCGAGAAGAATTCCACCAAAATCTTAGTACCACTTACAGAAAGAATTGGGCCATACAATTATGGAAAGGGCGCGAACCACGACTGCATTAACGGAATCATACATTTGTTTGCTTTGTTTATGTATTGCTACCGACCTCTCCTGGTACGTGTGGCAGCGCACCCCTCTCCGGCAGTCCCCCCAGCAGCAGGCGCCCCCCGAGCTGCAGACGCCCCCCCGCGCGGAGCTCCCCGCGATGCGCGCCCCCCTCGAGCAGCACGCGTCCCCCCTGCAGAGTGACGGCCGCCCCCCGCCAGGTGCCCACCTCGCCCCCCCCGGAGACGCTCACCTCCCTCTTCCTCCTCCCTCTCACCACCAGCCTCAGTTTCCCCCCCCTTAACATTACAGCTAAATAGTGCTTTGGTTTAGTTTTTGCTCCCTGAAATAAAATTTAAGGATGAATACCATCAAAAATATGGCGGCCGTCGTGACTAGAATAACTTTTTGACAATTCAATTGTGAATAAAATCATTTTTTTGTCGTTTCTTGTATTATCCCACGGCTTGTTCTACAAGGACTATTTAGAATTAATAATCAAACAAAGAATAAACTAGTAGTAAATGCTGATTTCATAAATTGTTTGTCGATGTACGAGTATATAGATGTACGAGTATATAGATGTACGAGTATATAGATGTACGAGTATATAGATGTACGAGTATATAGATGTACGAGTATATAGATAGAGCCGCTCACGTTACGGCTGCATCAATCAGGTGCTACTACAAACTTATGTGATTTCATAAATTGTTTGTCGATGTACGAGTATATAGATAGAGCCGCTCACGTTACGGCTGCATCAATCAATGTTTATATTGCAAGGAAATTCGTGTTGTACTATTGAGTTTATAAGCAAAATAAACATAAATATGGATTATTGCCTGTTTACGGTCCAACCATTATTACCACTTTGATTAGTACATGTGTTTTGATAATTGTATTGATTTTATTAGTTCGGACTGTATCCAAGTTGTTTTGAGAGAACCAATGGAAATAAATTATTTTGATTTGTTTGATTTGATTTGATAAAAAGTCAATAAAACACTGTTTCCTTTCAATATATTTTAACACGATATCAATTAGGGCATATCTATATATATCAAGGTTGTCGATTTAGATTCCATACCGGTATGAGCATGAGCAGTCCGTCTTCTCTGAAGGTCCGGTACTCGAGGGTCACGTGCAGGGAGCGCGGCTGCGTGCGCGCGTGCGGGACTCCGTGCGGGACTCCGCGCGGTATCCGCAGCGCTACGTGACTGTGAGCCACGTCACCAAACTTTACCGCTCCCGCTTCTACTGTGTATGACGAACTCTAAAAAGTGTTTGAACAAGAAAACAATACATACGAGTACGTTTCAGGGGCGAAATATCAGGTTGCCATTTCTTACAAGTGCCAAATGTAAGGGAATAGAAATCAAATAAATTATAATAAAACTAACTTACAATCAAACATTTACAACAGAATTAAAACAAAATGTAAAAAGTTAGCCCTTGTAGTATACTTCCACTAAGAAGTACAATTATTTAGTAATATAATAATGACGTGTCACAAAAACCAAAACAAAAGTTAATAAAGATATAGATTTTGAATGAATCTGCGTCGGACAGCATCAGGTACTAGGTACGGAGTATGTGAACGATGGTTACTAAAATAATAGGAAGATGAGCGGACTCGCGCTATCTCCGTACTCCAAGTGGAGTGCATACATCTATACAGACAGACACAGGCTGGTGATTGGGGGGACACCCGTGTAGCTCACCAACCCAGAGGATCTGGTTTGACTGACTGAGCTCTCCTCCACGATCACTGCTCAAGTGGTCTCCCGTTTGGATGCCGTGCGCAAGACGGAGCGAACTTATTAATTAATAATAATAAAGTTTCCTAAAAAAAAATACAAAATATATCGTACCTGCTGGCAGCGCGTGGCGGGGCGCGCGGCGGGCGCGGGCGCGGGCGCGGGCGGGCGGGAGTGGGAGCGCCCCAGCTCGGCGCCCGGACTGCAGCCCAGCGCAGACCACAGGTCTACCACTCTGTATTCGGTGCACATATTCAATATTCGACTTTACACGCATTTTTATTATGTTAGTTATTACAGAGCTTTTGTAGGTTTGCAGCCATCGTGGTCGCACCGAAATCTAAGACATTGATCGTCGGCAAATAAGGCAATAAATCCAAAAATATAATACATTATTCACGTGTTTAATTATTGTAAATAAATTACTTGTCTATATTACCGTTTAAGCCATCTCCTATTCTAAGTGATCACCGGAGCCACTATCAAGACATATCCGATTTAAATGCAAGGCCACTTCGCTGGCCGGTATACACATACTTCTATGTTAATATAATTGTATACTTGGTCCTGTCTCTCGTTCATTTTATTTAGTATTATTTTATCTTTTACTTTTGCTAGTCTCTGTGTAATTGCCACTATTAATATATATCTAATTACTATATTTTACTGTTTACTGTCTGTCCTAATTGTATTGTCTAAATAATATTAAATATCTTTGGCTTGATTTTCACAATCGCTGCTTTGTTTATACGTTTAATAATAAAATCTGTAAATTTCTTCTATTCTTATAAAAAATAAAATTATATAAAATAATACATCCCAAACCTAATTTCACTGCAAAAACATTAATTTGTACTGACTACTATAATATACAATCTTAGCGGACAATAGGTTGTCATAAAGTACAATCTACGAACATAGATACTACTATTAATGACGTCATGTCAGCTAAATCTATTTTTCAAAATTTTAAGATTGTTTCTGATTTGTTGTTATAGTTGGAGCTATTATAGTAAGATATTTTTAAATGGCAGTTAGAAATTCGTGTTTTAAACACTTATTATTTAACATAACAAAAAGGTTATGTAGTAAAAAAAACAGTTGTCGTAGGAACGTTCTTAAAATAATGTAGTATTAGTATTTGTCGACGCAATACTAAACTAATACCCGTATTCTAAAGGATTTCCTCAATGGCTACTCCACTCAACTATTCCTTTCCACTGTCAACCCGGGAGTCCCTTGAGGGACAAGGGATACTCTTAGTTGTAAACTCTCCGAACTTTGAAATGCATAAATGTTAACATTTGAAATAAGTTTTTTCCTGGCAATATATTGTTAGAATTTCTGCACGCCTAGCACTTTTGGCATCCTATTATTAATATTAATATAATTTAGTAATGAAATCTGATTTGAATGAATTTAACAATTTGTTTTAATTGAAATAGTTTAAAATATGTTTATAAAAATAAATAAGTGAATTAACTAATTATTAATAAGAAAATGAGAAATACAAGTTTATAATTTATGATAATATAAATATCAGCCGAAAATAACATAAACACGCTTCAATGTACGTCGCGTGGCACCTTCACTTTGACGACGTATTCCTCGAAGTGACAGAGTGACGTACCGAGGTTTGACAGCTGGAGGGAATAATTAATTGGAGGAGACGATGAGGAACCGTGTGAGGATACGGTTGTGTACGAGTAAGTCAAGTTTACGTGACAAAGGTGTTCACCAGTAATGAAGCCTATATATGTTGTACTCACTGTCCATCTATGATGAGGTCTGAGAGAGTGCCGTCGAAGGGAGCCACCCCCGCGAGCTCCTCCCAGAGCGCCCCCTTCCCCGGCGCCCCCTCCCCCGTGCCCCCCAACAGGAGTCCCCCAGCCGCCCCCCCGAGTGCCCCAGCCCCCGGACCGCCCACTGCAGCCAGCTGATTGTCCACCCAAAGTTCTAGCTACAAATTTAAGTACTCGTAGATCAATAAAATAGTCTTTACAGTTACATGAAACACTCAGTGTCAGTAACTTACAAGATTATGTGGGTAATTTTAATTCAGAGTGCAGAAAAGTATGTATGATTCGCTTCTTATATGGATAGACAACCCTGTTACCAATGACTCTGTTACCTAAAAATATGGCGATAAATCAATAGTATTTTCATGTTTGATGAAAAGAATAATTAATATAACAAATATTTAACTTGTTGGTTAAAAGCCTCGTGTATAAAGTAATAAGCCAATCGCCATACGTACAACTGTTAATAATAATAATAAATTCTTTATTGTACAGTACCAAAAATAGTGTGGGTACAAAGGCGAGCTTAATGCTATAAATGCATTTTCTACCAACTAACCTTTGTGAATGGGGAGCCATTATAAGCGGGTGCAGAAATACTATTGAGTTCTATCAGATATGGATGTTATATACTTAATTAACATTTAATATAATCGTCACATATAAATAATGAAATAAAATATCGTTTAATAACATTATCGATCAAATCTTTACTTATTAATATCGTAATCACAATTACATTAACAAACAAAAAACAATATTAATTAACCTGTGTTGTCATCCATCTAGATCCTTAATCGTAGTGTGTTGTACTCTTTTAAAAATATACTTATGGCCCAGCAACCATTTCGTCACGTCGTAATTTTAATTTAGGGCCCTGCAATACTTTCGTCAGCCAATATTTATTTAAACTTAATTGCAAAGTACAAAGGCGGACCTAATGCAGGTCTTTATAGCAGGGGAGCTGGTACAATAGACGTTTGTCTGGGTATGACTTCACTTTCTAAAGTGTTCTGGGTGAGAATATACGAAAGCAGATCTATCGTACATACACGGATAACAGAGAAAATATACCTGTTTATGTGATCTCTGTACCCGCACGGAGAAGGGGCGGTCCCTCCCCACCGAGGAGTTGGTCTGAAGCCGGAGCACCCCCCGACCTGCATCCAACTGAACTCGTAACACCCCTATAATATACAAGATCGTTAAAGTTTACATTACTTTTAAAGGAAAAGAACTATAAGAGATTATAAAACTAATATATATATTTATTTCTACACATACTACTAACTTACAAGTTTTATTGAATTTTATTAATATTATATCGGAAAGAGTGACCGAACAGAATAATGAGACATTTTGTAGAAAACAAATACCATGATCGAGCCAAATAGCGAGGTAATGAGGATCCTCAGGGGGGGCGCGTAACAACAGTACCCCCCCGTCCCCTCGCGAGCACACGGTGATCCCCACAGCCCAGCCCCGGCGCAGGGCAGGGGCCCCGAGCTCGGCCCAGCCGCCCCGCACCCGCACAGAGCGCAGCCTCGGCCGCCCCGCCCCGAGCCGCCACGCCCCGGCACGAGCTTTGCTCTCTTCCAGGTCATACTCGGCACGATCTATTGCTACACCTGAAATAAAATAATAATATACGTTAACTACCACTAAAGACACACAATTTAATTCCGTGGGCTACCGTCTGGCCACTTCATTATATAAGTACACTTCATACCGGTTGGTTCTACAACCATATGGGATGTGTTCAAATTACTTTTATGAAACGGATTTTATCTAATTGATACTTTTCGAGCAATGTATGTATTGTGCTATAATAATGTATAGTATTAACTATAAAAAAAACAACTAAAGTAAAGTAAAACTTATAAAGCCTTGTGCCAAAGTATTATTGGGTACTGCATTTGTGCCTGGGGGGGCGCATTCAGAACACATCTACTGGAATTAGAGCGGGCAAAAGAGCAGTTCTTAAAGTATCTATGTTCCTACCCTACCGATACCCAACAACATTTCTTTATCAACTAGCAGACGTATTTACAGTCAGAAAGCTTTATATCTTTCAATGTGTCAAGAGATACCATAAAACAGCACATGTTACAACACTAACAAAAAGTAAAAGAATACAGGAATTTCAGGTTCCTTTCACCCGTAGCACATTTGCGCAAAAGCAGTACCAGTACCTATCGCCCAAACTGTACAACCGAATCAACACAAAAACAAAAATTTCCCATCTAAATCAAAAAGAACTAAAAATTTTACTTAAGAACTACTTATCTGACCTTGACTATGACAGTACAGAAGAGATGATGACATGACATTTGTAAATTCACTTATAAATAAAAAGATACATTATTTTCAACTCACTAGGAAAATTATAAATCACAAACACACAAGGTTGCCCTCCCACTCCCCCTTCCCCACTCCCTTCCCTATACATACACACACACAGTCACACACTCACAAACACACACATACATATACAGACATTGCACCCACACTCACATACTAAATTTGTAACTTTTTTTTAATTCTATTTTCTTCTAAATTGTATGTTCATTATTGGAAGACACTGGCTCCTGTTATACAGCTCAGCTCATGCAGGAGACAGGGTTCACCATAACGAATCAATATTCTTATTGTGCTAATAAACGATTTGTATTTGTATTATCCTATATGTTCCTACCTTTATAACTTTAAAGCTGAAATTTTCCTTAAAATAAATATTAATCCTCGTGTGAGCCTTGTGGCCTGGTCCTTCACTTACACCCCTGCGCCTCCAGCAGCCCCCGCCCCCACTTACCCCCTCGCGCCCCCAGCAGCCCCCTCGCGCCCCGGCCCCCCACTTACCCCTTAGCGCCCCCAGCAGCCCCCTCGCGCCGCTGGCCTCCCACTTACCCCCGAGCGCCCCCAGCAGCCCCCGGCCCAGCCAGAGCGAGGCCCCGCCCAGCGCCGGCAGCAGCCCCGCCCCGCGCACGGCCCGGCCCGCCCCGCCCAGTGTCTCCTGCCCGAGCACGCGCAGACTGCCGCGCTCCGTGTCCCGCAGCAGGCGCGAGGCCTGCACGTGCACGGCCCCGCCCGCACACACGCGCGCGTCCCCGCCCACCAGCTCCAGGCGCGCCCCCTCGCCGTACACCACTTCGAATACCACGCGACATGAACGAATAAACAACGAAATCGATCGATTCTGAAATAAGAAATAGTAAAGTCTCAACTATGTCAAGTGTGGCGCATGCTGTGTATTTCAGTTTAACTTCACAACCAGACTGGAGTACACAACATAATATGACGTTCACGTTAAACATTATTACACAGCAAAAGATTCTTTGTTGTGAAATAATCTAGATCATGAAAAATTTGAGATTGTGTGCGGGGGTCCAGTAAGCGATTTACAGATCAGAGAAATAAGGGGTACTGACGTTGACTAGATCCTCGGCGAGGAAGAGTTGTGCATCTCGGTCGCGGGTGCGGAAGGAGAGGCGCAGAGAGAACTGTCGCGGGTCGTGCAGCCGCGGTATGGCTCGGCGGAGTTCCACATGACCTGCTCCAGAGAACCAGGTCCAGCCAGAGGGTCCCCACTCACTGCGATGCCATCTGGACAAAATTCAGACGACTTTTAATCACAATAGAATAAAAAAATGTATAATTTATTTGAATATTTAAAATTGTTCAGACGTTTAAAAATAAATAATAATAGCTTTTGTGAAAATGTTACCTTTGCATGCACCCAGTGCAGGAGGCATCACTCGGTTGCTGAGCGAAGTTCCACAGCCCGACCCGTCTCTCATCCCGCTCCAACCAGTGCACCGCCCCCGCCAGCCCCTTGCGCCCCCCTACCCACAGTAATCCCGCCGCCCCCCCTGCCCCAGTGGCGTTATTAGTCACTGACGACACTCCATCATCCACGGTCAGTTCTAAACGATCCCACACCCTGCAAAAACAGTGTATGTTTATTGAAAATGTCGGTTTTTTACGAATCAATTTGATAACTTATGATTTTATAATAGGTAAGGCAATGGTGCGTAATTTCAGTCTGGAAAAAGCAACCGAATGACTTTTGGTATTTGAGTTCCTAAGGCAATTTGGAAACTTTTTTCTACAGTAACTAACTCATAACCTCAAAATGAACGAAATCGAAGAAAAAGATGGGGCGGAAGGTCAAAATGTAAAAAAATATATTTAGAAACCGAATGGAAAGGCGGAAGCATTAAAGTAACTCATTATATAAAAAAAAACAATGTTATGGAGAATGCAAACCGAGCGAGAGTTTCTCCTGAATGACATTAAGGGGGTCAGGCAATAGTTTAAAACGCTGGTAAACCACGTACGGGTTGCTGAATATCTTTGATTTGCGTAGGAATTGGGACTATTGATTTTTCACTATTCGACCACAGCATTATTATCATATTTATCTAATACGTATAAAAATAATCATCACGACCGTATCCTATCTGGAGTAATCGGGAACCATGATTTTATGAAGTAGATTCCCAAAAGACAAGTATTATTATTATTAAAATACTTTATTGCACTTTACTTAAAAGTATGTACAAAGGCGAACTTAAAGCCATTTCGGCTTTTTCTACCAGCTAACCTTTGGGAGAGTGAGACAGTATAACATATGGGGTGCAATGTTAACCTTATTTTAAATTTGAATAAACTACATAAATAGTACGTATACATAGATCACTTAAATACACACATCAAAAGTGTCTAGGGATCAACATATATTTTTGCAATAACTTTTCTCCTGATTGATATTCATTAAAATTTTCTTTAAGGATTGATCAAATAAAATGTTTTCGTTTGTCTACAGTAACGATAAACCAAGTCACCTTTGCATTAGTCAAAAAAATTGCCATTTTCCTAATAGAGGGATTTTTGACATTTGAACCACTAACATTAAAGTTCGAAAAAAAAACTGAAATAACAGTTTTTTTTTTTAATTTTATTGGGTAACTTAAACAATTAATAATCCGTGTTTCTACCGCGAACACTAACAACACAAGAACATCGGTTTGGCATACTCAAAATGAGTTCATCCAAATCACGCTGTGGAATGGCCGCCCATGTTCGTTGCAACAACAAAAAAAGGTCTTCTTGCGACTGGATACCCTCCATATTCGGCAGAGCTCTTCTCTGAAGAATATCCCATGCATGCTCAATCGGGTTCAAGTCTGGCGACTGAGCAGGCCAGGGCAGGACATTGATGTTAGCTGCGGCGAGAGTCTGTCTTACAACTCTTGCGGTGTGCGGTCGTGCATTATCATGCATTAACTGAAATAAGGGACCGATATGCACTTGTAGAGGAACGATGACGTCTGATACAACCGTCTCAGCATAAATTTGAGCGTTGAGGTTGCCTCTGATCCAAATCAACTCAGTTCTTCCGCCGATCGAAATACCCGCCCATACCATGATGGTTCCACCACTATAAGGATGGACTTCCTGGCAGGATTTTAATCGCTGTTGGCGTCCAGGGGTTCTCCAGTGTCTTATACGTCTTGTATCCGGCCTCATACCAAAACGAGACTCATCAGAAAAGCACACGAAACGCCATTGTTCTTCTGTCCAATTTCTGTGTTCAAGAGCCCATTGATATCGAGTCCTACGATTGTGCATTGCTATAGGTGGTACCCGTAGCGGTCTTCGGGAATGAAGGTTCACTTCATGCAAGCGGTTTCTGACTGTTTGGTCGCTAATTAAGTTCCCTGAAGAGCGATGAAGGCTCACGGCTAACATCATGGCGGTTATTGTTGGAGTTCTTCGAGCTGTGATTTGAATGTATCGGTCTTGTCTCCGTGTGGTGCAGCGATACCGTCCTCCATGGCGCTCAGCCACGGTACCAGTGGTTCGGTAACGTGTCCAAAGTCGACTGATAACACTCTGACTTGTATTCAGAGCTAAAGCCACAGTACGTTGCCGGGAACCAGCTTCTATCATTCCCACGGCTCTGATCATTTCTTCCCTGCTTAAATGACGTCGCCGCTCCATAATAACGTTGGTTTTAATCAGTAGTAGGGAAACAGTAGCACTAATAATGTCTTCAATGCGTCTTATGTTTTTATAGGGAAAATATTGACAGCTGATTTTCATCTTTTACTCGAATTTGATTGACAGTTCCTGTTTTAAATTATGAAATGCACCAAAAAGGATCCATATAAATTTATAAAATCATAAATTTATTACAAAGCCACATCTCAATCACAAGAAATCCGCATAAACATGCTTGATCCCTAGACTTTTTTGATGTGTGTACTTATTAATATATAGTAGATATACCTATATGAAGATAATGTTCAAAGTATTTTCACTTATGGGTGATGTTTTTTTAAATTACGTTAATTATGTCAACTAAATATAAGAAATACAAACCTGTCTATCTGTATCCGATAGGAAGACGCCTGATGGTCCCCGTCATCTAACGCCGGTCGCAGCAACGTAGGGTGTTCGATTCTCGCGCCCCCCCATCGCAGGAGTAGGCGCCCCCCTTTAAGTTCCAGAGCAACATCCTCCCCGATTTCAATGAGGGTTCCATCCACGACGTTTCCTTCTAGAGACACAGCCAGAGCGAGTCTCGTAGCTCCCGAGCTCCATTCTGCGGGACCGTAACTGCGTCGACACTTCCCATTCGCAGTCCCGCACAGAGATACGCCGATAGAGTCGGCGGCGTCTCGAGCGGCCTCCACTGCGGCGAGGAGCTCCTCCAGCGGGGGGCGGAGCGACAGGTCGGCGGCGGCGCGGTCCCGGGAGCGAGCCCCGGCAGCGGCCAGCAGGGCGCCGCACACCTCTCGCGCGCGCACCGCGTCCCCGCGGGCCTGTACGGATGGGTCCATTAGATACATTCACGAATAAACTAAATAAATTATTGTATTCCTACCAGGAATCGAACCCGGTACCTCCGCTTCAAACTCCACGAACTTAAGTGCTCGACGACGGAGGCAGATTAACATGGTAGGTAGTATTCTTAAGATCAATGGTGGCTCGGTTGTAGGAACGCTTTCCTTAAAAACAAAAAAGGTCGGTTCGAACCCCGGCATGTACCTACCAATGAGAAATACACTTTTCTTAAGTACATTTGTCATTTATTTACGACACCACTGTTTCCCGTGCCTCGGAGAGCACGTTAAGCCGTCGGTCCCGGTCACAGTAATACCAACTTGTGGAAACGTTAATAAATTGTTATTAATAAATCAGAAATTCGCCAACCCGCGGCGAGTGTAGACCAAATTCACCAGAATTTTCTGGAAGGCCCATCTCCAACAGTGGAAATCTAGGACTCTGCGTATATTAGCCAGCGAAGTGGACTTGCACTTAAGTCAGAGATAAGAGTTGATAACTGCCTCCGGTGATAAGTTAGATGTACCATAGACAAGTATTTTATTTACAATTTTTTTTTTTATTTTTTTTTTATTTATTGTTTAAGGACAACTTACAGCTAGATACATAAAATATATATAGAGTACATATGGGTAGGGTATGGCTATTGACAAGTTGCCACCGATAGGTAAAATTACATAATTAGGTGGTGCTCGCTGCAATAACAACACAAGTAAAATTAACCTAAACTTAAAACTAAGAACAATAAACTACATAACATAGAACAAAAAAAAAACTAAAAAAAAATAAAATTAAAAACAATTATACATAGATACCTAATAAAAACAATAAAATAGAAAATTAAATAAACTAAACAATAAATTTACAATATATGTAAATATAATACTATTGATGAGAACCACTGGCGAAACGTTTTGTAAGAATGCGTCGTGTAGCTGTCGGAGATAATATAAATGGATCCAAGTCGTTGCAATAATCATTAACATATTAATAATGTAAGTGTTAAAAAATATAAATTTAATAAAGTGTAGTCGTATCACCTGGGAGACGAGTTCCTGCGCGGCGCCGACGGCCCGGTCGGCTCCGCCCGTGTCGAGCGTCGGCGCCAGCGAGTAGCGCGCGCGGCGCTGCGTGTCGGCCGCCTCGTCCTGCAGCCGGCGCGCGGCCGCCAGCACGCGGTCCAGCGCGGGCCCCGAGCCGCGCGCGCCCCACCAGCGCGCCCGCGGCCGAGCCTCCAGCGCGCGCTCCCGCAGCCCGGCGCCGCGCAGCGTCAGCCGCACGCGCTCCGCTTCCCGCTCCGAACGCACCAAGTTCGTGGCCACCTCTGCGACAGAGCACTGCTAACACTACACTTGGAACGCGCTCTAACTAAACGATCCGTTTAATGAACACAAATTTATACTCGCTAATGCTAAAGTTCGTGTACTCGTAGATGTATTATATACTAGCACGACATGTGACCTTGCGCCCACCTGATCGTAAATGGCGTGCGAGAACCATGAACGTTAGCGACTGGAATCAGACAATCATGACTGACACCAGTCCCGGACACTATGCCGGCTTGACTGGGCATGACGGCAATTCGAACCTGATTCCGAAACATGTATAAAGTATATCCACTTTACACAGGTGTATCTGCACGAATGGTGGAACTTCCCCGCCCCGGCAGACTGGGCAAATTACTCCATCCGCCTACCTATACCTATTTACTATAATGAAAGGCTCCGATTCGTAAATATAATACGAGTATAACCACATATATAAGAAAGTTGTGGGTAAAAGAGTCCCTGGCAGACCGAGACTCATATATTACGATCAAATAAATATAACAATAGCTGAAGTGCATCAAAAGAGTCCCTGGCAGACCGAGACTCATATATTACGATCAAATAAATATAACAATAGCTGAAGTGCATCAAAAGAGTCCCTGGCAGACCGAGACTCATATATTACGATCAAATAAATATAACAATAGCTGAAGTGCATCAAAAGAGTCCCTGGCAGACCGAGACTCATATATTACGATCAAATAAATATAACAATAGCTGAAGTGCATCAAAAGAGTCCCTGGCAGACCGAGACTCATATATTACGATCAAATAAATATAACAATAGCTGAAATGCATCAAAAGAGTCCCTGGCAGACCGAGACTCATATATTACGATCAAATAAATATAACAATAGCTGAAGTGCATCAAAAGAGTCCCTGGCAGACCGAGACTCATATATTACGATCAAATAAATATAACAATAGCTGAAGTGCATCAAAAGAGTCCCTGGCAGACCGAGACTCATATATTACGATCAAATATATATAACAATAGCTGAAGTGCATCAAAAGAGTCCCTGGCAGACCGAGACTCATATATTACGATCAAATAAATATAACAATAGCTGAAGTGCATCAAAAGAGTCCCTGGCAGACCGAGACTCATATATTACGATCAAATAAATATAACAATAGCTGAAGTGCATCAAAAGAGTCCCTGGCAGACCGAGACTCATATATTACGATCAAATAAATATAACAATAGCTGAAGTGCATCAAAAGAGTCCCTGGCAGACCGAGACTCATATATTACGATCAAATAAATATAACAATAGCTGAAGTGCATCAAAAGAGTTCCTGGCAGACCGAGACTCATATATTACGATCAAATAAATATAACAATAGCTGAAGTGCATCAAAAGAGTCCCTGGCAGACCGAGACTCATATATTACGATAAAATAAATATAACAATAACTGAAGTGCATCAAAAGAGTCCCTGGCAGACCGAGACTCATATATTACGATCAAATAAATATAACAATAGCTGAAGTGCATCAAAAGAGTCCCTGGCAGACCGAGACTCATATATTACGATAAAATAAATATAACAATAGCTGAAGTGCATCAAAAGAGTCCCTGGCAGACCGAGACTCATATATTACGATCAAATAAATATAACAATAGCTGAAGTGCATCAAAAGAGTCCCTGGCAGACCGAGACTCATATATTACGATAAAATAAATATAACAATAGCTGAAGTGCATCAAAAGAGTCCCTGGCAGACCGAGACTCATATATTACGATCAAATAAATATAACAATAGCTGAAGTGCATCAAAAGAGTCCCTGGCAGACCGAGACTCATATATTACGATCAAATAAATATAACAATAGCTGAAGTGCATCAAAAGAGTCCCTGGCAGACCGAGACTCATATATTACGATCAAATAAATATAACAATAGCTGAAGTGCATCAAAAGAGTCCCTGGCAGACCGAGACTCATATATTACGATCAAATAAATATAACAATAGCTGAAGTGCATCAAAAGAGTCCCTGGCAGACCGAGACTCATATATTACGATCAAATAAATATAACAATAGCTGAAGTGCATCAAAAGAGTCCCTGGCAGACCGAGACTCATATATTACGATCAAATAAATATAACAATAGCTGAAGTGCATCAAAAGAGTCCCTGGCAGACCGAGACTCATATATTACGATCAAATAAATATAACAATAGCTGAAGTGCATCAAAAGAGTTCCTGGCAGACCGAGACTCATATATTACGATCAAATAAATATAACAATAGCTGAAGTGCATCAAAAGAGTCCCTGGCAGACCGAGACTCATATATTACGATCAAATAAATATAACAATAGCTGAAGTGCATCAAAAGAGTCCCTGGCAGACCGAGACTCATATATTACGATCAAATAAATATAACAATAGCTGAAGTGCATTAAAAGCTACTGAAATAAAATGGTATGTATGAAGAGGTTGATAAATGTCAAAGAAGCGAAAGATATGATGTCACCAGTCGCGCTCAATTGCCTACCACGCAAGGAATTTGACGTGAAGATGTGTGTGTGTGATTATGCTTTAATGAATGAATTATTAGTGTACTTGTATATTATTGTTTTGTTTATGTTTGGATTTTGTTATAGTTTATGCATTTTTTATTGTTTGTTTTCACGATATATATTTTTATCTATATATTGTGATCCTATTCCTGATGACAACACAATATTGCGATTATCACTAGGGGGCACCAACTACACTTATAATTAATTGACTCTGATGAGAACGGACATAGAAAATTAATAAATTTGTAAATTTTACCAGCGGAATTGGCTTATAGAATCCTACTTATATTGTATATTTATTGACTGTAAATTTTCCAAATAATAAATAAATAAATTTATATTCATTCTTTTCTGGGAATGTTTTCAAATTTCATGTTGAAATTATGTGCATAAATACCTTCTTTTTCTAAAGCTAGACGTTTTGCTGTCTCCTGCAACCTAACCGCACGGTCCCGGGCGCGGGTAGCTCTTTCTGTGACTCGTCGTTCCCGCAATAAGTCTGCAGCAGTCCGTGCGGTGGCCCGTGCGGCTGCCGCACTCCTTGCCGCACCCGCCAATTGCCCGGCAAGTCCGCCAGCTCCTCCCGCAGCGCCCGCCAGTTTCCCCCGCACGGCTTCCGCTGTATCCCGCAACACCGCTGCATGTTCCCCCGCGTTCCGTAACAGCGCCCGTGCGGATGGGACCAACCCATACAGAATTCCCTCCTTTTCACCAGCCGCCCCTCTTAGAGTTGCCATAAGCTCCAAGTTCACCGGGAACTCCCCTATGAGGGTTTCTGAAGTCTCTATGTCGGCTTGTGCGGAACGAGTATAGTTAATAGCGGGATCTAAAGATATATCCTGTATCAACAGAAATGTATAAATTAGAATTAGTTTTTTTATTATAAAGGCGTTTCTATAGCTATCTTAGGGGCCATTATGTTATTACGTAAGGCGAATTTTGACAGTTTTTAACCCCCTCTCGCCCCCTGTTTAATAATTAATATATAAATAATAATCTTAAGGAAATAATGTATTCATAGAATCAACTTTGGTTTTGTTTTAAAGATTTTCTTTATCAATAAAATGGTCTTTACATATTATGTAATTGTATTCTAAGCCATTTTGATCAGGCGGGGGCTCAAAGTCCACTCTGAAAGTGGATCTGCCACTCGAATATTCTGAACTTTGCGCATACGCAATACGTAAGAACGATTGAGACCCCCTCTCACCCCCTTGTAATAAAAAATAAAACACGGTCGACTCCCCTACCCCCCTAAATTGTGTTTAAGGAACGCGTTCTTACAACCGAGCCACCACTGTGTTTTTTATATACGAATATATTATCTGACGATAATATAGAGTTTGTCATACTTATCAACGACGTTCCAGTACCTTTGATATGAGATAAGTCCAGATCTGATGCTGCTACCTATTTTTCTTAATTTTTTCTGTTTGATACTATGAAATTTACTATTTTTGCTGTTTAATATTTATTATATACTGACCTGCATCATGGTTGAAGCTTGTTGTATCCGTTGTTGGAGCCTGTCCCTCCTGGGCGTGATGTCGGCCCTGTGCGAGGCGAGCAGGTCCCCGAGGTCCCACACGCGGTCGGCCAGCGGCGGGAGGTCGTCGGCTCGCGCGTGGAGTCCCTCCAGCCGCAACAACAGGTCCCGCGCACGTCTCCACCCCGCTGACATTTGGTAATGGTATTCCGTCACTGTTGTGAATTGTAGGTTCGCCTGAAACCAACAATTTGTATATTTCAATTACGTAATGTGCTATATGTATAAAAATAAAATCTATATTGTATTTAGTTATTTAAAGTCAATATGCGCGCAACATGAGCGCCGGCGGGTTGGACGTGTTTAGGCGTGACCGACTTGGTAATAGCCAATGTTTATTGTGGAGACGGGAGGTTCTGACTTTCTTATTTTATTCACCAGTAAAAAAAGTAGAATTTTTAAACTTTTAAAACTAAAATTAACAAAGAATAACAAAACTTACATAATATAGCAAAAAAATACTTCTAAAATAAAATAATAGATTAAAAAAAAACAGAACTAGAACAAATATAAGAATAAAATATTATTATTATTTATTTTGGTATTAATGTTTATGTAGCATCTTTATTGTTATGTATATGCTGTACTTTTTACATAAATATAAATATATACTAACAGAATCAAATACATCATTAGCCCCCGCTAGATAGTCGGCCAGTTGCACATGTCTGATGGCCCCCAACAGAGCGCGCCCCTCGGCAGCAGTGCCGGCGCCCCCCCCAAGAGCGAGCGCCCCCCCGAAGTCCCGGAGCGCGCGCACACAGTCGGCGAGCGCCCCCCGCAGCGCCAGGCCCTCCCCGAGCGCGCTGCTCCCCTCCAGCGCGAGAGACCGAGCTCGCGTCTCCTGTCGAGTCGCCTCGTCTCTTATAAACTCCACCGATTCAAGTACGGATTGCATTCCTAAAATACAATAAAGTAAATTTCATTAAAACTCATCTGCATTGAATAATAAAAAAAAAAACCAATAAGAAGCCTAGTAATAAAACAACAAATTTTCTTTTTTTCAGATTCTTATTGTGTTTTTAGTATTTATAATTATTTTAGTTTGTTTTATGTTACGAACTTAGTTTAGTTTATTGTTCTTAGTTTATGTTCTTTTTAGGTAATTGTGGTAACACTTTAGCGAGCACCACCTACTTATGTAATTCTAGCTTGTTTAGCTGACCAAACATACTTCGCGATCTCGATTCTAGGCCGCAGCCGTCACAATTCTTTGAGATAGAAATTTTTATAACAAACATGTATAAATATAGTGGAACACATGTGTGCTCTCAATTTAAATAGAAATTTTGTATTTAAGAAATTGTACAATGGAAAATAAACCAGATTGCAACATTACGTTGTTTGTCTCATTTCCTACACGTTGCCACAGACAACTACCTCTTCTAGGTACGATCTTGCGAGCCTGCTCGATCGAACGTGTATCCACCACCTTAAATCCCCGCCCGACCTCTGTTAGGATCCATCACGTTCGTTAAGACGACTAGGTGTCCTGCCTCCAGGCGCAGTCGCGTGAGCCTGCTCAATACCATCTTCCCCACTCCCCCACTCCCCCACTGCCTTAGTGACACTCCTATCATCACTGCCACTATAATTTATATATTCTTAGGTTTATATGTTTTCTCAGAGTTTGGCCTTAGGTGATATACATTTAGCATGCACGCTCTGACAAGCTATCGGTGGCAACTTGTTAATATTTATACACTACCCATATGTACTGTATTTATATTTTATCTATCTAGCTGTAAGTTGTTCTTAACATTAAATAAAAAAATAATCAATCTTTACAATACTATTGTATCTACATAGTTACATGTCGATACTTCATAAATAAATAATTTTTATTATTCTTAGTGAGTTAGTTCTCTATTGAAAAGAGAAAAGTTTAGTTACTAACCATTTTGAAGATCCTGAATGAGATCATTATTGAGTGGCGCAGTGTCGGTCAGTGTGGCGGCGAGAGATCGCAGTCTGTCCTGCAGCCGCGCGAGGTGGCGGGCAGGGGGGGCGCGCGGGGCAGGGGCGGGGGGCGCGCGGGGGACGGGGAGGGCCGACACTCGGTCCAGTAGAGTTTGGCTGCACGCGTCACATTCTGTAACAACGTTCACACTAATAAAAAATAGTAGGTTACATATAAGAATGTTCAATGTTTTTGCTTTCCTCTCACTCGCACAATTTAATATTTTCCTAGGTTTTTAAGTCTTAGTGTATTTTTTTCCCTTATTTTATTTATAATAATAATAATAATAATAAAAGTTTATTTCAGAATAAATTCCACATGTGTTAGTAACAATTTTTAAAGCAATCTTATAATATCTAGTGTTAGTAAAAAAAAAAACAAAATTATAATACAAGATTTTTTTTTTTTTTTCTTCCTTTCTGGGGCCCAGGTCACCTGCTGACATGCAGGCGTATCCAGTGCCCCAAGAACGAAGAGTCCCACCTATCAGCCCACACGGCCAGGATGCTGCTGGGGCTGCCCCTCACGCGGGCGAGGATTGAGGCACAGCGCTTCCTCATAATAGCATGGAATCCATCCACCCGCGCCTCTGCTAGCATCCCAGAGGCACTGCAACAACGGGGCAGCCCCATCAGCACCCTGAACGCGTTATTGTACTGGACACGAAGGGCGCTGTATTTACCTCCCCCGCACAACGAGCAAACCTGCGTGCCAACATATTGCATCTAACAGCCAGCGCCCTGCGTTCCCTTTCAACATCTTCCCCATCATTAAGATCTTTGGTGACCCAGTGGCCCAGATACCTAAATTTAGCAACTCTATTTAAAGGAGTCCCGCAAAGTGTGACCTGCGGCAAGTTTGGAAAATATTTTTCTAAGCCCATAGGCCACCGCATATTTTTCACATATATTTAGCAGTGCTCTCAGTGCTCCAATTGATGGGCTCAGCAGCACCATATCATCTGCGTAGCTGAAGTTATTCATGCATACGCCATCAACATGACATCCGATGTTGGCACTGCTGAGCTCAACAATGAGGCTGTTCATGTACAGGTTAAAAAGCCTTGGCGAACTTAATCCGCCCTGCCGGACTCCGCCCTCCAACCTGTACACATCCGAGTGAGAGCCTGCCCATCGCACACTATTATTTTGGTTGCTGTACCAATATTTAAATATTGACACAATCTCAGGAGGTAGGCTTGTCTCGGTTCTCAACTTACTCCACAACATGTCATAAGAAACCAGGTCAAAAGCCTTTGACAGGTCAAGAAAGCATGCAAAAATTATTTTATTATTATTAAAAATTATTTACTAAAACAAATATATAATTATATATAAATAAAATTCCCTAGTCGACATTTCTCAAAAGAACACAGATTTGAATAAACTATAATAATATTGGATTGTGCGAGCGAGAGGGATCCAAAGCATAAAACCCTCTGTAATGAATATTTTGGAGACCAGTTCCTTCGTTGATTGGGTTGTCGGCTAAACCATAAAATTTAAAGTTTCACGATGTATAGAAAAAATGTTGATGATATACAGAAAGAAAGAAATAATCATAGTATTTGGGCATTTATTAAGCAAATAAATAGGTTTGCCATCTCAACAAAGCGCACTTCATCACAGCCACTAGACCTCCACTCTTGAATACATCTCTGGCCTACACTCGCCACCCTAGCCGGACGGGTTGGCGAGGGTCTGATATTGTATAAGTTGCTTTTAGTGGAACCGAAACCTAATAATATTTGTCTTTTGTACATGCCGGGGTTCGAACCGCTTTAGATATTAAAGGAAGCGTTCTTACAACCGTTTCTATAACGGTCATCTAGAATAAATGCAATAAAAGTACTGTCTATAATGACCTTGACAGCGATCGTGTTGCAGGAAGGTGCGGGGCGCGGCGCAGCGGTCACACTGGGCCCCCCTGACAGTCCCCGCGCAGGCGCAGCGCCCCTCCCCGTCACACTGCGCAGAGAGGGAGCCACCCGGGTGACAGCCGCACTCCCTACATTCCCCCTCCACACGATAGTAGGAAGAAGCACATCGTTCGCATAGAGCACCCGCGTATCCTGTAATTACAACATATTTTTTTAATAGGAAGTAAATTAATATACATTAAATATAAATTAAAAGCTACCTAAATAATAAAATTAAATATAAACTAAACTATAAATATAAAATATCCTCTAGAGACGTCCCATCCGAGATAGTCCCAAGGAGACTTGCAACATTAAATATAAACTAAACTATAAATATAAAATATCCTCTAGAGACGTCCCATCCGAGATAGTCCCAAGGAGACTTGCAACATTAAATATAAACTAAACTATAAATATAAAATATCCTCTAGAGACGTCCCATCCGAGATAGTCCCAAGGAGACTTGCAACATTAAATATAAACTAAACTATAAATATAAAATATCCTCTAGAGACGTCCCATCCGAGATAGTCCCAAGGAGACTTGCAACATTAAATATAAACTAAACTATAAATATAAAATATCCTCTAGAGACGTCCCATCCGAGATAGTCCCAAGGAGACTTGCAACATTAAATATAAACTAAACTATAAATATAAAATATCCTCTAGAGACGTCCCATCCGAGATAGTCCCAAGGAGACTTGCAACATTAAATATAAACTAAACTATAAATATAAAATATCCTCTAGAGACGTCCCATCCGAGATAGTCCCAAGGAGACTTGCAACATTAAATATAAACTAAACTATAAATATAAAATATCCTCTAGAGACGTCCCATCCGAGATAGTCCCAAGGAGACTTGCAACATTAAATATAAACTAAACTATAAATATAAAATATCCTCTAGAGACGTCCCATCCGAGATAGTCCCAAGGAGACTTGCAACATTAAATATAAACTAAACTATAAATATAAAATATCCTCTAGAGACGTCCCATCCGAGATAGTCCCAAGGAGACTTGCAACATTAAATATAAACTAAACTATAAATATAAAATATCCTCTAGAGACGTCCCATCCGAGATAGTCCCAAGGAGACTTGCAACATTAAATATAAACTAAACTATAAATATAAAATATCCTCTAGAGACGTCCCATCCGAGATAGTCCCAAGGAGACTTGCAACATTAAATATAAACTAAACTATAAATATAAAATATCCTCTAGAGACGTCCCATCCGAGATAGTCCCAAGGAGACTTGCAACATTAAATATAAACTAAACTATAAATATAAAATATCCTCTAGAGACGTCCCATCCGAGATAGTCCCAAGGAGACTTGCAACATTAAATATAAACTAAACTATAAATATAAAATATCCTCTAGAGACGTCCCATCCGAGATAGTCCCAAGGAGACTTGCAACATTAAATATAAACTAAACTATAAATATAAAATATCCTCTAGAGACGTCCCATCCGAGATAGTCCCAAGGAGACTTGCAACATTAAATATAAACTAAACTATAAATATAAAATATCCTCTAGAGACGTCCCATCCGAGATAGTCCCAAGGAGACTTGCAACATTAAATATAAACTAAACTATAAATATAAAATATCCTCTAGAGACGTCCCATCCGAGATAGTCCCAAGGAGACTTGCAACATTAAATATAAACTAAACTATAAATATAAAATATCCTCTAGAGACGTCCCATCCGAGATACTTAGTCCCAAGGAGACTTGCAACATTAAATATAAACTAAACTATAAATATAAAATATCCTCTAGAGACGTCCCATCCGAGATAGTCCCAAGGAGACTTGCAACATTAAATATAAACTAAACTATAAATATAAAATATCCTCTAGAGACGTCCCATCCGAGATAGTCCCAAGGAGACTTGCAACATTAAATATAAACTAAACTATAAATATAAAATATCCTCTAGAGACGTCCCATCCGAGATAGTCCCAAGGAGACTTGCAACATTAAATATAAACTAAACTATAAATATAAAATATCCTCTAGAGACGTCCCATCCGAGATAGTCCTAAGGAGACTTGCAACATTAAATATAAACTAAACTATAAATATAAAATATCCTCTAGAGACGTCCCATCCGAGATAGTCCCAAGGAGACTTGCAACATTAAATATAAACTAAACTATAAATATAAAATATCCTCTAGAGACGTCCCATCCGAGATAGTCCCAAGGAGACTTGCAACATTAAATATAAACTAAACTATAAATATAAAATATCCTCTAGAGACGTCCCATCCGAGATAGTCCCAAGGAGACTTGCAACATTAAATATAAACTAAACTATAAATATAAAATATCCTCTAGAGACGTCCCATCCGAGATAGTCCCAAGGAGACTTGCAACATTAAATATAAACTAAACTATAAATATAAAATATCCTCTAGAGACGTCCCATCCGAGATAGTCCCAAGGAGACTTGCAACATTAAATATAAACTAAACTATAAATATAAAATATCCTCTAGAGACGTCCCATCCGAGATAGTCCCAAGGAGACTTGCAACATTAAATATAAACTAAACTATAAATATAAAATATCCTCTAGAGACGTCCCATCCGAGATAGTCCCAAGGAGACTTGCAACATTAAATATAAACTAAACTATAAATATAAAATATCCTCTAGAGACGTCCCATCCGAGATAGTCCCAAGGAGACTTGCAACATTAAATATAAACTAAACTATAAATATAAAATATCCTCTAGAGACGTCCCATCCGAGATAGTCCCAAGGAGACTTGCAACATTAAATATAAACTAAACTATAAATATAAAATATCCTCTAGAGACGTCCCATCCGAGATAGTCCCAAGGAGACTTGCAACATTAAATATAAACTAAACTATAAATATAAAATATCCTCTAGAGACGTCCCATCCGAGATAGTCCCAAGGAGACTTGCAACATTAAATATAAACTAAACTATAAATATAAAATATCCTCTAGAGACGTCCCATCCGAGATAGTCCCAAGGAGACTTGCAACATTAAATATAAACTTAACTATAAATATAAAATATCCTCTAGAGACGTCCCATCCGAGATAGTCCCAAGGAGACTGGCAACATTAAATATAAACTAAACTATAAATATAAAATATCCTCTAGAGACGTCCCATCCGAGATAGTCCCAAGGAGACTTGCAACATTAAATATAAACTAAACTATAAATATAAAATATCCTCTAGAGACGTCCCATCCGAGATAGTCCCAAGGAGACTTGCAACATTAAATATAAACTAAACTATAAATATAAAATATCCTCTAGAGACGTCCCATCCGAGATAGTCCCAAGGAGACTTGCAACATTAAATATAAACTAAACTATAAATATAAAATATCCTCTAGAGACGTCCCATCCGAGATAGTCCCAAGGAGACTTGCAACATTAAATATAAACTAAACTATAAATATAAAATATCCTCTAGAGACGTCCCATCCGAGATAGTCCCAAGGAGACTTGCAACATTAAATATAAACTAAACTATAAATATAAAATATCCTCTAGAGACGTCCCATCCGAGATAGTCCCAAGGAGACTTGCAACATTAAATATAAACTAAACTATAAATATAAAATATCCTCTAGAGACGTCCCATCCGAGATAGTCCCAAGGAGACTTGCAACATTAAATATAAACTAAACTATAAATATAAAATATCCTCTAGAGACGTCCCATCCGAGATAGTCCCAAGGAGACTTGCAACATTAAATATAAACTAAACTATAAATATAAAATATCCTCTAGAGACGTCCCATCCGAGATAGTCCCAAGGAGACTTGCAACATTAAATATAAACTAAACTATAAATATAAAATATCCTCTAGAGACGTCCCATCCGAGATAGTCCCAAGGAGACTTGCAACATTAAATATAAACTAAACTATAAATATAAAATATCCTCTAGAGACGTCCCATCCGAGATAGTCCCAAGGAGACTTGCAACATTAAATATAAACTAAACTATAAATATAAAATATCCTCTAGAGACGTCCCATCCGAGATAGTCCCAAGGAGACTTGCAACATTAAATATAAACTAAACTATAAATATAAAATATCCTCTAGAGACGTCCCATCCGAGATAGTCCTAAGGAGACTTGCAACATTAAATATAAACTAAACTATAAATATAAAATATCCTCTAGAGACGTCCCATCCGAGATAGTCCCAAGGAGACTTGCAACATTAAATATAAACTAAACTATAAATATAAAATATCCTCTAGAGACGTCCCATCCGAGATAGTCCCAAGGAGACTTGCAACATTAAATATAAACTAAACTATAAATATAAAATATCCTCTAGAGACGTCCCATCCGAGATAGTCCCAAGGAGACTTGCAACATTAAATATAAACTAAACTATAAATATAAAATATCCTCTAGAGACGTCCCATCCGAGATAGTCCCAAGGAGACTTGCAACATTAAATATAAACTAAACTATAAATATAAAATATCCTCTAGAGACGTCCCATCCGAGATAGTCCCAAGGAGACTTGCAACATTAAATATAAACTAAACTATAAATATAAAATATCCTCTAGAGACGTCCCATCCGAGATAGTCCCAAGGAGACTTGCAACATTAAATATAAACTAAACTATAAATATAAAATATCCTCTAGAGACGTCCCATCCGAGATAGTCCCAAGGAGACTTGCAACATTAAATATAAACTAAACTATAAATATAAAATATCCTCTAGAGACGTCCCATCCGAGATAGTCCTAAGGAGACTTGCAACATTAAATATAAACTAAACTATAAATATAAAATATCCTCTAGAGACGTCCCATCCGAGATAGTCCCAAGGAGACTTGCAACATTAAATATAAACTAAACTATAAATATAAAATATCCTCTAGAGACGTCCCATCCGAGATAGTCCCAAGGAGACTTGCAACATTAAATATAAACTAAACTATAAATATAAAATATCCTCTAGAGACGTCCCATCCGAGATAGTCCCAAGGAGACTTGCAACATTAAATATAAACTAAACTATAAATATAAAATATCCTCTAGAGACGTCCCATCCGAGATAGTCCCAAGGAGACTTGCAACATTAAATATAAACTAAACTATAAATATAAAATATCCTCTAGAGACGTCCCATCCGAGATAGTCCTAAGGAGACTTGCAACATTAAATATAAACTAAACTATAAATATAAAATATCCTCTAGAGACGTCCCATCCGAGATAGTCCCAAGGAGACTTGCAACATTAAATATAAACTAAACTATAAATATAAAATATCCTCTAGAGACGTCCCATCCGAGATAGTCCCAAGGAGACTTGCAACATTAAATATAAACTAAACTATAAATATAAAATATCCTCTAGAGACGTCCCATCCGAGATAGTCCCAAGGAGACTTGCAACATTAAATATAAACTAAACTATAAATATAAAATATCCTCTAGAGACGTCCCATCCGAGATAGTCCCAAGGAGACTTGCAACATTAAATATAAACTAAACTATAAATATAAAATATCCTCTAGAGACGTCCCATCCGAGATAGTCCCAAGGAGACTTGCAACATTAAATATAAACTAAACTATAAATATAAAATATCCTCTAGAGACGTCCCATCCGAGATAGTCCCAAGGAGACTTGCAACATTAAATATAAACTAAACTATAAATATAAAATATCCTCTAGAGACGTCCCATCCGAGATAGTCCCAAGGAGACTTGCAACATTAAATATAAACTAAACTATAAATATAAAATATCCTCTAGAGACGTCCCATCCGAGATAGTCCCAAGGAGACTTGCAACATTAAATATAAACTAAACTATAAATATAAAATATCCTCTAGAGACGTCCCATCCGAGATAGTCCCAAGGAGACTTGCAACATTAAATATAAACTAAACTATAAATATAAAATATCCTCTAGAGACGTCCCATCCGAGATAGTCCCAAGGAGACTTGCAACATTAAATATAAACTAAACTATAAATATAAAATATCCTCTAGAGACGTCCCATCCGAGATAGTCCCAAGGAGACTTGCAACATTAAATATAAACTAAACTATAAATATAAAATATCCTCTAGAGACGTCCCATCCGAGATAGTCCCAAGGAGACTTGCAACATTAAATATAAACTAAACTATAAATATAAAATATCCTCTAGAGACGTCCCATCCGAGATAGTCCCAAGGAGACTTGCAACATTAAATATAAACTAAACTATAAATATAAAATATCCTCTAGAGACGTCCCATCCGAGATAGTCCCAAGGAGACTTGCAACATTAAATATAAACTAAACTATAAATATAAAATATCCTCTAGAGACGTCCCATCCGAGATAGTCCCAAGGAGACTTGCAACATTAAATATAAACTAAACTATAAATATAAAATATCCTCTAGAGACGTCCCATCCGAGATAGTCCCAAGGAGACTTGCAACATTAAATATAAACTAAACTATAAATATAAAATATCCTCTAGAGACGTCCCATCCGAGATAGTCCCAAGGAGACTTGCAACATTAAATATAAACTAAACTATAAATATAAAATATCCTCTAGAGACGTCCCATCCGAGATAGTCCCAAGGAGACTTGCAACATTAAATATAAACTAAACTATAAATATAAAATATCCTCTAGAGACGTCCCATCCGAGATAGTCCCAAGGAGACTTGCAACATTAAATATAAACTAAACTATAAATATAAAATATCCTCTAGAGACGTCCCATCCGAGATAGTCCCAAGGAGACTTGCAACATTAAATATAAACTAAACTATAAATATAAAATATCCTCTAGAGACGTCCCATCCGAGATAGTCCTAAGGAGACTTGCAACATTAAATATAAACTAAACTATAAATATAAAATATCCTCTAGAGACGTCCCATCCGAGATAGTCCCAAGGAGACTTGCAACATTAAATATAAACTAAACTATAAATATAAAATATCCTCTAGAGACGTCCCATCCGAGATAGTCCTAAGGAGACTTGCAACATTAAATATAAACTAAACTATAAATATAAAATATCCTCTAGAGACGTCCCATCCGAGATAGTCCCAAGGAGACTTGCAACATTTCCCCTCTGTAGCGAGGCAGAAATAATTGCCAGCCTTCCTGTCTCCAGACCTTTCTGTCAGCCGCTTTGACAACTCCTTGGCCAAGCGCCTCGCTGTGGGTCCCCATGGGCCCATCGTCTCGACCCCAAACGGCGCAAATTCGTAACCAGCACCAAGTTTGGCATACTTTTTAATATTTTTTTTAAAACTCACACTAGACATAACAACTTCACATACCTACACTTTGACACATTCACATACAGACTTAACATAATGATGGATGGATAGGTTGTTTTGTTATTGTCTCTTCTGTTTAAAGTAGTGTAGGTTTTCTGTAAAGTGTAATCCGTTCGTGCTATGTTTTTGTTATAATAATGTCAGTCATCCGTAATTGGGTAGGAGTTTAGTAATTACTTAGTTGTAATGTAAATATTAATTTGTAAGAGACAGCTGTGGAATGTGTGATTAATCCGCCTCGAATGACCAGATTTTGGGGCAGGCATTTAATAAATCTAAGTAAGTTAAATTAGCGGTGTATCGTAGATCCGATAAGCGATGGAATAATAAAATAAAAAAGGTCTTTAGTTTCTCCCACAATGCTTAAAATTGGTAACAATATTGTAGAATGATTAACGAAGGAGACTGGAACTAAACTAAACTCCTCTGACTCAAAGGAGACTGGAACTAAACTAAACTCCTCTGACTTAAACCTAATATCTTCTCGCTCGCACAAACAATATTTACAAATACTTTTTGAGTCTGAGTGTATTTTTCTGCTTCGGTGGTCTAGCGGTTAAGTCCGTGGATTTAGACCTAGAGGTACCGGGTTCGATTTCTGGTCGGGACACTTTAATATTTCCTAGTTTAAATAAATAAATAAAATGAATATTATTGTTATTGGATTGTGCTAGCGAGAGGAATAACATATTTTGAAGTTGTAGAGCAGACAGGTGCGAGTGTCGCTGGCGGAGGTCGGATACTGACCTGGTCGGCAGAGACAGCGCACCTCTCCTCCCACGAGCTCGCAGGCGGCGGCGTGACTGCGGTCCCGCGCCGGACACGGACACGCCACGCACTCCGCCCCCGCACGCACCCAGCCCGCCGCGCACTCAGAGCACGTACTTCCCGCCCAACCCAAACTACAATTCTGACAATATAATAAAATTACCCATATTAGAAAAAATATATGTCAAAGCTTAAATAAAAGGAGCCCGAGACACGACCGTCACCGGCTGAGACATATTGAGTTTGCTCACCCGACAGTCCCCAGTTTGTGGGTCGCAGTCGTCACTACGCCCATTGCAGTGGCACGGGGCCGCGTCCCCCCCCTGCAGCTGTATGAGCACGGTCCCCCCCCGGGACAGGAAGTGCAGTCGCGGCGGGGGCAGCCACCAGCCCCGCTCGGGCTCGGAGCAGGACCAGCCCCCGTACCCGCGCGGACACCGACACGCCTCCAGCCCCAGCGCGGGGGGCGCGCGCGGCAGGCCCGGCATCGCCGACTCCAGGGATATGTTATCTATACTGGGAGGAGGGGAACATTAACTGCTATTCGTCGTGGTACCATTTGGTACTTTGTATAGTTAATTATATATGTAATAATTCTAAGAATGAGGTTAGCGAGTTAAAGGAAATACTATTTTATGAATGATCCTTGGTTAACGTTCTATATTGTTAGACACGCCGCTAGTTGAAGCTCTAGTTTCGCTACTCACCGCGGCGTGGCGTGTACGTCTATTGGTATAAATACCGAGCGGCCACACGTAGCGCGCGCACAATTATTTTTCGTCCTAGTGGACATAATTTTTCTTTCTTGTGACCTCGTCACCGTACCGCATATTTTTTTTTTCTATCCTAACCGCTTTGCTACTATTGATTTTCTAAAAGTTTAAAAATTACCACAGTGCTCTCCCAAAATATTAACGATTACTCAGAACACACACAGAACAGACAATAAACACTTCACATCATTCTACACTGACACACATGTGTAAGTTGCTTTCATTTCATATACGACCCCTAATTCGCAATATTATCCCGCCTAACCAGGCTTAACACGTAGGGTGTGAAGACGCTGCGTAGCCTGGCTAATTGTTGTATACAATATTTGCTATTTATAGGTTACTAGGATCGCGTAACAAAATTAAAAATTGTTGGATTGTCAGATAAATATTCTCTCTAAGAAAGAGACAGTTTTATGGTTATCAAAAGTGCTAGTGCGAGTTAATGCGAATATTTATCTGATAAGATTCATTTGAATGCAGCGTTTAGTAAGTAATTTAAATGTAACCGTATCGCCATCGAATGATTTTAAGGTTTTAGAATTAAACTTTAAAAGAAAACCCTTAAATATAGAAATTACAAACTATAATTTGCCTACCGACCGGCCAACCAGACCGGCCAACCAGACCGGCCAACCAGACCGGCCAACCAGACCGGCCAACCAGCGAACACTGAATAAATACTTAGCGTAAAAGGGAGTGATCACGAAAACAATAATAAATTTGTTCTGTATTTTTGTAAAGATTACAATAAAAATATCGTTTGAAGTAGTTAACAAGTTGTTTGTTATTCATTACCTCTCTGATTCCTAATAATCGTCAACAACAACCCGATAGAATAAAAGTCTGAATCCCTACTTAACCGTCATCACCTTCCTTCCTGCTAAAGATGAGCCGAGTATAGAGTGAAGACCCTCCCGCCAGATGGACGGATGTCAGTGTGGGATAGAAGAGGGTTGGAAAAGACCGTGTGCAGCGGCGAGCCTTGGGGGAGTCCTACATCCAGCAGTGGAGAGATACGTGTATCGGAGAGCACATTGAACAGTTCCCAGTTCCACTAATGCCAACTTGTTAAATCGTTAATAAATTAAATTAAATCGTAAAAATTGACTAGCCAGAGTATGGGCTACAATCTCTCTTTATATGTACCTTTAGAAAGAGGTTGTGTAGGTACTCACGTGACTGCGAGCAGGTCCTGCGGCTGCCTGGCGGCGGCGCGGAGCAGGAGCCGCGTCACGTGGCTGAGCGCGATCATGAGAGCTGCGCGTGACGCCGGTCCGGAGTGCGGCGCGTCCCGCACGTGCCAGAGAGACTCGTGGAGACGGACGCTGTGCGTGTCGTTTACTGGAGGAACTACCTAAAAGAGTTGAGACCTTTACATTCTGACTAGGACACCACACACACCGGCTTTAGTCGCAAAGCTTTCGTTTATAGAACTTCAGATTTATCATCATTTTATTTTTTAATATTTTTTTTATTGTTTCTGTATTTGTATCGAACTTTTTAAAGTTTTTCTTACATACTTTCTATTGTATCTATCTGTGAATTCTTGATATCGGATTTATAGTATATATTTTTCCTATATTTGTATTAGAGCTGTAAGTAATTCTAAATAAATATTAACCTAACAATTCCATAATTTTGGACCCAACAATTATGTTTCCGGAATTCTTAATTTTGGAAAATCAATAATATTTTAGACATTTACGATGAAATAGATTTTAGTTTCTATAAATACCTGGTAGTAGTCAAGCACAAGTCCGTGGTTTCCGTGCAGCACGACGAGGGGCGTTCGCTGTTTCGGGTCCTCTACCGCCCCCACGTTTCTGTCGCCCCCAGAGTTGGGGCCCTCCTCCCGCAGACGGAAACGCAACATCCCCCCATAGGAGGTGACGCGGTCTCCAAGAAGTTCCTCTCCTAATTCCACGAATACTGGTCCTGAAGTTTGTAGCGGTACCGATGCGTTACCGGAACGCGCCGGCAGTACGGGGTACCAGTGGGACTAAAAATATTAATATAAATTAAAATGCTTATTTATTTAAACTTAATTGCACAAAGTACAAAGGCGGACATAATGCCGCTAGACATTCTATGACGGTCAAACCTTCGGGACAACGAGAGCAGTAAGTACATAAGGTAGCTGCAATACTAAATAATAATACTTGAAGAGTTTTAATGCAGATAACATATACATACTTATTAATAATTACATACTAATACATACATATAACCTACATAAATAAAATATCAACAATACCATATAATATATACACAATACTATAACCTACTAATGATAAATCACAGTCTGATTAAGACTAAGCTAAAACAAAAGGAGGAAATAAAAGCCAATATCCAGCAGTTTAGTTCTAGACGCTGTAATGGTGATAATACTTACTCCATGTTGATGTCTGAGATGATGTTCCAGATGAGCGTGCGGCGCAGGCTCGATGGAGACTCGGAGCGCGGGTGCGGGGAGCGCGACCCGAGTGAGGCCGGCTTGCGAGCAGTGCGCGCTCCGGCCGAAACAGAAACACTCGGTGCAGCCGGTCGGCGAGTCCGACAACGAGAACGTGCCTTCCCGACATTCCGAACACTTCTCTCCTACCACGTTAATCTGGAAAATTATTCATTTAGGAAACATACTACCTCTGTGGTCTAGCGGTTAAGTTACATGGATTTAAAGGCGGAAATAACGGGTTTGATTTCTCGAGTCTTATACGCTAGGGATTTCGACGATTGGATTGCCGCTTGTTTTGATCGGTCTATAGAAAAGTTTTTTCTTTAAAAGCGTGGTTTCACACTACTTTTTTCACTACCTTGCACCCACCTGTTGGTAAGTGGCGCGCGAGGTCTATAAATGTTAACAACTGGAATCAGACACTTATGACTGACATCAGTCCCTAACCTTGACTGGACGTGACGGCAATTCGAGCCTGATCCCGAAACGTGTGAATACACTTTACTGGGTTTATCTGCACGAACGGTGGATACTCCCCCGCCCTGGCAGATTGGGGAAATTACCACCATCAGTCTGCCTACCACCTATTAAAATAGATATTCCCGCCTCCGTGGTCAAGTGTTAACAAACGTTGCCGTGAACTCGGGAGGTCGTGGGTTCGATTCCCACCGGGGGCAAGTTGTTTATAGTATATAATGATAAAAAATTTGACGAATGCAAAACAGCAATATTTTTAGGTATTAATATAGATTCACACTGCAACTGGTTTAACCACATAGACAAAGTATGTACAAAAATTAATAGATTTGCATACCCACTTCATAGACTGAGTATCACTGCATCACGACAAACCGCACTGACTGCGTATCACGGCTACGTGGCATCAGTTCTGCGGTATGGTCTAGTAGTATGGGGAAACTCGTCAAATATAAATAGAGTACTTATTGCGCAAAAGAAATGTGTAAGAGCTATATGTGGTGCAGCCCCCACTCACTCTTGTAGGCCCCTGTTCAAAAACCTAAATCTCTTGACCGTAACAGGCATGTACATTTTTGAGATCGTTACATTTATTAGGACACATAGTAACTTATTTACTTTCCATAAAGATGTATTTAATAGCAGTCGACATCCAAATACTCTTGCCTATACAAAAACACCAAAAAGCAGAGCCTTTGATAAAAATTCATATATTATGTGTATTCGAATTTACAATAAGTTACCCGAGTTTCTGAAAAGATTACCTGACAATCAGTTTAAAGGCCAAATTAGGAAACTATTGATAGACTGTTGCTTCTATTCGCTAAGTGAATATTACAACCACAAATTTTAAGTATTTTTATGTGTATTATAACAATTACCTGTACAATATGTTTTAATAATAATCTGTATGTAATAAGTGTGAATAAAATTATAAATATAATAATAAGATTTTAACATTGTAAATAATGTTTCACAAAATTTGTGTGCCAGAAATGGCTGAATGTGCAGAACTAACTTACTATTAATATTTACTATTACCATGTTCAATGCAAATAAATAATTTCATTTCATTCATTTCATTTCATTTCATTTCATTTCATTGTACATTGTATAATTTGTCTCGGTCTGGGTGTTTATATGTATAATATGTATATATTTACAAAATAAAAAAAAAGTATAATATGTAGTTTATCAACCATCTAGTTTCCGTAACACAAGCCTCGTAGCTTACCACGGAAATTAGATGGCGCTGCGTGACCTGTCTGGAAATATATTTATATATAGAATTTAAAAACACATATAATAACGTTAAATGATATCTAATAAATCTGACCGTCCGCGTTATTAACTTGTTTCATATTTAGAACATCTGCTGTCATCAGTTTTTGTCGCGTATTTTTCGTTCCATACATTGTTCAAATTGACTAATTCGCACAGACTAAACTAATATAAAATAAATATACCTTGCAATGACACTGTCCATCTCGATCACAGGGACACAACCCATTGTCGGGGTCACAGTCCACCGTCCCCTCGGGTCTGCAGCCACACGGCTTGCAGCGGGGGCCGTAGTGTCCAGGAGAGCACGAGGAGCACGAGCGCCCAGACCAGCCCGCGCGGCATCGACACTCGCCGGTCCGCGGGTCACATTCAGCTACACAGAACAATGGAGCACTATGTATTCACAGATAATTTTAGTTTATATAATAACAACAGTACACTCAATACACTCTACTTCACTACACGATCATCACTTCATGATAGCTTTGTCGCTGAAGCCATTATGTTACAACCCTTTTGCAAAACCTTTTATGTATTAGCGATGGCGGCTCGGTTGTAAGAACGCTTTTCTTAACTTCCATAAGAGGTCGGGTACATGCCGTACATGAAAAATACACTTTTCTCGAGAAATCGTTAATAAATTGTTATTAAAAATTGACATCAGAACCTCGCCAACTGGATTTTCTGGAAGATGGGCGTCTCCAACAGTAGAGGTCTAACACCAGTAGAGGTCTAACACCAGTAGAGGTCTAACACCAGTAGATGTCTAACACCAGTAGATGTCTAACACCAGTACAGGTCTAACACCAGTACAGGTCTAACACCAGTAGATGTCTAACACCAGTACAGGTCTAACACCAGTAGATGTCTAACACCAGTACAGGTCTAACACCAGTAGATGTCTAACACCAGTACAGGTCTAACACCAGTACAGGTCTAACACCAGTAGATGTCTAACACCAGTACAGGTCTAACACCAGTAGATGTCTAACACCAGTACAGGTCTAACACCAGTAGATGTCTAACACCAGTACAGGTCTAACACCAGTAGAGGTCTAACACCAGTAGATGTCTAACACCAGTAGAGGTCTAACACCAGTAGATGTCTAACACCAGTAGAGGTCTAACACCAGTAGAGGTCTAACACCGTTATTTATTTATTTAATTTATTCTAAGACGTTTCCTCAACGGCTCCTGCACTCAACATTTTCTTCCAGCTGTCAAACGAAAATGAATTCGCTGTAATTGTTACGATTTATGTTAAAAATGGACCCGATTATACCAGTTTTATTTTTAAATAAATATTTCCAGACAGGTCACACAGCGCCATCTAATTTCCGTGGTAAGCTACGAGGCTTGTGTTACGGAAACTAGATGGTTGATAAACTACATATTATCATATAAACACCCAGACCGAGACAAATTATACAATGTACAACCTGCCCCCGGTGGGAATCGAACCCACGACCTCCCGAGTTCACGGCAACGTTTGTTACCACTAGACCACGGAGGCGGTCAGATTTTGAATGTCAGCTGTAAGCTGGTACATTCGACGCCATTTTAAATTTTAATCGTCACAGTGACTTTATTTGCGTTTGACAGCTGGAAGGAAACGTGAAGAAAGCCGTTGACAGAACGTCTTAAAATACGGGTATTAGACACAGAGTCTATATTATAATATAGGGGTTGTGATTACGATGAATGGAATACCGGGACCCTGTCTATATAGGGGTTGTGATTACGATGAATGGAATACCGGGACCCTGTCTATATAGGGGTTGTGATTACGATGAATGGAATACCGGGACCCTGTCTATATAGGGGTTGTGATTACGATGAATGGAATACCGGGACCCTGTCTATATCTCAGGCTGGATAAGTTAAACACTAAAGAAGTAAAAACAATGGCAGCTGCAATATACAAACTACACATTACTGCTCCATTCAGTAGGAAACATTGAATCCAAAGTTTAAGATTGTCTGTGGATCGATATCGGGTTTAAAGACTTTTATTTTGTAGCGAGCTACGAGTATACCAAGACCCGTCGCTAAACTAAAACTTTTCGTTAATAAAGGAGGCGCGGTTTGGGGAACTGTGTCGAAGCGCGACTACTATGATCATTGGTGCAATCAACAACCACGACAAGGAAACTGGTAAAGGAAGTCACCTGATGTCCTAAGCACCAGCACAATTCGCGGGGTTTGCGAATACGGGTTATAACAACGATCGCAGCGATTTCTTCAACGTTTTCTATGACAACGTCTATTTTTAACTCGATGACTGCGACCGTTCCGCGGCCGGTTATATAGACATAGACACTGCTCCTCTTCAAGGCACAAACGTCAGCTTTTGGACTAGCGTAAGCGAGACAGATAACGTAGAAAGGACGCTGCGAGAAAGAGACATGACAAGGTATAGGGGTAACAAATTAGGAATGGTGCACCGACGGATCACAATATCGCCTAACCATTGAAAATTGATCAAAATATCGCGAATGGCGCTAACAATTACACTATCATTTGAATATACATAATATCCAATGGAAATTAAAAAAGATAATAAACAAATAATAATTGTAAATTAGACTATAGGTTACTGACCTCCGATTGCGCCGGGCCCGCAACGACACGCGCGGCAGACGTCCCCCTCGCGCCACGAGCCGGTCGCGCAGTGTCGGCATCCCGCCCCGCCCGAACGAGCCGGACACGCGCACCGACCGCTCGATGGATCGCAAACCTCGCCCTCGCCGCATTCCGGACAAGCTGTAACAGTCAAATGCAATAATATTCGTCCAGTAAAGAGTTAGATCAAGCAAATAAGAGACACGTAACTCGGCTCCTCAAACCATTATCTTGGGAAGCAGTAAAACGAGTATCACAGGCTATTTTTAGTGGTAGATTAGTTTAATTTTAGTAGTAAATTAGCAGTGTTTGACATTTATATTTTGGTTTACCATTATCATTATTCAGTGATTTAGTTTTATTTTATTAAAACAATTTTCTCATTCTATAGGCATATTATAGTATACTGGACATAAACTTAAGCCTAATTCTGGATTGACGACTACTACGTAAAGAGTGAACATGATAGCTTCGTGTTTATAAAGCGCTTTGAATACTTACGCAGACATCCGCGCGGTCCGAGTCCGTAGTGTCCGGGCAGGCACGTGTCGCAGCGCGCCCCGCCGACGCCGGGCCCGCACGCGCACGCGCCGCTGTCGGGGTCGCACGCCGCGCCCGGACCGCACGCGCAGGGGCGACACCCGCCAGACTGCAGACCGAAGTAACCCTCCTGAAGAAATATAATCCTTTATTGTTACTATGATTTATATACATAATTAAAACTGCCGCCGTGGTCTAGCATTAACCGCTCCATGAATTTAGACGCAGAGTTTAATACAATGGGTACGATAATCAATTTCATTTATTTGTGATATTTCTCATACACACATCGATAAGCTTGCTACTTATCCCGATGGGCCTATTGTAAAGTTAGCAAAGGACTAATGTTAATGAAACTGGGACCACGTGCTACCTGAAGATGTAATATATTTATTTATGTATACATATATTATTATTATATTATTTAGATTATTCAAGCCATATATAATCTCGTTTAGCATTTTCTTACCACCAACAAAAGTGTTAGGAACTATGTCTGATTCCAGATGCTAACATCCTGGACCTCGCGCGCCGTTTACTATCAGGTGGGCGCGAGCTCAGTATATGTATATTAAAAAGAAATAGTGTAAGTAGTGACCTCGCAGACGTCGCAGGCGCGACCTGTAACGTGCTCTCGACAGCGACACTGGCCGGAGCGGATGTCGCAGGCGTTACTCTCCGCGCCCAGCAACGAGCAGTTACAACCTGCAACAAATACAACTATATTATTAACAAATAAAGATAGATACTAACTGTAATATTGTTATGCAACGACTGTAATTAAGGTAAACAATAACTGCAATTAAGTTACACAATAACTGTAATTCAGTTACACAATAAACTGAAAAATTGTTAGACCCTAACTGTATTTTTGTTACACAGTAACTGTAATTATAATATAGGATGGACCTAGAGTAAAGTTGGCTAAATATAAATCCGCTTCTGTAAAAATCGTGGTTTCTGACCACTTCGAAAGGGGTACGGTCATGATGATACTTTACATTTTTTGTTATTATATATAATACACAATGATATAAAATTGTAGTGAACACACGTCGCTTACGTGAGGGACACCTTTGGTGGTGTCACGACTGTTATAGAGTTGCCCGTGCACGTCTAACGGTACGGACCTGGTGTGCCCAGGCCTTAAATCTATTGGTCGAAATTAAGTTGAGCTTTAATCCAGTTTTTGTTTATATCCGTCAATCAATTTATTCTTAGCGACAGCAAAAGCTGTGCGAAGACATACACATATATATATTTAGGAGGACCGGCCAAGTGATACTATTTTTAAACTATGTACGTAAATATTAATAATTATACTACTATATTTTCATGTGGTGCTCTTAAATTTAAAAAGGCATTAAAAACAAACAAAATCGGTAGTTTTTGTTAATTTTAGCTTTTAGTAATTTTGTTTGTAATTTTTTCTTAAAACTGTTTTTTTTCCAGTATTATAATATTTGTAACATTTATTTAGGTAATTAGGTAGGTATTAGTTTTATTAATTATAATTTAATTTATTAGATTTAACTGTTAGGTAGGTAAATAATTTGTTTATGTAATGTATAATATCTATTGCATGCCTAGTTTTAAATTTATACTCAATGGTAATTATGAGCAGGCCGTCTTCTCCTTTAATTAAAATCACATTTACTCTGTTAATTATGTATGCATGTACTCAGAAATTGAATTATTGTTGATTTTGTTGGAGAACTTATAAATAAATAAAACAAAAAAAAATACTTATTTAATATAAGTACTTATTGCACACAAAATATGAAATATAAAAAGATGTACATAATACCATAAAGGTATTCTCTATCAGCTAACCTTTGGGAGAGTGACAGAAGAATGGATGCAGATTAAGATATACGTAATTTAGTTTTATCTATGTTTCCATATGTATTTCTGTGAAAACTTGTCATTAGCCCTTTCTTACTTTATCTTTTTTCTTTATATTTATGTATTGTTTAGCTGTAAGTTTTTCTAATTGTATAAAATAAAGTAATAAGTCAAATTAATAAATATATGAGTTGGTAAGTAGGTTTAAACAACTAAGATCATAATAAATATATGTTTGTAATATAGTAAATAATCAATAAAATACACTTAACAAAGAAACATATCGTCAGTGAACTTCTAAGTTGCGAGACCAGCTGTTCTGGTGCAAGACCAGGACCGAGACCAGCTGTTCTGGTGCAAGACCAGGACCGAAACCAGCTGTTCTGGTGCAAGACCAGGACCGAGACCAGCTGTTCTGGTGCAAGACCAGGACCGAGACCAGCTGTTCTGGTGCAAGACCAGGACCGAGACCAGCTGTTCTGGTGCAAGACCAGGACCGAGACCAGCTGTTCTGGTGCAAGACCAAGACCAAGATTTGGCCAGTGTTGGTCTTGCTTAGGGTAACACTATAAATTATAGAGGTAAATATGAAATAAAAATTGAAATCTAATCTCAGTTAAAAGGTTTGAATATTTCCAGTATTAGAATTTCATTATTATTCCCGTATTTCAATAAAACAGTGTCTGAACCTCATTGTAATTGATACTTTTTTTTTTGGAAGGTCGTTCCATAAATGTAACTCCCGCAGACCTCCTTAGACACAATTCATTAAGTAAGTGGTGCAAAAATTTTGATGGAATTACTCTCGCACCAACTTCCACTGCGTAAAGCAAGGGTGTTCCTGATATTTTTTAATATAATCCCAAAAATGTCCGTAATTTTATTTACTAGTAACTCGAAGCCTGCATTTTTTTAAAGTATCATCATCATCACCATTACAACAGCGTCCTAGACCTCCACTGCTGGTCTTCCAGAACATATATCTGGAGAATTTGGCCAAGAGAAAATGATGTCATTTTTTTTTATGACATTTTTTTAACGATTCCACAAGTTGCTATTAGTGGAACCGAGACCGACGGCTTAAAACGTGCTCTCCGAGGCACGGGAACGGTGGTGTTGTAAATCTATGACAGAATGTACGTAAGAAAAGTGTATTTCTCATTGGTACATGCCGGGGGGGGTTTGAACCGACCTTGGTAGGATTTAAGCAACGCGTTCTTACAACCGAGCCATCACCGCGCCTCAAAACTATACTCAGCCTTAAAAATCCTTGTAAATATTGGATTGTTCGAGCGAGACGGATGCAAAACTGTTAAAGGTTTAACGTTACAATTGTTATAGGTAACAATAAATTAAAATTGTTGTGAAGAAATTTTCAAAAACCCTCGCCAATGAGAAAAATGGCTAAATTATAAGATACTTAAAGTTTTTCGAAGAATGATAATTTCTTGTTGGTGGTCGGAGTTTTATTAAAGTTACATCTACGTCTGTGTGTGACCGAGAAGTGAACCAAATGACATCGATCGATCACGTCTAATGACTTAACTCAAGTAGAGACTTGTCCCACTGCTCCAGTAACGCAGATCACATACTTATCTGCTCTCGATGGCTACTATAATATCAAATCTATTATCCCCGTGATCGACGCTTGTATTTTACTATTATCCCCGTGATCGACGCTTGTATTTTACTATTATCCCCGTGATCGACGCTTGTATTTTACTATTATCCCCGTGATCGACGCTTGTATTTTACTATTATCCCCGTGATCGACGCTTGTATTTTACTGAATTTCCCTTTAAGGTTAATAAAATGCTACTCGAAGCAAACAAAAGTAAATAAAAATATTGTGCCAAGTCGATGTATTATAGGCAAAGTCACAAGAACTAAACTAATGGTTATGTATAATATTGTGCCAAGTCGATGTATTATAGGCAAAGTCACAAGAACTAAACTAATGGTTATGTATAATATTGTGCCAAGTCGATGTATTATAGGCAAAGTCACAAGAACTAAACTAATGGTTATGTATAATATTGTGCCAAGTCGATGTATTATAGGCAAAGTCACAAGAACTAAACTAATGGTTATGTATAATATTGTGCCAAGTCGATGTATTATAGGCAAAGTCACAAGAACTAAACTAATGGTTATGTATAATATTGTGCCAAGTCGATGTATTATAGGCAAAGTCACAAGAACTAAACTAATGGTTATGTATAATATTGTGCCAAGTCGATGTATTATAGGCAAAGTCACAAGAACTAAACTAATGGTTATGTATAATATTGTGCCAAGTCGATGTATTATAGGCAAAGTCACAAGAACTAAACTAATGGTTATGTATAATATTGTGCCAAGTCGATGTATTATAGGCAAAGTCACAAGAACTAAACTAATGGTTATGTATAATATTGTGCCAAGTCGATGTATTATAGGCAAAGTCACAAGAACTAAACTAATGGTTATGTATAATATTGTGCCAAGTCGATGTATTATAGGCAAAGTCACAAGAACTAAACTAATGGTTATGTATAATATTGTGCCAAGTCGATGTATTATAGGCAAAGTCACAAGAACTAAACTAATGGTTATGTATTGTTTAGGCGCCTGAACTTATGTTACCATAATAAATAATACAGTTCACATTTAGTTATTGAAGGCATACTGTTAAGTTCAGGCGTCGGGGTCTATATCTTGCAAGCGGTATTTCAGAACCGTAGTATATAAGGCAAATCGAATTGTATTAAAGTTGTCTTCGTTTGAACATCAAGTTTCATTTCACGAACACCTAGACCCCGGTAGAGACTCGATCATGGTCCTTCGAGCCGGATGAAACTGGATAGGTGCAACGAGGAAGACCATTTGTGGTGCTGGCAGCCGTACCCCCGCGCCCCCCGTGCTGCGTGGAAGGTGCAGCAAGGAAGAGGAGCGGTGCTGGCAGCGGTCCCCTGCGCCCCTGGTGCAGCAGGAAGAGGTGTGGTGCTGGCAGCGGTCCCCCCGCGCCCGTGGTGCAGCGAGGGAGAGGAGTGGTGCTGGCAGCGGTCCCCCCGCGCCCCTGGTGCAGCGGGAAGAGGTGTGGTGCTGGCAGCGGTCCCCCCCGTGCCCGTGGTGCAGCAAGGAAGAGGAGCGGTGCTGGCAGCGGTTCCCCGCGACCCTGGTGCATCGAGGAAGTGGAGGTGTGTTGGCAGTCGTCCCCACCGCGCCCCCCGTGCTGCGTTGAAGAAAAGTGGTGCTGGCAGCGGTCCCCCCGCGCCGCGTTGAAGAGGAGTGGCGCTGGCAGCGGTCCCCCCGCGCTGCGTTGAAGAGGGGTGGTGCTGGCAGCGGTCCCCCCGTGCCCCTGGTGCAGCGAGGAAGAGGAGTGGTCCTGCGGCCGTCCCTCCGCGCCCCCCGTGCTGCGTGGAAGAGGAGTGGTCCTGGCAGCGGTCCCCCCTTCGCCCCTGGTACAGCGAGGAAGAAGTGCTCCCCCCCCCCTTTGGTACATAGAAGGGGACACAGTGCTGGCCATTCAAGAGGCTTGGCATTGTCACCAGCTCTCCAGAGTGGTGTCGGCAGGCGCCCCAGCGCCCCCCTTCTCCTGCTGTGGTGAAGGGTGCCGGCCATTCAAGAGGCTTGGCAGTGCCATCAGCTCCAGTGGATTGGTGTAGCAGCCCCCCCCCCCCTCCCGCAAAAATCGTGAGTAGTATTATTACGCGTTGAATTTGGGTTTCAAATAAGTTAATTTGGTCTTAAAACTTGTATTATTCATTAAAATTGTAGCTTGAAACTGTTATTCACTACTAGTATTTCATTGCATGGTTACTTAGAATAGTTTTGCTAAAAGTGTTACTACGGGGAACCTATGCCCGATTATCGAATTTATTTAAAACACTTAGTAAAATTTGTAGTGTAATTGTATGAAGATTGAGACTTGTAAATTAGTGTAAAACTCGAGTTATCGATTTTAAATACTTAGAATAAAATATTGGTTTTATTAACTTATGAATTTGTTTGCCTTTAACTTTTAGTCATATCAAAAGACATAGTAGATTTGAGAGAAGTTTACGTAAATATTTTAAACTCATTTTTGATTTGTAACTTGTGGATTTAAAAGATTTGTATTAGATTTTTACCATAGGCAAAATTTGCACTTTTCTAAACTTGTAATAGTTTATCATTTTTACATTTTAGACATTTTGCATGAAATCAATAAGTTGTAGTTAGCACTTGTAAAATTTTTACTTTACAATTTGAATGTGTTTTTATTTTGTATTTTTTGTAGTTATTTATTTATTGCATGTTGGTAGACTATTCTGAAATTGTAATTTGTTTCTGTTTGACTTGGTTGTGCTAAGGCTTTGGGTTATCTGTTGAATGCCAGTTATTAATTAAATTATATTTATTTCATCATGGCGTCAGGTTTTAAATTACAATTTGACACATATTTAATAATAGCGAAGGCTAAGGAAAATTACAACAAATCACCTAAAGCCAGAATAACAAAGACGTATTTGGAAACACGCTTAGAATATTTAGAGACACAATTTAAAAGTTTTACGAACAATCATAATAAACTTATTACATCACTAGAGGTTACAGAATTAGAGGACTCAAAATATTATAAGGATGATATTTATGATGAAACTATGGAGTTGTATATGGATTATAAGTCTGATTTAAAGGAATCTTTATGTAAGTTTCAAGCTCAAAATTTGAATTCAACAGTTGAAGTAAAATGTAATGTTAAATTGCCAAAGATAACTATTCCAACTTTTTCTGGCAATTACCTAGAGTGGACTAGTTTTCGTGATCTCTTTATTTCTCTTGTACACAACAATACAAGTTTAGACGATATACAGAAACTTCATTATTTAAAATCTCAATTATCAGGCGAAGCTGAACAACTGTTGCGCCATGTTCCTATTACTATGAGCAATTATAAGGTGTGTTGGTCTCAACTTCAAAACCGCTACAATAATAAGAAGCATCTCTGCAGTTGCATTTTAAGGCGTCTAATCAATCAAAAGACTATTCAAGCCGAGTCATCCAGTGCAATCAAGGAGCTTTTAGATACAACCAACGAATGTTTAAGTGGTTTACAGAATTTGGGTGTAGACACTAGTTCCTGGGACATAATCATAATTTATATTATTGGTATGAAACTGGACACAGAGTCCAGAAAACTTTGGGAACAGACAATTAGCGATTTGTCCGAAGAACTACCTACCTTTTGAGCTTTTAAGGAATTTTTAGAACGCAGATTTAGAACTTTAGAGTTTCTCGATCCTAAAATTGTTAAGCAAGGTTACACTCGTAGCTATTTGAGTATCAATAATGTAAAATCTCATCGCGTCACTGCTATTTCTTGTATTTATTGTACTGGCAGCCATAAATTACTTGATTGTGAGAAGTTTGCCACAAACGATTGCAACACGCGTCGTGAGTTTGTCCAGTCCAAGCGATTATGCTTCAATTGTCTACAGTCCAAGCATTCAGTATATTTCTGTCGCCGTCAGTCCAGGTGTTGTATTTGTAAGAAAAAACATCACTCGCTTTTACATCTGGACAGGGTCACAGTTTCCACACAAGATGTGGAGCGAGTGGTGGAGCCTACGGCTTCAACTTCACAAGAAGAAACAAGCAACATAGTCACATGTTTTTCGAATGCAAGCAGCCAAGTTTTATTGGCGACAGCCTTGGTTAAGATTGAGTCAAAATCAGGAGTTGATGTGACATTGAGATCCTTGTTAGACCAAGGCTCACAAGCTTCATTCGTGACGGAGTCTGCAGTACAGTTATTAGGACTTAATAAAGTACCGAACAGTAGTATCATTTCGGGATTAGGGAACGATATAAGTTCGTTAACGTCCAATTATGTAGTTTTTATTAAAATTCGATCGTTGCATGATCCCGACTTTCATATCGTGGTAAAGGCTCACGTACTCAAGAAGCTGACAACATTTATTCCATCAATGGAAGTAGCTAGTAATGTATGGCCACAATTAAGAAAATTGCAGTTAGCAGATTCATCATTTAATGTTCCCAACAAGATAGATTTGCTCCTCGGTGCAGAAGTGTACAGCCAGGTTTTAAAGAATGGTTTAGTGAGAGGTCCTCCGGGCTCTCCTTTGGCTCAAAATACTAAACTTGGATGGATCTTATTTGGCAAGATTCATAATTCAACTGATAACAACTCAATCCTATGTCATACTGTAATATCTAATGAGCACATTGATGATAACGACTTGCTGAAGAAGTTTTGGGAGATAGAGTCCAAGCAATTCATTGGTATGGGTGGTAAATTGTTAACCAAGGAAGAACAAAAATGCGAGGAGATTTTTGCTGCTTCGACAACAAGAGATCCGTCTGGTCAGTATATACTTAAATTTCCATTTTGGGAAATCGGTTCTAAATGCAAGCATGGCAATTCCCGAGATATATCACTAAATAGGTTTTATTCATTACAAAAGCGGTTGTCGCTTAACTTTAAGTTACAAAGACAGTATTCAGGTGTAATGTCTGAATACATTAACCTCGGTCACATGGAATTGGTACCGCGCAAGAATTTCCGTAATATCAAAACTTTTAAAATCCTTTACTGCAGTCTTGTCAGAAGTCACCTAGAGTATGCTTCACAAGTTTGGAACCCAAAGTACAAATTGTACATTGATAGATTAGAATCAATTCAGAGAAAGTTCCTTAGACGCATAAAATACAGAGAGCACTCTCCTAAACAAAGTTACAAAGAAAGGTGTATCAAGCATCATTTACTTCCGCTTTCAACTAGAAGGGATATTGCTGACATGTCGTACTTGATGAGACTGGCGAGAGGCGATGTAGATTGCATAGAACTCCTACCGCATATCACTCTCCGCGTCCCGAAAACTAATACCCGTTACATATACCCTTTACACATTCCAAGCACCCATTCCAACTACAGGCAAAATTCATATTTTATTAGATCGAGTAAGCTATTTAACCAGGAATGCAATGAACTTGATCTTTTTAATTCCAGCATCAATCTAGGCAAGCGTTACCTTGCCGTGTCACTTTTAGATAAATTTTAATATTGGTAAATTGAGCAATGATAACTTGTGATTGGGCAAATAGTGGGATATAAATGGATAAATATTTCAGATATGTCTAATGTATTCTACTATCTATTGTCAACTAAATCTAGGATACAAATATGTATACATATAGTTCTGTGGTGTGGTGGGGAGGGGCGTGTTGCTGGCGGATGGCCTGAGCTTATATGGGTTAGAGTGTATGTATTTATGGGTTTGGGTTGTCTGTCGGCAGTGCGTTTCTCTTTATTTTCGCTACATATTCGTACAAAAACCAGATGCATGCTATTTGTGTGAACCTCTAAAGGCAAATTGTTACCATTCTGCCAATTATAATGTTAAGTGCTGTATGGTTTACCTAATAATATAAAATAAAAATAAATAAATAATTGCGTAACCTTTTGAGAATTGTGTCGTCATGTAAGGAAGCGTTGTTGGTCCCAAGAACATCTTACTTAGTTCCTTCAAGGGTATAAATGGGCAAAACAAACTACGGAGCCAAATATAGGTGATGTAGTATTGGTAAATGAAGATGATTTGCCGGCTGCCCGTTGGTTGTTTGGCATTATAGTAGAGAAACATCCTGGGTTGGACAAGCTCACTCGCGTTGTCACACTTAAGTATAAAGGCTCTTTAAATTAAGAGACCTGTATCAAAATTATGCATTCTTCCTGTGGCCACTTAGTATATGCTTATTTTATATAAAACGTATTCTTTATCTCAATAGGTGCGTTTTTTATGTTAACTGAATTGGCAGCATTGTTATATACTTGTTTGATTATGTGAGCTCGAGTAGCAGCATAGTTAGTTATTAGATTGGTTTATTTTTGTAGATGTTTAGTTACGGTAGATTTAGCAATTTGCACTTCTTGATTTGTAATTTAATACCATGTATATTTTGTTAGTACATTTGCAGTTGTGTACAGCTTGTGTATACGCTTATTATGGACACTAGGTCCATGGTGGGCGGTATGTTTAGGCGCCTGAACTTATGTTACCATAATAAATAATACAGTTCACATTTAGTTATTGAAGGCATAATGTTAAGTTCAGGCGTCGGGGTCTATATCTCGCAAGCGGTATTTCAGAACCGTAGTATATAAGGCAAATCGAATTGTATTAAAGTTGTCTTCGTTTGAACATCAAGTTTCATTTCACGAACACCTAGACCCCGGTAGAGACTCGATCATGTATAATATTGTGCCAAGTCGATGTATTATATATAGGCAAAGTCACAAGAACTAAACTAATGGTTATGTATAATATTGTGCCAAGTCGATGTATTATAGGCAAAGTCACAAGAACTAAACTAATGGTTATGTATAATATTGTGCCAAGTCGATGTATTATAGGCAAAGTCACAAGAACTAAACTAATGGTTATGTATAATATTGTGCCAAGTCGATGTATTATAGGCAAAGTCACAAGAACTAAACTAATGGTTATGTATAATATTGTGTACTTATTTGCATTTATTATTGTGTATATACCTAGTAGTGGGTCTGGTCCACAAATTTAAGGTCGCTCAGCGGGTTATGGAGAGAGCTATGCTCGGTATTTCTCTGATGGATTAAGTCCGAAACGAGGAAATCCGTTGGAGAACCAAAGTTACTGATATAGCCTTCAAAATTAGTAAGCTGAAGTGGCATCTGGGCTGGACATGTCTGTCGTAAAACCGATGAACGATGGAGTAGACGAGTTCTAGAGTCGAGACTACGTACGGGAGGACGCAGAGTGGGTCGACCCCCCGCTAGATGGACGGATGACCTGAGGAAGGTTGCTGGTGGGGGTTGGATGAGGGTGGCAGGAGATCGTGTGAAGTGGCGAGCCTTGGGGGAGGCCTATATCCAGCAGTGGAGAGACACAGACTAATGATGATGATGATGATATAACTATATTATAATATATATAAGGATATATAAGTAGCTATATACCTATGTATATTATCCTATAATTAGTTACTGCCACTTTCATTGTAGCTATATTTGTTTAAATTAGTCCCTAAGGTTTGGCTGTCAGAGAATGTCTTCGGGCATTAAGTCCGCCTTTGTACTTTGTACAATAAATATTTTAAATTTTTTTTTGTTCAAATTAGTGAATTAAAATCAAAACTTTTTGTATTATGATTATTATCCTTAAAATTTCAAAATCAAAATGGGGAAGATTTAGGTTATATGTAACGCGGTTGTATCGACCTGCACGTGCACGTCCACGTGGGGGCTACGTGCAGGTGCAGGTGGGTGACTACGCTGATAGTATCAATAACAATAAAAATAAAATAAAATTTATTATTAAGTTTATTGTTCTTAATTTAGGTTATTTTTTCTTTTAGGATTAGGATAGGAGTGTTAACATTCCAGCGAGCACCACCTAATTATGTAATTTTAGCTATCGGTGGCAACTTGTCGATAGCCATACACTACCCATATGTACTGGATTTTATATATTTTATCTATCTAGCTATAAGTTGTCCTTAAACATTAAATAAAATAAAAACACATTGATTGAAGTGTTAACAACCTTCTCTTAAGAAAAACAGGAATCAACGTTAATAATAAATAAATAAATAAATAAAAACACATTGATTGAAGTGTTAACAAGCTTCTCTTAAGAAAAACAGGAATCAACGTTAATAATCTTTATAAACTTTAAAAATATTAGTTGAATCAACATTTACTTACGAAAATACGAGGTTTTCTTGTCGAAGAAGAACGTGTCGGAATATTGTCCGTGCAACAACAAAATAGTCTATTTAAACGACAACCGGCAATGTCTGTCATACACTCATTCATTTTGTACCTATTGGTCTAGCTTTGATTCTCATACCGTCTTGACCTGTCTTGCTTTATATCTAATGACATGTGACTCTAAGACCACCTTAGGTTTTCCGTTGGCCACACGGGCGACGTATGGTCAAACAGCTAGTTTATAACACTGCTAAAAGCTTCAGCTCCGCTATCACGAGCTCCAGAAGTGGTGGACTAAAAGGATTACTATTTACCATACAAATGTCACCATAATCGTAATATTACTAACTTGTTTACACGCGACAACTGTAACATCTATAGACAAAACTAACATTTTAATAAAAAATATATTTAGGAAATATTTCGTTGTGTTATCTGAGACACTGGTAAATTAACGCCAATAAATATATTATTCATTCATTACAGCCCCTAGACCTCTACAGTTAGAGATGGGCCTTTCAGAACATGTATCTGGAAAATTTGGCCACGCCACGCTGGTCAGACAGGTTGGCAAGGATCTCATGTCAATCTTTTAATGACATATTAACGATTCCACAAGTATTAGTGGAACCGAGACCCACGGCTTAACGTGCTCTCCGAGGCACGGGAACGATGGTGTTGTAAATCTATACATACACTGTACAAATGTATGTAAGAAAAGTGTATTTTTCGTTCTCGTCACGTATTATTATCCTGTGTTCTTATTTAGTGGAATGCTATAGATTTTATTATTTACTGGCTGTTTTACTCGGCTTTGCCCGTGTAAACGGCGACACGAAATAAAATAATCTTCATGAAATATATTGTACTAATGTATAAGGATTAATACCGTATTTGTGTAAATAACTTTCCAATTACCGCTTTATAATTGCCCATTTTTTAAGTATTAAAATAGATATGGACGGATTGCAGTTCGGATTTTTTATTGTTAAATGCTATAAAAATGACATCCGTTTCTGCTGGACGGGTTTTGAGAAATGAATGGTTAAAGTGGCAAACATTTTCGAATTTTACTAGTTTTTTCAAACATCATAATTAACTTTTAAACACTGATGACGTTTTTTATACATGTTTTCAGAGAGTTCAGCTACAATCATTAAGCAATGAATAAGCAACTATAATGAATTCGTTTCTGTAACTGGTCATAGTAGAAACGGCAAATTTCTTAGCAAACCACAGATTGACGGGTCCATAGTGAGTGGGACATTTTGTGTAGATAATAGTAACTGTAAGTCCAATGTATAGATGCGGCGCACGCAATATCAAATGTCATGTTATTTATTGTTATGTTCAGATACATTTAGTTTATTTCAATTCATTTCAAAATCATGTAAATTATTGACAATCTAGTTGTTACTATTTACACCTTTAATCCAGATGTTGACCAGATTCTGTTATTACAAATGCGACCGGGGGGTGTGGGGTGCGGGGTGCGGGTTTAGAAACTAATCGAGACGCCACAAGGACAAAATGAAACTACATTGAATAACTGGTCTGATATAGAATCAATGAGAACAGTTAATGTTATTGCAGGTGCACCACTGATAAGGAGCCAAAACACATCTGAAAGCACGCGCCGTCAATTCCTCTCAAATTACTTGATTTTTTTCTGCCAATTGTGACAAGTAATAATTTTAGTTGATTATTAATCTGCCGGTATTGCAACTTGTTATGTCTTGGTACCATCCTTTCATTCCGTTTCCTATAAATCACTACACAAAGAGAAACCGTCTACTCGTCTGAGGGTTGCGATGATCAACCGGTGGTAGCAGCACACACGTCGCCCTAGCATGTGACTATATTCGTAGACCTTGTATCAAACAAATTACTGAGGGTGCAAATAGCCGTTTATATAACAGCCGGTCTGATGGACCTAGTGAATTTACTGTAAGCCTAGATTCAGTGTTCCCTAATTTCCTAACCCGGACAAGCACACGTGAGTAACCTTTCATTTCTGTACCAGTTATAGTGTGGTCTGCAACTCTTGCTTTTAGATTTCCACTAGATTAGAAGCTTAATAATTATAAGCGGCAATCACAATTTCATCCACGAACACGAACACGCAACACAACTATTTAAGAAGAAATTTACCCTAAATATAATTTTAAATTTATTTATTTTGGTTTTGGGGTGGCCAAAATAGCCAAGCCCATGTGGCGTGCGGCAACTATTTGGGTTGATGCGAATTTAATTTTGCGGTTAATTTTAAATATATAAAAATTCGAAGAACCTGCGGGGCACACTAATAATAAGGTGTAGGAAAAGAGAAAGTGGAGACAGTGCGGAGAAATTAGAGAAATGATCTGTCTCCAGGAAAAAGAAAGCATGCACTAACCTTCAGGCGTCTTCTCGGCTGATGTGGATCCATAGACACTAACACAAATTTCACGAGGAATTATAGTCCTGATGGTTAAGTACACACTCAAAGTATTTTGCGGTTTTATAACGAAATTTAAATATAACGACGGTGCGGGGACACCAAAACGCAGAGTGAAGAGCGGTGTGCACTGCTAACGGAAAGCGGAAACGGAGGGAATATTAAAAGTGTGCCAACTAAAAAATGTGCAATAACCCATTTAAAATTAAATAGGCGCGAGCAGGTTTCATGTAACTTTATTATACTTAGTATAACTGTTAGAATATTTTATATATGTCATCTGTCTTTTATATACACTTGTCACTTTATCAGCAAATAAAAAGTCAACAATAAAACACGAATGGTTTCCTTGCAATAATAAGTATTTCCAGTGCATTTTAACAATAACAGAGCACTAAATTATGGAATCATAAACTGAGAGTTTACACATATTTTTTATTTATTTATTTGTTTTATTGATAATTTATCACCATAGGGACCTATCGGAACACTTGGTTACGTCCTAATTTATATTAATTACAGAATAATGAAAAAAACTAAAAAAAAAAGAAATAAACAATACTAGGAAACAATATAATAGTCGAAAAGCTGGCCAGCTAGTTAAAGGGTTCAGTGAAAATCACCGCTGCAGCATTGACTGTTGCAGCCTATGCTGACCTGAACACCTATTTGTCATAGCAGCTCATTTTCTTTTCTCTTTTTACCAAGTTTATATTATTTTAAGTTTTTACTATTACTATTTTTTTCTTTTGTAATTGTTATGTGTAAGCTGTTTTTAATAAATAAATGTTTGTTCTTTCCTTCTGTAAGCCATGATGCCATTTTATTACCTGACAGCGCGACGCAGAGGGTTATGTGATTATCAGCCTATGTATGCGTTTGTTCCTTTATGGGTCAAAGCGTAGGCCGATTGTGATGATTCTCACGTTACTCCATTCGTCTTAATCAAGAGAATGTCACTGAAGATATGACATGAGTCAAATTTCAATAAGACGACAACCAAACGCCATATGGTGAAAAAGAGAAAAATGAAAGTCGACAATCTATATTGAGTGGGGTATCATCGAATAGGTATTTGAAAATCATGTTGAGGTTTCCCTTAGAATTATTTATTTAATAATATTTTTTTATTATTAGGATCTGTTGTTGTTTGAGTACTTACTTATTGTTACACTTGATTACTTTTATTTTATTATATATATATATATGATTCTTAAGTTGTAAAACGGGATCAGTATACAAATGCAATTGTTATTTCATATCTCATTGTTATTGTACTGATTTTGTAGGTTCTTTTTTTTTATTGTAGCTAACAGTGAACATTTGTAAGGCTTTAAGATGACATATATATTTTTTTTGTATACATAATATTGTAAAGGCTGTAAATTTTCCCACGAGTAAATAAATAAATCTATAACGATTAGCAACCATCCTTATTTACTGATTATTATTATTATTATGGTTATAAAATGTCGAAACGGAGCTTTGCGGTGTTTATTGCATAGAGATTAAGAATCATAAGATATTAACAATTTTGTATAATGATAAGTTCGATCGTAAAAATAACATAATATTTATGAGCTGCAGTGGGCGTCCCATTTACACCTAATATTGCATTGTAGCCATAAACTTAAAAGCTTTCATTTGCATTTCATCTCCATAGATGAGAACATTATTTTTTTAAATAAATAACGGTACGCCTTAGATCAGAAATTCCCAACCAGGTTGGCGGAGACTTAAAACAAAAGGGTAAGTAAGATACGGTACGAAGGTACTTATTTATTATTATTTTTTTATTTAAAACTTTATTGCACGTTATACAAGGGGCGGACTTAATGCCGCTAGACATTATCTGACAGCCAAGCTTAGGGACAATGGGGACCATTTCAAATGTAAGGTAGGTGCAAATATTTATATATCTAATAATAATAAATAAATCTATATACATAAAAATACAATGATATTACTAAATACATACTAATAACTATGATATATTAAATACTAATAATACATATACTACATATGATACCATTAAATAACTTATGAACCATTTAAATAATACGATGACACCATTTTTTAAAACATTTTTCGGTTGGATGCTTGTCGGATTTCTACCGGTAGTTCATTCCACAGATTTGCGGCGACAACAGCAAATGAGTTGGCCATAAATCCAGTATGGTGAGAGGGAATGGAGAGAACAGAGTTATGAGAAGAGCGAAGAGACTTATCATGGAATGAAGAGAGATAGGAAAATTTACTCTTCTAGTAGAATAATAATTCCAGCGCATAAAAGTACTCAATATAGCCGAAATTGTTATGCAATGGCAACAAAGATATTGAATAAGCTTTCAGTTACTATAAGGGAGCTGCCACTAAAACTGTTCAAATTAAGAGTCAAACAAATGCTGGTTAATAAATGTTTTTATTCGACAAAAGAATACCTAGACACTAAGCTCGACAAAGTCATGTGACTAAATAAATATTTGTATGCTAGAAATAGCGAACCATGTGATATAATTACATATAATAATTTACATCCCTGTGCCTAACATGTTTCTGACAAACAAATTATTTCAAATTTCATTTTACTTCAAAAAGAGATTACACGTGGAACTAGCAAACTACGTCGCATTTGAATCAATGGTAAGCGTAGATTATACAGTAGCAGAGACATGTTCATGTGCTCATGTCCACTATTGGAGATAGGCTTTTCAAAAAAATCTGCAGAATTCGGCTAACACTCGCCCCGCTGCCTGGCCAGACGGGTTGGCGAGTTTCTGATGTCAATTTTCTAATGACAATTTATTAATGATTCCACAAGTTGGTATAGGGAACGACAACTTAACGTGCTCTCCAAATCACGGGATCGCTGGTGTTGTAAATCTACGACAAATGTAAGTAAGATAAGTGTATTTCTCATTGGTACATGCCGGGGTTCGAACCGTCCTTGTTGCTTTATTTTTATGGAAAGCGTTCTCACAACCGAGCCACCACCGTTCTAGTAGAGACACAGATACATTACATACTCAGTGTATAATATCATTTAATAATATCTGATCGGTTAATGATGTCCATGAGTGCTACATTCATCTGAAGAAGGTCATAAATATAAGAATGGAAATCTTTGTTACAAAGTAGATGAATGGAGTTGTGTTCAATCAATGTTATAAGCTATGTCCACACCACTGCGCTTATCTTTATCTTGCCTCTATATGTTACGCATTCTTGAGAAACTATAATAATAACTATAAGTACCATCACGACCGTTACCCTTTCGCGGTGGTCAGAAACCACGCTTATAAAGAAGCGGATTCATATTTAGCCAACTTTACTATAGGCCAATCATGACAAGTGGCTCGTCGAAGTCTCTAACGTACCAAACTCGGGAAATATAACTATTAAATTAAATATTAATTTATTTATTTCGTTCGTCGACAGTCGTTTTAGATATTATTATTTTAAACACAAGAAAATGACCTAACAATGAAAATAACAAATACATTTATAACGCTTTTACTCTATCTTACTAAAATAAATCTATATTTTATCATTACAGCCCCTAGAACACAGCTCACTCTGATGGAGATGGGCCTTCCAGAATATATATCTGGAGAATTTGGCCTACACTCGTCACGCTGGCCAGAAGGCTTGGCGAGGAAATCTATATATAAGCATATATAACTGCCTCCGTGGTCTAGCGGCTAAAACTATGAATTTAGACTCGGAGGTACCGGGTTCGATTCCTAGTCGAGACACAATAATGTTTATTAATTTAAATAAATGAACAATTTATTTGTGATATTTCGCGAGTTTGCGTACGCTGGAGAGATCGACGAGCTTGCCACTTATCATGATTGGCCTATAGTAAAGTTGGCTAAATATGAATCCGCTTCTTTATAAGTGTGGTTTCTGATCCCCCCCGAAAGGGAAACGGTCGTGATGGTATTCTATATCTAAAATGTCCCATTAAGCGCTCCTAAAAGGAGAATTGAATCGCAATATGAACATGAAAGCGAACTGGTGGCGACATAGCTAATAGGCACATCAATAGAGGCGCTTTACCAACTAACGTCTGATCTTGAGTGTATCACTCATTATCTAAAGCGCAGGTTCTCAACATTACTTGTACATTTTTGTTTGAAAAACAACACAACATAAAGTTAAATAAATCTTACAGAAGAAATACTTAGGAACGGGATCAAGACTCAGCTTTACACAGTGGAAGTTGATGCGAGAGCAATTTCAGCAAAACTTTGCACCACTTACTGAAATTATTCGATCTAAGCAGGTCAAATTTAAATTCAAATATTTCATTGCATGTCACAAAATAGTACAACTACATATATGACACGCGAAGCAAATAATAACATTATAATTAAAATTATATAACAATTTCAAACCATTAAAACACCTCAAAACATATTACAACACATTTATATTAAGTAAAAGAAAAGAAAAAAACAACAAGACTTCGGAGAAGGATCGAAAATAATAACTACTGCATATACTTTAGAGTTTATATTGCATCAATTTAATGTGTAGTAACATTTTTCTAGTAAATAAGCATAGTAACTAAAACTGTTCAAATTAAGAGTCAAACAAATGCTTGTTAATAAATATTTTTATTCGACAAAAGAATACCTAGACACTAAGCTCGACAAAGTCATGTGACTAAATAAATATTTGTATGCTAGAAATAGCGAAGCATGTGATATAATTACATATAATAATTTACATCCCTGTACCAACCATGTTTCTGACAAATAAATTATTTCATTTCATTTAGGTAGGTCTGCCGTCAATACATTTATGGTCTTTCCATTTTAATTTTTATAATTTCCATTTATTTGGTTGGGTAGGGAGAGGAGCAGAATAATGGATGGTTAGTCCTGTTGCGGAATAAAAAGAGGAGGCCTCCTTGGTAAACCAGCCTATAGTCGGTCTCTTTCCATACACGAAAGACGCGGCACCCGCACGGTGTATCCATGATAATTAGCAACTTAAAGCCTCACAATCTCAAATTCGCGTCCACTGTCAATTAATTAATTGTATGTTTAGTGGAATATGTTTAGCAACTCGTATGGATACGAAAAAAGGATCCAATCCATTTATCAGAAATTTTATTATGAATTTAAGTCAGGTCCTTAGGTTAATATCTAAGACGATCCATATAAAAATCACGTTTAAAAGTTGGACCCATCTATCGATGTAATCGACTAATCTAAATTACAACTTTAATGGCCTATAACTTAAAATGAACTTAATATTTTGCGTAACTACGTCCATATTTAAGTTGTGGCCCTCACGGAACAGTTTGAAAACTACTGGTCTCAGTAGATGTGAATTAGCCAATAGAGGTCAATACAATTGGAGCGCTCGTCAAGTTAACCACACATTTGATAATTAGTCGACTAATTTCTTTGTAATGCCGACTGCATCTGGTAAAGTAGTTATCATAAATTTGATCAAAACCACGGATTTTTTTTTAAGGAACCGCTTCTTGTCGCTGACTTACATGACAAGTGGCGAGCTCGTCGATGTGTCGAGCATAGAAATGTCACAAATAAATTATACGTTATATCCCCGACTATTTGTATCTCGACAGATCACCTAGTGATTTTGGTCGGTAAGTCATAAAAAAATGTTGCCACTTACAAAATCAAAAAGCTGATTTGGTCAATATGATTAGTTCCAAAGAATCCACAGCTGTTACCAGAAATATCAAGAGAAAAACAGTTACGAGTAATTTGCAAAAAAACAGAATTACAATTTTATGAATAGCAATCGTTACGGTGTCGGCTACGACCTTTCCAAATGGGCTCAACTCGGACACAAATATTTCGATCAACGTATATTTTGATATCAAAGTAATGAAATACATACATCTTTTTTTATGGTAAGTAAAACTTTATGGTAAGTGTCGCGCGAGACCTATGACTGTTAGCTACTGGAATCATACACTCATGACTGACATCAGTGACAACATTATTGTGAAACGTGTGGATACAGGTTATTATTGGGTTTATCATCACGAACGGTGTATACCTCCCCGCCCCGACAGACTGGGCAAATTACCACCATCAGTCCGCCTACCACCTATTGAGGTTATCTTCATGCTAGTTACGTTGTGGGGTAGGCAGAGACAATTCATCGAGCATAATTTGTGACTATTACATTACAGGTCCTACTACACAACGTCCTACACCTCAATCGTACAATCAAGCATTCTCACTTTCTCATCTCCGATGAGGTGGACCGACCAGGTTAAAGCAGCAATGGATCACCCCCTACATGAGTGCGCCAGGAAGGCAGCAGTTCGAGAGGAGTGGCCACCAAGCCGTTGTTAAGCGTGCCACTGACATTCAAGTGACGACCACGACCATTCTCATCCAACCCCCACCAGCGACCAACATTTCATCCGTCTACCTCTCCACTCTAGGACCCGTTTATTATTATTATTATTATTATTATTGATTAATAGGCGATCAGCGCATTGCTGATATGCCTATATCAAGCACTGGTGTAAGTTCATAAAATAGTCAGTTACCACCATAGTCTATGTCAATTGTCACTAGCCACTTGTACAGTTTGTTTTTAAAAGTGTTTACAGTTGGGGACTTCAATATGTCTTCTGGTATTTTGTTCCACACATTTACAACTCTGTTATTCATAAAGTGATATTTCACATTTGTATTGCTGAATTTTCTCATCAATTTCATTATGTGATCACGACGAGGAAATATCATTGTGTTAAACTTGAACATTTTGGCTAGGTGGGGGCAGTTATACCTTCCTGTTAGAACTTTGCAACGTCGTTCTTTGGTTCATTTTTTTTTTATACTGGACACGACATGTGACATCGCGCCCACCTGATGGTACGCAGTACGCGAGGTCCAAGAATGGGAGCAACTGACGCCGGTCACCACAGTCTCTACCACTATGCCGGCCTCTGTGACAGTTGTGTCCCGCCCACTGCCACTTTAGCTTGCTAATTTAAAAATCCAGTATATCAAGGTAATTAAATAGTAAAGTTTTAAATGTAAAAGTTTTAGACCACAGAATGCAGCTGACGAAGAAGAACACGTAAGCAATCTATTGAGTTGCGTCAACCCTTTCACACATTTCTAAAATACTCATCAACAAAAAATATAGTAACTACAAGTGGCATTGCCAAACACTAGCGCCGCCAAGTAGGATCATATAAGTGCCATAAACACCAATATCTCTAATAATAATCAAATGCCAACTTGCTAACCATATTACTGTATGTATGTAACAAACACATTTATAGCAATTTTAAATTTCAATATAATTTTATTGTAAAAAAATATATATTTTGTGTCTATGCATTACATTTTATAATTGAAAAGCCGAGTTGCTCAGCTATCTGGAGTCTCCAGATAGTAGCTTAGTGTATTGCAATTATACAGCAGCAAGTCTCCAGTATAGATAGTAGCCAACCTGCTAATTGGCAAACATTATCGGAGCCCGGCGAGTTCCGGAGCCTGATGACTGCCGATATAATGTTACTAACTGCAAGCAATTAGGACAAATAGCTTTCATCTTACTGTTTGCGCAAAGCGACCACACCTGGACCGATGCAAGAATGCAGACAATTCTATAGCTATTGGTCTTACAGAGCTCAACTTGTAAGATTGAAACAAGAAATATTATAAATACCCCGGTAAGCCACAATCTGGCCATAAGAAAATTTCATTTAAATTTGGAACCCGTCATTCTCAAAAGAATCAAATTGACGTTTTTGTTTACGCATTCAGTGTACACAAGCCTTTAAAATAGAAGTCGAACGATGCAACAGTGAAGAGGATAATGTAGTTAAAAATCCTAGCAATAAATGTTGGGAATATAATAATGGTGCTGGAGATTCTGCCAATTACAGGGACTGTCTGCGCGTGGGCAGGCGGCAGGCGGCAGGCGGGCAGCTATCCTCCACACAACGCACAATATTCTCTTGAATATATATATATATATATATATATATGTTTAATTAGTATTAAACCTTAAAACTAATATAAGCTGAGTCTGAGTCGAGACGATGGCAAGCGTCCAGACGATGGATTGGATTAGTTTCTTGCAAATTGGGCCAATCCCTGATGTGGGATTTTACCTGTTGGGATTCCCTAGCCCCTTCCCACCTTCAAGGAACTTCTGTTAGAGCTGGTGTTGCAGCGGAACAAGCGCAGATCAGCAAGCGTCGAAAATATGAAACGATTTGCAATAGTTACGTTTGCTATAGAAACGATGGGCCCGTGGGGATCGGAACTGAAAGCACTCTATAAAGAATTGTTCCAAGGCTCATTGACGTCTCTGGTGACAATAGGGTTGGCAGTTTTTTCTCACAAAAGATAAATTTATCCTAATTCAAAGGGGAAATGCTGCTAGTGTATTGGGCACCATGCCACAAGGCAGCGATTGGGAGGAGCTATCTTTTTTGTAAGTATTATTTTTTAATTTCTATATTTTTTAGGTTAAATTTAGATTTCGTTGTAATATAGTTTATTTAATTTAAGATGAAATAAATAAAATAATATAAGTTACATGTAAATATACATAAATATTCTGATCAATGTATATTGTTATATTCTATCTAATCAAAGAAGTCAAATATAAAATATCGAACACATTTTCAAACATTTTTTTTACGCGACCCAACGTCTATTAGCAAGACTTCTAACACTATGCCGGCTTGACTGGACATGACGGCAATTCGAGCCTGATCCCGAAACGTGTGGATACACTTTACTGGGTTTATCGGCACGAACGGTAAATTAATAAATAAATAAAGTTTATTGAAACAATTACATACGATACTTCCCCGCCCCGGCAGACTGGGGAAATCACCACATTTGTTGTTCTTGTTGAAAGTAAGTGACACTCGTATTTGCAATGATGTCAAATGCCAATTTCAACTTTTAAGGAGAATTAATTTATAAGCTTGCCGCATGGTGATATATTTTTTTTAATTTATAATAAAAAATACCTATAATGCTTTAGTTATGTATCACTTCATAAATGGGTTAAAAATATTATTCGAAAAATAATAATTACAAACTACCTAAATAAAAATAATCAAATTTAATAACTATAAACAAACCTAATCAAAAATGTCGTCAAGTGACGACCCAAGGAGACTGGCAACATTTCCCCTCTGTATAGCGAGGCTAATACGTTGGCAGAAATAATTGCCAGCCTTCCTGTCTCCAGATTTCTCCGTCAGCCGACTGGAAAACTCCTTGGCCAGACGCTTGGTCCTCATGGTCCCATCGTCTCGACGCCAAACGGCCTGTACCGAGGTTGGTGTATTTCTCAGCATAAACCGCCGCACTCCCCGCGCTGGATGAGGTTGCATGGACGTGAAATAAAGCTAATGTGTCGCATCCCACACCAGAGACCTACCAAGTTTCCACGACCAAACGGTCATGCCGTCGGGTCTCTTGCCATCGCTCCGCGCAATTCCAGGGGGTTCTAGAATAGCGGGTACTCCAGCCCAACAAGAGCCCTACAGATGATGTCGCTGAGAGCCGCGTGACGAGGAATGCGGCCGGCACTTAAAAATTAAATGAACGAATACAATTTAGACAAGAATAGAACCTCTCCAATAGCGTACCGTTACTATCATAATCTAGTGAATCACTTTCTACGCACACACTTTACATTAGCGTGGGTGTCATCAATGGGCCAATTTTAAATCCTCTAATTTTGACAGCTCCATCTTTCATTCACCCGATGCAAACATTATCATCATCAGCCTGTGCCTCTCCACTGCGGGATATTGGCCAACCCCAAGGGGAGCCACTTTACACGGTTCCCTGCCACCCTCATCCATTCCCAGCCGGTGTCCTTCCTCAGGTCATCCGTCCATCTAGCGGGTGGTCTGAACTCTAGAACCCGTTTACTCCATCGTTACGATTCTGCGACAGACGTTTTCACTGTTCAGCCCGTTGCCACTTTAGCTTGCTAATTTTGACAGCTACGTCGGTAAATTTAGTTCTCTGACGGATGTCAGCGTTTCTAACTTTATCCTTCAGAGAAATCCCAAATGGAGCTCTCTCCATAGCGTCATCATCTTCAACGTATGCATCAGACCCATGCAATGGCAGTGTCCACGTCTCTGCACCATATGACATTACTGGAAGCACGCACTGGTTGAAAACTCTTGTCTTCAAACACTGTGTATGTTCGATAGGAAGATATGAAGTAACTTCCCGAATGCTACTAGCTGCCGCAATGGATACAAAAGGCTGTACAGTTCCGGAACTACACAACAACATCGCCTACACAATCCATCAATTGTAAAGGAGAAGGGCAATTACGTATTTCGACAGCAATCTGATATTAAACATTTCTAACCAAGCTATTTATTGTTAGCAAATAATGTCATAGTTATAAACTCTTGCCTTACCTTGTCATATTTGATACTATTTGAAAGATTTTCGGCAGAGACATAAATATGTAACAAGAAACTTGTCAATTAAATTTGAGACGTGAACTCGCCGACATGCTGTTTCTGCACTCGCTGGTCGCTGGTCGCCTGGACTGTATTCACTCGCCTTGATATCTCGAAATGCTAACGTCATAAAGACACTAAATGCACCATAAAATCTCTTGAATGTACCTCTAGTGCTAGTTATGCCCAAAATTCTCTAATTGCGAAATTGGCAAGCACTTACAAGGATCATTTTTCTCATATACTATTATTATTACCTTTAAAATCTTTTAAAACATAAATAATTGAATAGGAGAACAGGTAAGAGTTTTTTTTATTAAGTATTTATTATTTTCCTATGTCAAATGTCTTTTTAAGTATACGATTGTTCATTTTCTTTTTGTTTTCGTTTTGTTTTGTTTTCTCACTATATATTATTATTATTGATTCATTAATTGGCTTGAGTTAAGATTTTTTGTAGACTAGGTTTAGTTTTAAGCGCTGTTGAATCTGTAAATGAATAAAGAAATAGATACTAAATGATATGAGAATTAAAGCTAGGACAATCGTCTCAAAATTAATTAGTGTATGACAGTGCATTGCCGGTTATGGTCGTGTTCGCGTTCGCGACCCGCAATCCACGAAAGTGTAAAACACGTTATTTTTCGACAAGAGAAGACCAAAGTAGATGGCGCAATAAATAACGTAACAACAGAAAACAAACAAATAGTACGTTACTGCGGCACTACATCAAAAAACAAAACAACAATTTGTTTATGTTGATGGTAATAGTAAACATATTGACTAGTCTTGGATGTAGTGTAAAGGTGATATGTATCGATCTCTCAAACGTGTCAAATCACGGTCTGTAATGAAAGTGGAACCCAATTCTTCTAGTTAAGTTACGACCCAGTTATTAAGACTGAATCAATCGGGCCATTTCCAGTTGTCACCGACTGCGATGACCCCAGCGGATGAATGAGTTTTTGAGTGACATGTCTGAGTGTTCTGCATTGGATATTATTAGTCAAAGATAGAGTTAATTTGATTTATAATGTGCTAAATTGTGAATAATTATGAAAAACTATTAATTTGAAACTAATATATTTTTTTTGTTTTTGGATAACCGGTTCGTATTCTTACTTCTAACATATTTTTGTTGTTTAATAATTAATACTAAAAATCACCTCTACTAAAGCTATTCCTCACATGACAGGATGTCCTAGTGTGCAGACCAGAGATTTATTGTTGTTACAAACACCTATTACTTACCTTTTCATTATGTTATTTTTTTACTTTGTACTTACTACCCTTTCGATAAATAAATCAATTTGAATTGAATTGAATATGACACAAGTTGAAGTGTTTTTTCCGATGTTCCGCGCTGTGAATCATATACCCCACGTGTTTGGGCGATATTGACGCGAATTACTCTATGAGAAGCATCAGCAACACTTTAGATAATGCCCAACTTGTTTATAAACAAACATAATAAATAAATTACGTGTTTAGGAGTGATATTATTAAAAATTATATACAAGAAGAGTTTTTAAGGACATCGTGACGACAACATCACAAAATTAGGTGGTTAGATTTAAGATGTTGTTATCGGTGTCGAGAAACAGATATTCAATTCCTTTAAATTCGAGGTTGTTGTAAGAAAGTTAGAAGCATTCTTTTCTTTTGTTACACATTCAAAACATTCAAGATATTTATATTTAAGTTCGCAGCGTTCAGCGTTCTCCATTCGACCATTCCTTCCAGCTGCAAACGGGTTGGGGAACAAGGTATCACCTTTCTTAGTTGTAAACTCACCAAACCTCGTAAGGAATTTTTCACAAGGTTTTTTTTGGCAACATTGAAGATTGCGTTTCAATATTCTAAATATTATTTTTGACAGAATTACTACACCCTCTAGCATTTTTGACATCATCAAACATTATTTTTGAATCAGTTTCATAATTTGTGATATTTAAATTGTGTTCATTAACTAAAATATGTAATTTACCAATAATAAATACAAGTTTGAAACATAATTATTAGTTGAATATTATTAAATAACATTAATTACATCATTACAGCCCCTAGAACACAGCGTCCTAGACCTCCACTGCTGGAGATGGGCCTTCCAGAACATATATCTGGAGAATTTGGCCTACACTCGCCACGCTGGCCAGACAGCCGCATTAATAACCTCTATTTATTTAAGTGTTTGTTGTAAATATTTTAACATCCAGTTCTGTTCTTTGCCTTTGCATATAATATATAATATAATGCTTTACGGGACAATTAATGTCATGCAATTGTCTATAATGATAAATGTATAATTATAAATTACGAGTACGACTTAACCGAATTCCGGTTGGAATGTACGAGTATGGTGTTAAAATAAATAGAAATTCTCATTTGAGGATTTAATCTATCACTTATGTTAACGCAATAAAAGATAACTATTACAAATATTATATTAAGTTGAAAGTACATAAACACGCTTAAAGAACACTTGGGTTTGACAGTTCATTTCCTTGAGCGAGTGACGTATAGTCGCTGTTGGTAACACTGGGACTAACCCCAACGATCGATTGGCCACGCATCTCGGTTCATATTCTAATCAACGTCATAATCTCCTCAGAGTGGAAGTAACAAAAGAATTACTCCGAGCTAACTCGCTTCACCAAACAATCGGTGGATTGGTTTGTAAAGCCTCTTTGTTTTCGTACAGTAACTGTACAGTATACGGAATACACTTGGAAACTTTAACGAAAATTTTAGAAACAGCTGTTATCAGTCTTATGGCATCGTCCGAGCAACAACGGCAATCACTAGTCACAAAAATGAAAGAAAGATGTGCAGAAAAAAGACTCCGTTTAAATGCGAGAAAAACCAAGGTGTTTGTCTAGTGTTTGAAAGAAGAAGGATGACAACCGTGACGATAAAGATTGATGATGAAACTCTAGAACAAGTAAATGAAATTATATATCTGGGCAGTGTTTTCACTGCGGATGGGAAGTATGATAGGGATGTTGAAAGAAGAGTGATCGCGGGAAATAGTGTTAACGGTGCCCTGGGGTCACTGATAGCTAGTCGAAATGTCAGTGACAAAGCTCGTCTCGCCATACACAATGCCATGTTGGTACCAACACTGATGAAAGCGAGACGTGGATATGTCAGAATACGCATGAAAGTAGGGTTAATGCAGTAGAAAAGTTGTGGGTAAAAGAGGCCCTGGCAAACCAAGACTTACCTATCACGATCAAATAAATTAAATAATAGCTGAAGGTAAGTTAAAAATCCTTCGTAACAAAAGGGCATGTATGAAGAGGTTAATGAATGTCGATGAAGCGAAAGAGGTATGTTGTCATCGTTTTAAATGGCGCTCAATTGTCTCTGCCTACCCCGCAAGGGATTTGGCGTGAAGATATGTATGTTATCAGTAACAGGCCACTGGAATCTGCTAAGCTGCTGGTCTTCTGCTAACAGCTTACTCTTTTGACCACTTCGCTGCTTATTAGTCTACTACTAGCAGGAGTAAGTAAAAATAATTTAAATAATGACATTTCATAAATGCCTGTAATAGGTTTACATGATTAAAGATATTTGAACTCTGAAAGTCGTCATAATTATGAAACCATCGTAGTTATTTTGTCAAACATACTCGGACATGTTAATTATAGATACTTTAATTTAGTCTCTAAGAGATAACTCTTTGGACCTTATTGTTGCTTAGTCTTCCACCAGCAGGAGTAGAATGAAAATAAAGTATCTTTACGACCGTATCCCTTACGGGGTGGTAAGAAATCACACTTTTTAATAAGGACCAAGTCCACATTTAGCTAACTTTACTGCCGGCCCATCAGGACAAATGTCTAGCGATATAAATATTTATATACTGTATATGTTATGTGTATGTATTATTAGTATTTAGTTTATTATAGTATTATTATTGTAGTTTAGATAATATTGCATATTTATTACGTAATCATATTTCTCTAATTGCACCTACCTTACGTCTTTAATGTTCTACAGTGTCCCTAAGGTGTCTCTTAAATATATTGTGCAATAAAATTTTAATAAATAAATAAATATTTCCAGACAGGTCACACAGCGCCATCTAGTTTCCGTGGTAAGCTACAGGGCTTGTGTTACGGAAAAAAGGAAAGGTTAGATGGTTGATAAACTACATATTATACTTTTTTTTTTGTAAATATGTATATATTATACATATAAACACCCAGACCTAGACAAATTATACAATGTACAACTTGCCCCCGAGGGGAATCGAACCCACGACCTCCCGAGTTCACGGCAACGTTTGTTACCACTAGACCACAGAGGCGGTCACATAAATATTTTTTTTTAATTAATTAATATTTTGACTATAACTTTGAATTGATCTTAAATGAATAGTGTAACCCTATATCATAAATCTAGTTCACTGACGAGTATAACATCCCACTCTAATGCGGTTCCTAACAGGTTAAGCCATAATTCACAATTACTACAGTACGAATTCATGTACAACACTTACTTTTATCACATATTTTGCTACGTTAGCATTGGGATTCGATCCTGCGACCTTTGAATTGAGGTTTAAAATTCCATACAGCCATGACAGCTCCCTAATCAATAGTGTTATAATAACATGTAACTGTCAAATCGTGTCTCAATCTGTCAAGTTCCAACACGAGCGAGGCTGTCAAATTTTTCTTCTGGCTGTCAACCGAGCATGTAATTGACGGCTATTGATAGTTGGACGCGTGTTGGTGTGCAGACAAATTACTCTTGTAACGCTATTAGGGCAGGACACACCAAATAAGTACACACACGTAGATGTTCCCAAACTTCGATAATAAACGTTTAAACTTATACTAGAGTCCACAACAATCATTTAAGAATGCGTGAAAAGAACGGAAGAAGTTGAAGAAAGGGTACTAGTGTTTGTAGGAAGAAAAATTACAACCGTGACGACAAAGATTGATGATGAAATTCTAGAACAAGTTTATATATCTGGGCAGTGTTTTCACTGTGGATGGGAAGTATGATAGCGATGTTAACAGAAGAGTGAACGCGGGAAATAGTGCTAACGTTGCCCTAGGTCACTGATCGGCAGTCAAAATGTCAGTGACAAAGCTCGACTCGCCAACCGCAATGCCATGCTGGTACCAACACTTATGTATATAAGCGAAACGTGGATACGTCAGAATACATTTGAGACTAGAGTTAATACAGTAAATATAAAGATAAGAATAATATGCGGCGTACTCGTATTTGACCACATACGTAATAACGAAATACGTCAAAGGGTAGGTATGAAAGAAAGTATAGGGACAAAAATAAGGAAATGCATGCTCGGATGGTTCAGGCATGTTGAAAGGATGAGTGAAGAGCGATTGACGAACCAGATATATAATGCGAAAGTTTTGGGTAAAAGAGGCCCTGGCAGACCAAGACGATCAAATAAATAAAACAATAGCTTAAGGTGCATTAAGGAGCCATCGAAACAAAATGGCATGTTTGAAGAGGTTGATGCATGTCGAAGGAGCGAAAAAGGTATGCAAGGGATCTGGCGTGAAGATATATATGTATATATTCGTACATGGCTATTCATTTATTACGTAAGACCATTTTTGTCAAATACATTCACATTTAATCATTAATTCGTTCTTTCAAACATACCTGTTCTGTCCTTAACGTGAAAGTCGTCAAAAAAAATGTATGCATCTGGTGTACCCAAGCCTTTATTGTGCGTTTTGAAGTATGAGGAGAAAGGTTGACTGATTGTTCTTAGCTTGGGCCTACGATATACTCTTCATCAATGACATGGATATTTGACTGCCATTGCTTATTGTCATACGGTTTAAGTACTTTATTAGCTAATAATACAGATTCTACTTGAGCCGGAGCTCAGGTATATTAATTGGCACGTATTTTTTTGTGTATGTAAAGTATTGCAAATAAACTTGTCACTTCAAGGTTTGGACTCCGTAAAGTTAATAGTTCGTTTGTAGGGCTATGTCCACGTATTTTCAACAAAATTCCAGATGAGGTAACAACCCTACCAGGAAAAAAGTCATTTAAAAGGGTTATTACACCATCCCAAGCGTGCTTGGTCTTAATTTATTTTAAATGTTATTTGTGTATGTCTTAGTTTATCGATTGACAATGCCTCTTCAAAGCATCTATAATTTAAGTTACATCTTACATTAATTTTGTTCTAGATATAGTTCTACAATATATTATTGTCGTATGCCTACTTGCAGAATAAATAAATTTAAATTGAAGACGGTTTAATGATTTCGCATCCATCTCGCTCGTACAATTCCATATTTATTTATATTTATATATAGTCTTTTTATCGTTATTAATTTAGTATACAGATGTCCAAACTTTGTTATGCGCTGTCAAAGTCTTAACTATTGGTTAATATTTCAATTTATAATCTTACAAGCGCCGACAATGCCAATTTTGTTTATCTGTAACATTGTTTGTGTATGATTGCTGTTTGTTTAGGCAACATATCATAATGAGAATAAAAATAAAATTATTACTGTGTGGATGCCAGATCCATCGTATGTGGGAAAGGGAGATGAGTAGACCGAATATAGGCTGATTTACAAAGGATTTACTCCTTTTATCTTTTTATTGCTTCTTATATATATTTATTTCTTTATTTATTTAATTTGTTTGTACTTGGTTAAGTTTTACAATGTTTAAAAAAAATGTATAAGCTTGTTTTAGTGTTACCTGAACTGACTCCTGTCATTCAAAATTATCTATGACAGGGGTCAGGACATATTTGTTAAATAAACGATTATTATTATTATTGCGCAACAAGACGCTCACGATCCAGCATTTCTTCCTCTCCCTACCTAACCAAATACTGTATGATTCCGTTAATGCCGTCTTGGAAGGTCGTTTCATAAATTTAACTCCCGTAGACCTCCTTAGGCCCAATTCTTTCAGTAGGTGTTGCAAAGATATTGCTATAATTCCTCTCGCACCGACTTCCACTGCATAAAGCTGTATCTTGAATCCGTTCCTGATCATTTCTTCTGTGAGATCATATACTATAACGAGGAAATAAAACGATCGAACTTGAAAGTCAAAGTAAATGATATAATCTCGCAAACTTGGAAACGGCGTCTTGCAGATGAGTTAAAAGCTATCTTTATAAATTGTCTCCCATCACTAACAACTTAATTAGATTGCAACAAGTTTCTTGGTTAATTGGCAATCCACTGCGGCGTCGTTTAGTTAAGTTATCGAGTTATATGATTATGGAACATCAATGTACGTGCCGGGAGATTTATGAAGGGAGGATAGAAGTCTGTCAAGTGCCGTTGGTTCGAGGAAGCAGACCGCACGCAGTCCGCCGCGGGCTACTGTTAGGGCTACTTCTCTAGGCTTAACTCATTATATACCCTTGTTTTCCTTACAAAACACACACAATTATATATATATCTACAAAAAACCGCGATCCTTTGCAAGCATACGTACATATTTTCACGCCAGTTACCTTGTGGGGCAGGCAGAAACAATTGAACGCCATTTGTCACGATCAACACATACGAGTACCTCTTTCTCTTCTTCGATAATCATTAAGAGGGTTAAACGATTCCACATGTCTAAAATGTCCGTAATTTTATTTCCTAGAAAGTTAGTAGACTTCGGTGCTCAAACGTACACTCAGGTTTGCGAGATGGGAACAAGCGTTTTTCCCTTTCAACCTTTTCATACAAACCCCCTTTTGTTTCGTTGACTCTTTACTGCACCTTCTACGAGTGTCTGCCAGGGCCTCTTTTACTCATAACTCTCGCATTATATATCTGGTTTGTCAATCTATCGTTGCTGTCCATTCAACATGCCCGAACTATCAGAGCATGCCTTACCTTATTTTTGTCCCTATGCTTTCTTTCATACCTACACTTTTGTATTGCGTCGTTACGTATGCGGAAGGGTAAAAAATATCAACGATTATGTTTTAAATTTAGACCAATTCACAACTACAAATGTATTGTTTTTATTATATAGTTATTTCGTTTTGATTCAAGCATTAGATTAGTAGTTTATTATTCTACCATGACTTATCGCTTCCTTAAATTTAACTGGTAATTTGGTAAATTATGATTGAGGAATGTAATTAACCAAGAGTTGTGTGACTAATATGATAATGAAGACGTATTTGTGGCGGCAGTCGGCGCGCGGGGCTCCCCAAGGAACAATCACAGGTCCCACGATTTTCAAGTTGGTTAATGAACAGGCGGCTCCATCCGTCACGTACATAAATACCAATCTAAATAAACTTTAAGATATTTTTATGACACTTTATTTATATTTATGAAGACAATAAAAATATCCCTTAACTTTTTTGGAATAAATCTAAGTAATAAGACTAAATAGTAAGGACAGTCAGCCAAAAGCCCGCTGATCATCTTAACCCCCACTTTACCATCCACATATTACCACACGTTAGAGGTATTAAATATTTTAGTAAATGGGACAATGCCGATTTGTTTGTTGTCTTACTGTATCTAGAATTAATTAAAATACACTTGTGCTTTGTAAAGATGGCATTCGTTAACCCGCTAATTGTTGAACAAGAGTTCATTCGTTAACCCGCTAATTGTTGAACAAGAGTTCATTCGTTAATTCGCTAATTGTTGAACAAGAGTTCATTCGTTAACCCGCTAATTGTTGAACAAGAGTTCATTCGTTAACCCGTTAATTGTTGAACAAGAGTTCATTCGTTAACCCGCTAATTGTTGAACAAGAGTTCATTCGTTAACCCGCTAATTGTTGAACAAGAGTTCATTCGTTAACCCGCTAATTGTTGAACAAGAGTTCATTCGTTAACCCGCTAATTGTTGAACAAGAGTTCATTCTTTTAATATAGTTTTAACTTTTGAATTAACTGCTGGTTTTAGGTTTAAAACTTTTCTAACCCACCTCGTACATCTAGTAATTTCTAACCCACCTCGTACATCTAGTAATTTCTAACCCACCTCGTACATAGTAATATCAGTGCTCTTTTTAATTGAAATCATCTTTAAAGGCAAACTACAAGCGTGGTATTTGCGGAGTTCGTTCGATTCAAACTATATGATAAAAGTTTTACTATGTGTATTAAAACAATATCATCACGACCGTATATCTTCCGGGGTGGTTGGTCGACGTCGACCCGTGACCACGGCCGATGCAACTTGGCTAAAACGTCGGGAGAAATGTCTCTAAGGTAAATCGCGTAAAGCCCCGTCAAAATTATAAAAACTATTACGAATGTGCGCGAAAGTATATAAAGTTTAATTTAATCATGTCGACCATTCTGAAAATATTTTTGTTTGCTTCTACTCCACTAGCTAAGCAGCAAAGTGATCCAAAGAGTAAGCCGTTAGGAGAAGACCAGCAGAATCCAATGATCAGTTAATTGTTAATATGAATGAGAAAGGAATCTATACAGAAATCTGTATTTATTATACAACAAAAACATATTTAAATATCTTTCTTCATATACTCCATAAATGGGTTTTAAATTTGGTGGAGATAGATCCTTGATCTTACTTAGGGGATGATTATTTAGATGTGAATGTAGTATGGCAATACAGTTGTCAGCCCTGCGTCAGTCGTGTTGGTCCATCAGTCCACTAACGAGTTGTCAGCCCTGCGTCAGTCGTGTTGGTCCATCAGTCCACTAACGAGTTGTCAGCCCTGCGTCAGTCGTGTTGGTCCATCAGTCCACTAACGAGTTGTCAGCCCTGCGTCAGTCGTGTTGGTCCATCAGTCCACTAACGAGTTGTCAGCCCTGCGTCAGTCGTGTTGGTCCATCAGTCCACTAACGAGTTGTCAGCCCTGCGTCAGTCGTGTTGGTCCATCAGTCCACTAACGAGTTGTCAGCCCTGCGTCAGTCGTGTTGGTCCATCAGTCCACTAACGAGTTGCTCGAGAACTAATGAATGAATAATATTTATACTATTATTGCATGCTTAATGATATGACGAGCACAACATAACTAGAAACTGCTTTACATAATTGACTAAGAGCCTATTTTAATAACGTGAGCCCTGAGAATTCTAATTTAGTAATGAACTTGCAAATAAATTGTGATAAAGAAGCGATTCCCAGTCATGTATCATATTATGTAGGTATATTACTACATTTTTATTTTTAAGTGTATTGTCGAACAATTTTAATTGGCTGACACGTTTTTCGTCTATCTAAATGTCCAATGATTCATCATCATTACAGCCCCCAGAACACAGCGTCCTAGACCTCCACTGCTGGAGATGGGCCTTCCAGAACATATATCTGGAGAATTTGGCCCACACTCGCCACGCTGGCCAGACGGCTTGGCGAGGAAATGTCCAATACTTTGTACAATTCTATTATTCGTAAGTTTCTTCCCTATGATTGAAATGATATCAAATGAAAAATAAAGTAAAGTATCATCACGACCGTATCCCTTGCGGGGTGGTCAGAAACCACGCTGTTTGTATGGAACTTGTTAGTACTTAGCCAACTTTACTGACGGCCCTGACAAGTAGCAAGCTCGTCGATGTCTCGACGCGTACCAGAGGAGAGAAATGTCACAAATAAATTAAATATATTTTTTTTGTCTTCTAAACTAGGAGTCGAACCCAGCACCTCAGCGTTTAAATCAAAAGCCTTAACCGCTAGACCATAGAGAAAGTATTAAATGAAATGATATGATACACGGTCCATAGTATGTTACATAATAAATAGCTTCTCATGATCCGGCAAATTATGGCAAGAAAATTTTTATTGTACATAATAGTAGTATTTCGTTTCCATTGGTTATGTTCGGACAATACATAAGACAATTTATTGAAATCGATCTTTATTTAATTGGAAATAGCTTGGCTTTGCACTTGGGACCAATAAGTTGAATGAAAATGCCCGGAGCTTATTAAGTCATATAGTATGCGGTGTCCGCGGGCGTCCACAATGAATTAAAGTTGATCAAGTAACAAGCGTGAAATGTGCGAGATAATACGAGACGACCCGCGGGTCAGGGGTCTACTCACAACGTCCTTCTCCTCCTTAGTCGGTACACCACTTTGTTTGATAGTTTTTTTTTTAACAATTTTCTAAAAATAAAAACTATGTTTTGATAATTTTTACGGGAGACTTAGAGACATACTTCTGTTGAAGTTTCTATCAAGTTCCATAGGCCGTGGTCACGGGTCGATGAAAATTTTATTAAAGCTATAATGAGTGTGCATTAAGTTTATAAACTAGGTTAATTAGTATCGTTTTGAATATAAATAAAAATAAATAAAATCAGTTTTTATTTGTCACAAAAATAAGAGTTAATAAAAAAATAAAATATAGTTAAAAAATAAAACAAAGATATTATGACAAAAGGGTCTATGGGTCAGAAAATGGTGTTGGAAGCAGGTTCCAACAACCTATGTTATTATACCATAGCCGATTTATATATATATATATATATATATATTATACCATATCTAATTCTCTGAATTACAGAGTACTTACGGCTGCTATTTTTCAAAGCTTGCTGGTGATTTTTATTTGTTCAATATCATTTCTTTTTAATTCCCGTATAAAAACTAATAAAAGCACAAACAAAAATACCATTACTTATCGGATCATCGATTCGAGTGAAGTTGTTAAATTTGTAAGTACCAGAGCAGACCCCCTGGTCCTAATGGCGGTGCGCGTGCACATCCATTACGGAGGGATTCGGGCCACAGAATATATTGTCAGAAATTAACGTAATTATTAACACTTGGATTTTATAACGCGGAAACTGTACTACCACATAAAAACACCGATCGAAATCTACGAATACCATATTGCAAGGGGGGGTTGGTCTCTGAATTAACTTGGACAAGACGACCATGTCCAGCCGAGACCAATATGCGTGGGAAACGCAACGAGAGTTGAACGAGAATACCTTTACCTAGGACAGACCATTCAGTTAGGCGCAGCCAACTTCAGCAAAGAATCCGACAGACGCATTTAGCTAGGATGGACGACATTCGGGAAACTCCGGCGTATCCTCTCATAGTCCATACCACAGTGTCTAAAGACCAAAGTAGTCCACCAATGCTTCTCCCCGTAATGACATATTTAACAGAGACGTGGACACTGACGGTGGGTCCGCCCCACAAGTTTAATCTCGCTCAGCAAGCTATAGACAGATTAGATCTGTATGTTTTTTGAATAAATAAAAATTATAAATACATTTTTTGTCAACAAAAACTCAGCGGAGCGCGGTTAAATGAAACACATACTGATGAGACTAATGCTGACACAAGCAACGGCTAAAACTTTAGCTCAGCCACCGGTCGAGCACTCGCTACTTGTATTATAGGAATAACTGTCACCTTGACTGTTCTTAGCAATGGCTCGTGCTAAGCTCTGGCTTAGCAACGACTATTAATCCGGCCCTGGGATTCCAACCGGTATCCATTAGTTAGTGCTTCTGCGCAGTAAACTTTATGGTCATTATATTTGATTGAGTGTAATCCAAACGAATGTGTCGTAGATTCGATTTAAACCCGCGCTATCTCTCCCGGGAGACTATAGCGTATCCTCTACACGTCTTAACCCGTAAGATTTTATGTCCTTTTGAGAAAGGGTTTTTACGTGCATATATATATTTTTCTGTGGTAAAATAATTTTTTTTTTTTTGCAAAATCCATACATACATTACATCGTACGAGAATTATAAAACGAAGTAATCCGCCGCGTCCGTCTCTCTGTTCGCGATAAACTCAAAAACTACTGCACCGATTTTCATACTGTTTTCACAAATAGGTAGAGTGGTTCTCGAGGAAGGTTTTAGTATATAATTTGTTAAGTTTTTGTATTTATGATATTTGTTGGAGGTGTCGAAAAAAAATAAGCCGTCTGGGAGCTTTCAACGAAAACGCTGTCTAAACTCTTTGAGATATAACAAAATAATGTATGGTGGAATTGTGTATCTTATTTAGGTCTACAGAAAAGACTGCAATGGTATATGTCTATCTCTTAAAAATAACATATTTACTATACCATTTAAATACTTTGAAAAATGGGCAATTATAAAGCGGTAATTGGAAAGCTATTTACACAAATACAGTATTAATCCTTATCATTTTAAATACGTTAGTTGGCTTCAGCATTTCATGAAGATTATTTTTTCCCTTTACACCATGAAAATTAAATGAATACCTTAGGAGATATAGTAAAATTAAAATAATGCGCAACGACATTAATTTCGTGTCGCCGCCGCGCCGTACACATGGACAAAGCCGGGTAAAATAGCTAGTATAAAATAAAATTATTATTAATTTGTGCCTTTCAAGGAACTTCTGTTAGGGCTGATACTGCGGAACGCGCACAGGTCCGCAAGCGTCGAAAATATGGAACAATTTGCAATAGTTAATTTCGACGTTAGCTGTAGAACCGATGATGGGTGACAATAGGGCTGCCATTAATTAAGTACCTTAATTCAGAGGGGAAATGCGGCCAGTATATTGGGTACCATGCCATAGGACAGCGGAAGGAGTTTTTTTTGTAAATATTTAATTTTTATTTTCTATATTTCTATAGTTTTTTGGAGGTTCAATTTAGTTTCTAATATAGTTTATTTATTTGAAATATATGTATATATTAATTTATGTTGATTGTAAAATATAAAAAAAAAATGTTTTAATGCACAAAAACATCTTGTTTGACTATGAATCTGAAATCATATTTAGAGCGCACGATAGAAAAACCCGAGTGATTAATAGAGTTACGGCATTGCAATTCCATATGGAAAGTTTGAGCAAAATCTATGTACGAGTCTGCTTGTTTCTTCGCCTTTCGTTAATATATGATCACTATAGGCTATTTGAGATGCGCAGACGCACGTTGCCGGCGGCTATAGATGACTAAATTGAATAACAAATTGGTGGTTGTATGTTATCAATGTGCCGATCGCAGGAGACATGTGACCCCGCGGGCGATTGAGATACCCAAATATTTTATAATTTACTCTCAAGTTTATGAAATGGGTCTACACGGGCTTAGTTGTCAAAAGAGCGCAGGCAGATTCTCCAGACACCAAGCCTTAAATGATTTTATAAAGAGAAGTTTATGGTCTGCTAAAATCCCGTCCGTCCTTGAACCATCAGGTCTTTCAAGTAGTGATGGTAAAAGGCCGGATGGTATGTCTCTTGTACCATGGAGTGAGGGAAGATGTCTTGTTTGGGATGCCACCTTTGCCGCTTGCCACATTTCCTCTACATCAAAAAAGGCCGGTTCGGCTGCTCATACAGCCGAATTTAAAAAGCAAATCAAATATAATAACGTTAAACAAAGTTATAACTTTGTGGCATTTGGGGTTGAAACAATGGAGATTCTCTTGATACCCACAAATTCATAAAATAGCTGGGTAAACGAATTTTTCAAGAGTGTGGCGATCCCAAATGCCATAACTACCTAAAACAGAATATTTCGATTATAATTCAACGAGGAAATGCGGCGAGCGTTTTAGGTACCCTCCCTGGTGGTAAGCCCTTAGTTTATTTTGTAGAATAGTTTTAATTTCATATGTATTTTTAGTTTAGTTTTTTTTTCTATTTTATTTTAATATTTTTGTATCTACTTCGAAAAAATATATTATTTTTTATAAAACTTTATCACATAAGAAAATATTGTTTGATTTAAGTATTTATAAAATATATTTTTTATACCTAAATTGTAATATTGTTAGAATAATTAATGTAATAATACTGTAATTAATGATGTCCTTTATATTCTACACTACCGATGCCATGAGGAGCTCGTTAACCTGTCGGTCCCAGTCCCACTAAGACCAATTGCTATTAAAATTTTCATTAGACCCTCGACAACCCATCATGCCTGCGCGAGAGCCGAGTGTATAATTTGTAAATAATTTGTTCTTAAACAGTGAAGTTTTTTGAAACCATTTTTTGCCTCAATATTGACAGTTTTTTTAAATATAACCATCGTTCTATGCGTTAATATTCCAAGACTACACTTAATTACTCCGTACATACTTGTAGATAGAGTATTAACCACGGGGTTCTCAGTTCTGCGCGTGCGCCGGGTCACAGAGCACGATTAATGGCGACTGTCTTGTAGGCCTATTTCGCAACCCAACCATCTTTTTACTGCGCGACACAACGAAGGGTCACGGGTATGCGTTTGTCAGCCTGTATGTTTTTTCCTTTGTGCCACACTGAAGACCAAACGCGTTGGCCGATTTTGAAGATTCTCACGTCATTCGATTCGTTACAATTACGCGAGTGTCACTGAAGATTATCAAATTTCAGTAAGGCGACAACTAGACGCCATATTGTGGAAAAGAAAAAAAATAAAGTCGACGTTGTATTGAGTTGAAGGTTCTATTATCATTTTTTGTTTGGAGTTTTTTTTGTTGTTTGGATTTTAAGTTGGTTAGCAATCATTTTCATTTAAATTTTTATTTGGGTCCTTCCTACTTATTTATTTATTTATTTAAAATACTTTATTGCACTAAAAATGTATATACCAACCAACCTTTGGGAGTGTGGAACGGTTTGAAACATACAGTTTTTGCCAGTAGATTTTATATTTTTAGATTAAATAAAATAAATAAATAAATTCACACATCAAATGCATTTCTGTGGAGCTCTCCAACTTTTTATATCGACACCATGAGCTTGACGGCCCGTCCCGCTGTTTGCGATTCCTTTCTGCCGCGATCAATCTCCACTCTGTCGTATGATTTTTGAATGCAGAACTGGCGTGTGATGTGTTTATCGATGCCTGCACCATATTGACATCCAGGTGTATGAAAAATTGCACGTGTTTTTTTTTTTAAATATAATAATAATATTTCCAGACAGGTCACACAGCGCCATCTAGTTTCCGTGGTAAGCTACGAGGCTTGTGTTACGGAAACTAGATGGTTGATAAACTACATATTATACTTTTTTTTTTTGTAAATATATACATATTATACATATAAACACCCAGACCGAGACAAATTATACAATGGACAACTTGCCCCCGGTGGGAATCGAACCCACGACCTCCCGAGTTCACGGCAACACGTTTGTTACCACTAGACCACGGAGGCGGTGATTGCTTGTCTCTAATCATGATTTGTAATTTGTTATGAAATCTTATTTTTTTTTGTTTCAAGAATTAGAATTGTATTTGTGGCTATAATTTGTATATTCATTTATGTATTTAAGTAATAGTATGTGACGATTATTATGTATTGTATGTAATTGTATATTTATAATAATGGACCTCGCAATCCTCTACCGCACTTCCAAAGGTTAGCTGTTATAAAATGCCGAAAATACATTACTTTTAAGTTTTTTGTGCAATAAAGAGTTTATAAATAAATATAATTGCTGTAGACCCCCGTGTAATTATTAACATAAATATTTAAATAAATTGGAATTTTTAAAAGTAAGAATATTTCCGATCTTGGTAGGATACGCTATAACCTTCTAGAATCACTGATTCACAACACATGGGTATTCAATGAGCGACCTACTTGCTTCACATCCCTGCATATATTAATAGATATTCCTTTTTATACACGACATGTGACTTAAAGTCTATATCAGCTTAAAGATAAACCAAAGGCCAATAGTAGCAAGGGACATCAGTCTCTACCACTATGCCGGCCTAACAAAATGCTTATTCACACTTCACTTGAAATGACAGCTATTTTTTGTACTACTTGTGCTGTGTTCATTGACAAATAAAAACATAAAATAGTGGTTTCTATGGTTGGTATTAGTTGCACCGGGACCGACGGCTTAACGTGCTCTCCTCACACGGGAACGGTGGTGTTGTAAATCTATGACTGCAGTACATAAGAAAAGTGTTTTACTCATTGCTACTTTTACTATATATTACTGTGTAATTAAGTTATTCGGAAAATAAATTATTGTAGTTTTCGTAACAATAAAGTCCTTTAGTACTGGAGCTGCCATGATAATACTATAAACATTTTGGTCAATACAATTTAGTCCAAATTCCCATACAAAATGTAAGGTGTCTTTTATAGGAATGGGGAAATAAAAGAGATTGCCCTAAACCAGGCCCCAACTTTGTTGGAGCCTCAATAAAATATAATTCAATAATCATATATTTTTATTGAGTTTTTTAAATTTAATATCAGCATCTGATTTACCCCAGCATTCTAATATGATTTTATTAAATAGTCAATTGGTTAATATTTATGTATTGTTTATAAACTTTATTGCACAAAGTACAAAGGCGGACTTAATGCCCGAAGACATTCTCTGACAGCCAATCCTTGGGGATAAATTTGATCAAATGTAGGTGCAATCATAAAGATAGTAAGAAAAATAAATAACTATTTAAATTAACAGCAATTTAATATATTCTTACTTACAATATATATGGAATAAATATTATAATATCGATACACTAAATACTAATACATACATATTAATATACATACATATATACTACTTACTAACACTGTGTGGAGCTATTTAGAAAGTGTGAAAACACCAGTTTTTTGAATAATGTTCTGGTAGTTGCTTGCCGTATGTTAACAGGTAGATTATTCCACAAATTAGTAGCAACAACTACAAAAGAGTTAGACACAAATGAAGAGTGATGAGACGGGACAGATAGAAGAGAGTTGTTAGCAGAGCGAAGGGATTTGTCATGGAAAGAAGAGAGATAGGCGAAATTGTCCTTGAGGTATTTCGGTGTCGCAGGCTCATTCAAGACAGAAAAAAGGAGACAATGGGCTCGAAGATTTCTGCGACAACGAATAGGCAGCCACTTTAACTTAGCACGATATTCACAAATAGTTACAAAGCACTATTTATACGATCAGGAACTTTATTACAGATAAAACACTGGATTTCAAATTGGCGGAATAGAAACTATGTAATTATTAAGGTAATAAAAATATTCTGACAATTGTCGTCATGCTAGGGTCAAATAAATAAAATTATTCTGACAATTGTCGTCATGCTAGGGTCAAATAAATAAAATTATTCTGACAATTGTCGTCATGCTAGGGTCAAATAAATAAAATTATTCTGACAATTGTCGTCATGCTAGGGTCAAATAAATAAAATTATTCTGACAATTGTCGTCATGCTAGGGTCAAATAAATAAAAATATTCTGACAATTGTCGTCATGCTAGGGTCAAATAAATAAAAATATTCTGACAATTGTCGTCATGCTAGGGTCAAATAAATAAAAATATTCTGACAATTGTCGTCATGCTAGGGTCAAATAAATAAAATTATTCTGACAATTGTCGTCATGCTAGGGTCAAATAAATAAAAATATTCTGACAATTGTCGTCATGCTAGGGTCAAATAAATAAAAATATTCTGACAATTGTCGTCATGCTAGGGTCAAATAAATAAAAATATTCTAACAATTGTCGTCATGCTAGGGTCAAATAAATAAAAATATTCTGACAATTGTCGTCATGCTAGGGTCAAATAAATAAAAATATTCTGACAATTGTCGTCATGCTAGGGTCAAATAAATAAAAATATTCTGACAATTGTCGTCATGCTAGGGTCAAATAAATAAAAATATTCTGACAATTGTCGTCATGCTAGGGTCAAATAAATAAAAATATTCTGACAATTGTCGTCATGCTAGGGTCAAATAAATAAAAATATTCTAACAATTGTCGTCATGCTAGGGTCAAATAAATAAAAATATTCTGACAATTGTCGTCATGCTAGGGTCAAATAAATAAAAATATTCTGACAATTGTCGTCATGCTAGGGTCAAATAAATAAAAATATTCTGACAATTGTCGTCATGCTAGGGTCAAATAAATAAAAATATTCTGACAATTGTCGTCATGCTAGGGTCAAATAAATAAAAATATTCTGACAATTGTCGTCATGCTAGGGTCAAATAAATAAAAATATTCTGACAATTGTCGTCATGCTAGGGTCAAATAAATAAAAATATTCTGACAATTGTCGTCATGCTAGGGTCAAATAAATAAAAATATTCTGACAATTGTCGTCATGCTAGGGTCAAATAAATACAATTATTCTGACAATTGTCGTCATGCTAGGGTCAAATAAATAAAAATATTCTGACAATTGTCGTCATGCTAGGGTCAAATAAATAAAAATATTCTGACAATTGTCGTCATGCTAGGGTCAAATAAATAAAAATATTCTGACAATTGTCGTCATGCTAGGGTCAAATAAATAAAATTATTCTGACAATTGTCGTCATGCTAGGGTCAAATAAATAAAAATATTCTGACAATTGTCGTCATGCTAGGGTCAAATAAATAAAATTAATTACAGATTATGAAATCACAATAGTTAATATAACAAATAAAATTTTATCAAATAAAAAAAAAATCATTATGACACGAAAACATTGTTTTGGGCTCATTTCGCTATGAAAAATTGGCATTTTCACTTGAATAAAGATAATTTCACACCTTTAGCGTTCGTTAAAAAAATATATATTAATAATTTTTCTCTCGGCATATGATGGACCTGGCGGGTAAATCCTTCAACTTCAATAATTTGACAATAATTTTTGCAGTAACGTTTGAATTGGGCCCAAGCCGTCAATACATTTATGAAACCATAAATGTACGTATACATTTATGAATACCAAAATTTACGTCAGATAAATGAAACAATGTTAGTAATGCCAGTATGTAAAAGTGAACTGTTTAGAAGGAACTGTTACTATATGTCGATTAAAATATTTAACAATATCCCAACAGAAATAAAACAATTACCAGTAAAAATATTTAAAAAGGAACTGGCAAAGAGCTGTTACTATAAATTGGTGAGTTCTTCGAACGGAATATAAACTAAAACAATTTGTATGACATATTTTATTTCTATTTTTTGTTTGTTATTAATAACATAAAATTATTATATGTATTGACCTAAATTTAATTATGTAATGATAACTAGACTTACTAGATAAGAATATATTTTAATTAAACAATTATTGCATGCCACCACAATGGCTAAATGTGCAGAGCCAACTTACTAACCATATTACCGTATGTACCACATTTAAAGCAAATAAACGAATTCGAATTTGAATTTGAAACGAGCTTCCAAAAAGGCTTAATCGGAATCATTGCAGGAACAGTAGGAACAGATTTCAGTTTGGGCAATAAAAAAGGAAAAATGGTTTGTAAACGAGCCTATGTTCGGTCGTTAGCGCACCATTGTTCTAATCTCTCTTACCCGCACACGATGGACCCGACATCCGTACGGTGAATCCATGGAATGCTTAGAATTTGTCTACTCTTTTTTGTCCAGCTCACATAGTCAAGCAAATTACATTCGGAAATCCCTTTACAAATTGAGGTCATACGGTTAGTACTGTATGTCAATTTGACACAATAAGTACCTCCAGACCATGGGAGAGGCCCGGTAATGATCCTCCAAATATTGCGTAATACATGCACCTATATAAATGGGACCGGGCATTACTTATTACTTGCGACGTTTTTTTATTTTTATTATACCAGAACCACATGTTACCTTGGGCCCATCTGATGGTAAGTGGCGCGCAAGGTCCATGAATGTTAGCAACTGGAAACAGACACTCATGACTGAAATCAGTCCCTAACACTATGCCGGCTTGACTACATGCTTTTTCACACTTTGCTTGAAGGACTCCAGGTTATAGGAAAGTGGAAACAGAAAGGCTGGAAGAGCATTCCACATCTTTATTGTGCGATACTCGTAAAAAATATTTATTTTTATTTATGAAACATACAGATCTTAAAACATAATTACAACAATTCTAAAAGTTACACAATCCAGCAAAGTTTCCACTTAAATATTAAACATAGATTTTGCAAAAAATTATAATAATAGGTATAATTTTAAAAACAATACGTACATATATAACTAAATAATATACATATATATAATAAAATAATGGAAAATAAAAAAAATCAAAGAATTAATTAAAAAAAAAAAGTTCTCCAATATTCTAATTAATGGTGACTACGGTATGTGGGTACCTGTGCGTGTGGGCCAAATAATCATAGCGTCATTTGAATAATCATAACATAAATGTTTACTGGTATTTGAATATTATTTTACCAAGACTTTATATGTAAGTGTGTGGTATAGTTTTTGCCGAATGGTGAAGGACAACCGGTTCACTATGGAATAGTTACATCATTCTAAACCATAGTGTCTCATACATACTTGTTACTAAGTATCATTACTAAAAAAATAACAACTGAACCGAATTAAATGAAATTTTGCACAAAGATAGTCTAGGCCCTGAAAAAGGACATAGCCTACTTTATAATACGAAAAAAGGGCTGTAAGAGGTTGAAATAGGTGATGAAAGTTGGTATGGAAATTACCTCATTTTTTAAGCTTGAAAATTATTTTTTAGGCTTTTATTAGATATAAATAAACACGAGATTCAATATTTTTTTAAAATAATATCTATATAAACGAACGTAATATATAATATGTCGATAACACAGATGACCTAAAAAGTAATGTCATCCTGATCTTCAAATAAATATAGCCAATTAGGGATGCCTGTGTAAAAGGGAAATTTTGGCGATGAATAATGAGATAGTAAACCATATAAACGAACAAATCATGTCGGACGTGAAGGGAGATGTTGTCGAATATCTCTCAGTAGACAATGTTATAGACACTGAACAAGTCACATCAAGCCCTATAGAGTTTCTCAACTCTTTAGAATTATCAGGAGTGTCTTCCCATAAGTAGTGTTGCCCAATACTACTGATATGGTTGCAAGACCAAGACTCGCAAGACTCTTGCACAGATTTTTTTTCCAAATTTTGCTAGTGTTTACTTTTTTGGGGTTATTTCAATAATATTTAATAGCGTCGTGTCGGTAATTTTGAAATTTTTTTTGTTCCTAATGAAAAAAAATAGCGTTTAGGTATTTGGAAGTTCGGAGAGCTCGTTTGAAAATAATGTTATTTTAGTATTCCTAAATCTTATCTATACCTAATGCCTCCGAGGTCTAGCGGTTAATTCTGTGGATTTAAACTTGGAGGTACAGGGTTTGATTAAATTATTTAATTTATTTGTGATATTTCTCATGTTTGGTACAATTGGAAAATAAAATATATATTTAGAGTAAGAGTCTTTCAGAAGTCTTGCGAGACTCTTGAGCAAGACCACGACCACCTATTCTGATGCAAGACCAAGACTAGCTAAGTCTTGGACTTGGACTTGCTTTGGGCAACACTACCCATAAGTTGAGGCTGAAAGGTGGTGTTGCAGTCCTGTTAATGAGAAATCTAGACGCGCCAAGGTTATGTAATGGCTACAAATTACACATCTGGGACACATTATGAAAGCTGGAATCTAATCATAACTGGAATGGCAAAAGGAGAAACTGTTTTGATTCCACGTATTCCAATAATTCCGACTGATTTGTCATTATAGTTTAAAATTGTTACGCACAAAGTCACCCAAATAAAAAAATTATTATTAAGTATTTTCTGTTTTTTAAGATAATGTGAATAACTGATTTATATAGCATTATTATTTTAAGATAATGTGAATAACTGATTTATATAGCATTATTATTTTAAGATAATGTGAATAACTGATTTATATAGCATTATTATTTTAAGATAATGTGAATAACTGATTTATATAGCATTATTATTTTAAGATAATGTGAATAACTGATTTATATAGCATTATTATTTTAAGATAATGTGAATAACTGATTTATATAGCATTATTATTTTAAGATAATGTGAATAACTGATTTATATAGCATTATTATTTTATTTTTCGCAATTTTCATGTATTGTTAAATTGTCATCCATTTCTAAGCTATGTTCCAAATTTCAAGTCTCTAAATCATCAGAAAGTTAGTTTAAAATCAATTACAATATTCCTCCCGGACAGACATACTCGTACAAGAAAACAAGTTAATAAAAACATTTGTATAATAAAGAATTAACGCGCTAAGCCGTGCTCGCCTCCGAAGTCGTGTATCTATGAAATCCATTTGCAATTCTGAAGTGGCGCGGAAAATTGTGTGTCATGGCGGCCACTGAACCCATGCTAAATATTCCAACTAACTTATTATCATATAGAAAACGTCATATATTTACATTTACACAAAAATCCATTAGTTTTTTGACATGTTACCTCCCGTTTCACAAGATTTAAAAACAAGTAAAGTATCATCACAACCGTATCCCTTGCGGGGTGGTCAGAAACCACGCTTATAAATAAGCGGATTCACATTTAGCCAACTTTACTATAGGCCAATCATGACAAGTGGCAAGCTCGTCGATGTCTCCAGCGTACCAAACTCAGGAAATATCACAAATAAATTAAATATATTTATTTACATTAATAAATATTTTTGTGTCCCGACCAGGAATCGAACCCGGTACCTCCGAGTCTAAATCCACGGACTTAACCGCTAGACCACGGAGGCAGTCAAGATTTATGACCATGATAACACAAGTATGCGTCTAAAATTGTGTCCTCCCCGTAACGTCGTACGGAACAAAGACGTGGATAATGACATGGTCTGGTCCACAAATTGAAGGCCGTTTAGCGAGCTATGAAGAGAGTTTTGCTTGGTATTTCTCTGATGGATAGAATTCGGCAGAAAACCAAAGTGGCATTGAAAATTAGTAAACTGAAGTGGCAACGGGCCGGACACATCTGCCACACAAACGACGAGGCCCACGTACGAGTTGCCAGATAGACGGATGCTGGTGGGGGTGGGATGAGGGTTGTAAAGTGCCACGTGGAGTGGCTCCTCTTCGGGGAGGCCTACATCCAGCAGTAGAGAGACTGATGTTGATCACAAGATTTATGTTTATCTTATACTCTACTAAGCACGAGTTTTTTTTTCTTTATACTAGCACGACCTGGGACCTTGCGCCCACCTGCTGGTAAGTGGGGTGCAAGGTCCATGAATGTTAGCAACTGGAATCAGACACTCATGACTGGGCAAGACGGCAACTCGAGCCTGATACCAAAACGTGAGGATACACTTTACCGGGCTTATCAGCACGAACAGTGGATAAAAAGACATAAAAAGGATAAAAAGACTGATGGTAACAACAGACACTGAATACCAACATCAATTACTAGCCGGCATGGTCAAGCAAAATTTATTTAGATTTCGCTTGAAGGACTCTAGGCTATCATCATCATCATCAGCCTGTGTCTCTCCACTGCTGGATATAGGCCTCCCCCAAGGCTCGCCACTTCACACGATCTCCTGCCACTCTCATCCAACCCCCACCAGCGACCTTCCTTAGGTCATCTGTCCATCTAGCGGGGGGTCGACCCACTCTGCGTCTTCCCGTACGTGGTCTCCACTCCAGAACTCGTCTACTCCATCGTTCATCGGTTCTACGACATACATGTCCAGCCCATTGCCACTTCAGCTTACTAATTTTGAAGGCTATATCGGTAACTTTGGTTCTCCGACGGATTTCCTCGTTTCTAACTTTATCCATCAGAGAAATACCAAGCATAGCTCTCTCCATAGCCCGCTGAGCGACCTTGAATTTGTGGTGTGGAACTCTAGGCTATAGGGATAGGGAAATACACTAGCTAGGAGAGCATTCCACATCAACTTGCGTGAAAGATGTAAGAGTCTCTGTACGAGTATGTATGCGTGGCTACCACTATGCCGGCTTGGCAAGATGGTTTTTTAGATTTCGGTTGAATCACTACAGGCTACAGGAATGGGGAAACACGCTGACTGGGAGAGCATTCCACATCTTCAGCGTGCGACAGATATGCCTCCAAATTCATGAGTACGCGTAGGGATAGTGGCTACGGTATGTGGATACATATTTTGGTCTATGCGTGTGGTTCGGTTGCAGAAAAGAGAAGAAGGGATGAGATTATGGAGCTCCTCAGAATAATAGCTTGTAGAACACGCTCAGAGAGGTAACGTCTCGGCGAAGCGTGCAGTGATTTCAGAGTTTTAGACACTGTGGTGTCGTGAGAGCATCTGTAAAGTACTCAGCGGAACCATCTAAGAAGTAATAAATAATAATAATAATAAATATTTCCAGACAGGTCACACAGCGCCATCTAATTTCCGTGGTAAGTTACGAGGCTTGTGTTACGGAAACTAGATGGTTGATAAACTAAATATTATATTTATTTTTTTTGTAAATATATACGTATTATACATATAAACACCCAGACCGAGACAAATTATACAATGTACAACTTGCCCCCGGTGGGAATCGAACCCACGACCTCCCGAGTTCGCGGCAACGTTTGTTACCACGGATGCGGTCGGTGAAAACATTATTCCTTATCTGTGCTTTATACAGCATTCTTAAGTGTTAGTGAAGGCGGGAAAAATCGCTTCATCTAGTTCGGTGTCCCGAGTTGGGGGCTTTGATGCTCTCAATGTAGTTTCTGATTTAAATTGGTCTGGTAATTTCCGACTTACTGGTAAAGTCGGTTAGGAAAAGTTGTTTGTTTCTATCAATAGAATAACACATTAGTCTAACATAAGACTATACCAACTCGTATATATATATATATATATATATATATATATACATATATATATATATATTTTCGTCTTGTTATGTAGTTAGTTAACCTAACTTGTAACTATAAGTTTGCCACACGTCCTTCAGAGACGAGGACATCAATTTACACCTTCTTTGACGCATGACTTCCATTGGCTTTTGATTTTACCGTTGTTTGTCGAGTCTGAGCAAAGAATGGCAAAATGTAACGACTGTGATCCCGCCACATCGCCGATGATCTGGCCAGACGGCTTGTCGAGGGTCTGATATCAATTTTACTGACAAGATCCCACTAGTTTGTATAAGTGGATTTTACAACCGAGCCACCACCGACTGTTCCTTCTATCTACTTGAATGCTGTTCATTTGAAAAAACCACCCGGAGGTTGGTTATCCGATGCGTTATCCGAGTAGAATAATAATTCCAGCGAATAGATATTTAATAAGTTTCCTGGCTTAAGGGACTACGGGTTACTATAAGTGAGCTGCCACTAAAACTATTAAAATTAAGAGTCAAACAAATGCTGGTTAATAAATGTTTCTATTCGACACTAAGCTCAACAAAGTCATGTGACTAAATAAATATTTGTATGCTAGAAATAGTGAATCTAATATATATATAATATAATTACATATAATGTTTTATGGTGTATATTTATTATTTTCAAGAATCAGAATCATTTATTTTGATATAATTAAAAATACTTAAAAAGTAAAAATTATATAAATATAAACTAAACCTAATAAAAAAAACTATAAGTTTAAATGTCCTCTAGAGACTACCCTTCAAGGATAGTCCCAAGAAGATTACATATTTGTTATATTTACATCCCTGTACCTACTATATTGACAATAAAAAATATATATTTCATTTCATCGCACTTAAAATCGCTTAAATGCCAAAACGACTTTAATGCAAGATCAATGAAGTTAAATAAATCATTAGAATCTGTTCTCTATTCATGATGTATCGTCCGGCTCGATCAGAAGTGCACACGAAAATAGTCGAGTTATTTATAGATGAAGATCGAATGCGAATATCCCTTCTCAATCAGTATATTTATTCTGTCCATGCTCACAATGTTAAACATGAAGTTTGTTTATAAATCAAGGCACCCCAACATCCTATGAACGAGCCCGAGAAGTCGAAGCTAGACCGTTAAGAGAGTCTGCCAGCATTCTCATTTTATTTTTCATTCATTAGTATATAAGTAGGGAAAAATAATTTTAACAGTTAATGCAGTAGAAATGAGGTCTTTGCGTCGCCTATGCGGCGTAACTTTGACGGATCGCATACATAATGACGAAATACGCAAAAGGGTAGGCATAAAAGAAAGCATAGGGACAAAAATAAGGAAAATCATGTTGAAAGGATGAGCGAAGAGAGAATGACGAACCAGTATAAATAAAACAATGGCTGAAGGTGCATTAAACAGCCATCGAAACAAAAGGGCATGCACTCTTCAGGTTGATGAATGTCGAAGAAGCGAAAGAGGTATCGTCGTGATCGTGACAAGTGGCGCTCAATTATCTCTGCCTACCCTGCAAGGGATTTGGCGTGAATATATGTATGTATAAATCTTAACACCTTGTGTTTTTTGCCGAGGAAAGCAGGGAAGTGTGGTCAACGCCAACCCAGGCCCATCTACTCGTAGTACAGGAATTTCACGTCATTATTTAATTTTATTTGATGAATCTTACTCCTGTTAGTGGAAGACTATGATCAAAGTGGTCTAAAGAGTTAGCAGATTTGGTTAAAATTATCGATGGTACGAGTAATCGTCCCTTCTTAATTGAGAATCGAACCTAATGACCTCAGGGTTAGGCAGATAGTCTGGGAGTGTGAATGGGCGGCGATTTGGCAAGTGTACGGGGTCAGTGACCTGCTATCAGACGGAAGTCCCGATCTTGAGGTTACTTTTGACATATACAGATACACGAGAAAACGCCCTTATTTTTAGGGTTAATCAGTGGTTACTTTATTTATTTATTTTAAAAAAAAATTGCACAAAGTACAAAGGCGGACTTAATGCCCGTAGATATTTTCTGACAAATTAGAACATTTATAGTTGCAATGAAAGAAATATCAATAGTAACATAATTTTAAATACTTAAATTACCTAAATAAAAATTAAATAACTATGAACTAAACCTAATAAAAAAAACTATAAATAAATTATGTCCTCAAGAGACGACCCATCAGAGATAGTCCCAAGAAAACTGGCAACATCTGTATAGCGAGGCTAATACATTAGCAGAAATCATTGCCAGCCTTCCTGTCTTCACATTTCTCGGTCAGCCGCTTCGACAACTCCTAGGCCAGACGCTTGGCTGGTTAGTTTTGAATATATGTTGAACACCTTTTATTGTTGGTGTATGTTTATATTTGTATATGATAAAAATATTTAAATAAAAGTATATACGCTTATAAAAATCAGATTCACATTTAGCCAACTTTACTATAGACCGATCATGACAAGTGGCAAGCTCGTCGATGTCTCCAGCGTACCAAACTCGAGAAATATCACATTAAATGTATTTATTTACATTAATAAATATTTTTGCGTCCCGACCAGGAATCGAACCCGGTACCTCCGAGTCTAAATCCACGGACTTAACCGTTAGACCGCGGAGGCAGTTATTTAAATAATTATAACAATATAATGTGACAATACAAAAGACCTCGTAAAGGCCAACTTATAATAAATGATTTGAGTTTATTGTAACTTGAAAAGATTCTCACCGTATTTGAGTCCATACCACGTGTTGTGGTAGGGTTGGTACTTGTGGGGCGGCGGACTGGGCGGGCGGCGCGAAGGCGGGCAGACCGGGCAGCACAGCCACAGCCGCTTGTCTCGGACCTTCTCTGCCGCCTTGAGTCGGTCCCGCGCCGCCCGCCCCCCGCAGCGTCCGCCCGCCCGCCCGCCACAGCACGCCACCGCCAACACCAACCAAACTAGCCACCGCATCACACCGCATCACCAATCATGTAACCACGCGTATAATCACACTGATTCTGTCTTTGATATTTTTAATTTTATTTACGAGTTGCTCAATTGAATCGCACCATATTAAATAACACCACTTATAGAAGTAAAGAAAAAACTTTGCTCTCTAAAATATGTCAAGGAACTATTTTTTTTTAATATTTTGCGTTACCCAACTCCCTCTGTGGTCTAGCGGTTAAGTCCGTAGATTTAGACTCGGGGGTACCGGGTTCGATTCCTAGTCGGGACACAGTACATTATTTAAGTTGCGATATTTCTCGAGTTTGGTACGCTGGAGACATCGACGAGCTTGCCACTTGTCATGATCGGTCTACTTTCCTATAAAGTTGGCTAAATCACGACCGTTTCCCATCCGGGGTGGTCAGAAACCACACTTATAAAGAAGCGGATTCACATTTAGCCAACTTTATTATGGGCCAATCATGACAAGTGGCAAGCTCGTCGATGTCTCCAGCGTACCAAACTCGAGAAATATCACAAATAAATTAAATATTAATTAAATTTATAAGTTTTCATTCATTTCAATTATTAAATATTTTTGTGTCCCGACCAGGAATCGAACCCGATACCCCCGAGTCTAAATCTACGAAATTAACCGCTAGACTACGGTACAGTTCGTGATATTACTTTACTTTTGCGTTATAGATAAGCTCTACCCTTAAATTTGCCATTTTTTTTTAATATATAAAAATATTAATTATTCCTATTAATTATTTTGATGCATCTTTTATCATCTAATAAAGTTTTTTTTAAATAAAACATATTGAAAATTATTTTGGTTCTTCATTCATTATTATAAAAGAATAGCTCACAAAATAAAAGATCGCAGCTGATTGACAGTCACAATGACAGTTTAAGTGTTACCAAAAAAAACCTTGTAATAATGGTTGCTATCCAACTTTAAATCGTTATAATTCCTAAATTTGCAATCCAAATAAAAAATATTAAGAGAAACCTCAATATGATTTTCAAATACCTATTTGACGATGGATGATCTTAGCGGAATGCTGAACGGCTTAAACGTGGCGTCCCAGCAGGTTGGTCTCGGAATGAACTTGGACAAGACAAAAGTCATGTTCAACAACCATGTCATATCGACACCAATCTGCGTGGGCAATGCCACTCTCGAAGTTGTGCAAAAATACGTCTACCTTGGACAGACTATACAATTAGGTGTAGCGAACTTCAGCAAAGAAACCGATAGACGCATTCAGCTAGGATGGACAGCATTCGGGAAGTTGCGCCACATCTTATCAGACATACCACAATGTCTGAAGATGAAAGTTTTCAACCAATGCGTTCTTCCAGTATTGTCGTAGGGAGCAGAGACTTGGACACTGACAGTGGGTCTGGTCCACAAGTTTAAGGTCACTCAGAGAGCTATGGAGAGAGGATGCTCGGTATTTCTTTAATGGATAAAGTCCGATACGTGGACATCCGTCAGAGAACCAAGGTTACCGACATAGCCTTCAAAATTAGTACGCTGAAGTGGCAATCGGCCGGACACGTCGTTCTGCGACCAATGACCGCTGGAATAGACGGGTTCTGGAATGGAGACAACGTACGGGAAGACACAGAGTGGGACGACCCCCCGCCAGATGGACGGATGACCTGAAAAAGGTCGCTGGTGGTGGCTGGATAAGGGTGGTGGAAGACTGTGTGAAATGGCGAGCCTTAGGGGGGAGGCCTATGTCCAGCAGTGGAGATACACAGGCCGATGATGATGATTCAACGATTCCCCACTCAATACGAGTATAGTTCGTTGACTTAATTTTTTTCTATTCCACAATATGGCATCTGGTTGTCGCCTTACTGAAATGTGATTAATGTCATATCTTCAGTGACACTCGCGTGATAAAGACAAATCAATTGACGTGCGAATTATCAAAATTGGCTTATGCGTTTGGTCTCCAATGTATCACAAAGGAACAAACATACCTTAGCCAGATATCTTTGCGTCGCACAGTCGGATAAAAAGGACTCCACTGACTACTAGTGGAGTGATGTTCTTCTGGTGCCTATCCAACTCGAGAAAGTGTATTTTGTAATAGATAGCGCCACTAACATATTTTTTTAAATAGTGATATATTTAACATGGAGTGATTTAATTGAATAATACATTTTTTTTTTAATAAAACCAACACAGCTATTTATTGATTTAAAAAAAAAATCAGCAACTGTTGAATCAACACCGAGTTCATATGATTTTACAAAGTTCTATTACTTTTTTAAGTTAGGGTGCTAAATAGAAAGTTTAATAAATTTTTGCCAAATAAAACTTTGAAAGGTCACTAATTTTACGTTAAAACACAATGTTTCACAAAGAAAAACATTTGCATTAAAGTTTAAAAGCTCGCATGATTTCTTTAAATCAAATTATTCCGATAAATTTTGGCATCAAAATATCTCACTTGAAAACCGTTATTTTTCACTGGTTACCCTAATACTAATAAAACCACTGGATTCACTCAATAATAACTGAAATTATCGTAAAGATTAAAAGCTCGTCGTCGTAAATTTTGTAAGTTCGAGAGGCCGGGCGCCTCCTCCGACGGTCAGACGGTAACTGAGCGGACCGGTTGTCGCGACCCGGAATCAAATCCGCGACCGATCATCTGTGATAACGTGTGATAACACGCGGGTGGTCCACATACTAGTAATTAGTACCCACGCACCCAAACAAGAGTGCTTTTATTTTATATAAGTATATATTCCCTATTTTTATTTTCTGTTTTTCTTGTCACTTTTTTTTTCGCTTTGAATGTCGTTCGAATTGGCGTTTGTCTATGGTTTTCATATAAAAATTGGTAAAAAATCAAGTTTTAGTTTACTCGCTTTCAAGTGGAACATAGCATATTATATTTGCATGTTTGATTATAAAAAAGTAATGTATTATCACGACCGTATCCCTTGCGGGATGGTCAGAAACCACGCTTTAATAACGAGCGAGTTCACATTTAGCCTTATTTACTGCCAGCCCATCATGACAAGGGGCAAGCTTGCGTACCAAACTAGATAAATATTACAAATAAATTATTGTGTCCCGACCAAGAATTGAACCCGGTATCTTTGCGTTTAAATCCATGTACTTAACCGCTAGACCACGGAGGCAGTATACAATTAATCATTTATGATTACCGCTAGGGCAGCGTCCCAATATATAATTCGTGTCTATGGCAGATGTCACACCGCTTGCGTGGCGTACACGGATTGCATCCACTTTTTCATGTACTCAGTTTTGTCTTTTATATTCGTAAGTACTTAGTTGCTTTGTCGTAACATTAACTTTTGTCAGCAGTTGTGTAACCATTTCGTCTTTCGACTATCAAATTTCGGAAGTTATACGATTCGTAATAAATCTTAGTTGTTCGTCAGGCCGGTATAGTGTTACCGATATTACGTACTTATATCTGCGATAACATCTTTTTACAGCACGGCTATTGCGTATCACAGCATTTTGCCAAGGAAAGTTTTTAACATCTGAAACTAATCCATTCATCATCAGGACACAGGCGTCCATTGCATCTACATCTAAACTTTTTACATGCAGCCGGACTGACACGTCTTGCTAAAATAAGGTTCTTACTTTGTATGTTTTAGTACGCATACAATTTAGTATTATTTTGGCTAGCACGAATCAAACAATGGTTTGATATTTACTTCTTAAGGAATGAGTACGAAAACATGATGGTGGAATTAACAGAAATAATTACCAGCCTTCCTGTCTTCAGATTTCTCCGTTAGCCGTTTGGACAACTCCTTGGCCAGACGCTCTTCAGCAGAAACCGCCGCACTCCCCGCGCTGGACGAGGTTGCTTGGATGTGAGATGGGGATCACACACCAGAGACCGCCCAAGTGTCCACGGCCCAACGGTCATGCCGTCAGTTCTTTTGCCATCGCTCCGCGCAATTTCAGATGGTTTTAGGATAGCGGGTTTACCAGCAGTGACAAGAGCCCTGCGAATGATGTCGTTTAGAGACGCGTGACAAGGAATGCGGCCGGCACTTCTAGCACAAGAAAGCCCGTTGTGTCCGAGATGTTACACTGGTTCCCCACACCAACATTTGTGTGGGTGGACAGTCTGGGCTCTGAGACGAAAACACACTGCCATGGTCAATGTAGTTCCCTCAAGTAGTGTCCCTACCATGTGTTAAATTTTTACGGCAACTATTTACGGAAACTCAGTGATCGGTTTCGAAGGACCAGAAAATGTAAGACACAGGAACGGGCCCACCCTTATGATGTTCTTTAGTGTTTCTTTCTTCAGTCGTAGGTACCGCTAATTCACAGGTAGGGAATTAATTGTTGGCCGTCAGGTGTTCGAGACAAATTAGAGGTAGGGAAGTTGCCAGTAAAAAGTATACAGTTTACCAAATAATTGGCGGCACAGTGTGAGCCTACTGATATTAAATTTAAAAAAAATAACTATCAAACCCTAACAATACCCCAGCCAGTGACCTTGGGTTATTTGTCCATCTGGCGGGATCTTGTCACTGTGTGTAAACTCGTTTCTCCCATCGGATGTCAGTTCTCCGGCAGATGTGTTTATTTGGCCTAACAATTCATTACTTTTTCTGTAACTATTTTTGTAAAGGTAATTAACCTTTTTTTACGCGTGCAATGTAAACTATTTCGGTTTGGATTACAAACATACAGTTTTACGTAAGAATAATTCAGCAGGGTTAGCACGGGCAGCTAAGATACGAGAACTTGTGATTTTATTAATTTAGTCGTGCTTAAAACGATTTGGGGAAAAAACTGTATGAGCCCAGGCTATGGTAACGTAAAACGTCTGCAAGGAAAACTCAGTTATATCAGATTTACAAATTAAAACATATACAGAACTAGACAACAACTATCAATTAATAACCTTTTAAATTTAGCTATGAGTAACTATGAGGTATGTTCGTGGGCAAAACTTTAAGCGGTTGAGGTGCCTGCTCTTGCTGTCCCGTCTCGGGGATCCAGCCTGTATATTTATCATTATTTATACAATATCTGATTAAATTTGACCCGGACTGTTAAAAAAAACCATAATATTTATACGTATTTGTAATACAAATCTTTATTATCGCCTTCAAAATAGGCTAAAAGGTGTCGCCAAAATAAGCTTGCCAACGTTTAATCCAATTTTCTATACAATTGTTGTAAGCCTCGGCTGGCTTCAATTCCTTAAGCGAATAACTTTTTATGGCTCCATTGGACTCATGGCGCTTTCCCCGAAGTGGATTTTTGAGTTTTGAAAACAGGAATAAGTCACAGGGAGCCAAATCTGGCGAATACGGTGGTTGATCGAACCCTATCGTTACGCGTTTGGCCAAAAAATCAGACACAATCATGCTGGAATGTGACGGCATATTATCATGGTGATCCATGAATTGTCTGCCCACAATTTCCGGTCGTTTACGGCCTATTACTTCACGTAGACGTTGATACTGGTCCCCAAAGGACCGAGGCCTCTTGTCGAGCTACGGAAATTTCCTGTGCACTTGGTGACGACGACGCGAGAGTTTCAACTCCAATTTAGCAAAAATATATTTATAAAAAATACATCTATTTTTCAATTAGCTGGGTGTATTTCCGCCGTTTGAATTTAGCAATTCTCTTCTTGTAATGCAGCAGTGCCTGGTTCCTTAGACATCAAGGATCTATCTTCCATGGTACCAGCGTCATTCTATCGGGCTGCTTGCCATCGTCGCGGACCATGCCACTAGGTTCTAAGATGGCTGGCGAACCACAAGCACAAGGCTGGCGTGCCTTGGGATGCGACCTGTGCTCTCGCTGAAGGAGAACCCATGGTGGCCAAGTGCTCCGACGTTGTTGACATTGGCAGCTTAAGAACATTAATTGTAACTCTTTGATTTAAATGATTACTATCAAACTTTTTATTTTGAACGGTAAAGCTCTACCACAAAGGTTGTCCTTCCAAAAATCTTCAAATTAAATATTATTATGGCTAAATAAGGTTTTAGCTAAAGAGTATAATTCCGGTCCGTAGCGCTCGCGGCTCGCCCACTCTCACGCTAAAATAATGTATTATCCTAGGTGGGTGCGCCGGGATTCATGGGGCCTGCGATTAGATTACCAGACGGCCCAATTCTCGGACACAATTCGATCGGAATTTGAAACGATGTAAGTCCAATAATCGGTTAATTCATTTCATTAAGAAACAACCTATTTTCCTAGCTCCCAAATTATAAGATCGACCAGTATGCCTAGTGTGACAGTGAAGTTTTGTAAACGCAACTATAGTAGTAGAGTTTTTTTACTGAATTTTCGATGTTCATTGCCTGTTATTATAGCCAAACTTGCAATAACACGCAATGTAAAACAAAAAAACGTAACTACAGCAGTTACGTTTTCCGAAACTTGCATTTTACACTAAGCACACAGAACAATCGCTTGATCACTTAAAATGCATAGATAGAACAAAAAATGTCTGATTTTTTAAATATACATTTTGACCCGAACCATTTTATCCGATTTTATCAATTTTGGGGTTATGCGTTACAAATAAGTTTCCTGAGGAACTCAAATACCAAGAGACTTTCGATTGCTTTTCCAGGATAATATTATTTATTTATTTATTAAAACTTTATTGCACAATATATACAAGGGGCGGACTTAACGTCGCTAGACATTCTCTGACAGCCAACCTTAGGGACATTGTAGAACATTAAAGACGTAAGGTAGGTGCAATTAGAGAAATATGATTACGTAATAAATATGCAATATTATCTAAACTACAATAATAATACTATAATAAACTAAATGCTAATAATAAGTACACATAACGTTTTATTTATACATTAGGTACATACATTACATAACATTAATACATACACTACATATAATAATATAATAAATAAACTAAATGAGTTGTTATGAGCTATTTAAATAATATGAATATACCATTTTTTTTTAAATGCTTTGGTTGGATGACAGGTTTGCGGCAACAACAGCAAAATAATCGTTCATGAACCCAGAGTGGTGCGATGGAATAGACAGAACAGAGTTGTGTGAGGAGCGAAGAGACTTATCGTGAAATGAGAAAAGATAGGCAAATTTGTCCTTGAGGTATTTCGGTGTCGCAGGCTCGTTAAGAATAGAAAAAAGTTAGCAGAGGATTCTGAGATTCCTGCGACAGCGAATTAGTAGCCACTCTAACTTCGTTCGATACTCAGAGATGTGATCATATTTGCGAAGGGAAAAGATGAATCGGATACAATTAGATTAAATTACGCACCATTCCTTTAACTATTTCAGATGTATAACCAGTTTCAAACTGACAGTTGTTCAATTTGATTTCTATCGTGTTTTGTTAAGAATAGCGCTTGAGACTGCGCGCAGTTCTGGCAAGCTATTGTTGGATTGCAGGAAGCTTCGGGAGAATAGCATTGGCTTTTTAAAATGATCGCCATAAAGTACTGTTAAGGCTTACTAATATACATATATTTGTTCGAAGTAAGGTACTAATAACAGCTATAAATAAAACCAAAGAAGTTTTTGAAAGACATAACACCGCGTCTTGTCGTCTCCTCTGGTGACTAGTCTTTCTTCGGCCAAAGAATCAGTTCACTTGCAGTTTAGCGGGAAATGCAGTCAGCGTTCTTGCCACCATTCCACGCGGACGGGACTTAATATATGTAGTATTAATATTAATTAAAAAAATATTTACAAAATATAAAATAAAATTAATACTAAGGATAGGGATATAAGTCCCGTCCGCGTGGAATGGTGGCAAGAACGCTGGCTGCATTTCCCCGCTGAATTGCAATACTGATTCTTTGGGCGAAGAAAGAGCCAGTCCTCTTGTCACCGGAGGAGACGACAAGACGCGGTGTTAGGTCTTTTAAAAACTTCTTTGCGTTTGGACTCCATGGGTCATATTAATCTGATTTTATATTTTGTAAATATTTTTTCATTTAAATGTAAATATTTACCATTATGACTAATACAACTATTATGGAAATCATAGACGAACAATCGTGTCGAGTTTGCTAGCCTAGAAAACGTAGCCAACATTAGTAAATACAAAAAAAATGGTAATATATTTACATGAAATAAAATTTAAACTAATTAAAATAAATAACTAAAAAGAATATAAAACAACATAATAATAACACAATGGATTAAAACAACATAATAATAACACAATGGATTAAAACATTTTTTCTTTCTTTAAGTGGGTTTAACGTTGTTATATTCTTCTCGCTAAAAAAACTCAGTCAATCAACTTATTAGGGAATAAAATTATAGACATTTGATATGTATATAAACCAGCCTATTGTCGGTCGCAAGCCCGAAACACCATTCTTCTAATCACCCACTCTCGATGGATCCGGCACCCGCACGGTGAATCCATGAAATTGAATTAAATTTGTCTTGGAAATAAATAAATTATCACGAAAACTAAATGCAAGGTCACCTCGATCCTTGGCGCTGTATCAGACTATCAAATTTTCATAGATACCTACATTTGAACATCATTATAGGATCCCAGATGAACTAGCTGTATCAGCCTATAGGCCAGACATCTTAGTGTTTTCTCGGAACTTACTTTCTTATTGAACTTACCAAAAGACCACAACATGAAGTCGAATAAATATTATGATCTCACAGAAGAAATGATCTGAATCGGGTCAAGGACTCAGCTTTACGTGGTGGAAGTTGGTGCGAGAGGAGTTCCAGCAAAATCTTTGCATTATGATACATTTATGGAAAGAGCTAATAATTAGGTATATGAAAGTGAATAAATGTATTTTTTTTATTACGCCTTGATTGATATGAAACCTACATATTAGTACATATATTATTTTCCACTGGTTACACTGGCTAGGTGAGCATTCCACATCTTCAGCGTGCGACATATGTAAGAGTCTCCGAATATATGTGTACGCGTAGGGATTTTGGATACGGTATGTGGATTTAAAAAATATATATATATTTAAAAAAAAACTGGGATGAATAACTGTGTCTTGCAGTTGAGTGTCACAAGAATGCCACCGCACTACCCAACTGGGAGTGCGGTATTTGAGAGGTCGCCGCGCCGTCTGGGAGCGGACTCTGTTTTTGTAGACCGCATTCTTAGCGGGAAACAATTAATTACGGCAGGCCACTATAAATCTACAACTTGTCCGCATAATTGTTAATACTTTACACGCGGGTTGTAAGTACTTTGAGGTATTTAGACACGTTTCTCTCAACTTTATTGTCTACTAGCTGACCCGGCGAACTTAGTACTGACAGTCAGAATATCGCGTTACTTATTAAAGTAAAGAGTAAAGTATCATCACGACCGTTTCCCTTTCGGGGTGGTCAGAAACCACGCTTATAAAGAAGCGGATTCACATTTAGCCAACTTTACTATAGGACAATCATGACAAGTGGCAAGCTCGTCGATGTCTCCAGCGTACCAAACTCGAGAAATATCACAAATAATTTAGTATTTATTTACATTAATCAATATTTTTGTGTCCCGATCAGGAATCGAACCCGGTCCCTCCGAGTCTAAATCCACCATTGTTCAGTTTTGATAGTTCAAAAACTTTCGCGGCATTCAACACTGATACATAAACACATATTTATTTAGTTGTATTGTATTACATTCCTTTCCGCTTCCTAAATTATTTTGCGGGTACCATTGGGTGGCCAACAAAAAATGGTCACGTACGCACGGGGTGCGCACCGGCAGAAGCGATCGAGGTCTCGCCGCGTGTGCGCGCAATTTTGTGGTGAAAAAACATTCTCGTACGACAAACTGTGACAAAGTGCGTGTGATCCTAATTTATGGACTGGGGTGAGCTTTCCCTATATTTATCCTATTTTATATTTTCACGTACGTATATTACTTGTCGGTTTACACGCAGCATTTTGCGTGGGACAGCTGAGCGTGGGTCTGAGTCAGCCGGTGCAGGCATCTTTTTTTAAATACAGTCCACTCATAACATCTAAAACAGCACATTTCTTGGTCCATTCGACAACGGATGCCTTAGATGTACCTCAGTTGTTCGACGTAATTTGTTTGCCTTTTTTTTTCTTTGTTTAAAGTCACAGTTAACACTTTTCAAATTATCGGTATATTATTTTTATTTCCACATATTTATTATAAGTAAATACACATTTTAAGCATTTATGGTATGTCCTTCCCATCCATATTAGTTATTTATGTATTTACACATTCATTCGGTTATAAATTGTATAGTTTTTGTTCTGTGGAAATTGAACATTCCGTTGTACGAGTAGTTTTTTAAATTCGGTTTTTTTCTTGTCGCGTTCACGGTTCACGCGGTATCGTGGCTTAGGCGTGACCTGGCGGTGTTAGTAGCGCGGTATCGTTACTTTAGCGGGCGGTCCAAGGTTCGATTCCGACCTAGGAAAATCATTTTTTTTTTTTTTTGTTCACATTTTTGTTTTATTTTTAATTTGGAATACCCCATAATTTATTTCAACGGTTGTATTTATTTTTAAGTTTTGGATTTTTTTAGTTATTTTTTTTCTTTCGGTTTTTTTATATAAATATGTCGTCGGCTTCCTCTAAACGTATCATTTTAGTAAAACTCCAATATGATATGGCTATATGTAATTTAAATGTAACTTATGATTTATTAAATAAAATTAAATCTGACCCGTCACTTGTTAAAAACTTTCAAGTTAGGTATGCCGATTTGGAAAAGGTGTATCAGACTTTTATGGAGTTACATTTAGAGTTGCAAGTCTTATCTGGGGAGGATTTTGATGCCGATGAACATAAGGATAGGTTTGCCACCTACACGGACATGTACTATGCCATTAAGGGTAGTCAAGCGGGTTCATTTGTGGACAACAAGGTTGGGCATAGCAAGATGGAACACTCGGAACATTCTAGTATAGGTAGGGCATTGTTGCCAAAATTACAACTACCTACTTTTTCGGGTAAAATCGAGGAATATGCTTCATTTATCGATCTTTTTGAGTCTTTAGTGGGTAGTGACTCATCGTTGAGTGATACTCAAAAAATTTATTATTTAGTCGGTGTTTTAGACGGAGAACCTAAAACTTTAATTAGACATTTGTCAATTACTGGAGAAAATTATTCTATTGCATTGGACTTATTAAAATCTCGTTACGGTAATAAAAGATTGATGGCGGATAAACTTTTGTACAACTTGTTGTCTATTACGTCGGTGAATAAAAGTTTAAATAGTTTGCGGAATTTCTTAAATATTATTTTAGAAACTACCAAGGCATTGGAAAAATTAAAGTTCCCTGTAGCGGAGTGGTCATATTTATTATTGTACATTAATTTAAATAAAATTGAGTTAACGTTGAAAAAACACTTTGAAGCAAAGTTAGACGGTAAGGAGTTGCCCACTTTTCAAGATTTTATTAGTTTTTTGGAAAGTGAGGTGAGAATTTTGGAATGTACTTATCCAACTACTACTGCATCGATAGATCGCGGTAACAAGGCAGTAGGTAGGTTTTCGGGACCAACTAAAAGTCATGCGGCGTTTCAAACAACAAGTCAAAAGGCTGTTGCTTGTAACTATTGTAAGCGTAATTTTCATCATATTACCCGGTGCGATCGGTTTATCGCATTAAAACCACGTGTGCGGAAACAACATGCGGTTACCAATCGGTTATGTTTTAGGTGCCTTAATTCTCACTCCATCTATAAATGCGGTGCGTCTAACTGTTGTTCTTCTTGTCAGTCGGATAAACACCATTCGTTACTTCATTTTGATTATGCGGAACGTAGCGGTACGGTTACAGGTCCTGCGGATGGACATATGGGTAGTCCTGCGGAATCTGCGGAACCGGAGGCGAGCACTTCTACTGCTCCTCTCCCCCAGCGAGCGCTACATGCGGTTGCCCCGTTGCGGTGTCATCGTACAGTGTTGCTGTCGACTGCGGTTGTGCAAATGATGGATGGTGGCGGTCATTATTATAATGTACGTGCTCTTCTGGATAGCGGTAGCCAGAGCACTTTTATCACAGAGCAGTGTGCTCGAAGATTCGGTTTGCGGTATTTTAAATCTGACATTGTTGCGGTTACAGGTTTAAGCGGTGCGGTTGTCAACAATTGTCGCGGTAGTGTAATGTTGAGTTTACGTCCCTGTCAGGTGACTCAACCTGTACTTATTACTAAAGCTTCTATTTTAGGCAAGATTACGGATAATCTTCCTAGTTTTTCACTTCCTCCTAATTTAAGGCAGGAACTCAGCGGTATAATTCTTGCGGATGAGAAATTTTATGAAAGTCGTCATGTAGACATTTTAATCGGTGCGGATTTACTTGGTAGTGTCATGATCGGAGGCGGTATTCTTCGATTTGGTGACAACTTACCTTGTGCGGTTAATACCATTTTTGGGTATGTATTAATGGGGCCTGTGTCATATAATGTGCCAGACCACTATGCGGATTGTGCGGTATCACAAACTTTTATGTCTACAGCGGATAATAATTTGGAGAAGTTTTGGGAAATTGAGGAGATCCCTCAGGATATTCGGGATCCTAGGGATGTAGAATGTGAGAAAATGTTTACTAAGTCACACGGACGTGACAGTAGCGGTAGGTATGTGGTACGTTTACCTTTTCTTTCGGAGCGGCCGAAGTTAGGCGATTCGCGTCACATGGCCTTAAAGCGGTTTTATTCCATGGAGAAACGGCTTCAATCACAGCCAGAAGTTCGGGATAAATATTTAAAATTTATGCAGGAATATTTAGACCTTGGTCACATGTTACCATGTAACTTATCGGATGGGGATTTGGCTCAATCTGAGCATTATGTTATTCCGCATCACGGAATTTTCAAGTCGGGTTCGGATAAAATTCGAGTTGTATTTGATGCGAGTTGTCGGACAAATTCTGGTGTGTCCCTCAACGATTGTTTGCACGCGGGTCCAAAATTACAATTGGACATAATGCAAATCATTTGTCGGTTTCGGCTTTTCCAGGTAGTTTTTACTGCGGATATTCGGATGATGTTCCGGCAAATTGTTATTCATGCGGAAGATAGGAGGTACCAGCTGATCTATTGGCGTGACTCACCACATGACCCCTTGCGGTTGTATGCTCTCAACACGGTGACGTATGGGATGAAATCTAGCCCTTACCTGGCAATTCGAGTGTTGAAGCAATTAGCGGATGATGGTGAGGCTCAATATCCAGCGGCAGCGCGTCTCCTGCGGTCTGCGGTTTACATGGATGATATTTTAGGCGGAGCTGGTTCTATAGAGGATGTTCAGCAGCTCAAAAGTGATCTCAGCGCGTTGTTGTTATCAGGCGGGTTTGAGTTGCGGAAGTGGACGTCTAATGACAGGCGGTTGCTGTCAGATATACCAGCGGAGCATCATGAGAAACCTCTTATTTTTGATAATGCGGATGACGCGGGATTTGTGAAGATACTTGGTATTCAGTGGAATCCTTCTTCGGACATCTTCACTTACCACACAAATATTCCACAGGGAAATATTTGCACCAAGCGGACGATTTTGTCGACGTTGGCGAGGACATTTGACCCATTAGGATGGATTGGTCCGGTCGTGTTTCAAGGAAAGGTCCTGATGCAGCAGCTTTGGTTACTCGGTCTTGGTTGGGACGATGTCCCTCCCGAAGATCTCTGTCGGCAGTGGGCGTTGATTGTGGACGGTTTACCACATATTCAACAGGTTAGTTTAGGGCGATGTGTTTTACCAGCGGTGGTGAAGCATACCGCACTGCACGGGTTTGCGGATGCGTCGGAACTTGGGTACGCTGCGGTTGTGTATCTAAGGGTGGTGGATTCATGCGGTATCGTGAATTCATCACTAATCATGGCGAAGACTCGTGTTGCACCTGTTAAATGCAAGCTTACTGTACCAAAGCTGGAGCTTTCTGCGGCAACACTCTTAAGTAGGTTGGTCAAGTATGTCTACGATGCGGTTAAAGATCAGATTAGGATTGATGAGATTGTATGTTGGTCAGATAGTACCATCGTTCTTTCTTGGTTGCGTATATCACCTCACCTCTTACAAACTTTTGAAGCGAACCGTGTTTCGCAGATTAATAATGTCGGATTGGATATCGTTTGGCGGCACGTGCCGACCAATCTAAACCCAGCGGATGTAGCTAGCAGGGGTTGTAGTGCTAGCGAATTAGTAAACCATCACCTGTGGTGGGAACCACAGTGGCTTGCGGCTGATGCGGATCATTGGCCATCAAGTTTGGTAGGTTTGGCGGATATCGACCTACCAGCTTTGCGGAAGCCCAAGGTGTTGGTACACAGTGCGGTATTAGATATATCTATAATTGATCGTTATAGTTCTTTAACAAAGCTACAAGCGGTTGTAGCATATATTTTGCGGTTTGCATCTAATGCAAAAAATAAAGATAATAAAATTTGCGGAATAATTACTGTTGCGGAACGCAAACTAGCGTTGCTGCGGTTAATAAAGTTAGTTCAAGCGGTGGACTTTAGTCAGGATTTAGAGGCTTTAAAAACGAATAGACAGTGTTCGATGCGGTTGCGGCGGTTAATGCCATTTCTTGATGGTGACGGTTTGATTCGGGTTGGCGGACGCTTGCGGAATGCGGACCTTCCATTTGGTTGCAAGCATCCTATATTACTGCCAAAATCAAATAGTTTAACTAAATTAATAATAAATCATTATCATGTTGCGCACTGCCATTTAGGTCCTACGGCTTTACAATCCGTTTTACAGCAACGTTATTGGATATTGTCGGCGAGGCAAGTCATTCGGGGTTGCATTTTCAAATGCATGCGGTGTTTTCGGCTTCGGGCAAAACCAGCGGAGCCATTGATGGCTGACCTGCCTCGTGACAGGGTAAATGCGTGCGGATTGTTCCACACGGTACAGACGGACTTTGCGGGTCCTTTTATTATTAAAACATCGCGGTTGCGGAATTGTAAGACGATGAAAGCATATTTATGCGTTTTTGTGTGTTCTTCTTCCAAGGCGGTTCATTTGGAAGTTGTTAGTGACCTATCCACTGAAGGTTTTTTAGCGGCTTTGACTAGGTTCACGTCTAGGCGCGGTCTTCCTAGCGTCATTCGTTCTGACTGCGGTACGAACTATGTTGGTACAAATCGACATCTTAACGAAGTCCAGCGGTATCTGGCGAATAAAGAGACGCAGTCAGATTTAAGTATAAAGGCGGCAAAACAAAATGTTACTTGGCGGTTTAACCCGCCTGCGGCTCCACATTTCGGTGGTTTATTTGAAGCGGCAGTCAAGTCAGCTAAGGGCTTGCTGAAGCGAGTTGTAGGTGAGCAAGTACTTACTTACGAGGAGCTCGCTACCTTGTTTACACGGATTGAGGCTGCTCTTAACAGTCGTCCACTTTGTGCGCTTTCTTCAGACCCTGCGGAATTTGAGGTCCTAACTCCTGCGCACCTACTAATTGGTCGACCTTTATCAGTAGTACCGGAGTACGATTGGGGCGATGTTGCCATGTCTCGGTTGTCACGGTTCCAAATGTTGCAACAAATGTCTCAACATTTTTGGAATAAGTGGCGTGATGACTACTTAAAATCATTACAACTGCGGTATAAGTGGACATCGCAAACGGACCCTCCCAAGGTAGGCGACTTGGTGTTAATAAAGGAGGAAGACGTTTCCCCTTTAAGGTGGAAGTTAGGGCGTATTAGCCAACTTCTCCCTGGTAACGACAAGGTAGTCCGAGTAGTTGTTCTAAGAACACCTTCTGGTACACTTACACGACCGGTCGTAAAGTTGTGTCGGCTACCTATCCAATAGGTTTTTTTATTTATTATTTTTTTGTTTAGTTTAGGTTTTTGTTATTTTGCGGTTTTGCGGTTATTTTAAGTTATGTTATATATATTTTTTGCGGTTTTATTTAATTTTATTTTATTGCGGATTGGGTTTATTCCATTGCGGTTTGATTTTATTACATTGCGGTTATTTTTACCTGGTTGCGGTTAGGATTGTTTTATGCGGAATACTTTTTGATAAAGGCTTTAGCCTTTCTCGGGCGGGGGAATGTTCAGTTTTGATAGTTCAAAAACTTTCGCGGCATTCAACACTGATACATAAACACATATTTATTTAGTTGTATTGTATTACATTCCTTTCCGCTTCCTAAATTATTTTGCGGGTACCATTGGGTGGCCAACAAAAAATGGTCACGTACGCACGGGGTGCGCACCGGCAGAAGCGATCGAGGTCTCGCCGCGTGTGCGCGCAATTTTGTGGTGAAAAAACATTCTCGTACGACAAACTGTGACAAAGTGCGTGTGATCCTAATTTATGGACTGGGGTGAGCTTTCCCTATATTTATCCTATTTTATATTTTCACGTACGTATATTACTTGTCGGTTTACACGCAGCATTTTGCGTGGGACAGCTGAGCGTGGGTCTGAGTCAGCCGGTGCAGGCATCTTTTTTTAAATACAGTCCACTCATAACATCTAAAACAGCACAACCATAGATATAGCGCGACGATCCTATGTCTATGAAATCCACGGACTTAACCTCTAGACCACGGAGGTAGGTTATTTATTAGCTGAACTAAATTTATGATTTTATGGAAGTAATACAATGAATTTAAAATAAATATTATGTGAAGATATAAACACAAAAAATATATATCAATTAATCAACTATATCAATCGGTTTAATTTTCTTCATTGAAGTCTTGTGATATACGACATATTTAGTTTAGGCGCAAGAACAGAACAAATAGAGCGGATGGTTTGCCGACATGTGAATATGATGACAATACAAATTACTAAAATGTGCAAAAATTGCATATTTGACACCGAGGTAGGTCATTTTTCAAAATCTAGTAAAAATTGTACTTTTTATTTAACTTAATTTTATTAAAAATAAACTTCATAATTTTAAACTTTTATGATTTTGATTTAAGCACTATAAAATTGTCTATAATACAGTCTCTATTTCATAAAGCTAGCTCCAATATTTTGGAAGATATTAAGGTTTTTGTTACCGACCCGCTTTCTATGCGGCCCAGTGTAGTTACAAACATATACTAGTTGCATATGAGTACTTATATGTTTTGTAGTGAAGCCAGAGTAGAATTTGAAATGAAGCCAGAGTGGTGAGAAGGCACAGAGAGAGCGGATTTGTGAGACGAATGATAGAGACCTAGAAGAAGAAGACAAATTTCTAAGCATTCCATGGATTCACCGTGCGGGTGCCGGGTCCATCGTGTGTGGGTAAGAGATGAGAAGAATGGTGTCTCGGGCTTGCGACCGACAATTGGGTGGTTTAAGAAAAGGAGGCCTCCTTTTTTTTCTATTTCGCGATAATACGCTCACCATCCACCATTCTACTTCTCTCCCTACCCAACCAAATACGAATACATACGAAAATGAAGTAAGAAGAGATATACGAATTAAAATATTGTATGTATACTATAAAATGTATGTGCATATAGTGTGTAGTATATGTAGTAACTGCCTCTGTGGTCTAGCGGTTAAATCCGTAGATTTAGACGCGGAGATACCGAGTTCGATTCCTGGTCGGGACACAAAAATATTTATTAATGTACATAAATACATTTAATTAATATTTAATTTATTTGTGATATTTCTCGAGTTTGGTACGCTGGAGACATCGACGAGCTTGCCACTTGATTGGCCTATAGTAAAGTTGGCTAAATGTGAATCCGCTTATTTATTATTTATTTTTGACCACCCCGAATAGGAAACGGTCATGATGATACTTTTAGTATATGTATTTTTGTATATAAGAACAATTTAATTTATTTCCTAAATGTTTCATATAGCCAGTTACAACTTAATGCTTTGTGTTGTCCCAAAGGTTGGCTGCTAGAGAATACCGTAGCGTAGTGTTAGTAGTATACATAGTGCAATAAAGTTTAAAATAAATAAATTAAAGACATTGCAAATTTAGTTCAGGATAATTGATGTATGGGCGATCGCCATTGTTCTTTATGCCTAGCGCCGTCGCGTCGCCTGACTGTAGTAGCAACACTCGAGTTGTGTTACTGTGGGCTATGAAACAGATTTATAGGTTTAATCAGAGATTTTTCTTATTGAAGTACATTAGTGTGGCTGGAAGTTATTTCTGCAACACGCTCTCGATTGATCTTAAGGCGAGCACGGTCTAGTACGTCAAGTTAGCGACAAATATTTCGCTATATCGTGGTAAGTTTAATAGGTAAATCGAATAGCACTAAATATACTGGCTGACTTTGTATGGTCTTAAGTTAGACTAATATTGATTCTAACCTGAACTATCGCAGGTCAATAGTACGAGTCGTAAAATATTTGCTGCACTCTCTTAATAAACTCAAATATTTTCTTCCGTGAAAAGCTAAAATAACTTTTGCCCAAAGTCTACTCCTTCCTCTCCTCGACTATGGATATAGGGTGCAGCGTCGATTTTTTTTATTTATCAAGATGGAGCGGCTACAAAGCAGAGGTTTTTTTGCGTTTTGTCGACTTTCGGGTTGCACATGGGCATGAAGTCTATATTAATTCTGACTTGCCTGGTGGGTTACTGCTGTACCAGGTATTGTAATCTCATAGGTACTGGTAAATACATTTAAAAGGTTATTAATTAATCGTTGTGGTGTAGTTCTGTAGGTACCTATATGTTTTATTTTGTAAATCTGATATAGCTGAGTTTTCCTTGCAGATTACTTTCTCAGTCAGATTAAACATTAACAGGTCACTGGAATCTGCTAAGCTGCTGGACTTCTGCCAAAAGCTTACTTATTGGACCACTGGAGTCTTCTACTAGCAGGAGTAAAATCATTCAAAATAATTAAATTAATGACGTTTCATAAATGCCTGTAATATGTTTACGTGAATAAAGATATTTTGACTTTGACTTTGAAAATACATGTATCCGGTTCATATTTTGTTTACGAAAATATGATCACATCTCTGGCTACCAATTCGCTGTCGCAAGAATCGTGGAATCCTCTGCCTACTCTATTCTATCCTAAATGAGCCTGCCACACCGACACCTTAAGCACAAATTTACCTATCTCTCCTCAATTCATGACAGATCTCTGTGTTCGTCACACAATTCTGTGTGTATTTCTATCTGTCTTAAAAGTAAAAAATGTCCAAAATTTTTGTATTTGCTGTAATTTCTTTAATAATATTAGATTGTGCGAGCGAGAGGAATGCAAAAGCTTTAACATAAACAACTAAAAATATGGTGCTCCAAATTTCCCTAACAAAGCTAACTTCACTCTCCGCGTCCCGAAAACTAATACCCGTTACATATACCCTTTACACATTCCAAGCACCCATTCCAACTACAGGCAAAATTCATATTTTATTAGATCGAGTAAGCTATTTAACCAGGAATGCAATGAACTTGATCTTTTTAATTCCAGCATCAATCTAGGCAAGCGTTACCTTGCCGTGTCACTTTTAGATAAATATTAATATTGGTAAATTGAGCAATGATAACTTGTGATTGGGCAAATAGTGGGATATAAATGGATAAATATTTCAGATATGTCTAATGTATTCTACTATCTATTGTCAACTAAATCTAGGATACAAATATGTATACATATGGTTCTGTGGTGTGGTGGGGAGGGGCGTGTTGCTGGCGGATGGCCCGAGATTATATGGGTTAAAGTGTATGTATTTATGGGTTTGTGTTGTCTGTCGGCAGTGCGTTTATCTTTTTCGCTACATATTCGTACAAAAACCAGATGCATGCTATTTGTGTGAACCTCTAAAGGCAAATTGTTACCATTCTGCCAATTATAATGTTAAGTGCTGTATGGTTTACCTAATAATATAAAAAATAAATAACCAATACATAATAACATTTCATCAATCTCAGCTTTCTAATAAAAATAGTCCACAATCGTCTAAACATGACCCCATATCAGTAACCCTCAGTCTGCGAACGCAGTACATCAAGTCGGGCGTTTGAAAATAACCAGCGTCTTAGTGTATGCTATGTACTCCATATTACTATATTTAGCCGGTCATTGACCTACTTGCAGTGCCCTGATTCTATACTATACTATTGGACGCAAATACAGTGGTCTTGAACATCGTAAAACACATAAATGATTTGTGAATGTAATAAGTTTAATCATGATTGCGCCTGAATACAAGTATAGAGTAAATCAATAATTATTACTGATTTTATTTGCTATACTATTTTATTAGGCGCCGATGTTTTCGGACGATACCAGGCGTGCGTTATTACAAAAAAAATCTAGCCGTGTCGTCAAATGTAGCCGTGTCGCCGAATCTAGCCGTGTCGCCAAATCTAGCTGTGTCGCCAAATGTAGCCGTGTCGCCATCTTACTACTTGGTAATTTTCTCAATTAAATTGTTAGGACTAGTAAAGAAAAAACATACAGCAGTGGTTTTAATTTCCACTGTATTACACCCACGTGTTATCCTTTAATGTAACATAGTTATTATTATCCTAGTGTTTAGACATAACTTAATAATGACTAGCAATATGGTTTTGTAAAGTAGGTGGCGTTGTGTACGAACGTAGTCGTGTGCTGATTTCTGATTGGTTCAATAACAACTATTTACGAGTCGCTTAGAGAATGGCGCGAATCATATCGCGGGAGATACAAGAAAACAGCAGAGGAGTCGGTCGTTACGCGCCTTTAAAATAGTGAAAGTTGTAACTGATTATTGGTAATGGAAATAAATCATACAACATTGAAGACTTGTTTAATTTGACAAATTAGTCTCAACACACGATAGCAATGTATAGTTAGAAAACGACAACGCACGGATATGCGGAGGGAAATATATGGAATTCTTTAAGGGAGAAGATTTTTCACTATTTATACGAGATATTTTAGATCTCAAGGTTGTCAATTAACCTTTCAATATCCAAAATATTTTATCGTGCTGAAAGAGATATTATCATTGTTTTAGTTATTTAATCCTAAATGATAGTTTTCCTTAACCAAAAAAATTACAAATAAGATTGAAAACTGAGCTGAACTTAGCGTCACCAACTAACTTAAAACTAAGACAGAAGCTAGATGCTACAATATAATATTAGAGAAATACCATATGCTATTAAACAACTATTCAGAAGAAGGATTCTGAGCAATATTTATTTATTTATTATATATATATATAAAGGTGTAATTGTATGTAAATAATAACTACATTAGATATGCTCAATCACACTTACATATAACACCTTCACACACCTACACTGTCAATACACATTCACATATACACTTAACATAATGATGCGTAGATAGATTTTTTTTATATTGTCACTTTATTTTTATTTTTAATAGTTTAAATTGTTAATAATCCGTTGATGCTATATGTTTAGTGAAAATAATGTTATTCCGTAATTGGCTAGGTGTTCGGTAATCATTTGAATGTTTATTTTTGAAAGACAGCTGTGGGATAAGAAAATAAAATAAATAGGTATTTGAAATAATAAAAACTAAAACAATGGTCATGGTCCTTCGGAATTCCAGTCCCTGCAGGGACAGTCTGAAACACACTGACCTGCACAACCGCCGACCTGCAGCCCGTAGTGCTCTGGCAGACAGGAGTCGCAGTGCGGAGGGGCGCTTCCCTGCGCGCACCGACACGCTCCTGACTGCGCCAGACAGACCGGGTCTGCCGCGCCCAGACCGCAACGGCATGGAGGACATCCCACTGACGGATCTGATGACAATTTAAACGTGCTTGTTACTGCTCTTTTACCCATAACTTTCGCATTATATACAGTCGTCAATCTCTATTCAATCATCCTTTCCACAAGCCCGAACCATCTGGGCATGCTTTTTCCTTATTTTTGTCCCTCCAACTTTGTTAACTCATGCGTATTCTGACATATCCACGTCTGGATGGAAGCGACATAAGTGTTGGTACCAGCATGGCATTGTGTAGTCGAGCTTTGTCACTGACATTTGAACTGGCGATCAGTGACCCCAGGGCACCGTTGACACTATTTCCCGAGTTCACTCTTCTTTCAACATCCCTATCATACTTCCTATCCGCAATGAAAACACTGCCCAGATATATAATTTCATTTACTTGTTCTAGAGTTTCATCATCAATCTTTATCGTCACGGTTGTCATCCTTCTTCTTTCAAATTTAAAATTCTTTATTGTATAGATTGCTTATTCTATTTACAGTTGTATGTACATGTCATGATGATGCAATCTGCCCATATTATGGGCATACAATATGCTTATGTCAATAGATATTTATTTATATATAGTTAACATTTAATATTGTTCATGTCAATTTATTGGATTACAATGTTAATGTCAATATTTGCGTGCTAAAATTTATTTTATTGAGTAAAAACAGTTGCCAATAAGAATTTTATTTAACTCAATAGTAAAATGTTTTAAAGGTAACTCTCGTATCTCTCTAGGAATTTTATTATATACTATAATGCACATTATGTGGCAGTTTCTGCTGTAATATTTACTTACACATTTTGGGTAGATTAGTCGGGTATAATCTCTAGGTACATATTTGTTACATGTATTATATATTTTAAAGAAATTAGAATGTTTATTGACAAATATTCCTATTTCAAGGATATACATTGAAGTCAATGTTAATAATGTCAAATGGTCCAACTCCACAGATAGCCCGAACACACTTTTTTTGAGTGATGAATACTTTATTGACATCGGTTGAAATAAATAAAATACAATTAATTGTTGTTATTTGTTATTTTTGTCTGATTTTCGTATTGCATTTTTATTTTATCGTATCTTTTGTTTTTTATTATTGTTGTTCCTGTATTAATTTTAATATTTTTAAAATTGTTTTGATTGCATTCTATTTTATAGTTTTTTTTTTCCATACATGTATTATAGCTTAAATTAGTAAAGGTTTAATGATGATACCTCCATGTCCTTCCTTGCAGACGTCACACTTGTCTCCCCCCCAGCCCTCTCGACAGGCGCACACCCCGCCCTCCTCGCACGACTCGCTCAGCGCCCCCCCACCGCACCCGCACGGGTGACACGACCCTGACTCGAAGTAGTAGCCTTCCTGTGGGATACAAGGAAGAAAATTATTAATCCTCATCATTTTAAATACGTTAGTTGGCTTGAGCGTTTCGTGAATATTAAATGAAGAAACGAAATTAATTTCTCGTCGCCGTTTACACGGACAAAGCCGGGTAAAGCAGTTAGTATTAGATATTATTTAAATTTGATATCGGCACTACCCTTAATCTCACTCTCCTAAAGGTTAGATGTTAGAAAATGTCTTGTAGGCATTAATCTTTCCCTTTTCAAAATAAACTAAATTAGTTATGAATGTCTGACTTCAGTTGCTAACATTCATGGACCACAAGGTCACATGTCGTGCTAGTATAACATATATTGTTGGATGTTAAACTACGATTTACTTATAATTGTTTCTATAAAAGTATAATGTCTAATTTGTTGTCTTATGTCAATGTCTGTCTGAAATATAGTAAAAGAGAAAAGATGGTCTTTTCCTTGTAATAATATTTAAAGGAACTTTTAACACATATATATATATATATATATATATAAATCCGACACTGACCTGACAGCGATCACATCGTGGTCCAGCAGTTAGCGCCGGGCACTGCACGCAGCGGCCGTGCGAGTCGCAAGCCGCCCCCGCGCACTCGCACGGCCGACACGAGCCGCCACGAGCCGTCGGAGAACCCCAGTACCCCACCTCACATCTGATAAAAACAATAACATGGATTTTATTTATAGGGGATAGGTAAAGTTTATTTATTTCAAGACTTAATGCCCGTAGACATTTTCTGACAGCCAAACCTTTGGGACTAATTAGAACAACTGTAGGTGCAAGGAAAGTATAAGTGACACAACAATTAGATATAAATACTTGTTTAACAAACTTACTTATATATAATCAACTTATAAAAAAAATATATTAAAAAACTAATTATAAATAAAACTAAACTAAAAATACCTATGAAATTAAAACTATTCTACAAAATAAACTAAGGGCTTACCACCAGGGAGGGTACCTAAAACGCTCGCCGCATTTCCTCGTTGAATTATAATCGAAATATTACGTTTCAGGTAGTTATGGTATTTGGTATCGCCACACTCTTGAAAAATTCGTTTACCAGCTCTTTTATGAATTTGTGGGTATCAAGAGAATATACCCCCATTGTTTCAACCTCAAAAGCCACAAAGTTATAACTTTGTTTAATGCTATAATATTTGATGTGCTTTCTAAATTCGGCTGTATGAGCAGCCGAACTGGCCTTTTTTGATGTAGAGGAAATGTGGCAAGCGGCAAAGGTATCCACACAGGTGGCATCCCAAACAAGACATCTTCCCTCACTCCATGGTACAAGAGACATACCATAAAATAAAAATAACTTATAAAAATAAATATACTAAATACTCATAGCTACATACACAATAACAAACATACATATATACAACTTACAAATTTTGTTTGGATCTATTTAAAAAAAAGGGGGGAAGACCAGTTGTTTTAATGATGAAGATGCCTGCCTTATATTAATAGGTAGATTGTTCCACAGATTTTTAGCAATAACCGAAAAGGAATTCGAAACAAATCCGGAATGATGAGATGGAACGGAAAGAAATGAGTTGTGAGAAGAACGAAGAGTTTAAACAAACGATTTATTTTTTATTAGGGTCAACAAAGAGCATTGTGCAGGTTTTTATCAATTAACAATAAAAAGATAACAGATAGGGAATTTGGCCTACACTCGCCACGCCTGGCCAAACGGGTTGGCGAGGTTCCCACGACGTTAACCATATATTCAAGATGTGAGCTAATAATTTTGTTCTGGAGGATCAGGTCAAGTGACGTTTGTCATTATTTAAGTCAAAACTAAAGAAAGCTTTACTGGGAAAATGTTATTATACAATTGACGATTTTATGACTAACGATGATCTCACATTTGACATACATTATAGTATTAAAAATAGGACAATTTTTTTTTTTTGTGTTTGTATACCAAAATTATTTTTGTTAATCGTGTTAATTTAAATGCATTATTTAAACAAAATTCTGACTTTGGCATTTAAATAAATATATCTGTATTCCCTTAAAGTATAGCTGAACGAACTACTGAATACCAATTGTAATATGTATGTACCTATACTTAAGGATGAATAAATTATTTGATTTGATTTGACGTTTCTAGCAGGAGAACCCCCCATTAATGCCCACCCCATTAATTTTACAACAAGACAAGGACAAGATATAATCCGCACATTGCATAACTAAAAATTTGGGTTATATCTTAGAATACCAATTTACATCCACTTTCCCAAAGACCACAGTTACTTGGATGACTTAAAAACGGATGTATACCTAAAGAAATCTTGACGAAACCCTCTACACACTTACGTTTCACAATGGTCACCAATATATCCTTCCGGACATTGAGTGCAGACAAACTCGTCTCCGCCGTCGTCAGCAAGCGCACAGTTGGGGCTGAAATTGTTCTCCGGGGCGAGTAGAGGACAGGCACATGGTCTGCACTGGCCCCGGGCCGGGTTTCCGTAGTGGCCAGTCAAGCAACGTTCGCATTGGGGACCAGTTGTGTTGTGCTGACAAGGACCACAAGCTCCGGCGACTAAAATAAATTTTGTATGACTGAATTTCTTAAAAACATTTCTATAGGTTTATTTTTTTCCCAAGAAGACTGGCAATTTTTCACCAGGGAAACTATTGACATTTAATTCACAAGTATAGATACAAAAATAGAAACAGTAAGTCATTTACAAGTTTTCAGTAGTTAGAATAATACATATTATGAACGATGAAAGCATCTACAAACTATCACTTCATGCAATAAACTAATAACTGTACAATAACAAAAACTATTATCGTTTAAAGAACCTTAAGTTAAACGCATTTCTCACTGCCATCACTTTGTCATGAAAGATATCAAATTCAGTTTCATCAATGAATGCATTAGGAGTATTACAAGCTCTAATTAAAAATGAATTTTGTCTGTAGTGTACGCACTGGTGTATTTATGTCTAGCCGGGATATCAACGAATTATGTAGAAATAATGTATGTTTGGACAACTCCTTGGCCGGACGCTTGGTTGAGTGTCCCCATGGTCCCATCGTCTCCCATAAATTATATTACAACAAATTGTTGCTATTTGAGGATTCGAATATCTTTCTTTATTCACGTAAACCTACAACGTCTAATTTGTGACACATCACTCCTGCTAGTGGAAGACTAAGCAGCATATTATTAGCAAAAGACCAGCAGCTTAGCAGATTCCAATGACCTATTCAAGTTAACTAAGAATTTCAGAGAGGTATTTAGTAACCACAATAAATCTATAGATGTTACTGTACGTATAGATGTTACTGTACGTATATTTTTCTATTACTAGGGATATACTCACCCTCTTTACATCCAGCATGTCCATTACAAGCGCAGGGTAGACACTGAAATCCAGGTTCCTCCGTTACTGGAACTCTTACATGAGTCCAGTCACACTCAGTGCAGGAAGGTCCTCGATACCCCTCAGGACAAGAACAGAGCTCTCGACTTCCTGATCCTCCTATGATCTCCACTTCATCCAGACGCACCTGAAGGAAAATATCATAATACATTATAATAAATAAATGTAAAACTTTTAAATGATCAACAAATAGTTTATTTCTGATGATGTGGCTGCTTGTGATGAGAAGTTATATCCTAAAAAAAGATACGTCGCATACCTCCAGACGTCTGACCAGAGTCGCAAGAAGGTACCAGGTTCTCTAGAAATATATTGTGATGAGAAATACTTTTCTTACGTACATTTACCACAGATTTACAAAGCTATCGTTCCTGCGCCTCAGAGAGCAGGTTAAGCCGTCGGTCCCGGTTCCACTAATACCAACTTGTGGAATCGTTATTAAATGGTCATTAAAATTGTCATCAGATCCTCGCCAACCCGTCTGCCAGCGTGGCGAGTGTAGGTCAAATTGTCCAGATATAAGAGTATGTTTTGGAAGGCCCATCTCCAACCGTGGAGGTCTAGGATTCTGTGTTCTAGGGGCTGTGATAATGATGTGTTGAGACTTATTGTCAACAGTAGCTTCAGTGGCAAGCTCGGTAGAATGAATGATTATTCTTTCATAACATTTTGCTAGAGCTTCTGTGGAGGTTTCTGGAGACTGTAACAACGTTAACGTTATTTGCGTTTGGACTAATCGAGTGAATTCTTACCTCTTCCTGGTCAAGATGGAAGCTCGCTCTTAGCTTCAATAGTTTGAGTTGACTAAGCACCATCATCAAACGGTTCCTGGAGACAGCTCCACCTCTCTTTCCATCCACCAGCTCGTACCATCCTTCTTCTTCTAGGGGAATGCTTAAAGTCAACGCTCCTGGAGTAGGATGGGTCTGGTCTCCGAAAGCCAGGGTCGTGCCATCTGAATTAAATGAGAATAGTGTCAATTTAAGGTAATTGTTTTAACGGCTCTTCCATTTAAACATTCCTTTCAACTGTCAAACGGGTTCCTTCCACTCACTCACTCTCACAGAATCCTGAAAATCGGTGTTCTTAGTACTCCCTAAATATTTTGAAAAGCTGCTCATTTCTGCATAATATCCAGAAAATAATAAATTTCGTAATAAAAATATAAGTTTTCTATGCAACTGACAGTTCTATTAGGTACCATCTATTATGCGCCATCTGTCGTGATAAAAAGTTAGTGATACACCCCATATGATTAGTTATGAAAAACGGTAAATAGGACTTTAAATATGGGGCACAAGTTGCAGTTAATTTTATGCAGTTTTCCCGCGCTGTCAACTCCCATATTTTACTCGAGTTTGAGCCGCGAGTAACTCTACGAAAAGGATCAAATTCTGAAGCATCTGGAATTTGACTCATAAAAAAGAAAGATATATGTATTACGCCTGACTCGGCTGTATGGGTTAGAAATATAGGAAAGCAATCTTCAATGTTGCCAGAATAAAACTTATACCGGAAATATTTATAATGGTAACGTTTTTGCCTTTCGAGAGTTTTTTTTTTGTGTTCTCTTCTCCCGGTGGATGATGTATGAGGTGATATCACCTATCAACTCTCGAAAGGCAAAAACGTTACCATTATAAATATTTCCGGTATAAGTTTTATTCTGGCAACATTGAAGATTGCTTTCCTATATTCTACGTATTCATTCTGTCAGAATTACTACACAATCTAGCACTTTTGACATCGATACGTCTGTTTCTTTCATATTATGAAATATGTCTCGAAAATTATTTATAATTTCGGAACGATATCTGAATTAAATGAGTTTGATTAAGTGGCGAGCGAGGTCCACGAATCATGACATCAGTCCCTAACACTATGTTGGCGAAACGTGTGGATACACTTTACTGGGTTTATCGGCACATTCCCCGCCCCGGCAGACTGGGGAAATTACCACCATCTGTCTGCCTACCACCTATTGCATATAAACACTATTTAAGGAGGTTTCAAGGTACGTCTCGATGTCCGTTAAATTTGACAGTTGTATTCCTCGAGCGATGACGTGCCAAAGCATCTTTCCATTTGACAGCTGAAAAGAATAATTAAGTGGAGGAGGAACTAAGAATACGATTTAATATTTATTGGTTAATTTAACTGTTGATCTTTTTACCGAACCCATATTTATTTAGATCTCACCTCCCCCCACCAGAAGCAGATCGGGTCCAGCTGTGGGCTCTCCTCCCGCGTCTCCTCTCTGCACGCTCCACCAGACGGAGTACCGCACCGTGGCCCCCCACCACGAGGTGCGCTCCCCTCCTCCCCAAACTAAACTCCAGTACAACTTATCCCAGCCTTCTCCCTGGAAAATAAAAATAAACGATGCAAAAAATATTCTCAGAATGTTTACCTTAAAACCACCTTGCCACGATTTTAGTATAATCGACACAAAACACACCAGATTTATTTTTTGAAAAATGTATCATCACAACTGAATCCCTCTCAGGGTGGTCAGAAACCACGCTTTTAATGAAGCCGATTAACATTTAGTCAACTTTGCTTATAGGCCCATCATGACAAGTGACAAGCTCGTCGATGTCTCTAGCGTACCAGAGGAGAGAAATATCACGACTAAATAATTGTGTCACGATCAGGAATCGAACCCGGAACCTTCGCGTCTAAATCCACTAACATAACCGCTAGACCACGGAGACAGTTGACAATAAACACCAATATATCCCTGCTCAAATTGTTATAGTCAAGTTTTACCTAAATCCTTCGCATCCGGACAGTTATGTATTCTTAGAATCTATTCTAAAAATTGAATAAATACGAATAGTAACAGATGATTGCCTGCTTAAGAATTATTCCTCATATCCAGCCAGGTAATGTCTCCCCATAACCTTTTCATCAGAAGTAGGGCTCGAGCTGAATTCCGATTTAAACAAAATTCCGACATATTTTAGTATCATTTGTAATGAATTAGTATGATCAAATTCATATTCCAATTAAAACTCAAATTGTCAAGATATACTCGTATGTTCTGGAAGGCCCATCTCCAACAGGAGATCTGTGTTCTATGGGCTGTATATATACGATATTATCGTATATTTGTCACGGTTTGAGGCGCGGCACGCCCTTGCCATCAAATCCCCTGATTCCCAATCCCGCCCAATCACGTTTCTTACATTTGCATCGAGTAAGAAGTTCTCTAAAAGACAACCTGAACCCACTGACATTCTTGAAACTTCCCTACCAACTAAGTCCTAGATGATATTAAGTTCTTAATATAATTGTATTAAAGCTCTGTAGGCTATCTACGTCAATTTCAAAGGTTTTATTTCTTTCTTCTTAAAATACCTGCCCTGTATAGTATATTTAAAGAAAGCCTCGAACTCCTGAATTCCGAAACTGAATTGCTTAATATTGAAAGCCAATACTGGATTTGAAAAATATTCCGATATTAAAGCCCCATAAGGTATTCTTAGAATCCATTCTAAGAATGCAATAAATATACACAGATGATTGGCTGCTTCATAATCTTACCTCATATCCAGCCAGATAAGGTCTCCCCTGGTCGTCCCCCACCTCCTGCAGCTCCTGGTGGGCCAGCATGCCGGAGACGCGCCACGAGCCGTCCCCCAGCGGAAAGGACACCTAACCTCCAAACATACACATTACTACAATTGTTAAAGCTTTTAATAGTGCAACAACACTTAACAATAAACAACAACAATTTAAGTCAGATATTTTCTGAACAATGCTAAGCTGCTAGTCTTCTGCTAACAGAAGTAGAATCATTCAAAATAATTTAAATTATGACGTGTCACAAATGCCTGTAATAGGTTTACGTGAATGAAGATATTTTGACTTTGACAAAAGCCATAATTTACTACGTTATTATATTTGTCACTACACCAATTTATCCCTTCCACATTCATTCTAAAATTGCTACCACAAAGCTTGCTAGAATGGCGTCTATGGATCAAGAGAAGTTTCGTGACAGCTGCACTCCATTTTATTATACACCAGGCTTTTGTAAAGAAATGAATAAAAAAATATTAAATTCATTTCCTGAAGACAAATTTCTAAGCATTCCATGGATTCACCGTGCGGGTGCCGGGTCCAAGGTGTGTGGGTAAGAAATGAGAAGAATGGTGTCTCAGGCTTGCGACCGACAATAGGCTAGTTTAAGAAAAGGAGGCCTCCCTTTTTTATTTTATTGCGCGATAATACGCTCACCATCCACCATTCTACTCCTCTCCCTCCCCAACCAAATACTGTATGATTCCGTTAATGCCGTCTTGGAAGGTCGTTCCATAAATGTATCTCCTGCAGACCTGCTTAGGCCCAATTCTTTCAGTAAGTGATGCAAAGATTTTGCTGGAACTCCTCTCGCACCAACTTCCACTGCGTAAAGCTGAGTCTTGAACCCGTTCCTGATCATTTCTTTTGTGAGATGTGTATAAACTAAAATTATGTAAATTGTATAAAAAGAGCGGGGCACCCTGAGCCACAGGCACCACGCTAAGTTTAGGGGCCTTCGTAAAATAAAAAAATGAACTTGGAGAAATAAACTTAAAAAAAATATATGCATGTTTTAAATGACCACGTTCTTACAGTATTTGAAAGGAGTAACGAATAAAATTGGTACAGCATTCAAATCTTTTCCATGAAGGCTGTGTACACTGTACGTACACCACGTGCATGTGAACCGATAATTAAGTTTTTTTTATTGATAGCTACTCTCTACACTCTGTTATTCATTTCCAATCTTCCAACTATTTTAATACTGAACAACAGTTACAAAGTATGAATTTTTCGGATAATTTAAAAAAAGTTATTAATCTCTATGTCATTTTATCCTTCATAATGATAAAAATAAAATTGATTAGTCCTCTAGAGACGTCACATCCGAGGATAAGATAAATTATTTTATACTCTTTTGTCCGTTATAAAAGTATCATTATCACGACCGTATCACTTCCAGGGTGGTCAAAAACCACACTTAGAAAGAATCGGATTCACATTTAGCCAACTTCACTATAGGCCAATCGCAAGCTCGTCGATGTATCCAGCGTACCAAACTCGACAAATATCACAAATAAATAAAATATATTTATTTAAATTAACAAATAATATTGTGTCCCGACCAGGAATCGAACCCGGTACCTCCGAGTCTAAATCCACAGACTTCCCGCTAGATCACGGAGGCAGTTATAACAAAATGAAATATTAACATTTAATTTATTTTCTCCAGCTCATCGGTAAGTTTGTTTAAAATCTATTACAAAATTCCACCCGGACAGACATACAATAAAAAGCGAGTTAATTTTTAAATAACAAAAATGGGTTTTTCTTTGGTTTCCCTTGTAAAAGATGGGCCTACATTAAAATGTTAGTGTAAATGCATTCGTCAACACAGACATAGGATTTTAATAAAATGTCTTCATACATTGTGGGCGGGGTCTGGATGAGTCTGGCAGGTCTGGGAGACTAAGGAACAGTAGCAAGGCAGACAGCCGCGCGACACGCTGGAGCTCGGACCAAGGTAACCGGCCAGACAGCTGTCACAGCGATCTCCGACCACCTGCTCCTGCAAATATAATATCAAACCATTGTTTATTGCATGACCATTAGTGACATGTGAATATTGTTTGGCAATTTGGCGTCTTTAACCAGTGCGTCCTCCCCGTAATGTCGTACGAAGCACAGACGTGGACGACCCTGCGAGCTATGGAGATAAAGAGCTTGGTCTTTCCCTGATGGAAATTACGAATATAGCTATTAAAATTAGCGAGCTGAAGTCACAATGGGCCGGACACATCTACCGCAGAACTGATGGGGCAAACGGATTCTAGAGTGGAGACCACGTACGGAAAGACGCAAAGTGGGACGATCCCCTGTCTACATCCAGCAGTGGAGAGACCATGCTAATGATGATGATGACCAAATGACAAATATTATAAAACCTTACCTTGCATTGACAGACGTCATCACAGACATCAGCCCCTTCCACAATCCCTCGTGGGTCACAGCGGCACTTGGGTTCTTCTGAGACGGAGCAGGACGGGCCACTTCGCCCCTCAGTACAGCGGTCGCACAGATCTCCAGTAAAGCCTTCCAGACAACGACAGACCACTGACTCTTTAGTTTCATCCCAATCGCATGTATCTGGAAATTCAAGAGAATTTTTAAGACGTATTTTTGATTCATGTTTTCGATGCAATCAAATTAAATAAAAAGTTCATGTTTCAATCATTTCTTAAAACTTATTCACAACCTACTTGTCAACATCATTATTAAGTCGTTACAACTAATAAATATTCGAGAGGATTCCAGCAAAATCTTTGCTCCACTTACTGAAAGAATTGGGCCTAAGCAGGTCTGCTGGAGATACATTTATGGAACGAGCTTCCAAGACGGCATTGACAGAATCATACAGTATTTGGTTGGGTAGGGAGAGGAGTAGAATGGCGCAATAAAATAAAAAGGGAGGTTTTAAACCAGCCTATTGTCGGTCGCAAGAGACCATTATTCTCATCTCTTCTATCTTACCCACACGATGGACCCGGCACCCGCACGGTGAATCCAACGAATGCGTAGAAATTTGTCTTTTAACAATTATTTTTGCCATGACTGTCACCAGTCAAAGAATAATAGCATTAAAATTAAACGCTTTTCTTAACATCCTAAAGAGGTGGGTTCGAACCCGACATGTACCAATGAGAAATACACTTTTCGTAAGTACATGTGTCATACATTTACAACACCACATTCATTGGAACAAGCTTCCACTGACCATCAGACAAGCTCCTTCCATTCACATCTTTAAAAAACAAATTAATACTTTATTTTTAAACAGAACACTATATTTTAAATACCTAAATTTAAAAAATCTTATTTATTTATTAAAATTCTTTAATGCACTTAAAAATAGTACAGAGGCGATCTATAATGCCAGTAGGCATTCTTTACCAGCTAACCTTGGGCATCGAGTAGGTGATAGGCAGGATGAAAAAAAAAAAGAATTTTTAATGATACAGTTAAGTTACTTAACTAATTCTAATATACTACACATTATACCTAAACACATTCATATATATCTACTACATGTTAATAAGTATTTAAGTAGTCTATGTATACATACTATTAATGTAGTTAATACAAATTTAAAATGAGGTTAAAATTGCACCCCACATATTGTACTGTCTCACTCTCCCAAAGCTGGTAGAAAAAGCCGAAATGGCTTTAAGTTCGCATTTGTACATACTTTTAAGTTAAAGTGCAATAAAGTATTTAATTAATAATAATAACCACAGTTCCCGTGCTTCGAAGTTCACGTTAAGCCGTCGGTGCCGGTTCCACTAATGCAACTTGTGGAATCGGAGCGTGGCGAGTGTAGGCCAAATGTTCAGGTAGGCCCATCTTCAACCGTGGTATTTAGAGGAGTAATCGCGTAACAAACATACAAAAAAAAACAAGAACAGAAAAGAGTTGCTAGAGGTCTAAAACAAATATAATTAAGTTAAAAATAAATAACTAGATTATTAATTCCGCCCTCCTAGTTGGGTCTACAATAATTCCGCCCTCCTAGTTGGGTCTGAAATAAAACATTAAATGATTTTTGTTTGGAAAATAAGATGATACCAGATAAAAAGTACCTTCAGAACCTGATGGATAACAATGGCAAGGAAGACAAGGACCATCTCTACTGGTGGTGTAGTGATGAGGCAGACAGCGGTCACATAGTGGGCCAGCTCGATGGTCCTGAAACGAAACAGTTTCTCTATGAATATGCTTACTTTAGATTAGTTAATTAAATTAGATAAATCTCACGACTCGCTTCTTTCTGTCCCCTCACACCATACTGGATTTGTTTCCAGTTCCTTCGTAGTCGCTGCAACAAACCTATGGAACAATCTCTCACCAACATAAGACAAGCTAATACCAGGTCGTCTTTTAAAAAAACCAACACATAGCATAATACAAATTTAAAAAAACTATACAAAAAAAAATAGTAAAAAGATTATGCGCAAAATAATTAGCCCACCAGCACATGTATAGCGACAAAAAGGCGATCCGCCGCCGCCTTACGGATGGAAAGCACGTCACGGACACAGATGTACTAAAATACAACCTATTTAACACATACATTGCACGAATACACACACACATAATAATAATAACATCCCAGCCTTGCATAGTAAAGGTGAACAAAGGTGGATTCAGGCATGCAGCTAGCATGCTCGCTAAGAAGCAATGAGTATTGACATTTTTGTTAACCCAGCATTAAAATATAATTTAATTAAATAGTCATTTGGTAGAAATTTATGTATGAAATAGTTACAAAGCACTATTTATACGATTAGGTAATGATATAATGTGCATTAGAGTATATAATAAAATTCCTAGAGAGATACGAGAGTTACCTATAAAACGTTTTACTATTGAGTTAAAGAAAATTCTTATTGACAACTGTTTTTACTCAATAAACGAATTTTTAGCATGCAAATTTTTACATTAACATTGTATTCCAATAAATTGACAAGAACAATATTAAATATAAACTATATATAAATAAATATCTATTGACATAAGCATATTGTATGCCCATAATAAGGGCATTACGAAATTAGTTAAATTCAATTATACCTAGTCAATCATTCATTATGTTTTATCTGAATATAAATTACCCTTAAAGGAATGTGTGAAAAGCAATTCTTTCATAGTTATTTCATAGACCAGTTTAGATACGTTATTTTATGTTATATTGTTGTAAACCAGGATCAATAGCTGTTGTGTTAATTTAATAGGATCAGTAGAGAGAGTAGCTAATTCTAGTTTAGAAGTTATTGTGTGTAATACTAACAGTACAATTGACACAGACAATGGCTCCTTCCTCATCATAGCTGCATGCTCCTCTCTCTCCGCAGTGGCAGTCAGTGACGTCACACGGTAGACCAGCCCGCCACTTGCCGCCACCACAGCATCGCTCGCAATGATCTCCGCAAGTGTCATGCTCGCAGACACAAGTAGCTCCCTGAAACATACAAATAGATGGAGTCAAGTTAAAGCGATGGATCCAGAACAAGTTCCTGCGCCAGGTGGCGGACGCCCACTGGTTCGTGCGGAACGTCAACCTCCATCACGACCTCAGCATCGAGCCCATCTCCAAATGGCTGCGGGAAGCGTCCTTACGCTACTTCCCCAAGGCGAGTACTCACTCCAACCTTCTCATAGTAGAGGCTTGCTCTTACGATCTCAAATCCTTCTGGAAGAGGCGTCGCCCCATAAGTGTCCTGCACGACACCGATGCTCAATCTACTGATTGAGGCCTCCGCCAAGTCCTCTGGCCGCCAACCTAAGGTCCCGCCGACCCTACCACCACCGTTCCAGTCGCCGATCCAGCCGCCGCTGTCTTCGTCCCACATTTCCCCCTCGAAGGCTCCACCGCAGACCCCTACCCCTCAGGTTAAGTCTGCTGTCGTTGAGTAGACTTTTGCTTCGCATGCTTGCATGAACGCGGCGAACGAGTGCCTTCAATCCGTAGCCACGACTCAGACTTAGCTGTTAAGGCACGCAGGGCCAACAGTGAGAGAGAGACGGTTTATAGGTAGGTTTTAGTCCGTAGGCGCCTTGGGGTCTCCTTAGGAGGCCTCACGGTGATTCTGCGACCTCCCGCGGTGGCCCTTCAGGCTGGGGTCGTATCGTTAGGTAATTTTGCGATTTAAAATAATAATATTAATAAAGCGATGGAGTGAACGGGTTATGGAGTTAACGTATTAAAAGGGTTTAATGCATTTGCATCTCTCTCGCTCGCACAATCAAATATTTTCAAAGATTTTTTAAATACTTTCATATACCAGAAACATAACAATATATGGGTACGTAGGCAGGAATATATTTCAGGGATCTAATAGCTTTCTAATGGTGAAAGATTTTTTAAAATAGGTTTAGTAGTTTCGGAGGTTATCGATTACATACCTACAAACAAAAAACAAATCTTTCCTCTTTCTAATAATACATAGAAAGAATACTTAAAATACTCCCGGTTCCTTCAACAACTAATCCAGAGACGCAAGTAGAGCACCGGTTCTTCATTCCCTAGTATATAGAGATTGATGAGAAATTCAAAGTTTTTAAAGATATTTAGAGATTGCCTGTCGGGTAATAACGTTCCATTAAAGAGTTCTCATCCGAGTTTAACTGCAGTATCTATTACAGTTGATAAACTAAATTTTGTTTTATCATGATCCAGGTCAGTCGTCTTCCTACATCTCTAAATACATCAATCAGTAGTAACAACTGTGTCATGTGGAACGTCATCGATAATCATATCTAATCTAGATTCACAATTCTTGTTAAAAACTTTATGTTCTTTGTTTCCTTAATGATTTTTTTCTGATAAAGTTTAGTGTTATAAATAAACAGGTGTTTATCAAATCAAATTTATTAATTTCATTGTTTACGATATTGGTAGTAAGAACGCTTTCCTTAAAATCCAAAAAGATAGGGGTGGTCAGAAACCACGCTTATAAATAAGCGGATTCACATTTAGCCAACTTTACTATATCAAGGTCAATCATGACAAATGGCAAGCTCGTCGATGTCTCCAGCGTACCAAACTCGAGAAATATCACAAATAAATTAAATATTAATTTACATTAATAAATATTTTTGTGTCCCGACCAGGAATCGAACCCGGTACCTCCGAGTCTAAGTCCACGGACTTAACCGCTAGACCACGGAGGCAGTTAAAAATAAATAAAAACTTTAGACAATTACCTTATTAGATAGAAAATAATACTTGTTACAGTGCATAGGCGACCTTAATGTTTAAAAAAACATTTAACTAACAGCTAACCTTTGGGAGAAGTAACCAGGGATTGTAAGGTACATGACCGCTAATGGTTGAGATAAAGAGATTTATTTAATAATAAAACGTCCAAATATATAATAAAACTAGTTGTTTCGTACTGCACGGCCCACGAGTGGACCGTGGGGATTGTCGTGAGCGTGGTCTGCTTTGTGTGTTATTGTACTTAAAAAAAATCCCTATCGAAATCTCTAGTGAGATTGGTACCAAAATCGTTAGCTTAAACTTAATAAAACAATCTAGGCAAAGCTTTGTTGCTGTTGTACTTTAAAAAAATCCCTATCGAAATCTCTAGTGAGATTGGTATTGGTAAATCGTTTGCTAAAACTCAATAAAACAATTTAGTCAAAGTAATTAAAATACTAAAATTGTAATGTTTAAAATAAAATATGTTTGATCCTAAACCTCGATAACAAATCCCTGTCGAAATCTTAATTACATTTGGGATCAAATTGGTAAATTACAACTTGATAAAACATTTCAATGGAAAACTCATTAAAAATCAAAAACTACAGTGAGGATTGTCGTGAGCGTGGTCTGCTTTGTGTACTCATAGATTGTACTTTTAAAAAAATCCCTATCGATATTTATTTTTAAATTGGAATCAAAATCGTTAGCTGAAAGTCAATAAAACAATTTAGTCAAAGTTATTAAAATACTACAATTTAAATGTCTAAAATAAAATATGTTTGATCCTAAAGCTCGATAACAAATTCCTGTCGAAATTGAATTGAATTTGGGATTAAAATCGTCAATTTCCACCTGATAAAATATTGCAATCGATAAGTCATCAGTTCTTCAGAAATGTCGCACAATCGCCAACCTCCCTTCGCTCGGTGCACCGTGGGGATTGTCGTGAGCGTGGTCTGCTTTGTGTGTTATTGTATTCGATAAAAAATCTAGATTGTTACTTTTCTAATCGATAATTATGATCAAAATCGTTAGCTAAAACTCGATAAAAGAATCTAGTCAAAGTTTTTAAAAGACTAAAATTTATATGTCTAAAATAAAATATGATTGATCCTAAACCTCGATAATAAATTCCTGTCGAAATCTTAATTAAATGAGGGATCAAAATGGTAAATTACCACTTGATAAAATATTGCAATCGATAAGTTAATAAAAATCAAAAAGTAAAGTGAGGTTTGTCGTGAGCGTGGTCTGCTTTGTGTACTCGTAGATTGTACTTTTAAAAAAATCCCTACCGATATTTATTTTTAAATTGGGATCAAAATCGTTAGCTAAAACTCAATAAAACAATCTAGTCAAAGTTTTTAAAAGACTAAAATATAAATGTTTAAAATAAAATTTGTTTGATCCTAAACCTCGATAACAAATCCCTGTCGAAATCTAGATTACATTTGGGATCAAATTGGTAAATTACAACTTGATAAAATATTTCAATGGAAAACTCATTAAAAATCAAAAACTACAGTGAGGATTGTCGTGAGCGTGGTCTGCTTTGTGTACTCGTAGGTTGTACTTTAAAAAAAATCCTATTGATAATTATTTTTTAATTGGGATCAAAATCGTTAGCTAAAACTTAATAAAACAATCAAGTCAAAGTTATTAAAATACTAAAATTTAAATGTCTAAAATAAAATATGTTTGATCCTGAAGCTCGATAACAAATTCCTGTCCAAATCTTAATTGAATTTGGGATCAAAATCGTCAATTTCCACTTGATAAAATATTGCAATCGATAAGTCAATAAAACACAAAAAGTACAGTGGGGATTGTCGTGGGCGCGGTATGCTTTGTATATATTGTTGTCCTTTACAAAATATACCTGTCAAAAATCAGTGTATCGATAAAATATCCCTATTAATATTTCTTTTAAGTAGTTACATAGAAATCCTTTAGCGTCACACCAGAATGACTACTTAAATTTTATCATTAACTTTATTGCAGGTCACAATACTCAGTTCCTCCTAAATGTCGCACACTCGCCAACCTCGCTTCGCTCGGTTAGCTCCTGTGGCTCCATAGTATAATTTTTGAATGAAAAAATAGAAAAAGGGGTAACAATTTAAAATAAAGTTAACATTACCTCGTCTCCAAGAGTCCTCTACAACATTAGTTTAAGCACCCCCCACCTATCTGTTATAGTTTCATGGGAACCCGTCAGCGTTAAATCAGAATGATTACTTAAAATTTTCCAATGACTTTATTGCAGGTCACTATACTCAGTTTCTCCTAAATGTCGCACACTCGCCAACCTCGCTTCGCTCGGTTAGCTCCTGTGGCTCCATAGTATGATTTTGATATAAAAAAATTGATAATACTTTACAAAAAATCCCTGTCGAAAATCAATGTATCGATAAAATATCCCTATTAATATTTCTTATAAGTTGATACATGGGAAACCCTTTAGCATCACACCAGCTTGACTACTTAAATTTTATCATTAACTTTATTGCAGGTCACTATACTCAGTTCCTCCTAAATGTCGCACACTCGCCAACCTCGCTTCGCTCGGTTAGCTCCTGTGACTCCATAGTATAATTTTAGTATAAAAAAATAGATAATACTTTACAAAAAGTCCCTGTCGAAAATCAATGTATCGATGAAATATCCCTATTAATATTTCTTATAAGTTGTTACATGGGAACCCGTCAGCGTCACACCAGAATGACTACTTAAATTTTATCATTAACTTTATTGCAGGTCACAATACTCAGTTCCTCCTAAATGTCGCACACTCGCCAACCTCGCTTCGCTCGGTTAGCTCCTGTGGCTCCATAGTATAATTTTTGTATGAAAAAATAGAAAAAGGGGTAACAATTTGAAATAAAGTTAACATTACCTCGTCTCCAAGAGTCCTCTACAACATTAGTTTAAGCACCCCCCACCTATCTGTTATAGTTTCATGAGAACCCGTCAGCGTTAAATCAGAATGATTACTTAAATTTTTCCAATGACTTTATTGCAGGTCACTATACTCAGTTTCTCCTAAATGTTTGGCTCCATAGTATGATTTTGGTATAAAAAAATTGATAATACTTTACAAAAAATCCATGTCGAAAATCAATGTATCAATAAAATATCCCTATTAATATTTCTTATAAGTTGTTACATGGGGACCCGTCAGCGTCACACCAGAATGACTACATAAATTTTATTATTAACTTTATTGCAGGTCACTATACTTAGTTCCTTCTAAATGTCGCACACTCGCCAACCTCGCTTCGCTCGGTTAGCTCCTGTAGCTCCATGGCATAATTTTTGTATGTTGAATTTAAAAAAATTTGGAAATAAAAAAAAAAAGTTTACATCTCCTCGTCTCCAAGGGTCCTCTACAACATTAGTGTAAGCACTTCCTACCCATCTCTTATAGTTTCATGGGAACCCGTGAGCGTTACATCAGAATGACAACTTAATTTTCTTCAATATCTTTTTTGCAGGTTACTATACTCAGTTCTTCATAAATGTCGCACACTCGCCAACCTCGCTTCGCTCGGTTAGCTCCTGAAGCTCCAAGGCCTAATTTTTGTATGGAGAATTTTAAAAATGTTGGAAATAAAAAAAAAAGTTTACATCACCTCGTCTCCAAGAGTCCTCTACAACATTAGTTTCGGCACCCACCACCCATCTCTTATAGTTTCATGGGAATCCGTGAGCGTTACATCAGGATGACTACTTAAATTTCTCCAATATCTTTTTTGCAGGTTACTATACTCAGTTCTTCATAAATGTCGCACACTCGCCAACCTCGCTTCGCTCGGTTAGCTCCTGTAGCTGCATGGCATAATTTTTATATGGAAAATTTTTAAAAAGTTGAAAATTAAAAAAAAAAGTTTACATCTCCTCGTCTCCAAGGGTCCTCTACAACATTAGTTTAAGCACTTCCTACCCATCTCTTATAATTTCATGGGAACCCGTGAGCGTTACATCAGGATGACTACTTTAATTTCTCCAATATCTTTTTTGCAGGTTACTATACTCTGTTTTTCATAAATGTCGCACACTCGCCAACCTCGCTTCGCTCGGTTAGCTCCTGTAGCTCCATGGCATAATTTTTATATGGAGAATTTTTAAAAAGTTGGAAATAAAAAAAAAAAGTTTACATCTCCTCGTCTCCAAGGGTCCTCTACAATATTAGTTTCGGCACCCACCACCCATCTCTTATAGTTTCATGGGAACCCGTGAGCGTTACATCAGGATGACTACTTAAATTTCTCCAATATCTTTTTTGCAGGTTATAATACTCAGTTCTTCATAAATGTCGCACACTCGCCAACCTCGCTACGCTCGGTTAGCTCCTGTAGCTCCATGGCCTAATTTTTGTATAGAGAATTAAAAAATATTGGAAATTAAAAAAAAAAAAGTTTACGTCTCCTCGTCTCCAAGGGTCCTCTACAACATTAGTTTTGGCACCCACCACCCATCTCTTATAGTTTCATGGGAACCCATCAGCGTTACACCAGGATGACTACTTATGTTTCTCAAATATCTTTTTTGCAGGTTACTATACTCAGTTCTTCATAAATGTCGCACACTCGCCAACCTCGCTTCGCTCGGTTAGCTCCTGTAGCTCCATGGCCGAATTTTTGTATGAAAAAAAAAAACCTTGGAAATTAAAAAAAAAAAGTTTACATCACCTCGTCTCCAAGAGTCCTCTACAACATTAGTTTAAGCATCCCCCACCTATCTGTTATAGTTTCATGGGAACCCTACAGCGTTAAATCAGAATGATTACTTAAATTTCTCCAATGACTTTATTGCAGGTCACTATACTCAGTTTCTCCTAAATGTCGCACACTCACCAACCTCGTTTCGCTCGGTTAGCTCCTGTGGCTCCATAGTATAATTTTGGTATAAAAAAATAGATAATACTTTACAAAAAATCCATGTCGAAAATCAATGTATCGATAAAATATCCCTATTAATATTTCTTATAAGTTGTTACATGGGGACCCGTCAGCGTCACACCAGAATGACAACTTAATTTTCTCCAATATCTTTTTTGCAGGTTACTATACTCAGTTCTTCATAAATGTCGCACACACGCCAACCTCGCTTCGCTCGGTTAGCTCCTGTAGCTCCATGGCATAATTTTTGTATGGAGAATTTTAAAAAAGTGGAAAATAAAAAAAAAAAAGTTTACATCACCTCGTCTCCAAGGGTCCTCTAAAACATTAGTTCCGGCACCCACCACCTATCTCTTATAGTTTCATGGGAACCCGTCAGCGTTACATCAAAATGACTACTTAAATTTCTCCAATATCTTTTTTGCAGGTTACTATACTCAGTCTTTCATAAATGTCGCACACTCGCCAACCTCGCTTCGCTCGGTTAGCTCCTGTAGGTCCATGGCCTAATTTTTGTATAGAGAATTTTTAAAAATAGGAAAATTAAAAAAAAAAGTTTACATCACCTCGTCTTCAAGGGTCCTCTAAAACATTAGTTTCGCACCCACTACCTATCTCTTATAGTTTCATGGGAACCCGTCAGCGTTACATTAGAATGACTACTTAAATTTCTCCAATATATTTTTTGCAGGTTACTATACTCAGTTCTTCATAAATGTCGCACACTTGCCAACCTCGCTGCGCTCGGTTAGCTCCTGTAGCTCCATGGCCTAATTTTTGTATGGAGAATTTTTAAAAAGTGGAAAATTAAAAAAAAAAAGTTTACATCACCTCGTCTCCAAGGGTCCTCTACAACATTAGTTTTGGCACCCACCACCCATCTCGTATAGTTTCATGGGAACCCGTCAGCGTTACATCAGGATGACTACCTAAATTTCTCCAATATCTTTTTTGCAGGTTACTATACTCAGTTCTTTATAAATGCCGCACACTCGCCAACCTCGCTGCGCTCGGTTAGCTCCTGTAGCTCCATGGCCTAATTTTTGTATGGAGAATTTTTAAAAAGTGGAAAATTAAAAAAAAAAAGTTTACTGCACCTCGTCTCCAAAAGTCCTCTAAAACATTAGTTTCGGCACCCACTACCTATCTCTTATAGTTTCATGGGAACCCGTCAGCGTTACATCAGAATGACTACTTAAATTTCTCCAATATATTTTTTGCAGGTTACTATACTCAGTTCTTCATAAATGTCGCACAATTGCCAACCTCGCTGCGCTCGGTTAGCTCCTGTAGCTCCATGGCCTAATTTTTGTATGAAGAATTTTTAAAAAGAGAAAAATTTAAAAAAAAAGATTACATGACCTCGTCTCCAAGGGTCCTCTACAACATTAGTTTTGGCACCCACAACCCATCTCGTATAGTTTCATAGGAACTCGTCAGCGTTACATCAGGATGACTACCTAAATTTCTCCAATATCTTTTTTGCAGGTTACTATACTCAGTTCTTTATAAATGTCGCACACTCGCCAACCTCGCTGCGCTCGGTTAGCTCCTGTAGCTCCATGGCCGAATTTTTGTATGAAAAAAAAAAAAACTTGAGAACTTAAAAAAAAAAAGTTTACATCACCTCGTCTCCAAGAGTCCTCTACAACATTAGTTCCGGCACCCACCACCTATCTCTTATGGTTAACTTGGAACCCGTCAGCGATTCATGAGAATGAAGATTCCATACCCCTTTGTGACCTTCTTTGAATAAAAAATGATAAAATCTTTGCAAATATCGTAATTTTGAAAGTAGCAATCTTTTCGTTTGGCTACTACAGTTTTTTGAAAATTTTGTATGGTGAAAAAAAAAAAAAAAGGGAAATTAAAAAAAAAAAAAACACTTTTCCTCGTCTCCAATGGTTTCCTACATGGGGTTAAATTTAGCACGACTTCCCGTTCCTGGTTCCCTACGAACCCCTCAATGTTACATCGAGATAGACTTCTTAAAAAATATTGAAGACCTTTTTGAAATACCATTTTTTCCCGGGCATACAACCAGCTAAAGAACGCCTCTCTACCTACGCTCAGCTGGTGCCGGTGAGTGCTCAAAGTCAACTTTTAATCAGAAAAAAAAAAAAAGTCCGAATTAAAAAAAAAAAAAGTCACGACACCTCGTCTCCCAGGGTCCTTTATGACATTTGCTTGAACACCCCCCGACTATCTCTTATGGTTCCCTGGGAACCCATGGACGTTTCATCAAAATGACAACTCTGCCCCCCTAAAGTCATAGCGCCTCTTCACCAGGCCCAACTGTATACAAATATCAATACACTTCAACTATTGCTCCTTTCGTATGGTCCCCAGAAGAGGGGGAAGATTTTGTATGAAAAAAAAAAAAAAAACGCGAATTTAAAAAAAAAAACACGACGTCACCTCGTCTCCCAGGGTCCTCCACAACATTAGTTCCGGCACCTCCCCCCTAACTATAGCCGTTTTCCGGGAACCCTCATCGACTTTTTTCCCTGGTGTAAAACTTCGGATATTGGATTTTTCCCATAGGTTTGAGCACCATAGCAATACGATCCGATAGCCGCCTAACCCCCAACTATGACAGTTTTGGCCCTGTATTTCTGTCAGTGAGTGGTAATTAGAGCTTTATATATATAACTAGTTGTTTCGTACTGCACGGCCCACGAGTGGACCGTGGGGATTGTCGTGAGCGTGGTCTGCTTTGTGTCTGTTGTACTTTAAAAAAATCCCTATCGATATTTATTTTAAATTGGGATCAAAATCGTTGGCTAAAACTCAATAAAAAAATCTAGTCAAAGTTATTAAAATGCTAATATTTAAATGTTTAAAATAAAATATGTTTGATCCTAAACCTCGATAATAAATCCCTGTCGAAATCTTAATTACATTTGGAATCAAATTCGTAAATTACAACTTGATAAAATATCTCAATGGAAAACTCATTAAAAATCAAAAACTACAATGAGGATTGTCGTGAGCGAGGTCTGCTTTGTATACTCGTAGTTGTTTATGACTACTTAAATTTTATTATTAACTTTATTGCAGGTCACTATACTCAGTTCCTCCTAAATGTCGCACACTCGCCAACCTCGCTTCGCTCGGTTAGCTCCTGTAGCTCCTTGGCATAATTTTTGTATGTTGAATTTAAAAAAATTTGGAAAAAAAAAAAAAGTTTACATCTCCTCGTCTCCAAGGGTCCTCTACAACATTAGTGTAAGCACTTCCTACCCATCTCTTATAGTTTCATGGGAACCCGTGAGCGTTACATCAGAATGACAACTTAATTTTCTCCAATATCTTTTTTGCAGGTTACTATACTCAGTTCTTCATAAATGTCGCACACTCGCCAACCTCGCTTCGCTCGGTTAGCTCCTATAGCTCCCTGGCATAATTTTTATATGGAGAATTTTTAAAAAGTTGAAAATTAAAAAAAAAAGTTTTCATCTCCTCGTCTCCAAGGGTCCTCTACAACATTAGTTTAAGCACTTCCTACCCATCTCTTATAGTTTCATGGGAACCCGTGAGCGTTACATCAGGATGACTACTTAAATTTCTCCAATATCTTTTTTGCAGGTTACAATTCTCAGTTCTTCATAAATGTTGCACACTCGCCAACCTCGCTGCGCTCGGTTAGCTCCAATATATAAAGAATTTTTAAAAAGTGGAAAATTAAAAAAAAAAGTTTACATCACCTCGTCTCCAAGGGTCCTCTAAAACATTAGTTTCGGCACCCACTACCTATCTCTTATAGTTTCATGGGAACCCGTCAGCGTTACATCAAAATAACTACTTAAATTTCTCCAATATATTTTTTGCAGGTTACTATACTCAGTTCTTCATAAATGTCGCACACTTGCCAACCTCGCTGCGCTCGGTTAGCTCCTGTAGCTCCATGGCCTAATTTTTGTATGGAGAATTTTTAAAAATTGGAAAAAAAAAAAAAAAAAGTTTACATTACCTCGTCTCCAAGGGTCCTCTACAACATTAGTTTTGGCACCCACCACCCATCTCGTATAGTTTCATGGGAACCCGTCAGCGTTACATCAGGATGACTACCTAAATTTCTCCAATATCTTTTTTGCAGGTTACTATACTCAGTTCTTTATAAATGTCGCACACTCGCCAACCTCGCTGCGCTCGGTTAGCTCCTGTAGCTCCATTGCATAATTTTTGTATAAAAAAATTCAAAAAAGTAGGAAATTAAAAAAAAAAAGTTTTCATCACCTCGTCTCCAAGGGTGCTCTACAACATTAGTTTAAGCACTTCCTACCCATCTCTTATAGTTTCATAGGAACCCGTGAGCGTTACATCAGGATGCCTACTAAAATTTCTGCAATCACTTTTTTGCAGGTCACTATACTCAGTTCTTTATAACTGTCGCACACTCGCCAACCTCGCTTCGCTCGGTTAGCTCCTGTAGCTCCATGGCATATTTTTTGTATGAAAAAAAAAAGATTGGAAATTAAAAAAAAAAAGTTTACAACACCTCGTCTCCCAGGGTCCTCTACAACATTAGTTTAAGCACTTCCTATTCATCTCTTATAGTTTCATGGGAACCCGTCAGCGTTACATCAGAATAATTACTTAAATTTCTCGAATGACTTTATTGCAGGTAACTATACTCAGTTCTTCATAAATGTCGCACACTCGCCAACCTCGCTTCGCTCGGTTAGCTCCTGTAGCTCCATGGCATATTTTTTGTATGAAAAAAAAAACATTGGAAATTAAAAAAAAAAAGTTTACAACACCTCGTCTCCCAGGGTCCTCTACAACATTAGTTTAAGCACTTCCTACCCATCTCTTATAGTTTCATGGGAACCCGTGAGCGTTACTTCAGGATGACTACTTAAATTTCTCCAATATCTTTTTTGCAGGTTACAATTCTCAGTTCTTCATAAATGTTGCACACTCGCCAACCTCGCTGCGCTCGGTTAGCTCCTGTAGCTCCATGGCCTGATTTTTGTATGGAGAATTTTTAAACAGTGGAAAATTAAAAAAAAAAAGTTTACATCACCTCGTCTCCAAGGGTCCTCTACAACATTAGTTCCGGCACCCACCACCAATCTCTTATAGTTTCATGGGAACCCGTCAGCGTTACGTCAGAATGATTACATAAATTTCTCCAATATGTTTTTTGCAGGTTACTATACTCAGTTCTTCATAAATGTCGCATAATCGCCAACCTCGCTGCGCTCGGTTAGCTCCTGTAGCTCCATGGAATAATTTTTGTATGGAGAATTTTTAAAAAGTGGAAAATTAAAAAAAAAAAGTTTACATCACCTCGTCTCCAAGGGTCCTATACAACATTAGTTCCGGCACCCACCACCTATCTCTTATAGTTTCATGGGAACCCGTCAGCGTTTCATCAGAATGACTACTTAAATTTCTCCAATATCTTTTTTGCCGTTTACTATACTCAGTTCTTTATAAATGTCGCACACTCGCCAACCTCGCTTCGCTCGGTTAGCTCCTGTAGCTCCATGGAATAATTTTTGTATGGAGAATTTTTAAAAAGTGGAAAATTAAAAAAAAAAAGTTTACATCACCTCGTCTCCAAGGGTCCTATACAACATTAGTTCCGGCACCCACCACCTATCTCTTATAGTTTCATGGGAACCCGTCAGCGTTTCATCAGAATGACTACTTAAATTTCTCCAATATCTTTTTTGCCGTTTACTATACTCAGTTCTTTATAAATGTCGCACACTCGCCAACCTCGCTTCGCTCGGTTAGCTCCTGTAGCTCCATGGCCTAATTTTTGTATGGAGAATTTTTAAAAAGTTGGAAATAAAAAAAAAAAAGTTTACATCACCTCGTCTCCAAGGGTCCTCTACAACATTAGTTCAGACACCCACCTCCCATCTCTTATAGTTTCATGGGAACCCGTCAGCGTTACATCAGAATGACTACTTATTTTTCTCCAATATCTTTTTTGCAGGTTACTATACTCACACTCGCCAACCTCGCTGCGCTCGGTTAGCTCCTGTAGCTCCATGGCCGAATTTTTGTATGAAAAAAAAAAAACTTTGGAAATTAAAAAAAAAAAGTTTACATCACCTCGTCTCCAAGGGTCCTCTATAACATTAGTTCCGGCACCCACCACCTATCTCTTACGGTTAACTCGGAACCCGTCAGCGATTCATCAGAATGATGATTCATTACCCCTTAGTGACCTTCCTAGGATAAAAAATGATGAAAGCTTTACAAATATCGTAATTTTAAAAGTAGCAATCTTTTGGTTTGGCTACAACAGTTTTTTTAAAAAAATGTATGAAAAAAAAAATCAAAAATTGGAAATTAAAAAAAAAAAAAAAACTTTTCCTCGTCTCCACACGTTTCCTACACGTAGTTAAAATTAGCACGACTTGCCATTCCTGGTTGCATCGGAACCCCTCATCGTTACATGAGGATGTGTACCTAAAAATCATTTAAGACTTTTTGTGATATGGGGTGACCCACGTGACTACAACCAGCCAAAAATGGGCATTCTGGGTATGCTCCAAGTATGCTCTGCGAGTGCTCAAAGTCGGCCGCGAATGCAAAAAAAAAAAAAAATGGGAATTTAAAAAAAAAAAAGTCACCACACCTCGTCTCCAGAAGCCCTCTCCAAAATTGGGTTCTAGCGTTTTTCGCTATCTTTCATGGTTTCCTGGGAACCCGTCAGCGTCAAATCAGGTTCACTTTTAAAATTTCATTGATGACACTTTTGCTGTTCATCAGCCCCAAGTGTATGCAACCATGCCAAATTTGCAGTTGTCACTTGGCAGGTTTCGCTTCTACGAGCCTCCAAAGTACGTGTTTCGACTTTTGTATGAAAAAAAAAAAAAATCGCGGAATTTAAAAAAAAAAATGTGACGTCACCCCCTCTCCCAGGGTCCTTTATGACATTTGCTTGAGCACCCCCCGACTACCTCTTACGGTTCTCCGGGAACCCCTCGACGTTACATCAAAATGACGCTTCAGCCCCCCTCGAGGACCTTTGTCGTATTAATCAAGACAAAGTCTATACAAAATTTGCAATTTGGCAAGTTGTGCTCTTTTCGTTTGACCCACAAAGTTTTTCAAAAATTTCCATACAAAAAAACAAAAGAATTTTGGAATTTAAAAAAAAAACCATGACGTCACCTCGTCTCCGAGGGTCCTCTACAAAGTTTGTTCGAGCACCCCCCCTCCAACTATCACCGTTTCCCCGGAACCCTCACCTACTTTTTTCCCTGATGGAAAGTCCAGAATGTCGGATTTTTCCCATTGGTTTGAGCACCATACCTATATGATCCGATCATCACCCAACCCCCAACTATTACAGTTTTGGCCCTGTATTTCTGTCAGTGAGTGGTAATTAGAGCTTTATATAATATAACTAGTTGTTTCGTACTGCACGGCCCACGAGTGGACCGTGGGGATTGTCGTGAGCGTGGTCTGCTTTGTGTGTTATTGTATTAGTTGTAATCGATTAAAAAATCTACATTGTTACTTTTCTAATCGATAATTATGATCAAATCGTTAGCTAAAACTCAATAAAACAATCTAGTCAAAGTTTTTAAAAGACTAAAATTTATGTCTAAAATAAAATATGTTTGATCCTAAACCTCGATAACAAATCCCTGTCGAAATCTTGATTACATTTGGGATCAAATTGGTAAATTACAACTTGATAAAATATTTCAATGGAAAACTCATTAAAAATCAAAAACTACAGTGAGGATTGTCGTGAGCGTGGTCTGCTTTGTGTACTCGTAGGTTGTACTTTAAAAAAAACCCTATTGATAATTATTTTGAAATTGGGATCAAAATCGTTAGCTAAAACTCAATAAAACAATCAAGTCAAAGTTATTAAAATACTAAAATTTAAATGTCTAAAATAAAATATGTTTGATCCTAAAGCTCGATAACAAATTCCTGTCGAAATCTTAATTGAATTTGGGATCAAAATCGTCAATTTCCACCTGATAAAATATTGCAATCGATAACTCAATAATATAAGTTCTTTAGAAAAGAAACTCCATGGCATATTTTTTATATGAAGAATTTAAAAAAGTTAAAAATTAAAAAAAAAGTTTACATCTCTTCGCCTCCAAGGGTCCTCTAGAACATTAGTTTAAGCACTTCCTACCCATCTCTTATAGTTTCATGGGAACCCGTCAGCGTTACATCAGGATGACTACATAAATTTCTCCAATTACTTTTTTGCAGGTTACTATACTCAGTTCTTTATAAATGTCGCACACTTGCCAACCTCGCTTCGCTCGGTTAGCTCCTGTAGCTCCATTGCATAATTTTTGTATAAAAAAAATCAAAAAAGTAGGAAATTAAAAAAAAAGTTTTTATCACCTCGTCTCCAAGGGTCCTCTACAACATTAGTTAAGACACCCACCACCCATGTCTTATAGTTTCATGGGAACCCGTCAGCGTTACATCAGAATGACTACTTAAATTTCTCAAATATCTTTTTTGCAGGTTACTATACTCAGTTCTTCATAAATGTCGCACACTCGCCAACCTCGCTGCGCTCGGTTAGCTCCTGTAGCTCCATGGCCTAATTTTTGTATGGAGAATTTTTGAAAAGTTGGAATATAAAAAAAAAAGTTTACATCACCTCGTCTCCAAGGGTCCTCTACAACATTAGTTTCGGCACCCACCACCTATCTCTTATAGTTTTATGGGAACCCGTGAGCGTTACATCAGGATGACTACTTAAATTTCTCCAATATCTTTTTTGCAGGTTACTATACTCAGTTCTTCATAAATGTCGCACACTCGCCAACCTCGCTGCGCTCGGTTAGCTCCTGTTGCTCATGGCCGAATTTTTGTATGAAAAAAAAAAACTTTGGAAATTAAAAAAAAAAAGTTTACATATCCTCGTCTCCAAGGGTCCTCTACAACATTAGTTTAAGCACTTCCTACCCATCTCTTATAGTTTCATGGGAACCCGTCAGCGTTACATCAGGATGACTACTTAAATTTCTCCAATATCTTTTTTGCAGGTTACTATACTCAGTTCTTCATAAATGTCGCACACTCGCCAACCTCGCTGCGCTCGGTTAGCTCCTGTTGCTCATGGCCGAATTTTTGTATGAAAAAAAAAAACTTTGGAAATTAAAAAAAAAAAGTTTACATATCCTCGTCTCCAAGGGTCCTCTACAACATTAGTTCAGACACCCACCACCCATCTCTTATAGTTTCATGGGAACCCGTCAGCGTTACATCAGAATGACTACTTAAATTTCTCCAATATCTTTTTTGCAGGTTACTATACTCAGTTCTTCATAAATGACGCACACTCGCCAACCTCGCTGCGCTCGGTTAGCTCCTGTAGCTCCATGGCCGAATTTTTGTATGAAAAAAAAAAAACTTTGGAAATTAAAAAAAAAAAGTTTACATCACCTCGTCTCCAAGGGTCCTCTACAACATTAGTTTCGGCACCCACCACCTATCTCTTACGGTTAACTCGGAACCCGTCAGCGATTCATCAGAATGATGATTCATTACCCCTTAGTGACCTTCCTACGATAAAAAATGATGAAAGCTTTACAAATATAGTAATTTTAAAAGTAGCAATCTTTTGGTTTGGCTACAACAGTTTTTTTAAAAAAATGTATGAAAAAAAAAATCAAAAATTGGAAATTTAAAAAAAAAAAAAAACTTTTCCTCGTCTCCACACGTTTCCTACACGTAGTTAAAATTAGCACGACTTGCCATTCCTGGTTGCATCGGAACCCCTCATCGTTACATGAGGATGTGTACCTAAAAATCATTTAAGACTTTTTGTGATATGGGGTGACCCACGTGACTACAACCAGCCAAAAATGGGCATTCTGGGTATGCTCGAAGTATGCTCTGTGAGTGCTCAAAGTCGGCCGCGAATGCAAAAAAAAAAAAAAATGGGAATTTAAAAAAAAAAAAGTCACCACACCTCGTCTCCAGAAGCCCTCTCCAAAATTGGGTTCTAGCGTTTTTCGCCATCTCTTATGGTTTCCTGGGAACCCGTCAGCGTCACATCAGGTTCACTTTTAAAATTTCATTGATGACACTTTTGCTGTTCATCAGCCGCCAGTGTATGCAACCATGCCAAATTTGCAGTTGTCACTTGGCAGGTTTCGCTTCTACGAGCCTCCAAAGTACGTGTTTCGACTTTTGTATGAAAAAAAAAAAAAATCGCGGAATTAAAAAAAAAAAATGTGACGTCACCCCCTCTCCCAGGGTCCTTTATGACTTTTGCTTGAGCACCCCCCGACTACCTCTTACGGTTCTCCGGGAACCCCTCGACGTTACATCAAAATGACGCCTCAGCCCCCCTTGATGACCTTCCTCGTAATAAACAGGACGAAATCTATACAAAAATCGCAATTTGGCAAGTTGTGCTCTTTTCGTTTGACCCACAAAGTTTTTCAAAAATTTCCATACAAAAAAACAAAAGAATTTTGGAATTTAAAAAAAAAACCATGACGTCACCTCGTCTCCCAGGGTCCTCTACAAAGTTTGTTCGAACACCCCCCCCCTAACTATAACCGTTTCGTCGGAACCGTCACCGACTTTTTTCCCTGATGGAAAGTCTTGGTTTTCAGATTTTTCCCATAGGTTTGAGCACGATACCTATACGATCCGATCATCACCCAACCCCCAACTATTACAGTTTTGGCCCTGTATTTCTGTCAGTGAGTGGTAATTAGAGCTTTATATAATATAACTAGTTGTTTCGTACTGCACGGCCCACGAGTGGACCGTGGGGATTGTCGTGAGCGTGGTCTGCTTTGTGTTAGTTGTAATCGATACAACAATCTACATTGTTACTTTTCTAATCGATTATTATGATCAAATCGTTAGCTAAAACTCAATAAAACAATCTAGTCAAAGTTTTTAAAAGACTAAAATTTAAATGTTTCAAATATATATGTTTGATCCTAAACCTCGATAACAAATTTCTGTCAAAATCTTAATGAATTTGGGATTAAAATCGTCAATTACGTCTTGATAAAATATTGCAATCGATAAGTCAATAAAAAACTTAAAACGTACAGTTGTGATTGCCGTGAGCGCGGTATGCTTTGTATATATTGTTGTACTTTACAAAAAATCCCTGTCGAAAATTAGTACATCGATAAAACATCCCCATTAATATTTCTTATAAGTTGTTACATGGAAACCCTTTAGCGTCACACCAGAATGACTACTTAATTTTTTTAATTAACTTTATTGCAGGTCACTAAACTCAGTTCCTCCTAAATGTCGCACACTCGCCAACCTCGCTTCGCTTGGTTAGCTCCTGTGGCTCCATAGTGTAATTTTTGTATAAAAAATAGAAAAGGGGTATCAATTTAAAAAACGTTTACATCACCTCGTCTCCAAGGGTCCTCTAAAATATTAGTTCCGGCACCCACCACCTATCTCTTATAGTTTCATGGGAACCCGTCAGCGTTACATCAGAATGACTACTTAAATTTCTCCAATATCTTTTTTGCAGGTAACTATACTCAGTTCTTCATAAATGTCGCACACTCGCCAACCTCGCTGCGCTCGGTTAGCTCCTGTTGCTCCATGGCCGAATTTTTGTATGGAGAATTTTTAAAAAGTGGAAAATTAAAAAAAAATGTTTACATCACCTGGTCTCCAAGGGTCCTCTAAAACATTAGTTCCGGCTCTCACCACCTATCTCTTATAGTTTAATGAGAACCCGTCAGCGTTACATCAGGATGACTACTAAAATTTCTACATTGAATTTTTCGCAGGTCACTTTACTCAGTTCTTTATAAATGTCGCACACTCGCCAACCTCGCTGCGCTCGGTTAGCTCCTGTAGCTCCATGGCCGAATTTTTGTATGAAAAAAAAAAAACTTTGGAAATTAAAAAAAAAAGTTTACATCACCTCGTCTCCAAGGGTCCTCTAAAACATTAGTTTCGGCACCCACCACCTATCTCATATAGTTTCATGGGAACCCGTCAGCGTTACATCAGAATGACTACTTAAATTTCTCCAATATCTTTTTTGCAGGTTACTATACTCAGTTCTTCATAAATGTCGCACACTCGCCAACCTCGCTGCGCTCAGTTAGCTCCTGTAGCTCAATAGCCCAATTTTTGTATGGAGATTTTTTAAAAAGTGAAAAATTAAAAAAAAAAGTTTACATCACCTCGTCTCCAAGGGTCCTCTAAAACATTAGTTTCGGCACCCACCACCTATCTCTTATTGTTTCATGGGAACCCGTCAGCGTTACATCAGAATGACTACTTAAATTTCTCCAATATCTTTTTTGCAGGTTACTATACTCATTTCTTCATAAATGTCGCACACTCGCCAACCTCGCTGCGCTCGGTTAGCTCCTGTAGCTCCATGGCCTAATTTTTGTATGAAAAAAAAAAAAACCTTGGAAATTAAAAAAAAAAAGTTTACATCACCTCGTCTCCAAGGGTCCTCTAAAACATTAGTTCCGGCACCCACCACCTATCTCTTATAGTTTCATGGGAACCCGTCAGCGTTACATCAGAATGACTACTTAAATTTCTCTAATATATTTTTTGCAGGTTATAATACTGAGTTCTTCATAAATGTCGCACACTCGCCAACCTCGCTTCGCTCGGTTAGCTCCTGTAGCTCAATGGCTTAATTTTTGTATGGAGAATTTTTAAAAAGTTGGAAATTAAAAAAAAAAAGTTTACATCACCTCGTCTCCAAGGGTCCTCTACAACATTAGTTTAGACACCCACCACCCATCTCTTATAGTTTCATGGGAACCCGTCAGCGTTACATCAGAATGACTACTTAAATTTCTCCAATATCTTTTTTGCAGGTAACTTTACTCAGTTCTTCATAAATGTCGCACACTCGCCAACCTCGCTGCGCTCGGTTAGCTCCTGTAGCTGCATGACCGAATTTTTGTATGAAAAAAAAAAAACTTTAGAAATTAAAAAAAAAAAGTTTACATCACCTCGTCTCCAAGGGTCCTCTACAACATTAGTTCCGGCACCCACCACCTATCTCTTACGGTTAACTCGGAACCCGTCAGCGATTCATCAGAATGATGATTCATTACCCCTTAGTGACCTTTCTAGGATAAAAAATGATGAAAGCTTTACAAATATCGTAATTTTAAAAGTAGCAATCTTTTTGTTTGGCTACAACAGTTTTTTTTTTAAAATGTATGAAAAAAAAAAACAAAAATTGGAAATTAAAAAAAAAAAAAAAACTTTTCCTCGTCTCCACACGTTTCCTACACGTAGTTAAAATTAGCACGACTTGCTATTCCTGGTTGCATCGGAACCCCTCATCGTTACATGAGGATGTCTACCTAAAAATCATTTAAGACTTTTTGTGATATGGGGTGACCCACGTGACTACAACCAGCCAAAAATGGGCATTCTGGGTATGCTCGAAGTATGCTCTGTGAGTGCTCAAAGTCGGCCGCGAATGCAAAAAAAAAAAAAAATGGGAATTTAAAAAAAAAAAAGTCACCACACCTCGTCTCCAGAAGCCCTCTCCAAAATTGGGTTCTAGCGTTTTTCGCCATCTCTTATGGTTTCCTGGGAACCCGTCAGCGTCACATCAGGTTTACTTTTAAAATTTCATTGATGACACTTTTGCTGTTCATCAGCCCCCAGTGTATGCAACCATGCCAAATTTGCAGTTGTCACTTGGCAGGTTTCGCTTCTACGAGCCTCCAAAGTACGTGTTTCGACTTTTGTATGAAAAAAAAAAAAAATCGCGGAATTTAAAAAAAAAAAAGTGACGTCACCCCCTCTCCCAGGGTCCTTTATGACATTTGCTTGAGCACCCCCCGACTACCTCTTACGGTTCTCCGGGAACCCCTGGACGTTACATCAAAATGACGCTTCAGCCCCCCTCGATGACCTTTCTCGTAATAAACAGGACGAAATCTATACAAAAATCGTAATTTGGCAAGTTGTGCTCTTTTCGTTTGACCCACAAAGTTTTTCAAAAATTTCCATACAAAAAAACAAAAGAATTTTGGAATTTAAAAAAAAAACCATGACGTCACCTCGTCTCCGAGGGTCCTCTACAAAGTTTGTTCGAGCACCCCCCCTCCAACTATCACCGTTTCCCCGGAACCCTCACCTACTTTTTTCCCTGATGGAAAGTCCAGAATGTCGGATTTTTCCCATTGGTTTGAGCACCATACCTATATGATCCGATCATCACCCAACCCCCAACTATTACAGTTTTGGCCCTGTATTTCTGTCAGTGAGTGGTAATTAGAGCTTTATATAATATAATAGCTTAGAGCTTTATATATATAAACTAGTTGTTTCGTACTGCACGGCCCACGAGTGGACCGTGGGGATTGTCGTGAGCGTGGTCTGCTTTGTGTCTTTTGTACTTAAAAAAAATCCCTATCGATATTTATTTTAAATTGGGATCAAAATCGTTGGCTAAAACTCAATAAAAAAATCTAGTCAAAGTTATTAAAATGCTAATATTTAAATGTTTAAAATAAAATATATTTGATTCTAAACCTCGATATTAAATCCCTGTCGAAATTTTAATTACATTTGGAATCAAATTCGTAAATTACAACTTGATAAAATATTTCAATGGAAAACTCATTAAAATCAAAAACTACAGTGAGGATTGTCGTGAGCGTGGTCTGCTTTGTGTACTCATAGATTGTACTTAAAAAAAAAATCCTATATATATTGTTGTACTTTCCAAACAATCCCTGTCGAATATCAATGTATCGATAAAATATCCCAATTAATATTTCTTATAAGTTGTTACATGGGGACCCGTCAGCGTCACACCAGAATGACTACTTAAATTGTATTATTAACTTTATTGCAGGTCACTATACTCAGTTCCTCCTAAATGTCGCACACTCGCCAACCTCGCTTCGCTCGGTTAGCTCCTGTAGCTCCATGACATAATTTTTGTATGTTGATTTTTTTAAAATTTGGAAAAAAAAAAAAAAAGTTTACATCTCCTCGTCTCCAAGGGTCCTCTACAACATTAGTTTAAGCACTTCCTACCCATCTCTTATAGTTTCATGGGAACCCGTGAGCGTTACATCAGAATGACAACTTAATTTTCTCCAATATCTTTTTTGCAGGTTACTATACTCAGTTCTTCATAAATGTCGCACACTCGCCAACCTCGCTTCGCTCGGTTAGCTCCTGTAGCTCCATGACATAATTTTTGTATGTTGATTTTTTTAAAATTTGGAAAAAAAAAAAAAAGTTTACATCTCCTCGTCTCCAAGGGTCCTCTACAACATTAGTTTAAGCACTTCCTACCCATCTCTTATAGTTTCATGGGAACCCGTGAGCGCTACATCAGGATGACAACTTAAATTTCTCCAATATCTTTTTTGCAGGTTACTATACTCAGTTCTTCATAAATATCGCACACTCGCCAACCTCACTTCGCTCGGTTAGCTCCTGTAGCTCCATAGCCTAATTTTTGTATGGAGAATTTTAAAAATGTTGAAAATTAAAAAAAAAAAGTTTACGTCTCCCCGTCTCCAATGGTCCTCTACAATATTAGTTTCGGCACTCACCACCTATCTCTTATAGTTTAATGGGAACCTGTCAGCGTTACATCAGGATGACTACTAAAATTTCTACAATTAATTTTTCGCAGGTCACTTTACTCAGTTCTTTATAAATGTCGCACACTCGCCAACCTCGCTTCGCTCGGTTAGCTCCTGTAGCTCCATGGCTTAATTTTTGTATGGAGAATTTTAAAAATATTGGAATTAAAAAAAAAAAAGTTTACATCAACTCGTCTCCAAGGGTCCTCTACAACATTAGTTTTGGCACCCACCACCCATTTCTTTTAGTTTCATGGGAACCCATCAGCGTTACATCAGAATGACTACTTAAATCTCTGTAATATCTTTTTTGCAAGTTACTATACTCAGTTCTTCATAAATGTCGCACACTCGCCAACCTCGCTTCGCTCGGTTAGCTCCTGTAGCTCCATGGCCGAATTTTTGTATGAAAAAAAAAAAATCTTGGAAATTAAAAAAAAAAAGTTTACATCACCTCGTCTCCAAGGGTCCTCTACAACATTAGTTCCGGCACCCACCACCTATCTCTTACGGTTAACTCGGAACCCGTCAGCGATTCATCAGAATGATGATTCATTACCCCTTAGTGACCTTCGTGGGATAAAAAATGATGAAAGCTTTGCAAATATTGTAATTTTAAAAGTAGCAATTTTTTCGTTTGGCTGCTACAGTTTTTTTTAAAAAATGTATGAAAAAAAAATTAAAAAATCGGAAATTTAAAAAAAAAAAAAAACTTTTACTCGTCTCCGTGGGTTTCCTATACGTGGGTAAAGTTCACCCTATGCACCTCTCCTGGTGACCTGGGAACCCCTCAGCGTTACATCATGATGACTACCCAAAAATCATTGAAGACATTTTGTGATATGGGGTGACCCCCGTGACTACAACCAGCCAAAAATCGCCATTCTGGGTATGCTCGAAGTATGCTCTGCGAGTGCTCAAAGTCGGCCGCGAATGCAAAAAAAAAAAAAAATGGGAATTTAAAAAAAAAAAAGTCACCACACCTCGTCTCCAGAAGCCCTCTCCAAAATTGGGTTCTAGCGTTTTTCGCCATCTCTTATATTTTCCTGGGAACCCGTCAGCGTCACATCAGGTTCACATTTAAAATTTCATTGATGACACTTTTGCTGTTCATCAGCCCCCAGTGTATGCAACCATGCCAAATTTGCAGTTGTCATTTGGCAGGTTTCGCTTCTACGAGCCTCCAAAGTACGTGTTTCGACTTTTGTATGAAAAAAAAAAAAAATCGCGGAATTTAAAAAAAAAAATATGACGTCACCCCCTCTCCCAGGGTCCTTTATGACATTTGCTTGAGCACACCCTGACTACCTCTTACGGTTCTCCGGCAACCCCTCGACGTTACATCAAAATGACGCTTCAGCCCCCCTCGATGACCTGTGTCGTATTAACCTAAACGAAGTCTATACAAAATTTGCAATTTGGCAAGTTGTGCTCTTTTCGTTTGACCCACAAAGTTTTTCAAAAATTTCCATACAAAAAAACAAAAGAATTTTGGAATTTAAAAAAAAAACCATGACGTCACCTCGTCTCCCAGGGTCCTCTACAAAGTTTGTTCGAACACCCCCCCCCTAACTATAACCGTTTCGTCGGAACCGTCACCGACTTTTTTCCCTGATGGAAAGTCTTGGTTTTCAGATTTTTCCCATAGGTTTGAGCACCATACCTATACGATCCGATCATCACCCAACCCCCAACTATTACAGTTTTGGCCCTACATTTCTGTCAGTCAGTGGTAATTAGAGCTTTATATAATATAACTAGTTGTTTCGTACTGCACGGCCCACGAGTGGACCGTGGGGATTGTCGTGAGCGTGGTCTGCTTTGTGTCTGTTGTACTTAAAAAAAATCCCTATCGATATTTATTTTAAATTGGGATCAAAATCGTTAGCTAAAACTCGATAAAAAAATCTAGTCAAAGTTGTTAAAATACTAATATTTAAATGTTTAAAATAAAATATGTTTGATCCTAAACCTCGATAATAAATCCCTGTCGAAATCTTAATTACATTTGGAATCAAATTCGTAAATTACAACTTGATTAAATATTTCAATGGAAAATTCATTAAAAATCAAAAACTACAATGAGGATTGTCGTGAGCGAGGTCTGCCTTGTATACTCGTAGGTTGTACTTTAAAAAAAATCCTATTGATAATTATTTTTTAATTGGGATCAAAATCGTTAGCTAAAACTCAATAAAACAATCAAGTCAAAGTTATTAAAATACTAAAATTTAAATGTCTAAAATAAAATATGTTTGATCCTGAAGCTCGATAACAAATTCCTGTCGAAACCTTAATTGAATTTGGGATCAAAAAGAAAAGAAACTCCATGGCATATTTTTTATATGAAGAATTTAAAAAAAGGTAAAAATTAAAAAAAAAAGTTTACATCTCCTCGCCTCCAAGGGTCCTCTAGAACATTAGTTTAAGCACTTCCTACCCATCTCTTATAGTTTCATGGGAACCCGTCAGCGTTACATCAGGATGACTACTTAAATTTCTCCAATTACTTTTTTGCAGGTTACTATACTCAGTTCTTTATAAATGTCGCACACTCGCCAACCTCGCTTCGCTCGGTTAGCTCCTGTAGCTCCATTGCATAATTTTTGTATAAAAAAATTCAAAAAAGTAGGAAATTAAAAAAAAAAAGTTTTCATCACCTCGTCTCCAAGGGTCCTCTACAACATTAGTTAAGACACCCACCACCCATCTCTTATAGTTTCATGGGAACCCGTCAGCGTTACATCAGAATGACTACTTAAATTTCTCCAATATCTTTTTTGCAGGTTACTATACTCAGTTCTTCATAAATGTCGCACACTCGCCAACCTCGCTGCGCTCGGTTAGCTCCTGTAGCTCCATGGCCAAATTTTTGTATAGAGAATTTTTAAAAAGTGGAAAATTAAAAAAAAAAAGTTTACATCACATCGTCTCCAAGGGTCCTCTAAAACATTAGTTCCGGCACCCACCACCTATCTCTTATAGTTTCATGGGAACCCGTCAGCGTTACATCAGAATGACTACTAAAATTTCTCCAATATCTTTTTTGCAGGTTACTATACTCAGTTCTTCATAAATGTCGCACATTCGCCAACCTCGCTGCGCTCGGTTAGCTCCTGTAGCTCCATGGCCTCATTTTTGTATGGAGATTTTTTTAAAAGTGGAAAATCAAAAAAAAAAGTTTACATCACCTCGTCTCCAAGGGTCCTCTAAAACATTAGTTCCGGCACCCACTACCTATCTCTTATAGTTTCATGGGAACCCGTCAGCGTTACATCAAGATGACTACTAAAATTTCTACAATGAATTTTTCGCAGGTCACTTTACTCAGTTCTTTATAAATGTCGCACACTCGCCAACCTCGCTTCGCTCGGTTAGCTCCTGTAGCTCCATGGCTTAATTTTTGTATGGAGAATTTTAAAAATATTGGAATTAAAAAAAAAAAAGTTAACATCAACTCGTCTCCAAGGATCCTCTACAACATTAGTTTTGGCACCCACCACCCATCTCTTATAGTTTCATGGGAACCCGTCAGCGTTACATCAGAATGACTACTTAAATTTCTCCAATATCTTTTTTGCAGGTTACTATACTCAGTTCTTCATAAATGTCGCACACTCGCCAACCTCGCTGCGCTCGGTTAGCTCCTGTAGCTCCATGGCCGAATTTTTGTATGAAAAAAAAAAAACCTTGGAAATTAAAAAAAAAAAGTTTACATCACCTCGTCTCCAAGGGTCCTCTACAACATTAGTTCCGGCACCCACCACCTATCTCTTACGGTTAACTCGGAACCCGTCAGCGATTCATCAGAATGATGATTCATTACCCCTTAGTGACCTTCCTAGGATAAAAAATGATGAAAGCTTTACAAATATCGTAATTTTGAAAATAGCAATCTTTTCGTTTGGCTGCTACAGTTTTTTTTAAAAAATGTATGAAAAAAAAATTAAAAAATCGGAAATTTAAAAAAAAAAAAAAACTTTTACTCGTCTCCGAGGGTTTCCTATACGTGGGTAAAGTTCACCCTATGCACCTCTTCTGGTGACCTGGGAACCCCTCAGCGTTACATCATGATGACTACCCAAAAATCATTGAAGACATTTTGTGATATGGGGTGACCCACGTGACTACAACCAGCCAAAAATGGGCATTCTGGGTATGCTCGAAGTATGCTCTGTGAGGGCTCAAAGTCGGCCGCGAATGCAAAAAAAAAAAAAAATGGGAATTTAAAAAAAAAAAAGTCACCACACCTCGTCTCCAGAAGCCCTCTCCAAAATTGGGTTCTAGCGTTTTTCGCCATCGCTTATGGTTTCCTGGGAACCCGTCAGCGTCACATCAGGTTCACTTTTAAAATTTCATTGATGACACTTTTCCTGTTCATCAGCCCCAAGTGTATGCAACCATGCCAAATTCGTAGTTGTCACTTTGCAGGTTTCGCTTCTACGAGCCTCCAAAGTACGTGTTTCGACTTTTGTATGAAAAAAAAAAAAAATCGCGGAATTTCAAAAAAAAAATGTGACGTCACCCCCTCTCCCAGGGTCCTTTATGACATTTGCTTGAGCACCCCCCGACTACCTCTTACGGTTCTCCGGGAACCCCTCGACGTTACATCAAAATGACGATTCAGCCCCCCTTGATGACCTTCGTCGTAATAAACAGGACGAAGTCTATACAAAAATCGCTATTAAACAAGTTATGCTCTTTTCGTTTGACCCACAAAGTTTTTCAAAAATTTCCATACAAAAAAACAAAAGAATTTTGGAATTTAAAAAAAAAACCATGACGTCACCTCGTCTCCGAGGGTCCTCTACAAAGTTTGTTTGAACACCCCCCCCCTAACTATAACCGTTTCGCCGGAACCGTCACCGACTTTTTTCCCTGATGGAAAGTCTTGGTTTTCAGATTTTTCCCATAGGTTTGAGCACCATACCTATACGATCCGATCATCACCCAACCCCCAACTATTACAGTTTTGGCCCTGTATTTCTGTCAGTGAGTGGTAGCTACCAGCTTTATATATATAAACTAGTTGTTTCGTACTGCACGGCCCACGAGTGGACCGTGGGGATTGTCGTGAGCGTGGTCTGCTTTGTGTGTTATTGTATTAGTTGTAATCGATTAAAAAATCTACATTGTTACTTTTCTAATCGATAATTATGATCAAATCGTTAGCTAAAACTCAATAAAACAATCTAGTCAAAGTTATTAAAATACTAAAATTCTAATGTTTAAAATAAAATATGTTTGATCCTAAACCTCGATAACAAATCTCTGTCGAAATCTTAATTACATTTGAGATCAAATTGGTAAATTACAACTTGATAAAATATTTCAATGGAAAACTCATTAAAAATCAAAAACTACAGTGAGGATTGTCGGGAGCGTGGTCTGCATCATAGATTGTACTTTAAAAAAAAAACCTATATATATTGTACTTTCCAAACAATCCCTGTCGAATATCAATGTATCGATAAAATATCCCAATTAATATTTCTTATAAGTTGTTACATGGGGACCCGTCAGCGTCACACCAGAATGACTACTTAAATTGTATTATTAACTTTATTGCAGGTCACTATACTCAGTTCCTCCTAAATGTCGCACACTCGCCAACCTCGCTTCGCTCGGTTAGCTCCTGTAGCTCCATGGCATAATTTTTGTATGTTGAATTTTTTAAAATTTGGAAAAAAAAAAAAAGTTTACATCTCCTCGTCTCCAAGGGTCCTCTACAACATTAGTTTAAGCACTTCCTACCCATCTCTTATAGTTTCATGGGAACCCGTGAGCGTTACATCAGGATGACTACTTAAATTTCTCCAATATCTTTTTTGTAGGTTGCTATACTCAGTTTTTCATAAATGTCGCACACTCGCCAACCTCGCTTCGCTCGGTTAGCTCCTGTAGCTCCATGGCCTAATTTTTGTATGGAGAATTTTTAAAAAGTGTAAAATTAAAAAATAAAAGTTTAGATCACCTCGTCTCCAAGGGTCCTCTACAACATTAGTTCCGGCACCCACCACCTATCTCTTATAGTTTCATGGGAACCCGTCAGCGTTACGTCAGAATGATTACTTAAATTTCTCCAATATGTTTTTTGCAGGTTACTATACTCAGTTCTTCATAAATGTCGCACACTCGCCAACCTCGCTGCGCTCGGTTAGCTCCTGTAGCTCCATGGAATAATTTTTGTATGGAGAATTTTTAAAAAGTGGAAAATTAAAAAAAAAAAAATTTACATCACCTCGTCTCCAAGGGTCCTATACAACATTAGTTCCGGCACCCACCACCTATCTCTTATAGTTTCATGGGAACCCGTCAGCGTTTCATCAGAATGACTACTTAAATTTCTCCAATATCTTTTTTGCCGTTTACTATACTCAGTTCTTTATAAATGTCGCACACTCGCCAACCTCGCTTCGCTCGGTTAGCTCCTGTAGCTCCATGGCCTAATTTTTGTATGGAGAATTTTTAAAAAGTTGAAAATAAAAAAAAAAAAGTTTACATCACCTCGTCTCCAAGGGTCCTCTACAACATTAGTTCAGACACCCACCACCCATCTCTTATAGTTTCATGGGAACCCGTCAGCGTTACATCAGAATGACTACTTAAATTTCTCCAATATCTTTTTTGCAGGTTACTATACTCAGTTCTTCATAAATGACGCACACTCGCCAACCTCGCTGCGCTCGGTTAGCTCCTGTAGCTCCATGGCCGAATTTTTGTATGAAAAAAAAAAAACTTTGGAAATTAAAAAAAAAAAGTTTACATCACCTCGTCTCCAAAGGTCCTCTACAACATTAGTTTCGGCACCCACCACCTATCTCTTACGGTTAACTCGGAACCCGTCAGCGATTCATCAGAATGATGATTCATTACCCCTTAGTGACCTTCCTACGATAAAAAATGATGAAAGCTTTACAAATATAGTAATTTTAAAAGTAGCAATCTTTTGGTTTGGCTACAACAGTTTTTTTAAAAAAATGTATGAAAAAAAAAATCAAAAATTGGAAATTTAAAAAAAAAAAAAACTTTTCCTCGTCTCCACACGTTTCCTACACGTAGTTAAAATTAGCACGACTTGCCATTCCTGGTTGCATCGGAACCCCTCATCGTTACATGAGGATGTGTACCTAAAAATCATTTAAGACTTTTTGTGATATGGGGTGACCCACGTGACTACAACCAGCCAAAAATGGGCATTCTGGGTATGCTCGAAGTATGCTCTGTGAGTGCTCAAAGTCGGCCGCGAATGCAAAAAAAAAAAAAAATGGGAATTTAAAAAAAAAAAAGTGACCACACCTCGTCTCCAGAAGCCCTCTCCAAAATTGGGTTCTAGCGTTTTCCGCCATCGCTTATGGTTTCCTGGGAACCCGTCAGCGTCACATCAGGTTCACTTTTAAAATTTCATTGATGACACTTTTGGTGTTCATCAGCCCCAAGTGTATGCAACCATGCCAAATTTGCGGTTGTCACTTTGCAGGTTTCGCTTCTACGAGCCTCCAAAGTACGTGTTTCGACTTTTGTATGAAAAAAAAAAAAAATCGCGGAATTTCAAAAAAAAAATGTGACGTCACCCCCTCTCCCAGGGTCCTTTATGACATTTGCTTGAGCACCCCCCGACTACCTCTTACGGTTCTCCGGGAACCCCTCGACGTTACATCAAAATGACGCTTCAGCCCCCCTCGAGGACCTTTGTCGTATTAATCAAGACAAAGTCTATACAAAATTTGCAATTTGGCAAGTTGTGCTCTTTTCGTTTGACCCACAAAGTTTTTCAAAAATTTCCATACAAAAAAACAAAAGAATTTTGGAATTTAAAAAAAAAACCATGACGTCACCTCGTCTCCGAGGGTCCTCTACAAAGTTTGTTTGAGCACCCCCCCTCCAACTATCACCGTTTCCCCGGAACCCTCACCTACTTTTTTCCCTGATGGAAAGTCCAGAATGTCGGATTTTTCCCATTGGTTTGAGCACCATACCTATATGATCCGATCATCACCCAACCCCCAACTATTACAGTTTTGGCCCTGTATTTCTGTCAGTGAGTGGTAATTAGAGCTTTATATAATATAACTAGTTGTTTCGTACTGCACGGCCCACGAGTGGACCGTGGGGATTGTCGTGAGCGTGGTCTGCTTTGTGTCTGTTGTACTTTAAAAAAATCCCTATCGATATTTATTTTAAATTGGGATCAAAATCGTTGGCTAAAACTCAATAAAAAAATCTAGTCAAAGTTATTAAAATGCTAATATTTAAATGTTTAAAATAAAATATGTTTGATCCTAAACCTCGATAATAAATCCCTGTCGAAATCTTAATTACATTTGGAATCAAATTCGTAAATTACAACTTGATAAAATATCTCAATGGAAAACTCATTAAAAATCAAAAACTACAATGAGGATTGTCGTGAGCGAGGTCTGCTTTGTATACTCGTAGTTGTTTATGACTACTTAAATTTTATTATTAACTTTATTGCAGGTCACTATACTCAGTTCCTCCTAAATGTCGCACACTCGCCAACCTCGCTTCGCTCGGTTAGCTCCTGTAGCTCCTTGGCATAATTTTTGTATGTTGAATTTAAAAAAATTTGGAAAAAAAAAAAAAGTTTACATCTCCTCGTCTCCAAGGGTCCTCTACAACATTAGTGTAAGCACTTCCTACCCATCTCTTATAGTTTCATGGGAACCCGTGAGCGTTACATCAGAATGACAACTTAATTTTCTCCAATATCTTTTTTGCAGGTTACTATACTCAGTTCTTCATAAATGTCGCACACTCGCCAACCTCGCTTCGCTCGGTTAGCTCCTATAGCTCCCTGGCATAATTTTTATATGGAGAATTTTTAAAAAGTTGAAAATTAAAAAAAAAAGTTTTCATCTCCTCGTCTCCAAGGGTCCTCTACAACATTAGTTTAAGCACTTCCTACCCATCTCTTATAGTTTCATGGGAACCCGTGAGCGTTACATCAGGATGACTACTTAAATTTCTCCAATATCTTTTTTGCAGGTTACAATTCTCAGTTCTTCATAAATGTTGCACACTCGCCAACCTCGCTGCGCTCGGTTAGCTCCAATATATAAAGAATTTTTAAAAAGTGGAAAATTAAAAAAAAAAGTTTACATCACCTCGTCTCCAAGGGTCCTCTAAAACATTAGTTTCGGCACCCACTACCTATCTCTTATAGTTTCATGGGAACCCGTCAGCGTTACATCAAAATAACTACTTAAATTTCTCCAATATATTTTTTGCAGGTTACTATACTCAGTTCTTCATAAATGTCGCACACTTGCCAACCTCGCTGCGCTCGGTTAGCTCCTGTAGCTCCATGGCCTAATTTTTGTATGGAGAATTTTTAAAAATTGGAAAAAAAAAAAAAAAAAGTTTACATTACCTCGTCTCCAAGGGTCCTCTACAACATTAGTTTTGGCACCCACCACCCATCTCGTATAGTTTCATGGGAACCCGTCAGCGTTACATCAGGATGACTACCTAAATTTCTCCAATATCTTTTTTGCAGGTTACTATACTCAGTTCTTTATAAATGTCGCACACTCGCCAACCTCGCTGCGCTCGGTTAGCTCCTGTAGCTCCATTGCATAATTTTTGTATAAAAAAATTCAAAAAAGTAGGAAATTAAAAAAAAAAAGTTTTCATCACCTCGTCTCCAAGGGTGCTCTACAACATTAGTTTAAGCACTTCCTACCCATCTCTTATAGTTTCATAGGAACCCGTGAGCGTTACATCAGGATGCCTACTAAAATTTCTGCAATCACTTTTTTGCAGGTCACTATACTCAGTTCTTTATAACTGTCGCACACTCGCCAACCTCGCTTCGCTCGGTTAGCTCCTGTAGCTCCATGGCATATTTTTTGTATGAAAAAAAAAAGATTGGAAATTAAAAAAAAAAAAGTTTACAACACCTCGTCTCCCAGGGTCCTCTACAACATTAGTTTAAGCACTTCCTATTCATCTCTTATAGTTTCATGGGAACCCGTCAGCGTTACATCAGAATAATTACTTAAATTTCTCGAATGACTTTATTGCAGGTAACTATACTCAGTTCTTCATAAATGTCGCACACTCGCCAACCTCGCTTCGCTCGGTTAGCTCCTGTAGCTCCATGGCATATTTTTTGTATGAAAAAAAAAACATTGGAAATTAAAAAAAAAAAGTTTACAACACCTCGTCTCCCAGGGTCCTCTACAACATTAGTTTAAGCACTTCCTACCCATCTCTTATAGTTTCATGGGAACCCGTGAGCGTTACTTCAGGATGACTACTTAAATTTCTCCAATATCTTTTTTGCAGGTTACAATTCTCAGTTCTTCATAAATGTTGCACACTCGCCAACCTCGCTGCGCTCGGTTAGCTCCTGTAGCTCCATGGCCTGATTTTTGTATGGAGAATTTTTAAACAGTGGAAAATTAAAAAAAAAAAGTTTACATCACCTCGTCTCCAAGGGTCCTCTACAACATTAGTTCCGGCACCCACCACCAATCTCTTATAGTTTCATGGGAACCCGTCAGCGTTACGTCAGAATGATTACATAAATTTCTCCAATATGTTTTTTGCAGGTTACTATACTCAGTTCTTCATAAATGTCGCATAATCGCCAACCTCGCTGCGCTCGGTTAGCTCCTGTAGCTCCATGGAATAATTTTTGTATGGAGAATTTTTAAAAAGTGGAAAATTAAAAAAAAAAAGTTTACATCACCTCGTCTCCAAGGGTCCTATACAACATTAGTTCCGGCACCCACCACCTATCTCTTATAGTTTCATGGGAACCCGTCAGCGTTTCATCAGAATGACTACTTAAATTTCTCCAATATCTTTTTTGCCGTTTACTATACTCAGTTCTTTATAAATGTCGCACACTCGCCAACCTCGCTTCGCTCGGTTAGCTCCTGTAGCTCCATGGAATAATTTTTGTATGGAGAATTTTTAAAAAGTGGAAAATTAAAAAAAAAAAGTTTACATCACCTCGTCTCCAAGGGTCCTATACAACATTAGTTCCGGCACCCACCACCTATCTCTTATAGTTTCATGGGAACCCGTCAGCGTTTCATCAGAATGACTACTTAAATTTCTCCAATATCTTTTTTGCCGTTTACTATACTCAGTTCTTTATAAATGTCGCACACTCGCCAACCTCGCTTCGCTCGGTTAGCTCCTGTAGCTCCATGGCCTAATTTTTGTATGGAGAATTTTTAAAAAGTTGGAAATAAAAAAAAAAAAGTTTACATCACCTCGTCTCCAAGGGTCCTCTACAACATTAGTTCAGACACCCACCTCCCATCTCTTATAGTTTCATGGGAACCCGTCAGCGTTACATCAGAATGACTACTTATTTTTCTCCAATATCTTTTTTGCAGGTTACTATACTCAGTTCTTCATAAATGACGCACACTCGCCAACCTCGCTGCGCTCGGTTAGCTCCTGTAGCTCCATGGCCGAATTTTTGTATGAAAAAAAAAAAACTTTGGAAATTAAAAAAAAAAAGTTTACATCACCTCGTCTCCAAGGGTCCTCTATAACATTAGTTCCGGCACCCACCACCTATCTCTTACGGTTAACTCGGAACCCGTCAGCGATTCATCAGAATGATGATTCATTACCCCTTAGTGACCTTCCTAGGATAAAAAATGATGAAAGCTTTACAAATATCGTAATTTTAAAAGTAGCAATCTTTTGGTTTGGCTACAACAGTTTTTTTAAAAAAATGTATGAAAAAAAAAATCAAAAATTGGAAATTAAAAAAAAAAAAAAAACTTTTCCTCGTCTCCACACGTTTCCTACACGTAGTTAAAATTAGCACGACTTGCCATTCCTGGTTGCATCGGAACCCCTCATCGTTACATGAGGATGTGTACCTAAAAATCATTTAAGACTTTTTGTGATATGGGGTGACCCACGTGACTACAACCAGCCAAAAATGGGCATTCTGGGTATGCTCCAAGTATGCTCTGCGAGTGCTCAAAGTCGGCCGCGAATGCAAAAAAAAAAAAAAATGGGAATTTAAAAAAAAAAAAGTCACCACACCTCGTCTCCAGAAGCCCTCTCCAAAATTGGGTTCTAGCGTTTTTCGCTATCTTTCATGGTTTCCTGGGAACCCGTCAGCGTCAAATCAGGTTCACTTTTAAAATTTCATTGATGACACTTTTGCTGTTCATCAGCCCCAAGTGTATGCAACCATGCCAAATTTGCAGTTGTCACTTGGCAGGTTTCGCTTCTACGAGCCTCCAAAGTACGTGTTTCGACTTTTGTATGAAAAAAAAAAAAAATCGCGGAATTTAAAAAAAAAAATGTGACGTCACCCCCTCTCCCAGGGTCCTTTATGACATTTGCTTGAGCACCCCCCGACTACCTCTTACGGTTCTCCGGGAACCCCTCGACGTTACATCAAAATGACGCTTCAGCCCCCCTCGAGGACCTTTGTCGTATTAATCAAGACAAAGTCTATACAAAATTTGCAATTTGGCAAGTTGTGCTCTTTTCGTTTGACCCACAAAGTTTTTCAAAAATTTCCATACAAAAAAACAAAAGAATTTTGGAATTTAAAAAAAAAACCATGACGTCACCTCGTCTCCGAGGGTCCTCTACAAAGTTTGTTCGAGCACCCCCCCTCCAACTATCACCGTTTCCCCGGAACCCTCACCTACTTTTTTCCCTGATGGAAAGTCCAGAATGTCGGATTTTTCCCATTGGTTTGAGCACCATACCTATATGATCCGATCATCACCCAACCCCCAACTATTACAGTTTTGGCCCTGTATTTCTGTCAGTGAGTGGTAATTAGAGCTTTATATAATATAACTAGTTGTTTCGTACTGCACGGCCCACGAGTGGACCGTGGGGATTGTCGTGAGCGTGGTCTGCTTTGTGTCTGTTGTACTTTAAAAAAATCCCTATCGATATTTATTTTAAATTGGGATCAAAATCGTTGGCTAAAACTCAATAAAAAAATCTAGTCAAAGTTATTAAAATGCTAATATTTAAATGTTTAAAATAAAATATGTTTGATCCTAAACCTCGATAATAAATCCCTGTCGAAATCTTAATTACATTTGGAATCAAATTCGTAAATTACAACTTGATAAAATATCTCAATGGAAAACTCATTAAAAATCAAAAACTACAATGAGGATTGTCGTGAGCGAGGTCTGCTTTGTATACTCGTAGTTGTTTATGACTACTTAAATTTTATTATTAACTTTATTGCAGGTCACTATACTCAGTTCCTCCTAAATGTCGCACACTCGCCAACCTCGCTTCGCTCGGTTAGCTCCTGTAGCTCCTTGGCATAATTTTTGTATGTTGAATTTAAAAAAATTTGGAAAAAAAAAAAAAGTTTACATCTCCTCGTCTCCAAGGGTCCTCTACAACATTAGTGTAAGCACTTCCTACCCATCTCTTATAGTTTCATGGGAACCCGTGAGCGTTACATCAGAATGACAACTTAATTTTCTCCAATATCTTTTTTGCAGGTTACTATACTCAGTTCTTCATAAATGTCGCACACTCGCCAACCTCGCTTCGCTCGGTTAGCTCCTATAGCTCCCTGGCATAATTTTTATATGGAGAATTTTTAAAAAGTTGAAAATTAAAAAAAAAAGTTTTCATCTCCTCGTCTCCAAGGGTCCTCTACAACATTAGTTTAAGCACTTCCTACCCATCTCTTATAGTTTCATGGGAACCCGTGAGCGTTACATCAGGATGACTACTTAAATTTCTCCAATATCTTTTTTGCAGGTTACAATTCTCAGTTCTTCATAAATGTTGCACACTCGCCAACCTCGCTGCGCTCGGTTAGCTCCAATATATAAAGAATTTTTAAAAAGTGGAAAATTAAAAAAAAAAGTTTACATCACCTCGTCTCCAAGGGTCCTCTAAAACATTAGTTTCGGCACCCACTACCTATCTCTTATAGTTTCATGGGAACCCGTCAGCGTTACATCAAAATAACTACTTAAATTTCTCCAATATATTTTTTGCAGGTTACTATACTCAGTTCTTCATAAATGTCGCACACTTGCCAACCTCGCTGCGCTCGGTTAGCTCCTGTAGCTCCATGGCCTAATTTTTGTATGGAGAATTTTTAAAAATTGGAAAAAAAAAAAAAAAAAGTTTACATTACCTCGTCTCCAAGGGTCCTCTACAACATTAGTTTTGGCACCCACCACCCATCTCGTATAGTTTCATGGGAACCCGTCAGCGTTACATCAGGATGACTACCTAAATTTCTCCAATATCTTTTTTGCAGGTTACTATACTCAGTTCTTTATAAATGTCGCACACTCGCCAACCTCGCTGCGCTCGGTTAGCTCCTGTAGCTCCATTGCATAATTTTTGTATAAAAAAATTCAAAAAAGTAGGAAATTAAAAAAAAAAAGTTTTCATCACCTCGTCTCCAAGGGTGCTCTACAACATTAGTTTAAGCACTTCCTACCCATCTCTTATAGTTTCATAGGAACCCGTGAGCGTTACATCAGGATGCCTACTAAAATTTCTGCAATCACTTTTTTGCAGGTCACTATACTCAGTTCTTTATAACTGTCGCACACTCGCCAACCTCGCTTCGCTCGGTTAGCTCCTGTAGCTCCATGGCATATTTTTTGTATGAAAAAAAAAAGATTGGAAATTAAAAAAAAAAAGTTTACAACACCTCGTCTCCCAGGGTCCTCTACAACATTAGTTTAAGCACTTCCTATTCATCTCTTATAGTTTCATGGGAACCCGTCAGCGTTACATCAGAATAATTACTTAAATTTCTCGAATGACTTTATTGCAGGTAACTATACTCAGTTCTTCATAAATGTCGCACACTCGCCAACCTCGCTTCGCTCGGTTAGCTCCTGTAGCTCCATGGCATATTTTTTGTATGAAAAAAAAAACATTGGAAATTAAAAAAAAAAAGTTTACAACACCTCGTCTCCCAGGGTCCTCTACAACATTAGTTTAAGCACTTCCTACCCATCTCTTATAGTTTCATGGGAACCCGTGAGCGTTACTTCAGGATGACTACTTAAATTTCTCCAATATCTTTTTTGCAGGTTACAATTCTCAGTTCTTCATAAATGTTGCACACTCGCCAACCTCGCTGCGCTCGGTTAGCTCCTGTAGCTCCATGGCCTGATTTTTGTATGGAGAATTTTTAAACAGTGGAAAATTAAAAAAAAAAAGTTTACATCACCTCGTCTCCAAGGGTCCTCTACAACATTAGTTCCGGCACCCACCACCAATCTCTTATAGTTTCATGGGAACCCGTCAGCGTTACGTCAGAATGATTACATAAATTTCTCCAATATGTTTTTTGCAGGTTACTATACTCAGTTCTTCATAAATGTCGCATAATCGCCAACCTCGCTGCGCTCGGTTAGCTCCTGTAGCTCCATGGAATAATTTTTGTATGGAGAATTTTTAAAAAGTGGAAAATTAAAAAAAAAAAGTTTACATCACCTCGTCTCCAAGGGTCCTATACAACATTAGTTCCGGCACCCACCACCTATCTCTTATAGTTTCATGGGAACCCGTCAGCGTTTCATCAGAATGACTACTTAAATTTCTCCAATATCTTTTTTGCCGTTTACTATACTCAGTTCTTTATAAATGTCGCACACTCGCCAACCTCGCTTCGCTCGGTTAGCTCCTGTAGCTCCATGGAATAATTTTTGTATGGAGAATTTTTAAAAAGTGGAAAATTAAAAAAAAAAAGTTTACATCACCTCGTCTCCAAGGGTCCTATACAACATTAGTTCCGGCACCCACCACCTATCTCTTATAGTTTCATGGGAACCCGTCAGCGTTTCATCAGAATGACTACTTAAATTTCTCCAATATCTTTTTTGCCGTTTACTATACTCAGTTCTTTATAAATGTCGCACACTCGCCAACCTCGCTTCGCTCGGTTAGCTCCTGTAGCTCCATGGCCTAATTTTTGTATGGAGAATTTTTAAAAAGTTGGAAATAAAAAAAAAAAAGTTTACATCACCTCGTCTCCAAGGGTCCTCTACAACATTAGTTCAGACACCCACCTCCCATCTCTTATAGTTTCATGGGAACCCGTCAGCGTTACATCAGAATGACTACTTATTTTTCTCCAATATCTTTTTTGCAGGTTACTATACTCAGTTCTTCATAAATGACGCACACTCGCCAACCTCGCTGCGCTCGGTTAGCTCCTGTAGCTCCATGGCCGAATTTTTGTATGAAAAAAAAAAAACTTTGGAAATTAAAAAAAAAAAGTTTACATCACCTCGTCTCCAAGGGTCCTCTATAACATTAGTTCCGGCACCCACCACCTATCTCTTACGGTTAACTCGGAACCCGTCAGCGATTCATCAGAATGATGATTCATTACCCCTTAGTGACCTTCCTAGGATAAAAAATGATGAAAGCTTTACAAATATCGTAATTTTAAAAGTAGCAATCTTTTGGTTTGGCTACAACAGTTTTTTTAAAAAAATGTATGAAAAAAAAAATCAAAAATTGGAAATTAAAAAAAAAAAAAAAACTTTTCCTCGTCTCCACACGTTTCCTACACGTAGTTAAAATTAGCACGACTTGCCATTCCTGGTTGCATCGGAACCCCTCATCGTTACATGAGGATGTGTACCTAAAAATCATTTAAGACTTTTTGTGATATGGGGTGACCCACGTGACTACAACCAGCCAAAAATGGGCATTCTGGGTATGCTCCAAGTATGCTCTGCGAGTGCTCAAAGTCGGCCGCGAATGCAAAAAAAAAAAAAAATGGGAATTTAAAAAAAAAAAAGTCACCACACCTCGTCTCCAGAAGCCCTCTCCAAAATTGGGTTCTAGCGTTTTTCGCTATCTTTCATGGTTTCCTGGGAACCCGTCAGCGTCAAATCAGGTTCACTTTTAAAATTTCATTGATGACACTTTTGCTGTTCATCAGCCCCAAGTGTATGCAACCATGCCAAATTTGCAGTTGTCACTTGGCAGGTTTCGCTTCTACGAGCCTCCAAAGTACGTGTTTCGACTTTTGTATGAAAAAAAAAAAAAATCGCGGAATTTAAAAAAAAAAAATGTGACGTCACCCCCTCTCCCAGGGTCCTTTATGACATTTGCTTGAGCACCCCCCGACTACCTCTTACGGTTCTCCGGGAACCCCTCGACGTTACATCAAAATGACGCTTCAGCCCCCCTCGAGGACCTTTGTCGTATTAATCAAGACAAAGTCTATACAAAATTTGCAATTTGGCAAGTTGTGCTCTTTTCGTTTGACCCACAAAGTTTTTCAAAAATTTCCATACAAAAAAACAAAAGAATTTTGGAATTTAAAAAAAAAACCATGACGTCACCTCGTCTCCGAGGGTCCTCTACAAAGTTTGTTCGAGCACCCCCCCTCCAACTATCACCGTTTCCCCGGAACCCTCACCTACTTTTTTCCCTGATGGAAAGTCCAGAATGTCGGATTTTTCCCATTGGTTTGAGCACCATACCTATATGATCCGATCATCACCCAACCCCCAACTATTACAGTTTTGGCCCTGTATTTCTGTCAGTGAGTGGTAATTAGAGCTTTATATAATATAACTAGTTGTTTCGTACTGCACGGCCCACGAGTGGACCGTGGGGATTGTCGTGAGCGTGGTCTGCTTTGTGTTAGTTGTAATCGATACACAAATCTACATTGTTTCTTTTCTAATCGATAATTATGATCAAAATCGTTAGCTAAAACTCAATAAAAGAATCTAGTAAAAGTATTTAAAAACAAAGTATTTAACTAAAATTTATATGTCTAAAATAAAATATGTTTGATCCTAAACCTCGATAATAAATTCCTGTCGAAATCTTAATTACATTTGGGATCAAATTGGTAAATTACAACTTGATAAAATAGTTCAATGGAAAACTCATTAAAAATCAAAAACTACAGTGAGGATTGTCGTGAGCGTGGTCTGCTTTGTGTACTCGTAGGTTGTACTTTAAAAAAAAACCCTACTGATAATTATTTTTCAATTGGGATCAAAATCGTTAGCTAAAACTCAATAAAACAATCAAGTCAAAGTTATTAAAATACTAAAATTTAAATGTCTAAAATAAAATATGTTTGATCCTGAAGCTCGATAACAAATTCCTGTCGTCAAAAAATCGTCAATTTCCACCTGATAAAATATTGCAATCGATATATCAATAATATAAGTTCTTCAGAAAAGTCCATGGCATATTTTTTATATGAAGAATTTAAAAAAAGTTAAAAAAAAAGTTTTCATCACCTCGTCTCCAAGGGTCCTCTACAACATTAGTTTAAGCACTTCCTACCCATCTCTTATAGTTTCATGGGAACCCGTCAGCGTTACATCAGAATAATTACTTAAATTTCTCGAATGACTTTATTGCAGGTAACTATACTCAGTTCTTCATAAATGTCGCACACTCGCCAACCTCGCTTCGCTCGGTTAGCTCCTGTAGCTCCATGGCATATTTTTTGTATGAAAAAAAAAAGATTGGAAATTAAAAAAAAAAAGTTTACAACACCTCGTCTCCCAGGGTCCTCTACAACATTAGTTTAAGCACTTCCTATTCATCTCTTATAGTTTCATGGGAACCCGTCAGCGTTACATCAGAATAATTACTTAAATTTCTCGAATGACTTTATTGCAGGTAACTATACTCAGTTCTTCATAAATGTCGCACACTCGCCAACCTCGCTTCGCTCGGTTAGCTCCTGTAGCTCCATGACATAATTTTTATATGGAGAATTTTTAAAAAGTTGTAAATAAAAAAAAAAGTTTACATCTCCTCGTCTCCAAGGGTCCTCTACAATATTAGTTTCGGCACCCACCACCTATCTCTTATAGTTTAATGGGAAACCGTCAGCGTTACATCAGGATGACTACTTAAATTTTTCCAATATCTTTTTTGCAGGTTACAATACTCAGTTCTTCATAAATGTCGCACACTCGCCAACCTTGCTTTGCTCGGTTAGCTCCTGTAGCTCCATGGCATAATTTTTGTATGTTGAATTTTTAAAAATTAGAAATAAAAAAAAAAAGTTTACATCTCCTCGTCTCCAAGGGTCCTCTACAACATTAGTGTAAGCACTTCCTACCCATCTCTTATAGTTTCATGGGAACCCGTGAGCGTTACATCAGAATGACAACTTAATTTTCTTCAATATCTTTTTTGCAGGTCACTATACTCAGTTCCTCCTAAATGTCGCACACTCGCCAACCTCGCTTTGCTCGATTTGCTCCTTTAGCTCCATGGCATAATTTTTATATGGAGAATTTTTAAAAAGTTGAAAATTAAAAAAAAAAGTTTACATCTCCTCGTCTCCAAGGGTCCTCTACAACATTAGTTTAAGCACTTCCTACCCTTCTCTTATAGTTTCATGGGAACCCGTGAGCGTTACATCAGAATGACAACTTAATTTTCTCCAATATCTTTTTTGCAGGTTACTATACTCAGTTTTTCATAAATTGCGCACACTCGCCAACCTCGCTTCGCTCGGTTAGCTGCTGTAGCTCCATGGCCTAATTTTTGTATGGAGAATTTTTAAAAAGTGGAAAATTAAAAAATAAAAGTTTACATCACCTCGTCTCCAAGGGTCCTCTAAAACATTAATTCCGGCACCCACCACCTATCTCTTATAGTTTCATTGGAACCCGTCAGCGTTACATCAGAATGACTACTTAAATTTCTTCAATATCTTTTTTGCAGGTTACTATACTCAGTTCTTCATAAATGTCGCACACTCGCCAACCTCGCTGCGCTCGGTTAGCTCCTGTAGCTCCATGGCCTAATTTTTGTATGGAGAATTTTTAAAAAGTTGGAAATTAAAAAAAAAAAGTTTACATCACCTCATCTCCAAGGGTCCTCTACAACATTAGTTTCGGCACCCACCACCTATCTCTTATAGTTTCATGGGAACCCGTCAGCGTTACATCAGGATGACTACTAAAATTTCTACAATGAATTTTTCGCAGGTCACTGTACTCAGTTCTTTATAAATGTCGCACACTCGCCAACCTCGCTTCGCTCGGTTAGCTCCTGTAGCTCCATGGCTTAATTTTTGTATGGAGAATTTTAAAAATATTGAAATTAAAAAAAAAAAGTTTACATCAACTCGTCTCCAAGGGTCCTCTACAACATTAGTTTTGGCACCCACCACCCATCTCTTATAGTTTCATGGGAACCCATCAGCGTTACACCAGGATGACTACTTAAATTTCTCCAATATCTTTTTTACAGGTTACTATACTCAGTTCTTCATAAATGTCGCACTCTCGTCAACCTCGCTTCGCTCGGTTAGCTCCTGTAGCTCCATGGCCGAATTTTTGTATGAAAAAAAAAAAACCTTGGAAATTAAAAAAAAAAAGATGACATCACCTCGTCTCCAAGGGTCCTCTACAACATTAGTTCCGGCACCCACCACCTATCTCTTACGGTTAACTCGGAACCCGTCAGCGATTCATCAGAATGATGATTCATTACCCCGTAGTGACCTTCCTGGGATAAAAAATGATGAAAGCTTTGCAAATATTGTAATTTTGAAAGTAGCAATTTTTTCGTTTGGCTGGTACAGTTTTTTAAAAAAAATGTATGAAAAAAAAATTAAAAAATCGGAAATTTAAAAAAAAAAAAAAACTTTTACTCGTCTCCGAGGGTTTCCTATACGTGGGTAAAGTTCACCCTATGCACCTCTTCTGGTGACCTGGGAACCCCTCAGCGTTACATCATGATGACTACCCAAAAATCATTGAAGACATTTTGTGATATGGGGTGACCCTCGTGACTACAACCAGCCAAAAATGGCCATTCTGGGTATGCTCGAAGTATGCTCTGCGAGTGCTCAAAGTCGGCCGCGAATGCAAAAAAAAAAAAAAATGGGAATTTAAAAAAAAAAAAGTCACCACACCTCGTCTCCAGAAGCCCTCTCCAAAATTGGGTTCTAGCGTTTTTCGCCATCTCTTATGGTTTCCTGGGAACCCATCAGCGTCACATCAGGTTCACTTTTAAAATTTCATTGATGACACTTTTGCTGTTCATCAGCCCCAAGTGTATGCAACCATGCCAAATTCGCATCTCTCACTTGGCAGGTTTCGCTTCTACACGCCTCCAAAGTACGTGTTTCGACTTTTGTATGAAAAAAAAAAAAAATCGCGGAATTTTAAAATAAAAATGTGACGTCACCCCCTCTCCCAGGGTCCTTTATGACATTTGCTTGAGCACCCCCCGACTACCTCTTACGGTTCTCCGGGAACCCGTCGACGTTACATCAAAATGACGCTTCAGCCCCCCTCGATGACCTTTGATGTATTAACCAAGACAAAGTCTATACAAAATTTGTAATTTGGCAAGTTGTGCTCTTTTCGTTTGACCCACAAAGTTTTTCAAAAATTTCCATACAAAAAAACAAAAGAATTTTGGAATTAAAAAAAAAAACCATGACGTCACCTCGTCTCCGAGGGTCCTCTACAAAGTTTGTTCGAACACCCCCCCCCTAACTATAACCGTTTCCCCGGAACCGTCGTCGACTTTTTTCCCTGATAGAAAGTCCAGGATATCGGATTTTTCCCATAGGTTTGAGCACCATACCTATACGATCCGATAGTCACCCGACCCCCAACTATTACAGTTTTGGCCCTACATTTCTGTCAGTCAGTGGTAATTAGAGCTTTATATAATATAACTAGTTGTTTCGTACTGCACGGCCCACGAGTGGACCGTGGGGATTGTCGTGAGCGTGGTCTGCTTTGTGTGTTATTGTATTCGATGAAAAATCTACATTGTTACTTTTCTAATTGATAATTATGATCAAAATCGTTAGCTAAAACTCGATAAACAATCCAATAAAAAAGTAAATAAAACAGTTATATATATGTTGTTTTAAATATATAATATGTTTGATCCTAAACCTCGATAACAAATTCCTGTCGAAATCTTAATTGAATTTGGGATCAAAATCGTCAATTACCACTTGATAAAATATTGCAATCGATAAGTCAATAAAAATCAAAAATTAGAGTGAGGATTGTCGTGAGTGTGGTATGCTTTGTGTACTCGTAGATTGTACTTAAAAAAAACTCCTTTTAAAATGTATTTTTAAATTGGGATTAAAATCGTTAGCTAAAACTCAATAAAACAATCTATCTCGTCTCCAAGAGTCCTCTACAACATTAGTTTAAGCACCCCCCACCTATCTGTTATAGTTTCATTGGAACCCGTTAGCGTTAAATCAGAATGACTACTTAAATTTCTCCAATGACTTTTTTGCAGGTCACTATACTCAGTTCTTCATAACTGTCGCACACTCGCCAACCTCGCTTCGCTCGGTTAGCTCATGTAGCTCCATGGCATAATTTTTGTATGAAGAATTTAAAAAAAGTTTGAAATTAAAAAAAAAAGTTTTCATCACCTCGTCTCCAAGGGTCCTCTACAACATTAGTTTAAGCACTTCCTATCCATCTCTTATAGTTTCATGGGAACCCGTCAGCGTTACATCAGAATAATTACTTAAATTTCTCGAATGACTTTATTGCAGGTAACTATACTCAGTTCTTCATAAATGTGGCACACTCGCCAACCTCGCTTCGCTCGGTTAGCTCCTGTAGCTCCATGGCATATTTTTTGTATGAAAAAAAAAAAAACATTGGAAATAAAAAAAAAAGTTTACAACACCTCGTCTCCCAGGGTCCTCTACAACATTAGTTTAAGCACTTCCTACCCATCTCTTATAGTTTCATGGGAACCCGTGAGCGTTACTTCAGGATGACTACTTAAATTTCTCCAATATCTTTTTTGCAGGTTACAATTCTCAGTTCTTCATAAATGTCGCACACTCGCCAACCTCGCTGCGCTCGGTTAGCTCCTGTAGCTCCATGGCCTGATTTTTGTATGGATAATTTTTAAACAGAGGAAAATTAAAAAAAAAAAGTTTACATCACCTCGTCTCCAAGGGTCCTCTACAACATTAGTTCCGGCACCCACCACCTATCTCTTATAGTTTCATGGGAACCCGTCAGCGTTACGTCAGAATGATTACTTAAATTTCTCCAATATCTTTTTTGCAGGTTACTATACTCAGTTCTTCATAAATGTCGCACACTCGCCAACCTCGCTTCGCTCGGTTAGCTCCTGTAGCTCCATGGCATATTTTTTGTATGAAAAAAAAAAAACATTGGAAATTTTAAAAAAAAAGTTTACAACCCCTCGTCTCCCAGGGTCCTCTACAACATTAGTTTAAGCACTTCCTACCCATCTCTTATAGTTTCATGGGAACCCGTCAGCGTTACGTCAGAATGATTACTTAAATTTCTCCAATATCTTTTTTGCAGGTTACTATACTCAGTTCTTCATAAATGTCGCACACTCGCCAACCTCGCTTCGCTCGGTTAGCTCCTGTAGCTCCATGGCATATTTTTTGTATGAAAAAAAAAAAACATTGGAAATTTTAAAAAAAAAGTTTACAACCCCTCGTCTCCCAGGGTCCTCTACAACATTAGTTTAAGCACTTCCTACCCATCTCTTATAGTTTCATGGGAACCCGTCAGCGTTACGTCAGAATGATTACTTAAATTTCTCCAATATCTTTTTTGCAGGTTAATATACTCAGTTCTTCATAAATGTCGAACACTCGCCAACCTCGCTGCGCTCGGTTAGCTCCTGTAGCTCCATGGCATAATTTTTGTATGTTGAATTTTTTAAAATTTGGAAAAAAAATAAAAAAAGTTTACATCTCCTCGTCTCCAAGGGTCCTCTACAACATTAGTTTAAGCACTTCCCACCCATCTCTTATAGTTTCATGGGAACCCGTGAGCGTTACATCAGAATGACAACTTAATTTTCCCCAATATCTTTTTTGCAGGTTACTATACTCAGTTCTTCATAAATGTCGCACACTCGCCAACCTCGCTTCGCTCGGTTAGCTCCTGTAGCTCCATGGCATAATTTTTGTATGTTGAATTTTTTAAAATTTGGAAAAAAAATAAAAAAAGTTTACATCTCCTCGTCTCCAAGGGTCCTCTACAACATTAGTTTAAGCACTTCCCACCCATCTCTTATAGTTTCATGGGAACCCGTGAGCGTTACATCAGAATGACAACTTAATTTTCCCCAATATCTTTTTTGCAGGTTACTATACTCAGTTCTTCATAAATGTCGCACACTCGCCAACCTCGCTTCGCTCGGTTAGCTCCTGTAGAGCTACATGGCATAATTTTTGTATGTTGAATTTTTTAAAATTTGGAAAAAAAATAAAAAAAGTTTACATCTCCTCGTCTCCAAGGGTCCTCTACAACATTAGTTTAAGCACTTCCCACCCATCTCTTATAGTTTCATGGGAACCCGTGAGCGTTACATCAGAATGACTACTTAAATTTCTCCAATATCTTTTTTGCAGGTTACTATACTCTGTTTTTCATAAATGTCGCACACTCGCCAACCTCGCTTCGCTCGGTTAGCTCCTGTAGCTCCGTGGCCTAATTTTTATATGGAAAATTTTTAAAAAGTTGAAAATTAAAATAAAAAAGTTTACGTCTCCCCGTCTCCAAGGGTCCTCTACAATATTAGTTTCGGCACTCACCACCTATCTCTTATAGTTTAATGGGAACCCGTCACCATTACATCAGGATGACTACTAAAATTTCTACAATTAATTTTTCGCAGGTCACTTCACTCAGTTCTTTATAAATGTCGCACACTTGCCAACCTCGCTTCGCTCGGTTAGCTCCTGTAGCTCCATGGCTTAATTTTTGTATGGAGAATTTTAAAAATATTGGAATTAAAAAAAAAAAAGTTTACATCAACTCGTCTCCAAGGGTCCCCTACAACATTAGTTTTGGCACCCACCACCCATCTCTTATAGTTTCATAGGAACCCATCAGCGTTACATCAGAATGACTACTTAAATCTCTGTAATATCTTTTTTGCAGGTTACTATACTCAGTTCTTCATAAATGTCGCACACTCGCCAACCTCGCTGCGCTCGGTTAGCTCCTGTAGCTCCATGGCCGAATTTTTGTATGAAAAAAAAAAAATCTTGGAAATTAAAAAAAAAAAGATGACATCACCTCGTCTCCAAAGGTCCTCTACAACATTAGTTCCGGCACCCACCACCTATCTCTTACGGTTAAATCGGAACCCGTCAGCGATTCATCAGAATGATGATTCATTACCCCTTAGTGACCTTTCTAGGATAAAAAATTATGAAAGCTTTACAAATATCGTAATTTTAAAAGTAGCAATTTTTTCGTTTGGCTGCTACAGTTTTTTTAAAAAAATGTATGAAAAAAAAATTAAAAAATCGGAAATTAAAAAAAAAAAAAAAACTTTTACTCGTCTCCGAGGGTTTCCTATACGTGGGTAAAGTTCACCCTATGCACCTCTTCTGGTGACCTGGGAACCCCTCAGCGTTACATCATGATGACTACCCAAAAATCATTGAAGACATTTTGTGATATGGGGTGACCCCCGTGACTACAACCAGCCAAAAATGGCCATTCTGGGTATGCTCGAAGTATGCTCTACGAGTGCTCAAAGTCGGCCGCGAATGCAAAAAAAAAAAAAAATGGGAATTTAAAAAAAAAAAAGTCACCACACCTCGTCTCCAGAAGCCCTCTCCAAAATTGGGTTCTAGCGTTTTTCGCCATCTCTTATGGTTTCCTGGGAACCCGTCAGCGTCACATCAGGTTCACTTTTAAAATTTCATTGATGACACTTTTGCTGTTCATTAGCCCCCAGTGTATGCAACCATGCCAAATTTGCAGTTGTCACTTGGCAGGTTTCGCTTCTACAAGCCTCCAAAGTACGTGTTTCGACTTTTGTATGAAAAAAAAAAAAAATCGCGGAATTTAAAAAAAAAAATGTGACGTCACCCCCTCTCCCAGGGTCCTTTATGACATTTGCTTGAGCACCCCCCGACTACCTCTTACGGTTCTCCGGGAACCCCTCGACGTTACATCAAAATGACGCTTCAGCCCCCCTCGATGACCTTTGTCGTATTAACCAAGACAAAGTCTATACAAAATTTGCAATTTGGCAAGTTGTGCTCTTTTCGTTTGACCCCCACAGTTTTTCAAAAATTTCCATACAAAAAAACAAAAGAATTATGGATTTAAAAAAAAAAAACATGACGTCACCTCGTCTCCGAGGGTCCTCTACAAAGTTTGTTCGAACACCCCCCCCCTAACTATAACCGTTTCGCCGGAACCGTCACCGACTTTTTTCCCTGATGGAAAGTCTTGGTTTTCAGATTTTTCCCATAGGTTTGAGCACCATACCTATACGATCCGATCATCACCCAACCCCCACCTATTACAGTTTTGGCCCTGTATTTCTGTCAGTGAGTGGTAGCTACCAGCTTTATATATATAAACTAGTTGTTTCGTACTGCACGGCCCACGAGTGGACCGTGGGGATTGTCGTGAGCGTGGTCTGCTTTGTGTGTTATTGTATTCGATGAAAAATCTAGATTGTTACTTTTCTAATCGATAATTATGATCAAATCGTTAGCTAAAACTCAATAAAACAATTATGTCAAAGTTATTAAAATACTAAAATTTAAATGTTTAAAATAAAATATGTTTGATCCTAAAGCTCGATAACAAATTCCTCTCGAAATCTTAATTGAATTTGGGATCAAAATCGTCAATTTCCACCTGATAAAATATTGCAATCGATAGCTCAATAATATAAGTTCTTCAGAAAAGTCGCACACTCGCCAACCTCGCTTCGCTCGGTTAGCTCCTGTAGCTCCATGGCATATTTTTATATGAAGAATTTAAAAAAATTAAAAATTAAAAAAAAAAGTTTACATCTCCTCGTCTCCAAGGGTTCTCTAGAACATTAGTTTAAGCACTTCCTACCCATCTCTTATAGTTTCATGGGAACCCGTCAGCGTTACATCAGGATGACTACTTAAATTTCTCCAATTACTTTTTTGCAGGTTACTATACTCAGTTCTTTATAAATGTCGCACACTCGCCAACCTCGCTTCGCTCGGTTAACTCCTGTAGCTCCATTGCATAATTTTTGTATAAAAAAATTCAAAAAAGTAGGAAATTAAAAAAAAAAAGTTTTCATCACCTTGTCTCCAAGGGTCCTCTACGACATTAGTTTAAGCACTTCCTACCCATCTCTTATAGTTTCATAGGAACCCGTGAGCGTTACATCAGGATGACTACTAAAATTTCTGCAATCACTTTTTTGCAGGTCACTATACTCAGTTCTTCATAACTGTCGCACAATCGCCAACTTCGCTTCGCTCGGTTAGCTCATGTAGCTCCATAGCATAATTTTTGTATGAAGAATTTTAAAAAAGTTTGAAATTAAAAAAAAAAGTTTTCATAACCTCGTCTCCAAGGGTCCTCTACAACATTAGTTTAAGCACTTCCTACCCATCTCTTATAGTTTCATGGGAACCCGTCAGCGTTACATCAGATTAATTACTTAAATTTCTCGAATGACTTTATTGCAGGTAACTATACTCAGTTCTTCATAAATGTCGCACACTCGCCAACCTCGCTTCGCTCGGTTAGCTCCTGTAGCTCCATGGCATATTTTTGTATGAAAAAAAAAAAACATTGGAAATTAAAAAAAAAAAGTTTACAATTCCTCGTCTCCCAGGGTCCTCTACAACATTAGTTTAAGCACCTCCTACCCATCTCTTATAATTTCATGGGAACCCGTGAGCGTTACTTCAGGATGACTACTTAAATTTCTCCAATATCTTTTTTGCAGGTTACAATTCTCAGTTCTTCATAAATGTCGCACACTCGCCAACCTCGCTTTGCTCGGTTAGCTCCTGTAGCTCCATGGGATAATTTTTATATGGAGAATTTTTAAAACGTTGAAAATTAAAAAAAAAAGTTTACATCTCCTCGTCTCCAAGGGTCCTCTACAATATTAGTTTAAGCACTTCCTACCCATCTCTTATAGTTTAATGGGAACCCGTGAGCGTTACATCAGGATGACTACTTAAATTTCTCCAATATATTTTTTGCAGGTTACTATACTCAGTTCTTCATAAATGTCGCACACTCGCCAACCTCGCTACGCTCGGTTAGCTCCTGTAGCTCCATGGCCTAATTTTTGTATGGAGAATTTTTAAAAAGTTGGAAATTAAAAAAAAAAAGTTTACATCACCTCGTCTCCAAGGGTCCTCTAAAACATTAGTTTCGGCACCCACCACCTATCTCTTATAGTTTCATGGGAACCCGTCAGCGTTACATCAGAATGACTACTTAAATTTCTCCAATATCTTTTTTGCAGGTAACTATACTCAGTTCTTCATAAATGTCGCACACTCGCCAACCTCGCTGCGCTCGGTTAGCTCCTGTAGCTCCATGGCCGAATTTTTGTATGAAAAAAAAAAAACTTTGGAAATTAAAAAAAAAAAGTTTACATCACCTCGTCTCCAAGGGTCCTCTACAATATTAGTTTCGGCACCCACCACCTATCTTTTACGGTTAACTCGGAACCCGTCAGCGATTCATCAGAATGATGATTAATTACCCCTTACTGACCTTCCTGGGATAAAAAATGATGAAAGCTTTGCAAATATCGTAATTTTGAAAATAGCAATCTTTTCGTTTGGCTGCTACAGTTTTTTTAAAAAAATGTATGAAAAAAAAAATAAAAAAACGGAAATTTAAAAAAAAAAAAAAACTTTTACTCGTCTCCGAGGGTTTCCTATACGTGGGTAAAGTTCACCCTATGCACCTCTCCTGGTGACCTGGGAACCCCTCAGCGTTACATCATGATGACTACCCAAAAATCATTGAAGACATTTTGTGATATGGGGTGACCCCCGTGACTACAACCAGCCAAAAATGGCCATTCTGGGTATGCTCGAAGTATGCTCTGCGAGTGCTCAAAGTCGGCCGCGAATGCAAAAAAAAAAAAAAATGGGAATTTAAAAAAAAAAAAGTCACCACACCTCGTCTCCAGAAGTCCTCTCCAAAATTGGGTTCTAGCGTTTTTCGCCATCTCTTATGGTTTCCTGGGAACCCGTCAGCGTCACATCAGGTTCACATTTAAAATTTCATTGATGACACTTTTGCTGTTCATCAGCCCCCAATGTATGCAACCATGCCAAATTTGCAGTTGTCATTTGGCAGGTTTCGCTTCTACGAGCCTCCAAAGTACGTGTTTCGACTTTTGTATGAAAAAAAAAAAAAATCGCGGAATTTAAAAAAAAAAATATGACGTCACCCCCTCTCCCAGGGTCCTTTATGACATTTGCTTGAGCACACCCCGACTACCTCTTACGGTTCTCCGGGAAACCCTCGACGTTACATCAAAATGACGCTTCAGCCCCCCTCGATGACCTGTGTCGTATTAACCTAAACGAAGTCTATACAAAATTTGCAATTTGGCAAGTTGTGCTCTTTTCGTTTGACCCACAAAGTTTTTCAAAAATTTCCATACAAAAAAACAAAAGAATTTTGGAATTTAAAAAAAAAACCATGACGTCACCTCGTCTCCCAGGGTCCTCTACAAAGTTTGTTCGAACACCCCCCCCCTAACTATAACCGTTTCGTCGGAACCGTCACCGACTTTTTTCCCTGATGGAAAGTCTTGGTTTTCAGATTTTTCCCATAGGTTTGAGCACCATACCTTTACGATCCGATCATCACCCAACCCCCAACTATTACAGTTTTGGCCCTACATTTCTGTCAGTCAGTGGTAATTAGAGCTTTATATAATATAACTAGTTGTTTCGTACTGCACGGCCCACGAGTGGACCGTGGGGATTGTCGTGAGCGTGGTCTGCTTTGTGTGTTATTGTATTCGATGAAAAATCTAGATTGTTACTTTTCTAATCGATAATTATGATCAAATCGTTAGCTAAAACTCAATAAAACAATTATGTCAAAGTTATTAAAATACTAAAATTTAAATGTTTAAAATAAAATATGTTTGATCCTAAAGCTCGATAACAAATTCCTCTCGAAATCTTAATTGAATTTGGGATCAAAATCGTCAATTTCCACCTGATAAAATATTGCAATCGATAGCTCAATAATATAAGTTCTTCAGAAAAGTCGCACACTCGCCAACCTCGCTTCGCTCGGTTAGCTCCTGTAGCTCCATGGCATATTTTTATATGAAGAATTTAAAAAAATTAAAAATTAAAAAAAAAAGTTTACATCTCCTCGTCTCCAAGGGTTCTCTAGAACATTAGTTTAAGCACTTCCTACCCATCTCTTATAGTTTCATGGGAACCCGTCAGCGTTACATCAGGATGACTACTTAAATTTCTCCAATTACTTTTTTGCAGGTTACTATACTCAGTTCTTTATAAATGTCGCACACTCGCCAACCTCGCTTCGCTCGGTTAACTCCTGTAGCTCCATTGCATAATTTTTGTATAAAAAAATTCAAAAAAGTAGGAAATTAAAAAAAAAAAGTTTTCATCACCTTGTCTCCAAGGGTCCTCTACGACATTAGTTTAAGCACTTCCTACCCATCTCTTATAGTTTCATAGGAACCCGTGAGCGTTACATCAGGATGACTACTAAAATTTCTGCAATCACTTTTTTGCAGGTCACTATACTCAGTTCTTCATAACTGTCGCACAATCGCCAACTTCGCTTCGCTCGGTTAGCTCATGTAGCTCCATAGCATAATTTTTGTATGAAGAATTTTAAAAAAGTTTGAAATTAAAAAAAAAAGTTTTCATAACCTCGTCTCCAAGGGTCCTCTACAACATTAGTTTAAGCACTTCCTACCCATCTCTTATAGTTTCATGGGAACCCGTCAGCGTTACATCAGATTAATTACTTAAATTTCTCGAATGACTTTATTGCAGGTAACTATACTCAGTTCTTCATAAATGTCGCACACTCGCCAACCTCGCTTCGCTCGGTTAGCTCCTGTAGCTCCATGGCATATTTTTGTATGAAAAAAAAAAAACATTGGAAATTAAAAAAAAAAAGTTTACAATTCCTCGTCTCCCAGGGTCCTCTACAACATTAGTTTAAGCACCTCCTACCCATCTCTTATAATTTCATGGGAACCCGTGAGCGTTACTTCAGGATGACTACTTAAATTTCTCCAATATCTTTTTTGCAGGTTACAATTCTCAGTTCTTCATAAATGTCGCACACTCGCCAACCTCGCTTCGCTCGGTTGGCTCCTGTAGCTCCATGGCATAATTTTTGTATGGAGAATTTAAAAAAAGTTTGAAATTAAAAAAAAAAAGTTGTCATCACCTCGTCTCCAAGGGTCCTCTACAACATTAGTTTAAGCACTTCCTACTCATCTCTTATAGTTTCATGGGAACCCGTCAGCGTTACATCAGAATAATTACTTAAATTTCTCCAATATCTTTTTTGCAGGTTACTATACTCAGTTCTTCATAAATGTCGCACACTCGCCAACCTCGCTTCGCTCGGTTAGCTCCTGTAGCTCCATGGCATATTTTTTGTATGAAAAAAAAAAAACATTGGAAATTTAGAAAAAAAAGTTTACAACACCTCGTCTCCCAGGGTCCTCTACAACATTAGTTTAAGCACTTCCTACCCATCTCTTATAGTTTCATGGGAACCCATCAGCATTACATCAGAATGACGACTAACCCCCGCTTGGTAATGTTCTTTATATTAAAAAGGTTGAAATCTATGCAAATAAAACAATTTTGCAAGTTTTACTCTTTTTGTTTTGACAGTACAGTTTTTTCAAAATTTTGTATGAAAAAAAAAAAAAAAAGTAGGAATTTAAAAAAAAAAAAAAATCTGTCTTCGTCTCTCAAGGTTTTCTATACATGGTTTGAAGGGGAGACTCTGACCTTTCCTGGTTTACTCGGAACCTCTCAGCGTTACATCAGGATGTCTACCTGTAATTTCATCATGACAATTTTCCGGTTAGGAAAATCGATGGGCATACTGTCAGCCAAAACTGGTCAACCTCACTTCGCTGAGCTGGCTCCAGTGAGGGCTCAAAGTCAAAAAAGTCTCAAAAAAAAAAAAAACGTCCGAAATTTAAAAAAAAAAAGTTACGACACCTCGTTTCCCAGGGTCCTTTATGACATTTGCTTGAACACCCCCCGACTATCTCTTATGGTTCCCCGGGAACCCATGGACGTTTCATTAAAATGACAACTCTGCCCCCCCAAAGTCATAGCGCCTCTTCACCAGGCCCAACTGTATACAAATATCTATACACTTCAACTATTGCTCCTTTCGTATGGTCCCCAGAAGAGGGGGAAGTTTTTGTATGAAAAAAAATTTTTTTTTGCGAATTTAAAAAAAAAAAAGTGACGTCACCTCGTCTCCCAGGGTCTTCCACAATATTAGTTCCGGGACCCCCCCTCTAACTGTAACCGTTTCTCCGGAACCGTCATCGACTTTTTTTCCTGATGGAAAGTCCAGAATATCGGATTTTTCCCATAGGTTTGAGCACCATACCTATACGATCCGATCATCACCCAACCCCCAACTATTACAGTTTTGGCCCTGTATTTCTGTCAGTGAGTGGTAATTAGAGCTTTATATAATATAACTAGTTGTTTCGTACTGCACGGCCCACGAGTGGACCGTGGGGATTGTCGTGAGCGTGGTCTGCTTTGTGTCTGTTGTACTTTAAAAAAATCCCTATCGATATTTATTTTAAATTGGGATCAAAATCGTTGGCTAAAACTCAATAAAAAAATCTAGTCAAAGTTATTAAAATACTAATATTTAAATGTTTAAAATAAAATATATTTGATTCTAAACCTCGATAATAAATCCCTGTCGAAATTTTAATTACATTTGGAATCAAATTCGTAAATTACAACTTGATAAAATATTTCAATGGAAAACTCATTAAAAATCAAAAACTACAGTGAGGATTGTCGTGAGCGTGGTCTGCTTTGTGTACTCATAGATTGTACTTAAAAAAAAAAACCTATATATATTGTTGTACTTTCCAAACAATCCCTGTCGAATATCAATGTATCGATAAAATATCCCAATCAATATTTCTTATAAGTTGTTACATGGGGACCCGTCAGCGTCACACCAGAATGACTACTTAAATTGTATTATTAACTTTATTGCAGGTCACTATACTCAGTTCCTCCAAAATGTCGCACACTCGCCAACCTCGCTTCGCTCGGTTAGCTCCTGTAGCTCCATGGCATAATTTTTGTATGTTGAATTTTTTAAAATTTGGAAAAAAAAAAAAAGTTTACATCTCCTCGTCTCCAAGGGTCCTCTACAACATTAGTTTAAGCACTTCCTACCCATCTCTTATAGTTTCATGGGAACCCGTGAGCGTTACATCAGGATGACTACTTAAATTTCTCCAATATCTTTTTTGTAGGTTGCTATACTCAGTTTTTCATAAATGTCGCACACTCGCCAACCTCGCTTCGCTCGGTTAGCTCCTGTAGCTCCATGGCCTAATTTTTGTATGGAGAATTTTTAAAAAGTGTAAAATTTAAAAAAAAAGTTTACCTCACCTCGTCTCCAAGGGTCCTCTAAAACATTAGTTCCGGCACCCACCACCTATCTCTTATAGTTTCATGGGAACCCGTGAGCGTTACATCAGAATGACAACTTAATTTTCTCCAATATCTTTTTTGCAGGTTACTATACTCAGTTCTTCATAAATGTCGCACACTCGCCAACCTCGCTTTGCTCGGTTAGCTCCTGTAGCTCCATGGCATAATTTTTATATGGAGAATTTTTAAAACGTTGAAAATTAAAAAAAAAAGTTTACATCTCTTCGTCTCCAAGGGTCCTCTACAACATTAGTTTAAGCACTTCCTACCCATCTCTTATAGTTTCATGGGAACCCGTCAGCGTTACATCAGGATGACTACTTAAATTTCTGCAATTACTTTTTTGCAGGTTACTATACTCAGTTCTTTATAAATGTCGCACACTCGCCAACCTCGCTTCGCTCGGTTAGCTCCTGTAGCTCCATTGCATAATTTTTGTATAAAAAAATTCAAAAAAGTAGGAAATTAAAAAAAAAAAGTTTTCAACACCTCGTCTCCAAGGGTCCTCTACAACATTAGTTAAGACACCCACCACCCATCTCTTATAGTTTCATGGGAACCCGTCAGCGTTACATCAGAATGACTACTTAAATTTCTCCAATATCTTTTTTGCAGGTTACTATACTCAGTTCTTCATAAATGTCGCACACTCGCCAACCTCGCTGCGCTCGGTTAGCTCCTGTAGCTCCATGGCCGAATTTTTGTATAGAGAATTTTTAACAAGTGAAAAATTAAAAAAAAAAGTTTACATCTCCTCGCCTCCAAGGGTCCTCTAGAACATTAGTTTAAGCACTTCCTACCCATCTCTTATAGTTTCATGGGAACCCGTCAGCGTTACATCAGGATGACTACTTAAATTTCTCCAATTACTTTTTTGCAGGTTACTATACTCAGTTTTTCATAAATTGCGCACACTCGCCAACCTCGCTTCGCTCGGTTAGCTCCTGTAGCTCCAAGGCCTAATTTTTGTATGGAGAATTTTAAAAATGTTGGAAATTAAAAAAAAAAGTTTACATCACCTCGTCTCCAAGGGTCCTCTACAACATTAGTTCCGGCACCCACCACCTATCTCTTATAGTTTCATGGGAACCCGTCAGTGTTACATCAGAATGACTACTTAAATTTCTCCAATATATTTTTTGCAGGTTACTATACTCAGTTCTTCATAAATGTCGCACACTCGCCAACCTCGCTTCGCTCGGTTAGCTCCTGTAGCTCCATGGCCTAATTTTTGTATGGAGAATTTTAAAAATATTGGAATTAAAAAAAAAAAGTTTACATCGACTCGTCTCCAAGGGTCCTCTACAACATTAGTTTTGGCACCCACCACCCATCTCTTATAGTTTAATGGGAACCCATCAGCGTTACACCAGGATGACTACTTAAATTTCTCCAATATCTTTTTTGCAGGTTACTATACTCAGTTCTTCATAAATGTCGCACACTCGTCAACCTCGCTTCGCTCGGTTAGCTCCTGTAGCTCCTTGGCCGATTTTTTGTATGAAAAAAAAAAAACCTTGGAAATTAAAAAAAAAAAGTTTACATCACCTCGTCTCCAAGGGTCCTCTACAACATTAGTTCCGGCACCCACCACCTATCTCTTACGGTTAACTCGGAACCCGTCAGCGATTCATCAGAATGATGATTCATTACCCCTTAGTGACCTTCGTGGGATAAAAAATGATGATAGCTTTGCAAATATTGTAATTTTGAAAGTAGCAATTTTTTCGTTTGTTTGCTACAGTTTTTTTTAAAAAATGTATGAAAAAAAAATTAAAAAATCGGAAATTTAAAAAAAAAAAAAAACTTTTACTCGTCTCCGTGGGTTTCCTATACGTGGGTAAAGTTCACCCTATGCACCTCTCCTGGTGACCTGGGAACCCCTCAGCGTTACATCATGATGACTACCCAAAAATCATTGAAGACATTTTGTGATATGGGGTGACCCCCGTGACTACAACCAGCCAAAAATGGCCATTCTGGGTATGCTCGAAGTATGCTCTGCGAGTGCTCAAAGTCGGCCGCGAATGCAAAAAAAAAAAAAAATGGGAATTTAAAAAAAAAAAAGTCACCACACCTCGTCTCCAGAAGCCCTCTCCAAAATTGGGTTCTAGCGTTTTTCGCCATCTCTTATGGTTTCCTGGGAACCCGTCAGCGTCACATCAGGTTCACATTTAAAATTTCATTGATGACACTTTTGCTGTTCATCAGCCCCCAGTGTATGCAACCATGCCAAATTTGCAGTTGTCATTTGGCAGGTTTCGCTTCTACGAGCCTCCAAAGTACGTGTTTCGACTTTTGTATGAAAAAAAAAAAAAATCGCGGAATTTAAAAAAAAAAATATTACGTCACCCCCTCTCCCAGGGTCCTTTATGACATTTGCTCGAGCACCCCCCGACTACCTCTTACGGTTCTCCGGGAACCCTTCGACGTTACATCAAAATGACGCTTCAGCCCCCCTCGATGACCTTTGTCGTATTAACCAAGACAAAGTCTATACAAAATTTGCAATTTGGCAAGTTGTGCTCTTTTCGTTTGACCCACAAAGTTTTTCAAAAATTTCCATACAAAAAAACAAAAGAATTTTGGAATTAAAAAAAAAAACCATGACGTCACCTCGTCTCCGAGGGTCCTCTACAAAGTTTGTTCGAACACCCCCCCCCTAACTATAACCGTTTCGCCGGAACCGTCACCGACTTTTTTCCCTGATGGAAAGTCTTGGTTTTCGGATTTTTCCCATAGGTTTGAGCACCATACCTATACGATCCGATCATCACCCAACCCCCAACTATTACAGTTTTGGCCCTACATTTCTGTCAGTCAGTGGTAATTAGAGCTTTATATAATATAACTAGTTGTTTCGTACTGCACGGCCCACGAGTGGACCGTGGGGATTGTCGTGAGCGTGGTCTGCTTTGTGTCTGTTGTACTTTAAAAAAATCCCTATCGATATTTATTTTAAATTGGGATCAAAATCGTTTGCTAAAAGTCAATGAAACAATCTAGTCAAAGTTATTAAAATACTAAAATTTAAATGTCTAAAATAAAATATGTTTGATCCTGAAGCTCGATAACAAATTCCTGTCGAAACCTTAATTGAATTTGGGATCAAAATCGTCCATTTCCACCTGATAAAATATTGCAATCGATAACTCAATAATATAAGTTCTTCAGAAAAGAAACTCCATGGCATATTTTTTATATGAAGAATTAAAAAAAAGTTAAAAATTAAAAAAAAAAGTTTACATCTCCTCGCCTCCAAGGGTCCTCTAGAACATTAGTTTAAGCACTTCCTACCCATCTCTTATAGTTTCATGGGAACCCGTCAGCGTTACATCAGGATGACTACTTAAATTTCTCCAATTACTTTTTTGCAGGTTACTATACTCAGTTCTTTATAAATGTCGCACACTCGCCAACCTCGCTTCGCTCGGTTAGCTCCTGTAGCTCCATTGCATAATTTTTGTATAAAAAAATTCAAAAAAGTAGGAAATTAAAAAAAAAAAGTTTTCATCACCTCGTCTCCAAGGGTCCTCTACAACATTAGTTAAGACACCCACCACCCATCTCTTATAGTTTCATGGGAACCCGTCAGCGTTACATCAGAATGACTACTTAAATTTCTCCAATATCTTTTTTGCAGGTTACTATACTCAGTTCTTCATAAATGTCGCACACTCGCCAACCTCGCTGCGCTCGGTTAGCTCCTGTAGCTCCATGGCCGAATTTTTGTATAGAGAATTTTTAAAAAGTGGAAAATTAAAAAAAAAAGTTTACATCTCCTCGCCTCCAAGGGTCCTCTAGAACATTAGTTTAAGCACTTCCTACCCATCTCTTATAGTTTCATGGGAACCCGTCAGCGTTACATCAGGATGACTACTTAAATTTCTCCAATTACTTTTTTGCAGGTTACTATACTCAGTTTTTCATAAATTGCGCACACTCGCCAACCTCGCTTCGCTCGGTTAGCTCCTGTAGCTCCAAGGCCTAATTTTTGTATGGAGAATTTTAAAAATGTTGGAAATTAAAAAAAAAAAGTTTACATCACCTCGTCTCCAAGGGTCCTCTACAACATTAGTTTCGGCACCCACCACCTATCTCTTATAGTTTCATGGGAACCCGTCAGTGTTACATCAGAATGACTACTTAAATTTCTCCAATATATTTTTTGCAGGTTACTATACTCAGTTCTTCATAAATGTCGCACACTCGCCAACCTCGCTTCGCTCGGTTAGCTCCTGTAGCTCCATGGCTTAATTTTTGTATGGAGAATTTTAAAAATATTGGAATTAAAAAAAAAAAAGTTTACATCAACTCGTCTCCAAGGGTCCTCTACAACATTAGTTCAGACACCCACCACCCATCTCTTATAGTTTCATGGGAACCCGTCAGCGTTACATCAGAATGACTACTTAAATTTCTCCAATATCTTTTTTGCAGGTTACTATACTCAGTTCTTCATAAATGACGCACACTCGCCAACCTCGCTGCGCTCGGTTAGCTCCTGTAGCTCCATGGCCGAATTTTTGTATGAAAAAAAAAAAACTTTGGAAATTAAAAAAAAAAAGTTTACATCACCTCGTCTCCAAGGGTCCTCTACAACATTAGTTTCGGCACTCACCACCTATCTCTTACGGTTAACTCGGAACCCGTCAGCGATTCATCAGAATGATGATTCATTACCCCTTAGTGACCTTCCTACGATAAAAAATGATGAAAGCTTTACAAATATAGTAATTTTAAAAGTAGCAATCTTTTGGTTTGGCTACAACAGTTTTTTTAAAAAAATGTATGAAAAAAAAAATCAAAAATTGGAAATTTAAAAAAAAAAAAAAACTTTTCCTCGTCTCCACACGTTTCCTACACGTAGTTAAAATTAGCACGACTTGCCATTCCTGGTTGCATCGGAACCCCTCATCGTTACATGAGGATGTGTACCTAAAAATCATTTAAGACTTTTTGTGATATGGGGTGACCCACGTGACTACAACCAGCCAAAAATGGGCATTCTGGGTATGCTCGAAGTATGCTCTGTGAGTGCTCAAAGTCGGCCGCGAATGCAAAAAAAAAAAAAAATGGGAATTTCAAAAAAAAAAAGTGACCACACCTCGTCTCCAGAAGCCCTCTCCAAAATTGGGTTCTAGCGTTTTCCGCCATCGCTTATGGTTTCCTGGAAACCCGTCAGCGTCACATCAGGTTCACTTTTAAAATTTCATTGATGACACTTTTGGTGTTCATCAGCCCCAAGTGTATGCAACCATGCCAAATTTGCGGTTGTCACTTTGCAGGTTTCGCTTCTACGAGCCTCCAAAGTACGTGTTTCGACTTTTGTATGAAAAAAAAAAAAAATCGCGGAATTTCAAAAAAAAAATGTGACGTCACCCCCTCTCCCAGGGTCCTTTATGACATTTGCTTGAGCACCCCCCGACTACCTCTTACGGTTCTCCGGGAACCCCTCGACGTTACATCAAAATGACGCTTCAGCCCCCCTCGATGACCTTTGTCGTATTAACCGAGACGAAGTCTCTACAAAATTTGCAATTTGGCAAGTTGTGCTCTTTTCGTTTGACCCACAAAGTTTTTCAAAAATTTCCATACAAAAAAACAAAAGAATTTTGGAATTTAAAAAAAAAACCATGACGTCACCTCGTCTCCGAGGGTCCTCTACAAAGTTTGTTCGAGCACCCCCCCTCCAACTATTACCGTTTCCCCGGAACCGTCACCGACTTTTTTCCCTGATGGAAAGTCTTGGTTTTCAGATTTTTCCCATAGGTTTGAGCACCATACCTATACGATCCGATCATCACCCAACCCCCAACTATTACAGTTTTGGCCCTGTATTTCTGTCAGTGAGTGGTAATTAGAGCTTTATATAATATAAACTAGTTGTTTCGTACTGCACGGCCCACGAGTGGACCGTGGGGATTGTCGTGAGCGTGGTCTGCTTTGTGTTAGTTGTAATCGATACAACAATCTACATTGTTACTTTTCTAATCGATTATTATGATCAAATCGTTAGCTAAAACTCAATAAAACAATCAAGTCAAAGTTTTTAAAAGACTAAAATTTAAATGTTTCAAATATATATGTTTGATCCTAAACCTCGATAACAAATTTCTGTCAAAATCTTAATGAATTTGGGATTAAAATCGTCAATTACGTCTTGATAAAATATTGCAATCGATAAGTCAATAAAAAACTTAAAACGTACAGTTGTGATTGCCGTGAGCGCGGTATGCTTTGTATATATTGTTGTACTTTACAAAAAATCCCTGTCGAAAATTAGTACATCGATAAAACATCCCCATTAATATTTCTTATAAGTTGTTACATGGAAACCCTTTAGCGTCACACCAGAATGACTACTTAATTTTTTTAATTAACTTTATTGCAGGTCACTAAACTCAGTTCCTCCTAAATGTCGCACACTCGCCAACCTCGCTTCGCTTGGTTAGCTCCTGTGGCTCCATAGTGTAATTTTTGTATAAAAAATAGAAAAGGGGTATCAATTTAAAAAACGTTTACATCACCTCGTCTCCAAGGGTCCTCTACAACATTAGTGTAAGCACTTCCTACCCATCTCTTATAGTTTCATGGGAACCCGTCAGCGTTACATCAGAATGACTACTTAAATTTCTCCAATATCTTTTTTGCCGCTTACTATACTCAGTTCTTTATAAATGTCGCACACTCGCCAACCTCGCTTCGCTCGGTTAGATCCTGTAGCTCCATGGCATAATTTTTGTATGTTGAATTTTTAAAAATTTGGAAATAAAAAAAAAAAGTATACATCTCCTCGTCTCCAAGGGTCCTCTACAACATTGGTGTAAGCACTTCCTACCCATCTCTTATAGTTTCATGGGAACCCGTGAGCGTTACATCAGAATGACAACTTAATTTTCTCCAATACCTTTTTTGCAGGTTACTATACTCAGTTCTTCATAAATGTCGCACACTCGCCAACCTCGCTTCGCTCGGTTAGCTCCTGTAGCTCCATGCCATAATTTTTATATGGAGAATTTTTCAAAAGTTGAAAATTAAAAAAAAAAGTTTACATCTCCTCGTCTCCAAGGGTCCTCTACAACATTAGTTTAAGCACTTCCTACCCATCTCTTATAGTTTCATGGGAACCCGTGAGCGCTACATCAGGGTGACAACTTAAATTTCTCCAATATCTTTTTTGCAGGTTACTATACTCAGTTCTTCATAAATGTCGCACACTCGCCAACCTCACTTTGCTCGGTTAGCTCCTGTAGCTCCATGGCCTAATTTTTGTATGGAGAATTTTAAAAATGTTGAAAATAAAAAAAAAAGTTTACGTGTCCCCGTCTCCAAGGGTCCTCTACAATATTAGTAGCGGCACTCACCACCTATCTCTTATAGTTTAATGGGAACCTTTCAGCGTTACATCAGGATGACTACTAAAATTTCTACAATGAATTTTTCGCAGGTCACTTTACTCAGTTCTTTATAAATGTCGCACACTCGCCAACCTCGCTTCGCTCGGTTAGCTCCTGTAGCTCCATGCCATAATTTTTATATGGAGAATTTTTCAAAAGTTGAAAATTAAAAAAAAAAGTTTACATCTCCTCGTCTCCAAGGGTCCTCTACAACATTAGTTTAAGCACTTCCTACCCATCTCTTATAGTTTCATGGGAACCCGTGAGCGCTACATCAGGATGACAACTTAAATTTCTCCAATATCTTTTTTGCAGGTTACTATACTCAGTTCTTCATAAATGTCGCACACTCGCCAACCTCCCTTCGCTCGGTTAGCTCCTGTAGCTCCATGGCCTAATTTTTGTATGGAGAATTTAAAAAATATTAGAAATTAAAAAAAAAAGTTTACGTCTCCGTTTACTCCGTTTATTTTTTTAAAATAAGATATTGGAGAAATTTAAGTTGTCATCCTGATGTAGCGCTCACGGGTTCCCATGAAACTATAAGAGATGGGTAGGAAGTGCTTAAACTAATGTTGTAGAGGACCCTTGGAGACGAGGAGATGTAAACTTTTTTTTTTAATTTTCAACTTTTGAAAAATTCTCCATATAAAAATTATGGCATGGAGCTACAGGAGCTAACCGAGCGAAGCGAGGTTGGCGAGTGTGCGACATTTATAAAGAACTGAGTAAAGTGACCTGCGAAAAATTCATTGTAGAAATTTTAGTAGTCATCCTGATGTAACGCTGAAAGGTTCCCATTAAACTATAAGAGATAGGTGGTGAGTGCCGCTACTAATATTGTAGAGGACCCTTGGAGACGGGGACACGTAAACTTTTTTTTTTATTTTCAACATTTTTAAAATTCTCCATACAAAAATTAGGCCATGGAGTTTTTTTTTAAAAATGTATGAAAAAAAAAATAAAAAAACGGAAATTAAAAAAAAAAAAAAAACTTTTACTCGTCTCCGAGGGTTTCCTATATGGGGTTGCAAGGCACCTTATGCACCTCTTCTGGTGACCTGGGAACCCCTCAGCGTTACATCATGATGACTACCCAAAAATCATTGAAGACATTTTTCCACATGGGGTGACGCCCGTGACTACAACCAGCCGAAAATGAGCATTCTGGGTATGCTCCAAGTATGCTCTGCGAGTGCTCAAAGTCGGCCGCGAATGCAAAAAAAAAAAAAAAATGGGAATTTAAAAAAAAAAAAGTCACCACACCTCGTCTCCAGAAGCCCTCTCCAAAATTGGGTTCTAGCGTTTTTCGCCATCTCTTATGGTTTCCTGGGAACCTGTCAGCGTCACATCAGGTTCACTTTTAAAATTTCATTGATGACACTTTTGCTGTTCATCAGCCCCCAGTGTATGCAAGCATGCCAAATTTGCAGTTGTCACTTGGCAGGTTTCGCTTCTACACGCCTCCAAAGTACGTGTTTCGACTTTTGTATGAAAAAAAAAAAAAATCGCGGAATTTAAAAAAAAAAATGTGACGTCACCCCCTCTCCCAGGGTCCTTTATGACATTTGCTTGAGCACCCCCCGACTACCTCTTACGGTTCTCCGGGAACCCCTCGACGTTACATCAAAATGACGCTTCAGCCCCCCTCGATGACCTTTGTCGTATTAATCAAGACAAAGTCTATACAAAATTTGCAATTTGGCAAGCTGTACTCTTTTCGTTTGACCCACAAAGTTTTTCAAAAATTTCCATACAAAAAAACAAAAGAATTTTGGAATTTAAAAAAAAAACCATGACGTCACCTCGTCTCCGAGGGTCCTCTACAAGGTTTGTTTGAGCACCCCCTCTCCAACTATTACCGTTTTCCCGGAACCGTCACCGACTTTTTTCCCTGATGGAAAGTCTTGGTTTTCGGATTTTTCCCATAGGTTTGAGCACCATACCTATACGATCCGATCATCACCCAACCCCCAACTATTACAGTTTTGGCCCTGTATTTCTGTCAGTGAGTGGTAATTAGAGCTTTATATAATATAACTAGTTGTTTCGTACTGCACGGCCCACGAGTGGACCGTGGGGATTGTCGTGAGCGTGGTCTGCTTTGTGTCTGTTGTACTTAAAAAAAATCCCTATCGAAATCTCTAGTGAGATTGGTACCAAAATCGTTTGCTAAAAGTCAATGAAACAATCTAGTCAAAGTTATTAAAATACTAAAATTTAAATGTCTAAAATAAAATATGTTTGATCCTAAAGCTCGATAACAAATTCCTGTCGAAACCTTAATTGAATTTGGGATCAAAATCGTCCATTTCCACCTGATAAAATATTGCAATCGATAACTCAATAATATAAGTTCTTCAGAAAAGAAACTCCATGGCATATTTTTTATATGAAGAATTAAAAAAAAGTTAAAAATTAAAAAAAAAAGTTTACATCTCCTCGCCTCCAAGGGTCCTCTACAACATTAGTTAAGACACCCACCACCCATCTCTTATAGTTTCATGGGAACCCGTCAGCGTTACATCAGAATGACTACTTAAATTTCTCCAATATCTTTTTTGCAGGTTACTATACTCAGTTCTTCATAAATGTCGCACACTCGCCAACCTCGCTGCGCTCGGTTAGCTCCTGTAGCTCCATGGCCGAATTTTTGTATAGAGAATTTTTAAAAAGTGGAAAATTAAAAAAAAAAGTTTACATCTCCTCGCCTCCAAGGGTCCTCTAGAACATTAGTTTAAGCACTTCCTACCCATCTCTTATAGTTTCATGGGAACCCGTCAGCGTTACATCAGGATGACTACTTAAATGTCTCCAATTACTTTTTTGCAGGTTACTATACTCAGTTTTTCATAAATTGCGCACACTCGCCAACCTCGCTTCGCTCGGTTAGCTCCTGTAGCTCCAAGGCCTAATTTTTGTATGGAGAATTTTAAAAATGTTGGAAATTAAAAAAAAAAAGTTTACATCACCTCGTCTCCAAGGGTCCTCTACAACATTAGTTCCGGCACCCACCACCTATCTCTTATAGTTTCATGGGAACCCGTCAGTGTTACATCAGAATGACTACTTAAATTTCTCCAATATATTTTTTGCAGGTTACTATACTCAGTTCTTCATAAATGTCGCACACTCGCCAACCTCGCTTTGCTCGGTTAGCTCCTGTAGCTCCATGGCTTAATTTTTGTATGGAGAATTTTAAAAATATTGGAATTAAAAAAAAAAAAGTTTACATCAACTCGTCTCCAAGGGTCCTCTACAACATTAGTTTTGGCACCCACCACCCATCTCTTATAGTTTAATGGGAACCCATCAGCGTTACACCAGGATGACTACTTAAATTTCTCCAATATCTTTTTTGCAGGTTACTATACTCAGTTCTTCATAAATGTCGCACACTCGCCAACCTCGCTTTGCTCGGTTAGCTCCTGTAGCTCCATGGCTTAATTTTTGTATGGAGAATTTTAAAAATATTGGAATTAAAAAAAAAAAAGTTTACATCAACTCGTCTCCAAGGGTCCTCTACAACATTAGTTTTGGCACCCACCACCCATCTCTTATAGTTTAATGGGAACCCATCAGCGTTACACCAGGATGACTACTTAAATTTCTCCAATATCTTTTTTGCAGGTTACTATACTCAGTTCTTCATAAATGTCGCACACTCGTCAACCTCGCTTCGCTCGGTTAGCTCCTGTAGCTCCATGGCCGAATTTTTGTATGAAAAAAAAAAAACCTTGGAAATTAAAAAAAAAAAGTTGACATCACCTCGTCTCCAAAGGTCCTCTACAACATTAGTTTCGGCACCCACCACCTATCTCTTACGGTTAACTCGGAACCCGTCAGCGATTCATCAGAATGATGATTCATTACCCCTTAGTGACCTTTCTAGGATAAAAAATGATGAAAGATTTACAAATATCGTAATTTTAAAAGTAGCAATCTTTTTGTTTGGCTACAACAGTTTTTAAAAAAAAATGTATGAAAAAAAAAAACAAAAATTGGAAATTAAAAAAAAAAAAAAAACTTTTCCTCGTCTCCACACGTTTCCTACACGTAGTTAAAATTAGCACGACTTGCCATTCCTGGTTGCATCGGAACCCCTCATCGTTACATGAGAATGTCTACCTAAAAATCATTTAAGACTTTTTGTGATATGGGGTGACCCACGTGACTACAAACAGCCAAAAATGGGCATTCTGGGTATGCTCCAAGTATGCTCTGCGAGTGCTCAAAGTCGGCCGCGAATGCAAAAAAAAAAAAAAATGGGAATTTAAAAAAAAAAAAGTCACCACACCTCGTCTCCAGAAGCCCTCTCCAAAATTGGGTTCTAGCGTTTTTCGCCATCTTTCATGGTTTCCTGGGAACCCGTCAGCGTCAAATCAGGTTCACTTTTAAAATTTCATTGATGACACTTTTGCTGTTCATCAGCCCCAAGTGTATGCAACCATGCCAAATTTGCAGTTGTCACTTGGCAGGTTTCGCTTCTACGAGCCTCCAAAGTACGTGTTTCGACTTTTGTATGAAAAAAAAAAAAAATCGCGGAATTTAAAAAAAAAAATGTGACGTCACCCCCTCTCCCAGGGTCCTTTATGACATTTGCTTGAGCACCCCCCGACTACCTCTTACGGTTCTCCGGGAACCCCTCGACGTTACATCAAAATGACGCTTCAGCCCCCCTCGATGACCTTTGTCGTATTAATCAAGACAAAGTCTATACAAAATTTGCAATTTGGCAAGTTGTGCTCTTTTCGTTTGACCCACAAAGTTTTTCAAAAATTTCCATACAAAAAAACAAAAGAATTTTGGAATTTAAAAAAAAAACCATGACGTCACCTCGTCTCCGAGGGTCCTCTACAAAGTTTGTTTGAGCACCCCCCCTCCAACTATCACCGTTTCCCCGGAACCCTCACCTACTTTTTTCCCTGATGGAAAGTCCAGAATGTCGGATTTTTCCCATAGGTTTGAGCACCATACCTATACGATCCGATCATCACCCAACCCCCACCTATTACAGTTTTGGCCCTGTATTTCTGTCAGTGAGTGGTAATTAGAGCTTTATATAATATAACTAGTTGTTTCGTACTGCACGGCCCACGAGTGGACCGTGGGGATTGTCGTGAGCGTGGTCTGCTTTGTGTCTGTTGTACTTAAAAAAAATCCCTATCGATATTTATTTTAAATTGGGATCAAAATCGTTGGCTAAAACTCGATAAAAAAATCTAGTCAAAGTTGTTAAAATACTAATATTTAAATGTTTAAAATAAAATATGTTTGATCCTGAAGCTCGATAATAAATCCCTGTCGAAATCTTAATTACATTTGGAATCAAATTCGTAAATTACAACTTGATAAAATATTTCAATGCAAAATTCATTAAAAATCAAAAACTACAATGAGGATTGTCGTGAGCGAGGTCTGCCTTGTATACTCGTAGGTTGTACTTTAAAAAAAATCCTATTGATAATTATTTTTTAATTGGGATCAAAATCGTTAGCTAAAACTCAATAAAACAATCAAGTCAAAGTTATTAAAATACTAAAATTTAAATGTCTAAAATAAAATATGTTTGATCCTGAAGCTCGATAACAAATTCCTGTCGAAACCTTAATTGAATTTGGGATCAAAAAGAAAAGAAACTCCATGGCATATTTTTTATATGAAGAATTTAAAAAAAGTTAAAAATTAAAAAAAAAAGTTTACATCTCCTCGCCTCCAAGGGTCCTCTAGAACATTAGTTTAAGCACTTCCTACCCATCTCTTATAGTTTCATGGGAACCCGTCAGCGTTACATCAGGATGACTACTTAAATTTCTCCAATTACTTTTTTGCAGGTTACTATACTCAGTTCTTTATAAATGTCGCACACTCGCCAACCTCGCTTCGCTCGGTTAGCTCCTGTAGCTCCATTGCATAATTTTTGTATAAAAAAATTCAAAAAAGTAGGAAATTAAAAAAAAAAAGTTTTCATCACCTCGTCTCCAAGGGTCCTCTACAACATTAGTTAAGACACCCACCACCCATCTCTTATAGTTTCATGGGAACCCGTCAGCGTTACATCAGAATGACTACTTAAATTTCTCCAATATCTTTTTTGCAGGTTACTATACTCAGTTCTTCATAAATGTCGCACACTCGCCAACCTCGCTGCGCTCGGTTAGCTCCTGTAGCTCCATGGCCAAATTTTTGTATAGAGAATTTTTAAAAAGTGGAAAATTAAAAAAAAAAAGTTTACATCACATCGTCTCCAAGGGTCCTCTAAAACATTAGTTCCGGCACCCACCACCTATCTCTTATAGTTTCATGGGAACCCGTCAGCGTTACATCAGAATGACTACTAAAATTTCTCCAATATCTTTTTTGCAGGTTACTATACTCAGTTCTTCATAAATGTCGCACATTCGCCAACCTCGCTGCGCTCGGTTAGCTCCTGTAGCTCCATGGCCTCATTTTTGTATGGAGATTTTTTTAAAAGTGGAAAATCAAAAAAAAAAGTTTACATCACCTCGTCTCCAAGGGTCCTCTAAAACATTAGTTCCGGCACCCACTACCTATCTCTTATAGTTTCATGGGAACCCGTCAGCGTTACATCAAGATGACTACTAAAATTTCTACAATGAATTTTTCGCAGGTCACTTTACTCAGTTCTTTATAAATGTCGCACACTCGCCAACCTCGCTTCGCTCGGTTAGCTCCTGTAGCTCCATGGCTTAATTTTTGTATGGAGAATTTTAAAAATATTGGAATTAAAAAAAAAAAAGTTAACATCAACTCGTCTCCAAGGATCCTCTACAACATTAGTTTTGGCACCCACCACCCATCTCTTATAGTTTCATGGGAACCCGTCAGCGTTACATCAGAATGACTACTTAAATTTCTCCAATATCTTTTTTGCAGGTTACTATACTCAGTTCTTCATAAATGTCGCACACTCGCCAACCTCGCTGCGCTCGGTTAGCTCCTGTAGCTCCATGGCCGAATTTTTGTATGAAAAAAAAAAAACCTTGGAAATTAAAAAAAAAAAGTTTACATCACCTCGTCTCCAAGGGTCCTCTACAACATTAGTTCCGGCACCCACCACCTATCTCTTACGGTTAACTCGGAACCCGTCAGCGATTCATCAGAATGATGATTCATTACCCCTTAGTGACCTTCCTAGGATAAAAAATGATGAAAGCTTTACAAATATCGTAATTTTGAAAATAGCAATCTTTTCGTTTGGCTGCTACAGTTTTTTTAAAAAAATGTATGAAAAAAAAATTAAAAAATCGGAAATTTAAAAAAAAAAAAAACTTTTACTCGTCTCCGAGGGTTTCCTATACGTGGGTAAAGTTCACCCTATGCACCTCTTCTGGTGACCTGGGAACCCCTCAGCGTTACATCATGATGACTACCCAAAAATCATTGAAGACATTTTGTGATATGGGGTGACCCACGTGACTACAACCAGCCAAAAATGGGCATTCTGGGTATGCTCGAAGTATGCTCTGTGAGGGCTCAAAGTCGGCCGCGAATGCAAAAAAAAAAAAAAATGGGAATTTAAAAAAAAAAAAGTCACCACACCTCGTCTCCAGAAGCCCTCTCCAAAATTGGGTTCTAGCGTTTTTCGCCATCTCTTATGGTTTCCTGGGAACCCGTCAGCGTAACATCAGAAAGACTTCCTAAATTCCATTAATTTTTCTTTTGCTGTTCATCAGCCCCAAGTGTATGCAACCATGCCAAATTCGCAGTTCACACTTGGCAGGTTTCGCTTCTACACGCCTCCAAAGTACGTGTTTCGACTTTTGTATGAAAAAAAAAAAAAATCGCGGAATTTAGAAAAAAAAATGTGACGTCACCCCCTCTCCCAGGGTCCTTTATGACATTTGCTTGAGCACCCCCCGACTACCTCTTACGGTTCTCCGGGAACCCCTCGACGTTACATCAAAATGACGCTTCAGCCCCCCTCGATGACCTTTGTCGTATTAACCAAGACAAAGTCTATACAAAATTTGCAATTTGGCAAGTTGTGGTCTTTTCGTTTGACCCACAAAGTTTTTCAAAAATTTCCATACAAAAAAACAAAAGAATTTTGGAATTTAAAAAAAAAACCATGACGTCACCTCGTCTCCGTGGGTCCTCTACAAAGTTTGTTTGAACACCCCCCCTCCAACTATTACCGATTCCCCGGAACCTTCACCTACTTTTTTCCCTGATGGAAAGACTTGGTTTTCGGATTTTTCCCATAGGTTTGAGCACCATACCTATACGATCCGATCATCACCCAACCCCCAACTATTACAGTTTTGGCCCTGTATTTCTGTCAGTCAGTGGTAGCTACCAGCTTTATATATATAAACTAGTTGTTTCGTACTGCACGGCCCACGAGTGGACCGTGGGGATTGTCGTGAGCGTGGTCTGCTTTGTGTCTGTTGTACTTAAAAAAAATCCCTATCGATATTTATTTTAAATTGGGATCAAAATCGTTGGCTAAAACTCAATAAAAAAATCTAGTCAAAGTTATTAAAATGCTAATATTTAAATGTTTAAAATAAAATATATTTGATTCTAAACCTCGATAATAAATCCCTGTCGAAATTTTAATTACATTTGGAATCAAATTCGTAAATTACAACTTGATAAAATATTTCAATGGAAAACTCATTAAAATCAAAAACTACAGTGAGGATTGTCGTGAGCGTGGTCTGCTTTGTGTACTCATAGATTGTACTTAAAAAAAAATCCTATATATATTGTTGTACTTTCCAAACAATCCCTGTCGAATATCAATGTATCGATAAAATATCCCAATTAATATTTCTTATAAGTTGTTACATGGGGACCCGTCAGCGTCACACCAGAATGACTACTTAAATTGTATTATTAACTTTATTGCAGGTCACTATACTCAGTTCCTCCTAAATGTCGCACACTCGCCAACCTCGCTTCGCTCGGTTAGCTCCTGTAGCTCCATGACATAATTTTTGTATGTTGAATTTTTTAAAATTTGGAAAAAAAAAAAAAAAGTTTACATCTCCTCGTCTCCAAGGGTCCTCTACAACATTAGTTTAAGCACTTCCTACCCATCTCTAATAGTTTCATGGGAACCCGTGAGCGTTACATCAGAATGACAACTTAATTTTCTCCAATATCTTTTTTGCAGGTTACTATACTCAGTTCTTCATAAATGTCGCACACTCGCCAACCTCGCTTCGCTCGGTTAGCTCCTGTAGCTCCATGGCATAATTTTTTTATGGAGAATTTTTAAAAAGTTGAAAATTAAAAAAAAAAAAAGTTTACATCTCCTCGTCTCCAAGGGTCCTCTACAACATTAGTTTAAGCACTTCCTACCCATCTCTTATAGTTTCATGGGAACCCGTGAGCGTTACATCAGGATGACTACTTAAATTTCTCCAATATCTTTTTTGTAGGTTGCTATAATCAGTTTTTCATAAATGTCGCACACTCGCCAACCTCGCTTCGCTCGGTTAGCTCCTGTAGCTCCATGGCCTAATTTTTATATGGAAAATTTTTAAAAAGTTGAAAATTTAAAAAAAAAGTTTACATCTCCTCGTCTCCAAGGGTCCTCTACAACATTAGTTTAAGCACTTCCTACCCATCTCTTATAGTTTCATGGGAACCCGTGAGCGCTACATCAGGATGACAACTTAAATTTCTCCAATATCTTTTTTGCAGGTTACTATACTCAGTTCTTCATAAATATCGCACACTCGCCAACCTCACTTCGCTCGGTTAGCTCCTGTAGCTCCATGGCCTAATTTTTGTATGGAGAATTTTAAAAATGTTGAAAATTAAAAAAAAAAAGTTTACGTCTCCCCGTCTCCAATGGTCCTCTACAATATTAGTTTCGGCACTCACCACCTATCTCTTATAGTTTAATGGGAACCTGTCAGCGTTACATCAGGATGACTACTAAAATTTCTACAATTAATTTTTCGCAGGTCACTTTACGCAGTTCTTTATAAATGTCGCACACTCGCCAACCTTGCTTCGCTCGGTTAGCTCCTGTAGCTCCATGGCTTAATTTTTGTATGGAGAATTTTAAAAATATTGGAATTAAAAAAAAAAAAGTTTACATCAACTCGTCTCCAAGGGTCCTCTACAACATTAGTTTTGGCACCCACCACCCATCTCTTTTAGTTTCATGGGAACCCATCAGCGTTACATCAGAATGACTACTTAAATCTCTGTAATATCTTTTTTGCAGGTTACTATACTCAGTTCTTCATAAATGTCGCACAGCCGCCAACCTCGCTGCGCTCGGTTAGCTCCTGTAGCTCCATGGCCGAATTTTTGTATGAAAAAAAAAAAATCTTGGAAATTAAAAAAAAAAAGATGACATCACCTCGTCTCCAAAGGTCCTCTACAACATTAGTTCCGGCACCCACCACCTATCTCTTACGGTTAAATCGGAACCCGTCAGCGATTCATCAGAATGATGATTCATTACCCCTTAGTGACCTTTCTAGGATAAAAAATTATGAAAGCTTTACAAATATCGTAATTTTAAAAGTAGCAATTTTTTCGTTTGGCTGCTACAGTTTTTTTAAAAAAATGTATGAAAAAAAAATTAAAAAATCGGAAATTAAAAAAAAAAAAAAAACTTTTACTCGTCTCCGAGGGTTTCCTATACGTGGGTAAAGTTCACCCTATGCACCTCTTCTGGTGACCTGGGAACCCCTCAGCGTTACATCATGATGACTACCCAAAAATCATTGAAGACATTTTGTGATATGGGGTGACCCCCGTGACTACAACCAGCCAAAAATGGCCATTCTGGGTATGCTCGAAGTATGCTCTACGAGTGCTCAAAGTCGGCCGCGAATGCAAAAAAAAAAAAAAATGGGAATTTAAAAAAAAAAAAGTCACCACACCTCGTCTCCAGAAGCCCTCTCCAAAATTGGGTTCTAGCGTTTTTCGCCATCTCTTATGGTTTCCTGGGAACCCGTCAGCGTCACATCAGGTTCACTTTTAAAATTTCATTGATGACACTTTTGCTGTTCATTAGCCCCCAGTGTATGCAACCATGCCAAATTTGCAGTTGTCACTTGGCAGGTTTCGCTTCTACAAGCCTCCAAAGTACGTGTTTCGACTTTTGTATGAAAAAAAAAAAAAATCGCGGAATTAAAAAAAAAAAATGTGACGTCATCCCCTCTCCCAGGGTCCTTTATGACATTTGCTTGAGCACCCCCCGACTACCTCTTACGGTTCTCCGGGAACCCCTCGACGTTACATCAAAATGACGCTTCAGCCCCCCTCGATGACCTTTGTCGTATTAACCAAGACAAAGTCTATACAAAATTTGCAATTTGGCAAGTTGTGCTCTTTTCGTTTGACCCCCACAGTTTTTCAAAAATTTCCATACAAAAAAACAAAAGAATTATGGATTTAAAAAAAAAAAACATGACGTCACCTCGTCTCCGAGGGTCCTCTACAAAGTTTGTTCGAACACCCCCCCCCTAACTATAACCGTTTCGCCGGAACCTTCACCTACTTTTTTCCCTGATGGAAAGTCCAGAATGTCGGATTTTTCCCATAGGTTTGAGGACCATACCTATACGATCCGATCATCACCCAACCCCCAACTATTACAGTTTTGGCCCTGTATTTCTGTCAGTGAGTGGTAGCTACCAGCTTTATATATATAAACTAGTTGTTTCGTACTGCACGGCCCACGAGTGGACCGTGGGGATTGTCGTGAGCGTGGTCTGCTTTGTGTCTGTTGTACTTTAAAAAAATCCCTATCGATATTTATTTTAAATTGGGATCAAAATCGTTGGCTAAAACTCAATAAAAAAATCTAGTCAAAGTTATTAAAATACTAATATTTAAATGTTTAAAATAAAATATATTTGATTCTAAACCTCGTAAATAAATCCCTGTCGAAATTTTAATTACATTTGGAATCAAATTCGTAAATTACAACTTGATAAAATATTTCAATGGAAAACTCATTAAAAATCAAAAACTACAGTGAGGATTGTCGTGAGCGTGGTCTGCTTTGTGTACTCATAGATTGTACTTAAAAAAAAAAATCCTATATATATTGTTGTACTTTCCAAACAATCCCTGTCGAATATCAATGTATCGATAAAATATCCCAATTAATATTTCTTATAAGTTGTTACATGGGGACCCGTCAGCGTTACACCAGAATGACTACTTAAATTGTATTATTAACTTTATTGCAGGTCACTATAGTCAGTTCCTCCTAAATGTAGCTCCATGGCATAATTTTTGTATGTTGAATTTTTTAAAATTTGGAAAAAAAAAAAAAAAAAAGTTTACATTTCCTCGTCTCCAAGGGTCCTCTACAACATTAGTTTAAGCACTTCCTACCCATCTCTTATAGTTTCATGGGAACCCGTGAGCGTTACATCAGAATGACAACTTAATTTTCTCCAATATCTTTTTTGCAGGTTACTATACTCAGTTCTTCATAAATGTCGCACACTTGCCAACCTCGCTTCGCTCGGTTAGCTCCTGTAGCTCCATGGCATAATTTTTTTATGGAGAATTTTTAAAAAGTTGTAAATTAAAAAAAAAAAGTTTACATCTCCTCGTCTCCAAGGGTCCTCTACAACATTAGTTTAAGCACTTCCTACCCATCTCTTATAGTTTCATGGGAACCCGTGAGCGTTACATCAGGATGACTACTTAAATTTCTCCAATATCTTTTTTGTAGGTTGCTATACTCAGTTTTTCATAAATGTCGCACACTCGCCAACCTCGCTTCGCTCGGTTAGCTCCTGTAGCTCCATGGCCTAATTTTTGTATGGAGAATTTTTAAAAAGTTGAAAATTAAAAAAAAAAGTTTACATCTCCTCGTCTCCAAGGGTCCTCTACAACATTAGTTTAAGCACTTCCTACCCATCTCTTATAGTTTCATGGGAACCCGTGAGCGCTACATCAGGATGACAACTTAAATTTCTCCAATATCTTTTTTGCAGGTTACTATACTCAGTTCTTCATAAATATCGCACACTCGCCAACCTCACTTCGCTCGGTTAGCTCCTGTAGCTCCATGGCCTAATTTTTGTATGGAGAATTTTTAAAAAGTGGAAAATTAAAAAAAAAAAGTTTACATGACCTAGTCTCCAAGGGTCCTCTACAACATTAGTTTTGGCACCCACCACCCATCTCGTATAGTTTCATGGGAACCCGTCAGCGTTACATCAGGATGACTACCAAAATTTCTCCAATATCTTTTTTGCAGGTTACTATACTCAGTTCTTTATAAATCTCGTACACTCGCCAACCTCGCTGCGCTCGGTTAGCTCCTGTAGCTCCATGGCCTAATTTTTTTATAAAGAATTTTTAAAAAGTGGAAAATAAAAAAAAAAGTTTACATCACCTCGTCTCCAAGGGTCCTCTAAAACATTAGTTTCGGCACCCACTACCTATCTCTTATAGTTTCATGGGAACCCGTCAGCGTTACATCAGATTAACTACTTAAATTTCTCCAATATATTTTTTGCAAGTTACTATACTCAGTTCTTCATAAATGTCGCACACTTGCCAACCTCGCTGCGCTCGGTTAGCTCCTGTAGCTCCATAGCCTAATTTTTGTATGGAGAATTTTTAAAAAGTGGAAAAAAAAAAAAAAAAGTTTACATGACCTCGTCTCCAAGGGTCCTCTACAACATTAGTTTTGGCACCCACCACCCATCTCGTATAGTTTCATGGGAACCCGTCAGCGTTACATCAGGATGACTACCTAAATTTCTCCAATATCTTTTTTGCAGGTTACTATACTCAGTTCTTTATAAATGTCGCACACTCGCCAACCTCGCTGCGCTCGGTTAGCTCCTGTAGCTCCATGGCCGAATTTTTGTATAAAAAAAAAAAACTTGAGAAATTAAAAAAAAAAAGTTTACATCACCCCGTCTCCAAGGGTCCTCTACAACATTAGTTTCGGCACCCACTACCTATCTCTTATAGTTTCATGGGAACCCGTCAGCGTTACATCAGAATGACTACTTAAATTTCTCCAATATATTTTTTGCAGGTTACTATACTCAGTTCTTCATAAATATCGCACACTTGCCAACCTCGCTACGCTCGGTTAGCTCCTGTAGCTCCATGGCCTAATTTTTGTATGGAGAATTTTTAAAAAGTGGAAAATTAAAAAAAAAAAGTTTACATGACCTCGTCTCCAAGGGTCCTCTACAACATTAGTTTAAGCACCCCCCACCTATCTGTTATAGTTTCATGGGAACCCGTCAGCGTTACATCAGAATGACTACTTAAATTTCTCCAATATATTTTTTGCAGGTTACTATACTCAGTTCTTCATAAATGTCGCACACTTGCCAACCTCGCTGCGCTCGGTTAGCTCCTGTAGCTCCATGGCCTAATTTTTGTATGGAGAATTTTTAAAACGTGGAAAATTAAAAAAAAAAGTTTACATGACCACGTCTCCAAGGGTCCTCTACAACATTAGTTTTGGCACCCACCACCCATCTCGTATAGTTTCATGGGAACCCGTCAGCGTTACATCAGGATGACTACCTAAATTTCTCCAATATCTTTTTTGCAGGTTACTATACTCCGTTCTTTATAAATGTCGCACACTCGCCAACCTCGCTGCGCTCAGTTAGCTCCTGTAGCACCATGCCCGAATTTTTGTATGAAAAAAAAAAACTTGAGAAATTAAAAAAAAAAAGTTTACATGACCTCGTCTCCAAGGGTCCTCTACAACATTAGTTTTGGCACCCACCACCCATCTCGTATAGTTTCATGGGAACCCGTCAGCGTTACATCAGGATGACTACCTAAATTTCTCCAATATCTTTTTTGCAGGTTACTATACTCAGTTCTTTATAAATGTCGCACACTCGCCAACCTCGCTGCGCTCGGTTAGCTCCTGTAGCTCCATGGCCGAATTTTTGTATGAAAAAAAAAAAACTTGAGAAATTAAAAAAAAAAAGTTTACATCACCTTGTCTCCAAGGGTTCTCTACAACATTAGTTTCGGCACCCACTACCTATCTCTTATAGTTTTATGGGAACCCGTCAGCGTTACATCAGAATGACTACTTAAATTTCTCCAATATATTTTTTGCAGGTTACTATACTCAGTTCTTCATAAATGTCGCACACTTGCCAACCTCGCTGCGCTCGGTTAGCTCCTGTAGCTCCATGGCCTAATTCTTGTATGGAGAATTTTTAAAAAGTGGAAAATTTAAAAAAAAAAGTTTACATACCTCGTCTCCAAGGGTCCTCTACAACATTAGTTTTGGCACCCACCACCCATCTCGTATAGTTTCATGGGAACCCGTCAGCGTTACATCAGGATGACTACCTAAATTTCTCCAATATCTTTTTTGCAGGTTACTATACTCAGTTCTTTATAAATGTCGCACACTCGCCAACCTCGCTGCGCTCGGTTAGCTCCTGTAGCTCCATGGCCGAATTTTTGTATGAAAAAAAAAAAACTTGAGAAATTAAAAAAAAAAAGTTTACATCACCTTGTCTCCAAGGGTCCTCTACAACATTAGTTTCGGCACCCACCACCCATCTCGTATAGTTTCATGGGAACCCGTCAGCGTTACATCAGGATGACTACCTAAATTTCTCCAATATCTTTTTTGCAGGTTACTATACTCAGTTCTTTATAAATGTCGCACACTCGCCAACCTCGCTGCGCTCGGTTAGCTCCTGTAGCTCCAAGGCCTAATTTTTGTATGGAGAATTTTAAAAATGTTGGAAATTAAAAAAAAAGTTTACATCACCTCGTCTCCAAGAGTCCTCTACATCATTAGTTTCGGCAGCCACCACCCATCTCTTATAGTTTCATTGGAACCCGTGAGCGTTACATCAAGATGCCTACTTAAATTTCTCCAATATCTTTTTTGCAGGTTACTATACTCAGTTCTTCATAAATGTCGCACACTCGCCAACCTCGCTGCGCTCGGTTAGCTCCTGTAGCTCCATGGCCGAATTTTTGTATAGAGAATTTTTAAAAAGTGGAAAATTAAAAAAAAAAGTTTACATCTCCTCGCCTCCAAGGGTCCTCTAGAACATTAGTTTAAGCACTTCCTACCCATCTCTTATAGTTTCATGGGAACCCGTCAGCGTTACATCAGGATGACTACTTAAATGTCTCCAATTACTTTTTTGCAGGTTACTATACTCAGTTTTTCATAAATTGCGCACACTCGCCAACCTCGCTTCGCTCGGTTAGCTCCTGTAGCTCCAAGGCCTAATTTTTGTATGGAGAATTTTAAAAATGTTGGAAATTAAAAAAAAAAAGTTTACATCACCTCGTCTCCAAGGGTCCTCTACAACATTAGTTAAGACACCCACCACCCATCTCTTATAGTTTCATGGGAACCCGTCAGCGTTACATCAGAATGACTACTTAAATTTCTCCAATATCTTTTTTGCAGGTTACTATACTCAGTTCTTCATAAATGTCGCACACTCGCCAACCTCGCTGCGCTCGGTTAGCTCCTGTAGCTCCATGGCCGAATTTTTGTATAGAGAATTTTTAAAAAGTGGAAAATTTAAAAAAAAAGTTTACATCTCCTCGCCTCCAAGGGTCCTCTAGAACATTAGTTTAAGCACTTCCTACCCATCTCTTATAGTTTCATGGGAACCCGTCAGCGTTACATCAGGATGACTACTTAAATTTCTCCAATTACTTTTTTGCAGGTTACTATACTCAGTTCTTTATAAATGTCGCACACTCGCCAACCTCGCTTCGCTCGGTTAGCTCCTGTAGCTCCATTGCATAATTTTTGTATAAAAAAATTCAAAAAAGTAGGAAATTAAAAAAAAAAGTTTTCATCACCTCGTCTCCAAGGGTCCTCTACAACATTAGTTCCGGCACTCACCACCTATCTCTTATAGTTTCATGGGAACCCGTCAGTGTTACATCAGAATGACTACTTAAATTTCTCCAATATATTTTTTGCAGGTTATTATACTCAGTTCTTCATAAATGTCGCACACTCGCCAACCTCACTTCGCTCGGTTAGCTCCTGTAGCTCCATGGCATAATTTTTGTATGTTGAATTTTTTAAAATTTGGAAAAAAAAAAAAAAAGTTTACATCTCCTCGTCTCCAAGGGTCCTCTACAACATTAGTTTAAGCACTTCCTACCCATCTCTTATAGTTTCATGGGAACCCGTGAGCGTTACATCAGAATGACAACTTAATTTTCTCCAATATCTTTTTTGCAGGTTACTATACTCAGTTCTTCATAAATGTCGCACACTCGCCAACCTCACTTCGCTCGGTTAGCTCCTGTAGCTCCATGGCCTAATTTTTGTATGGAGAATTTTTAAAAAGTTGGAAATTAAAAAAAAAAAGTTTACATCAACTCGTCTCCAAGGGTCCTCTACAACATTAGTTTAAGCACTTCCTATCCCATCTCTTATAGTTTCATGGGAACCCGTCAGCGTTACATCAGAATAATTACTTAAATTTCTCGAATGACTTTATTGCAGGTAACTATACTCAGTTCTTCATAAATGTCGCACACTCGCCAACCTCGCTTCGCTCGGTTAGCTCCTGTAGCTCCATGGCATATTTTTTGTATGAAAAAAAAAAAAAAACATTGGAAATTAAAAAAAAATAGTTTACAACACCTCGTCTCCCAGGGTCCTCTACAACATTAGTTTAAGCACTTCCTACCCATCTCTTATAGTTTCATGGGAACCTGTGAGCGCTACATCAGGATGACAACTTAAATTTCTCCAATATCTTTTTTGCAGGTTACTATACTCAGTTCTTCATAAATGTCGCACACTCGCCAACCTCACTTCGCTCGGTTAGCTCCTGTAGCTCCATGGCCTAATTTTTGTATGGAGAATTTTAAAAATGTTGAAAATTAAAAAAAAAAAGTTTACGTCTCCCCGTCTCCAAGGGTCCTCTACAATATTAGTTTCGGCACTCACCACCTCTCTCTTATAGTTTAATGGGAACCCGTCAGCGTTACATCAGGATGACTACTAAAATTTCTACAATTAATTTTTCGCAGGTCACTTTACTCAGTTCTTTATAAATGTCGCACACTTGCCAACCTCGCTTCGCTCGGTTAGCTCCTGTAGCTCCATGGCTTAATTTTTGTATGGAGAATTTTAAAAATATTGGAATTAAAAAAAAAAAAGTTTACATCAACTCGTCTCCAAGGGTCCTCTACAACATTAGTTTTGGCACCCACCACTCATCTCTTATAGTTTCATGGGAACCCATCAGCGTTACATCAGAATGACTACTTAAATCTCTGTAATATCTCTTTTGCAGGTTACTATACTCAGTTCTTCATAAATGTCGCACACTCGCCAACCTCGCTGCGCTCGGTTAGCTCCTGTAGCTCCTTGGCCGAATTTTTGTATGAAAAAAAAAAAAACCTTGGAAATTAAAAAAAAAAAGATGACTTCACCTCGTCTCCAAGGGTCCTCTACAACATTAGTTCCGGCACCCACCACCTATCTCTTACGGTTAACTCGAAACCCGTCAGCGATTCATCAGAATGATGATTCATTACCCCTTAGTGACCTTTCTAGGATAAAAAATGATGAAAGCTTTACAAATATCGTAATTTTAAAAGTAGCGATCTTTTTGTTTGGCTACAACAGTTTTTTTTAAAAAATGTATGAAAAAAAAAAACAAAAATTGAAAATTAAAAAAAAAAAAAAAACTTTTCCTCGTCTCCACATGTTTCCTACACGTAGTTAAAATTAGCACGACTTGCCATTTCTGGTTGCATCGGAACCCCTCATCGTTACATGAGGATGTGTACCTAAAAATCATTTAAGACTTTTTGTGATATGGGGTGACCCACGTGACTACAACCAGCCGAAAATGGGCATTCTGGGTATGCTCGAAGTATGCTCTGTGAGTGCTCAAAGTCGGCCGCGAATGCAAAAAAAAAAAAAATGCGAATTTAAAAAAAAAAAAGTCACCACACCTCGTCTCCAGAAGCCCTCTCCAAAATTGGGTTCTAGCGTTTTTCGCCATCTCTTATGGTTTCCTGGGAACCCGTCAGCGTCACATCAGGTTCACTTTTAAAATTTCATTGATGACACTTTTGCTGTTCATCAGCCCCAAGTGTATGCAACCATGCCAAATTCGCAGTTCACACTTGGCAGGTTTCGCTTCTACACGCCTCCAAAGTACGTGTTTCGACTTTTGTATGAAAAAAAAAAAAAATCGCGGAATTAAAAAAAAAAAATGTGACGTCACCCCCTCTCCCAGGGTCCTTTATGACATTTGCTTGAGCACCCCCCGACTACCTCTTACGGTTCTCCGGGAACCCCTCGACGTTACATCAAAATGACGCTTCACCCCCCTTTGGTTACCTTCGTCGGATTAATACTCTCGAAGTCTTTACAAAAATCACAATTTAACAAGTTGTGCTCTTTTCGTTTGACCCACAAAGTTTTTCAAAAATTTCCATACAAAAAAACAAAAGAATTTTGGAATTTAAAAAAAAAAACATGACGTCACCTCGTCTCCGAGGGTCCTCTACAAAGTTTGTTCGAGCAACCCCCCTCCAGCTATTACCGTCTCCCCGGAACCGTCACCGACTTTTTTCCCTGATGGAAAGTCTTGGTTTTCGGATTTTTCCCATAGGTTTGAGCACCATACCTATACGATCCGATAGTCACCCGACCCCCAACTATTACAGTTTTGGCCCTGTATTTCTGTCAGTGAGTGGTAATTAGAGCTTTATATAATATAACTAGTTGTTTCGTACTGCACGGCCCACGAGTGGACCGTGGGGATTGTCGTGAGCGTGGTCTGCTTTGTGTCTGTTTACTTTAAAAAAATCCCTATCGATATTTATTTTAAATTGGGATCAAAATCGTTGGCTAAAACTCAATAAAAAAATCTAGTCAAAGTTATTAAAATACTAATATTTAAATGTTTAAAATAAAATATATTTGTTTCTAAACCTCGATAATAAATCCCTGTCGAAATTTTAATTACATTTGGAATCAAATTCGTAAATTACAACTTGATAAAATATTTCAATGGAAAACTCATTAAAAATCAAAAACTACAGTGAGGATTGTCGTGAGCGTGGTCTGCTTTGTGTACTCATAGATTGTACTTAAAAAAAAAATCCTATATATATTGTTGTACTTTCCAAACAATCCCTGTCGAATATCAATGTAACGATAAATTATCCCAATTAATATTTCTTATAAGTTGTTACATGGGGACCCGTCAGCGTCACACCAGAATGACTACTTAAATTGTATTATTAACTTTATTGCAGGTCACTATACTCAGTTCCTCCTAAATGTAGCTCCATGGCATAATTTTTGTATGTTGAATTTTTTAAAATTTGGAAAAAAAAAAAAAAGTTTACATCTCCTCGTCTCCAAGGGTCCTCTACAACATTAGTTTAAGCACTTCCGACCCATCTCTTATAGTTTCACGGGAACCCGTGAGCGTTACATCAGAATGACAACTTAATTTTCTCCAATATCTTTTTTGCAAGTTACTATACTCAGTTCTTCATAAATGTCGCACACTTGCCAACCTCGCTTCGCTCGGTTAGCTCCTGTAGCTCCATGGCATAATTTTTTTATGGAGAATTTTTAAAAAGTTGTAAATTAAAAAAAAAAAGTTTACATCTCCTCATCTCCAAGGGTCCTCTACAACATTAGTTTAAGCACTTCCTACCCATCTCTTATAGTTTCATGGGAACCCGTGAGCATTACATCAGGATGACTACTTAAATTTCTCCAATTTCTTTTTTGTAGGTTGCTATACTCAGTTTTTCATAAATGTCGCACACTCGCCAACCTCGCTTCGCTCGGTTAGCTCCTGTAGCTCCATGGCCTAATTTTTGTATGGAGAATTTTTAAAAAGTGTAAAATAAAAAAAAAAAGTTTACATCACCTTGTCTCCAAGGGTCCTCTAAATCATTAGTTCCGGCACCCACCACCTATCTCTTATAGTTTCATGGGAACCCGTGAGCGTTACATCAGAATGACAACTTAATTTTCTCCAATATCTTTTTTGCAGGTTACTATACTCAGTTCTTCATAAATGTCGCACACTCGCCAACCTCGCTTCGCTCGGTTAGCTCCTGTAGCTCCATGGCATAATTTTTATATGGAAATTTTTTAAAAAGTTGAAAAATAAAAAAAATAGTTTACATCTCCTCGTCTCCAAAGGTCCTCTACAACATTAGTTTAAGCACTTCCTACCCATCTCTTATAGTTTCATGGGAACCCGTGAGCGCTACATCAGGATGACAACTTAAATTTCTCCAATATCGTTTTTGCAGGTTACTATACTCAGTTCTTCATAAATGTCGCACACTCGCCAACCTCACTTCGCTCGGTTAGCTCCAGTAGCTCCATGGCCTAATTTTTGTATGGAGAATTTTAAAAATGTTGAAAATTAAAAAAAAAAAGTTTACGTCTCTCCGTCTCCAAGGGTCCTCTACAATATTAGTTTCGGCACTCACCACCTATCTCTTATAGTTTAATGGGAACCCGTCAGCGTTACATCAGGATGACTACTAAAATTTCTACAATTAATTTTTCGCAGGTGACTTTACTCAGTTCTTTATAAATGTCGCACACTCGCCAACCTCGCTTCGCTCGGTTAGCTCCTGTAGCTCCATGGCTTAATTTTTGTATGGAGAATTTTAAAAATATTGGAATTAAAAAAAAAAAAGTTTACATCAACTCGTCTCCAAGGGTCCTCTACAACATTAGTTTTGGCCCCCACCACTCATCTCTTATAGTTTCATGGGAACCCATCAGCGTTACATCAGAATGACTACTTAAATCTCTGTAATATCTTTTTTGCAGGTTACTATACTCAGTTCTTCATAAATATCGCACACTCGCCAACCTCGCTGCGCTCGGTTAGCTCCTGTAGCTCCATGGCCGAATTTTTGTATGAAAAAAAAAAAACCTTGGAAATTAAAAAAAAAAAGATGACATCACCTCGTCTCCAAAGGTCCTCTACAACATTAGTTTCGGCACCCACCACCTATCTCTTACGGTTAACTCGGAACCCGTCAGCGATTCATCAGAATGATGATTCATTACCCCTTAGTGACCTTTCTAGGATAAAAAATGATGAAAGCTTTACAAATATCGTAATTTTAAAAGTAGCAATATTTTTGTTTGGCTACAACAGTTTTTTTTAAAAAATGTATGAAAAAAAAAAACAAAAATTGGAAATTAAAAAAAAAAAAAAAACTTTTCCTCGTCTCCACACGTTTCCTACACGTAGTTAAAATTAGCACGACTTGCCATTCCTGGTTGCATCGGAACCCCTCATCGTTACATGAGGATGTCTACCTAAAAATCATTTAAGACTTTTTGTGATATGGGGTGACCCACGTGACTACAACCAGCCAAAAATGGGCATTCTGGGTATGCTCGAAGTATGCTCTGTGAGTGCTCAAAGTCGGCCGCGAATGCAAAAAAAAAAAAAAATGGGAATTTAAAAAAAAAAAAGTCACCACACCTCGTCTCCAGAAGCCCTCTCCAAAATTGGGTTCTAGCGTTTTTCGCCATCTCTTATGGTTTGCTGGGAACCCGTCAGCGTCACATCAGGTTTACTTTTAAAATTTCATTCATGACACTTTTGCTGTTCATCAGCCCCTAGTGTATGCAACCATGCCAAATTTGCAGTTGTCACTTGGCAGGTTTCGCTTCTATGAGCCTCCAAAGTACGTGTTTCGACTTTTGTATGAAAAAAAAAAAAAATCGCGGAATTTAAAAAAAAAAATGTGACGTCACCCCCTCTTCCAGGGTCCTTTATGACATTTGCTTGAGCACCCCCCGACTACCTCTTACGGTTCTCCGGGAACCCCTCGACGTTACATCAAAATAACGCTTCAGCCCCCCTCGATGACCTTTGTCGTATTAAACAAGACAAAGTCTATTAAAAATTTGCAATTTAGCAAGTTGTCCTCTTTTCGTTTGACCCACAAAGTTTTTCAAAAATTTCCATACAAAAAAACAAAAGAATTTTGGAATTTAAAAAAAAAACCATGACGTCACCTCGTCTCCGAGGGTCCTCTACAAAGTTTGTTAGAACACCCCCACTCCAACTATTACCGTTTCCCCGGAACCGTCACCGACTTTTTTCCCTGATGGAAAGTCTTGGTTTTCGGATTTTTCCCATAGGTTTGAGCACCATACCTATACGATCCGATACTCACTCGACCCCCAACTATTACAGTTTTGGCCCTACATTTCTGTCAGTCAGTCAGTGGTAGCTTAGAGCTTTATATAATATAATACAAACAATACACAGATAACACACATACATATACTGGTTACATAATATATTCGTCCAGCAGATGTTCAGATTCTTACACAGTATCAGCAGCTCGCCAGTGGAACCGACTCCCTCTTCATATTCGTAAAGCACCATCACTTAAGCGAGTATGTTTTAAAATATTTCTCTTTAAACAATTCTACAAAAAGCAAGACATAACAAAAAAAAAATTGGTCCATCATTTGTGGGTGAAAGAAGAAAAATAGAATCAAGAGGACAATTCCAACTATCTCTCTTCTTTTCATGACAAATCCCTTCGCTTTTCCCCCTCTATCCCCTCTATCTGTGCCCTCTCATCGCTCTTAATTTGTGTCTCTTTCGTAGTTGTTACTACTAATTTGTGAAACCTGTCAACAAACGGCGAGCAACTACCAGGACATTATTCATGAATCTATTATATTCACACTTTCTAAATCTCCACACAGCGTTAGTAAGTAGTATATATGTTTATGATTTGGCTGTCAGAGAATGTCTTAAATTCTTAAAGTCTTAATAAAGTTTCTTACCAAACTATTAAGTTTTGCTAGCACATAACGAAAGGTATATTATTAGATATGAACGTTTTTAGACATGTTTCAGACAAAAATAGTGGATATAAATGGTACCATAAAGATATTTGCAAAACGATTAACCTAATATTTATAGCAGCCAGCCTTATCATTAGATACGGATTGTATGTCAACGAGACTGACCTGTTCAGATTTGATAACACACTACTCGTCTGGTGAAGTTACAAATAAATAAATAAATAAATGAAAAATAAATAATTATTGATCAGCCAAAATCATCAACTAATGATTAAACAAAACATTTTGAAATTGAAATCATTTTCTATAAGTACCAATAGACAATTAAGATACATTAAATATAAATTAATAGCTAAATAATAAAAATAAACTAAACTATAGTAAAAAATGTCCTCTAGGAATCCGAGATAGTCCCAAGGAAACTGGCAACATTTCCCCTCTGTATAGCGAGGCTAATACGTTGGCAGAAATATTTCTGTTATGTTCTGTCTCCAAACCTTTCTGTCAGCCGCTTTGACAACTCCTTGGCCAAGCGCCTCGCTGACAGTCCCCATGGGCCCATCGTCTCGACCCCAAACGGCGCAAATTCGTAACCGTTACCAAGGTTGGCGTAATTATTTATAGACAAATAAGTGAATTTAAAAAAAAAGAGAACGGAGTCTCGCCTTGCCGTCTTGGAAGCTCGTTCCATAAATGTATCTCCTGCAGACCTGCTTAAACCCAATTCTTTCAGTAGTGGTGCAAAGATTTTGCTCGCACCAACTTCCACTGCGTAAAGCTGAGTTTTAAACCCGTTCGTGATCATTTCTTTTGTGAGATCATATTTGTTCCAATTCATGTTGTGGTCTTTTGGAATATTTGATTCGTACGGAACAAAAAAACTTTAGCGTAATTTAAAACTTCCACTAATAAAGAACCTTTGTTTTAGTAAGTAAACAAATCCAAGTGGAAGCTTTTTTCTTTTATCTAGCTGAGTTTAAACTATTTACCTCATTAGTAACTTGGCAAGTATTCGCGTGTCCGTGACAAATGCATCTCGCAGCGAGTGTAATAGCGCGGATAGTGTAAAACCTGCGCTCGGGCTCGCCGGGGTGGGTCGCCCGCAGAGCTATGCGCACGCGCCGCACGATCGCTCCCTCGCCCAAACCCACGTGCATCTGGAAACCATCAGCGGTTACACACAAAACACACATAATTATTAGTGTCCGACCGAAACACGATTTCATGCCGTAACTGAATATTCGGCCACACTTCTAGTTTCGGCCGAAACCGTAACTTATTTTGTTATTATTGTATATTAATATTATTTATATAACTTCATTTATTAGCCGTAAATATAATAATGTGGCGTCTGCACATAAGACGACGTGACCAGTCTTCAATCATGCCCCCTCCACAATTGCAGACTTTTTTATTATATTTACGGCTAAAAAATGAAGTTATATAAACTGATAGCAAAAAGGCTAACACTATAAGTAAACTATTAAACTGTAAACTTAATAAAACAATAAAGTTAAAATATATTTAAACCTATTACAGGCATTTGTGATACGTCACTATTTAGATTATTTTGAATGATTTTACTAAAACCAGCAGCTAAGCAGATTCCAGTGGCCTGTTAATGTTTAATCTAACTGGGAAAAGAATCTGCAAAGGAAGACTCATCCATAGAAGATATACATAAAACAAATACATAACAAGTAACTATTTTGCTCCACACGAAATAAAAAAAAATGGTTATACTTTTTGACGAAATAATATTAAATGTATTAAGAGTACTCCTAGAATTTAGAAAACTCACTAAAATGTCATCGTAGCCAAAAATATGGATACTAACATAGGGTCACAAATATGGACACTAACATTGAGTTACGAATATGCACACTAACATTGGGTCACATATACAAATTCAAGATCACTAGTTTCGGTTTCGACCTAAAGGTAGACATTAATAAATATACTGGTTCAGAACTTAATTTGTATAAACGATAAACAAAATAGATCCCAGAATAGCACCTTGATGTGCACCTTATTTTATTTCATTTTAAATAGGAAGTTGTTTTGATAGTAAACGTATGCTGTGACATCTGTTTTATTATAAGAATTACGAATGATTAACATCACTGTGTTATTTTACGTGTCTAATGAAAGTGTAATGACAACTTCAATACCTTTCAGAAGCAGTCTTTGGGGGTTCACATTTACAAAAGTTTACCTGGACAATCATATTAATTTTATCTCGACTAGGAATCTACTTCAATACTTTATTAACATATTATTATTCTCACACCTTTGTTTAAAATATAACTATCCAAACCTCTCCATTTTCCAAAGGTCGTGGGCTTGAGAACTGTGTTGAGCAGGAAGGCTTGTCAGCTCGATGGTTTCTCTTTCCCTTCGTTCTTCTCACCCTTCTTCGTTTTCGTTCTGGTTGTAACGACCAGAGCCTGCGACAATGCTCCTTGTCTCCGAAGGCTCGCAGCATCCTCCAGTCCTCCTTGTCCAGGGATGGTGATATATCCAGAGACCAGGCGAGAGGTCTGGGTGATGGGCCTGACTTTATTATCACATGAAGAAGTTCCATCTTCTGAAAAAAACAAAAAATACTAATTATTATTATGGAAAGTTTGTAGTATTCAGAATGCAGAGTCCTAGATCTGTACTGAAAATATTTTAGTTATTAAAAATAGTCATAAAAAACCAAGGTACTAGTGTTTGAAAGAAGAAGGATGACACCCGCGACGATAAAGATGATGATGGTGAAACTTTAGAACAAGTAAATTAAAATATATGTCATGGCAGTGTTTTCGCTGCGGATGGGAAGTACGATAGGGATGTTGAAAGAAAAGTGAACGCGGGAAATAGTGTTAACAGAAATAAACTCGAAATGTCAGTGACAAAGCTCGACATAATGCGATGTTGGTACCAACACTGATGTATGGAAGCGAGACGTGGATATGTCAGAATACGCATGAGAGTAGGGTTAATGCAGTAGAAAAAAGATTGTTGCGTCGGATATGCAGCGTCACTTTGGCGGACTGCATACGTAACGTCGAAATTCGGAAAAGGGTAGGTATAAAAGAAAGCATAGGGCAAAAACAGATCAAAATATTCCACTAACAGGAGTAGAATACACACGAGTAGAGTACACTTGCCACGCTGGCCAGGGAGGCTAGCAAAAGAAGGGTTGAGAGTATTATTTCTACTCGTTTTTAGCTAGTTGTAATAGAAATACATCACATTGATCCGGATATAATAATAATATTAAACATTTATTAAAAAATTTAGCATACAAAATCAATAAAACAATATTTTTTCAGTTACATAAGGCCAAGCCTGTATTGGGTTACTTTATAACAGTTAATCCAGTAAAATAAGAAAACTTATATCTAATAATAATAACATACATTAAATAAATTTGAAAATGATATTACATCTAAAACAATTAAAATCGCCAACCCATCTGGCCAGGCGTAGCAAGTGTAAGCAAAATTCCCCAAAAAAATATGGAAGGCCTATCTCCAACAGAGGAGGCCTGTTCTAAGGCTGTGATGATGATGACATGTATTCAAATATGCATTACAATCTACAAAAACATATAGAGATAGCCAATAAAAAATCGTCTATAAATAAAATCCCAATAGAGACGTCCCAGCAGAGATAGTCCCAAGGAGCTTGGCATCATTTCCCATCTTTAAAGCGAAGCTAGCACAAATAATTGCCTGCCTTCCTGTCTTCGATTTCTCTGTCAGCCGTTTGGACAACTTCTTGGCCAGACGCTTGGCTGAGGGTCCTCAAAAATACGTTTCTAGAATAAATAAATATTTGACTAAGTTATTATTACTGATTCTATTTTTTATTTACTTAGTTCTAAATCAGCTGTGATCTTAATATCTGCATAGTTGTGACGCTGGCCTTCCCCTTATAGGTAAATATTGAAGAAATCCATAATTAAAATAGTTAAAATTATTGGAGGCAATGCTCCGGTCAATAATAAAGGTGCAATTAGTCGGAGACAGTTAATCTTACGAGTAAACATCCTCTTTATGTTGGGTTCAAGTCAAATTTCTATAGGCAAGTTCTTCTTAAAATAAAATATGGTATCATCACGACCTTATCCCTTTAATTGATACAAACCACGCTTTCATAGAAGCAGATTCACATTTAATCAGCTTTTCTATAGGCCAATCATGTTGACACATGACAAGTGGTAAGCTCGTCGATGTCTAGCTTACCAAACGTGAGAAATATCAGCAAAAAATAAATAAATTATTGTGACCTGACCAGGAATCGAATCCAGTAGCTCTGCGTCTAAATTCACGGGCTTAACTGCTAGTCCACGGAGCCAGTAGTATCATTTCAGTTTGGGTAATAGTTTTTCACCTTTAAGGTGGACTGACCAGGTCAAAGCTGTAACAAATATTCCTAGACATGTGTGCATCAGGATAGCTGCAGTTTGAGAGGAATGGAAACAACTTGTTAAGCACTCAAATGATGACCACAACCCGTCTACTAAGAGTATAGCGAATTAGAATATTATATTCGCCGATAGGAGAAGATCTGATCATTTGTTTCTTAAGGTCTCATAATTAAATCCCTCATCTCATTCGATCGATTGCAGCTTTCAAAAACCGACAGGTTACATTTCGGTGCAGTCCACAATTTCGTTCACGTATCTTAGTGTATTTTTATATTGTTTAATAAGTTAATATTCACACGTCTCACTTTCTTAACAGTGGCACGAACAAGTGCAATAAATCAATGTAAAAACGCAAATGCTTTTTCCAAGCAAAAGATTTGGTTTATCTTTAAGCTTGTGAACAGGAGCAAAAAGTGTTGGCGACGACATCGGTTGCGTCAGGCCTCATTAGTCCGCCCATACAAGGCACCGATCACATCTGCCAACAGCCAACAATGCTCGCCCTTCTCCAGGAATCTCACTACCAGGGTTGACCACTATGAGCTAACATAACTATACAGTTATGAATTCACATACACATTCTTATTTCAAATTTAGATTTAATTTTAAAATCAAAGCGACAATAAAGTCAGTGAGGTATGAAAAATATTGTATGCAGTGACTATTTTGGCTTGATGAATAAATAGCTCTGTTCAATCAAAGAAGTCGTCAGACCCTCCTTATCCAAAAAGTCTCGACACGCTTATTATCAGGTGGGCAAAGGAAACGTAAACACCGTATTCAGTGTAATCATATTAAAAACAAAGCAAAAATAAAAGAGGAAATGTATCTAAAATAACGTAAACTTAATTAATATTATAAAAAAGATCCTACGCGTGTAGATAAGGATTTTAATTAAAGCTGTTATCAATGATTATGATTAATAATGAGAAATTGTTATTTAATACGTAGAAATGAATTGGTCAGTATTTGTCAACCCTGAAATTCTAATATACATATTTCTCATTACTTGAAAGTCCACTATTATAAATTGCTGACAGGCCTCATACTTCGGCCATTACATATACGTTTGCCTAATTAGAAAAATGTCCACCTACTTTTTATCCAGATTCTGCAACTATTATCTGGAATTTTTATGTTTTTTTCTTAATATTACAGAAGAAATACGATCAAATAAATAATATATAAGATCTGCCGTTAATACATTTATAGAAGAACGAGCTTTCAAGACGCCATTAGCGGAATCATACAGTGGTTGGTTGGGTAGGGAGAGGAACAGAATGATAGATGATAAGCGTATTATTGCACAATAAAAAGAGGAAGCCTCCTTTGAAACAAGCCTGAGACACCATTATACTCCTCCACACGATGGACCCCGCACTCGCACGGTGAGTTTATAGAGTGCTAAGAAATTTGTCTTCTAAAGGTTAGACAAAAGACTACGCGACAAAATGGCAAATACAAAGGTTGATGAATATAAACGAATCTGAACAAATATGTGCTGATCGATTCAAATGGTGATCAATTGTCCTGGCTACCCCGTATGCGAACTGGTGTGAAGATGGTGAGCATGTGGGAAAAATTGGTAATACCAGTTTACAATTATAAACTAACAAAATTCTCGAGTGCGTGTTTGTTTTTCGAAAACTAAAAGGTTGTAAAGCTCAACATTAGTTGAAGCCTTACGCACTGCATCATTACCAAAAGCACGTTTTGTGTGTTCTAACGTTTTTCTCACTGTTTATTTGAGTATTTCTACTTGCATAGAGCAATTGTCACGTTAAGTTTTTAGCTCCATATCTGAGCAGACGTTAGCGTTAATGAAGAGAACACGACTTATGTCCAGAATTCCTATGATGAAATCTATTCCTCAATGTTGTCCCTTCAAATGTTTTATTTTACATTATATCTGGAGTTAGCTGTATTTAGCTTATCTTTAGGCATATCATCTTATTTTCCTGTGTAGATTTGTGTTCATAATAATAGGGTTTTAGGTTTATCTTGTGCATATTTTATTTATATTATGTTCAGGAATGTCATCAACTGGATTCAGACGCATGACATCAGTTCCTAGAACTTAAAAAGATGCTAAAACTTCGCTTGAAGAACTTCAAATGGTGTTGCCCAATTTGGTCTTCGTGTCTTATAAAGACCGAGAGCAAGGCTGCCATTATGTTAGACTAGAATTAGTGTCTACGCAATATTCTTGCTGAGACTTTTTTTCCTAATTGTGCTAAAATGTTTTAATTTTATTTTGGTTATTTCCTCAATTGTAACTGCATCGTGTATGTCTTTTGATATATCTCCAAAACTGTTTTGATGTGAAACAAACTACTTTTTTCGCTCTGACAAAGTTGTTCGTATTGATAAATAAAACATCATGTAAAGCGTTATACGTAATATATATGATTCTTGTTGCAACTTTTGTAATTATTTTTTAATACTTGTTGGTCAACAAGATCTATAACTATTCTAAATTTCAAGTAAATCAGAGCACTAGTTCTGAGATAGTAGTTTGTGGACATACGCTAGAGTCTGATAAGGAACAATTAAAAACAAATACATATATATTTTGAGTCAGAGCAAGATCAAGATTAAGAGTGCAAGACCAAGCCAGCTGTTCTGATGCAAGACTGGATAATTCTTGGTCTTACTCTGGGCAACATTAATAAAAAAAAAGTGGAAATACAACTAGAAGAACATTCTATCTTAAATTCGATTATTTTAGACTTTTTAATTATATCAATATCAGGAATTAATGACGAAGACGTTGTTGACAACTAATAGTCAATATTATTGATAATGAAGTTAGTGTATCAGATTAGTTACAACCTCGGCGTTATCTTTTGGCAACATTTATGTAACTACTACCTATCGCATTATCTAGCTCTAGGATTATCATCCAATAGTTTAGCTTTCGTTCGTAACAGCTAATATTGAAGATTACTTACTAGCGTCATCCCAACCTTTGTCTTCTCTTCTTCCAGCTTATACGATATATCCATCGATAACAATCTTATAATATCAACTCAGATGATTAACCTCTGTAGTTGAATTGGATTAAAATAAATTGTTGATGAAATATATATTACACTAAGCCACGTTGACTCATAGAATAGTTTTTGTTGCGGTAAACTTTATTAACAATGTTATTGGTGTGAGTAATAACTACTTCAACTGAAGAAAATCTAAGAGTCGATTGAGATGTTTATGTTATAGTTATACTTGATGAATCATATTCAGCTTATGCCTCTACTGGATATAGGTCTTATCCAAGATTTGCAATCGCATCTATTGCTACTCTTCAACATTATATTACTACATGTTTGGCTGTGACGAGTGTAGAGATAACGGTAAAATATCTCCCTTGTTTTGTCATTTGTCCATCTATCGGGGGTCCTCCTACCCTGCGTTTTCCTTTACGTAGTCTATACTTCAGAACCCGTTTACTGTTCTCGTCGATTCCAGAGGTGTTCGGCTCACTGCCACATTATTTTTTTACTCTACTTTCATTATTACAGCCCCTAGAACTAAAGTGCTCTATAACCTAATCCCTTCATCTCTATTCCGCATTCAAACCACGCGCAAAGATCAGAATATGCTCCCACATTCGTATAAATTTCTCATATGCTCATCCACCCTCTGTGTTTCCACTTCCGTATAACCTGGAGTCCTTTAAGCGAAGTGTGAAAAAGCATTTAGTCAAGCCAGCATAGTGTTCGGTACTGATGTCAGTCATAAGTGTCTGATGCCAGTTGCCAAGATTCATGGACCTTGCGCGCCACTTACCACCAGGGCGCCGCAAGGTATATGTCGTGTATATATCAAGGTATAGGTTGGTTGGCTACTTTAATTCTCTCTCAATTAATGTTTTACTATGCCTTTCTTTAGACCTTAAACATGCTGCATTAGACACACTGTCAGTGTCCATGTTTCTGTTGTGTGTAATTTTATACCCAAAATAAGTAATTTATACATGTGACAATATTTGGTTTTTGGTAAACGTCACCACATGACGTCCACTTTGTATTATCATCATATTTACTCGCTTCATTAACGTTAATCGAAGATTAGGCAATGATTTTATTTCTGTCACTTTCCCACGGCTATCACTATAGGACATTCTATAACAACATAGCTGTTTGATTTACTAATTAATAAAATTATTGGGTTAATTTTCTGGAGTATGTCCTGTATGCTTTTGAAGAAACTAAAGTCCTTGTAGATTCGTAAAATAACTAAGAAATTTGAATACTGTCTTTATTATTGTATTTGTAACTTGTCGATCTGGTTTCAAGGGATTGATATCATCATTATCGTTCGATTTTTAATGCTCCAATTTCTAGAACTTTCTTCGCCATAAGTTTACATGATCATTTTCCTATAACCTGGCATTCTTCGGCCGAAGTGTGTAAAAGCACCTAGTGAAGCCGACATAATGGAAGGGACTGATGATGGTTGTTCCCATTTTTGAACCTCGCTAACACTTATCGTATAATCTTTTCAGAATAAACAAAACTATTACAGAAAACAGTAGACTTGGATCAATCTGCGGTTAAAGTTATTTCCCTTACTTCCTTTACATCATCGTGTTTACCAAATACAAACAATACTACATAAAAGGTAGCTACATTTAAGGTACTCGAGATTGATCCATAAAAAACTTTGATAATTTGCTATCAGATATTTTGTGGACGTATGATATCGCAACACTTATCTCTTAGATAAACTCCAGAGCTCAGTCGTTGGCGAATATTATTCTTTGACGCTACCGTGTTGTGTTATAAAGATTTTAAAAGTTTTTAACAGGCTTATTAGGCTATCACACTTTTAATAGTGCCATAACAAATATATATACATTAATTCAATTTAACAATACAAGTGAGTGAGTGTGTGCGTGATAAAAAAGAAAAGAGGTGATAAAGAAGCATACAACATTTAAATTTGCATTTAAAAAAAGTTTGGTTCCAGTCCCGAAGCGGAAAAAAATTAGCTGTAAAAAAGAAGCAATAAACTTGGATAATTAAGTGATGTAGCTCAATCTATAAAGAAACGAGTAGTCAAACTTAAGTGTAAACAAACCGCCATGCAAACACTGAATGACAATAAGCAGAACACAGAATCAAGATCAATCGCTTCACCATCTTCTAATTAATACTACTGGAGGTTTTAAAAGAATAGTTTTACTGGTACGAATCTGCGTAGCTCTTAATTTTAATTAAAGTACGAGATCATGCTATATTCGAGCTATTAAAATAAGAAAGAGGTTAAAGTAATTAAATTGAAAAGCAGTTAACTGTGTTACCAAATTTTGAACATCATATATTTCCCTTTTAACCAAAAAATGTTTTATGATAAAGGAAATGTTCCAAGCATTACATGGTTCTTCAACTACTTGTAACTATATAAAGTGTTGCTACTGCCAAAAACTTACGTGATTTTAATCTTACAATTTAAAAAAAAACTATGAGAGGAAAAAATATTAATTAAAAATAAGGGTTAAAGAATCAGCAATCATGTCCCAAAGGTTAATAATAAAGAGAAAATGTCGAACAATATGAGTATGTTGACAATTTATGTGATAAAGTTGTAAAATAAAATGTCAGCTGAATATTCCCGAAGGCCTCGAGTTCCGACTCGACAGAAGCGGCCTCGAGGAAGTCTGGAGGAGATCAGCGTCCATGTTCTGGATAAATCCAGAGGACACAATCGAGGACCTTACGACGAGAAGAACACTACCTATGTTTATGTAAATGAAGGATATACAGGAAGCGTGTCTAGTTTAAACAGAACAGCTCCTGTCCTCGCTCCTCCTACTGGGTACGTTAAAGTAATTATTAGACTATTACTCATAATGTAATCCGAAACTACGATTTTAATTGTAATATAAATCTTTATTTCGGTCATGGCCTTAGTTAGTAACTAGTCTACTACGAGTACATAAAAAATAATTTGGTGAACCATTCTTTTTTGAGCATAGATACCTTTTTCTATTTGATTTTGGGATCCAACTATGCAGTCCTGAAAAAAACTTTTAAGAGAAACGGATTCATATTTAGCCAATTTTAGCTTCTAGAACACAGAGTCTATAATCTCCACTGATGAAGATAAGCTTATAAACATATTGTAGTGACTTGAAATACTAATATGTGTGGCAGTTTCCACATTATTAAGTTTTAGCTGCTTAGCGGTGAAAAAAGTTCATAGTTCTTCTTCAAGGTAGCTTATAACCTAGTCGCTAGCCTAATAATAAACTTTAAAAAAAAATAGTTTAACTGTTAAGGTTGTTGTATTAGCTGATTCTAAAGGAATTCTGAATACAATAACATCGATCCATCACCTCACATTCCTCATTCAGAGAATAACAACAGTATAGTTTGCTTGTTATTTTTACAAAGCACACAAAGTTTTTTTCATATTATTGAGAAACTTTATCGCATCGAGTGGTTTCCCAACAACTCTGATATTGATTTTGTCTCGAGTTATTTTTGCTGATTGTTTAAATTGTTATTATTCATACTCAGTTAAATGAAATATTAACAGGGTAGTTGCTGCTAGAAGTTAACCACTTTGCTGATAGTTTTTACTAATGGAGGTGCGATTTAGAATGTCACCGATGAGATTTATATCACTAGTAAAAATATATTGGTGACTAGGAAATCAATTTTTAAAAGTCATATGTGCGGTGGTACTTTACAAATAATTTCTCTTAGAGAAACGCCTTTTTATGTCGCTCAACGCTGAGATTCATCCAGATACACCAATGTCTTCAACAGTTTCGTCATCGCCTTTTAAGGAAATAATATTCATTAGAATATACTCTTGTAGGCTTGTTATTTTGGAAATCAATGACTATTTTGTCATTTTAGAATCAATTATAAATATGACTAATCATAAATACCTGTAATAGGTTTACATAATTCGATTAATGCTCTAGAAATGTGATGTTGGCGGAGAATATTAGGCATATCGTGGACGGAGTTCCGAATCAACAAATCCATCCTGGAGGAACTGGAGATAGGACAGCGCCTTTCCTCAATCGTACAATCACGCATTCTCACTTTCTTTGGACACGTGTCGCGGCGTGGAGATATATCCATTGAGCGCCTTGTAGTTTAGGGAAAAGTGAAAGCCAAGAGGATGCGTGGTAGGTCTTCGATGAGATGGACTGACCAGGTTTAAGCAGCAATGGATCACCCCCTACATGAGTGCTCCAGGAAGGCTGCAGTTCGAGACGAGTGACGACGACTTGTTAAGCGTGCCACTGACACTCAAGTGACGACCACGACCACTCTGCCAAGAGTGTGGTGATTAAGAAGAAGAAGAACTCGATTTATCATTATCATTAGGGGTCCTAGAACACCGAGTCCTAGATCTCCACAGCTAAAGATGAGTTTCTGAATATATGAGTAGTTCTGTTAAATTTGTCTAGTGATGGATTAACATAATTACCCATTTTACTACATTTTGTTTATGTTGCTGATCACATAATTAGGTAGGAGTTTAGCTATAGAGATGATTCAGGCCTATGTCATATTTTCCATGAAGGTTCGTTATGTAAGTCATGTAGTGTTTATGTTACCGTAAATATAACTATACACTCTTTAAAGGTGTTAGGTGAAGAGATGACTTGCGAGTAATATCCTATCCAGCCTGTCGACACAGTCCATCGTCATATTTATATTAGTCTAGGATTGCCATGCCCCATAATCTTTGTCGAACCAAAAAAGTGGTTATCAGTTTTGACAAAGCTTTCTTTGTAAATAATTTATATATTGCTAAGGTCGAGTATTCGAATAATCGTACAATTTTCAGGGAAAAATCAACCTTATTGTTAGATTACGTGCAAATAAGTCTCAACTGATAGACCACTTTTTTGGTAGACTGTAGGTGTGACTGTGAAGTTTCGTAAACGCAACTATAGTAGTAGAGTTTTTTTACTGAATTTTCGATGTTCATTGGCTGTTATTATAGCCAAACTTGCAATAACACGCAATGTAAAATAAAAAAAACGTAACTACAGCAGTTACGTTTTCCGAAAGTGGCATTTCACACTAAGCACACTGTACATTGGTAAAGACCTTGCATTTAGTTTACTATATATTAGTGTCATTCTCGGTAGAAAGAAATCAAAGTGTAGATAACAGTTGTTTCTGTCTTATTTTAATTTACTTACTTTTTCTTCCAGAATTAATTATATTAGTAAATTATTATTTATAAATATTTATGTCTTTGAACAAACTAGATTTCAATGGAAATTAGCTCTTGTATTAATCCCACCTGTTGTAGAATTTATTATATTAATATCGTTATCTACTTTGATACTGAGGTATTTCCCTCATCACATCGCTTCGATTGTACCTCTAGTCAGTAAACAGACGGCTTAACTATTTTCCAGTGCACCTCTTAAGGTAACTATGATACCCAACAAAAAAATATCTTCACAAATCTTAATTCATAATTTGACCAATGATGATTTAAGCAAACAGAGGTTGCGGTTGAGTAGCATAACTTTAAGCTCCATGTCGTCCGCTAGTGTCTGAAGAATTTGTCAACTTATTCTTTAAAATGTTCTGACCATTGGTATTATCACGTTTGGGTTCATTTATAATTAGTATTATATTAGCGGTGGTGGCTCGGTTGTAAGAACGCTTTCCTTAACATCCTAAACAGGTAAGTTCGAACCCCGGCATGTACTAATGCGAAATACACTTTTATTAAGTACAGTCATAGATTTACAAATGATTTTACTAATATCAACTTGTGATATCGTGAATAAATTGTCATTAAAAAAAAAAAAAAATGACATCACACCCTCGCCAAGCCGTCTGGCCGGCGCCAGCGTGGCGAGTGTAGGCCAAATTCTCCAGATATATGTTCTGGAAGGCCCATTTCGCCGTGTTCCAGGGACTGTAATGATATCATCATTATCATTAGTATATTGATATTGTCAAGGGTAGTGGCTCGGTTGTAAGAATGCTTTCTATTTGTCATAGATTTACAACACCACTGTTCCCGCACGTTAAGCCGTCTGTCCCGGTTTCACTAATACCAACTTGTGGAATCGTTAATAAATTCTTATTAAAATTTGTCATCAGACACTCGCCAACCGTCTCGCCCGCTTAGCGGTGTAGGCCACTTTACTTAGAAATTTCTGGAAGGACCATCTCCAACAGTGGAGGTCCAGGACTCTGTGTTCAAAGGGCTATGATGGTGATGATAGTAACAATTTAAACATATTGTTTCAGAGTAGTGAGAGAGCAATACTGGGCGTGCTCAAAATGGCCGAAGGGACAACGACTGATGGCCATAGCATTGGGAGTGCTACTGGGGGCCGTAATAGGGCTCGGTATCTCGATGGGGCTTCGAGCTGCGGGACAAGACCCTATCTTGGGACCTGTCTTCAGAGGAACAGTCACCCAGTGATACATTCATTAAGAGGAGGAGGTGGCTGATAGAGGTGCTGCTGGATGCCGTCTTGTCAGCATGTTGTCAATTGCATGCATTTACATTAGTCACTACGAGCTGTGCGCAGCTTCAGTACTGATCTTTCCGTGGCCTAAACTAGGTCATTCATGTATTACAAAATAAGGATTTAGCGAAACATTTCTCTATCTTTCCTAGATACATTTAAACTTTCTTAGTGTTTCACATCTTAGTATTTTCTCAGAACTTGAAGAAGTTATTCTTGTTGAACTTACCGTTCCGTGAGAATCAAATATTCCAAAAGACCACAACATGAAGTCGTACAAATATTATGATCTTATAAAAGAAATGACCAGGAACGGATTCAAGATCTAGCTTTACGCAGTGGAAGTTGGTACAAAAGGAATTACAGCAAAATCATTGCACCACATCCTGAACGAATTGGGCCTAAGCCCTCTACCGTCAATAAAGTTATTAACGAAATCATACATGATTTGGTTGGTTAGGTTAGGTTAGGTTAGAATGGCGGATGGTGAGCGCCTCGTTGCACAATAAAAACAAAATAAAGGAGGACTCCTTTGTAAACCATTCTATGGTGGGTCACAAACCCGAGACACCCGTACTCTCATCCCGTACGGTGAATCTATGGAATGCTTATAAATTTGTCTTCTCTTCTCTAGTGCTGTCACTTGCACGCGTCTTTTTAATGTATGCTTATGCGGTGGGCGGTAGACTTCTAAAAACTTTAATTGCGTAGAAATAAAAATTACCTAAAAATAATCCAAAAAAGACACGTGGATATGAATTTAATTTCCTATCTTGTTTTCAATAAAAAATCAAGATAAGGGTAAAAACTGCAAACACTGATATACTTACTCGTAGTCGACGAAGTTATCTATTTTTGGAGATATCGGGAATCGGAAGCGATTAAATAAATAATAAAATAATTGTATTGTGAACATTAGGTGTGGCTTATCTTGTTTATATCTTAAGGCTGCTTTCCAAGAGAAATGTGCAAGGAAAATGCCAACCAATTAGTGGTGGGTCATTGTCGCATTTTTTTAAAACGAATCGCAACCGGTTTTCGAAAATTTAAAACTTATTTCGGGCCGGCCAGTAGCAGTGAGAAAATAACGATGGAAATGCTAATAAAATAAACGTTTTTCGAGTAAAATTATTTTAGGCGTAAAATGAATCAAACTGTTAACCTAAATCCTCGTCAAATTTATATGTAATTTAAGTAGGTATTTTCAAAAATCAACTTTAGGTTCCGCTCTGCAAACTCGTACTGGAAGATATTTTATCTTCAGTAACATAAAAGAGCGGGATCGCCTCATGGCCGTTTACACGAGGGAGTCGGGTCTCCAGTTACAGGCTTTTCCCCATCGGTTGGTACACTCCTTGATGGAAATACACTGACCATGGCGGTGTGCCTTCGTCTCGAAGCCCGAACCGTTCACTTACACCAATGTCGGTGTTGAGAGCCCATGGAATATCTTGGACACGATGGGCTTTCTTGCGCTAGAAGTGCTGGCTGCATTCCTCGTCACGCTGCTATCAACGACATCATCCGAAGAGGATTTTGATTTTGATTTGATTTTGATTGAGCTTTTGTCACTGCTGGAGTACCCGCTATCCTAGAACCCTTTGACAGAGCCGTGACAACTTGGCTGGTCTCTGGTGTAGGATGCGACAAATTACAACACATCCAGACGACCTCGTCAAGCGCGGTCAGTTCGTCTGTTTTGGTCCAACGGTTCTATCGTTGCAGATTAAAAACGGGTCTTAAAAACGGTTCCTCTTTGAAACGCACCACTACCACCAATACGAATAAGTAACTTTATGATGATGTGATATTTTACTCAGGAAACATCATCATCATCTTATGTCTCTCAAACTTCTCACTATAAATAAGCCTCTGGCCAAAACTCGCCATTTCACACAGTCTTTTGCAACCTTCCTCGCTACCAACTTGTTTTCCTCGCACATCTTTGTTGATAAAGCAGCCTTAAGAAATACCTTGTTCAATATATTTAAAGTATTATTAAGACTGATGTGATCATTTGTATAATATTTCATTATTAAATAAATTATGTTTAAAGTGATTATATGAGTGGATTAGAAAGGCCTGCAGCCAAATTCTGTTTAACCAAAAACGTTAAATTGGAAACAGTAAAAGCAGTGGATTCTTCCGTCGTCTAGTCCATGAGTTTAGCAATTATGTAGGAGAAGAAATTATATAAGACAAGAAATTATAATTTCGAACAGTATATATAATATGTCAGTGAATAAAGGAATTATTATCACGACCGTATCGCTTCCGGGGTGATCTGAAACCATGCTTTTAAATAACCAGATTCACAAGTGGCAAGCTCGTTGATGTGTCTAGCGTACCAAACTCGAGGAATATTCACAAATAAATTATTGTGTCCCGACCAGGAAGCAAACCCGGTACCTCTGCGTCTAAATCCCAAGAAGAAGAAACCGCTAGCAGTCATTATTACTATTTATTTTTTATATGATTATTTCCTAAACTCTACATTTAATTGTTAAGTTCGGAGTTATGTTCTGGTCTGTTATATCCATTTATGTTTTAGAAAAATAAATTGTTACAATCTAGTAAATTAATAAATATTTAATGATTATAGTAAGGTAAAATTATTTACCTATAATTTTAGTTTTCTTTGTCATCATTAATTGTGTTATTTAAAAAATAATTAGGGATGGGCCGAAGCCGAAGTTCAGTTAAATCGAAATCGAATATTCGGTAAAACATAATATTAAAGTAACTGAGCTGTAGGTAATTAAAGTAACTGAGCTGTAGGTAATTAAAGTAACTGAGCTGTAGGTAATTAAAGTAACTGAGCTGTAGGTAATTAAAGTAACTGAGCTGTAGGTAATTAAAGTAACTGAGCTGTAGGTAATTAAAGTAACTGAGCTGTAGGTAATTAAATTTTTAAATTATGTTTAGTAGTGTATAAATAGTATAACTTATTTATGTAGTTTATATATGTATGTATTCGTATGTTATTTGATTAATAAATATTTATTATAATTTATAAATAATATTCTATACACTTATATTCTCAATATATTTTTTTTTTATTGATATATTGCACCTACCTCACATAAATGTTCTCGTTGTCCCGAAGGTCTAAAAGGCAGAGAATGTCAAGCGACATTATGTCACGCCTTTGTAAGTGCAATAAAGTTTTAAATAATCTCTATTATCTAGTGTCTTGTTTGTTTGTTTAAATTCTTTAATGCACAAAATAAAAAGATCGGATTCGGTGCAGTCCAGTACCTAATGTTCGGCCGACGTTCGTATTCTGTATAATCCACATTCGGCCCATCACTAAAAATAACATTTAACCCGTATGAAAAAATATAAGCATTGTAAAAATGACTTATGTGTAGCGACCGCGCCCTCTTGCGGCCCATAAGGAAGGATATCGTTGATTCCGTTTAAGATATCCAGATTGATGGCCCAGGGAGTGGTGGGTTGGGGGGAGTTAATTAGTAACACGTGGGAACTGGGGACTTGATTTTTCTTCCATCATCGACGTATATAATTATGTTACGAGATGTTTTTTCAGTTACTTTCCAGTTCCTTAAGTCCTTTCCAGTTTCAGCTTGTCAAATGTCGGCTTGACAAGATATGCTTTATCTGTTTGTTCTTATATTCAGTACAATTTACTTGCTCATAGCAATATATTTAATGATTCGGTATAAATTATAATATAAATAATAGGTAGAAAGGAGAAAACAAACAGACAAAAGTAACATTCGAATCACTTTCTTTGGAATTACTCACTGAGCACATTATAGAAAATTAGTTTGGTGGTACTACTAGTGGACACGTTATACAATAAATCACTTGTTCCAATTACAGTCATAATGTGAATTATCAATTTTGCTGTTTCTTAATAAGTACTTTGGTGACATTGGTATTGTATCTACTGCAATTTTGTATGAACATGTATGTGCACCGAGGCAAGTCTGTCATCCTGGACACGACATATTCTGACGAGAGACGCTTTTTTTGTAGGATAATCAGGGGTTCAGACCGATGGTTTAGGTAGACGTATAAATTTAACAGAACATTAAATTGAATGTCTTTTATTTTACATGGATCTAAAGTAGTGATGACAAAAATTTTGTCATCTTAGTAAAAAAAATAACAACATTAATGGACTTAATATACGTCTTTGTGGCCGATAGAATCATTTTTATAGTCGTTATGTTGACAAGGAATGTTCTCACGATCAGCGCAGTTATTAGGACTTTAATATCCAATAATATGGATACAGATGGCCTGGCCTTATAACCACTTTTATTTAGTTGTGTGCATCCTTTTATGGATGCGCGGTGGTGGCTCGGTTGTAAGAACGCGTTCCCTAAATCCTACAAAGGTCGGTTCAGACCCACCCGGCATGTACCAATGAGAAATACACTTTTCTTACGTACATTTGTCATAGATCATACAACACCACCGTACCCGTGCCTCGGAGAGCACGTTAAGCCGTCGGTCCCGGTTCCACCAATACCAACTTGTGCAATTGTTAAAAAAATGTCATGAAAAAAATTACATCATATACTCGCCAAGCCGTCTGGCCAGCGTGGCGAGTGTAGGCCAAATTCTCCAGATGCTCTGGAAGGCCCATCTCCAGCAGTGGAGGTCTAGGACGCTGTGTTCTAGGGGTTGTAATGAACAATGAATGAATCCTTTTATTAATAATTACTTACTATGGAAAAAGAAAATTATTTTTAAACAAAACTCATTCGTTCCAAAATTATAAATAATAAATGTAACACATGAATATTCATAATATAAAAGAGTCAGACTTATGTATGTCACAAGTGGTAGAGCGATTAGTAATTCTGACAAAATTAATATTTCGAATAAGAAAACGCAATCTTTTTAATGTTGCCAGAAAAAAAACTTCGAGGTTAGGAGTATTGTTTGACAGCTGGAAGGAAATGTTGAGTCGAGGAGCCGTTGAGTTAAATGTTCGCATTGGTGTGGCCAAGCCTTACTGTTACACTCCCTCGGTCGTAACTCTTTGAGGTTGGAATTTTGGCCAATTTAAAACTTTCTTACGTTGACATTTAGCAGACATTTATCACGTGTCGCAATTTGTGGTGACGAGGTCTCCAGAAGATCTTTGATAACAGGGAATCTACCCTGGACTTACGAAATACACAAGTTGTTGTTGCTTCCCGGATAGTATCGATCTCAGATCAAGAACAAAAACATTAATTATTAATGTTATTATAAAATGCAGTGGAGTCGTCGTCATCCAGCCCAGGTCTGGACCTCCACTGTTGATAGATGGGCCTTCCAGAAGTTACTTGAGAATTTGGCCTACACGCTGGCCAGACGAGTTGGCGAGGGGCCAATGTATTTTTTTAATGTCAATTTATTTATTTGTATTTAGTGGAACCGGGACCGACGGCTTAACATGCCACGGAAACTGTAAATTTATGACAAAAGTACCTATGTAAGTAAAGTGTATTTCTCATTAGAGACCGCTTCATGATAATGTAGTAAGTAATATATTATATTATTATTTAAAAATTATACTAAATTATATCACATCACAGCCCCTGGAATACAGTCTTAGACCTCCACTGTTGGAGATGGGCCATTCCAGGACATATTTTTGGAGAATTTGGCCTACACTTGCCACGTGTTGGCCAGACGGGTTGGCGAGGGTAAAAAATATATTTTACTTTTATTTTCAGCCATATTTGAAAAAATATAAAAGCACAAGCTGCAAAATATAAATAAATTGCGTTCTTTTTATTATATGATTGGGTTCTTAAGCGGTGGTAGAGTTGTCCTTTAGTCCTACAGTTTGAGGCTTGGCATGTATCAATGAGAAATACACTTTTCTTAAATAGTATCATAAATTTACAACCTCACTGTTTTCTTGCCGAGAGGACGTTAAGACAGAAGATTTCGGTTCCACTAACACCAACTTGTTGAAACGTAAATAGTCAAAAAAATTGTCACTGCAGCGGATCCTGGCTGAGATTGTAAACTGAACTGCTATTTGACCAATATGACCCTTGGAATTGTGTTCCTTGGTTGTGGTTGCATCATGTTGTATTGTGTTATAGTTTATACTTAGATTTATTCAATTATTATTGTATTGTGTTTTTATTTTGGTTTTTGAAAGGCCTAATTAATGGATACTGTAATAGCATGTGGTGGTTGCCTGTAATTGGTGCAGCATCTAGTTTCTGTCTTAGTTGTGATTAAAAATCTATGTATGTATTGTTGCTGGCACTGTTGGCGACCCTAATAAATAATAAAAAATATCATTATCACAGCTGGAGATGTGCTTTTCAGAATATATTTCTGGAGACTTTAGTTTTCTCTTCACTCTGGTCAGACGAGTTAACGAGAGTCTGACGTAAAATATTAAATGGCAAATTGTTAATAAGTTGGTATTAGTGGAACTGGGCTTAACGTTCTCTCACAGGCACGCAAACTGTGGTGTTGTGAATCTATGACATATGTAAATAAGAATATTTATTGTTATTTCGTATTGGTACATACGAGGTTCGGACCACGACATTTTAACATTTCATAAAATAAAATAATAAGTTAAATGTTATAATAAATTATCGTTCCTATTAATATTTAATTAATATTCACATAATTCGTAATATTTTATTTTATGTTTTTACTCGTGTTTTGTTTTGTTTCTTATTTCTCATTTAAGCTTTTTAATTGTTTAAACTTAGAATTTAATTAAATTTAATTATTCTTTAAGTAGTACTTATATTTTGTGCGTTTTGTGGCACCTAAAGGTACATTTATCGTGGATTCAATATCTTAGTTTTTAAGCTTGTAATAATGTAACCGACCACTGGTTGTCTTTGAATAAATATAATAAATTCATTTTGGTAATTTGAGAGTAGGCACCCTAATAACAAGTCATCAAAATCGGGAGATCACAAGACACCGACCTTTACTTGCTCAGTTTAATTTAATTAGAGACAATTAATTATTGACAATTATTATTGGGCTTTTATAAGCAATTAAAAATTATCACATTATTTTTAAATTCTTGACGACTTTACTCGTTTTTTGTGCTAATAGTACACACATTTTTATATATATAAATATCACTATGGCAAGCTTACAATATTAGTTCTCCTTGAAAGTAATAATTGGCATTTGACATCATTGCAAATGGCACATACATTCAACGAGAATAACAAATAGGTGGACTGATGGTGGTAACTTGCCCAGTCTGACGTACAAAACAGACTTTAAAAAATATTAAAATTTCCAGTCTAAACAATTTAGATAAGTTTTTAAAAGTTTTGCTTTTCAGAAGAAACCCCTATTCTTAGGCTTGGTGTCACTGTCACGAAGTCACTGTGAATGTAACGATTGAAGTTGAAATTATTAGTTTTATTTTGGAGATCAGTTGACGCCATTTAAACCATAATCGTTACAATAGCAAAGACTTTATTTTGATGCAACTTTCTCCAATGACAACCGACATCTCGTACATATGTACTCGTACAGATGATCTCAATGTCCTGCAGAGGACTGTCGTGCTATAAATAAAAAAGTCAAAATAAAAATATATTATTCCCGCAAACCTATTACAGTCATTTGTTATCACAAATGTCATTATTTTAAATAATTCTACTCCTGCTACATGTGTGACACATTAGCCCCATCTCACATCATTTGCGCCGTTTGGGGTCGAGACGATGGGACCATGGGGACCCTCAGCCAAGCGTCTGGCCTAGGAGTTGTCCAAGCGGCTGACGGAGAAGTCTGGAGACAGGAATGCTGGCAATTATTTCTGCCAACGTATGAGCCTCGCTATACAGAGGCGAAATGTTGCCAGTCTTCTTGGGACTATTTTCGATGGGACGTCAATTAAGGACATTTTTTTTTATTGTTTTTTTTTTATTATTAATCTGAAGTAGTTTGTAATTTTGTAAATATTTTTTTTTAATTGTTCATTACATACTCCTGCTAGAGGAAGGTAGTTCAAAGAGTTAGCTGTTAGAAGAAACCAGCAGGTTGAAACTAAAATACCCAATACATTGTTCAGAAACATAGATAAGTAGCTTAGTAATAAAGAAAAGTAATTTATCTTTTAGTTTATCGGTCGGGAATCGAACCGGCTACCTCCATTAATTGAAGAGGCTACCCGAAGCACTTTGTTGTGATAAGGCTTGGCCACACATAAATAACAGCACAATGGCGTCACGCCGGACGAGTTAGGAAAAGATAATATCTATGGCATTCTATAAAAGAGACATATAGTTTTATTTTAAATACAAACCACAGTACCGTTTATTTTTAACTATTCAAAAAATCTAATACCTGCCAGCGCCACCTGAATAAATACGACGTCCAATAATTGGAGCAACTGATCTTGGAGGAGGCGCGAAGAGAAATACATGTAATCAATTTATTACAAAGGTCAGCTATTGTTGTTAACAGGCGATCTATTCAACCTAAAACTTTAAATATATTGTGTAAGTTCTTAGTACCATATCGACCAAATCGTATAGTAAAATAGTTGGAAAATACAACACATACTCGAACTATTACAAACGCGTTAGAAGATGTCTTTAAAATGCTCAACTGGAGTGACTGCGGCATAAAAGTCAATGGAGAATATATCTCGAATGTCATAATGGCTAGCTCGCTGGAAAATCTTAGCGGAATGCTGAAAGGCTTAAATGCGGCATCTCAGCGAGGTTTGGTCTAGGTATGAACTTGTACAAGACTAGTGTTGCCCAATCTTGGACTTGTTCTTGCAGTCTCTGACAACAAGACTACTGATATGGTTGCAAGACCAAGAGTAGGGTAGTCTTGGTCTTGGTCTTGTGCAAGAGTCTCGCACCCACCCTTGCACAGACTTTTTTTCCAAATTTGCTAAAGTGTTTACTTTTTTAGGGTTATGTTTTCAATAAATGTTAATTGCGTCGTGTCCTTAACTTTGAATTTTTTTTTGTTCCTAAGATAAAAAATAACGTTTAGGTATTTGGAGCTTGGGAGAGCTCGTTTGCAAATAATTTTATTTTAGTAGGTATACCTAAATCTTACCTATACCTACTGCTTCCGAGGTCTATTTATTTATTTATTTATTCGGAGAAAAAAAACAGATATGATACATACAAATAGGCAAAGGATACAAAAACAAAAATCATAAGTTACATTCGAATCACTTCCTTTGATATTTCTCACTAAGAACATATAGGAAGATAGTTTGATAGTTTGAGTACGACACGGACCTAATCATCGTTTTATATATATATATATATTTTTTTACCAGTTGCACTAATAAACCATTCAATCAACAATCTTGCTGATCATCAATAAGCACCCTAGTGATATTGGCCTTGTAACTACTGCAGCTTTGTGTGAACATGTCGACCGAGGCAAGTCTGTCGTCGTGGACACATTCTGGCGAGTGGCGCCCGTATGCCCGCATTCGTTTTGGCTCGTGGTATGACAAATAGTGACCGAGATCTGGTCCTTCTTGTAGGGGCACAAAACAGTATCTTTTGTAAAATGTCCGGGCAATTAAAACTACTGTTACAAATCTTATAGAGGACGCTGGCGTCCAGGATCGCCTGTTGTTAAGCGTCTAGCGGTTAATTCCGTGGATTTAAACTTGGAGGTACAGGGTTTGATTCCTTGAATTATTTAATTTTGATATTTCTTAAGTTTGGTACCTTAAAGAAATCGCAGAGAGAGATTTCCTTGTTACAATTGGAAAATAAAATATATATTGAGTCAGAGTAAGAGTCTTGCAGAAGTCTTGCGAGACTCTTGCGCAAGACCAAGACCAAGATTAGGAGTGCAAGACCAAGGCCGAGACCTAGACCACCTATTCTGATGCAAGACCAAGGCCGAGACCTAGACCACCTATTCTGATGCAAGACCAAGGCCGAGACCTAGACCACCTATTCTGATGCAAGACCAAGGCCGAGACCTAGACCACCTATTCTGATGCAAGACCAAGGCCGAGACCTAGACCACCTATTCTGATGCAAGACCAAGGCCGAGACCTAGACCACCTATTCTGATGCAAGACCAAGGCCGAGACCTAGACCACCTATTCTGATGCAAGACCAAGGCCGAGACCTAGACCACCTATTCTGATGCAAGACCAAGGCCGAGACTAGCTAAGTATTGGTCTTGATCTTGCTTTGGGCAACACTAGACAAGACCAAGACCAATCTACGTGAGAAATGCAACTATCAAAGTTGTACAAAAATACGTCTACCTTGGACAGACTATCCAATTAGGAATAGCCAATTCAGCAAAAATAGCCGACAGACGTATTCAGCTAGGATGGGCAGCATTCGGGAAGTTTCTGACTACCCCGATACAGTCCTGATGATACTTTACTTTACTTTTATATTTATATTATTATTTAAGTTGTTAGTTACCTTAAGTTGGTAATAACGTTTATTTATTAAAATAGATTTGACCTGACTTTTAAACATTAAATATTCTAAACATGTTATATCTTTAGATAGTTTGATACCATTGCATTGCCTTTTCAATGACTTTGTCAGACGAGTTTTGGGGCATTTGATGTCATCTTTGAACCTTTATATTATAAGCAGTTAGAATATTTAATTAAGTTCTTTTCGTTTTTTTAATAATATAGTGCGTGCCGTGTCTGCTTGTGTTTGCATTAAATTCTTATTTACGCGATAACCGTTTGTTTCACCTTGTTCAGTATCCCAACTTTTCTTTCGTTACATTTCGATCGCCAACCCAACGGCCAGTCCTTAATATATCTGTCCACGAATTAAGCACGGCGGAGGTTTGAAGTAACTATAAAATAGTGACCACACTTGAGGGATGGTTACGACCCATTAAAAAACTTCCTTACGACTTGTGATGTTTTAAAAAATCTAAAAACAGACCTTCCAGTAGTTACCACTGAATAAACAAATAATTTTGTATAATTGGAGTGAGCTGGAGAGGGTAAGGTAGCTGTTTAATTTATTTATTTAAGATTTTTTGTTTCACGTGTCTGTCGTTTTTTTTTTATAGACGTACAAGCGGACAATTTCATATTTACGTGTACGGCGTAAATTTGTATGCACTTCTCTGCATCTCACAGAAGAAATGATCAGGAACTCAAGACACAGTGGAAGACACAGCTTTACGCAGTGGAAGTTGGTGCGAGAGGAGTTCCAGCAAAATCTTTGCGTCACTTACTGAAAGAATTGGGCCTAAGCAGGTCTGCCGTCAATGCATTTATGTAGAGCTTTCAAGGTGGTTTTTTTTTTTGTTAACCAGCCTATTGTCGGTCGCAAGACACCATTCATCTGATTATTCAGCACAGTGAACCCATCATTACTATACCAGCCCTAGAACGAAAATGCGGATTATGTTTTACTCTCTAATATTGCTACTCACCGCTAGATGGCGTTGTAATCATTTCAGAGCTAAACCTTAATTATTATTTTTTTTTATATAAAAAAAATGTACAAAAAACAGATTGATTAAATGTACAACTAACTGTCTGCATTCCCATGCATAGATTTTTATAGTTTAAAATATTTTTTATACCTATCTCCAGAAACTTTTACCATTTTATTCCCCTAAGTTTCTCCTCAATGATAAGTTTTGATTCTGAACACCAAGGACCTAATGTTCTACTGCGAAAGGAAGGAAAGTTGTATGGGAAAGTTTAATTTACTAGGGTCGGGCGGTGTGTCTCGGTTGTAAGCACGCTTTCATCAAAACCCAAATAGGTCGCGGTTCTAACCCTGGCATGTATCAATAAGTACTTTTCTTTTACATTTGTGTTATAGATTTACACCACCACCGTTCTCGCGTGTGGTCGTTTAACATATCTATAGTCTTGCTTTTTATTGCAAATATTGCTAGGCCAATACAAAGACTAATCCGAGTAATTTTTTGCCCAAATTTTGCTAAAAAAATAATATTTTTGTTTGTGCATACTATATATATATTTTTTTCAATCGGTAACCGTTTTGTGTCTGTTTGTTTTAGAGTTCAGAGGTAAAAAATTCTTACTATCCCTATATACATTTTTGGATACATGTTGGTCAACAAGCTCTACGAGTATAACTATTCCAAATTTTAAGTAAATCAAACAGTAGTTCTCGAGATACTAGTTAGCGGACAGACACTACGAGTCTCACCAGGTTTTCTTACTATAATTGGAAATAAATATATATATTCAGTCAGAGTCATTCTTGGGAGACCGTTGCGCAAGACCAAGACCAGCTGTTCTGATAGAAGACCAAGACCAAGACTTGGCAAGTCTTGGTCTTGTTTGTGAAATCGTCATTAAAACAGACATCAGACCCTCGCCACCCTAACTGGCCAGCTATATATTCTTGAAGAGCCTGGAAAGGTCTCTATCAGTGGAGAAGTTCAGCTAGAGCTGTAATAAAGGTGACGAATGGGAAAGTTTGAATAAATAATAAGAATGCTTCGATTTGAGGTTGAGATTTATCTGGATTTGATATGGAATGTATTGGCATGGGCGGTGCAGACGGTAACCCACAATTACCAACAGTTTCATTCCGTACCTCGTTATTTGGTATCAATAAAGGACGTGATTGCGAAGTTTTATTATCTTTAGCGATTAATAAAGAAGCTCGTTTTACTAAACTCGTCGGTAATAAAATTTGTTCATTTAAAAAAAAATGTAAGGCCGAACTGGCGGTTATCCGTTACGCTGCGCGCGGCTAAAAAAAACCAACAAGAATAGAAAAAACATGTGAAAGTTTTTGTTTTGAAAATTACTATACTATATATGAGTTCTTCGCGCCATTTTGCGTGGGCATGTCAAGTGCAAGTTTTTGTTTTGTAAATTAATTTACTGTGGATATTATTGGTCAAAAGTGGTGTTGTTTTGTTTAATAATGTGCTACAATGTGAATAATTATGGAAAACGATAAATTGGACTTTAAATATGGGACACAAGTTACAGTTTATTTTTTGCGGTTTTCCCGCGCTGTCAACTCCCATATTTTACCCGACGTGTTTGAGCTATGGTGCCGCGAGTGACTACAAGAAAAGCATCAAATTCTGCAGCATCTGGAATTTGATGATGACCTCAATACTCATAAAAAAGAAAGATATATTACATCAGACTTGGCTGTATGGGCTTAGACCCTTTGCCTTCCCTATATTCTCATTCATCATCCATCGGGAGAAGAGAACCAAAAAACACAAATAACAAAAAAAGATCATAAAAATGTCGTTTAAAACTTAGTTTTTCTCGAATTGTACCTACATTTATTTAGGAATGTAGTTGCATGTTACAATGTAATAATAGTTATTATTAAGCGGTTTGCATATAATTTCCTGGGAGCGACTCGTGACTACCTCCTTGTAAGGTGCTAACTGGTAGTACACACCGAAATAGATAGTGACTCGCACATAGATAGCCTTGATAGGTTTTGCCTTTTTGCGACGAAAGTAGAAGGTGATATTTGGACTGATGTTGGACTTTAAGTCTTTTTCTGTATTATTATTTTTAATGCATGATTCGAGAAAAGAAGTACCCTATACACAAATATGTTGTGGACAAGACCGCTAATAATAATAATAAATTATTTATTGTACAAAACCAAAACAAGTGCAGGTACATAGGCGAGCTTAATGCCGTAAATGCATTTTCTATCAACTAACATTTGTGACTGAGATATGTAATAAGCGGGTGCAGAAGGTTACGAAGAAAATATTATACACATATAGTACTTATTATATGCGAAACAATATACATAGATAAACATTCTACATAAACAAATAAATATATAACTAAATATAATATACATATAACTCTGTTTAATCAGATTTAGCCATAAATTTGTTACAGCACACGACTTGTTGATTATTGATCGTTGTTGTGTAATTCTATATATGTTTGCTTGCAGATTACTTTCTCAGCCAGATTGGACATTAACAGGTCCCTGGAATCTGCTAAGCTGCTGGTCTTCTGCTAACAGCTTACTGTTTGTACCACTTTGCTGCTTGGTCTTTCACTACTTACAAACTTATTCTCTGCATCATTCAAAATAATTTATTTAATAATTTGTCAAAATTTCCTGCAATGTGAATAAATGATATTTTGACTTTGACTGGCTCAGTTAAATTGCTCGTTTCTATACAACAAAGTGAAATATTAAAATAGAGTACATTTTCATACGAAATGCCCACTAGCAAAACAGATAATTTATAGATAAATTTTTTTAAAAGATATGTCTGCTTCCATTGAGATGGAGCTAATGTTAACATTATGACTACTGTTTTTAAGATTATATTTTTGGGATTTTTCAATTCAGAAATAATTGCAGCCAAAGTCAACCTTATTGTTGTTGTATTAAAGGCTATAATTTTTGTAATTAATTTTGGACTAAAAAGTATAAATAATTAAAACTATTTAAAAGTAAAAATTTATATAAATATAAACTAAACCTAATAAAAAATAAACTATAAGTAAAAAATGTCCTCTAGAGACGTAATGTATGTAATTATAATAGCGCCATCTATGATCGAATAGTGGAACTATTTCTTAATGATAACTTCTAGATTGTTCCGTGCGTTTTAATTGAAAATATAATAAAAAATATTCAACATTTACTTACGAAAATAATCTGACACGAACTTGAAACTTATTTGATCACTGTACACAGCACAAGTAGTACAAATATAGCCCAAAATGGTTGATGTCATTTGACTCTATTTTTTTATATTTTTGTTGTTTTTTCGATACGGTTTCGTCAGCATGTTGTTTATATCATCCAGATCTGAATCCTTCCTTAGTGATATTTATATGGTAACGCGGCTATATAAAAATTAAGCTCGGCTAAGCTCAATCTAATGATAAAACTGACGGTAAAAATGCTTTAATTACATTTCTGGAAAATTTGGCCAACTCTCGTGCCAACCCTAGATACCTTCCAATAATGACCACAACAATTCCTTTATGAACACCGCGTTATAATTTATAGCCAAGATGCATTGTGCATCATAACAAGCCAAGATAACTAGATTCGAAGGGTGGTACTTAGAGGTGTGTTTCATCCGAGGTATTAATCTGACAGATAATAACTAAATGAACACGTGGACACGAAATATTGTGCAACTTCCTTAAGCTATCAGGTATTTCAACTAGTGCGTTCTTCCAGTAATGTCGTATGGAGAAAAAACGTGGACACTCACGGGGTGGTCAAAAACCACGATTTAAAGAAGCGGATTCACATTAAGCCAACTTTACTATAGTCTCCGTGATCTAGCGGTTAAGTCCGTGGATTTAGACTCGAAGGTACCGGGTTCGATTCCTGGTCGGGACACAAACATATTTATTAATGTAAACATTTAATTTATATTGAATTTATTTGTGATATTTCCCGATTTTGGTACTGACGAGCTTTCCACTTGTCATGATTGGCCTATAGTAAAGTTGGCTAAATGTGAATCCGCTTATTTATAAGCGTGGTTTCTGACCACCCCGAAAGGGAAACGGTCGTGATGATACTTTACTTACTATAGGCAAGTGATTTGGAGTGACTCTGATTCTCTGTGTTAAGCTAAGAATCACTATACAATGTTTTTTTTTTCAAGTGGGACAAAAAAAATCTTATACTCAGAATCGAACCGGATATTGAAAAAAAAAAAACTTGTTGTCTTGTCCAACATTAAATACATTGTTCGAAATGAGAGCCAATATTTTTAAGGGCGCGTCTGAATACCGGAAGGTTTTAAACGCGGCCGGCATAGTGCTACTTACATCAGGTAGAGTGAGGACGAGGGCCACATGTTGGTAGTGTCCGCCAGCAGAGAGCGTGGGAGACTGCCACCAGGTAGTAGGGTCGGTGTCCGTGGTGCTGTGCGCGGGATGTCGTCTGCCCACCGGACCGTCTGCACCCTCGCAGACCCCGCACACTGTACCGCGTCTGTAGTACAATAAATACTTATTTACTCAAAAAAGCTTGTAAATAAGTTAATTTAAAAAAAAAATAGAAGATTTGAACCAGACTCGGATTTGACTGTCCTCACTGTTAAATGTAATAAAATATATAAAATTACATATGGTGTTGTTAAACGGTTATCAAACTTCGACGAATATATTTCATAATAACATTCTATATATATGAAAGGTTATTAATTAATAGTAATATATGGTCTGTGGTCTAGTGGTAACAAACGTTACCGTGAACTCGGGAGGTCGTGGGTTCGATTCCCACCGGTGGCAAGTTGTACATTGTATAATTTGTCTCGGTCTGGGGGTTTATATGTATAATATGTATATATTTACAAAAAAAAGTATAATATGTAGTTTATCAACCATCTAGTTTCCGTAACACAAGCCTCGTAGCTTACCACGGAAATTAGATGGCGCTGTGTAACTTGTCTGGAAAAAAAATAATAAAGTTATCTATAAAAAAATATTTTCAACATATAAAATAAAATTAATATTAATACTAAGGATAGGGATATAAGTCCCGTCCACGTGGAATGGTGGCAAGAACGCTGGCTGCATTTCCCCTTTCAATTGCAATACTGATTCTTTGGGCGAAGAAAGAGCCAGCCCTCTTGTCACCGGAGCAGACGACAAGACGCGGTGTTAGGTCTTTTAAAAACTTCTTTGCGCTTGGACTCCATGGGCCCAGAGTTTCTACAGCAAACGGCATACTTGCGCCGCTTGCTGGACTCCGCATTTTCCGCCGCGGCTCCCGCTTTATGCGCTGTCCCCCTGAGATGCGGCGAGGGTGTCGACGCACGTGGCGTCCCACACCAGAGCACGCCCTTGTTCCCAGAGGACCAACGTCATACCATCGGGTCTCTTGCCATCATCTCGGATAACTACAACAGGCTCTAGAAGAGCTGAAACCTCGATGGTAGCTAGAGCCATTTTAATAGTATCGTTAAGTAGTTCTGTTTATTTTTTATTTTGTAAATCTGATATAGCTGAGTTTTCCTTGCAGATTCCTTTCTCAGTCAGATTAAACATTAACAGGTCCCTGGAATCTGCTAAGCTGCTGGTCTTCTGCTAACAGCTTACTTATTGGACCACTTTGCTATAAATTAATGACGTTTCATAAATGCCTGTAATAGGTTTACGTGAATTAAGATACTTAGACTTCTTTTTAGTTTTTAATTATTTATTTTCAGTTTTTAATTTTTAGATCATCTTTCATGCAGGCGGGTTATTTATTTTTAAAATTATATATATTTAATCTTTTTAGTTAACCTCGAAAAGGATACCGCCGTGATGATACTTATTTATATGAACTTTATAACATCTTTATTACAGGTATGTAGGTGAAGATAGGACTTTTGAAATTTTGAATGATAATGGTTGCTAACCAACTTTAATATAGAACCTATCACTCCAAATGAAAAATGATAAACCTTAACATGATTTTCAATTACCTATTCGATATAACTTTGTCGACTATTATTTTTTCTTTTTCACAATATGGCGTCTGGTTGTCACCTTACTGAAATTTGATTAATGTAATATCATCAGTGACACTCGCATGATTAAGACGAAACAATTGACGATTACACATATTATTAAGACTATATGTTTCTCCTTCAAGTCGTTATCTAACTTTACTTCATTTTCATGTTGCCTGTAGTGTAAGAGTATGGTCACTTACTTCCCCGGCATATCTCGGCAATAGTTGTCCGGGCCGAGGTCTCCGCAGGTCGCGTTAGCCTGCACATTAGAGACAGGCGCGGCGTCAAGCGGAGCGGGCAGGTACTCGCCATCGCTTATGGTGTTGTCATCGTCTAAGACAGTAAGCCGGTTCAGGATGGCTCGACCTGTGGGCAAATATCACGATTTAATAATATTTATATAGCTGTGGTGACCCTAGAACACAGAGTCCTAAAAACGTCCACTGTTGAAGATCCAGATTTTTCTGTAGAATTTTGCCAACACGCTGGCCGGACGAGTTGGCAAGGGTTTGATGTATTTTTTTTAATGACTACCTAATAAAGATTCCACAAGTTGGTATTAGTGAAACCGGGACCGACGGCTTAGCATGCTCTCTGAGGCTCGGGAACGGTGGTGTGGTAAATCTATGACAAATGTACGTAAGAAAAGTGTATTTCTTATTGGTTGCCGGATTCGAACCCACCTTTTTAGGATGTTGACTCTTTTCTTTAATCCCAAAGGTGGCGGTGGCGAATGTAGGTGAAATTCCTCAGATATATGTTCTGTCTATTATCCTTGGTCCCTTTCTTAACCTAACTAAAATAATAAGGAAACCGCTATCGCAGATGGAGAGGTCGTACCCTTATTTGATAGAGTTAAGTGTGCGTGTCGCTTTACAGTTCAAATGATAATCCAAACAAATTTATTGACAATTTAAACGCATCGTCTCTCGATATGGTGTCGTTATTTTTAATTTAATCTTCCTATACACTGCTCGACAAATATATCTGAACCAGCATTCTGATATCACATTTAGCCTTAGTTTTGCCAGTCATAGCCGAGCACAAGTCAAAATAGTGGATTCTGTTATTCACTTTTTTTTTTTTTTTTTTTTCGTTTGTTAATGTGACTTATAAAATATTTTTCTTTCTTTCTTTCTTTCACTGTGACACGTAGCCCTACCTAAAGTAAAGTACGAGTATTATCCGCGGCGCGTCCAAGAGTATTTCATTATATAATATCACCTATGCTGCGCCACACTGGCCAAGACCAACAGGAACAATATCCAAAGTCAACAGAACATATCGCTCAGAGTGGTCTTCTGAGAGCGCCGTGGTTCGTGCGTAATTCCGTTACAGCTCGAGATCTGGAGATGCCTACTATTGAGGAGTTTGTCGTCGGCCTGACTAGACGTATGTTCTATCGCCCCCAGAATATCGCTTCGTCTTGCGTTCATCCCGCCTACTTTCTAGAGAAGTGATCCTGGAGAAGAGCTGAAATAATCGAACCTAGCTCCCTGGGTTAGTGAGCCACACAGGCGCTGTTATACCAATAACGGTGCTGAGGTGCTGTCGGGGAAAACAGGAGAATGTCCCCATCCCCAGTCCAGGCCCGTTAGCCGGGTCTGGACGATCCCACTGCCTGTCTGTAGTAGTGAAGGTCTACGACCCTGTGTTTTAGGGGCTGTGATGTGTTGTTCTTCTTTTATTGTTTGCTAGTGTAATTGTAAGAGTGTTGCTTTTATGTCCCATTAGATATGTCCACGAGTGTACACATCACACTGTAGTAGGTTGTTTTAGACCAGAGGTTTATCTTTTAAGGTAGTGGGGAAAAATCTTCTTTCCTACGGTCAGCAGTCAGATTCTTGTTTTAAAGAGAGAATACAAAGTTCTAAGCGTTCCATCGATTCACCGTGCATCGTGTGTGCGTAAGATTAGAAGATTGGTGTTTCGGGCTTCGAGCAACAAGACGTTCACCATCCACCATTCTGCTCCTCTCCCTACCCAACCAATACTGCATTTGTGACACGTCAATAATTAAATTACATGCGCGCGCAAATTGATTTTTTATTTATTCCCTAGATAGGTACAACGTTTATTGATGTTCGTGTGAAGTTTGAGCGCCATATGTCAATTAGTGTGTGTTTGGCAGCTATTTGTTTATGACACGAAAAGTATGTCTGGCAATTTTTAATATGGAAAAAAAAATTGAACAACGAGTTTGCTTGAAATTTTGTGATTCCAATGGAATTACGGCTACGGAAGCATTGAAAATGTTGCGGAAGTGTTTTGGTGAGTCAACTTTATCGCGAACCCAAGTATTTGAGTGGCACAAAGCATTCAGTGAAGGTCGTGAAATCGTTGAAAACTTGCCTCATGCGAGTCGTCCATCCACCTCTGTTAACGAAGATAACATCGAAAAAGTTGAGGAAATGGTCCTTGAAAATCATCGTGTTAGCATCAGACAGATAGCTAAGGCTCTAGACATCTCTTATGGATCGACTCATCACATTTTGGTTAATATTTTGGGTATGAAGCGTGTCAATGCTAGACTCTTACCAAAAGACCTGAATCTTTTGCAAAAACGACGTCGAGTATGATTGTGACTGATTTTTTGGCCAAACACGAAGCCGAGAGTCATCGCTCAGAAACCGTATTCGCCAAAATTGGCTCCCTGTAGCTTTTTTCTATTTTCTACGCGAACCAATGCTAACGGAACGCGCCACGAGTCTATTGAAGCCATAAAAAAAAATTCGCTTCAGAAACTGAAGGACATACAAGTTGGATTAAACGTCAAATTGATCAGATCGTATTTTGAACGAATTAAATGATTTTACTCCTGCTAGTGGAAGACTAAGCAGCAAAGTAGTCCAAAGAGTAAGCTGTTAGCAGAAGACCATCAGCTTAACAGATTCCAGTTTGTCAATGTTTAATTTGACTGAGAAAGGAATCTGCAATAAAAACTCAGTGATATCAGATTTACAAAATAAAATAAATACATAATAAATACACAAAAATGAAAAATAACTATGAGACGACAATACCTGGTACAGTGGTACCCCACCGGGTATGTCAGAAATAAGATACTTGCTTACTAAGTAAGATACCACTGGCCCGACAAAACGCAAAGCCTCCGCTAATTTAAGAAGAATAAATTGAAGGTGTTCGGCCTCGGTCCCAGGCCCCCCATATAGACGACATCATGGACGTAACGCATGTGCACGTAATCAGGACCTTAGCTGTCATTTACAGTTGCATTAAAATTTGTGTTATAGTTCCACTACTTATTATTTCATGTCTAAAACAAGACTCATTTTATTAAAAAGAACGCATAGAGCTGGCTAGTAGATGTATGATTTTCGACATAGCTCATTGCTCACGTTGAAAAAAAGCTCACGCCAAACGGCGTAACATGTGTAACACATAACACACCAGCGCTTATTTGCCCGAAATAATATTATATGCTCTTACTACAGTTAGATCATTAGTAAAGTCGAGGATTTATTTCATCACGACAATTGGGTTTTTTATTTTTTATAATATTAAAAAAAAAACAACATTTAAAGGTTGGTTTAGACCGAACAAACAAATAAATGCTCATTTTATCTGCTCTTTATCAAATTAGTTTATGTAAACAGAGTTACACAAAGTCCGGACAAATGCAGATTCAAAACGTCTGTCCTAGTTGACCAATGAGCATGGATCACTCGTTACATCATCTAAACATTAATTAATAATGTGCAAAAATTATAGTTCTATCAATTTGTATCGTTTGTATTTTTTTGTTTAAATAATATTTTTTTTTATACGGCGTTTTACGTTGGACTAATATGTGATTCTATTGATAGAAACAAACATAGGGAATATAGAAACTATATGTTGGAAATGTCAATTTTTTTGGCTACTTCATACAAATTCGATATTTAAAAATTTACAGTTTATCATTTCCGATATATAGTTTCTTAGGAAATGTTGTATGTTTCTATCAATAGAATCACATATCAGTCTAACGTAAGACCATTTAGAGTCACACGGTATATATCATCATCATTATCATCAGCCCGTGTCTGTTCACTGCTGGATATAGGCCTCCCCCAAGGGGAGCCATTTCCCTGTTAGTCGTGCCCGGTCCATTGCCACTTCAGCTTACTAATATTACTTGAAAGATGTGAGCAAAGATGTAGAAGAGTGTTGGAAGTACCTAAAAAATGGTATGGTAGAATCGGCAAGAGAAGTATGTGGAGTAGCAAAAAAGCGAGCAACCAAGGGTGACGCGTGGTGGGATCAAGAGGTCAAAGATTCGGTAGAAAGAAAGAAGAAAGCTTGGATAGATTACGTTGCTTCGCTGAATATGAATGAAAGTATAAAAAGAGAAAAAAAAGAGTTGTACCATCGCTGCAAGAATGAGACTAAATCTTTGGTTAAGGAGAAGCGTGAAAGATGTAAGGAAATAGGTGAAAATAGGATGACGAGCAACTTTAAGGAGAACTCCAAACTTTTCTGGAGGGAAGTTCGGAAGGCCAAAGGTTGCTTGTCATCTTATCGAATGAACAGAGTGAAATCAAAAAGCGGTAACATTCTTGCAAACACAAATGAGGTGTTGCAGCGATGGAATGAATATTTTAGCGAGATGTATGCTAGTGGTACTCCTAACGACGTCACGACGGGTACTTTACCTCCAGAGCTATCCACAACTATAACGTCCACTTTTAAGGAGGAAATAAGTGTGCAAGAATTGCAATCGGCAATTAGAAGCCTGAAGTGTGGCAAAGCAGCGGGAAAAGATCGAGTGCTCGCTGAAATGATCAAATACGGAGGTATACCGGTCTGGAACGCTTTCCACCTACTGTGCAACCTTTGCTGGCAGGAGGGAAGAGTACCGGAGGACTGGCGACAATCAGTCATCGTTCCTTTATACAAAGGTAAGGGATCTAGATTGGACTGTGCCAACTACCGAGCCATTAGTTTGATCAGTTTGGCGAGCAAGATGTATGGCAAGATTCTCACGAAACGCTTGCAAGAGAAGACTGAAGGTCTTTTATGGGAGGCACAAGGAGGCTTTAGACCTGGAAGAGGATGCACTGACCAAGTCTTTTCGCTCCGCAATATCACAGAGAAGTTTTTGGCCTTAAACCAGAAGGTTTTCTGTGCTTTTGTGGATTTGGAAAAGGCTTTTGATAGAGTTGTAAGAAAGAAGCTTTGGGACATATTGCCGGAGTATGGAGTGAATGACAAACTGCTACAAGCTATACAGTCCCTGTACAAGGGCTGCAAAGCTTGTGTGCGGGTGGAGGGAGGTATGTCGCCTTGCTTTGAATCCCAAATGGGCGTCAAACAGGGTTGTGTGCTTTCTCCTAGATTATTTACTCTATATCTCGACAAATGCCTAAAAAGAGTGAGAGAGAGTGACTGTGGGATAAAGATGAGTGATCTAGTGGTGAACTGCCTGCTTTATGCAGATGATGCTGTTCTTATGGCATCGTCCGAACAACAACTGCAATCACTAGTCACAAGAATGAAGGAGGGATGTGCAGAAAAAGGACTCCGTTTGAATGCGAGAAAAACCAAGGTACTAGTGTTTGAAAGAAGAAGGATGACAACCGTGACGATAAAGATTGATGATGAAACTCTAGAACAAGTAAATGAAATTATATATCTGGGCAGTGTTTTCACTGCGGATGGGAAGTACGATAGGGACGTTGAAAGAAGAGTGAACGCGGGAAATAGTGTTAACGGTGCCCTGGGGTCACTGATCGGCAGTCGAAATGTCAGTGACAAAGCTCGGCTCGCCATACACAATGCCATGTTGGTACCAACACTGATGTATGGAAGCGAGACGTGGATACGTCAGAATACGCATGAGAGTAGGGTTAATGCAGTAGAAATGCGGTCGTTGCGGCGGATATGTGGCGTCACTTTGGCGGACCGCATACGTAACGTCGAAATACGGAAAAGGGTTGGTATGAAGGAAAGCATAGGGACAAAAATAAGGAAAGGCATGCTACGATGGTTCGGGCATGTTGAAAGGATGAGCGATGAAAGATTGACGAACCAGATATATAATGCGAAAGTTGTAGGTAAAAGAGGCCCTGGCAGACCGAGACTCACATATCACGATCAAATAAATAAAACACTGACTGAAGGTGCATTAAAAAGTCTTCGTAACCAAAGGGCATGTATGAAGAGGTTAATGAATGTCGACGAAGCGAAAGAAGTATGTCGTGATCGTGTCAAATGGCGCTCAATTGTCTCTGCCTACCCCGCAAGGGATCTGGCGTGAAGATATGTATGTATGTATGTAATATTACTTTACTCGTTATATAATATATTATTTATTTATTTATTTAAAAACTTTATTGCACTATGTACAAAGGCGGACTTAATGCCGCTAGGCATTCTCTGACAGCCAAACCTTTAGGACATTTAGACAGTATAGATGGTAGGTGCAATATTAAGTAAGTCCATATATATCAATATATACATACCAATATTTACTTACTATTACATAACACGTACATAAATAAATTATATATATATATATATAAATATACTATATACACATAATAAATATACAAATAAACCACTTAAACGATGAGGGAAGTAATATAGAAATAATGATGTAGTTGCTGCAAATGAAAAAGGAAAAAAACTATATAAAAAATAGAGAAGTTGAAACAGTTAGGTTGATAAGAAGTACCTATATACTAAATTTTTGAAGATAGCTCGATTTGAAGCTTGTCTTATATTTAATGGTATGTCATTCCAGAGATTTGCAGCAACAACAGCAAACGAATGGGAGACAAAAGAGGTGTGTTGAGAAGGAATGGAGAGTGTGGAGTTGAAACTAGATCGAAGGGTTCGATCGTGAATAGAGCCAAGAAATGTGAAGCTGTCTTTAAGATACTGAGGCGTGCCGGGTTCATTTAGGATACTATACAGTAAGCAGAGAACTCGACAATTTCGCCTCTTACGAATAGGGAGCCATTTGAGTTTATCCCGAAAAGACGAAATATGATCATACTTGCGTAAACCAAAGATAAATCTAATGCATGTGTTGTGCAAACGTGTTATTATTATGTATATCATAAGTATTATTATATATAGATTTATTTATAACACATTAAATAAATATATATATATATATATATTGCGTGGAATTTGTTGAAGAGTAAATATATTTTATTATAATCTTAGTTACGGCGCAGAGAAGTTTTTCTAAAAATATTGCCACTCATACTGAACCTAATCAAGTAGGTAGTGAGAGGTTGACAATCGCGCGAACGTCAACTTACGTGAATGTTTCTCTCTCTATTTCGTCTTTCGGCTGTGAGCGAGATCAATTAATAATGTTTTGTTTTTCGGACAATGATTTTTACTTTTTATAAAGTTGACCTTTTCATTTCAAAAAGGGGTTGTACCAATGACAACTGAAGCCTAAAAAATATTTGCTCTTACAATTACACGCTATATATACATATTTAACTGCCTCCTTGGTCTAGCGGTTAAGTCGATAAGTAGGTGGATTTAGACTCGGAGGTACCGGGTTCGATTCCTGGTCGGGACGCAAACATGATTATTAATGTAAATAAATACATTTAATTACAATTTAATTTATTTGTGATATTTCTCGAGTTTAGCACGCTAGAGACATCGACGAGCTTGCCACTTGTCATGATTGGCCTATAGTAAAGTTGGCTAAATGTGAATCCGCTTATTTATAAGCGTGGTTTCTGACCACCCCGAAAGGGAAACGGTCGTGATGATACTTATATACATATTTATTCATTTAGGAACTACCGATTCGATTATATCAGTGAGCCCAAAGGTAGGCTGGCAGAAAAATCTGTTATTAGATTTAAGACCATCTGTTCGTAATTCAATAAAGTATAAATTGATAAATAAACTAAAAACTAATTGTTGTTTACACAAAAAAAACTACCTGATCTTTTGTTCTGGCTCCAACCACTTTTTTTTTTTTTTTTTTTTTTTATTTTTTTTTATACTAGCACGACATGTGACCTTGGGCCCACCTGATGGTAAGTGGCGCGCAAGGTCCATGAATGTTAGCAACTGAAGTCAGATACTCGTAACTGCCATCAGTCCCTAACACTATGCCGGCTTGACTAGATGCTTTTTCACACTTCGCTTGAAGGACTCCAAATTATAGGAAAGTGGAAACACAGAGGCTGGAAGAGCATTCCACATCTTTATCGTACGACAGATGTATGAGTCCCCAAATTTATATGTACGCGAAGGGATGGTGACTACGGTATGTGGGTGCATATTCTGACCTGTGCGTGTGGTTCGGTTGCGGAATGGAGAGGGAGGGATTAGGTTATAGAGTTCTTCGGAGCACTCACCATAGTATAGCCGGTAGAACACGCTCAGAGAAGCCACATCTCGGCGAAGCTGCAGGGATTCGAGAGTTCCAGATGTAGTGGCATCGTCCACAATTCGTACAGCTCGCCTCTGCAGGACATCGAGAGCATCTGTGAGGTACTTGGCGGAACCATCCCAAAGGTGAGAACAGTATTCTATACATGATCTGATCTGTGCTTTGTACAGCAACAGTCTAATTGAAGGCGGAAAAAACCGCTTCACCTTGTTCAGTATTCCGAGCTTTCTTGACGCTGTTTTGGTGATGCTCTCAATGTAGTTCCGGTGGCTAAGGTCTGAGCGTATTTCCACCCCGAGAATGTGGGTTGTAGGTCCAGCGTGGTGCTCTGAAGAGTAGGGGGAGGAGAGAAGGGGGACTTCTTGGCCGTCAACGCGCAAGCCTGGGTCTTGTTGGCATTGAACTGGACAAGATTTTGAACACCCCACAAATAGATTTTGTGGAGGGTGTCGTCCAGTTCTGCCGTCATGATGCGCCGTGACTCCTCTAGTTGGTTGCCCACCAAAGCTCGAGGACTCAGATACCGCCCGTGAGCCGTGCTGTCATCTGCATAACAATGAATGTTGCCCAGAGACAACATATCATTGATATGCAGAAGGAAGAGTGTTGGTGACAACACAGAGCCCTGCGGTTTTGTTCGTTTGGTCTAAACCCACCTTAAGTGTTTTATAAAATAACGTTTTGTTGTCGTCAAAGACATGTATCTTAAGGACTGGTCATTTTTACCAACACGCTAGTTTAGGACCAATATAAAAGCAGTTAAATAAAATGTCCAAGATTATTTTTTATTTTCTTTATTATATAACACGCTCAGAGAAGCCACATTTCGGCGAAGCTGCAGGGATTCGAGACTTCCAGATATATAGGCTATCTAATCTGTGCTTTGTACAGCAACAGTCTAATTAAAGGCGAAAAATAATGCTTCACTTCGTTCAGTATTCCGAGCTTTTTTGACGCTCTTTTTGTATAGGACAAATTTTACATAAATTTCTAGAAGGCCGATCTCCAACAGTGAAGATCTAGGACTCTGTGTTCTAGGGCTGTGATGGTGATGACTGAGGACTCCAAGTTATAGAAATGGGGGAATGTCAACATCTTCATCGTGCGACAGATATAAAAGTCCCCAAAGTTATTTATTTATTTTTATTTAAATCTTTATTGCACGTTATACAAGGGGCGGAATTAATGCCGCTACACATTATCTGACAGCCAACCTTAGGGATAATGTGGACCATTATAAATGTAAGGTAAGTGCAATTATTTAATACCAACTTATGATAAATATTATAATAATGAATTATTAATTAATATGTGTATATACATATAAAATAATACTGTGTAAATTAAGAGGCAAACGAATGCTGGTTAATGAATGTTTAATTCGACAAAATAATAACTCAACTACTAACGTAACTAAGCTCGACAAAGTCATGTGACTGAATAAATATTTGTATGCTAGAAATAGCGAAGCATGTGATATAATTACATTCTCGTATATTTACATCCCTGTACCTACCATATATCCGACAAATACATTATTTAGTTTTTGTTTCATAGGGATAGTGCATATTTTAGCCAGTGCGTATGGCTCGGTTGTATTAAATATATGTGCATGACCGGGGCACATGGTCGTCATTCCGGCATAGTGAAGTGGCCCGTGGGATCTCATTAGGAAGCTCCTAATACGGGAGGACCGCTTGGGAACTCTTTTTGTCACTATTAGGGTTGCTACTTGCAATATTCCAAAATCTAAAATTGATGTTTACTTGTCAGAAAAGCTAAAGTTAAGGACAGATTTAACCAAGTTAATTTAAAAAACAAAAAAACCCTATGCGTAACAAAATAACTTGAAATAAAGTAAGCTGCCACTAATACTGTTACTGAGTCAAACAATTGCAGGTTAATAGATGTTTTATTCGACTAAGTCTACTAGACACTAAGCTCGACAATGTCATATGACTAACGATTAACCAATGTTGCTCTTGGACACAACATATAAGTAATATAACAACTACAATAAATAGATTTGTCTACGATTTGTGGCGATTAACTAAAGTAGCTAACGAATAAACCGCCCTTCAGGCATACCATGGATATGTTGCGTCAAATATAAGGTACGGCATATTATTGTGGGGCAATGCAGTGGAAATAAATATAATCTTTATTGGACAAAAACAATGCATTCGTGCTATTTGTAACACACCTCCTATGACTTCCTGTCGTCATTATTTATAAAACTAAAATTACTGACTGTTCCTTCTAACTATATACTTGAAAAAAGCCACCCGGAACTTTTTAAAACTCTTGGGGATAATTGCAATTTTAAAACGCATTATCCTAGTAGAATAATTAGCCGAAATTGTTATGCAATGGCAACAAAGATATTTAATAAGCTTCCAGTTACTATAAGGGAGCTGCCACTAAAACTGTTCAAATTAAGAGTCAAACAAATGCTGATTAATAAATGTTTTTATTCGACAAAAGAATACCTAGACACTAAGCTCGACAAAGTCATGTGACTAAATAAATATGTGTATGCTAGAAATAGCGAATCATAAATAAAATAATTACATATAACAATTTACATCCCTGTACTTACCATGATTCTAACAAAAAGAAGATTTTGGCCTTTCATTTGGCTTCTATTTAAGTCGGAGCACGGTAAAGCTACAGGTCACGTGGTACCGTACGCCACCAAGTAGGGAAACTAACCGATCCTCACCACGCCACTGCACATACTTAACTAACCTATACCAAGATCGTGAGATAAGACTTTTTTAAATCAAGAACGACATCTACGAGTTCAAATATTAGATATATATATATTATTTTTACATTATTTTGTACGCCATCTAACGTTCACTAGCAAAACTATTAACTTATATACGTAACGTCGAAATACGGAAAATGGTGGGTATAAAAGAAAACATAGGGACAAAAATAAGGAAAAGCATGCTACGATGGTTCGGACATGTTGAAAGGATGAGCGAAGAAAGATTGACGAACCAGGTATATAATGCGAAAGTTGTGGGCGAAAGAGGCCCTGGCAGATCGAGACTCACATATCACGATCAAATAAATAAAACACTGGCTGAAGGTACATTAAAAAGCTTTCGTAACAAAAGGGCATGTATGAAGAGGTCTGGCGTGAAGATATGTATGTATGTATTATATACGCTGTGTTTGACTTGTGTTTGATTCAAAAGTAGTTGGACTTGGCGTTGTTCTATGGTTTTCATACGCTTTAAGCAAAATTCAGTGAAAAATTACGAGCTTTGCCTTTAAGTCGAACAGAAGTAGGTAATAACAGTTTAAAAAAAAACATGTCTATTGAAAAATCCATGGAGCTAATGACTAAATATTTTATAGATTATAATTGTATGCAATTACATATAATAGCAATCTATAAAAACTTTTTTGTCTAATAGAGGAAAACTTCAACAACAATCGGGGTCGTTCAGGCCTGAATGATGAATGGGTTGGGGCTGGGGACATTCCCCCGTTTTCCCCGGCAGGATCACAGCGGGCAACTTAATACACTACTACTACTAGAGTAACTAGGAAGTTTAGGTTCGACAACTTGGTTACCTAGTCATTTATATAGTCAGGCCGCCTCCGTGGTCTAATGGTAACAAACGTTGCCGTGAACTCGTGAGGTCGTGGGTTCGATTCCCACCGGGGGCAAGTTGTACATTGTATAATTTGTCTCGGTCTGGGTGTTTATTTTATTTATTTTTATTTATTTATTTAACACTTTAATGTACAAAGACAAAGGCGGGCTTTAAATGTTTATATGTATAATATGTATATATTTACAAAAAAAAAAAGTATAATATGTAGTTTATCAACCATCTAGTTTCCGTAACACAAGCCTCGTAGCTTACCACGGAAACTAGATGGCGCTGTGTGATTTGTCTGGAAATATTATTATTATTATTATTATTTAATAATAATAATAATCTTTATTTTCAGGCAACAAAATGAATATACAAAAGGCCCATAAATATATACCTTAGAAACTAAAATATATGTATAAATATACACAGCAGTCAATACTACAGCCTCTGCATCTTTATCTTATTGTGGTCAAAGTAGTACCCATTGGGTACGGCGACCACCTTCTGATGAAGGCTGACTCTGCTGCAGCCCAGCTTGGTCAACTGGTTTACCCCTGCAAGATGGAACCTATTTTTTGTAATTGTGTGCATCTATAATATATAATATCTATGATCAAGTAGCAAAACTATTTCCATAAAACTTTTTTAATAAAACTTTTAGTAGTTCAACCGGCAATGTCTATCATACACAAATTTATTCCGTACCGAGCAGTCTAGCTTTGATTCTGAAACTGTTAAATTTAAGATAACCAATTTGTACAGAGAAAACAAAAAAAAAATTCACTTCGACAAATCTGTTTGTTGCTATCATAGAATAACACATTAGTCTATAGTATAGTACGACCATACAAAGTCACCCTGTATAACTGTGAACACAATTTAACCCAAATCCTCCCCTAACAAGTTGACTCGTTTTCTTTGGAGATCTGTCACTTTTCAATCGAATATATCGACGCGACAGACAAAGCTTCTTCAACATTTATAATATTAGTATGGACTACATTATAACTATGATTGTGTCGGAAATTGTTAAAGGACCAAAATGACGATAAATGTATAATAAACTACCTATTATAGACACGTTCTTCTACCACTCTCGCAGCAGGATATTATATTCAATAAATATTAAGTCTCCTATGGCGCCTTCTATTACTCTGATCACGACATGTGACTACAAACACAATTGAATAGAAGGAACTGACAACAGTGCCAGACATACGTACAGTGCCGACAAGATTAAATATAACACAGAGCGGACAGATAACTTGGAGACACTTTTTGTTACCGGTAAGGTTGAAGGAAAGAGACCGACCAAATCCGCTCCACCACCAACACTAGCGTCCATGATGCTGTGCCGAAGACAGGAACGGGTGATGTGCTATGATTAAGACGCACACCAATTCAACGGTAGGTCACACGACCCTCAGCAATGAGGAAACAAGAGGGAAGGAGGAGCAGGAAACTTTACCTACATGATACGGAGTGTAAAACACGTTCTTCTTCAAAAAGAAAAGAAAAGAACAACGTAATGTAACAAACAATTTATATGAAACTAACAACGATAGCCCGGTCTATATCATATTTAATCTCTTTGGTAACAATAAATAAAACCTTTTTCAAAAAGTTATTCACTTAAAAAATCAAATTAGGTATCTGTTTTGAACACGTTTTTTGACTTCAACCCTCACAGCGGGATGGCAGAGAGAAATTGTCAGCTTTATAATGGGTGAATTTTAACCACAATGAAACAGAAAAAGGGTCGCTGAATCATATAAAGGAAAAAAAATAGGGAATGCTCCTTACACCCTCCGATCCAGTTGCCGCTGCCTTCATCCTTGCGCCCACCTGATGGCAAGTATGGCGCGCGATGTTCATGAATGTTACTTAGATATACGTGGGATGTAGGTAGACCCCACCGCCTGAACTTAAAATAAAGCAAGTGATTTTATGGTTAAATAAGTTCAGGCGCCTGAACAATGTGTGTATCTATTTATGTTTTATTTGATTTTCTCAAAAAGTGCTGAACCAATTTCGATAAAATTTTGTATGGGACCATATCTGAATTATACCAAACAAAAACAAAAAAAAACTCGCGGTCTAGCGGTTAAGTCCGTGGATTTAGACTCGGAGGTTCGATTCCTGGTCGAGTACACAAGAAATATTTATAAATGTAAATAAATACATTTAATTTGTGATATTTCTCAAATTTGGTACGCTGGAGACATCGACGAGCTTGCCACTTGTCACGATTTGACTAAGTTGGTTAAATATGAATCCGCTTATTTATAAGCGTGGTTTCTGACCACCCCGAAAGGGAAACGGTCAAAATGATACTTTAAAAAGATCGTCATAATCAATTCATAAATAGCGGAGAAAGTGTGAAAAATCTTCTTATGCCGGCATAATGGTAGGGACTGATGTCGGTCGTCAGAGGCTGACGTCAGTTGCTACCATTCTTTGACTTTAAGTACTGCTTTCCATCAGGTGGGGGCGTCTTACTGTCGCGCTAAATGAAAATGTTTTCCGATATTATATCCGCCGATCTTAATGATGTTAGCACACTACCAAAACTATAAGGATACTCACCACACTTCTACTAAATATTTATAAAGGTAACTCTGTAAATCTGAAATCTTAATGGCATAATGTCTCAGAACTGAGGGCCTACTCCATACTTACGACATACGAAGTATCAGAACATTTTTTTAAATTTGTATATTCACAAAAAAAACTATGTACATTACAGGTTTACATTTATGGATCGGCTATGATTGCTCCAAATACTTTAAAGACAACCTGCGGGCCAATTCTGTTACTTAGTCGCAAACGTTATTAGTGGATTTGGTTATTTACGTCAGAGCTTGCGTCAAAATTACAAAATATTATTCAATTCTCAACTCTATAAGCGCTCGACTTTGACAGCGGCCGTGCAAATATCAACTTTAATAGCGTGATATATACAAATACAAAAAAAAAACAAAATATTTTATTGTTTATATAAGTACAATTAACAAATTCATTAAAAAACTATCTCCTAATTTAAGTCTAACTAAGTTAGACCTGTCATTTAGGATCCCAGTTACTTCCGTTAGTTATACAAAAAAGATACAATACGTAGTAAAAACAATTAACAATAATATATATATATATATAGTTAACAGATTCCATTATATAACGTTTGCGACTAAGTAACAGAACAGGGCCGCTGTTTGCTTTCTACGAGTACATCTGATGATGCGAAAATGTCAAAGTTCTCATTAGACTGCGCGATTGTCAAAAAACTCTGAAAACACTAAACGCGGTGAAAGCTACGACATACGAAGTATAAAAAAAGAAATATACATTTTACATACGGTTTAGTTACGTTACTAAAGTTGTAGGTCTACAATAATTAATAATGTAAGCATCAATAAGGAAAGTCAACTGATTCATTATATATTTTTATAGTAATAATTTAATATAATTAATTTAAAAAGAGCGGTGGTGGCTCGGTTGTAAGAACATTGTTAAGAGTTCGACCCCGGCATGTACCAATGAGAAATACACTTTTCTTACGCACGTTAGAGCGTTAGAACACGTTAAGCCGTTGGTCCCGGTTCCACTAATACCAACTTGTGTAATCGTTAATTAATTGTCAATAAAAAATTGACATCAGATCCTCACCAACCCGTCTGTACAGCGTGGTGAGTATAGGCCAAATTTTCCAGATAAATGTTATTATCCATACAATATTATACATATAAACTTATGAGTAATTTATAAATAAAAGTATCATCACGATCGTATCCTTTGCGGGGTGGAGAGGTGGTTCGCATTTAGCCAAATTTACTATAGGCTCGTCGTGACAAGTGGACCCGCATCTAAATTATATAAATTACGGAGGCAGCAATTTAGATTTAAGTTTTGACATTATTATTATTTATTGACATAAGTACCCTTTAATGTACTCATATACGGTGCTAACATCAAGTCATACCTACATTGTATCCTAAAGCTCAGTGAGCCATTATCATAAGGGCATAAATGTAATTATCGTTGTACCATATTAAACAATTTAAATGATGACGCATATTAAATTAATACTCAATGAATATATTTCTTCCTTCGTTCATAACTTCAAGAGTAGACCCTTCGATCGGCGCCGGCGCCGCGGGCACAATACATTAGCCACGCTCCGCTCCCGCTATGCCGGCCTTTGATACATTGTCAAGATACGCATTGTACTCTAAAGTGGAGTTTTTAGAAAACATACTGGGGGTTGTGCAATTAACAACCAAAGCGATTGATGGCGGCATTTTTAGAGAACTTGCTATTTTTGACCAGATTTTTTTTCTCATGGTTGTTTTTACTTCCTTCTCTACTTGGAAATAAACTTACATATTTTCGCAAAACATGGTGACTTATTTGTTATACCAATAAGTTGTTAATTGATATAATAACAATAGAATAGAAGACGCCCTGACAGATGAACTAATGATAAAGAAGTTAGGGGCTAGATTTAATCATCAAAAAAACTGGGGATACTGAACAAGATAAATCGAATTCTTCCCTCTCTTGCCCTCACTCAGACTTATGCTTTGCTTTATAAAGCACAAATAAGGTCGTGCTTTATAAAGCACAAATAAGGTCGTGCGTGGAATACAGTTCTTACTCGTACCTTTGAGAACGACTAGACACTGTCTGAAACTATCGCTGCAGAATTACGAGACGTGGCCAAAATATGCACCGCCATACCGTAGCCAATTTCCCTACGCATAACTTTGGAGACTAGATGTGGATGCTCTCCCAGCCAGTATAATTCACCATTTCTATATATATATATCACGCTATTAAAGTTGATAATTGCACGGCCGCTGTCAAGGCGAGTGCTTATAGGGTTAACGGATTCCATTCAAATCAAATCAATCAAATCAAAATAATTTATTTTCGTATGGTTAGTACGTAACACTTGGATATTGTCAATACATACGAGGGGCGTTCAAAATATTCTCGGTATTGATACGTTACAACCTCTTTTATATATATATTTGTTACTGGCCGCTAAGATTCATCCATTGACATTAAAAAAAAGTAAAATTGGAACCGAGATGTTCTTTTGTTTTTCTGCAATTGCCGAACAAACATGAACACCATGAGCGAATTAACAATTTTAACGAAATTAGAGCACCGATCCGTCATAAAATTCTTGACAAAACAGGGTAAAAATCAAAAAACCATAAAAGAGGAAATGGATTGTGTTTACCGTGAGTCTGCTCCTTCTTTATCTACTATTCAAAAATGGTCAAGCGAATTTAAGCGTGGAAGGGAGAGTATTGAAGATGACCCTAGACCTGGCCGGCCTGTAGTGGCTACCTCACAAGAAAATATTGATAAAGTGGAAAAACTTATATTGGAAGACGGCCGAGTGAAGGTAAAATCTATAGCTCAAGTAACCAATCTCTCTATTGGTACCGTACATGACATTATACATGACCATCTTAATATGTCAAAAGTAAGTGCAAGATGGGTTCCGCGAATGCTGACGCTTCTTCAAAAGGATATGCGTGTGGCTTGCTGTTCAGATTTTATCGACCTGTGTGGTGAAAATCCCGATGAGGTGCTGCAAAAAATAGTTACTGGAGATGAAACCTGGGTTCATCATTATGACCCAGAGAGCAAACAGGAGTCCATGCAGTGGCACATTAAGGGTTCAGCTCATCCCAAGAAGTTCAAGGTAATCCCGTCAGCTGGCAAGGTCATGGCCACAATATTTTGGGATTGTGAAGGAGTTTTGCTTATCGATTATAAAGAAAAAGGTGTAAATATCACAGGGCAGTACTACGCTAACGTTATACGTCAATTAAGAGATGCGATCAAAGAAAAGAGGCGAGGAAAGTTAACCAAAGGTGTTCTGCTTCTGCATGACAACGCCCCTGTCCATACTGCTCATATTGCCAAGGCAGCTATTGTTGAATGTGGGTTTGAAACTGTTACTCATCCACCCTATAGTCCGGACTTAGCCCCAAGCGACTTCTTTTTGTTTCCCAATCTTAAAAAGGATCTGCGTGGAAATAAATTTTCTGACGATGAAGCGTTGAAGACGGCCGTGGAGGAGCATTTTTACACCAAAGATAAAAAATATTTTTATGAGGGATTAAAAAAAATAATTGATCGATCTTATAAGTGTATGAACATAGGGGGGGAGTATATTGAAAAATAAAAATATCAAACTTTTCGTACTTGTTTGTTTTTATCCACATACCGAGAATATTTTGAACGCCCCTCGTACAAGCTAAGAAAGAAAAAAAAAAAATTACCATTGACCATGGCTGGACCGAACCCAACATCAATACAATAATTATAACAAAACATTGTTGCCATAAACGAGTAATTTGTTTTACTTACAGCTAGATACTTAAATTAGTGGCTGTAAAAAGGCCATGTCAGCTTACAATCTAATAATAATTATGTTCATAAATATAAATATAAATTCGTGGCTGTAAAAAGACCATGTCAGCGTACAATCTAATAATAATTATGTTCATAAGTATAAATATAAATTCATGGCTGTAAAAAGGCCATGTCAGCTTACAATCTAATAATAATTATGTTCATAAATATAACTATAAATTCGTGGCTGTAAAAAGGCCATGTCAGCTTACAATCTAATAATAATTATGTTCATAAATATAACTATAAATTCGTGGCTGTAAAAGCCGTGTCAGCTTACAATCTAATAATAATTATGTTCATAAATATAACTATAAATTCGTGGCTGTAAAAAGGCCATGTCAGCTTACAATCTAATAATAATTATGTTCATAAATATAACTATAAATTCGTGGCTGTAAAAAGGCCATGTCAGCTTACAATCTAATAATAATTATGTTCATAAATATAAATATAAATTCGTGGCTGTAAAAAGGCCATGTCAGCTTACAATCTAATAATAATTATGTTCATAAATATAACTATAAATTCGTGGCTGTAAAAAGGCCATGTCAGCTTACAATCTAATAATAATTATGTTCATAAATATTACTATAAATTCGTGGCTGTAAAAAGGCCATGTCAGCTTACAATCTAATAATAATTATGTTCATAAATATAACTATAAATTCGTGGCTGTAAAAAGGCCATGTCAGCTTACAATCTAATAATAATTATGTTCATAAATATAACTATAAATTCGTGGCTGTAAAAAGGCCATGTCAGCTTACAATCTAATAATAATTATGTTCGTAAATATAACTATAAATTCGTGGCTGTAAAAGCCGTGTCAGCTTACAATCTAATAATAATTATGTTCATAAATATAACTATAAATTCGTGGCTGTAAAAAGGCCATGTCAGCTTACAATCTAATAATAATTATGTTCATAAATATAAATATAAATTCGTGGCTGTAAAAAGGCCATGTCAGCTTACAATCTAATAATAATTATCTTCATAAATATAAATTCGTGGCTGTAAAAGCCGTGTCAGCTTACAACTACACAAGTATAATATTAATGTGAAATAAATTGATAAATTCCATGTCCGCTTACAATCTTAAAAATAATTGCTATGTCCAAATTAAACATTATATAACGTTTGCAACTAAGTAAGAGAGTGGAGTCCTTCAAAGCGAAGAGTAAAAAAGCAAGCCGGCATCATGGTAGGGACTGATGTCTAATGTGGAACTACCCATACGCGTTTACAATAGTTCATCATAAAATAAATAAATAGTGATATAATTTATATTTATACTAAATTTAAGTATGTCTTTTCAGTTACTGTATTTTTGCTTTGCTTTGAGTTTATTATTGGGTTATGTATTTAAGTTAAGGTCTTTGTTCTGTTTTTTTTTTGTTACATTCATTCATCTTTTGTGGAAATCTTTAATTGACTGTACCTACTCATTATCACTACTTTAAAAAAATATATGTATTTAAATTTGTTGATTTTCCGAATAAATAAATAAAATAAATAATATTTTTTACAAAGATAATCCTTGGAAGCCAGGGTTGGATATGACGTATACCTACGTACATTTAAAATAAATTGTGACCTGCATTATCAAAACATGCGCAAAAAAAACAAATTACTTTTGCCTGTCTCCTTGGTCTAGCGGTTAAGTCCCTGGATTTAGACTCGGAGGTACCGGGTTCGATTCCTGGTTTATTTATTTAAATAAATAAATTTTATTAATGTTTAATTTATTTATGATATTTCTCGAGTTTGGTACGCTAGAGACATCGACGAGCTTGCCACTGATTGGTCTATAGTAAAGTTAGCTAAATGTGACATATAAAAGCGTGGTTTCTGACCACCCCGCAAGGGATGGTCGTGATGATACTTTACTATGTAATAGGTTTACGTGAATAAAGATATTTTGACTTAAAATTTAAATAATTATAATTAAAAGAATGTAATGTGACAATACAAAAGAGCCCGAGAAGGCCAAATTGTAATAAATTATTTGACTTTGACTATCAGAGCACGACATGTGATCATACAGCCAACTAACGGTACAAAAATCGTAATAAAGATTTTGATTTCCGTATTTGTTTCTGATCCAACCATATGTGTCCATAATTGGATTCGCATCCAAAACCGTTCACAATGGCCGCCAATAGTTGGGCCTCCTCTTAAGGCGCCGCTCGTTACACACGCCCTATTAGGAACCGACCATGTATACACTCTTTAAACTCACTTCTCGCATTTAAATTAAAAAAAAAAAAAAATCTAGAAGAGTGGTCTTCCGGGTCGTTATAAATGTAAATCATCATTTCATCATTACAGCCCCTAGAACACAGCGTCCTAGACCTCCACTGCTGGAGATGGGCCTTCCAGAACATATATCTGGAGACTTTGGCCTACACTCGCCACGCTGGCCAGACGACTTGGAATGCTTACCTATTTATATTAAATTACTGTGAAATTTCGGAAATGGTTGCAAGAATTAGACAATAACGAGATATTACTTCATTAATATATTTATTTGTTTATTATTATACATTATTATTAGATTTTTACGATCGGAATAAAAATATTTCTGGGTATTTTTTTAGGACCTTATATAATGTTGTATGTATGCATGTATGTATTATTATTTATTTGAATTTAGTATTAATATATATATATATATATTTAATATTTGCACCTACCTCCCACATACCATGTTCGTAATGTCCCTAAGGTTGACCGAGTAAGAATGTTGGCGGCATTGTACATAGTGCAAAAAGTTTTAAATAAATAAAAATAATGTGTGCCTGAACCTTTGTGTTTATAAGAGTGGTGCCGCTTTTTGTTCCCGAATCGTTATAAAACATGATATTCCTTTTACAATAGCTCTCCACATTCTCTAATCACCGCTTCACAGTTATGGGTACTACCTACTATTCAGAACATTTTAACATAGAATAATAACGAATAGAAAACGAAATACGCGAACAGTAAGTGTGGCTATATTCCCGTCTCAGTCTCAACGTCAAATCCGTCGGTATTTTTTATTTATACATATATATTTTCACGCCAGATCTCTCCAGACAGTTAGGCAGTCGGGGTAGGCAGAGACCCTCTTTGATTCGTCGACATTCATCAACCTCTTCATACATGCCCTTTTGTTACGAAGGATTTTTAATGCACCTGCGGCCAGTGTTTTATTTATTTGTTCGTGATATATTTTTTATTTATATATATATATAATATAGATATTTATATATATATGAGATGCGAGTGAGTGACTGGTTACAACAGTTAACTTACCAGGAAACTGAAAATCTTTTCGTTGTCCAAAAGTAATTTAAGTGGCATATTCTACACAGGTACTTAGGTGTTTTCTTTATTTTACTTTTTAATATTTACTAACCTTACTTATTTATAAGTAATTTTGCTACTGTTTTTATTGTTTCACCATTAAGTGATTTTATTTTTCTCTTTTTTTTTAATTTTGTATATTGTACTTACCAATGTTGTGAATTTATTTTTGTAGTTCCTAGGAAGAGCACTGACTTCTAGGACACAGCCCAACTAGTCTTGGAGTCAGGGTTTTAACTATTTGTTACAAAACTGTTCCCTAAGTTAAGTCCATATTTATAAGGAAGAAAAAAATGTAATTGTTTCAATAAACTTTATTATTATTATTATTATATATATATTGTGTTTGTGTTAACGCTTAGACTTGAAAAATCTTTAAAAATATTGGATTGTGCGAGCGAGACAGATGCAAAAGCCTTAAACGTATAATGTATATGTAGTATAAATAATAATAAATATTTCCAGCCAGGTCACACAGCGCCATCTAGTTTCCGTGGTAAGCTACGAGGCTTGTGTTACGGAAACTATATGGTTGATAAACTACATATTATACTTTTTTTTTTGTTAATATATACTTATTATAAATATAAACACCCAGACCGAGACAAATTATACAATGTACAACTCGCCCCCGGTGGGAATCGAACCCACGACCTCCCGAGTTCACGGCAACGTTTGTTACCACTAGACCACGGAGGCGGTCGAAAGAGGCGGTGTATATGTAACGCCAGTTGAAAGCCAACAATGAGTGATCTATATAAAAAAACTCGATAAAAATAGAATAGATAATTAAAAAAAAATTACTACAAAATCCCCAATTAGTATTTTGGTAGGAAACATACATTAACGCAACCGTCGTAAATCTGGAACTCGATGACAGGAGACAGAAATGTCCATTCATTAAACACCGGGGCATTAAACCATAAAGCTATAAAATGAGATCACCCATGCATTAACAATAAAAAGGTTTCTTTCCTAATAGAACATTAGATTAGAATTAAGCTTGTTATTCTGAGGCACTATGCCCTTATTAGCAGACTGTTCCTTGCTAACAACAGCCAGCTATTTCAGCCATTTTTATGTATATTGACTTAATATTAAATAAGAAAAATTGAAATTTGACGAATCCAAGTGTTCCTATAGGCTCCTAAGGATAATAAATAAACAATATACAATTAAAACTATTCAAATTTTCCGCCTATTCTAGTTCGCTGGGATACCACAGTAGCGCTGCTAAAAGTAGCATATTTTATGGCCGCGTTCGTTTTAAGAAATGTTAGCATGAAAATACCATTTTTTTAGCACAAGTCGTTCGTTTAATGAAAATTTTAACATTTAATGCTAATTTCGTGTTGAAAGGAGGGTTATTGATGTTACTTTTTGACAGATGTCATTTAACATAAGAAATGGTTTGTTTACATTGTTGTATACTTTATAGTTTATATTATATTATATTTGTTTAAAATGTTATTAAACAATTTTATGTAATAAATTCAAAGACATTGTCAATTGATTTGTTATTATTTGTTACTTGTCATACTTGTCAAAAAGTAGCCTCACCGCTCGTTTTTTTAAAGAAATTTCTTTTGTTAGCATTTAAAAAAAAAGTGATATTTCTTAACAAAAACGACATTTCGTGCTAGTTTATTAAGTTGCTATGTTGAAAATGCTATAAAACGAAAGCGGGGTATATGGTATTATGTTCAGCGGACCTATTCTGTTACTTAGTCGCAAATGTTATATAATGGAATCCGTTAACTATATATGTATCACGCTATTAAAGTTGATATTTGTACGGACGCTGTCAAGGTCGAGCGCTTATAGAGTTGAGAATTGAATAATATTTTGTAATTATGACGCAATCTCTGATGTAAATAACGAAATCCACTAATACGTTTGCGACTAAGTTACAGAATCGGGCCGCAGGAAAGCAAATCGGCCGATGGAGACGTGGTTCTTAATAATGTGATAGTGTATTTGTAATTTAAAAGCTTACCCAAGACGCTTGTAAACGCGTTAGTGATGTGCAAGTCATGGTTCTCGAGCTATCGATAAAAGGCAATTTACATACACTTAACGATTACAATAATCTTATGGTAAATCAATTATAAATGTGGTTATGCCATTGCTGTTCACAGACATGGTGGTACCGTTAACATATCTTCGCTTTGTATGAAAAATCAAAAAGATCAAATATAAGTTAGAGGTTGTTATTAGAAAAAAGTAAAGTATCATCACGACTGTTTTCTTTCCGGGATGGTCAGAAACCACTCTTATAAATAAGCGGGTTCACATTTAGCCAACGTTACTATAGGCCAATAGACGAGTGGGAAGCTCGTCGATGTCTCCAGCGTACCAAACTCGAGAATATCACAAATAAATTAAATGTATTTATTTACATTATTAAACATTTTTGTTTTCCGACCAGGAATCAAACCCAGTACCACCGAGTCTAAATTCACGGACTTAACCGCTAGACCACGGAGGCAGCTTATGTAATCTTATGTTATATTATGCTGTATTTTTTTTATTACTAGCTCGACATGTGACCTTGCTACCTGATGGTAAGTGGCGCGAAAGGTCCATGAATGTTAGCAACTGGAATCACACACTTATGGCTGACATCAAGACCCTGACACTTTGCCGGCTTGACTGGGCATGGCGGCATTTCGAGCATGATCTCAAAACGTGTGGATACACTTTACTGGGTTTATCGGCACGAACGGTGCATACTTTCCCGCCCTGGCAGACTGGGGAAATTAGCGCCACCAGTCAGCCTACCACCTATTTGTTGTTCTCGTTGAAAGTATGTGCCATATGATCAAATGCCATTTTTTTATTTCAAGGAGAACTAATATAGTAAGTTTGCCATGATGATATTTATATAAGAATAACACCGCTTGTAACAAGACTTACTTAAACAGTTATTCGTTAATTCGTTATTCGTTTACAGAAGCAGTAAATATTAGTTATTTTATATTAGTTTATCGACACAACGTTTAAGTTTGCCCCTCCCTAGCGGCGAGCATTTAATTAAAGGGCTAGAGGTAGTTGAGTTTTTTCTTGTAATAAATAAGACATCAGTTTTATGAGGCCGAGAGACCTCCGCTTCTTTACAAATCATATTTTCAATGGCTCTGAGAATAATGGGCTTTTATTTCTATTATTTTACACACGCGTAGAGCTTTGAGGCCGGAGTGAGACATGCCGGAGAAAAATGGATATTTGATGTAATTTAATAGAAAATCTTTATTTACGCTGATAACGTCTTTACGAATATAAAATAAGTAAAGTATCATCACGACCGTATTCCTTCCGGAGTGGTCAGAAGAAGTGGATTCACATTTGGATTATTATATGTATGTATATCTATCATGACAAGTGGAAAACTAGTCTTTAGCGTACCAAACTTGAGAAATATCACAAATATAAACTGTACTTAATAATATAAAATACAACTAAAAACATTTTTTTTTTTTTTTTTACAAAATATAAATTAATATTAATACTAAGGATAGGTATATAAGTCCCGTCCGCAAGAACGCTGGCTGCATTTCCCCGCTCAATTGCAATACTGATTCTGGGAGAAGAAAGAGCCAGCCCTCTTGTCACCGGAGGAGACGACAAGATGCGGTGTTGTCTTTAAAAAACTTTTTTGCGTTTGGACTCCATCGGTCCAGAGTTAAATTAAAAACTATAACAAATATAAATATAAAACTTGCTCTAAATTGCTATTGGTAGCGGGGCAAATTGTCGAGGATACTGGCAGCATTACAACGTTGAACGGCAATGCTGATCCTTTGGCGCAAATATTGGCCACCCCACTTGTCTCCCGGGGTGTTGACGAGCTGTTTTAACAACGCCTTAAAAAATCCTGTTCACTTAGTCCCCACAACCCGAGAGTTTTAACTCCAAACGGCGCAAAACACATGTTTCAAAAAGCTTTTCACCGTTTGAGGTTATCTGCTTGTAATGCAGCAGAGCGCCTGGGTCCTTGGACATCAAGGACAGGTAGGAAGGCACCAGAATGTCCACACAGGTGGCATCCCACACTAATAGCAGACCTATCCTTTATGGTACCAGCGTCATTCCATCGGGCCGCATGCCGTTATAGCGTGTCTAATATGGCTGGCGAACCCAGAGACGACGGACGTCATTGAGGCTGCTACTTGGACGAACCTTAATAAAGTTCATACGACAATGTAATTTAATACTAATAGCATTAAAATACTTTAGAATCCGTGAATCTGAAACCTTATAACAGAGACACGTAACTTAATATCATAATGCCTTAATTTTGGGGCTTCTTTATCTTGCTTTTATGACAAGCCGACATTTTACGGACTAGTGTCATATCAAACATACAATTCAAACGTTATATAATAGTCTAAGATACGCCCTTCACCGAACTGTTATATGCGAAATACGCTAATAAAAACAATAGTGATGGGTTTTTTTTTTTGTTTTAAATAAAAAATAAATTTAAACCCGACTGCGTAAAAAATGAACTTTACTTAAAAACTGAAAAAAAAAAAACAAGTCGAAGGGTTCCGTCGCCAAAAAGTGAGATATCCGATTAACTACACCATTGAAATAAATTTATATATTTTATTACATAGTGGCTTTAATTGGGACCCATTAAAAACCATAGCCCCCCCCAGGATTCTTGCAATTACAGAATTTCGCATCTGCAGTCTAGTTTAGGACAAGTCCACCATCGTCTCTGAATAGCTTTTATAGACTAAAATTATTCTGGGAACTATTATCCTGTCATCATATCCGCAGTTAGGGTACACTATCGGGTAGTATAAATTTGATGCCATCGTAAAATCCGCACCAACTTAAGTACATGGAATAGCAGAAGCATACTGGTATAATGCTTTTTGCAACAATCAAAATATTAATCCTGATTTCTTATCAAGCTCTCAAATTTTGATTTTATCGCACAATCTTGTTACAATCGCTAAAATTATATAGTATATAAATAATAATAAGTAAGTACAATGTTTTCAATCATCATTACAGCCCCTAGAACACAGCGTCCTAGACCTCCACTGCTGGAGATGGGCCTTCCAGAACATATATCTGAAAATATCTTTTAAAAAAAAAAAAAAAAAAAAAAAAAAAAAAAAAAAAAAAAAAAAAAAAAAAAAAATTGGACTATACTCGCCACGCTGGCCAGACGGCTTGGCGAGTATATGATGTCAATTTATTGTGACAATTTATTAACAATTCCACAAGTTGGTATTAGTGAAACCGGGACCGACGGCTTAACGTGCTCTCCGAGGCACGGGAACGGTGGACTAACATGCATGGACCTCGCGCGCCACTTACCAATAGGTGGGCGCAAGGTGCTATCGTGCTAGTATAAAAAAATACATAGATATATAAGTATATGATATTGTATTATATAAATATATATGTATTATTATTTATATGTACCTATGTATTCTATTTATATACGAGTATAATCATAGTATGTAGTCTATTTAGTGTATACCTACTGATTAATATACAGTTTTGTATATAGTATATTAGATTTAGTATTTAAGTTTGATTTATTTTGTTTTTTTGTTTATTTTTTTCACAAATCTTAATGCTCCTATTATATTTTGCACCTGCCTCACATAACAAATGCTCTAAATTGTCCCTAAGGTTGACTAGTAAGAATGCCTAGCGGCATTAAGTCCGCCTGTGTACCTAGTGCATAAAGTTTTGAAATAAATAGAAATAAAAAATAAAACTTTTTAGTCCGTTATAAAAAACATTGTACTTACATATTTCTTTGTTGGGCCTATAGTGAAGTTGGGTAAATGTGAAAAACCGTGGATTCTGACTACCCTGGAAGCAGTCGTGATGATACTTTACTTTTTCTTGCAAAACACCTATAATTCTACTAGTTAAGTCATTTAAGAATGGGAGCGACTGACATTGTCATTCCCTAAGCTTTCACTTGACAACATTAAAATACCAAGAAACTAACTAATATCAAGGACTATGTTGGAATTTCAGGAACATACTTGAGAACCAATTAGCAAGAGACTCAACACAACACATAACATTAACTACACTTTACTAAAAACCTACGTACATTGCTGTTTTACTACCAAGCGGTTGTAAACTCACTTACAACAGTGGAGTTGTCCAGGCCATGATGCCTAATGGGCTTGAGTTGAGGATTCCCCGGAAAAATCTCAACAGGTAACCCGCCGGTAATTCGAGCACATTAAAGCGCATTATTCACCATCTATCTTGCTCTACAGCCAAGGCCGTAGCATATACACTATCGGGCCCGCATACAGCAAGGGCTTTCGCTGGATGAAAATTGTATCGTGTAGGAAGCAATTAATAACAATAATTATTACATAAAGAAATTGTTTTAAAGGCTTATTAGGAATAGCAGGTTATTCTGACAAATTAAGTACGTTTTCTTTATTGATCCATTAAAATAAAAACTCGTTATTTTGTTAAATTACTATATATTTTTTTAATAGTTAGTTTTTTTTTTATTTAAAAAGTTTTTAATTTCTTTGTCTTTCTTTTTTTGTTGTGACAAGTAATTGGTACATACGGGGTGACATTGTTGAGCATACACTGATCTCTATACAAACCGTTAATTTAAAATAGCTATTTTGTCTTCCGACATATACTTTCTATCAATAGAATAACATGTTAGTCTAAATCAAGACCATACATAATTACATACATAACGCGGTATATCAACATCCTACATTATTTCCTTAAGATTGACGTTTGATATTACTTCCCAAAATTTGATACTTACAAGCGACAATATAAATATCCAAAATTAAAATCTCATATGTTAATTTCTACCCACAGCTAAGAAAGCTAGTAATGGATGTAGAACTGTTGGAATTGTCGTAATGTGCGTGGTTACGTAGTAGGGGCTGTAATTGGTAGGCAACCGGTTTTGGTCCCGGGTTCGATCCCAGTTTTTGTTTGAACAGTAACCGGGCTGAGTGGACGACACAATCACAGCTTTGGTGCTACACAGACTGATTTTAAAAAGTAACAGATATTTCTCGAGTTTGGTTGGCTAGAGACATCGACGAGCTTGCCACTTGTCATGATTGGCATATAGTAAAGTTGGCTAAATGTGAATCCGCTTATTTATAAGCGTGGTTTCTGACCACCCGGAAGGGAAACGGTCGTGATGATACTTCTACTTTCCTAAACCTTAAACTAAAGAAAAATGCTATTTTTAATAATTGATTTTTTAAATGGAACCTGAGACTCCTTTCAATATTTCTCATTATTTCTTGTAGTTTAAATAGTAACCATTTTTTTTTAATCAGTAAGTTTATGTCTGTGTCGTAAAAAAAAAACCGATTCAATTCCAGTACTTTGTTGAAGTTTGCTCTAAATATGGCTAGTTACCTAACATCATTGCCTAAGGGTATATTAAGATATTATTTAAACTTTTAACATACCTTTGATTGTTATTGGGGCCACAAGCGAAGAGTCCAAAGTCTTTCAACTCTCCCTGATCTTTGGGTGAACTAAATTCCTACATTTTACCTAAAAACTTTACTATAGGCCCATCAAGTGAAGTGGCAAGCTCTTCGATGTGTCTAGCGAAAGAAATTAAAGTCGTAAAATTGGTGTGTCTTTACTTAGTTTCATGCCTTAATTTACGGTCATAACCGCTAGACCATGAGGTCATTTTCCCAGGCTAAAGTTTATTTAGTTATCTACTCTGTTTGGCTGCAACTTAATCTTTGAACAACTATTACCAAAGAGGAAGTCCTAATAGATACAAGGTGTGAACGATAATGGATCTAAAATCAACATTTATTTTTTATATGTTATTCTTCGCATTCATCGTCATTGTGAATCTCTACTGCTGGATATTACCATCGTCCTTTTTCTTAGTCATTACTCCCCTCTATTGGGGATCGTGACTCCGTCGCAGACCATCCACAAGCAGTTATCAGTGCTTGGTGTACTATATTTAAGTGGTCGGTCATCTGACTGGACCATAATTCGGTCCTTCCTATTTTTCTTTTACCGTATATTTTTCCCGTTACTAAAAGATTTTCCAGATTGTCGACACCTCTTTTAGCAATTTGGCAATATTGAAAAATTCGGGTAAAACAGACGGCAGAAAGTCTCTGTCCTTTGGCAAGTTTAAGCTCTTCGAGCACCGAAACGTTGATGCGTCATGCAGTCCAATGAATACTGAGCAAACGACGCCAGCACCACAGCATGCATTATTTTATTTATTCACTAGCTAGTGTAGTATTATAACTCCGTAACCTTAAACCTCCTTCTCTATTTCGCAACCGAATTCCATCAAAAACTATGCACCACGAACTGAAAGAATTGAGTGAGAAAGGAGTGAGACAAACAGTTTCAATAGAAGCTGCAAAGGCGGCATATCATGGGTATGTGTCCTCAGTTCTTAGCTATGGTCTAATACTCTGGGGAAACTCAGTAGACATAGACCGTGCTTTCATAATACAAAAGAAATGCATAAGAGCAATCTGTAATGTCTGGTACAGTGTCGTGACAGTTGAAAACCTCTCTTTAAAACACTAAAAATATTACCGCTACCGTGTATGTATATTAGAGATGTATGTATTTTCGTACATTCTCACCCAGAACACTTTAGGAAGCGTAGTGAAGTCATACCCAGACAAAAAAGAGCCAAGTTTTTAAATCTATTATACCAGCCCCCCTGCTATAAAGACATAAGTATGAAAAATGTATTTAATATGTGTATAATAATATATAATATGCTTCCTGACGAAATAAAATTATTGCAGGGCCCTGAATTCAAATTACAACTGACGAAATGGCTACTGGACCATAGATTTTATAGTGTAAAAGAGTATCTTGAGTGCAAAACAGGTGAATTAATATTGTTTTTTGTGTTAATGTAGTTGTGAATATGATATTAGTATGTAAGTAAAGATTTGCACGCCTGCTTGCAGGTAGAATACATGTGAGTAGACCTGACTAAAGTTTTGTGACCACTGTACTGTATTTATTGCAAATAAATTTAAGCTGATCTGCCGTCAATACATCTATGGAACGAGCTTTCAAGACCATTAACGGAATCATATAGTGTTTGGTTGGGTTGGATGGTGTGTATATTATTGCGCAATAAAAAGAGTTTAAATAAATAAACCAGGTCGCTGGACACACCATTTTTCTTCTCTTTCTCCCAGACACAAGGATCAGTAAATCTATAGAATGCTAATTTAAGTAAACATTGACAGGTCATTGGAATCTGCTAAGCTGCTGGTCTTCTGCTAACAGCTAACTCTTTGGACCACTTTGCTGCTTAGTCTTCCACTAGCAGGAGTAGAACCATTCAAAATACTTTAATTATTGACGTTTTATTTTGACTTTTCTCTTTATTTTTCGGGCTTCGAACCGCGACTTTTTGCATCGAAGGAAAGAGTTATTCTGTCACAATAAATAGTACTGTATCCTGAATTAGATAAGTAAATATGTTATCATTGCGCGTTGGGACAATTTGATGGTTGAATTACGCGAAACAAAGGACCATTGTTCACTATCTCCAATGCAGAGTACATTTACAAATCACGCAACTGAACATCTTATTTTAAAACTTTACAACGTGAAGTCAAACAAATATTTTATTATCACAGCCTCTAGGACACTGCGTTCTAGACATCCACAGAACATACAGGTACTCGTAACTATAGAATTTGGCCTACACTCACTACGCTGCCGCGCTGGACACACGGATTGGTGAGGATCTGATATCAATTAAATTTAACGATACCAGCAGCCTTATTCTTTACTTAAGCGCAAACGTTATATAATGGAATCCGTTAACTATATATATGTACATATATTACAGGGCTACAGAGCTCTATTCTTTCACTTAGTCGCAAACGTTATTAGTGGATTTTATAGTTTATGGATTCCATTATATAACATTTGCGCGAATACGGCTGCTGAAGTTGGTATTAGTGAAACCGGGCCCGACTGCAGTACGTAAGAAAAGTGTATTTCTCATTGGTACATGCCGAGGGGGGAAGAAGTGTTCTTACAACCGAGCCACCACGCACCAGCTTAATAAAGCCTATAGTAGTTTCTGACCAGCAAAGGATTACGGTCTACTATAAAATCTTGTATGTAATCGTGTAAACAGTACACACGGTAACACGATACCTCCATACTTATCCCGCCTAGAATCAACCAGTACGCGTGATTAGCTTTTTTGCATTCCTTGCTCACTATTACGAGAAAAAAACTAGAATTCCTTCTAACTATCATGTATTTTAAAACATTATCATACGTGAAGCTAGAAAAAATATATGATGGTTCAGCCAAGTACCTCACAGATGCTCTCAATGTCCTACAAAAAGCTGTTCGAATTGTGGACGATGACACTATATCTGGAACTCTCGAATACCTGCAGCTTCGCCGAGATGTAGCTTCTCTGAGCGTGTTCTACCGGCTATACTATGGTGAGTGCTCTGAAGAGCTCTATAACCTAATTCCTTCCTCCCCATTCCGCAACCGAACCACACGCACAGGTCAGAATATGCACCCACATACCGTAGTCACTATCCCTTCGCGTACCTATAAATTTGGTGACTCATACATCTGTCGCACAATAAAGATGTGGAATGCTCTTCCAGCCTCTGTGTTTCCACTTTCCTATAACCTGGAGTCCTTCAAGCGAAGTGTGAAAAGGCATCTAGTCAAGCCGGCATAGTGTTAGGGACTGATGTCGGATATAAGGGTCTGATTTCAGTTGCTAACATTCATGGACCCTGCGCGCCACTTACCATCAGGTGGGCGCAGGGTCACATGTCGTGCTAGTATAATAAAAAAAAAAAAAAAAAAAAAAATAACTCATGCTTGCATGCCGTAGCAAAAATTGCCATGGTTACATTTGAACATCATTATAGGATCCAGATGAACTAGCTATAATAGGCCAGTTATCTTAGTGTTTTCTTGGAACTTATAAAAAGTTATTCTTATTGAACTTACCGTTCCGTGGGAATCAAATATTCCAAAAGACCTACATGAAGTCTTAACAAATATTATGATCTCACAAAAGAAACGGGTTCAAGACCCAGCTTTACACAGAGGAAGTTGGTGCGAGAGGAAATTCAGTACTACTGAAAGAATTGGGCCTAAGCAGGTCTGCAGGAGATATATTTATGGAACGAGCATCCAAGACGGCATTAACAGAATCATACAGTATTTGGTTGGGGAGGGAAGAGGAGCAGAATGGTGGATAATGAGCGTCTTGTTGCGTAATCAAATAAAAAAGGAGTTCTCCTGTATGGTCGGTCGCAAGACCGAGATAACATTCTTCTTATCTCTTTCCCACACACAATGGACCCAGCACCTGTGATGAAGTCGTATTTACAGACTAATGTAGTTTTTGTTCTTAAATGTTTACCATCAGGTAGACGAAGATCATGTTGTGCTCAGTAGAATCAATACGTCCCGCCAATCGGCGTTATCGGGGGCACAGCTGTGAGTGTCACAGCTCACAGAGGTAAGTGACCGGTGAGTCAGTCCGTCTATATCCGTGCGGCTCCCGGCCGTACTATTTCTTCCCACCCCGCTATAAAGATCTTAAAATCATGGATACCGCACTAAGGACAAAATTAAATTCATACTCGCTTACGACGCTTCATAAGTGTTTTATTGCCCGACTTTCTTTGTCTGTTGTTAGGATTTAAAAATTCGCTCGCACACTTAACATTACATTTTTAAAGATTTTTTAATTATGAGTAAATTTATGAAAAATGTATGTAGCTTTCTAGAAAACATAATAGCTGTCATTTTAGACATATTTTTACTTTTATATACCTAATTTTAGACAGAATAATATATTAAAAAGATTTTCCTGTATTTAACTTAAACAAATTTATGAACAATACATATATCTCTAAAATGTTCGTAACTATATTTCTCAAAAGTACACTTTTTTTCACCTACACTGGCCACCTGGCCAAACGGGTTGGCGAGGTTCTGATGTAAATTTTAATGACAATTTATTAACGATTCCATTAGTGGTGGAACCGGTGGAACCAGGATCGACGGCTTACTGACTGACTGGAACGGTGGTGTTGGTTATGATAAATGTACGTATGAAATCTATTTCTCATTGGTACATGCCAACCAACCAACGCGAACGTGTCAATTTTAAAACAACTTATAATATAACCAGGCTATCGTAGGATACTCCAGTACTTCGGTCACATTTCCAGACCGAGGGACCGAATCCGGGTTCGTTGGTCAGACCAAACCCACTTCACCACAGACAAAGCATCTATGATGCTGTTTATGCTGCAGAAGATAAGAACGGGTGGTGCAGTACGACCCTCAGTAATGAAAAAATACAACGAAAGGAGTAGGACATGCCGGGCTTATTACAACCGAGCTACCACGGCGCTTACCGTTAAAGATACATCTATTTAATTTCAAGATCATTGTCCCGCTCATTCATTGTCAAATTATTTGCTACTACACTCGTGTTTAAGACACGATTTCCTGTAAAGACACGGAAAGTATTTTTAGCTTACTAGACTAGACGGCGTCATCGTCAACGAGACTTCACAAAAACTGCCAAGCAACTAAAATCGACATCTTATTGAATGACCGAGAGAGAGTACGCTGGCGGTATGCGCAAACATAATCGTGAGGAGCTCTTCAGGGCCCATGTTTTGCTAGCTTATTCACATGTACAGTCAAGGAATTAAATTTCCAACCCACCTAGTGTTCAATATCGTTAGCAAACTGTCATAAAAGCTAACTAGAGCACGACGTTACTTTGACATATCGACTTTTCATATATTTTACGACATTTTAACGAAATGAGTAGGGATTTAATTTCTTTGACAGTACACGGTTTACGCAAGGTCGCCTGTTTCGTTTCGTCTCATATATGACATAGATGTCTCATATATATATAGTGAATTTTATACATAGAGGTAGCTATGTATCAATGCACTAAAGTGATATGTAGTAAGAATGTCACACAATGGCTGCAGTCTCTTGACTATAATATAACTGAGGAATTACTGTCAATAGTAAAGTAGGAATGCGATAACAACAAAGTATGTAAAGTTTACACACACTCACACACTTACATCATAAACAAAAAGAGGATCTCAACCACACAATTTATATTTTTTATTTTATTTTTCTTTTTGTGTACATTTTGTTTTTATTTTTTATTTTGTAATTAAAAGTAATAATATATTTAAAAGGGTGTCTGGGCGTTGACTGCCGACGGACAGACCTATACATATAGGCTTAGTTCGGCTGCAAATGTCTGTTTTTTCTGTACCATAATGCATAATGAAATAGGTTATTGTTTTCATATCTTGTAACTTTTTTACTGAATAAAGATATTATTATTATATCTGTTTTAATAAAACGTGATGGTCTTAGTCGCGCTGGTGGCGAGGTTATAAAACGTGATGGTCTTAGTCGCGCTGGTGGCGAGGTTGTAAAACGTGATGGTCTTAGTCGCGCTGGTGGCGAGGTTGTAAAACGTAATGGTCTTAGTCGCGCTGGTGGCGAGGTTGTAAAACGTAATGGTCTTAGTCGCGCTGGTGGCGAGGTTGTAAAACGTAATGGTCTTAGTCGCGCTGGTGGCGAGGTTGTAAAACGTAATGGTCTTAGTCGCGCTGGTGGCGAGGTTGTAAAACGTAATGGTCTTAGTCGCGCTGGTGGCGAGGTTGTAAAACGTAATGGTCTTAGTCGCGCTGGTGGCGAGGTTGTAAAACGTAATGGTCTTAGTCGCGCTGGTGGCGAGGTTGTAAAACGTAATGGTCTTAGTCGCGCTGGTGGCGAGGTTGTAAAAACGCTTTTCTTAAAATCCTACAAAGATCGGTTCAAACATTTCTTACGTACATTTGTCATAGATCAAATATTACAAAAGACCACAACATGAAGTCGAATAAATATTATTATCTCAAAGAACAAATGATCAGGAACGGGTTCTAGACTCAGCTCTACGCATTGGAAGTTGGTGCGAGAGGAGTTCCAGCAAAATCTTTGCATCACTTACTGAAAGAATTGGGTCTAAGCAGGTCTGCAGGAGATACATTTATGAAACGAGCTTCCAAGATGGCATTAACAGAATTTGGTTGGGTAGGAAGGGGAGTAGAATGGTGGATGGTAAGCGTATTATCGCGCAATAAAATAAAAAAGGGAGGCCTTCTTTCTTAAACCAGCCTATCGTCGGTCGCAAGCCCGAGACACCATTCTTCTCATCTCTTACCCACACATGATGGACCCGGCACCCGCGCGGTGAATCCATGGAATGCTTAGAAATTTGTCTTCTCACCACCGTTCCCGTGCCTCGGAGATCAGTCTCGGTCCTGGTTCCACTAATACCAACTTGTAGATTCGTTAAAGAAGTGTCAGGCCAGCGAGTGTAGGCCAAATTCTCCAGAGATTTTTCTGGAAGGCCCATCTCCAATAGTGGAGGTCTAGGACGCTGTCCTAGCGGCTGTAATGAATAATGAATGATGGTCTGATCCCATATTTGCTGCGTCGAATCCGAGTTTATAGAGGTTAACCAGGGCGACACACGATCACGGCACAGTCGCCGTGCCTTGTGAGAAATCAAATGAAATATTTATTTGTGATTGTATGGTTACAAATCAAGATGGAACAATATATTTTTACCTGCAACAATCTACCTTAAGAGGCGTACAAATATTAATTTTAGTCCTAACACTAATTAACAATTATTCTAAAACTACGGCTAAAACAAACAATTTACATACATTAATCTTATATAGGTTCATTACATATGTCAATATTATATAATATAAATAAATGTCAAAATAATACACCTAGATAAGAAAAATGTCAAAATAAAATAATAAAATGTCAAAATAAAATAATAAAATGTCAAAATAAAATAATAAAATGTCCTACGTGATTCGCTTATAATTATTATATTCGGTCAATGAATAAAAACTATTTTCCAATAACCAGCGATGTAGTCTTCCACGGAATAATTTATTTGGAAATTCTTTTATACTTAAGGGAAGGTTATTATAAATTGTTATTGCCATATGGAACACATTTTTGAGAGATGTCTATATATCTCATACCGTCTTTGTATGGTCTTATCGTTAGAATAATATGTGATTCTATTGATAGAAATACCTTTTCCTCGAAGTCTATGTATTATTTATACTATTCTAACTGCCTCCGTGGTCTAGCGGTTAAGGCCGTGAATACCGGAGCCGTAAGTACCGGGTTCGATCCTTGGTCGGGGAACAATAATATTTATTTATTTAAATATTATTAAATTCATTTGTGATATTTCTCGAGTTTGGTACGCTGGAGACATCGACGAGCTTGCCACTTGTCATGATGAGCCTATAGTAAAGTTGGCTAAATGTGAACACGCTCCTTATAAAGCGTGGTTTCTGACCACCCCGAAAGGGATACGGTCGTGATAATACTTTTAATAAAGTGTACAACACTTAACTATAAAACTAAAACTACTCGTCAGCATCATTTTAAAGCTATTACTGCGGAATAATTGTGCAGTGGTCCGGCGTGGTGATTCCAGGAAGGGAGCGGGTTCGCTACCCGAGTACCTGCTCTTTTGACACCCCTGAGTGCCGTTACACCGGAGAATGCTTTGTTAGGATATTTTAATAGGCTTAATTATTTTTTAAATGGACTCCAGTGAGATCCAGTGGCGGCACTCTATTTGTTTAAGCGAAACGTTTTTAAAAAATTTGATCCCTTTTAACATGTAAATAAAATAAAATAAACTACACTACAAATATATGAGAAGAAGAAAAAAATCTAAGCATTCCATGGATTCGCCGTACGGGTGCCGGGTCCATCGGGTGTGGGTAAGAGATGAGAAGAATGGTGTCTTGGTCTTGCGACCAACAATAACCTGATTTTTTATTGCGCAACTAGACGCTCACTATCTACCATTCTTTTCTTCTCCCTACCCAATCAAATACTGTATGATTCCGTTAATGCCGTCTTGGAAGCTCGTTCCATAAATGTATCTCCTGCAGACCTGCTTAGGCCCAACTCTTTCAGTAAGTGGTGCGAAGATTTGCTGGAACTCCTCTCGCACCAACTTCCACTGCGTAAAGCTGAGTCTTGAACCTGTTTCTGATCATTTCTTCTGTGAGATCATAATATTTATTCGAGTTCATGTTGTGGTCTTCTTTCAATATTTGATTCCCGCGGAACGGTAAGTGCAATAAGGATATCTTTTTTCTAATATATCTGTAAAATGTACGTAGTTTTAGTAAGTTTCCTAGTAAGTTACTAGACTACATTACTTAAACTCTCTTAAATGCTCGTTTATAGTAATGTATCATCACGACCGTATCCCTAGCGGGGTGGTCAGAAACCACGTTTTCGCGTAGTTCGTTCATTATAAATAAATAAATTATTCTCATAATACACAACATGCATTTTTCACCATTACGACAATTGCAATACGATAACGCAGTACGTGATTAGTCCCTTATAGTCTCGTAGATTCACAGCGGAGGTGAGTGCAGGGATCCCAGAATAGAGGTGTGAGTGATATCCCCTCAGGGTTATCCCGCATCTATAGCTAGCACTTAAAATGAGACGAAAGATGGCTCATACATAAAATTTTTTTAATCATTTTTTTTATTCATTACAGCTCCTAGAACACAGCTGGAGATGAGTCTTCCAGAACTGTAGAATTTGGCCTACACTCGTCAAAAAGAAAATAATAATAAAAAATAGGTATGTCGCGGTGGTGGCTCGGTTGTAAGAACGCCGTCCTTAAATCGTATATACAATCCGTCGTCGTCGGTTCAAACCCACCCGGCATGTACCAATGAGAAATACACTTACTGAAAGAATTAGGCCTAAGCAGGTCTACTGTCAATACATTTATGGAACGAGCTTCCAAGACGGCATTAACGGAATCATACAGTATTTGGTTGGGTAGGGAAAGAAGTAGAATGGTGGATGGTAAGCGTATTATCGCGCTATAAAATAAAAAAGGCCTCCTTTTCTTAAATCAGCCTATTGTCGGTCGCATGCTCGAGACACCATTCTTCTCATCTTTTACCCACACACGATGGACCCGGCACCCGCACGGTGAATCCATGGAATGCTTAGAAATTTGTCTTCACCACCGTTCCCATGCCTCGGAGAGCACGTTAAGCTGTCGTTTCCGGTTCCACTAATACCAACTCGAGGAATCGTTAATGAATTGTAATAAAAAAATGACATTATATCCTCGCCAAGCCGTCTGGTCAGCGTGGCGAGTGTAGGCCAAATTCTCCAGATAGAGCTTCTGGAAGGCTTATCTCCAGCAGTGGAGGTCTAGGTATGACACTACAAAAATAATAAGGTAGTAAATGAATAATAATAATAAAAAAGCTTTTGTATTGCTCGAAGGACCAAATTATGTTGTGATTATGATGATTTAGCGCTTGCAAGGGCATCATTTTATATTAATTGTTTTTTGTTATTGAGAAATCAAACAAGCTTGTTTACGCTTTAAAAGTGTCAAAACACACAAGTTCAGTTGTTCGTCAGAATAAGTGTGATTGAGGTCTATAGTTGCGGTCCCGGTCGTGCCCTACACGCACACCCAGACGGCGCGTTTATTTTTATTTTCTTAATATGTACAATTTGTAAGTCACTTTTAAATTGGATCGCCATTGTCGGCAAAACGTACCACTCTCATTGGGTGGGCCAGATACTGGATGTGTCGTCATTTACAGCAACAAGTAAGAAGAACTGACGTCAAACATAATTACATTATCCTGTATTGTTAGACGTATCCTCAATGATTCCTTCCAGCTGTCAAACGGAGTGACGCCTCGGCACGTCATTACGCTTGAGGAATAGAACTGTCATGCTCAAGGTACATTGTGACAAACCTTCCAGCAGTGAAGAGATACAGGCTGATGATAATGATATAGTCATGGCATCTTTATATTTATCTCACACGACTCCATGCAACAATATTTTGTCAACTACAATGACATGAAAATTTTCTACATTTCAAAAGCATTCTTATGTTTTGGCGGGAATTGTGGTGATTACAATTCCAGCAGTTCAGTGGTGCAGGTCAGGGTCGGTCAGAAAGGACAATGCCTTCTGTTATCTCATCCTTTACGTATACAAATACCAATTGACCAGGTACTTTTACTATGCAATTTATTTGTGACAACTATTTGGGACCAAAAAAGAGGATGCGACATTATAGACGTCACACCGCTTGCTTACATGTGACATCTGTTATAGTACAAGATACGTAGAAAAGCGATGTTCACTCGCCACAGCACGCGGTCTTTTGCAACCCTTATCCTACCCCCATCAGCGAACTTTCGTCATCCGTCCATCTGGCGGGGGTCGTCCCACTCTATGTTTAAGGCTAAACATACAGAATGATTTCAAGTGAGCGTGGATGGCTACGCCTAAAATCTACACTACGAGGAATATCGAAAAATGCTGAAAGGAGTGTCCGAGCCGATTTTAATAAAGAAATAATGGTCTTTTGAAATTTAACGATGCCTATGAAAAACGTCATTGCCTTGGGTATTTTGGCAAACTAACGACCAATAAAATATATTAAAATGTAGATCATAGATTATTTTAATCATACTTTCTGCAACCGGCCGTAAGTGTTATTATTAATTAATCTCGCTCACAGCCGAGAGACGAAATAGAGAGAGAAATTATTACGAAAGTCAACGTTCGCGCGATTGTCGACCTCTCGCTAATAGCTACCTACTTCATTAGGCTCAGTATGAGTGGCGATTTTTTTAGGAATATTCTCTGCACCGTAACTTAAGATTTTATTACTAAATAATTAAAATTAAAAATACGTACTTCTTTATTTTTATTCTAGATTATAATGTAAAATTATTTTACCTTTAATAAATTCCACGCAGTATATATATATATAATGTCCCTAAGGTTTGTTAATGTCTACGGGCATTAAATCCGCCTTTGTATTTTGTGCAATGCCTGGAGGAACTCGAGATAGGACAACGCCTTTCCTCAATCGTGCAATCACGCATTCTCACTTTCTTTGGACACGTGTCGCGGCGTGGAGATACATCCATTGAGTGCCTTGTAGTTCAGGAAAAAGTCGATGGAAAGAGAATGCGTGGATCACCCCCTACATGAGTGCTCCAGGAAGGCTGTTCGAGACGAGTGGCGACGGCTTGTTAAGCGTGCCACTGACACTCAAGTGACGACCACGACCACTCTGCCAAGAGTGTAGCGACTAAGAAGAAGAAGAATGTTTTGCAATAAAGTATTAAATATTAATAAAAAAATATATAGCCTTGTTCATAGTTCGTTAGGCAATCAATCACAGTTGCTTTTGCTAGAATATTTTATTATATAAAAAGTGGATTCGGATAACCTAACAATGAATGTAGCTCTTAGACCATTTGGGCTTTTGTTCAAATGTCATATTATATTTTTATTTATTGTAGGTCATATTCATTCATATTTTTTTTTCATTCATTACTAGAACACAGCGTCCTAGACATCCACTGCTGAAGATTGGCCTTCCAGAACATATATCTGGAGACTTTGGCCTACACTCCCCACGCTGGCTAGACGGGTTGGCGAGGATATATATTAGGGCCAAATAAAATATTTAATGGCCAAGTTGTTATCTATGTCTATGATTTGGCGTCATTTTGCAACCTCATGATATCGGATGAGAAAAATATCGTCACGACCTTTATGTTCGTGAGGCGCAGACTACAGCACTCTCACGTTGATAATGTGGTTTTGGGATAACTGGAAACCTGTGCTCTTGGCCAACTTTAGATTAAGTTTTTCTTATAGGTATCTCAGGCAAATCAAAAATTTGTTCAATCGGCTATCATTTGCTAGTTTAATAACAGCTGGTTTCCGAAACAATGATTAAATCGTCATGATCGTAGAACAGTGACGGATCTGCTATATTTAAAATTTTCATGGCGGGCATTCAACTGTCATTTCGACTGTTTTTTTGTCACTTTTTAAGTCTCATAATAAGTGCAAACCTTCTAGATTTCATTTTGGAACCCTTTCTAATATTTGCACTATAAATTACAGACCACAAACAATATAAAACTATATATAAATATATATGCAAAATTATGGGTATTTTTTTAAAACCGACACTGTTCTACGATCATGACGAAATTAACTTAATTAATAAGGCATGAGATTGGCTAAAATCAAAAAGTGACAAGCTAACCAGCATTTATTACTTGTCGTAGGTGCCTACATATATATATCAAAATGCTAAACAAGATTATTTTAATCATCGTTTTTTTTATTACTTTTTAAGACTTGTGACATTGCCCCCACCTGATGGTAAGAGGTACGCCAGGTCCAAGAATTGAAGCAACTAACGTCAGGCAACTGACGACCGACATCAGTCCCTACCACTATGCCGGCCTATTAAGATGCTTTTTCACACTTCGCCTAAAGAACTCCAGGTTATAGGAATGGGCAAGCACACTGTTCTCCATTCTTCATAATGCTCTCCATTCCTCATCTTCAGCGTGCGACAGATGTAAAAGTCTCCAAATTTATATGTACGCGTAGGGATAGTGAAGTATAGGAAACTAGTTTAATGGTTAAGATTGATAATGGGTTCTTGTGGATCATGACAGCCCCTAGAACACATAGTCCTAGACCTCCAGTGTTCAAGATGGGCCTTCCTTCCAGAACATACCTATATCTGGAGAATTTGGCTTGCACTCGTCACGCTCTGGCCAGACAGGGGTCTGATGTATTTTTATTAAATACAATTTATTTACAATCGTTGCTATAAATGGGACCGGGACCTATGACAAATGTGCGTAAAAAAGTATTCTCATTGGTACATGCTGGGGTTCAAACCGCGAATCCTTCTTTTTTGGTGTGTCCAAGCCTGTACAGTCCATGGCAGGAAGCAATATTTACGTATAAGATGACACGCGGTCAATCCACAATCGCTTTCTCGGAAAGTTATAAATATAGAATCACACTGTACTTTATTTACATATACCGTTTCCCTTCTAGGTACAGGTTTAGGTACATGTACCATCAACGACGGATATGTGAGTTCTATGAAGCGTGGGGTCCTATTATGAATTCCAGCTTGCCGCTCAGTTTAATTCATTCGTTCACGTCTCACCTCTCACCTATCTTTCACTCTTTTTGTCCAGTGCTTGATAGTTACAAAATGGCAAAGTCGAAGAATCATACAAATCATAACCAAAGCCGCAAGGCTCACAGGAATGGGATCAAAAAGCTTACAAATTTCAGACACGAGTCTACCCTTGGTATGGATCCCAAATTCTTGAGAAACCAGCGGTTTTGCAAGAAAAACAACCTTAAGCCAGCCAAGCAGGTTGCCAAGGCTGCGGAAAGGAAAGCAAGAGGCGACTCCTTCGCCAAGAAGAAATGAACTAGCTCTAAGACAATAAACCCATAAACTTATGCTGCGCCAGCATTCCAACTTGTCGCCAACGAGAACATATAGCTCAGAGAGGTTTTCGTGCGCAATTCCGTCATAGCTCGAGATCTGGAGATGACTATTATTGAGGAGTTTGTCGTCGGCCTGACTAGACGTATGTTCTATCGCGCCGACAACAGACACTTCAAGGATCTCCAGAATATACCTTCGACTCTTGAACGGCTTCCCAATGCAGAGACTTCCTAGAGAGGTACCTGGATGAGATATGAAGTAGTCGAACCTAGACTACTAGCAAATGAGTTGTTAATTCATTACCTTACCATACACAATGCCATGTTGGTACCAACACTGATGTATGGAAGCGAGACGTGGATATGTCAGAATACGCATGAGAGTAGGGTTAATGCAGTAGAAATGACGTCGTTGCGTCGGATATGCGGCGTCACTTTGGCGGACCGCATACGTAACGTCGAAATACGGAAAAGTGTAGGTATAAAGAAAAGCATAGGGACAAAAATAAGGAAAGGCATGCTACGATGGTTCGGGCATGTCGAAAGGATGAGCAAAGAAAGATTGACGAACCAGGTATATAATGCGAAAGTTGTTAAAAGGTGCCCTGGCAGACCAAGACTTACATATCACGATCAAATACATAAAATATAGGCTGAAGGAGCATTAAAAAGTCTTCGTAACCAAAGAGCATGTATGAAGAGGTTGATGAATGTCGACGAAGCGAAAGAGGTATGTCGTGATTGTGTCAAGTGGCGCTCAATTGTCTCTGCCTACCCCGCAAGGGATCTGGCGTGAAGATATGTATGTATGTATGTATGTAATTCATTACCTACTGTCATCAAATAATAATAATAATTTAAAACCTAATAATATAATTGTGTCAATTGTCCCAAAGTTATGCATATGAATGACCATCCCGGAATAGATGCGGTCGGGATCCTTATAATTATGGATAAGAAACTAAACTGTGAGATTTGCCTTGCTAGGTAATTGGCATGCCAGTTCCAGCGACGTGCTTGGTAGAACTTAAATCAACGTAAGTTCAAAGGTCAAGAAGGGATATTGTACGGTCAAGGTCTTTGCCACCTTGATCAATGTTAACGCATAATATAGGAAAGGAAATCTATTAGTTATAATACTTGAACTTATATTGAGCACGACATGTAACGACGCGCCCAACTGATGGTAAACGTATTTGAGGTCCAATAATAAGACTTTTGCATCTCTCTCGCTCGCACAATCCAATGTTTTCAAATTTGACATCTCTGCTGACAATAGGGCTGGCAGTTTTTTCTCACAAAAATTATGTATCATCATTCAAAGAAGAAATGTTGCTAGTGTATTGGGCACCATGCCACAAGACAGCGATTTGGAGGAGCTATTTTTTTTGTAAGTATTTAATTTTTATTTTCTATGTATTTATTTTAGGTTAGATTTAGATTTTGTTATATTTTGTTTATTTAATAAAGGTTTTGTATAAATTACTGACATATTGGACATATTTTTATATACATAAAAATTTATATATAAAATTTTGTATATCAAATTTTAGACAGAGAAATATTATAATAAATTGTAAACGGCTTTCCTCTATTTTACTAAAGCAAAACCTATATGGTTTCACACGTTTTTAATCCTTCCATGGATTCACCGTGCGGGTACATCATATCGTAAGTATAAATAGTAATTCAATTCAATTCGTTTATTTCTGTAATTAGGTATAAGACAAAAAAATATAGTATTTTGCACTTTTACATGTCAAATTTACAATAAGTATACTTTAATATTAGGCTACATAATTTCACAGCATTCTACCAGGTAGAACGCCATGAAACTACACAACCTTACTGAAATATAGAGCAGTCCGTTACAATACAAACATAAAATAACATTTTTAAAAAAAACCTACGTGATTTATATACACAATAATAGTAGATTCGATACTCCATGATAAGACTACCAACGTGGTCCAGCGGTTACGTCCGTCCGTGGATGGATTTAGACTCGGAAGTACCGGGGTCGATTCCTGGTCGGGACACAATAATTTTTATAATAATAAATTTAATTTATTTGTATATTTCTCGAGTTTGGTACGATGGAGACATCGACGAGCTTGCCACTTGTCATGATGGGCCTGTAGTAAAGTTGGCTAAATTTGAATCTGCTTCTTTGTAAACGTGGTTTCTGACCACCCCGGAAGGGAAACAGACGTGATGATTCTTTATTGATAAGACTAATGTTATGTTTACTATATATTACTGTGCAATTAAGTTATTTGGATCTTTATAAAATATGTAGTGTACTTATCAATCAAGTACTTTAGTACTAGAGCGGTCATAATGAGATTTTAAACATTTTACACATCTAAACTATATAAAATAAAGTGTTTTTGTACTTAAATTGTAATAGATAGATAGATAAATTCTTTATTGCACAATAAACAAAAACACATTTAAATGTACATAGGCGAACTTAATGTCTAGTGACATTAACAGAGGTTTTTGCGTTTTGTCGACTTTCGGGTTGCACATAGGCATGTAGTCTACCTAAATTCTGACTTGCCAGGTGGGTTACTGCTGTACCAGGTATTGTATTTTCATAGGTACTGATAACTAAATTTAAAAGGTTATTAATTGATCGTTGTGGTGCAGTTTTGTATATGTTTAATTTTGTAAATCTGATATAGCTGAGTTCTCCTTGCAGATTCCTTTCTCAGTCAGATTAAACATTAACAGGTCACTGGAATTTGCTAAGCTGCTGGTCTTCTGCTAACAGCTTACTTATTGGACCACTTTGCTGCTTAGTCTTCTACTAGCAGGAGTAGAATCATTCAAAATAATTAAATTAATGACGTTTCATAAATGCCTGTAATAGGTAAAAATAAAATCTTAAACTATAGTTGCTAGAACTAAAGCTAAATACTTCTTCTTAGAATAATATATCTAAAATTGCATATGCTCGTATTATTGTAAATACAATTTAGCCCAAATCCCCATACAAGATGAATGATGTCCTTTAACTGTCAAACACAAACGATAAAGCTTGACCACAAAGTCGGCTTGTCACAAAGGAGACAGTGTTGTGTGTTTTTAATAGGCATAGTAAATGACTTGTCTCATTATAATGCAAACAATGTAGAGCCAATCTCAGGCCGACATCTATGAAGCGACTAAAAGGGTTAACACTATTGCGTTCCTCTCGCTCGCACAATCAAATATGTTTAAAGATTTTTTAAATCAGAGTACATTCTACTCCATTTTTCTGTACGGTTCGGAGACATGGACCATAAAAGCCGCGGATAGATGCGTTTGAGATGTGGTGCTGGTCGTTTGCTGAGCATCCCTTGGACCGTACGACGTACTAACATTTATGTGCGCGAAGAGCGTAAGTTTTCCAGCAACCCCATTCTGATACTTAGTCGCAAACGTTAGATTTACTACCACTTTTAGCCCGAGTTTCTCCGATCATAGCCGACCTTATGTCACTATAGCGTTTTCCACTATTTTAAAGGTCACCCATGGGGTTGCAACTTCAAAATTATTAGGAAAACTTGAATTAAGTACTTAAATTTATATTAATTAAACTAAGATTTAATATTTATATTAAACATAGTTTTCGCCTCCGTGGTCTAGTGGTAACAAATGTTGCCGTGAACTCGGGAGGTCGTGGGTTCGATTCCCACCAGGGGCAAGTTGTACATTGTATAATTTGTCTCGGTCTGGGTGTTTATATGTATAATATGTATATATTTACAAAAAAAGTATAATATGTAGTTTATCAACCATCTAGTTTCCGTAACACAAGCCTCGTAGCTTACCACGGAAACTAGATGGCGCTGTGTGACCTGTCTGGAAATATTTATTTATTATTTATAACACACATTAGGCAATAAATAAAAAACATGGCAAATATATATATATATATATATATTTTTAAATGAACGCATCGTAACGTTATTTTGCTGTCGTCTGTAGTGGAAACCTTTATACGAGAATACCAATATTAATAGCGTTTTACACTGACAGTTCCGTTATTTAAGGGATTCCATTATATAACGTTGGCGCTTTAAGAAACAGAATAGAGCTACAGGGAGCAAAGACTCTCTACCGTCCGCTTTGTCCGAGTTCTGCAATACTTTGGTCACTTTGCAAGAAGAGGAGACGATAATCTACAAAATCTTCTACCTTAGACGGTAAAAGAACAAGACGCCCCAAGCGATGGTCCAGTCAGGTGACTGACGACCTGAACATCCCTGTACACCAGGCCATCTATTACGCCGAGGACCCAAACTGTTGGAGACGGCTGGTGGATGAGCTGCGATTGCGACGAAGTCACGATCCCCTAGAAATGTTCCATAGGAATAAAATTGCGGACATTTTTGGCAAAAGACCTTAAATAATGGCGTGTCACAAATGCCCGTTTACGTAAATAAAGATATTTTGACTTTGACTAAGAATTCTTAACTCCGATTCCATCGATGTCTGTGTAAAAAAAATATGTTACAAGTTGGTATAATTTCTCTAAACTACACTAGGTTTAAAAATTATTTAAAATCATGGAATTGTGATATTTCTCGAGTTGTTCGCTGGAGACATCGACGAGCTTGCCACCTGTCATGATGGGCCTATCAGAGTTGGCGAAATGCTATACATTTTATTATATTCGTTAATTAGTGAGGCCAAATTATGGTATAATGTATATAGTATGATGGTATTATAAATATCTATATATATATAATAGATATATATATATAATAGATACAAAAAAAATAGCTACTTCAATTCGCTGTCTTGTGGTGGCATGGTGCACAACACTTAATGCTGCTATTTCTTCTTTGAATTAAGATACTTAATTTTTGTGACAAAAAACTGCCAGCCCTATTTTTTTTTTAATTGATCGCATGCGAATCGTTATTTGCGTCTGTAGTGAAAATTTTATAAGATAACACTAATTTTAATAGCTTCCGTTATTTAAAAGATTATTTTAAAATAAATTTAACAGTTACGCTTAGGTAAGAGAATAACAAAAATTAAATAAATGTAACAAAAATACAGACAAGAAAATAAATATTTTTTGTGGTTTTTGTTTGGTTATTGTAGTTTTTTTTGTCAGAAGCTCTAGCACACAAACTTCGTTATAGCTTTGTCCGATCCTATAAGTGCATGCTAGAGCTACTGAACTCGACATGTGACCTCATGTCCTGAAGCGGCCCCTGAGATTCAGGTACGCTAGCAAATAGACTTAGACTGACGACTGAGATCAGTCCCTAACACTATGCTGGCTTAACAAGATGCTTTTGCACACTTCGTTTGAAGGATTCCAGGTTGAGAAAAGTGGAAACGCAGAGGCTGGAAGAGCATTCCACATATTTAGCGCGCGACTTAATGAATCCCCAAATATACATATAAAGATGACTGAAATGGTATGTTGTATAATCTCCTAAGGCAAACGAAAACTTTAAGGAAGCTACAAATTAGCCAAAACACTGCCGTATAACTACATCATCTACCAATAAATAAATATCTAAGATAAATTCATATTTTAAAGGACTTACCAGCTTTTTGTTTAGCCTTGTTTCCTCTGCCGGCTTCACCAGCAGCCACCAGCAGCACCACCAACGTCCAGCACACACGCATGTTAAACGATCACAACATAACACACATTTAAAAACACACAAACACATAAACCTATGTCTAAAAGTCAAAATAACCCTTTTAAAAACCTTCCACTACATTATTCGGTCACAATAATACTACGAAAATATATTAATAAAAGTTTTTATTCACTAAAATGTGTATACACGTGAAAAGGTTTCGTAAATAGTGTTTATTGTTTCACTAGCCGGCGCGCGCTTTCTCGACAAGTGGCGATCGGTCACTGTTCCTTCGGTCCAGCTTTAAAACTAGTTGCCTGAATCAAAGCTCAACGACCAAACGCAAAAGCTTCCCAACACTACAACTGTAATAAACGCCATCTCTCGACGAGTAGCGGAACCAGAATAGAGCTGTAATTAGAGTCATCTATCGGTGAATAGCGCGACCACTACTAGTAAAGCACTGTAGTTAGCGCTATCTATTGGTGAGTAGAACTAATGAAAAGCTAAGTTAAATTGTGGTTCCGTATCTTCACTTCCACTTTCTATGAAAAAATTAAATACGCATATACGAAGTCTGTAATTGCAACAATTAAAGTTAAAAATGGCGTCAATTATACTTGCTGACGGCTGACCTTCAAATAAAACTGATACAAGTAAGAAATACATTACATTGGCTAATTCTTGTATTTTTACTAGATTCCCTATAAAGGTAAAATAATAGACAAACTTTAAGCCAAAAATGTTTATTAATGTCAATATGTACATCGCGTCACTCTGCGATGAGACTGCGCGTCCCGAGTGCGATCCACACGCGTCCCGAGTGTGAACCACACGCGTTTCGAATGCGGTCCACCACACTACACTCCACACGCGTCCTAAACAAGTACAGTAGTAAAAATTTCCCTAAAAAATTGTTGCTAAAGATACATTTTTATAATATAGTACAAAATGCGCCGAGTATTGATATTTTTAAGCCACTTATGCGAATTTATTTTACGGTCAAACCCAATATTCTTTCAAAAAATCGGAACGGAGTTCTTCGCGCCATTTTGCGCGAACATGTCAAGTGCAAGTTTTTGTTTTGTAAATGAATTTACTCTGGATATTGTTAGTCAAAAGAGGTGTTGTTTTGTTTAATAATGTGCTACAGTGTGAATAATTTAGGAAAACGATAAATTATACCCGACGTGTTTGGGCTATAATGCCGCGAGTGAGTCCAAGAAAGCATCAAATTCATTAACTCATATAAAAAAAGATATATTACGCCAGACTTGGCTTTATGGGCTAGACCTTTTGCCTTCCCTATCTATAACCTCATTTATCATCCATTGGGAGAAGAGATCACAACAAAACAAATAGTTTCAGCTATGTGACAGCTGTCATCTGTCAACTTTAATTTAATAAAAGCATGTTTAAATATTATGTATTATTATTATAAATTAGATTTTAATTGAATATATTTGTAATTATATCTAACACGAGGAATATGAGATTAAATATTTTTATTCAATGAAATTAGACAGATGACAGCTGTCATAGAACTTGGCTATATTTTAGAATCTATAGTATCACATTGGCAAATTACATCATCAAATTTAGGCAATTTTTTTGTTAAGTCTTGTTACAAGCGGTGTTTTTTCACACATCGAATTAATCCTTTATCACTAACTAGAGCTGTCATGATATTATTTTAAACATTCTGCACACCTAAACTATTTAAAATAAAGGAGATATTTTATCTAAAAACACATATATAACTGTAAATACAATTTAGCCCAAATTCCCATACAACATACTGAATCTACGAGTAGTACAGTATTTAGCCTGCACTTTTGATGTTTTGTTTACATTGGGCGTTATTATAGCCAAGCCTAGCTCGTAATAACACGCAAGACACGCAAAAGTACGATGTCTGATATTTATTGTATGAAACGTATCTTAAAGAATATTGAGAAAGGACGCTTGTTCATTTTAAAATAGGATTTTTAAGTCTCCATTATTAATTCAACAATATTAAAATTCAATAAAAAATTGCCTTTTGGTCGAATTACACAACTCGTACAATTATCGGTAAGCACTGTTTGGTACCGCCTTTAAAGTGATATGTCACCAACTTGAGTTAAATTTTGCGTATATTCGCTACAATAACACAACGAACCGTGCTTGATCTCAATTTTGTATATATATCCCTTTCAGCACGACAAAATATATTTTAGATAATGAAAGGTTTTTCGATAAAAAGTAACTCATATAAATAATGAAAAAAATCCTCCCCTGGCGTTGTCGTGTTCTAGTCTGCTGCGCACTGTCGTGCGTTTGGCAATCCAATGGTGGTGGGTGAAGTGGCCTGCCACGTTGTTAATCAGGCGAAGGCGGCCCGAGCCATGTTGCGTCCTGTTATGAATTCCAGCTCAGGTTGAAGGTCCGGATCTACAAGATGTTTATTCGTTCCCGTCCTACTTACGCTGCGCCAGCCTGGCATCACATCACCAATAGAGACAAGATCCAAAGTGAGCAGAACATATCGCTCAGAGTGGTCTCCCGAGCGCCGTGGTTAATGCGTAATTCTGTCATAGCTCGAGATCTGGAGATGCCTACTATTGAGGAGTTTGTCGTTGGAATGACTAGACGACTATCGGGCCGACAACGGACACTTAATGCATCTCCAGAATATCGCTCTATATTGCGCTCGGCCCCCCAACGGGAGATCGCTTCCTAGAGAAGTGCTTCTGAAGGAGAGCTGAAGTAGTCGAACCTAGACCCCCTGGGTTCGTGAGCCATACGGGTGCTGTTACACTAGTAACGGCGCCTAGCACTGAAAGTGCATGAATTACCGCTGAGATCCTGTCGGGGAAAAACGGGGGAATGTCCCCATACCCAACCCAGGCCCATTAGCCATTCGGGCCTGACTGACTGACTAATATAAATCACTTTAGTATGTTTATTTCTTAACTAGTCCTAACAATTTAATAGAGATAATTACGAAGTAGCTAGATGAGAGCAGGAACTACTTGTATCGAGGCCATTTCGGAGCGGTAAAACAGAATTTAGCGAGAGGTCTAGATTTTTTTTGTAAAACGACGCTTGGTTTCATCCGTGCAGAAAGGGATTTATTTAGTGTAACAAAATGTGGCGCAAAACATTATTAACCTACACACAGTCGATTTATCGACTATTGGCAGAGATTTAAAACTGTGGCGGCTTACATAGGACTTAAAATTAGGTTTTAATTGTAAACATATATCGCAAAAACATAACTAAAGTTCTGAGAAGACATTGATTTTACTTTCTAAGAGAACTAATATTGTAAGCTTATATAAAAATAATACCGCTTGACACAAGACTTAGTGAATGTGTAATAATGACAAATGAAATAGTGACAAAGAATGGTTCCAGGTTACTGGAATCTGAAGCTGCTGGTCTTCTGCTAACAGCTTAGTCCAAAACCACTTTGCTGCTTAGTCTTCCACTAGCAGGAGTAGAATCATTTAAAATATATATATAGAAACATGGTAGGTACAGGGATGTAAATTATTATATGTAATTATATCATACAAATATTTATATAGTCACATGACTTTGTCGAGCTTAGTGTCTAGGTATTCTTTTGTCGAATAAAAACATTTATTAACCAAATTTGAACAGTTTTAACGGCAGCTCCCTTATAGTAACTGGAAGCTTATTAAATATCTTTGTTGCCATTGCATAGCTTTAATTAATACGTCATGATCGTAGAACAGTGACGGATCTGCTATATTTAAAATTTTCATGGCGGCCATTCAACTGTCATTTCGACTGTTTTTTGTCACTTTTTAAGTCTCATAATAAGTGCAAACCTTCTAGATTTCATTTTGGAACCCTTTCTAATATTTGCACTATAAATTACAGACCACAAACAATATAAAACTATATATAAATATATATGCAAAATTATGGGTATTTTTTTAAATCCGACACTGTTCTACGATCATGACGAATTTTATTTGTATTTTTATTTGTATTTCCCTTTTGTAAACTATTATTGGTAATTCGACTGCATGGTCCCATAGTTGGTCAGGCATGAAAATGCCTTGTGTGGGTCCACTACTAATCAGATTGATAATTTGTTGCAGTATACTTACTATTTGATAAATATTTGTTTGGAATAAGTGTAGATTGTATTTTGTAGGTATATTGGTAAATAAACATATTATTATTATTATTATAAAGTGTCAAAAATGTCTGTAATAGGTTTAAAGAAAAAAAAAAGATGTAGATTGTACATGTCTGGCAGAGCCAAATGTGGAGATGACTGTAATATGTTTTGCTTGTAAATTTGTTTTTGTCAATATTTTTTTTTTCTTTATATTTTACTAGCAGAGAAGTGTGTAGCCCAAAGTGCGTTAAAAAAGTTTTCTTGTGAAATATATGGATTATTTTATAATTGCAATGTACTCGTAGATATGTTTTTGCGATACATGTCATTAAGTATAAACATCCAAATATTTTATAGTAGATATGTAAAAACCGTTCTTATAGCCTCATCTCAAAACTCAACAATAAGACTGAGATATATAACGATTGTTTAAACTTTGATTAACCTATGCTTACGTTAAATAACTTGTTGAAACAACAAAAATGGCTTCAGAGGTGAGACAGAGGTCATAATATTTCAAATTATATAATTCAATGAGGAAATCCGGCGAGCATGTCAGGTACCCTCCCGGGGGGTAGGTTGTCAGGTACCCTCCCTGGTGGTAGGTTGTGACCGTTTTGTAGAAAAGATTTAATTTCATAGGTATTTTTAGTTTAGTTTTAGTATCATCACGACCGTTTCCAGGGTGGTCAGAAACCACGCTTATAAAGGAGCGGATTCACATTTAGTCAACTTTACTATAGGCCAATCATGACAAGTGGCAAGCTCGTCGATGTCTCCAGCGTACCAAACTGGAGAAATATCACAAATAAATTAAATATTAATTAAATTTATAAGTTTTTATTCATTTAAATTTATAAATATGTACCCGGAATCGTACCCGGTACCCCCGGAGATCTATGGAATTAACCGCTAGACCACGGAGGCAGTATGATAGTCTGAAAAAGATGTAAAAATATTATTAAAGAAAAATAAAAAATGCGGTTTTCCCGCGCTGTGAACTCCCATATTATATCCGACGTGTTTGGGCTATAATGCCGCGAGATCCACCAAGAAAAGCATTAAATTCTGCAACATCTGGAATTTGATAATGACCTCATTGACTCATAAAGGAGAAAGATATATTACGTCAGACTTGGCTGTATGGGCTAGACCCTTTGCCTTCCCTATCACCTCATTCATATGATAAGATCATTTTGCAAATTGAATCCTTCAATTACAACGCTTTCTCAATTAAAACAATTAATTTAACGTAAGCATAACTTAGTAAAGTCCAAGCACATTTCATAGACCTCAGCCTATCCTGATGTTGCACTATTTGACACCGACCACCCTACATGGTTGATTCCTTAAAATGTTTGGTAAGGACGTCAGGCTGGTCCATGTCAGTTGGTACAACTCGGTTAATTCTGATCGACATACAAAAAAAATATTTTAACATATGGCATAATCGACACCCTCAAAAGATTACTTATATATGATATAAATGACATCATCCATTTTGGGGTATTTTTGTACTACTTGTGCTGTTTGTACAATGATAAAAAAAAAATTAAATATATACATCGATAAAAGTTAAGATAACTTTATGCCACGTCATAAACTGTTTTCATGAACACCCACGAAAGTACATGTCCCCCCCCCCTCCCCCCCCCGCCCCTCCTCCTAAAAATAAAGGGGTTTTCAACTTTAATTGTAAACTTGTTAAAATAATTTATCTAAAAATGCATATCTAACTGTGAATACAATTTAGTCCAAATCCCTATACAAGATGAATGATGTCCTTTAATTTTGTAAAAATGCTTGTATACTAAACATATTAAATGTCATGGAAATAGGCAGTAATTATAAGGCTGAGTTATATTATCAGAGATAAAATTTATCAGTTTTATTTTGAAGGTGTCAGCCGTCAGCTGATACATTTGACGCTATTTTTAACTTTGATCGTTACAATAACACACTTCGTTTGGTACTTAGCCTAAGGTAGTCGATATTAGGTGCCGTTACATTAACCTTTTCGCCGCCATTTTTTCTTGTGTAAAATACCAAAAACTCTGCTATACATGTAAATCCCATATCTATTTTTAAATATATTTAACAAGGAATGTAAAATAAGGCTATTAAGTAATGTGGCGAAAGACTTCTTCTCAGCTCACCAATATATATTATATTATATTCAAGTCTGATGCGGCGCCAAGGATCGAGGTGGGCTTCCATTTAGTTCACAAAGTCCTTGGTGTTATACTTGAAGCTGTAAGTCTTTCTATTGCCAGAGCAAAAAGGGACTGACTACAAATAAAATTTTGACCACATTTGTAAAGGAAGGGCAAAGTAGAAAACAAAATGCAAGCCCACCTCGATCCCTGGCGCTGCATCAGACTGGAAAATTGTCAGATGAACTAGCTGTATCAGCCTATAGGCCAGACATCGTGTTTTCACGGAACTTATAATAAATTAAATATGGAATCCATTTATGGAACGTGCTTCCAAGACGGCATTAACGGAATCATACAGTATTTGGTTGGGTAGGGAGAGAAGTAGAATGGTGGATGGTGAGCGTATTATCGCGCAATAGAAAAAAAGGAGGCCTTCTTTTCTTAAACCAGCCTATTGTCGGTCGCAAGCCCGAGACACCATCCTTCTCATCTCTTACCCACACACGATGGACCCGGCACCCGCACGGTGAATCCATGGAATGCTTAGAAATTTGTCTTCTCTCTTTTGTGTCACGACCAGGAATCGAAACTGGTACCTCTGCGTCTAAATCCACAGACTATTTATTTATTATTTAAGACTTTATTGCACGAAGCACAAACCTTGGGGATATTTGAACTACTCGTAGGTGCAATGATATATATATTTAAAAAAATGGGAAGAAAATTAACAGCTTAATTATACACCTATATATTATACTGTTTACGTTGTTATATACCAGTTTTTTAAACAAAGATCTGTAGCCCTATTCTGTTACTTAAGCGCAAACGTTATATAATGGAATCCGTTAACTATATTATATATATCACGCTATTAAAGTTGATATTTGCACGGCCGCTGTCAAGGTCGAGCGCTTACTCCTATAGAGTTGAGAATTGAATAATAATTTGTCGTTAAGACGCAAGCTCTGACGTAGTTATCTTCGTTCCGAGACGCGATAATAGTAACCTAAACATGCTTAAAGGTATTCCGAGACGCGCTTAAACTGTTTTGCCAAAGCTATGTGACGTCAAAAACGACATCATTTCTCGCGCTGAGACTGCTCACGATATCGAGGTAGATCGCTCTGAGCGCTGTCACTTGTTTGTCATATTGTCCAGCGCCATTTTCAAGATAATTTAATATTGGGTTTTCTTTTAAATTATTTAATATTGTAATTCGTTTATACTGTTTCTATATTACTTCTTAAACAAATCTATAATTAATATTTAAGTAGGAAGTGAAAAAAAAAATGTCTAACACGGAAAGTTATTTTAAATTACCAAAATAAGTTAATAATATTAAACTTTACACATATAATGATAAATAAACCGAGAGATATATATTTGTTAGTATTCATACTTAAAGATGTGAAATCCGCAATTTATCATCCATACATAAAAAAAAACCAACATTTTTTTGAATGAAAATGTGATTTAGACCGTTGCTCTGAGCATCCAAATCGCGATATTTGATTCGGAACGACAACGCGACGGTCAGTGTCATATTCGTTCTAAGCGCTCTGAGCGCGATTCGGAATGAGGGGATAATTTATTATTTTTAGGCAGTTATTGTTATTATTTGTAAAATAACATCAATCTGGGTGTTTTTTTTAAACAAAATACTTATTAAATACAATTCCATAGTTCTTATTTTACATTTATTTATATGTTTAATTAGAAATATAACACGGATTGAATAGATCAGGTTATAAAATATTTTTCACACAAAAAGATGGCTGACGAATATAAGGATATAATGTTGTGTAGTTATAAAAAAACTAATTTGTAAAGTTATAGCCGGCGAATCATTATAGTACCTTTCTTAGAGAGGCTTAAGGTAATTCCGGCTCTAAATTATACCACATAAAGGACAGTCACACTAAGGCTGAGTTGCAACAAAATGAAGTCACTGTAATGTAGTTAAAAATCAGCAGTTTTGGTACAACCCAGCCTAAAAAACATGTAACTTAGAAATACCATTAAATTCTATTTGTATATAAATTAGTTTATTGCAAATTGGTACTTTTATACATTTAAGATATCATTTTTATTTAGGAGGGCTTAACGCTTTTGCAACCATCTCGCTCGCACAGCTGCACAGCAATGCTGAGTGTACTTTTGGAAAATGCCTATCAACTTACTAGGAAGTAAAATTACAGACATTTAAGTCATATATTAAAGGAGTAGAATGGTGGATGGTGAGCGTATTATCGCGCAATAAAATAAAAAAGGGAGGCCTCCTTTTCTTAAACCAGGCTATTGTCGGTCGCAAGCCCGAGACACCATTCTTCTCATCTCTTACCCACACACGATGGACCCGGCATGAATGCTTAGAAATTTGTCTTCTCTCTCAGAAGTACACGTAGATTAAAAAAATCTTTGAATGCATTGGAATGTGTAAGCGAGAGATGTACTCGTATAAACGTTAAACCCACTTAAGATAGCATGCGTTAGATATGTATATAGCCAGATATGTTTATACCATCGATGTATATAGATAAGCCAATTCAAAACAAAACGCTGTATAAATTCCAGTACCATCATATGAGGAATCAACGAATCAGGTGGATGCTTGGTAGCAGGGGATGGAAACTTAGAATAAGCAATTGACAAAATATGGAATGATCTTCCATCGCGCCCGTTCGGAACGCCATAGTTACAACGTTACCCATATTCCGTAAACAATAGCCCTTATTAACGATTCAATGTTTCTGTACAAAATAGTGAATAATCATCATGGAATCTCCTACACTTTTAGACAATGACAAGTTTAGAGTGCCTCGACTTGCCTCACGTTCTAAAGACTTGTTTATTTTGTTCTTTAGCAGAACAAATTATGCAAAAAACACCTTTTTAAGACGAGCAGTAAAACTATATAATGATTGCTTGGTTGACGTGGACATATTTGCATGCTTTAAGTCAGTTTATAGGAGCAAGAATAGACTTTAATGTGATTTTTACTTTCTTTTATGGTTTAACTGTATTTTGAAATTGTAATAAGTATAGTTCTCTTTGACAGTTTTGGCACTCCAGCAGCCTATTCTGTTAGTTAGTCGCAAACCTTATTAGTGGATTTCGTTCTTTAAGTCGAGATTGCGTCATAATTATAAAATATTATTCAATTCTCAACTTATGCCAACCTTGGTTCCGGTTACGAGTTTGCGCCGTTTGGGGTCGAGACGATGGGCCCATGGGGACCGTCAGCGAGGCGCTTGGCCAAAGAGTTGTCAAAGCGGCTGACAGAAAGGTCTGGAGACAGGAAGGCTGGCAATTATTTCTGCCAACGTATTAGCCTCGCTATACAGAGGGGAAATGTTGCCAGTCTCCTTGGGACTATCTCGGATGGGACCTCTCTAGAGGACATTTTTTATTTATAGTTTAGTATATTTTTAATTTTATTATTTAGGTAGCTTTTATATTGTAATTCTTTTATACTGGTTGTATATTACTTCTCATAAACTCTAGAACAAGAAGAAGAAAAATAATCTCAACTCTATAAGAGTTCGACCTTGACAGCGGCCGTGCAAATATCAACTTTAATAGCGAGATATATATATAGTTAACGGATTCCATTATATAACGTTTGCGACTAAGTAACAGAATAGGGCTGCAGGTCTAATTATATGTGACTTTTTGTTTCCATAATAAAACAAAATAAAATAAATATATTGTGTAACTTTAACCTGATTATTTGTCGTAGTATGTAACAAATTACACAATATTTTTTTATGTTTCGCGCGCAGTTAATTGGTTGTGGGCTCAAAAATCGTATTTATTTGGATATAATACTATTCCTATATACATAGAAGCTATATCTACATATAATAGGTATGTATGACACTTTAAGTAACCTACCATCCACCTGGCTATGTTAGTGTTCGGGTGAGATTTTTGCGTGAGTAGCCAATCTTATCCGAATTAGTTAATACACTTTTTGCGTGGTAGAGCTCGACCAATCAGGCGCGACTACGTTAATATATCAGTTAGAGCTTATCTATATACAAGTATATCGATGGTTTATATTAACAAAAATCTATGTATAACCGAACCCAAGATTAATAGACGTTGATTTTGTCATCAAATATTGTTTTAAATTGTCAAAGCGACAGACCAATACTTTGACAGTTAAAAGCAATAAAATTTGAAAGATATTTTCTTTTAAATTTTAATCCAGTTGTAGGTATATTAAAATTATTTTTAGTTGACAGAATAAGGCTGGGTTGCACCTGTAACGATTACCTAAATTAAAAATGGCGTCGATTGTATCAGCTGACAGCTGATCTTTATAATAAAACTGATACATTATACGCTTTTTTACTTTAATAGTTACAATTTGGTGCAACTCAGCCTATGTGTAATGCTGTAAATGTTATGATAACTTAGTTCTGGATTAATATGTTGCTAAGACAGTGTAATTGCTTCAAAGCGTCAAAATGTTATTACTAAAGTAATCCTTTATTAATAATATATCTAACGTTTTCAAATCAATTTCAAAATAGCCAATTTGCATGGAGAAGCCAAAAAATAATTTAATTCAACATATGGTTTTTTACAGTCACCCCGTATTTTATAGCTATTATTGTTTTGAATTGAAATATTTTGTAGTGTTTACATCTCTTATTGATTTTTTTTAAATATATATATATATATATATTTATTGGCTTTTGAACGAACATACATAAAAAAATTAGTTATGTGTTAAATGATAAAAAAAATATGTCTTCTATTATTATAAGAAAATGTAAATTTAGTTGTCATTTATTGACTTTAATAAGTATTTGCATGCAGGATGGCCGTTGTTTTTTTAACCTTGTTAAAGCCAGTTCTGTGACCCATCGGTGGGTCCAGTCACACCTCAGCCTCGGTCGGCGGCGGACGTCTACAATTTTGTGTTTCGGTGACGTTTTTTTTTTTTTTTTTTTTTTTTTTTTATACTAGCACGACATGTGACCCTGCGCCCACCTGATGGTAAGTGGCGCGCAGGGTCCATGAATGTTAGCAACTGAAATCAGACCCTTATATCCGACATCAGTCCCTAACACTATGCCGGCTTGACTAGATGCCTTTTCACACTTCGCTTGAAGGACTCCAGGTTATAGGAAAGTGGAAACACAGAGGCTGGAAGAGCATTCCACATCTTTATTGTGCGACAGATGTATGAGTCACCAAATTTATAGGTACGCGAAGGGATAGTGACTACGGTATGTGGGTGCATATTCTGACCTGTGCGTGTGGTTCGGTTGCGGAATGGGGAGGAAGGAATTAGGTTATAGAGCTCTTCAGAGCACTCACCATAGTATAGCCGGTAGAACACGCTCAGAGAAGCTACATCTCGGCGAAGCTGCAGGGATTCGAGAGTTCCAGATATAGTGGCATCGTCCACAATTCGAACAGCTCGCCTTTGTAGGACATTGAGAGCATCTGTGAGGTACTTGGCTGAACCATCCCAAAGGTGTGAACAGTATTCCACGCATGATCTGATCTGTGCTTTGTACAGCAACAGTCTGATTGATGGCGGGAAAAACCGCTTCGAAAAGACGTACTTCGGGGCTGCAGCAGTTTCTGCTGAATAGCCACGCGAGTGTATTTTATCGATTGGAACTGTTACTTGGATTATTAGTTTTATGTGAAAAAAGTTTTAGCACCAGAAGAGCTGGACTTCTTCTGGAACCCTGGGCTCGACTCCACTTGGTCGTGTTTTAGGTGCTGCTCGAAGTGGTAAGTGATTCTGCCCCTTTCTTTGGACTTCACGGAGCTGGTATCTCATCAAACCCCCCAAACCATATACAGTCCACGTATCTACCACCCCGTGAGGGAGTTGGAAATATCCCCCACAATGCGTCAAATTATTTGATTATATGCTTAGCAATCTATATTAATCCGAACCTTACAGTTTCCAGCTTCTAAAAAGTATTCTTGACGGATTTTTGGCAGTAAATAATATATTAATTTAACATATATGTATAGTTGGTGCATACAGATATACAAAATAGTATACAGTCAGTTTTGTTAAAAAAAATATTAAAAAAAAATGTGAGGACTGACCTTTCTAGTCATTTCTTACGAATTGTTAGCCAATTTATGATATATATTATCTTTATTGCACAAAAAACACAAGTTTTTTTATTTAAAAAAAAAACTGTTGACTAAGAACTTATCTCAAGAACGACTAGAAATTTCAGCCCTAACTCCAAATTAATACACATCGCAAAAGCTGGGGTGTAATAAAACCGTCTCTGTAAATAACGATTAACCTTAAAAATGGCGTCGATAAATAAAAAAAAATACGTCGCCATTTATAACTTTAATCGTTACTATTACATTTTTTTTTTATAATAGCAATGTATATTAATCTAGACCTAAGTGTTGTCGAAAAATGGATTGTAAAATCCAAAATTACCCGTAATATCGATAAAACTATCGATGGTTCTACTTCTTGATTTGAGTCTTTCGGACCGCAGCTTTCCTGGTGCATTTATGTAGGGGATGATCCATTACAGTCTTCAACTGGTCAGTCCATCTTATTGGAGATCTACCACGCATTCTCTTGTCATAGACTTTTTCTTGGATGTTCCTCCACGCCGTAACACGTGTTCAATAAAAGTGAGAACGCGTGATCGTACGATGGAAGGCTTGGATTTAGTCCATGACTAATCGATGATTAAGGGGTTGGAAGAATACTATCGATAGATTTATTTATAATGCGAGTGATTTCTGGTCCCTCGATACAGTTTTCTGACAACACTATTACCTTATATTGTATACATTTCGCATCTTTAATCCAAAACTGTCACTATCCCAAATAGTACAAAACATCTCTATAATTTTATGCCGTCCATTTTTTTCCATCGACTGTGCAACGCCGCAAATAAGGGTTTTGTGTTTGTGGCACACTGGAAACCAAATGCGTGGGCTGATTTTAATGATTCACACGTCAATCGATTCGTTTGAATTATGCGAGTGTCACTGAAGATATGACATTAATCAAATTTCAGTAAGGCGACAACCAGACGCCATGTTGAATAAAAAAAAATCTACAAACTATATATTGAGTGGGTTATCGTCGAATCGTGGAATCTACAACGATTGAAAGTTCGTAAGTTTTCAATGTAGGTCCTATATATACCTCTCCCAATAATTAAGATGTAATAAAATTCATATAATCGCAAAATAGGTAGTGTGGATGCCGCATTACAGCCCCTAGAACACAGCGTCCTAGACCTCTACGGTTGGAGATCTTTCAGAACATATATCTGGAGAATTAGCCTACACTCGCCAGCGTAGCATAATTATATGGTAATATATATATATATATATATATATATATAATAATATGGTATAATAATTAGAGATGAAAGGGATAGTGGTTTGGCCGGATACCGGTTACCGAATATTCGGCAAGCTACGAGGCCGGAGCGCCGGATATCCGGCAACCGAATATTGGGCCCTTTATCGCGTTACATGACGCGACCAGTTTGATTTAAAATTATTATTACCAACAAATGCAGAAAATTTGGTATTCATAATTTGCCACTTTTTAATTTTGAGTATTAAGCTAATCAATAAAATAATCATATATGTTGAGTGATTATTAAAATAAACTGTGTCCATAACGTAGTGTGGTATCATTTTCCACGTATAAAATAATGAGAATGTTTTGAATATAACTACCCGGCATCGGACCGGATACTGACTTACTATCCGGTATCCGACCGGATACTGACTTACTATCCTACGGATATCGGATATTTACCGGATATCCGTTTCATCTCTAATAATAATCCATCAATATTTAATGTAAATTTTGTATAGGTAAATGAACTTGTTTTATATATTTATATTGACATGTGATACGACAAACATCAGTCTGTACCCTATGCCGGCTACGACTCAAGCTCTAGAGTTGTGTTCAGTAGATTTGGGATAGTGTAAGATTTGGTTATTGTGATGGTGTAGACGCTAGTACCGGGGTGTCCTCCCTGCGAGCCTGCTAGACGAACCACTCGTCCTTGCTGGGTGCAGTCAGCGCGGCGCCCGGTTGCGGAGACGGTCCGGCGCCGGCCGCCCGCGCGGGCCCGCAGGGGGCGCCCAGTTTCCCGGCACCGGCGATGGCTTGCCGCCGTTGCTGCTTACTGGGTGCACTGAAATAATAACAAACAAAGAAAAATGAGAAAACATTTCACATAGGTATATTTATTTATTTGAAATCAATAATCGTTTTTGCACATTTTTATATATATATATATATATATATATATTTAATTGTTATACGATATAATAAATACTGGTACAATGATTTAAAAAAATAAAAAAATATTAATTAAACTAAAAACTTACATCTTTAAAACATAAATTACTATTATTAAAAATATAATAATATAATAATAATAACATTTCCAGACAGGTCACACAGCGCCATCGAATTTCCGTGGTAAGCTACGTAGCTTGTGTTACGGAAACTAGATGGTTGATAAACTACATATTAAACTTTTTTTTTTGTAAATATATACATATAAACACCCAGACCGAGACAAATTATACAATGTACAACTTGCCCCCGGTGGGAATCGAACCCACGACCTACCGAGTTCACGGCAACGTTTGTTACCACTAGACCACGGAGGCGGTCTATATATAAATAAATAAACCTAATTAATAAATAAAAATATAACTAAAAACTAAAATGCAGAAAAAACAAAATAAAAATTATTATAAATAAAAAATTTGCTTGAAATCGCTGCCAATGGGCAAAGTGCCAAGGATACTGGCAGCATTGCCACGTTGAATGGCAATACTGATTCTTTGGCCCAGCCCTTTTGTCTCCCGAGGTGTTTGACGAGCTGTATTCACAACACCTTGATTTTTTTATTTATATTAATTAAATTTAAATATTTAATAATTAAAACTATAAATATACAATAAAATAATAATTGATTTATTTTTATTTATTTATTGAGAATCCAACAGCGTTTCAACTTTAATAAATTACTTACAAATTAACAATTTTAGGCCACTAACAGGATTCCACATATAAAATTAAAAACTGTGACAAGTTATACAAAATAAAAGAAGTAAAGTTATATAACACCTAAATAATAAAATTAACAATAAACCAAACTATAAATAAATAAAAATGTCCTCTAGAGACGTCCCATCCGAGATAGTCCCAAGGAGACTGGCAACATTTCCCCTCTAGCAGTTAGCAGAAATAATTGCCAGCCTTCCTCTCTCCAGACCTTACTGTCAGCTGCTAGACATAGTAATTAAGTTGATCGTCAAATTAAACATACGACTTTATTTCTAAATATTGGTCGATGAACTAGAGATATGAACTGTTAGGCTACACGAGACTCGGTTCCAACCCCCGGCATGTACCATTGAAAAATACACTTTTCTTACGTACTTTTGTCATCGATTTACAATATCACCGCCCCCGGTGCCTCGGAGATCAATTTAAGCCATCGGTTCCGGTTTTACTAATGTCAACTTAAGACCCTCGCCAACCCACCAGATTTTGCTCCACCTAATCGCTGTCCTGTGACATGGTGCACAATAAAATGTGCTATAGCTTAACAAGGTCATAAACCTGGTTAACAAGATCAAAATTGCTAGAGAACTAATCGATACGGCACACTAATAAATAATTAAATCATTATTGGGTAAACAATTAAATTGAGTGATAGATATAAATATATAACCTATCGTATATATACATTTTCCAAACATTTATTCATTCACCTGTTTAGATTACTGTAAATGTCCTGTCTATATTAACGTTTTAGCCATGTTCTACTCTGATACATCTAACTAATCACCGGAGGGAGGCAGTATCAAGACAACTCTTATCCCGGACTGACTTTGCAAATCCACTTCGCTTGCTAATATACGAATACTGCTATACTCGTATATATAGTATAATTTTGCTCCTGCCTCTCATTCATTCATTTTGTCTTAGGTAAATTATCATTAACCTATTGGTTTTCACTTATTTATTATTATTTTTCTTTTACTTTTGCTAGTCACAGTTCAATTGCACTATTAATTTAAATCTAATTACTATATTTTACTCTTATTTCTGTTTTAATTGTTTTGTCTAAATAATATAAAATCTCTTTGGCTTGTGTTCCACTATTGCTACTTTGTTTATATGTTTAATATAATAAGCTGTGATTTAAAAAAAAAAAAAAACTGGAAGACCCATCTCCAACAGTGGAGGTTTCTGTATTCTAGGGGTTGTGTCAATCATCAAATAATCTGCACATGTGGCTGGAAAAAGAAGTAGTGGGTAATAAAGGATACTAACGCTGCAAATGTGTCCTATTCTGCTGTGTCCTCCGGCGACAGAAACAGCAGGCGCCGGCGACCCCCGCCAGCACCAGGAGCGCCGCGCTGGCTCCTCCCACCACCAGCCACGCGCGACCAGAACCCACAGAGCCACTCTCTGAACAAACACAGATAATAAAACATTACTAACACAATTAATCTACGAATAAACGCAATAATTACGAAGATCATCGTTAATCACAACTTCATCCCCTTTGCAGTTCAAACGTTGAGTCTGTGGTTCGAGGAGGCTCTGGCGCTCTCTTGTGAGCTTAGGGTAAAACTCTGCTTAGCGACCTTTGAGTAGTGTAACATGGCAGTTATATTTATTTATAACAGAAACGCATTAATGCGTTATGTCAGTAACTCGGAGAATCAGAGAACGCTCGGGGACGGTACGCAATGTGTCAAAATCAGCCGTTTCTCGAGTTCTTCGCGCCATTTTGCGTGGACATGTCAAGTGCAAGTTTTTGTTTTGTAAATCAATTTGCTGTGGATGTTATTAGTCAAAAGTGGTGTTGTTTTGTTTAATAATGTGCTACAATGTGAATAATACATTGGACTTTGAATATGGTTGCAGTTTATTTTTTGCGGTTTTCCCGCGCTGTGGATTCCCATATTTTACTCGATCTGTTTGGGATATAATGCCGCGAATGACTCCAAGAAAAGCATCAAAATCTACAGCATCTGGAATTTGATGATGACCTCATTAACTCATAAAAATGAAAGATCTATTACGTCAGACTTGGCTGTATGGGCTAGATTAGCTAGATTACCTACACTCTTAAATATACAGAAGTGTCCTCAACTGAATATACAATAAATCTGCGACCTGTTATTCGTTGTTTTATTTGTCGAGCCTCGGTCCTTAACCGGGGAGTTCGCGACATTGGCGCCCTACGTGTTATATCGTTTTCCAACCAGAAAACACTTTGTGGAGAAGTGCTTCAGGAGGACGATCTTTATAAGAACGAAATCCAAACTCGTCGGGTCACTTGTTATCTCTATTTTCTAGCCACAACTATCCACCACTTCGTAGGATACTCCAGTACTTCGGACACAATGAAAAATTTAAAAAAAGGCGCGGTGGCGACCAAATCCGCTTCACCATCAACACCAGCGTCGATCATGCCATGCATGCTGCCGAAGATAGGAACGAATGGCGCAGCATCATCAAGACACACACCAATTTATCGGGAGTTCACTAATGTATGTAGCTAAGCTGTAGGAACGATTTTCTTTATTAAATCAGTCTGTAATAAACCGTTATTTTATTCGTTATCACAACCCTTAGTATTGAGCTAATACGATGCAAGGAGGGTCTAGGAGGACGCTGAATGTATATTGAACAACTAACCGCCTGGTTGCTGAGTCCCATTTAACATCTGAGCGTTTATCGTTAAGTTTGTTACTTTGTATATTTTGCAATTAAACACAAATTTAGCAAGACTCCATAATATTATACTGCTATCTGTAATGTCGTAAAACTACATATGTACGAGTATATACTTCAAATAGGAAAAAAAAATACATAAATACGATAGAATTTTTTCTGATTGAAAACGAATAAAGTTAAAATCAGTCTCAAATCACGGTATTACAGCTTAAGGACGACAGAATATTATATGATCTTTTATTACCTGGACAAAGAGTGGCTGTGTCCTCATCAGAGCCGTCGGCGCAGTGGTCCACTCCATCGCAGATCAGGTCAGCGTGTACGCAGAACTCCCGCTGTTTACACCGGAACTCCTTGCAGCCATGCTCTGAAAACACAAATAATATTGTTAAGCTACTGTTAGGTTACAACCTATACGGTGTTATCAGACCGATTGCCGTCGGCTGCACTTTGCGCTGCATAGTATCAAAAATCTGCAGTAGATTGATATTACCCACCCTTACCATGAAATTTCAACCTTTACAAGTGGGATTTGGCTCCAAGGGTTGCTGTGAATCTGCGTCCACGTTGCAGACAATTAAGGTGAATTTTGACGAAGCTATAATTAGTATATATTTAGTTTATATATATGTATGTGTGTATGTATTCGTATGTAATTTTAATAATTAATATTTATTATAATCAATAAATAATATTCTATAGACTTATATTTATATATTGCACCAACCTCACATAAATGTTCTCGTTGTCCCGAAGGTCTGACAGGCAGAGAATGTCAAGCGACATTATGTCACGCCTTTGTATATTTAAGTGCAATAAAGTTTTTAAATAAATAAATATAGTACTCAATCAAAATTAACTTACAAAAACAACATCTTACTTTTGGCAGTCACGTCGGTTGCAAACAGGGCGAATCGCTCGGTCATTACTTTAAATTATTTTTTACTATAAAAAATAATAAAATAAAATAAAAATAGTTTATTGATCCAATTAACTTAAATCTATTACATTTTTATATGCTCAATGACCTGCACTGGTAGCAACCGTGCCGCAGGTCGTAGCATACCATTTTGTTTTATCCGTTCGGCAGAAAATACAATTTTCAATTATTATCAAACAAAACAGCACAAACAAATACCCACCAAAATTGTTCTGTGTGGGTATGTAGGTGTGAGTGTATATGTAGTTGTGTTTATGTGTGTCTATATCAGCGTGGATCGGTGAAGAGGCCAGACTACCTAACGACAGCTAGAAGGTTTTCAGTTTCCGTGTAATCCCTCAAACTGAGCCATTTTTTGAACCTAGTGAAGAGTTGTCTATGTAATAATATTTCTATCTTGTCACCTCCTAGATCTTGGACATACTTATTTATGGCTCTGGGGCCAATCGCAAGATAGGAGCTATGTAACGCTACATCTAGTAGGCATGTTCTCTTATTGTTTATAATTATGTTATTGCATTTAATTTCTATATAAGTAGTTTGTATTTATTTACACCCTAAGGCCTGGTTGAGCGGGGGGATGGCTGGCACATGCGTTATGTCCGTGATCGGGTGCTGCTGTGGGGGCCTGGGACCTCTGCCGAACACGTTCAATTTATTGTTCTTAAATTAACAGAGGTTTTTTGCGTTTTGTCGACTTTCGGGTTGCACATAGGCATGTAGTCTACCTTAATTCTGACTTGCCTGGTGGGTTACTGCTGTACCAGGTATTGTATTCTCATAGGTACTGATAACTTAATTTAAAAGGTTAATAATTGATCGTTGTGGTGCAGTTTTGTATATGTTTTATTTTGTAAATCTGATATAGCTGAGTTTTCCTTGCAGATTCCTTTCTCAGTCAGATTAAACATTAACAGGTCACTGGAATTTTCTAAGCTGCTGGTCTTCTGCTAACAGCTTACTTATTGGACCACTTTGCTGCTTAGTCTTCTACTAGCAGGAGTAGAATCATTCAAAATAATTAAATTAATGACGTTTCATAAATGCCTGTAATAGGTTTACGTAAATAAAGATATTTTGACTTTGATTTTGACTTTGACTTTAAAATTAGGTACCTAATACAAAATTAAAGCAACAGAGTTGGGTCACGTCGTTAATGTTTCTTTAGACCACAGACATTAGTAATGATATAGTAAAAAACCACATTAATGTGTTGGGAGGTTGCCAGCAGACCGCCTCCATACTAAATACTACAAGAAATTGGCGAACATTCACAGAACAATTCTTAAATATGTACAAATAGTCGTTACCCAGACCTCCACTGTTAGAGATGGGCCTTCCAGAACTTATTTCTGGATAATTTGGCCTACACTCGTGTTTGGGGGATAATGATTATTTGGCAATCGAGTTCTTGTTTACCATTGCATAAAAAGCAATTTTACAAATTATGTGTTGGCAATATATAAAAAGTAATAAAAAAATTATTTATAAGAATTAAATAAAATTTAAAACTATTATAAAAAAAAAACTCATTAATAAGTAATAAAAAAAACGAAACTAAACTTAAAAAAAAAAAAAATTTGCTCCAAAAATTGTGCCAAGGATACTGGAAGCATTGCCCCGTCGAATGGCAATGCTGTTCCTTTGGCCCAAATATTAGGTGCTGACGAGCTGTCCCACGAAATCAAAATAATTTACTTCTTTCATTTTATAATTTATACTTTTTGAGATATGATGTCGTAATATTAAGTGGTCCATTCATAGCAACCTTCGCCTAAATGTTTTATTTTGTAAATCTGATATAGCTAAGTTTTCCTTGCAAATTCCTTTCTCAGTCAGATTAAACATTAACAGGTCACTGGAATCTGCTAAGCTGCTGGTCTTCTGCTAACAGCTTACTTATTGGACCACTTTGCTGCTTAGTCTTCCCCTAGCAGGAGTAGAATCATTCAAAATAATTAAATTAATGACGTTTCATAAATTTACGTGAATAAAGATATTTTAAGTTTGACTTTGATGACAACGCCTTCAAAATTTCCTGTGCACTTGGTTCTCATGGCCAGAGAGTTCCAAACGGGGCCAAAATACATCCAAGAGCTCCTTGCGATGAAAGCATATTAAAAGATTACATATTTGTGCCGTTTGCTGTAGAAACTCTGGGCCCATGGAGTCTAAGCGCAAAGAAGTTTTTAAAAGACATAATACCGCATCTTGTCGTCTCCTCCAGTGACAAGAGTGCTAGCTCTTTCTTCGCCCAAAGAATCAGTATTCAGCGGGGAAACGCAGCCAGCGTCCATGTCACCATTCCACATTTTATTATTAATTTTATTTTATATTTTGTAAATATTTTTTACGAATTAATGAATATACGTTTTCAATTCAATTCAAATATTTTAATATAAATAATAGCTTCGTTATTATTTTATATGATTATAAAAAAAAAACTTCTCACCAAAAGATACAAGAAAAACAATAAAAAATAAAAAAATATCAAATCGGATTTTAAAACTTTGTAATTGTGAAAGTGGTGAAAAAATACTTAAAAACTGGCATCCAAGTTAAATTGCAGAGTAGAAAATTTGCGAGTGCTAAAACCTTTATAATTTCTAAGCTGTGAGGCGACAGGATATTAGACGAAAGGGGAGTTTAGGGGACGGGGACAGGGGCCCTCAGACTCCTTTGATATCGCCGACGACGCGACGCGACGTCTAGTGGTGTGCGGAATTCATTGTCAAATGACTTGCGGAAATAATCTGAATAATTGTGCACATTTTCATTTTTTACATTACTCGTACTATATTTGCGGCATTAACGGAATCATACAAAATCATAAAAAATGTTTGGTATGGAGAGGAGTAGAATGGTGGATGGTGAGCGTCTTATTGTGAAATAAAATAAAAAAGAAACCCGACTTATAGTCGGTCGCAAGCCCGAGACACCATTCTTCTTATCTACACATACAGACGATGGATCCGGCATCCGCACGGTGAATCCATGGAACGTTTAGAGATTTATCTTCTTCTTGGGCGCTGCCTTCAGCAAAGAAGTCGACAGACTATCCAGCTTGATGAGCAGCATTCGGGAAACTTCGACACATCCTCTTTTTATTCATATAACAGTGTCTGAAGACAAAAGTCTTTAACCAGTACGTCCCCGTAATGTCGTGACACTGACAGTGGGTCTGGTCCACAACAACCCGGTCGTTTGGCAAGCTAAGGAGAAAGCTATGCTTGGCATTTCTCTGATGGATAGAATTTGAAACGTTGATATTGTTTAGAGAACCAAAGTTACTGACATAGCTTTCAAAATTAGCAAGCTAAAGTGGCATTGGGCCGGACACATTCCCAGCAGAACTGACAAATGATGGCAAACGGATTCTAGAGTGAAGACTACCATCAGATAAACGGATGACTTAAAGAAGATGGGAGTTGAATGAGCGTTGCAAAAGACCGTGTGCAGTAGTGAGAGATACAGGCTGCTGATAAATCTTATTTTTTATAGTGAGCACAGCATGTGATATTGCGCCTACCTGATGGTAAGCGGTACGAATGTGAGCAATTGACGCCAGCTACAGGCGACCGACACCATTCCCTATAACTATACCGGCCTCTCAAAATGCTTATTCACACTTGACTTGAAGGACTCCAGCTATTTTATTATTATTCTGTTACTTAAGCGTAAACGTTATATAGAACCCCTTGAATATAAATTAATTCCTTATTGCACACAAAACATATAAAACGTAGGCGACCCGTATGGTATTCTCTACCAGCTGACCTTTGGAAGAAAGATTGACGAACCAGGTATATAATGCAAAAGTTGTGGGTAAAAGAGGCCCTGGCAGACCGAGACTCACATACCACGATCAAATAAATAAAACACTAGATGAAAGTGCAATAAAAAATCTTCGTAGCAAACGGGCATGTATGAAGAGGTTGATAAATGTCGACGAAGCGAAAGAGGTATGTCGTGATCGTGTCAAATGGCGCTCAATTGTCTCTGCCTACCCCGCAAGGCATCTGGCGTATGTATGTATGTATGAAAAGGAAAACATAAATAAATAATAATAATAGCTCAATATACCATAGATTACATAACATATGTCAATATCTATCTATACTTGTATGGAAAGAAAGAAAACATATGGCATAAACATTTGACCGCCTCCGTGGTCTAGTGGTAACAAACGTTGCCGTGAACTCGGGAGGCAAGTTCGATTCCCACCGGAGGCAAGTTGTACATTGTATAATTTGTCTCGGTCTGGGTGTTTATATGTATAATATGTATATATTTACAAAAAAAAAAGTATAATATGTAGTTTATCAACCGTCTAGTTTCCGTGACACAAGCCTCGTAGCTTACCACGGAAATGAGATGGCGCTGTGTGACCTGTCTGGAGATATTTATATTTATTTATTTATATTTATATAAACATAAACATACGTATGTCATACAATATTAAAAAATAAAAAAATAAATTTCGGAATCTGTCAGTGTAAAACTCTTATAAAATTGGTATTTATATATTTATTTAAAAAATTAATTTCACTATGTACAAAAGCGGACTTAATGCCAGAGAATCTCGTGTAAAGGTTTACAGATAACGTTTTGCATGCGTTCATTTTATTAATTGTGTAATTTTGCTTTAATAATTAATGTAAACTAGTTTAATGTAAATTACAGTCTTATTTTAATGAATATAAATATGTGACTTTTGAAATAGAGTCTGGCTAATGAAAGTAGATAACGAAAAATCGCGGCAAATTCAAAATATATTAGTATGGTATCCCCTAAAGTCTGATAAAATATGGGGATTAAACTTACTTGATACTTGGGTTTACTAGTTATTGTTTTGAATACATTAGCTAAAGCATAGAAACGAAAGTTAAATTTGTTGCAAGTATTAAAATAATGAATCATACTAACCTAATAAATTAAACACCACACATAAACAATCTTGTGTTTGGTTGAATTCAGCTTCTTTTTCTTGGAACTTGGATATCATGTAAAACAATATATGTCTGACTCCACTTTTAATAGTTTTATTCATATTTTACAACGCAAATGAGAAATTAACAACAAAACAATTCAAAGTAAATGTTTGACAACAGCCATATTGAAAAAAAAATACTTTCACAATAGTGTTGGCATTATAAGTTTCCAAATAAATGGATTATCTACTTTAATTAGCCAGACTCGTGTAACGTTATTTTGACGTGAGCTCGGCTATGATCGGCAAAACTCGGGCTGAAAACGTGACAGTAAACACGGCTCCGGGTTACAGGAATGGAGAAACACACTGGCTGGGAAAGGATTCCACATCTTCAGCGTGGGTCATATGTAAGAGTCGTCATATATTGCAGACATAGCATTTTTGTTTAAAATTCTGAGCGGTCAAGTCAATTGTCCAGCTCTACTGGAAAAGATCAAATTCGCAACCCCTGTAAGAATATCTAGGTACAAACCCACTTTTGGGCTAAACTATTTCCAATACCTCATATAGACGAAATTAATATTTTAATAATAATAATATTTCCAGACAGGTCACACAGCGCCATCTTGTTTCCGTGGTAAGCTACGAGGCTTGTGTTACAGAAACTAGATGGTTGATAAACTACATATTATTATGTATACATATTATACATATAAACACCCAGACCGAGACAAATTATACAATGTACAACTTGCCCCCGGTGGGAATCGAACCCACGACCTCCCGAGTTCACGGCAACGTTTGTTACCACTGGACCACGGAGGCGGTCTAGTAGAGCATGTAGGTCATTCAATGAGCTGTTACTCAAGTGCGATATCGACATATTTTATACAAATGCAAGGACGGTGAGACTGTGCTTAACAACTTATTCTTTAATTTATAATATATTAATATTGTATATTGTATTGTATCTTCAGTCTATTCTGTCATGTATGTATTGTTTATGATGTTATTATGTATGTGTATGTAAGTGCTGTATTATCTTAGGATAAAATATTACTTGTTGTTACTATTAGTGAGAACTTTTTATTGACACTTTGTTTTTAATTCTTTTTTAACGTATTTTTTTATTGTATTGTCGATAGTTCTCCATAGAAGAAGACAAATTTGTAAGCATTCCATGGATTCACCGTGCGAGTGCCGGGTCCATCGTGTGTGCGTAAGAGATGAGAAGTACCAAATACAGTATGATTCCGTTAATGCCGTCTTGGAAGCTCGTTCCATAAATGTATTGACGGCAGACCTGCTGCGGCCCAATTCTTTCAGTAAGTGATGCAAAGATTTTGCTGGAACTCCTCTTGCACCAACTTCCAATGCGTAAAGCTGAGTCTTGAACCCGTTCCTGATCATTTCTTCTGTGAGATCATAATATTTATTCGACTTCATGTTGTGGTCTTTTGGAATATTTGATTCCCACGGAACGGTAAGTTCAATAAGGATAACTTTTTTCAAGTTCCGAAAAAACACTAAGATGTCTGGCCTATAGGCTGATACAGCTAGTTCATCTGGTATATGAATTCTGGTAATAAATAAATATAAAAAAGCGAACTAAAATCAGGAATTTTATTATAGCACTAGCTGTCTACATCACTAGTGCAACCTTCTCATCTCTAGCTGAGTGGTTCCAGCGTTTCAAGACAAAGGTGTGGCACTCCATTGTTAGAGGCGCGCCTTAAGAGGGGCTGCTTACTAACAGGGCCTTAACTTATACCTTTATATTAGACCTACATAAGGAAACTACCTTTATTTATAAATGTTTTGAGGAAGTATTGTTTCAAGCGGTGTTATTTCTATATAAATATAAAATAAACAGCTTTTCGTGTTGGAAGTCATCAAACGCAAGCATGCATCTCTCTCTTTCGTACCTTCCATCGCAAATGAAAGACAAAGAAAGAACAGAGTATGCAACATCGAATCGTGTAGAACAGTACTGGCCAGGTCCGCTTACTACATACTATGCTCCAGACAATATACTGTTAATGCAAAACTTAACATATATCCCATTACTTCAGGCAAATGTAAAATAGTGGTAAGAGATTGGTTACAAAGGTTATTTAATTATATGATAATGGACGGTTACATAAATACACACATACACACACAGACTAATATACGTAAACAAATCCCCATACACTTACATACTACACATACATACATACTCACTCACATCACACAAACATTAGTACACTAACACTCTTACTTACTGTAATACCTATGCAGTACATGCCATAGCATATTTAGTAATTATGAGTTTTTATTTTATTATATAAATGTTTATACGATATATTAGATTTAGGTTTGTTAATTTCAAAAAATATTCAACACACGTTTGTATTTGTCTCCTGCATGTTTTATTATGTTCCCCTGGGAGCTAACAATTGCTGTCACACAGTGTCATACTGACATTGGCACAGCAACGTTATTTATAAGTCCTTGTAAGAAAAACTTCGAATAAATAAACAATTTGAATTCGAATAAATATCACCATTTGCATTTGACATCATTGCAAATGGCACATACTCGTACTTTCAATAATAGTGGTAATTTGCCCAGTCTGCCGGGGCGGGAAAGTATCCACCGTTCGTGTCGATAAACCCAGTAAAGTGTATCCACACGTTTCGGGATCAGGCTCGAATTGCCGTCTTGTCCTGAAACCGGCATAGTGTTAGTGACTGATGTCTGATTCCACCTACCAAGGTCGTATACATGCAATTATTTTGTCCTCGAGGTATCGCGTACTTTTTCATTCATTTTCATTACAGCCCCTAGAACACAGCCTAATGTGCTCTCCGAGAATGAACGGTGGTGTTGTAAATGTATAACAAATGTACGTATGAAAAATAAAATAAAAATTCTCGTGGGAATGGGGTGTATCACTAACTTTTTATCACGATAGATGGCGCATGATAGATGGTACCTAATATACCTGACACTTGAGTTATATTAAGTACCATCTATCATGCGCCATCTATCTCGTGATAAAAAGTTAGCGATACACCCCATTTGCGCTAAGCAATCCGCCATAAACACACGTTTTTTTTGCTTTTGCACCACGATAACACCCTGCTTGCACAGAGTTGCTTGTGTGCGAATTTTTTTCTAAAATCAACACTCTAATTATATGAATCAGCTCTTTTAAGTAAATAAGTTTCTTGTTCCCAAAACTGAAGAGGCCCATGAAAGGACGACAAAGACGGCATCGAAGGCTTAGGTCCATCATGTCAAGCTCTTCAATGGCTCTTGCGTAGACTCGAGAAATATTACAAATAAACGAAATAAATTATTGTGACACAAACAGGAATGGAACCCAGAATCTCCGCACTACACCACAGTGATAGTCTTCAAATTCAAATTCTTTTATTTGCTTTAAATGTGGTACATACAGTAATATGGTTAGTAAGTTGGCTCTGCACATTTAGCCATTGTTGTGGCATGCAAAAATTGGTTTTATTTAAAATATATTCTTATCTATAAAATAGTAAAGTAAGTTATCTTCTTCAGTTTATAGTTGATATCCAGAGACTTTTTTTAATACTAAGTACAACCTATGACATCGCGCTTGCCTGATGATCCAAGAAAGCAACTGAAGCCAGCCTCAGACGACTGATATCAGTCTCTACCACTATGCCGGCTTATTAAGATACTTTTTCACACTTCGTTTAAAGGACTCCAGGTTATAGAAATGGGAAAACACACTGGTTGGGAGAGTATTCCACATCTTCAGCGTGCGACAAATGTAAGAGACTCTAACGTTATATGTAAGCTTAGTGGCTACGGTATGTGGATGCAGTTGCGGAGTTTACGTAATCAAAAATAAGACGAATATTAACTTCATTCAAATAATAATAAATTGTCTTTATCCAACCCCTCTGTAGTGGATTAAGAAAAAGTCCACCGGTTCCGTTATAGTTAGACGAGGGAAATATTTCATACTACCCACTTGTAGAGGAAATTAATCATTCTTTGGTTACATAGTGGCGGTCCGCAGCTGGAGACCTACTCTGAACGTACGAAATACAAGACTTCTAAAATAATATATTTGTATACACATACATACATATCTTCACGCCAAATCCCTTGCGGGGTAGGCAGAAACAATTGAACGCCACTTGACACGATCACGACATACCTCTTTCGCTTCTTCGACATTCATCAACCTCTACACACATGCCCGTTTATTTTGATGGCTTTTTAATGCCCCTTCAGTTATTGTTTTATTTATTTGATCGTGATAGGTAAGTCTTGGTCTGCCAGGGCCTCTTTTACCCACAACTTTCGCATTATATATTTGGTTCGTCAATCTCTCTTTGCTCATCCTTTCGACATGCCCGAACCATCGGAGCATGCCTTTCCTTATTTTTGTCCCTATGCTTTCTTTAATTACCTACCGTATGCAGTCCGTCAAAGTGACGCCGCATATCCGACGCAACGACCTCGTTAACTCTACTCTCATTCGTATTCTGACATATCCACTATTTGTATATACTAGTACGATATGTGACCTTGTGCCCACCTGATGGTAAGTGGAGTGCAAGGTCCATGAATGTTAGCAACTGGAATAAGACACTCATGATTGACACACCGCCTTGACTAGGCATGACGGCAATTTGAGCATTATCCCGAAACGTGTGGATTCACTTTATTGGGTTTATATTGAGTGAGGTATCGTCAAATAGGTATTTAAAAATCATGTTGAGGTTTCTCATATAATTTTTAATTTCGATTGACCATTTAGGATCTACAACGATTTAAAGTTGGCTAGCAACCAATATCATTTAATTTTCAATGGAGTCCTACCTACACCCATTAACAATCAACACAAGCTCAAATCTTCTCAACAATGGGTCCCAAATGATAAAGCCATTATGTAATAAAATATTTATTTATTATTTATTATAAACTTTATTGCACAAAGTACAAAGGCGGACCTAATGCCGCTAGACATTCTATACTGGTCAAACCTTTGGGACAACTAAAGCAGTTACAAGATAAGGCAGGTGCTATCAAAACTAATAGAAAAATTTTAGACTTCAATATATACTAGTGAATAAATACTTATTATAAAATTATTTCAATCGTGTAGTTAATCGGTCATCAAAACTTTTTGGCGACGAAATCCTTGGGCTTGTTTTTTTTTTAAGTTTTTATTATAAACTTTTCAGTTTTTAATTAAAGTCGGGTTTTTTTTTTTTAAATTAACTTTATGATAGCACCTACTCCTCGATCTAAGTTATAGTTATCATTGTCCCAAAGGTTGGCTGTCAGAGAATGTCTAGCGGCATTAAGCCCGCCCCTTGTACATAGTGCAATAAAGTTTTAAATAAATAAATAGTCGTTAGTCGCAACACTGTAGTCGGGAGTTTGGGGCAGACGGTCTAGCTTAACCAATATATATTTTACCATTAAAAATGTTAATGGCCGGAGAGGATAGTTCCTTGTTCCAGCGCTTTAGATAGTCTGCATTGCAATTTAATTAAACGCTTTCGCAGATTCTAATTATTAATAAACATATTTTATAGTAAACAATAACCCTTTACCAGACTGTAATGGATTTCAGTGTGAGAGGTAGATCGGTTGTAAGAACGCTTTCCAACATTCCTAAAAGGTTGGTTCGAACCCGGCTTTTACCAATGAGAAACACACTTTTCTTACCTACATTTCTCATCAAATCAAAACAAATCATTTATTCATCCTTAAGTATAGATACATACATACATAGCTGGGCATTAACTCGTTTATCCGTTAATCGTTAATTAACGAAGTTAACATTTTGATTAACGGGTTAACTTTTAAGTTAACTTTTAAAAATGTTAACGGACACGTTAACTTCCGTTAATATGCAGAAGTCCGTTAATCGTTAATCCAATGCCACTATTTACCGCACGGCACTGCGGTGTGGCGCGAAAAACAGGTTCAGGCAAGTATGAAACGACAAGTGCCGAGCGCGGCGGCGCGTGAGACAAAAACAAAACTAGATATATTTTGCCGGCGCGTGCGAGTAAGAAAACTGCGAAGTACTAGCGCCAGTGCTCAGAGTGACGAGTGTTGTGTTTTATTATAAATTACTGTCAGTGATAATTTGCGTGTTAATAAAGAAGAGTGCAGTGTAATTAGTTAGATAGAAAAGTGTACTGTGCAGTGTAGTAGTTAAAACTATATCATGGAAGACATGGAATCGGATTTCAGCGGTCCTGATGAGAATCCTTGGCCACATTTGACTGAGTATGTGGAATTTGTATCCAGATCGGGCCAGCAAGTACGTTTTGCTTGTAAGCGTTGCTTGCCGAAAGACACCATATAAAAGTTCATGTATCAAGCCTGAATAATTTGAAAGAACATGTAAGAAGGTCATGTAAGAACATGAGTCACAATACGTACAGTTTGAAGAGATTGTTAAGGCGGGCTCTAATCGAGGCAAGACAAAAAAGAGAACTCATTCTGACAATATTATATATTAACCTGTTAACTTCCGGAACCTAAACCAACAGGTTTTATAAGTTCACTAACGCAACGATATAAAAATGCAATTTTACACATATTAACGGATTAACGATTAACATTAACTTCCGTTAATTCTTCCGAAATGTAACGCTTTAACGTTTAACGAAGCTAACTTTTTTTGTAGCGGATTAACGATTAACGAAGTTAACTATTTGATTAACGGTGCCCAGCTATGCATACATATTACAATTGGTATTCAGTAGTTTGTTTGTTAAGCTATACTTCACCCTTAAGGACATACAGATAAATTTATTTAAATACCAAAGTCAAAATTATTGTCATAAATGCATATAAATAAAATAAAAAATACAAATTTGGTATACAAACATCGTCAATTGTATAATAACATTTTCCAGTAAAGCTTTCTTTAGTTTTGACTTAAATAATGGCAGAGGCAAGTCTTGAACCCATCTGGTAGAGTATTGTACAATTTAGGAGCTCATAGATTTACAAAACTACCGTGTGCCTCGAAGTCAAAATATATTTATTCACGTAAACCTATTACAGGTCATTAATTTAATTATTTTGCCAGTGGAAGACTAAGCAGCAAAGTGGTCCAATAAGTAAGCTGTTAGCAGAAGACCAGCAGCTATGCAGATTCCAGTGACCTGTTAAAGTTTAATCTGACTGAGAAAGGAATCTGCAAGGAAAACTCAGCTATATCAGATTTACAAAATAAAACATATACAGAACTGCACCACAACGATTAATTAATAATCTTTTAAATCACAATAAGGTCCCAGACCCCCACAGCAGCACCCGATCACGGACGTAACACATGTGAGCACGTGAAGCCGTCGGTCCCGGTTCCACTAATACCAACTTGTGGAATCATTAATAAATTGTCATCAGACCGTCGCCAACCCGTCTGGCCGGCGTTCGTTAGGCAAGCCATCACCATTGCTGTTGTTAGCGTATTTTACGAGACAGCTAATTCTCAAGTAATTGCAAAGCGTTATAGTATATAGGATTTTAGTTACAACATCTGTACTTAGTTTTGGAAAGATATAGGTAGATACTAAATAAATAAATAACTATTTTAAATTTAAAGTAAATCAGAACAGTAGTTGTCGAGATAGTAGTTGGCGGACAGATACTTTCCTTAGTACAATAGGAAAAAAATATATACTGGGTAACTTTTTATGGCATTAAGTTAGACTGATATTTATTTATTTCAAAACTTAATTGCACTATGTACAAAGGCGGACTTAATGCCGCTAGGCATTCTCTGACAGCCAAACCTTTAGGACATTAGCACAGTTTTCATGGTAAGTAGGTGCAATAATAGATATATAATGACAATTTATAAAACAAATACATAAAAATAATACTTACTATTAGAGAGAGAAGACAAGTTTCTAAGCATTCCATGGATACACCGAGGGTGTCGGGTCCATCGTGTGTGGGTAAGATTTGAGAAGGATGGTGTCTCGGGCTTGCGGACGACAATAGGCTGGTTTAAAAAAGGAGGCCTCCCTTTTTCTATTTTATTGCGCGATAATACGCTCACCATCCACCATTCTACTCCTCTCCCTACCCAACCAAATACTTCATGATTCCATTATTTGTATTTATTTATTTAAAAACTTAATTGCATAAAGTACAAAGGCGGACTTAATGCCCGTAGACATTCTCTGACAGCAAACCTTAGGGACAAATTTAAACAAATGTGCAATGAAAGTGAAAGTAACAATAATATAATTATAGGATAATTTAAAATTATTATATAACTACTTATATACCTTTAAATATATTATAATATCAATACACAATAATAAATGCAAATATTTACACAATATTATACATAAACATACATATATAAAACTTACTACCGTGGTTTGGAGCTATCTATGAAATGCGAATATACTAGTTTTTTAAAAGTACTTAATGCCGTCTTGGAAGCTCTTTTCATAAATGTATTATTAAACTATTACATATACTAATACGTAAATAGGTATTACCGCCTCCGTGGTCTAGTGGTAACAAACGTTGCCGTGAACTCGGGGGCAAGTTGTACATTGTATAATTTGTCTCGGTCTGGGTGTTTATATGTATAATATATTTATAAAAAAAAAAAAGTATAATATGTAGTTTATGAACCATCTAGTTTCCGTAACACAAGCCTCGTAGCTTACCACGAAAACTAGATGGCGCTGTGTGACCTGTCTGGAAATATATAAAAAAAATATATATATTAAATATTATATTGCCGTGTTAGAACATAAACCAACTAAGTTAGCCATTTGTGCACAAAAATATTATGCACATGTTATTACTTTTTCGGTTAAAACCGTTCGTTTAATTGCTTTTAAGAACCACTATCTTCGAAACTAAGCGTCACAGTGCTTAGACGATTTTATTACTGAAAAAAGCAGATTTTTTTTAAACGACTACGTAAGTGTATTTACCAAAAAAATTAGTTAGTTGGTTTTCGCTCTAACCCGGCGATATGTATATATACAATAATACATACATATAAAAAAAACTCGTCGCGTCGTCGTTCGATATGTTATTCTATTGATAGAAACAAACAACTTTTCCTAAAAACTTCTTCAAAGTGTTAATTTTGAAAAAGCCAATTTGTATGGAGAAATAAAAAAAATATTATTTCCGAAATATGGATCCCTAGGTACAATTGATTGTTTCTATCAATAGAATCACATATTAGCCTTACGTAAGGCCATACAAAGTCACCCAGTATATTCAGTCAGAGCAAGACCTTAATAGGTGGTAGGCAGACTGATAGTGCTAATTTGTCCAGTCTGCCGGGGGAAGGAAGTATCCACCGTTCGTGCCGATAAACCCAGTAAAGTGTATCCACACATTTCGGGATCAGGCTCAAATTCAAATCAAGCCGGCATAGTGTTAGGGACTGATGTCAGTCATGAGTGTCTGTTTACAGTTGCTAACATTCATGGATCTCGCTGCCATCAGGTGGGCGCAAGGTCACATGTCGTGCTAGTATAAAATAAAATAAAGTTGCAAGACCAAGACCGAGACCAAAACTCTTGATATTGGTCTTGCTTTGGAAAACACTAGTCATAAAGCGTAATATCTCGCCTGGAGCTGTCAAAAAAGTTCGATAGCTAAAATACTAATTTGTCCCCTAGAGCCGGATTCAAAGCAAAAAGGTTTCAAGAATTTAACCCCCTACCCCGGGGGGATGAGAACGGGGTTTTGAAAACAGTTTGCTATTAATTTTTAACTAGAAACCACAAAAACAGCGTGTCCTTTGAGTGTTTGAAAAGGCTTTTAAGCTTACTAATTACTCTTTATACTTAAAAAAAACGGGTTGTACATACATATTCACGCCAGGGGACTAATTCTGGAGCTCTCGACTTGCGTGTCGGTTGGAAAGATTCGAATGCAACTGTCAGTTTTCTATGAAGATCTGTCGCTTTTTATTCGAATGTCACACACGTAAGTCGAAAGCGTCAGAATAAGGTTCCAGTTCCCTAGCGGGGTAGACAAAGACAATAGAAGACAATACAATTTGTCACGGTCACCAAATTCATCCCTACTCATCTGAGCGGGAAACGAATAGGCCCTAGTGAAAATACTCGGAAATTGAGCGAAAGCACTGGTGACCGAATACCTTAGTGGTTTTGATAGCCGACGGGTCGCGCAATGGATGGTGATGATGAGGTCCACAGCCGAAATTACTGCAGGTCCACGGCACAATCACAGCGAATAATTACGAATTAATTTGGGAGCAACGATATGCTTCGACCGGCGACCGCGCTTCGACTCTCTCCGACAGAGAGCGTTGTTTTCGCCGGAAACGTCATTAACCGGAAGTGCACCAAGCATAATCCGTTAGTTACTACTAGAGGGTGTCGAGACGATGGAACGTCATCGACGCAAAGTACGCCGGCGCACAAAGACGTTACCGCGAATATTTAAATCAAACGACTCAATTAACGAAATATCGAACACATCAACCTTGTGAGATTTTTTGTTTTTTTAATTATGTATTTTTGTTTTGGGTACTAGCGGATCCAACTATGTGATTCACGACACATACTGAGCTTAGGGCCCGTTCATCGCTGCAGGATTTACGGTGTGTATGTAGTGCAGCGCGGTAAGATGGAACGTCTGGCCAGCGTAGCGAGTGTATGCCATATTATTCAGATATACGTGGAGTCTAACAGTGGAGGTTTAGAACTTTGCGTTCTAGGGGCTGTGTTGATGCGCCTCGATGGCTGCCTGATGGTGCTCAAGGTATCGTAGATTTGGTCTGTTGGAAGGCCCGTCAATACCCACCTTAAATCTCGAAACTGCAGTCCCTGGTTAGTATATTTCTTCAATCATCCTCCTCTACTACGCACGATGCACCCGCACGGTAAATCCATGAATTGTGCAGATTTAGGAATCTATTGTCGAAAATCACAATGATGAGATCTGAATTCAATTAAAGTGTAGGCAAATGGAAGGTGTTCGGAACGGTCCAATAAATCCGATCATTTGAATAGGAACATGCACCTATAAGCAAGAGCCGAACTATTTAGTTCCAAAATGTTTATTATGTACTAGCTGTTTGATTCGGTGTTACCACTGTAGGTCAGGTAAAAACCCTCCGTGGCCGTATGTCATATATATATTTTGATGTCTTTATAACCCAGGTCTATTCCTGAATTTCAAGGATTATTTCAGCTAAACTTTATTAAAATCAGTCAAATAATTTAGGCATGAAGGCGAATCATACATATAGCTTGTGTGTGTCCGTCTCAGGGTTCCAAAGTACAACACCGCCAAATTTAATCAAAATCAATAAACATGAATGCCAGACAAATCAACACAGCCAAAGCTTCTTTCACAGCAGTACATATGCAGGAAGACAAATCACCGGTGTGTCAACAAATATCATTTATGCAAAGTTTTTATCTATCCATTTCATTTTGTGTTGTCTAACCTCGTCTCGTCTTGTCTGGATTTTGCCGGATTTATCGTATGTGGGGAAAAGAGAAGAAGAATAGTGTCTCAGGCTTGCCACCGACTATAGGCTGGTCTACAAAAGGTTTTCTCTTTCCATAAATGTATTGACGGCAGACCTGTTTAGGCACAATTATTTCAGTAAGTGGTGCAATAATTGTGCTGTGATACTTGTAACAAAGAAATTCTCGAATATTTAAACTTTTGAAAGAGGCGAAAATCACAAAAGTATATATTATAATATAGATATTTTTACTTCAATTTAATTTATTGTTAGCTTCTTGTTAGTCTTCTTCTAGAAGCCTAATTATTGGATTGTTATGCGGCTTTGTCTTCCACCAAAACTGGGGTAATACTTGCGTAAAAAATAATGACAAATCACATATATATCTGAAATTGGCCAAGCCCATGGGCGTGCGGTAACTAGTTGTATGGTTTATTTTAAGAAAAAAACTGAAAAGGGGCACAAATAATACGGTGTAGGACAAGATTAAATAGGAGACAGTGCGGGGACATTAGAGAAAATGATCTGTCTCAAGGACAATAAACTATGCACAAACTTTCAGGTACTTTCTCTGCTGATGTGAAATGTAATGGATCCCATTAGCTTTCACTATCACAATTTCACGAGGAATATGTTTTTTTTTTCGGTTTTATAAGAAATTTTAATATAAGTAGAGATACCAAACTCAAAGTGACGCGTGCAGCTAATGGAAAGCGGATATAGAGGGAATATTAGAAGTTAAACTAAAAATTTCAAATAACCCATTCAAATTGCCTATTTACTATCTCATCATTCTTTTTGTAATGGTCCACTTAGTGTTTATTATTTCTCTATATTTCAATATGCGCGAGCAAATAAGTTTACGTAAATAAAGATATTTTGACTTTGAACGGGTGTAAAAAAGGTAGTTTATATGCCCGGTCGTACGTTTTAAATCAATGAATAGGAGTCATAAAAGTTGAGAGGAAGTTGGCTGCGGAATTGTCGATATCAAATAGTTTTTAGACAATTCAACTTTGAAACATTTCCCGCTTTTAATATTCTCCATTTCAATGCTAAATCTGAAGACTGAATAAGGTAGGTACTTAAGGGCCGGTAACTGAATCCTTCCTTAGTGACATTTTTTCACCAACAAACATTTTGTATAGGATCGTGGCCATTTACGCGAACGAATGCCACTAAGAAAGGATTCAGATCATTATCTTCATCAGCATCCTGTATAACTCCACTGCTGGATGTAGGCCTCTCCCAAGCGGAGCCACTTAACGCGATCTCTTGCCACCCACATCCAACCCACCACCAGCGACCTTCTGTATATCATCCGTCCATCTTTCGGGGTGTCGTAACCGTTTACCCTATTATTTGTCGGTTCTGCGGCATATGTCCGGTAATGTTGGCTAAATAGTTTTAAGAGTCGGTTCAAATCTGCCGAACCATGGGACCCGACTGTTTAAGTCGCTATGATCCGCATCAAAATGTATTATTTGTTTTATGTATCATATAATTATTTTAATGGTGATGTTTAGCGGTTCTTAAACGTTTTGGCGACAGAACCCTTGGGCTTGTTTTTTTTCTCGTTAGTTTTTATTTAAAGTTCAATTGTTTTCAGTTTTTAGTTAAAGTTGTTTTTTTATTTCACTGCGGATAAGTACGATGTCGAAAGAAGAGTGAACGCGGGAAAGAGTGTTAACGGTGCAGTCGAAATGTCAGCAACAAAGCTCGGCTCGCCATACACAATGCCATGTTGGTACCAACACTGATGTATGGAAGCGAGACGTGGACACGTCAGAATACGCATGAGAGTAGTGTGAATGCAGTAAAAATGAGGTCGTTCCGTCGGATATACGGCGTCACATTGGCGGACCGCATAGGTAACGTCGAAATACGAAAAAGGGTTGGTATAAAAGAAACCATAGAGACAAAAATAACCTACTGTTACTCTCTGCCTATCCCGCAAGGGATCTGGCGTGAATATACGAGTATGTATGTATGTCTGTATTTTTTTATTTAGATTAGGTTTTGTTTAGATTAAGTCTGCCTCCGTGGTCTAGCGGTTAAGTCCGTGGATTTAGACTTGGAGGTACCGGGTTCGATTCCTGGTCGGGACACAAAAATATTTATTAATGTAAATGTATTTCTTTACATAATATTCAATTTATTTGTGATATTTCTCGAGTTTGGTACGCTGGAGACATCGACGAGCTTGCCACTTGTCATGATTGGCTTATAGTAAAGTTGGCTAAATGTGAATCCGCTTATTTATAAGCGTGGTTTCTGACCACCCCGAAAGGGAAACAGTCGTGATGATACTTTTAGATTAAGTTTGTTTTTATATATGTATGTTCTTCCTTATTTTGTGTGTAGTTTTAAGTAGTTTGCTCGCGTATATATTGTTCAATGATGTGTGCACTGTTCGAAAATTCAGTCAGACAGAAAGTGAGGTCGGATATCCAATGGGCCGGAGTTAAGGATAGGGACATTTCCCTGTTGTCCTTTCGGTGCTGGGCGCCGTTAGTAGTCTAGGTTCGACAACTTCAGCTCTTCTCCAGGAGCACCTCTCTAGAAAATGGTCTCCCGTTGGGGGACCGAGCGGAAGACGGAGCAATATTCTGGAGATGCTTAAAGTGTCGCCTGCCCGATAGAACATAAAATATGTACGTCTAGTCATATGATCTGCTTCCAGAATTACAGTATGGTCCTGTATTCATGTAAATTTAAATTGTAAATGATTGTAATTTGTTTGTTGCATAATAATAAATAAATAAATAGCAAGAGACGAAGAGAGAATACGATGAATCATTGTTTTTAAAGTAAAAAATGGTGATGAGAATACCCACATCTTCAAAATGTCGTTATCAGTAGTCCATGAATTTGTTTATACGATTTCTTTTCATTCCTGTAAAGAAATGGGTCGACAGCTTCACATTCCCAAGTTTCGTGTATTTTATTGCACGATTTAAGTCGAACACAACACTGGTTGTCTAGTTAAGTCAAATATTGAGCTGTATCAATAAAGTAATAATGATGGCAAACTTTCCATCACTCACACAACCTTAGTAATGCCTAAACCTAAATTAGAAATCTTTAGACAAAACGCCACTAAATGGGTGCTAAAAATGTCAAAGGTATGGACAGAATTGCCTTATAAAAGATTCCTCAGAGTACTGCATGTGTGGCTAGTTCAGGAGTGATTCTATACTTTAGAAGAATACTATATGTATTCTAAGCAACACAATGGCTTTTGTAAAGTTATTAAAGAAGCAACACTGAGTTCTTTAGTCACTTTACTTCTATAACATTGTTGTGAATTATTGCATGCTCATGGCAAAATATGTGAATGTTTTAATGTTATTAAGACCTAATATTATTTGTTACCATGTTTCCATCAAATAAAATATTTAATTTCTTAGAATTTCTATTCGTATCTGTCCATTTCTACATATTTCTGCTAATGTCTGTTCATTTTCGTTTATTATTGTTCATTTCTGTTCATTTCCGTTCATTATTGTTTATTTCTGTTAATTTTTGTTCATTTCTGTTCATTTCGTATCTATTCTTTATATTCATTTTATTTACAGTGCGTTTTAAACGGTCGCTTTCAGCTATAAGTAGGCCGGATTGAAGACCAACAATCAGGCCAACTCACAACCTAATAGCGTGTGATTAAATGTCTAAACTGCCTCCGTGATCTAGCGCTTATGTTTATAGATTTAGACGCGAAGCTACCGGGTTGAACCGGAACTCGAGCCTGGTAAACTAGTGACATCAAATTCAAATATTTTATTGCATGTCACAAAGTATTTTACAATATAGTACAATTACATATCTGACACCCCTTAGGGGCGCAGCAAATAATAACATTATAATAACTTAACTATAGAGTGGAGACCACGTACGGAAAGACGCAGAGTGGAACGACCCCCCGCCAGATGGACAGATGACCTAAAGAAGGTCGATGGTGGGGGTTGGATGAGGGTAGCGAAAGATCGCGTTAAGCAGCGAGCCTTGGGGGAGGCCTACATCCAGCTGTGGAGAGATACAGGCTGATGATGATGAACTTAACTATATAACATTTTTTAACTATTAACTATATTACAACATTTATTTTAAGTAATAAAAAAGAAAAACGAAACAACAGGACTTCAAGAAGGATCGAAATTAATAACTACTGCATAGGTATACGTTTATCTTGTATGAATTCATTAAAAGTGTAGTAACATTTTGCCAGTAATATAAAAGTATCCCTCAGATTACTTACAAAGTATTTTGGTGAGCTTCTTGATAAGTATAGAACTTTTTTTTTTTTAAGTACGGACTGACCACCCCTTATTAAATACTGTCGTGATACTCAATGTTTAATCTCTTAATAAAGGACTGTGAATCAGGCCTAGGTTGCCAATGGACGCTATACATCGCTAGCCTAGATTTTCTTTCTTTCCTTTTCACCTCCAGTTTCTTAGTGAAATAAGATATCTAGCATTATATTTTGTAAAACATCAGGCGATTGATAACTTGTCTCTTTCATTTTTATTATAATACTAGTACGACATGTGACCTTGCCCCAAGCTTGACCTTGTGCCCACCTGATGGTAAGTGGCACGCGAGATCCATGAATGTGAGCAACTGGAATCATACAATCGTCACTGACATCAGTCTCTTACACTATGCCGGCTTTGGGAATGAAGACAATTCGAGCCTGATCCCAAAACGTGTGGATACACTTTATAGGGTTTATCAGCACGTATGGTGGATACTTCCCCGCCTCGACAGACTGAGCAAATTACTACTATCAGTCCGCCTACCACCTATTTGTTGTTCTCGTTAAAGTATGTGCCATTTGCAATGATGTCAAATGCCATTTTTTTTCTTTTAAGGAGAACTAACAATGTAAACTTGCCATGGTGATATTTATATAAAAATAACACCGCTTGAAACAAGACTTACTCTTGAGGCAAGCACGTGCCCTATAACCAAAAAGATAAATATATGTTATTGATTTACAAATAAATTTGTTCGTCATTGTTTTTAGGTAATTTTTTTATTACCACGATACTTTAAAGTGGACAATCTTTATGCGTATAATTCCGGCGAGTGTTAATGAGGGTTGTAATGTTGGCGGAGGGTGTTTCTTTCTTTTTTCATTAAAATTTTAACGCTTAATGACCTTATTGTAGAGAACTTACAGTCATGGTAAAACTGAAGGCTGAGCCGAGCCCGATTCGGTTCTTATTGTTTGGCGAGGCGTTCAATGGGGTGTATCAGGCAAAGCTTTTTGTAAATGTCGCTAGCGGCAATGGTACCTTGTTTTACACCTATATCGCATCATTTTTTAAATGTTTTCGTAATTTTATATGTTTATAACAGAAAAATGTATTTCAAATTAACATTACCTAACTTAAAAGACGAATTAAAAAGAAAAAAAAGGTTTTATTAATAGAACGGCAATTTTAAGATTACCATATCTTTGATTTCGCTTAGAAATCTCGATGTATAGGTACGCCTAAAAGCTGCTCACTTCGGCATAATATCCAGAAAATAATAAATTTCGTAATAAAAATACTAGTTTTCTATGCAACTGACAGTTATATTAGGTACCGTCTATCATGCGCATCTATCGTGATAAAAGTTAGTGATACACCCCATTTAAACAATCATTACGGCCAGTTGGGTTGATTGTCTTCCGACATGTTTAACATACTCCTATGCTTATGAGTCACGTCATTGGCTTAAATAACCAAAGTAATAAGCTAAAAATATATGTATATGGTTGGCGGACTGATGGTGGTAAATTGTCCAGTCGGCTTTGGGAAAGTACCCACCGTTCGTGCAGATAAACCCAGTAAAGTGTATCCACACGTTCCGGGATCAGGCTCGAACAGCCGTCATGCCTAGTCAAGCCGGCATAGTTTTAGGGACTGATGTCAGTCATGATTGTCTGATTCCAGGTGCTAACATTCATGAACCTCGCGCGACACTTACCATCAGGTGGGCGCAAGGTGACTAGCTAGCTAGCTAGTATAAAAAGAAAAAAAATGGGGCGGCTGAAAAGTTTTGATTAAAAGTAAAGTATCATCACGACCGTTTTCCTTTCGGGGTGGTCAGAAACCACGCTTATAAATAAGCGGATTCACATTTAGCCAACTTTACTATAGTACAATCATGACAAGCTCGTCGATGTCTTTAGCGTACCAAACTCGAGAAATATCACAAATAAATTAAATATTAATTAAAATTAGTATCAAATTTAGTATTTATAAATATTTTTGTGTCCCGAGATTTTTTGTGTCGAACCCAGTACCTCCAAGTCTAAATCCTCGGACTTAACCGCTAGACCACGGAGGCAGCTTTGTTTTGTGCCTCGGTGTTTACAATCTACTATAAGGCGGCGAATTTAAAAAGTTATGCCCCCTGTAAGCGAACTCGTCGAATCGTGTTTAACAAACTTTACGTTTTTGCCAGACAATTTGATAGTCATTCGTACTTTGATATATAAAGTTATATATTTATATTATTTAAATAGCTCTTAACAACTTATTTATTCAGTATATTATTATATGTAGTGTATAAATAAATATAAATATTTTCAGACAGGTCACACAGCGCCATCTAATTTTCGTGCTAAGCTACAAGGCTTGTGTTACGGAAACTAGATGGTTGATAAACTACATATTATACTTTTTTTTTCTGTAAATATATACATATTATACATATAAACACCCAGACCGAGACAAATTATACAATGTACAACTTGCCCCCGGTGGGAATCGAACCCACGACCTCCCGAGTTCACGGCAACGTTTGTTACCACTAGACCACGGAGGCGGTATGATATGATATGATAGATCGCCTTTGTACATTTTTTTCGTGCAATAAAGAATTTAATAATAATAATAGTGTGCGGCCTTTTTAACGTGTTTGTCTAACAATCTACGTGTTTGATGCGTTTGATAAAAGGAACGGGTTCAAGACTCAGCTTTACAGTGGAAGTTGGTGCGAGAGGAATTCCAGCTAAATCTTTGCATTACTTACTGATAAATAAATAAATAAGAATTGGGCCAGGAGATACATTTATGGAACAAGCTTTCAAGACGGCATTAACGGAATCATACATTATTTGGTTGGGTAGGGAGAGAAGTAGAATGGTGGATGTTGAGCGTATTATCGCGCAATAAAATAAAAAAGGGAGGCCTCCTTTTCTTAAACCAGCCTATTGTCGGTCGCAAGCCCGAGACACTATTCTTCTCATCTCTTACCCAGACACAATGCTTAGAAATTTGTCTTCTCTATTAAAATTGCTGTCGTGTTTGACTGCGTTTGAACGTGTACGGCGGTGTTTATCAAACAAGATCTAATTCGTTGTCTTCCACAGACGTTGTATAGCACCAAGGACCATAATTAAACTAAAGTATTGTCTTGGTATCGACGCACTAACGTTTCCGTGCTCGAAGAGCTCAAACTTGCTAAGTTACAGAGACTTTCTGCCGTCTGCTTTACCCGAATTCTGCAATATTTTGGCCACATTGCTAGAAGAGGTGCCGACAATCTGGAAAAACTCTTAGTAACGAGAAAGGTAGACGGTAAAAGAACAAGAGGAAGAAGCCCCAAACGATGGTCCAGTCAGGTGACTGACCACCTAAACATCCCAGTACACCAAGCCATCCACTGCGCCGAGGACCGCAACCACTGGAAACGGCTAGTGGATGGACTGCGACGGAGTCACGATCCCCAACAGTGGGGTACCGACTAAGGAGGAGGAGGAGGATTGTCTTGGTATCATGTAGGACGCTACTCATAGTGACAGCAGCATGGAGAATATCCTGAATGGCTAAGCGGACAAAGAATTTAAATTACATTTCATATCCGTTTATTGGGACATGCCGATGTTGTGGAAAATTTAATCACAAGATTACCAGGACAAAAACAAGAGAACGCTTCTTGAACACACAAAACTTTCCACTCGCTAAGTGGCAAGTTGGAATAACGTATTGTTTTGTATGGCGTGTTGGTGAAGTAGGTATATGGTTTATTTAGTTAAGTTGAAAAATGAAACGCGAGATATTATACAGTTATATTATAGAATATAAAAGACAAAGAGAATTGTAACACAAAGTTTTCGTGTAAATTCTTCTTAATAGCATCTACAATAACTACTTCCGCGCGAACGACATTTTAGCTGATTGCCAAAACGAAAAGATGCAACTAGTTGTGTGTTGTGCTGCATATCTTAATCTTAATTGTGTAAATTGTATCTGTATTGCGATGAATAAACGTATTTCTTTCTTTCTTTTCTTTCTAGTTCACATTGCAGCGATGATGACAAACGGCTAGTTACAATCCGACACGCCAGTTTCGCCAGCGAATTGGCGAGTCATTTAGCCAATTTATTTACAGCTTACAATCGGATAGTCAACCAGCAGATAGTAAAAAAGCGAACGCGCTGGCTTGTAGCTTGTAAACTAGACCCAATTTATCGGTGTTATAGGTATTAAAAATTTAAATAGTCAAAAAATATTTGTCGTCTTAGCCTTCGAAACATTTCTTTACGGAAGCCTTCATTTTATTGTCACTAAAAAATCTCCGTCCTCTGATGTCCTTTTTCAAATCTAAAAAGACGCTAGGAGCCAGTTCTGGACTGAAGGGTGGGTGGTTGATTTCTTAAAATCCTGTCTTCGCGATTTACAACTCGCACAGTGTTGACGGGCGCATTGTCCTGCAAAAACTGGCCTTCTTTGGCCAGTTTGCCTCTCCTTTTCTCAACAACCACTTGTTCACCTTTGTTAATAGTCTTCGTTCATTGTAGAATTTTTGGGAAGGTAGTCGATGAACAAAATACCTTCACAAAAAGTAAAGTAAAAGTAAAGTATCATCACGACCGTTTCCCTTTCGCGGTGGTCAGAAACCACGCTTATAAATAAGCCGATTCACATTTAGCCAACTTTACTATAGGCCAATCATGACAAGTGGCAAGCTCGTCGATGTCTCCAGCGTACCAAACTCGAGAAATATCAAAAATAAATTAATTAAATGTATACATTAATTAATATTTTTGTGTTCCGATCAGGAATCGAACCCGGTACCTCCGAATCTAAATCCACGGACTTAACCGTTAGACCACGGAGGCAGTTACAATCCCTTCACAATCCCAAAAAATAGTGGCCATGAGCTTGGACGCCGATCTTAACACTTTGAATTTCCGTCACGGCTTTTTTCCCTTTTGTATCCATTTCATTGACCCCTGTTTTGACTCCGAAACGTATACTACCCGTATATTGGTGAATATTTTCCTCATGCATTGATCATTTTCCTCGCATATGTCCGGTAGAAAACGGAGTATAAATTAGAACAATTGTAACAACTAGAATTGCAAATATAGTGACAATGTCCGATTTAGACTCCCCACTCCCCTACCCTACTCCTAAACTAGGGGTGCATCCTCCCATCCTCCCTTGTGGGGTTCTCCCCAGACGAAAGGGTATGCAGCAGTTTCACTGTATGCATTTTCGTATGTAACGGATTAAATTACTACATTTCCTATGTCGCGTGATTTATGAACTGTGTATAGTTTATGTAGTCATGGTTATGTTATTTCTATTTTAAAAATTTACTATGTACAAAGGCGGACTTAATGTCGCTAGGCATTCTCTGACAGACAAATTTTTAGGACTATATATATATAATTCTGGATAAAGACAGCCCTCAAGAGTAACTACTGCACCAAATCTTGTAAATCTTTAGACATCCTAATAAGATCGGTTCAAACCCCGGCATGTACCAATCAGAGATACACATTCTTACATCCGTTTTATCATTGCGCCACTGTTCCCGTGCCTCAAATAGCATGTTTTGCCGCCGTCGGTCCCAGTTCCACTAATACCAACTTGTGGAATCGTTAATAAATTGTCATTAAAATTAGCATCAGACGCTTGCTAACCCGTCTTGCCAGCGTAGCGAGTGTAGGCCAAATTCTCCAGAAATATGCTTCCAGAACAATCCCCAGTAATAAAGGTCTATTGCTTTGTGTTCTAACTAGGGCTGTGATGGTAACTTACTTGGATCCTTGACCCCTGTGATGATGAGTTTGAACCCGTTGGCGTCGGTCCCCCAATTGTCAGTCACATATTTGAGTGTCACGAAGTTGCTGCGAGTAAACAGCGCGCCCACCTGCTGCTTGGTGTTGCGGCAGGACAGGTCCACCTGGAGAAGACAAAAATAGTGTTATAAAATAATACAAACATACCAATCAACTACACAAATTATTCACCTATATACCTATAGATTCATAACTTAATAATAGTTATAAAATAAATATGGTGGAATATAATATCATTCATCATTATCATTACAGCCCCTAGACCTCCACTGCTGGAGATGGGCCTTCCAGAACATATATCTGGAGAATTTGGCCTACACTCGCCACGCTGCCCAGACGGCTTGGCGAGGATATGATGTCAATTATTATGACAATTTATTAACAATTCCACAGGTTGGTAATACCCGGTGAACCCGGGACCGACGGCTTAACGTGCTCTCCGAGACACGGGAACGGTGGTGTTGTAAATCTATGACAAATGTACGTAAGAAAAGTGTCTTTCTCATTGGTACATGGGGGGTTTGAACCGACCTTTGTAGGATTTAAGAAAAGCGTTCTTACAACCGAGCCACCACCGCGCCTAATATATTTTTCTCCTTGGTACATGCCGGGATTCGAACTTACCTATTTAGGATGTTAAGAAAAGCATTCTTACTACCGAGCGATCATAAAAAGTCAATCAATCCCCATAAAGTGGGGTGGTCAGAAACCACGCGAAAGAAGCGGATTGAGATTTACTATAGGCAATTATAGAAGTGGCATTCTCGTAGGATGTTTCTAGGATATCAAACTCGATAAAAATCACAAATAATTCGAATAAATTAATATGTTCCGACGAGGAATCGAACCTATGATGAGTGCTGGGAAGAGCCCCTAATCCCTCCCTTTCCATTCCGCTACCACACGCACAGGTCAGAATATGCACCCACACACCATCCCTTCGCGTACGTATAAATGTGTGAAATCATACATCTGTCGCACAATAATGATGTGGAATGATCTTCCAGCCTCAGTGTTTCCACTTTCCAATAACTTGGAGTCGTTCAAGCTAAGTGTGAAAAAGTGTCTAGTCAAGCCGGTATAGTGTTAGGGACTGATATCAGTTATGACTGTCTGATTTCAGTTGTTAACATTCATGTACCTTACACGTCACTTACCACCAGGTGAGCACAAGGTCACGTCGTTCTAGTATTTAAAAAAAAAAAACCGTTACCTCCGCATCTAAATCTACGGTCTTAACCGCTTTACCACGGAGGCAGACAATCATAACTCGATGATAGTTTGGCGTCACTTTGGCGGATCGCATACGTAACGTCGAAATACGAAAAAGGGTTGGCATAAAGGAAAGTATAGGGACAAAAATAAGGAAAGGCATGCTACGATGGTTCAGGCATGTTGAAAGGATGAGCCAGATAAATAATGCGAAAGTTGTGGGTGAAGAGGCCCTGGCAGACCGAGACTCACATATCACGATCAAATAAATAAAACACTGACTGAAGGTGAATTAAAGGGGTTAATGAATGTCGACGAAGCGTAATGGCGCTCAATTGTCTCTGCCAACCCCGCAAGCGACCTGGCGGAGTGAGGATATTTATTTATTTATTATTAGGTGTGCAAGTCAGTTGCAAATTTGAGTTCGTTTAATTTATACATGGACTAGACTGGAATCCAAGCAGCACACACAACATGCAAATTAAAATAATAATTATTAAAATTAGAAAATAAATTACACAAATTAAATTCAATCAAAATTACAATTACATAATATCAATTAAATAATTCCTTACACAAATACAATTTTCAACAAAATATATATGCACAACAATACAGGTAACATGATAATAATTTAACAAAAGATAAAAGTAAATATGAGTCAAATAAGGCGGAGGAGGTCTGTGGTAATGGACTTTTTATACGCTGCAAAACCACTGTCAAAAACATCAATATCAGGCCGCAAGCTAACCACTCTATTGTAGGTGCGACACATTCTCACCAACGGGTAGGTAGATATGTATGTAACACTCATTACCCGTGCCGTAACACAAAACAATATGCCCGTTACAGTATTAATTTAAGCTATAGAGAGAACAATTTCCAGTAGACGTGGTCTCACGAACAGTAGACAAAGTTGTTCTCGTTTCACCTTTATGCAAAGGACGGGGCAACAGCGCTTTTAAAAAGTGCGTTGTCTTTTCTAAAAAGAACTGCAGGACCTTGTTTAGTATCCCGAGCTTTTTAGACGCAGTTTTGGTAATAATAATAATAAATATACCGATCTTAAAGACGAAATATCCCGCATGTGGCACATGCGCCACGTCACAATAGTACCAATAGTCCTGTCATCTACAGGTGTCATCCCTAAAAACCTACAGCAATCACTTCAATTACTAGATTTATCCCCACACACATACATCTCATTACAGAAAGCCACAATACTTAACACATGCAGAATCGTCAGGAAATTCCTACAAACAGAACCAGATCATCATTAAAAGTATTCATCCACTTCCATAAATAATCCTCCCTTGGCTAAGGCTTGCGAGCATTGTTAAAATCCGGCTTAAAAACCAAGAGTTTGTCATATAAACCTAAATAATAATAATAACGTTTAATTTCCATATCGATTTAACATAGTTAAATACAATCCAATTATTAAAACAAATATTAACAGTAAAACTAAGAACTAAGTATATGAAATCAAATTAAGAAATAAATAAAACCAAAATCAAATATCTATACTGGGACTATGATAGTCTCGCCATAGTTGGTGCAGTGGACTACCCGGCCAGTCACGCACAGCTTATATTATTTTGGTGCTTGAGTTAAATACGTGTGATCTGACGCCCGCTGTTCTCTGTCGCATTAGTGCAGCCCAGCCCGGAATGCGACCTGTGCAGAACATCTCGCTAGCACTGCACCAGCGAGGTAGATGAAACATACTCGTAGCTCACCAACAATCATTTGACCGCCTCCGTGATCTAGTGGTAACAAACGTTGCCGTTAACTCGGGAGGTCGTGGGTTCGATTCCCACCGGGGGCAAGTTGTACATTGTATAATTTGTCTCGGTCTGGGTGTTTATACTCGTATGTATATATTTACAAAAAAAAAGTATAATATGTAGTTTATCAACCATCTAGTTTCCGTAACACAAGCCTCTTCTCTAAATTAGATGGCGCTGTGTGACCTGTCTAAAAATATTTATTTATTATTTATTTATTTATTGTACTGGACACGCATTGTTGACAAGGTTGCTTTTGTGTATTGTGACCACAGCGCCACGGTGTACACGCTGCTGTACCATAGATATGATAGAAACATCTGTCTCTTTACGGCCTTACTACATCTGTAAAAGCTATTATTATTATTATCATATTTGCTCTCATCGATGTAAGTAGTTCTTCTTTGCCGTTCTATGTCGTTATTATCGGAGAAGTCGGAATTGATTATATGCCCCAAATATGTATTAATGCTCTCAATGTAGTGGTTAAGGTCTGGTCATATTTCCACACCGAGAATGTTGTGTGACTTCCGTACTGTTAGTACATCACTGTCAGTCACTCTATGTCAAGTCAGCTCTCGCCACGCCGCTGCCTAGACGGGTTGTTAGTTAGAATTATCACATAGACACGTATCATCACGACCGTAATCCCTAGTGGTGTGGTTAGAAACCACGCTTTTAAAGCGGATTCACATTTGGCCAACTTCACTATAGGCCCATCATGACAAGTAGCAAGCTCGTCGATGTCTCTAAAAGAGAGCATTTACACATATATAGAATTAAGACTTATGCATCAAAACCACGTTGTATTAATCAATCAATCAATCAAATCAATCAAAATAATTTATTTCCATTGGTTCTCTCGAAACAACTTGGATAAAGTCAGAACTAATAAAATCAATACATTTTTTACAACATATTACATACAATCAGAGTGGTAATAATGGTTGGACCGTAAACAGGCAATAATCCATATTTATGTATGCTATGCACAACATTATTGCTACAAGCAAGTAAAACTAAACTAACTTAGAAACTACTTAAATAAGATCGTGGCTGTAAAGAGGCCGTGTCACCTTACAATCTAAATAAAACATTATACGTCAAGTGAACTTAAATTTAAATTCGTGACTGTAAAAGGGCCGTGTCAATTAAAAATAAATATAAAATTAAATAATTTAAATATTAAGATTTATTATTAATTTAATAATTATGATGTATAGAAATTATATACATATGTCAGATAGTTCACAAATGTATAGAACAAAAAAATAATAATAATAATAATAAAAAAATAAAAAATAATAAAAAAAAGACGTCATCTTATAATCTAAATACTAATAATGATATGTCAATTAAACATAAATTCATAGCTGTAAATGGGCCGTGTCATCTTATATTCTAATAGCATTAATGTTAATAATATTCGTGGCTGTAAAATGGCCGTGTCACCTTACTATCTAAATAAAACATTCTATGTCAAGTAAACTTAAATTTAAATTCGTGGCTGTAAAAGGGCCGTGTCAATTAAAAATAAATATAAAATTAAATAATTTAAATTTAAACATTAAGATTTATTAATTAATTTATCATTAATATATAAAATTTGGCCGAGTACTTCTATGCAATGGTATCTTTCATTGCATCTTGTAATAAGGGCTATTACTCGCGCCGATATGACAAAGTCCTTGGTGTTATCCGTGAAGCAGTAAGTCTTTCTATTGCAAAAGCCAGAGAGGAGCCAATAAACTTTTGATCACATTTTTTAAAGTACGAAAACTAAATCTCTCAGAAATGATCAGAAACGGATTCAACACTCAGTGTTATATGCAGTGAAAGGGTGCGAGAGGAGTTCCAGCAAAATCTTTGCACCACTCACTAAAAGAATTGAGCCTAAGCAGGTCTGCCGTCAATACATTTATGGAAAGAGCTTCCAAGACGGCATTAACGGAATCATACAGTATTTGGTTGGGTAGGGAGAGAAGTGGAACGGTGGATGGTGAACGTATTATCACGCAATAAAATAAAAAAGTAGGCCTCTTTTTTGAACCAGCCTTTTGTCGGTCGCAAACTTGAGACACCATTTTTCTTATCTCTTACTTACACATGATGGACCCGGCACCCGCACGGTGAATCCATGGAATGTTAAGAAATTTGTCTTCATCATTCATTTGATCATTATTTTTTAACTAAGATAAACTATTTATTTTTATATTTTAAATTTCAGAAGTTTCTCATATTGAAACTCGGGCCATGCACATAGGTCTCTGATTATACCTGAAGTTGTGCACAGAGTAGCACAGTCCGTGTTGCGGTCACACAACTAACTTCATACATTATCGAACAACTAAAACTGCCCAAATTGATACAACCACAGATAGCTAACTTATACATAGTTCATCACAGCCCCTAGGCTAGAACACAGGGTCATAGACCCCCCACTGCTGGAGATGGGTCTTATTTATTAAGTTAAGTTGATATTTTCCCCTACAGACTGTCATACTAATATATTAATTTGGTATCAATGGGGGGTATAAGGCAAAGTTTTTGTAGATGTCGCTAGCGGCAATGGTACCTTGTTTACACAAATGACGCATCACTTTTTAAATGTTATTGTAGTTTTTTTCTTTTTATAAAAGAAAAATGTATGTTAACTTGACATTACCTACCTTTGTTTGTGTGATTTGTACACTTAAAAGCTGCTCACTTCGGCATAATTTCCAGAAAATAATTCATTTCGTAATATAAATACAAGATTTTTATGCAACTAACAGTTATATTAGGTACCATCTATCATGATAAAAAGTTAGTGATACACCCCATTGTCTAGCTTTGATTCTATTACAGTTTGGTTTCTTCCAATGTCATGTTACTCGTCTCTATTGTCTCTGGTATTAGCATTCAATTTTTAATCCACAGCGCGCAGCCGCCGCTGCCATCGAGTTGAGGCACATGTTTTCTTTGGAATAGCCTCTCTATTCCTAATACTTATATAACAATGGTGGAGTAGCGTCGAATTTAAAAATTGCAGCGCTGCATCTAAAGCTATAGAGAGGCATGGAGCCGAAGTATTTTATAATAAAGTGTCTAGACTTTTAGTAGCACGACGTCGTCGGGTATTATAACCTTCAACAAAGAAGCTAGATTGAGTCCATCGGAGTACCGCGCGTGACGGGACTTACTGACTTGTGCATTACTTACACCGTTCCAGTCGACCATGCAAGTCACTTGCCTGAGCAGATTTATTGATGTTTTAACATGGTAGTATTTGTATTTGTATATTGGCCAGTAAAGTGCATAGTATTAAGATATTTGCATTTAACTCAGTTATAAAGAGTTGGCTTGATAATGCTTCCGGCGATCAGTTAGTTTGTAACAGATATAAAAATATCAAAATTCTATATCGTAACATTTATTAAAATAAAATTCGTAGTAATGAAAATATATAAAAAATATTAAAAACTACTTAATATAAATAAAATTAAATAGTAACCTAATAGAAAAATACTACCTATAAATAAATAAATAAAATCCTCTAGAGACGTCCCATCAGAAATAATCTTAAGAAGACTGGCAACATTTCCCCTCTGTACAGCAAGGCTAATACGTTGGCAGAAATAATTGCCAGCCTTCCTGTAATTAAACTACAAAATGTACAATCTAGATATAATGTATATGCGTATTTTCCTGCAATTAAATTTGCTTTTGCCTTGTAACATTATATAATAATAATAATTCTTTATTTCGGTACAAAAACCATATCGTGTTGATAACAATAACAACTTAAAGAAAACTATGTTAGTAATTAATCTAAAATGTACATACTAATTTATTTGTCCATATTTTTTGGAGCATGAAGCAGTGCACATGGATATTTTTTAAAATTATATTTTACTGTCCACTATGCAGTTTCTAAATGAGGCCATACGATGTCGGATGACCACGTCTTATAACGGGAGACGTGCCTCGGCAAACATACTGGATGCACTTCACCATCTGGGGAGCCGAAACATAATTCTGAAGAATTCCTAAATTATATAAAGTAATCATGTTAATAATGATAACTTTGTTGGACGACTAATAAATAAACATACGAGTAACACATCGATATTTATTATACAAGTGACATATCAATGAACTTGAACACTGGATCAACCACTGGCCTGCTCACTTGAACAATGTAGATGCGTCGTATTCTTCCCGTGATGTATTAGGGGGTAAATCCCGGGACTTGGTCGTGATCGCAGCACGTACCCCCGATCGCTTCTCTGGAAATATGACGCCGATGTAATATGACCATCCACCCCCCACCCCCCACTGAACGGGAGTAAAATATAAATGGTAACCTGTATTCTTGTCTGTTTTTGTTTTTAAATTAAATTGCTTTCTTAAAAAGGGCTTGTAACATAACATTCATCATCATTTGTAGTTTTTTACTAGTAAATCAAATATTGGTGGTGGCTCGGCTGTAAGAACGCGTTCCTTAAATCCTACAAAGGTCGGTTCAAACCCCCCCGGCATGTACCAATGAAAAATACATTTTTCATAAGTACATTTGTCAAAGATTTACAACACCACCGTTCCCGTGCCTCGGAGAGCACGTTAAGCCGTCGGTCCCGGTTCCACTAATACCAACTTGTGGAATCGTTAATAAATTGTCATAAAAAATTACATCATATCTTCGCCAAGCCGTCTGGCCAGCGTGGCGAGTGTAGGCTAAATTCTCCAGATATATGTTCTGGAAGGCCCATCTCCAGCAGTGGAGGTCTAGGACACTGTTCTAGGGGCTGTAATGATGAATGATGAAATCAAATATCAGCTTGACGTACGAGTTGTGATATAAGCATGCAGTAACGGAAATAACTAATAGTAATGAGATTGCTTTTACTTGACATTTATAGAAATAAAACAGATTGCTGAGCAATACAAGAATAAAAGCGCATAATTTATCTATTTTTTTTTAATACGAGCATGACATGTGACCCTGCGCCCACCTGATGGTAAGTGGCGTGCAGGGTTTATGAATTTTAGTAACTGGAATCAGGGCTGCAGGGATTCGAGAGTTCCAGATATAGTGGCATCATCCACAATTCGAACAGCTGTCTGTAGGACATTGAGAGCATCTGTGAGGTACTTGGCAGAACCATCCCAAAGGTGAGAACAGTATTCTGATCTATGCTTTGTACAGTAACAGTCTGATTAAAGGCGGGAAAAACCGCTTCACCTTGTTCAGTATTCCGAGCTTTTATGACGCTGTTTTGGTGATGCTCTCAATGTAGTTCCGGTGGCTAAGGTCTAATCTGCTTCGTAGCTGTTATAGATCTACTATAGAATATAGATAGCAAAAATATCAAATATAAGATCTTACTATCATTTGGTTGCTATTTACGAATATTTACATAAAAATATTTTTATAGACTAATTAATTCTGAGACGATTATACTAGCTTCAAATCTCATACCGTTTGGCTCTCCTTTCTTTGGCCCCGTCTTATTTTATTTATTTATTAACTAACGACCAATAACAAATTTAGTTTTGTTAATTTTGTACATTAGCAAGCTGGCAATTATTTCTGCCAACGTATTAGCTTACTACAGAGGGGAAATGTTGTCAGTCTTCTTGGGACTATCCCTGAAGGGTCGCCTCTAGAGGACATTTTTTACTTATAGTTTATTTTTTATTACGTTTAGTTTATATTTATTTAAATTTTTATTTTTAAGTAGTTTTAATTTATATTGTAATTATTTTATACTGAGAATTAAACAAACTATAAACGATACAATTTTACTTAACAATAAGATGAGTAAAAAATAATCTAATCAGACTGTTCTGCTGTTTGCGAAGTTCTGCTTTTAACGAACACGATTACTTTGTGCATAATATTTTAAAACTATTTCTTATATTTATAAATTTATTTATTATATGATAAACCTTACACCTATATTCGCAGATCATCAGCCAACATAGGTTCCACTATTTACTTGAAAGTTATGTATAATGAATTTAAACAGATATTAAGAAAATAAAATAATAATAATAATAAACTATAACTAACTTAAACATAAAACATAAAAATTGCAATAAAAATAAAAATACTAAACTAGATAGATACATATCTTCACGCCAGATCCCTTGCGGGGTAGGCAGAGACAATTGAGCGCCATTTGACACGATCACGACATACCTCTTTCGCTTCGTCGACATTCATTAACCTCTTCATACATGCCCTTTGGTTACGAAGACTTTTTAATGCACCTTCAGTCAGTGTTTTATTTATTTGATCGTGATATGTGAGTCTCGGTCTGCCAGGGCCTCTTTCACCCACAACTTTCGCATTATATATCTGGTTCGTCAATCTTTCATCGCTCATCCTTTCAACATGCCCGAACCATCGTAGCATGCCATTCCTTATTTTTGTCCCTATGCTTTCCTTCATACCAACCCTTTTCCGTATTTCGACGTTACGTATGCGGTCCGCCAAAGTGACGCCACATATCCGCCGCAACGACCGCATTTCTACTGCATTAACCCTACTCTCATGCGTATTCTGACATATCCACGTTTCGCTTCCATACATCAGTGTTGGTACCAACATGGCATTGTGTATGGCGAGCTAACTAGATATTGGGTAATAACATTGATCCAGTGAATACAAGTATGGAATCTAATTATTGTGCTCGTGTGCGTGAGTGAATATAAGTGTTGGTTTGAAAGTGTAGGTGCGTGTGTGGGGCGTGCTTAAAAGTTGAAGTGAACGAATGCTGCCTATATTATCAATAATAATTTTGAATTTATAATAAAATAAAATAATATAATTTATATCATCATCAATTACCATTTCATTCCATTTACAGTTGAAACGATGGGCCCGTGGTCCGAGGAGGCTCTTGTGTTCTCCCGCGAGCTTGGTGAGGAACTCCACTTGGCGACGGGTGACCCTTTGAGTAGAAAATATATTTTTCAAAGGGTCAGCCTCGCTGTTCAACGGTGGAATGCAGCGAGTGTCCTCGGCACACTACGCCCATCGAATAGTCGTAATTTTATTTATATTTTTTTAGTTTTTAATTAGTTTTTATGATTTAGTTCTTAATTTATTTTATTATTTAATCTTTGTACTTTACTCCGAATAAATTTACTTTTTCTAAATGAAATAAATTGTGTTAAAGTTTGTGTAAACTTAAGAATAGAGATGTAGAATTCAATTGGAGACTTGGCCAGTAAAATATATTGCTGGATTATGGACGGAGGAAGCGAAGCGGAGTGCGTCTGGCGGACATTTTCTTTCCTTATTGGATCCATTACGTGCGTGTATAATTTAATTCACTCAATAACAGATACAGTACAACCAACGTCACTGAAGAACAAAAGGTTGTAAGAACGCTTTGCTCAACATCCAATAATGTCGCTGAGTTTTTATTGTAGAATTTGATTGTAGATTTTTTTCAACTCACACATAGCGGTCATCAACTTACAATGCTTGTTCACTCACAACTGGCTCATGGGCCTTAATTTAAATTAAAGTATCATTACGACCGTTTCCCTTTCAGGGTGGCCAAAAATATCACTTATAAATAAGGGAATTCACATTTAGCCAACTTTACTAGAGGCCAATCATGACAAATGGCAAGCTCGTCGATGTCTCCAGCGTACCAAACTCGAGAAATATCACAAATAAATTAAATGTATTATTTACATTAAAAAATATTTTTGTCCAAAATGTCCGAATAGAACCCGGTACCTCCGAGTGTAAATCCACGGACTTAAGACTTGACCACGAAGGCAATCAAAGGCAACAAAGACATAAAAAGAAATCAAATGAATAAATATAAAATTAAAATCAGTGTCTCAAGATTTTAACAATATACATATAAACTACTTGTAAATCAACACCCACCAGGTCACGTTATATATCACAGCTTTGTTTTGTTCTTTCTAATAATGTAACTTCTTTTCTTTTTATCATTTATGTTATTATTATTTTTGTGGTTTATTACTAATTATTTTCGTCTATTATTGTCATAGTTATTTAATGAAGAGCACTTGTAATAATAATAATAATAACAAGGCGTTGAATGCTATCAATTAAATAAATATCTCCATAGCTCACTAAGCGTCCTTCAACTGCTCCGTACAACATTTAAATTCAAATTCGTTTATTTTTGGTAAATAGGCATGGACAAACACTTTTACACGCCTTATTAAATTAATCATTTTTTTACAATGTTTTTTTATTTTTTTTTATTTGTGATAAAGAATGTAAGAAAATAGGATGCTCGTTCACCGCCTTTGATTATAGCTCCAGCAGTGGGAAACCTAGTCGGGTCACAGCAGTACAAAACTACTCCAAAACTAGAATTATCTCTAGAAAATCCACTTAATTGAACTAGCAATGACGAGGACTCTGATAGCCACGCTTCAGCCACAGTCAGCTGCGGTTTTTGATGTCGTGGGTGTAATTTCACTTCATATCAGCGTATGCGGGTGAATATAATGAACTGCGCGGTCTGAGAGAGCTTCGTGGTGGTCTTTTCGAGGAGACAAGGCACAACAACGTTCACGAGCTATAGTCCGAAGGACAATGACGAAAAGTGACAAGCTCGGCGCGCATAAGGGCTCTTTCATCCCCGGTATTGTCGACCGTAGCGCCATCTTGCTAAATGATAGCAACCATTAGCTAGACTTGTACATGGTTCTCACAAACAAGACTAGTTGGCGGTAGCTTATGCTGCGGCGCGACCAGTATTACATAAATTTATAGAGTTCGCGAAATATTGGGTTTGACTGTACCGAAATATCCCCAAAATCCCTAATAGGATACAACCTCATTTAGGTTAAAAACAAATAATAACCAGTATAGCTAAGCCGAGGTTTTAATAATATTTAATGATTCACCTGCCATTCAGAAATAATAATCAAAAATAGTTACATTTATTTATTTTATCCTAGCACGACTCTTGCGCCCACCTGATGGTAAGTAGAGCGCAAGGTTCATGAATGTTAGCAACTGGAATCAGACACTCATGATTGACATCAGTCCCTAACACTATGCCGGCTTGACTAGATGCCTTTTCGCACTTCGCTTGAAGGTTATAGAAAAGTGGAAACACAGAGGCTGGAAGAGCATTACACATCTTTATTGCGTGACAGATGTATAAGTCTCCAAATTTATACTTACGCCAAGGCATGGTGACTACGGTATGTGGGTGCATATTCTGACCTGTGCGTGTGGTTTGTTTGCGGAATGGATAGAAAGGAATTAGGTTATTTATTTAGATACACTGGATTTTTATGCAACTCAGCCTTAATATTTCTCGATTAACCAACGATTTACAGTTAGAATAAATATCTAATTTCTCAGTGAAAAAATATTAAAAACATAACACAATATTTGAAGACTCAAACGAAGCCGCTGGCACGGTTAAAGCATCAAACTTTTCTTGTCAAATACAGAATGTCTCAAAGACATATCATGTCCACACAACCACATAGTTTGGGCAAAACTATGACCCACAAAACTACTCGAAACTTAGCCTAAACACATGTCAGAAGAACTTTCAGGGGTATTTTAATTTTACACATATTTAGCCACTTCTTTTATAAAACTAAATAAATTACAACAATACTGAAACTCATTTATTATAATATTTGTTTACTTTAATTTCATATAATAAGGGAAACGTATTAGCCTCGCTATACAGAGGGGAAATGTTGCCAGACTATCTCGGGACTATCTCGGATGGGACATCACTAGAGGACATTTTTTATTTATAATTTAGTTTAATTTTAATTTTATTATTCCTTTATATTCCTTAGCAGGATTCAGATCGGCACTCAAAAAGCATATGTTAATATGACAAAAGACTTCACAGCAACTAACCTAATCTTATTCTTTTTATTAATATACTATTGTTTTTTCTTGACTATGACTTATATTATTTATCATAATATTATTTATTTATTCTATTCTCATTTATTAAACATATATGTAAACTGTACATTTATTGTTCCTTCCGATTTAGTAACAGTACGTACATCTCTGCGACCCGTGACTAACCCAACAGAAGGCATCAGCTGAAAATCAGCGCTGCAGCCTCGGCTGTAGCATATGCTGAGCTGACCACCTATTTATCGCCACACCTGTTTGTATGTTTCGGTATATAGAATAGACTTACATTTAAATTTATTCCTTGCATATTTATTTTTTGTAACCATTGTAATTGTTGCGATAAATAAAGTATTTTCTTTCTTTCTTATTATTTTTTATTGAATGTATATTAATTTACTTCGAATAAAAAAATATGAAAATATTAATCTTAATATATAAAACAAAGTCGGATTTGTTAAGAGACTTCTAACTCGAGAACGGCTGGGCCGATTTTCATGGTTTTTAATTTGTTGGATTTGTCTCGGTCCCAAATAGCAGAATAACTATTAATAACATTGGAATTTTTTAATAAAAAATGAACTAAAACGCCACCCCGAAACGGTCGTGATGATACTTTAGTTTATTATTTTTGTATTCCTAGACCACCCCTCACACCATCTATTAAATATAAATTAAGCGTAAATTAAATTCCTTCATCATTTCTAACATTATGCAGTCCTATGTTCGCAATAAGAAATACCTCTCAAGAAGATATGCTAATGACGTCCAGGGTGTCTCGCCAGGTGCACAGACTAAATAATTAACACCATCGACATATATTGTTAATCTAATGTGGATTAATAATAAAAAATACAACTTAAAACTATACCAAAAAAAAAAACAAACTTAAATAAAAATATAATTAATAAAAAACTTGCTCCAAATCACTACCAATGGGCAAAGTGCCAAGGATGCTGGCAGCATTGTCACACTTAATGGCAATGATGATCCTTTGGCCCAAATATTGCCCAGCCCTCTTGTCTCCTAAGGTAGACGAGCTGAGTTAGAAAAAACAAATTTCTAAGCCTTCCATGGATTCACCATGCGACTGCCGAGTCCATCGTGTGTGGGTAAGAGACCACCACAATTCTACTCCTCTCCCTACCCAACCAAATACTGTATGATTTCGATAATACCGTCTTTGAATCTTAGGCCCAATTCTTTCAGTAAGTGGTGTGTTACAATGTGAATAATTATGGAAAACGATAAATATGGCACAAGTTACATGTTTTTTTGCAGCGATCTTATTTCCCATATATCAGACGTGTTTAGTCGATAATGCGATAAAAGAAAAGCATCTAATTCTTCAACATCTGAAATTTGACGATAACCACAATAACCCATATAAAAAAAGATATATTATGTCTAATTGGCCGTATGGGCTAGACCCATTGCCTGTCCTACCATTTTATTTATCATCATTTAATAAATAAATAAATAGATTACTTATAATTTGTCAAGGCGGTTTCTACTGTTCCTGACCAGTAATTTTAAATCCATTGCCAATTATTGAGTTGTTCAGCTGATATTATATTTCTGTTTTAATCACTAGTAAATATTTTATTGTATACATTATGTAAATTATATAAAATTATAAATATAAAATGTGTATTAATAAAATGTGTTATGACGTGTAAAAGTGCTAAAAATATTGCCTATTTACTGAATAAATCATTTGATTTTGATTTTGATGATCCATCGGGAGAATGGAACAAAATAAAAAACTGACTAATCCCATATTTATAACTGCTTACAGATGTCAAATATATATATCTCTATATACCTTATTTCCCCGGATGCCATCTACAATATTTTTTACCATTTAAAAGTTTGTCGTGGAATTTCACATCATTGGTCAACATAGCCCATCAAAGCAAGTACCTGATATTGGCCCTAAAATAGTAGTTAATTGTACTTGTAAATAGTCCGTATGTATTTGTCTAAGATTAACACCGACAACTTCACGCATACTAAATAGAAAACTTTGAACAAAGGCTGACTTTAAAAATACACCAATTGTCTGAAAGGGAATTATTCAGAACAGATCTAAGTGTTAGCCTGGACTTTGGAAAAACTTTCCTTTATAATAAGATTTTTATTTTATTTTTTTACCCGAATGGCAAAGTAGGGTTATGTGTTTATCAGCCTATGTAGTCGTATGTTGTTTGTGGCACACTGGAGACTAAAGACGTTGGCCGATTTTGATCATTCTCACGTCAATCGATTCGTTTTTATCACGCCAAGCAGACGCTAAATTGTGGAAAATAAAAAAAATAAAGTCGACGATCTATATTGAGTGGGGTATCATCGAATAGGTATTTGAAAATCATGTTGAGGTTTCTCTTAGCATTTTTAATTTCGAGTGACCATTTAGAATCTATAATGATTTAAAGTTGGTTATTATTTAAAATTTTAATGTAAGTCTTATTAACTTACCTTCCAATAATATGAACTTATAAAGGAATTTAGACATTTGGCTATATTGGGTACTTTTATGCGCAGGAATATATTTTTTTAGTCGGATAACGCGTTTTGAATTTGCAATTATCCCCAAGAGCTTTTAAACGTTCCGGGTGACTTATTACAAATAAAAAGCATTCATTTATTTATTTATTATTTATTTAATACTTTATTGCACAAAGACAAAGGCGGGCTTTAATGCCGCAAGATTTAAATATAATTCATCTACTCAATCATTCATCATCATTACAACCCCAGCGTCCTAGACCTTCACTCTTAGAGAAAGGCCTTCCAGAACATATAAATAAATAAATATTTCCAGACAGGTCACACAGCGCCATCTAATTTCCGTGGTAGGCTACGAGGCTTGTGTTACGGAAACTAGATGGTTGATAAACTACATATTATACTTTTTTTGTTGTTGTAAATATATACATATTAAACATATAAACACCCAGACCGAGACAAATTATACAATGTACAACTTGCCCCCGGTGGGAATCGAACCCACGACCTCCCGAGTTCACGGCAACGTTTGTTACCACTAGACCACGGAGGCGGTCAAGCAATATAACTGAAGAATTTGGTCTACACTCGCCATGCTGCGTGCTGTGGCCAGACGGGTTGGTATCTACTTAATAATAAAATAAAAAGTATCATCACGACCGTTTCCCTTTCGGGGTGGTCAGAAACCATGCATATAAAGAAGCGTATTCACACTTAGCCAACTTTACTATAGGCCAATCATGACAAGTGGCAAGCTCGTCGATGTCTCCAGCGTACCTAACTCGAGAAATATCACAAATAAATTAAATATTAATCATATTTATTTATTAACCCGGTACCTCCGAGTCTAAATCCACGGACTTAACCGCTAGACCACGGAGGCAGATAAAAACTACTTTACTTAATAATAAATAAATAAATAAATATTTATGGAAGTTACCTTTGGAGGCGCAGTGTCATGTGCCCCATCGTAGATGTAAAGGTGGTCGTTGCAGTCGAGTTGCAGCAGGTCGAAGTGCATCATGAACCTCTGGAGGATAGATTGCGTCTGGAAGGTGACGGTGCAGTCCAGGTTCCTCTCGTTCCGGGACCAGATGACTCCGCCGTCCAGCTTGCGGTACTGACGCTGCAGAAAGTGGTCCTTGCAAAGCGAGTCCATGTAATCTGGGGACAATGGATACAGTTATGATTAGCACTCTAAAATTTTAAATCAGTGGTCAAATTACTTTTTTGTTTAACGCCTTTGCATCTTTTTTGCTCTCGCTCGCACAATCAAATACATGTATAATATAATATAATATAATATAATATAATATAATATAATATAATATAATATAATATAATATAATATAATATAATATAATATAATATAATATAATATAATATAATATAATATAATATAATATAATATAATATAATATAATATAATATAATATAATATAATATAATATAATATAATATTTCATCATTCATTACAGCCCCTAGAACACAGCGTCCTAGAGCTCCACTGCTGGAGATGGGCCTTCCAGAACTGGAGAATTTGGCCTACACTCGCCACGCAATCCCGAGATACCATTCTTTTCATCTCTTACCCACTAACTCTTACACGATGGACCCGGCACCCGCACGGTGAATCCATGGAATGCTTAGAAATTTGTCTTCTCTCTTTTATGTATACATACGAGTACATATACCACACTATATATATATATATATTTATTTATCTATTAACACGTCTCCTAACAAGGGATTAGCCGAAAATCAGCGCTGTCGCAGCCCCATGCTGAGCTAGTTCCCCATTTGTCACCACACATATTGTGTATACTACCATGCTTTATTTGTTGATATTTTGAGTGATGTATTTATTTGAAGTTAATAACATTACAATTACATTAAATATAAATTAAAAGATACCTAAATAATAAAATTAAAAATAAACTAAACTATAAATAAAAAATGTCCTCTAGAGACGTCTCATCCGAGATAGTCCCAAGGAGACCCCTCTGTATAGCACGTTGGCAAAATTATTATTATTAAGTTTATTATTATTATTACTAATTTGTTTTAGTTTGTGTTTATTGATGTGTGGCAAATATATATTTTTTCTTTTTTTTCTTTTGTTGGGCATGATTCATGATGTTCAGGAATTTCGTCAGTTATCAGCTATGTGTTATCAATATTGATAGCAAAGAAATTTTGTAATTCAGATAATAAATCCAAATTGAATGTGAAACAAGCTGTGTGGATATGTATGTGTGTATGTCTCCCATTCACGCCTAAACTAATGAACTGATTTTGATACAATTTGGCAACGATATCTATATATAACGAAACGAAACAATAACGAAGAAATTTATACTGGGACGATGATAGTCTCGCCATAACAAAATCTTTAAATGTAATATCTGATATTATTGCCATATTAAAAATTGTATAAGTATGTGAAATGACCCAGATTTAAGGACCCTAATTTGTGAAATTACTTAAAAATAAATTATTATTATTTATAAAAACTAATGCCAGCTCTATCTTATTTGTTTTATTTTTATTTATTCATTTTGGAAAACCAACAGATGACTATTGTATATAGATATTAGTAAAGTATCATCACGACCGTTTCCCTTTCGAGGTGGTCAGAAACCACGCTTATAAATAAGCGGATTCATATTTAGCCAACTTTACTATAGGCCAATCATGACAAGTGGCAAGCTCGTCGATGTCTCCAGCGTACCACACTCGAGAAATATCACAAATAAATTAAATATTAATTAAATGTGTATTTATATATATAAATTAACATTTTTGTGTCTCGACCAGGAATCGAACCCGGTACCTCCGAGTCTAAATCCAGAGACTTAACCGCTAGACCACGGAGGCAGTTATAGTTTTTGTTTATATTTGGAACTAAATTTAAAATATGAACTAGATTGGCTATCTTGGGAATAGCCAGCTATTATCTGTGTTATCGAGCCATATCTTAGAAGAGCCAGTCGAAGAGCACATCTCACGATATCATCTCGTACTATTAAGATAGCTGTACTATTATTTTTTTGTATAAACTAATAAAATTGTTTGGTTAAAATATAGTGAATTCAAAATGTGCGTGATTCGATTGATTGATTCTCAATATATTGATTGTTTTTTTCTCAAAGTAAAATTGTGAATAATTCTTGTCTGTCAAAAATTACGTATGTTACTGTATTTATTGACAGTTCAACGTTAAGAGGGTTTAACTGTTTTGTATCCCTCTCGCTCTCAGAATCCAATATTAGCAAAAAAATAATTAAGTAAGTGTACTTAGAGTCTATCAACTTGCTAGGAAATAAAAGAACGGATATTTGAGTTTTTTTTAATACATTTTTTTTATTACATTCACTCCATCTCACGTCCAGACGATCTTGTCAGGATCGGGAAGTGTGGCGTCTTGTGCTTAGAACTTCAAGCTGCGCAAATACGCCAACCTTCGTACCGGTTACAAATTTGCGCCGTTTGGGGTCGAGACGATGGGCCAAAGCGGCTGACGGGAAAGGCTGGCAATTATTTCTGCCAACGTATTAGCCAGAGGGGAATGTTGGCTTGGGACTATCTTGGATGGGACTTCTCTAGACAGTACAGTTTTTATTTATAGTTTAGTTTATTTTAAATTTTATTATTTAGGTAGCTTTTGTTAATGTATATTAACTTCGTGGATACACTAGATTTCTCAAAAGCATTCTCAGATTTGAAAAAATCTATGTAAATATTGGATTGTGCGAGCGAGAGGGAGACAAAAGCATTAAACCCCTTTTAAAGGTGTTATTTGAAATTTCGTTTTTATCAAAGTAAAATTGTGGTTAATTCTTATCATAAAAAAATTGGTGTCTTTGTTGACAATTAAAGTTAATACGAAGCTAAGCCATTCTGTATTGAATGTTTCACAGTAAATGAATTCTTGATAGAAAACTGAAAAATGTTGCTGAACTAGATTGTTGAATTATCGGTGACTTTCAAGAGAAGAAAATGCAATCAGCCATGTAAGTACCATAGACTTTAATCTGCAGGACATGCCAATGCACACTACATTTTGGTATCAAAAGGTTTTCAATACAATTAAATTCATCTGAGGGCACGCAAGGTCGAAACGATGGCACCGTGGTCTCTGGCGTGAGCGTGGGGAAAAACTCTGCTTGGCGACGGGTGACCCTTTGAGTAGAGAATATTGCTCAAAGGGTCAGCCTCTCCGTTTAACGGGGGAACGCTGCGAGTGTCCTCGTCACACTACCTACGACGCACTAAGCCACCACTGGCCATTAGACGGGCACCGTCTGTCATTTTTTTTAAAAACACCATCTTGTTTTTTGAGAAGCAGGAGCACACTGCTTCTAGTACACATTAAATATTTATGTATGTAAATATATATATATATATATTGTTTCTAAAACATGTTTATAATTATTATGTGTAATTATATCACATGCTTCGCTATTTCTAGCATACAAATATTTATTTAGTCACATGACTTTGTCGAGCTTAGTGTCTAGGTATTTCTGTCTTTTTTTTTTTAAAACACCATCTTGTTTTTTGAGAAGCAGGAGCACACTGCTTCTAGTACACATTAAATATTTATGTATGTAAATATATATATATATATATTGTTTCTAATACATGTTTATAATTATTATATGTAATTATATCACATGCTTCGCTATTTCTAGCATACAAATATTTATTTAGTCACATGACTTTGTCGAGCTTAGTGTCTAGGTATTCTTTTGTCGAATAAAAACATTTATTAACCAGCATTTGTTTGACTATTAATTTGAACAGTTTCAGTGGCAGCTCCCTTATAGTAACTGGAAGCTTATTAAATATGTTTGTTGCCATTGCATAACAATTTCAGCTATATTGAGTACTTTTATGCGCTGGAATAATTATTCTACTAAGATAACGCGTTTTAAAATTGCAATTGTTCCGGGTGGCTTTTTACAAATAAACAGCATTCAAGTATATAGTTAGAAGGAACAGTCAGTAATTTTAGTTTTACAAATAAAGGACGACCAAATAAACATTTTATTATATTAGTCGTATATTATAAATAACAAATACGATAAGACGCAATTTTAAATCGAATGTCGCTGTCGATTGTAGAAAATTTAATGAAGATTGCGCAGGAAGTTGGAAACATACTTTTAGATATTACTTTTCTGTCGTTCGAAAGCATTGGACCGGGGTTCGATTCCGGAAACTGGGTCAAGAGTTACTCAAGATTAAACTTAATAGCAATGTGAGGCTAATCAATGAACTTGGCTTAGGTTGAGCGGGGGGATGGCTGGCACATGAGTTATGTCCGTGATCAGGTGCTGCTGTGGGAGCCTGGGACTCTGCCGAAAATTAGCAGAGGTTTTGGGTTTTGTCGGCTTTCGGTTTGCACACGGGCAACCCTCATATCTATCTATATGTAATCTCATAGGTACTCATAGGTGAATTTGAAAGATATTTATTTATTGTTGTTGTGTAATTCTGTATTTGTTTCATTTGTAAATCTGCTATAGCTGAGTTTTTCTTGCAGATTCCTTTCTCAATCAGATTAAACATTACAAGTCACTGGAATTGGCTAAGCTGCTAGTCTTCTGGTAACAGCTTACTCTCTGAACCACTTTGCTGCTTAGTCTTCCACTAACAGGAGTAGAATCATTCTAAATAATTTAAATTATGACGTTTTTATTAGGTTAGCTTCATAGACTGCCTCCGTGGTCTAGAGGGTTAGATTCCTGGGGCCTAATTCTGGCGCCTTCGCCTTGCAGGTCGGTTCAGAATAAATAAAAAGCAACAGATCTCGATAGAAAACTGTCAGTTTTATTCGAGCAATTCGAGCGGACATGTCAAAGGTGCGAGAATCGGCGCCCGGGTCGGGACACAATAATTTATTTAAATTATTTGTGATTTTTCTTAAGTCTAGTACGCTAGAGATATCGACGAGCTTGCCACTTGTCATGATGGGCCTACTAAAGTTCGCTAAATTTGAATCCACTTCTTCAAAACTGACTACCTCGCAAGGTATACGGTCGTGATAATACTATAACTTTATACCTTAGCTTTACAGTAGAGCACGTGGATCCAGTGCTCGTAGCACGAGCAGTGAAATAAGACAGGATTTTTAAAGAATACATTGGTTTTGTGTATAAATCAGACAAGCTCCATCTCTCAAAATATTTAAAGACAAGTTATACAATTGTTTACACCAAAAACAGAATAACTTACCATAACTTTCTACTATGTACTTAGATATGTATTTATTATTTATGTATATATTTATTTAATATGTAGGATATGTATATTTAATTAGTATGTATTTATATTTCATAATTGTTGATCACAATAGTATTTCTGCACCCGCTTATAATGGCTCCCCATTCACAAAGGTTAGTTGGTAGAAAATGCATTTATAGCATTAAGCTCGCCTTTGTACCCACACTATTTTTGGTTCTGTACAATAAAGAATTTATTATTATTATTATTATAAATAAAATGTCAAGCACGTCAGCGAATGGTATAGATTATTATAGTCTAATATATGTATGTCTAAGAGCGACCTTCACAGATCGGTTATCATAATTTCACTTTTTTTGTTTAAGTCATATAGGGGTAGTTGAGGTTATAATTTTTTACACTATACGCAGATAAATTTAACTAAAACCCATTTTTTTTTGTTTTCCAGGTGTGGTTTGATCCTGGTTCTACTGATAATGGGCGTGTGGTCTGCCCCTTCCCCTCTCTCGCTTCTGGATCTGTTGAGTGGACAGACCACCGGTCTGGAGCTCCCCACCGCCTTACTGCTGGGGTCAGGCGACGGCCAGGCGATGCAAATTGTTATCAATATTCACACAGACTCTTACGGGAATATAGAGATATTTCCTTCGAAAACTCAGACAATAACCAGCTAGGTATTTCAGATGTCACTGCTGAACTGTTTTTGTCACTATGTACAATTTATTATATACCCTAATCTATGTAACAACTAAATTGTGATGTTATTAATTAGCCAACTTTACTACAGGCCTATAACTTAAATATTGTTGTGTTTTCGACCGGGAATCGTACGAGTACCCGGTATAGCTACGTCTAAATGTATCGTCTGTATCTTTATGAGGTTAATCTAATAGAACCCTCTCGCTCGCACTTGAAAATATTGGATTGTAAGTACTGGGAATGTTATTATGGACATTTTAAAGACATACTCGTATTAATCTAGATTTGTTTTAGTATATTGTATAGTTAGTATATATTGTAGTTATAAATGTTTTTGATATTTATTTATTTTTATTTATTTAAAATCTTTATTGCACTATGTACAAAGGCAGACTTAACGCCGCCGCTAGGCATTCTCTGACAGCCAAATCTTTAGGACATTTTTACTTGACCCATTATTGGGAAGATTTGAGCCTGTCTCTGTTTTTAATGGGTCACGACTTTTAAGTCTTTATGTAATAAAATATAATTTAAAAAACATTTTGGCGACGAGAGCCTTTGACTGGATTTTTTTTATTTTGTTTTTATTTCATTATTTTCAAGATAATTTTTTACACAGTGCGGTTTTAGATTTTTTTATTGGATACTACCTGACCCGGCGAACTTTGTACCGCCTGACAGACAATGAATGTACCCACGGTCGGTATGCCCAACAAATCAACGCTGATGCGCGCCACCTATCGAACAACAGTAGTACTATGTCAGACACCTTCGCCAAAGTTTCATCCCGATCGGTCAAGTAGTTTTGCAATGCATAGGGAACATACACACAGATATTCACCTTTATATATATAGATAGATAGATAGATTTTAAATATTAAATATTAAATTAAATATTTCCAGATAGGTCACACAGCGCCATCTAATTTCCGTGGTAAGCTACGAGGCTTGTGTTACGGAAACTAGATTGTTGATAAACTACATATTATACTTTTTTTTGTAAATATATACGTATTATACATATAAACACCCAGACCGAGACAAATTATACAATGTACAACTTGCCCCCGGTGGGAATCGAACCCACGACCTCCCGAGTTCACGGCAACGTTTGTTACCACTAGACCACGGATTAGATTTGATTCCTACGGAACGGTAAGTCGGTGGTCGCTTTTAAAAACAAACTTAAAATATATTTGTTCATATCTCAACAAACATTGCAGCAACACGCCTAATTAAGAAAACTAGGACTATTTTATTTTTAAACTACTTTTTAAACATTATTTATTTATTTTAAAAATTAGCCAAATTATATAGCCATAATTTTATGTATATTATATTATTTATTTTAAGGACAAGTTTTATTTTATTTTATTCTTTATTGTATAGATTGCTTATTCTAATTACAGTTGTGTGTACATGTCATGATGATGCAATCTGCCCATATTATGGGCATACAATATGCTTATGTCAATAGATATTTATTTACAATATTTATTTGTATATAGTTTATATTTAATATTGTTCTTGTCAATTTATTGGAATACAATGTTAATGTCAAAATTATGAGGGATCAGCTGAAAATCAGCGCTGTGACCGAGTGTTGCAGCTTATTGCTAAGCTGATTCCCTATTTGTCACCACACTATCTTGTTTGTTGTATTATCATTATTATTTTTTACTGCTTGTGTTTTTTTTTTGTGACAAATAAACTTTTTTCTTTCTTTCTTCTTCTTTCTTTCTTTCTTTCAATAAGAATAACTTAAATTGTTTGTTATTTTATTCCTTAGTAAGTTGACAGACTAAATTTCTCAACTAGAAAAATAATTGAAAATATTGGATTGTGCGAGCGGGAGGGGTGTAAAGGCGTTGAGTGAGAGTGCACTTAAAGATTTTATAAATAAAATTGAAATAAAATGTGCAAACTAAAAGAATAGCTAACTGTAGTTAGTATTTGTTTTTTGTAGAAAAATAAATATTATTTACTTAAAGTTTTTTAAAGCTGAAATACGTGAGAATGAAAATGTAATTAACACAAAGTGCTAGAAGTGCAGGCCGCATTCCTCGTCACCCGGCTCTCCACGACATCATCCGAAGGGCTCTTGTCACTGCTGGTGTACCCGCAATCTTAGAACCCTCTGGCATTGTGCGGAGCGATGGCAAGAGACCCGACGGTATGACTGTTGGGTCGTGGAAACTTGGCAGTTCTGGTTTGGGATACGACGTGTGTCCATCTCAGATCCAGGTGACCTCGTCAGGTGCGGTTCTGTTGAGAACCTCAAGTTGCGCAAATACGCCGTTTGGGGTCGAGACGATGAGTCCATGGGGACCTTCATCAAAGCGCCTGGCCAAGGAGTTGTCAAAGCGGCTGATAGGTCTGGAGACAGGAAGGCTGGCAATTATTTCTGTCAACGTATTAGCATCGCTATACAGAGGGGAAATGTTGCCAGTCTCCTCGGGACCATCTCAAAATCTCTAGAGGACTTTTTTTTATTTATAGTTTTATTTTATTATTATTATTATTTTAGTAGTTTTTAATTTATATTTAATGTATATTAATTTACTTAGGAATAAACATGTTTAAAGCTAAAAAAAACAATAAATTTTAATTTTAGGTAATTGTGTGTTTTATTTACTTCACTTCTTATTCTTCTGAATAATGTTATATTAAATTATTGTTAAACATTCAAAGTAATTATAATATATAATATAATTATATAAATACAAAAACGTTTATTTTGTTCAAATATTAGAGATTCATTTTGGAGGACCCCTGATCCCCCTTGACTAGATTTTTAAGCTGAGAAACTGTTTCTTTCTTAGTTACATTTTAATATTCAATGCCTCAATATTAATTTTGATTAATTATTTATTAAATTAGTTTATCTTGCCATGCATTATACCATTATGATATAATACTTATTAGATTTTTTATTATTTTAAATTATGTATATATTTATTTGTTAAAAACTAAATTATTTTTTATTTATATAAACTTTTAGCGTTGTTCCTCTGTTGTTCCAAAGAAAAAGTGTCAACACAAGTGGCATCCTGCACTATACCCGTCTGATCAGCGTCATACCATTAGGTCTCTCGCCATCATCGCAAACTATTCCAGTGGGTTCCAGAATAGCGGAAACCTCAATGCTGGCAAGAGTCCGTTTTATGGTTTCAGTTAGGGCGCCATTACGTGAAAATTTGCCAACACTTTTTATACACGAAAGACCGTGGACTCCAAAGTGGTTCACTTCCCTACCGCACGGACACTTGTGCTCAATGCAGCCCAGCCGAAGGCCAACAGCAACTCTCATTGTCCAGCAGCGTCCCAAGATTAGCAAACGGTAGAGCGTGTATTATAAAAAAAATACTTTTTTTTAAATAAAATATTTTTCTTATCAAGTACCTAATAAAATACAATTGATGCAGTGAATCGATTTACGAGAATCTCTAATCGAAAGCATACCGAATTTCATTTCATTCTCTTCTGAATATTTCGTTTCATTCGCTCCATCTGAATATGAAATTTGGAACGCAAATATATATTCTGATCGCGAAACACAGAACCTGCATGCCCATTATATTCAAATACCGATATATATTTATTTGTGTTTGGATATAGCCTATATCATATAGGCATGAGTAATGAGTTATAAGTATGGAGATTAACGATCTAGGTTATCTAGAATACACAGTTCTTGGACCTCCGCTGTTGGAGGTGGGCGATCCAGATGTTTTTTTGTAGAATTTAGCCTAGACTCGCTACGCTGGCCAGACTTAATGTCGGTCCCGGTTCCACTAATACCAACTTGTGGAATCGTTAATAACTTGTCATTAAAATTAACATCAGACCCTCGCCAATCTGGCTAGCGTGGTGAGTGTTGTACAAATTTTCTAGATATACGAGTATGTTTTTAATAGGTGGCAGGCGCACTGATGGTGGTAATTTCCCCCATCTGCCAGGGCGGGGAAGTATCCACCGTTCGTGCCGATTAACCCAGTAAAGTGTATCCACACGTTTCGGGATCAGGCTTAAATTACAGTCATGCTCAGTCAAGCCGGCATAGTGTTAGTGATTGATGCCAGTCATGAGTGTCTGATTTCAGTTGCTAACATTCATGGACTTTGCGGCCATTTACCTTCATTTGGCCTCAAGGTCACAAGTTGTGCTAGTATAAAAATAAAAAGATATTCTGGAAGGACCATCTCCACCAGTAGAGGTCTAGGACTCTATGTATTCCAGGCTGTGATGATGATTACTCCTATTAAGACAGCAGCAGTATTTTGTAATCATGACGCGATCTCTGACGTAAATAATCCACTAATAACGTTTAAGTAACAGAATAGGAATACTGCGCTATGTAGAGATTAGTATTAGTTAAAGAAATATTATTCGTAAATCCATAATACAAATACCAATGCACAAAAAATTATTAAAAAATAAAAAAGATCATCACGACCGTTTCCCTTTCGGAGTGGTCAACTTTACTATAGGCCAATCATGACAAGTGGCAAGCTCGTCGATGTCTCCAGCGTACCAAACTCGAGAAATATCACAAATTAATTAAATGTATTTATTTATATTATTAAATATTTTTGTGTCCCGACCAGGAATCGAACTCGGTACCTCCGAGTCTGAATCCACGAACTTAACCGCTCGACCACGAAGGCAGTTAAATTAAAAATTATGTCAAAAAATAGCGAAATTGTTGTACATTGGAAAACCATTGTCAAGAAGAATCAACTGGAAATTAGATCTAGAATTTCTGTAAATTCTTCGTTTAACATAAAAGATTTAATGTGAAAAATTGTTGTAGCCCCGAAGAAAGGGAACATTAATGGGCGTTGAGTTTTTCCTAAATTATGGAGTCACTTGAATGTTCACAATTTCCCATCGTAGCTTCTTTATAGCTTTTCGCATATTTTTCTCGGGGTTTTAACGCTAAGTGTCGTGTCTCTTTTGAAATGTGATAGCTCCATTTTTTATTTTTCTGTTTTTTATTATATTATATATTATTCATTATTCATTACAGCCCCTAGAACACAGCGTCCTAGACCTCCACTTTTCTGGACAATTTGGCCTACACTCGCCACGCGCTGGCCAGACAAGTTGGCGAGGGTCTAATGTATCTTTTTTTTAAATGCAATTTATAAACGATTCCAAGTTTTAGAGCTTAATCTGCTTTTTAAGGCAGTGAAACGGTGGTGTTGTAAATCTATGACAAATGTACGTAGGAAAAGTGCATTTATCATGGGTTCAAACCTACCTTTTTAGAATGTTAAAGAAAGCATTCTTACAACCGAGCCACAACCGCTTCACCTATAGATCAAATAAAAAAAAACACCATTAAAGATGGGAAAGCACTGGGTCTCCATAGCACAGATCCCATGTTTTGGAGCCCAGGGCACATTATTAGTTAAAGCACCAGCCTGCCCCCTACATTACTTCATTTTTATTTTAGTAGTGTTGTATTTTGTTTTTTAATTGTTATTTTTTGTAACTAGTACTATTTTTAAGCTATTTTGTATTAGGCTTTTTTTATTATTAATAAATCTTTGAATTTGATAAATATATATATATATTTGATACTTGATTTGATAGTGTATTCTATTGACGTACCTATTGAGTATAAAATGTTGAAGTCCTCTGTATGTTTGTATTAAAGAGGTGGTGAAACTAATTTAGATGATACATGAAGGGAACATGCAACACTGTCTGCCCCTTAAGGAGAATTATTACAAGACAGAAAGCACTTCGTCTATCACAGCAGACAGCTCCGAATTAAGGGGTCTCCGAGAGGCCACCGTTCTACAAGGGAGACTATTCTTGAAGTCTCAACTACACTTTTTCCTAGGATATCTTTCTCAACAACGATACTAAGTCAAAGTATTATCATGGCCATAAAACAAATACCCACACAATAGTCTATTTCATAATATATTTTTTGTATTAATATTATCATGATGTCGAATTGATTTATTTATTTATATAGGTACTTACTGACTTTTTATTCTAATTTTTATTGTTTTGTATTAACTCTATTATTTCATTGATATTATTAGTGTTGAATTTTAATTTTATTTTATTATTATTATTTGTATAGAAAATTAAAAAAATATTTGGTATATTGACAATCCATTTTTAATGAAATAAGATAAGATTGACTGAAATTGGGCTTTACTGTTAAGCCATGTAATGTTTTATTAATAAATAAATAAATAATATGTAAAATAATGTCCCTGTGGAAAGGAGGTCGACCATCTTGGAGTTCCATGACCTATCCTGTTCCAAAAGTGCGGGCATATTTTCCCATTAGCTCGCTTAACAATACTATCAAATCAAATCAAAATATTTTATTGTGGATCATAAGATTTAAGATAAGGTACATGTTATTATAATGGTCGCCATGTCCCGTCCATTGGACATACAATCATTATTTAAACATTACAAATATTTTATTGTGGATCATAAGATTTAAGATAAGGTACATGTTATTATAATGGTCGCTATGTCCCGTCCATTGGTCATACAATCATTATTTAAACATTACAAATATTTTATTGTGGATCATAAGATTTAAGATAAGGTACATGTTATTATAATGGTCGCTATGTCCCGTCCATTGGTCATACAATCATTATTTAAACATTACAAATATTTTATTGTGGATCATAAGATTTAAGATAAGGTACATGTTATTATAATGGTCGCTATGTCCCGTCTATTGGTCATACAATCATTATTTAAACATTACAAATATTTTATTGTGGATCATAAGATTTAAGATAAGGTACATGTTATTATAATGGTCGCTATGTCCCGTCCATTGGTCATACAATCATTATTTAAACATTACAAATATTTTATTGTGGATCATAAGATTTAAGATAAGGTACATGTTATTATAATGGTCGCTATGTCCCGTCCATTGGTCATACAATCATTATTTAAACATTACAAATATTTTATTGTGGATCATAAGATTTAAGATAAGGTACATGTTATTATAATGGTCGCTATGTCCCGTCCATTGGTCATACAATCATTATTTAAACATTACAAATATTTTATTGTGGATCATAAGATTTAAGATAAGGTACATGTTATTATAATGGTCGCTATGTCCCGTCTATTGGTCATACAATCATTATTTAAACATTACAAATATTTTATTGTGGATCATAAGATTTAAGATAAGGTACATGTTATTATAATGGTCGCTATGTCCCGTCCATTGGTCATACAATCATTATTTAAACATTACAAATATTTTATTGTGGATCATAAGATTTAAGATAAGGTACATGTTATTATAATGGTCGCTATGTCCCGTCCATTGGTCATACAATCATTATTTAAACATTACAAATATTTTATTGTGGATCATAAGATTTAAGATAAGGTACATGTTATTATAATGGTCGCTATGTCCCGTCCATTGGTCATACAATCATTATTTAAACATTACAAATATTTTATTGTGGATCATAAGATTTAAGATAAGGTACATGTTATTATAATGGTCGCTATGTCCCGTCTATTGGTCATACAATCATTATTTAAACATTACAAATATTTTATTGTGGATCATAAGATTTAAGATAAGGTACATGTTATTATAATGGTCGCTATGTCCCGTCCATTGGTCATACAATCATTATTTAAACATTACAAATATTTTATTGTGGATCATAAGATTTAAGATAAGGTACATGTTATTATAATGGTCGCTATGTCCCGTCCATTGGTCATACAATCATTATTTAAACATTACAAATATTTTATTGTGGATCATAAGATTTAAGATAAGGTACATGTTATTATAATGGTCGCTATGTCCCGTCCATTGGTCATACAATCATTATTTAAACATTACAAATATTTTTTACAATATTGTTGATGGGTGATGGTAAGGGTGATACTATCCATGCCGGCTTGACTGAGCATGACGGCAATTCGAGCTTGATCCCGAAACGTATGGATACACTTTACTGGGTTTATCAGCACGAACGGTGGATACTTCTCCGCCCTAGCAGACTGGGCAAATTACCACCATCAGTCCGCCTACCACCGTTTAAAAATGAATAATCGACCGTCTTGGAGTTCATGGGCTATCCTGTTCCAATAGAGCAGGCAAATTTTCCTACAATAGCTCCCTTAACAATACTATTAAAACTAATCACTATCGAGGTTCCAGCTTTTCTGGAGCCTGCTTGAGGTATCTAAGATGATAGCAAGAGACCCGATGGTATGACATTGGTCCTATAGGAACGAGGACGTGCTCTGGTGTGGGTCGCCACGTGCATGGACACACTTGCCGCGTCGTAACTCAGGGGGACAGCGCATAAAGAGGGGCCGCGGCGAAAAATACGGAACCCAGCAAGCGGCGAAATGTTACCAGAGGAAATAAAAATCAAATACAACCACCAATTTGCACCAATTGAACCTTGTGCAAATCCAGATCCTTTACCAAAATTCGTTGCATAGTGCTTCAGGAAATGTTTAATTCTTGACCACGATGGCGAATGAAAATTCCCTTACTGTTATATTTTCGAGTGACCGACAAGGACGACGACGAACAATGTTCTTCTGATCCATCAGCGTAAATTTGGTCTCAAATTTTACGCCTCGCTGTCGATTAATTTAGCGCATTATTGCGACCGAAAACTTAATTGGCGAACTACTACTTAAAGAGTAAAAAATAAATATAAACTAAACCTAATAAAAAAAAAACTATAAGTAAAAAATGTCCTCTAGAGACGACCCTTCAGGGTTAGTCCCAAGGAGGCTGGCAACTTTTCCCTTCTGTATAGCTAAGCTAATACGTTGGCAGAAATAATTGGCCGCCTTCCTGTCTCCAGACTTTTCCGTTAGCCGTTTGGACAACTCCTTGGCCAGACGTTTGGCTGAGTGTCCCGTTGTTGGTTTAAATACTTCTCCATATTCTTAAATCGTAAAGTCTGTAAGTATCAACTGGCAAAAAAAAAATCACCATACATCTCGTATTAACAAAATGGCGGCAAATTTAAATCCGACGCTCTTGTTGGGTCACCCGGTATTATACCAACAAGAAAAATACAGTAAGTATTATCAGTAGCAAACATCATATAGTGCTCTTGAAATTAAATTTAAATTAATTGATGATAGAACAACAGAAAAGTTAGAAGGTAACAAAAGTGAAAGAGAGTCGCTGTAAGATACTCGCATCGAAGTTGGTTACAAGAGAATAGCCTATCTAAAGGATAATCTCCCGGAACCCCCTCCCTTCACCCCTATACCCACCCCCGGTTTTAAATTATTATTTGCAGAAATCGCTCTTCTTCATGTCAACAGTGGCAATTTATTTGCTGGGAAAAAATTGTCTTGATCATTGATGTAGATAAAAGATTTCATCTGTTCAGACAATCTAGTTAGGATTTATTAAAAATAACAACAATTTAGCGAAGATTTTTGGTCCTTTTAGAAGCAGAATGCAGAACAAATCCATACTGGAGCAACTGGGGATCAGACAACGTCTTTCCTCGATTGTACAATGATGCATACTCACTTTCTTTGGACACGTGTCACGGCGGCTGGAGAAACATCCATCGAGCGTCTGTATCGTGTAGTGACCGATCTGGTGAAGGCTGCAATGTATTTGCATGTAGGGGATATGAGTGCACCAGGAAAGCTGCGGTCAGAGAAGTGGTGACAGCTTGTTAAGCGTGCCACTAGCACTGAAATGGCGACCACGACCACTCTTTGCCAAGAGAGTAGCTACTAAGAAGAAGAAGCAGAATAAAGGACCAAAATGATCGAATAGGAACATATTACGAAGGTTTAACGCTGATGCATCTCGCTTTTTTTGTAAAAGAATGTAAAATCGTCATAAATGTTTTTGCTATTTTACTCTGTCTATAATTTAAAAACCTTTTATATTTTATATAAATATATTGGCTTGGCATACATACATATCTTCACGCCAAATCCCTTGCGGGGTAGGCAGAGACAATTGAGCGCCACTTGTCACGATCACGAAAGAGGTTTCGCTTCTTCAACATTCATCGACCTCTTCAACATGCCCTTTTGTTTCGATTGTTTTATTTTTATGATTTTGATAGGTGAGTCTCGGTCTGCCAGGGCCTCTTTTACCCACAACTTTCGCATTATATATCTGGTTCGTCAATCTTTCTTCGCTCATCCTTTCAACATGCCCGAACCATCGGAGCATGCCTTTCCTTATTTTTGTCCCTATGCTTTCTTTCATACCTACCTTTTTGCGTATTTCATCATTACGATTGGCAATTACTAAACAATCTAATTTAATATAATATGTATTACTTGTGAGATGCATTGTGTTTTATGCGATGGCCAAGTCAACCCAATTTTTTCAAATATAAAAGATTTTTAATTTTGTTGTGGTTACTATAAGATGTTGTTAAGTTAACTAATTACGTAATAACTTAAGACAGAAGGTCCCTTAATTAGGGACTAAATAAATTAACCGACCTGGTATTACATGGATCTCACAACTTTTTACGGTAAAAGAACTGAGTTGCGGACGTTTTTTACAAGTTTTATTATTGATGGTATCGCTTATATATTAAAAATACATTCCAAAACAATAACAGACAAAGGAATGTGAAATAACTAATGGAATGTCTGATTTGATGATTCGAAGTTAATTATATTATGTTGTATGTATATATATATATATATACACATTTAATATAAATTAAAAGCTACCTAAATAATAAAATTACAAATAAACTAAACTATAAATAAAAAATGTCCTCTAGAGACTTCCCATCCGAGATAGTCCCAAGGAGACTGCCAACATTTCCCCTCTGTATAGGGAGGCTAATACGTTGGCAGAAATAATTGCCAGCCTTCCTGTCTCCAGACCTTTCTGTCAGCCGCTTTGGCAACTCCTTGGCCAAGCGCCTCGCTGACGGTCCCCATGGGCCTATCGTCTGGATTTGATACATATAGGAGGAGTGCTAACTTTACTCGTTTCATCTCCTTAATATCCTTAAAGTTGCCCAGGCTCATCACAGTCTTGACAAGTTACACTGTGTGAATAAGCAATTGTGTGTGTAGGTGCAAATTTAAACCACCGTGATTCCTAGTCACCCTATTCCTAGTCACCCTATTCCTAGTCACCCTATTCCTAGTCACCCTATTCCTAGTCACCCTATTCCTAGTCACCCTATTCCTAGTCACCCTATTCCTAGTCACCCTATTCCTAGTCACCCTATTCCTAGTCACCCTATTCCTAGTCACCCTATTCCTAGTCACCCTATTCCTAGACAATCATCAAAGCCCCTTCCTCGTTGTAATTAAGCATAGTGCGAGGAACATTGCACATTCATGCCACATGAATAGGCGAGGACAACTTTAGCTATAAATCGAAATGATATTAGTGTAAACCATTTGCATTCTGCACACTTGACAATTGACGCAGCACACAGCTTATGATATAAAAATATTTATTGGGGAATTATTCTATCATTACAGCCCCTAGAACATACCGTCCTAGACCTCCACTGCTGGAGATGGGCCTTCCAGAACATATATCTGGAAAATTAGGCCTACACTCGCCACGCTGGCCAGACGGCTTGGCGAGGATATGATGTTACTTTTTAATGATAATTTATTAACGATTCCACAAGTTGGTATTAGTGGAACCAGGACCGACGCGGCCTGACTTGCTCTCTGAAGCACGGGACGGGAACGGTGGTGTTGTAAATCTATGACAAATGTACGTAAGAAAAGTGTATTTCTCATTGGTACATGCCGGGGGGTTTGAACCGACCCTTGTAAGATTTAAGGGAAGGGAATAAGGAATTATTTATTAATATAAAATAGTCCAAAATATTGACTGCCTCCGTGGTCTAGCGGTTATGTCCATGGATTTAGACTCGGACGTACTGGGTTCGATTCCTGGTCGGGACACAATGATATTAATATTTTTAATTTAAATAAATAAATTAAATTATAATTTATTTTAGAAATTTAAATAAATGAAGTGCGGCGGATTCTGCTGAGAATCTCAAGCTGCCTCGGTACAGTTTGCCCGGTTGGGATCGAGACGATGGGCCCACGGAAAAATCAGGTGATTCCTGTCAATTCATTCTGCCAACATATTAGCCTCGTTATACAGAGGGGAAATGTTTCCAGCCCTCTTGCGACTATCTCTGATGGGACTTCTCTTGAGGACATTTTTTTTATTTATAGATCTTTTTTTTTATTAGGTTTACTTTATAGGTGTTTAGTTTTATTTAATTAGTAGTCAATTTGTCGGTTACAGTAAAGCTTTATAAAGTGACATTGTATTGGACATTCTATCCAATATGACTTTTATGATATGACTAGAGATATAGTACGTTTACGCATGATAGTAGAAAATATATCAACACGATTCTCTGCAAACAATCCTGACACACTGCAAAAACGTGGCAACCCCAACAATACCCTGAAACCATTTAAGAGAGAACAGAATCGTTTGTAAACCGTATTTGCTTTAGTGTGGCTGTGGCCTTAGTTGGGTCATTGACCCGCGATGGGACCACGCGGGTCGATATCTCCCTCCCCCTAGCCACCCTCCTCAGGCCTAAGACGACATCATATGAGCCAAAGACATAGATGGTATTCTAAGAACAGGGCCAGTAATAAAGTTAGCTAAATATGAATCCGCTTCTTTGAAAGTGTGGTTCCTGACCTCCTGGATTATTTTTTTATTTCTTAGAATTATTTGAATTCTTCATTGATAATGGTTGCTTACCAACTTCAAATTGTTACTCTAATTTTAAAAATATAAGAGATTTTCAAATACCTATTCGACGATACTCCACTCAATTTTGTTTGTCGACTTTATTTTTTAATTTTTCCACAATATGGCGTCTGGTTGTCGCCTTAATGAAATTTGATTATTGTCCTCGCGTGATTAAAACGAATTGATTGCCGTAAAATCATTAAAATCGGACCATGCGTGTACGCGGCAAACGAGTGCCTTCACTCCGTAGCCACGACTCAGACTTAGCTGTTAAGGTACTCAGGACCAACAGTGAGAGAGAGACGGTTTATAGGGTTTTAGTCCGTAGGCGCCTTGGGGTCTCCTTAGGAGGCATCACAGTGAGTCGGGCGATTTTGCGATCTCCATCTTTATTAATAGTGTGCCACAAATATACATAGGCTGATAAACACATAAACCTTCTTTGCGTTGCGTAATTTCTGATTTTTATGTCTGTTTGTGTATTTTTAAATTTATTACGTTATATATAATAGGTAGATTTTTTCTTTAATATAATTTTAAATTAATGTAATGGGTAAACGAATTTTTGAAGAGTGTGGCGATCCCAAATGCCATAACTACCTAAAACATAATATTTCGATTATAATTCAACGAGGAAATGCGGCGAGCGTTTTAGGTACCCTCCTTGGTGGTAAGCCCTTAGTTTATTTTGTAGAATAGTTTTAATTTCATAGGTTCTTTTAGTTTAGTGTTTTAATCTATTTTATTTTAATATTTTTGTATCTACTTCGAATAAAGTATTTAAAATAAAAAAATAAAAATCTATGTCTATGACAATAGCCTACAAAGAAGGTGCTTTGTGCAATTTGAGAAAAACACTACTTTTCAGTTTAAGATAAAAATGCAGATGAAATTAAATCTTCAAGAAAACAAAATGAAATAGCAAAGGATATTGCGTTATCATTTCCAGAATTACCTATGATTTCTTGTGTACTGTAACGGGTACATGTAGGTTGAAAAATGTAAAGTGTTGTGGTTGGTGGTTAGTGGTTAGAGAAAGCAGAATATACCCCCAGATAAGCACGTGTCTCCAATTATCTACCAATCATAAACCAATCCACCCCAATCGATCCACTTATCATTTTGGGACTATTCCAAATACCATAAATACATTTACTGCCTCCATGAACTTAGACGCGGAGGTACCAGGTTCAATTCTGGGTCAGGTCATAAAAATGAATTTAATTCATTTGTGATATTGTGGTATAAACTCAATTATATACCTTTATGTTCTGTAATGTGCTGTGGAAATGAATGAATAAATAAATAAAATAAATAAATAAATAAAGGACGACAAAATAAAACAAAAAAGTAAGGAAAACAATCATCACGACCGTCAGAACCACGCTTTTAAAGAATCGGATTCAAATTTAGCGAACTTTACTTTAGGTCCATCATGACAAGTGCCAAGCTCGTCGATATCTCTAGCCTACCTAATTCATTTTTGTGACCTGACCCGGAACCTGGTACCTCCGCGTCTAAGTTCACGGATGCAGTAAAATTATTTATGGTATTTGGAATAGTCCCAAAGTTATTAGTGGATCGACTGGGGTGTATTGGTTTATGATTAGTAGATAATTGGAGACACGTGCTTATCTGGGGGTATACTCTGCTTTCTCTAACCACTATATTACACGGACAATATCCCGGTTCGAATAGCTAATAGTAATTATTTGTGTTTTTATTTATTTAGGTACCTTATTTATTAAAAAAACTTTCAAGTTTAAATTTAAAAAAAACTTTATGAAATAAAAAAAAATACTTAGGCGGACTTAATGACCGTAGACATTCTCTGACAGCCAGACCTTAGGGACAAATTTAAACAAATATAGGTGCAATGAAAGTAATGGTAAACATACATACATACATATCTTCACGCCAGATCCCTTACGGGGTAGGCAGAGACAATTGAGCGCCACTTGACACGATCACGACATACCTCTTTCGCTTCATCGACATTCATCAACCTCTTCATACATGCCCTTCTATTACGAAGGCTTTTTAATTCTCCTTCAGCTAGTGTTTTATTTATTTGATCGTGATACGTGTGTCTTGGTCTGCCAGGGCCTCTTTTACCCACAACTTTCGCATTATATACCTGGTTCGTCAATCTTTCTTCGCTCATCCTTTCAACATGCCCGAACCATCGTAGCATGCTTTTCCTTATTTTTGTCCCTATGCTTTCCTTCATACCAACCCTTTTCCGTATTTCGACGTTACGTATGCGGTCCGCCAAAGTGACGCCACATATCCGCCGCAACGACCGCATTTCTACTGCATTAACCCTACTCTCATGCGTATTCTGACATATCCACGTTTCGCTTCCATACATCAGTGTTGGTACCAACATGGCATTGTGTATGGCGAGCCGAGCTTTGTTACTGACATTTCGACTGCCGATCAGTGACCCCAGGGCACCGTTAACACTATTTCCCGCGTTCACTCTTCTTTCAACGTCCCTATCGTACTTCCCATCCGCAGTGAAAACACTGCCCAGATATATAATTTCATTTACTTGTTCTAGAGTTTCATCATCAATCTTTATCGTCACGGTTGTCATCCTTCTTCTTTCAAACACTAGTACCTTGGTTTTTCTCGCATTCAAACGGAGTCCTTTTTCTGCACATCCCTCCTTCATTCTTGTGACTAGTGATTGCAGTTGTTGTTCGGACGATGCCATAAGAACAGCATCATCTGCATAAAGCAGGCAGTTCACCACTAGATCACTCATCTTTATCCCACAGTTACTCTCTCTCACACTTTTTAGGCATTTGTCGAGATATAGAGTGAATAATCTGGCGGAAAGCACACAGCCCTGTTTGACACCCATTTGGGATTCAAAGCAAGGCGACATACCTCCCTCCACCCGCACACAAGCTTTACAGCCCTTGTACAGGGACTGTATAGCCTGTAGCAGTTTGTCATTCACTCCACAAGTAATGGTAAAAATATACTAATATTATAAGATAATTTAACAAATATTATATACCAGCGTGGCGAGTGTTGGCCAAATTCTCCAGATATATGTTCTGGAAGGCCCATCTCTGGCTGTAATGAATGAATATACCTTTATATATGTACTATAATATCATGATGAAAATGGATGAAAGCTAAAATTTTATAATCTGAAAATAACAGTTGACTCTAATCATCCAAGTAGCTATGTGTAGCATGCCGTGTACACTGCCCTTGGGTTGCAATTCCGACCTTATACATTATTGTAAATAAGTGCTTGATATGTATTAATTGTAACCTGTTAGCGTAATAATAAATAAATACTGGGCCCATGGGGACACTCAGCCAAGCGTCTGGCCAAGGAGTTGTCCAAACAGCTAACGGAGAAGTCTGGAGACAGGAAAGCTGGCAATTATTTCTGCCATGGTATTAGCTTAGCTATACAGAGAGGAAATTTTGCCAGTCTTCTTGGGACTATCACTGAAGGGTCGTCTCTAGAGGATATTTTTTACTTATAGTTTATTTTTTATTAGGTTTAGTTTATATTTATTTTAATTTTTACTTTTAAGTAGTTTTAATTTATATTGTAATTATTTTGTTTGTATATTACTTTCCAATATTATCATAAATGTCTGTAATAAATAAATACTAATATATATACAGCAACGTCGCCGGAGTCCTCGGAACATTGGGTTCATCTTCTCCTGGATTCGATGACATGTAGATTATAATCAAGATATTTGTAAGTATTTAGTTTTTATATTAATTAGGTTTATCTTTTAGTTTATTTAATTTAAGGTTTTGTTTAGTTTATTTTTAACTTTATTGTTTAGGTAGCTTTAATTTATATTTGTTGTTTGTATTTGTGTATCTTACTTATACAATATTATGTATAAACATACACAAATACAACTTACTAATGTGGTTTAGAGCTATTTATAAAGTGTGAAGCTCTACTTAAAGCTGTTTATTTATTTATTTCATTATTATAATATTCAATTCACAATAGACCAACATAATTGGACGGCCCTTACGTACATACACACATATCACGCCAGGTGCCTGCGGGGTAGGCAGAGACAATTGAGCGCCATTTGACACGATCACGACATACCTCTTTCGCTTCGTCGACATTCATTAACCTCTTCATACATGCCCTTTGGTTACGAAGACTTTTTAATGTACCTTCAGCCAGTGTTTTATTTATTTGACCGTGATATGTGAGTCTCGGTCTGCCATTTTCGCATTATATATCTCCGTTCGTCAATCTTCGCTCATCCTTTCAACATGCCCGAACCATCGTAGCATGCCTTTCCTTATTTTAGTCCCTATGCTTTCGTTTATACCAACCATTTTCCGTATTTCGGCGTACCGTATGCGGTCCGCCAAAGTGACGCCGCATATCCGACACAACGACCACATTTCTACTGCATTAACCCTACTCTCATGCGTATTCTGACGTATCCACGTCTCGCTTCCATACTTTAGTGTTGGTATCAACATGGTATTGTGTATGGCGAGCCGAGCTTTATCACTGACGTTTCGACTGCCGATCACACCGTTAACACTATTTCCCGCGTTCACTCTTCTTTCAACATCCCAATCGCACTTCCTATCCGCAATGAAAACACTGCCCAGATATATAATTTCATTTACTTGTTCTAGAGTTTCATCATCAATCTTTATCATCAATATATATCAACCTTGGTTTTTCTCGCATTCAAACGGAGTCCTTTTTCTGCACATCCCTCCTTCATTCCTGTGACTAGTTAGATTGCAGTTGTTGTTCGGACGATGCCGCGATGCCACAAGAACAGCATCATCTGCATAAAGCAGACAGTTCACCACTAGATCACTCATCTTTATCCCACAGTCAATATCTCTCACTCTTTTAGGCATTTGTCGAGATATAGAGTGAATAATCTACGTAATGTATCGAACCTTAAAACTAGGTACATCTTACTCGTACATCAGTTTCCGCGTAGGAGCTCGATAGGTGACCACCCCGAAAGGGAAACGGTCGTGATGACACTTTACTTTATTTTTTCGGTCGTTCCTTCATAGCTTCGTTCACTTAAGTGAACGTGTTAATAATTGAACAGGCATACATTTAGTTGTGATGTTGCATATCGTGGTCAGATGTCTAATAATCTAAAAATGTTTCAGAATTCAAATTTGATCAAAATCGGTTTAGCAATATAGGCGTAAAGACGAGACAAACATACATATTTTTAATGAATATGTAGATTTTTCTCTATATTAATAAATAAATACTTTACCGTAAAACATTTAGCCCAAAACAAGATAGTATGTATTAAAATATCCCCCGTTCGTGCCGATAAACCCCATGTTTCGGGATCAGGCTCGAATTCTCGTCATGCCCAGTCAACCCGGCATAGTGTTAGCTTGATGTTCATTCATGGCATGGCATGGCATCATTCGCGCCACTTACCATCAGTTAGGCGCAAGGTCACATATCGTGCTAAATAAAAAAAAACTATTAGTTAAACATATGACCACAAGGAAGTTGACGATAAATATCTCGTGTATTGTATACCCTAATCACGTGATTGTAAATCCCTCCATCTTGTACCAACCACGTGGATGGGGGGGGTTGCCTTAATTCCTCGATAAATGGGCAAAAAATTGATATTCTACGCGCTTCTGCGATCGACAGCATTCGTCCTTCGCGGCTTTTTGCCCGACCACTTCCACTTCGATAGTGATGCCACTAATCTTTATCGATAATGGGCTATTTGACAATGCGAAAAATAAAGTGTCAATTACTGTTATCAGTATACATTAAGAGTTTAAAAATGGGTATTTATTAATTATAGTTGAAATTAATGATTAATTTATTTAAAAATCCGTAATTAAAAATGCATTTTTTAAATGTTTGTCACGTGACACAAAACGCTCCTGGTTGGTCGAGTTTATGATGACGTCACCTGCTTGTAAACACAGATTCCACGTCTTGTAAACCGCATAGATAATACACTATTACACGCATAAATAATACTTTGTGTGATTTATTTTCAATATTTTACAAATTCTGTCAAGTACTTTTACCATGGACAAAGATTTTGTAAAAGCAGACAGCAGAAACCTGCCCCAAGTCGACGCAATCATAGTCGGATTATTTTTCAAAAATGATTCCGACTTTTATGCCTCGGAGCTAAAAAATGTGAAGACAGCAAAGTAAGTATAGTAACACTTTAGTGGTAACTTAAATTATATCATAAGAAAGTGAAATAATGATGAACTTCCACAACAAGCAAGGACTTTTATAGGTTATAAATGTTAAGTTAGTTTGGCGCAGTTTCGTGAACATAAACGATAATTTGTTTACTTTTGCAGGTCTGCAAGGGAAACATATGGAGATGATGCCATTGGAAATGTGCAGCTGCGTCGCGAGCCAGATCTTTGCACATTAAACTGTAAGATTTGTCCTAAGCACAAGGTGAGGAGCAGCTCTTACAATGTCACTATGGTGATAGACGAGAATAAGGGTGAAATTGTTAGCTGTCAGTGCTTGGACTGTGCAGCTTCAGCTGGTGGCTGTAAACATGCAGTGGCATTCCTCATGTGGACCCATCGTCGCACAGAGGAACCTTCTTGCACTGAGGTGGAATGTTTCTGGAAAAAACCAAGGCTCTCAAGAGTAGGTACAACCTTGAAATATGTGACTGTGGAACAGTTGTGTAAGCAAGCTCCTCAATGTGAAACCAATAATAGCCTCTAGGATCTTTAGTAGAGATCATGGGAGCAAAAGCCCCAGAGATGCCTGCCATGAAAAGAGGCCGAAGATTAGAATCCTCAGTGATAAAAACCGTGCAAAATATACTGAAAAAGAGAGTGAAGCCCTGCGGAAGTGAAAGTACCAAAAATAATTACATTTGTAATGGCAACATTTCAGAAAAGTACCAAGCTCAAATTCAACTGCAAATGTTTGTTACCAAAATGAGGAAAGGTTACTTTTGTGTGGCTCACCCTGACTGAAGATTCAAAAAAAGTGGATGTGATTGTAGTTGACTATGACAATGAATATGTGAGTAATTTGTTAATAAATGTTGCATCTTTTTGGAAAGCAAATATTTTTCCACTGTTAATTCGTAGTGTTACAGTACCTAATTAAAAATATTTTAGGTAGTAATATAAGTTCATAATAAATAAATTTATTCTTATGTTATTAAAAACTTAAAAATATCAATAAGTGCTTATTATGGCTATGTTTATCCTCAATTACCATATAGTATAATATTCAGGGGTAATAGTGTAAATATTCAAACTACCTTTATGTTACAGAAAAAATGTATAAGAACAATTTATAATAAATACACTACTATGTCCCTCCGTAATACATTCAGAGATGAAAAGTTTCTCACTGTAATTTGTATATACATATTAGAATGTTATCTGTTTGTAATGAAACAAAGATAATTTTATAGAGAGGGACAATGTTCTTAGCTATGGCTTCACCGTACTGGTTGGAAGGCAGGGGATTGAACTGCAGTGTTAAATGTTACATCAAAAAACATGAATTAGTAATAAATATAAATATGATCTCTGTATACCTCAAATAAATAATACAATGTACCAAAAAAGTACATATATAATTGCAATAAAAATGTTTAATCATTTGTCATTAAGGTTAAAAACCCTAAATGGTAATACATTTAAGTACACATTAAAAACCTGGCTTTTATCTAAGCTATATTATAATTTAAGTGAATATTATAGTGATTACTAGTGTAATATTATGTGTGTTCATGTTATATAAAGTTCAAAAAGTAATCTTATTATTCTGTTTTTAAATAGTTTTAAAGTATTTTTGTTATTAGTCTGTTTATGAATAGTTTGTAGACCCACAAACTATTCATAAACAGACCAATAATAATATAACCTTGTCTACCTACAAGCTATTTAAAAGCAGATTACCTACTCAAATTATTGTATGTTCGAAAAGGATAGCTGTTGTAAGGTTTACTACTACCACAATGTAACCAAAAACTGTGGACATTGAATAATATACACAGTTTTGACAATAAAATATATTTTATTCTATTAATTGTAGCTACATTAATAAAATATATTTTATTGTCAAAACTAATAACGAAGGAAAAATAAAATTTATACTAAAGGTTTTCAAATGTTTTATTTAATAAATTATAAAAAATCCAATATAAACAGAATGCGTAACTAAGTGATTGGATACATATATGACATCCCAGAAAGGTGTGGCAAAAATGCATTTCAGAAGCATTGACTGCTATTTTTTAATTCATTTAATCCATAAGCACACCCACATACCAAATGAACATATATTAATGTGTTTGAAAAAAAATAAATTAGTTTTTCTGAACTTAAAGATAATGACAGTATCATATAACAGTAAATTATTCTTGAAAAATATTCCAATTATAGCTAGCTTTTTACGCCTTTTTATTGTTAACTTAAATAAACAATCTATCAGAAAGACTTTGCCGATTTCATTTCGACACAACTATCACAATGTAAGTTGTATTATTGATTGCCTGGAAATTGACATACAAAAGCCTTCCAAAGCCCTTTTTCAAGCATTAACTTGGTCAGATTATAAGAAAGGTAATACTGTAAAGTATTTGATGTCATGTACGCCTAATGGTCTCATCAATTATATTTCTCCTGGTTTTGGGGGAAGAGCAAGTGATGTCTCTATTGTGGAAAATTGCAACTTTCTAGATTATCTAGATCCAGGTACTGTCATATTAGCTGATAAAGGATTCAAGCATGTGGAACAAACATTAAGTAAAAAAGGAATCAAACTGTTAAGGCCTCCTAGTGTAGCCTCTGGGTCAAAGTTATCTAAAGAAGAAGTACGGCAAACAAAAATTATTGCCAGTTTAAGGATTCATGTGGAAAGAGTCATAAGGCGTATAAGAGAGTTTAAAATGTTAAAGCAACACTGTCATTAATAAAAATTTCTTAAGAGTTGTAGGTTGTTGAATGTCTTCACATTGTTTAACAAGTTCCATTCTTCGGCGTTTGACAAATGTAGATAGTAAAGGACCAGCATCACACATTCTTTTAATGCGATCTGGCTGGCAATGAAATTTAGAAGGCCAAACTTTATCTTTCAAAATTAATTTCTGGCTGAAACCCATTTTGTACTGTAAGTAATTTGCCGTCATTTTCCATCTGTAACAAACAAACAAGTTAGTGGGGATCTTTTAGTATAATGCTTATTGAAATCATAAGACTCTGTAGCTACAATTTTTAACTAATATTATGGAAAACATCGGAAGTATTTGAAGTGAGTTGTAATAGACATTCTGTTAAAAACATTAGAGGTATTATTATAACCTCAAATCAATAACGAAAACATTTACATTCTTAATATCTTTACTTACATTGAAATGGTCTTCACAGAAGAAAATATTTGTACTATTCGCTATGTCATTAGGATCCCTCCGAGAAAGTTGCAACCACTTTCGCCGCACTTTGACATTCTTTGGAACACTACAAATAGTTTTTCCGGATTTTTCAACGACGTATTTGTACATTTTGGAACTGCACACCATTTGTAACTCATTTTATTACATAAATCACTGATAAAATGTAAATCCAATCGCACTTTTGTTTTTTGTTTACGACAAATGTATGCGGATGACATGTGCCACACAGGCAAGTGACGTCACAGACCCGATTGAGGCGCCATATTGTCAAAGTAGCGTTTGGCATGCTTTTTAAATATTGTTTTTTCAATTTGATATTTTTCAGCAAATATGTACCAGAATTAAAAAAAAAAACTTTTACTGGGTTCCTTAAACTCTACTGCATAATATAAAATGGATTTTGAAAACCTGTCAAATAGCCTATTAAAATATTCACTATTCTGGAACCCACTGGAATAGTCCGCGATGATGGCAAGAGATGGGGCTTAGTGTGGGCTGCCACTTGTGTCGACATTTTGGCTTTGTCACACTTCAGGGAAACAGCGCAAAAAGCGGGAGCTGCAGCTGAAAGCGCAGAGTCTAACAAGCAGCGCAAATACAATTAAATACTACGGGTTTGTGCCCTTTGCTGTGGAGACCTAGACCGGTAGAGTACAAGGGACAAAACTTTATTCGAAAATGCTGCCCCTTCTTTAATTCTCTGCTCCATATAAATGTGAAAGAAGCTTTGGTTTTGTGTCTTCTAGTAGTTCTAAGCTGCCCTTTTTTCTGTGATTTTTCTTTCGAGCAATTTGTTGCTTCGTCTTTTACTAGCAGTCATTCAAAATAAATTAAATAATGACTTGTCACAAATGCCTGTTTACGTGACTAAAGATATTTTGACTTATGTATGTTTGTCTCGCCTTCACGTTTATATTGTTGAACCGATTTTAATGAAGAATTTGAATTTTCGGGCACAAACATAATAGTTTTTATAATTTTAACGGATCTTTACACGATTTATCTTAGAGACATACTTTTCCCGACGTTACGAAAGAAGTTTGGCAAAATTGTTACACGTCCATATATATTTTACTGGCATGATTCGCCTTAATGCCTAACCCACTTGACTGATTTAAATCAGATTTAGCAGACATGGGTCCTTGGATGCCAGAGTTTAACAAGACGTCAACATCTATACATGACAAATGACCATACGGTCACCTGAATGGGTTTTTGACCGACTACTATATAACTCAGCAACGCCAGGTTCATACAGCTAGGAGGATTCAGTGAAAATCAGCGCTGCAGTCTGTTGTTTTTATTCATTCATTACAGCCCCTAGAGGAATACTGAGTCCTAGACCTCCACTCCAGAGAATTTATCTTACACTTACCACGCTGCACTGGCCAGGCTGGCGAATGTTTCATGTTAATTTTAATGACAATTTATTAAAGATTTCACAAGTTCGTATTAGTGTAGCGGGAATCTATAGTTTAACGTGCTCTCCGAGACACAGATACAGTGATAATGGTAATCTATGACAAAAGTACGTAAGAAAAGTATTTCTCATTGGGGCATGTACCAATAGGGTAGGAACTTTTCTTTAGAATTGGAAAGCGATCCGAGCTACCACCGTAATTTTATTTTATTAGTTTTTGTTTTCATTACAGCGTTTTCATTACAGCCCCTAGAACGCAGTTTCCTCGACTACTGAAGGAGATAGGACTTCCAGAACATATTTCTGAAGAATTTAGCCTACACTCGCCAAGCTGGCCAGACGCGTTCGTTCGTTAATGACAATTAACGGTTGCAGAAGTTGGTTAGTGGAACCCGCATCGACCGACGGCTTAACGCGCTCTCCCCCTTACGGGAAAGATGATGTATTTCACATTAGATTGTTACCTTTTTTTCGATTTTAAGGGAGGTGTTCTCACAACCTGGTCACCACCGTACGTTTAATTAATATATTCATTATACATTTATGTCGATAGGGATAACTATTGATATCATATATGTTGTGTATATATGTGAATTTATTTTTCTTTTTTTAATAAGTTAAAATTTATTTATTTCATACAAAACCTTAAATTAAATAAACTATATTACAACCAAATCCAAATTTAACCTAAAAAAAATCATAGAAAATAAAAATTAAATACTTTAAAAAAAATAGCTCCTCCAAATCGCTGTCTTGTGGCATGGTGCCCAATACACTAGCAGCATTTCCCCTTCGAATTAGGATACTTAATTTATGTGAAAATATATTAATGGTCTGTAGATATGAGTATATGCTTAATTTTGTAATTAGTTATTAAGTAATGTTTGTTTTCCAAAAAAATAAATCAGTCTCCAAATCTATCGATAGCAGTATCGAACAGCACTATAGTTGATTAATTAAGTGAGACAGCCCACACCGCCATGATAAATGGTGGCTTTTGGAAAAACCTCGTACACTCATCTACGGAATGTAAAATACATTTTCAAAAACATCAGATGAATAATCACAAATTCCCCCCCCTATAATTACGCACAGATTTTTAATCGTAGATTTTTCGTAGCTGTTAAGTGTTTCGAGGGCTTAATTTATCAAGTAAGAGTTTAGACATCTTAGAGATTTATTGGTTACCCAACCAAAAAAAGAGGAGTAAAATGGTGGATGGTGAGCGTCTTATTGTGCAATAAAATAAAAAAGGAGGCCTCCTTTGTAAACCAGTAATATAACTTATGACCTGTCGTCCTTTATTTATAAAACTAAAATTACTGACTTCTAACTATATACTTGAATGCTGTTTATTTGTAAAAAGCCACCTGGAACTTTTTAAAACTCTTGGGGATAAATGCAATTTTAAAACGCGTTATCCTAGTAGAATAAGTATTCCAGCTCATAAAAGTACTCAATATAGCCGAAATTGTTATGCAATGGCGACAAAGATATTTAATAACCTTCAAGTTACTATAAGGGAGCTGCCACTAAAACTGTTCAAATTAAGAGTCAAACAAATGCTGGTTAATAAATGTTTTTATTCGACAAAAGAATACCTAGACACTAAGCTCGACAAAGTCATGTGACTAAATAAATATTTGTATGCTAGAAATGGCGAAGCATGTGATATAATTACATATAATAATTTACATCCCTGTACCTACCATGTTTCTGACAAATAAATTATTTCATTTCATTAGTGTTCAGAGAACATTTCTGTTAAATTTATTCAGAATCGGTTCAATAGTGGCGTGCAACAAAACATACAGAGAGATGTACATTTTTTTTATAACATCAGCGTGCATTGTATTTTTAAAGAGTCGGTTTAATTTAATGTTCCAGCCAGTCGGCTTGCGGTTGCAGGCAAATTGCGTTTTAATTCACATCCCGGGTTTTAATTCTCATCCCGGGTTTTAATTCACATCCCGGGTTTTAATTCTCATCCCGGGTTTTAATTCTCATCCCGGGTTTTAATTCACATCCCGGGTTTTAATCCGGTTTCATTATAATTGTACCGGTATTTTACAGGGAATTTGTTCTGCGAATTAAATTAATGTTAATGAAATGTTACTAATTTAATATGTTAACAGTGGGTATGGTCCACAAATTTAAGTATAAAGGACCGCCTCCGTGGGCTAGTGGTAACAAACGTTGCCGTGAACTCGGGAGGTCGTGGGTTCGATTCCCACCGGGGGCAAGTTGTAAATTGTATAATTTGTCTCGGTCTGGGTGTTTATATGTATAATATGTATATATTTACAAAAAAAAAGGATAATATGTAGTTTATCAACCATCTAGTTTCCGTAACACAAGCCTCGTAGCTTACCACGGAAACTAGATGGCGCTGTTTGACCTGTCTGGAAATATTTATTATTTAACTACTGAACAAGGTGAAACGGTTTTTTCTGCCCTCACTTTTATATAGTTTATAAAGCATGTAGTATTTGCTTAAATAATTTACTTTCACTGGCTCGTCAACACACTCATACGCACTTTCCTGTTCTCCACACTCGTCGCGCGCCGCCTTCTGTCTGAAGTGACGTTCCAGTGTCATATACATACATAGTCCCATAAGTGTGCCCGATACAGTGTTGCCTTCATTATTATATAAACACTACAAAACACAACTAAGGTTAGGCGTAAGTCAAAGTATATTTTTATATAAATATCACTATGGCAAGCTTTCATTATTAGTTCTCATTGAAAGTAAAAATTGGCATTTGACATCATTGCAAATGGCACATACTTTCAACGAGAACAACAAATAGATGGTAGGCGGACTGATGGTTGGTAATTTGCCCAGTCTGTCGTGCCGGATAAACCCAGTAAAGTGTGTCCACACGTTTCAGGATCAGGCTTGAATTGGTATTGGGCACCATGCCACAAGACAGCGATTTGGAGGATCAATTTTTTTTTAGTAAGTATCAAATTTTTGACTGCCTCCGTGGTCCAGCCGTTAAGTCCGTGGATTTAGACTCGGAGGTGCCGGGTTCGATTCCTGGTACAGAACACAATAATATTTATTAATTTAAATTATTAACAGTTAATTAATATTTAATTCATTTGTGATATTTCTCGAGTTTGGTTACTAGAAACAGGAGTCATCAGGCTAAAAATATATATTTGGCATAATATCTATGTATACATATATACGTTTATTTATAAGTGTAATCTATGTAACAGTGTAAGTATCTATTAGTATGTATTGTGTGTAGTATATTAGGCATTGTTAAACTTGATATCGGCACACCCTTAATCTCACACTCTCCCAAAGGTTAGATGTTAGAAAATGCCTTGTAGGCATTAATCTTCGCCTTTGTACACTTATTTTGTGCAATAAAGAATTTAATAATAATAATAATTCACGTAAAACTATTACAGGCATATATGAAACGTCATGTATTTAATTCTTTTGAATGATTCTACTCCTGCTAGTAGAAGACTAAGCAGCAAAGTGGTCCAATAAGTAAGCTGTTGGCAGAAGACCAGCAGCTTTATAATTGTTAAATCTGACTTTAATTTGAAGTACAGCGTTACCCGGCTAAGTAAAGTAGGCTAAACGTGGACCAGTTATTTAAAAGAGTGGTTTCTCCCGCTGGGGATGACGGTCGTGATAGTACATTTCTACAAAGACTCGGGTAATGAACCTGAAACTCCCAAATCACGAAGGAACTAAGTAATTACAAAATAGATGCGTAGTTATAGAAAAGCGTGGTGGAGTTTGACTTATATTGCAGGGACCGAGGCATAGAATTCATTTTTTGGGTCGTCAACACGCTGGATCATAATTCAAATTCCTTCTCAGTCGTAGCTGTGACATTATGGAACAGCCTAACTCTTAGTATTCGTCAGGCACCCAACAGAAGTGTATTTAACAGACAAGTATATTCACACTTTTTAAAGATACAATACATTTTATTTTTCATTGTTGTTGTAATTTAGTCGTATAATATAAGTTATCGTTTTCTGTTAATGTATATACGTATATAATTTAAGTAGTTTATGTATGTATTATTTATGTAGTGTATGTATTATTATTATGTAGTTTAAGTATTAAAATCGTGTATTTATTTATAAGTACACAGTTAAAATTAATGTCAAAATTATTTTAATGTTCTTTATTTTATGTTTGTTTTATAAATCTATCATAATTAATACAATGTCCCGAAGGTTAATGGTAAGAGAATGCCGATCGGCATTACATACGCCTTTTGTTGTTAAAACAATAAAGTTTTTAACCATAAATACAATTCATACCGGGCCCGGTAGGTACAAAAACTGCGGCACGGAAGCCCCAACTTGTAGAAAACTATTAATACAATTTGTTTTTTGCTTTATGCAAGCTAAAATATGCTTTTTGTTATATAGTTATTGCTCTTAAGAATTTGTTTTGTTTTTACTAAAGCTACCAAAGTTTATCTATCTTAGTTGATAAGACAAGTTTAGTACATTAGGCTGCGTTATTAGTTTATTATTCTAATACTATGTTTTCAAATAGTTACATTAGTATTAGTAATTAACCTTCAGCAAGCAGGTCTTTCTCTTTACTTTGTATTAGTAATTAAATTACGGGCGACCTTTTAAATAATTTGACTATTTTCAAACTTTTTCTCGAAATCCTCTAAATCTAGGCATTTCATCAGCGCGTGGAAGATCATTTCTATCCTAAACTTAATTACTGAATACTAATGCTTGCTTAAACTTAATTAGTAACACTAATGTTACTATTCCGTTCATAAGTGATACTAACTAATTCTGTATTCAAAACTCGTGATTTTGCGACTGATTAAGACTGATTATTGTTGATTTGCTGGTTTTAAATAAATATTATTCCGTAACCTTGAATCATTGTATTTTCCTCCATTTACTTAAAGCAAATTTTCATAAAATACTTCAAAGGTTTCATCCTATAACATCAACCCGGCCGGGTTGAAAAACATACCGGGTTGCAATCTCTAGTTTGAACTCCAAACGACGCAAATACGACTCAATAAGTCGGGTGTATTTCTGGTCTTTAAGGTTCTTTGCAAAGCCCAGGCTTTACTTTACTTTAATCTACGTACAAAATTAGTTTCTAGGTAAATTCAAGGTACATAACCGATAAATTATATATTGAAAACTATCAATTTTCTTCTGCTACACCCGTTTATTACATATCTCAGTGATAAAGGTTTGGTAGAAAATGCATTTACGGCATTAAGCTCGCCTATATACCTGCACTTGTTTTGGTTTTGTATAATAAATACAATTAATATAATTATTAATATAAATGAAAAAAAATTGTATTTTACGTTTAAAACAAATTAAATAAATATAAAACAGTTTGCCCAGTGGTTTGATATAAGTAAATGATAGCCCCCTCGGTCGGTTCCGCGTGATTAATGAAAGCAGACCGGGTGCTGACATCTCACTGATTTATTTACAAATAAAACTACTAAATAATCATCTAATTATACTTGATCTTAAAGAATTTCAGTTAGTTTTAAAACAAATATTCACAGAAGAAATCATCAGGAATGGATAAGCTTTGCGCAGTGGAACTTGATGCGAGAGAAATTTCATCAAAATCATTGCGATTGCATCACTTACTGAAAGAATTAGGCCTAAGCATGTCTAACGTCAATATATTTATGGAACGAAAGTTCAACGGAATTAACGAAATCAGACAGTATTTAGTTAGGTAGGGAGAGGTGCAGAATGGTGTTGTTGCCACAATAAGAAAGGCTGTCCTTTTTAACACAGCCGAAGACACTGTTTTTCTCCTCTCCTCTCCACAAACAATAGTTCCCGCACACGCACAGTGAATCCATGGATAGCTAGGAATTTCATTTTTACATAGACTGGTATACAAACTGGTAACGAAAGCAATGGTGCTAGGATGCTGAACGAAATATATTATAAACACACTTTTTTACTTATTTTAATCAAATAAAAACATTCCGTATTATAGAACATATATCTTGAGAATTTACACTCGCCACGCTGGCCAGAAGGCTTGGCGAGGATATGATGTCATTTTTTAATGACAATTTATTAACAATTCCACAAGTTGGTATTGGTGGAACCGGGACCGTCGGTTAACGTGCTCTCCGAGGCACGGATACGGTGGTGTTGTAAATCTATGACAAATGTACGTAAGAAAAGTGTATTTCTCATTGGTACATGCCGGGTGGGTTTGAACCGACCTTAGTAGGATTTAAGGAACGCGTTCTTACAACCGAGCCACCATCTTACTTTTGTTTATTAATATAAAAATAAAAAACATAAATTTGTAAAATAAAATTAACCAATCATTCGAGTCATTGGTCATTAGTGTGGGCTACAGTATGACAAATTACAGTGCCCCAACATAATATGTAATTTGCTGACAATACTGTAATTGGTGGGACTATTATTGTATTAGTTCCAACTTGTCCCACAATATAGTTCTATTCAGTTTAATAACAACAATTTAGGCGTGGGTTGTGGAAATGTTGTGGAAATATGCGAATATAATTACATTACAACCTACATCTGATCCAATTTAGGTACATTTACCCACACAATGTAAAAGTCAAGATATATGTATTCACTTTAACCTTTTAAAGGCATTTGTGACACGTCCTTATTTTTATTTTTTAAAATAATTCTACTCTTGCTAATAGAAGACTAAGCAGCAAAGTGGTCCAAAGAATAAGCAGAAGACCCCTTCCTTGCGTCGTGTTTCTTTCTCCCGAAGAATTAGTGTGCATCTTGATGATAGCACGCCACCCGTTCCTGTCTTCGGCGGTATGCACAGCATCATGAACGATAGTATTTGTGGTAGAGCGAATTTGGCCGGACCAGCTTCGGCCTCTCGGTCTCTTTCTTTCCACCTGGCCAGAACAAACAGTTTTTCCAGGTTATCTCCTCATTGTCTGCCAATGTGTCCGAAGTACTGGAGTATTCGACGAAGACAATATGGTGGCTAGCCTACTCGATCTCTCTAGATCTTTTAAAATCGACAAGTTGATAAAGCAGAAGACCAACAAATTCCAATCACTTAATGTTTAATCTGACTAAGAAATAAATTTGAGAGAAAATCTCAGCTATTTCAGATTTTCAAAATTAAAAAAATACCTACATAAATGTGTAATTCAACATAAAATACATAAATATCTTTCATTTAAAAATTAACCTAAATACTGAGAATGCAACACCTGATTACGGGCGTAACGCATGTCCTCATCTCATCTCCCCGCTCAACCAGCCCCTTAGTGTGCGGACCGACACACGTGCCACTACTAGAACGACCACCGGACATGCCACATCATGAGAAGTGTTCAGGACACTGACAACGACTTTCGAGGTACACACAATCAACATTTCTTCCAACGTACTCAAAGTATATGTTATAGTGCAATTCCGTTGGCAATACAATAATATATGAAATAACAAATATAAAGATAATGCCTAAATGTCAATAAATGATTTAATTTATATTTCTCGACTTTGGTACGCTAGAGATATAGACGAGCTTGCCACTTGGCATGATGTGCCTATGGTAAAGTTGGCTAAATGTGAATCCGTGAGAGAGAAAAGAGAGAAAGCGTGATTTCTAACTACCCCGGATGATACGGTCGTGATGATACTTTACCCGTAGTATCGTGAGTTAATTTTGTTTAACGGCATTGTATTTTAATCAGCGCAAAACTTTAAATTTATCTCAGTTTAATTTTGGATCGTTTGGAAAAATCCGAGTAAAGATTAAAATCACTATAACAAACATAAAGAAGGGGGGAAACATCGCGGGCACAAACAGAAATAGCCTAAATAACAAGTTGTCGCTAATGTGCAGGCGTGGTTTCCGTTCGATTCACGGTCACATCATTCTAAGCGATGATGCAGCAAGTGAAGCTGGTGTGTGCAGTGGTGGGGCTGATGGGGGTTGGCGGGTTGGCGGTCGAGGACTGGTGGAGGGATGCCGTGTATTATAGACTGCAAGTGGATTCCTTTAAGGATAACGATGGAGATGGACTGGGAGATCTTATAGGTAAATAATATGTATTTAGTACTGTAACTGGTACGTGTAGATTACGGAGTTATATTTGATTTTTTAAATTCGGAATAGGATTGTCATGAATATGACAAAGACATAGTCGAGGGTGTTTGTTTTGGAGAAAAGAGAGAACCGGGAGCTCGGACCAAGAGAGACAGAGAGAGCATTAGGATTACAAAGATAATACCAGCTAAATATAGAGTCAATCGCGTAAAAGTGTCCCGCGTAGTAAAGTGTGTAGTTTTTATAAATATGTAATTTATTAATACATAAAAAAGATTAAATTAATTTAGTGCTTTTTAATACAAAACAGCTTTATAGTACTGAGCACGACATGTGTGTAAAATGTAGACATCAGTCAGGGAAGCAGAGAAACAGACTTCAAAATTATTAAGTTGAAATGGCAATGGGCTGGACACGTCTGTCGTAGAACCGAATGGTATAAAATCATTCTGGAGTCTAGACCTTGTACGAGTATGGGGGCTAAATAATTGTGGCAGAAGATCGTGTGGAATGGCGAGGAGGTGTGGAATCCAGAAGTGGAGAAACTCAGGCTGATCTTAATAATGACGACATGTGATCTTGTGACCCTGATTGTTATGGGAGGACACACAAGCTCCGAGAGGATTATTCTGTACTTACGTGGGAATAGTGGCTACGGAATGGGGGTGAATAATCTGTTATTTGCGTGTGGTTCGGTTGCAGAACAAAGAAGGGATGAGGTTATAGAGCTCTTTAGGACACTGGTCGTGATATAGCTTGTAAACACGGTCAGATTACCCACGTGTTGTGAGGCTGCAGAGCTTTAGACATCGTCCATTATCCAAATCGCCTGCCTTAGCAGAAGAAATCTTAGCAATTAATTAGGAGGAGGATTCAAAAATAATTTCAAAATGTGTGGCATTTAGCTTGCTGAGGCTAAATTACTTTTGCACGTTTAAGAATGGGACAAAGATTTATTTATTTAGTTATTTAAAAACTTTATTGTAATTTACAATCGGCGAACATAATGCCGGGCATTCTCTGACCGTTGACCATTGGGACAAATGAGATTTCTTTATTAGATCGTTAGTTACTTACTCATCATTAAATTTATATCAATTAATAAAATTAAAATAATTGCAAAATCTAAAATAAAATTAATATTACTTATATAAATCCTGTCCGCGTGGAATGGTGGCAAGAAGGCTGGATGCATTTCCCCGCTAAATTACAATACTGATTCGTTAGGCGAAAGAAGGGCTAGCTCCCAGCCAGCCACCGGAGGAGACAAGACAACGTGGTGTAATGTAAAAACTTTTTGGCGATTTTTATTTGGCCTTAATTTCACGGACCCAGAGTTTCTACAGTAAAACGGCACAAATATGTAATCTTTTAATGTGGATACATACTTGGGTCGCTTTCCGGACTCCGCAATTTGAGATTCGACGCGGGGAGGGTCTCTTGCCATCATTTCGTATTTCTACAGCTGGCTCCAGAAGAGCTGGAACCTAGCCACCTAGAGCCCTTTTAATAGTATCATTAAGGGAGCCGTGACGGGAATATCTGCCTGCACTATTGGGACAGCATAACCCATGAACCATGAAGACGGTCGACCACCTTTCCACACGGACATTGATGTACGATATATAATGGTACCCCCAACCGAAGGCCGACGGCGATACGAAAACTGAAATTTTCATTAAATCTGATTTAACCCTAAACTATTTACATACATACATATCTTCACGTCAGATCCCTTGCGGGGTAGGCAGAGACAATTGAGCGCCATTTGACACGATCACAACATACCTCTTTCGCTTCGTCGACATTCATTAACCTCTTCATACATGCTCTTTGGTTACGAAGACTTTTTAATGCACCTTCAGTCAATGTTTTATTTATTTGATCGTGATATGTGAGTCTCGATCTGCCAGGGCCTCTTTCACCCACAACTTTCGTATTATATATCTGGTTCGTCAATCTTTCATCGCTCATCCTATCAACATGTCCGAACCATCGTAGTAGTACCAGTGTAGTTCGACATTACGTATGCGGTTCGCCAAAGTGACGCCACATATCCGCCGCAACGACCGCATTTCTACTGCATTAACCCTACTCTCATGCGTATTCTGCCGTATCTACGTTTCGCTTCCATACATCAGTGTTGGTACCAACATGGCATGGTGTATGGCGAGCCGAGCTTTGTCACTGAAGTCACATTTCGACTGCCGATCAATGACCCTAAACTATTTATTAACTAAATATGTACTCTGACCATTTTGCCGTTATATCTGACAAAAATAATATAGCCGTTAATCTTGGAAAATCTGTGTTTGGCAATTTGAAGAGGTAATCCCGCAATTCCAGTCGCTCTTTATTTAAACGTGTTCTTAAATTTATATGTCTCAGAATTTATGAAATTTGAAATGAGCCATAAATAAGGCTTCGAAGCTGTAAAATGCTAATAAAATTTGCTTCTTTCACTTTTATATTCTCAGATTTTTTAAATATAAAGAAATTTTATATCCAATTTGGAGTTTTACAAATTATATTGTTGCATCACTACAGTCCCTATAACACATTGTCCTAGAAGAATAAATGGAGAATGTGGCCTAAGCTGGCCACGCTGACTAATCAGGTTGGATTCTGTTTATAAGTATTATTCTTGTTTGATTATCTATTATTGGCCCAAGTATGTATCCATATTAAAAGATTACATATTAAATATTGGCAAAAAGTTTTTACATTACGTCTTGTCGTCTCCTCCGGTGACTGGCTGGGAGCTGGCTCTTCTTTTTCCCAACGAATCAGTATTGCAATTCAGCGGGGAAATGCATCCAGCCTTCTTGCCACCATTCGACGCGGACGGGACTTATATCCGTTATATTAAATTTATTTTAGATTTTGCAATTATTTTTATTTTATTTTATAAAGTAAGTACTACTGGAAGGTTTTAATAAGTTTGTTTTAGTTAGTTCCTTGTTACCAAATAATGGGCATATGGTATATGATCATCCGAGCACTACATGTGACCTCATGGATTACGATGACGAACTTATTAACAGCTAGTTGACAACGCTATGGCTAAAAGTGCAATAAACAGTCTACTATTATAATTGACAAAGATAATTGGCGCTCAACCGTTTCTACCTACATTACAGCCCCTAGAACACAGCGTCCTAGACCTCCACTGTTGAAGATGGGCCTTCCAGAACATACTCGTAAATCTGGAGAATTTGGCCTACACTCACCATGCTGGCCAAACAGCTTGGCGAGGATATGATGTCAATTTTTTATGACAATTTAGTAACGATTCCACAAGTTAGTATTAGTGGAACCGGGACCGACGGCTTAACGTGTTCTCCGAGGCACGGGAACGGTGGTTGTAAATCTATGACAAATCTACGTAAGAAAAGTGTATTTCTCATTGGTACATGCCTGAGGGGGTTTGAACCGACCTTTGCAGGATTTAAGGAACGTGTTCTTACAACCGAGCCATCACGGCGTTGTTTCTACCTACCACGCAAACAAAACCTAAAAATAACTAATATTTCAGGAGCCACAAAGCAATTAAGTTACGTTCGAGCACTAGGAGCAGATGCGGTGATATTGTCTCCTATATCAGCGAGGAGCACAGACTGTACCAAGCCAGGCCTTCTCCATCATACCGATCTAGATCCCCGGTATGGGACGCTGGCTGACTTCGCTGCACTCTTGGAAAAAGCTAAGAAACTAGGTAATTCTATAAATTGAGGGTATTGTGCAGACACGTGGACACTGACTGACAGTGGGTCTGGTCCACAAATTCAAGATTCGAAACGTAGATATTCGGTAGAGAACCAAATTTACTAACATAGCATTCAAAATTGGTAAACTGAAGTGGCAATGGGTCGAATATTTCTGCTTCAGAACCGACGACCGATGGGGCAAGCGGATTCTAGAATGAAGACGACGCAGAGTGGGTCGATCCCCCACCAGATGGACGGATGACCTAAAGAAGGTCGTTGAAGGAGGTTGGATAAGGGTTTTAAAAGAGCACATGCATTGACAAGACTTTGGGGAGGCCTACATCCAGCAGTGCATAGACACAGGCTAATGATGTTGATGAGAGTATTGTCTACTAGAAGATTTATTTGAGATATTTTATTTTGTTTTACGTGTGTCAAACTACGAGTAGTTAACTATACTTGACAGATGTGGACAAATTTCAATAAAGGCCTTATGTATAATAATAACTACTTTAAATATCAATAAGTTATACGGTGTAGTCAGACTACTGATGATCAGGAACGGGTTCAAGACTCAGCACTAAATCTTGGTGCTAGCAATATCTTTGCACCACTTACTGAAAGAGTAGGACCTAAGCAGTTCTGCCGTAAATTAACTAAAGCCAATAAGCATTAGATGAATGATACGGTATTTGGTTTGGGTAGGTAGAGGATCAATAAAATAAGACTTTTGGAAACCAGCCAGTTTCAAGCCCAAGACAATGTTCTCCTCCTTTCTTCCCCGCATTCAATAGACCCGAGTGGTGGTGAATTCATGAAATGCTAAGAAATTTGTATTCTTTATAAAAGTAATAAAATTATAATTTTTTGACAGAAATCAAGGTAGTAATTGAGTTGCCGCTAAATACAGTGAGCACAGCATCAGAGTGGTTCGTAGAGAGTGATAAGTCATCCAGTGGACTTGAACACTTCATGATGTGGGCTGATGAGAAACCAACAGAGGTAATGTTATGGTTTTGTAATGAGGTCTAGGCAATGACGTGACGCAAGCTTAATATTAATCAAGATGCATAGGTATAAGTATAGCGGTAGCAACTAATGACTGATATCTAGTTACAGCTTTACCGACTGTGAATGGTGGACCTTTTCAGCTAAGCTTACTCATGGACCGCTTTGCTGCTTAGTAATTACCTGTTTACGTAAATTTTAACTATCACTGGGCTAATTACTATTATCAGTCCACTTGCAACCGACCTGAATCTAAAACGATTAAGTAGTTTTTACGCAATTAACGCACACTTCTCTCTTTGCTAGAAATAAACAAATATAACTTAATAATCTTAATGTTACAGACAATACCAGGAATTGAATGGATTGCAATCGGTGATAAACACTATGCTTCTCGTGACCAAGAAGCTTTGGTGAACTTATGCTGCGACGGTGTGAAGGCAGCTCTAAGCACCATGCAATGTGCTTGGCTAAGACGAGGACTGGCTGGTGTACTCATCAACCCTGATTTTGAACAAGACAACAATTGTGCAGGCAATTTAATGCGCCATATGTCAGCTGCTGCAGTGGAGTGTGCTCGGACTTCGAATCTTGAAACACCGTAAGTAGTCTATGTAAGTAGGCTAGCCTTGTTACATCTTACATAGATGTCGGTGCATTACACGCCCTGCGTCACGTCGTGTCAACGCATTCGGTTTAGGGCATTTAAATCGGCGGTGAGATCTTCTAATGTGCTATCTGATATTCAAATAGTCATATAGAGTTTTTATATATCCGCAACAACAAAGAGAAAGAAAGGAGCAATGAGAGAAGAATGCATATGAAAGAGGACTTTTTAAATCCAGTATCTCGGTCATAGAGAAGATAAAGTAAGCTTTAAATAGAAAAAGATTACTACACCGTTAAGAACTTCAAGATAATAAATAGCATAAGACTATTGACATTTGTTTATTGTTGCAATTTATTATTTTTTATTGAACTATGCATTTAACTGGAGAATGTTGGGCATATCATGGACGGAGTTACGAACACACAAATCCATACTGGAGGAACTGGGGATCAGACAACGCCTTTCCTCGACTATACAATTACGCATTCTCACTTTCTTCGGACACGTGTCACGGCGTGGAGAAACATCCATCGAGCGCTTGGTACTCCAGGTAAAAGTCGTTGGCAAGAGGAGGCGTGGTAGGTCTCCGATGAGATGGACCGACCAGGTGAAGGTTGCAATAGATCATACCCTACATGAGTGCACTAGGAAAGCCGGGGTCCGAAAGGAGTGGCGACGGCTTGTTAAGCGTGCCACTAGCACTCCAATGGCGACCACGATCACTTTGCCAAGAGTGTAGCGACTAAGAAGAAGAAGAATGCATTTGACATAAATTATAATTAGTTATAGGTATAAGCATAGCTGGGCACCGTTAATCAAATAGTTAACTTCGTTAATCGTTAATCCGTTACAAAAAAAGTTAGCTTCGTTAAACGTTAAAGCGTTACATTTCGGAAGAATTAACGAAAGTTAATGTTAATCGTTAATCCGTTAATATGTGTAAAATTCCATTTTTATATCGTTGCGTTAGTGAACTTATAAAATCTGTTGGTTTAGGTTCTGGAAGTTAACAGGTTAATATATAATATTGTCAGAATGAGTTCTCTTTTTTGTCTTGCCTCGGTTAGTACGTATTGTGACTCATGTACCCTTCTTACATGTTGTTTCAAATTATTCAGGCTTGATACATGAACTTTTATTTTGGTGTCTTTCGGCAAGCAACGCTTACAAGCAAAAAGTATTTGATGGCCCGATCTGGATACAAATTCCACATACTCAGCCGCATACGCAGTTTTCTTACTCGCACGCGCCGGCAAAATATATCTAGTTTTGTTTTTGTCTCACGCGCCGCCGCGCCTGGCACTTGTCGTTTCATACTTGTCTGAACCTGTTTTTCACGCCACACTGCGGTGCCGTGCGGTAAATAGTGGCATTGGATTAACGATTAACGGACTTCTGCATATTAACGGAAGTTAACGTGTCCGTTAACATTTTTAAAAGTTAACTTAAAAGTTAACCCGTTAATCAAAATGTTAACTTCGTTAATTAACGATTAACGGATTAACGAGTTAATGCCCAGCTGTGGGTATAAGGTAACACTGACAAGGTATTTTTACAACCGCATTAAAGTTTAAATGATAATATTATTTGTTTCTTCATCATAACTCATCTGCCAGTTTAGTTCTTTGCTTCGTAAATAACACTCTCCATGCACGATATATAAGTAGGTAGTTAATTAAATATTATAATAGTTGTACCAAATAAATTTATGAAATCATGGACTTAACCAATTTCCGAACGTACAGTGACAAAATGAAGAAAAGAATAAGCTCGTCCTTTCCTTAACTACCTCCGTGGTCTAGCGGTTAAGTCTGTGGATTTAGACTCGGAGATACCGGGTTCGATTCCTGGTCGGGATACATAAATATATTTAATTATTATTTAATTTATTTGTGATATTTCTCGAGTTTGGTACGCTTGAGACATCGACGAGCTTGCCATTTGTTGTTTGGCCTATAGTAAAGTTGTCTAAATGTGAAACCGTTTATTTATAAGCGTGGTTTCTGATCACCCTGAAAGGGAAACGTCGTGAAGATACTTCATCTTCTTCACAATAATCCTCATGCTCAGGGATGAGCCCGTCTGAAACGTGTTATTCATCTGATAGAGCCTTTGTCGTTAAATATTTTCGGTAATTTCAAAATCCAGTTTATAATCAAAAAGTACACAAAATGTTTGTTTAAATTGTCTTCAGACAATAGCGACAGCTTTATACTCCTTCTTCATGATAAATTACGTAATTATCTACATCTTAATGATCCTCCTTAATTCACAATTTTAAGAATTTACTTCTCGTGTTTAGCAACTAAGATGCTATCCCAACCATTAGGTATTAGTTGCTTAATTAGGTGACTTTAGAAGGAATTGTTTCCACTTAATATAACTTTTCTAAAGTCTGGTCAATAAGTAAAGTAGGAGGTGATCAGAAACGACGACTTTAAGAAGCGGATTCACAGAGTTGTTCAAATAGCCAACTTAACTATAAGACAAGTGGCAAGCTCGTCGATGTCTCTAGCGTATCACTCGAGAAATATCACAAAAATAATATATTAATAGTATATCATTCTAAATCCACGAACTTAACCGGTAGACCAAGCAGTTGTAATCGGATATTTATGTTTTATATTTCGCTCATGATCGATAGGTGAAGTGGCTTTTTGATGTACGGTTTGTATTGTACATTTTGATCATTAAGTGCCCATTCGTAAGTTCCCAGTAACATATTTAATAAACTAAATTAAAATCGATTCAGTAGTATTGGCGTAAAACCAAAACAAATAAGGATATTATCGTATATGATATTAGTACGAACACCTTGCAGAAGGCCACCAATGAATGGTGCGCCAACAAAATATCCACGAATAGTATTACTTCATAATGGTTTAATGGAGAAATACTATTGGTGGATTCAGTCCTCACACACGCTCATTTGCTTCGTTATGTTGGAAAATAATCTTAGAATAACGTGACATTTTTTAAAAATATTTAAGCACTTTTCAAAAATCGGTGTATTTTTAAATTACAGTGTTATCCTGGTAGAAAGCAGTCTCGACCCTGAGAATGCTTCTCTGTACTACTCTGAAGGTGCTAAGAGCGTGCTTAGCGATGCTTTGTCAGGAGTTATGAAGAAAACTGCGGCTGAACTGGCTTTAAGCATTTATAGCGAAACTTTATTTGCACCGTACGAACTTAAACCTACTTGGATGGTAAGGGACTTTAGAAGATACACCTACAATAGACAGGAATGTTATTCACTAAACACGATACGTGTGACTTAGCATCCACCTGATCATAAGCTTAACTGAAGGTCCAAGAATACGACTAACATATTTTAGTCACTGGCGATAATAATTATTATCATTTCCTACCAGCTAACTTTTGTGAGATATAACCAATTGCTTATTGTAATAAATCACACCTCCCACAATCACCCCGCCAATACGTCTGGCCATGCAGAGTGGCGAGTGTAGGCCAAATTCCCCAGAAATTTCTGGAAGGCCCATCTCCGACAGTGGAGGTTCAAGGGGCTATAATGATAAACTATCTTGACAAACAAGACAGTTTTATTTAGGATGTTGATAAAGATAATTCCTTACTTCCAGACAAGCCGAATTATGTCTGGTCGGACAACAACTCGTTTCGGTGCAGACATGGTGGACACCATCAACTTGCTAGCTCTAATCCTTCCTGGAGCAGCAATAATTCAGCAGGGAGACGAATTAGGAGCAGCTGATGGACTGCTAGAGTTAATAGGACCTTCGGAAAAATGCTGGCCGAAGAAACCTCTTCCAGCTTTAGCCCCGTTTCCCTGGGATGATTCTACTAATGCTGGTTTCAGCATTGAAGAGCCCTGGATGCCAGTGACTCCAAATTATAGATACGCAAATGCCAAGATTCAGTTTTCAAGTGATACAAGTCATGCTGGTGTTGTAAGGTTGGGAGCAGCTATGAGGAAATCTCCTGCATTTGGATCTCACGTAGAGGTGAGATAAAGATATTTAAGTTTTTTATTTTTATTTTACCGGTTCTTTACGCGACCTCTACTGTTTGTAATCTTCATTTCTGATGTCAGATACTGTTTCAAACATAGCAATTACACCTTGTTTGCAGACGACATGAAGGTTTATAGAACGATTGAGAATGTGTCCGAGGTGAGTCTTCTCCAGGAGGACCTAGCTAGACTAGAGGAGTACTGTGTTCGTAACAAATTGGAACTTAATGTCACCAAATGCTATCTAATGTCATTTACCCGTAAGTCTAATATCATTGAAGGTAATTACACTCTGAAAAATACGCGACTGTCAAGAGTCAGCCAAATAAAAGATCTTGGTGTAATACATGATAATAAACTTCTTTTTGACCTACACATCGATAATATTGTTGCAAAAGCTAGTAGGGCCCTCGGATTTATAATGAGGTCATGTAAGCCCTTTAAGTATATGAAGACGTTAAAAGTTTTGTACTGCGCTTATGCCCGTAGTCATCTTGAATATTGTTCACAAATATGGAATCCCTGTTATCAGGTCTATATATTGAGACTTGAGAATATCCAAAAAAGATTCATTCGTCATCTCAGATATAAATTTAAGCTACCTAATCGCCCATATGATACTATGTGTCACAACTTACATCTTCTTCCATTGGAAGTTCGACGCAACATCACTGATGTTGCATATTTAATAAATGTAGCAAATGGTACAGTCGATAGTCCTGAGTTGCTGGCTTGTTTGGGTTTACGAATACCTAGGTTTAATCTTCGATGTCCCCCACTCTTGTTCGTACCATATGCTAGTACCAGGTATAGACAGAACAGTTATTTATTAAGAACATGTAACAACTATAATATTCTTGCGGAAGATTTGGACATAGACATGTTTAACTCCAAAGCAACATATATTAGACGTCTAATGACGCTTCATTACGTTGAATCGATCATCGGCAGCAATCCCTAATGAGTGATTTGTTTTTTCATTATCAACTTACTTATGGTTCTCTTGCTCTTTATTACTTAACTTTAAATTTATATGTGAAAACCTTTAATAGTTCTTAGTGAATTTACTGCATAATATTTACTATAATATTGTCAACTGTTGGTTTTCCAAAATGAATAAAAAAAAAAAAAAAAAAATTTACCTTAGGGACATACTTCTTCTGAAATTTTGGCCAAGTTTCATTTACTGCATTCAGAAAGTGTGGGAAGATCGTTACAATATTTTTTTTTCCTAAAAAAATAAAATTAATATCTTAAAATCCTAAAAAAATCGGTTCGAACCCTCGCATATACACTTTTTGTTATTGCAAATGAGAAGGCGTGGATAAATGCAAAATTATATAAAATAAAATAAAAACAAACAACATACAGCCGAATTGAGAACCTCCTCGATCTTTGTAGTCGGTTAATAAACATAAAACAGAAAATCGGTATAAACAAAATGACAACGATATATGACCGACAGATAACCACAGACTAGGGTATCTTATTTATTTATTCAATCAACAAATGTACAATCATATTTATAATATAACTAAAACTAACACATGGTTATTGCCCTTTTCATTACAGACCATTACAGCATGCAGTAATCATAACGTCTTTTAATATACATTAAAATTATAGAAAAAAAAGATATTATATAAAAGTAAATTAAGTTAAACCTAAAAACGAAAAGTGCAGGAAAATAAAAAATAAATCTTAAAATAACAATAACACGCTATAATAATAATAATACCTGCCTCTGTGGTCTAGCGGTTAAGTCCGTGGATTAAGACTCGGAGGTATACCGGGTTACACAAAAATATTTATCAATCTAAATAAATACATTTAATTAATATTTAATTTGTTTGTGATATTTCTTGAGTTTGGTACGCTGGAGACATCGACGTGCTTGCCACTTGTCATGATTGGCCGGCAGTAAAGTTGATACTTTACTTTCTTACCCTAATCCTACCTAAACACATTTAACAATGACTAAGCAACAATTCTGTGGCCAGTGACTCGTCAGCAAACTGGATGCTTAGTATCCATATAAGTTATCGAAGCCTCCAGTTAATACTAAACTTAAACATCTTCTGTCTTCTGCAAGGATCAGATCTCAACCGATTACATAACATAATCATAACTGACATTGACATTTATATTTTTATATTTGTGTCTGTCTTAGCTTATAGTGTGACAATGCCTATCTACAGCAGCTATAATGTTAAGCGTTATTCTGAATTTATAATTTTGTTATTTTTATTGTTTCTCTTTCCAAATGATGGTTATCATGTACTGCTCCTGATTCACCAATATGTACTATAAAATGATATTGTTTTATTTCAATATTGTAAAAATTGACGTGTAAAAGTGCAGAATACATCTCTTTTTGTCCTATGCCTACTTGCAAAATAAACGAATTGAATTGAATTTAATCAGTCTAGCTTTATGTAAAGGCTTCGTCATAACATCTGGTTACCGCAACTTTGCCTACATATAAATTGTCATTAAAAATTGACATCTGACCCTCGCCAACATGTCTGGACAGTGGCGAGTGTAGGTCTAATTCTCCAGAAATATCTTATTTGTGTTAGGGAAGTGATTTGTATTAAATATTCTGTATATTGTGCTAGCGACTTAACAATCCAACCGCCCAATTAATTCCCTATAAATATTTGATGTGGACCCAATAAAGTCCAAGGCTAGCATGAATAGTAAATAGCTCTATTCGGAACAGCTTTAAGTGGAAACCAATGATCATGAAGAGGTAGATGTAGTACTCGTATGCATAATAGCTTAGATCAGAGACAACGCAGTCTTCTAATCTGAAGATTACGGTTCGGTTCTGCCTTTTTGTATACTAGCACTACAAGTGACCTTGCGACCACCTGATGGTACTTACCACACGAGGTCTATAAATGTTAGCAACTGCAATCAGACACTCATGACTGACATCAGTCCCTAACACTATGCCGGCCTGATCCCGAAACGTGTGGATACATTTTACTAGGTTTATCGGAACGAACGGTGGATACTTCCCCGCCCTGAAGACTGGGAAATTTACCAGCATCAGTCCGCCTAGTACCTACTCGTGTTTGTTGTTCTCGTTGAAAGTATGTGCCATTTGCAATGATGTCAAATGCCTGTTTTTACTTTTAAGGAGAACTAATATTGTAAGCTTGCCATGGTGATATATAAATATAACACCGCTTGAAACAATACTTACTATTATATATATATTAGTTTGTGTGTACGAGTACCAGTGTATAATACAATTGTCTTACGTAGATTTGTTATGGATCACAATACTGTTTCCGTAAGGAAGAACACGACACGTTCCGGTTTCACAAACACTAATGTATATTTGCGATAGCGAAAAAATATGTTAACAAACAACTGTCAAAATAAAATAGTTATAGCTATCGGATTTATGATAAAAACATTTCTGTGTATTAAAGTATCATCACGGCCGTTTCCCTCCCGGGATGGTCAGAAACTATGCTTATAAATAAGCGGATTCACACTTAGCCAACTTTACTATAGGCCAATCATGACAAGTAGGAAGCTCGTCGATGTCTCCAGCGTACCAAACTCGAGAAATATCACAAAGAAAATATATACATTAATAAATATGTTTGTGTCCCGACCAGGAATCGAACCCGGTACTTCTGTGTATTAAATATTAATTAATCTAATAGGTAAAATACATATCCAAGTAATAAATCAGCTACATCTGAATGATAAATATGATGAATATATTAAAGTATTTTTAAATGAGATTTTTTTTTTATAATCACTTAAAAGATCTATGCTTTCGCAACTTTACATGTTATTGTTATGATAACAATTTGCGGTGAATATTTGGTTTTTAAATCAGTCGGGTATCTCTGCAATACATAATCTCGAAGTCGCTTTGGCACGCGCTGTTATGATCATATAATAGTTTTAATTACTTTCACAGTTTATACATTATTCTTATATATATATATATATATATATAATGAACAGTTTTAGAACCATTTGTTTTCTTGTTTACATAATATTTTCTGCTATCTTGAATAAGGTATAGCTTGTGTATTGTTAAGAAATTGTAAAAATACATCTGAGGCGAGGGTGCCAACTTAATCAGCCAGGGGCAACTGTAGAGAGAGTTCTAGAACTTTGTCATTCAAAGGCTATAATGATATATAATTTAATGACTATATGTTTTTTATTATTGTATGATGCGCTATCCCTTTTAACAACATCTTTGGTCTATTGCAGATAACGCGTCTTGAAAACGCAATATCAGTTCTCAGATGGGGCGATACTGGGTCGTTGCTCTTGGTATGCAATCTCGGGACTAACCCTACAGAGGCCCAGCCTTCTAGGATTCCAGGAATAGCTCCAGAAATGACTGTAGCAGCCAGTTCTGCCACATCCAACTACGCAGCAGAAAGTCATATACTTACTGATAAGATTATGAAACTAAATCCTGGAGAAGCAGTGTTGTTAGCAGGTGCTCCAAGACATTGCGGGGGTCCAGGACCAGTTGATAAAATAGCTACGAAACTTGCTGATGGCTGGCAGAAAATTAATAAGTATTTTGGTAGTTTGTGATTGTGATTATTGTTTTATAATAAACTTATAAAATACTATACAAAAATTAATGGCTATTTATGTGTGAGATCGATCCGAAGGTCTAGCACACACTATGCTTTCACAAAGAAAGCGGACTTAATATATTTACAAACAAATATAATCAAATAAAAAAAAATGACAAAATGACTGGTTACAACAGTTAACTTACCAGAAAACTGAAAATATTTTTGTTGTCCAAAATTAATTAGAGTGGCATATTCTACAAATATACAGAAGTACTTAGGTGTTATTAAAATACTTTATGCAAATATAATTTTAATTTTTTTCTTTACTAAACTTACCCATTTCATAATTAAATTTGCTACAGTGTTTATTTTTTCATCTGTATCTGAATTAATATTTCTCTTAAAAATAATATGATTTATTTCATTCAAAGATAAACATTTTTATTCGAAGTTAATTAGTACATTAAATATAAATTAAAAGCTAACTAAATAATTAAATTAATAATGAACTTAACTATAAATAAAAAATGTCCTCTAGAGACGTCCCATCCGAGATAATCCCAAGGAGACTGGCAACATTTCCCCTCTGTATAGCGAAGCTAATACGTTGGCAGAAATAATTGCCAGCCTTCAGACCTTTCTGTCAGCCGCTTTGACAACTCCTTGGCCAAGCCGCTGACAGTCCCCATGGGCCCATCGTCTCGACCCCAAACGGCGCAAATTCGTAACCGATACCAAGGTTGGCGTATTTGCGCAATTTGAGGTTCTCCGCAGAAAACGCTGCTCTTCCCGCACCTGACGAGGTCGCCTGGATGTGAGATAGAGCTAATGTGTCTACAGACGTCGCATCCCACACCAGAGACCTGCCAAGTTTCCACGGCTCAACATTCATTCCGTCGGGTCTCTTGCCATCGCTCCGCACAATCCCAGATGGTTCTAATATTGCGGGTACCCCAGCAGTGACAAGAGCCCTTCGGATGATGTCGTTGAGAGCCGCGTGACGAGGAATGCGGCCAGCACTTCTAGCACAAGAAAGCCCGTGGTGTCCGAGATGATCGACTGGTTCTCCGCATCGACACTGGTGCGGGTGGACAGTCCGAGCTCCGAGACGAAGGCACACCGCATATTTCTCTTTGTAACTTACTACTAGGACACAGTCGAACTAGTCTTGCAGTCAGGATTTTAACTATTTGTCGTACATAACTGTTCCCTAAGTTAAATTCATGGCGAGACTGCCAACAAAAAATAATCAAAAAACCTACATTATGTGTATTAAATTATTTATTAAATTGTTGTCGACTGTTTACGCGTTTAACCGTTGAATAAATGACATTATCCATTTCGTACTACTGGTGCTGTGTAGAACTCACCAGTAGTACTGTTAAAAAAATTGCAAATAGTAGTTTCGATAAGACTATAGTAAAGTAAAGTATCATCACGACCGTTTCCCTTTCGGGGTGGTCAGAAACCACGCTTATAAAGAAGCGGATTCACATTTAGCCAACTTTACTATAGGCCAATCATGATAAGTGGCAAGCTCATCGATAAGACTATATTATATTTATTTTACTATACAGGGTGGATTTTTGTTTTGTAGTTTTTTGTAACGTAGCTTGGACGAATATGCTCAACCTAGCTTTTAAGACGAATCGTCAGCTTAGTCAATGCGATAGTGAAAACGATTGTGGTTCGCCTCACCCCGCTGATTCACCCCAAAGCTAATGTGAATTGGGACAAGCTAGTTTTTGAAGTGTTTGTAATTTATTATTAAATAACTAGACACAAAATGCATCGGGATTGGAAAATTTGATCATGGGAACCACTTTAATCACAAAGTTATTAAAAAACGTTGAAAATTTATGTTGAATTTATAAAGTGACCCGATTGATTTATTTATTTACTTATGAGGGTCCCCAACAGTGACAGCTACAATACATACATGGACTTTTACTTACGAGTATAATTAAGATCTAAACTAGATGATGCACCAATTACAGGCAACCACCACATGATGTTACAGTATCTATTAATTAGGCATTTGAATATCCAAAATAAAAACACAATACAATTACAATAACAATTGACCAAATATAAGTTAAAACAAACACAATATACCATGATGCAACCCCAAGTGTTTAGCTGACCAAACATGCCTCGTGTTCTCGTTTCTGGGCCGCAGCCATCACAATTGTTGAGAGAGCAAAATTAACAACAAATATTTATAAATGCAGTAAAGATTAATGTATCTGTGTGCTGTTGTAAGTGTAAATTTAGTATTTAAGAATGTGTACAGTGAATAATAAACCAGATTGCAACATTACGTTGTTTGTCTCATTTCCTACACGTTGCCAAAGGCACCTTTGCGTGCTACCTCTTCTAGGTACGATCTTGTAAGCCTGCGTGCGTGCATCCATCCCCTTGAATCCCTGCCCGACCTCTGTTAGGATCCATCACGTTGGTCAAGACACCTAGCCGCCTGCCTCCTCTAGGCACAGTCGCGTGAGCCTGCGCGCCTGGACGTAAATACCATCTTCTTCCCCATGATTTCCCTTCCTCGCCGCCTTAGGGTATTACACCGGCAGTGAGACTCCTATCTTTAAAATACCACTATAATTAATATATTGTTAGGTTTATATATTTGCTCAGAGCTTGGACTTAGGTGTTAGGCCCTCTGCATTTAACGTCCACGCTCTCACACCAAGGATACAACTTGGTTCAGTTTACAGTCTCAGCCAGGATCCGCTGCAGATTCGATTTACTGTACTGTTTTTTTTATTTATTCATATTTAGTCGTATAGTCGGGTCAAATATAAATCAAGTGACTTGTTTGTACATATAACAGTTGCGGTTGAATAATCAGAATAGGGCCACAGGTAACATTGTTTACAACTGGGTCACGAAGACAATTATTGTAATGTGTATTTAATGTACCTCAGTGACATTCTACTTTCATGACCCCAACTCCCATTTGTCATACATTTGATTACAGTTAACATTTTAAGTAGAATCCATTTTACTTCGAAAGATTGTATTAAAGAATTTTCAATATTTAAAAGTTGGCCTAAAACCTCTAAATTACTTTGTTTTTCCCTTACTTCAGCAAAAGTTTCTCGTAATAGGCTTAATGGGTTTGGGTTGAAGATTTGCCCCGTTTTCCACGGAACGATCTCAGCGGGTAACTACACGCATCACGAACCCAGGAGGTCTGGGTTCGACGACTACTTCAGCTCTTATGCTTAAAGACTCATTGGACCACTTTGCCTGTTTAATTCGGTTTACGTCTGTTTTATTTTTTTTTATTCAGAAAACATACAGATCTTAAATCATAATTGCGACAATTCTAAAAGTTACAAAATCCAGCAAAGTTTTCACTTAAATATTAAACATAGATTTTGCAAAAAATAATAATAATGATAGGCATAAGCTTAAAAACAATAATTATACCGATTTTAATGAAGTTCGGTATAAATGTTCCTCGAAATTCTTAATATTTACTTAATTTTTATACTGTGGTCTATGTGCAATACTTCGCCCACATAATACTAAGCGATACGCGGGCTCAAAGAATATTATATAGGAGCAACTGACGCCAGCCACCGACGACCGACAGCAGTACCAATATTTTAATAGGTGGTAGGCGGATTGGTGGTGATAATTTCCCCAGTCTGCTGGAGCGGGGAAGTTTCAACCGTTCGTGCCGATAAACCCAGTAAAGTGTATCCACACGTTTCGGGATCAGGCTCGATTTGTCGTCATGCCATGCCCTGTCAAGCTGGCATAGTGTTAGGAACTGATGTCAGTTATGAGTCTCTGATTCCAGTTGCTAACATTGATGGACCTCGCTTACCATCAGGTAGCCGCAAGGTCAATGTGGTGCTAGTATTAAAAAAAGGTCGGCCTGTCAATCCACTCATCCGCAGACCTGCTTGGGCTTGATGGAATTCCTCTCGCACCAACTTCTACTACGTAAAGCTGAGTCGGATTCAAACGTTAGTATATTTGATACCACGGAACGGTAAGTTCAATAAGAATAGCTTTATAAGTGTCACAACATATTTAAGAAAAAAATTTTGTAACTCTAAATTAAAGTAAAGTATCATCACGACCGTTTCCGGCTTAACATTTAGCCAACTTTACTATAGGCAAATCATGATAAGTGGCAAGCTCGTTGATGCCTCCAGAGCGTACCAAACTCGAGAATTATCACAAATAAATCAAATAATTATTAAATGTATTCATTTAAATTGATATTTTTTTATGTCCCAACCAGGAATCGAACCTGGTACCTTCGAGTCTAAATCCACGGACTTAACCGCTAGACTACGGAGGCAGTTGTAACTCTGTTCAGAAGAATCTAGAGCTATGTTAAAGAAAGGAAAGCAACTGGAACGTGAGCTAACGTGGTAAGGGTGCACGCACACCCCTATGCGATCACTGAACCGTTCCCAGTGTGGTAATTAGTGTAAAACCTCCCCAATACAACTTGACAGCGCGTTCTCAACTCAGCGACAATTTTTTTTTTTTTTTTTTTTTCATAATGATTTTTTTATTTCATAGTTAATTTATTGTGATTTTATAATCTGTAGTTAATTTAATTTATTTAACCCTAGCATAACGACAATTGACAAAATTTTTTTTAGCCTAATAATTAAGTACATAGTTTCTATCCCGCCAATTTAAAATTCTATAATTTAAGTACCTGATCATAATAAAGAACCTAATCGTATAAATAGTGCTTTGTAACTATTTCATACATAAATCTTAATCAATTAATAATAATGATAATAAACTTTATTGTTTTAAAAAAAACTATACAATAATACAATATACATTTGGAACAGTTAAATTGATCAATGTTTTGTATACAATTTTAGCATCCACTGACTCCTGAACTATTTGTGTGTGTTCCAGGAGTCAGTCAATTATTTGAAAGAGAAATACAGTAAAATTCTTTATATAAAAAAAAAAGTCTTTTATCAGAACAGTTGGTCTCGGTGTTCGTTTTGCTCTTGATTGCGCAAGAGTCTCGCAAGACTCTAGCTCTGACTCAAAATATATATTTGTTTCTAATTGCACCTTGTAAGACTCTATAGTGTCTGTCCGCAAACTACTATCTGTTTATATGTTTGAGATAATGAGCTGTGAGTTTTTTTTTAAATATATCATACATAAGTACCTATTGGTCTGATTTGAATGTTGTTGACCATCATGTATCAAAATATGAATATAGAGGAAAGTAGTATCATCACGACCGTATCATAAATTATATAAATAAGCGGGGATATGAATACAGAGGTTATATAGCCCGTAGAAGTTATAAAAACCGTATTTAGTCGTCGTATATACGCTTTACATGATGTATATTTAAATCAAATCAAAATCAAAATAATTTATTTTCATTGGTTCTCTCAAAACAACTTGGATACAGTCAGAACTAATTAAATCAATACAATTATCAAAACATATGTACTAATCAAAGTGGTAATAATGGTTGGACTGTAAACAGGCAATAATCCATATTTATGTATGCTATGCACAACATTATTACTACAAGCAAGTAAACTAACTAACTTAAAAACTACTTAAATAAGATCGTGGCTGTAAAGAGGCCGTATCAGTTTACATTCTAAATACTTAATAATTATGATGTATAGAAATAATATACATATGTCAGATAATTTATAAATGTATAAAACAAAAAAAAAAAAAAAGACGTCATCTTATAATCTAAATAATAATAATGATATGTCAATTAAATTAATTCATTAATAAGAACAAATTTGTCACAGCAAAAAATAATGTTTCTTTCTAATCATAACAATTTTAGAGATATTTCTAAAGACATATACAGTTACTATTTTTAAACATATATTTTAAACATATATATATTTTTTTACAGTTACATTTTTTTTTTAAAGTAGATATATCCAAAATATTTTTTTAAGCAAAATCTGAGCAAGAGTCTTGAGAAATTGTGCAACACCAAATATTAATAGTTTTTATAATTTTAACGGGTCTTTACGCGATTTACCTTAGAGACATATTTCTCCCGTGGCCAATGCAACTTGGCTGAAACGTCAGGAGAAATATGTCTCTAAGGTAAATCGCGTAAAGACCCGTTAAAATTATAAAAACTATTATGAATATGCGCGAAAGTATAAAAAAAAACAAATACTAATATAGAGCTTCCAAGACATCAACGGAATCATATAGTATTCGGCTGTAGGTAGTAGAGAGGAACTGAATTATGGATGGTGAGCGTCGTGTTAGGCAATAAAACAGGAGACCTCCTTTATAAACCATTCTATAGTCGGTCGCAAGCCCGAGACATCATTCTTCTCCTCTCTTTTTCCCACATACGATGAACCCCGACACGTTGAAACCATGGAATGCTTGTAATATGTAAATGAAGCGTTGACTGTATGAATGTGTGTACGATAGTCAGACATAGGCTACACATCGTCATTTCTTCGTCGTTATATTTGCCGTCACGCCTAAACTTGTACATATGCGTGAAAGACGGACAAACATACATTTATTTATTTATTTCAAAACTTTAATGCACAAACTACAAAGGCGGACTTAATGCCCGTAGACATTCTCTGACAGACAAACCTTTGGGACTAATTAAAACAACTGTAGGTGCAATTAAAGTGTAAGTGACACATCAATTAGATATAAATACTTATATAATAAACTTACTTATATATAATCTATATAAATATACTAAATACTAACACATACACAATAATAAACATATTTATACAACTTACAAATTTTGTTTGTTGCTATTTAGAATATTTTTAAATAATGATTTGGTAGATGCCTGCCTTATGTTAATAGGTAGATTGTTCCACAGATTTGTAGCAACAACCGAAAAGGAATTCGAAACAAATCCGGAATAATGAGATGGAACAGAAAGAAGTGAGTTGTGAGAAGATCGGTGAGATTTATCATGAAAAGAAGAGAGATAAGCGAATTTGTCGTTGAGGTATTTCGGTGTCGCAGGCTCATTTAAAACAGAGTAAAGGAGACAGAGGACTCTTAAGATTCCTGCGACAGAGAATTGACAGCCACTTCAACCTAGCACGATACTCGGAGTCCCCCTACTCTCCTCTTCCTACTCTTCAGAACACCATGCTGGAACTTTAATGCAGCTTCAACATACTTGGGCTCAAAATACAAACTGACTTAAACCACCGAAACTTCATTGAGAGCATTAACAAAACAGCGTCTAAAAAACTTGAGATAGCAAACAAGGAGAAAGAGGGTTGTGATTCGGATAGCGGACACTAGTGTCTTAAACTCTAAAATCACTTCAACTTTGCCTCTCTAAGCTAACTATTTATCGCCATCTATTGCATCTACATACCGTAGGCACTAACCCTACGCGTACTTATAAATTTGGAGACTCTTACATCTGTCGTACGCTGAACATGTAGAATGCTCCAGTGTTTTTTTTTATTTTTTTTTATTTTTTTAAACTTAATTGCACAAAGTACAAAGGTGGACCTAATGCCGCTAGACATTCTATGACGGTCAAACCTTTGGGACAACGAGAGCAGTAAGTACATAAGGTAGGTGCAATACTAAATAAACTTGAAGAGTTTTAATGCAGATAACATATACATACTTATTAATAATTACATACTAATACATACATATAACCTACATAAATAAAATATCAACAATACACTATAATATATACCTACTAATGATAAATCACAGTCTGAGCTAAAACAAAAAGAGGAACATGGAAAATTACGAACCTCGGTCTTGCATGTAGTGAGCATACACTAGTTTTTTTAAAATATATCTATTCGGAGCTTGGCAATTTTTTACTGGCAGCTGATTCCAAAGGTTAGCAGCCACAACTGGGAACGATTTGGACACAAAGGTAGTATGGTGAGTGGGTATAGAGAGCGTATCATTAGAAGTTTTCTCATTTCTATAACCTGGAGTTTTTCAAGCGAACGGTGAAAAAGCATCTTAGGCCGGCATAATGGTAGAGACAGTTGTCGGTCGTTAGGCTCCCATTCTTGGACCTCGCGTAACGTTTACATCAGGTGGGCACGATGTTACATGTCGATTTCAGTATAAACAAAAAATATTATGGATATTGAAGAGACAGACAACTTTAAATTGGCGATCTCCTAGACAGTTTGCGATAGGATGTTTAAATTAACATATGCTGTTAATGCATATGATTGGCTTAAATAACAAATTGACAAACAATCCTCCAATCACGTGGCTTATATCTGGGGTGGCCAAAATGGCCAAGCCCATGTGGCGTGCGGCAACTATTTGGGTTGATGCGAATTAAATTTAGCGGTAATTTTTAAATATATAAAAACTCGAAGGACCTGCGGGACACACTAATAATAAGGTGTAGGAAATGAGAGAGTGGAGACAGTGCGGAGAAATTAGAGAAATGATCTGTCTCCAGGAAAAGAAAGCATGCACTAACCTTCAGGCGTCTTCTCGGCTGATGTGGATCCATAAAAACACTAACACAAATTTCACGAGGAATTATAGTCCTGATGGTAAAAGTACACACTCAAAGTATTTTGCGGTTTTATAACGAAATTTAAATATAACAGCGGTGCGGTGACACGCGTCGGCGGAGACACCAAAACGCAGAGTGACGTGCAGTGTGCACTGCTAACGGGAAGCGGAAACGGAGGGAATATTAAAAGTGTGCCAACTAAAAAAATGACAAATAACCCATTTAAATTAAATAGGCGCGAGCATCCCCCCGGCCTAGAAGGAACCCCTTCTAAGCAAAAATAAAAAATATAAACTAAAGATGCGGATAAAGAAAAAATAAATAAAATAACTTAATACTACTATCCTATAGCTAAATTGTAGGTATTGCTAAGAGACTTGATCACTGTGTCGGCAGAGGACACAGACGGACAACCGGACGTTCGTACGTACTAGTTTTAGTCTTAACTTGAGCTACACGCACGATACCATCCTTACCGGGAAAAAGACGCGTAACGATACCTAAAGGCCACTGTAGGGGCGGGACGTTGTCTGAAGAAATAATAACTACAGTGCCTATAGCGATAGGATTACTAGGCGTGTTCCACTTAGCTCTAACTTGTAAGTTATGTAAGTATTCGCACTTCCATCTCTTCCAGTACGACTGGACGAGGGAATCTAAAAGAGTAAACCTAGTAAGTAAGTTCGAGTTTTCAGCGCTGACGTCAGCAGCTGGAAAACAATCGAGCGGTGCGGTGGTAAGAAAATGAGAAGGTGTTAAAGCGGAAGGTTCTGATGGATAAGAACTTAATAAATAAAGTGGTCGCGAATTAAGGAGTGATTCTATTTGATTTAGAACCGTTAGCATCTCTTCGTAAGTCAAGATCTGTTTACCGATGACGCGAAACAAATGTGTTTTTACACTTTTAACATTTGATTCCCAAATGCCCCCAAAATGAGGTGCATTGGGAGGGTTAAATCTCCAAACTATCCTGTGACTAGCGAGAGCATCGGAAAACGTACGATATTACTCCGAAGACCTAACAAACGTGTAAAGTTCGTCTAAATAGGATTTGGCACCAACAAAATTGGTTCCGTTGTCGCTATAGACAAACTTACACGGACCACGTCTCGATACGAATCGCTTGAAAGCATCCAAAAATGTTGCGGAACTTAAGTCCGACGCAAGTTCTATGTGAACTGCGTGCGTAACGAGATAAACAAATAAACATATGTACGCCTTTTGTGTGCGTACACCTCGCTTGCGTGTGAGTGTTATGTGAAGCGGCCCAGCGTAGTCGACGCCAGTATGCATAAACGCTTTACACTCTTGCAGCCGGCAAGCAGGCAAGTCGCCCATTGGCGGGAACGTTGCTCGCGGACTAAGCTTGAAACAAATATTACATTTATGAATGCGACTTCTAACGATACGTCGAGCTGATAAGATCCAATACTGTTGGCGGATAATTAACAAAAGAAGTTGCGGGCCAGCATGGTGGTTAGTACGATGATAATAATCTATTATCAAATCGACAACATGACCGGATTTAGGTAAAAGTATTGGATACTTATACGAATAACTAATGTCGGCGTTACGTAATCGCCCACCAACTCTTAGCATATCGTTTTTAATAAACGGAAATAATTTCCGGATAGCGGGGGAACATTATTTATTATTGTTAAGATTGTCTATATCTAAATAAAAGGAAAAGTTTTGTAAATGTCGCAAGACGGTAGTCTCGGCGACATCTAAATCTAAAATAGTTATAACATTAAGACGATCGCACACAACTCTAAACGAGCGAGTGTTACCACCTTAACAGGAGCGACGCGGGATTTAGCACAAACTAACTTAACAATAGGCGGGTTGTTGCTATTGACAACATGAATATAAATAACACAGCCATACGCCTTTCCACTAGCGTCGGCAAATGCTATCAGAGACACTTCGGACATCTTTTCGATGCCGAAATGGCGCGGGAATGAGAGATTAGAAATAAGCGGTAACTCTGTGACATAAGATTGCCATAGACGTATAATATGTGAAGGCGGCTCTTCGTCCCAGTCCACCTTGAGCAACCACAATTCCTTAATCAGGAGCTTAGCGAACAAAATAACTGGACTGACCAATCCTAACACATCGTACAAACTAGCGGTAGCAGACAAAATATTTCGCTTCGTACAAGAGCGTTGCGGGGGTGTAACAATAAATTTATAATTGTCAGAAGTGGGAATCCAATTCAGACCCAAAATTTTAAACTCATTGTCACTATCAAAAGAAATATTCTCAGACTGACGATGAGAAGAGGGAATGTGTTTGAGTAACTCGAGTGAGTTACTCGACCACTTCACTAAGTCGAACCCACCGGCCTTAAACAATCCTATCAGCTGATTGGAAATCCTAACAGCATCTGACAAATCAGACGCTGAGGACGCAAGATCGTCCATATAGACATCTCTCTCTAACACTGCGGCAGCTAATGGAAACTTGTCTCCTTCGTCCTTTGCTAATTGCCGCAAAGTACGAAGAGCAAGAAACGGTGACGAACGAAGGCCGAAGGCGACGCGATTAAACTCGTAAGTCTGGAGCGGGTCGGAAGCTGAAAATCTAAATAATACACGCTGGTACTTGCGGTGCGGTTCATGTACTCCTATACATAAGTACATCTGCCTAACGTCGGCAAAGAATGCGATACGAAAGACTCGTACATCAATTAATATTTTAAATATATTCGCTTGCAAATTCTGTCCGGTTAAAAGTATATCATTTAACGACAAACCTGTATCAGTCTTGGCGCTGGCGTCCAGAACAATGCGCAGCTTGGTGGTTGACTTGTCGTTACGAATGACAGGGTGATGCGGTATATAAAAACCGGGTAAAAGTGCAAGTTCATGCGGGACTAATGATAAATATTTCTTATCGAGATATTCTTGGATGACGTCACTATAAAGCCTACGTAACTCGGGCGACTTCTCAAACTTGCGTTCAAGCGAAAGAAAACGCTTTTTCGCGAGCTGAAAAGAAGTACCGAGTTTGCTAGGAGATTGACAAAAAGGTAAATCAACCGAGTAACGACCATCAGACGAGCGGGTGGTTGTTGTAACAAATATGTCTTCACAGTCCTGTTCTAAAGGGCTGAGAAAAGTTTTGGCGGGAATTTCCTCTAGTTTCCAAAATTCTTCCAGAAGTTTATTGAGCGGTTCCTGTACTACAGCAAGATTATTTTGTGTAGTACTTATACGTGTCGTAGATAAAACACTGGGCGCATCACCTAATACAATATAGCCTAACGTAGTTTCAAGCGCGGATGGTGAGTTTATAGAACCAGTATATTTATTCGACAATAATATCTCACTAAAAATATTCACTCCCAATAAAATGTCAATCTCACCGGGCTTGTCAAAATGATTATCGGCCAGCGGTAGGTTTTTAATTTTATCGAGAAGCGAAACATCTACTTGTGAGTCGGGTAACAAACCAGTAACGCGAGGTACAATGAGCGGGCGAATAGAATAAACGTTACTGTTATAGGTGGACGAGAAATTGAGCGATGTAATGCCTATTAATTTCTGGGACGTACCACCGATACTTCGGACTTCGGAATAACGGTTTTGTAAACAAATAGGAAGAGAAAGTTTATTACAACACGATATAGAAATATAGTCACACTGTGAGCCGGGATCAATCAAGCAGCGAACGTAATGCTGCTGACCATAGCGGTCGCGCACAACTACTCTGGCTGTACCCAGCAGTGTAGTCGTTACAGTTGCGCTGACGTCACCACGAGACATATTGCACATAGCAACAGAATCACACTGGACGGCGGCGGTAGCGGGTTCGAGTGCGGGACTAGAAGAAGAACTGGACGCCATAACTGACTCGTTATGGGATAGCGGTGCGGGTGTAATAATATTACTACCGTGCGTTATATTAACACGATTAGTTTTATTATTAAAATGAAGTAAAGAATGGTGCGGTTGAGAACAATGAGAACAAAAGCGTTTAGATTTACAAAAAGAAAACTTATGTTTTGTACTTAAACAATTATTACAAAAATAATGTTTTTTCACAAAATCATATCGTTCACGCGGAGTCATCTTAATGAATGACGGACACACATACATGTGCTCGTGTGTAGGCCCTTTACAAGCTACACACACATCGCTATTACTACTAGACGATGAGACAAAAGAATTAGTTTTAGGAGTGGGGATAGATCTATGCGGTTTTGTAGTATGTTTATTGAGCGGGGAATATTCACAATTTATACGGCATAATATTTTTGACTGTTCCTTAATGAAGGAAATAAAACTATCATATGTTGGTATGTTTTCTTTACGAACAGACATATCAAACAATTTTGTAGTTTCTGGATCTACTTTCTTTGTCGCGAGATATAACAAAACAAAATCCAACAAGTCGTTAAGGTTTAATTGTTTGAGAGCGCGCACAGCTGACGCGAATCTCTCAATAAACAGATCAAGACCAGACGAACTAGAAGAGGCGAGCGGTTTGAAATCGAACAGCTGATTTAGATAAGACGTGGCAAGCGAGCGGGTGTCCTCATACTTCTCAATAAGCGTTGACCACATAATAGAATAATTCTCGGCAGTTGGAGGAATACCGGCACATACAGACAAAGCCCTATTTGACAGCTTGCCTATTAAATAGTGCACCTTTTCACTGTCAGATAAAGAATTATTATTATGTATGACGTCTAAAAACTGTCTATAAAATAATGGCCATTTACGTATATCACCGTCGAAAGACATTAACTCGATCGGCGGTAACCGAGGCCGGGACCTAGATATACATAAGTCATTGTTATTCATTACGGTATCCAAGTCTCGCGGGGTAGACGGCGCGGGCGCATGAGAACTATTTAGCTTATTAATAACGCGTTTAATACGACAATAAAGGTCTTCAAAGACCGTCCACGGTTGGTAATCAACTATCTTGCTAGGTTTTAATGACAAAGAAACAGAAGAATACGAATCCATAAGACTTTGGAAGTCTGCTCTCAACTCATCCAAAGTCTCGGTTGTAGCAAGAAAATTCTCCTCATTCTCATCACTTGTATGAGCTAGTTTAGATAAATCGAAAATCGAATTTAATCTAGCAAATATTGCGTTGCGTTTGGTCTGCAAAAGAACTAACTTGTTTTCTAGTTTAGATTCTTCCGAAGACATTTTTAATTAATAAATAAATAAAAAACGTGATGAAAATAAGAAAGAAACTTGATTAAGATAAATATTAAATAAAATGTAAATATTAAAAAAATGATTTTAAGTGCGAAATAATAAATAAAAAGTAACCAAAATCTACTACTATAAAAAGTGACCGGAACAAAAAACATAAATCAATGACCTGAGACGAAATTAAATACCTACAATAAGGCGCGGCGCGCGGGTCGCGTAGTCGCGGCGAATTTAGTCCTACCTACTCGCGTTATTTCTTCGATAACTTGTTGAGATTATGGAATTAAATGAATGTAAGGATATTTACGTGTACTGTATGATCTAAAGATGATTATAAATTACTAAGAACCTATTTAGAGAAGCGGTGCGGGTTTAAAAAACGAAAATAAAATAAAAACGTGTCTCTTAGCAATTCCGACAAACACTATAGATTATACTAATAATTATGTATAAACTAATGATTTTAACATAACAAATACTGGTAATTTATCCGGTTCGAAGAACCAAACTGTGGGGGTGGCCAAAATGGCCAAGCCCATGTGGCGTGCGGCAACTATTTGGGTTGATGCGAATTAAATTTAGCGGTAATTTTTAAATATATAAAAACTCGAAGGACCTGCGGGACACACTAATAATAAGGTGTAGGAAATGAGAGAGTGGAGACAGTGCGGAGAAATTAGAGAAATGATCTGTCTCCAGGAAAAGAAAGCATGCACTAACCTTCAGGCGTCTTCTCGGCTGATGTGGATCCATAAAAACACTAACACAAATTTCACGAGGAATTATAGTCCTGATGGTAAAAGTACACACTCAAAGTATTTTGCGGTTTTATAACGAAATTTAAATATAACAGCGGTGCGGTGACACGCGTCGGCGGAGACACCAAAACGCAGAGTGACGTGCAGTGTGCACTGCTAACGGGAAGCGGAAACGGAGGGAATATTAAAAGTGTGCCAACTAAAAAAATGACAAATAACCCATTTAAATTAAATAGGCGCGAGCAATATCAAAATGTCAAACATTGATTAGTTAACTCATATTTTAAAAAATCTTGGGGTAATAAGACACTTTTATAATTACTAAAACTGGAAATAATCATGTCATATCAACTACAGTCAATAGTAAATCATCTAAAAGTTTTTTCTCGTCCATTGCTTAACTATAAAATAAATAAGTAACTTCTGAAATGTTTGGGAGTACTCGTAGACACCGTACGCTAGTACAACCGCGATTGATTTTCTATTTGAAATTTAGGTTAGAAACACATGAATGGGATATCTTTAACATCCAAAAATAACAGGAATTTTCTTCATTGATGTTTGATATATAGATTTGTGTAGGTATTGAGTGATTTACTTACAAAATTTGCTTTTCTCAGCGTGCGTTAAGGCGAAGGCCGCAATCAGCAAAATCACGCGCGCCCTCATATTCGCGGGCGGGCGGCAGCCGGCGGCCCGTCGCGGAACGGACTGAGCTATCCAACCCCGCATTCTAATCCAACACTACCCAATCTAGTGTAATTGTACACCCATTATACATTGCGTATTTTCTTATTAAGTAAGCTAAGCTTAGTACGAAACAACCGCAATGTACTATGCAAATGAAAGCCTCGAGAAAAAGAACAGCTTCCAACCTATATCGACCACGCCTCTGGCAGTACTCTGCGCAGGCGTCAACAACCCCACGCGGAGGGTAGCCCGTTTGATGAATACAGCTCCGTTTGTAATTAATCCTAATGCTCATAAATTGTGGCCGATTGAACGACTCTGCTATTACATGGGTGTCAATTATTCTGTCAGCGATTCGTATAGTACTGAATTCTTTGCGGTACTAAACTTAAGGGTATTCGTACACCAATACGATAATTGAATAATTTAACCTGATGCCAGCGTGGCGCATATAGGCCGCATTCTACGCCAGATGGACCAGTGGTCGTAATCTGTGTCTTTAAGCGCTAAAGGAATCTTTTTAACGAACGAACACTGTGAACCGCACACTGTGAAGTCTGTAGACTTCTCGCACTTAGACTGAGTTGCACCATAATAAAGTCTCAACGTGTAAACGTTAGGATTAATTTTATTAATGGCGTCGATCCTACCAGTATACACAGGTCAGCAGCCATAAGCTGCTACAATCGACGCAATTATTAAGTTTAATCGTTACCTTTTACAGGACTTTGGTTTGGCTTAGTCTTCGAGAGGCCATTCTGCGTGATTTTCCTACAGACCTCTGGAAGAGTCATCGCAGTCTGGAGAAACCTTAGTCTGAGCATACTATCTGTAACCGCTATCATAACCCCTAGAACACAAGGTCCTAGACCTTCACCCACTGGAATGATGTTTGTCACGTTTTTGCCAGATGACACATTAATAAAACAACAAGAATTTAAGTGAGATATAATTACTTAAACTGGAAGTCAGGCGCGGGAAGTGCGGCTTTTTCTGCGGAGAACCTCAAATTGCGCAAATACGCCAACCTTGGTATCGGTTACGAATTTGCGCCGTTTGGGGTCGAGACGATGGGCCCATGGGGACTGTCAGCGAGGCGCTTGGCCAGGGAGTTGTCAAAGCAGCTGACAGAAAGGTCTGGAGACAGGAAGGCTGGCAATTATTTCTGCCAACGCATTAGCCTCGCTATACAGAGGGGAAATGTTGCCAGTCTCCTTGGGACTATCTCGGATGGGACGTCTCTAGAGGACATTTTTTATTTATAGTTTAGTTTATTTTTAATTTTATTATTTAGGTAGCTTTTAATTTATATTTAGTGAGATATTAAGTTGAAAATGAAGGTAATAAGAACTTGTTTACAATTACACAGGGGAGGGTTGTAAGCCAGAACTTAGCTTATCCATACGCATTCGTTGACCAAACGTAGAGAGCCTGAAGACGGGGACCCGGAGAGCGCTGCCGATGCGGACAACGAGGCGTCACGGGGATCCTGGCAGCGGGGTTATCTTCTCAACCTCTCACACAATATCCTGCCACTCTCATCAATCCCCCACCAGCGACCTGCCTCAGGTCATTTGTCAACTGGCGGGGGGTCGTCCCACTCCGCGTCTTCCAGTACGTGGTCTCCACTCCAGAACCCGTCTACACTATCGCTTATCGGTTCTACGACAGACAGCTCGCTAATTTTGAAAGCTTACTTGGGTTCTGTGATGGATGGTCACGTTTGGGACCTAATCCTTTAGAAAATATCTAGTATAGCTCTCTCCATAGCTCGTTGATTTAGATGCGTTTGTTATATAATTTAGAAATCAAAAATATATTACATAGTATACTATCACGACTGTAAATGTAGTAGAACCAAAACTTTGTTTTGAATTAAATACAAAAATGATAAAAAGAAACCGAGCTGCGAAATCAACGGTAGTCTCGAAGACCAGTTGCTTGTCAACCAGACCAGCGCCGACTATGTCAAGTACACCATATTGGCGTACCCTATACACTGCCCAGTCTTTCTCAAGTACAGGTCTACCTCGTATCCAATCCGCATTGACCGTCCACCAGCAGCAGATCCATTGCTCGTTTTAAATCATATAAGAGCTTCTAATTAATGCGCAGAACGCAATAGATTAAGTATAACTCACCGATGAGATATGCAATAGGACCTGTGACATAGACGTATAACGATACCTTAGGACAACGCACATAATGCAATTTATACAAATACAATTGCTGTTGACACTCGTATACCAAGACGTTGCCTCGGTCTTAGAACTGTCTTACTTAATGTACACATACATCTCGACTTAAATTATCGGCCAATAATTATATTATTTAAAATTGTAATCATTTTTAACATTTTTAAACAACACAAATTGCCAAACTCGTATCAGATTTCCTTGCAAAATTATAAATATTTTTTAAGACACATAAATATTCATAATATGAAATAGACACACACGCTCTGGGCATTCCTTTAAACAAATTCGATTTGCTTAAGAAAAAGAATGCTTCACCCAACTGTGAAGTTTGCGGTGATGTAGTATACATCTTAAGGGATTGTGCCAGGAGCTAATACGTTGTCAGAAATAATTGCCAGTCTTCCTGTCTCTAGATTTCCCAGTCAGCAGTTTGGACAACTCCTTTGCCAGACGCTTGCCTGAGGGTAACCATGTTCCCGTCGTCTCGACCCCAAACAGCATAAACTCGTAACCTGTACTTGTAACTGAAGATTGGAGTATTTGCGCAGATTGAGGTTCTCAGTAAAAACTGCCGCACTCCCCGCACTTAACTGTTAATTTAGGTTAATGAAGGCTCGTGAGTGGAACAAACTTCCTCTGGTCATCAGAAAGCCGCCGTCAATAAATATATTCAAAATTCTCCTCATTGAACATTTCTTAAAAAAACAAAATAATAATATAATTATTTATTGCACACGAAATATAAAATAATGTACATAGGCGAGCATAATACCGTATGGTATTCTCTACCAGCTAACCTTTGGGAGAGTGAGAAATTATTATAATGGGTGCAGAGTACGAAATAAGAATAATAATAATAAATATACCATAGTAAGTATAAATAACATACAAATATATCATCGATATAATAAATACTTAAATTAATCCTTTTTCCTAATATCTATCTCTGTCTCGTTTTATTTGTTGTGTAAATTATACGTATTTTTCATTTATTTTTGTTATGTATTCGTACATAAATGTAGTTACATGTATATATTATTTATTTATTTTTATTGGTATTAGTGTAGTAGTATGTAAATTCTTTTTATATATATTTAAGTATTTGTTTTTATCTCTAATGTATCCGAAATCGTCTATATACGTGTGGTATAACTTAAAGGTTAGCTATAAAATGCTGAGTATTAAGTTGTACTTAACTGTTAAGCTTTTAAGTGCAATAAAGAATTATAATAAAAAAAAAAGATGTATTATATGAACACAGGTCTTTGTATTTATGGCTGCATTAGAATGGTGCATTCTTAGAATATATGTATGTCTATGACATGTATCATACTTATGTGTATTGATGTACAACAAAGATAGTATTGGATAATGCACTTAAGTTAGTTAAGTGTTAGGCATGCACTACATGACACAATATAGAATATTCACGTCTTTTTAAACAAGAGAAAAACCCTCAATTTGTTAGCAAGATCTCAAAGTCTAACCTTATTTAAAGCTCTTTTTTTTTTTGAAAATTTTGTTAAAAAAAAAATAGGCCATATATTTTTTAAAATTGAAACTGAGTGTTTTGATATTAAATAAACTATTATTTCGAGATAATCACCAAAATCGGCCAACGCGTTTGTTCTCCAGTGTGCCACAAAGTAACAAACATACATACATTAATAAACACGCGTTATGCATTATTTGCGCTTTCTTACCTTATCTTCTGTTCTGTTCTGTTGTTAAGCTGTAAGTTTTCATAATTGTATAAAATCTATGTCAAATGTACACGTAAGAAAAGTATACCTTTTTATATATATAGGATTTTGTTAGGATTTGGAGGAAAGCGATCGTACAATAGCTACCACCGCATATAAAATAATATAGGTTATATTTTAATATAAATAATTTTGGAGGAATTAATAAATCCTGGCTAAATGTAATTCAAATGAAATGCGCATGGCATTAACACAAACCGACACTTTGCATATTTATATTATTGTGTTTTAATCCTCCACAATTTTTCTACTAAAACTTTTTCCAAATTTGAATCAATTCCGTTTTATTTATAAATTTATAAATCCTGTGGTCCTTATTCTGTATCTATATCATCATCAGCATATGTATCCACTGCGGGGATGTAGCCCTTGGAGGAGGCCTACCTTGGATAATCTCGTACGGACCAAAGACGTGGACACTGACAGGGGGTCTGGTCCACAAATTCAAGGTCGCTCAGAGGGCTATGAAGAGAAATATGCTTGTTATTTCTCTGATGGATAGAATTCGACACGTTGATATTCATCAAAGAACCAAAGTTACTGACATAGCATTCGAAATTAGCAAGCTGAAGTGGCAATTGGCGGGACACATCTGCCCCAGAAACGACGATCGTAGGAGCTAGAGTTACGGGTACTAGAGTGGAGACCACGCACGAGAGACGCAGAGTGAAACGACCCCACACGGCACAACACGGCATAGTGTTAGGGACTGATGTCAGTATGAGTGTCTGATACCAGTTGCTAACATTCAAAAACCTATGCGCCACTTACCATCAGGTGGCCGATAGGTCACATGTTGTGCTAGTATAAAAAATAAAATAGAAGTTTGCTGGTGGGGGTTGGATAAGAGTAGCAAAAGCCCGCGTGCAATGGCTTCTCTTCGGAGAAGCCTACATCTGGCAGTGGAGAGACAGACTGATGATGTATGTTGAAAATCTAAAACTAGTAAATGAAATATACATAGAAATTTGTCAATTGCTTGTTCTAAGTTCAAATACTTGGGCTGAATCATTAACAGGAGGTAACCAATGGGTGAAATGGCGCCACGCCGTCATTCTCGTGAAGGCGGCCCGAGCCATGTTACGTCCCGTTATTAAATCCAGCTTGCCGCTCAGGTTGAAGGTCCGGATCTACAAGATATTCATCCGCTGCCGTCTCACCTAAGCTGCGTCAGCCTGACACCACCTTCTGGCCAGGATCAACAGGGACAAGATCCAAAGTCAGCAGAATATATCGCTCTGAGTGGTTTCCTGTCCCGTGCGTAATTCCGTGATAGCTCCAGATCTGGAGATGCCTACTATTATTTATTATTCTATCATTATCTTCAAGCATCTCCAGAATTTTGCTCCGTCTTGCACTCGGCCCCCGAACGGGAGAGGTTCTTCTCGTTGTCGAACCCAGATCCCCTGGGATCAGTGCATGAACCACACGCACAGGTCAGAATATGCACCCACATACCGTAGTCACCATCCCTTGGCGTACGTATAAATTTGGGGACTCATACATCTGTCGTACGATAAAGATGTGGAATGCTCTTCCAGCTTTCCTATAACTTGGAGTCCTTCAAGCGAAGTGTGTAAAAGCATATAGTCAAGTCGGCATAGTGTTAGAGACTGATGGCAGTTATGAGTGTCTGACTTCAGTTGCTAACATTCATGGACCTTGCGCGCCACTTACCAACAGGTGGGCCCAAGGTCACATGTGCTAGTATAAAAAATTATAAAAAACAGTTGGCAGGTTACTTTAGGTTACGTAGGTTGAGACCCTGCCGGGGAAAACGGGGGAACTTCTCCATCCCCAACCCAGGCCGATTAGCCGTAGTCACTGGGTTTGGCTGTCGGGAAGCTGGAAGCACCGTCGGCTGGGTCCCAGCCCAGACCGGCGGTTCTGGTGGAGGAGTAAGGAGGAGATTCCCTGGTGTGTCGTTCGTGCTAGGGGGCCCCGACACAGTCACTGGGCAATGAAAGTCGGGGGAGATAGGGACACCGTTGGCCTGCCCCAGCTTACCAGTAAGACGGAATGACGACGGAACCCTCACCCCGCCATTGTCGGATGGATGGGGTACCCTGAACTGTCTACTGGGACCCAGCTGTCAGGGAGTGGAGGGGCCGACGACCGCGCCCAACCTAGCCGGTAATGCGGGCGTGGGGGCAGGCGGTCGGAGGTGACGACGGAGTCGGCCTCTGATCCAGCCCACCAGACGGGTGGTGGTGGTCGGAGGTCGACTCGCGACTCTTGAAGTCGCGAAGGAGCGGTGGTCTCCGCGGTTACGTGCTCACAGCCGGCCGCGTCGAGACCACTCTAGGGAGGCAAGTCGTGCACTCCTGCCGTAAACTTCTTTACGGTTAGCGAGTGCACGCACGCCCGAGTCAGGTCATGGAGTGTGACCTACTCGCGAGGGCGAGAGATGGCGCACGTGGTGTTACCGTGTTCCATCTCCTCCTGCTCACTGGAGGGTCTGCCTAGGCGAACAGTGCCGGCGGTTAGCGGATGTTTCCTAACGGGCTCCCGCGAAGCCGCCACTCAGGCGCCGTGTAGGAACGCCGTCAGGTTTTAGTCGGTGCGAGTCCGACATAACCTTTCCCTGCTGCCTTCACAGCGGGGATTGGTATCCGTAGGGATTTCCTGTCGATAATAATTTTAAAAAAGGCCGATTAGCCGTCCGGGCCTGAGTTTCTCCACCGTTTGTTTGTTGCTCTAAGTTTCCACCGCCTGAAATACATCTAGGCTTAATAAGCGATGATTAATTTAGTTTTAATGAACGAGTACTCGTAAATAGAAAACGCATCAAACTATTGCAACAACAAACAATTCAGGCGCATCATTGTACTCGTAAACCCGAAATTAAACGATAATAAAAATCAAACCACTATCAAATTCCTATTTCACCTTATTGGCAATTAAAGGCATTAATCTAAATCGATTGGTCTAAAAAATAATTAGATAAAAAATGGGTTGTTCCACTATCAGCAGAGGTCTCGAATACCAGAGGGGTTAGTCCAGGAACGGTGTAGGTACCCCAGACCTACTGCTGATGAGTTCCACTTGCCAAATTTAGCTTTAGCTTCCACGTAATTATTGATAAGCGTTATCAATGATAATTTTTGTCCATGATAAAAATGCTAATCCTTGATTAGTTTATTAGCCGGCGGTGGAAGCGGACGTTTGATTGCTGCTCCCGAAATTTCGTTTTTTTTTATTTAATTTGCCATTAGTAAATGTACTACTGGTTCACCCGGACACTAGCGTAGCCAGGTGGATGGTAGGATACTTAAAGTGCCATACATACCTATTATAGGTATATCTTCGATATAGGAATAGTATTATATCTTAAATTAGGCCCCTTTGACAACTCCTTGGCCAGACGCCTTGCTGAAGGTCTCCATGGGCCTATAGTCTCCACCCCAAACGGCGCAAATTCGTAACCGGTACCAAGGTTGGTGTATTATCATAATCATTACAGCCCCTAGAACACAGTGTCCTAGACCTCCACTGCTGGAGAAGGGCCTTCCAGAACCTATATCTGGAGAATTTGGCCTACAGTCGCCACGCTGGCCAGACGGCTCGGCGAGGATATGATGTAATTTTTTTATGACAATTTATTATCGATTTCAGTGAAACCGGGACCGACGGCTTAACGTGCTCTCCGAGGCACGGGAACGGTGGTTTTGTAAATCTATGACAAATATACGTAAGAAAAGTGTATTTCTTGCCGGGTGGGTTTGAACCGACCTTTTGTGCAAAAGAAATTCTTAAGAGGAATTAATCGCAGATACGGAACCGGATATCTGTCCTACGACAAACTATGTACACATTACAGACTGACGACACTCTCAGACCGTAGACTTACAACTGACATGACACTATTGTATAATATTTGTCGAAGCCTACTCAGTTGTCCAAACCTGACAGAAGGTATTTATTATAATGCCCCCTCGAGACAGACTCGCTCCTGCGATCTCTTCCATGTCTGCCGCGTACGTACAATATCTGGCATGCGCGCACCTGTACGTCGGATGTGCGACACGTACAACAGGCGTGTGTCATCTCACGACTAAAAAATAATAATATTCGTTATGTCCTTAAATTTAGATCGTGGCTGTAAGAAGGCCGTGTCAACTTACTATTAGTATGTCAAAAATAATATTATTCGTTATACGGCTCCCCGAAAGGGAAACGGTCGTGATGATACTTACTTTATGGTTTCTTAGGAAAAGTTGTTTGTTTCTATCAATAGAATCACATTGATGAGGATGCACTACGAGTAGCAGATGACTTTGCATAGAGAAAACTTTATAGTCGTAGAGAGTTATAATTTTTAAATTATACGTTGACACGGCCTCTTTACAGCCACGAATTTATTTATTTTATAATATTTTTATTTACATCAGCCCCTAGAACTGTTGGGCATTCCAAACATATTTCTAAAGTATTTGGCCTTCACACTACAAGCTCAAGACGGGTTTGCGAGGATCTGATGTCAATTTTAACGACATTTTATTAACGTTTCCACAAGTTGGTATTAGTGGAACCGGGATTAGTCTTAACGTGCTCTCCTCCTCAGGGGAACAGTGGTGTTATATGTTAGAAAAGTGTTTTTGGTCTAGATCTTTCAGTATATTTATCACAGCCCCAAGAACAGGTTAGAGTTTTTTTTTTTATTAAGTATTTAATTTTTCCATTATTTGTTTCATTTATTTATTTTCTTTTTGTGTATCGCTCACTATATATTATTACTATGGATTCATTAATTGGCTTTAAATAAGTATAATCAAGACCGTTTCCCTTTCGGGGTGGTCAGAAACCACGCTTATAAAGAAGCGGATACACATTTAGCCAACTTTACTACAAGCCAATCATGACAAGTGGCAAGCTCGTCGATGTCTCTAGGGTACTAAACTTGGGAAATATCACAAATAATTTATTTATTTAAATTAATAAATATTATTGTGTTCAGACCAGCAATCGAACCCGGTACCTCCAAATGTAAATCCACAGACTTAACCGCTAGACCACGGAGGAGTTGGCTTTAGTTAAAATATATTTTTGTAGACTAAGTTTAATTTTAGACTAGGTTTAATTATTAATTCTAAATAAATAAAGAAAGACTACAGTGCCCTGACCTCTACTGTTGGATAATTTGACCTATACTATTTTTTTTGCCTAATAGGTAGGTGGTAGGCAGACTGATGGTTGTCCAGTCTACTGAGACGGGGAAGTATCCACCGTTCGTGCCGATAATAATAAACCCAGTAGAGTGTATCCACACATTTCGGGATCAGGCTCGAATTGCCGTCATGTCCAGTCAAACCAGCATAGGGTTAGGACTGATGTCAATCATGAGTGTCTGATTCTAGTTCCTAACATTGATGGATCTCGCTCCCCACATACCAGGTGGTAATAATGTGATTAAAAAGAAAGACACTCGCCACGATGGCCAGACGGGTTGGCGAAGGGAGTATATTAGGAACCTATACCGAATGATCGCCGATATCATATATCTTCTCAAAATAACCAGCGGGTCAGTGGATTGCCCAGAACTTTTGTCTAAAATATTTTTTTTACTCCATCAGGATAAGGAACCCCGTTTGCTATGTGTTCCTTTTTCATCTACTAACTATATTTATATTTTTTTAATGAAGTAATATACAAACAGTATAAAATAATTACAATATAAATTAAAACTACTTTAAAGTAAAAATTAAAATAAATATAAACTAAACCTAATAAAAAATAAACTATAAGTAAAAAATGTCCTCTAGAGACGACCCTTCAGGGATAGTCCCCAGAAGACTGGCAACATTTCCCCTCTGTATAGCTAAGCTAATACGTTGGCAGAAATAATTGCCAGCCTTCCTGTCTCCAGACTTTTCCGTTAGCCGTTTGGACAACTCCTTGGCCAGACGCTTGGCTGAGTGTCCCCATGGGCCCATCGTCTCGACCCCAAACGGCGCAAATTCGTAACCTGTACTGAGGTTGGCGTATTTGCGCAGCTTGAGGTTCTCAGCAGAAACCGCCGCACTTCCCGCGCTTGACGAGGTCGCCTGGATGTGTGATGGGGCTAATGTGTCTACACATGTCGCATCCCACACCAGGGACCTGCCAAGTTTCCACGGCCCAACGGTCATGCCGTCGGGTCTTTTGCCATCGCTCCGCGCAATCCCAGAGGGTTCTAGGATCGCGGGTACTAACTATAGAATTAACTCCTATATCCCTAGAACATGTAGAGGTTTTAATGACTTGTTACAACGTTTGGATGTCTCCTTCCACCCTCAGACGTTTATTGACTACAGAGTACTGTGATGAGCACATTGAGTAGATGTCCATTAAAATGTTGAAATATTACATTATTATTATTTTAAATTATTTATTTGATCCTTGCTTTAGTTTTTTTTTTATTATATATTTTTCTATTACTTATGTTTCATTTATGTTTCTTGTCAAAATTTGTAAAGTGTTGTTTGAGTACCTGCTTACTTATTGTTACTAATACTTGTTGTTACACTTAATTACTTTTATTATATTTATTATAATTCTTAAGTTGTAAAACGGGATCAGTATACAAATGCAATTGTTATTTCATATCTCATTGTTTTGTACTGATTTTGTTGGTTCTTATTTTTATTATTTTTCATTATAGATAACAGTGAAAATTTGTAAGGCTTTAAGATTAGATATTTTTTGACATAATATTGTAAAGGCTGTAAATTTTCCCACAAATAAAAAAATAAATAAATAATATAAATAAATACCTATTCTCTAAACATGTAATAATACGTAAATCGCCAACCATCCTGTATTATGTAATTCGAACCTTTGTTTAAAGAGAAGCATGTCTATTCAGTGTATTTAGTATCCCGAACCCACTGATAACCGATACGAACGAGCCATAAAATCAATTACAAACGTCTATTTTGTGTAAGGACAAACAGTTTATCGGCGAGTGCGATGCACTAATAACGCAAACTGCGCTGATTTCTTTTACTCATGCGTAGTCGCGATCGTCAGTCAGTCGCGGTGCACGTAACCACATTTACTGCATTACTGACATGAGTGTATTAGACGACACGCATATACACATAGCACAACCAACAGACTGCCAACACGGAGCTCTACCACCTGAAGGAAACGTCAAGTTACAAAACTACAGGCTTATAGAAGATAATCTCCGCGCCTACACCCCTACGGGTGACGTCCACACTTCTCCAGTCAAAGGCAAGGTCGTTTCGCGCTACGAAGTCTGCAGTACTATCTCTCCTCCGCGGGCGAAGATCCTCGAACTCCTCAAGCCTGAAGATCCAGGACGAGATGCTTTGGAAGCTATAGTGAAACCAGCCCCAAGACGTGGACTAGCTAAGCCTTTAGATGAAAACACTAGAAGGTTCTTGCAGCGTGCTTTGCTATCGCCAAGTCCTCAATTATCTGGTACCGTTACGCCTGAGCCTTTAGTTATAAAAGAGAGATCGTTAGCTGACGAGTTGAGGGAAGCCGAAGAAGAAGAGAAGTGTGGTCGTAGGAGACGTGAAGGGGTTAGGGAGTGTAGGAGAAAAGCTGGAGAAGCTTTGGAACGGGAGAGGTTGGGGAAGTTGGCGCTGGCGGTGGAGGACGATGAAGGCGAAGTGAGGGGGGTGGCTCGGAGACTGGACGCGCTGCTGGCGGAGTCCAGGGACCTGCACGAGGAGCTGGCAGACATACAGGCAGACATCCAGGTGCTGGCACGAAGGGTATCCCACAGACATCAGGTTCAGATCGGTGTGTTCTAGTGAATGTGGGGGGACATTGGTGTAGTATCTTTAGGATAGGATCAGTTAATGTTTTATGTGATTTAGTGATATTTAGTTTAGTCTAATAATTAATACCGTTTGTATCATCACGACAGTATCCCTTCCGGGGTGATCAAAAATCACGCTTGTTCTTTGACAAGCTGGTGTAATAATCAGATTCGTTTGTCTTAAATTAGGCATATGAAAGTGATGTTTTTTTATACTAGCTAGTATAAGTGTGCGCGACGTCCACGAATGTTAGTAACTGGAATCAGACACTCATGACTGACACCAGTCTCTAACACTATGCCGGCTTGACTGGGCATGACGGTTCACATTTAGCCTACTTTACTATAGGCTCATCACAAGTGGCAAGCTCGCCGATGTGTCTGTAATATTACAATTAATTAAATAAATTATTGTGTCCCGACCAGAAATCGACCCTGCTACCTCAGCATCTATTACGAATTTAACCGCTAAACCGCGAGGGCAGTTTAGCAGACAAAGCACGACATGTGATACCGCCTCCACCTGATGGTAAGCGGTGAGGTCTAAAAATAGGCCACTGACAACCGACATCAGTCCCTACCACTGTGGCGGCTTTATTTGTCGGCTTTGTGTCAATAAACTATTATTATTATTATTTGTGGTACAAAAGTCGAAGCTTAATGAACGACATTCTCTGACAGACGACCTTTGACACAAGAGAGATATTAAAAAAATATATGGTATTAGGTGCAAACATAATTGTTAATAGAGTTTGTATCACATTATACAAATATACTAGGTTTTCTCATGTTATATCTTATAAATATATATATTTGATACACTCATACTAATCTGAGGAGCTCCATAACTACATATCCCTTCTTCTATAATGTAAAAATTAACCACACGATATGTATCAACACACCATCCTCCGTCCATGTAGCGGGGAGTCGTCCCACTCTACGTCTTCCCGTACGTGGTCACCGCTCCAAAACCCGTCTAGTTCATCGTTCATCGGTTCTGCGACAGACGTGTCCAGCCCATTACCACTTACTAATTTTAAAGACCAGTAACTTTGGTCTTTTGACGGATTTCCACGTCTCGGACTTCATCCATCAGAGAAATATCGAGCTCTCTCCATAGCCCGCTGAGCGACTAGGCCCACTGTCAGTGTCCACGTTTCAGCTCCGTACGACAGTACTGGAAGGACGCACTGGTTGAAACTTTCGTCTACAAACACTGTAGTATATCTGATAAGAAGATGTGGCGCCTAGTCATAATTTTGGGCTTTTACATCTGTCACACGCTGAAAATGTGGAATGCTCTCTCAGCCAGTGTGTTTTATGTTTCCCCACCCCTATAACCTAAGAGTCATTCAAGCGAAGTGTGAAAAAAACTTGTTAGGCCGGCATAGTGGTAGAGACTGATGCTGGTCGTTAGTCTCAGCTCCCATTCTTGGACCTCACGATACAGCTTACCATCACGTGCGAGCGATGTCACATGTCGTGTACAGTATATAAAAAATAAAATACACCTTATTATTATTATATTCATAATGTAATAAATATCCCCTGCATTCTCAAACAATCGGGAATGTCGTTGACTCCATACAAACGAGGCCGTGCACTGGTTTGGGATGCCAGCTATAAGAAACCCGTGGCCACTGCAGAGTCAGCCGCGCGTATAAAACGCAACAAATACGCGGAGATCATCATTAATCTTCATTCCATTTGCAGTCGAAACGATGGGTCCGTGGTCCGAGGAGGCTCTGGCGTTCTTTCGTGAGCTTGGGGAAAAACTCCGTTTGACGACGGGTGATCTTTTGAGTAAAGCTTATTTTGTTCAAAGGGTCAGCCTCGCTGTTTAACCGGGGAACGCAGCGAGTGTCCTCGGCACACTACGCCCATCGGACGGTTAGAATTTTAGTTTTATGTTTTATATTATGTAAAAAAAAACAAATATATGATTATTTATTTATTATTATTGGATTCAATATTATTTGTATTTATTTACTATATTTAAATTAATTTTAGGCGGAGTTTGCTCGTGCAGTTCGATGTGAAGCCGCAGCCAAGGCGTTACAGGACGAGGCGCGTCGTCTGCGGTACCTGGATGATGTCCTGGCTTTGCTGCGAGGAGACCTGGGAGAGGCGAAACGGGCCAAGACCTGGCCCTTCGTCTGTGTGGGCCAAAGAGATCCTGACAGAAACTATATAATTTAAATTACGTACGTAAATTTTTATTTATCTCAAGTTGGGATACTTGCTTGCTGTCATAATGAATGGCAAGCAAGCTGGCCGTGGGGATCGAGTGCACGGGATTTTTTAAGGTGTTGTCAAAACATTTGGGCCTAATGATCAGCATTGCCATTGAACGTGGCAATGCTGTCAGTATCCTTGGCACTTCGCACATTGGTAGCATTTTGGAGCAAGTTATTTATTTATATTTTTTTTATATCCTTTTTCTTTTTCTTTTAGTATTAAGTTAAATTTTAAATTATTAAGTACTTTCAATATGATATAAATGATAAAATACGGAGGTATACCGGTCTGGAACGCTTTCCACCTGCTGTGCAACCTTTGCTGGCAGGAGGGAATAGTACCGGAGGACTGGCAGCAATCGGTCATCGTTCCTTTATACAAAGATAAAGGATCTAGATTGGACTGTGCCAACTACCGAGCGATTAGTTTGATCGGTTTGGCGAGCAAGATGTATGGCAAGATTCTCACGAAACGACTGCAAGAGAACGCCTACCCCGCAAGGGACCTGGCGTGAAGATATGTATGTTTAAATACACAATAAAAAATGTTTATTAATATTAGTTATTATTTGCCATTCAACATGGTAGCTCTAAATAGGTGGTAGGCAGACTGATGATGGCAATTTGTCCAGTCGAGCCGGCATAGTGTTAGGGACTGATGTCAGTCATGTGTGTGAGATTCCAGTTGCTAACATCCATGGACCTTGCACGCAACTTAGCTTCAGGTAACTGCAAGTCACATGTCGTGCTAGTAAAAAAAAAATGCTGCCAGTATCTCTGGCACTTTGCCCATTATTAGCGATTTGGAGCAAGTTTTTTTTTTATGTAAATAATTTATTATATTGTTTTTTTTTCTTGTAATAATAAAGTTAGAAAGACATTAGGAAGACGTGTTAGTGACTGACGAGCCATGACGTTGCGTGTTCGATTCCGTTCGACCATATCGTATGCTATTTTTAGTTTTTTTTTCAACAAACAACTAATGCAATTATATCGCGACTTTCTTTAAATATTTCCGCGGTATTTACACTATTCGGAAGCACGGGCTGTGAGATAAATAGGTCTGTATTCCCATGGTTAAAACTGTTTTTTATCGCACAGTCACATCCGCTAAAACTTGCGACAAATATGACGGCGAATTGTCTTACTTGATTCTGTGCTCGAAATTTTGTTAGGTACCATTTATTTATTTACTACTATGCATTTAAATTTAGCCAGCTTAACTACTCCCATCATAATTAATTAATTACAATCGCATAATATAACGATGGAGTAGACGGGTTCTGGAGTGGAGACCACCTAATGGAAGACGCAGAGTGGGACATAAATTAATTCCCATCCTCATTAAACATTGTTTTACTGTAACCAGCCTCTCGTCAACTGCGTACCAACGTGCAGTACCAACTAGTAACAACATTGTCTAGTGAAAATCAATGAAATGACAACATTGCGTAATTAGACAACGATAAATAAAAAGATTAAAAATAATATTAAAAAAAAAATTGCTCCGTTTGGGGTCGAGACGATGGGCCCATGGGGACCGTCAGCGAGGCGCTTGGCCAAGGAGTTGTCAAAGCGGCTAACATAAAGGTCTGGGGACAGGAAGGCTAGCAATTATTTCGGCCAACGTATTAGCCTTGCTATACAGAGGGGAAATGTTGCCAGTCTCCTTGGGACTATCTCGGATGGGACGTCTCTAGAGGACATTTTTTATTTATAGTTTAATTTCTTTTTTATTTATATTTAATGTAGGTATATAAATTTACTTCGAACAAAATAATAAATAAATAAAAACATCTAAAAGATTAAAATAAAAAAAAAGTTAATTTAAATAAACAAAAAATCCGATGTGGGTCGCGATGATGCGATACCTTGAGCTTGACATTTCTATTCTTCGAGTTTCCCTTCATTTGGTGTTAGTCAATATTAACATCAACTGATATGTGAACCACTTCATTGTTTATTTTTATCTTAATGAGTGACATTTAGTAAAAATCTATTTATCTAATCAATAGACGAGTTAATTAGACGAGAAGTTACCACTCCGGCGTCTAGCGGGGTTTGTATATCTCAATTTTAATAAAGAAAAATAGCAAAACAATGTATTCCCTCTATTTTCTACTTAGCATTCCATGGATTCACCGTGCGGGTGCAGGGTATGTCGGAAAGTGAGACGAGAAGAATGGTGGCTTGCGACCGACTATAGGCTGGTTTATAAAGGAAGACTCCTCTTTTTATTGCTCAACAAGACGCTCACCATCCACCATTCTGCTCCTCTCCCCCCACCCAACCAAATACTGTACGATTTCGTTAATTTTTATGTTATTTTTATTTATTCAGGAAACATACAGATCTTAAATCATAATTGCAACAATTCTAAAAGTTACAAAATCCAGCAAAGTTTCCACTTAAATATTAAACATAGATTTTGCAAAAAAAATATTAATAATAGGGATAAGCTTAAAAACAATACATATATAACAAATACAACTAAATAATATACATATGTAAAAAAATGGAAATGAAAAAAATAAAATAAAATTAGTAATCAAAAAATAAACAAATTAAATTAAAAGTTCTCCAAGCATTCCAATTATGATTCATTTAGATAAGTTTATATTAATTTCTTTTTCTAACCTAGCAACACTGACACTGAACAAATCAATATCACCGAAATTTTCATTGTAGTTTAGACATGATCTTAGCACAAAGGAGTTTTTCAAGTATTTTGTTCCAGCAAATCTGATAGCAAATAACAGTTTGAGAAGAGGAATCTCTTCCTACTACAATTCAAGTTTATTTTACTTAATAAATACGGCGAGCTAATCTTACAATTTATTATCTTATACAAGAAAGTTAATGCAGGTTTTTGTTCGTAATTTAATTTTATATTTTTCAAATAATATAATTATTTATTTACTATACTTAATTTAAACAATAATGATAATTTTAATTGGCAACATTATCGTTTTATCCTTTCCCAAAATAGTTTAGTTAGTTTTAGTAGGCATGCAAAATGACGTCACTCTTGGATACATTGTACCTGCCAAGCCAAGCCAAGCCAAATATAAATAAACCGCCGTAATGATAAATGCGAAGATACTATCAACCTTTTAAACTCAACTCAAATAAGTCAAACTTATAATACACCAAATACGGTGACCATAATTCTATAGTTTGCTAGCCGAGAGTAGAGTTTAGTTTTTAATACTAGCACGACATGTGACCTTGCTCCCACCTGATGGTAAGTACGCGCAAGGTCTGACATCCGTCTCTAACACTTTGCCGGCTTGACTGGACATGACGGCAATTCGAGCCTGATCCCGAATCGTGTGGATTTATCTGGTTTACTGGGTTGATCGGCACGAACGGTGGATACTTCCCCGCCCCGGCATACTGAGCAAAATACCACCATCAGTCTGCCTACCACCTATTATATGTTGAAATGAAATAAGACAAAGCTAAATGAAGTTACATGAAATGAGATGAAATGAGATGAGATGGAATCGCGAAATTATAATCAACAATATAAATTTTAAAAAATAGGCATTTTATTTGTCTTAAAAAAATCTAAAACCTTTATTTTTGTGTTATAGTAGCTGGTCATCATGACTTGCAGAACTTGCAGAGCTGCACAACTTGGCAGATCCTAAATTTTTACTTTCAGATATATTTCCAACAAATCAAAGATCATAGACTCGATCCAATTATAAGGATCGATTCCTGGTCGAGACACAATAATTTATTTGTGATATTTCCCTAATTTGGAACGAGCTTGTCATGATGGGCCTATTGTAAAGTTGGTTAAATGTGAATTCGCTTTTTTCAAAAGCGTGATTTGACCACAACATAAAGGGATACTTTTATATTAAGACTAGGTTTTCACATTTCACCCTGTCCTGTCCCGTTTCATAGCACGAATGTTGTGGTTCCCCTAGGGGGGAAGCGGCACCCCTAATTACCGGCGGTGCCAGCCGACCCCCTGTCTCCTACAAGTAAACACTGCGAATATACCTCAAAGGAAAGCCGATATACTCGTATGTACTAACAACCGTTTGTTTTTGAAATAAACAGATACACTTATATTAAAGGGATGGGTTTTTGCAACTACAGTCTGTTTGCAAGGGCAATAATTAAAACGTAAATAAGTTGGCCAAAGACTATAATTAAATAATAATTAATAAAAATAGAATTCAAATAGATTATTTTAAAACAACTTTATCGACTATTTTTGACAGCTGTGATCTAGTGGTTAAGGTCGTAGATTTGTGATGGGTTTGATTCCTAGTCATTAACACAAAAAATATATATATCATATACCTATATAGGCATCGATATATATAGATAAGCCTATTCAATACAAAACGCACTCTTAAAAACGTGCCGCTTGCTTTGTGTACCTACCAACTTTGGGGGGCAATTCTCAAGCAAGGATAATGCCACATGCTTTATTCATCGGAAATTATATCACAATGCATACAAAAAGACTAGTTTTACTCGATATAAATATTAATATTAGGCGCTCTCGACGCTTGCTATCTCGCGACTGTTGGTGCAGCTACATGACTTCGATTGGTTTTACGGGAACGTTTTTATATCAGTGAGGGCCTATCTATATACATCGATGTATATAGGCTGGATTTTTGAGACAGGACAGTAAGGACAGGTACCTTAACCGTTATAGTAACAAACGTCTTAAAAGACCGTCCATAACATTATGAGATATTCTAAAATCCCGTCTCAAAAATCCACTCTGTATATCATAGTCACAAACATTACTCAAGTCTGGTATGCCAGAGACAGCTTGCTTGTCGCTTGTTATGATCTACATATAGTAAAGTTGGTTGAAAGTAACTCGCTCATTAAAACAGCGCAATTTCCGACCACCCCGCTCGCTGTGGATTACGACTATTGGATCTTCGATCGTATTCGAATTTGGGAATCGTTAAATCAGTAAAACAATTATTGATATATTAATTTCTTAATTTTCTTTCTTTATAAATAACTAACAAAATAAATACTATACTTTAATGGAAAACCTCGTTTTATAATTTATTATTTGATTGATTAGGCCAATGGATTAAAACAGTTTTTACATCTGAAAAGTCAATGACCGTTTTTATTTCTACCTTAGAAACAGACTATAGCTTTTATCCGTGTAAGTGACGTTTAAAATAATATACAATATTAATCGTGTTTTCAAAATTCCTTTCGACCTAAAGTTGCGTCCAAATATGTTCTTTTGTCCGTACCTTACCTCCGTAGCTGTACCGAATCAGAGTCGCGATCCGATCAGCAGTTTGGACGCCCGTTCGGTACGGTACGTACGATGGCATCTTGATACAGATACGGGTAGAATACGACATACCACGTGATTTTGTCTTTTTTGTATGCTCTTACGGCTAATATGTTATTCTACTGATAGAAACAAACAAGAAACCATATATATGAAGTAACAAAATTTATTGGCTTCTCCATACATATTGGCTAATTTAAATTTAACAGTGTATAATATATTACACACCCCGTGTATTTTTTTAAACTCAATTAGACATGTGTTTTGCACCAATCTGAGGTACACAAGGTCCAGCAACTGATGCCAGCCACAAACCCATTGCAACCCCGGCATGTACCAATGAGAAATACACTTTTCTTACGTACCTTTGTCATAGATTTACCAAACTACCGTTCCCGTGAGGAGAGGGCACGATAAGCACCAATTCCAACCCGTCAGCCAGCGGGGCGAGTGTAGTCCAAATTCTCCGGAAACGTGTTCTGGAAGGACTCTGTGTTCTAGGAGCTTTGATGATGATGATGATTAGCCTCAATATACAATGGTAAAATGTTGCCAGTCTCCTTGGGAATATTTCTGATAACACAATTAAAACAATAATTAAACAGATTTCTTGTGCTAAAAGTGCCGGCCGCATTTCTCGCCACGCGGCTCTAATCAACATCATTCGTAGAGCTCCTGTCATTGCTGGAGTACCCGCAAACTTAGAACCATCTGGGATTGTGCGGAGCGATGACAAGAGACCCGACGGAATGACTGTTGGGCCGTGGAAACTTGGCAGGTCTCTTGGTGTGGTATGCGACGTGTGTAGACACATTAGCCCCATCTCACATCCAGGTAACCTCGTCCAGCGCGGGGAGAGCGGCGGTTTCTGCTGAGAAATGCGCCAACCTCGGTACAGGTTACAAGTTTGCGCCGTTTGGGGTCAAGACGATGGGACCATGGGGACCCTCAGCCAAGCGTCTGGCCAAGGAGTTGGTCAAACGGCTGACAGTGAAATCTGGAGATAGAAATGCTGGCAATTATTTCTTTCAACGTTAGCCTCCCTATACAGAGGGGAAATTTTGCGTCTTCTTGGGACTATCTCTGATAGGACGTCTCTTGAGGATATTTTTATTGTATGTATAGTTATTTTTTTATCAGTTTATCATCATCACGACCGTTTCCCTTCATTTTCAGAAACCACGCTTATAAATAAGCGGATTCACATTTAGCCAACTTTACTATAGGCCAATCATGACAAGTGGCAAGCTCGTCGATGTCTCCGGCGTACAAAACTCCAGAAATATCACAAATAAATTAAATATTAATTAAATGTATTTATTTACATTAATGATATGTTTGTGTCCCGACCAGGAATTGATCCCGGTAATTATTTTTGTTTTAATATTATTTTATATTTTGTAAACAATAATATTTATTTGTTTCAGAATATCGCTTCGCCGGAGTCACGACCTCGTATCTTTGTTTAGAAATATAATGATAAGTGTTATCATAGTGCATTCGTTTCGAATAATAATTCACTCGACACTCCAAGAATTTTAACTCTGATTCATCCACTAAAGGGATTCCCTTTCTCGTTGACAATCGGTCAAAGTCAAAATATTACGTAAACCTATTACAGGCATTTGTGACACGTCATTATTTATATTAATTTAAATAATTCTACTCCTGCTAGTGGTTACTAAGCAGCAAAGTCCTCCAAAGAGTAAGCTGTTAGCAGAAGACCAGCAGCTTAGCCGTGACATGTTAATGTTTAATCTGACTGAAGGAATCTGCAAAAAGAGTTTTATCAAATTTACAAAATAAAACATATATAGTAGGTAGTTAATAAAAAAAAGTATCATCGTAGTGATCATCGCATCTTTCGGGGTGGTCAGAAACCACGCTTATAAAGAAGCGGATTCACATTTAGCCAACTTTACTATAGGCCAGTCATGACAAGTGGCAAGCTCGTCGATGTCCCCAGCGTACCAAACTCGAGAATCACAAATAAATTAAATATTAATTAAATGTATTTTTTACATCAATCAATATTTTTGTGTCCCGACCAGGAATCGAACCCGGTACCTCCGAGGCAGTAGGTAGTTCGTTGCCCCAATAACATGACTTATAATCAAATGGTAATAATGCGTTAATTAAATCACCTTTTAAAATGCTCTACGAGTTGAGGTCGTGGATTTAAAAACGCAATTCTTCGTCACAAAAATATTTGATTTATTTTTGACATTTTTCGAGTTTGTTTCGCTTCAGAAATCGACGAGCTTGTGTCATGATGGGCCTATTGTAAAGTTGGCTAAATGTGAATCTCGTGATGCCTGCCTCACTCCCCCCAGAAATACGGTCGTGATAATATTTTATTCTATATCTATTTTAATTAATTAGTTTAAAAAGCCATAACACCATGTCGTCTTCTCCTGTGACAAGAGAGAGAGAGCTAGCTCTTTCTTCGCCCAAAGAATCGGTATTGGGGGGAAATGCAACCAGCGTTCTTGCCACCATCATGATACCCGGCTTTGCCCGTGTATACGGCGACACAAAGTTAATTTCGCTGCGCATTAATTTGATTTTGCTATATCTCCTAAGGTACTCATTTAATTTGCATGGTGTAAAGGGAAAAAATAATCTTCATAAAATGCTGAAGCCAACTAACATATTTAAAATGATAAGGATTAATTTCGTATTTGTGTAAATAGCCTTCCAATTCATGGTCGTCACTTGAGTGTCAGTGGCACGCTTAACAAGCCGTCGCCACTCGTCTCGAACTGCAGCCTTCCTGGAGCACTCATGTAGGGGGTGATCCATTGCTGCTTTAACCTGGTCAGTCCATCTCATCGGAGACCTACCACGCATCCTCTTGCCATCGACTTTTCCCTGAACTACAAGGCGTTCAATTGATGTATCTCCACGCCGCGACACGTGTCCAAAGAAATTGAGAATGCGTGATTGTACGATTGAGGAAAGGCGCTGTCCTATCTCTAGTTCCTCCAGGATGGATTTGTTAGTCCACGATATGCCCAACATTCTCCGCCAACATCACATTTCTAGAGCATTAATCCGTTTTATTTCGGTTTCGCGCAGGGTCCACGTTTCTGCAGCATACAGGAAAATAGGCCTTCAAAATATTGGCCTTCCAATTACCGCTTTATAATTGCTCATTTTTGAAATTATTAAAATAGATATAGTATGTTGTTCTAGCGTTAGATATATGCCATCGCGGCCTTTTCTAGACCTATATAGATACACAATTCCACAAAACATTTTTTTTTTGTATATTTGGAAGGGTTTATTCTTTTGATTACAAAAACGTAACAAATTATATACCAAAACCTTCCTCGAGAACCACTTTATCTATTTGTAAAAACAGCATGAAAATGGGTTCAGTAGTTTTTGAGTTTATCGCGAACAGACAGACAGACGTGGCGGATAGTGATTTTGTAAAAAAAAAAAACCAAATAAATGGTATATTGTTAAAAAAGGCTTCTGTGCACACTTTCTGCAATGGAAACTAACACAAGAATGTCAAAAACTGTATCATAATGCTAATAATAAGAGTCCTAGACTTTTTGAGATGGGCCTTCTGAAAATCTGGAGAATTTGGCCAACACAAGCTACACTGGTGTATATTTTTAATGACAATCTATTAACGTTTCCACGAGTTGGTATTAGAGGAACTAGGACCGTGCCTAACGTGCTCTCCGGGGCACGGAAAACAGTGGTGTTGTAAATAAATAACAAAGTGTATTTCTCATCGGCTAAAACCGAGCTTTTTAGGATTTATTTTTATTTTAAGGAAAGCGTACTTACAACCAAGTCACCACCACTCCCTAAAACCGACCTTTTTAGGATTTATTTTAATTTTAAGGAAAGCGTACTTACAACCAAGTCACCACCACTCCCTAAAACCGACCTTTTTAGGATTTATTTTTATTTTAAGGAAAGCGTACTTACAACCAAGTCACCACCACTCCCTAAAACCGAGCATTTTAGGATTTATTTTTATTTTAAGGAAAGCGTACTTACAACCAAGTCACCACCACTCCCTAAAACCGACCTTTTTAGGATTTATTTTTATTTTAAGGAAAGCGTACTACAACCAAGTCACCACCACTCCCTAAAACCGACCTTTTTAGGATTTATTTTTATTTTAAGGAAAACGTACTTACAACCAAGTCACCACCACTCCCTAAAACCGACCTTTTTAGGATTTATTTTTATTTTAAGAAAAGCGTACTACAACCAAGTCACCACCACTCCCTAAAACCGACCTTTTTAGGATTTATTTTTATTTTAAGGAAAGCGTACTTACAACCAAGTCACCACCACTCCCTAAAACCGACCTTTTTAGGATTTATTTTTATTTTAAGGAAAACGTACTTACAACCAAGTCACCACCACTCCCTAAAACCGACCTTTTTAGGATTTATTTTTATTTTAAGAAAAGCGTACTACAACCAAGTCACCACCACTCCCTAAAACCGACCTTTTTAGGATTTATTTTTATTTTAAGGAAAGCGTACTACAACCAAGTCACCACCACTCCCTAAAAAAACAATAGTTTAGTCTAATTAAATCGGCACGAGTATAATAATGTATTTTTAAATATTTACATAGAATTATGCAGGTGAACAGTAAAAAGATTATAAAATTAGAATGTTTTATTTCCGAAGCCTGAAAATATTGGATTGTGCGAGAGACGGGGATGCAATAATAATAATAATAATATTAATAAATATTTCCAGACAGGTCACACAGCGCCATCTAGTTTGCGTGGTAAGCTACGAGGCTTGTGTTACGGAAACTAGATGGTTGATAAACTACATATTAAACTTTTTTTTTTGTAAATATATACATATTATACATATAAACACCCAGACCGAGACAAATTATACAATGTACAACTTGCCCCCGGTGAGAATCGAACCCACGACCTCCCGAGTTCACGGCAACGTTTGTTACCACTAGACCACGGAGGCGGTAGTAAACGATCTTCATGAATATTTGTTCCATGTAGCTAGCCTTCTCCATGTGTACTGAAACCATCACTTGAATTTTCGGTAACGTATTAAGGTGAGTTGAGGTTAATGCAGGAGTATACGAGTATACTCGTAATATGGGGAACGTGTAAACATTGAACACGAATTTAAAACCTAGGCTTTATAAAGGATGTCCAAACAAAAACGCCGGATTTAATATTAAAAAAAAATTGGTATGATTTCTTGTACCTATTGAACTTAGTGCAAATGCAGATCTTTTATCAAAATTAGTTGCATAGTGCTTCTGGAAACGTTTAATACTTATCCAGAATACCGAATAGAAGTTCCTGGATTCTCGGCCACAGATTCCCTACTAGACTGAAGAGAAGAAAGAAGACAAATTTCTAAGCATTCCATGGATTCACCGTGCGGGTGCCGGGTCCATCGTGTGTGGGTAAGAGATGAGAAGAATGGTGTCTCGGGCTTGCGACCGACAATTGGCTGGTTTAAGAAAAGGAGGCCTCCTTTTTTTTCTATTTCGCGATAATACGCTCAAATAAAAAATAAAAAATTACGTAATTGGGGAACTGTTTTCGCATAACTTTCACCATTTTTGTAATGTATTTTTACAATAATTAAACATTGTTTATTTATTTGAATAGTCGTACATATATTATTAAACACATAACATAGTATAATTATAACTTATCTAATATATTATCTAATTAGCATTCACCAATATTTAAAGAAGAAATTAAAAACTTATTACTTTTAAAAATAAAATTATTAAAAAATTACTTAACATAATATAACAAAAAAAAAGACTTTTAAAATGAAATAAATATACTCGTAGGTATATTAATGGTTTGAAATGTGCGAGAACATTTTTTTTTTGTTGATTTATATATGTACTTCTTGATATTATTAAATGGCGTGGATTTACGTAACAACAGTCAAAAAAATCCCCGTTTAACTCGTATTAATAAAATGGCGGTAAATTTAAATCCGGTGCTCTTGTTGGGACACTCTTTATGTGTCGGTCATTGCAGTTGAGCGTTACAGATTGCACGTCATCGGGTGAGATATTGTAGAGTGGAATGCTGATTAATGCCTGGCTTGTGGACCACAAAGACACATCGGTTTGCCATCTAACATTTAATAATCTAAGGAAATGTCACGTGATAAAGTCCACTCACACAAATCAGCCTTTAGTTAGCCGTATGGTCATATGTCGTGCTTAGATGGAAATAAATAATAATTTATCTAAAAAAAAATCCTGTATGCTGCAGAGACGTGGACCCTGCGCGAAACTGAAATAAAACGGATTAATGCTCTAGAAATGTGGTGTTGGCGGAGAATGTTGGGCACATCGTGGACGGAGTTCCGAACCAACAAATCCATCCTGGAGGAACTAGAGATAGGACAAAGCCTTTCCTCAATAGTGCAATCACGCATTCTCACTTTCTTTGGACACGTGTCGCGGCGTGGAGATACATCCATTGAGCGCCTTGTAGTTCAGGGAAAAGTCGATGGCAAGAGAATGCGTGGTAGGTCTCCGATGAGATGGACTGACCAGGTTAAAGCAGCAATGGATCACCCCCTACATGAGTGCTCCGGGAAGGCTGCAGTTCAATGTTGCTGCAGTTTAATGGGCCCCAACTTCGCATTAAAAATAATAATAATTATTTTTATTTATTTTTTTAGTTTTTCATGAATGTTCGATTTATATACAGTATTGTTTTTTTTATTTACCTATCGCTCTCTGTTATAAGATGGTAAAATCATATTTTTGATACATTTAACAATTTAATTGAGAATTTTTAGCAACCAACTTTAAATTGCCATCATCAATCAACATGATTTTCAAACACCTATTCGATGATATGGAGAGATGATGAGGGGCCCACTCAATATTATTTGTCGACTATTATTTTTTTATTTCCCACTCAATGCCGTCTTGCTGTCGTCTTACTGTAATTTAATTAATATCATATATAATCGATTGACGTGAGAATCATCAAAATTGGCCCACGCGTTTGTGCCTTCACTCCGTAGCCACGACTCAGACTTAGCTGTAAAGGCACACAGGGCCAACAGTGAGATAGAGACGGTTTATAGGATTTTAGTCCGCAGGCGCCCTGGGGTTTCACTAGGAAGCTTCACGGATGAGTCGGGCATGCGACCCCCACCCGCGTTGGCCTTTCAGGCAGGGGGCGTATCATTGATGATTTATTGATTCACCGTCTATAAAAAAAAAAAAAATTGGTATCCAGTGTACCACAAAGTAACAAACATACATACATACATAGGCTGATAAACACATAATTGCGTCGCACAGTTGGGTAAAAATAATTGACCAACTGATAATTATGTACAATAGAAAAGTACCGGCTATAGTTAGCGATTGTACCGACCACGGCCGTCCCATGTTAAAATAAACTAAGTAAAACTAAAGATAGTTAGGTTTACCCGCACACAGCCTGGAGGTAGCTGATGATCGCGTGTGCCGTAATCGCTAACATAATTGAACCGGCTACCCCTCTCCTACCTCCTTCCTCACACCAGAACTTTATTAGGGCTGCATTACCGAATTCGCAATTTTGTAATTTAATTTAAATTAAAATCATCAAACAACTAAATTGTATAAGATTAAACTAAATTAAAAATTAAAAATATATTCATCATGTGGCAGCATCGTTGACCAGCTTGGTCAACACGGCCTGTCTTGTCAGAAAAGTGCTGGTCGTCGTTTCCGCCACGGTTCTGTCAATAATGTAATCCAGCTTTGGTTACTGCCGGGATCCCTTCGTTTCTTAAACCGTCTGGGCCTCTCGCGGTGATGGTAAAAGACCCGATCGATTGACTTTGGTGCCGTGGTCCATGGGTCGAGCATTGCTGTGGGACGCTACTTGTGTGTGACCCTTGCTTGTCTCATGTCCAGGGCACATCTGTCAGGGCTGGGGCGGCTGCGGACACGGCTTAAAGTCGCAAATACGAGTCTGTTGCTAATAATTAACATTTAATTAATAATTACACGTAGTGTCTTGAGACAATAGGATCATGGGGCCAAGCGCTAAGAAGTTCTTTAAAGATCTGTCTAAGCGGCTGGTTAACGCTGTATGTGACAAGAGGGCTGGCAGCTTTTTCGCGCAGCAAATCAGCATCGCTGTGCAGCGAGGGAATGCTGCGAGTGTTCTTAGCACACTGCCACATGATCAAGTCATGGATTAATATTTTTATAAAATAAAAAAATATTTTTTATTTTGTAATTCATTATTTTATTTTATTACAAATAAGATGTAGTTTAAATCTAGTAAATTATATATATGATAGATTGGTTGTAAGCTTTTTTGCAAGACCAAGACCAAAAGACCGCCGAATAAAATAATAAAAACAAGACCATCTTGGTGTTTTCTCGAAACTTGAAAAAAGCTATCCTTACCAGAACTTACAAGCAAAATCTTACTGCACCACTTACTCAAAGAATGTCCAAGACGGGAGAGGAGTAGAATGGTGGATGGTGAGCGTATTATCGTGCAATAAAATAAAAAGGGAGGCCTCCTTTTCAAACCAGCCTATTGTCGGTCACAAGCCCGAGACACCATTCTTCTCTTTTCTTTCGAAAACACTTTCTTATAAATTTGTCTTTCTATAAAGTTGCAGTTTACTACTTCAAAGGCAAAGCCGGATCAAACAGCTAGTATGTTAAACGTAAGTTACTCGACAACCCTATTTTAGATCGTCCGCCAAATATGAAAGAACCCAAGTCAGTTGACATCGGTCGCTACAGGGATTCACTCCCTCTCGGTAATTAATTAAACAAAACCTATAAATTTGGAAATAATAAATAAAAAATCTAAATCAGCTTTTACTATAAGAAGTTTATTGAAACAAAACTCAATAAGAATGTGATTTAATTTATTTTATAATTTGTTTGTTTAAATTTACCGAGGACAATAATTTATATATATTTTATTTATTTATCTAATTGTGATATTTCTCGAGTTAGTTACGCTGAAGACTTTGTCGAGCTTGCCACTTGTAATGGGTCGGCTGTAAAGGTGGCTAAATGTGTTCTTTAAAGCGTGGTTTATGACCACCTCGGAATAGATGCGGTTTTCTTTTTTATAGTAATTAACTATTTGTTAAAAAAAACCTATTATTATTTGATACTTAAATAAAACTTATGCATAATATAAGATTTGTTAAAGAAAATTCAATACTAATTTGATTAAATTTTTGGTAAAACTACTTTAAAATTAAAATAAATATTAACTAAACCTAATAAAAAATAAACTATAAGTAAAAATGTCCTCTAGAGACGATCCTTCAGGGATAGTCCCAAGAAGACTGGTAACATTTCCCCTCTGTATAGCGAGGCTAATACGTTGGCAGAAATAATTACCAGCTTTCCTGTTTCCAGACTTTTCCGTTAGCCGTTTGGACAACTCCTTGGTCAGACGTTTGGCTGAGTGTCCCCATAAGCCCATCGTATCGACCCCAAACGGCGCAAATTCGTAACCTTTGACGAGGTTGGCATATTTGCGCAGCTTGAGGTTCTCAGCAGAAACCGTCGCACTTCCCGCGCTTGACGAGGTCGCCTGGATGTGTAATGTGTCTTAACAAAACGGTCATGCCGTCGGGTCTCTTGCCATCGCTCCGCGCAATCCCTAAGGACCTCTAGGACCTTCGGATGATGTCGTTCAGAGCAGCATGGCGAGGAATGCGGCCAGCACTTCCAGCACAAGAAAGCCCATAATACATTTTTGGTAAAGAGAATAAATAGACTTAAATATTCAAAAATAAAAATGTATACCTATTAATTGTTATGTGTATTATTCGAAGTAAGTTAATATACCTACATTAAATATAAATTAAAAGGTATCTAAATAATAAAATTAAAAATAAACTAAACTATAAATAAAAAATGTAATTTCCCCTCTGTATAGCGAGGCATTGCATCTCTCTTGCTCGCACAATCCAATGTTTCAAAGATTTTTTAAAGTATACTATATACTGTATATATATACGGTATACATTTGAGAAAAGTGGTCTATCAAAAAATAGTAAATTTTTTTTAAAATTTGATTTGATTTGATTTGATTTACTCTCAGTGCTTATCATGACAAGCGGCAAGCTCGTCGATGTCTCCAGCGTACCAAAGGAGAGAACATCATAAATAAATTAAAATTATTTATTTAAAATATAGTCTATCAACTTTTTAGGAAATAAAATTACGGTTAAGTTGGAGATATATTATCATTTAGTATTTTTTGTTTTGTAAAATGGATAAAATATTAAAATTATTTTTCAATTTTCCTCTGTCTGTTATATTAGGTATAAAAGTGAAAATTTTACAAAAATGTCCGTAATTTTATTTCCTAGGAAGTTGATAGACTGATTTTCATAAAGTACACTCAGACTTGAAAAATCTTCGAAAATATTGGATCGTGCGAGCGAGAGGGATGCAAAAGCGTTAACCCTGTTAGGAATGTGATTTAATTTTTGTAGAAAAATATAAATAAAACTATTTACCCAGGATTTATTATTATTTATTTTATTAGTCTTTTTTTTAGTTATAGGAGAGTGTAGTGACATAAATGTCAAATTTAATTTAAAAAAAAAATATTCAAATTAACAAAATTAAAAGTATAGTGAAGTGTTAAAGTTGAAGACAAAATGAGACTTTCTCGTCAGTTAAAAATACCCACAAATTTCCTTTACTAATGCACTGTTTAAACTCATTCCACCGCCTTCTGCCTCCAAGCTTACATCCCACTTATAAAATATAATAATAATATTATTAGTGTTGCCCGAAGCAAGATCAAAAGGCCAGTCATATTCTGTCCATCAGAACAGCTGGTGTTGGTCTTTGGTCTTACGCAAGAGTCTCACAAGACAAGACACTTCTTCAACGGGTCCTACACTTAATTATTCCTTTCAGCCGTCAAACAAATACTCTCAAGGGATCCTCGAAATCATAAATGTTACCATTTCAAAGTTTTTTTTTCTGGCAACATTAAAGATGCGTTTCCGTATTTTAAATATTCAATTTGTCAGAAAATAATTATTTGTTTATTAAATAAAAAAAATAATAGGTAAGAAAATCTTAAATTATCAAACTACAAGAATATTACAATAAAAACTAAATTGAATCGAAAAAATCTAGAACTTTTGACATCCATAAGTGAACGCAGTTAAGCAAAGAGCATCCAGTCCACCAATTTTTCAGAATTTAATTATAAATGCCAATTATGTTCCTAATATTAAAAATTATCCAAATAAAAATACCGTTTTTGACATATTCTAAATATATAAAATGTCAAAGTCAAAGTCAAAATATCTTTATTCACGTAAACCTATTACAGGCATTTATGAAACGTCATTAATTTAAGTATTTTAAATGATTCTACTCCTGCTAGTAGAAGACTAAGCAGCAAAGTGGTCCAATCAGTAAGCTGTTAGCAGAAGACCAGCAGCTTAGCAATGTTGGACTAAACCATCAATAGACTAATCTAAATTAAAACTTTAATGGCCTACAATGTAAAATTAACTTAATGTAAATTGGATCCTTTTGCTTATGAATTGTATTTGTAATTAAATACTATCTTATATAACATATTTTACTTAACATTTTTATCAAAATTAGGAAAAAATGTCTGAGCAAAACTAGGGTTTTGGTCTTGCATATGTCAGTGGTCTTCGTGGCAACACTAAATATTATACTTTAATGCATAATGATTTGCGTTAGATCTGTTAAAATATACATCCGAGCTGCCAATTTGTAGTTCCGTTATTGCACCTCATTGCGCAATCTCTCTTGATTTGGTCTTATGCGAGTTACTAGCTGTTTATATCATAAAGAGAGCAAGTGCGTTAATGCTATACCTGATTTTATTTCTTTAACATAATTTCCTAGTTCTTAATTCTTGGGAAGTTTTTATGGCATGTTGACATAGTAGTAATGTAGTTTGGCTAAATGTTACCGTAATTTTACATTAATTTATGGCATGTCTTACAATTATGTCTATAGGTTCCTGCACGAAGCACTGAACCATGGACGTATACGGGGTGTTAATAGACCGGACAGCTTTTTTTTTTATAATGTGACAGCGATTCCACCTGATGATAAGCGATACGCGAGATCCAAGAATAGGAGTTACTGACGCCAGCCACTGACTGCCGACTTTAGACCTGATCCTAACATGACCGGCCTATGAAGATGCTTTTTCACGCTTCGCTTGAAGAACTCCAGGTAATAATCGTAGGAATGGAGGAACATGATGACAACTGTAACAACTTCTAACCTGTATTATATTTATTGTCGCATTGTCCATCTGTGGGTCATCAATGTAAGCACTTGTTATATCTTTATATTCTCTATACTTTTTTCACAATAATGGTAATGTAGTGACGTTTTCTGCTCTTTCTCTTTATTGCTTAACTTTAAATGAATATGTGAAAACCTTTAATAGTTCTTAGTAAATTTACCGTATAATATTTATTATAATATTGTCAACTGTTGGTTTTCCAAAAATAATAAAAAAAAACAACAACAAAAAAACACCTTAGCCTGGAGAGCAGCATATATTCAGCATGCGACAGATGTAAGATTCTCCAAATTTTTATGTACGCGTAGAGATGCATATTTTGGGCTGCGCGTGTGGTTCGAAGGAGGTATTAAGAAGAAGAAATAAGCTTATAGAACACGCTCAGGAAGGCCACATCTCGGTGAAGCTGCAGCTAGTGTCGTTCCCTATACGAATCGCCTGCCTCTGCAGGACATTGCGAGTAGAGTAAGGTACTTAGCGAAACCATCCCAGAGGTGAGAACAGTATTCCACGCATGACCTTATTTGTGCTTTATAAAGCATAACTTACCTGTATTCTAGGTACATACTAATATTTTTAAAATATCATTTCAATTATAAATTAAATCATTTTCGATGTTAAAAAAACCGTTTATTTTAATAGAACCATTATGCGCCATTTTGCGCTGACGTCGGACACGTCAAGTGCAAGTTTTTGTTTTACACTTTACTGTTAATCAAAAGTGATGTCGTTTTGTTTAATAATGTAAAGAATTATGGAATCCGATATATTTTTCACTAAACACAAGTGCAGTTATTTTATTCGGTTTTTCCTGCGCGTTTTTTTTGGACTCCCATATTATATCCGACGTGTTTAAGCGATTGTTTGATGATAACCTCATTACCTCATTAATAAAAAGATATATTACGTAGGACTTGGCTGTATGGGCTGGACTTTTTTTCTTTCCTATCACCTCACTCCTAATCCATCGGGAGAAGAGAACACACACACAAAAATAATCATTAATTTGTTTATTTGATAATAATCCCCCCTGTATATACGTCTATGTAGTGAGGTTTTCTTTATGGTCACGAAGTTTCGGCAATTCGCCAATATTTACTTTAGCATGTTATCCGCATTGTTTTAATTAGCACAAATTACAGCCCGGTTCGAATCCCGATATCGCCAATAGGAGGCTTTGTAAAATATAACTAAAATGCAAATTAAATCATTATTAGAATATTGTATGGAATTACCTACTGCCTCCGTGTTCTAGCGGCTAAGTCCGTCGATTTAGACTTGGAGGTACCGGGTTCGATTCCTGTTCGGGACACAATAATTTATTTGTGATATTTCTCGAGTTTGCTACACTAGAAACATCGAGGATTTGTCATGATGGGCCTATAGTAAATTTGAATCAGTTTTTTTTTAAATAAGTGATTTCTGATCACCCCGGAAGGGATACGGTCGTGATAACAGTTACTTTAATTTTAAAAAATGCAAAAAGGGTATTAGTGTTTATTGGAATGTAGAGACGATATTTTCATCATGGATTTGTACAAATTAAGTTAATAAAAAAATTGACCACTTCTTAAAGTTTTTAACTAGGCATTGTCTTTAATAAATATAAATAACCTAAAAATATGGGTAGGTACAGACAGACTGAGCGGTGGTGGCTTGGTTCAAAACCCGGCATGTACCAATGAGTATCGGCTTGGTTTGGAGATGGGGACATTCTCCCTTTTCCCCGGCAGGATATAAGGTAATTCATGCACTTTTAGTGCTGGGCACCGTTACTGAAATTTATAACCATTTGAACTTTAATTTTAACTTTAACTTTAATTTAATTTGACCTTTTTGAACGCCATCTGTATTTACTTAAATGAACTATGACGCTGACTCACCTCTTAAGGGCAGCAGCAAGTGGTTTCGCTACTCACTGCAAGATGGCGTGCAAAGCTACAACATTTGAAATAAAGCATGTTGCCGTCAATCAAGCGAAGGCGGCCCGAGGCATATTACGTTCTGTTATGAATTTCAGCTTGCCGCTCATATTGAAGATCTGGATAAACAAGATGTTCATACGTTCTCGTCTCACCTTTGCTGCGTCAGCCTATCACCTTCTGGCTAAAACTAACAGGGACAAGAAAGAAGGAAATCCAAAGTCAGCAGAATATATAGAAAGAAAGAAATACGTTTATTCATCGCAAAACAGATACAACTTACACAATTAAGATATTAAGATATGCAGCACAACGCGCCCCGACAGGCACCCATGTACTCCAGGATATAGTGCTCCGTGCATAGGATATGGGGTGGCATGGACCATGAATTGATATTAAAATATGGAATTGGCCGCCCCCACACCCACTGCCACATCCTGAGCACCACCAGGCAGCCATCGAGGAGCGCTGCCCTACAATTCACACCGTAATTCCTGCAGCGATGAACATGCCCTAAGCTCAGCATGTGTCGCGAATTACATAGTTGTATCCGCGACGCTGTTCTTCCGCTAGTACCCAATAAAATAAAATATATATTTTTAAATAAATAATAAATAACAAGTATATACTTACATACAACAATACGAATACTTATCTACATAAAACATAAATACAAATTGAAATCGTTTATATACAATACATACAGTAAAACTTGTACATTTCACCCAAAAATTAATTTCAATTATTTACATAAGTAAATATAAAATAAGGAAGATAAATAAAATAAAATACTCAAAAAATATATCGCTCAAAGTGATCTCCCGAGCGCCGTAGTTCGTGCGTAATGCCGCATAGCTCGAGATCAGGAGATGGCTATGATTGAGGAGTTTGTCGTCGGCCTGGTGACTAGACGTTTGTTCTATCGGGCCGACAACGGACACTTCCAGGATCTGAGTGATATCACTCCGTCTTGTTCACTGGCGCTTTGTTTCGAGTACCAGTGACGATGTGGCCGGCCTATTGCCTCTTCAGTTTGTTAATTTTGTAAGCTACGTTTCGAAGGCAATAAGGGGTATATTTTCCGATATGTAATTTATTTTAACCATAGGAAACAAAAACAAACAATAAATAAGTTTCATTATTGCATGATTGTAGGACAAAGCGCACATCACGTCACGCAAACTTTTTCATTTTAAACTATGAATTGTCTATTTTAAAATTCCTTTTTACACTATTTATTACAGGGTCGCGCCCAGCATATACCAATGAGCAATACACTTTTTACACTATTTATTACAGGATCGCGCCCAGCATATACCAATGAGCAATACACTTTTTACACTATTTATTGCAGGATCGCGCCCAACATATACCAATGAGCAATACACTTTTTTACCCGTCTATCTAACCAGGGTTATTTATCAGCCTATGTATGTATATATGTATGTTTATTCCTTTGTGGCACACTGGAGACCAAACGAGTAGGTCGATTTTGATGATTACCACATCAATCAAGTCGTCTTCACTGAAGATATGACATTAATCAAATTTCACTAAGGCGACAACCAAGACGCCTTATTGTGGAAAATATAAAAAATAAAGTCGACGATCTATATTGAGTGAGGTGTCATCGGATAAGTATTTGAAAATCATGTTGAGGTTTGTCTTATTATTTTTCATTTAGAGTGACATTTTGAATCTATAACGGTTTAAAATTGGTTAGCAACCATTATCATTTAAAACGAAAAATAACGAAAAAGATTTAATAGAGTTCATATAAAAAAAGTTCGTTCGTTTTTTTTAAGGTACCAAATTTGTGCAATTTTTATGTTTCCTAATTAATTCTATTAAAAAAGAGAAAAATGTATAATTTTATTTTAGGATCATATTTTTATTTTGTAAATTTGATAGTTTTTGTTAAATTTATTTTTTTTTGTTTTAACAGTAGTAAGTTTTTAATTTCTTCTTCTTTTTATGTTGGTGAATGCTGTGACACCCAATTGGTACATATATTAGATAAGCTATAATTATACTATGTTATGTGTGTGATAATATATGTACTGCTGTGTGTACTAAATAAATAAATAAATATAAAATATAGTATCATCACGACGGTATCCCTTTCGAGGTGGTCAAAAACATTATCAGAGAGCGATAACTAAAAATATTAAAATAAAACAATTTTAAAAACCCGCCTGCGAAAAAAATATATATATATATATATTACGTAAATTTGTCATAGAGCTTCCAATATAGACTTAACGGAATCATACAGTATTTATAAAAGAAAAGAAGTTAGTAAAACAGCCTATAGTCCGTCGCAGCCCGTGACACCATTCGTTTTCTCTCTCTTTCCAACACACGATGGACCCGGCACCCGCACGATGATCCTATGAAATCTAAGAAAAGACATTATTAATCTTGTAAGAGGATTTAAGCTAAATAGCTAAATTGTATTCCAAGTTATACAAGTATATGCATTTTTTAATAAATTATTCTAACAAGATTACAACACCCTCAGCCCAAACGGGTTTTCGGGATTTCTGACATTTCTGGTATGTCTTGACGCTTTTTAGTTAGCCTTCTAAACATAGAGCAATAAATGACGCGCTATTTCTAAATATACTTTGATAAATAATAAATTCTTTTATTTTCTTGACAAAATCATAAGTGTCAAAGTATAAAATGTTTATAATAAAAAGGTAAAGAACTCCAAAAGGTTAGGTCTTGCCACACTAGTTCTCAAACCTCAGTTGGTTCAGTATATATTTTGATTCTTACAAGAAACAGGATCGATTGGTATTAAATATTCTTGCTTGTACATTTTTCTTTCAAAATCTGTGATTGCAGTTCAAGATATCTCAAAAAGTTATGGATTGTCGCGAAGCAAAGCAGAGCTTGCTTTTTTTACCGAATTTTTCTTAAATTGTATGAAAACCATAGAGCAACGCCAAATCGAACGACTTTCATAGTGAAAAAATCACTTAAACCGACAACACACACCCCTGTGTTCGACAGTTATAGTTACAAAAAAACGGCGACCATCCATAGCTACTGAGCAATTTGAAGCTAGACAATAACCACGTGAAGAATTTCAACCATCCTCTATCACGCCGCATTCGTGAAAACTTTTATTCAATGTGTTTTCTAGTGAGGGGAACTTAAGCTGACTAGATTATCCGTATTCAATTCAATTCGTTTATTTCTGTAATTAGGCATAGGACAAAAAAAATGTATTTTGCACTTTTACATGTCAAATTTACAATAAGTATACTTTAATATTAGGCTACATAATTTCACAGCATTCTATCAGGTAGAACGCCATGAAACTACACAACCTTACTTAAAGTATTGTAAAGCAGTGCGTTACAATACAAATATAAAATAACATTTTTAAAAAAAACCTACGTGAGTTATATACACAATAATTCCACACAAAACTACACTTATAATTATAGCTGCTGTAAATAGGCATTGTCATCTTATCAAATAATATACAAATATAAAAAATATAATTGTCACTCAAGATTATAGCTGCTGTAAAGAGGCATTGTCATTCTAGAAGCTAATGCAACACAAATATAAAAAATAAAAATTAAATGTCACTTAAAATTATAGCTGCTGTAAAAAGGCATTGTCATACTATAAGCTATACTATATAAACACAAATAATTCAAATAATAAATGGGTACACCCATGCGTTCTTGTCTTGGAGATATTCATCAATAGTGTAATATCCCTTGTTAATCAATTGATGTTTAATAGATAACTTAAACCTATTAAGTGGCAGATTATTAAGTATTATACGGGTAAACTGTTTTATTACTAACAAATAAAGTGACTAAAAAGGCCTGCATGGTCTAGCGGTTAAGACTGTGGATTAAGACGTTTCAATCCCTGATCGGGATGTATCTATATGTATATAAAATAGATGGTAGGCGGACTGATAGTGGTAATTTGCCCAGTCTGCCGGGGCGGGGAAGTATCCACCGTTCGTGCTGATAAAACCAGTAAAGTGTATCCACACGTTTTGGGATCAGGCTCGAATTTCCGTCATGCCCTGTCAAGCCAGCATAGTGTTAGGGACTGATCTCTCATGTGTCTGATTCCAGTTGCTAACATTCATGGAACTTGCGCGTCATTTACCTGAGCGCAAGGTCACATGTCGGGCAAATAAAATAAAAATGTATGTTAAATTTCTGTTTTATTTTTCTCCGTATAAATAAATAAATAAAACAGTTGGTGGCGCTGGTTTATGATGTTAAAACGCGGGGTAAGTTTATATCATATATTGTAGTTACATAAAGTAGTTTGGTAATATTGCACATAGCTTAAGTAGAGCGACCCTTTCCCATCCCTATCCTCCCCTATATAAGGGTCGTCCTGTCCCGCTCGTCGTTCAGGCTGAGCTGGCGATCTACGGCCGCCTGCGCCGGGAAGGCGCACTAGTTCCGTCGCTCGCAGACGCGATGGCGGCGGAACTCGAGAGGATGCAGGCGGCACTAGTCGCCGAAGAAGATTCCGCCTCCTCCGGGGAGGAAGAAGAGGCCCGCGCAGCTGCAGCTGACGCGACGGTGAAGGCCTACATCGAGGAGGTCTTTACGCCAGCTGCAGCCAGAACCACGCTGCGGAGGAAGCACTCCCCGGAAGAAGAAGAGGAGAGGAAGCGGGCGTGCATCTCCCCGCTTCCAATAGCACAATGGCAGTCTGTCTATGCGCTGGGTGTTTTGGTTCAGGTCGACGGAACGGAGTTGCAGCTCTACGCGGTCTACAGGCCGCCTGGAGATGCAACCCCCCTAGTGTTGTCGGATATCCGGAGTCTATTGACGAACGAGACTCCGACAATGCTGGCCGGAGACATGAACTGTAAGCACGCAGCTTGGAACTCAACAGTCGCCAATATTCAGGGCGAGAGGCTCCTGGCGGACTCTGAGGCCCACGGATATGAGGTGGCCGGGCCGGACAGCCCCACGCGGGTCCCACCAGGGAACGCGTCGGGCGTGCCCGATGTCCTGGACATACTCATTACCCGTGGGCTTCCGAAGACGCCGACTCAGGAAGTCTTATACGACCTAGAGTCGGACCACTATCCTGTCCTCGTGTTATTGGAAGGACACCCCACCAGAGTCTCGTTGAGAGCGCCGCAGCGGCGAACTGATTGGTCCAAGTTCGCAGCCCTTATGGCCGAGTATTCTCCACCTCTCCCTGCATCCACACCCGAGGAAGTGGACAGGTTAGCGTCCGAAATCGTCGGACAGATCCGCAGCGCACAAGAGCGAGCCTCTACCGCCGTGGTGGGTAGGGCGGGGACTCTCCTCCCTCCCCAACACGTGCGAGAACTTATTACGCAAAAGAGGCGGCTGCGGAAAGAGTGGCAGTTCACTCGCTGTCCGACGCAGAAGACGCGCCTGAACGCTCTCTCGGCCAGGATAAGGAGAGAGTTGGATCTTTGTGACGAAAGCCGTTGGCAGGCTCACATTGACTCCATAGGCGATAACGTTCCGAACGTGCATCGCCTATGCTCTCAATTAGCCAAAGAGCGGCCTCCCGTGAGACCGCTGCTCTCCAGTGATGGCACATTGAGGTTTCGTGCAGGGGACCGTGCCGAGATCTTTGCCGAAAGTCTAGAGCTCCAGTTCGCCCCAAACCCGATCAAGAATCCAGAACACACAGCAATGGTGGACCAACATGTCGAGGACTACCTGACGGCACCGTTGGCGGCAGGAGACGACCCGGTTTTCTTCGCGCCTAGTACGGTGGGGCGTGTCTGCTCCCGCGCCAAGTTGCGAAAGGCCCCGGGCGCCGATGGCGTTACAAACATGGCATTAAGGTGTCTGCCACGACGCTCAGTCGTGGCTCTCACCAGCCTTTGTAACGCCATCATGCGCTGCGGACATTTCCCAACCGCGTGGAAGGAGGGACGCGTCATCATGCTGCCCAAGCCGGGCAAAGACGTGAGAAAGCCGGAGAGCTACCGGCCGATAACGTTGCTCTCAGCTGTCTCCAAGGCATTTGAGAAACTATTGCTGCAGGTTCTGAGCGCTAACATCTGTCCTAGAGACGAACAATTCGGGTTTAGGGCAGAACACAGTACCACCTTGCAACTGACCAGGCTGCTGCACCACGTGACGGCTTCTTCACTGAAGAAGCATGTCACGGCTGCAGTATTCCTGGACATGGAGAAGGCTTTCGACAGGGTCTGGCACAACGGGCTCCTGTACAAGATCTCTACATCCCCCACCCCTGTTAGGGTAACAAAAGTGTTGGCTTCCTTTCTAGAAGGCAGAAGTTTTCACGTGGCAGTGGAGGGCGTGTTCTCTTCCCCACGTCCCATACGAGCCGGCGTCCCGCAAGGGAGCTGCCTCTCGCCTCTATGTTACGCCAGATTCACCGACGACATACCGTTGGCGGAGGGGGTCGAGCTAGCGCTGTTTGCTGACGACGCCGCGTACTATACTTCTTCTACGAATAAGAAGTACGCGGTGAAGAAGATGCAGCGCTGTCTCGATCTGCTCCCCGAATGGCTAGACAAGTGGAGATTGTCGGTGAATGTGGCGAAAACGCAAGCTATCATGCTCCAAGTAGAGAGGCAAGCGGCAACTCTCTCAGTTTCCCCTCTTCAGCTGTATGGTGAAAATCTGTCATGGGCCCCGAAGGTCAAGTACCTAGGGCTCACGATAGACAGACGCCTCAGCATGAGCGACCACGTGAATGTCACCGTGAACACGACACGTTTGGCCCGAGCCAAACTACGTCCAGTGTTTGCATCCACATTGGCTCTGCACACCAAGCTGCTTATTTACAAAGCCTATATTCGCTCTCGTCTCGCATACGCCGCTCCGGCATGGTACGCTTTAACATCTAAGGCCCAGCGAGGCCGGCTGCAGGCTCAACAGAACCTCACGCTGCGTACCATTGTCGGCGCCACGCGCTATGTGAGAAATGACGTCATTCTCCGCGATCTGCGGATGGAAACACTGGATGAGTTCGTGCGCCGTCTAGCCAAGGGAATGTTCGCACGGGCAGAGAGGTCAAATTTCCCACTCGTGAGAGATCTGGCCCCCCTGCACGCTAGACCTCCCGAGGTTCCACGGCGCATGGCGCGCGATTTGATAGCCTGATCACGATGACATTCCGCGGCCTCCGCCGCGCCCGCTCGTATTAAATTTAACCTATAATAAAGGTTCCCACGCCCTGTCCGTAGTTACGTGCAGCGAATGCTATTTTTGTTAGGAGGCCAACACCTCGTTACAAATTCCCGTCTTCCCCCGGAAGGGGGGGGTCTGAGATGACTTAGTGACTGACTCGTCGTTCAGTCGCGATGGCGCTGACGGGACTAATGGCCGCTAACGCCGCCGCCGCCGCCGCTGCCGTGGTCGCAGGCAAGAAGAACGCTCAGGTCCAGCTGCAGACGGAAATCAATACTGATGATGAATGGCTCAAGTTTCTGCAGAGAGATGGGCTTTTAGGTCAGTTATTACCATCTATCGACACAATAATTGGACGTAGGAAAAGGGATCCAATCCACATTAAGTTTTTTAGTTAAACGCCATTGAATTTGGAACTTAAGGTTAGTCCAACTTTTAATACATTTAGAATATCTAAAAAAACACATTTTAAACAAATATAATATAAACTATAAAAAAAGTTCTATTTCTTTTAAAATAAGCATTTTAAAAGAAATATTTACAAAATATAAAATAAAATTAATACTAAAACTAAGGATAGGGATATAAGTAAAAAAAAAAGGTATTTTTATCTGAATAGTATTTAATATTAAAGATATCATCCTCACGAACTGATTGGCATTCATAAATCTGAAACATTGTGGATTAGATCCCTTTTGCGTAACTGTGTCCAATTAATAGGCCAAATGTCGCAAATACCAGTCTGTTGGTAATGACTATGTATTTGTGCCTTTTGGTCTTTAGATAATTCAAATTCATAATATTTATTTCCATATGGTTCACATGTAACACTCGGATATTGTCAATTTTTTACAATATAATATTATAATATTATAAATAAAATAATAAATAAAAAAAGATTAAATTTAATTATGGATAGACCGAAACAAGGAAGTGACATTGCTGCCATAAGCAAGTACTGTAGCTTAACCTAAATTCGAGGCATTATAGCCGTGTCAACTTATAATCTAAAATAATAATAATACAATGTCTAATTATAATGAAATTTAATTAATTTCGTGGCTGTACAGTGGCCGAGTCAAATTAAAATTAAAATCGTAATAATATGAAATTAAACAAATGTCAATAATGTTAATGTAACAAATGTTAATGAGTCGAGAGCTAAGAAGTTATTTAAAGAACTGTCTATGCGGCTGATTAATGCTGTATGTATGTGACAAGAGGGCTATCAAATCAGTATAGCTGTACGGCGGGGGAATGATATACAGATGTAGTGCATAAAGGTTTTTAATTTATTTTTTATTTTAATTGACATATGACCTTGCGCCCACCTGATAGTAAGTGGCGCGCAAGATCCATGAATGTTAGCAACTGGAATCAGACTGACATCAGTCCCTAACACTATGCCGTCTTGACTGGACATGGCGGCAGTTCGAGCCTGATCCCCGAAACGTGCAGATACACTGGGTTTATCGGCAAGAACTATCGTGGCAATTTACCACCATCAGTCCGCCTATCACCTATTTGTTGTTATGTACCATTTGCAATGATGTCAAATGCCAATTTTTACGTTCAAAGAGAACTAATACCGCCTCCGTGGTCTATTGGTTACAAACGTTGCCGTGAACTCGGGAGGTCGTGGGTTCGATTCCCACCGGGGGCAAGTTGTACATTGTATAATTTATCTCGGTCTGGGTGTTTATATGTATATATTTACAAAAAAAAAGTATAATATGTAGTTTATCAACCATCTAGTTTCCGTAACACAAGCCTCGTAGCTTACCACGGAAATTAGATGGCGCTGTGTGACCTGTCTGGAAATATTTATTTATTTATAATATTGTAAGCTGGCCATGGTGATATTTCCGCTCTCTCTGTTCTTCTCATAACGATCAGCTTAAAATCCCTCCCCACACATCTAGCAGATATTCTGATTCGCTCGCCACTGGAACAGACTACCACTGACTATCAGACAGGCTTCTTCCGTTCATATCTTCTCTTACCACATACTTTCTTCAGAAACAGATCAGTAATAACTAAATCTATGCTACAATTTTATTTTTCTTATTTCTTATGTAACATATATATTAGTGTTAGTATTTTAATTTAAATAGTATATGTGTATATATGTAAATCTTGTAAGTAATATTATTATGTGGGTGTATAATATAAAATAAAATTTCACCCATACATAACTTTCCACACTCCCAAAAGGTTCGTTGTCATAAAATGCATAATCATTAAACCTATGTAAATTTTTAGTGCAATAATAAAGTCTTAAATAACTGTGTTGTATAGTTGTGGACGTGTACTCGGAGTGGTGCGGGCCGTGTCTCGGCATGGTGGGCAACCTCAAGAAGATCAAGGTGGAGATCGGAGGAGACAATCTGCATCTCGCTGTCGTAAGTCTCTTTAAATCCCTTTCAGACGTGAAGTAGCAGCCTTAAGAGGGTTTAAGCTCAAAATATTTGACAAAGAAAAATTGGAATAACATTTATAACGTTTTTTTTTCTATTTAGGTATAAAAAGTAAAGTATCATCACGACCGTTTCCCATTCGGGGTGCTCAGAAACCACGCTTATAAAGAAGAGGATTCACATTTAGCTAACTTTACTATAGGCCAATCATAACAAGTGGCAAGCTCGTCGATGTCTCCAGCGTACCAAACTCGAGAAATATCACATATAAATTAAATATTAATTAAATGTATTTATTTACATTAACGCGGCGGTGTGGCTCGGTTGTAAGAACGTGTTCCTTAAATCCTACAAAGATCGGCTCAAACCCCCCGGCATGTACCAATGAGAAATACACTTTTCTTACGTACATTCGTCATAGATTGACAACATCACGGTTCCCGTGCCTCGGAGAGCACGTTAAGCCGTCGGTCCCGGTTCCACTAATACCAACTTGTGGAATTGTTAATAAATTGTCATTAAAAATTGACATATGATGTCGGGCAGCGTGGCGAGTGTAGGCCAAATTCTCCAGATATATGTTCTGGAAGGCCCATCTCCAGCAGTGGAGGTCTGGGACGCTGTGTTCTAGGGGCTGTAATGATGAATGATGATTTAATAACGATACCATGTCATGTTTCTTAGACTTTTTTATAACAAGCCAGTAAGCTGAAATAATCATATTTGATCCATCAATTTGACGTAAGAACGGTTTCTTAAAGAACATTAACGTAATTTAACTGAACTTCTCTGCAATTTTCTATTCCAGGCTAAATCCGACACAATAGAATGTTTAAAGAGATTTCGCAACCGCAGCGAACCCACTTGGATGTTCATTGCTGTAAGTATTCTTTATATTTGAATCGTTACTTCACCGGAGAAATTATTGCCGTTTTTCGTCAATTTTTTTTTATACTAGCACGACATATGACCTTTTTTTTTTTTTTTTTTTTTTTTTTTTTTTTTTATACTAGCACGACATGTGACCTTGGGCCCACCTGATGGTAAGTGGCGCGCAAGTTCCATGAAGGTTAGCAACTGAAGTCAGACACTCATCACTGACATCAGTCCCTAACACTATGCCGACTTGACTAGATGCAAATTAGCTACTAACAATACAGTCTTATTTTATCATTTGCACTTTTCTCTCTAACTTTCTTGCTGATTTGACAAAAAAAAAAATGGTAATCGAATCGGTAATAAAATGCAATTGAGGATAGTGAGGACATGAGAAAAAGACATAAATTTGATACAATCTAGTTAGAAAGAAAGTGTTTGTAAACCATATTTTTGAAGAAACGTTACCTACCTTAAGAGATAAATTAGGAAAGCGAACACCGTCTTTAAAAAGAAAAATGGTTTAATTAATAAAACGGCAATTTTCAATCACCACATCTTCGATTTGTATCATTAAAATCTGCTCACTTCCGCATAATATGCAGAAAATAATAAATTTCGTAATAAAAATACAAGTTTTCTATGCAAATGACATGTGGCGCACACTAATGTACGATTGGTCTCCGGCGTTGCTAAAGTTCTACCTAAACGCTTTTCAAATGTCCCTCCCGGACCAGAGTAATCTGGTAAGGTGGGGAAAAGCTACGGAACAGAACTGTACATTGTGTGGTGCTGCCATAGGAACTGCTAGACACACACTTGTAGGGTGCGTTACTCTTCTAGAAAAGGGCTATTACTCACGCCGACATGACAAAGTCCTAGGTGTTATCCGTGAAGCAGTAAGTCTTTCTATTCCAAGAGCCAGAAAGGGACTGACTACAAATAAAACTTTGACCACATTTGTAAAGGAAGGGCAAAGCACGAAAACTAAATGCAAGCCCACCTCGATCCTTGGCGCCGCATCAGACTGGAAAATTCTCATGGATACATTTGAACACCATTATAGGATCCTAGATGAACTAGCTGTATCAGCCTATAGGCCAGACATCTTAGTGTTTTCTCGTAGTTATCCTTATTGAACTTACCGTTCCGTGGGAATCAAATATTCCAAAAGACCACAACATGAAGTCGAATAAATATTATGATCTCACAGAAGAAATGATCAGGAACGGGTTCAAGACTCAGCTTTACGCGGTGGAAGTTGGTGCAAGAGGAGTTCCAGCAAAATCTTTGCATCACTTACTGAAAGAATTGGGCCTAAGCAGGTCTGCCGTCAATACATTTATGGAACGTGCTTCCAAGACGGCATTAACGGAATCATACAGTATTTGGTTGGGTAGGGAGAGAAGTAGAATGGTGGATGGTGAGCGTATTATCGCGCAATAGAAAAAAAGGAGGCCTCCTTTTCTTAAACCAGCCTATTGTCGGTCGCAAGCCCGAGACACCATCCTTCTCATCTCTTACCCACACACGATGGACCCGGCACCCGCACGGTGAATCCATGGAATGCTTAGAAATTTGTCTTCTCTATATTAGGTACCATCTATCATGCGCCATCTATGATGATATAAATAAATATGTGATAAAAGTTAGTGATACACCCCATTCGACAACGAAGAATGTTCGTGTTAGAGCTACGCTTCCATTAATTTCTCAAGATTATTTTCAAGATTTCTCTATATTAAATATTTTACTATATTTATTTACTAAATAAGTATTCATCCATTTATATTTTTGAGCCGGTTGCTGTAGTAACTCTGGGCCCATGGAGTATATTGCCAAAAAGTTTTTGAAAGACATAACACCACGTCTTGTCGTCTTCTCCTGTGACAAAAGGGTTGGCCCTTCCTTTACCCAAAGAATCAGTACTGCAGTTTAGCGGGGAAATGCAGCCATCGTTCTTAGTTAGCTGGTATAAAATTTATTAAATATATGTAGTATACATTAAGTAAAGTGCAATAAAGTATTTAATAATAATAGAATGTCAATAAAATGATTGGTTTAGGTAGCAGAAGGCACGCCATTCATGATAGATACTACGGATAGGTGTTGGATCGATGTCGTCCACATCCGTACCACTCTACACCACACATGCCACCTTTGTTATCACACAAAGGTCTCACACAGGCAAGGTTGTTTAGAAATTTGTATGTAGATATTACTGTGCACACAGAGTCGTAGACCTCAACTTCTGAAGATGGTATTTTATAACACCCCCTACATGAGTGCTCCAGGAAGGCTGCAGTTCGAGACGAGTGGCGACGGCTTGTTAAGCGTGCCACTGACACTTAAGTGACGACCACGACCACACTGCCAAGAGTGTAGCGACTAAGAAGAAGAATATATTTGGATGTTGGTCTCGCTGGCCAGACGGGTTGGCTGGGGTCTAATGACAATTTTAATAAAGCAAAGTATCATCACGATCGTGGGAAGCGTGTTCACAATTAGCCAACTTTACTATAGGTCCGCCATGACAAGTGGCAAGCTCGTCGATGTATCTAGCCTACTAAACTAGAAACTATCACAAATAAATTAGGAAACTATTGTGGGATTCGAACCCGGTACCTCCGAGTCTAAATCCACCGCTTGACCACGAAGGCAGTTTTAATGAGAATTTATGAACGACTCCACAATTAAATTTATGTATGAATTAGTGGGACCGAAGGCTTAACGTGCTCCCGGAATCGGTGGTGTTGTAAATCCACGACAAATGTACGTAAGAAAAGTCTATTTGCTAGTTAATCATTTCTTGTTTCTAGTCTTTTACGTGAAGGTTGCATTTAATAGGTTTTTATTAAATAAAATATTTTATCTTTAGCCATTAATCTTCATTTATTTTAAACTAGATTTCATTTAGAAATTAAATAAAAATTTATAACCTAGACAAATCCAGGTGTTCCTATGAACTATAATTAAATAATAAAAAATCATATAACCTGAAGATCGTCGAAATGGGAATTGGAGAGAGGTGATTATGACATTTAATTTAGAAACATGCCAAATCATTTACAATACTAGTTAAATATATATGTTTTCCAGGGTGGTCAGCTCTTAAACGTGGTGTTTGGTGCAGACGCCCCCCGTCTGGCGCGCACCATCGAACAGGAGCTAAAGAACGAACTAAAGGCCAGGAATGGAGAGCTGGACAGACCGCAAAGAGCTCCTCATCAACTGACACCACTCGAACAGGTAACAAACCTTGGGATAGGTTGAAAATATCGCAAAAGCCTACTAATTTGAAGTGAATAATAAAAAAAAAGTAATTCTAACACAATACCATCAGCGGGGTGAGACGAAGTGCACAATCGTTAAAAAATGTCAATAGCTAGGTGGAATGCCCAAGATTTTATCATTTCTGACAGACGTAATCGGCCTTAAACTATGTGTTTTACTCTCCACCTTACCCCGCTGGTGACGAGGTAAAAAGGCAAAATGATAACCGTAAAATCTTTATTATAAATAGTAGTGTTTTTCCTGGATAAACTGTTGCGGATGCGTAACTAAAGGTGATAGTTAAGTGTTATTTGCAAAAGAAGATTGCGGATTCTTAGGACGTGATCTCTAGTCACTAATAAGCGAAAGCTTTGATTGTTAAGTGTCATTTGATATTGCTGAAAACTGCGTATGCGTAAGGCTTGATATCTAGTCAGAAATAAGCAAATACTTAGTTATTGGCAAGTTGCGGATGCTGCACAGAAGGTGATTGTTAAGTGTGTGCTAAAGAAGACGCGGAAACTGCGGAAGCTCAGGGCGTGATCTCTAGTCACAAATAAGCGAATATTTGAATTATTACGACGGTGTGGATGCTAAACAAAATGTGATTGTTAAGTGTTACTTACGAAAGAAGACTGCGGAAAACTGCGGATACTCAGGCCGTGATCTCTATTCACTAAAAAGCAAATACTTTATTATTAGGAAGTTGCGGATGCTAAGGAGAAGTTGATCATTGAACGCCGCGAGCGAGAAGAGGCAGCGGCGGCGGCAGCTCGCTTGGCTCGGAGAGAGGCACGGGCGAGGCGACTCGAGGTGCACTTCTCGGACCTGTGTCCTGCTCTGCTACTACCGCATTCGCAAAAACATCTGCGGAAGATTGCGGATGCGTTGGATCCGTTTGGTAAATATAGTAAACTTCTAATAATACTTAAAAATACAGTCATAATTGGTAGTTCACATATAATACCTACGTATTTAAAATACATAAAAAAACTGCATAATAATAAATTTAGCATTGTTTTTCTCAATCCTTTAAGATTATAGCTCATTATGCAAGCTATTAATGAGCTATAATAAATCCCCTGTCAGGTAATTACTTAAAAATTCGGTCGAACTTGGATTTTGAAAGCATTGCGGAAATAATAATTTTGCTACATCACGTCATTTATGTTATAGAGACTGAATAAAAAGATTGTAATCTTACAATTACAGGCATAGTGGTGGCAGACAAGTGTCCTATGGTAGTGGGCGCGGACATAGCTCGCACCCTCGGCATTGAGGACCCAGAGTTAGGTGAACCTGCTACCATCGCGGCCATGGCGGAGCGACCTTCTCTCCTCCTGCTCTTTAAGAGACAGCCAGAGAGAGAGGGAGACGTACTAGGTAAGATTTTAATATTAATATTATTATTTAGATTATAAAGACGGCCTTTTTACAGCCACCATTTATTTATTTGACACTAGCTGACCCGGCGGACTTCGTACCGCTTGACAGTCAATGAATGTCATTATTAATAATAGTCAAACAATCACAGACAATTTCGCGACGTAAAATTGGGACCAATCGATTCGACAGTTGTTTTTTTTTTTTATTAATTCATTTGGTTATTTGTCATTATTTATTTCTCTTTACAGCCACTAACTAATATTATTTATTTTTAAGCTATTGCATAGCTTTTATCGCGGGCTTTGAGCGCGGCGAACGAATCAAGAAATTCCGTAACTCGAATAAACCTAACACCCCCCACTCCGACCGGCACAGCGGTGCGGCGTTGAAAGCCTTACGTCTAACGTCGTTTCAGTTCGGCAGACTTCGGCACGGTGTTTGTGTGCGTGCGACTAGACGTATGCGTGTAGACGAGCTGCTAACTGCTCATAACTGATTCTATCTCTTTTAGACACAATGCTAGGTGAGACAGTGTGCTTTTTGGCCGCGTTCACGAGTAATATAAAAATCTTGAATTAAAATCAAAGACAAAAAAAATCTGTATAAATAAAACAAATAAATAATTATAATTGCATAATTTGATAAAAAATGCTATGCAATAGCTTTACCGCGGCAGTCCCCGAGTGCCACACGTATTTTTTTATGTTTATTTTATTTATTCAGGAAACATACAGATTCAAAACAATAATTATAACAATTTAAAAAAATACACAATTCAGTTCAATCTATAAGCTTGACACTCTCTCTCTACCTTGGCAGCGGCCGTGCGAATATCAACTTTAATAGCATGATATATATATAGTTAACAGATTCCATTATATAACGTTTGCGCCGAAATAACACAACAGGGCTACAGTATACTTTCTACTTAAATCATATAATAACAAGTACTGTCTCGTCTCAAAAATCCACCCTGTATAACATTAAATTTATTCTCAGAAATAGCTCGTCGTGTTCTCTGCGGCGACGGACTAGAAGAAGAAGAAAGACCCAAGAAGACTATCCAAGAAGAATTGCGAGTAGACAATCTGCCGGGACTGTTCGTGCCAGCAGACAGACACCAAAGGGCGGCCGCTCTTGACGCATTGTTTCCTAAGGTTTCCCAATACTTCCGCTACTCGATAATAGATGGCACTAGTCGTATTTTAGTATAATAAATCAAAATTGCAAAATTTATAAATTTCAATTGCAAAAATAATTTTATTGAATTGTTTGCAAGTTGAGTTATGAATTCCAACTTGCCATTCAGGTTAAAGGTCCGGATATATATACAGCATAGTTGTGCTGCACCAGCCTGGCACCACCTTCTGGCCAAGACCAATAGGGTCAAGATCAGGGCGGTTTCCCGCGTAGTTAAAAGAAGAAGTTAGAAGGGATCGTCCTTTAAAAAGACACTATTCTTTTGTACTGTTGTAGCTTGTGGGAGGACTGGTGGAACCTCCTTCAGTAGTGGAGCCCCCCCATGTGGCGCTCATGTTTGGAGCCTGGCAACGTCGAGCGGTACTGACGGCGGCCGCGAGCCCAGACGTGGCCCCAAAGGTGCTGCGGTACGGGTTCTTCGCAGACACTGACGTCACTGAACCCAAATTACTCGCCAAGACATTGGAGTTGTATGAACAAAGACCAGATAAGGAATAGTAAGTACTGTAGTTTAAGGCTGATGGGTTGTAACAAAATGAAGTCCCAACTAATTGTTACAATTAATGTTAAAATTGTCGTCGATTGTACCTTACCTTCAAAATACAATGCAAATTTTCAACACCATGTTTAAATTTATTCGTTACAACTACAGGGACTTTATTTTGGTGCAACTTAGGCTAAATTAACAAATTTGTACCTAGAGATTATACCCGACTAATCTACCCAACATGTGTAAGTGAATATTACAGCAGAAACTGCCACATAATGTGCATTAGAGTATATAATAAAATTCCTAGAGAGATACGAGAGTTACCTATAAAACGTTTTACTATTGAGTTAAAGAAAATTCTTATTGACAACTGTTTTACTCAATAAATATTTTTTTAGCATGCAAATTTTGACATTAACATTGTATTCCAATAAATTGGCAAGAATATTAAATATAAACTATATACAAATAAATATTGTAAATAAATATCTATTGACATAAGCATATTGTATGCCCACAATATGGGCAGATTGCATCATCATGACATGTACATACAACTGTAATTAGAATAAGCAATCTATACAATAAAGAATGTTGAATTTGAATAAACTGGTTTATATATTCATATGTACATATATCAAATATATGGTACAGGGCGCGGTGGTGGCTCGGTTGTAAGAACGATTTCCTTAACATCCTAAAAAGGTGTCTTCAACCCCCGGCATGTACCAATGAAAAATACTTTTCTTACGTACTGCAGTCATAGATTTACAACACCACCGTTCCCGTGCCTCGGAGAACACGTTAAGCTATTGGTCCACTAATACCAACTTGTGGAATCGTTAATAAATTGTCATTAAAAAATGACTAGACCCTCGCCAATCCGTCTGGCCAGCGTGGCGGAGCCTAGGCCAAATTCTCCAATAATTTCTGGAAGTCTAGGACGTGTTCTAGGGATTGTAATGGGGAATTTAATTATTAGCTCTGCTGCTGCTTTGTTCCAGTAACGAGACGCTAGTTCTAATGGTGGCCGTGGGTCCAGTAGAACCCGCACTAGGTGAGGGGTGGACCGGGCCCCCACCCACCCTGCGGTCGCTGGGCCCTCTGCACGAGAGCGAGGACGCGGTGGCCGGCGAAAGGGAGTGCAGTCGACTGTTCCCCCCTGGATACACCACGCCAGAGCCACAACACAAACCGAAAGCCAAGAAGAAGAAGAAGGTTTGCTCAATTTCTTATGTATTTAAAAAATATACACCAGCGACTCCACTACACATAATCAATATAAAAGTTTACTTTATAAAAGTACACCAGTTCCGAGTGATACCTACATACATTCTTTACATACATACATATTTTAACTTTTAATTGTCAATAGAGCAAATTTAAGGTGTTATTATTAGATCCTCTATTTGAAATAAAAAGGTCACTATTATTGAAAATAAAAATTATTATCCGAAAAACAAAACACTGTGGCGGCTGATGGTCAGGTAAATGAAAGACTTCTTCTCAGCTCACCAGTATATTGGCAAAGCCCTAACTGCCTAGACATAGGCTAAGAATGATTTTGTTAAAAATCGTAATGAGTGGCGCGACCTCGCTCTTCAAGGCCGTAGGCTGCACTGTTGTACTCTTCATAGTCTGTGCTGCACTGTCATCTGTCCACCGTCGTTCGCTGCCCCGGACCCCGCGGCCCGCGGTTAGTTGTCGCTCTGGCCGCAACAAACACTACTACTTACCGCTCATTCCGAATTGCGCTCAGAGCGCTTAGAACGATTATGACACTGACTGTGTCTTTCCGAATCAAATATCGCGATTTGGATGCTCAGAGCGTGATATCAATTCGGAACAGTCTAAATCACATTTTCATTCATAATATGTTAGTTTTTTTTTTAAATGCATGGAAGATAAATTGCGGATTCCACATCTTTGAGTATGAATACTAACAAATATACATCTCTCGGTTTATTCATCTTTATATGTGTAAAGTTTAATATTATTAACTTATTTTGGTCTTTTAAAATAACTTGCCGTGTAACAGACATTTTTTTTTCACTTCCTACTTAAATATTAATTATAGGTTTGTTTTAGAAGTAATATACAAACAGTATAAACGAATTACAATATTAAATAATTTAAAAGAAAACTTAATTGAAATAAACTTGAAATTGGCGCGCGATATAATGACAAAAAACTGACAGCTCTCAGAGCGATCTACCTCGATATCGTGAGCAGTCTAAGCGCGAGAAATGATGTCATTTGTGACGTCACACAGCTTGGCAAAACAGTTTAAGCGCGTATCGGAACACCTTGCGTGCTTAGGTTACTATTATCGCGTATCGGAACGATGGGTTAGTGAATAAGGCCGCGTCTAAAAATCATGATAAATAGTTATCCACAGCCGAGAGACACTGTAACTTATTATTTTCTTACTAAATAATTAAAATAAAGAATTAATATTTATTCGAAGAAAATGATCATCATCACGACCGTTTCCCTTTCGGAGTGGTTAGAAACACCAAAAAGAAGAGCATTTGATAAAAATTCCTATATTATGTGTATTCGAATTTACAATAAGTTACCCGAATTTCTCAAAAAAATACCTGACAATCAGTTTAAAGGCCAAATTAGGAAACTATTGATAGAATATCTTCTATTCGCTAAGTGAATATTACAACCACAAATTAGGAAACTATTGATAGAATATCTTCTATTCGCTAAGTGAATATTACAACCACAAATTAGGAAACTATTGATAGAATATCTTCTATTCGCTAAGTGAATATTACAACCACAAATTAGGAAACTATTGATAGAATATCTTCTATTCGCTAAGTGAATATTACAACCACAAATTAGGAAACTATTGATAGAATATCTTCTATTCGCTAAGTGAATATTACAACCACAAATTAGGAAACTATTGATAGAATATCTTCTATTCGCTAAGTGAATATTACAACCACAAATTAGGAAACTATTGATAGAATATCTTCTATTCGCTAAGTGAATATTACAACCACAAATTAGGAAACTATTGATAGAATATCTTCTATTCGCTAAGTGAATATTACAACCACAAATTAGGAAACTATTGATATAATATCTTCTATTCGCTAAGTGAATATTACAACCACAAATTAGGAAACTATTGATAGAATATCTTCTATTCGCTAAGTGAATATTACAACCACAAATTAGGAAACTATTGATAGAATATCTTCTATTCGCTAAGTGAATATTACAACCACAAATTTTAAGTATTTTTATGTGTATTATAACAATTACCTGTACAATATGTTTTAATAATAATCTGTATGTAATAAGTGTGAATAAAATTATAAATATAATAATAAGATTTTAACATTGTAAATAATGTTTAACAAAATGTGTGTGCCAGAAATGGCTGAATGTGCAGAACTAACTTACTATTAATATTTACTATTACCATGTTCTATGCAAATAAATAATTTTATTTCATTTCATTTCAGAAACCACGCTTATAAATAAGCGGATTCACATTTTGTCAACTTTACTGCCGGCCAATCATGACAAGTGGCAAGCTCGTCGATGTCTCCAGCGTACCAAACTCGAGAAATATCACATATAAATTAAATGTATTTATTTAGATTAATAAATATTTTTTTTACGCTGGAGACATCGACGAGCTTGCCACTTGTCATGATTGGCCTATAGTAAAGTTGGCTAAATGTGAATCCGCTTATTTAAAAAAGCGTGGTTTCTGACCACCCCGAAAGGGAAACGGTCGTGATGAATAAATATTTTTGTGTCCCGACCAGGAATCGAAACCGGTACCTCCTAGTCTAGAAGGCAGACTGAATAATTAAAATAAAATAAAAAGTTTTTTATTTTAAATTGTTTTATATTCTTGTGCAAGTTTTTGTTTTGTAAATTAATTTACTGTGGATATTATTGGTCAAAAGTGGTGGCTTGGTTTAATAATGTGCTACAATGTGAATAATTATGGAAAACGATAAATTGGACTTTAAAGATGCAGTTATTTTTTTGCGGTTTTCCCGCGCTGTCAACTCCCATACCCGACGTGTTTGAGCTATGGTGCCGCGAGTGACTCCAAGTAAAGCATCAAATTCTGCAGCATCTGGAATTTGATGATCCCCAACTCGGTTATGAACTCTGTTATGAACATATATTATGCAAATAAATTACGTGTTTAGGACTGATGTATTCTGTACATTGTCCTTTAAGACAATTAAAATATATATATATATATATTCTTGTAGACGTACATAATATTCTTTAGTATATATTGAGATACTCCTTAAAAACTTATCTTAGCGAAGTGCGAGTGGTATGAGATGAAGAAAAATTTAAATTTCTCGCGCATTGGTAAATGTCGGCGAAAGTAATTTTTTATCACGCCCTCCTGTACAATTATCTTTAACTTACGCTGGAAAACTAGGACAAGAGATTGTCCAAAACCAGGCCCCAACTTTTATGGAGCGTGCCTCAACTAAATACAATTCGATAATCAGTTAATTGTGATTTTTGTTTAATTTAATTACAACATTTCTTTTGCCCCAACATTCAGTCAATTGGTTAAAATTATGTATAAAAATAAAAAAATTATATAAATATTTCCAGACAGGTCACACAGCGCCATCTAATTTCCGTGGTAAGCTACGAGGCTTGTGTTACGGAAACTAGATGGTTGATAAACTACATATTATACTTTTTTTTTTTTGTAAATATATACGTATTATACATATAAACACCCAGACCGAGACAAATTATACAATGTACAACTTGCCCCCGGTGGGAATCGAACCCACGACCTCCCGAGTTCACGGCAACGTTTGTTACCACTAGACCACGGAGGCGGTGAAAAAGATACAAGGCACTATTTATACGATTAGGTTCTTTATTATGATCAGGTACTTTATTATAGATAAAACACTGGATTTTAAAGTGTACATAATTCCCCAATTATATCGGCGGGATCGAAACTATATAATTATTAACGTAAAAAAAGTTTATGTCAATTGTCGTTATGCTAGGGGAAAATTAATAAAATTAATTGCAGTTTATGAAAACACAATATATTAACTATGAATTAAAAAATAAATAAGAAAAATAGATTTTTATCTGTAGGACAGAATTACAGGTGTTGCCCTTAATTTATATTTCCAGAAGCGTGCAGAGAATAAGGATGAGGCAGTAGCACAGGAAGAAGAGGCGCCTTCTGACCTGCAAGAGGACAGCTTGGTGGCAGGAGACGACGGGGATGATGAGGATGAGACACACAATGATAAGGCAACCTCACCGCCGCCGCAGGGACCAGAGGACGGCTGACCTGATGCAGCTCCGACAAATATAATAAACAAATAGATCGGGAATAGATAACATGTTTTATTCGAAGTAAATTGATATACATTAAATATAAATAAACTAAACTATAAATTAAAAATGTCCTCTAGAGACGTCCCATCCGAGATCTGTATAGCGAGTGTTGGGTGCGGTGGTGGCTCGGTTGTAAGAACGCGTTCCTTAAATCCCTACAAAGGTCGGTTTAAACCCACCCGGCATGTACCAATGAGAAATACACTTTTCTTACGTACTGCAGTCATAGATTTACAACAGCATCGTTCCCGTGCCTCGGAGAGCACGTTAAGCCGTAGGTCTCGGTTCCATTAATACCAACTTGTGCAATCGTTAATAAATTGTCATTAAAAGTTGACATCATATCCTCGCCAAGCCCTCTGGCCAGCGTGGCGAGTGTAGGCCAAATTCTCCAGATATATGTTCTGGAAGGCCCATCTCCAGCAGTGGAGGTCTAGAACGCTGTGTTCTAGGGGCTATAATGATGATAGCGAGGCTAATACGTTGACAGAAATAATTGCCAGCCTTCAGTCTCCAGACCTTTCTGTCAGCTGCTTTGACATCTCCTAAGCAAATAACAATAAAATCAATGTTATCAACTGTTTGTTTTTTTTTATTTTTTCATCATCTACCTTGCACATACAACATCTTTCTTACCCCTCATACATAATAATACTTACCTATAATAACCCCCCACAATAAAACCACATTTCGTCATTCCGAGAAAAATTGAAGTGGTCGCCTATCCGTAAGCGGAGAAATCGCAGAATTCTCTGCTTGTTATACAGTCTATTAAATGAACCTAATTCACCCAAGTATCTTAAATACAATTTCAGTTTTCTAAGCTCTTTTCATGATAGAATCTTCGCTCCTCCTTCAACTCGACCGCCTCCGTGGTCTAGTGGTAACAAACGTTGCCGTGAAATCGGGAGGTCGTGGGTTCGATTCCCACCGGGGGCAAGTTGTACATTGTATAATTTGTCTCGGTCTGGGTGTTTATATGTATAATATGTATATATTTACAAAAAAAAAAGTATAATATGTAGTTTATCAACCATCTAGTTTCCGTAACACAAGCCTCGTAGCTTACCACGGAAACTAGATGGCGCTGTGTGACCTGTCTGAAAATATTTATTTTATTTATTTATTTAACTCCACAATTTCTATACCTTCTCACCACACTTCCTACGTTTTGAACTCATTTGCTGTTGTCGCTGCGAATCTTTGGAATAACTTACCATTTCATATCAGAGAAGCCCCCAATCGTGCAATATTTAAAAACCAGGTATACAAACACTTTTTAACTAAGTAACCTAACCTAAAACTTTCTTTTCAATCTTTTTTCTCTTAATATCAGCATATAATAGCAGCAGCATCATCACATTGTTAATTTTGTCACACTCTCCTCATCATGTAAGTAGTTTTATTTATATTATATTAGTATATCTATAGTATGACTTATTTATGTATTAGTATGTAAATTGTATGTAGATATTGGTATGTTTATATTTATATTACAGTTATATTTCTGTTTTATTTAAATTTCATCTAATTTTTAATTGCACCTGCCATCTATCCTGTCTAAATGTCCTAAAGGTTTGGCTGTCAGAGAATGCCTAGCGGCATTAAGTCCGCCTTTGTACATAGTGCAATAGTTTTAAAATAAATAAAATAAAAAATAAAAAAACAGAAGAAAATATATACGAGTCCAAAATGACTGACACTTTGTCATACCTGTCACAACTCCATGCCGGGACTTTTATTGACAGTGCTGCCATCTTCACGTTGAGGTCGAAAACTTTTAAACTACCCTCGTACATTATCAAGTGTGTAAATCACCACTTCATCCCATTTGCAGTCGTAACGATGGGTTCGTCTTCCGAGGAGGCTCTGACGTTCTTAAAATAATTTCGATTCCTAGTCGGAACACAATAAATGATTATTTTTTTGTGATATTTCTCTGAAGACATTGGCGAGCTTGCCACTTGTCATGATTGGCCTATAGTAAAATTGGCTAAATGTGAATCTGCTTATTCATAAGCGTGGTTTCTGACAGGTCGTGATGATACTTTACTTTTATCCTGAACCAACTAATATGGATGTTTAGGAAAATAAAACAAAACCAGGAAATAAAACTAATATTAACATTTAATTATAAATAGTCAATTTGATTGTATAATATATTAACAAAATGAGTCAACTTCCGGGACGAGATCTCTTCGCTACACAACAGAATCCTTCCTGTTCCTGAAACAAAGGAAACCCTTTAAATTGTTGACTTGTTGCTTTAAGCTCTTTATTTCGCTTTGAAAATCGTTCGACTTGGCGTTTGTCTATGGTTTTCATACAAAATTCGGTAATAAAGCAAGCTTAGATTTTTTTACACAATATCTGACAATGTAACCTATAAACGTAAGCCGCCATGTTTAATAGATAATAATTTAATGCATTCTCGTGTCACAATGTTAGTTACCATACTCCTTCGAAACGGCTTGACCGATTTTTATCAAATTTTATATGCATATTCAGTAGGTCTGAGAATCGGCTACTATCTATTTTTCATACCCCTAAGTGATAAGGGTTGTCCACCCCTAACATTTTAATTTTTATTTTATATTTAATGTGCCATTAAAAAATACATGCAACCCTAAATTTTCACCCTTCTAATACCAACCCCTATTTTTTAATAGTCATTTTAGTAATTTAATAATTTTCCATCCCGCTCGATAACTGATCAATTATCACTTGGTAAGTTATCTCCGCCAGTTAAGCCTAACATTTAATTGAAACTTATTACATGGTAACATTAGTATCAAGACAGTTTATTCCTGCTATAATTAGTGTTGCCAGTGCTAGATTTTTAAATTTTCCGCGCTTTTTCTTCAACACTCATTTGCCAGACTATACCGGTGCCACTTCCCAGTACACAGCACGGAGTAGGGTGAGACCGAAGCCGGTCTCCTGTTTCTCTCACGATATATATAATTTTAAGGAATAAATAAAATAAAAAATGTTTGGTGTTTTGTTATTTTTATATTCGCTCATCGCTCACAGCGCTCCATGCCTCTTTCACTCATATACCACATCCTTTTACACACTTACAATAAGTTTTTTTTTTTCTACACTAGAAATTCCCTAGAAATAATTTATATGGCAAAACAACGTTTGCCGAGTCCGCTAGTATATATATATATTAGTGTATAAGTATTTTAGCTTTAGTTTCTAGTAATAGTAAATTTTTATTTTTTATTATTAATCACGATTTTAACACACAATCATTGCTCACTATCCCAAAGGTTAGCTGGTAGAAAATGTCACTAGATATTAAGTTCGCCTATGTACATTTAAATGGGTTTTTGTTTATTGTGCAATAAAGAATTTATCTATCTATCTTTAATAAAACTGTTTGCTTTCCTTTATACATATATTTAAAGCGATGGTGATAGTATAGTATTCAAGTTCCTGAGGCAATTTGGAAACTTTTTTCTATAGTACCTTATAACCTCAAATGGACGGATAGGAAAAAAGGGTGGGGGTCAAAATGTTTCAAATCCAAATATTGTACGCTATCCGTAGCCATCAGATAATCCTGACGTACTGGTTTACTTTATGCGATATTTGTCATTTTATTTATTTATTTACTATAGGCACACAAACAGATCACAATCACAATCAGTTCACATGTTCCAGCACTGTCTTAAGTTCTAGATTGCAATCCAAAAGCAGTGTACACAGCATGCTTATTGTGATTTAGCCATGACATTGTCATTACAATAAAATTATTTCATTTCAGTGAAATACGTCAAAAGAAAAATAATAATAATAAATGATATGTCAAAGAATAAGGTAGTAAATCAATAATAATATTTTTTAAAAAAAATGAAAATTTAAAATAGAAATAATAATGTCATTTAATTAAAGAAATAATAATAAAATAATCATAAATATATAAAAAATAAAATCCAGAACAGACAGAACAAATATCAAGAAACAAAACATCAGCATATTATTATTTATATTATTAACGTTATAATTTTATCATTAAATTGAGGTTAGAATATTAATGCTAGGTATATGTGATTATCGATATGTTGTTTCATCGATGCATTTATTCTTTTTATTTATTTCTTCTTACACACCCTCTCACAGACACTCATACACATTCACATAACACACAGAGAGGATACACGAAATTCCTAAAAGACCCACCAACAGTATAATATATATATATAATACTATTATAATATAATATATTATATTATTATTTATATGTTTGTACTTGGTTTAGCTTTACAATGTTTAAATAAATTGTATAAGCTTGTTTTTGTGTCACCCGGGAGTGAACTGACTCCTGTCATTCAGAAATACCTACGACAGGGGTCAGGACATCCAATCTAAATTTAAATTGTAAAAAACATATTTCTTATATAGTGTCAAGAAACTATATTTATTTATCAACCCCTTTTAATGTGGTTGAATATAAACGGTTGACATTGATACATCTCCCCCCCCCCTCGTTCCGAATCATGTTCTGAGTGTTGACATGTTATTTTTATAATTGTGTCTGTCTTAGCTTATAGTATGACAATGCCTATCTACAGCAGCTATTATCTTGACTGACATTGACATTTATATTCTTATAATTGTGTCTGTCTTAGCTTATAGTATGACAATGCCTATATACAGCAGCTATTATCTTGACTGACATTGACATTTATATTCTTATAATTGTGTCTGTCTTAGCTTATAGTATGACAATGCCTATCTACAGTAGCTATTATCTTGACTGACATTGACATTTATATTCTTATAATTGTGTCTGTCTTAGCTTATAGTATGACAATGCCTATCTACAGTAGCTATTATCTTGACTGACATTGACATTTATATTCTTATAATTGTGTCTGTCTTAGCTTATAGTATGACAATGCCTATATACAGCAGCTATTATCTTGACTGACATTGACATTTATATTCTTATAATTGTGTCTGTCTTAGCTTATAGTATGACAATGCCTATCTACAGTAGCTATTATCTTGACTGACATTGACATTTATATTCTTATAATTGTGTCTGTCTTAGCTTATAGTATGACAATGCCTATCTACAGTAGCTATTATCTTGACTGACATTGACATTTATATTCTTATAATTGTGTCTGTCTTAGCTTATAGTATGACAATGCCTATATACAGCAGCTATTATCTTGACTGACATTGACATTTATATTCTTATAATTGTGTCTGTCTTAGCTTATAGTATGACAATGCCTATATACAGCAGCTATTATCTAGACTGACATTGACATTTATATTCTTATAATTGTGTCTGTCTTAGCTTATAGTGTGACAATGCCTATCTACAGCAGCTATAATGTTAAGCTCTTTCCAAATGATGGTTATCATGTACTGCTCCAGATTCACCAATATGTACTATAAAATTATATCGTTTTATATCAATATGGTAAAAATTGGCGTGTAAAAGTGCAGAATACATATCTTTTTGTCCTATGCCTACTTGCAAAAATAAACGAATTGAATTGAATAGAGCGCTTAGAATATGATACTGACAGTCGTTCCGATGCTCAGATCGTGATTTCAATTCGGAACGGTCTAAATTACATTTTTATTCATAACATAATAGTTTTTTTTAAATGTATAGATGATAAATTAAATAAAAAATAAAAGAAAAAAATACACAAGGGATCCATAACTAAAGAATTTAATAACTGCTAAATAACAACATTGAAATATTATATATTTTATTACATAGTGGCTTTAATAGTCGGGACCCATTGTTGGGAAGATTTGAGCAGGTCCCAGTTTTTAATGGGTCCCGACTGATAAAGAAAAGCTTGTTTTTGGTCTTTTCAGATTTTAATTAACGTTATATTTTTATACAGACGGGTTTTATATTTTATTAAATTAATTAGTATATAAGAAAAAGAGAATACTGACCATATATAGTGGTTGTCTTGCTGGGGGGCCCTCATGACCCCGACCCCTCCCCCGAGCCTCCTGTAGTTCATGGCCCCACACAAGCGCCACTGGTTCGATTCCGGGTCAAACACCTAAAATATAATATGTTTCATGTTAATTTCTTAAACGATTGTTAGACCTATTGCTCGCAGAATCAAAAATTTTTAATGATTAAGTGTTAGAATGTAGTGTATGTACTTTTAGAATGTAGTGTATGTACTTCTTAGGATGTAGTGTATGTACTTTTAGAATGTAGTGTATGTACTTTTAGAATGTAGTGTATGTACTTTTAGAATGTAGTGTATGTACTTCTTAGGATGTAGTGTATGTACTTTTAGAATGTAGTGTATGTACTTCTAGAATGTAGTGTATGTACTTTTAGAATGTAGTGTATGTACTTTTAGAATGTAGTGTATGTACTTTTAGAATGTAGTGTATGTACTTCTAGAATGTAGTGTATGTACTTTTAGAATTTAGTGTATGTACTTTTAGAATGTAGTGTATGTACTTCTTAGGATGTAGTGTATGTACTTCTTAGGATGTAGTGTATGTACTTCTAGAATGTAGTGTATGTACTTTTAGAATGTAGTGTATGTATTTCTTAGGATGTAGTGTATATATTTTTTTAAATGTAGGATTTATTTCTTAGAATGTAGTGTATGTGTTTCGACAGAATCATCTAGTGCAGAAACCAGTGAACTTACTAACAGTTATGTTAGCCTGTCCTTGCTCAATGTGTCATAAATTAATTATATAATTTCCTAGTTTGTAATTTATATGGATATAGGATGTTCAAGTTGGTGTCAATATATACATTTTTAATTAATGTCCTTTGATTTTTTTTGCCTGGAATGTATTTTATTTTAGTGTATGTATGTGTGTTTAGTGTATACCTCTATAGATTTGAGATAGGCAGTTCCGTCGAATCCCCCGACGGCATACAGTTGTCCGTTGACGACAGCCAGACCGACCCCACTCCGCCGTGACGTCATCGCCACCACAGGTGACCACGCGTCCAGGTGAGGGTCATATCTGGACAATCATTATTTACAGACTTTGCTTCTGCCTAAGTTTTCCTAAATTCTAAAATTGAAACTCTAACGAAAACGTATTCAGCTATGACGGTACACGCAATATAGTTCTTTCCATAAATGTATCTCCTGCAGACCTGTTTAGGCCCAATTCTTTCAGTAAGTGATGCAAAGATTTTGCTCGAACTCCTCTCGCACCAACTTCCACTGCGTAAAGCTGAGTCTTGAACCCGTTCCTGATCATTTCTTCTGTGAGATCATAATATTTGTTCGAATTCATGTTGTAAGTCTTTTGGAATATTTGATTCCCACGGAACGGTAAGTTCAATAAGGATAACTTTTTTGGAGTTCCGTGAAAACTCCAAGATATCTGGCCTATAGCTGATACAGCTAGTTCATCTGGGATCCTATAATGATGTTCAAATGTATGTGGAACATGTTCAATTTATTGTTCTTAAATTAGCAGAGGTATTTAGTTTTGTCGGCTTTCGGGTTGCACACGGGCAAGTCTTAATTCTGACATACCTGGTAGGGTACCACTGTGGTATTTTAAAGTTCAGCCTTAACCTGGTACATTAGACGCCATTTTAAATTTTAATTGTCTCAATTACAAAGACTTAATTTTCGTTTTGACTTTGACTTTTCTGTTATAGGTATAATGATGGTTCAGTTTAAGTTACCTCTCCGCCGAGCTAAGTTCAGTACAATCGTCTCTCCCCCCGACGGCGTAGATGTGTCCGTCGAAGACCGCACAGCCCAGGTGCTTCCTCCGAGTAGACATGGCCGCCACCCCCGTCCACCGGTTACTGCGGGGCTCGTATCTACATACAATAATGTCACATTACTAGGTATGATTTAAAAAAAATATTTTTCTCTATTTCCTATGTGTTGTTTTGTACCTACCCTCAATTTTATATATTTTCTATAATCAGTACCATACAGTTTGAAGCCTAAAACCAATCTTAGCGGCACATTTCCATAAAAATATTTAAATGTCTCTAGATTTAAAGCCTTCATTGTCAATAAGTTGTCTCAATGATCCAAATGTGTTTTGTTACATTTGTTGTGAAATACACATTTAAAAAGTTCAAATGACCTTTAACATACATTTAATTTATGTGGAGAGTGTAGGCCAAATTCTGATTGGCCTAAATATAAATTTATTAATACAAAAAACAGATTTCATAAATTCAATGACCAATTTGGAACGACCTACGTGGAATTTTTTTGTTGAAGTTACAAAAACTTTCTCAAAAATCACAAGTCAAGTAACTACTTATTTTTAAGTCTTCTTTTAGTTTAGTTTATTTTTTGAATGCAATATGATATAACTTACTCGCTCATTTTATTTATTTATTTATAAACTTTATTGCACAAAGTACAAAGGCGGACTTAATGCCCAAAGACATTTTCTGACAGAAAAACCTTGGGGACAAATTTGAACATTTATAGGTGCAATGAAAGAAATATTAATAGTAGGATAAATTCAACAACATAATTATAATAATAATAATACATTCTTTATTGTACAAAACCAAAACAAGTGCAGGTACATAGGCGAGCTTAATGCCGTAAATGCATTTTCTACCAACTAACCTTTGTGACTGAGAGCTGTAATAAGCGGGTGCAGAAGGTTACGAAGAAAATAGATAGTTGAAATTATTTATTACTATACAAAACACAAATTAATTACATACATATAGTACTTATTATTTGCAATACAATATACATAGATAACCATCCTAAATAAAGAATAAATATATACCTAAATATAAAATACATATATACTCGTATATATATATAATAAATAAGTATATATATACTTACATAATTTACTTTTATATATACTAAATGTTCGGGCCGATTAGGTAAAATTCCTGCGTCCTTATTCCTAATCATTTTCCTCGCCATATTTGGAAGTCTTAGTAGGGATGCATGGACGCAAAATCTTCGCCTCGACCGGTTCGACGAAACAACTAGTGTCAAAACCACATAAAGTTCGTTCAGTTGAAATTGCGCAGCCATACGAGCAAGAAGTGAATTGTATCTGGATGAGGCCTGCTCCAGAACTATCGAAGACATCGGCAGTCCAGTCGATTGGACGACCTAATATTGGTGAGTCCCTTTATCCTGCATTTTCCCAGGTATCTTATATTTTACTAGATCGGCTTCGGACATAACCCTCTGGCAACTACACTAAATACTAATAAAAATATATATACACTTATTAACATTGTTGGGAGCTATTTAGAAAGTGTAGATAGACGAGTTTCTTGAACGAAGATTTGGTAGATGCTTGTCTTATGTTTACAGGAAGATTTTCCGTAAATTTGTGGCAACAACTGGAAAGGAATTTGAAACAAATCCCGAATGATGCAGGGGGACAAAAAGAAGTGAGTTGTGAGAAGAACGAAGAGATTTGTCGTGGAACGAAGAAAGATATGCAAATTATCCTTGAGGTATTTCGGTATCGCAGGCTCATTAGAACAGAAAAAAGGAGACAGAGAACTCTTAGATTTCTGCGACAATTTAGATTTCAATTTAGCGCGATATTCAGAGATGTGATTGTATTTTTACTCGTATTACTTTTAGTCGTAGCTTTTATATATTATTGTTTAGGTTTTAAATTATTTTGACTTGAATTTTTTTTTTTTTTTTAAGGTCGCTATTAACAACGTGGTCATAAGCGACCGCCTAATAACACATGAATTCTACAGTGGGTTTAAATTTAAATATTTTAAAACATATTAACCGTAATTAAGAAGCTGAACACATCCTGATAATGTTCATCACCGAGGCACATTTTTAGTGTTGGAGGTAAATTGAAGCGAGATCTGTCATTATCGTAAGTGCTGCTATCTATTAGGAAATGACTAACAGACACCTCAAAAGTACACCTATCACATTTATAGTATTATTAATTGTTAACCTTATAATGTACTGTTAATGTAGCTTGACATGTTGTGGTCACCTATTACTGGGGTACTATTCGCTTATGAGTTTCTTTTACCATTTGCTTCTTTTAATATGTAAATTACCTTTCGACACTGGCGAGGGGTGCGCTCCCGTCCGACCCCCCCACGGCGTACAGAGCGCCCCCCACCACGGCCACCGCCACCCCCAGTCTGCGGGTCGTCATGGGCGCCACCTACACAGATAGATAGATACTAGAGAATACAGAACCGGTGCTCTTTTTCCTACCTGGGATTTTTATTTCAATAGGTCATTAAATATTTCCTGCCAAAGTGAACTCTGGAACTCTTAAAACAGAGTCGGAAGCGATCTTCGGTGGCGTCGTCAGACAGAGCACTAAATAAGAGAGTCAAGAGGCTGATACGATGGGCCCTACGCCTCTGCAATAGTAATCTTCAAATCCTATTCAGAAAAAATGAAGGATCAAAAGTATTCTGTCAGTCTCTTGGACGTTGCCATTTGACGAAGCTTAAACCCGAAAACGGTAGAACAGTTACCTCGAGACCAGAGCTCCTTGCCGAAGTTTAAAGTTTTTATGGAGACCTATAGTCTGACACGCAACTCGCCCTATAGCCCGCCACTACACAGGGAATGTCAATCTAGGTGAAATAGATATAGCCCTTGAATAACTTGAAAACAACAAAGCGCCTGGTGATGACGGAGTCACGGCATTCTGAGAGCAGGTAGAAAACCTGTTCTCGAAGAACTCGCATAACTATTTAACTCCGTTATTCACCATGGAGTGTTGTGGTCCTGTTCTTTAAAAAGGTAAACACCTGCCTCTTAAAGAATTATAGGCCCATATCACCCCAGAGCCACGTCTATAAGTTGTTTTCAAGGGTGGTCACAAATCGTCTCACCCGGAGAATGGATGGTTTCCAACCCCCGGAGCAGGCTGGGTTTCAAAAAGTCTTTAGTAATGTAGACATCAAAGAGTATAATCTGCCGCTGTGTCTAGCTTTTGTGGACTACGAGAAAGCTTTCGACTCCATCGAAACCTGGGCTGTTCTGGATTTCTTGCAGCAATGCCTAGTAGACTATCGATACGTTGAGGTGCTGAGATGTCTCTACAGCACTGTGACTATGACCGTTCAGTTACAGGGTCAGCATACTAAACCGATCCAACTGCGCAGGGGCGTGCGACAGAGAGCTATCATATTCCCCAAGCTGTTCACGATTGGCAGATGTTTTTAAAATGATCGATTAAAATTTGCGGATGACATAGTTATAATGGCCAGCTCGCTTAAGGATCTTTGCAGAATGTTAAACGGCTCAAATGTGGCTTCTCAGCAGGTCGGTCTCGGAATGAACCTAAACAAGACTAAGGTCATGTTCAATGGCCATGCCAAGCCTAGGCCAATCTGTGTGGGAAATGGACATACTATTTAGCAAGGCGCTGCTAACTTCAGCAAAGAAGCGGACAGACGCATTCGGCTAGGATGGGCGGCATTCAACAAAATTCTTCAACCAGTTCAACAATTTGCTGCTTCCTAATTTGACATACCTTAAAATATATTTTTATTCATTGCTAAATAATACCTTGGTCCACCGGTTCTCCTTGGGGTCGTATCTCTCCACATGGTTGAGACACTGGACCCCATCCTGTCCCCCCACAGCATACAGGGCCCCCTCCAGCACGGCCACTCCCACTGAGGTCCGACAGGAAGAGGTGGGGGCTACAGATCCACACCACTGGAAAAAACAAAGTCAAAATATCTTTATTCTCGTAAACCTATTGCAGGCAATGTGACATTAATTATTTTGAATGATTCTACTTCTACTAGTGAAAGACTAAGCAGTAAAGCGGCCAGAAGAGTAAGCTGTTAGCAGAAGACCAGCAGCTTAAGAAAAAAAATGTCACCAACATAACGATTGGGTTATTTTTTATTGAGTAATGACACACTAACATTCAAAGTTGGTTAATATTTAGGCAATAAATCTATGTTTAGTTGGGCTCAATATTTAGTTGGGCGGATGGAACTGCCCGCCGTATCCCTCCCCCCAGCGTCGTACAGCATGGCGCCCCCCACCTCCCCCTACCTGGTTAGTCTGAGGATCGTATCTCTCTATACTGTTGAGGTAGCTCTGCCCGTCGTGTCCCCCCACAGCATACAGCAGGTCGTGCAGTACGGCGACCCCCACTCCACACCTCCGCTTGGTCATGGGGGCCACCATCTTCCACTCAGAGCTGGCCGGGTCGAACCTCTCTACGGAGGCGATGGCGTCGCCGCTGCACCAACCCCCCACCGCAAATAATACTTCACCTGAAACAAATACGACCCTATTTATAGCGTTGTCATCTCTAAAAACCATGAGTTATCTGTTAAACAAGCCGGATAAGGCCAGAAATCTAACAATATTCATTCATATCCTTTGTACCAATGAGAAATACACTTTTCTTACGTACATTTGTCATAGAATTACAACATCACCGTACCCGTGCCTCGGAGAGCATGTTAAGCCATCGGTCCCGGTTCAACTTATACCAACTTGTGGAATTGTTAATAAATTGTCATTAAAAATTGATATCATATCCTCGCCAAGATATGTATATGTTCTGGAAGGCCTATCTCCAGCAGTGGAGGTCTAGGACGCTGTGTTCTAGGGGCTGTAATATTGATGAATCCTTTACATAGTAGTTGGTATCGCCCGTATTCAATTGATGTATGAATCGATCCTCTCCCGTCCCTAAATCCATACGCACAATTTCGCGACGTGTCGAGTGAAGCGGTCGTGTTGCTTGCGCACACGCATAAAAGACTAATATTTAACAGTTATAAGATTATTTGTATCAGTCACCGGCCGGTGTATTAAAAGCAGTGTTTGTGAAGTGAGCATACGGGAAGACGGCTAACCCCTGAAGGACATCAGGTGCGTACTCCTTGCAATATCCCATTTTCCAACTTCTTAGCCTTGTTATTAATGCAACTAGCTTTTTCCTTAGATTCATACAGTCCACTATAAATAACCCCCTTGCATTTTGTCTAGTAGTAGTAATGATAATAGGTTAGTTTTACAGCATTGTAAAAGACAAATTTCTTAGAATTCCACAGTTTCAACATGCAGGTGCCGGATCCATTGTGTAGGAAAAGAGTGGAGAAGAATGGCTCTCTGCTTTGTGACCGACTATGGGCTAGTTTACAAAGGATGGTCTCCTTGAAGACAAATTTCTAAGCATTCCATGGATTGACTGTGCATGTGACAGGCCCATCATATGTGGGAGACAGAGATGAGGGCTTGCAACCGACTATAGGCTGGTTTACAAAAGACTAAACATTTTGGCGTAAAACTTTAAATTAATAGATTAACCAACGTTTTTTCAGTTACATTAAATATCCATTTGTGTCTGCAAAGCTGCAGCAATTCTGACCCTGTAGATGAAGCATACCTCTTCTGGTGGGTTTCCTTGGCCTCGTCCTGGGTCCTTGCATGAGGGGTCTCTCCTGCGGCAGGAGCAGATAGTTCTTGGCCTCATCCAGCAAGTCTCGGCACGCGTCGTCCGACCTGATGAGCAGCTCGGAGGACACCGTGCCCACCAGGAACTTGGGACTCAGCAACGGAAGGCGGACGTGTTGGAGCACCTATCATCGCACATTCCAAATTAATGCTCAAGAAAAAAGACAAATTTCTAATGATGAAGATGATTCACGTTGAGTCCATCGAGTGTGAGAAAGAGAGATGGTGTCTCGAGCTTGCATCAGACTATAAGCTGGTTTACGAAGCAGGCTTCAAAATAAGGCTTCGGTTGTTCGGTGTTTATACATTAAAAATCCTTGATATTTTTTTCACTTACTCAAGTAACATACAAAAATAAATAAAAACTTTTAAAATAAAACACCTGTTTGTCTAAGATCAAAATCGTTACCTTTACTAAAAAAAAAAACCATTAATTAATGAACGAAATTAACCAAATTAGTGAACGAAAGGAAATATAGCAAAAATAGTATCTTTAACAATTTTAAGTTTTAAATAAACCTTTTTCCTTGTTATTTTTTATAAATTAAGGCCCTTATCAACCAGTCTGGCCAGTGTGAGCCAAATCTTCCAAAAATATTGAGGAATCTTTGGGACTAGGTTTTGGACTGAATAAATAAAAATATATTGTTAGCATGTTTCCTGCAAATAAATATAAAATGTGTTTACCTGTGCCAGATGTTGTCGTCTCTCTGCCACATTGTACTTGACCCAGGACATGACGGCTTGGAATGTTTGTTCCTCGGAGCGAACATTGAGTTCATCGGAGGACACTATGTCCACCAACTGGGCGGCCGGCAGAAGAAGGAACTCTTCGCTTTCCATCACCTTTAATGTCATAAAACGTACATTTGATAAAGAAAGAATTAAGTTTGATAAGTGCGAGCAAAGTAGAACTTTTCTGTATTCTTTTATAGCAGTTTTTTTTTTTAATTTAGAACGAGAGAGGCACGCGGACTACGCATGACGAGAATTAAAAACAAAACAGACATTTTGCCGCCAACATACGGGTTATTTTATCATAGAGGGAAATTAAAAATAGACTATATATATAGCTAACTCAGTGCTTTATGCAATCCAGAGATCCTTCCAGCAAGTCAACCCTTTTATAAAATTATACATAAGACCATGGTTGGAATTTGGTTTTCAAGTATGGAATCCTTTTAAAAACAAACTGGACAAGCAGGTAGTGACAATAGACATAGACTATGGTGATAACTGTAAATTTTATGAACTTTACACCAGTGCTTAATATAGGCTTATCAGCAATGGGCTGCGACCCTATTAATCAAAATAATAATAATAAGTATATCTCAAAATCTAGGCAGATAAACACTTTTCTTTGGCAACATACTTTAAACCCTTTTTCACTCCACTCTGGATTCAAATTAGAGCTAAAATTTTGTTTTTTTTTTATTTAAAAACTTTATTGCACAAAGTACAAAGGCGGACTTAATGCCTGTAGACATTTTCTGACAGCCAAACCTTGGGGACAAATTAACACATTTATAGGTGCAATGCAACATCGACGAGCTTGCCACTTGTCATGATTGGCCTATAGTAAAGTTGGCTAAATGTGAATCCGCTTATTTATAAGCGTGGTTTCTGACCACCCCGAAAGGGAAACGGTCGTGATGATACTTTTAGGTGCAATGAAAGAAATATTAATAGTAGGATAAATTCAACAACATAATTATACTGCGCCCTTATAATACAATCTACTACTTTACAATCACAAAGAGTAACTGTTAGAGATAAAAAACCAATGCTAAACAGCTAACTATCGGAATCATGAATCATCTGGTTCAAATAGTTGACACCTTTAAACTTATTCATCTAAAAACCTGTGAATTACCTCTGGAAAGTTCTGTTGTGTGAATTTATCGGCAATTCTGAGTAGTTCTCTACATGAGTGGGTGTCGGCAAAGGCTCGGATCCCCAAACAGTTTGAGCAGTCCAACTGGCGCTTCAGGAACTCGCAGCACACCTCTTGGATCTCAGACAGCTGGAGCAAACACGCAGCCGGGAGCAATGTCTAGAAAACACAATTAAATAACGAGCTATAGATCTGGTAAGGTTATGTATTAAGATTTAAGAGTGTGAAAGGTGAAAATAATGCTGGATTCTTTGTGTAGTAAAAGTACAAGCTGGCTAACGTTTTAAATATGCGCTAATATATGTCCACTACAACAACAATTGGAAAAACATTAAGTTAAAAATAGAAGAGTCCAAGTATGTTACCTTGAGGAACCCCATTTGTAACAATACTTTCAACATCATAGGTTCTGATTTACTTATAACCATTTTATAGCATTGCATACTTTTTTTAGTATTTAAAGCTCTTTTAGTTCTTGTAATTTAAGCTAACAATAAAAATTATTAAATCAAATGCCTTACTATTGACAACAAAATAGAGATCATAATCATGTTTTTCAAGTGCTTATCTTTTAATATATGTTTAATATATGTTGTATTTAGCTTATGATTTAGTAATCGGAAAGCGTTGTGTTGGATATATTTACCTGTACATTGCTCTCTTCGACTACTATATGTGCTGTATAGCAGAAGTCTACTAGTTGCTCCATGGCAGCATCGTCCACGTCTCGTATGGTGACCTCGGTTGCTCGAGACTCCGCTAGTTCTCCGGTAAACATCGCGCGGAAGTATGGACTGCATGCTGATAGTATTACTCTGAACATACAAACTTAAGTTTAACTTCATCATTGCCAAGACATGTACATCAACTGCAAGGGTCTTTACTTCTACTAAAAGGATCAGGTTTGATGTTGAGATTTCCTCATGTTTATTATTATTGTTTGGGCGACCATTTGCAGAAACACAATTAAATTTTGAAATATTTAGGTCTATTGAATGTTTTCAAAAGTACAAATAGACGAGTTGTATTATATTTTTATAGACGTGGCTTCGCATTAGATGTTGTTTATGCATTGTATCGTCGTATTATTCCGTATGGTGTTTTTTAATAAAAAGCCAATTTTTACTTTTGAACATTGTGTGCACAACTACACACCACAGCACATGCACTGTTGATCAAACTGTACAGCGGGACTGTAGAAAATCATATCGCACTTTATCGCTGTTCGGGGTAGAGCTGGGTAATGTCGAATTAACCAATTAACTGTGTTTCTCTGTGTTTTGACTATGTCGCTAAAGGCGTGTCACTTACCTATGTGCAAATAGTTTTCTATTGGCCACATTGAGCACGACATCACAGAGTTCTCTGTGCCGGCGCAGTGCACAGAGCTCAGCGAGCGCGGCGCGCGGATGCTTGTCCGAACTGTGTGTGAGGCGCGCGCCCGCTCCGGGGGAACCCCCTGAACCCATCCTGTATAACATCTAACGGTTTATTATAGATAAAAGGTGCTTATACTGATACTTCCCTGTAGATAATATTAATAAGTAAGGTATAGTTTACAATACGTTTTTTTTTTCTCAAAAGATAAAGTTGCGAAAATGAATTTCGTAAAGAACATACAAATTCTGCACAAGCATGGCTGAGTAAGATAGATTACTCTGACTAGATCTGTCCGCAGTAGAGAGAATAAAGAGTGAAAAGTTACAAGATGATCGTGTGTAGAGCAGTATATATTACTATATAATCTGTGGAGTATATAAAATGCGTCAAAGATAAACTTATATACATTAACTTGAGAAGAGAACTTCAGTTTATTTTCAATACAATACCAACTTGTTCAATTGTTAATAAATTGTCATTAAGGAATTTAGATCCGTCTGGCCAGCGTGGCGATTGTAGGCCAAATTCTCCAGAAATATTTGGAAGGCCCATCTCCAACACTAGAGGTCTAGGAATCTGTGTTCTAGGGGATGTGATGAGGCTTATCTATATATTTATTTATTTATTTATTTAAATTCTTTAATGCACTTAAAAATAGTACAGAGGCGAGCTATAATGCCAGTAGGCATTCTTTACCAGCTAACCTTGGGGATCGAGTAAGGTGATAGGCAGTATGAAAAAAATAAGAAATTTTAATGATACAGTTAATAAGTTTCTTAACTAATTCTAATATACTACACATTATACCTAAATACATAAACATACATAAACCATACATACAATTATACATACAAGTACATTATAACTTAAATAAATACACGGTTATTTAAATAGTGTTTTATTCTGTTTCTCCAGGAACGATGTGGTTATTAAACGTTTAAAGACGCTGACAGACGGTGCACGTCTAATAGCCAAGGGCAGCTTATTCCACTGGCGAGCCGCAGATACTGTAAAGGAATCAGTGTATCTGGTTGAGGAATGAGAAGGAATCTTAAGTTGGTTGTTGTAAGAGGAGCGAAGGGCACAGTTGTGCGTATTACAAAGAAATTCGAAGCGGGATTTAAGATATGCGGGAGTATTGGGATTATTAAGAATATTATAAAGTAAGGTGAGAACATGGACAGACCTACGAAAGCGGATATTGAGCCACTTTAACTGAACGCGAAATTGAGAGACATGATCATACTTACGCAAGCCAAACACATAGCGAATGCATAAGTTGAGCAGACGATCGATTTTGTTCAGTAGCTCTTCGGTGACGTCAGGATAGCAGGTATCAGCATAATCTATGATGGGAAGAAGCAGCGAACTGACTAACGTAAGCTTTGTTTTAAGTGGTATGAAATTCTGGGAGCGCTTTAACAAATGCATACTGGCGTGGATTTTCCTGCTGATTTCCACAATGTGATGATCCCAAGAGAGATCGCAGCTTATATGGAGGCCAAGATTTTTTACATGTTGGCAGAAAGGAAGTGGAATGTTGTTAAACAATAATGGGGAGAGAGATCCCACGTCCAATCTGCTCAACATCTGTCTAGACCCGACGATCATGACCTGAGTTTTTCCGGGGTTAACTAAAAGCCCTAGACTCTCAGAGCGTACCCGAATGGCTTCTAGGTCACTGTTCATCCTAACTATCGCGCTATCTATATCTGCGGCATCAAAAGCCAGGGAAAGTTGCAAGTCGTCAGCAAAAAGATGATAGGAACTGAAGTGTATAATTTGAACGATCGAGTTAATAAAAATCGAGAAGAGCAATGGAGATAATACGCCGCCCTGCGGGACACCAGCTGTCACCGGACACCACTCCGAGTAGACATCATTCAACCGAATTCGTTGCTGGCGCCCGCGAAGATAGGATTCAAACCATTGTCCAACATTCTGTGAAATATTAAGAGAAAGCAAAGTGGCCATAAGGATGTCGTGATCGACGCAGTTAAAAGCGTTACTGAAGTCTAAAAGGGTGAGAAGTGTAAGCTTTTTACTATCCATAGCACATCTGATGTCGTCAGTCACATTTATAAGAGCAGTAGTTGTACTATGGGATGTTCGGAAGCCCGATTGGTAAGGGTTGAAAAGATTATTATGATTAAGGAATGCGGCCAACTGCCGATAAACAACACGTTCTAAGACTTTAGATAGAAATGGAAGAATAGAAATAGGTCGTAAATTATTAAAATCAGTAGAGGGAGATTTTTTCGGAATAGGGATTATATGGGCATTTTTCCATGACGTGGGAAATTGCCCAGTTGAAAGGGAGAAATTAATAATGTAGGTAATATATGGAATAACTATGTCTATAACTGGAGTGAGAAGGGCGCGACCTACATTATCGTACCCTACGGCCTTACTCGTTACAGATAAAATAATCTTTTTTATTTCACAGCTGGACATAGGTTCGAATTGAAAGGTATTACCAGTGGAAGAAAATGAAGCGTTTATTTGTGAGATTGTATGAGCCTTTAACATAGGATCCATGAAAATAGGGGGAGAAGAGAAGTGATTGTTGAGGCTGTTAACATCCATAGATGGCAGCGCATCAGCCTTAGACTTGCCAAAACCTAAAGTTTGAAGAAATTTCCAGATATTTAAAGGTGTACTGGTTTCAATGGAGTCATGAATGTATCGGCGTTTTGCGTTCCTACACATCTGGTTGACTTGATTTCTTGCACGTCTAAATTTATCCCAACTGTCATCACAAGGCAATCTTTTGTGTTTTCTTCTCAAAGAATCCCTCCACCTCATAGCTTTCCGAATGGAGTCATCCAGCCAAGGGGCGGGGGGCTTCCTCATGCGTACCGGTTTTATAGGCGCATGCTTGTCGAACAACTCTATTAGTAACCGTGTAAATTCTGTCACCATATCATCAACAGATTGTTGAAGTGTGACATTTATCCAACCCATGCCAGCAGCATCCGCCAACAGCAACTCCAGATTCATTTTTGCAAAGTTACGCTGAAGATAGATGCAAGGTTTAAAACGGGGAGACTTAACTTTGTAGGAAGCATAGATGAGATCATGATGAGAAAAACCTGGGGCCAGGTACTGTCCATAGGCAGATAGCTTGTCAGGGCTTGTCGTGAGAATTAAATCGAGCAAGCTGCTAGAGTTATTTAAATGATAAGTGGAGTTAGATGGTATAATAGAAAGGTTAACAGAGGAAGTGATAAGTTTGAGTTTTCTACTGCGCGAGTCGTTTTTTATTAAACATGTATTAAAATCTCCCATGATTAAATTATAATCATAAGAAGGTATGTGTGTCTCGAGCAGTAGTTCTAAGGTAGGGAAGTAATCTATAGTAGGAGGAGCATACACTACACCAAGAAGGAATTTGACAGAATTCAAATCTATTTCCAGAAATATATGTTCAGAAGAACCAGAATAAGAAGAAGAGGATTGGGAAACGATTTTAAAGGAGAGGTTAGATCTGAGATAGATAGCCACACCACCACCCCCCTTGCCAGTTCGGTCATTACATATCAGAATAAAGCCAGGAAGTGAATATGATGTAGAAGGAAGAGTGGGTTTAAGAAATGACTCTGAAACAAGAATAGCGTGGATATGTATACTTTCAAACGTGGCAAGGAGATCCGAGTAATGACTCGGAATACTTTGAGCATTGATGTGGCAAACATTTAGGTTTTTAGAAAAAGGCGAGAAAGTAGTATGCAAATCATCACTCAGGTGAACAGCACCCAGGCTGACATCACACTCGTCATCCGAATTCGTCGAACCACAGGAAAAAAACTCATCAGAAGAAGAGGAGTCTGACATAGTGTAAGTTTTGTTATAAATGTACAATATAATTATAATAAATATATATTCTTTAATTTTACTTTTATGATAGGCCTATCAGTAGTGAGCCTCATTCCTCACTCACCTGCCAGCCAGCTGGTTTACAAAAGAAACAACAAACTGAAATACCAAACAACAAAACAAACAATAAAGGCCAGGTACCCACTATGTTAGGTGATGCTATTCCGAAAATCATAGGTTATAAACATAACTAATTAAAACGAGCTACGATGTTTATAGAATTCAAATATTATATATACTGTGCATGACTAGGTAGGTACTATTGGGATGTATCACGCAATTTGTAGATGACGCTAGCGGCAATGGTAACTTGTTTATGTAGTTTTTTTATTTATTTTATTTTTATAACAGAAGAATGTATTTTAAGTTAACGTCAGCTACCCTAAAAGACAATTTAAGAAATAGAACACCGTCTTTAAAAAGAAAAAAGGTTAAATTAATAAAATGGCAAGCTTAAGATCTCCATATCTTTGGTATCGCTTGGAGATCCAGATTTGTACACTTGAAAGCTGCACACTTAGGCAAATATCCAGAAAATAATAAATTTCGTAATACAATACAAGTTTTCCAAGCAATTGACAGTTATATTAGGTGCCGTCAGAAAGTCAGTAATAAACCCCACTGAAAATATATTTTTATTATTTAAAAGAAATGGTATGGATTTAAATGGCTGAAGGACTTGTGTCCAATGCCATGCCACATAAGAAAATATTAATTTAAAAACAAAAAATAAAATTAAAAATTTTGCGTCATTGCATGATTTGCCCAATATAATTATATTGTTTTAAAATTAAGAAAGTACCTAGCCTATTTACTAAATAATGAAGGAATTTTTGAGAATTATGTACTTTGCACAACATAGTAAGTACCTAGTGCCTCAGACTTAATGTTTTTGCTTTGTACACAATCTTGCAGGTCTGACTTTCCGATTTCTGCTTTCAGGTAGTGTCTATCTATATACATTAATAATAAACAACCCCAACCAGCCCGCGAGTGTAGGCCAAATTCTCCAGATAGAAAGATACTCCTTCTGGAAGGACCATCTCCAACAGTGAAGGTCTAGGACGCTGTGTTCTAAGAGCTGTAATGAAATGATAATCATGTTTAAATATGTGGTATTTCTCAAAGGGTGATTGAAGTACGTACCAAGGGTGTATTTGTGTATCGACAAGCTTTCTCGCTCATGTGTCATCAAGTATGCATACTTTTACTTTAAAACCGGCTAGTAAGTTTGTCGCCGATCCAACAGGTTTGATATGTTTTACTTACCAATGTCAAAAATTAAAAAAAAAGTAACACATCTTAAATGAAATTGTGCACAACAAGTGTGAGCTATGAATCTTATCTGGTTGGGAGAGGAGTAGAATGGTGGATGGTGAGCGTATTATCGCTCAAAAAAAATAAAAAATGGAGGCCTTCCTTCTTTCTTTCTTTTTTAAACCAGCCTATTGTCAGTCGCAAGCCCGAGACACCATTCTACTCATCTCTTACCCACACACAATGTACCCAGCACCCGCACAGTGAATCCATGGAATGCTTGGAATTTTGTCTTCTGTGTCATCAATGTTGAGCTGAGTAAGTTTGTGAACATAAAACTTATACTTTAAAGTTTGTTCATCTAGCACACACTCTATTTAAATATCTTTTAGGCCCATATTTTAATGAATACATAATGCAACGAATTTAAGCCTTTAACCAAATAATAATAGAATTTGTACTTGAACTTGATAATGTAAATTGTGAATTAGAATTGCTAAATGTGTATATTTATACAAGTATTGTAATTATTTGGAACGGAAATTCTTCTGGAATGTTCCATTATTGTTTTTAATTTAAAGTTGGCAACAAATTAAATTTGGTACATCATTTTCTTATTGTTAATTAGTTTTGACTTGACACATCTAAGTAATGGTTACAATGTAAAGTCTAATAAGAAGCAATTAATATCAAGTAGGATAAAACTTTAGCTCCAACCCAATTGCTCAAAGTAAACTGGTTAAGACTGATTTTTAACCAGAGACGTGACAGCAAAATGAGTGACATGCAATGAAAATCGTCATCAGCTTGTTTCTCCATTTCAGGATGTGTGGCTCATTACTGCACACAATCTTTTGGCCTACTCTTTTTATTAAGCAACACTTTAGCTTACTATCCACCATACTGCTTGTAACTTAAATTCCTGACAAATATAAACTATCAATAGTATAATCATCCCTTCTGGAATAAACAGAAACCATTGTTTTTTTTTGTTAATGACGCATATACGCATTTAGCCAAATTTACTATATGCCCATCATGACAAGTAGCAAGCTAGGCAATGTCTCTACAATACCAAACTCAAGAAATAGCACAATTAAATGTGTCTCGGCCAGGAATCAAACCCAGTACATCCAATGGTCAATCCAATAACTTAACTGCTAGACCACAGAGGCAATTACATGAATAAAATCACTGTGACCAGTAATGAATCAACCATCAAGAAAAGTTCATAGAATTTTTAATCTGTGGACGTAGCCATGTATATGTATGTATTTTGTGTAGCACCATCTATATGTTGGAACAACTATGTAGGTAATTAGATGGCCCTACGGTCTCGACAAGCCAAAAGCCTTGAGTAAAACTACTATTTATATAAGAATACTCTTTGCATACAAGAGGTTACACTTGTCTTTCTATTTTTTGTATGTTATATAAATATGACAATAAACATTTCGAAAATTCGACAGTCATATTGGGCAATGTTTTGATAACACATATTGCAATACTGTCCTCACCTTTTACTTTTTTAAGGTCATAACTATACTTCCTTGCAATTTCATCACTAAGTGTAATGATATTGTCGAGCAATGGTCTTGAGAAAGCGTGCATGCTGATTTGTGGTGAAAAATTCAAGAAATTATGAGATGCTTAAAATTAAAGTCAATCACCTTTTGTGCCCGCGCGCGTTTCCCAGCTGCAAACGCAGCGGGGGCGAAGCCCAACCCCACACGGAGTCAATCTTGAAAACACACAAAAATACAATTAAATAACAATAACTTAGAGAAAATTACAAGATTCTAAAGCCAGACATTCACGAGAAGTCATTGCACTGTCTAATCAATCGTCGCTCACCTTTGATGATTACACTTGCACAGAAAACTAAATTTAATTTCTAATACGGGTTTGGTTATTGAAATAGGAAGGGGTTTAGTGTTAGGAGGTAGACATCACATCGATTTTTTCGTCCCATATACCCTGTGTTTACAAAATTTCACTAAAGCATCGTCCCAATTTTTTGGTACCAGGTCGACTTAAAAAACGTTCAGAACAATAAAATTATAATTACAAATTATTAACAACTAAGAAAAAGCCTGTTTTAAAATTACTCTTCGAAGTAATATAACCTGTAGCTTAATTAGAAGGAAAAAATGTGTTTAGGCATTTATATTTAATGATTAAACTTATAAAAGTTTGGTATTTTCTACAAAATTTTATAACTTTTGAATGTTTATTTAGGTCAAATGTCAATCGTAAATAATGTTGTCGCATTAAAAAAAGATGTAAAAAAAAGAGATACGTTTAATAACAATAATTTATGATTATTATATTAATAACACAACTTTTACAAAATCGTTTACTACAAATTAATATTGATTATAAAATTTACCTAGTTTTGAGTGCAATTAATTTATCTAATAAAAAACAGCTGCTAAAATCCTGAAACCTAAAAAAATAGTGTCATTTTGACAGCTAGCTGAAGTGATTTCGTCAACAATACGGTTTTTCGTAGCGAAATAACTTTAATTAATTAAACAGGCATAATATTGTTTAAATAACTATGTCCATAGCTTTATTGTTAGAGAAATTTGATGTGTCAACAGAAGAAGGTCTTCAGAAGGCATTAAATGAGATAGAAAAAGAAGAAGTAAGTGCCTTCAGTTCCATCCAATATTTAAATGATTTTTATCATGAATTTATTTATACATTATACTACTAATACATTTAATTAATATTTAATTTATTTGTGATATTTCTCGAGTTTGGTACGCTGTAGACATCGACAGCTTGCCACTTGTCATGATTGGTCTATAGTAAAGTTGGCTAAATGTGAATCAGCTTATTTATAACCGTGGTTTCTGACCACCCCGAAAGGGAAACGGTCGTGATGATACTTTTTATTTATTTTAATGTATTTTTAAGGCTGAAGTAGACGATGCATTATGTGGGGCGTTGTCTCGTTCCTGTGGTTTAGAGGGCCGTCTTCGTACAGCAAGCCAGGCTTATACAAAACTTGGTGAAGTGAAAAATGATGGGCAGGCTGCCTCGGACATGGTGGAGCGGACTGCAGCCTTGGCACGAGACGTGAGCGCTAAAGTGCGCCAGCTGGACCTAGCCAGGGTATGAATCTGTTAAATAAACACCAATTTTCAACTTCTGTTGTGTCATTGATGATTATTTCTTCTGGAGATAAAGGAGCAAAAGTCACATCACTCACATCTAAATTTACATGGTTTGTTAAAAACACGGATTGAAATTTCAGCTTTTTATTTTTATTTATTATTCTTTGGAGTTTACATTTAAAAAAATGAAAAAATTGTATGTGCTTGTGCTAGTATTTGCCCATACAACACAAAAAAGCAGACTTACAAAATATGTCATTTGTCGAAGTTACATTCACATTATATTTAATAAAAATATACAATTTCCAGACCTATGCCTAAAAATTGTTAATTTAATAGCTACCTTAACATTGGACCATTATTTACGCCACACCCTGTATATATAAGCAGGTCTGCCGTCAATACATTTATGGAACGAGCTTCCAAGACGGCATTAACGGAATCATACAGTATTTGGTTGGGTAGGGAGAGAAGTAGAATGGTGGATGGTGAGCGTATTATCGCGCAATAGAAAAAAGGAGGCCTCCTTTTCTTAAACCAGCCAATTGTCGGTCGCAAGCCCGAGACACCATTCTTCTCATCTCTTACCCACACACGATGGACCCGGCACCCGCACGGTGAATCCATGGAATGCTTGGAAATTTGTCTTCTTCTTATAATGTAGGTTTTCCCTAATATTTTAGAGTAGAGTGGCAGAGTGCCAGCAGAGAGTTAATGACTTAATAGACCTCCAGCTATGCAGTGCGGGGGTGGACGCTGCCATCAAGGCACATGACTATGAAACAGGTAACATAACTTCATTATTTATTATATTTATTTATTTATTTATTTATTTATTTCAAAACTTTAATGCACAAAGTACAAAAGGCGGACTTAATGCCCGTAGACATTCTCTGACAGCCAAACCTTTGGGACTAATTAGAACAACTGTAGGTGCAAGGAAAGTATAAGTGACACATCAATTAGATATAAATACTTAGATAATAAACTTACTTATATATAATCTACTTATAAATATACTAAATACTAATACATACACAATAATAAACATACATATAAAACTTACAAATTTTGTTGGGAGTTATTTAGAAAATGTGAGTAGACCAGCTTTTTAAATGATGATCTGGTAGATGCCTGCCTTATGGTAATAGGTAGATTGTTCCACAGATTTGTAGCAACAACCACAAAGGAATTCGAAACAAATCCGGAATGATGAGATGGAACGGAAAGAAGTGAGTTGTGAGAAGATCGGAGAGATTTATCATGAAAAGAAGAGAGATAGGCGAATTTGTCCTTGAGGTATTTCGGTGTCGCAGGCTCATTTAAAACAGAGTAAAGGAGACAGAGGACTCTAAGATTCCTGCGACAGCGAATTGGCAGCCACTTCAACCTGGCACGATACTCGGAGATGTGATCATATTTACGTAAGCAATAGATGAACCGGATACATGCATTTAGTAAACGGTCCATTTTGTTGAGCAACATCTCCGACATATCAATGCTGCACACGTCACCATAGTCGAGGAGAGGAAGAAGAAGGCTTTGGACAAGGGTTATTTTAGCTTTTAACGGCAGAAAGTTTTTAAGTTTATTTAGAGAGTGCAAAGAAGAAAATATTTTACCACTGGTTCTGGTGACTTGGTTTGTCCAGCTTAGATTAGAATCTAGGTAAACACCTAGATTCTTCACCTCACTGCAATACGCAATTGGGACGTTGTCAAACCGAACAAGGTCAATACTGCTAGTATCAACTTTGCTCAACAGCCGCGAGCTTCCTATTATGATCGACTGACATTTGCTCGGATTGACAACAACCCCAAAGCGTCTTGACCAAGAGTATATATTACAAAGATCCGAGTTTAGGCAAGCTATTGCACTATTTCTACTTCTCACTTTTCCCTTCCTGGTTTTACTCTCCTTCGAAACGATCGCACAGGTAAGGGAGGTGGGGGCGTAGCTATTTATCTTCGTTCCGACTTGAAACATAAAATCATTTCCCGATCTCCTTCGTTATATAGTAGTTCTTCTGAACATTTATTTCTTGAAATCAATGTGAACACGGTTAAATTTCTCTTAGGTGTAGTCTACGCCCCTCCGACTCTTAATTATTTCAGCGTTTTCGAGGAGTTGCTTGAGACTCATATTCCTACTTACGAGCACTACCTAATTATGGGTGACTTTAATACATGTCTACTAAGGGATGATTCTCGTAGCCGAAAACTTAAACTAATTGCCTCTTCTGTTAACGCTTCTATTCTTCCTCTTGATCCCACTCACCATGTGAATAGTTCTCACAGCCTTTTGGATCTCATCATCACATCCGATCCTGATAGAATTTATTCACATGGCCAATTCCTTGCCCCTGGGTTCTCCCACCACGACCTCATTTATGCGTCTTATAGAATCAAAACCCCTAAATTGAAACCTAAGATCCTTCTCCAGCGATGCTTTGCACGTATGAACCTGGAATCGCTTCAGGCAGATGCTGACAACATAGACTGGCACAGGGTGGTTGAGGTGGAGTCGCTTGACGGGAAGGTGTCCGAGTTCAACCGCTTACTGCTTAATCTCTTCGATAAACATGCACCTATTCGTCCTGTGCGTATGAAGCGCCCCCCTGCACCGTGGCTGGATGACAACATACGTAAAGCCATGAAATGGAGAGATTTTCTCAAGCGCAAGCACAAAAAGTTTCCAAATGACGAGCTGTGGGTAAAGTTCAAAGCTGCAAGGAATCGTGTAAACCAGATGTGTAGGAACGCTAAACGCCGATATATTCACAAATCTATTGAATCTTCTTCTCCGAATAATTTGTGGAAATTTCTAAAAACACTGGGTTTCGGAAAAAATAAAAGTGAAAATAGCCTCTCTGTGGATATTAACGGCCTCAATCAGCATTTCTCATCTTCCCCAATTACTATTGATCCTGTATTAAAGGCCGCTACTATCTCGCAGATTGCTTCCTTACCTCTTCCGAACATCAATCCTTTTTCATTTCAGCCGGTGACAGTCGGTGAGATATCGAGGATTATTCATTCTATATCCAGTAAAGCCGTCGGCCATGACAACATTGGTCGCCCTCTCCTCACCCCTCTGTTGCCCACTATTGTCCCATCTATCTGCCATATAATAAATTATTCTCTTTCTTCTGGTTCCTTTCCTGATTTATGGAAAAATAGTTATATCGTTCCTATTCCTAAGAAATCGGTTTCTTCTGCATTCAGTGACCTTCGACCCATCTCAATCCTTCCCTTTCTTTCCAAAGTCCTCGAACGTGTAGTCCATCGCCAATTTTCTTCTTTCTTACACTTTAATAAACTACTAAATCCTTTTCAATCTGGCTTTCGTCCGTCTCATAGCACCACAACAGCTCTCGTCAAAATCACCGATGATATCAGGTCTGCTATGGACGAACGAAGGCTCTCTCTCCTTACTCTCCTGGATTTCAGTAATGCTTTTAATTGTGTAGATCATGAAATCCTCACGGCAGTGCTTCAATCGCTCAATATCTCACCGACTGTACAACTCTGGTTTCAATCGTATCTTCACGGGCGCCAGCAACGCATTCGTATCGATGAAGTTTTTTCTGACTGGTGTCCTGTGCCAGCTGGCGTCCCGCAGGGAGGCGTACTATCTCCATTACTTTTTTCTATCTTTATCAACACCTTGACTTTCTCTATTCAATTCTGTTCCTACCATCTGTATGCCGATGACCTGCAGCTATACCAGAACTTCGACGTTAACGACATTCAAGATGCTTTCGCTAGAATGAATAAGGACCTGGAGGCAATTCGAGTGCGATCTGAAAATCTTGGGCTACTAGTCAATCCAGAAAAAACGCAGGTGATCATTGTTGGCACAAAACAAGCAGTGGGCAGGCTGGACCATGGGTCCTTGCCGACATTGTATTTCAACAACGTGCCTCTTCCCCTGTGCAAAAATGTAAAAAATCTCGGTCTCCACTTCAGTAGTGACATGTCCTGGAACTTACATGTATCTGAGGTTAGCAGAAAGATCTTTGGATCTATGCATACCCTGAAGCGATTTCAAAACTTCATTCCGTGCTCAGCAAAGCTTACGTTAGTTACCTCATTGTTACTTCCTATTATTGATTATGCCGATATATGCTATCCCGATCTCACCGAGGAGCTACTGAATAAACTCGATCGTCTTCTCAACTTATGCATTCGCTATGTATTTGGCCTGCGTAAGTATGATCATGTCTCTCAATTTCGTATTCAATTAAAGTGGCTAAATATCCGTTTTCGTAGATCAGTACATATTCTTATCTTCTTATACGGCATTCTTCATAATCCTAATACACCCCGCTACTTGAGCGACCGTTTCGAATATCTGTGCGACTCACACACCCGTTCTCTTCGTTCTTCACAGAACAACCAACTTTCTATCCCTCTTCACTCTTCTAGCAGATATTCAGATTCTCTCACCGTGTCAGCAGCTCGTCAATGGAACAGGCTACCATTGTTTATCAGACAGGCACAGTCTTTAAATATATTCAAAAAACTTCTTCTCTCTTATTTCCTTAAAAAGCAAAACGAATCCTAATCACCTGACATATTATTAGTACCTATATATGTATATATAATTATTTATGTATTTATCTTAATTATGTATTATTATTTTTCTGTTAGGTATTATAGTATTATAAATGTATATATTGTATTTATTTACATATTTTAATTCTGGTTTTTACTATATTATTTCCATTTTCACACTCTGCACCCATAATATTAATCTCTCACTCTCCCAAAGGTTAGCTGGTAGAGAATACCTTCATGGTATTATGCTCGCCTATGTACAACACTTTATATTGTATATTTTGTGTGCAATAAAGAATTTTATTATTATTATTATTATTGACAGTGTTGATATCTGACCGCACATAGAGCTGCAAATCATCCGCATACAGGTGGTAGTCACAATGAAGTTGAGAGGTGATGGCATTAATGAAAACTGAAAACAACAAAGGGGAGAGAATGCCACCTTGTGGGACGCCCGTGTCCAAGTCCCCCCACTCTGATGACACCTGATCAACTCGAACCTGCTGCTGCCGACCGTGTAGATATTGAGAAAACCACGCCAGGGCCTCCGACGATATACCAAGACGAGACAGTGTAGCGATTAGCAAATCAGGATCTACTGTGTTAAAGGCATTCGTGAAATCAATTAGTACAAGTACTGTGACTTTGGTTTCATCCATGCCTCCTCGGATATCTTCAGTTACTTTAAGCAAAGCTGAAGTTGTGCTATGACCAGGACGAAAACCGGACTGGTAAGGATTAAAAAGATCATTACAACTTAGGAAAAGGGACAACTGCTTGTGCACAATGGACTCAAGGACCTTGGATAAAAACGGCAAAATTGAGATGGGACGAAAGTGGGTTGGAAGAGTAGGTGAAGTGGTTTTTGGAAGCGGAATAATAAAGGCCTTGCGCCAATGGGAAGGAAATTGACCGGATGTAATGGAAAAATTTATGATGTGAGAGATAATAGGTAAGAGAAGGTCTATAATTGGGATGATCATAGCACGACTGATAGAATCACATCCTATTGCTTTTGAAGTGATGGAATTAATCGTCTTGAGAACTACATCATCAGAAACCACGGCTAGGAAAAACGGTTCGACAACTTGTACCGGCAGCGCAGTTATTTCTGCTATTGTACTAGCTTTAATGACACCATCGAGAGTCGGTGCTGAGGAAAAGTGAGTGTTAAGCTGATCAGGTGTCACTGAGCCAAGGTTGACCTGGCCGCGACAACGCCCCAATCCTAATGAGTTGAAGAACTGCCAAATTTTTGAAGGAGACTTATTGGTTATGTTGTCGATAAAATGATGTCGTTTGGCAATTCTACACACCTGATTGCAGCGATTTCTCTCGATCATGCCTTGTAACTAGTATAAGGGTTGGGGATCCCCAACCAAGATGATTCATTCATTTATTACAGCCCCTAGAACACAGCGTCCTAGACCTCTACTGTTGGAGATGGGTCTTCCAGAACATATATATGGAGAGTTTGGCCTACACTCGCCACGTTGCCCAGATGGGTTGGTGAGGATCTGATGATAATTTTTAATGACAATTAATTAACAATTCCACAAGTTGGTATTAGTGGAACCAGGACTGACAGCTTAACATGCTCTCACAGGAACGGTGGTGAAGAAGACAAATTTCTAAGCATTCCATAGATTCACCGTGCGGGTGCCGGGTCCATCGTGTGTTGGTAAGACATGAGAAGAATGGTGTCTCGGGCTTGCAACTGACAATAGGCTGGTTTAAAAAAGTAGGCCTCCTTTTTTATTTTATTGCGCTAAAATACGCTCACCATCCACAATTCCACTCCGATCCCTACTCAACCAAAACTGTATGATTCCATTAATGCCATCTTGGAAGCTCTTTCCATAAATGTATTGACGGCAGACCTGCTTAGGCCCAATTCTTTCAGTAAGTGGTGCAAAGATTTTGCTGGAACTCCACTTGCACCAATTTCCACTATGTAAAGCTGTCAAGACTCAGCTTCCCATTCCTGATATTTTTTTCTGTGAGATCATAATATTTATTTGACTTCATGTTGTGGTCTTTTGGTATATTTGATTCCCACGGAATGGTAAGTTTAATAAGGATAACTTTCTTCCCATCTCCACACACGATGGACCCGGCACCCGCATGGTGAATTCATAGAATGCTTATAAAATTGTCTTCTTTGTCTGCGCGAGTAAAAGCCCTTTTCTGACCACCCCGCAAATAATACGTGATAATACCTACTTTTTTATTTTATCGATATATTTCACACTGTACATCATTCCCCATTGGCTTAACTATCTCTATTTGTATGTTTATTATTGTCATTTACGTGGCGGATTTACCCTAAGGCTCGGTAGGCTCGGCTATATTTTGAGGCCGCCAATCGTGTCAAAATAAATTTTATGGAGGATGTCGGATTGGCTGCACTGCACGGTGCAATCTATACCACATGGTATAACAATTATCTTCCTTAAATCACTTTCGTACATTTTATGTATAAAATATAGATAATTAATATTATGTATATAATCTAATGTATAACAAAATAAAGGTAATTATTTCATACATATAAATTATTTAGTCTATATGGTGGATGCTGAGAAAGGGGCGGCTGGTGGTTGGGGCCCAGGGCGGCCGAAACCGCAAATCCGCCACTTCTTAATTAGCTGTTAGTTTGCCTGTGAATAATAAGTACATAAAATAAGTATATCAGGTGCGGCTCACATCTCCAGGTTCCTGAGCATGGCCCCGGGGTCAGTGGCCGCGGCCCGAGCCAGAGGGGCCCCTGACCCACACGAGACCATGGCCCGGGCCACCGCTACACTAACTGGACTCCTGCACACCAAGTCAGTACTGTTTCCTTACACTACACAAGTTTAAGGCAACCCTCTCACCCGCACAATCCAATATTTTCAAAGATTTTTCTAGTCTGAATGTACTTGTAGGAAATGTAGTCTATGAACCTACTCGGGAATAAAATTAAGTATATTTTGAGATATATTAATCATATATGTAGTTGTATTGATTTATTTTTGTAATATAAGCTCTTTTATTATTTTATATACGAGTGATGTTTGTGCATAAAAAAGCAAAGAAGATTTTGGCCTCTTCATCCAAGCCCCTAGTACACACAGAGTCCTAGGCCTCCACTGTTGGATATGGGCTTTCCTGAAATTTCTGAAGAATTCGGCCTACACTTGCCACGCTGGCCAGACGGCTTGGCGAGGATATGATGCCAATTTTGAATGTCAATTTATTAACGATTCCACAAGTTGGTATTAGTGGAACCGGGAACAACGGCTTAACATGCTCTCCGAGGCACGGGAACGGTGGTGTTGTAAATCTTTGACAAATGTACGTAAGAAAAGTGTATTTCTCATTGGTACATGCCGGGTGGGTTTGAACCGACCTTTGTAGGATTTAAAGAACGCGTTCTTACAACCGAGCCACCACCGCTGCTTGCTTATTCTTTGATAATATTTTAGGTTTGAAGAAGCAGCTCGGAAAGAAGATGAAGTGGCCATTTCTAGACTGATGAAACTATTTAGTCAGCTCGGCCGGGAGACCGATGGCGTCGACTTGTTGGCTAAATACTTGGCCAAACAGGTAAGGGGCTATCATAACTCCCTCTCCTTTTATTGCGCTATAACAAGCTCACCCACTCCACTACTCTGCTCCGTCTATATGCAAAATTACAATATCTATGAAGTACAGATTATTTTTACTACATTTGTAAGGGAAGGGCAAATTACGAAAACTCATTGCAGAAGAAGACACAGAAGACAAACTTCTAAGCATTCCAGGGATTCACCGTGCGGGTGCCGGGTCCATCGTGCGTGGGTAAGAGATAAGAAGAATGGTGTCTCGGGCTTGCGACCGACAATAGTGTGGTTTGGAAAAGGAGGCCTCCCTTTTTTATTTTATTGCGCAATAATACTCTCACCATCCACCATTCTACTCCTCTCCCTACCCAACCAAATACTGTATGATTCCGTTAATGCCGTCTTGGAAGCTCTTTCCATAAATGTATCTCCTGCAGACCTGCTTACGTCCAATTCTTTCAGTAAGTGGTGCAAAGATTTTGCTGGAACTCCTCTCGCACCAACCTTCTGTGAGATCATAATATTTATTCGACTTCATGTTATGGTCTTTTGGAATAATTGATTCCTACAGAACGGTAAGTTCAATAAGGATAACTTTTTTTAAGTTCCGAGAAAACACTCAGATGTTATAATGATGTTTAAATGTATCCATGAGAATTTTCCAGTCTGATGCGGCGCGAAGGATTGAGGTGGGTTTGCATTTAGTTTTCGTGCCCTTTACAAATGTGGTTCAAGGCCCGCCTTGATACTTGGTGCTGTACCATTCTGTACTGGAAAATTCTCATGGATATATTTGAACATTATTATTATTATTATAGGATCCCAGATGAACTAGCTATATTAGCATATAGGCCAGACATCTTAGTGTTTTCTCGAAAAGTGAGAATCAAATATTCCAAAAGATCATAACATGAAGCCAAACAAATATTATGATCTTACAGAAGAAATGATCAGGAACGGATTTAAGACAAGGAATTCAGCATTAACAGGATTACACATATGTTATAATTGTAAACCAGTCTATAGTTGGTTGCAAGCCCGAGATACCATTTTTCTCCTCTCTCTTTCCCACACACAATGGACTTGGCACCCGTGAAATGCCAAGAAATTTGTCTTCTTATACCCTTTTTTATTATTTACAGCTAGAAACGTCTCTTCGTAAAATGAAGATCCCAGATCGATCTGGAGGTTGTGCTCATGCCGATACTGTAACCTCACTTCTGGAGAGGGCGGCCCTCACACTGGATACTCTGCGGAAACATGTGACCGCACTCCCGAGGGCTGGGGCCGTCATACAACCGGTGGTGTGTACTCAAACAAAAAATACTCAAAGCGAATTTAAATTGACAGCAATTTACTTTGTTACAGTTTGTTTTCCAGTTTAAAATATAAGAGGGTTCTGACGAGAATATGTGCGAGGGTTCCGAAGAAAATGTATGCAAGGTTTTCTACGAAAATGTTTATGAGGATACCAAGTGAGAATGTGTATGATGGTTCCGACGAGAATGTGTGCGATGGATCCGAACAAAATGTATATGAGGGTCCCGACGGAAATGTTTATGAGGATGCCGAGTGAGAATGTGTGTGATGTTTCTGACGAGAATGTGTGCGAGGGTCCCGACGAAAATGTTTATGAGGATGCCGAGTGAGAATGTGTGTGATGTTTCTGACGAGAATGTGTGTGAGGGTCCCGACGGAAATGTTTATGAGGATGCCGAGTGAGAATGTGTGTGATGTTTCTGACGAGAATGTGTGCGAGGGTCCCGACGAAAATGTTTATGAGGACGCCGAGTGAGAATGTGAGTGATGTTTCTGACGAGAATGTGTGCGAGGGTCCCGACGAAAATGTTTATGAGGATTCCGAGCGAAAATGTGAGCGAGGGTTCTGAAGAAAATATGTGCGAGGCGATGTATTGCACAACCACTTCTCGGCCCGCGTATTATCGTTTCACTGCTTCAGTATCCATTCTAAGCTCGGCACCGCTAAGTGTCCTCGCACATCTCAATGAGTCAATACTTTCCAGGTGTGTTCTGCAGTCCGTCCTGTTTGCTCCTCCCTCATGCTGTGGAGCTCCAAGGTCCGCGCGGAAGGAGACGCGCGAGCCACAGAGACAGCCATCTCTGAACTTGCTCTCACACACTCCAGGATAGCTCTCTACTTCAACTTCCTCTCCAGGAAGGCAGAGGTGAGATTCTTTGGGGAAACTGTTCATCATACCTGTAACTCCTAACAGTCCTAGATCTCCAATGTTGGAGACGGACTTTCCAGAAATTCCTGGAGAATTTGGCCTACACTCGCCACGCTCACGGAAACGGTGGTGTTATAAATCTATGACAAATGTGTGTAAGAAAAGTGTATTTCTCATTGATACATGTCAGGGTTCGAATTTAGTTTTTTTTAGGTGGCAGGAATAATCTCCGACTATCGACTAAGGATTTAAATGCAGTGTATTTTACCAAATTTAAGGCGGATGCAGCCGAAATGTCGGTGCCGGATCGCGAATCCTATATCGATGCCGTGCAAGCTCTCATCTTGTCCTGTGACCTCACCAGAACCGCACAAGATCTTCTCACACACTATCTCACTCTGGAAAGGTAAGTAAACCCATTAAATAACATCCCAAAAACATTTTAAAATCATTCCATACCCATGTAAAACCCTTTATTCACAGCACAGCGTCCTACCTCCACTGTTCATAATGGGCCTTACAGAAATTTCTCGAGAATTTTGGCCTACACTCGTCAAGCTGGCCAGACTGGTTGGCGAGGGTCAGTGTTGTTATTAAGGGAACCGTAACTGACCGCTTAACGCATTCTATGAGCCACGTGAACGGTGGTGTTGTGATTGTGATGACCGTTGCTTCTCCACACTTTGAGACTTTACTCCGTCATCGGAGCGATCCAATCTCCTCCAGGAAGGCCCGTCACGTTCCTGCAGACCTCCGGAAGAGTTCCCGCAGTCTGGAGGAACAGTCTAGGCACAGCCACACTGCAGCACTCCATGACGCATACTCATGCGAGACCGTCTCCTCCTCTGCCATGCATCCTCTACACAGATCTATAATGTTTGGAATGTATAGGTTATTATTATTACCTCACTTTTTGCCATCATAAAGGTTAACTGTAAGTCCGTCCATGTCCACTACATTTATACATTATGTGCAATAAAGATTATTATTATTATAGGTGTTTATTAAAAGCACAGTGTCACGTTATCCCCCCTACCATTGTGCGAAGTTAAGGCTCAAGAGGCGTCGCGTGAGGACGTCCTGTCAGGACTTGGAAGAGCTTCCCTAGACTGTCTGCAGTTCCCTAAACATCTTCTCGTGCAGTCTGTCAAATTCTGCCAAAATAATCAATTATTTTGTACAATAGTTGATTATATTAGCTAATTATATCATACCACTAACAAAAACCATAAGTCAACATCTCGAATGCATTTAAACGCGGAGAATAACAAATAATCTTGTAATATGGATTTCAGGTATTTCGTTGAAGAGAGTGTGAACAAAGCCCTCAAGTTGTCTCAGACAGCAGAAACTTCTTGCCTTGTAGATGATGTCTTCTTCATTGCCAGGAAGGTTATCAGGTAACTCAGTCATGCCATCAGTATAATTTGTTTTGCAGCGAGGACATCACATCACTTAGTTCCGTATGGAATGATTCAGTTCTGTATTACATCCTTCAGTTTCATATCACATCACTAAGTTCTGTATTACATCCTTCAGTTTCATATCACATCACTATGTTCCGTATTACATCCTTCAGTTCCATATCACATTACTCAGTTTCATATCGCATCATTAGGTTCTGTATTACATCCTTCAGTTTCATATCACATCACTAAGTTCTGTATTACATCCTTCAGTTTCATATCACATCACTAAGTTTCATATCACATCATTAAGTTCTGTAATGCATCATTTAGTTTCATATCACATCACTAAGTTCTGTATTACATCCTTCAGTTCCATATCACATTACTCAGTTTCATATCGCATCATTAAGTTCTGTATTACATCATTCAGTTTCATATCACATCACTAAGTTCTGTATTACATCCTTCAGTTCCATATCACATTACTCAGTTTCATATCGCATCATTAAGTTCTGTATTACATCATTCAGTTTCATATCACATCACTAAGTTCTGTATTACATCCTTCAGTTCCATATCACATTACTCAGTTTCATATCGCATCATTAAGTTCTGTATTACATCATTCAGTTTCATATCACATCACTAAGTTCTGTATTACATCCTTCAGTTCCATATCACATTACTCAGTTTCATATCGCATCATTAAGTTCTGTATTACATCATTCAGTTTCATATCACATCACTAAGTTCTGTATTACATCCTTCAGTTCCATATCACATTACTCAGCTTCATATCACATCATTAAGTTCTGTATTACATCATTCAGTTCCGAATAGAGACAGGCTTATGGATGTCATAAGTGTTAGAGCGTGTAGTAATTCTGACAAAATGAGTATTCAGAATACGAGAACGAAATCTAATGTTGCCAAAAAAACTTTTCTTTTACAGGAAAAAAATAAAATGGTAACATTTATGCCTTTGAAGGTTTGGAGAGTTTACAACTAACACCGGTATTCTAAGACGTGTCACACGCTCAGACAGACAGAGGGAACCCGTTTGGCAGCAGGAAGGAAAGATTTAGTGGAGGACCCGTCGAGACGTCCACACTCTTATAACTATGTAATAAGAGAATCATTGGCATATTGTTTGTCTGTTGAAGGGTTTTAACTGTACTAAAGTACCATGAAATAAAATGAAATTTTCAGACGAGCTACCTCGTCCGGTAGTCTGGAAGCTGTGTGCACCGTTCTGAACTTGGTGGGCGCCGCGCTGGAGAGGGACGTGTGCGGGGCGCTGCGGGGGGCGCTCCGGGTCGTGCCGCCCGCCCCTCTGCCTTTCCCCAACCACAACCACAACCACTACCACTCCGGCAGGGACCTCGACCCCGCCAGGAACATGTTTCTGGTGAGACACACTACAAAAACAAAGATTATAACAGAAAAAAATAATTACTAAAAAATGCAATAAATTATTTTAATTAAATAAACTGCCTCCGTGGTCTAGCGGTTAAGTCCGTCGATTTAGACGGTACCGAGTTCGATTTCCGGTCGGGACACAAAAATTTAAATAAATTTGATTAATATTTAATTTATTTGTATAGTCTCTAGTTTGGTACGCTGGAGACATCGTCATGCTTGCCACTTATCACGATCGGACTATAGTATTGGCTAAATGTGAATCCGCTTCTTAAGCGTGGTTTCCGACCGAGGGAAACGGTCGTGACGATACTTTAGAAGACGTCCACACCGGCTGGGACGGCTTAGTTCTGTGGTCGGCCGGAGTGGGGCGATAGCGGGGTGATGTTCTTTTAAATTTTTAGTCGGTGTTGAACTCTGCGGAAGCGGGCGCGGAGTGGTCGGAGCAGCTCGCGGAGGAGGCGGTGGCGGGCGCGGCGCGGCTGGCCGGGCGGGGCGGCGCCGACAAGCTGCGGGGCTGCGCGGCCGGGCTGGCGGGCGCCGCGGCCGGGCTGCGGGCTGCGCGGGACCTGGGCCGGGCCGGCATCGCCGCCGCCCTGCTGCCGGCCGCCCGGGCCTGGGCCAGGGAACTGGTCGCGCCGGGAACAGGTACCGGACTGGCGGTGCCGGCCGGCGTTACGTTTGCCTTTTGTATAAATTTAATATATTATTTACACGACAGACGATATGACCGACGACGCGGACGCTTTGCCGCAAGCACTCGAAGTGCTGGCGACGGCGGCACGGACCGAACTGTCCGAGTCGTCCGCCGACATCCTGCTCGGCGAGGTGGTTGGGGAAATCGCGACCAAGGCCGTCACATACATCCTACAGCACACCTATACCATGGTCAGTATAGATACGGTTTTATTGTTTGTGCTTTTTAACATATAACAACATATGTAGATTCACTTATAAATTTGTATCTGATTTGAAAGATGGCATATCATTAACGTAGAGTGAGAATCGTAAAGGTCCAAGTGGGGAACCCTGCGGCATACTAGAAGTAATGGATTTGAAATCTTGAGAGCAACTGCCTGACTTTTTTTTTCAAGTTAAGATTTTATCCACCTAAAAAGGTCCCCATGTATCCCTACTTCCCAAAGTGCAAAGTACCTTATACTAAAATAAGGTTGTGAATTATCTTATCGAAGGTCTTTGAAAAATCGGCGTACACGACGTCCATCTGATGGCCAGCTGCCATAGTGTTCAGAAGATACGATGTAAAGCTTAGTAATTTTGGAATATATGTATGTTTTATATGTTCGTAGAAAGTTGATGATTACATTTCTTAAAATAACACTCAAGATCTTTGAAAATAATGCATTATGCAAAACTTAACAACTTTTTAAAGTAGTTTCTTAATAGGTTAAAAAAAAAGATAATTTAAAACTAAATAAAAAAACAGAGCTTTCGTCGCCAAAAAGTTTGATAACCGCTTAATATAATATAATAATGGTGTACACCAATAAAATATTTTTTTATATTTTATTACATAGCGACTCTACCCATTGTTGGGAAGATTTGAGCCGGTGTCGGTTTTTTAATGATAATAGTTACTAACCTAAATCGTTATAGATCCTAAATAGTCACTCGAAATGGAAAAAATGATAGAATAAACCTGATTTTGTATTTTCTATTCGACGATTCAATATAGTTCGTCGACTTTTGTTTTTTATATTGCACAATATGGCGTCTGGTTGTCGCTTTACTGCCATTTGAGACACTAGCGTAATAACGAATCGATTGACGTGAGAACCGAGTGGATTTTGGTGATCAGAAAGTTATTTTCTCATGATTAGGAGGAGGGTTTGATAGTGGAACGTCGAGGTCGTCGTCTTGCGGGGTGGGCGGGGTCCAACGCGGCGGCGGCGAGGGAGAGGTGCGGAGTGCTGACCGGCTGCGGGGGTCTGCTGGCCGCGCCCGTCCTCGCCGCGCCCACCGGACTGGCCACCAGGCCGGACCTCGCCAGGGACGTGCTCGCCAGGAGGTGATTGTGATTATTGTTACTTAATCGCAAACTAATATATATAAAATTATTAGTAGATTTCGTTATTTACGTCAGCGGTTGCGTCATAATCACAACATATTATTCAATTCTCAACTCTGTAAGCGCTCGACCTTGACAGCGTCCGTGCGAATATCAACCTTAATATAGTGATATATTTAGTTAACGAATTCCATTATATAACGTTTGCGCTTAAGTAACAGAATAGGGCTACTGGACAAATAGAAACTACGTCTATATGAGATTCCAATTGTAATGTTTTATTTTCAGAGTTGATTTCAAAATTGAAGATATCAAGAAATTAAAATTTTAAAGATGACATCATATAAGGAATTCGACGTCAGAGTAACATATCGTTTGTGAACTGGCAAATAGTCCTAAGAAAAATTTAAGCAAAAAATGTAGGTGCAAATTGTTTTTTGTGGCGATGTGAACCAAAAATATAACTTCAAAAAATAAGTCAATAAACGTAATTTTTTAACGAGTTATTATTTTTTATTTTTACCGCCTATACGATACCTACGATAGTAGGTAGGTATTATACAAGTATACTCAAGTGGTTTAACATTGACTCTTTCAATAAAATGACATGATTGCGAAATTTACCATCTTACAGCAGACTGCTAACAGCTTACTTATTGGACCACTTTGCTGCTTAGTCTTCTACTAGCAGGAGTAGAATCATTCAAAATAATTAAATTAATGACGTTTCATAAATGCATGTAATAGGTTTACGTGAATAAAGATATTTTGACTTTGACTGCGCTAACTAAAAAATACGTGTGGCACTCGGGGACTGCTGCGGTAGAACTATTGCATAGCATTTTTTTATTAACTTATGCAGTATTTTTTTTTCCTTGATATTAATTCAAGGTTTTTTATATTACTCGTGGACGCGGCCAAAAAGCACGCTGTCTCACCTAGCATTGTGTCTAAAAGAGATAGAATCAGTTATGAGCAGTTAGCAGCTAGTCTACACGCATACGTCTAGTCGCACGCACACAAACACCGTGCCGAAGTCTGTCGAACTGAAACGACGTTAGACGTAAGGCTTTCAACGCCGCACCGCTGTGCCGGCCGGAGTGGGGGGTGTTAGGTTTATTTCCGTTACAGAATTCCTTGATTCGGTCGCCGCGCTCAAAGCCCGCGATAAGCTATGCAATAGCTTAAAAGTATTTATCTACTCTCATATCATAAAATGCGAATTACAAACTTCAAAACGAATTTATATTGACATACTTTATAAACATACTGCTGAAATTTAAAAATAGAATCATATTATAACTGCCTCCGTGGTCTAGCGGTTAAGTCCGTGGACCTAGACTCGGAGGTACCGGGTTCGATTCCTGGTCGGGACACAAAAATATTTATTAATGTAAATAAATACATTTAATTAATATTTAATTTATTTGTGATATTTCTCTCCTCTGGTACGCTGGAGACATCGACGAGCTTGCCACTTGTCATGATTGGCCTATAGTAAAGTTGGCTAAATGTGAATCCGCTTATGTATAAGCGTGGTTTCTGACCACCCCGAAAGGGAAACGGTCGTGATGATACTTTACTTTTACTTCTATTATAACACTTTCTCTAACAAAATAGTGTTTAATTTCATTTTAAAAATAGAATTATACATATTACATAACACTTATTTTTTGTAACGTTCCATTACAAAAAAGTTTTGATTCCAATTTTTACTTGTCTATGGCAGCGCCCGCCATAGCGCGTGCGCGGTCATAAGCTAGGTTTTGGCGCCATTTCATTGTTTAGGACTTATGTATTATGTACCATGGTCATTTAAAAAAAATAAAAATTAGCGCCATTTAATACGTTTTGTTGTATAGCATTTTTTTTATTCTTGCTTAAAATTCTTACTCTTTTATCTTTTATTTAGTAGGTTCAATCTCAATGTATGAGAGTAGATAAATTAGTGTATGAAACTGCACATAACTAGCTATTAAAACACTCGTCTACGGCTCGGTTTTTAAGTTTTTAGTGTTCTACCGGCTATACTATGGTGAGTGCTCTGAAGAGCTCTATAACCTAATTCCTTCCTCCCCATTCCGCAACCGAACCACACGCACAGGTCAGAATATGCACCCACATACCGTAGTCACTATCCCTTCGCGTACCTATAAATTTGGTGACTCATACATCTGTCGCACAATAAAGATGTGGAATGCTCTTCCAGCCTCTGTGTTTCCACTTTCCTATAACCTGGAGTCCTTCAAGCGAAGTGTGAAAAGGCATCTAGTCAAGCCGGCATAGTGTTAGGGACTGATGTCGGATATAAGGGTCTGATTTCAGTTGCTAACATTCATGGACCCTGCGCGCCACTTACCATCAGGTGGGCGCAGGGTCACATGTCGTGCTAGTATAAAAAAAAAAAAAAAAAAAAAAAAGCACACACAAATACCCCTTATATGCAACAGTTTCAAAAACTACTATTAGATTAATAATTGGAATGGGATACTGATATAGTTCATAAAACATACCTTGAGTTGGAATCAAAGGGGAATAGAACTTAGGATATAAATTAAACAGCGTCATGTTTAACATACATTTTATTATAACATACTTACGATTTGGTGTAAATATAAAATATTATAGGTGGTTAACTTCAAATACACAGAGAAAAATACTTACGTACTAAACCCTGCGTTATCGTATCGAGAACATTCTTATTTTCCTAATTGTATAAAATAAATAAGTACGTGTTCGATACGATAACGCAAGGATTCCGTGCCTTTCCTACATATATAATAACAATACTAATTCTACGTGTGATAATAATAAGGCACTGGTTATATAGAATATATATGTATATAATATAGATCGGGCTTTGGTTATTCTTATGCTAAATGTATGGTATATTTTTCTATCTACTTTGTTCTTCTCTTGTCTTGTCGAGGAAGAACGTAACACTTCCGTAATATGGAGGTCGGTATTGCATATTCAAACACGACAATACACTAATTCAGGGCCGACAGTCTCGACAGATCGCTATCTTAGCAATTTCAGTTAAAATGTTGCCACTTACAAAATCAAAAAGCGGATTTTGGCAATATCATTAGTTCCAAAGGACGGTAATATTTTAATATGAGAACTTATGTCATTAAAAACTCAGGCAGCACCATATTAACTCATTTTATGCCCTAATTTGTGTATTATATTAGACAATAATAATTATTCCTTTGCAACACTAGAAGCAAATGCCAATATGTCTGCGGGCTGTCAAATTTCGTCGCTAAATAGTATGCAATAATCGTTAATTTGACATATAAATCAATACGATTCCGTATTTTTTATTACTAACGGTAGGCACTCACTATACATCCAAACGGACGCCGTTTTAATCAAATGCGTCCAATTATTTAGCTTGTTGCGCGATGTCATTTTCAACAAGATTATAAAGCTGACGTCGTCGTCGTCGTCGAAAGAGATTGGCGGTGGCGCAACGCAAAATAAACTGAATGGACATAGACGTAATACAAGATTGTAGGAGTATAGTCGAAATACTTGTCAATAAACATTCTAATCTCTTTAAAAAATATAATACTTGTAACAAATTTGTACCTAGAGATTATACCCGACTAATCTACCCAACATGTGTAAGTGAATATTACAGCAGAAACTGCCACATAATGTGCATTAGAGTATATAATAAAATTCCTAGAGAGATACGAGAGTTACCTATAAAACGTTTTAGGTACTATTGAGTTAAAGAAAATTCTTATTGACAACTGTTTTTACTCAATAAAATAATTTTTAGCATGCAAATTTTGACATTAACATTGTTATCCAATAAATTGACAAGAACAATATTAAATGTTAACTATATATAAATAAATATCTATTGACATAAGCATATTGTATGCCCATAATATTGGCAGATTGCATCATCATGACATGTACATACAACTGTAATTGGAATAAGCAATCTATACAATAAAGAATTAATAATAAAAAAGTATATAATCATGAACAAATTTTGAAGTGTCCACGCGTTTGGGTATGTTAGGCTCGTCAATGGCCACCTTAAATCGCGATTAACAATTACTATTTACTATTGCTTGCTTTAAGCGTTTTTTTCGCTACGAAAGTTGTTCGACTTTGCGTTGCTTTATTATATTGTTGGTTTTCATACATTTTAAGCAAAATTCAGTAAAATAAGTCGAACTAATTAATGTCGAGACTGCTGCCCCTGTGCTGATTGGTCTAGCTTAAATTCTCATACATTTTAGCTTCTTGCCCCATCTTCTTATACCGCGTGTAATTATCAAAAGAGCAAATATTTTTTTAGGCTTCAGGTGTCATTGGTAGAACCCCTTTTTTTAATCTTTTTTTTAACCGAAAAACAAAACACTAAATAAGGCCGCGTCTAAAAATATTATTATTATTGATTAATAGGCGAGCAGCACATTGCTGATATGCCTATATCAAGCACTAAAGTTCATAAAATAGTCAGTTATCACCATAGTCTATTTCAATTGTCACTAGCCAATTGTCCAGTTTGTTTTTAAAAGTGTTTACAGTTGGGGACTTCAATATGTCTTCTGGTATTTTGTTCCACATATTTACAACTCTGTTATTCATAAAGTGATATTTCACATTTGTATTGCTGGATTTTCTCATCAATTTCATTCCGTGATCACAATGGGGAAATATCATTCGTGTTCAACTTGAACATTTTGGCTAGGTGAGGAACGATATCTATTGTGATAAATACCTAAAGACTGGGGAGATATTCGCGCTATCGTACTAATACCGTACGTAATACCTACCTGATTAGGCTCAGTATGAGTGGCGATGTTTTTAGGACAACTTCTTTCCACTGTAACTTGAGATTTTATTACTGAATAATAAAAATAAAAAATACGTAATTCTTAAAATTTATTCTAGATTATAATATAAAAATATTTGCTCTTTAATAAATTACACGCAGTATTTTAATGTTTCTACGTGTATAGCTTGAACTGTCTTATGGAAAAAATAAATTATACGATATAACCAGCGATATGTACTATAGCGAAAAACCTTAATATTGAGTTTTAGTGTAAAAGTAGAAAAATCTAAACAAAACAAATGCATAACTAGTTAAAGCTTAAGTCTGCTTACCCACCAGAGATTTTCATACTTTAGTAAGTACCTTCCTTAATTTATAACCAAAAAACCGTTTGCACTACAAATTTTCTTGTTTACATAATATTATTTGCTATCTTGAATGAGGTATAGTTTTAATATATACATAGAAATTTGATTATGATTTTTAATCAGGTCCTTGGAATGATATATCTTATATCAAAAATTATTCATATAAAAATATTGATTTTGACATATTGTAAATGTATTAAATGTTGGACTAAACCATCGATATATCGATAGAATAATCTAAATTCGAACTTTAATGCTGGTCGTCCAATTGTGAGCTGGTCGTCCATTTCTTTACTTAAAATTACGAAATAATACTACCTTGTTTTGTAAATTAGTTTACCGTGGATATTGTTAGTCAAAAGTGGTGTAAATAACACCACTGTTTAATAATGTGCTACAATGTGAATAATTATGAAAAACGTAAAATATGACTATATATAATATGTATAATTTTTGCGGTGTGAACTCCCATATACCCGACGCGAATCACTCCCCAATCAATCCCCAGTTCGGTTATGAACATTGTCATGAACAAATATATTATAAATAAATTACGACTGATATATTTTGTACAACCTTTAAAGAAACTTAAAAAATAATATAAATAAATAAACATTAATAATTTTCCCGTCTCACTTCTCATTTTCCTAGCACATCTCTGGTGGGTGACCAGCCTAAGTCTGTCGAGAAAAGCGAGTACAATAATACGACGGAATGAAACGCTTTCTCTAGACAGACTATTATCTACTAAACACTAAAATATCACTTGTAATTGTTACACTTGTTGTGGTTGTAACACTTCGCATTGCTCTCGGTCGTACATTCCAACAAAGATTATTCATATCATTTTTTTAGACAGTGTGAAATAAAATCGGAATACCCAATATTTTGAAATTCCTGACCGACGTAATCGATCTTAAACGATTCGTTTTCGGATGATTGTGCATTCCGCCTCACATCGCTGTACATTTTCATTTTTGAGAAATCAATTCAATGATCTTTCTAGGAAATAAAATTACTGACATATTTTTAAGTCAAAGTCAAAATATCTTTATTCACGTAAACCTATTACAGCTTTTTTTATACTAGCACATGTGACCTTGGGCCCACCTGATGGTTAGTGGCGCGCAAGGTGCATGAATTTTGGACCATGAGTGTTTGTCAGACACTCATAACTGCCATCAGTCCCTAACACTATGTCGGCTTGACTAGATGCTTTTTCACACATCGTTTGAAGGACTCCAAGTTATAGGAAAGTGGAAACACAGAGGCTGGAAGAGCATTCCACATCTTTATCGTACGACAGATGTAGGAGTCCCCAAATTTATATGTACGCGAAGGGATGGTGACTACGGTATGTGGGTGCATATTCTGACCTGTGCGTGTGGTTCGGTTGCGGAATGGAGAGGGAGGGATTAGGTTATAGAGTTCTTCGGAGCACTCGCCATAGTATAGCCGGTAGAACACGCTCAGAGAAGCCACATCTCGGCGAAGCTGCAGGGATTCGAGAGTTCCAGATGTAGTGGCATCGTCCACAATTCGAACAGCTCGCCTCTGTAGGACATTGAGAGCATCTGTGAGGTACTTGGCGGAACCATCCCAAAGGTGAGAACAGTATTCTATATTATTGTGTCTATATTATTATATGTTTATGAAACGTCATAATTAAATTATTTTGAATGATTCTACTCCTGCAAGTCGAAGACTAAGGAACGAAGTGGTCCAAAGAGTAAGGTGTTATCAGAAGACCAGCAGCTTAGCAGATTCCAGACACTTATTAATGTTTAATCTGACTGAGAAAGGAATCTGCAAGGAAAACTCGGCTATATCAGATTTACAAAAATAATAATAATAATAGATAGAATAGATAAGATCGATGACGTCTGTCAGCAGCATTCCGATTAGCTTTTGACATTTCTGACAGAGCTAACCGATTTAAGACGATTCGTTTCCGAACGATTATGCATTCCGCCTTACCCCGCAGGATTGTACGAGCGAAGCGTAACAACCCTTTTACCCAAGTGTTATTTTAGTATTCCGCAATTTATTAATAAGTACTATGAAAATAAGTATTTATTTTAAGTAATACAAATTCGTCCTTCAACCCTGTTGTGTATACAGCAAACGGTGTTTCAAAACCCACTTAAATTGTAATTATTTAATCAAACAGTTTCGCTGTTAAATTTTCATGATGGTTTCATTTGACTTGTTTAACGTTTAACATCCCTCTCTCTCGCACAATACAATATTTTCAATTATTTTTCAAGTCTGAGGGTACTTATGAGAAATGTCTATCTAGTGGCGATGACAGCGACATTATTGCCGCTCGACCAATACCACCGTTGGATCGTTTCTAATAATAATAATATAATGTATTAGTATTTAGTAGATTATATATAAGTTTATTAAATAAGTATTTATATCTAATTGTTGTGTCACTTATACTTTCATTGCACCTACAGTTGTTCTAGTTAGTCCCAAAGCTTTGTCTGTCAGAAAATGTCTATGGGCATTAAGTCCGCATTTTGTACTTTGTGCATTAAAGTTTTGAAATAAATAAAATAAATATTTTCAGACAGGTCACACAGCGCCATCTAGTTTCCGTGGTAAGGTACGAGGCTTGTGTTACGGAAACTAGATGGTTGATAAACTACATATTATACTTTTTTTTTGTAAATACACACATCAAAAAAGTCTAGGGATCAAGCATGTTTATGCGGATTTCTTGTGATTGAGATGTGGCTTTGTAATAAATTTATGATTTTATAAATTTATATGGATCCTTTTTGGTGCATTTCATAATTTAAAACAGGAACTGTCAATCAAATTCGAGTAAAAGATGAAAATCAGCTGTCAATATTTTCCCTATAAAAACATAAGACGCATTGAAGACATTATTAGTGCTACTGTTTCCCTACTACTGATTAAAACCAACGTTATTATGGAGCGGCGACGTCATTTAAGCAGGGAAGAAATGATCAGAGCCGTGGGAATGATAGAAGCTGGTTCCCGGCAACGTACTGTGGCTTTAGCTCTGAATACAAGTCAGAGTGTTATCAGTCGACTTTGGACACGTTACCGAACCACTGGTACCGTGGCTGAGCGCCATGGAGGACGGTATCGCTGCACCACACGGAGACAAGACCGATACATTCAAATCACAGCTCGAAGAACTCCAACAATAACCGCCATGATGTTAGCCGTGAGCCTTCATCGCTCTTCAGGGAACTTAATTAGCGACCAAACAGTCAGAAACCGCTTGCATGAAGTGAACCTTCATTCCCGAAGACCGCTACGGGTACCACCTATAGCAATGCACAATCGTAGGACTCGATATCAATGGGCTCTTGAACACAGAAATTGGACAGAAGAACAATGGCGTTTCGTGTGCTTTTCTGATGAGTCTCGTTTTGGTATGAGGCCGGATACAAGACGTATACGACACTGGAGAACCCCTGGACGCCAACAGCGATTAAAATCCTGCCAGGAAGTCCATCCTTATAGTGGTGGAACCATCATGGTATGGGCGGGTATTTCGATCGGCGGAAGATCTGAGTTGATTTGGATCAGAGGCAACCTCAACGCTCAAATTTATGCTGAGACGGTTGTATCAGACGTCATCGTTCCTCTACAAGTGCATATCGGTCCCTTATTTCAGTTAATGCATGATAATGCACGACCGCACACCGCAAGAGTTGTAAGACAGACTCTCGCCGCAGCTAACATCAATGTCCTGCCCTGGCCTGCTCAGTCGCCAGACTTGAACCCGATTGAGCATGCATGGGATATTCTTCAGAGAAGAGCTCTGCCGAATATGGAGGGTATCCAGTCGCAAGAAGACCTTTTTTTGTTGTTGCAACGAACATGGGCGGCCATTCCACAGCGTGATTTGGATGAACTCATTTTGAGTATGCCAAACCGATGTTCTTGTGTTGTTAGTGTTCGCGGTAGAAACACGGATTATTAATTGTTTAAGTTACCCAATAAAATTAAAAAAGAAACTGTTATTTCAGTCTTTTTTTCGAACTTTAATGTTAGTGGTTCAAATGTCAAAAATCCCTTTATTAGGAAAATGGCAATTTTTTTTACTAATGCAAAGGTGACTTGGTTTATCGTTACTGTAGACAAACGAAAACATTTTATTTGATCAATCCTTAAAGAAAATTTTAATGAATATCAATCAGGAGAAAAGTTATTGCAAAAATATATGTTGATCCCTAGACACTTTTGATGTGTGTATATACATATAAACACCCAGATCGAGACAAATTATACAATGTACAACTTGCCCCAGGTGGGAATCGAACCCACGACCACCCGAGTTCACGGCAACGTTTGTTACCACTAGACCGCGGAGGCGGTCAAAAAGTCCGTAATTATATTTTTTTAAAGTGAACAATATGAGAAGAGGAATGCAAGAACGTTAACCCTTTTAATCGATAAAAACGAGTCACTAACTATTACGAATATTTTATTAGCTATTCAAAGAACAATGGCGAAATATTACATACATACATATCTTCACACCAAATCCCTTGCGGGGTAGGCAGAGACAATTGAGCGCCACTTGTTACAGTCACGACATGCCTCTTGTTACAAATTGTTTTCAATTAGTTCAGGTAAATTTATGTATGGGTATACCGTCTGTCTGGTACATAATAGATTTGTCGTCAAGTTGGTGTTGTTTTCAGTGTAAAATAAATAAAAATACTTATAATTGTTTCGTCTTGGTCTAGTCTTAGTAAAAAGTCGTCTGTCAATCTGTCATATACAATAGTCCTCAAATATTTTCAGTCAAAAAGGAGGTCAGACTCTGTCAAAAGAGGTCGGACGCGCCGCTACAATGGGCGTAGGCAATTGTCCTTTAATTGCTAATAAAAATAATAGTAGAGATTAATATGCTTAACAAATGTATAGCATACTTTTTATTATATGAAAATACTGTATAGGCTATAAATATAATTAACTTGGCGGCAAATAAGTGTCATAAGACAAAACAGAGGTTTTGAGAAAACTCGAATTATTTTTATTAAATAATCATCATATATATCATAATAATCCTATGCTATAAATAGTTGAACTCAGTTGTGCGCGCGGCCCTATGTGTGCGTGCGCTTGTAAATATACAACTTTCATTCGTGTGGCAGTGACGCGGCAGCCGTCGTCCGAGCAAGACGTGTTCTTATCAATTTTTCTTACGGGTACAGTCGTTTACAAAAATGTCTAGTTCTTCACGGAGAAAATGTTTAAGGAGTCAGGTAAATATTTTTTAAATTTAGATGTAATTAATATTTATCGACGCTGTACGCCCGCAAAATATATCCTTGTTGACGTTTACGTATTATTGTTTCAGACTCGAGAAACCATTGCTAAGGTATACGAATTTCTGAAAATAGATGCGAGAGATATATTGGAACTAGTAAGTGATCCAGTTTGCAGTGCAAGTCCAATTTTAATATCGAAAAATAGCGATTCAGAATAATGTTCAATAAATAAACATTAAATTACCAAATAACTGTTTCTTTTAAAAACCCGTAAATAACTGTATTTGTACCTCTTGTCACGCACACAAAGTCACTGTATATGTACAAGGTTTACCCACACAAAGGGCCGCGCGCACAACTGAGTTGAACTAAGTGTACTTGTATATTTCGTCTGGTAACCCTTTTGAGTGCAACAATACGCTCTAGTTTTATAATACTCGCTCACTACTCAGCTACAACAGGACATTGTGTTTAGATCGAGGTACGGAGAATTACCGGTGTAATTTGGTAAAACAAACAAGACGACCATGCGGCGCTGAACTGTCACATTCCCATCGTGTGGTGTTATTTTCTCAACGCATTGTCAATACCATTGGTTGCTAGTTGAAGTAAATAACCTACTTGTAAATAACAATACTTTCAAGTTACCTAAATAGTGGAAATAAAACATAGCTGTTCCAAACAATTCCAATAAATCAATAAAATCTTGTCCTAACGTGTGGCGCCATCAAGTAGTTTTCCTCGGAACTAAAGCATTTGCATATGGTTTGGCTTTGTTTTACTGTTTTAATATACAATAAATTGTTTTAAGTGTACAGCAACAATCTTAGTTGATGACTTGCTAAAATGTTCATACTGCCAGCGATGCCTTCATTATAAATGTGCTAATATGACTGAAAATGAGTTAAGGAAAATGTTGACAATGAACAAACTTAAGTGGTAATGTAATAACTGCAAAACACTTAGGACTAAACAGGTTGTGAGTAGTAATGTCCCATGTCAACTAAACAGCAATAGCTCATCACCAAGAACCACCCTAGACCTGGACACTGGCGCACAATTGCACTCCATCATGAATATTGATACCCAAGCTCTAATTTCATATACGAGGGGCGTTCAAAATATTCTCGGTATTGATACGTTACAACCTCTTTTATATATATATTTGTTACTGGCCGCTAAGATTCATCCATTGACATTAAAAAAAAGTAAAATTGGAACCGAGATGTTCTTTTGTTTTTCTGCAATTGCCGAACAAACATGAACACCATGAGCGAATTAACAATTTTAACGAAATTAGAGCACCGATCCGTCATAAAATTCTTGACAAAACAGGGTAAAAATCAAAAAACCATAAAAGAGGAAATGGATTGTGTTTACCGTGAGTCTGCTCCTTCTTTATCTACTATTCAAAAATGGTCAAGCGAATTTAAGCGTGGAAGGGAGAGTATTGAAGATGACCCTAGACCTGGCCGGCCTGTAGTGGCTACCTCACAAGAAAATATTGATAAAGTGGAAAAACTTATATTGGAAGACGGCCGAGTGAAGGTAAAATCTATAGCTCAAGTAACCAATCTCTCTATTGGTACCGTACATGACATTATACATGACCATCTTAATATGTCAAAAGTAAGTGCAAGATGGGTTCCGCGAATGCTGACGCTTCTTCAAAAGGATATGCGTGTGGCTTGCTGTTCAGATTTTATCGACCTGTGTGGTGAAAATCCCGATGAGGTGCTGCAAAAAATAGTTACTGGAGATGAAACCTGGGTTCATCATTATGACCCAGAGAGCAAACAGGAGTCCATGCAGTGGCACATTAAGGGTTCAGCTCATCCCAAGAAGTTCAAGGTAATCCCGTCAGCTGGCAAGGTCATGGCCACAATATTTTGGGATTGTGAAGGAGTTTTGCTTATCGATTATAAAGAAAAAGGTGTAAATATCACAGGGCAGTACTACGCTAACGTTATACGTCAATTAAGAGATGCGATCAAAGAAAAGAGGCGAGGAAAGTTAACCAAAGGTGTTCTGCTTCTGCATGACAACGCCCCTGTCCATACTGCTCATATTGCCAAGGCAGCTATTGTTGAATGTGGGTTTGAAACTGTTACTCATCCACCCTATAGTCCGGACTTAGCCCCAAGCGACTTCTTTTTGTTTCCCAATCTTAAAAAGGATCTGCGTGGAAATAAATTTTCTGACGATGAAGCGTTGAAGACGGCCGTGGAGGAGCATTTTTACACCAAAGATAAAAAATATTTTTATGAGGGATTAAAAAAAATAATTGATCGATCTTATAAGTGTATGAACATAGGGGGGGAGTATATTGAAAAATAAAAATATCAAACTTTTCGTACTTGTTTGTTTTTATCCACATACCGAGAATATTTTGAACGCCCCTCGTATGGAGGGCAAGTTTGCAAGTTTTAAGGATGAGTTAAGTCAAAAAATGGCCGAAATTAAAAACACACTTAATGATAGAATATGCGAACTTTCCGCATCAATGAATAACTGGTCGGCCATAGCATCGGATATGAATGACAAGATCTCTGACCTTGGCCACGATATCATTGCGCTCCAAGAGGAAAATGATACTTCGGACCAAGCTAGAGAATCTACAGGGAGCGCACGATGATAGTGAGCAAAAATCCCGGTTATGCAATGTCGAGCTACAGAATGTTCCTGAAACGCGCAATGAGAATTTGATTCAGATAGTGCATATGTTAGGCACAACTATTAATGTGCCAATTAATGACGAGGCCATTAAATCGGTGCATAGGGTTGCCCACAACATTCCGTCACCCAAACAAAAACATATTATAATACAATTTACTACCCGCTCAAGCTCAAGCAAGTGGACCTGACTCATCTTCCCGTATCTTCATCAATGAGCACTTAACCCTTAAGAACAAAATTTTGTATTCCAAAGCACGCATGTTGGCTAAAGAAAAAAAAAGAAAAAATCTGGTGTAGTTCAAGGATCAAATCTTGGACCTTTATTGTATATTATACAGTCCCTGTACAAGGGCTGCAAAGCTTGTGTGCGGGTGGAGGGAGGTATGTCGCCTTGCTTTGAATCCCAAATGGGCGTCAAACAGGGTTGTGTGCTTTCTCCTAGATTATTCACTCTATATCTCGACAAATGCCTAAAAAGAGTGAGAGAGAGTGACTGTGGGATAAAGATGAGTGATCTAGTGGTGAACTGCCTGCTTTATGCAGATGATGCTGTTCTTATGGCATCGTCCGAACAATAACTGCAATCACTAGTCACAAGAATGAAGGAGGGATGTGCAGAAAAAGGACTCCGTTTGAATGCGAGAAAAACCAAGGTACTAGTGTTTGAAAGAAGAAGGATGACAACCGTGACGATAAAGATTGATGATGAAACTCTAGAACAAGTAAATGAAATTATATATCTGGGCAGTGTTTTCACTGCGGATGGGAAGTACGATAGGGACGTTGAAAGAAGAGTGAACGCGGGAAATAGTGTTAACGGTGCCCTGGGGTCACTGATCGGCAGTCGAAATGTCAGTGACAAAGCTCGGCTCGCCATACACAATGCCATGTTGGTACCAACACTGATGTATGGAAGCGAGACGTGGATACGTCAGAATACGCATGAGAGTAGGGTTAATGCAGTAGAAATGCGGTCGTTGCGGCGGATATGTGGCGTCACTTTGGCGGACCGCATACGTAACGTCGAAATACGGAAAAGGGTTGGTATGAAGGAAAGCATAGGGACAAAAATAAGGAAAGGCATGCTACGATGGTTCGGGCATGTTGAAAGGATGAGCGATGAAAGATTGACGAACCAGATATATAATGCGAAAGTTGTGGGTAAAAGAGGCCCTGGCAGACCGAGACTCACATATCACGATCAAATAAATAAAACACTGACTGAAGGTGCATTAAAAAGTCTTCGTAACCAAAGGGCATGTATGAAGAGGTTAATGAATGTCGACGAAGCGAAAGAAGTATGTCGTGATCGTGTCAAATGGCGCTCAATTGTCTCTGCCTACCCCGCAAGGGATCTGGCGTGAAGATATGTATGTATGTATGTATGTTGTTTATAAACGACATAAAATAATGTTTCCATAACTCCAAATTCATTATGTTTGCAGATGATCTCAAAATCTATAATATAGTACAAAAATAAATTATACCTGGCATATGATAAATGTAACCTTATCTCATTTACCTAAAATAAAAATAAAATCACATACAATTACAAACTCAATTGCCAAGTTGTAGAGAGGGTGTCTACTATTCGTGACCTGGGTGTATTGTTTGACGACAAGCTTTTGTTCGACCAGCATATGTAACAAAGCGTATAGAATGATGGGCTTCCTAAGAACAGCCAAGCCGTTTAAAAGCCCTACTACATACAGAATTCTATTTGAAACTCTCATTCGTCCCTCATTTGGAGTACGCATCTACTATATGGAACCCATATTATGCCTGTTACACGCAGCAAATAGAAATGTTATTAAAGAAATTTCTTCGTGCCCAGCACTGGAGACTGACCAAATCTAACATTTCCTATAGAGACCTACTCTACAAAATACTGACGCTTAACAGCAGGCGTGTGATCCTGGACGCCAGCGTCCTCTATAAGATTTGTAACAGTAGTTTTAATTGCCCGGACATTTTACAAAAGATACTGTTTTGTGCCCCTACAAGAAGGACTAGATCTCGGTCGCTATTTGTCATACCACGAGCCAAAACGAATGCAGGCAAACCCAGAATGTGTCGCGTCCACGACGACAGACTTGCCTCGGTCGACATGTTCACACAAAGCTGCAGCAGTTACAAGGCCAATATCCAAGGGCGTACCCAGGATTTCAGCTAGGAGGGGGCAGCTCATACCTGTTTTGAGAAGATGGTCGGTCGGGTATATTGAAACAAAAAATCATGAAAATTGACTGGAAAAAGTACTGTCGAGTGTCGTCCGTAACTAGATAGCGCTAGCGCTAGATGTTGTTTTCTCTTAATTATATTCGGCTTTAATCCTAGATGGCTCTGATTATCTCGTCGGGAACTCGGGAGCGGAAACTACGAGATGCGACGGTTTCGCGGGAGATTTGAATTATATTGCGTCGCTAACAGTATACTATATCGAATGTTGTAGAATGTAGAATATTTAATTATAGATAAAAAATATTAAATCAAAATATCTAGTGAGATGTTTTGTTTCCAACACTTCATTTTGCGCAGAGTAGGTAACACGTTTTTTAATTTCCACTTGCCGGGAAAAATGACGTTTATTTTATCTTCTAGCTGCCCCCCCCCCCCTTATTGATGATCAGCAAGATTGTTGATTGAACGATAATTAGGTCCGCGTTGTACTCAAACCACCCAAACTATCATCCTATATGTTCTTAGTGAGAAATATCAAAGGGAGTGATTCGAATGTAACTTATGATTTTTGTTTTTGTATCCTTTGTCTATTTGTATGTATCATTTCTGTTTTTTTCTCTGAATAAATAAATAGTTATTTGTAAATATTTTGATTTTATTTTACCTGGTTTAATATTTTTTAATTTTTTTTTAGTATTTAACCCACAGTTTTGGAGGAATGAACTGTACAAATAATATAAAATCTTTCTGGCTTAAGATCTAATAATTTATAATATTGTAATTTTTACGTCCTAGTTATAAGCTGTGATTTTTCTGAAAATATATAAATAAATACATCATCACGACAGTTTCCCTTTCGGGGTGGTCAGAAGCCTTTAAAGAAGCGGATTCACATTTAGCAAACTTTACTCTCAGTGCTCATCATGCCAAAATATCACAAATAAATTAAACTTATTTATTTAAATTATTAAATATGATTGTGTCCCGACCAGGAATCGAACCCTGTACCTCCGAGTCTAAATCGACGGACTTATGTCACTTATGTGTCTTATTACACTTATTTTGCCGGAAAGAGTTTTTTTTCACATTTCGGAACCCTGACTTTTTAAATATAAATTTATCCAAACATAATATAAATATTTGAGCTTAAATTGTTATTTATGCATAATTTTAAGTCATGAAATGTCAGATCATAACACTGGTCAACAGTGGTTTTGGTACTGAGAAGCTGTAAGTTTTTTTAACTTCGGACCTTATACAGCGGGGTGAGGCGGAGTGGACAATCGTCCGAAAACGAATCGTCTAAGATCGATTAGGCCTGTCAGAAATGTCAAAAGCTAGGCGGAATAATAATAAAATAATAAATATTTCCAGCCAGGTCACACAGCGCCATCTAGTTTCCGTGGTAAGCTACGAGGCTTGTGTTACGGAAACTAGATGGTTGATAAACTACATATCAGATTTTTTTATTTTTTTTTGTAAATATATACATATTATACAGACCGAGACAAATTATACAATGTACAACTTGCCCCCGGTGGGAATCGAACCCACGACCTCCCGAGTTCACGGCAACGTTTGTTACCATTAGACCACGGAGGCGGTCAAAATGCCCACGATTTTGACATTTCTGACAGACGTAATCGATCTTAGACGATTCGTTATCGGACGATAGTGCGCTCCGCCTCACCCCGCCGATTACATAATAGCAAAAATATTTATTTCCTACGTGTAGTTTTCGAGATTATTATTTGTAAAGGTAAAAACCAATTTACATCAAAAACACATTTATTTTTAGTTTTTTAGACTTTCTTGATTGAGGTATAGTGGGACAAAAACTTTGCATTTCACAGTAGAATTTAGCCATCGAAATCAATCCCATCGGCTTTGGATTTTTTTTTCATAGTTTATAGGTTCTAGTGAAACAGCGGGGTAAGACGGGGTGCACAATCGTCCGAAAACGAATCGTCTATTTCTGACAGGCGTAATCGATCTTAGACGATTCGTTTTCGGACGATTGCGCACTCTGTCTTACCCCGCTGTTTCACTAAAATCTATAAACTATAAAAAAAATATATACCAAATCCGATGGAAATGATTATGATGGCTAAAAATTCTACTACGTCTGTCAGAAATGTCAAGAGCTAGGCGGAATGCCTAGGATTTTGACATTTCTGACAGCCGTAATCGATCTTAGACGATGCGTTTTCGAACGATTGTGCACTCCGCCTCATCCCGCAGCTCCCCTTGGTCTTCGCTATCGGAATCAAAATTCTTAGGGAATTGTTCAAGATGACTATGAAGGGACTTTGATTCGTAAATCTTTTAAGTTCTCTAGCATGCCAACGTTTTTTAATAACTTTCAACAAACGAAGTCCACGCAGGTTGTTCCAAATGGGGTGTTGTATTAGGCAAAGCTTTTTGTAGATGTCGCTAGCGGCAATGGTACCTTGTTTTACACCTATATCGCATCATTTTGAAATGTTTTTGTAGTTTTTTTTATTTTTATAACAGAAAAATGTATTTAAAATTAACGTTACAATAGTTATTAATCGCACACCGTTTTTAAAAAAAAAAGGTTTTATTAATAGAACGGCAATTTTGAGATCACCATATCTTTGATTTCGCTTAGAAATCTCGATTTGTACACTTAAAAGCTGCTCACTTCGGCATAATATCCAGAAAATAATAAATTTCGTAATAAAAATACAAGTTTTCTATGCAACTGACAGTTATATTAGGTACCATCTATCATGCGCCATCTATCGTGATAAAAAGTTAGTGATACGCCCCATTGTTAATAGAAATCAATTTTTGTTTTTTATTCTTATATGTGGGCCATTAAAAATTCCCTTTTTGTCTTTTAACTTTTTAACTGTGTATTTCACCACAAATGTAACAAAAAACATTTAGATCACGAGGGCTTTAAAATCTAGACAACAAAAAATAAATTATTTATAGAAATGTACCGACTACATACCTGAAAGAAACAGCCAATATTCAAAATTGAATGTAGATACAAAACTATACGTAGGAAAAAAATAAAATATATATTATTCGTGTTATTGGTAACATCTAATGCAAAACCACTAACAATATCTCGGCACCTTTTTTTTCCTTTTTATGACCTGTTTAATATAGTAATTGTATAAAAATATATATAAAAATAAAAAAAAGTATAAAAATTATTATTTAAAAAAAGCAGTAAATTGATCATGAATTAATGACTAGTCTTAAAAATATAATAATTGTGAATAAATACAATTATATAATTTTGAGCTATTCAGAGATTTCAGAATATACAAATAAAAAAAAACAACGGTTGCGTCGCGGGACGCACTGCAAAAGTGAGAACTAAACTTGCGGGTTATTGATTTCGTAGTTGGTAGGAATTTGGAGATTAAATGAATGCGCGTACGGATAGTTGCAGACGCGTAAAGAAAGAAAGAGAAAGAAGGAGCGGGAGAGAGCGAGAGAGGCAGCCTCCCCTTCCCCGCCGCGCTGTTTCCCTTTGAGCGCTGTTCTGACGTACGGACATACGTTCAACGAAATAGGTCTACAATAATAAAAATTCTTACAGTGACATCGACCGAGCTCAGCTCCTCGCTGTTTCGGATATCGATTTGGGTCACTGGCTACATGCCATCCCCACCAAAAAAATTAGGTATTTAGAATCGCCATGTCCCTTCGATTAGGGAAATAATAGCATCATTGACCAGCTTGGCCACCACGGCCTGTCTTGTCAGGAAAGTCCTGGTCGTAGTTTCCGCTACGATTCTGTCACTAATGTGATCCACAGGGCTTTGGTCACTGCCGGGATCCCTTCGGTTCCTGAACCGTCTGAGATCTCTCGCAGTAATAGTAAAAAACCGTCTCTGAATAATTATGTTTTTATATAGTTCACTTTAAGAAAATCTCTGAATATTAAAACAATAATAATAATAAAATAATGCTGTAAATAGTAATTTAAAACTTAAACCTAATTAAATCTAAAACTAGGTTCGAATCAATTCTATCATTATAGGAATTGAGTCCCAGATACGACACAGTACCCCCTTTAGTGTAGCACTTTCAGTTTTTCAGATTAGTTTTTTACTGGCAATTGAAATTTCTTATTATATTTGAATTCTATCCATTAGAGATATACCAAGCATAGCTCTTTCCATGGCTCGCTGAGCGACCTTGAATTTATGGACCAGAGCCACTGTTAGTGTCCACGTCTCTGCTCCGTACGACATTACCGGGAGGACGCACTGGTTACAGACCTTCGTCTTTAAACGTTGATATTCGTCAGAGACCGAACGTTACTGACATAGCTTTTAAAATAAGCAAGCTGAAGTGGCAATGGGCCGGACACATCTGCGATGGGGCAAACGGGTTCTAGAGTGGAGACCACGTACGGGAAGACGCAAAGTGGGACGACCCCCCGCCAGATGGACAGATGACCTAAAGAAGGTCGCTAGGGGGGTTGGATGAGGGTAGCGAAAGATCGTGTTAAGTGGCAAGCCTTGGGGGAGGTCTACATCCAGCAGTGGAGATACAGGCTGATGATGATGATGATTATATTTAATAGTAAAGTATCAACACGACCGTATCCCTTCTGGGGTAGACAGAAACCACGCGGAAGCGGATTCACATTTAGCCAACTTTACTATAGGCAAAAATCATGACAAGTGGCAAGCTCGTCGATGTCTCCAGCGTACCAAACTCGAGAAATAACACAAACAAATTAAATAAATTCTTTTCAAGGACTTAACCGCTAGATCATGATCAGGTAATAACTAAATAAATATTTCAAGTAAATTACAAGACCAGTAGTTGTTGAGATAGTAGTTTGCGGATTTTACTCACAAGATGACCTTATTTACAATTCTGAAACATATTTATATCGCGTAAGATCTAGACCAAGACCAAGGACCACCTACTCTGATGCTAGACCAAGATGCTTAGGGCAACACTAATAGGGGGTACTGTAGTGGGTAACAAAGGTAACTTTAGCTTCTTTGATTGAATATAAATATTTAACTTGACTTAATACTTAAGGACTGGGCTTTTATTGTTTGTCAAGTGACTCTAATTTAAGTATGAATCTTTAACTAGATTTTTTTTTATCGTTCGACTTGGAAGCAAAATGCGCTCTTTTTTACTGCATTTAAAGTGAATAAAAACGTCACTCGAACGACTTTCAAAGCGAAATTAAGTAAATAAAGGTTTACAGCGCCAAATCAAACATAGTATATGTTTGAATTTTTTGATATTTTCCCTGTGTTTGACTCCTTTACGCGCTAATTTTGGTTTGATAGTCGTTCGACTTGGCGTTGCATGGTTTACATTAATCTTAAGCAAAATTCGGTAAAAAATAAAGCTTTGTATTCAAATTGAACATAGCATTAACAAATTATCAAATGCTATTTCTGTGGTGTCAAGGAAAAAGGAGATGAGTCGATTTTTTACACCTATTGGTTCAAAACATTAATATGCGTCAATGCAATAAGGAGATGAGTCTATACACTGTACAGCTTACTTTACACCCCTACGTACATAAAGGGGCTAGTCGTAACATTAAAATGTATAAATAAGTAAAAAGAATTCAATCGAGTTATCTCAGTATCGCGCTTTTACCGCCAATAATTCAGTTATCCATAGTAAATAAATAAATAAATATTTCCAGACAAGTCACACAGCGCCATCTAGTTTCCGTGGTAAGCTACGAGGCTTGTGTTACGGAAACTAGATGGTTGATAAACTACATATATATTATTATTATTTTTTTTTGTAAATATATACATATTATACATATAAACACCCAGACTGAGACAAATTATACAATGTACAACTTGCCCCCGGTGGGAATCGAACCCACGACCTCCCGAGTTCACGGCAACGTTTGTTACCACTAGACCACGGAGGCGATAGTGAGATGAGTCGACTCGTACCTAAAGTATACTAATGAAAATGAACATTTAATTTTCTAATTATAAAAATGAGTTGTTTTCTTAATTTGCCTCTTGTGAAAAGTTCAAGTTTTGTACTTATCCCCTTTTTCCTTGACACCACAGAATTTGACCCCGAGCCTTTAGGATAGCAAAACTGACGAGATTAAAATACGTGTTGTAAACGAAATTAACAGCTTTCCGAACGCACGCTAAGTGAATTAAGTCAGTCCCTAATACCCCTCCCTGGGCGAAGTGACTGAAGTCACCTGTCTGTTGACAACCCGTGTCCCCTGAGCCAGTCCGCCAGACTTCACCGCGCGCCATTTTAACAATGCGTCCGCTCCATAAGCAAACATGGCCGCGAAACCGAAAAACTACAAGAGAAAACAAAAAAAATAAACCTTCCTCATAATTTTGTCTTCCTTATTTTTTTCTTAATACCACAATATTAAGTCGCACAAATTTTATGATCTCACAAAACAAATAATAAGGAACGGGTTCAAGACTCAGCTTTACGCAGTGGAAATTGGTGCGAGAGGAGTTCCAGCAAAATCTTTGCTTACTTACTGAAAGAATTGGGCCTAAGCAGGTCTGCAGGAGATATTTATGGAACGAGCTTCCAAGACGGCATTAACGGAATCATACAGTATTTGGTTGGGTAGGGAGAGGAGTACAATTGTGGATGGTGAGCGTATTATCGCGCAATAAAATAAAAAAGGGAGGCCTCCTTTTCTTAAACCAGCCTATTGTCGATCGCAAGCCCGAGACACCATTCTTCTCATCTCTTACCCACACACGATGGACCCGGCACCCGCACGGTAAATCCATGGAATGCTTAGAAATTTGTCTTAGCTCTATTGGTTATGTAGGGAGAGATGAAGAATGATGGATGGTGACCGTCTTGTTGCACAATAAACCCAGGAGGCTTCCTTTGTGAATCAGCCTATAGACGGTGGCAAGCCCGAGACACCATTCTTCTCATCTCATCCCCACATACGATGGACCCGGTGAATTGGTTTTCTTCATTCAAGACTCATCTTGAATCCGTTACTGATCATCTCAGTTGGTGCAAGAGGAATTCCAGCATCTTTTCACCACTTAGAATTATATATTAATATATTAGAATTGGGCATTATAGGGGAATCATACAGTTTAAATCTAATGATTAAATTAAAGTTGTTTTTATATTGAATTCTACTCACAGCAGCAGCAGAATAAGGATTGTTGGACACTGAAGCGGCAGCGGATCCCGCAGCCAAGTACAATATGGTCCAAATCGCACAGAACCCAAGCTCCAGCTTTAACCAGGGGATCTTATAGAACTTCTCCACAAAATGAAACAGGTATAAACCCAAGAGGATTCCGGAGAACCAGAAAGCTATCATGGAGATTGTGCTGAAGTAAGTCCCCTGAGATAAGAAGCTGTAGCGAGATATCTGAATGCAAATGAAACCGAGGAGACTGAGGAGCTGAAACAAAAGCTAGTTATTAATACAGAATAACAAACACTAATGTAAGATGTTACTTGATGAATAACAGAGTTTGAACAAAATAACATATTTGTTTATTTTGATTAGATTTTAAGTTTGTTATGACTTGACTCTGGAAAGTAGAAATGTCAATCTCTCATTCATATTAATTTTTCTTTTCTCATCAATTTCATTCCGTGATCACAATGGGGAAATATCATTGGTCCGTACTGGGTAACACGGGTCCAGCCATCGGTCAGGCGGTCTACTCTGCTACTTTGTCTAGAAAATGAGTCACTAAAGCAAATGGCAAGGATCTGCTAGAACCAACAAGTGGACAAGAAAAAAGGACATACCACGGGAAAAAAGCCAGGTTTTCACTGCGGGCACACTTTCTTCTCACACTTCACTTTCTCGGAACTGTTTTAGGCACGATTTACGAGTCCAACCCGGCTTGGAAGCTTTCACACTAAAATCGCGGTGATTTTCGAACCGCACGAGCCGAGAGTTGATTTTGTACTGGCGCCAACTTGGGTGCCTCTAGTGGTAGATCACGAAATTACTCGCGAACATAATGTAGCAGAAGGCATATGATAAGACTACAAAACTATATAAATTAATTTGTCAATAACTTTCAGCAAAGTGGTCTGCTGTGAATATATTTATGAAACAAGCTTCCAAGACGCAAGCCCGAGACACCATTGTTCTCTTCTCTCTTTTCCACACATGATGGACCCGACACCCGCATGGTAAATCCATAAAATGATTAGAAATTTGTCTTCTGACAGATTATAAACTTATTTTGGAAAAAGAGTTAATTTTGTTTTGAATTCACTTGGTTATAGTCTAGTCATACTCTTAGGTGGTTTTTAATTACTATATGAGATATTGTTTTCTTTAGAAAATATTAAGTGAAATCATTTAACATTTCCACTGTGGAGTTAAGTCTTACCACTTGTGCACATTTGAGTATCCCGGGCACGGTCTTGAGGTAGGAGGGGTCGAAGCGGATGTTGGTCTGCACAGTGGTGCTGGAGGTCACTGTGGTGGTTGTGGTGTGCTGGCCCGGAAACCCAACGTCGCCCATTCTTACTATAAACAAATATGGGTTATTACATTTACGAAAAAATTTTATTACTTTAATTATTTTAGAATTGGAACTAAGCAGGTCTGCCTTCAATACATTTATGGAATGAGTTTCCAAGACGGTATTAACGGAATCATACAATATTTGGTTGGGTAGGGAGAGGTGTAGAATGGTGGATAGTGAGCGTATTAACGTGCAATAAAATAAAAAAAGGAGACCGCCTTTTCTTAAACCAGCCTATTGTCGGTTGTAAGCCTGAGACACCATTCTTCTCATCTCTTACCCACACACGATGAACCTGGCACCTGCACGGTGAATCCATGGAATGCTTAGAAATTTGTCTTCTTTCTCTCTCTATCAGAATGAGCTTCCTAGCATTATAAAACCACACAGATGAGAGAAGCAAAATAGGTAATAGGGAGTAAGTGATAGAGGCATCATGTACTTATGTTGGTTGCAAATCTGAGACACCATTCTCCTTCTCTTTTCCCCACACCAATGAAATAATGCATAATTATGCACAAAAATTTTGCCTTTTGAAGTTTAGAGATACTGGAGACTTGAAGTAAAATATAATATAAATATTAAGCAGGTTCATTACATACATCACATCAGCGATTCTACGTTTTGATTTAAGCGGGAGTATATGATGCCTTCTACAATGCACAACGTAGGTGTCATCAAAGCACCCTGTTTTATATTGCAAATACCTTAGAAATAATATATGTTACGTGCGTCATATCTTTGAGGCGGCATGCTCTTTTTTTTTTCTTTTGTTTATGGCATTAGTAACAATTTGCTAGTGTCAACGTTAGGGTTAAATGGCGTCATTCTTCACAATAATATTAACTACAAGTTTTTATTATTGGCATGTTTATGTGTAGTGAGGATTAATATGACTGTGTGCCATCTGTGTTAATAGAAATATAGCATATAAGTAACATATAAAAAAAAAACTAATTAGAACTTCAGCACTTCAGATAAGCCATTAGTCATAAGTGTATTATTCATATGCCAATTTTGATATTTAACTAGCTATTTGGCCCGGCTTCGCCTGGATAATATAGTCATCATCATCAGTCTGAGTCTCTCTATTTTTCATTTCACGCAATCTTCTACCATCCTCATCCATCACCAATAACCAATAACCTTACTCAGGACATCTGGTAGGTGGATGTCCCAATCTGCATCTTCCAGTACATGGTCACCACTCCAGAACCTGTCTACTTTATTGACCATTGGTTCTACGATAGATGTGTCCGGCCCATTGCACTTCAGCTTGCTAAAAGTAGTTCTCTGACATTTCAAGAGAAATCACAAGCATAGCTCTCTCCATAGCGTAGCTGAACAACTTTGAACTTGTGGATTAAACCCACTGTCAGTGTCCATGTCTCTGTGTGAATAAAGTGGTCAGTGGAAAAAGACAGGTTGCTGTAGGGTCACTTGTCAATTTTAGATGTGGACATCATGTCAAACCTGAGTCCCAAGGACCATCTTTGCCTATTTCATCAAAAATGCTTCTTTAATATATGCGTGAAGGCGAATTAAATAGTTTAAGAGTTATATAGCCGCAGGATCACATGTGGTCAGATGATAATTCCAAAGAACATATCTACCAAATCAGAATCAGTCCAGTATATAATAATATAGTAATATATATATATAGTGAAAACGAGACAAACAAAGCACTTCTCCTCATTCACATTAATAATATAGTTATTCATCTATATCTATTAGTACTTGAAACAATGTTATTACAAGTGTGTAATAATTAACTTATGGATAATAATTATTGTCATACAATACAGCATACAAAGATAAAGCCTAGTTCCCACGGTTTTTATGCATAAGGGGGCGGCACCAAACTTTTGTATACCTAATAATTACTTATTTAGGCATTTATGTATAAATATTTGATGTTTTTATGACTAAACAATGACTATAGAATAAGTATATAGCAAATGAGTCCGTAAAAACTACCGAACCTGATTTTGTATGAATTTTTGATTTACTAGCCTAATTTTTTGTTATAAAACACTGCTAGTGTTTGCACACTACTCCTTAGGAGAAAGCCAACGAATACTAAACATTACAAAAAACTGTTTTATTGTAAAGAATAATGATAACATCAACAATTGTTGGCTTAAAAAAAAATACTTACTAGACTTTTGACCAAATTAAAACAATAGAATACTATGTTAATTGATATTCTAAGTTGCACTACAAGTAGCGATGGTATTCAATTAACTTAAATTTATTGTTAAGAAGCAAAACGCACCGTGTCACCACTTAAAATAGCAATTATTGAGCAATCGATATAAGCGGACCTTGACATGATGTGATGTATGGCAATAAATACCTTTAAATAAAGCTGTGAGGATAAAAATGCACTTCCGCTTAACACAAGCAACACAACGAGGAAAGTACACACTTAAATTCTATAATTATTTAAATTTAAACCAGGATATAAAAACTTAAATAAAGATTAATGTTCTACCCATAAAACAAAATGTCACAGAGTCTCTCGCGCCATTTTGCGCGGCCATGTCAAGTGCAAGTTTTTGTTTTGTAAATTAGTTTACTGTGGTTATTATTGGTCAAGAGTGGTGTTGTTTTGTTTAATAATGTGCTACAATGTGAATAATTATGGAAAACGATAAATTGGACTTTAAATATGGGGCACAAGTTGCAGTTTATTTTTTGCGGTTTTCCCGCGCTGTCAACTCCCATATTTTACCCGACGTGTTTGAGCAGTGGATGGTTCCGCGAGTGACTCCAAGAAAAGCATCAACTTCTAGAGCATCTGGAATTTGATGATGACCTCATTAATTCATGAAAAAGAAAGATATATTACGTCAGACTTGGCTGTATGGGCTAGACCCTTTGCCTTCCCTATCATCTCATTCATCATCCATCGGGAGAAGAGAATCTTCTTCTTCTTTTTTAATACTAGTAAAACTAGTAATGGCAATCGCCACTAAGGCATTTGTGCCAACATCACGTTTGTATAGATTAATTAAAAAAGTAGCTATCTTGTGACATTGTTTTGACTTTTAGCTTGGTGCGGTGAATCACAAACACTAAAACATAAAACAGTTTGGTTAGTATGGTACGTCACAACACAGCACAATAGGTTATTACGAGTGAGGACAAATAACATGTAGCATATATCTATAGTGCAAGCAACCTATTGAACTACGCACGCTTTGTCCTCCAAGGCCACAGTCCCGCATACGGGGTAAAGGCTCCAAGCCCAGCAACAATCCCACCGGGCTGCCTCCCCCGTCCCATCCCACATGCGTAGTGAAAAAACTACATTATCAGTCCGCATGGAGTGGGAAAGAGAGAAGCAGTCCCGCGGGCCGAAGCAAGGCCAGTCCGCCTCCACCCCGTAGGCGCCACCGTGATCCTGGTTGTTAGAGTTTGATATTATTCTGGTTGAGGAACCTTGTAAGTATGGCGTAAATAACAGGGCTTAAAGAAGAGAGAAGAGAAGCGATAGAGGTGGGAAAGGGAACAGTTTTTTGAAGAGACGATAATAGAGTGGATCGGTCGTAGAAGGGACATGAGAAGAATATATGATTAATATTTCCCTCGTCCAGTCCACACTCGCATATTGAAGTATCCCTGATCCTAAGTTTAGCCAGGAATGCAGGGGAGCAGCAGTGGCCCAGTCTTAGGCGGCAGATGGTTGAAGTATCTTTTTTGTTAAGGTTAATTTTGGTGAACCATGGTTTGTTAGGGATTGAGGACTGGATCTGGGAGTAGTATGAACCTTTTACTTTGCTGCTTTTGGGCCATTGGTAGGTCCAAGATTCATTTAGGTAGCATTTCGGCTGTAATATTAGGTCGTGGGGATAAAGTTGATATGGGAAAATGTCCCCACATTCAACTGCTTCCTTGGCAACCTGGTCCACCTTTTCGTTGCCTTGTATGCCACAGTGGCTTGGGATCCAGGCGAGTGCTATCAGCAAGCCATGTATGGAGCATTCACGAAGCTGTTCCTTTGTTTGGAATAGGATAGGATTGTTAGAGTTTTTAGAAAAAGGATTGGATATAATGGATTGAAGGGAACTAAGAGAATCAGAAAATATAATGGTTTTTGGAAGCTTAAACAAAAGGGCATATTTAATTCCTTCTAGGATTCCAATAAGTTCTCCTGAGAACACTGTTGTTTCTGGCGGGTACTTAATTTTCCTGACAATGTTGTAGTCGCTGTGGTACACTCCCACCCCCACACATCCGTCCTGGGAGAACTTTGAAGCATCTGTGAAGATAGAAGAGAAGAGAATCAAAAAAAAAAAAAAAAAAAAAAAATGTCACAATACATTTTTTTTATTTTCAATGTTTTCTTAACGTCCTTTGGTTAAGTGAGCTCATACATAGATTGGACTATGCAAACACCTGTGGCAAACACCCACTTTAGTCTGTGTTCTCAATAGCAAATAATATAGTAGGGAAGGTCGTAGTATCCTATATAATCTGTGGAAGGTCTATAGTATTTTCATGCGAACTATCTTGTAATGCATAATATATTGTTAAATAGTAATAAATCAAACTCACTTTAGAGATCGTAAAATATTTGGAATAATAAAATTTCATCCAAGGGTCGTTGTAAACTTTAAAAAACAAAGTGTTATTATGACAGTTTAATCCACTGATCCTGTTAAATTTTCTTTATTTTTTTGTATAATCGTACAAAGATATAATTTTGTTATATTTACCTGTTATTGGTGAAACAATACCATGTACGCCTTGTAATTATTCAATTTTTAATTGTGGTTACCTACTGCAAAGTTTTTTTAATACTAATTATCGAAATGTATACTTTACCTGATGCCAGTTTTAAATACCTACGGGACCGCAGTTACATTTGAAACATGAGTCATGAAGTAGTAGCGAAACATGGTTTGCTATCAATGTGTAATTTAGTGCCAAGGTAAAGCCTAATCAGTGAATAGAGTAGCCACTGTATTTAGTCTAATTAGTGCGTCTGTGATAGGAAGATGATGTCCGAAAGCCTCCCGCCGCAGACCAACGGGTCGCCCAACACTGTGTTTATCACACAACCCTGGTTTGATAGCTCGTATATTAAATCTACTCCAGGAATTATGAAAATTTTTGTTATAGTAAGTAATTTCGTTGTTTCAAATGTTTTCTTTCTTTCTTTCTTTCTAATTCTACTAATATACTATATTAACCCAAATAATAACTAAAAATATAACTGCCTCCATGGTCTAGCGGTTAAGTCCGTGGATTAAGACTCGGAGGTACCGGGTCCGATTCCTGATTGGGACAAAAATATTTATTAATGTAAATAAATACATTTAATTAATATTTATTTGTGATTTTCTCGAGTTTGGTACCCTGGAGACATTGGCGAGCTTGCCACTTGTCATGATTGGCCTATAGTGAAGATGGCTAAATGTGAAGGGTAACGGTCATGATGATACTTTAACCCAAATTCATAGTAGTAGTGGTGTCCAAGCAGTTAACACACTGACATCTAACTAGTGGCTGCATCTTTGTCGTTAACCAGCTAATTCTCAAGCAGTAGAGATAATCATCATCACTGCCCCTAGAAACACAAAATTACACCTCTACTATTTAAGAATTTGGCCTACACTCACCACAATGGTCAGACAGGTTTGCGAGGGTAGATGTCTATTTTAATGACAATTTATTAACAAATCCACAGGTTGGTATTAGTGGACCAATAGCTTAACATGCTCTTTAAGGCACGAGAAGTGGTGTTGTAAAACTATGACAAATGTATATAAGAAAAGTGTAATTCTCATTGATACATTGGGTTCAACTTCAAACTTAACAATTTTAAGGAAAGCTCAAAGTCAAAATATCTTTATTCACATAAACCTATTACAGGCATTTATGAAACGTCATTAATTTAATTATTTTGAATGATTCTACTCCTGCTAGTAGAAGACTAAGCAGCAAAGTAGTCCAATAAGTAAGCTGTTAGCAGACGACCAGTAGCTTAGCAAATTCCAGTGACCTGTTAATGTTTAATCTGACTGAGAAAGGAATCTGCAAGGAAAACTCAGCTATATCAGATTTACAAAATAAAACATATACAGAACTGCCCCACAACGATCAATAACCTTTTAAATTTAGTTATCATTACCTATGAGAAAACAATACCTGGTACAGCAGTAACCCACCAGGCAAGTCAGAATTAAGGCTTTCTCATAACCACCGAGCCACCACTAATATTAGCGATAATGGTGCATGTGATATATTAAACCCTTAATAATATAAGGGCTCAAGTCAAAATTTGTGTATAGTGTGATTTTAAATGCTAAGGGCACAAGATGGAATTATCAACCTATGAATAAAAATATCTTATAATTTTTTCATTGCTATTTATAATGTAGTTATCAAAGAACGAATCTGCAGAATTTCACATTTACAGTTTTAATAATAAGCATTTTATCAAAAAATAACCTGGAATGTAAGAATCCTAAATTTCCCAAAAAAATATTTTTGCCCTTGTATTACTAACGGTGCAATATGTATATAGAGGAAAACCAGTTTAGATGGAGTTTTCAATAAATATTGCATGTGACATAATTGTATTGCTTGAAAATTAGCAGCCCGGCATGAACAATGAGAAATACCCTTTTTTATGTAAAGATAAAACAAAAATGTTGGTTGGTCTAGGCCCAAGCATTAACTGCTAACATATGAATGCAATTAAATACATATGGCCAGTTGCAGAAATGTTTATAAGCAGGTCTGCCATCAACACATTTAAGAAAAGAGCTTCCAAGATAGCATTAATACTGTAGTAGGTTGAGTAGGGAGAGGAGTAAAATGGTGGATGGTAAGCGTCTTGTTTTGCAAATAAAAAAAAAGGAGGCCACCTTTATAAACCAGCCTGTTGTCGGTTACAAGCCTGACACCATTCTTCTCATCTCTTACCCAAACACAATGGACCCGGCTCCTGCATAGTGAATCCATTAAAAGCTAAGAAATTTGTCCTCTTATCTTTTGATAAGAGTACACCTATGTTACTTTTACCTAACTGTCCACATTATCCAAAAGCTTGGCCGACTAAGAATGTCCAGCAGCATTAAGCCTGTGCCTTCCACAAAGTGCAATAAAATATTTTAATTCCAGGTGTTAAACGCATTAGGGTTTATTTGCGTGATTTCCTCCCCGTTTCGTTGGAATGGGCGTGGAGTGTACTTCAATTTGGTGGCTCACTTTGGTCTCTGGTTCTCTTCCGCTCTGCTCATATCCTACTCGCACCACCTTGTGGAGAAGTACCACAATGTCCCGTGGCTAAAATTGGAAATGATAACCTCTGTTGTTCTCATGTTTTTATACCTCATTGCTTCGACTATAGCCGTTGCTTTTGGTTCTGCGGCTTATTCTGCTGCTGGGGTAAGTTTTTTCTGCATAAATTATATATTTACACTAAACATAGTTTTATAACACACATTGGGTAATAAATGGGGTGTATCAGGCAAAGCTTGTTGTAGATGTCGCTAACAGCAATGGTACCGTAGTTTACACGTATGTCGCATCATCTTTAAATGTTTTTGTAGTTTTTTATTTTTATACCAGAAAAATGTATTTTAACTTAACGTTACCTACCTTAAAAGACGAATTAAGAAAGCGCACACCGTCTTTAAAAAGAAAAAAGGTTTAATTAATCGAACGGCAATTTTAAAATCACCATATCTTTGTATTCCTTGGAAATCTCGATTTGTACACTTAAAAGCTTCTCACTTCGCCATAATATCCAGAAAATAATAAATTATGTAATAAAAATACAAGTTTTCTATGCAACTATCTATCATGCACCATCTATCGTGTTAAAAAGTTTGTGATACACCCCATTGAAAATATGGCAAATACTAAAAGAAATATATAATAGTTGTTTTTTTAAGTGAACGCATCGTAACGTTATTTTGCTGTCGTCTGTAGTGAAAACCTTTATCCGAGAATACCAATTTTAATAGCGTTTTACACTGACAGTTTTGTTATTTAAGGGATTCCACTATATAACGTTGGCGCTTAAGTAACAGAATATGGCTACTGGTCTCGTTCTTGCACTCCTAATCTTGGTGTTGGTCTTGCGCAAGAGTTTCGCAAGACTCTTACTCTGGCTGGAAATATATATTTGTTTCTAATAGTAGTAAGACTTTAGTGTCTGTCCTCAAACTAGGATCTCGAGAACTTATAGTAACCAACTTTTATCAAAAAATTTATGCAGAGGTAGTTTTGGAGATATTTTAAGGATTTGATATTTTCTAGCTCTGAACCCTAAAAAAGACAGACACGAAACGGAATGAAAAATTACTCGATAGACTCTAAGACTCTTGCGCAACACCAACACCAAGACTAACTAGTCTATGGGTGGTCTTTGTCCTGCAAAAAAGCAAGAACAAGACCAAGAGCAACACTAGTTTTTACACGCTGATTGGACATTAATTGTTTCAGTTCTTTGGTTACCTGGCCATGGTCATGTATGGGGTGGAGGGATTCCTCAAGGCTCAAGCTCTGAAGAGGGGAGACTTGGCTCAAGGGCACAGGGTTACTACACAACCTGTCACCCCACTCACTATTACATAATAAATACAGAATACTTTATCCATGGATTCGTGTGGACAGAAGAGAGATATGTATATCTCAAGCTGCTGATGTCGTCATGGTAGACCTTAAGACAATTTGAATTCAGTAAGTAATGCAAAGATTTTTGCTGGTATTCTTTTCAAAGTACAGTTTTAAACACTGTTTTCTATACCATAAATAAAACATACAATTTAGCTCATACAATACTTAGAAATCTTTAGAAATATGTTACACTGTACAGTTATCCCAATTTTAAGATATTTTGAATTTTTGAAATCATCTCAAGTTAACCAAAGAATTGTTTATATTAGCATTTTTTTATATCTAGCCAATTTATTAATAATCGAATATTTGTAAGTGTTATAGTTAAATAATGAAGAGATTAGTTTATAATTATTGTAAATAAATAAATAAAATAAATTAGACGCGTTAACGCAAAAAAGATCCAACCCATAGTCTATCAGAAATTTAATTATGAATGATAATGATGATATATATTATATCAAAAGAGATCCATATAAAAATATCGTTTTATTTAGATATATTTTTATATACTAACACCACATGTGACCTTGGGCCCACCATGAATGCTATCAACTGGAATCAGACAATCGTGACTGACATCAGTCCCTAACACTATGCCGCCTTGATCGGCCATGACGGCAATTCGAGCCTGATCCCGAAATGTGTGGATACACTTTACATTGGCACGAACGGTGGATACTTCCCCGCCCCGGCAGACTGGGAAAGTTATCTGATGGTGGTAGGTCTACCATCTATTGAAATACCTACTATAGTTTATGATGTATTATTCTAAATGTATTTACTTTATTGGCCTACAACTTAAAATTAACTTAATGTGGATTGGATCACTTTTGCGTAACTACGTCCAATTATAAGATAGTACATTGTTGTAGAAGTACCTATAAATCGTACTTAATTCATGACACTTCACACAAAAAAATCTAGATCTATAATTTTTTGTTATTGTTTATTGTTTCCAACTTCCTCACCCGTGGGTGTTGTAGATGAGTGGACTGTATATGGGTTAGGGGGTTTGATGACCAGACAGCTCCGTGAAGTCCAAAGAAAGGGCAGAAGTACTTACCACTTCCAGCAGCAGCTAACAATTATCAGTGGAGTCGACCCCTAGGGTTCCAAGGATGACCAGCTCTTCTGATGCTTAAACTCTTTTCACACAAATGTCAAATCACATAAAACTAATAATCCAAGTAACAGTTCTCACCCATTAATACACACACGTGGCTATTCAGCAGACACTGCTGCAGCACCGAAAATTGAGCACATGCGTAGTGACGTCACCGAAACACAAAATTGTTAACGTCCGCCACCGACCGAGGCTAAGGTGCGACTGGGCCCACCGATGGGTCACAGACCTGGCTTTAACAAAAGTCAAATTCAAAATATCTTTATTCCTCCTCCTTGCGTCGTGTTTCCTCATTGTTGTCGTGACCTCCCGATGAATTGGTGTACGTCTTGATGCGTGCTACCACCCGTTCCTGTCTTCGGCGGCATGCACAACATCATAGACGCTAGTGTTGGTGGTGGAGCGGATTTGGTCGACCGTACTTTGGCCTCTCGGTCTCTTTCCGTCCACCTTGCCAGTAACAAAAAGTTTCTCCAGGTTATCCCCTCCTTTTCTGGCAATGTGTCCGAAGTACTGAGTATCCGACGAAGTCATATGGTGGATAGCCTAGTCGATATGTCTAGTTGATTTAAAATCGATACGTTAGTTCGATGCTCAGTCCACGAGATCCTCAGCATTTTTCTCCAACACCACATCTCAAAAGCATCGACACGCTTTCGATCAGCGCTAAAGAGCGCCATCACGTAGACCTATTACAGGCATTTGTGACACATCATAATTTAAATAATTTAGAATGATTCTACTCCTGTTAGTGGAAGACTAAGCAGCGAAGTGGTTCAGAGAGTAAGCTGTTAGCAGAAGACTAGCAGCTTAGCAAGTTTGCAAAAAGACGTTTGCATTAAAGGATTAAACAGTGATGTTGGCCACTATTATATTTGTATATTTTTGTGTAAATATTAAGGCTGTTTATCCACCAGATATGTGCAATCATAACTTTATGAGCACTAGTGGCTCGGTTGTAGCAACGCTTTCTTCCAATGAAAAACGTCGCGGTTCGAACCCTGGCATGTATTAATGTAAAATACACTTAGCTTATATTGTTGCTGTCATACATTTACAACACCACTGTTCCCGTGCCTCGAAGAACACGTTAAGCCGGTTCTACTAATATTTTTTATATAACAGAATAATAAATAAATGTGATATTCTGCACTCAATACTTAAAGAGGCACGGATTAGAGTTGCAAGGCTCCTACTAGACTGGAACTACTATGAAACTGAACAATTTATGAGACCTATCGCTTACTATGCTCACTGAACACTTCATAGAATTAATTCCTTTATCCACAACCCGTTGTTTTAATTATTCTATACTCCTTTATATATATATATATATGTGTATTTATTTTTTGCTACTTTTTTATCTCTAAGTTGGTAACCTTAGATTGGGACCTACATGTCAGGCTTAACTGCCTTGTGTGGGACCATCACCAAAATACTTTTGCAAATCCTGTAATAATGTTTCATGATTGTTGGTTAACATATATTGTAAAACCTTACATTGCTAATAAATCATTTTAATTGTATTCTAAGACGTTTTCCCAACGGCTCAATCATTCCTTTCAGCTGTCAAACGCTCAGATTATAATAATATGACAGTGTTTATAGGTAGATTTTTGACCGTAGTGTCAGTCCAAAATTAGAAACAGAAGTTTGTATTTTTTTCAAATACAAACTTTTCCGTTATTGGAAGGCTAAAGGCCCATACATCCAGTTTTTATCTTTTTTTTTCAATTAATAGGCAAAGAATCGTTACAGTCTAGCCATCATTGTCTTGGGTGTACCCAAAAGGAAAACAGCATATGAAATTTAAAACTTCTTATTGTTTTTTCTTTAACTTTTGTGTTTGGTTATTTACAATAAATGTTCTAGTTATCTATTCAAGTAATTACTATCCAGTAACTTAAGATATAATGTAATCTAAGACGTTTCATCAACGGTTCCTCCGTTCAACCATTCTTTCAAACGGTCCCCCCCCCTGGACTCTCGAAATCGGTAAAGATTGCGATAACGAGAAAATTGTACAAAAAAAATTAGGTCTGTTTCTAATTTTGAACTGACACTACGGTCAAAAATATACCTATGAACACTGTCATCTATAAAATGACATCACATCCTCGTCTGGCTAGCGTGAGTATGTATTAAGTAAAACTTCACATAATAGGCGAGCACTCAGTACAAAGTACTTTAATATGTCGCTACCTTGACTTTCTATTATTATCATTTTGCTGTAACTACACGATGATTGCTTTATTGTTATGTTTATTGTTTTATAATATTATTGATATTTATGTTTCTGTTTCTTAAAACTGTGTCTGTTGATTTTCTGTGTGGAAACTTTTTAGCGGTTTAAGTGTTTATATTTATGTCTATTGAAATTTTGTAACCATAAGTTTTCCTAATAAAATAAATGTTATATAGGAGGATATTTTTCCCGCTCATCTCTGGTGGAAAAACAGCCCAAGTAATGTTTTTTATATACGATATTCTTTGAAATTTAATTAATAATGTATTCCGTCCATTTTGTATTAATAATATAAAGGCTTTGCTTAAGAACGCAACAAAAGGGCATGTATGAAAGGGTTGATGAATGTCCACGAAGGAAAAGAGGTATGTGTCTTGAATGGCTCATAATATGTAAGTAATTTGTTGCCAAAATATATTGCTCACGCATTATAAAAAAAAATATATTCATTATATAATGTTATATTCAATATATAAATTGACATTATTTGATATTTTATCTTAATACCTTCGTATATACTTTTTATACTACGTGGAATTTATTAAATAGCAAATATTTTTATATTATAATCTAGAATAAAAATAAATAACTACGTATTTTTTATTTGTATTATTCAGTAATAAATTCATTACAATTACGGTGCAGAGAAGTTGTCCTAAAAATATCGACACTCATACTGACCCTAATCAAGTAGGTAGCGAAAGGTCGACGATCGTGCGAACGTTGAGTTACGTAATTCTCACTCTATTTCGTCTCTCGGCTGTGAGCGAGATCATTTAATAACAACACTCCCCAGCCTTAAGGGATGGATATCGCGATATTCAGATGTTATTCAAGTGACCTTTTTTATGTCGAATAGAGGTTCTACTATTGACACCCGTAGCCCTATTCTGTTACTTAAGTAACGCGCCAACTATATATAGTGAAATCCCTTAAATAACGTAACTGTCAGTGTAAAACGCTATTAAAATTGGTATTCTCGTATAAAGGTTTCCACTACACATGACAGCAAAATAACGTTATGATGCGTTCATTAAAAAAAAAATTAATATTTCTTTTAGTATTTGCCATATTTTTTAATTAGTACCTAATGTGTTATAAAACTATGTTTGTATGTAAATATATAATCTTAGTTTAATTAATATAAATGTTGTTAACTTTAATATAAATTCGTTGCGGACAATTTAAGTATTTAATTTACGTTTTCCCAATGATTTTGCAACCCCATGAGTGACCTTTGAAATAGTAGAAAACGCTATTTTGACGTAAGGTCGGCTATGATCGCAAAAACTCGCGATGAAAGTGGTTGTAAATAACAGAATCCACTATTTTGACAATATAACGTTTGCGCTTAAGTAATGGAATACGGATGCTGTACCCCTATTATGTTACTTAGTCGCAAACGTTATTAGTGGATTTCGTTATTTACGTCAGAGCTTGCGTCATAATTACAAAATATTATTCAATTCTCAACTCTATAAGCGCTCGACCTTGACAGCGGCCGTGCAAATATGAACTTTAATAGCGTGATATATATATAGTTAACGGATTCCATTATATAACGTTTGACAGAATAGGGCCGCTGAAGCCTAAAAAAATATTGTTTTTTTGAGAATTACACGCGGTATAATATTTATTCTTATTATATAATATTTAAGACGTTTGCTCAACGGCTTGTTCACTCAGGCATTCCTTCTAGCTGATCCATTTTGATTCCAGCAAGGGATCATTGAAATCTATATACTTACTTTGTTATATTTATTACTATTAACAAGCTATTTATTATGTTATATTTTATAGTTTTATCTACTAACTATATAACAAATAAATAAAATCTGCCTATATTGCTGAAAAGCAAGTTTTATTTAGAGTTATGTTACGCCCCATTTATATGTCATTTAGTACATAAATGTGCAGTTTAAAATATAGTAACATTTGAGTATATATGGGTTAAACAAACGGTAAAGAAACAGAAAAAAAAAATAATATATTATTATGTTGGAAAGATGTGTGTGGAAGTATGTTTATGTTGGAATGATGTGTGTGGAAGTATGTTTATGTTGGAATGATGTGTGTGGAAGTATGTTTATGTTGGTATGATGTGTGTGGAAGTATGTTTATGTTGGTATGATGTGTGTGGAAGTATGTTTATGTTGGAATGATGTGTGTGGAAGTATGTTTATGTTGGAATGATGTGTGTGGAAGTATGTTTATGTTGGTATGATGTGTGTGGAAGTATGTTTATGTTGGTATGATGTGTGTGGAAGTATGTTTATGTTGGAATGATGTGTGTGGAAGTATGTTTATGTTGGAATGATGTGTGTGGAAGTATGTTTATGTTGGAATGATGTGTGTGGAAGTATGTTTATGTTGGAATGATGTGTGTGGAAGTATGTTTATGTTGGAATGATGTGTGTGGAAGTATGTTTATGTTGGAATGATGTGTGTGGAAGTATGTTTATGTTGGAATGATGTGTGTGGAAGTATGTTTATGTTGGAATGATGTGTGTGGAAGTATGTTTATGTTGGAATGATGTGTGTGGAAGTATGTTTATGTTGGAAAGATGTGTGTGGAAGTATGTTTATGTTGGAATGATGTGTGTGGAAGTATGTTTATGTTGGAATGATGTGTGTGGAAGTATGTTTATGTTGGAATGATGTGTGTGGAAGTATGTTTATGTTGGTATGATGTGTGTGGAAGTATGTTTATGTTGGTATGATGTGTGTGGAAGTATGTTTATGTTGGAATGATGTGTGTGGAAGTATGTTTATGTTGGAATGATGTGTGTGGAAGTATGTTTATGTTGGAATGATGTGTGTGGAAGTATGTTTATGTTGGAATGATGTGTGTGGAAGTATGTTTATGTTGGAATGATGTGTGTGGAAGTATGTTTATGTTGGAATGATGTGTGTGGAAGTATGTTTATGTTGGAATTATGTTTATGTTGGTGTATGGAAATGTATGTAGGTGTACATATATGCCATTATTGTATAGACTCCAATATTTTAGATTTAAGTTGTATTTTGGATTATCGTTTCTGCAAGTGGCCGTATATTTCTTAAAAGTAGACTCAGCTAGAGGAATGCAAATCGTTAAAACCTCTTAATTGCAAAAAAAAATGTTCAGGTAGCAGTCCTTAAGTTAAGGAAGTAATGTTACGTTTTAATTGTTATAACTCGATTGTAAACAAATTGTATAACTATGTTGTCATAAATAAAACTATTCTATATTAAACTTGTGTTTTATTTGCAATTGTTACAAAATATATTATAGGTACATATCGTCGGTTGAAAGGTTAAAAACTGCAATATACGAGGTCTGATCAATTTTGACCCGGACTGGTACCTACATTTACCTGCGCGCGCAAATGCTATAAGTTATTATTTTTTCCCTAGACAGGTACAATCTTTCACCTTATTCCGATTCGGGCGCTTAGAGCGAATATGACACTGACCGTCGCGTCGTTCCGAATTAAATATCGATCTATGCACTCGGAAAGAGGGGGTCGAGTAACTACATTAATGACGTAGAACCTTACGCGAGGTTACAAATTCGAACGCGGCAGACAAACTGCTAATTTGCTGTTAATTTAAATAGTTATTTCTCGTACTATCTTTATGCTTGCACCTACATTTGATCAAATTTGTCCCTAAGGTTTGGCTGTCAGAGAATGTCTTCGGGCATTAAGTCCGCCTTTGTACTTTGTGCAATAAAGTTTATAAATAAATAAACAGTTTAAAATATACCAGTCCGTGTCAAATGCTATGAGACCTTGTATATTTGGAACTCGAACCTTATTTACTTCATGCATGTAAAGTTAATCGACATTAACAAGTAAAAACTTAACATATTTAAATCTAAAACTTATTTAATGAATACCACTATAGTTTTAAGACACATTTTTAGACATAGTCGTTTATTCGTAAAAAAATTACATATAAAATAAAAACATAAAATTAAAAAATAAACTACATCAGATATAAAATTTAAATTATTTATACCCGTCCGATGGACGTAGTGACAGTCGCTGCGTTCCGTTGAACGGCGAGGCTGACCCTTTGAACTAAATATTCTCTACTCAAAGGGTTACCCGTTACCAAGCAGTTTTCCCCGAGCTCGCGAGAGAACGACAGAGCCTTTTTTACTTTTAAGAACTGTCAAGCTGTCACAGATTTTTTTTTTTGGTTCTCTTCTCCCGATAGATGTATGAGGTGATAGGGAAGGCAAAGGGTCTAGCCCATACAGCCAAGTCTGACGTAATATATATTTCTTTTTTATGAGTTAATGAGGTCATCATCAAATTCCAGATGTTGCAGAATTTGATGCTTTTCTTGGAGTCACTCGCGGAACCATCCACTGCTCAAACACGTCGGGTAAAATATGGGAGTTGACAGCGCGGGAAAACCGCAAAAAATAAACTGCAACTTGTGCCCCATATTTAAAGTCCAATTTATCGTTTTCCACAATTATTCACATTGTAGCACATTATTAAACAAAACAACACCACTTTTGACTAATAATATCCACAGTAAATTAATTTACAAAACAAAAACTTGCACTTGACATGTCCACGAAAAATGGCGCGAAGAACTCTCAAGCTGTCACAGAGCTCAAGCTATATTTTAGTAACTAGGTATAATATAAAATACAAATGTCTTTAACGTCTTTTTTTTTAATAATGGCACTTAGACCCTAAATTTAAAATTCGTTTAATTTAGAATGGTCCTTTTTAGCTTGATTCACCTTATGTTCGACTTGTCGTTTGTTTATGGTTTTCATATAAAATTCAGTAAACAAAGCTTATATGCTTTCAGGCCGAACATAGCAATAGTTTTTTTATAATACTAAACTCGACATGCATTTTATAGATAATTACCAAATGTTTTTGACAGCTCCAGTAGCCCTATTCTGTTACTTAAGCGCCAACGGTATATAGTAGAATCCCTTAAATAACGGAACTGTCAATCTAAAACGCTATTAAAACTTGAGCGCCAACGGTATATAGTAGAATCCCTTAAATAACGGAACTGTCAATCTAAAACACTATTAAAACTTAAGCGCCAACGGTATATAGTAGAATCCCTTAAATAACGGAACTGTCAATCTAAAACGCTATTAAAACTTAAGCGCCAACGGTATATAGTAGAATCCCTTAAATAACGGAACTGTCAATCTAAAATGCTATTATTTTAATTTAATTTAATTATTTAAATTAAAATTTAAATTTTTTAATTTTGGTATTCTCGTATAAAGGTTTCCACTATAGATGACAGCAAAGTAACGTTACGATGCGTTCATTTAAAAAAAGCTATTATATATTTATTTAGTTTTTGCCATATTTTTGATTTGATATATGATTAATGTGTGTTATAGAACTATGTTTAATGTAAATATATAATCTTAGTTTAATTCATTTAAATGTTGTTAACTTTAATATAAATTCGCTGCGGATGGAGAATGCGTTATTTACATAATTAAATGTTCTTATTTTATCTTATCATATCCAACTAAAAACCTGTAAATGTTTCGGGTATGAATAGCAATAAAAAATATTTAGCTATAAATTATTTTCTAAGAAGTAATAAAAAGAATATTCACGATTGCTTTGTTCGGTTATTCGAATTAAATGCACTTTTTATATAATAAAATAGAATAGCAATAGCAGCGGTGATGGGTTGCAATATTTAATAAATTATTATTAAAATGATCTAGTAAATCTGGATTGTCGATGGGATATGTTAGAGCCCTATAAATAACTTGGTGGTCACATCACTGAGGGGGAAGACCCCTCTTCCAATTCTTAAACTTCAAATATCCTTCAAAACCGAACGCGACGGTCGCAGCAAATCCAAAAAACTGAAATAATAAATGAAAAATATTCATTAGGTACACGACTATAGTAAACTATTTATTTAATTTGTTTGTAGGTTAGTGCATCCCATCGTTCGCACAATTAATGTATTTATTAAAACTTCATTGCAGAATACCTATAGTATATCAAAGTGGAAATACGGAAGAAGACAAATTTCTAAGCATTCCATAGATCCAGGTCCATCGTGTGTGGGTAAGAGATGAGAAGAATGGTGTCTCGGGCTTGCGACCGACAATAGGCTGGTTTAAGAAAAGGAGGCCTCCTTTTTTTCTATTGCGCGATAATACGCTCACCATCCACCATTCTACTTCTCTCCCTGCCCAACCAAATACTGTATGATTCCGTTAATGCCGTCTTGGAAGCTCGTTCCATAAATGTATTGACAGCAGTAAGTGATACAAAGATTTAGCTGAAACTCCTCTCCGTAATTTTATTTCCTAGAAATTTCCTAGACTTGACTAATCTTTATAAATGTTGGAATGTGCGAGCGAGAGGGAACCACAAACGTTAAACGCTCTTAAGCTTTTACTTTTTTAAATAAATTGTATAAGCTTGTTCGCGATGGTGGCTTGGTTGTAAGAACGCGTTCCCTAAATCCTACAAAGGTCGGTTCAAACCCGCCTGGCATGTACCAATGAGAAATACACTTTTCTTACGTACTGACGTCATAGATTTACAACACCACCGTTCCCGTGCCTCGGAGAGCACGTTAAGCCCTCGGTCCCGGTTCAACTAATACCAACTTGTGGAATCGTTAATAAATTGTCAATAAAAATTGACATCATATCCTCGCCAAGCCGTCTGGCCAGCATGGCGAGTTAGGCCAAATTCTCCAGAGAATCGGAAGAGCCTATCTCCAACAGTGGAGGACTCTGTGGTCGAGGGGCTGTGATGATGATAAGCTTGTTTTCGTGTCACCTGGGAGTCAACTGACTCCTGTCATGGACATGGAGGACATCCAATTTATATTTAAAATATAAAAAACATATTTGTTAAATAATGCCAATAAACGTTTTGTTTTATATTGAGCGTATTATCTCGCAATTAAATAATAATAATAAATATTTCCAGACAGGTCACACAGCGCCATCTAATTTCCGTGGTAAGCTACGAGGCTTGTGTTACGGAAACTAGATAGTTGATAAACTACATATTATACTTTTTTTTTTTGTAAATATATACATATTATACATATAAACACCCAGACCAAGACAAATTATACAATGTACAACTTGCCCCCGGTGGGAATCGAACCCACGACCTCCCGAGTTCACGGCAACGTTTGTTACCAATAGACCACGGAGGCGGTCTTAGGAGGAGGAATTAAAAAATAAAAAAGTATGCCTCCTTTTCAAACCAGCCTATTGTTGGTTCCAAGCCCGAGACCCCATTCTTGTCATCTCTTACCCACACATGATGAACCCGCACGGTGAATCCATGGAATACTTAGAAATTTATCGACTCTTATAGTAAATTCACCATAAGGAGCATTGTCTCAAAATTGTTTCTGTGACAAGACACACAATAGCACAAACTTGCAACGAGAACAACAAATACATAGGCAGACTGATGGAGGTAATTTGCCCAGTCACATGTCGTGCTAGTATAAAAAAAAAACTTCTCATCTCTCCCGACACACGCACGGTGAATCCATGGAATGCTTAGAAGTTTATCTTCTCTGTGGCTTACAAAATAAAATATAGTATAGTCTAATGTTAAGAGAATAAAAAAAATTACTTACCCCAGCAGCATACCCTGCACTTTCCCCAATGGTTGTAGCAAATATTGACGTTACTATATACGCTATGACCATACACCCGCAGTACAAAAACTCCACCTTAAGCCATGGAATGCGCTCAAATTTCTCCACCAAATGAAACAGGTAACACACAAACAACCCTCCGGATATTAAAATCCCAAACCAATACAGGAGATTGTAGAATATTGATGAAACCCAAGATCCTAGAGATATTTTAATGCAAATAAATGCAATTAGACTTGATATCTGAAAATAAATATGAGAATTAGTAATCTGGTTGAACTGGCTTGGCTCATGAATTACGCTTGGCTGAGTGTCCCCATGGGCCCATCGTCTCAAACCCCAATTGAGACATTTAAAATTCTAACAGGAAGGTATAACTGCCCTCACCTAGCCAAAATGTTTCATGATTAACACAATGATATTTCCATATTGTGATCACGGAATGAAATTAATGAGAAAATTCAACAATACAAATGTGAAATATTACTTTATGAATAACAGAGTTGTAAATATGTGGAACAAAATACCAGAAGACATATTGAAGTCCCCAACTGTAAACACTTTTAAAAACAAACTGGACAAGTGGCTAGTGTCAATAGACATAGACTATGGTGATAACTGACTATTTTATGAACTTTACACCAGTGCTTGATATAGGCATATCAGCAATGCGCTGCGAGCCTATTAATCAATAATAATAATAATGCGAAAGTTGTGGGTAAAAGAGGCCCTGGCAGACCAAGACTTACCTATCACGATCAAATAAATAAAACAATAGCTGAAGGTGCATTAAAAAGCCATCAAAATAAAAGGGCATGTATGAAGAGGTTGATGAATTTCGAAGAAGCGAAAGAGGTATGTTGTGATCGTGTCAAGTGGCGCTCAATTGTCTCTGCCTACCCCGCAAGGGATTTGTCGTGAAGATATGTATGTATAATAATAAAGGAATCAATCCCGGTACCTTTCGAGTCTAAATTCATGGACTTAACAACTAGACTACAAAGGTTTTTAAAACTGTGTTTGGCAAAAAATCCATGATAATCACAGGGCCATATAAGGAGCATCAGTAGTGCGATTTTTATGATGATTTCTTTAAAAAGCAAAAGAAATAGGTAATGGTTCAAAACCCCATCATGTACCAATGAGAAATATATTTTTATACATTTAGTTTTCATAGATTTATTTTTAGCAGATTTATTCAGTATTTGATTGGGTAGAGGAGCAGAATGGTGGATGTTGAGCATCTCATTGTGAAATTAAAAGTAGATGCCTCTGTTTTAAATCAGCCTATAGTTGGTCGCAAGACCAAGACATTATTCTTCTCTCTCCTTCCCTCACAAGATGTAACCCAGACAGTGAATCTACAGAATTCTAAGAAATTTGTCTTCACCTATTGATCCCTTGCCTCAGAGGAAGACATTAGTTCCTGCAGTTCAGATTTAGGACCCTGTGCTTTAGTAGCTATATATATACAAGAAGAATTAAGTGTGTTGGGTTTACAACAGGTCAGGGTGTACATTAGCAGTGTACAAATCTTAGTAAAAGAACATACCAGTTGAACAAGTTTTAATATACCAGGCAATGTTTTTATGTATGCCTTGTCCAATCTGACCACATTAGTTGGCGTGGCCGGAGTCGTAGGGGTAGACCCCTGGTTACTGTAAACATCATACATTTTCCCCTGCAAAAGTAGAAAACAACAAATAAAATACAGGAAATAACTTTTTATTACTCGATTGTTTTACTGCCATTATACTATAGATATTTTTATCTCAGATATGAGTAATCGATAGACGAATATAGTTGTTTGAAGAGGTTTTAAGGCTTATAATTAAGTTTAATTAGGTGTAAATTAAATCAACATACTTATCTACAATGTACCGTTATAGCAAACTTTAAAATATCTTTCAATAGATTATTTATTATAACTCATTAAAATGTATTTTTAATAAGGCAAATGGATAAAATAACGAGAAAACTAAGTGCATAAAACTCAAAACAATCTGTTTACGAAAATAAATTCCGAATAGTCAGACAGATTTAAATAGCTGGTACAGTTAACTTATTCACGTTAGCATGCAGTTACAGAGTTATAAAACTAATAAACTTACTGTTTTACTTTCGTTATTTGCTTTACTGTTAATACATTATTCGTATCGCATTATTAACAATATCAAAAATGTTCGAATAGTAGATTCATAAGATTAGGACATTATTTTAGTTATTAGTCTTAATATTTAAAAACATATAGGATATTATTTATTTAGTAGTATACTTATAAGCCAAGCCGTCTGGCCAGCGTGGCGAGTGTAGGCCAAATTCTCCAGTTCTGGAAGGCCCATCTCCAGCAGTGGAGTCTAGGACGCTTTGTTCTAGGGACTGTAATGATAATGATGATACTTATAAGTATGTTTTATTTTTAATTCGTTATACCCATAAATTTCTTATAATTTTTAAATAAATTAAATTTTAATAAAGAATGTAAATCGAAAAGCAAATATAACTAACCATAATATACCTACATACTTATAACTTTTTAAACGTACTCTGATTTTTTACGTTCAAATTATCGTACATCACAGATTAAATAGTAATATGTACTTTGTACATTAGGAAAATATAATAAATAAATAATAAATTTGTAAAAAAAATATAGTAAAACGAGTTTTTCGCTCCATTTTGCGTGGACATGTCGAGTGCAAGTTTTTGTTTTGTAAATTGATTTACTGTTTATATTCTTGGTCAAAAGTGGTGTTGTTTTGTTTAATAATGTGCTACAATGTGAATAATTATGGAAAACGATAAATTGGACTTTAAATATAGGGCACAAGTTGCAGTTTATTTTTTGCGGTTTTCCCGCGCTGCCAACTCCCATATTTTACCCGACGTGTTTGAGCAGTGGATGGTTCCGCGAGTGACTCCAAGAAAAGCGTCAAACTCTGCAGCATCTGGAATTTGATGATGACCTCATTAACTCATAAAAATGAAAGATATATTACGTCAGGCTTGGCTGTATGGGCTAGACCCTTTGCCTTCCCTATCATCTCATTCATCATCTATCGGGAGAAGAGAACAAAAAAAATAAAATTGACAACTGTCAAAAATAAGTCAGTCGACGAAATCCGGTGCGTGGTGTGTGTACGTGAAGTAAAATATTTAAAAATAACTCTAAAGTACAGAATAATAAAAAATTGATATATTTGTGCAGTTACAACCAATACCAACCACTCCTACTCCCCAAATTATAAGTTTGGTGTTGAACATTGGTTTTTCAGTCAGGTTATAGTGATTTTTGTGTGAAATTTAAGCTTGTAATGGGAAATAGGGATTGGCGACCATTTATTTACGGCGGGCTAGCCTCTATCGTCGCTGAATTTGGTAAGAAAACATTGGTAAATCTATAGGGGTTTTAGTAGCTGGGGTAGATTATTTTAATAATTGTTCAGTTGTGATGTAAGACTGTTTATTTCTTGCAAAGCTAATACATTGTTTACATTATTTCATTCTATAAATTATCACATTGCAAGTTATTAGCATGACTTAGTACAAGATCTGTACTAAGAACGACCTTCACCAATCAAATATCTAATTGAAATCCACTTTCTATAAAAAAGTACACTTACAAAAGCAACAGTGATAGCTAGCTATGGTGTCTAGTAGTAGAAGAGTCTTCTCACACCCCCCGCAGGGGGGAGTGGGGAATCTGTGTCAAGGTATTTGCCTTCTAACAGAGGTTGCGTTCGCTTTCCGTAACTACAGACAGGGCATGGGGTAACCATTAAAGGTTGAAGTATACGAGCCAGGCGGCGGAGCCGCGATTACGACTCCGTGATTGGTAGCAGGTGACGAGCGTAGCATTGTCTGGCGTCCGGCGGACAGGCTTGCAGAGGGGCCAGGTTTTTCACAAGTGGGAAATCTGTCGCCTCTGCGCGCGCGAACATGCCAGCCGCCAGACGACGCACGAATTCGTCCAGTGTTTCCATCCGCATATCCCTATGGATTACATCGTTCCTCACGTACCGCGAGGCGCCGACAATGGTACGAAGCGTTAGGTTTTGTTGCGCTTGTAAACGTGCTCTCAGCGTAGCTGAGGTGAGAGCGTACCAGGCCGGCGCGGCGTACGTGAGTCGGCTGCAGATATATGATTTAAATATGAGTAGCTTCGTGTGAAGCGGCAAACTGGATGCAAACACTGGGCGAAGTTTGGCTCTCGCCACCCGCGCCATGTTCACAGTGGCGGACACGTGGGCGCGCATGTTGATGCGTTTGTCTATCGTGACGCCCAGGTATTTTACTGGATTAGTCCACGATAGACTCTCGCCGTTCAACAGAAGCGGACGGTCGGGTTTCAGCCTTCTCAGTCCAGTCTCAAGGAACGTAGCCTGAGTCTTCCTGGCGTTCACCGACAACCTCCAACGGGAGAGCCACTCGGGGAGGAGATCGAGACAGCGCTGCATCTTCGTCACCGCGTAGCTCAAGACCCTAGAGTCTGTGAAGTACGCGGCGTCGTCAGCTAACAGCGCTAGCTCGACCCCCTCCGCCAGCGGTATGTCGTTGGTGAACCAGGAGTAACAGGACGGAGAAAGGCAGCTACCCTGGGGAACGCCGGCTCGTATGGGACGTGGACTCGAGGCCACGCCCTCCCCTGCTACGTGAAAGCTCCTGCCCTCAAGGAAGGAGGCCAATACCTTGACGATCCTAACAGGGGTAGGGGATAGGGACAACTTGTACAGCGGCCCGTTATGCCAGACTCTGTCGAATGCCTTCTCCATGTCGAGGAATACTGCAACCGTGGTGTGTTTCTTCTCAGAAGAAACCACCACGTGGTGCAGCAGCCTCGTCAACTGGAGCGTCGTGCTGTGTTCAGACCGAAAGCCGAATTGCTCGGCTCTCGGCGTGATGCACGGGTTCAGGTGCAACAGCAACAGTTTCTCGAACACTTTCGAGACCGTCGGCAACAGAGTTATCGGTCGGTAGCTCTCCGGTTTCCTCACAAGCATTCCATTGATTCACTGTGTGGGTGCCGGGTCCATTGTGTGGGTAAGATGTGAGAAGAATGGTGTCTTGAGCTTGTGACTGACATTAGGCTGGTTTAAAAATAAGGCCTACTTTTTTATTTTATTGCACAACAATACGCTCACCATCCACCATTCTATGAATCTCCCTACCCAAAAAAATACTGTATGATTATGCCTGCTTAGGCCCAATTCTTTCAGTAAGTTGTGCAAAGATTTTGCTGGGACTCCTCTTGCACCAACTTCCACTGTGTAAAGCTGAGTCTTGAACCCGATCTTGATCATTTCTTCTGTGAGATCATAATACTTATTCACCTTTATATTATGGTCTATTGGAATATTTGATTCCCACAGGATGGTAAGTTCAATAATGATAATGTTTTTCAAGTTCCGAGAAAACACTTAGGTATCTGGCCTATAGGTTGATACAGCTAGTTTATTTGGGATCCTATAATGATGTTCAAATGAGGGTTTTTGAGTTTGATCAGGCGCCAAGTAACTAGGTGAGCTTTCATTTAGTTTTCATACTTCCTTTACAGATGTTGTCAATATGTCCCTTTCAGGCTATTGAAATAGAAAACTTACTGCTTCTAGGATAATTAAGAACTTTGTCATGTCGGCACAATTAATAGCTCTTTTCTAGAAGAGTAACTCATCCTACAAGTGTGCATGACTTAGTACAAGATCTAAGGTATACAATAGGATTGTGAGATTACTCCACCTTTAATGTGTGTGCTGACTGCACAGGAGTAGCCAGGTCAAACAGCTATTCTTTTATAAGGCAGTTCTGTGCATGTCTTTGGAGACCTAGGACATGATGATCTGTAACATGTATTTTGCAGGAACATTTCCCATTGATACCACCAAGACTCGTCTTCAAGTCCAGGGCCAGAAGTTGGACCCCCGTCATGTGGAGCTCAGGTACACCGGCATGGTGGACTGCTTTGTCAAGACATCGCGCCAGGAAGGAATCAAGGCATTGTATTGCGGGTGAATATATTAAAATTATCAAGACATAAAATATATAAATTAATTCATCAGTTCAGACACAACATTAATTTAAACACATAGATAAATCCTTTATACTGCATGGAATTTACTAAAGAGCAAATATTTTAATATTATAAACTAGAATAAGAATAAAGACTATGTACATTATGTTTTAATTATTCAGTAATAAAATTTTAAGTTACGGTGCAGAGAAGTTTTCCTAAAAATATTGCCAGATGGGGTAGCGAGAGGAAAATCGCGCGAATGATGACTTACGTAATTCTTTCTCTTTATTTCGTCTCTCGGATTTGGGCGTGATCAATTAATAACAACACTCCCCAGCCTTAAAGTATTTATCACGATGGATATCGCGATTTTCAGATGCGGCGTTATTCACCATGCAGTAGTTATTTATTTTATATTTTAGTTATTTTTATCTTAAAAAAAAACAACCTTTTTTATGACACCTGAAGCCTAAAAAAAATATTTGTTCTTTTGTCAATTACAATTACCTTGATAATATACAAATATGTGGTTAGAAAATGAGTCAGTATACCAAGAACACTTGCTGCATTCCCCCGCTGCATAGTGATGCTGATTTGGTGCCCTCTTGTCACATACTGCATTAACCAGCCGCTTAGGCAGCTTAAATAACATCTATGCACTTGGCACCCACAGGCCCAAAGTCCGAAGACCAAACGGCACAAATGCATAGTCATTGCTAATATAATATATTATCATCACGACCGTTTCCCTTTCGGGGTGGTCAGAAACCATGCTTATAAATATGCGGGTTCACATTTAGCCAACTTTACTATAGGCCAATCATGACAAGTGGCAAGCTCGTCGATGTCTCCAGCGTACCAAACTCTAGAAATATCACAAATAAATTAAATATTAATTAAAGGTATGTATTAATAAATATTTTTGTGTCCCGACCAGGAATCGAACCCGGTACCTCCGAGACTAAATCCACGGACTTAACCGCTAGACCACGGAGGCAGCTAATAGCCTTTGTATTAACGACTTTAACATACAATTAGAGGAAGCACACAATGACTTGACATTATCATATATATGATAGCAACACAATGCGCGTGTTTCATTCTGTTCGGGTTATATAAACATTGCTATCAGTGCAGAAACCACACATCCTAAGCAGATAGTCTACAAATAATGAAACACTATGCTAAGAGGGGTTTTAAGGTTTGTATCCTATCTCACACTCCAACATTTACGAACTTTCTTCGCTGGCAAGGCATAATAAACTTCTTTTAAAAAACTAGTGTATTCGCATTTTATAGATAGCTCCAAACCACAGTAGTAAGTTTTATATATGTATGTTTATGTATAATATTGTGTAAATATTTGCATTTATTATTGTGTATTGATATTATAAAGGGTAGGTATGAAAGAAAGCATAGGGACAAAAATAAGGAAAGGCATGCTACGATGGTTCGGGCATGTTGAAAGAATGAATGCAGAGAGATTGACGAACCAGATATATAATGCGAAAGTCGTGGGTAAAAGAGGCCCTGGCAGACCTAGACTCACATATTACGACCAAATTAATAAAACAATAGCTGAAGGTGCGTTGAAAAGCCATCGAAACAAAAGGGCATGTATGAAGGTTGATGAATGTCGAAGAAGCGAAAGAGGTATGTCGTGACCGTGACAAGTGGCGCTCAATTGTCTCTGCCTACCCCGCAAGGGATTTGGCGTGAAGATATGTATGTATGTATGTATATTATAATATATATGAAGGTATATAAGTATGTTATATAATAATTTTAAATTATCCTATAATTATATTATTGTTACTTTCACTTTCATTGCACCTATATTTGTTCAAATTTGTCCCTAAGGTTTGGCTTTCAGAGAATGTCTACGGGCATTAAGTCCGCCTTTGTACTTTGTGCAATAAAGTTTTTAAATAAATAAATAATGATAAAATCCTTTATTGCACGCAAAATATAAAAAGATGTACATAGGCGAGCATTATACCATAAAGGTATTCTCTACCAGCTAACCTTTGGGAGAGTGACAGAAGAATATTATGGGTGCAGAGTCAGAAAAATAAAATGATATATTAAAAAAATATAAGAGAAAAATAATAATAATAATAAATAATAAACTATAGGATCAGGCATACAATAAAACTGACAGATAAATGGGCGTGGAGTCACATTATACACACCTATTTCTAACAAGAACACAAATGGGTTGCAAAAGTGTACGCTATCATCAAGAGCTTTACCTACCGAGATCCAATTTGACGGTCATCAGTAATAATGTGGAAAGCATGTGTATTAAAGTTTATAACAAGCCACCTGGTGAACTGAAATTGTTACCTCAAATGTCATTTAGACGAAAACTAAAAGACTATTTACTGTCACATCTCTTTTATACAATAAACGAATACTTAAATGTTTAAAACATATTCATATTATGTAAATTCTATTGTATTGCTCTTTTTTATTATTTTATTTTTTTGTTTTGTATATTATTGTTTAATTATATTTTGATAAAATTTGTACACCATACTATGGTAGAATTTGTTGAGATAATATTTTGTAAACACCATTGTTACACAAATTCTAAAGCAAATAAATTTTTCTTTCTTTCTTTCTTTCTATATGATGACGACATATAGCCGTCTCAGGGTCCCAAGGAACATCTCTGCCAAATTACATCAAAATCGGTTCATCAATGTAGGTGTGAAAACGAGACAAACATACAGACACTGAAAATTATAGTTGCTGTAAATAGGTCGAAATGAGATACTGCAGGAGCTAGGCCATCATAAATAAAAATCAATGTAACAAAACCCAGAATCGACAACCGCTCTTCATGTTTTTAGTTTATTATACAACACTGAGTAATATTATCTACATGTTAGTAAACACGACCACTACACCCACAATCACGCAATAAAAACAAATTATTTGACAAGACATTCGTTTATTATTATGACGTTCAAGATAAAGACTTAGACAATCATCCTGCTTCGTGGTCTAGCGGTTAAGTCCGTGGATTTAGACTCGAAGGTACCGGCTTCGATTCCTGGTCGGGATACAAAAATGTTTATCAATGTAAATAAATACATTTAATTAATATTTAATTTGTGATATTTCTCGAGTTTGGTACGCTGGAGACATCGACGAGCTTGCCACTTGTCATGATTGGCCGGCAGTACAGTTGGCTAAATGTGAATCCGTTTATTTATAAGCGTGGTTTCTGACCACCGCGAAAGGGAAACGGTCGTGATGATACTTTACTACTTTCACTCTTAAGTTTGGGGCTGTATCAATAAATAAATACTATTTTAGGCTTTGGCCTGCGGTGGTTCGTCAAGCCACATACGGTACAATCAAGTTTGGGACGTATTATACGTTGAAAGAGGCCATCATGTCGCGGCGAGCGGACCGCGCCGAGCACTTACCCACTAATACAGCTTGCGCGGCCTTTGCCGGCGGCCTCTCCAGCGCCATCGCAAACCCCACTGATGTTCTGAAAGTTAGAATGCAGGTAATTATTAACTGTTTTATTCTTTGCACTTTTTTTTTTTTTTTTAAACAAGTCACACAGCGCCATCTAATTTCCGTGGTAAGCTACGAGGCTTGTGTTACGGAAACTAGATGGATGATAAACTACATATTATACTTTTTTTTTTGTAAACTGTAACCGCTCCGTGGTCTAGTGGTAACAAACGTTGCCGTGAACTCGGGAGGTCGTAGCTTCGATTCCCACCGGGGGCAAGTTGTACATTGTATAATTTGTCTCGGTCTGGGTGTTTATATGTATAATATGTATATATTTACAAAAAAAAAAAGTATAATATGTAGTTTATCAATCATCTAGTTTCCGTAACACAAGCCTCTTAGCTTACCACGGAAACTAGATGGCGCTGTGTGACCTGTCTGGAAATAAAATATATACATATTATACATATAAACACCCAGACCGAGACAAATTATACAATGTACCTACAACTTGCCCCCGGTGGGAATTGAACCCACGACCTCCCGAGTTCACGGCAACGTTTGTTACCACTAGACCACGGAGGCGGTCAATTACCTTTTGAAAGTTATGCTTGGTATTGATTCTTCCATTTATTAAACTTGTTCACGCATTGGTAAAAATCAGGAGTTACCATTTTTTTTTTTGTAGTTTACGAATATTTTTAATCTACGTCACATCTTCCTATCGAACATACCACAGTGTTTGAAGACAAAAGTTTTCTTCCAGTAATGTCGTATGGTGCAGAAACGTGGACACTGTCGGTAGGTCTGGTCCACAAGTTCAAGGTCGCTCAGCGAGCTATGGAGAGAACTATGCTCGGGATTTCTCTATAACTGCCCCCACCTAGCCAAAATGTTTAGGTTTAACACAATGATATTTCCCCGTCGTGACCACGGAATGAAGCTAATGAGAAAATCCAGCAATACAAATATAGGATATCACTTCGTGAATAACAGAGTTGTAAATATGTGGAACAAAATACCAGAAGACATATTGAAGTCCCCAACTGTAAACACTTTTAAAAACAAACTGGACAAGTGGCTAGTGACAATCGAAATAGACTATGGTGATAACTGACAATTTAATAAACTTTATACCAGTGCTTGATATAGGCATATCAGCAATGCGCTGCGAGCCTATTAATCAATAATAATAATAAGATAAAGTCAGAAACGTTGACATCCGTCAAAGAACTAAAGTTACCGATATAGCTTTCAAAATTAGCAATCTGAAGTGGCAATGGGCTGGACACATATGCCGCAGAACCGATGAACGATGGAGTAAACGGGTTCTGGAGTGGAGACCACGTACTGGAAGTCGCAGAGTGGGACGACCCCCCGCCAGATGGACAGCTGACTTGAGGAAGGTCGCTGGTGGGGGATGGATGAGGGTGGCAGATAATCGTGTGAAGTGGCGAGCCTTAGGGGAGGCCTACATCCAGCAGTGGAGAGACACAGGCTGATGATGATGAATGTAAATAAATACATTTAATTAATATTTAATTTATTTGTGACATTTCTTTCCTTTGGTACGCTGGAGACATCGACGAGCTTGCCACTTGTCATGTTTGGCCTATAGTAAAGTTGGCTAAATGTGAATCCGCTTATTTATAAGCGTGGTTTCTGACCACCCCGAAAGGGATACGGTCGTGATAATACTATTTAATCAATTTTGTTATTGATAGATTTTTTTTTTCAATATTATTTATTGTTTTTATTTAAATTATTAGGATATGTTGTTGTTTTATACTCTATGCTTTAAGAATTTAAATATTAATTAAATTTTATTTATTTAATTTAATAAATAGTATTGTGTCCCGACCAGGAATCGAACCAGTCACCTCCGAGTCTAAATCCACGGACTTAACCGCTAGACTACGGAGACAGTTAAATTCATTAATAAAATGTAGTAACCTAAATAGATTCTAAACTATAATGATTGGCCACTTTATAAAAAAGTATCATCACGCCCGTATCCCTTTCGGGGTGGTCAGAAACCACGCTTATAAATAAGCGGATTCACATTTAGCCAACTATACTATAGGCCAATCATGACAAGTGGCAAGCTCGCCGATGTCTCCAGCGTACCAAACTCAAGAAATATCACAAATAAATATTAATTAAATGTATTTATGTACATTAATAAATATTTTTGTGTCCCGACCAATATAAATATATATATATGTTTGTTTAAATAGCTTCTCTTTTCACTAGGTAGGTACGGAAAAGCGTAGTATATCTCGTTGTGTGGTGGGTATATACCGGTGCGAGGGGGTCCGTGGGTTGTGGCGTGGGACCGGGCCCACCTCCCAGCGGGCGGCGGTCATAGCGGCCGTGGAGTTGCCGGCCTACGACGCCATGAAGAGGGCGCTAACTCCGAGGATAGGAGACACTCCTCTCAACCATTTCGTGTCCAGTCTGCTGGCCAGTCTGGGCAGTGCTGTGGCTAGCACGCCACTAGATGTTATTAGGGTAAGTTCATTTAACGAATAAGGAATTATGTTAATTAAGGGTTAGTAAAGTTGTTGTTGTACGTGTGGGGACACGTAATGATATATTTTGGAAGAGTGTAGAAGAGTCTATAACATTGTTTATTAAGGGAAAACGGTCGTGATGATACTTTACTTTTTACCAAAATATTTAAAATGGCAACATTTACGCTTTTGTTTAACTTCCTTGACAAAAATGTCAACAGTCAAGTGATTATTGTTAAAATAAAAAATATTTAAAATCTGGGTTCCAAACCGACTGCCACGATATCCTACTGCACTACTACGCCCACCTCAAGCCAGAACTAATCTTAAACAATGCTCTCCTATATCTAGATTATCCAAAAATATAAAGAGATTGGTCAAGAAATATATATGTTCAACGATTCGCTTTCAAAATTTAAGTGAAATGTTAAGATACATTGATGACAATGATAAGTACAACGCCCCCTTACAGCTGCATCCAACCTTAGTTTATATAATCGATGTACTACTATATAGTGTAGCAGACTGTTCCTTGCTTTCTCGTATCCGGCTATTTTTCTGTGTCATTGTATTAATTACATTGCATATAAAAAAAAATCCCAGAAACAAGGTTCCCACGGATAATTAATAATAAACAACAACAACAACATTGTTCCTATTAATATTAATAGTAATATTCAATTAAATTAGACTAAGTACAATATTTTATTTTATGTTTTTTAGACGTGTTTCATATTTTTTTATTAAGCTTTTTGTATGTTTAAACTTGCAATTTAATTTATTTTGATTTTATTTTAATTTTAATTATCCATTATTACCTACCATTTGTATTTCCTATTGTCCCTAAATAAATAAATGATTTTTTAACTGGCAATATGTTTCAGACTCGGCTAATGAACCAAAGAAGACTTAAAGATGGATCGTCAACACATCTCTATAAAGGAACCGTGGACTGCTTCTTACAGGTATCTAGATTTTACTATCACCAGTAGTTTTGTCCAAATCACAAGCAAGGCCAATCTTGGCCAAACAGCTGGTCTAAAGAATTAGTCTGATTTACTTAAGGAACAGTTTAGATTTTATTGTCTAACATTTTTATACAGTATCAGCAACTCGCCAGTGGAACCCACTACCTCTTACCCAACTCTTTCACAAAAAGCTATATAACTTGACAGAGTCCGTATATTATTGTATGTATTATAGAGACATATATATATATATATATATATACCGCGTGTTATTATCAAAAGAGCAAATAATAATAATAAATATTTCCAGACAGGTCACACAGCGCCATCTAGTTTCCGTGGTTTATAAACTCGATCGTCTGCTCAACTTATGCATTTTTGTTTTGTAAATTAATTTACTGTGAATATTATTGGTCAAAAGTGGTGTTGTTTTGTTTAATAATGTGCTACAATGTGGATAATTATGGAAAACGATAAATTGGACTTTAAATATGGGGCACAAGTTGCAGTTTATTTTTTGCGGTTTTCTCGCACTGTCAACTCCCATATTTTACCCGACGTGTTTGGGCTATAATGCCGCGAGTGACTCCAAGAAAAGAATCACATTCCGCAGCATCTGGAATTTGATGATGACCTCATTAACTCATAAAAAAGAAAGATATATTACGTCAGACTTGGCTGTATGGGCTAGACCCTTTGCCTTCCCTATCATCTCATTCATCATCCATCAGGAGAAGAGTACAAAAAACAACAACTGTCAAATCAATTGGTCTCACTTTTACGTCGCGAAATTGTCTGTGATTCGTTTTGAAAATTGTTTTGTGTGAGTATTATTATTGTTAATAATGCCGCGACCAAGGAGATCTAATCTTTCCCAACGGAGCCGTAATGCAATTAGGTCACTGAACATTGCAAATCAATTAACTGATGTTTTACTCATGATCAGTTGTACTTGGCATGTTCACATGTCGGCAAACCATCCGCTCTATTTGTTCTGTTCTTGCGCCTAAACTAAATATGTCGTATATCACAAGACTTCAATGAAGAAAACCGATTGATATAGTTGATTGTTTTTTGTACTTGTATACAGGGTGCTCCAAAAATCAACGTCAAGCCGAAAACGGTTGATAGGCCAGGTGGTGACAGTTATCAGAAAAATAATAAAAAAAAACTAAGTACTTTTCAAATTATTGACATTAAAAAAAAACGAGAAAAATGTCACTTCTTATTTAATAAATAATCTAGCTAGTATTATACCTTTTTGGAATCCTGACTAAATACATCATCTTTTAAAGTGACTGGCCGAAATAGCATATACATTTTTTTTTTCAGTACAATCAGTTAAAGTTGGTCGATGTAATAATTTTTAGTACATGATGGGGCAAAAAAGTGATATTTTCTTTAAAATAGAGGCAATTGTGTTTTTATTTTAGACTGTAGTTTACAGAAGGGTTATTGAGGGTTACACCACACACAAAAAAAAAATGAAAAGTAAAGATTTGTAGTCACAGTACTTAAAAAATCATCACAGGGTGACAATTTTCTCAATTTTTTTTTTAATGTCAATAATTTGAAAAGTACTTAACTTAGATTTTTTTTGTTATTTTTCTGATACCTGTCACCACGTGGCCTATCAACCGTTTTCGGCTTGACGTTGATTTTTGGGACACCCTGTATAATTTTTTTGTGTTCCTATCTTAACATAATATTTATTTTATATTCATTGACATGCGGTCAGCTAGTATAACAATAAAGTTTTTAAATAAACAAAAAATATATTTCTGTCGACTTTTCCAGAGTGTCCGCAATGAAGGCATGATGTCCCTATACAAAGGGTTCATCCCCACCTGGCTGAGGATGGGACCCTGGAACATCATCTTCTTCATCACCTATGAACAACTTAAATTATTACACTGAATTCTACTCAGGTGAGTCTAACCTAGAGACACAACTGGAACTCCATTGATGGAGATTGGACTTCCAGATCATAGATAATACTTTACAGGGTGAATTTTTAAAACGGGACAGTAAGTAGTCCTATTCTATTACTTAGTCGCAAACGTTATATAATGGAATCCATTAACCACGCTATTAAAGTTGATATTCAAAAACAACATTCCTCGTTTATGGCAACAATGTTTTAGTTATAATTATTGTATTGATGTTAGGTTCGGTCCAGCCATGGTCAATGGTAATATTATTTTTTTTTTATTTATTTATTGGCTTGTATGTATTGACAATATCCAAGTGTTACGGTGCTAACCATACGGAAATAAATTATTTTGATTTGATTTGATTTGCACGACCGCTGTCAAGTTCGAGCGCTTATAGAGTTGAGAATTGAATAATATTTAGTAATTATGACGCAACCTCTGATGTTAATAACGAAATCCACTAATAACGTTTTCGACTAAGCAACAGAATTGGGCTGCAGGTACTGTAACCGTCATAATTACAAGAAAACGTTGTTAAGGGACCTTCTATAACTAAATATAAATATAAATAAATAAATATAAATATTTCCAGACAGGTCACACAGCGCCATCTAGTTTCCGTGGTAAGCTACGAGGCTTGTGTTACGGAAACTAGATGGTTGATAAACTACATATTATACTTTTTTTTGTAATATTATACATATAAACACCCAGACCGAGACAAATTATACAATGTACAACTTGCCCCCGGTGGGAATCGAACCCACGACCTCCCGAGTTCACGGCAACGTTTGTTACCACTAGACCACGGAGGCGGTCTTTTGGTAACTTTTTGAGATATTCTGAAAAGCAGTAACAGATTTTGGGATATGGGACTGCCTCCGTGGTCTAGCGGTTAAGTCCGTGGATTTAGACTCGGAGGCACCGGGTTCGATTCCTGGTCGGGACACAAAAATATTTATTAATGTAAATAAATATGTACATTTAATTAATATTTAATTTATTTGTGATATTTCTCAAGTTTGGTACGCTGGAGACATTGACGAGCTTCCCACTTGTCATGATTGGCCTATAGTAAAGCAACTAAACGAATTTGAATTTGAATTTGAAAATTTCCATTATATAACGTTTGCGCTTAAGTAACAGAATAGGGCTGCTGGTCTTGTAAGCGGGTCTTGTAATGGAGACAGGAAGGCTGGCAATTATTTCTGCCAACGTATTAGCCTCGCTATGCCAGTCTTCTTGCGACTATCTCTGATGGGGCGACTCTAGAGAACATTTATTATTTATATTTAATGTATAATTTACGACACAATGTCACTTTGAAATATGTAAAAGAAAGCATAGGGACAAAAATGGTTTGGGCATGTTGAAAGAATTAGCGAAGAAAGATTGACGAACCAGATATATAATGCGAAAGTTGTGGGTGAAAGAGGCCCTGGCAGACCGAGACTCACATATCACGATCAAATAAATAAAACACCTACTGAAGGTGCATTAAAAAGTCTTCGTAACCAAAGGGCATGTATGAAGAGGTTGATGAATGTCGAAGAAGCGAAAAAGGTATGTCGTGATCGTGACAAGTGGCGCTCAATTGTCAAGATCAAGGGATCTGGCGTGAAGATATGTATGTATGTACAATGCCACATACAACATACACAATGCCATGCTGATACCAACACCTATGTATGGAAGCGAGACGTGGATATGTCAAAATACACACGAGAGTAGAGTTCATGCAGTAGAAATGAGGTCGTTGCGTCAGATATGTGGCGTCACTTTGGCTGACCGTATATGTAATGACGAAATACGCAAAAGGGTAGGTATGAAGGATTGCATAGGGACAAAAATAAGGATGTTGAAAGGATGAGTGAAGAGAGATTGACGAACCAGATATATAATGCGAAAGTTGTGGGTAAAAGAGGCCCTGGCAGACCAAGACTTGCCTATCATGATCAAATAAATAAAACAATAGCTAAAGGTGCATTAAAAATTCATCGAAATAAAAGGGCATGTATGAAGAGGTTGATGAATGTCGAAGAAGCGAAAGAGGTATGTCGTGATCGTGACAAGTGGCGCTCAATTGTCTCGGCCTACCCCGCAAGGGATTTAGCGTAAAGATATGTATGTAACTCAAATTGCTAATATAGACCATTTATTCCAGATGAAAACCATTTAAAATTATGAGGCAAATAGCCTATTGAAAAAAAATTATAATCTTTTTTTTTTTTTTTTTACAGTGATTTGAAAACTGATGATTCCTGCACAAAGCTGTGGTAGTTAGACGCTTAATATAAGAAAGAATAGATAATTGACGAAACCCTATGACAATAGTTACCGATGATTAAATTAACACACGCTTAACATCTATAGTAAACTAACTGTTAGACCTGGCTCTTGCCCGTGTACAGGTACCGGCAGATAAAAAGAACTCTGGATAGTTGTGAGGGGAGCATTTATTTATTTATTTACTATAGGTACATAAACAGATCACAATTGATACAGTTCACATTTAACAGCAATTTCTAAAGGTCTAGATTGCAATCCAAAAGCAGTGTACACAGCATGCACATTGTGATTTAGCCATGACATGATTTGATTTTCAATTAAATTATTTCATATGTCAAATGGAAAATGATTTTAAAAATAGTTAGGAAAGAGTATGTCAAAGAAAAATAATAAAATAATATATAATGGTTAAAGTAGTAAATCAATAATAAAATAAAGAAATTAATATAATAATATTTAATTAATAAAGTAACTTATTTAAAAAAAACTAATGACACTTAATTTAAAAAAAAAAGTTAGTTAATTTTAAAATAGTCACTTAATAAAAAAAAAAGTCAGTTAATTTAAAAAAGTCACTTAATTAAAAAAAAATGACATAATTTTTAATAAGGAAATTTAATAAATAAAAAAATGTGCATCGTTACAGTAATGGACAAGAGTTTATATTTTTAAATTAATTTAAACAAATATATATATATTGGAGTTACACGAGTGTTGTCTAATCTTGGTCTTAGAGTCTTGGTATTGTTACATAACGGTGTTCTTAGATGGATATGTTGCGACGAATATAGTTATTGTGGGGCAATGCAGTGGAAATAAATAGAATATTTATTGGACTAAAACAATGCATTCGTGCTATTTGTAACACACCTATGACTTCCTGTCGTCCTTTATTTATAAAACTAAAATTACTGAATGTTCCTTCTACCTATATACTTGAATGCTGTTTATTTGTAAAAAGCCAACCGGATTTTTTTAAAACTCTTGAGGATAATTGCAATTTTAAAACGCGTTATCCTAGTAGAATAATTATTTAAGTACGCAATATAGCTGAAATTGTTATGCAATGGCAACAAAGATATTTAATAAGCTTCCAGTGACTATAAGGGAGCTGCCACTAAAACTGTTCAAATTAAGAGTCAAACAAATAAATGTTTTTATTCGACAAAAGAATACCTAGACACTAAGCTCGACAAAGTCATGTGACTAAATAAATATTTGTATGCTAGAAATAGCGAAGCATGTGATATAATTACATATAACAATTTACATGCCTGTACTGTATGATTCTAACATATTAATTATGTCATTTTAACTCAAGTAACTGACGACAGACATTAGTCCCTATCACTATGCCTATTAAGATCCTTGTTGACACTTCTAATATGCAATTAAGGAAATAAAAATAATTTATTTATTTTATTTTGGAAACAAATAGTCACATATAGTAAATATACATGAAACAAATTAAACCAAAAGAGTTCCAATAATTAACAATTCACTTCATATATTTTATTATTTAAGGAATCTCCAAATTTCAAATTACTTAGATAATAAGTTTTTTTTTTGAGTGAGATTAATCTAATTACAATAATGCATTTATAAAATGTTTTTAGTTTTAATTTAGTTAACTCTTTTAATGGTCAAGCGAGTGTTTATTCAGGAGAAATGGGAATATACGGTACGAAGACATTATGAAAGTTTATGTCAGAACAGCGCTCAAGGGGAAACAGCGCGGCGGAGAAGGGGAATAGGGGCGGATAGGCGCGCGCGTATAGGCGCTGCCTCTCTCGCTCTCTCCCGCTTCTTTCTCTTTCTTTCTTTACGCGTCTACAACTATGCGTACGCGCATTCATTCAATCTCCATATCCCTATCAACTACGAAATCAATAACCTGCAAGTTTATTTCTCACTTTTTGTGGTGCCGAAAGGGTTTATCATTCAATGAATCGATAGAATACTCGCTTGACCGCGAAGAAGATTGGACTATAGCGTAATTTTGTAAATATCTCGAATATAATATATAGGTTGTTGTAAAGAAAATATATGATTATCTATAAGGTTGATTATCTTTTGACATGTTTAACATATGCCTATGAGGCACGTCATTGGCTAAAATAACCAAAGTTACAAGCTAACCACCACGTGGCGTATTGTATACGTTGATTATAGATTAGTTTAATTATCCTTTCTGCAACTGGCCGTTAGTATCAACATCACGGGTTGTCATCACGCTTTAAAGATTCAGAAAGCGGATTCACATTCAGCCATCTTAACTCTAGTTAGTCGATTTATCTAACATACCAAACTTGAGAAATATCACAAATAAATTATTGTGTTTTGACCAGGAATCGAAGATGGGAACTCCGTGTGTAAATGCTAGGAGTTCCGGTGAGTTTTAGTGGCATAGTTTCAACCCAAAGTTAAATGAATTGTGGAGTCAAATGTCAATAATGTGATTCCGCTGTCTTGACACACATGATGAAGCCAGATGTTGAAATAATAAAAACAAATTTAATGTTTACTTTCGTTTTATTTTCCTTTTTTCAGTCAGATTAATATATTTTTTTTCCTTCGGAGATTTGCGAACTATATAGAAGTGCACGAGGAATATCCGGCTCGAAGGACCACAATGTTGTGTGTGGCCTATCAATAAATGTCAAGTGGCTTTTATAGATTGTGGTTACAAAGAGATCGAATTATATGCAACAATTAATAATATATATATAAAATAAAATCTCGGATGGTATATTATATCATGGAGTGAGAGAAGATGGGATGCCACCTGTGATGTGTGTGTGTGGATACCTTTGCCGCTAACCACATTTCCTCTACATCAACAAAAGGCTGCTCATACAGCCGAATCTAAAAAAGCACATAAAATATACAAAGTTATAACTTTGTGGCATTTGGGGTTAATACCATCAAGGCATAACCCACAAATTCGTAAAAAACCTGAGTAAACGAATTTATCAAGAGTATGGCGACCCAAAATGCCATAACTACATAAAACCTTATTATTCAAGGGTATTATTAAGGTGGTAAGCCATTAGTTTATTTTGTAGAACAGTTTTAATTTTTAATTTAGTTTTATTAATAATTAGTTTTTAATATTGTATCTTCCAATAAAATAAATAAAAACGTAGTAATAATTAAATAAAACAACTAGATAGGTATTTAAAAGTAATAATAGTTCAAAATAAAAAAATAATACTAGGTGGAATTTATTATGAAGCTAATATTTTTAAATTAGAATAAAAATAAAGAATACGTATTTTTTTATTTGTATTATTCAATAATAAATTCTTAAGTTACGGTGCAGAGAAGTTGTCCTAAAAATATCGACACTCATACTGACCCTAATCAAGTAGGTAGCGAGAGGTCGACGATCGCGCAAACGTTGACTTACGTAATTCTTTCTCTGTCTCTTTCGTCTCTCGGCTGTGGGTGAGATCAATTACCACTAACACTGTTAAAATACACTGGAAATACTTATTATTGCAAGGAAACCATTCGTGTTTTATTGTTGACTTTTTATTTGTTGATAAAGTGACAAGTAAAAATTGGCTTCGTATTAAACAAATCAAGTTCCGAACAGTTACAATTAAAAAATTTTAGTTACAATTAATTATTTATTTAGTCATTACCCGTGCCTCCGTGGATTTAGACTCGGATATACCGGGTTCGATTCCTGGTCGGGTACTCAATAATTTATTTAATTTGTGATATTTCTCGAGTTTGATACGCTAGACACATCGACGAGCTTGCCACTTGTTATGATGGGCCTATAGTAAAGTTGGCTAAATGTGAATCCACTTCTTAAGAGCGTGGTTTCTTGACCACCCCGAACGGGATACGGTCGTGATGACGGACGGTAAATATAACGACTCGACGTAATTACAATTTATTGAAAACAAAAACCTTAATCCCAAAAAAATAAAAAAAAACACCAAAATTAGGAAAAAAAATATTAGAAAAGAATAATAGAAGATCAAGACTAGGGTAAGTCTTGGTATTGGTCTTGCAACCATATCAGTGCTTTTTTGCAAGACCAAGATTGGACAACACTATCGTTGAGACTTGCTCGATGAGCATGTACGTACGTGTGTACTCACCATTTGGTTCTTTTGGCTGTGTGATATCCTTTAAAATGTTTTGCATTCTGAAAAAAAAAATTCATTGTGACATAAAAATGACAATCTCAGACAGAAGATAAGTTGGAAATAATTTTAGAAGTGAATGTATTTAGTGATTAGGCATAATGAGTGACGTGGAGTGTGGGTCAGGCCTGGACGTACTGACGGCCGTGCGGGGGGCCTACGAAGACCGGCTGGACCTCATCGAGAGGATGGGCGGACGGAATAAGCAAAAGGTAAGTTTCGGAGACAGCTTGAATATCTGGAAAATATCATACGCAATGAATAGCAATGCTCACTGCAGTTACTTAAAATCATATACAAGGCTCCAGAAGACCAGCTACGAGTCCTGGCTTAAGAACCCGATCCTTGTTTCGGACAGGCAGCCTACAAGATTAAAATCACTATCATAGCCAAACACGATTCTTTAGAACGTCATTGAGAGCGTCACCAAAACAGCGTCTACAAAGCTCGGAATACTGACAAGGTGAAGCGGTTATTATTCCCGCCTTCAATCAGACTGTTACTGTACAAAGCATACATCAGGTCATACGTGGAATACTGTTCTCACCTTTGGGATGGTTCCGCCAAGTACCTCGCAGATGCTCTCAATATCATAGAGAGGCGAGCTGTTTGAATTGCGAACGATGCCACTATATCTGAAACTTTCAAATCCCTGCCGAGATATATATGGTTTCTCTGAGCGTGTTCTACAGGCTATACTATGGTGAGTGCTCTAAAGAGAGAGAGAATATGCACCACCCCGACGCGTACGTATAAATGTGGGGTCTCATGCATATGTCGTACGTAAGATGTGGACTGCTCTTCCAGTATTTCCACTTTCGTATAACCTGGAGCAGTCAAAAGTAATTGATGTATTTTTATTCTCAAGCTCATCTTGTCTACTCTCCGATCTTGGGTATCAGACCTCATGGCTCAGAACTCTCTGCTGGCTCGAACTGTAGAGAAACTGGAGCTGGAGGCCACTTCCAGAGTGCAGCTGGAGACACGACGGAACCAGGAGGTCAGTATTTATCACCTAAATATTATAGTAGATATTCCGATGTTATTCTCTCGTCGCCGCGTCGTCTTCCTGGTCCTGGGTATTAGACCCATTATATTATCGGCAATTAAATCAAATCATTTATTTCCTTTGGGTTAACACTTTAATATTGTCAATACGTTTTTTTCCTATTGTACCTACAATTATTTAGGCAAAATAACTTAACAAAACAGCAGCTCTATTCTTTTACTTAAGCGCAAACGTTAACTATATACTCGTATACATCACGCTATTAAAGTTAATATTTTCACGGCCGCTGTCAAGGTCGAGCGCTTATTCATTAAGAATTGAATAATATTTTGTAATTATGACGCAACATCTGACGTAAATAACTATATCCACTAATAACGTTTGCGCTTAAGTAATATAGTATATACTATATTTTTTTTACTAAAAATACTGTTGCCATAAACAAGTATATATATTCGAGTATATAGTTACAAACTGGGTGTAAAGAGGCCGTCTCAGCTTATACTTAGTCTAAAATATTTAGCCATTATCCATTTTACATTATTTAAATCGTGATGCTGCGTGCGTTTGAGTATTAGATTACTTGTTTTTAAAAGTGTAGTGAGAACTGATTTTGAAGAGTCCTGTCCCCGTCGCAAGCTGGCCAGGAAGAGCTCTGGCGTAAATTCAAGCTATATATTTGGACACGTGTGAGTAGACAGCCAGATGGACGACTGACCTGGACCTCGATTCTGCTAATGTTAAAAGATTGACACTCAATTTACCATCGAATTACCATTCTATCACGACTATACCTACTAATTTGACTATTAATTTTTATTTAACTAATTATTATTTGTAAACAGTAATATTTTTAATTGTAATTTATAACCTAGAATAATAGGCTAACTCCTATAACACAAGTAGCTTGGCGTGGAGTAAGATTTCTTAAAAAAAAAACGACATTGAGTTGGAAAGAAAAAAAATATTTGCCTTAGAATTTTGGGTCATGCAGCTCAATCCAAGTCCCACTATCCATTAGGTGTTCCGCTATTGCTGACATGTTTATTTGCCACTTTTTACTATAAATAAATAAATATTTCCAGACAGGTCACACAGCGCCATCTAATTTCCGTGATAAGTTACGAGGCTTGTGTTACGGAAACTAGATGGTTGATAAACTAAATATTATACTTTTTTTTTTTGTAAATATATACATATAAACACCCAGACCGAGACAAATTATACAATGTACAACTTGCCCCCGGTGGGAATCGAACCCACGACCTCCCGAGTTCACGGCAACGTTTGTTACCAAGACTTCTGCTATATGTTTCTTGACCCTCTTGGCTATCGTGCGCTTAGTTTGGCCAATATATGAACTCCCACGGCTGCAGTCCACTTTATATAGGCCTGGCGTTTGGAAAGGAATGACATCTTTTGGGGTGCGCTACTACGTGTTTCGCTAGTTTGGATAACGGAATGTACACAGCATCGATGGATAACTTTTTGAAAGCTGTTCCAATTTTATCCGTGATTCCTTTCACGATTGACCTGTGGATATCTCTCCTTGTTTTTCTGTCGCGGCAACCTCGCAATATGTCTCTAAGGTAAATCGCGTAAAGACCCGTTAAAATTATAAAAACTATTATGAAGTAGGTATGTCTATTATTGAGTATGTCTTAAATAGTTTATACATTGGTATTCTATTTAAACATAACACAATCGTATTTCTTTGAAGTTTAACGTAAAATTAATAGTAGAATATCATAAATTTAACTATTGGAATGCCATTAACGCGCCATGTACCTAAATGTACCTAAACCGTCTGTCGGGTTCTTAGCTGAAGTCAACAGTGCCTAGCTGAATAGTCTGTTCAAGGTAGACGTATTCCTGTACAACTTCGAGAGTGGAATTTCCCACACAGACTGGCCTTGACATGGTCATTATTAATTACGTAGGTACATTTATTTTGAACTTGGCTCTGATAAAATACCAAATTGGTTGATTGGTCGTTCAGTGAAAAGTCACTGGCACACTATTCCGACACGACTCCATTGAGACGCGATTGAATCATTGCGTAAGTAGAATTGAACCACTGAGGGCTGGGTGAGGATGGCAGAATATCGTGTGAAGGTCCTATATCCAGTAGTGGACACAAACTGATGATGATAAGATATTGCTGCGAACAGATGTCAAGAAATCAGTCCGAGATGAAATCTCTTCGGTGCGAGCTGGCCAAAAAGAGCTCTGACCTCAAGAATCTGATCAAGCTGCTGAGGATCCTTAGAGAAAAGGAGGACATCTCGTTCACGGACCTGCACTTCTATTACGTCACCAATTCAGACATCTATGGGCACGAGTGAGTGGACAATTTATTGTAGTTTGATGACTATGATCTGCTAAGCTGCTAGAGTCTGGCTAATGAAAGTAGATAACGAAAAAGCGCGGAAAATTAAAAAAATATTAGTTCAGTATCCCTCAAAATTTCCTATCAAACAATTGATCATCTTAGTCGCGTTATTACAATTGTAATAATCTATACAAAGAATCATACTAACTGAAGAAATTCAACACCACACGTTAACAATCTTGTTTTGGTTGAATTCAACTTATTTTTCTCCTTTGTTTTAGGTATTACTATGTAGATTGTACTGTGATCGGTATACACCTGCTATTATTATTTATTTTTCTTCTTATTTATGTAATTACGAGATCACCACATGTCTGGCAGTGCCGAGTGTGGAGATCACTGTAATATGTTTCGCTTGTAAATTAGTTTTTTTTTGTCAATAAATATATTTTTCTTATTTCTTTTCTTTATATACGTATATACACAATAATACGCGAACTACAATATACTTACTAGAACGAATAATTAAAAATATAATTAATTAATTAATTTGGACATCATGTAAAACAATATCTTTCAGACTCCTCTTTTAATAGTTTTTTTTTGATGAGGTATTGCAACAAAACACATCAAAGCAAATGTTTGGCAACGGCCATATTAAAAAAAATAAACTGTCACAATAGTGTTGCCATTTGAAAGTGTCCAAATAATTCGGTCATCGACTTTTATTAGCCAGACTATAGTACACACAAATTAGCTTTAAGGCATTTTTTTATTTGTAATATTGTACGTATTATCATTACGACCGTACCTATCGCGCGGTTTCTTATTTAGCAAACTTTACTATAGGTCGATCATGAAAAATGGCAAGCTCGTCGATGTCTTAAGCGTGCCATACTCATATCACGACCGTTCCTCTCGCTTGCGGGGTGGTCAGACACGCTAGTGCAAGTAAAGAATCCGATTCACATTTTGCCAACTTTAGTATAGGTCTATCATGACAAGTGGCAATTCTCAAGCGTACCATACTTGCGTCTAAATCCAAAAAGTGCGGCCAGCGTTCTTGCCACCATGCTGCGCGGAGATGATTTATATTTAAATTAGGTTTTTTGTTTTAGTTTATTTTTTATGTATAGTAATAATTTAGTTTTTAGCTTTATTTAATTTTGAATATTACAAACTATTGAATTAAAATATTTATTGTGTTAATTATGTAGGTACGATTAATAAGTGTGTCAGAGCGTGGCGAGTGTAGGCTAAATTCTCCAAAAAAATCAGGAACGCCCGTCTCCAAATTTCATCTACAAAGTGACTTTGTATGGTCTAACGTTATACTAAATGTGATTGTATTTAAATTGGCAATTTTTTAAGTATTAGTTTGTATGAGGAAGCCATTTTTTTTATCATTTCCGACATATGGTTTCTTAGTTTTTTTTTATACTAGCATGACGTACCTTGCGACCACCTGATGGTGACTGGCGCGCGAGGTCCATGAATGTTAAGAACTGGAATCAGACACTCATGACTGACATCAGTCCTTAACACTATTCCGGCTTGACTGGCCATAACAGCAATTCGAGCCTAATCCCGCAACGTGTGGATACACCCTACAGGGTTTATTCGGCATGAACGATTGATCCTTCCCCGCCCCGGCAAACTGGGCAAATAACCACCATCAGTCCGCCTACCACCTATTTGTTGTTCTCGTTGAAAGTATGTGCCATTTGCAATGTATATACAGCTAGGATTGAATCAATTGAACGCCGTTTCATGCGTCATCTTTCCTTTAGATGCAAAACGTTTGATCGTCAGTAGATGTAGAAGACATCACATACTCCCCTTGGAGCTACGTAGAAGCATAGCGGATATTACTTACCTCTTTAAAATTGCACAATCGAAAATAGATTCCAGTGAACTGCTAGGATTACTCAGATTTGGTATATCTAGCCGGTCTCAAAGGGTCTATAGACCTTTGGTAGTGCCATATGCCCGCACCCACTACCGTCAAAACTCATTTTTAACGAGAGCATCAAGAGAACTCAACAGCCTAGCATGTCATGGATATTGACATGTTCTGTACATGGTCTAAATTAGTTGTCTAAAGCATTTTTTACAGTATAACACACAATATTTGATTTATAGATTTAGTTGCCTAATTATTTTTATTTTTCTAAATTCATCATCAGCCTGTGTCTCTCCACTGCTGGATATAGGCCTCCCCCAAGACTCGCCACTGCACGCGGTCTTTTGCAATCCTCATCCAACCCCCACCAGCGACCCTACTTAAGTCATCCGTCCATCTGGCGGGGGGTCGTCCCACTCTGCGTCGTCCCGTACGTGGTCTCCACTCCAGAACCCGTTTGCCCCATCGGTCGTCGGTTCTGCGGCAGATGTGTCCGGCCCATTGCCACTTCAGCTTGCTAATTTTGAATGCTATGTCAGCAACTTTGGTTCTCTGACGAATTTCAACGTTTCGAATTCTATCCATCAGAGAAATACCAAGCATAGCTCTCTCCATAGCTCGCTGAGCGACCTTGAATTTGTGAACCAGACCCACTGTCAGTGTCCACGTCTCTGCTCCGTACGACATTACAGGGAGGACGCACTGGTTGAAGACTTTTGTCTTCAAACACTGTGGTATGGATGATGAGAAGATATGTCGAAGTTTACCGAATGCCGCCCATCCTAGCTGAATGCGTCTGTCGGCTTCTTTGCTGAAGTTAGCAGCGCCTAGCTGAATAGTCTGTCCAAGGTAGACGTATTCCTGCACAACTTCGAGAGTAGCATTTCCCACACAGATTGGCCTCGGCTTGACATGGTCATTGAACATAACCTTAGTCTTATCCAGGTTCATTCCGAGGCCAACCTGCTGCTTTTCTAAATTATTGTGGTTTATTTTATATGTTTATTTTTTAGTTGTATAAGATATTTGTGGAAACTTGTAATTGGCATCTAGTTTTTTATATTATTAATCATTTGTTAGAAGCTGTAAGTTTTCCTTGAAGATAAATAAATAAAATAAATAAATGTCAAATGCCAATTTTGATTTTAAAGGAGAACTAATATTGTAAGCTTGCCATGGTGATATTTATATAAAAATTACACGGCTTGAAACAAGAATTACTAAAGAACTGTTTCTATTAGTAGAATAACATCATTAGTCCAACGTAAGACCATACAAAGCCACAAGGTATTTTTCTGAATAAATATAGGAAACCCAACGTATAACGTTCAAATACCTAATTAAAAAACGTTCCACCCTAGGCCCAAGTTGAAACTGCTAACAGATGTAAACTGTTGACCCAGATGCACATTCTTACCAAGTCCAGGTGTTAACGTTTGCGGATACTTAAAACATTTAAATGTTACAGATTTCAGAAAAAAATGGACGAAGGTGATGCAGTTAATGTCTAAAATAATTAGATAAACATTGAGAAAGTAAAATAAAGATTTACAGTAAAACTAAATAATGTAAAATTTTACAGTAGTAAGTCCAAATTATAATAAATTATTTGTATTATTTTCATAGCTTGTTTTATTGTAGATTTGAGCTCCAAGACGGAATCATACAGTATTTGGTTGGGTTGGGAGAGGAGCAGAATGGTGTAAACCAGCTTTCCAGAGACATCATTCTTCTCCTTTCTCTTTCTTCTGGACCCGGCACCCGCACGGTGAAACAATGCTAAGAAATGTGTATCCTTCCTCTGTAGTTATTTTAGTTTTGTCCTTTAAAAGAACAGCGATTTTTAAAATCTTAAGAAAATTAATTTTGAGATATATTAATAGAATGGTGGCTCATCGGCGTCTTGTCTCCCTTGTAAACCAGCCTATTGTCGGTCGTAAGACACACCATCCCAGAGACACAATTCTTCTCGAGAATGCTCACAAATAAATTATTATTTAAATTAATAAATATTATTGTGTCCCGACCAGGAATCGAACCGGTACCGGGTCTAAACTACGGGTCTACTCAAAGTCTAAATCCACGGACTTAACCGCTAGACCACGGTCGTAGCTAGAGACATCGACGAGTTTGCCACGTGTCAGATTGGCCTATAGTAAAGTTGGCTAAATGTGAATCCGTTTCTTTATAAGCGTGGTTTCTGACTACCCCGGAAGGGAAAACGGTCATGATGATACTGATACCATTCTTCTCATCTCTTACCTCTCACAATAGACCCGGCACCCGCACGGTGAATCCATGGAATGCTTAGAAAACTGTTTTCTCTCATATGTTTGTTTAAGTAAAATCGTTATAAATGTTTTTACAATCCCTGTCTAAAATTAGGTATATGAAAGTTAAAAAATGTCCCAATCGTCCATAATTTTATTAGATTCCCGCAGCTCTATTATGTTATTTAAGCTCAAACGTTATATAATGGAATCCATTAACTATATATATAACACGCTATTAAAGTTGATATTTGCACGGCCGCAATCAAGGTCGAGCGCTTACAGAGTTGAGAATTGAGTCATATTTTGTAATTATGACGCAATCTCTGACGTAAATACTCCACTAATAACGTTTGCCACTAAGTAACATAATTGTAAAGTTAATAAAGTACATGTCTTTGGACTTAAGAAATCTTTAAAAATATTGAATTATAAAAGCATTAATAATAATTAAAATGCTTTATTAACTAAAATAACTTAAAATTAATGTGCACAGGCGAGCTTTATGCCGTAAGGCATTATCCACCAGCTAACCTTTGGGAGTTTTAAAACGTGTAACAGGCAGAGTGCCAAGTAAATATTAAATAAACAATACATACTAATACTACATATACAATACATGTTATACATATCTATAATACAATACATATAATTAAATATATACAGGATTCATACATACATATCTTCACGCCAGATCCCTTGCGGGGTAGGCAGAGACAATTGAGCGCCATTTGACACGATCACGACATACCTCTTTCGCTTCGTCGACATTCATTAACCTCTTCATACATGCCCTTTGGTTACGAAGACTTTTTAATGCACCTTCAGTCAGTGTTTTATTTATTTGATCGTGATATGTGAGTCTCGGTCTGCCAGGGCCTCTTTCACCCACAACTTTCGCATTATATATCTGGTTCGTCAATCTTTCATCGCTCATCCTTTCAACATGCCCGAACCATCGTAGCATGCCTTTCCTTATTTTTGTCCCTGTACAGGATTCATGAAATAAATAAATAAAATACACATACTAAAGATATTAGAGTGAAAGTTGCAACGAGAATAAAAACAATCACCAAATATAAACATTCTTAATTAATAATCTATGCATTCTGTCTCGCTCGCGTTCCATTGTGACGAACTCTATCTCATTCGTTAACGTCATTGGTTCATGAAACTTTGGGTTGTGACATTCCACGTAATGGGGTGTATCAGGCAAAGCTTTTTGTAGATGTCGCTAGCGGCAATGGTACCTTGTTTACACCTCGCATCATTTTTTAAATGTTTTTGTAGTTTTTTTTATTTTTATAACAGAAAAATGAATTTTAACTTAACCTTATCCACCTTTAAAGACGAATTAAGAAAGCGAACACCGCCGTTAAAAAGAAAAAATATTGAATTAATAGAACGGCAATTTTGAGTTCATCATATCTTTGATTTCTCTTGGAAATCTCGATTTGTACTCTTAAAAACTGCTCACTCCGGCATAATATCCAGAAAATAATAAATTTCGTAATAAAAATACGTATTTTCTATGAAACTGATAGTTATATTAGGTACCATCTATCATGCGCCATCTATCGTGATAAAAAGTTAGTTATACACCCCATTGTCTATCGGTTCCGCATTTTGTATTTGTAGTGCGTTCAAACGGAACAAGGTTAAACGGTTTTTCTTCGCCTTCACTCTTATGTTTACACTTATGGTTTATAAAGCACAAATAATGGAATGGTTCAAGAACCTTACAGATGCTCTCAATGTCATGTAGAGGCGATTTTGATAGTGGACGACACTACAATGTCTAAAACTCTCGAATCGCTTCAGCCTTGCCGAGATGTGGCCTGCCTGAGCGTGTTCTACAAGTTGTATTCTGAAGAGTCCTATAAACCTAATTACTTCCTTTTCCTCCTGCAATCGAGCCACACGCCCAAAATAAACACCGTAGCCTCAGTTTAAGGACTCTTACATCTGTTGTACGATAAAGATATGAAATATTCTTCCAGCCTCTGTGTTTGCAATATCCTATAATCTGGAGTTCTTCAAGCGAAGTGTGAAAAAGCATCTAGTCAAGCCGGCATAATGTTAGGGGCTAATGTCAGTCATGGACCTTGCGCTTACCATCTGGCACTAGAAAATATAAAACGACCAATGTTCTCTCGTATTTTATAAAATCTGTAGATCACACGTACCTATTACTTTTTATGGTTGTTAGGGGTATTTTTTAACTTTACAAATTTTATTTTTATCTGCTGCTACGAAGTTATATTTTTATTTCACATTGGCAACACAACGCATAGGCCACCAGCACTGTAGTAGTTCTTCTTCGCCATTGACGGAACGCATCAGGGTTAACCCTATTTAGCGGGCATTAATCTCGTTTTACCCCGGATTGATACAGGGAATGGGCCACTGTAGGGTATGTGGCACCTGGGAGGAGTTTACTCTTTGAAGGGTGTATCACGCTGCGTTGGGAGAAGGGTAGTTATGCCGACGACTGCAGGTTACGCCTCAGGATCTCCCGGTGCAGGCGGCGTCCATTCGGTTGCCGTGCGTGAAGATGACATGCGATGCCCCGAAGATGGTCGAAGCTGCGGTCAGCTCGATCGAATATGAACTTCGAGAGCCCGGTCACGAAAAGTACGGTATTACGCACGAACGAGATATTCTGTTGCAGCCGCTATGGATGGCGCCACCAGGTGTAGCACCAGCATTGTGTGTCGCGTCCAACTAGTTCAGTTAAAAACCTGTTTTCGATATTGCATATTGTGCGGACGGCCTAACTAGTATTCTTTCGCGTTGTCAAATGGGAAGAGCCAAAAGCAAGTACTTATAGTAGAGAATTTTACTGACAACTTATTTTTTTTTGTACTACCACAACATGTGAACTTGCACACACCTGATGGTAAGTGGCGCGCGAGGTCCATAAATATTAGCAACTGGAGTCATGACTGACATCAGTCCCTAACACTTTGCCGGTTTGACTGGGCATGACAGCAATTCGAGCCTGATCTCGAAACGTGTGGATTACTGGGTTTATCGGCAAAAACGATGGATACTTCACCGCCCCAGCAGATTGGGCAATTTACCACCACGAGCCTATCTCCTTTTTTGTTGTACTCGTTGAAAGTATGTATATGCAATGATGTCAAATGCCAATCTTTACGAACTAATATTGTAAGCTTGCCATTGTGATATTTATATAAAAATCTTGAAACAAGACTAAACTTAAATACAGTAATTGTGTTTTATATAACTTGAAATTAATCACTGAAAACTGACACGTGGGTCTCTGATTTCATGTTTCAGAATGGAGTCTCAGAGCAGACGGATGAGCTTGGAATATCTATACAAGATTCACAGAAAGAAAACTTGGTTAAAGAAAGGTGATATTTTAAATTACCTAATCCATTAGAGAAACATTATATATAGTTAAAGCAATAGTGCGTAATTTTAGGCTTGAACAAGCATTCATTAAGTCCAGGATTATACAAATATATCAATTTTTACTTTTTAGTAATTTTAACAACAATTTTCAAGTTTCACGCAATCTTTTTTCATGCTTATGTCGAGTCAGTCTGCGGTGTCTGCCACTATTTATGTCGAGTCAGTCTGCGGTGTCTGCCACTATTTATGTCGAGTCAGTCTGCGGTGTCTGCCACTATTTATGTCGAGTCAGTCTGCGGTGTCTGCCACTATTTATGTCGAGTCAGTCTGCGGTGTCTGCCACTATTTATCCATAAACGTGAAATACCATTGTGCTTAGCTTAAGGCTGAAGAAGCGTCGCGTGGGTCAATCAGCTATTAAAAATAACCCTCAGTATCAAAGTATCTATTATCTGTATTTTAGGTAACTTAAAAATTAAAGTATCGTCTTGACGATATATATATATTTATCAGAAACCATGTATATTTAAATAAGCGAATTTTAAATTTAACGAACTTTACTATAGGCCTATCATTACAAGTGTCAAGTCCAATGTTTGATGTTTTAGCGTACCAAACTCGAGAAATATCATAAATAGGATAGGATATGTTTTATATCCGGTAATACTGCTTGGTTTACCGCAAGCTATTTTATTTACTTTTTTTATTATTTTCTTAATTGTGTAATACTAATACTTAGAAACTAAACTTATTTATATTGTCAATAGCCATATTTTATTATATCATCCTAGCATAGTGAAAATAAATTTAGATGTAAGGTCGATTTAAGGGATCCTTTAGCGTAGGTGATTCCTATATAAAGGACTGTTTAGGGATCAATGGTGAAAACGGGCATAAATCCACGAACTTAACCACTAGAACACGTAGACAATTAATATAAGTAATATCAAAGCGAAATATCTGCCTAAATAAGTTAGTTTGTTTATCAGATACGCAACAAATGTCGACGTAGTTCCTGTGAAATCCAGCTCCAGTTGTCAAGAAACAAAGGTATAGTTATCGATAGTTAAAAAAAGAGCTGACCGGAAATTGCGCAGAAACCGAATATTGGTTCGTGATGATAGTGACAATAGCAAACGGGAGAGGATACCCCCTTGAGGGACGCCCGTGTCCAACTCACACCAATCCGATGACACCCAATCAACACGTACCTGCTGCTGGCGACCATGGTGATATTGTAACAACCATATTAGTGCCACTGATAAGATACTCAGACGACACAATGTAGCGATTAACACACGGGATCTACTCTGTCGAAGGCATTTATAAAGTACAGGTACCGTGATTGTAATACCCTCCATACCATTTCACTTCAGTTACTTCAAGCTCAAGTTGTGCTATGACCAGGGCAGAAACAAGATTGGTAAGGGTTTAGGAGATCACTTTCACCCGGGAATAGGGCCAACTGTTGGTGTTTAATGGATTTGAGGACCTTGGATAGGTAAGGTAATAACATATTTTAGGGTGTAACATGATAAAAACTTTAACGCAATTGGGAAGGAAAATGTGAGTAACAACAGGTAAGAGAAGGTCAATAATTGGAATTGTTATACAACTAGGCTAAATATGTAAACAAAAACAAAGCAATAGACTAGAAGCAATTTGAATTATACCAGAATATTTTTCAATACTCTTTATTGTGTGCTCGTGTTTAGTGATTTATATAGAAAAGACAGGAAAAAAGGTCTACTTGCTTGTTGCATTTGATGAAATCTGGATTGTTGTTACCAATTTTATCGTTAACAGGGCACTTTACTTGAGCTAATTACGTGCTTTGTAATGCAAACGTTAAAAGATCGTTATCTTATTCATGCTTTGAGAAACTGGGGTTAGTATTTGTAACTTTAAATAGTTTAAACTAATTATTTTATACCTAATTTAAACAACAACCGAATTTGGCGAATCGTATACGTAACGACGAAATAAGTAAAATAGTGGGTATAAAAAAAAACACAGGGACAAAAATAAGAAAAGATATGCCCCGATGGTTCGGGCATGTTGAAAGGATGAGTGACGAAAGATATAGAAATATGAAATGCGAAAGATGTGGGTAAAAAAGGCCCAGACAGAGCAACACAAAATTTCACGATCAAATAAATAAAATACAAGTAAAGAATCTACGAAACAAAAGGGCATGTAAGCGAACTTTTTTTTGTTATGGGTACTAGCACGACATGTTGTTCCCACCTGATGGTAAGTGGCGCGCAAGGTCCATGAATGTTGGTAACTGGAAACGTGTGGTTACACTTTACTGGGCAAATTACCACCATCAGTCCGCTTATTACCTATTAAATGTATTGACCGTGACAAATAGCGCTCAATTGTCTTTGCGGAGCTGGTGTGAAGGTGTACTTAATAATGATTGATATACAGAATTCATAAATTTAAAAAATCGTGATATATAGCTATATGATGATAACACGATCGGTAAATACCGCGGTATTTAGTAAATATTGATGGCCCACAGTATTTACTGAACGTGTATTCTTCTCCTTAGTCTCGAAGGTCGTGTATACAAATGGCAGTTGAAAACAACGTGGAGCTGATCGAAAAAGTGCAGGAGTTGCATGCCGTGAGTTCAGCGCTGTTGCATGAGTGCAGGACTTCTGATGTGAAGGATAAGATCATCTGGGAAATGAGGAAGAAGCTCATCGCAAACAAGGAGGACATGAAGGTTAGATTTCATCTGTTGCTAAATATAGACTTTTATAAAATAATATTATGTATGCTCAGCGAGCTATGGAGAGAGCTATGCTTGGTATTTCTCTGATGGATAGAATTCGAAACGTTGAAATTCGTCGGAGAACCAAAGTTACTGACATAGCATTCAAAATTAGCAAGCTGAAGTGGCAATGGGCCGAACACATCTGCCGCAGAACCGACGACCGATGGGGCAAACGGGTTCTGGAGTGGAGACCACGTACGGGACGACGCTGAGTGGGACGACCCCCCGCCAGATGGAGGGATGACCTAAGGAGGGTCGCTGGTGGGGGTTGGATGAGGGTTGCAAAAGACCGCGTGCAATGGAGAGCCTTGGGGGAGGCCTATATCCAGCAGTGGAGAGACACTGGCTGATGATGATGATGATATTTAAGCTATAGTTATTGCGACGCCCACACAGCATATTGTATTTTTTGTAATATATGAAATAATTATTGTGCTAGAAGTTCTGGCCGCATTCCTCGTCACGTGGGTCTCAACTACATCATCCGAAGGGCTCTTGTCACTGCTGGTGACCCGCAACCTAGAACCCTCTGAAATCGTGCGGAGCGATGGCAAGAGACCCGACGGAACGACTGTTGGGCCGTGGAAACTTGTCAGGTCTCTGGTGTGGGATGCGACGCGTGTAGACACATTAGCTCCATCTCACATCCTGGCGACTTCGTCAGGCGCGGGAAGTGCGGCGGTATCTGCTGAGAACCTCAATTTGCGCAAATACGTTACGTTTGAGCCGTTTGGGGTCGAGACGCTGGGCTCATGGGGACCCTCAGCCAAATGCCTGTCTAAGGAGTTGTCATAGCGGCTGACTGAAAGTTCTGGAGACAGGAAGAATGGCAATTATTTCTGCTTCGTTATACAAAGCTGCCAGTCTCGTTTGGACTATCTCGAATGGGACTTCTGTAGAGGACATTTTTTATTTATAGTTTAGCTTGTATTTAATTTATTTTTATTCTTTAAGTAGCTTTTAATTTATTTGAATTGGACTGTTTGAGGTCACTCCATGGAACACAGTGAGACAGATTTCTTGAATTAATTAGGATATTAATTTACCTTTTTGTTAGCAGAAAAATCGTTTGAATCTAAGCAGTGATCATGTCCCCAACAAAGACGGCAGACGGGATGGTCGGTCTCCAGCGCTGGAGGGGGCTGGAGATGACAGGACATGATGCTGAGGAAACGAAGATAAAGGATATTTACATAGTTATAAATTAAATTATGTTATAATAATATTTTTTTATTATATGACTGCTTCCGTGATCTAGCGGTTAAGTCCGTGGATTTAGACCTGGAGGTAGCGGGTTCGATTCCTGGTCGGCACAAAATAATATTTATTAATTTAAATATATAAATATTTAATTTATTTGTGATATTTCTCGAGTTTGGTACGCTAAAGACATCGACGAGCTTGCCTCTTGTTATGATGAGCCTATAGTAAATGTAAATCCGCATCATTATCCGCAAAAAAAGAGCGTGGTTTTTGACCACCCTGAAAGGGATACGTTCGTGATAATACTTTAATCCACTATTTTCTATGAAATCAATATATTATTTTTTTTGGTTCTCTTCTCCCGATGAATGACATGATAGGGAAGGCAAAGGGTCTAGCCCATACAGCCAAGTCTGACGTAATATATCTTTCTTTTTCATGAGTTAATGAGGTCATCATCAAATTCCAGATGCTGCAGAATTTGATGCTTTTCTTGGAGTCACTCGCGGCACCATAGCTCAAACACGTCGGGTAAAATATGGGAGTTGACAGCGCGGGAAAACCGCAAAAAATAAACTGCAACTTGTGCCCCAATTTATCGTTTTTCATAATTATTCACATTGTAGCACATTATTAAACAAAACAACACCACTTTTGACCAATAATATCCACAGTAAATTAATTTACAAAGCAAAAACTTGCACTTGACATGTCCACGCAAAATGGCGCGAAGAACTCGAAATCAACATTATTTAGCAATAAGCGATAAAAAAATAATAATAACAACAATAAAAATAAGCATAATTACAAAAAAAAGTAACAATGCATGATTTTGCGTTGCACCGCCGCTCCGCCAGTGACGACGTCAGCTTCATAATCTTGTTCAAAATAGCATCGTGATCTTTGAATGCGGGCAACAGTCTGCTAAATGGTTGGACGCAAATTTGACAGCCCGCAAATTTATCGAATATTATCGATACAGTTTTACCGTGTGACAGCAGCCAGCTGTCATTTTGGCATTTGCTTCTAGTGTTGCACGGAGTTAGTTACATAAGTATTTAATGACATAAGTTCTCATATTAAAATATTACTGTCCTGTGGAACTAATTATTGGCAACATTTTTTATGACTTACCGACCGATTTCAAAGTCAAAGTCAAAATATCTTTATTCTTGTAAACCTATTACAGGCATTTATGAAACGTCATTAATTTAATTGTTTTGAATGATTCTACTCCTGCTAGTAGAAGACTAAGCAGCAAAGTAGTCCAATAAGTAAGCTGTTAGCAAAAGACCAGCAGCTTAGCAGATTCCAGTGACCTGTTAATGTTTTAATCTGACTGAGAAAGGAATCTGCAAGGAAAACTCAGCTATATCAGATTCACAAAATAAAACATATACAGAACTGTACCACAACCATCAGTTAATAACCTCTTAAATTTAGTTATCAGTACCTATGAGATTACAATTCCTGGTACAGCAGTAACCCACCAGGCAAGTCAGAATTAAGATGTGCAACCCGAAAGTCGACAAAACGCAAAAAACTCTGCTAATTTAAGAACAATAAATTGAACGTGTTTGGCAGAGGTTAGGCCCCCACAGCAGCACCCGATCACGGACGTAACGCATGTGCCAGCCATCCCCCCGCTCAACCAGGCCCTTAGGTTGCGGACCGGGACATGGTCTTGCATCTTAACAGCTGGTCTCGGTCTTGGTCTTGTTCTTGTATTCCTGATGTTGGTCTTGGTGATGGTCTTGCGCAAGAGTCTCGCAAGACTCTTGCAACACTCTTAGTCTTACTGAAAATATATATTTCATTTCATTTAATTATCACCGTCTGGAACACTTCGTTAAGTCAATTATATGATAATCTGTAACTCATATTACCTACAGTAAACGAGATAACACAATCATGGTCAGACAGCTTAATACGAAACAACACGACAAAAACTAGAAACAGCCCAAACTATCAATATAATTATGGAAGAAATACAAATACAGAAATTTGTTGCTAATTGTAGTGAGGAAACCCTGTGAGACTAGTGTCTGTTCGAAAACTAGTATCTCGACAACTACTGGTCTGATTTAGGTACTAGAAAATTGTAATAGTTACAGTATTCATATAGTAACCAACATTTATCAAAAAATGTATGCAGAGGTAGTTTGGGAGATATTTTAAGTCATCTACTATAAGGATTCAATATTTTAACCCCTGAACCCTAAAAAAGACACGATACAGTTGCCAAAAGAAAAATAAAATGGGTAAAGTCAAATGAAATGAGTCAGCAAGACTCTTTCTGAGACATTTTATTATTTATTATTATTATTATTGATTAAAAGGCGAGCAGCGCATTGCTGATATGCCTATATCAAGCACTGGTGTAAAGTTCATAAAATAGTCAGTTATCACCATAGTCTATGTCAATTGTCACTAGCCGCTTGTCCAGTTTGTTTTTAAAAGTGTTTACAGTTGGGGACTTCAATATGTCTTCTGGTATTTTGTTCCACATATTTACAACTCTGTTATTCATAAAGTGATATTTCACATATATTTTTTTTACCCCAATTTTTCTTTTTTTTTTTGGCAACTGTATCGTGTCTGTCTTTTTTAGGGTTCAGGGGTTAAAATATCGAATCCTTATAGTATAATATCGCAAGACCAAGATTGGGCAACACTAGTCGAGACTACCGACCCGGGAATATCGTTACTGAGTCAGTTTCTTTGCTATAACATACATACATACATATCTTCACGCCAGATCCCTTGCGGAGTAGGCAGAGACAACTGAGCGACACTTGTCACGGTCACGACATACCTCTTTCGCTTCGACATTTATTAACCTCTTCATACATGCCCTTTTGTTTTGATGACTTTTTAATGCACCTTAAGCTATTGTTTTATTTATTTGATCGTAATATGTGTTGCTAACATTCATGGACCCTGCGCGCCACTTACCATCAGGTGGACGCAGGGTCACATGTGCTAGTATAAAAAAAGGGCCTTTTTTACCCACAACTTTTGCATTATACATATATCTGGTTCGTCAGTGGGGTGTATCTCTTACTTTTTATCACGATAGATGGCGCATGATAGACGGTACCCAATAGAACTGTCAGTTGTATATAATATTGTATTTTTATTACGAAATATATTGCCGAAGTGAGTGTGAGGAGCTTTTAAGTGTACAAATCGAGATTTCTAAGCGAAAGCAAAGATATGGTGATCCCGAAATTGCCGTTCTATTAATTTAACCTTTTTTTAAAAGACGGTGTTTGCTTACTTAATTCGTCTTTTAAGTTAGGTAACGTTAAGTTAAATTTTTTTTTTGTTATAAAAATAAAAAAAACTACAAAAACCAGTGCGGCTAGCGACATTTACAAAAAGCTTTGCCTGATACACCCCATTTGCTATAACAAATCTATAATAACCGATTTTACTGTAAAATGTCGATCCATTTTACTCCATTTAGAAACGTAACTCTAGGTCAGTTTTGATGGGAATAGATTTAATCTGAGCAGTGACAAGTAAATGTTGCAACGGCGAAGTCTCAGGCGCAGGAAGTCGGCCTACCTCTAATGATCAATATACAGGAGGATCGAAATATATTTAATTAAAAGTTCACTTCATCTTTTAAGCATGCGCCACACACACACGCACACATAAACCCTTCGTTCCGATACGCGATAATAGTAACCTAAGCACGCTTAAAGGTGTTCCGAGTCGCGGTTAAACTATTTTGCCAAAGCTATGTGACGCCACAAATGACATCATTTCTCGCGCTTAGACTGCTCACGATATCGAGGTAGATCGCTCTGAGCGCTGTCACTTGTTTGTCATAATGTCTCGCGCCATTTTCAAGTTAATTTAATATTAGATTTTCTTTTATACTGTTTTAATTCGTTTATACTGTTTCTATATTACTTCTAAAACAAATCTATAATTAATATTTAAGTAGGAAGTGAAAAAAAAATGTCTAACACGGAAAGTTATTTTAAATTACCAAAATAAGTTAATAATATTAAACTTTACACATATAAAGATGAATAAACCGAGAGATGTACCTAAGTGACGCGCAAGGTCCATGAATGTTAGCAACTGAAATTAGACAGTCATGACTGACATCAGTTCCGGCTTGACTGGGTATGACGGCAATTCGAGCCTGATCCCAAAACGTGTGGATACACTTTACGTCATTTATCGACACAAACTGTGGATTATTCCTCGTCCCGGCAGACTGGGCGAATTACCACCATCAGTCCGCCTACCACCTATTTAATTCTACCACCTAATTAACTTAAATTAAATAATAAACTTAAATAAAATAAACCTAATTAAATTCATATTCGGAATAAGTAAATAGACAAAGGTTTTATTGTAATAATAGTATATTGGCAAATATTAGGTCTGGATAAAAGCATTTATGTACAAATTCATGGAAGACACTGACTCCTGAATTACACACAAATAGTTCGGGTGTCAGAGGATGCTAAAATTGTATACAAAGCATTACATATATAAATGGGTATACACTTACATAAACGACGTACATATACATACATATATAAATTATTATATAAACTACATATACAACATACATACATATACGAGTACAACACTATATATATACTTTTTTTTTAAATCTAGTTTTCGTGGTAAGCTAGCTTGTGTTACGGAAACTAGATGGTTGATAAACTGCATATTATACTTTTTTTTTTGTAAATATATACATATTATACATATAAACACCCTGACCGAGACAAATTATACAATGTACAACTTGCCCCCGGTGGGAATCGAACCCACGACCTCCCGAGTTCACGGCAACGTTTGTTACCACTAGACCACGGAGGCGGTCATTGATGAGCCCTCTCCGTTCTTCTCAGAATAATCAACTCATTATCCCGTCTCATAGTTCCAGCAGATATTCAGATTCGTTCAATGTGTCATCCGCTCGCCAATGGAACCGGCTCCCACTGACGATCAGGCTCCCTCTGTTCATATTTTAAATGTTTACTTACCACCTACAGTGATACAGGAAGAAAATTTAGTCGCATGGACACTACAAAACTTAAAATTCCCAGTCATAAAAGTATATTATTTAGTGTGAACTCATATATTATGTGTATCAAGGTTTACAACAACATACCTAAAGAAATTAGACAGTTACCAAACAAACTGTGTATTATAAAATTGAAAAAATGGTTAATAGAAAAATGTTATTATAATATCAATGAATTCTTTACTATTACAAAAAATTACATGGTTTACTATTTGTGATCTTAGTATTGTTTATCTTTTTTTAAATGTAATGCATTAGCAGAACACCCCTGTATACAATATTTGCTCGCCAAAACTTGGCAAATGTACCTACTCTTAAGTTTACTTTAAGACCTGTTAATTTGTAAATATGACATTTATGCAAATAAATAAATTATTATTATTACTTTCTAAACAAGCAAAACAGTATTTCTTAAATTAATATAACATTTGATTTTTGTGTTCATTTACATTTTTAAAATTTATCATTTACTGTTTATTAGTGTGTAAGCTTATTTTATAGTTATATGTATGTATTTATTTATTCTTGTATGTATTATTAGTATGTAGTTTATAATAATAAATTTGCACTTATACATAGTTTCTCCACACTCCCAAAGGTTGGTTGTTAGAAAATGGCCATTTTAAGCCCGCCTATGTACAATTTTAGTGCAATAAAGTATTTAAAATAAGTAAAATTGATCAATTTAATTTAATTTAGGCTTCACTACCAATTCGGTTCGGAGGCCTGGGAACCCGCAAAATTTCTAGTGTAGCACTGCCAGCTTTTCTGTCGTCTGTACATAGTACTGTCGAGCTCTACGGGAGAATCACTAACCCATCTCTGGGTTCCGTTGAGCCGTCGTACTTGTCAGATGCCAGAGATGCCTGGTCAGTAGCATGTCCAAATGTTTCGGTTCCAATGTCACCAAAAATCCAACGACTATGGGACGAGCCGCTCTGCAAACTGGTACAGGAAGATATTTTATCTGCTAGTAATATGAAAGAGCGGGCTCGCCTCATGGCCGTTTCCACTAGGGAGTCAGGTCTTTGGTTGCAGGCTTTTCCCTCAGCATCGGTTGGCACACTCCTTGACCGACATACACTGACCATGGCGGTGTGCCTTCGTCTCGGAGCCCGGACTGTCCACCCGCACCAGTGTCGATGCGGAGAACCAGTCGATCATCTCGGACACCACGGGCTTTCTTGTGCTAGAAGTGCTGGCCGCATTCCTCGTCACGCGGCTCTCAACGACATCATCCGAAGGGCTCTTGTCACTGCTGGTGTACCCGCAATCTTAGAACCATCTGGGATTGTGCGGAGCGATGGCAAGAGACCCGACGGAATGACTGTTGGGCCGTGGAAACTTGGCAGATCTCTGGTGTGGGATGCGACGTGTGTAGACACATTAGCTCCATCTCACATCCAGGCGACCTCGTCAGGTGCGGGGAGAGCGGCTTTTTCTGCGGAGAACCTCAAATTGCGCAAATATGCCAACCTTGGTTCCGGTTACGAGTTTGCGCCGTTTGGGGTCGAGACAATGGGCCCATGGGGACCGTCAGCGAGGCGCTTGGCCAAGGAGTTGTCAAAGCGGCTGACAGAAAGGTCTGGAGACAGGAAGGCTGGCAATTATTTCTGCCAACGTATTAGCCTCGCTATACAGAGGGGAAATGTTGCCAGTCTCCTTGGGACTATCTCGGATGGGACGTCTCTAGAGGACATTTTTTATTTATAGTTTAGTTTATTTTTAATTTTATTATTTAGGTAGCTTTTATATTGTAATTCTTTTATACTGGTTGTATATTACTTCGAATAAACAATTAAATTAAATTTAACTGTTCCAAATGTATATTGTATATATTTTTTTTAAAACAATAAAGTTTATTTATTATTATTATTTTTATAGATTTGTTTTAGTAAAATGGAATAAAATCGTTATTAATTATAACGTATTTGCAATTTTTTGTCTGTCTAAAAATAGGTATATAAAAGTGGAAATATGTCTAAACAAAAAAAAAAAAATAACCAATTTTCGTTCTCGATGTCTCTAGCGTACCAGACTCTCGAGTACAAATAAATTATTGTGTCTCGTCCCATCGAACCCGGTAGCTCTCCGTTTTAATACACAGTTTTAACTTCTAACCAGGGAGGCTCTAGGTTTGTTAGGAAAACGTCACTATAATGTTTTTTTACCACCCTGTATATTGTTGTATGAGTTATATAGAGTGTATAAGAATAACGATTTTGGTCAAGTGGGGCGCGTATTCGTCTCCCGCTTCCTCTTCCATTAGTCCCAAACTTCCAAAATAATTTACACTCAGCAACAAAATCACACCGATTCATCATCACCTCCACTGTTGGAGATGGGCCTTCCAGAACATATTTATTTATTTATTGTCATTTATTCAGGCAACAAACAGTCAACATACACAAACAATATCACAGATAAACAAAATTGCCACTGTGGCTTGCAAGATACTAAAATTGAAAAATAATATGAACCACTAAGGGGCCCCTTTGAAGGCTTTGCCGGCACGTGACAAGTTTGAACATCTGTGTAATAAATTAACAACAATAAGAAGACATTAAGAGCCAAAAATATTTTATATATAATAGAAGTTATACACAAATACTACGGAAAGGAAAAAAAAAACTGGATATAAAAATAAAAACAAGAATAGAGTAATAACGCAAACTCTTATATAATACTACTTTTAAATAATACTTTTTTTTTTAAATCGTTTATTCAGATAAAAACTTAAAATATTTACATTTTTAAAATTATACGCCAAACTGCATAACAGTTTGTTGGCGAATAGTACTCTTTTTTTACAGTTTTTTTTTTTTTAATTAACAGATGCTATAATAGTAATTTATAAATACATACTTATAATACTAATTACGGATACAACAAACTATCAACCATCAACAGTAATTTTTGTACAAACTTGAATTAGAAATAAGTGATTTTATTATTTATCAACAATGAGATTGAAGTAGGATAATATTATCTAGCCAACTGAAAAAATCTGATGTGCGAGGATCTGATGTCAATTATTTAATGACAATTTATTACAATTGCACAAGTTGGTAGGCACGTGTTGTAAATTTATCACAAATGTACGTAAGAAATGTGTATTTGAACCGACCTTGTAGCATTTAAGCAAAGCATGTTTACAACCGAGTCATCACCGCGATTCATCAATATAACCACAAATATTTGCTTTACTTCACTCTCTCAATAAATTTAAAAACTATAATAACCCTTGCACAAAGTCTTCTCCTTCCTCTTCTCGACTATGGTGACGTGTGTATTGTCGATCTCTCGGAGGTGTTGCTCAACAAGATGGACCGGTTACTTAAGGCAAGTATCCGGTTCATCTTTTGCCCCAAATATAAGTACATCTCCGAATACTGTGCTTGGTTAAAGTGGCTACCAATTCGTTGTCGCAGAAATCTCATTGCTTACTCTACTAAATTTAAAAATGAGCCTGCGAATCCGAAATACCTCAAGGACAAATTTACTAACTATTCGTCTCTTCATGATTGGTCTTTTCGATCGGACAAAAAAAAATAGCTTCTCCATACAAAATGTCAATTTTAAAATAGCCATTGTCATTTCCAACATATTGTTCCTTAGGAGAAGTTGATTGTTTCTGTCAATAGAATCACATAATAGTCCAACATAAGACCATTCAAAGTCGCCCAGTATCTGTGCGTTTCTTAACTATATGTTTTTTGGCTGCCTCCGGGATTTAGACTCGGTGGTACCGGGTTCGATTCCTGGCCGGGATACAATAATAAAAAAAAAAAGAGTAAAGTATAGTATTATCACGACCGTATCTCTCAGGGTGGTCAGAAACCACTATTTTTTGTTTAATGTAGCGATTTGACATTTAGCCAACTTTACTATAGGACCATCATAACAAGTGGCAAGCAGAAATATCACAATTAAATTAAAATAATTATTGTGCCCCGACCGACGACACGAGACATCGACGAGCTTGCCACTTGTCATGATGGGCCTATAGTAGAGTTGGCTAAATGTGTACTAGCACTTTTTTTAAATTGATGTCCCGCGTAATGTGTTCACAAGTGTGCTTGTGTCACAGAAATAGCACCCCATGCAAGAGTGCAACACGCGGTGCGTTCGGCACAGACGTGTGTTTGAAAAACATTTGTGTGTTGTCATTGTTTTTAAATGGCATAGTGATGTGCGGAGATTCAGACACGTCCAGCGGCTTTACTAAAGTAGGTCAATTTATTTTATTATTTTTATTTAGATTTTCAACTTACAAAAACAATCATAAAACGGGCTCTTGCAATTTATTCACAATGTTTATATATAATTATTGTGCGTCCAATAGAGAGATAGCTACCATTATAATAGCATGTACGTTATCTAAAAGCCTATGTATGATCCGCAATAAAATATTTTGATAAAAAAAAAATGTTAAAAGATAATCATCCTTTCTGCAACCGGCCGTATAACACCCCAGCCTTTCGGTACCTATTTATCATGGATATCGTGATTTTCAGACGCGGCCTTATTTACCATACATTAGTGTTTTGTTTTTCGGATAATGATTTTTATTTATAAGAAAAAGTTACCTATTTCAAAAGTTCTACCAATGACAACTGAAGCCTATAGATTTTTTTTATTGTTTTGATAATTATAAGCGGTATATTTTAGATTTCTCTAAAGTAGGTACCTTGGTTTTTAGGACAGCGGCTCTGAAATCGGCGCCCGCGCAGACCGCGTCGCTCGCTCCACCAGTGGGCCAGCGCTCTACCACGACCAATTGATATCTACCATGCAAATAGTAAGTTCCTTTGATGTTATATCTGATTATATTAATTAAGCGCACAAAGTTGCCGAAGCATGCATTGGATACGCATAGTGCTGCCAGACCAAGACCACGGACTAGTCTTGCGCTAGAGTCCCGCAAACTCTTGCTCAACTTTAATTTCCTAACTTTGCTATAATCGAAGGTTGTTGTCAGTGTTCAGGTTCTCATGTTGTGGCGTGTCCGGTGGTCGTCCCTTCCTTAGAAGGTCATTGCAGTGGTGGCACGTGTGTCGGGTCCCGGTCCGCACCCTAAGGGTCTGGTTGAGCGGGGGGATGGCTGGCACATGCGTTATGTCCGTGATCGGGTGCTGCTGTGGGGGCCTGAGACTTATGCCAAACACGTTCAATTTATTGTTCTTAAATTAGCAGAGGTTTTGCGTTTTGTTTGTCGGCTTTCGGGTTGCACACAGGCAAGTCCTAATTTTAACATACCTGGTGGGGTACCACTGTACCAGGTATTATAATCTCATGGGTGAATTTGAAAGATATTTATTTATTGTTGTTGTGTAATTCTGTATTTGTTTCATTTGTAAATCTGCTATAGCTGAGTTTTCCTTGCAGATTCCTTTCTCAGTCAGATTAAACATTAACAGGTCACTGGAATTTGCCAAGCTGTTAGTCTTCTGCTAACAGCTTACTTGGACCACTTCGCTGCTTAGTCTTTTACTAACAGGAGTAGAATCATTCTAAATAATGACTTGTCACAAATGCCTGTAATAGGTTTACGGGAATAAAGATATTTTGATTTTTGAGAGAGGACAAATTTCTAAGCATTCCATGGATTCACCGTGTCCTTGCGACCGACAGTAGGCTGGTTTACAAAGGAGGCTTCCCTTTTTTTATTTTATTGCGCAACAAGACGCTACCCTACCCAACCGAATACTGTATGATTTAGTTAATGCCGTCTTGGAAGCTCTTTCCATAAATGTATTGACGGCAGACCTGCGTAGGCCCAATTCTTTCAGAAAATAGTGCAATGATTTTGCTGAAACTACTTTCGCACCAACTTCCACGAGTCTTTACAAAAAAAAACTATATGTATATATTTTTTGAGTTACGTATTTTTTTTAAATTGTAACTGCGTCATGTATGTCTTTTAAAATGTCTTTATAATAGTTTTCATGTGAACTAAACTTTTTTTTTCTGAAAAAAGTTGTTCGCATTAATGAATAAAAAACCCAAAGCAAGACGACTACGTTAAGATTCCGATTAGTGCGCGTTGCAACAGTGGGTTTCATACAGACGGCTTGAGTTGATACGGTGACGAATCGTCACTGACGATGCTGTGACCTATAATATTAGTTGCAGAACCAGAAGGAGACACTTCGGGTGCAGTGTGAAAGTTTACATGTCGCTGAGTCCCGGATAGCTGATCTCACTCTTAGAAACAGTCAGCTGCGAGCTCAGTTGGAGGAGAAGACACGACAGGTATGATTTAAATAATTTATTTTGTTTTGCCTCATTTTTATTTTTCTTTGGTGAAGACTTCGAAACTATTTCGCTTATAAATTACCTGTTAAGATTTTTGATATTTTTGTAAAAAAATATTTGTGAAAAGTCTGCAATAAAACACTTAAGGTCCCAAACTACTGCCCTGTCTAACACCTGCTGAGGTCAATAAATATTGCAAATGTGGGTATGTGCCCAATAATTTGTTTTCTTTTTGAAAGTTATGATGATAAAAATATTTAGACTGTAGCATAATAAATGCTACAAGGCTAGTTTATTAAAAAATTATTTACTCTGTCAAAAGCCTTTTAGCAATCAAAAAGGCGACATCAGCTTGACTTCCTGTATTTTGTACTCGACTTTGCTGTTATCCAGTATATTGTAAAAGTGTACAGTTTTTAGTTATTTATAATATTCCTAACCTTCAGGTGGTCGTAGTATCAAATTAATTTTTAGATATTGGCGTCTTATACCCCACATCTTAAATCCTCTATTCCTGCATTTTAAGGATTTTCATTAAATTTCATTAAAATCCATTTAGTGATATAAACGTAAAGGTGAATTCTACGTCATATAGCCTATGTCCGTCCCTGTGTTCCGAGGAACATTTCTGCCAAATTACATCAAAATAGGTCCAGTAATATAGACCGAAACACGGAAGATCATACATACACCGCTTTTACATTCATAATATTGTTATGAATTTCAGTTGACTTCCCTCCGGCAAAGTTTGGAAAATAATATTACTACAGTGGAAAGACAACCGTCACCAGTAAGTTACAAATTGATTATTTTGAACATCATCATTACAAGACTTAGAACACAGAGTCCTGGACCTCCACTGCTGGAGATGGGCCTACCAGGATATATTTCTGAAGAATTTTAGGTACATCCGCCACGTGCTAGACAGACGTGTTGGCAAGGCTCTGATGTCAATTATAAAGACAATTCATCAACGATTCCATAACTTGGCATGTATAGAACCGGGGCCGATGGCTTAACACCTAACGGCTAAGCTGCTCATCTTTCTCCTAACAACTCACTCTTTGGACAACTTCGCTTATTCTTCCACCAACAGGAGTAGAATCATTTAAAATAATTAAAATAATGACGTGTCACAAAAGCCTGTTATACCGGTTTACGTGAATAACTGTGACTTTGAGCACAAAATAAACTGAATATAAACTAAAAATGAATTAATTAGGTACGTAAAAGGTACATGGAGAGGTTCCAAACACGACATTTTTGGATTTTAAGAAAAGCGTTCTCACAACCTACAATAACACAGAAACTACATTGAGAGCATCACCAAAACAGCGTCTAAAAACTCGGGATACTGAACAAGGTTTTTCCCGCCTGCACCTTATGCAGTATAAAGCACAGATAAGGTCATGCGTGGAATACTGTTCTCACCTATGGGATGGCTCCACCAAGTACCTTACAAATGCTCTCAATGTCCTGCAGAGGTTGGCGATTCGGATAGAGGATGACACCACAGTAGCTAATACTCTTGAAGCTGCAGCTTCGCCGTGACGTTGCCTCTCTGAGCGTGTTATACAAGCTATACCACCGTAAGTGTTCTGAGGAGCTCCATATATCCCTTCTTCTCTATTCCGCAACCGAACCACACGCACAGGCAAAAAATATGCATCCACATACAATAGCCACTATCCCTACGCGTACTTATAAATATGGAGACAATTACTTCGGTCGCACGCTGAAGATGTGGAATGCTCTCTCCCAGCCAGTGTGTTTTTCCACTCCTATAAGCCGAAGTACTTCAAGCGAAGTGTGAAAAAGCATTTTGTTAGGCCGGCATAGTTGTAGGGACTGATGCCGGTTGTTAGTGGCTGGCGTCGGTTTTTTTACATTTTTCGACCTCGCGTACCATCTTACCAGCTTACCATCAGGTGGGCGCGATGTCACATGGTCATGTATATAAAATAATAATAGAAAACAGTACGTGAAACAATTTTAAGTAATAGTAGATAATTAATATATTTATAATAAGTACTCAAACAATAATTTTGACAAAAAAAATACAATAAAATACTGAAACAATATTAAAATAAATAATTATAATTTTAAACATAGCAATATTGAACATGTTAAGGGGAATCTACTTCATATAATAATAATCGTTTATTTCCAATAAAATCCTATGTACATGTTTTTCTATTGGAGACCCACATATATGCTCATCACAGTACTATAGTATAGTGTTGTCTTTCATCGTGTGGTCAGAAACCGCTTATAAAGAAGCGGATTCACATTTAGCCAACTTTACTATAGGCCAATTAAGGCATGACAAGTGAGTGGCAAGCTTGTTGATGTCTCTAGCGTACCAAACTCGAGAAATATCACAAATAATTTAAATATAAATTAAATGTATTTATATAAATTAATAAATATTATTGTGTCCCGACCAGGAGTCGAACCCGGTACCTCCGAGTCTAAATCCAAGGACTTAACAGCTAGACCACGGAGGCAGTCGTGATAGTTTTAATCGAGAGTGTTGCGAAAGAATGCGAACCAAATATTCCGCATCGCTCCCATCCATTCCGCATTCCTTAAAACGATGTATTTATATTTTTTATGTTGTAACATTAACACTTCTCGATTTACGAGTTTCGCATATCTTTTCATTATTATCGTCTTCACAACAGTTCCCTTGCGGGGTAGACAGAGACGATTAATACATATATTTTTCATTAAAATATCTTCTCAATTTACGTTTTTCTTACGTAGGTGCACCATCATATACATATTTACAACACCACCGTTCCCGTGCCTCAAATCAAATATATTAAAAAAAAAAAAAAAACAAATATCTTTATTTTCTAGACTACTGTGAACAAGACTATTGTACATAATTTCCGATGCACTAAACGCGGCATAAAAATATTAAACACAAGCTGTTTGACCCGGCGTTACCCGTGTAATGTTGTGTCGTCGACAAAAAAACGTCATATATTTATTTTACTTTTTTAAAAATTTATGACATATTAAAATCGTAATATCTATTGAATGGAATAGCCGATTTGAACAATTCAAAAAGTGATCTACATGAATTGTAACAGTCTTGAAAACATGATGAAGCATTTAAACAGAATATAAGTATTATAAACAAATTTTGGTCAATATTTCTATCAACTTTTAAAAAGTAAAAAGTGGTTATTAGGACATAACGATAATAGTTGGACATATGGTATGGAATAGTTTTTTGTAGATATTGATATGGTCTTTAATATTGTAGTACATACTTTTGTTCTATCATCAATAGTTTTCGCAGCGCATGCGACGAAAGACGTTTATTATATTTTCTTTACACGTTGGGTAACGTTATTAAAGTTTTAGTAAGGATCCTAATCTTTTCTAGCAATAAATATAGCCTATGTCACTCAGGGTGAATGCAGCTTTCTAACAGTGAAAGACTTTTTGAAATAGCCACAATAGTTTTTGAGTACTGAGGCGCGGTGGTGGCTCGGTTGTAAGAACGCGTTCCTTAAATTCTACAAAGGTCGGTTTAAACCCACCCGGCATGTACCAATGAGAAATACACTTTTCTCAAGTACATTTGTCATAGATATACAACATCACCGTTCCCGTGCCTCGGAGAGCACGTTAAGCCGTCGGTCCCGGTTCCACTAATACATACAGATCTTAAATCATAATTACAACAATTCTAAAAGTTACACAATCCAGCAAAGTTTGCACTTAAATATTAAACATAGATTTTGCAAAAAAATATAATAATAATACAAACAAAAAACAATACCTATATAACAAATACAACTAAATAATATACATATATATAGTAAAATAATGGAAAATGAAAAAAAAAATAGTAATCAAAAAGAAATAAATTAAAAGCTCTCCAAGCATTCCAGTTATGATTCATTTAGACAATTTTATATTAATTTCTTTTTTTAACCTAGCAACACTAACACTGAACAAATCAATATCACCGAAATTTTCATTGTAATTCAGGCATGATCTTAGCACAAAGGAGTTTTTCAATTAGATATATTCCCATCTCCAGCAGTCTAGGACGCTGTGTTCTAGTGGCTGTAATGATGATGATCATGATGATGAGTTTTTGAGTTTAGTCATTACAAACATACATACACACAAAAATACAAATCTTTTCTCTTTATAATATTAGTGTAGAATTATAAATAAATATAGAGAGCTAATTAAGATGTAGGTCCCGTTTCCACTCATACCAACTTGTGTAATCGTTTTTAATTGTCATTCGTTTAATTGGTCATCCAACCCGCGGACACGTGGCGAGTGTAGGTCAAATTCTTCAATTTTTTAAGAAGACTCATCTCCAATACAAACGGACTGTTATGATAGCAATGCTAATACGTTGGCAGAAATAATTATAAATTGATAAAAAAAAACAAATGTTAGTCTTCTTGATCTGATCCCCTCAGAAACTGGAGATTAATCATTCCTTTAAAAAAAAGTTTAGCTTCAAGCTTTTGAAATTCAGCTTCCTTACTTCAGAAAAGCTTATTGGGTATGGCTCCTAAAATTTATAATAAGTTACCTGACGATTTAAAAGATTTATCCCTTCCAATGTTTAAAAGTAAATTAACTTTAATTTTAATAAAAAAATGTTATTATACCTTAGATCAGTTTTTTAATGACGAAACCATTTCAAATGTGTTAATAACTGTCAATATATAGATTGTATTGTCATTATTTTTACAATAGTATTTTTGGACATTTCTCTTTTGCCTACATTTTGTGTTACATATTTAAGTTTTATATAAATTGAAAAATGCATGTTAAGTTGTTGTTATATTTGTTATTATTGTTAGAATTATAATTGTTAATTTAATGAATTCGTACACCACATGTGGTAGGTTTTTTGCATGCTCACTAAACAGGAAAATTAACTATATTTTAAACACAATAGGAAAATACTGAATTGCTTATGTAAGATTTGACATAAAAGTGTCAAAAAATATATTTTATTCTTACGTAAATAAAAATGACATTGTGTTTTTATAAAATATACCTAGTATAAAAATTGCAACCTAAACACTCACCCTAACTAAACGAAAAGAATAGAAAGAGAAAATATAAATTTAGGTTATACAAGAAGAACAAAGTACCTAAATAAAATTAGATAAAATAAATATCTAATAAAAAATTGAAAATTATCTGAAACACTATGCCGCTCTGAGCACAGTAAGCATTTAGGGAATGAATTACACATCTGGGCTGTGTGACCTAGTTTTAGGCAAATACTGCAACCCTTTTTGCTCTTGATGTGACCTAGTTTTAGGCAAATACTGCAACCCTTTTTGCTCTCGATGTGCCCCATCTTCTGCTGTAGAGTCATTTATTGAACTTGAAACATAGAGCACTATAATGTGACGATTTGTCACACCAAATACATAATGATGTATGGAGTGTCTGGTTAACAAGCAGTTTTCTCACTTTTGGGTAATTGGACCCTTTTAACGATTGGCCGAGATTACTAATCGCTTTTGGTGGATGCACCGCTGTCGGTGAAATGTTGTCGTCACTTCGCCTTCAATAAAGCTGCCGAATCGCTCGCGAACGGGCACCACACACAATTCGTTGTCCTTGTTAGCCCGTAGTATATACGCTTCGGTAAATTCTTCAAATATTTTGAAGAGCCTCCATATTTGTGCAGTCTTATATCCTGTCACGGTCGCCATAAACAGGAAAATTAACTATATTTTAAACACAATAGGAAAATACTGAATTGCTTATGTAAGATTTGACATAAAAGTGTCAAAAAATATATTTTATTCTTACGTAAATAAAAATGACATTGTGTTTTTATAAAATATACCTAGTATAAAAATTGCAACCTAAACACTCACCCTAACCTAACCTAATAACTATGTACCGAAAAACCACGAATAAATGATTTTGATTTGATTTGATAATGTTTTTATTTTATTTTAGGAACTTAACTGCCTTCGTGGTCTAGCGGTTGCGTCCGTGGATTTAGACTCGGAGATACCGGGTTCGATTCCTGGTCGGGACACAAGAATATTTATTAATGTAAATAAATACATTAAATTAATAATTATTTGTGATAATTCTCAAGTTTGGTACGCTGGAGACATCGACGAGCTTCCCACTTGTCATGATTGGTCTATAGTAAAGTTGGCTAAATGTTAATCCGCTACTTTTATAAGCGTGTTTTCTGACCACCCCGAAAGGGAATCGGTCGTGATGATACTTTAATTTACTTTTTTTATTTCAGGAAATAGATTCGAATAAAGAGTTGGTTAAATCGTTACAGGAACACATTAGCGTTATAGAAGAGTTATACAGAGAGAGCTTTTATGAAGTAAGTTTTTTTTTTATATTTCCAGACAGGTCACACAGCGCCATCTAGTTTCCGTGGTAAGCTACGAGGCTTGTGTCACGGAAACTAGATGGTTGATAAACTACATATTATACTTTTTTTTTTGTAAATATATACATATTATACATATAAACACCCAGACCGAGACAAATTATACAATGTACAACTTGCCCCCGGTGGGAATCGAACCCACAACCTTCCGACTTTACGGCAACGTTTGTTACCACTAGATCACGGAGGCGGTTATTATTTCGCACAATCCAATATATTCAATGTTTTTTTATGTCTTACTGTCCTTTTTTAAAATCTATCAACTTACTAGGAAATAAAATTACGGACATATTTTCAATTTCATATAGGTAATAGGTACCTGTAGCCCTATTGTGTTACTTAATGGATAAAATATCAACCTTAATACGAGCTTGTAGTGTGGTATATATATATATAGTTAACGAATTTCATTATATAACGTTTGCGACTAAGTAACAGACCAGGGCTACTGATTTTAGAATAGCAATTTTTTTTATATATTATTTTATATTATTAATTTACATGATAAAATAAATAAAAAACTTGCTCTTTATATCTCCGTATAACCTGCGAACATTTTAGAGATATATTAATTATATATTTGTTTTAGTAACATAGGGGAAAATATTTTTAATAGAGATTTGCTATATAAAAGTAAACTTGTTTTTTTCTTTTTAATACTAGCACGACCTACCTGATGGTAAGTGGCGCGCAAGATCCATGAATGTTAGCAACTGAAATCAGACACTTACCTATGACTGACATCAGTCCCTAACACAGCTTGACTGAACATGACGGCAATTCCAGCGTGATACCGAAACGTGTGGATACACTTTACTGGGTTTATCGGCATATACCTACCTAAATTAGAAATCTTTAGACGAAACGCCTCCTACATGAGCGCTAAAATATATAATTGTTTGCCAAAGGTATGGACAGAGATGCCTTATAAAAGATTCTGTACAGTACTGCATGCGTGGCTAGTTCAGGAATGTTTCTATACTTTGGAGGAATACTATGTGTATTTTAAGCAACACAAAGGTTTTTGTGAAGTAAAGTTACTAAAGAAGCAACGCTGAGTTTTTAGTAACTTTACTTCTATAACAGTTGTTGTAAATTTTTGCATGCTTATGGCGAAATATGTGACCCATTGAATATTAATAAGACCTTATATTGTTTGATACCATGTTTCCTGCAAATAAAATATTTCATTTCATTTCAAACATCAAATGCTAAAAACAAATAATTAAAAACATCAATTGATTAAGTGAAAAAAAGCGACTAAGCCAAAAAAACTATCCGTTGCTAACCTTTTTTTTTCAGTCAGCAAAACAAGATAATATTATAGATACTTTAAGGAGATCAAATGTAGATGTCAGATTAATAGAAAGTCAGAAAAACACTGAAATCGACCAACTGCAAAGTATAGTGCATTCACAACGAACCTCTTTGGAGAGATGCCAGGTAAGGGTAACGTTAAGACAACTGTGGAGACATGTCTTTACTCTTCAAGCTCACGAGAGAACGTCGGAGCCTCCTCGGACCACGGACTCATCGTTTCGACTGCAAATGGGATGAAGTGGTGATTTATTATGATCTCCGCGTTTAAGGCGTGCAGCTGACTCGTGTTAACGTATGGCATCCCAAACTAATGCACGGCCTTGTTTGTATGGAATCAACGACATCCCATCCGGGCGCCTACCATCAGACCTAACTATCCCCGGTGGGTAACATTAGCATGGCCCGTCTACGAGCATCTTCTATCAGTGAGGCTAGTGCCTTCCTATACAGGCACGCTGCTAGACTGCTAATCTTCATGTAATTCTCTAGCCAACTAACGTATTTAACCTTCAAGAAATTATCTAGCCAACTAACGTATTTAATCTTCAATAAATTCTCTAGCCAACTAACGTATTTAATCTTCAATAAATTCTCTAGCCAACTAACGTATTTAATCTTCAAGAAATTCTCTAGTCAACTAACGTATTTAATCTTCAATAAATTCTCTAGCCAACTAACGTATTTAAAATAATAAGGATTAATACCGTAAGTATCATCACGACCGTTTCCCTTTCGGGGTGGTCAGAATCCACGCTTTTAAAAAAAGCAGATTCACATTCAGCAAACTTTGCTATAGGCTCATCGTGACAAGTGGGAATCTCGTCGATGTCTAATATATATATATTGAGTCAGCGCAAGAGTCTTGCTTGCCACCTATTCTGATGATTGCTTTTGCTTTGGGCAACACTACTTGTATTTGTGCAATAAAGTATTAAATAAATTAATAATATAATTTATTTTGTATTTTCAGGAAATAGCGGACGAGGTCGATAACTTAAAATCAGAAATTTGGCATTTTCTTAATAGTTCCAATAATGATTCGGTACGGTATTTTTTATTTGGCACGTGTTTATTAGGCATGTGTTTATTAGGCATGTGTTTATTAGGCATATGTTTATTAGGCATGTGTTTATTAGGCATATGTTTATTAGGCATGTGTTTATTAGGCATATGTTTATTAGGCATGTGTTTATTAGGCATATGTTTATTAGGCATGTGTTTATTAGGCATATGTTTATTAGGCATGTGTTTATTAGGCATATGTTTATTAGGCATGTGTTTATTAGACATGTGTTAATTGGGCATGTGTTTATACCAATGCTGTATTTTGATACTTATTGGTAAATAAATAAAATTGCTATATCATTGTTGTGTATTATTGTAGGGTGTATGGGATCGGAGCGAAGACTCTTTGGGGACGGAGCTGGGAGATGACTTGCACGACATCATGCATCAGCTCATACAACTCCGACAAATACTCATCGTAGGTTTAGTTTTTTTACTGATACTCTCAAGTACCTTTACCAATCGAGCTGCTGTATCGGTTTTAATAGCAAAGTGTTGGGGGTTTTCTTCGGAGTTCACTTTTTTTTTTGCATTGAAACAAATTTAGACTAATATAAAATTTTGAAAAAAAAAAATCCGCCTTCGGTAAGGTTATATATATAACAAAGGAATCAAAATAAAATTAAACGGCAAATAAAGTAAATAGGCGGAAATAGGGCATAAAACGGATGTTTGCCATTTACAGCAAAAGTTGTAGATTAATAAATATTTTAAATTATTTTAAAAATAGAGTATCATCAGTAAAGTATCATCACGACCGTTTCCCTTTCGGGGTGGTCAGAAACCACGCTTATAAGCGGATTCACATTTAGCCAACTTTACTGCCGGCCAATAATGACAAGTGGCAAGCTCGTCGATGTCTCCAGCGTACCAAACTCGAGAAATATCACAAATAAATTAAATGTTAATTAAATGTATTCATTTACATTAATAAATATTTTTGTGTCCCGACCAGGAATCGAACCCGTTACCTCCGAGTCTAAATCCATGGACTTAACCGCTAGACCACGGAGGCAGTTTTAAAACAAAGGAATTATTCTACATAAATTGTAATCTTGTTAGAATAATTTATCTAAAATGGATAGGTACATAAATGAGATTACAATTTAGCCCAAATCCCCAAATAATATTAATGACGTCATTTAAATATTATTGTGTGATAAAATTAAATATGAACCTAAAAATAATGCTTATATTATTATTTTTAGATAAATTAAGGTTATTTTGATATCTCAAATATAAAAAAAGTGTTTTTATAATCTACTTTTGTATGAAAACATTTTCATGATTCGCTGTATTTACGGCTATTTAGGAAACAACCGTTTTAACATGGCCGTCCTTCTGGCCCCCAAAAGCAACTACATAAGCTCTGGAAGCAGTGTGCAGAGATAACAGTCACGATGTAATGATTTATTTATTAATACAACATTACATAGCTTAACAGTAAAGCCCAATTTACCATGCAGTCATCTTATAATTAATACATATATTTTAATTTTGTCAATATACCTATATATTTTTTAATTTTCTATACAAATAATAACGTTTTACTATTGAGTTAAAGAAAATTCTTATTGACAACTGTTTTTACTCAATAAAATTTTGACATTAACATTGCATTATATCGAAAAAAGACACGGCCATTTTACAGCCACGAATCTATATACTTATGGACATAAATATTATTATTACTAGATTGTAAGCAGACACGACCATTTTACAGCCACGACTTTGTATTGAAGGACATTAGATTATAAGCTTTCACGGCCTTTTTACAGCCACGAATTTGTATTGGAGGACATTAGATTATAAGCTTTCACGGCCTTTTTACAGCCACGAATTTGTATTGAAGGACATTAGATTATAAGCTTTCACGGCCTTTTTACAGCCACGAATTTGTATTGAAGGACATTAGATTATAAGCTTTCACGGCTTTTTACAGCCACGAATTAAATTATTAGTATCTAGTTATAAATAAGTACAACATCCTCGCTTATGGCAACAATGTTTTATTTATTATAATTGTATTGCTGTTAGATTCGGTCCAGCCATGGCTGCTGATAATATATTTTTTATAAATATATATTCTTATTTATTTATTTATAATAGGGTAGCCAACAGTGCTAACATCACACACTTATTTGTACTTAACACTAAATCAGAAGTTAGATGTTGCACCTATTATAGGCGACCACCACATTACCACAGTAGCTTTCATTGCCTATAAGAAATAACAAAATTATAAAATTTTCAATAAGTATACAAAAACTAAATATTATTCGAAAAACTAATTCTGAAACAATTTTTAAAAATATATATATAATAAACATACAATTCCTTTTAGAAATAATAAAAAAAGTAATGAAAATAACTAAAATATTACCTACTTCAAGTAATAAAGTAAAATTAAAATAAAATAAAAAAATAATAATAATAAAAAAAACCTACATAAAATTTACTCATAAATTTTATAAATTTTATAAATTTTGGGCGAGTTGTTTTAGCAGTTTATGTTTAAATACTCTTTGGGAGTCTCCGAAGATGTCAATATCTGGAAATTTTGCAGCATGAGCATTGTATTTTGATTGTATTCTGGAAAGAGGATGATGTATACCTAGGTTAGTTCTGTGATAGGGTATGTTAAAAATGTTTTGAATTTTGTGTCTGGGGTATCTTGTTGGTACACTGAGTTTGATTTGTTCAAGAAGCTGTGTGCAGTTTATTTTTCCATGAATTAGTTTGTGTAGAAATGTTAAATCTGATAACATGCGTCTATTACGGAGAGTATTCATTTTAAAGTAAGATAGACGCTGAGCATAAGAACTCCTATGTGAGATGCCTTGTGAAAAGAATGCAAGATGTCTGGTAAAGGCCCTTTGAATATTCTCTTGTATTGTATAAAATATATGTATTGACAATATCCAAGTGTTGTGTACTAACCTAAGGAAATAAATGGTTTGATTTTATTTGATTCCAATAAATTGACAAGAACAATATTAAATGTTAACTATATATAAATAAATATTGTAAATAAAAATCTATTGACATTAGCATATTGTATGCCCATAATATGTGCAGATTGCATCATCATGACATGTACATACAACTATAATTAGGATAAGCAATCTATACAATAAAGAATTTTGAATTGTAAGTTTAAATTCACCCATATCATAAAATCGACCAACTGCATGTTTCAATAGCGCGGAAATATATCTTTAAAATGAATCGTTCTTTATTGAAGATAGAGCATTAAATAATAATTCAGAATCATGGATGTAAATTATTATATGTAATTATATCACATGCTTCGCTATTTCTAGCATACAAATATTTATTTAGTCACATAACTTTGTCGAGCTCAGTGTCCAGGTATATTTGTTTGACTTTTAATTTGAACAGTTTTAGTGGCAGCTCCCTTATAGTAACTGGAAGCTTATTAAATATCTTTGTTGCCATTGCATAACAATTTTGGCTATATTTTGGAAGGGAGGATAACACGTTTTAAATTTGCAATCGTCTCCAAGACTTTTAATAACTTCCCGGTGGCTTTTTACAAATAAATAAAGTTATCACTTTGTTTTCAGGAGGATTGCAGCAATGAAGACAGTATGTCTCTGAAGAAGACAAATGAATCTTTACAGGTAAAGTAATGTTTTATACGAACTGTATTCTACACATAAAATACTATCATAGGCAACTTTACAACCTTAACTCCGTTCTGAGGAAGCATACTCACTTACCCTATATTTCTGACAGCAATCGTAGACGTAGAAAAGACATTGTCCTGTATTAAATTGCAATACTACTTTGCACAAAAACAATTTAAGCAGTAAACACATATAATACCATCAATAGAGTTTTAGACATTTACAGAATGTCAAAAGATAATCAACCCTTCTTACAACTGGCCGTCACTCTGTCTGTTTCAGAGCCAAGTAGAAGAATTAAATAGGAAAATAGAAGATTTAGAAAATACAGTCAGTCAGAACAATATACAAATAAAGCAGCATAACGAACTAATGAGAAAAAAGGATGAAGAGGTATGTACAGTTTTGTGTATTTTAACGACCATGACAGGAAAGGAACTGCGTCATTATTTCAAGTAAATTAAGAGTTAACAGGGTTTAAGGCTTCTGCAACGCTCTCGCTCGCACAATCCAATATTTTAAAATATTTTTCATTTCTGAGGGTACTTTTGAGAAATGTAGTCTATGAATACAAATTTCCAAGGATTCCATGGATTCGCCGTGCGGGTGCCGGGTCCATCGTGTGTGGGTAAGAGATGAGAAGAATGGTGTCTAGGGCTTGTCTTGCGAGGGAAAGGAAAGAAAGAAGAAATAAATATATTTATTTGTCGCCAAACCATACACATAGCATAATACAAATTAAAAAACTAAACATTGAAAAAAATAGGAAAAAGATTATGCGATAAATACTTAGCCTACCAGCACATGTATAGCGACAAAAAGGCGATCAGCTCGGCGTCCGCTACAACCTAGAGAAAGGATTTTCAGCCGCCGCCTTACGGATGGAAAGCACGTCACGGACACAGATGTACTTAATACAATCCATTTAAAGGAGTAGAATGGTGCACGGTGAGCGTTGTTGCGCAATAAAATTAAAAGTAGGCTTCCTTTGTAAACCAGCCTGTTATCGGTCGCAAGACCGGAGACCATTCTTCTCATCTCTTACCCACACACGATGGACCGGCATGGTAAATCCATGGAATAATTGGAAATTTGTCTTCACTCTCTTCTATATATTTATTTTATAAAGTGACTCGGGCCTTTTTTTTTACGAATTTATGTTTAGTTGACACGGCTTATTTACAGCCACGAATTTCTATTTAGTTGACATGGCTTATTTACAGCCACGAATTTATATTTAGTTGACACGGCTTATTTACAGCCACGAATTTATATTTAGTTGACACGGCTTATTTACAGCCACGAATTTATATTTAGTTGACACGGCTTATTTACAGCCACGAATTTATATTTAGTTGACACGGCTTATTTACAGCCACGAATTTATATTTAGTTGACACGGCTTATTTACAGCCACGAATTTCTATTTAGTTGACATGGCTTATTTACAGCCACGAATTTATATTTAGTTGACACGGCTTATTTACAGCCACGAATTTATATTTAGTTGACATGGCTTATTTACAGCCACGAATTTATATTTAGTTGACACGGCTTATTTACAGCCACGAATTTATATTTAGTTGACACGGCTTATTTACAGCCACGAATTTATATTTAGTTGACACGGCTTATTTACAGCCACGAATTTATATTTAGTTGACACGGCTTATTTACAGCCACGAATTTATATTTAGTTGACACGGCTTATTTACAGCCACGAATTTATATTTAGTTGACATGGCTTATTTACAGCCACGAATTTATATTTAGTTGACACGGCTTATTTACAGCCAGGAATTTATATTTAGTTGACACGGCTTATTTACAGCTACGAATTTATATTTAGTTGACATGGCTTATTTACAGCCACGAATTTATATTTAGTTGACATGGCTTATTTACAGCCACGAATTTATATTTAGTTGACATGGCTTATTTACAGCCACGAATTTATATTTAGTTGACACGGCTTATTTACAGCCACGAATTTATATTTAGTTGACATGGCTTATTTACAGCCACGAATTTATATTTAGTTGACACGGCTTATTTACAGCCAGAAATTTATATTTAGTTGACATGGCTTATTTACAGCCACGAATTTATATTTAGTTGACACGGCTTATTTACAGCCACGAATTTATATTTAGTTGACATGGCTTATTTACAGCCACGAATTTATATTTAGTTGACACGGCTTATTTACAGCCACGAATTTATATTTAGTTGACACGGCTTATTTACAGCCACGAATTTATATTTAGTTGACATGGCTTATTTACAGCCACGAATTTATATTTAGTTGACACGGCTTATTTACAGCCAGGAATTTATATTTAGTTGACACGGCTTATTTACAGCCACGAATTTATATTTAGTTGACATGGCTTATTTACAGCCACGAATTTATATTTAGTTGACACGGCTTATTTACAGCCACGAATTTATATTTAGTTGACACGGCTTATTTACAGCCACGAATTTATGTTTAGTTGACATGGCTTATTTACAGCCACGAATTTATATTTAGTTGACACGGCTTATTTACAGCCACGAATTTATATTTAGTTGACACGGCTTATTTACAGTCACGAATTTATATTTAGTTGACACGGCTTATTTACAGTCACGAATTTATATTTTTTATTACACACGGCTTATTTACAGCCAGGAATTTATATTTAGTTGACACGGCTTATTTACAGTCACGAATTTATATTTAGTTGACACGGCTTATTTACAGCCACGAATTTATATTTAGTTGACACGGCTTATTTACAGTCACGAATTTATATTTAGTTGACACGGCTTATTTACAGCCACGAATTTATATTTAGTTGACATGGCTTATTTACAGCCACGAATTTATATTTAGTTGACATGGCTTATTTACAGCCACGAATTTATATTTAGTTGACACGGCTTATTTACAGCCACGAATTTATATTTAGTTGACATGGCTTATTTACAGCCACGAATTTATATTTAGTTGACACGGCTTATTTACAGCCAGAAATTTATATTTAGTTGACATGGCTTATTTACAGCCACGAATTTATATTTAGTTGACACGGCTTATTTACAGCCACGAATTTATATTTAGTTGACATGGCTTATTTACAGCCACGAATTTATATTTAGTTGACACGGCTTATTTACAGCCACGAATTTATATTTAGTTGACACGGCTTATTTACAGCCACGAATTTATATTTAGTTGACATGGCTTATTTACAGCCACGAATTTATATTTAGTTGACACGGCTTATTTACAGCCAGAAATTTATATTTAGTTGACACGGCTTATTTACAGCCACGAATTTATATTTAGTTGACACGGCTTATTTACAGCCACGAATTTATATTTAGTTGACATGGCTTATTTACAGCCACGAATTTATATTTAGTTGACACGGCTTATTTACAGTCACGAATTTATATTTAGTTGACACGGCTTATTTACAGCCACGAATTTATATTTAGTTGACATGGCTTATTTACAGCCACGAATTTATATTTAGTTGACACGGCTTATTTACAGCCAGGAATTTATATTTAGTTGACACGGCTTATTTACAGCCACGAATTTATATTTAGTTGACATGGCTTATTTACAGCCACGAATTTATATTTAGTTGACATGGCTTATTTACAGCCACGAATTTATATTTAGTTGACACGGCTTATTTACAGCCACGAATTTATATTTAGTTGACATGGCTTATTTACAGCCACGAATTTATATTTAGTTGACACGGCTTATTTACAGCCAGAAATTTATATTTAGTTGACATGGCTTATTTACAGCCACGAATTTATATTTAGTTGACACGGCTTATTTACAGCCACGAATTTATATTTAGTTGACATGGCTTATTTACAGCCACGAATTTATATTTAGTTGACACGGCTTATTTACAGCCACGAATTTATATTTAGTTGACACGGCTTATTTACAGCCACGAATTTATATTTAGTTGACATGGCTTATTTACAGCCACGAATTTATATTTAGTTGACACGGCTTATTTACAGCCAGGAATTTGTATTTAGTTGACACGGCTTATTTACAGCCACGAATTTATATTTAGTTGACATGGCTTATTTACAGCCACGAATTTATATTTAGTTGACACGGCTTATTTACAGCCACGAATTTATATTTAGTTGACACGGCTTATTTACAGCCACGAATTTATGTTTAGTTGACATGGCTTATTTACAGCCACGAATTTATATTTAGTTGACACGGCTTATTTACAGCCACGAATTTATATTTAGTTGACACGGCTTATTTACAGTCACGAATTTATATTTAGTTGACACGGCTTATTTACAGTCACGAATTTATATTTTTTATTACACACGGCTTATTTACAGCCAGGAATTTATATTTAGTTGACACGGCTTATTTACAGTCACGAATTTATATTTAGTTGACACGGCTTATTTACAGCCACGAATTTATATTTAGTTGACACGGCTTATTTACAGTCACGAATTTATATTTAGTTGACACGGCTTATTTACAGCCACGAATTTATATTTAGTTGACATGGCTTATTTACAGCCACGAATTTATATTTAGTTGACACGGCTTATTTACAGCCACGAATTTATATTTAGTTGACACGGCTTATTTACAGCCACGAATTTATATTTAGTTGACACGGCTTATTTACAGCCACGAATTTATATTTAGTTGACACGGCTTATTTACAGCCACGAATTTATATTTAGTTGACACGGCTTATTTACAGCCACGAATTTATATTTAGTTGACATGGCTTATTTACAGCCACGAATTTATATTTAGTTGACACGGCTTATTTACAGCCAGGAATTTATATTTAGTTGACACGGCTTATTTACAGCTACGAATTTATATTTAGTTGACATGGCTTATTTACAGCCACGAATTTATATTTAGTTGACATGGCTTATTTACAGCCACGAATTTATATTTAGTTGACATGGCTTATTTACAGCCACGAATTTATATTTAGTTGACACGGCTTATTTACAGCCACGAATTTATATTTAGTTGACATGGCTTATTTACAGCCACGAATTTATATTTAGTTGACACGGCTTATTTACAGCCAGAAATTTATATTTAGTTGACATGGCTTATTTACAGCCACGAATTTATATTTAGTTGACACGGCTTATTTACAGCCACGAATTTATATTTAGTTGACATGGCTTATTTACAGCCACGAATTTATATTTAGTTGACACGGCTTATTTACAGCCACGAATTTATATTTAGTTGACACGGCTTATTTACAGCCACGAATTTATATTTAGTTGACATGGCTTATTTACAGCCACGAATTTATATTTAGTTGACACGGCTTATTTACAGCCAGGAATTTATATTTAGTTGACACGGCTTATTTACAGCCACGAATTTATATTTAGTTGACATGGCTTATTTACAGCCACGAATTTATATTTAGTTGACACGGCTTATTTACAGCCACGAATTTATATTTAGTTGACACGGCTTATTTACAGCCACGAATTTATGTTTAGTTGACATGGCTTATTTACAGCCACGAATTTATATTTAGTTGACACGGCTTATTTACAGCCACGAATTTATATTTAGTTGACACGGCTTATTTACAGTCACGAATTTATATTTAGTTGACACGGCTTATTTACAGTCACGAAATTATATTTTTTATTACACACGGCTTATTTACAGCCAGGAATTTATATTTAGTTGACACGGCCTATATTATTAAGCTACGCTCTTAGCTTATGGCATAATGGTTATATGAAATGTTATAATAACAAACTAAACTTAAAAAGACATAACATTCCACTCTTAAATGCATATTTATTTATTTCGAAGTAAAAGTAAAAAAATGTATCATCACGACCTTCCAGGGTGGTCAGAAACCACTTATAAAGTAGCGGATTAATCAACACTTGTGATGATGGGCTTGTGATCATGCCCAGTCAAGCCGGCATAGTGTTAGGGACTGATGTCAGCCATGAGTGTCTGATTCCAGTTGCTAACATTCATGGACCTCGCGCGTCTTTACCATCAAGTGGGCGCAAGGTCACATGCCGTGCTAGTTTAAAAAAAAACCAATTGCTTTCAGTTATTATTTGCTCAAGAACACGTTCGTAACCTGGAGGAGGGTTCGCGAACGACTCAAACACTGTTACAGCAACAAAAAAACATCAATAACAAGTTACAAACAAAATTAAATGAGTCACAAGGTAAGTGATTATATTTATTTTGACAAACTACTTTCATCATCATCATGGAAATCGTCACCCCTGGAACACAGAGTCCTGGACCTCCACTGATGGAGATGGGCAGAAAGAAAAACATGGGGAGATAATTCTGGAGAATTTGGCGTACACTCGCCACGCTGGCCAGACGGGTTGGCGAGGATCTGTTATCATTTTTAATGACAATTTATTAACGAAGTAGAAACAAAATTATTAAAATAAAATAGATTAAAAAACTAATTATAAATAAAACTAAACTAAAAATACCTATGAAATTAAAACTATTTTACAAAATAAACTAAGGACTTACCACCAGGGAGGGTACCTAAAACGCTCGCCGCATTTCCTCGTTGAATTATAATGGAAATATTATGTTTTAGGTAGTTATGGCATTTGGGCCACACTCTTGAAAAATTCGTTTACCCAGCTCTTTTATGAATTTGTGGGTATCAAGAGAATATACCCCCATTGTTTCAACCCCAAATGCCACAAAGTTATAATTTTGTTTAATGCTATTTTATTAACTATGTGTATGTATATTATATTGAATGTGTAATGTATTTATTAACGTATCCACAAGTTAATATTAGTGAAACCGGGACCGACGGCTTAACGTCGAAAAATACTTTATTACACTAAACTTGTAAAAAGGCTTATTTAACAACCAACATCCAAAACAACACATTACCATAGTAATACAAAAATCTTACTATACAGTTGATGAATCGTTGAGGGATGTTAGCATAGGCTAAGTAGTTATATTTTTAGATTTAAGGTAGATTTACGATAAATTGTAACAACCGAAGCATTTCAAAAAAAATGGTATATTCATATTATTTAAATAGCTCATAACAACTCATTTGGTTTATTTATTATATTATTATATGTAGTGTATGTATTAATGTTATGTAATGTATGTACCTAATGTATTAATAAAACGTTATGTGTACTTATTATTAGTATTAAGTTTATTATAGTATTTATTATTGTAGTTTAGATAATATTGCATATTTATTACGTAATCATATTTCTGTAATGGCACCTACCTTACGTCTTTAATGTTCTACAGTGTCCCTAAGGTTGGCTGTCAGAGAATGTCTAGCGACATTAAGTCCGCCCCTTGTATATATTGTGCAATAAAATTTTAATAAATAAACAAATAACACATTATGTAATTATTTTTATTTTGACAATTATTTATAATTTTATATATTTGTCAAAGGCCTTAACTGGAATTTACTGTTAATTTTTATTCTTTATATTTATCGCCATAGGATCCTATCAGAACACTCGGTTAAGTCAAAATTTATTAATAATAATTCTAAACAAAATACCTGACCAGATATGGATATACAGTATGGCAAGGAACAGCCCCAATTTCCATTATTGTTATTTTATTATTATTATCTCTATCTCTTCCACTTCTAAGCCTAATATTTATTATAATATATAATAATTTAGGTCTAGTTTGTGGCTGTAAAGGGGCCTCGTCGGGTATTTTAAACCATGTTCAAATGACATTTTATTTAATTAGTTAAGTAGGTATGTAATAATATTTAATTTTATGGACAAGGCTCATATAAAGCCGCAACAATAGCTTAATTTATTTACTTAAGGTACGTAGATATTTATATATATAATATAGGTATTTTTGTAATATATATATTTGGTTAGTTTTTGTTGTTGTGTTGATATTCCTATGACACTATCAGTTCTGTTCCTTGTCTTCACTATTATTTATTTAATCTAGATTTATAGTAAAGTAAAGTATCATCACGACCGTTTCCCTTTCGCGGTGGTCAGAAACCACGCTTGTAAAGAAGCGGATTCACATTTAGCCAACTTTACTATAGGCCAATAATGACAAGTGGCAAGCTCCTCGATGTCTCCAGCGTAACAAACTCGAGAAATATATTGATTTAACCAAAATCCGGTGGGAATGTACAGTGATACACGAAGACTAAAAAATTTCGTTATTATTTGCCAAGAACACGTCCGTAACCTGGAAAAGAGGGTTTGCGAACGGTTCACACACTGATACAGCAACAGAAAACTATCACTGACAACTTGCCAATACAACCAACAATGATAACCAACATACAATATTATATTACTATATCTATGCTGGCTTATCTGGCTAAAATAGTTTAGTTTTTTCATGTGAAATTTGTTTTTTTTTTAATAAACAATTGTTGGTTAACTATACTATACCCATTGTGTTTAAAATTACGAAATTAAGAATTTAATTAGACATTAAAGGTCTTCGTTTAAAGGACTTATGGCTATTTTGTCCAGGAGAACTGAGAGAGAAGACGTCGGAGCTACAAGCATCTAACTGTCTCTGTCTTTCCCGCGAGGAGACTATACAGCAGTTACAAGAACAACTACAGCAGTTAGAGCGAGAGGTCAGTTTAGTAAATACCATTTATAACCAACCGGTCTGAGTCGAGACGATGGCAAGCGTCCAGACGGAATGACTTAGTACCTTGGAGATTGTGTCAATCCCTGGTATGAGATTTTACCAGTTGGGATTCCCCTTCCCACCTTCAAGGAACTTCTGTTAGAGCTGGCGTTGCAGCGGAACAAGCGCAGATCAGCAAGCGTTGAAAAAATATGAAAAGATTTGCAATAGTTACTTATTTTCGACGTTTGCTGTAGAAACGATGGGCCCGTGGGGATCGGAACTTAAAGCCTTTTATAAAGAAATTGTTCCAAGGCTCATTGACGTCTCTGGTGACAATAGGGCTGGCAGTTTTTTCTCCCAAACATTAAGTATCATAATTCAAAGGGGAAATGCTGCTAGTGTATTGGGCACCATGCCACAAGACAGCGATTGGGAGGAGCTATTTTTTTTGTAAATATATAATTTTTATTTTCCATGAATTATTATTATTATTTTAGGTTAAATTTAGATTTTGTTGTAATATAGTTTATTTAATTAATTTATTTATTTATACGTTATACGTTTGACTTTGTTTTTTTTTGGTTTTTAATCTTTGTATACAATAAATTTAAAAAAATATATAACCTAAATTAAATAACTAAACTTTGGGTATATGAAAGTATTCACCCATGAGTTGATTATTTCTTAGTTGTTTTTTTTTGAGATCGCAATATCATCAATGATACGACCCCAGCCTCACAAGGAGACCCCGAGGCTCCTACGGACTAAAACCCTATAAACCGTTTCTCTTTCACTGTTCGTGGCTAGGAAGTGAAGGCAGTTGTTCGCCGCGTAAGATTATATGGCAGTGTGCCAAAAACACTTACAGCATTCCACTTTTTGATTATGAATATCAAAGAACAAAACAATTACTTTTTAGAAGTGCCAAGTTGAAAGCGAAAGACACACCGAAGTTTCAATGCTGCACGCGCACCTGAACAAGATGGCGGAGAGAGAACGAGACAGCAGTATGCAGCTGGCAGCAGCAAAACATCACAATAACCAACTAGAAGATTCCTATAAGTAAATCTAATTTAAATCACTATTATTACAAATTAAGTTATCTTATCCTTTATTTCATCTTCATCACATCCCCTAGAAATCTCTACTGCTGGAGATGATCCTTCCAGAAATATCTGGAGAATTTGGTCTACACTCATTGTGCTGGCCAGACGGGTAGGCGAGGGTCTGATGTCATTTTTTTATGACAATTCATTAACGATTCCGCAAGTTCGTATTGATAAAACCGGGCTTAACGTGTTCTTCGAGGCAAGGGAACAATGGTGTTGTAAATCTATGATAAATGCACATAAGAAAAGTACATTTCTTTTTGGTACATGCCGGGGTTCGAACCCAACTTTTTAGGTTGTTAAGAAAAAAGTTCTTACAACCGAGCCACCATCGCTCTTCCTTCCTTTATTTAGAGAAGACAAATCCCCCTCTTTTGTATTGCGCAATAATACGCTCACCATCCACCATTCTGCTCCTCTCCCTACCCAACCAAATACTGTATGATCCGTCAGTGTAGTCTTGGAAGCTCGTTCCATAAATGTATTGACAGCAGACCTGCTTAGACCCCATTCTTTCAATAAGTGGTGCAATGATAATAGAAAAAATAATAATTCCCAAGTAAGTTAATAGTTTTTCTTTTATATTTTCAGAGAAAAAGTGTCGTTTGCGAAGTATCTACAGCGTGAACTTTGCGCAGCGACAGAACAAGGGGCTGAACTGTGTGCTGAATCACGAAGAGTACTCGCCACACTACCTAACTGGATATCTACAGTCAGGAGTACACATAGGTAAAATCATATTCGGATCATTAGCTTCTTAGTTCTTTGAGACGCAAACATTATGAAGGAAAAGTATAACTAACTGTTTACATCGTTTATGCTTGTGCATTTTTAAATTATCAAACTGTCAGGAAACCCTTAATAAAGGATTTTGTCAATTTAATATTTAAATAAAAGTAATAAACCTAAAAACAGGTATAAACCTTGGGGCACTCCAGATTTAGCATATCAAACAGATGACGTTAACCCGCTAAAATCAACTGTTCCGTTCTTCTTATAGGTAATATTTAAACTAACCAAATAAAGGATCATGCATTCTGGAACCTTCCACCTTTTTATTACAAGTTATAGTTAACCTTATCAAAGGCGTTTGTAAAATCTGTATAGATAAATCTTGGGAACTGCTTCAACTAAGAGAGGTAAGCTGTAGGGAAATGAGAGTCTCTATTTGTATTTTTTTTACGAAACCCATCCTGTAAAAGACTATACATACATTTGTCTATGTACCAATTTATATTGCAATAAAGTATTTTTTAATTAAATAGTTTTATAACGACACGTTAAGCCGTCAGTCCCGGTTTCACTATTAGCATTTTGTGGAATCGTTAAGAAATTATTTACAAAAATAAAGACAAGACATACAGACCAACCCAGCTTGGCGATAGTCGGCCAAATTCTTTAGCATTGGAGGCCTAGGACCAAGTACCCGTTGACGTATTTAAAATTTATTTATTTTCGGTGCAGGAAACAGACTCACAAAATACGTCAAAATGAGAAAACTATTCGTCATTTAAAACAAAAACTTGAATACGAAGACACCAGCGACGACACGTGTCCTTGTCGAAGTAAAAAGAGACAAAGCGATGTTAAACACATGAGTGCGAGGGAGATGGAGCAACCGAGTAATTCACGAGCTAGAGAAGGACAGAAGGAAGCCTTTAATGATAGAATAAAAGAAAGAGAACATAGTACAGAAAAAAAGAGTGATCTTAAACACATTAGAGCGAGGGAGATGGAGCTACCAAGTTGTTCACGGACCAGGAAAGGACAGAGTATTTATGAAAGAATGAAAGAGTCTGAGCGTAGTAGTTCTGTTGGAAGAGATTGGAGAAAACGCGGCGTATCAAGGGTTGAAACTAAGGTAATTTTATTTTACAATAATAATAGTTTAATTAAGTTTATTTAAATTACTGGGGAAATTACTACTATTAGTCTGCCTACCACCTATTTGTTGTTCTCGTTGAAAGTATGTGCCATTTGCAATGATGTCAAATGCCAATTTTTACTTTCAAGGAGAACTAATGTTGTAAGTTTGCCTGGTGATACAGGGTAACTTACTTATTTGAAAAAACTCCCGAGCGGTGAGTTGGGTGTGTAGAGGGGTGAGGGGGGGCGCTATTGGAGGGGGAAGTCCCCACATTTGTTTCTTCCTCTAGTCAGTTGCCATCATGCTCTGGCCTAGAGAACAGCGGGCATACGCCGTCGAGAGCTTCTTTTCTAACGGTTGCTCACTTGTTGCTACGTAACGTGCCTTCCGCGCTCGCTTTAAAATTCTTCTTTTTTTCTTCCAAGCCTCGAAGAAATAAACTCTAAGGATGTGTGGTTTCAGCAAGATGGAGCCACAGCATACACAGCACGAGGCTCAATGAATTTGTTGCGACAACATTTTCCCGACCGGCTTATCTCTCTCAGAGGCGATCTCACATGGCCGGCTCGCTCTCCAGATTTCGCTCCATGCGATCTCTTTTTATGGGGTTATTTGAAATCCCTGGTTTATGTCGATCGGCCACGGACAATAGCTCAACTCAAAAACAACATTCGCGACGTCATTGCCAACATAGCGATTGATATGCTGCAAAGAGTGGACACTAACTTCAGAAATCGACTTAATCAGTGTATGCGCAATGGGGGTCGCCATTTAACTGATGTCATTTTCAAGTCTGTTTAAAAAAAATATTGGGATATTGGATTCTAAATAAAAATAAAAATTAAAACAATAACTGAAGTACTTTTGTTTTTAATGACCTTTCAAATAAGTAAGTATATTTGGCGCACCCTGTATTTATATAAAAAGACTTACTGAAATACATTATGTAAAACATACAATACATTATGTATAAAAACTGTATGTCCTCGTCCGTCCCTGAGTTTAAAGTACCATTGGTGGCAAATTTTATAACAATTTAACCAGTAATATAGGCGTGAAGGCGAATTAAACGGACAGATTTATGGGGTCAAATCTTGCGGTTAGATGATAACTTTATACGAGTATAGCCGTCCCTGGGTTTTAAGGAACATTTCTGCCGAATTTAATCAAAATAGATGTTGAAGACGGATAAACAGACATACATGGTATGTCTCTCATACTATGGAGTGAGGGAAGATGTTTTGTGTTGATTTGCTGCTTGCCACATTTGCTCTACCTCAAAAAGGCCGGTTCGGCTGTTCATATAGCCGGATCTACTCGCTAGAAGCACCTCAAATATAATAAGTTTGTGGCATTTGGGGTTGGAACAATATTGACTTGATACTCGCAAAGGTAACACGAATTTTAAGTGAGTGCCGACCCCAAATGCAATAACTAATTTAAACAAAACATTTCCTTATTAATTTAACGGGGAAATTCGGCGAGCGTTTTAGGTAGGTATCCCCTACCAGATGATAATTATTATTATAGTTTAGTTTTTCATCATCATCATCAGCCTATGTCTCTCCACTGCTGGATGTTGGCCCCCCCAAAGCTCGCCATACCACACGATATTTTGCCACCATTATCCAGCCCCCACCAGCGACCTTTTTCAGGTTATCCTCCAGGGGTCTTCCCACTCTGCGTTTTCCTGGACGTGGTCTCCACTCCAGAACTCGTTTACTCCATCGGTGATCGGTTCTGCGACAGACGTGTCCGGCCAATGCCACTTCAACTTACTAATTTTGAAGGCTAAGTCGGTAACTTTAGTTTTCTGACGGATGTCTACGTTGCAGACTCTATCCGTCAGAGAAATACCGAGCATAGCTCTCTCCATAGCTCGCTGAGCGACCTTAAACTTGTGGACCAGACCCACTGTCAGTGTCCACGTTTCTGCTCCGTACGACAATACTGGAACAGTACGACAACACTGTGGTATGTTTGATAACAGTTAATTAGTTTTTATTCTCTTTTATTAGGCTGTGTCTGTCTGCCTAATAACAAAGTCATTTTTTTACAATTATAATATTAGTATGGATTATTTGTAGGATATAAGAAATGTACATTGCATCAGGACAACACCGGAACCACCGCTTTTTTTTCATGAAGACAACTTTACAACTGTAAGTACTAACTAATAGCATGCAGGTTTAAATATCAGAAGAAAAAAAATGTTGGTTTAATTCGCGCTTTTTTGAAGCTCATTTAGAAGTCGTTCCTAAACTTAGATCAAGCAATTGGCAAGTTTTGGTTCTTATAGAAAGTGGCGCCGCCAATAGGCGGTAGGGGGTACTAAATTTTATGTTTATTTATTCATTCGATAATTGAATCAGTTCGTTCAATTCATTCAACATGTCCGGCCATTGTTGTCAACAGGCAAAGTATACATATCTTAGTAAAAAAATAAATTAAATGTATTTTGTAACTTTTAGTACGTACGTACGTAGTACGCAGGTAGCGTATCATGTATGGTAAACTAGTAACAAAATACACAATATTTTTAAATTTTCACGCGCATTTAAATGGTTGCGGGCTCAAAAATCGAATTTCTGATATAATAGTAAAGTAAAGTCACGACCGTTTCCCTTTCGGGGTGGTCACAAACCACGCTTATAAATAAGCGGATTCACATTTAGCCAATTTTACTATAGGCAAATCATGACAAGTGGCAAGCTCGTCGATGTCTCCAGCGTAACAAAATTGAGAAATATCACAAATAAATTAAATAATAATTAAATGTATTTATTTATATTAATAAATATTTTTGTGTCCCGACCAGGAACCGAACCCGGTACCTCCGAGTCTTAATCCACGGACTTAACCGCTAGACCACGGAGGCAGTTGCTGTGGATATTGTTAATCAAAAGTGGTGTTTGTTTAATAATGTGTAACGATGTAAATCATTATGGAAGACGATAAATTTGTATAAATCTATATATGGAGCAGAAGTTGCAGTTTATTTTTTGCTGTTTTCCGCGTTGTTCACTTCCATATTTCCGACGTGTTTTTTGATATTTCCGCGAAGCGACCAAGAAAACCATAAAATTTTTAACACTTGGAATTTGATGATTGATTTGTATTTATCCTTTGATATTACTCTTACAGGAATTGTCACCGTTCGAGGATTTGCAGATGAGAGTTCTTCATTTACAAGAAGCCTTCGCTGATGGCCAACGAAGGTGGGCCAGGCACACGCATAGATAAACTTAATACCACAATAAACATTTGTTAGTTGACAAGTACAAACCAAAAAGTTGATCGTTCAATGGTTTGAGAAATTCAGATGCGTTCCAGATTTTTTTATCTGTTACAAAAGTGAATAATCACTTAGTTGAGAAAAACGCCACTAGATGGCGTAGTTAAGAGGAAATAGATGTCAAACTGATTTTAAAAATAATTCTTCTGATTAACGGAAAAATGTAACAATGAGAAATACTCTTTTCTTACGTACTGCAGTCATAGATTTACAACAACACTGTTCCCGCTAGGAGGAGAGCACGTCAAGCCGTCGGTCCCGGTTCCATTAATAACCGTGCAGTAACCACTCCACCCCCCACCACTCTGACAGGATGCACCTCACCCCCGCTAGACCAGCAAAGTCAAAGTCAAAATATCTTTATTCACGTAAACCTATTACAGGCATTTATGAAACGTCATTAATTTAATTATTTTGAATGATTCTACTCCTGCTAGTAGAAGACTTAGCAGCAAAGTGGTCCAATAAGTAAGCTGTTAGCAGAAGACCAGCAGCTTAGCAAATTCCAGTGACCTGTTAATGTTTAATCTGACTGAGAAAGGAATCTGCAAGGAAAACTCAGCTATATCAGATTTACAAAATAAAACATATACAGAACTGCATCACAACGATCAATTAATAACCTTTTAAATTTAGTTATCAGTACCTATGAGAAAACAATACCTGGTATAGCAGTAACCCACCAGGCAAGTCAGAATTTAGGTAGACTACATGCCTATGTGCAACCCGAAAGTCGACAAAAGCAGCCGAACGAACCATATCTTTCAGATATCATCTTCAGGATACTGTTAGTGCTTGTCCTCACTCTGTTAAGCAATGATGCAGTGGTTTTGCGTCTTATAGCAAAGAAGTCATCTGTATGGGCCTGCTACAACAGTAGCGTGGCAGCCCCAACAATATCCTAAAGCAATTATTGTACTGTACACATAGGACGCTGATTGATGCCTGCGTAAAGTTGGTCCACAGACTCCTAGTATAGTGTGGCGTAAATAGTGGTCCAATGTTAAGGCGGCTGTAGGTTTTGGAATTTATTTATTTATTATTAGGTACACTAACAGGTTACAATTAATACATATCAAGCACAAATTTACAATAATTCATAAGGTCGGAATTGCAACCCAAGGGCAGTGTACACGGCATGCTACACATAGCTACTTGGATGATTAGAGTCAACTGTGTTTTTCAGTTTTAAAATTTTAGGTTTCATCCATTTCATCATTAGGAATTATGGTAATGACATTATTTATTTAGGTCTGTTTTTTGTTGTACGGGTAATTACTAGTACTAGCACATACAACTTAGTTATTTAAGTTATTATTCTAAAGAATAATATATAAAAATAAAAACTGAAATTTCAATCATTGTTTTTAACAAATCATGCAAATTTAGATGAGTGATTTTAAAAAATGTACTACACGGTCAGTGCCCATTATTTTAATAAGTTGTCCATTTGCATTCCAATGCAGTTAAAAAAAAAAAATGGATATCATTATGAAAACATACAAGATTGCCAATACAATTCAATAATCATAACAATTAATTGCGTTTTTTTTAATTTAATTACAACATCTCTTTTACTTATTAAAATATAATTAAATTAAATAGTCAATTGGTTAAAATTTATGTATGAAATAGTTGCAAAGCACTATTTATTCGATTAGGTTCTTTATTATGATCAGGTACTTTATTATAGATAAAACATTGGATTTCAAATCGGCGGGAATATTAACGTAAAAAAAAGTTTTTGTCAATTATCGTTATGCTAGGGTCAAATAAATAAAATTTGTTACAGATTATGAAAATACAATATCTTAACTATCAAATAAAAAAGAAATTATGGCACGAAAACATTTTATAAGGGCCCATTTCTTTAAGAAATAGGACATTTCCGGCATTCTCATTTGCATTTATACTTCAAAATAGTAAATAATGCAATAACTACATTTATGGCTATTGTTAGTCATTTGGACCCTATTTAAAGTTTGTGTTGCGTCATCTGAGTTAGACATATTTGAGTTGTGTAATCGATGTGTGTAAACAATTTTTCAGTTTTTTTTTTTAAATTGTGGATTGGATCCTTATTGCGTCCAATTGTAAAAAATATCCGGATTTTTAAAATGCATTTACAATTTTTTTCATTATTATAATTTGTAATTACAATTTTGTTAACTAGTTTTAGTTAGTTTTATATTAACGTTTTGAATAAATTATTAATTTTTAAATACCTTGTTTGATTGCAAAATAAAAACACCATTTTAGTAAAAAAAGCAATTTATTTACAAAACTTTTATTCTACTTAAAGGTACAGAGTAGCAATTTACACTACACAGGGTGAAAAAAACGTACCGAGGAGATACATACATACATATCTTCACGCCAAACGCTTGCGGGGTAGGCAGAGACAATTGAGCGCCACTTGTTACGATCACGACATACCTCTTTCGCTTCTTCGACATTCATCAACCTTCTCATACATGCCCGTTTGTTTCGTTTCGATGGCTTTTAAATGCACCTTCAGCTATTGTTTTATTTATTTGATCGTGATAGGTAAGCTTGGTCTGCCAGGGCCTCTTTTACCCACGACTTTCGCATTATACAGGGTGTTTGGAAAGGAGCTGTACATACGCCTAGGGTAGAAACTAGGGATAGTATGCTACCTAACCCCGCCCAATATATTGACCTTGGCCTCAAGGTTTTTTTTTAAATTTATTTTTATTTTTTATTTGATTTTTTTGTGATTTTTTTACTAAAACTACCTGTAGCTCAAAATCTATCTACTACTTCTCGACAACCTGGAAAATGTGCTTAGACGGAGCCCAGCCTTCGCAGATGGCACGCGCATATTCAACTTGGATGAGACTGCAACAAGCACTGCAGAAAAATCCTAAAGTTTTAGCACTGAAGGGAAGGAGGAATATTTGCAAAGTATCTAGTAGTGAAAAAGGAACTCTGTGTACAACGTGCAATATTGTAAGTGCAGGAGGACACGCACTTCCTCCTGCAGTAGTATTCCCACGCAATAAAATAAACCCTCGTATGATAGGAACACCACCTGGCTCGCTAATCCTAGCGTCCCCGTCTGGCTGGATGAATAGCGAACTTTTTGTTGAGATGATGAAGCACTTTATACAACGATCAACAAATTCCAGGGATTTCTCATCAATTCTAATCATGGATAACCATGAGTCTCACCTTTCAATTGAGGCACTCGACTTAGCAAAAGAATCCGGCGTAACTGTCCTAACTTTACACCCACATACTTCCGCTAAACTTCAACCGTTGGATGTTGGCATTTATGGACCTTTTAAGAATTATTATGCATCAGCAATAGTCATGGATGATGCGCAATCCCGGAAATCCTGTCATTATCTATGAAATTGGAGGACTAATAGGACAAGCTTTCGAAACGTCGATGACGCTGGCAAACATAAAGAAGTCATTCAAAATAACCGGCATATATCCATTCGATAGAGACATATTCTCAGACGAAGATTTCATGCCGAGTAGTGTAACCGATAGGCCTGAAGTTTCAGATTCAGCAGGTAATTATGAATATCATTATATAGGTAGTACCTACCTAATAGTATCAAGTAATTTATGTTCCCTCTATTAATATATAGTATAATATAATAATAGCCTACCTACGTGTAGAATATATAGGTACGTATATTTTCTTTCAGCTGCTGGTCTCAAAGCTGACGCAGTTCAAGCAAGCTCCTCCACCATTATATGTCATGAACAGGAAGTTTTTAATGAAGTGAGAATTAACGAGTCGAGAAATAACAAGTCAGATGTTTTATCGCGCCCGGATGAAGAACCTCCAAGCCCTTCCATATTAGAAACTTATGAACTAAATGTTTGTAGGGCAGGTAGGTCTATCAATTCAGTTGCTGAAGAGACTGCTACGGATTCTGTTGTATTATCTTCCATTGATGGCATCCTAGAGGACCATCCTCCTACAACCCCACCTTATACCGCCTCCGTGGTCTAGTGGTAACAAACGTTGCCGTGAACTCGGGAGGTCGTGGGTTCGATTCCCACCGGGGGCAAGTTGTACATTGTATAATTTGTCTCGGTCTGGGTGTTTATATGTATAATATGTATATATTTACAAAAAAATAAAAATAAAGTATAATATGTAGTTTATCAACCATCTAGTTTCCGTAACACAAGCTACGCTTACCACGGAAACTAGATGGCGCTGTGTAACCTGTCTGGAAATATTTATATTTATTTATATTTATATCTTCCAACTCAAACAGCAGCAATACAGTCTGTCAGTGTCCTAACCCCCATAACTTCACCCGACAATGTCAATGCCCGTACCAGCACAGCTGCAATTTCCAAAAGTGTTACCTCCACTCACCTTATTATGCCAGAGGAGTTTCGGAAGCCTTTTAAAGCGGCCGCAAAAAGTGGAAAACGAAAGCCGCGGAAATTAGGTAAAGTTTAATTGCAACAGATACGCCAGAAAAAAAAGAGATTGAGAGTCAAAAAAAAGGAATTAAAAGAAAGAAACAATCTAAGGCCACAGGCAAGATGTATATCCGGAAAGTTCTTCATAGTGAATCTGAAGAAGACGGAGAAGTTGTATTGGACGATGACGGAAATTGGATAGACGATGACGGAAATTGCATAGACGATGACGAAAATGAAGAAAACATTATAACACAAGAGTCAATGGAGAATGCGGCAATAAAACCCCCAAAAGAGGGACAATATGTCCTTGTGGAATTTGCGTCCAAAAAACTAAAGGTATATTACGTCGCTATATATAAATGTCTGTCACACACAGAGCTGTCACAGGATAATTGTAAACACCGTCAGTTTACAATCTCACTAGATTTGTTACAAAATAAGCTTAAGAGGGTTTACGCCGTTTGCATCCCTTTCGCTCGCACAATCAAAGATTTTTCAGGTCAGGAAAAATCAGGATATGATATACTAGTCATACGAAGCATTGATTATTGTTTGCATATTCTTAAGCCTCGCGTGGTTCAGCGGTTAAGACCGTAGATTTAAACTCTAAAAATTGTTGGTTTCGATTCCCGGCCGAGAACACAAAAAATATTTATCTGTTACATTTCTCGAGTTTGGTACGCTGGAGACATCGACGAGCTTGCTACTTGTCATGATGGGCCTATAGTAAAGTTGGCTAAATGTGAATCCGCTTTAAAAAGAAGCGTGGTTTCTAAACGCCCCGCAAGGGATACAGTCTCACGACTTTCTTATTCTTAAGTTTAGAAGCTATTTATTTAATTTATATTAGTATTATGTTTAATAAAACAGCAGAATGCTTTCCTTTTCTTTTTTTTATGAATATAGTAAGTTGATTCGTTACATTATGTCTTTTATTTGGTTCAATACCCCCTTGATCCATTGTTGGCCAGGGGGCAATCCAGTGTTCGTGGTACACAGTGGATAAAATCTCACTTTTTTTAAAAACTAAGCTCAATCTTTTTAACACCAATCAGGCATAGTAGAATGATTATTATTCTGAAACTGAATAAATACACTATGCAGCCAGATTTCAAGTAAATCCGATTGTTAGTTTTCGAGCTATGAATGCCCAAAAAAAAGTGATCCACTGATGACCACTTGACCCTACATGTTTTCTCAAAACACTAAATTTCTTGAAGCCCCATCCCTTAATTTAGAAATTGAGGGGCTTTATAAGCGAGTCAATACGAAGCCGTGATAGACGGATTGAATCAAAGCAGCAGATATTGCTATAATTACAGGGGCAATGGATGATATTGTTACAGAAAAAAACCACCCAACAAACTTGTCCCAACTCAGTGACTCTAAAACTTTCAACCGAGTTACATTTTCAAGATACAGTAACAAGGAAGAAGTTAATCATTCCTCCATTGGACAAAAAGGTCTCCGATATACTTGAAAAAGGTAAGAGGGACCACATATTGTTTGGAGAGGACCTCGGTGAGGTAATACAAACGTCGAAGGCAATGAAATCGGCCTTCACCCTACTAAAGAAGTCTATGCCTGCTAAGGTTTTTAACCCAAAAAACTTCGTCCACATCAACAAAGGCCTCGACCAAGAGGATATACTCGAATTCCTCAAAACACTATATTTCTTGAAGCCCCATCCCTTAATTTAGAAATTGAGGGGCTTTATAAGCGAGTCAATACGAAGCCGTGATAGACGGATTGAATCAAAGCAGCAGATATTGCTATAATTACAGGGGCAATGGATGATATTGTTACAGAAAAAAACCACCCAACAAACTTGTCCCAACTCAGTGACTCTAAAACTTTCAACCGAGTTACATTTTCAAGATACAGTAACAAGAAAGAAGTTAATCATTCCTTCATTGGACAAAAAGGTCTCCGATATACTTGAATTCCTCAAAACACTATATTTCTTGAAGCCCCATCCCTTAATTTAGAAATTGAGGGGCTTTATAAGCGAGTCAATGCGAAGCCGTGATAGACGGATTGAATCAAAGCAGCAGATATTGCTATAATTACAGGGGCAATGGATGATATTGTTACAGAAAAAAACCACCCAACAAACTTGTCCCAACTCAGTGACTCTAAAACTTTCAACCGAGTTACATTTTCAAGATACAGTAACAAGAAAGAAGTTAATCATTCCTTCATTGGACAAAAAGGTCTCCGATATACTTGAATTCCTCAAAACACTATATTTCTTGAAGCCCCATCCCTTAATTTAGAAATTGAGGGGCTTTATAAGCGAGTCAATGCGAAGCCGTGATAGACGGATTGAATCAAAGCAGCAGATATTGCTATAATTACAGGGGCAATGGATGATATTGTTACAGAAAAAAACCACCCAACAAACTTGTCCCAACTCAGTGACTCTAAAACTTTCAACCGAGTTACATTTTCAAGATACAGTAACAAGAAAGAAGTTAATCATTCCTTCATTGGACAAAAAGGTCTCCGATATACTTGAATTCCTCAAAACACTATATTTCTTAAAGCCCCATCCCTTAATTTAGAAATTGAGGGGCTTTATAAGCGAGTCAATACGAAGCCGTGATAGACGGATTGAATCAAAGCAGCAGATATTGCTATAATTACAGGGGCAATGGATGATATTGTTACAGAAAAAATCCACCCAACAAACTTGTCCCAACTCAGTGACTCTATAAAACTTTCAACCGAGTTACATTTTCAAGATACAGTAACAAGAAAGAAGTTAATAATTCCTCCATTGGACAAAAAGGTAATCCAAAATACTTGAAAAAGGTACGAGGGACCACATATTGTTTGGAGAGGACCTCGGTGAGGTAATACAAACGTCGAAGGCAATGAAATCGGCCTTCACCCTACTAAAGAAGTCTATGCCTGCTAAGGTTTTTAACCCAAAAAACTTCGTCCATATCAACAAAGGCCTCGACAAAGAGGGACAGGCAGGTCGCCTCAAAACCAGGGGAGGCCACATCAGAGACGTGCCAGACCTTAAATGAGGTAAATTCTCTACCATATGCTGGTAGACTAAAATATTTTATAAGCTGTTGGAAAAAAATAACATCAAATACCACTATTTTATCTTGGATTTGTGGCTATATATTTCCCTTTGCAAAATAAACCATTGTTTAAAAAGTTTACTTCTGAGGAGTGTGAGATTTTCGTTATAGAAATTAACAAATTATTAGCAACAGGGGCTATATCTGTTTGCAATCCTTGTTCTGGACAGTTCTTGTCAAATGTTTATTTATTTATTCGAAGAGAAAGAACAGAGACAGTCAACATAAGAACATAGACGATAGCAACAGAGTAGAAGCAATTAAAATTATACCCGCCACCAGAATATTTCTCACCGTGAACAATAGTGCACTCTTTGTACGATACAAAATTCGTAAAATATCACCTTGGTCAGGTATAAAAGAAAAAAACTGCATTGTATGTATTTGGATGCATTAAACTGTTAGGCGAACTCCGAAGCAAACTGCCCACACTTTGCGAGCTAAATCGAAAGAAGCAGCTTCTTGATTTTGGCATTGAAGGAGGCGCGGGAGTAACTGAATATATCCACGAACGATAAACGCCTGTTGTACGTGTCGCACATCCGACGTATGCCAGATATTGTACGTACGCGGCAGACATGGTAGTCACTGTTTTATTCGCAATTTAAAATCTTTAAATATAAATAAATTTTTAGAGCATTTTATACTGGAAGATATCAGAACAGTCACTAAGATAGTATTGAAACAGGATTTCATATGCTCAATAGATCTTAAGGAATATTTAGTAAATATTCAAAAAGATGACAGATAAGTTTTAAGATTTAATTTTTAACTGACTGCATGAATTTAACCGTTTACCATTTGGGCTTTGTTCAGCTCAAAGTCAAAGTCAAGTCAAAATATCTTTATTCACGTAAATCTATTACAGGCATTTATGAAACGTCATTAATTTAAAATTATTTTGAATGATTTTACTCCTGCTAGTAGAAGACTAAGCAGCAAAGTGTCCAAAAAGTATAATTTGAGAGCGAACTTTGTCACGCGTTAACGAACCTATTAGGTATACAACAAATGCAGACTACTGCGTATCATCCCCAATGCAACGGCATTGTGGAAAGATTTCATCGCACACTTAAAACGCACACTTGAAGTGTAAGTTAGGAAGTAGTACATCCTGGGAAGACGAGCTACCCACCGTGTTGCTAGGACTGCGAGCAGCTTGTAAGTTAGGAAGTAGTACATCCTGGGAGGACGAGCTACCCACCGTGTTGCTAGGACTGCGAGCAGCTTGTAAAAGCAATAGCAATATAAGCGCGGCTGAAATGGTTTTCGGAAAGTCATTACGACTTCCAGGTGACTTCATGTACGAATCGCAAAAACAAGTCCAAAGTTCAGAGCACACTTTCGTCAGCAATTTGCGAGAGTCAATGAGTAAGATTCGACCTCAACTTCAAACGTGGAAAGATAAGCAAAATATTTTTGTCCACAAAGATCTTAAGTCCTGTACACATGTTTTCGTTCGAAATGACATGGTAAAAAAACCATTTATACAATCTCTGGACAGAAACCAATTACGACACATCCTGCCAAAATATGGTACGGTGCCTCCAATACATGGAGGGGAATTCGTGTACCTCCATGGCCTTCCAGCTCGCCGTCACTCTGGCCGCCGAAATTTCGTCCATCATCCCAGAGTCACCTTATTTACACGGTAGCAATGACGGCCACTTTGCCGACGAGCTGGGAGCGCATGGACCATCGGTGCGCACGATCTAAGTGTGAGGGGGCCCCATCATACATGCTCAAATATCGATGATGGTACGATTATACAAATAAACACTAGGGCACTAAATCAAGACAACTCTTATCCCGGACTGACTTTGCAAATACACATCGCTTGCTAATATACGAATACTGCTATACTCGTGTATATAGTATAATTTTGCTCCTGCCTCTCATTCATTCATTTTGTCTTAGGTAAATAATCATTAACCTATTGGTTTTCGCTTATTTATTATTATTTTTCTTTTACTTTTACTAGTCACAGTTCAATTGCACTATTAATTTAAATCTAATTACTATATTTTACTCTTATTTCTGTTTTAATTGTATTGTCTAAATAATATAAAATCTCTTTGGCTTGTGTTCCACTATTGCTACTTTGTTTATATGTTTAATATAATAAGCGATAAGCGAGTGATTTAAAAAAAAAAAAAATAACCTCAATAGCTACAAGTGATAATAAAATATATGCAATACCAGAAGAGCTACAATCGGCGAGTCAGCATAAAGAGATATTGAAAACAAGTGCTTATAGTAAAGTAAAAACCAGTTGAGTAAAAAGATACCAGATAAGAAGAGTTTGGATAACACTGACAGATGAACTTAAAAAAACTTACATTGATGAGGATGGTAATGTACAGTTTGGGGGGTCAATTTCTAGAAGTATTTAATCAAAAAGAAATTGCTGCTGCACATAAAAAAGAAAGTGACACAGTGGAAAATCTATTTGAGAAATTAATGGCCAAAACACAGGAAAATAGACCGCAGAATTAAAAACACAATGCAGATAGGTTTGTGATTGAAAAATTTACAAGCACAAATACAAATGCAAACCAGTGGATTGATTTTTTTGAAAAAGAATGCCTACGCTTTGATGTGAGAACGGATGAAAAGAAAATTGAAACGCTCAAGATTGTTTATGGATAAAAGTTGTTCAGATTGGTATAGTTCCATGATTATAAAATTGACAATGAACAGAATTCAGGATGGTCAACATTGTGTGCAATAAATAATTTTATTATTATTATTATTACTGGGATAACAGAGGTTGATATTTGATTATTATAATGTCCATTATAGCATAGCAATGTTGTATTTTTATTACGATATTTATTATTTTCTGGACATTATGCAGAAGTGAGCAGCTTTTAAGTGTAGAAATCGAGATTTCCTAGCGAAAGCAAAGATATGGTGATCTCAAAATTGCCGTTCTATTAATTCAACGTTTTTTTATTTCTAAGACGGTGTTCGCTTACTTAATTGGTCTTTTAAGTTAGGTAACGTTAAGTTAAAATACGTTTTTCTGTTATAAAAATAAAAAACTACAAATAAATTTAAAAAAGGATCCGTCATAGGTGTAAACAAGGTACCAGTGCCGCTAGCGACATCTAGAAAAAGCTTTGCCTGATACACCCCATTACAATCGAACTTCAGTTCAGATTTAATTAAACGAACGGTTTTAGCCAAAAACGCAAATTTAAAAGTAATTAAATGTGCATAATATTTGCATGGTTTTATATATTATAGCACGACAATATATAAAACCAGACGCCATATTGTGGAAAAAAAAATCGACGAAATATACGAGTGGGGTATCATCGAATAGGTATTTGAAAATCATGTTGAGGTTTCTCTTATCATTTTTCATTTCGAGTGACCATTTAGGATCTATAACGATTTAAAGTTGGTTAGCAACCATTATGATTTAAATTTTCAATGTAGGTCCTACCTACATCTACTAGACCTACCTATAATCATAGCTGGGCATTAACTCGTTAATCCGTTAATCGTTAATTAACGAAGTTAACATTTTGATTAACGGGTTAACTTTTAAAAATGTTAACGGACACGTTAACTTCCGTTAATATGCAGAAGTCCGTTAATCGTTAATCCAATGCCACTATTTACCGCACAGCACCGCGGTGTGGCGCGAAAAACAGGTTCAGACAAGTATGAAACGACAAGTGCCGGGCGCGTGAGACAAAAACAAAACTAGATATATTATGCCGGCGCGTGCGAGTAAGGTAACTGCGAAGTAGGTTCTAGCGCCAGTGCTTAGAGTGACGAGTGGTGTGTTTGTTGTTATTATAAATTACTGTCAGTAATAATTTGCGTGTTAATAAAGAAGAGTGCAGTGTAATTAGTTAGATAGAAAGTGTACTGTGCAGTGTAGTAATTAAAACTATATCATGGAATCGGATTTTAGCGGTCCTGATGAGAATCCTTGGCCACATTTGACTGAGTATGTGGAATTTGTATCCAGATCGGGCCAGCAAATACTTTTTGCTTGTAAGCGTTGCTTGCCGAAAGACACCAAAATAAAAGTTCATGTATCAAGCCTGAATAATTTGAAACAACATGTAAGAAGGGTACATGAGTCACAATACGTACAGTTTGAAGAGATTGTTAAGGCGGGCTCTAACCGAGGCAAGACAAAAAAGAGAACTCATTCTGACAATATTATATATTAACCTGTTAACTTCCAGAACCTAAACCAACAGGTTTTATAAGTTCACTAACGCAACGATATAAAAATGCAATTTTACACATATTAACGGATTAACGATTAACATTAACTTCCGTTAATTCTTCCGAAATGTAACGCTTTAACGTTTAACGAAGCTAACTTTTTTTGTAGCAGATTAACGATTACGAAGTTAACTATTTGATTAACGGTGCCCAGCTATGCCTATAATAAAGTTCATATAATCGCCATAATAGGTAGGATACCAATAACCGCCTATACTTAGGCGTTATACATACCTACAATACAAATTAGGTACGTAGGTAGGTTAGGTAACCTACTCGAAAAAAAATAAAAAATAACTGTAGTCTAGGGTCTTTTGAAGTATACAATAGTACATACATACATATCTTCACGCCAAATCCCTTGCGGGGTAGGCAGAGACAATTGAGCGCCACTTGTCACGATCACGACATACCTCTTTCGCTTCTTCGACATTCATCAACCTCTTCATACATGCCCTTTTGTTTCGAAGGCTTTTTAATGCACCTTCAGCTATTGTTTTATTTATTTGGTCGTAGTCTTCACTCATCCTTATTTTTGTCCCTATACTTTCTTTCATACCTACCATTTTCCGTATTGCGACGTTACGTATGCGTTCTGTCAAAGTGACGCCGCATATCCGACACAACGACCTCATTTCTACTGCATTAACTCTACTCTCATGCGTATTCTGACGTATCCACGTCTTACTTCCATACATCATTGGTACCAGCATGGCATTGTGTATGGCGAGTCGAGCTTTGTCACTGACTTTTGGACTGGCGATCAGTGACCCCAGGGCACCATTAACACTATTTCCCGCGTTTTCTCTTTCAACATCCCTATCATACTTCCCATCCCATTTACTTGTTCTAGAGTTTCATCATCAATCTTTATCGTCAAGTTTGTCATCCTTCTTCTTTCAAACACTAGTACCTTGGTTTTTCTCGCATTCAAACGGATGCTGAAACTGAATATTTCCTATGATTAAAATTATATATTTCGGGTACGATTCGTTTTATTCACCTTGTGTAATGTCCTTTTAACAAACTAAAAGTACCACCGTTTGTAGACCGGTCTACGAATAAACGAGGTGATATCAAAATTGACTTTGCATTGTAAATTCTATAGCATTTATTAAATTTATCATTTAGTCCATCCTCTCCAAATGGAGGCGATGGAGGCGGCTGCTGACGTCACTAGGGAAGGAGCCGGCATAGTTGGAGGTGAACGAGAGACGTCCTCTAGCTGAAAACAGAAGTATCATTACGTTCTAGAAACCAGGAATGTTATTTTTAAGGGTCCGACACACTGCAAGCGATCTAATGTCGAGTGCTGCGGTCTGCGGTCTCTAATCCATCATGGCGGTCAAAGTAAACACGCGTTCTGTCGCAGTTCCATATTCTTTTTCAATACGCCGGAACATCAAGATGTCCGAAGTATACCTTAAGATAACGTATAATTCTATATCCGTCTCTTCCAATCAAGTCTACCTCAAATTACAACATGATGCAACCACAATCAAGGAACACAATTCCAAGGATCAAATTTGGTCAAACAGTAGTTCAGTTGACAGTCCCAGCCAGGATCCGCTGCAGTGACAAAACATTGCGCTTAAAAACATGCAAAGAATTAGCAAATATGTCTAGACTGTCATTATTATTTTTTCGTGAAAATCTGTTGTATTGACATGTACGGTTTAGTGAAGAGTGGTAACCCAAATTGGATTTAGATTGTCGTAGAATGAATAGATCATATTTGCCAACCCTTGGCAGCCTGGTCGGTTACCGCAGACCGCAAAACTCAGACCGCGGGGCCGTGTGTTCGGCGCCTTAGCCAATTTAGCCTAATTTCTCACTACTTTAAGTCTATTTTCTTATTAACGTAGGCCTATTTTCTTATTACCATAGGCCTATTTTCTTATTACCGTAGGCCTATTTTCTTATTACTGTAGACCTATTTTCTTATTACCATAGGCCTATTTTCTTATTACCGTAGGCCTATTTTCTTATTACTGTAGACCTATTTTCTTATTACCATAGGCCTATTTTCTTATTACCATTAAGTTTATTTACTTATTACCTTAAGCCTATTTGCTCATTACTTTAAGCCTTTTTCACCTTACTTTCAAGCCTTGACTTCTACAATAACTCACCTGGTCTCCGTCGACCCAGTGCAGATGTTCTGGCTCATCTTCTTCTGAATCCGTATCTATGGGGAGGTCCACGGATTCTGTACATACATCCCACATCACCCAGCCTTCCACCCTGAAAGATGTTAAATAATTGTACATTAAGACACAAGATAGCACAATGCTCTCACATTTGTGAGGAAATAGTACTCTAACAACTGTATCCTTAGACGTTTGCTCAACGGCTTCTCCACTTTATTATTCCTTCCAGCTGTCAAACGGAGAGACGCTTTGGCACTAGAGGAATACAACCAGTTTCTGGAACGTATTTTTGGTACTTAATTATTACTTAAGTAAAGATTAACAGGTTTATAGGCTGATAGACCTGTCTAATAAAGATATTTATTTCCATTGCAACCCCACAATAATATGCCGTACCTTATATTTTAGGCAACATATCCATGATATGCCTGAAGGAAATGAATATATTACCTGCCAACATTGGGATCATCTGTAGCCGCAGCTGTAGCTATTCTGTGGAGTCCCAGCAGGGAGGAGGGTGGGGTCAGTCCGGCTCGGGCACACGATACCCATACTGCTGCTAGGAGGCGACGACCTCTGGAGAAGAGGGTAGTAACTATTTAACCATACTACAACACCACATACTAGTGTATCAAAAGTGGAACCACAAACACCACCTTTCGTGGTTAACATAAATATATAGAGCAGAAACCAGTTAACAGTTCTGTTAGCCTGTCTGAGCTCATGTTATATTTTAGCTTTATAATTTCTTAGTTTGTAATATCTTAATCTGTAATTTCGTAATGTATATAATAAGATTAAAAACTTTAATTATCTATTTTGTTTGTAATATTAATACCTAATATTAGAGTGACCGAATATTTACCTAGTATATGCTAGTATTATTACATAAAATAGATCTAGTATTTTACTTAGTGTTAACCTAGTATTAAAGTAGTATTAATGCCTAGTATTTAACTTGTCTTTACTTAGTTTTATTACTTAGGATGGACCAAGGATTATTGACTAGTATTTTACTTTGTATTAATACTCTAGACAATTATTATTGGCTAGTATTTTACCTAGTGTTTACTTAGTATTTTTGACTAGTTTTTTACTGTATTATTACAAACTAACGTCAAATATTATTGGCTAATATTTTACCTAGTATTATTAGCTACTATCGACAAACATTATTGGTTGGTATTTTACCTAGTGCTTACTTAGTATTATTATCTAGTATGGACCAAGGATTATTGGCAAGTATTTACTTAGTATTTTTACCTAGTATTTCCTAAGGATTATTGGCTAGTATTTTACCTACTATAACCAATGTCGACCGCTTCCGTGGTCTAGTGGTAACAAACGTTGCCGTGAACTCGGGAGGTCGTGGGTTCGATTCCCACCGGGGGCAAGTTGTACATTGTATAATCTCGGTCTGGGTGTTTATATGCATAATATGTATATATTTACAAAAAATAAAAAGTATAATATGAAGAAGAAGACAAATTTCTAAGCATTCCATGGATTCACCGTGCGGGTGCCGGGTCCATCGTGTGTGGGTAAGAGATGAGAAGAATGGTGTCTCGGGCTTGCGACCGACAATTGGCTGGTTTAAGAAAAGGAGGCCTCCTTTTTTTTCTATTGCGCGATAATACGCTCACCATCCACCATTCTACTTCTCTCCCTACCCAACCAAATACTGTATGATTCCGTTAATGCCGTCTTGGAAGCTCGTTCCATAAATGTATTGACGGCAGACCTGCTTAGGCCCAATTCTTTCAGTAAGTGATGCAAAGATTTTGCTGGAACTCCTCTTGCCCCAACTTCCACTGCGTAAAGCTGAGTCTTGAACCCGTTCCTGATCATTTCTTCTGTGAGATCATAATATTTATTCGACTTCATGTTGTGGTCTTTTGGAATATTTGATTCCCACGGAACGGTAAGTTCAATAAGGATAACTTTTTTCAAGTTCCGAGAAAACACTAAGATGTCTGGCCTATAGGCTGATACAGCTAGTTCATCTGGGATCCTATAATGGTGTTCAAATGTATCCATGAGAATTTTCCAGTCTGATGCGGCGCCAAGGATCGAGGTGGGCTTGCATTTAGTTTTCGTGCTTTGCCCTTCCTTTACAAATGTGGTCAAAGTTTTATTTGTAGTCAGTCCCTTTCTGGCTCTTGCAATAGAAAGACTTACTGCTTCACGGATAACACCTAGGACTTTGTCATGTCGGCGTGAGTAGTAGCCCTTTTCTAGGAGAGTAACGCACCCTACAAGTGTGTGTCTAGCAGTTCCTATGGCAGCACCACACAATGTACAGTTCTTTTCCGTAGCTTTTCCCCACCTTACCAGATTACTCTGGTCCGGGAGGGACATTTGAAAAGCGTTTAGGTAGAACTTTAGCAACGCCGGAGACCAATCGTACATTAACGTTTATCAACCATCTAGTTTCCGTAACACAAGCCTCGTAGCTTACCACGGAAATTAGATGGCGCTGTGTGACCTGTCTGGAAATATTTATTTATTATTATTATTTAATGCTTAGTCATTAAGCCCGCCTAAGTACAATATTTTTTTAGTGCAATAAAGATTTTTTTAATTGAATTTGAATAGCATATTACCTGGCCTGCAGTGGAGAAGGTCCTGAGGGCAGCGAGACAGGTAGTCGCAAGTCCAGTAGCCAGGCCAGGAGTGCTGTCACCTGCGACGCTAGAGACAGGGCGGCTTGTGCAGTCCGGAGAGGAGAACGAGACGTTTCACACTCATTCTCAGTCCGACGGGGCTCTGTGATAAGTGATTTAGTTAATAAGAATGATAATAGGTAAGAAAAAAGTTGAACTTTCTCACAATAAAATATATATACAAATATAATGACGAGCGGTGGTGACTGACGAGTGGTAGTAGCTCGGTTATAAGGACGCTATCCCTAAAATCCTAAAAACTCCAGCATATACCAAAGAAAAATACACTTTTCTTATGTGCATTTGTCATAGATTTACTAAGATTAAGAGGAAAGGATCAGAAACAAGTTCAAGACCCAGCTTTACGCAGTGGAAGTTGGTGAAAAGGCGTTCCAGCAAAATCTTTGCTTACTGAAAGAATTGGGCTTAATGCAGGTTTGCCATCAATACATTTATGGAAAGAGCTTTCAAGACAGCATTAATGGAATCATACAGTATTTGGTTGGGTAGGGTATTAGAATGGTGGATGGTGAGTGCCTTATTGGGCAATAAAATAAAAAAGGTCACCTTTGTTAACCAGATTATTGTCAGTCGCAAGCCTAAGACACCATTCTACTCGTGTCTTTCCCACACACAATGGACCCGGTACCCAAACTGTGAATCTATGGATTGCTTAGAAATAGGTCCTCTCTTCAACACTTTCCATGCTTTGGAGAAGACAAAGAAGACAAATTTCTAAGCATTCCATGGATTCACCGTGCGGGTGCCGGGTCCATCGTGTGTGGGTAAGAGATGAGAAGAATGGTGTCTCGGGCTTGCGACCGACAATTGGCTGGTTTAAGAAAAGGAGGCCTCCTTTTTTTTTTCTATTTCGCGATAATACGCTCACCATCCACCATTCTACTTCTCTCCCTACCCAACCAAATACTGTATGATTCCGTTAGTGCCGTCTTGGAAGCTCGTTCCATAAATGTATTGACGGCAGACCTGCTTAGGCCCAATTCTTTCAGTAAGTGATGCAAAGATTTTGCTGGAACTCCTCTTGCACCAACTTCCACTGCGTAAAGCTGAGTCTTGAACCCGTTCCTGATCATTTCTTCTGTGAGATCATAATATTTATTCGACTTCATGTTGTGGTCTTTTGGAATATTTGATTCCCACGGAACGGTAAGTTCAATAAGGATAACTTTTTTCAAGTTCCGAGAAAACACTAAGATGTCTGGCCTATAGGCTGATACAGCTAGTTCATCTGGGATCCTATAATGGTGTTCAAATGTATCCATGAGAATTTTCCAGTCTGATGCGGCGCCAAGGATCGAGGTGGGCTTGCATTTAGTTTTCGTGCTTTGCCCTTCCTTTACAAATGTGGTCAAAGTTTTATTTGTAGTCAGTCCCTTTCTGGCTCTTGCAATAGAAAGACTTACTGCTTCACGGATAACACCTAGGACTTTGTCATGTCGGCGTGAGTAATAGCCCTTTTCTAGGAGAGTAACGCACCCTACAAGTGTGTGTCTAGCAGTTCCTATGGCAGCACCACACAATGTACAGTTCTTTTCCGTAGCTTTTCCCCACCTTACCAGATTACTCTGGTCCGGGAGGGACATTTGAAAAGCGTTTAGGTAGAACTTTAGCAACGCCGGAGACCAATCGTACATTAGTGTGCGCCACTTTAGGGCTGGAGGGATGCAAAAATCGCCCAAAGTTAGCCAGTCATTTTGAACTTCTAGAGTCATCGCGTGCACTCTGTATTCATGCTCTTCATCTTTCCTGAGGAAGGATTTTATAACCTCTTTGTCACTTTCTTTTTTCTTCCAGCCAATGCCTCTTTTGTCAGTCTGGGCACCTGTCATGAATTTCTTGAAGAATAGTAGTCTCGGTTCCATATCTGAGACCAGAGGGTCTTTTGGAAGGGATGAAATTGTATTATCCTGGGAGCTGGTTAGAATTTGATATTTGCTTATACGTAGATGTTTGTATAATTCAGATGGTCTTTTCAGATCCATTCCGAAGTTTCTCCGTCCTCTAAAGAATGTTGAGGAGTCAGCACCCTGGGCTAATCCAAGCCAAGACTTCAATGTTCTTATGACGTCCGCGTCCAGACTTGATAGTAGGCTTTTGTTGAAATCATATACTAGGAAAGGCCAAGTGAGGCGAGATGCTAAGTAGTTGTCATATATCCAAGCTTTTTTGACATTGCTTATAGGCTGTTGAGTAACCCTATTCATGTCGTCAGTGAATTGTTTTACAACTACTTCTAGGGATGGTGTTTTTCCCTGAAAATTTATCCTTCTGCCAAGAAATTTAAAGGCATGGTTTCATTTACCGGAGCTATTCTCTGCCCTGCTATACTCAGTCCAGGATCATAAGACGTAAATGTAGTGTTTCGCCTAGCCAGACATAGGCTGAAGCATTTTGATGGTTTCGTTCTCATTCCCTTTGTCCATGAGCAGAAATCATCCACTATTTTCAGCAAGCCCTGGCATTGCTTGGGATTTCTTGTTAGCACCGCCAAGTCGTCTGCAAAAGCTAAGACGGATTCCGTATAGATGTTGTTTTGTTTGAATCTATATCCCCACTTCTTCTCACGAGATTTAAGTTTGTCGATTAGGATATTGATAATTATATTAAAAGCTACAGGTGATAGGCAGCAGCCTTGGAACAGGCCCACATTGTATTTTAGTGTGTCTGTGTAGCCGTCCTTGTTTGTTACGACAAATCTCAAGTTCTTGTAATAATTGGCAATTATATCTCTGATTAGTGTTGGAAAGTTATACCATTTTAGCGCAGTTTGCAGCAATTCATGTTGCACCGACCCAAATGCGTTTTCCAAGTCGATCCAACAGACGCTTAGTTGCCGCTCCTGTTTCCTGGCATCCTTCAAACACTCAGCGAGTAAGGTGTTGTGTTCTAAGCAGCCAGAAACTCCCGGCAAAAAACCTTTCTGGTGCTGGCGTGAGAAGTACTCGTTCTTGATCATAAATCGGGACATTCTTGCTTGTACTATGGAGAAGAAGATTTTGGACATTGTATTCGTCAAAGCGATCGGTCTTGCATCTTTGGGATCATTTACCTCAGTTTTCTTTGGTATGAGAACGAAGACTGCCTCGCCAAATGCCTTTGGAACTTGATTAGTGGACCAGATTTTTCGATATATATTATATAAATGCTTACGGGTGTGAGGACATTTTTTATATACAATGTACGGAATGCCATCTGGGCCTGGTGCCGATTTGGAACTTTTTCTTTTGATTTGTTCCTCCATTTCTTCCATGCTTGGTGGAAGGCATCGGAAGTCCTCTAAAGGTCTGACGGGTCGAGGCGAGGGTGGGTCCAGATATTGTTCCTCTTTTTGTATTTCTGTGTATGTCTCTTTGTAATATTTATATATTTGATCTCTGGTCAGCGATAGTACACCACTTTTTTCGCTGAATATCTTTCTGGCATAGACGAAGGGGTTTTTGTCAAAGAGGACTTCGTGTCTGGCTCTATTGTATTGATTGGAGTTATCTTTAATTTGGAGCGATATTCCTTGGATCAATTTGAGAATTTATCTAAGTGCTCTAGCCACTTGATGGCACTGCTGTTTATCTCCAATGTTTTTGGCGCATCTAAGTCTCTTTCTTAGCTCCCTCTTCTTTCGCCTCAATTTCAGCTTAAAAGTGTTTTCCTTATTGGTGTGAGCATGAGTGGTCGTTGGTGGATAGTGCTCACTGAAGTAGTCATAGACAGTATTTTGAAAGGCACGAACTTGGCTATCAAGATCCTGTTTTGTACCAGGACAATCCATGGGTTACCATCGGTTCCGGTTCCGCTAATACCAACTTATGGAATTGTTAATTAATTCTCATTAAAAAAAAATACAGCAGCCACTTGTCAACACGTCTGTCTGGCATGGCGTGACAGGCTTAGGCCAAATTCTCCAAAAAAATCTGGATTTCATCTCTAACACTACAAATATATTTACAAAAAAAAAAAAAAGTATAATATTTAGTTTATCAACCATCTAGTTTCCGTAACACAAGCCTCGTAGCTTACCACAGAAACTAGATGGCGCTGTGTGACCTGTCTGGAAATATTTTTTTAAAAATTATGTGGAACGCCGAGTAATGCACAAACAAAGACGAACAAGTACGAAAACAAGCCTAACTTTTTAAACAAATTGTTAGCTGTCAACAGACAAACATTAGTCAATACAAAAGTAAAAACGACTGTGCTATTCCTCCGCCGGTCAATCAGGTAACTATATTTATTCACACAAACTTACCACTATGCTGTAAATGAGAAAAGTCACAGTCTGCTGGTAGCCACACACCGGCTACATGCAATTTGGCACACTTAGCCGGAGACTCTCCACCAAGGAACTCCAGTTCTTCTGCACTCTCACTGAAAAATATAAACGAAAATTTTTGTATTATTGAAATCAATTTTTTTTTATTTTGGGTAAATATATATAGAGCAAAATGGTGGATGGAAAAATGGAGGTCTACTTTGTAAACCAGCCTATTGTTGGTCACAAGCTTGAGATACTATTCTTCTCATCTCTCTACACACAATGGACTCGACAACTGCATGTTTTTTTTTATACTATCACACAACATGTCACCTTGCGCCCACCTGACAGTAAGTGGCGTGCGAAGTCATCAGGACATCAGTCCTTAACACTGTGCCTTTTTTACTTTACCCATCACCATCAGTCCGCCTACCACCTATTTGTTGTTCTTGTTGAAAGTATCTGCCATTTGCAATGATGTCAAAAGCTATTTTTGACTTTTAAGGAGAACTAATATTGTAAGCTTGCCATGGTGATATTTATATAAAAATAAAACCGCTTGCAACAAGACTTACTGTATTATTCATGCAATGCTTGGAAATTTATCTCATAGTATATTTACCTCGTATGGAACTTATTCAACAATAACCTAGTAAGATAATTATTTTGATATAACTTACTTATTATCATAACTGACATAGATTGGAAAAATATAATGTAATAGTTGTCTCATTCTGGCTCGTCTTAGCGCTGCCAAATTATGTCCTTCATTTGTGCACTTTCGTTCTTTATTCTGAAGTTCTAAACGTTGTTGCTGAGCATGTTTACACAAAGACATAACTCTTTTCTGATATTTAGGCAATTTTAAGGACAATTCTGTATTATATTGCCTTAAAGAGTTAAGTTCGAAACGTTTAGTATTAATACTAGTCTTCCGTTGTTCTATAGCAAGTTTTATTAAATCTATTCGATCTTTGCATTGTTTTGTGTCAATTTCGAGATGATTTTGCCGACGTCTTGTGTGTAAGAGAGCTTCGCAGCGGTCCTGGAAGTGTTTGCGATTTGCTTTTAGACGCTGCAGTTTGATTTGTTTCTCTGCAAACCTGGAAGTAAAAATTTTAGGAGTTTGGTGAATTGTAAAGCATACACTACATATATTGATTGATTGACATAGATTGATTTTTCCAATTACATTTATTAACTGCACTAAGGCTGTGCTGTATAAAGCACAGATAAGGTCATGCGTGGAATACTGTTCTCACCTCTGGGATGGTTCCGCTAAGTATCTAACAGATGCTCTCAATGTCCTGCAGAAGCAGGCGATTTGAGTAGTGGACAACACCAGTATCTAAAACTCTCGAATTACTGCAGCTTTGTCACGACATTGCCTTTCTGAATGTATTCAGCAAGCTATTCTGAGGAGCTCCATAACCTTATTCCTTATTTCCTCTATTATTACTTTTATATCTCTAATCCGGAACTAAACTACATGCACATACCATAGCCACTAGCATAGGCATAGTACTCATAAATTTGGACTCTTACATTGGTCACTTGCTTAAGATGTGGAATGCACTCCCAGCCAGTGTGTTTCCCCACTCCTATAACCTGGAGTCCTTTAAGCCAAGTGTGAAATAGCATCTTGCTACGCCGGCATAGTGGTCGAGACTGATGTTGTTTGTTGATAGCTGGCATCAGTTGCTCCCATTCTTGGACTTTGCATATCAATTACTATTAGGTGGGTGCACTGTCACATGTTGTGTTCAGTATAAAAAAATATCATCGGGTGGCTTAAGTAGAATTACAAGAATTTAATCACTAGCATAACAATTATTAATAAATAACCCAGACATAAATAACACGCGTAAATCGTAGTTTAAACTTTTAAAAACAATATAGCCTTGTCTATATTTACATTAACTTTCATTCGGAAAACTTTGTTGTATCTGGCAAATACTTATAAAATAATAATAAACTAGCTTACCTAGCCAGCATGGCAATAGAAGGCCAAATTCTCCAGAATTATGTTTTTAGAAGGACCATCAGAAGTTTATACGATTGTTTAAGTCTGGGGACTATGATAATGATGATGAAACTGGCTAAACAGCTATTGGGATAATTACTTACCTATCCGAATAGGGCATAGAAGAATTCACAAAGTTACCAGCTTTTATGCATTCTGCGCAATGAAAGTTCTTTTTTATAGTATAACAAAGAAGACATTTTGTGTAATGACTATCACTCTCAGTAGACGAAATACGAAAGTCTCTAGGGGCTGCACTTTCTGAGAAAAAACTTAACGCCATTTCTAATATGTTATTTTAAACGAATCTATAAAAACATCGCCATTGAATTGTTGTTGAAATATAACAGATGTCAACAACGCCAACGTTCTAATATTACCTTGCTTAAATAAAAAGTCATGCTCTGCTACTAAAGGAAATGACAATTGTAGCTACTTTATTCGGTACGGTTATAAACATGTGAGCCAATAGTTGCAAATCCTATTCAGTCAGCTGTGTCACGCGACGTTCCGTTTTACGAATTATTTAATTAATATTTTTGTCTCAAAATATTAACGCCTGAATAAATATTAATTTTTTAACTATTACTACATGGAAATTTAATTCGACATTTAATCAATTTAAAACAACTAATTCAATTCGGTTGGCACACTCCTTGATCGAAATACACTGACAATGGCGGTGTGCCTTCGTCTCGGAGCCCGGACTGTCCACCCACACCAGTGTCGGTGTGGAGAGCCCGTGGAACATCTCGGACACCATGGGCTTTCTTGCGCTAGAAGTGCTGGCCGCATTCCTCGTCACGCTGCTTTGAACGACATCATTCGAAGGGCTTTTGTCACTGCTGGAGTACCCGCGATCCTAGAACCCTCTGGGATTGCGCGGAGCGATGGCAAAAGACCCGACGGCATGACCGTTGGGCCGTGGAAACTTGGCAGGTCCTTGGTGTGGGATGCGACATGTGTAGACACATTAGCCCCATCACACATCCAGGCGACCTCGTCAAGCGCGGGAAGTGCGGCGGTTTCTGCTGAGAACCTCAAGCTGCGCAAATACGCCAACCTCAGTACAGGTTACGAATTTGCGCCGTTTGGGGTCGAGACGATGGGCCCATGGGGACACTCAGCCAAGCGTCTGGCCAAGGAGTTGTCCAAACGGCTAACGGAAAAGTCTGGAGACAGGAAGGCTGGCAATTATTTCTGCCAACGTATTAGCTTAGCTATACAGAGGGGAAATGTTGCCAGTCTTCTGGGGACTATCACTGAAGGGTCGTCTCTAGAGGACATTTTTTACTTATAGTTTATTTTTTATTAGGTTTAGTTTATATTTATTTTAATTTTTACTTTTAAGTAGTTTTAATTTATATTGTAATTATTTTATACTGTTTGTATATTTAAATTAACAAATAGATTAAATATTAATTAAATGTATTTATTTACATTAAACTAATGATATCAAACATTAATAATTATGCGTGTTACGAAACGCGTAGAACATACGTGACCGTTATTTCAACATAGTTAATGCAAGTAAATTTTAGATTATTGCACAGATTTTAAGTTGTTGTGTTAATAGGCTTGTAGAACATATAAAATGCAATATATGCTTACAAAAAATGTAATAAATTAGCTAGAAAGGACATTTTATTTTATTTATTTTAAATTCTTTATTGCACCAAAACTTAAAATTAGGTACATAGGCGAGTTTAATGCCTGTTAGGCATTCTCTGACAACTAACCTTTGGGATGGTGAGAGATTATGGGCAGGGTGCAACAATCCAATAATATTAGTCTAATTTATAAATACACTAGATACCAAGAAATTACATAAACTACATGCAAGTATTATAAACATATATATTCATATATATATATATATACACATATACAAATAGACATACACAAACATATTGCGTGCCGATTATTTAATGTGTACTAGATGCAGTGTGCTCCTGCTTATCAAGAAACAAGTTAGTGACCAATTGTTTAAAAACATTGACAGATGGTGCCCGTCTAATGGCCAGTGGTAGTTTGTTCCACTGGCGGGATGCAGACACAGTGAAGGAATCTGAATATCTGCTAGAGGAGTGAGATGGGATTTTGAGTTGATTGTTGAAAGCAGAACGAAGAGGGAGGTTGTGCGTATCGCACAAGAACTCAAATCGAGTTTTAAGGTAAGGAGGTGCACGAGGATTGTTCAGGATACCAAACAAATGGACAAGTAGATGGGCAGATCTGCGAAAGCGGATATTGAGCCATTTCAACTGAGTTCGAAAATGGGATACATGATCATACTTACGCAAGCCAAACACATAGCGTATGCATAAGTTGAGAAGGCGATCTAGTTTATTCAGTAGCTCTTCGGTGACATCAGGATAGCAGATATCTGCATAATCTAAAATGGGAAAAAGCAGCGAACTGACTAACATAAGCTTTGCCTTGTGCGGAATAAAGTGCTGTAAACGTTTTAACGGATGCATACTGCCGTGAATTCTTTTAGAAATTTCAGATACTTGGTAATCCCAAGAGAGATCACAGCTCATGTGCAGTCCAAGGTTTTTTACATGTTGGCAGAAGGGAAGCGGAATATTGTTAAATAGCAATGGTGAAAGTATGTCCAAGTCCAGTCTGCACAACATCTGCTTCGAACCAGCAATCATGACCTGCGTCTTCGAGGGATTGACCAAAAGTCCTAATCGTTCGGATTGTAAACGCACAGCCTCGAGATCAATGTTCATATGAGCTATTGCTTGTTGTACGTCATCTATTTTAGATAGAGATGGACATAGAGCATATCTACATTAACCCCTTTTCGACTAGCTGCTCAGAGGGCGCTTCATACTTTGTTTTGATATGTGTGTCAAGTAGAGTTGTCATCATAGGTTTTCATTCACTACAAACCAAAATTAACCCGTCTTTCCCTAACTTTGACACTGGCAAATTGTTACTAATGCCATAAAAGAAAAAAAAAAATACAAACCAAAATTAAGTAAAAAAGAGCGCTTCGCTCACTGCCTTAACACAAAGTAGGTGGAACTGTACTAACCGGAAAAGTCATTTTCTCAAACCAAAATACCTACGATACGATTTTGTAATTGAACTAAGTTTCCTAAACAAACTTTGACCAAGTTTCAACTACGCTAAACCTTGATCGGATATAAAGTTAGCTTGTTTGGTCTTCACGTTATTAAGAGAAACAGAAATGACCACGGACTTTCTAACAAGTTTAAGTATAACTATCTTCTAAATTATACTACATAAGAAGTCATGACCTATTCTGTTCGAAGTAAATTAATATACCTACATTAAATATAAATTAAAAGGTACCTAAATAATAATATTAAAAATAAACAGAACTATAAATAAAAAATGTCCTCTAGAGACGTCGTCCTATCGGAGATAGTCCCAAAGAGACTGGCAACATTTTCCCTCTGTATAGCGAGGCTAATACGTTGGCAGAAATAATTGCCAGCCTTCCTGTCCCCAGACCTTTCTGTCAGCCGCTATGACAACTCCTTGGCCAAGCGCCTCGCTGACGGTCCAAGATTTTTCTGCTCACTTCTGAAACATGGTAGTCCCAGGACAAATCACTGCTTAAATGGAGACCAAGATTCCTTACGTTCTGGCTTAATGTTAATTTTGCGCTGTCGAACTGTAATGCTGGCAAAGAATTCAAATCCAGCCTGCCCACCAATTGCTTCGTGCCCACGATCATCACTTGCGTTTTACTTGGGTTGACTAGAAGTCCCAGATCATGGGAATATATGCGAATAGTCTCTAGGTCTGAATTCATTCTTCTAAAAGCCTCCTCTATGTCACTGGCGTAAAAGGTGGTTGAAAGCTGAAAGTCGTCGGCATACAAATGGTAGGAACAGAAGTTAATTGAACGAGTGAGATAGTTTATAAAAACTGAGGAGAGTAATGGAGATAATACGCCACCCTGCGGGACACCAGCAGTCACTGGACACTGGACACCAGTCCGAGTAGACGTTAGGTATCCAGACGAATACGTTGTTGGCGCCCGCGAAGACATGATTTGATATGATCCCTTGTACCAGATTTATTTTGAAGGTCAGCTATTTTTAACATTAATCTTTACAAATACAGATACTTCTTTGTGGTACAACCCAGCCTTAATAGTATTATTTTAATCGTAATTAGATCGCTTTAAGTTAAATGTTTAATTATAATTAGGCGCGATAATTGCTAGATGTTTCCTTCCTGTACTTAACTACCTATATTTTGTTTGAAAGGGGCCATTGTTAGGGTTTCTTCTAACTTGCATGTGTATAAAATATACCGACATAACATAATTATAATATTTATTTATTTATTATTTAAGGTACACTAACAGGTTACAATCAATACATATCAAGAACTTATTTACAATAATTCATAAGGTCGGAATTGCAACCCAAGGGCAGTGTACACGGCATGCTACACATAGCTACGAGGGGCGTTCAAAATATTCTCGGTATTGATACGTTACAACCTCTTTTATATATATATTTGTTACTGGCCGCTAAGATTCATCCATTGACATTAAAAAAAAGTAAAATTGGAACCGAGATGTTCTTTTGTTTTTCTGCAATTGCCGAACAAACATGAACACCATGAGCGAATTAACAATTTTAACGAAATTAGAGCACCGATCCGTCATAAAATTCTTGACAAAACAGGGTAAAAATCAAAAAACCATAAAAGAGGAAATGGATTGTGTTTACCGTGAGTCTGCTCCTTCTTTATCTACTATTCAAAAATGGTCAAGCGAATTTAAGCGTGGAAGGGAGAGTATTGAAGATGACCCTAGACCTGGCCGGCCTGTAGTGGCTACCTCACAAGAAAATATTGATAAAGTGGAAAAACTTATATTGGAAGACGGCCGAGTGAAGGTAAAATCTATAGCTCAAGTAACCAATCTCTCTATTGGTACCGTACATGACATTATACATGACCATCTTAATATGTCAAAAGTAAGTGCAAGATGGGTTCCGCGAATGCTGACGCTTCTTCAAAAGGATATGCGTGTGGCTTGCTGTTCAGATTTTATCGACCTGTGTGGTGAAAATCCCGATGAGGTGCTGCAAAAAATAGTTACTGGAGATGAAACCTGGGTTCATCATTATGACCCAGAGAGCAAACAGGAGTCCATGCAGTGGCACATTAAGGGTTCAGCTCATCCCAAGAAGTTCAAGGTAATCCCGTCAGCTGGCAAGGTCATGGCCACAATATTTTGGGATTGTGAAGGAGTTTTGCTTATCGATTATAAAGAAAAAGGTGTAAATATCACAGGGCAGTACTACGCTAACGTTATACGTCAATTAAGAGATGCGATCAAAGAAAAGAGGCGAGGAAAGTTAACCAAAGGTGTTCTGCTTCTGCATGACAACGCCCCTGTCCATACTGCTCATATTGCCAAGGCAGCTATTGTTGAATGTGGGTTTGAAACTGTTACTCATCCACCCTATAGTCCGGACTTAGCCCCAAGCGACTTCTTTTTGTTTCCCAATCTTAAAAAGGATCTGCGTGGAAATAAATTTTCTGACGATGAAGCGTTGAAGACGGCCGTGGAGGAGCATTTTTACACCAAAGATAAAAAATATTTTTATGAGGGATTAAAAAAAATAATTGATCGATCTTATAAGTGTATGAACATAGGGGGGGAGTATATTGAAAAATAAAAATATCAAACTTTTCGTACTTGTTTGTTTTTATCCACATACCGAGAATATTTTGAACGCCCCTCGTACTTGGATGATTATAATCAAATTCAATTCAAATTCGTTTATTTGCTTTAAATGTGGTACATACAGTAATATGGTTAGTAAGTTGGCTCTGCACATTTAGCCATTGTTGTGGCATGCAAAAATTGTTTAGTTTAAATATATTCTTATCATTAAGTCATCATTACATAATTTAGGTCAATACATACAATAATTTTATGTTAATAATAACAAACAAAAATAAAAAAAATAAAAAAATGTCATATCTATATACTGTAATTTATTTTCTCAGTAGGTACATTCGGCATAATAGTAGGCGAAAAATTATGTAATAGACATTTATATTATGTCTGGTATAAAATGAAGTCCTTCGCCGCGCCTGTCTGTCTGTTCGCGATAAACTCAAAAACTACCTAATGAACCGATTTTCATGCTGTTTTCACAAATGGATAGAGTGGTTCTCGAGGAACGTTTTATGACAAATAACTATTTGTTGGAGATTTCTAAAAAAAATAAGCCGTCTGGGAGCGTTTAACGAAACGAATCTTTGAGATATAACAAAATAGTGTATGATAGAATTGTGTATCTTATATAGGTCTATAGAAAAGTTCGCGATGGCATATGCTACTAATTTATGGAACGATCTTCCTGTCATCATACGGCAAGCAACTATCAGGTCATCTTTTAACAAATTGGTGTATTCACTTAAATAGGTCCTGACAGCGTTAGTAAGTAGTAGGTATATATTTTATTTTTTATTTTAAGTAAAATACTTAAGTAGGCATAGGACAATAAATTTAATGTATTCTGCGCTTTTACATGTCAAAAAAATTTATAAATATAACGAAAAGCTTATTTTCTGGGAAATAGCTTGTATTTGGAGCAGCACATTACAACCCAAAAATACATAATTATAATCTTAAAATTATAGCTGCTGTAAATAGGCATTGTCATATTATAAACTAAGACATACACAATTATAAAATAAATACACCAAGGATTATAGCTGCTGTATTGAGGCATTCTCATACTACAAGCTAAGACGAAAACAATTATGAGGATGTCACTAAGATTATAGCTGCTGTAAAGTGGCATTGTCATACTATAATAATGTACTATAATATGTATAATAATGTGTATTATTAAACGAATTTTCCAAGAGTGTGGCGATCCCAAATGCCATAACTACCTAAAACAGAATATGTCCATAATAATTCAATGAGGAAATGCGGCGAGCGTTTTAGGTACCCTCCCTGGTGGTAAGCCCTTAGTTTATTTTTTTTTTCAAATTCAAATTCAAAATCGTTTATTGCACAGAATACAGGTAGATATAGGATAATACAATTTTACAGTTCAGCTGTATCCTACCATAATGGTATGCAAATAATAGTACATGTCAATTACAACTAAAATTATATTTGTCAACACTTATAATGTAAAAATTCTTGGATACTATAAAAACATTGTTCTTTTAACCATTTATTTAACAGCTTCTTAAATTTAATTATTGATGTCAATTGTTTTAATTCTATAGGCAAACCGTTAAATATTTTGATACACATTTGGTGACTATTTTTAGAAACAATGGTAAGTTTTGTAGCAGGTTTCCATAAATTGTATCTATATTGAGTCCGAACATTTGTTCGCCCGTCCTCGTTAACAGACCGAAAAAGACTCGGGTAGTTTTTAATAAACATACATGCGTCTAAAATATACAGACACGGCAATGTTAGAATATTATAGTCACGAAAGTATGGTCTACAGGAGTCGCGCTGTCCGAGATTAAAAATTGCACGGATGCATTTTTTTTGGATTATAAACAGCGTATCTATATCTACAGAGTTCCCCCAAATTACAATGCCATATCTCAGCACAGAGTTTACATATCCATAGTATGAAGTAATAGCTGCTGATTTATTGACGAACTGTCTAACTTTTTTTAAAGCGTAAACAAATCTATTAAGTCTATTGGAAACATCTTGCACGTGGTCCTTCCAATTGCAAAACTTATCAAGGGTAATGCCGAGGAATTTATGACCCTATATTTTGTAGAATAGTTTTAATTTCATAGGTATTTTTAGTTTTAGTTTTATTTATAATTAGTTTTATAATCAATTTTATTTTAATATTTTTGTATCTAAGTACCTACTTCAAATAAATATATTAGTATATATTAATCCTATTAAATTACCTTTTATAATTATAGTATTATTATTATTTCTATGATTGCACCTATAATTGTTCAAATTTGTCTTTGGTTGTCAGAGAATGTCTTCTGTACTTTGTGCAATAAAGTTTTTTAAATAAATAAATGTGTCTATCACTTAAGGATAACATAATATATCCATTTTAATACTTAAAAAAATGGGAAATAAAATATATAATTAGAAAGCTATTTACACAAATACTGTATTAATCCTTATCATTTATAAATACGTTAGTTGGCTTCAGCATTTCATGAAGATTTTTTTCCCTTTCACCATTTTCAAAATTACAGCCCCTAGAACACAGCGTTCCAGACCTCCACTGCTGGAGATGGGCCTTCCAGAACATATATCTGGAGAATTTGGCCTTCACTCGCCACGCTGGCCAGACGGTTTGGCGGGGATATGATGTCAATTTTTAATGACAATTTATTAACGATTCCACAAGTTAGTATTAGTGGAACCGGGACCGACGGCTTATCGTGCTCTCCGAGGCACGGGAACGGTGGTTTTGTAAACGATCAATGTACGTAAGAAAAGTGTATTTTTCATTGGTACATGCCGGTGGGGGGTTTGAACCGACCTTTGTAGGATTTAAGGAACGCGTTCTTACAGCCGAGCCACCACCGCGCCTTTTTTTTCCCTTTAGGGGAAAAAATATATATCATGTGATGCGGAAAAATGGACTGTAATCCTAGGATATATTAAAAGTGGACTGTATGCGTTTTCCATAAGGGGCTGATGGCCAATCTAAATTTCTATGTGGCACAAAAACATGTGGCATGAACAAAGGATGTAAGAAAAGACATGCACGCCATACCTTGGGTCTTCTTTGAGCTCGTCACCTGGCTGTAGCTGCAGGTCTTGACTCCAGGGCACCGGCCGGTACTTGTCACAATCCAGAATCGAACTGGACGGCGAGTCCTTTGTTCGCACTGCCTAACTAAGCACTATCACTCGGTTGGTGCGAGGTTATGGTTTGGTTTTTTTTTGTTTGTAATTTATTTAACGTGCACTACGTCCACGGCGTTATCATTTGATTCATAAAGGTCTGAATCGAGGGCGAGCATCCAAAACACTAGACGCGCTTACGGGATGGGAACGAGAGGAGAACCACTACTGAGTGCTACATTTAAAATTATTGTTTTTTTTTAATTAGTACCAGATCATACTACTAGATGGCGTCACCACCATATATATAAAAAAGTATACCAAAAGTATACCATGTAAATTAAATGAATACCCCTGATCCTTATATTAAGTCCATGAATTGTAGGTTCAAAAGAAAATGCGTAGCAATTTGTTGGCAGGCCACCATTTAATTACGCGTATTTTCCATGTATTCACAATTAAAATGTTTACTTCATTATTGCTCCCCCAACTCGAGTTGTGACACAAAAAAGCGCGGGAGAAATTAATAAAAAAGTGGATTTTTAATGAAATTCAGGTTGCTTCGTTAGTCGGGTATGATTGTGACGAGATTATGCCGTTATCCTAATGGAATTTATATCTTTTTTGACGTCACATATGACTATATTAAGGGACACATTTAAAGCTTTTTTTGTATACGAAGTCTGTTCGAAAAGTATCGCGAATTTGGAATTTCTTAAAAAAGTGTTTATTCATGAATATCTATTTTGTCCCCTTCAAAGTAATTACTTTCAGATACAATACACTTAATCTGGCGTTTTTTCCAATCCTCAAAGCACTTAAAAAACATATTTTATGATCTTGTTCCTCCTTCGATGCAGTCTTACACTCGTTCCGAATCATGCTCTGAGCGCTTAGAATGAATATGATACTGACAGTCGTTCCGAATCAAATATCACGATTTGGATACTCAGAGCGTGATATCAATTCGGAACGGTCTAAATCACATTTTTATTCTTAACATAATAGTTTTTAACATAAGGATTTCGTTATTTACGTCAGATATTGCGTCATAATTAAAAATATTATTCCATTCTAACTCTATAGGCGCTCGACCTCGACGGCGTCCGTGCAAATATAACCTTTAAAGCGTGATATATATATATATAGTTAACGGATTCCATTATATAACGTTTGTGCTTAAGTAACAGAATAGCTGGGCTTGGTGATTAAAGTATTAAATTACATATATAAGTGGGTATATACAATACATAAACGACGTACATATACATACATATATAAATTATTATATAAACTACATATACAACATACATACATATAAGTACTACACTACAATACAACATCTTTTGACGATACAGACAAGGTAAGTATACAATTAGTAAGTTGTATAAATCTTCTTCAAAATTATTTTTCATAGTAGGAGCGCCTTAATTATTGGAATTTCTCTTTGTGAAGCTGAAATTCAGTTGACGAATGATTCGTGTAGTAAAGTCATTAGCGACGCTCATGTTTTTAAGAACATTTATTTAAATTTTCAATTAGAAAGAAAGAAATACTTTTTTTCATTGCAAAACAGATACAAATTACACAATTAAGATATTAAGATATGCAGCACAACGCCCACAACCCAATAGTACTCCAGGATATAGCCGTGCATAGGATATGGGGTGGCACGGACCATGAATTGATATTGTATATTTTGAGGTACCGAGAATTGTAAATAAATACATTTAAATATTATTCAATTTATTTGTGATATTTCTCGAGTTTGGTACGCTGGAGACATCGACGAGCTTGCCACTTGTCATGATTGGCCTATAGTACAGGCTACACGTGAGTCCGCTTATTATAAGCATGGTTTTTAACCACCCCAAAAGGGAAACGGTCGTAATGATACTTTTCTAATAAAATATATATAATTGCATAATTAGTAGTGTGGATTAATCTATAAATATATAATGTCAATTTTGTATAGGTAGATTACTATTAACCGCCAATATTACATACAAATATAAATATAATATAAAATTAAATATAAATAAAAAAAAGTATTAAAAAAATATATAAAAAAATTATAATTCAGTTTTTAATTTAATTTATAACTTTGTTATCTGGTAGGGATTTCCTGATGTAAAAAAAAAATAGTCATTCTTATGCTATCCTGCCATGATTCGTAAACTGATGATTGGAAAACTGACAAATCGAGGGTACCTAATGTATATTATGTTGAATAAATGAATTGAATTGAATAACCGTTTGGTGAAGGTCGTTTTTCTACGAATCTTGTACTATTTGTAGTTCAAAGTCAGATTTGTGTCGAATGCAATGTAACATGGTAATAAAATGGCGTATTATTGAGTTAGGTTTCAAAATGGGATTTGTTAACTACGTTAGAGTTAAATTTCGTTTGAGCAGACATTTTGGCGGGTTTCTGTGTCAATTTTGTCAGTATAACTATGTTTACAAATCCTTGGGCTGCACCTAAATCTGCAGCAGCATTGTCGTCCTTTGTTGCAAACGTTAATAGGGTTTAAATGCTTTGCTTCCTAGGGAAGTTTCAAATTCAAATTCAAAATATTTATTTCCATATGGTTCACATGTAACACTCGGATATTGTCAATTTTTTACAATATTATCAAAATAATAAATAAAAAGATTAAATTAAATGATGGATAGACCGAAATAAGGAAGTGACATTGCTGCCATAAGCAAGTACTGTAGCTTAACCTAAATTCGAGGCATTATAGCCGTGTCAACTTATAAACTAAATAATTATAACATAATGTATAATTATAATAAATTTAAATTAATTTCGTGGCTGTATAAAGGCCGTGTCAACTTACAATCTAAATAATTATAATTTAATGTCAAATTATAAAAAAAAACAAATATTTCGTTGCTGTATAAAGGCTGTGTCAACTTATAACTATGTACTCATGGATGAGAGCTGAAGCAGTCGAATCTAGCACCCTGGGTTCGTGAGCCACCGCTATTACACTAGTACGGCGCCCAGCACTAAAAGTACATGAATTACCAGCGCGTGGTGACCCCCTGGTATCCTGCCGGGGTAAATTGGGAAATGTCTCCATCCCCAACCCAGGCTCATTAGTCAACTGGGCCTGTACTGTCTGTCAATCTTAAAAACACTAACCATAAGATTAATAATAATAATAAACTTTTATTTCGGACTTTACATCCATAAATTGTTGGTAACAATTTTACTTAATCTATATTTAGTATAACTAATAATAATAATTTATTGAAACTATCCGCTACTGGAGGCTGTCTACTTGACTGTATGCAGCTGTATCCAGTGCTCCAGCAGCGGAGAGTCCCACCGATCTGCCAATACGTTTAGGAGCCTGTTGGTACTGGTTCTCAGCGGCACAGCATAGACGCAGATCTTTTGCGCATAATTGTTTGAAAACTGCCAGTCCTCGAATCAGCAAACATACTCGAAGCACTGCAGAACCTCGGCAGCCCCATCAGGATCCTAAACGCATTATTATACTGGACGCGCAGGTCGCTGTACGCTCTCCGAGTACAGTCCACCCATAGGCTGCATGTGTAAAAGGACTGGCCCTAAAAAGAGTCACTTTTACCTGGGCGGTGCAGCGCGCAAACCTACGGGCTAAAATATTACATCGGACAGCCAACGACCTGCGCTCCCGCTCAATATCTACATTGTCTTTAAGGTCCTCGGTGACCCAGTGGCCCAGATATTTAAATATTTTAGCTCTGTTAAAGGTGGCACCGCACAAGGTAAGATCTGGCACATGATATGATTTATTGCCAGCCTTGAACAACATTAGTTCGCTTTTAGATGCATTTTACCTGAGCCCCTGGGCCTCCGCATAGGACTGGCACATGTCGAGCAGCGTCTTTAGAGCGCTGATCGACGGGCTCAGCAGCACCATGTCGTCTGCGTAATTTATATTGTTGAAACACACACCGTCTATATGACACCCGATAGGCATGCTGCTGAGTCCCTCGATCAGCCCATTGATGTATAAATTGAAGAGTTTTATATTAGCACCATGCATAGTGCAGCAAATATATTTAAAAAAAAAACACTGTTATCCATAAAAGTACTCTAAATATGCTCAATGAGGCCATCTTTATCCATGTTAAAGTTTTGATCTCATTATGCAATAATGGTTTTTGCTATGATATGATTTTACTTTGACCTTGATTTATGATATGAAGAAAGAAAAATAAAAAAACCCGCTTGCGTAAAAAAATATCTTAAAAAAACTTAAAAGAAATAAATAAAAAGAAAAAAAACAAGCCCAAGGGTTCTGTCGCCAAAGAGTTTAATAACCGCTTAAATACACCATCAATATAATTTAATATATTTTATTAAACGTTTTATTCGAAGGAATTAAGGTACAATCATTTAAAAAAATGAAATAAAATATTAATGAATAAAAATACAACTAAAAACTAAAATGAAGAAAAAACAAAAAAAACAATCTTTTTAAATAAAAAACTTGCTCCAAATCGCTGCCAATGGGCAAGTACCAAGGATACTGGCAGCATTGCCACGTTGAATGGCAATGCTGATCCTTTGGCCCAAATATTGCCCAGCCCTTTTGTCTCCCGAGGTGTTGACGAGCTGTTTTGACAAACGCCTTGAAAATTTCATGTACACTTGGTCCCCACGGCCCAAGAGTTTCAACTCCAAACGGCGCAAAAACACATCTCCCAATAAGCTGAGTGTATTTCCGCCGCTTGAGGTTCTCTGCTTGTAAAGCAGCAGCGCCTGGGTCCTTAGAGGTCAAGGAAACATATATTAGAAGCATATATTTTATTACATAGCTATTTTAACAGTCAGTACCCATTAAACACCGAGACAGGTTCAAATCTTCCAAACAATGAGTCCCGGATTCACATTTAGCCAACTTTACTATAGGCTCAATCATCAGAAGTTTCGAGTAAGTCATCATCATCATTACAGCCTCTAGAACACAGCATGAAAACCTCCACTGTTGGAGATGGGCCTCCCAGAATATATTTCTGGAAAATTTGGCCTACACTCGCCACGTTGGCCAGACGGCCTGGCGAAATATGATGTCAATTTTTAAAGACAATTTATTAACGATTCCACAAGTTGGTATGAGTGGAACCGGGACCAACGGCTTAACGTGCTCTCCGAGGCACTTAGAGTGTAAGCACAGAGCAGTAAGTAACATTGCTAAAATATTTAGAACAAAAAATGTGTCGATTTATTTTTTCTTTTTTATAATAAAAAATGGAACTCACTACAGATTATTCGAATATTTTTCGTTAGTTTATTCAATATTTTTGTCGACATTTGTTACAAAGATACATAGTTTAAAATTTGAAATTCTCGAATTCGCATCAAAATGTTGATTTAGCGCCTGATATCTTGGATCTGTATGACTTAATGCTTTGGTGATACGATAACGCCGGAAATTGAACTACGCGCCATGCGGGACAAAATTATAACTGAATGCTTTGAATGATATACTTTAGTTATTTTAAAAACTTTGTACAAAAGTACCTAAAATGGAATGGCTAAACTTTTTTAAATTAAAAAGTAAAAAAGTAAAGTATCATCACGACCGTATTCCTCGCGGTGTGATCAGAAACCACACTTATAAAGAAGCGGATCCACACTTAGCCAACTTTACTATTGGCAAGCTTGTTGATGTCTCTAGCGTACCAAACTCGAGAAATATCACAAATAAATTAAATATTGATCACATTTATTTATTTAATTAATTAAATATTATTGTGTCCCGACCAGGAATTGAACCCGGTACCTCCGAGTCTAAATCGACGGACTTAACCGCTAGACCAGGGAGGCAGTTAAATTAAATATATTTATTATAGGCTGTATTGGCTTTGTTGTTTTGCCTTCCTATTAATAGTAAAAAAAGTTTTGAAGATCTTCGCGCTATTTTACACCGAGTAATCTTGTATATTTTATAGTTCTTCGCGCCATTTTGTGTGGACATGTCAAGTGCAAGTTTTTGTTTTGTAAATTAATTTACTGTCGATATTATTGGCCAAAAGTGGTGTTGTTTTGTTTAATAATGTGCTACAATGTGAATAATTATGGAAAACGATAAATTGGACTTTAAATATGGGGCACAAGTTGCAGTTTATTTTTTGCGGTTTTCCCGCGCTGTCAACTCCCATATTTTACCCGACGTGTTTGAGCAGTGGATGGTTCCGCGAGTGACTCCAAGAAAAGCATCAAATTCTGCAGCATCTGGAATTTGATGATGACCTCATTAACTCATGAAAAAGAAAGATATATTACGTCAGACTTGGCTGTATGGGCTAGACCCTTTGCCTTCCCTATCATCTCATTCGTCATCCATCGGGAGAAGAGAACCAAAAAAAAAAAAAACTTGTATATTTTATTATCATCTTTGTTGTACTGTATACTTTATCTACCTCAAAACTGCAAGCACGTTTATTTTTGTTTATTTTAGTCTTAATAGCTTTCTTACTTTTTTTTTTGGTTAGCTTGTAAAAAGATAAGTTCTTTCTTCTTTATTTATGCATACGTAGTTAAATCGTTTTTGTAAATACTTTAAAATTAATTATTCTGCTAGTTTTAATTACATATACGTTTTTAAATTTAAATTTTGTATTTATCCCTTTTATATAACCCTTATACAGAATCGATTATTTGGTGTATGTCAATTATAGTTTCCTAGTTTTAATTCCTGCGTACACAAGACATTTATTTTTCTAATTTATTTTTATTATGTAGTTACGAGGTCACCACATGTCTAGCAGTGCCGAGTGTGTAGATCACTGTAAATTAGTGTTTTTTTGTCATTTTTTTTCTTTTCTTTTTTACACGGACATGTCAAATCCAAATATTTGTTTTGTAAATTATTTTTATATGGATATTATTAGTCAAAAGTGGTGTTGTTTTGTTTAATACTGTGCTAAAAAATATGTTTAATAAATTGCCGCCTAGATATTATTTATTCATATATATTATATTTTAAACATTAAAATATTTTTAGGCTAATCTAATTGGTAATTTGCCCAGTCTGCCGGGGCGGGTAAGTATCCACCATTCGTGCCGATGAACCCAGTAAAGTGTATCCACACGTTTCGGGATCAGGCTCGAATTGCCGTAATGCCCAGTCAAGCATAGTGTTATTGACTGATGTCAGTTATGAGTGTCTAACTCCAGTTGCTAAAATTCATAGACCTTGCGCGCCACTTACCATCACGTGGGTATTTGTAAGATTTCTTAATGAAATAAAATCAATTCAAATAAGACGTGTCCCAAATAGGTTTAACTACAAGATATTTTGACTCCGTCTTTGAGCAAGGTGCAGGTGAAATTTTCTTCGATTGCCTTACTAATTTCCCTGGTGTTCAAAGACGTCCAGACTACAGAGAGCTAAATTTGAATACTAATAATTTGGCATTCAATTCCCTATTGAACGAAGTTATTTCGAGTTTCATTCGTCATTCAAATATCTCTCATAATATACTATCTGTGTATCTTTGGAATTTTATTTCTTTATTTATTTAAAAACTTTATTGCACAAAGTACAAAGTCGGACTTAATGCCCGAAGACATTCTCTAACAGCCAAACCTTAGGGACAAATATAGGTGCGATGAAAGTGACAGTAACAGTACAACAATAAATGCACAATTACTTACTACCGTGGTTTGGAGCTATATATAAAATGTGAATATACTAGTTTTTTAAAAGACGACCTGGTGTTAGCTTGCCTTATGTTGGTAGGGAGATTGTTCCATAGGTTTGTTGCAGCGACTACGAAGGAACTGGAAACAAATCTAGTATGGTGTGAGGGAACAGAAAGTTGTGAGAGGAGCGAAGAGATTTGTCGTGGAAGGAAGAGAGATAGGCAAAGTTGTCCTTGAGGTATTTCGGTGTCGCAGGCTCATTTAGCACAGTAAATAAGAGACAGAGGGATCTGAGATTTCTGTGACAACGAATAGGGTAATTCAGCTAACCAGAGAAATAATAAATAAAAGGAAATAACTAAAAAGTAAAAAAAGTAAAATCATCACTTTGCGGGGTCAGACGACGCTTTTAAAGAAGCGGAGTCACTTAAAATATTTTATCATTGATCCTTAAAAAATATTTACAAAATATTACATAAAAATAATATTATGGATAGGGATATCTTGATCGCGTGGAATGGTGGCAAGAACGCTGTCAGTAGTAGAAGAGTCTTCTCACACCCCCCGCAGGGGGGAGTGGGGAATCTGTGTCAAGGTATTTGCCTTCTAACAGAGGTTGCATTCGCTTTCCGTAACTACGGACAGGGCATGGGGTAACCATTAAAGGTTGAAGTATACGAGCCAGGCAGGATTACGACTCCGTGATTGGTAGCAGGTGACGAGCGTAGCATTGTCTGGCGTCCGGCGGACGGGCGTGCAGAGGGGCCAGGTTTCTCACAAGTAGGAAATCTGTCGCCTCTGCGCGAGCGAACATGCCAACCGCCAGACGACGCACGAATTCGTCCAGTGTTTCCATCCGCATATCCCTATGGATTACATCGTTCCTCACGTGCCGCGAGGCGCCGACAATGGTACGAAGCGTTAGGTTTTGTTGCGCTTGTAAACGTGCTCTCAGCGTAGCTGAGGTGAGAGCATACCAGGCCGGCGCGGCGTACGTGAGTCGGCTGCGGATATATGACTTGAATATGAGTAGCTTCGTGTGAAGCGGCAAACTGGATGCAAACACTGGGCGAAGTTTGGCTCTCGCCACCCGCGCCATGTTCACAGTGGCGGTCACGTGGGCGCGCATGTTGATGCGTTTGTCTATCGTGACGCCCAGGTATTTTGCTGGATTAGTCCACGATAGACTCTCGCCGTTCAACAGAAGCGGACGGTCGGGTTTCAGCCTTCTCAGTCCAGTCTCAAGGAACGTAGCCTGAGTCTTCCTGGCGTTCACCGACAACCTCCAACGGGAGAGCCACTCGGGCAGGAGATCGAGACAGCGCTGCATCTCCGTCACCGCGTAGCTCAAGACCCTAGAGTCTGTGAAGTACGCGGCGTCGTCAGCAAACAGCGCTAGCTCGACCCCCTCCGCCAGCGGTATGTCGTTGGTGAACCAGGAGTAACAGGACGGAGAAAGGCAGCTACCCTGGGGAACGCTGGCTCGTATGGGACGTGGACTCGAGGCCACGCCCTCCACTGCTACGTGAAAGCTCCTGCCCTCAAGGAAGGAGGCCAATACCTTGACGATCCTAACAGGGGTAGGGGATAGGGACAACTTGTACAGCGGCCCGTTATGCCAGACTCTGTCGAATGCCTTCTCCATGTCGAGGAATACAGCAACCGTGGTGTGTTTCTTCTCAGAAGAAACCACCACGTGGTGCAGCAGCCTCGTCAACTGGAGCGTCGTGCTGTGTTCAGACCGAAAGCCGAATTGCTCGGCTCTCGGCGTGATGCACGGGTTCAGGTGCAACAGCAACAGTTTCTCGAACACTTTCGAGACCGTCGGCAACAGAGTTATCGGTCGGTAGCTCTCCGGTTTCCTCACATCTTTTCCCTTTTTCATGAGCATGATGACGCGCCCCTCCTTCCATGCTGCTGGGAAATGCTCGCTGCGCATGATGCCGTTAAACAGGCGGGTGTAGTGTCTGCATTTCCCCGCTGGCTTGACCGTACGCACGCACTATTTATACGATTCGGTTCTTTATTATGAGCAGGTACTTTATTATAGATAAAAAACTGGATTCCAAATCGGCGGGATCGAAACTATGTAATTATTACCGTAAAAAAAGTTTTTGTCAATTGTCGTTGTATGCTAAGGTGAAATAAATAAAATTAAATACAGATTATGAAAACACAAATATTTTAACTATCAAATAAAAAAATAATAATTATGGCAGGAGAACATTTTATTAGGCCCACTTCTCTAAGAAAATAGTCATTCTCATTTACATCATTTCCCCAATGACATAACGCGAATTCGAAGTAGCAAAGCCGTGCAGGATTAAAAAAAAAGCGTCCTTACTGTTAAGGCCAATCATTAAAGATCTCAACCAATATTTTTTTATTTGTTCTTAAATATTTTTAATTTTGACACCAATATTCAACTTTATAGCTGGCTGATCCAGATTTGCTTCCAGTTCGGGTGATAACAGTCCTTTTGAGAGTGTCGTCAATGTCTATGGCGGGAAACGAGTCTTGATCACACACTTCTGTGAAGCGCACACGATTCACCACATTACAGTTGATCTGGAACAAACGAAAAATGGCCGTCAGATTTATTGTTTTTTTTTACCGACTTAAATCCAAATATATCCAGCCAATCATTGTGTTTTTCCTTATTACCTATAGCAAGTGAAAATTTGTATTATAAAGTTCATTACTACGAATTTGATAAGTATTTTTTAGTTAAATATATTTTTGTGTGTAGTTTTATTAATAAGGTAGGTACACAAATAACGACGTAGCAAATTTTTTTTTTAATTTTTAATAATATATTTATTTGAAATAGATACAAAAATATTATAATAAAATAGTAATATCATTATTATCATTTATTCCTAAAATAACACTACGTCTTGTCGTGTCCTCCGGTGATAAGACTGCTCTTCCTTCGCTCAAAGAATCAAGTATTGCAATTCAGCGGAGAAACGCAGCCAGCATTCTTGCCACCAGACTTATATATGTATTTTTAATTCACTTCATTAATTACAGCCCCTAGAACACAGCATCCTAGACCTCCACTGCTGGAGATGGGCCTTCCGAAACAGATATCTGGAGAATTTGGCCTACCACCTTGCTGTAGACGGGTTGGCGAAGATTTTATGTCGATTTTTAATGACAATTAATGAACGATTCCACGAGTTGGTATTAGTGGAACCGAGACCGACCGGGTCTTTGTGATTTATAAAAAAAATAGCATTACTTCCCGGAAAATAAATAATAAAGAAAAAGAAAAAACGTGTGAAATAATTATTACCACAAATATTACCGGAATCGTACATAAAAAAATATGAAAAAAAAAACTGCCAGTATTAAATTCAAATTCAATCACGTTATATTCCGATCCACAGTGCGACATACGAGTACGACACGATAATTTGTCGTCACGACAAATTATGTATTTTATGTTTAATTTACGAAAATGTCGGGATATTCTGTTATTTGTATTTTGTTAAATTGAATAAATAAATAACATTATTTGATATATTGCAGTGATATAAATTAAAAATAACGTTGCACTTACCACAAATGTTTTATTAGGTCCATTTATTTTCCCTTCTGCTTTAGCATAATCTCCTCCACGACGAATTGCTGTAACAAAAAAATACAAATAAAATTATCATTTTCAGCCTTACCAAACAACTAATACTAGAGGACTTGGAGGTAAAATTTCTTGAAATAAGTTGAATAAATAAAATATGCATCAAATAATTAGGAAATTGATATGGGAGCCAATTTAGTCTGAATTCTTCGCGCCATTTTGCACGGACATATCAAGTCCGTGTGTTTTTTGTTTTGTGAAATAGTTTACTGTGGATATTGTTAGTCAAAAGTGGTGTTGTATTGTTTAATAATGTGCTACAATGTGAATAATAATAATAATATTTCCAGACAGGTCACACAGCGCCATCTAATTTCCGTGGTAAGCTACGAGGCTTGTGTTACGGAAACTAGATGGTTGATAAACTACATATTATTATTATTTTTTGTAAATATACACATATTATACATATAAACACCAAGACCGAGACAAATTATACAATGTACAACTTGCCCCCGGTGGGAAATGAACCCACGACCTCCCGAGTTCACGGCAACGTTTGTTACCACTAGACCACGGAGGCGGTCAATAATTATAGAAAACGATAAATTTGACTATATGTATACTTATCTATATATATATATATATATATTATACTATATACTTTAGCAAAGAAGTCGACAGACGCATTCAGCTAAGATGGATGGCATTTGGGAAACTCCGGCACATCCTCTCATCGCCCATACCACAATGTTTGAAGACGAAGGTCTTTACCCAGTGCGTCCTCCCGGTAACGTCGGATGGAGCCGGATGGAATGAGTTATGCTTGGTATTGAGAAAAATATTTTAGAGAAGCAGAAAGAGAAGTGTAGATAATGCTATATTTATGTATATATGTGTATGTATGTGTATTTTTGACAACGCGTCTTTACAGCTGCTAAATATGACATACCTGTTCAATTAATTAATTTTACACATGTTAATGTTATAGACAATGTACTATGTTTTATTATACAAAAATAATAAGATATATATTTTATATTGTTTAGTATATATATATATATATATATATATATAAATTGACATATAATAATAATTAGTATTAGTTTTAATTTTAGTTCATAAGTGACAACGCCCATTTACAGCTGCTATAATTATATTTGACATTAAAATTATTGAATAATTATTATACATCGTTATTTATTATTTGACATAAGACAATGTTTTTGATAAGTACAATGCCCCTTTACAGCTGCATCCAACCTTAGTTTATATAATCAATATAGTCGCAGACTGTTCCTTGCTTTCTCGTATCCGGCTATTTTTCTGTGTCATTGTATTAATTGCTTATAAAAAATGGTAAACTTTGACAAATCCAAGTGTTCCCAGAAACAAGGTTCCTACGGATAATTAATAAACAATAAACAATAATATGTATATATATTATTTAATGTTGATTTATTTATATATTCATATAATATATTTGTTTAATTGTTTTTCTTAATGCTATTTTTATACGATTATTAGTTTTTATTACTTAGCTTGTATCTTATTTAATTTTAATTATTAGCCCTAGAAAATGTATAATTAAAGGGCCTGCAACAATGTTGATATTCCTGACGAAGCGAGCCTCATTCATCATCTCTGCCATGCATGTATACCTAGCTTTTTAGTATAATTGTGTATCTATTAATTTATAAGTGTCTACCCTGTAATAAAAATATATATATATTACTACGTGAGAACAGGAACAGGTTGAAAAACAGCGTCGTGCAGGTGTAAGTACTTGTACTGCTGCACGACAACAGCTGAAACCCGATTCCTTTTGTCACATATTGTTTGAAGTTGTAAAACTGTGTAATACTGTTATGTGACAATAAATGGATTTTTATTTACTTATTTATTTATTTCTCGGATAAAATTCGAAACGTTGATATTAGTCAGAGAACGAAAGTTACTGATATTTTTAAAATTGGCAAATTAAAGTAGCATTGGGCCGGACACATCTGCCGCAGAACTGACGAACGATGGGGCAAACGGCAAACTTATCATTGCTAGTTCGAGTAAGTGGATTTTCTACTGATAATTCTAGTTTTGAAGTAGCTTTGTAGTACCCGACCAGGATTCCCACTGTTGGAGCTATAATCGAAGGCCGCGAACCAGTATCCTATTTTTAAAATTTTTATTATTTTTAATATCCCATATTGTAAATTTATTGTTTAGTTTATTTAATTTTCATTATTTTCCATTAGGTATATTGTTTTTATTAGGTATCTATGTATAATTTTTTTTTAGTTTTTTTGTTCTATGTTATGTAGTTTATTATTCTTAGTTTTAAGTTTAGGTTAATTTTACTTTAAGTTTTGTGTTATTAATGCAGCGAGCACCACCTAATTATTATTATTTTTTATTTTTATTTATTCAGGAAACATACAGATCTTAATAATTACAACAATTCTATAATAGGGATAAGCTTAAAAACAATTATATAATTTTAGCTATCGGTGGCAACTTGTCAATAGCCATACACTACCCATATTTTATATATCTAGCTTTAAGTTGTCCTTAAACATTAAATAAAAAAAATAATAAAAAAAATCCGCATAACTGCCATACCAGAACTAATAATATTGACAATAAATCAGCTTTTTAGATTTTGTGATTGAGGACTATCGAGCATCATTAGGTACTTTCTAAGACCGTGTGTTAGGAGTTGTGAAGACTTACTCTTTTCCTTATCCTTGCATTTCTCAGCTGAGACGAAAGCGACCAACACCACCACAAACAAAACAAAACCAACTCTTAGACCAGCCATTTTGAAGGAACTCGAAATTACGAATTACAAATAAGCATATTACTTATTGCTTTTATATTAAAGTACGAGTATATACGGATTTACTTAATCAACATAACAAATTAATTTATAGCATAACTAAGTGGCATTTTTATTGTTAGAACTAATTGACTAGGTACCGTCTGTAATTCTTACAATTATATGATAAAACCAATAAAATATAGAAGTAGAATGATGACGACCGTTTCCCTTTCGGTGGTCAGAAACCACGCCTATAAAATAAGCGGATTCACATTTAGCCAACTTTACTATAGACCAATCATGACAAGTGGCAAGCTCGTCAATGTCTCCAGCGTACCAAATTCGAGATATATGACAAATAAATAATAATTAAATGTAGTTATTTACATTAATAAATATTTTTGTGTCCCGACCAGGAATCGAACCCGGTACCTCAACGGTAAATCCACGGACTCACGGAGGCCGGAAAAAGCCATGTCATCTTATAATCTAAATAAAATAATGATATATCAATTAAACATAAATTCATTGCTGTAAATGGGCCGTGTCATATTATATTCTAATGGCATTAATGTTAATTAATATTCGTGGCTATAAAATTGCCGTTGCACCTTACAATCTAAATAAAATTAGAATGTCAAGTAAATAAAATTAAAATAAAATTCGTGGCTGTAACAGGGCCGTGTCAACTTAAGAATAAAAAGTTTAAATTTGAATATTAGGCTGTTATAAAATATATTAACTTCATTTACTGTAAATTATTAACTGCCTTCGTGGTCTAGCGGTTAAGTTCGTGGATTTAGACTCAAATAAAATTCGTGGCTGTAACAGAGCCGTGTCAACTTAAGAATAAAAAGTTTAAATTTGAATATTAGGCTGTTATAAAATATATTAACTTCATTTACTGTAAATTATTAACTGCCTTCGTGGTCTAGCGGTTAAGTTCGTGGATTTAGACTCAAATAAAATTCGTGGCTGTAACAGAGCCGTGTCAACTTAAGAATAAAAAGTTTAAATTTGAATATTAGGCTGTTATAAAATATATTAACTTTATTTACTGTAAATTATTAACTGCCTTCGTGGTCTAGCGGTTAAGTTCGTGGATTTAGACTCAAATAAAATTCGTGGCTGTAACAGAGCCGTGTCAACTTAAGAATAAAAAGTTTAAATTTGAATATTAGGCTGTTATAAAATATATTAACTTTATTTACTGTAAATTATTAACTGCCTTCGTGGTCTAGCGGTTAAGTTCGTGGATTTAGACTCAAATAAAATTCGTGGCTGTAACAGAGCCGTGTCAACTTAAGAATAAAAAGTTTAAATTTGAATATTAGGCTGTTATAAAATATATTAACTTTATTTACTGTAAATTATTAACTGCCTTCGTGGTCTAGCGGTTAAGTTCGTGGATTTAGACTCAAATAAAATTCGTGGCTGTAACAGAGCCGTGTCAACTTAAGAATAAAAAGTTTAAATTTGAATATTAGGCTGTTATAAAATATATTAACTTTATTTACTGTAAATTATTAACTGCCTTCGTGGTCTAGCGGTTAAGTTCGTGGATTTAGACTCAAATAAAATTCGTGGCTGTAACAGAGCCGTGTCAACTTAAGAATAAAAAGTTTAAATTTAAATATTAGGCTGTTATAAAATATATTAACTTCATTTACTGTAAATTATTAACTGCCTTCGTGGTCTAGCGGTTAAGTTCGTGGATTTAGACTCAAATAATAATTCGGTTCGATTCCTGGTCGGGACACAAAAATATTTATTAATGTAAGTCAAAGTCAAAATATCTTTATTCACGTATTACAGACCTATTACAGACATTTGTGACACGTGATAATTTAAATTATTTAGAATGATTCTACTCCTGTTAGTGGAAGACTAAGCAGCGAAGTGGTCCAAGGAGCAAGCTGTTAGCAGAACACTAACAGCTTAGCAAAGTTGGAATATTGTTTAAGTAATGTTTTGCATGTAATGTCAATGTAATCTTTGTATTTTTGTAATGGTAATAACCAAATTATAAAACAAATAAATATTATCCGCAGTGAAAATGCATGCATGAACTAAAATATAATAGGAATAAAATATTAAATAAAACTAAAGTAACATATATTGTGTATATTAATTTACATATGTATTTTAAGAAGAAGACAATAGTCCTTTGGCCATCTTTAATTAAATATAAATAGGTTGTAAAATAAATACATTTAATTAATATTTAATTTATAATAGTAGTGCATAAGAGAAGGTTTATAGAGTTCTTATAGTTTTCTAATTGCTATTTCTCATTGGACATATTGGGACTAGGATGACACTAAAATTGGTAAAATTAAGGCTACATTTTTTTTTTTTTTTTCATTTATTTAGACAACAAACAGTCAATATACGCAAACAATATCACAGATAAACAAAATTGTCACAATAAATAAAATAAAATAAAATTTTAGCACAATAAATACATAAGAACGCGTTTCTTAAATCCTACAAAGGTCGGTTCAAACCCACCCGGCATGTACCAATGAGAAATACAGTTTTCTTACGTACATTTGTCATAGATTTTCAACACCACCGTTCCCGTGCCTCGGAAAGCACGTTAAGCCGTCGGTTCCGATTCCACTAATGCTAACTTGTGGAATCGTTAATAAATCGTCATTAAAAATTGACATCATATCCTCGCCAACCCGTCTCGCCAGCGTGGCGAGTGTAGGCCAAATTCTCCAGATATATGTTCTGGAAGGCCCATCTCCAGCAGTGAAAGTCTAGGACGCTGTATTCTAGGGGCTGTAATGAATGAATTAATGTATTGTATGTATAGTATCATCAGTAGTATCATCACGACCGTTTCCCTTTTGGGGTGGTCAGAAACCACGCTTATAATTAAGCGGATTCACATTTAGACAACTTTACTATAGGCCAATCGTGACAAGTGGCAAGCTCGTCAATGTTTCCAGCGAACCAAACTGGAGAAAAATCACAAATAAATTAAATATTATTTATTATGTTATGTAGGTACTCGTAATATATTATTATATGTATTGTATGTAATTGTATATTTATAATAATTCACCCCGCAATCCTCTACAACACTCCCAAAGGTTAGCTGTTATAAAATTCAGAAAGGAATTAAGTTCACCCTCGTACATTATTGTTAAGTTTTTTGTGTAACAAAAGTTTATAATAATTCAGGCCAAATTGTAATATAAATAATTTGACGTTGATTAATCAAGATACTTTTTCACACATAGCATGAAAATCTCCAGGTTATGGGAATGGGGAATTACTCTGTCTGGGATAGCATTCTACATAAATATGTGTTTGTGAAATAGGGAGGAAGGGATGAGGGTACACAGGATGATATCTTCAAGTTTTCCACTTTCTGGTCATCCTATTCCTTCAGACGAGACAATTATCCCATCGATAGAAGAAGCCAATTAAAATGTGAAGGAAGCATTACTGCTGTCCAATGGCAAAATGCATCGGCATGTTATTTACCTGCAATAAAAATAAGTTTTTTTTGTTTATTTCACAAATGTAATGCTTAAATCTGGGTTAACATCAGCCTTCAGCACTAATAATGCTGTATCGCCGGATTCAGTATTTATAATAATAATAATAAAAATGCTTTATTGCACAAAAACTAAAATAACTTAAAATTAATGTCCACAGGCGAGCTTTATGCCGTGAGGCATTATCCACCTTTGGGAGTTTCGAAAACATGTCAGGCAGAGTGCCAAAAAAATATTAAATAAACAATTCATACTAATACTACATATAAAATTTATCATATATATTAATCAACATCTAGAACACAGAGTCTGCCAGGTGGACAGATGACTTGAGAAAGGTCGTTGTGTTTGGCGGAGGACGGATGTGGTATGAGATTGTGTGAAATGTGATTGTGTTGACCGCTGCTCCTCCGCACTAAATGACCATGACACCTTTGTGCGTGACCTTTACTTCGTCATCTGAGCCATCCCAGACCCATCATGTTCCTTCAGACCTCTGGAAGAATTCGCGCAGTCTGGAGGAACTTCAGACTAGGCACAGCTACACTGCAGCACTCCATGACATGTGCGGCGGTCTCCCCCTCTGCCATGCTCTACACAGTGAGCTATCTGTAATGTTATATATCTAGCAGAGGAAAGACAAGGGCTGATGATGATGATGATGAAACTTGAGGTTGACAAAGTCATGTGATTTTGTCATTGTGCGGCAGATTACACACCGCCCCGTACGGTCGAGACATCTTTAATACTGTGTCCGAACAAAATTAAACTTTTCACTCGAGAGGAAAATGAAAGAAAATTCTCAGAGCTATAAATCCTTTGGCAGAGACGAAGGAAGCGTTTTTTTCTATTTGAGATAGACTACCTAGAATGACTCAAGCTAGAATCGTCCTTAAACCTAATGAATAATGTTTTAAACACTTTTTTATTAAATAACGATCCATTAGGTTATAAGGACATCTCTACCAAATTGGCTAGACCCTTTGCCTTCCCTATCATCTCATTCATCATCCATCGGGAGAAGAGAACCAAAAAAAAAAAATACATTGGCAGAACTAATTGGCAGCCTCCAGATTTTTCTGTCAGCGGCTTGGCTGAGGATCCCCAAGTTTTCCTCATCGATTCGACCCCACAACCAATGAATCAAGGCACAATCTCGTGTGCCTGGGGATAATGTTTCCACGCCGAACAGTCTTGCCATCGCTCCGCGCAATCCCAGAGGGTTCTAAGATCGGGGCTCCACTGCTGGAGATGGGCCTTCCAGAGCATATATCTGAAGAATTTAGCCAACACTCGCCACGCCTGGCCAGACGGCTTAGCAAGGATATGATGTCCTTTTTTTATGACAATTCAATAACAATTCACAAGTTGCTGTTAGTGGAACGGGAACCGATGGCTTAACGTGCTTTTCGAGGCACGGGAACGGTGGTGTTGTAAATCTATAACAAATGTATGTAGGAAAAGTGTATTTATTTATTTATTAAAAAAAAAAACACAGTTTATTATATTAAACATATAAACAAAGTAGCAATAGTGGAACACAAGCCAAAGAGATTTTATATTATTTAGACAATACAATTAAAACAGAAATAAGAGTAAAATATAGTAATTAGATTTCAATTAATAGTGCAATTGAACTGTGACCAGCAAAAGTAAAAGAAAATAATAATAAATAAGCGAAAACCAATAGGTTAATGATTATTTACCTAAGACAAAATGAATGAATGAGAGGCAGAAGCAAAATTATACTATATATACGAGTGTAGCAGTATTCGTATATTAGCAAGTGTATTTCTCATTGGTACATGCCGGGTGGGTTTGTAGGATTCTTACAACCAAGCCACCACCGCGCATATTTAAGTAGATAATAACATTAAAATTAAAATAAGTAGAATTGAGTGGGAAAAAAAGTCCGTAATAAAAAAAAAACTTCTAATAACAAAAAATAAATGTGTTTTGAAATGCGATCGCTAATTTCTTTGGAAGAATATTTTTTTTTTGTTTGTGTGTTAAAAAAAATCCTACGAGTAGGTATACAAAAGATTGGAGAATATAATCTGTTTCGCGGCGCCCACAGATTTTATTTTTTCAATAAAAACAGCAGAGAAAATATGAAAATAAAATAATCCTCGCGGCCTAAATCGACAGACGAGTTCACATACGATGTTACATAGACGTAATATAACGGCTTGACCAACACTAAAAAAAAAACAAAAGCAACAATAATAATAATAAAAAGTCAAACTGCCTCAGTGGTCTAGCGGTTAAGTCCGTGGATTTAGACCTGGAAGCACCGGGTTCGATTCCTGGACACAAAAATATTTTTTTAAATGTAAATAAATACATTTATTTAATATTTAAATATTTGTGATATTTCTCAAGTTTGGTACGCTGGAGACATCGACGAGTTTGCCACTTGTCATGATTGGCCGGCAGTAAAGTTGGCTAAATGTGAATCCGCTTATTTATAAGCGTAGTTTCTGACCACCCCGGTGGTCTATATCAGTAACTTTGGTTCTTTGACAGATGTCAACGTTTCTGACTTTATCTTTTAGAGAAATCCCGAGCATAGTTCTCTCTATAGCTCGCTGAGCGACCTTGAACTTGTAGACCAGACCTACCGTCAGTGTCCGCGTTTCTGCACCATACGACAATACTGGAAGAACGCATTCGTTAAAAACTTTTTCAATGTCGTCGAACATTTTGACTTTCAAGTTTTATTTAATAATAATAATAAAACTTTATTTCAGAATAAATTCCATGTGTTAGTAACAATTTTTAAAGAAATCTTATAATATCTAGTGTTAGTAAAAAAAAAAATCAAAATTATAATACAAGAAATTTTTTTTTTCTTCCTTTTTTGGGGCCCAGGTCACCTGCTGACATGCAGGCGTATCCAGTGCCCCAAGAACGGAGAGTCCCACCTATCAGCCCACACGGCCAGGATGCTGCTGGGGCTGCCCCTCACGCGGGCGAGGATTGAGGCACAGCGCTTCCTCATAATAGCATGGAATCCATCCACCCGCGCCTCTGCTAGCATCCCAGAGGCACTGCAACGACGGGGCAGCCCCATCAGCACCCTGAACGCGTTATTGTACTGGACACGAAGGGCGCTGTATGCCTTCTGCGTATAATTGACCCACAGGCTGCATATATAGAAGGTTTGGCAAAAGGCTCTAAAGAGAGTGACTTTTACCTTAATACAATTTTATTTCAACCCGAATTTTAAATATTGTGTGAAAAGCTGTAAGTAGAATATTATTATTTATAGGCCAGGCCGGTCCTAAGTTATTATGTGTAGGGAATACACACGTTTAGCTATCACCGATTCTAACGGTCTCAATTATTCGACTTTATAAAAGCTCTATATTGATAGAACAGAAACGCTCTCAATAAAAATATACTCTGGAGCAATGAATTCGGGTAGCTAACGAAAAAATTAGACGCAACTGCCTGTGTGGTACCAACTATTAGGATACATAGGTTAGAAATCTGGTCATAAAGGTTTATCACTTCACTACTTTCGAGTATTATCAAACAACACAACAAAACGCGCCTGTCCGTCTGTTCGCTATAAACTCAAAAACGCAAATCGTTATGATCGTAGAACAGTGTTGGATTAAAAAAAAACTGATTTTATATAAGTATAGTTTTATATTGTTTGTGGTCTGTAATTTATAGTGCAAATGTTAGAAAGGGCTCCAAAATGAAATCTAGAAGGTTTGCACTTATTATGAGACTAGTATTAACTTAAATAAGAAGTGACAAAAAAACAGTTATTTAACTTTGAATGGCCGTCATGAAAATTTTAAATACAGCAGATCCGTCACTGTTCTACGATCATGACGAAATGTTTTCTTGGTCATTTCCTTTCCAATAAAATTATTAATAAAGTCCTTAATTTACATCTGCTCAATAAAAAAAATCTAAAACTCATTAATAGGTGGCAGACTGATAGTGGTAATTTCCCAGTCTGTCGGGGCGGGGAAGTATCCACTGTTCGTGCCTATAAACCCAGTAATGTATCCACACATTTCGGGATCAGGCTCGAATTGCCGTCATGTCCAGTCAAGCCGGCATAGTGTTAAGGACTGATGTCAGATTACAGCTGCTAACATTCATGGATCTCGCTCCCCACTTACCATCAGGTGGGGGCAAGGTCACATGTGGTGCTAGTGTAAAAAATAAAATAACAAAGTTGGTTGTAACCAACACAATTATTATAAAATAGAATACCTGCTCGCAGTTTTAAAATGATCTTCAGAGTTAGTTTTGATTATATTTATTATTATTATATATTTATTTGATAATATTATTTAATTACCCTGTAGACCCTGTAACCCTGTAACCCTGGAGACCCTGTTCATTGCCCCAACCCCGACGACCCTCTCAGCATAGATGTGGCCCGAGAGTACAAGTTTGACAATGAGGTTTATTACCAAAACGCCATGAAATATACACAGAAACATGCAACCTAATTTTGCTAATGAATATGTAAATGTTTCTGTAAACCCACTATTTTGGTTAGAAATCCCTTTGGTAAAATGGTGTAAAAAACGTAGTGTTCTTATAAATGCATGGGAATTTATCGGGCCTTGAGACAAAATTAAAAACAAAGAAACCACTGGTTCCTAGACTTTAACAAGCAAGGAAAATTACAAGCAATACTTGATCCAGGTTCGTTAAGGAGAAAATAACAAAAAGAAAACAATGCACAAACAGTAAAACTGAATATATTAAAAACACATTTTCAATTTAAAAAAAATATATCTAATTACTTTAATTTAACAAAACTGCCTCCGTGGTCTAGCGGTTAAGTCCGTGGATTTAGACTCGGAGGTACCGGGTTCGATTCCTGGTCGGGACACAAAAGTATTTATTAATGTAAATAGATACATTTAATTAATATTTAATTTATTTGTGATATTTCTCGATTTTGGTACGCTGGAGACATCGACGAGCTTGCCACTTGTCATGATTGACCGGCAGTAAAGTTGGCTAAATGTGAATCCGCTTATTGATAAGCGTGGTTTCTGACCACCCCGAAAGGGAAAACGGTCGTGATGATACTTTTTTTTTTTTTTTTTTATTTAATTTAATTACTTTGCATTTCTTGGGTTCAAATTTTCTTTAATAAACATTGTTATGTTTAGCCGAAACCAATGCACATCTTTCGGTTTCTGGATTTTTGTCTTTCTACCAGCATAGGTACTAATATAATTCCCATTCAGTAAGTTATATTAAAGAAAGTAAAGTATTATATATAACGACCGTTTCCCTTTCGGGGTGGTCAGTAACCACGCTTATAAATAATTTTCATTCACATTTAGCCAACTTTACTATAGGCCAATCATGATAAGTGGTAAGTTTGTCGATGTCTCCAGCGTATCAAACTCAAGAAATATCACAAATAAATTAAATGTATTTACATTAATAAATATTTTTGTGTCCCGACAAGGAATCGAACCCGGTACCTCGAAGTCTAAATCCACGGACTTAACCGCTAGACCACGGATGCAATTTATAAAAAAATCGCATATATATATATATATAGTTTTTTTAAACTCTATAAACACACCTCAATCACACCTTCCGCTTACAGCAAAAGTAATTTATTATTTTGTAAATAAAATATTTTTTCTTCTAGTTTTTTTGATCACATAGAAACTGCCTCCGTGGTCTAGCGGTTAAGTCCGTGAATTTAGACTCGGAGGTACCAGGTTCGATTCCTGGTCGGGACACAAAATTAATATAAACAAATACATATAATATTTAACTTGTGATATTTCTCTCCTTTGGTACGCTGGAGACATCGACGAGCTTGCCACTTGTCATGATTGGCCTATAGTAAAGTTGGCTAAATGTGAATCCGCTTATTTATAAGCGTGGTTTCTGACCACCCCGAAAGGGAAACGGTCGTGATGATACTTTACTTTACTTTTTTTTTTAGATCATATTTTTCTATACGATAATGTTAGACAAATAACTATATTAGGTTTGTGCCGTATGAATGGGCCGTAACATTAGTTACTTTCAGTTCATTTGACGAGCAAATCCTCAGCAATTATGAGAAGAATTATTATTTAAAACTTCCGTTCAAAGGAAAAAAATGTTGCGATAAATCTGCATTCCACGGATAGCGGGAAAGTTTGGCGTCATGGACGTATACACGATATAAGGTACGATGGCTTATTTCGTTGGCAACGAGTCAAAACCTCAAAAGGACGGCTCTTTAATTCCCGCGGGATTGCCTTGCAAGATTGTTTATGAAAAAAACTGCAGTTATGGCTTATCATGCGTACATTAGTACAGTGTTACGCTATAGACTCATTAAGGTAATGGTACTGACATGAATAGAGCGTTCATTGGATAAAAAAGTGTATTAGACCAATTTGTGGAATCCCACCTTTCGAATCATGCAAACCACTTTTTAGATTGCTCGGTTTATTACCACTGTAAAATAAATAATATAATAATAAATACATAGTATCATCATCACGACCGTTTCCCTTTCGGGGTGATCAGAAATTATAAAATAGAATACCTGCTCGCAGTTTTAAAATGATCATCAGAGTTAGTATTCATTATATTTATTTGATATTATTATTTAATTTAATTACTTTGCATTTCTTGGGTTCAAATTTTCTTTAATAAAAATTGTTATATTTAGCCGAAACCAATGCACATCTTTCGGTTTCTGGATTTTTGTCTTTCTACCAGTATAGGTACTAATATAATTCCCATTCACTAATTTATATTTAAAAAAGTAAAGTATTATATATCACGACCGTTTCCCTTTCGGGGTGGTCAGTAACCACGCTTATAAATAAGCGGATTCACATTTAGCCAACTTTACTATAGGCCAATCATGACAAGTGACAAGCTCGTCGATGTCTCCAGCGTACCAAACTCGAGAAATATTACAAATAAATTAAATATTATTTAAATGTATAGAATATAAATAAATAAATAGTGTAAAATAAAATAAATAATGTAAAATTACATTAAAATAAGTAAAATATAATAAAAATAGCTCAATTATGTGTATATGAACTTATAATAAATTACCTAACAAATTAAATATGTTTTTTTTAATTCAATGAATAATTTGGTTAATTGTAATATTTTTTGGTATAAAAAATACTCTTGTTGGCTCTTATACCCCTTGCTCGTTCTTATTGTGTTGTTCCTAATACCTAACGTAATTGTTTTTTGTTATTGTTTGAAATCGTTAATAAATTGTCCGTAAAATTAATAAATTGTCCATAAATAAGTTCTGGAAGCCTCCTCACCTCTAGCAGTGAAGTTAAAAATAAGGGCAAACTGGAGTCAGTCCTAATATAATTTAATTTTTAATTTTATGATGTCAGGGGCTCAGTGAAGGTCAGCACTGCAGCAGAAATGTTGCAGCCTATGCTCATCTGAGTGCCTGTTTATCGCAGCAGCCCACTTTATTGTATATTTTTTTTCCTTTTTTTGTCTCATTTATGTGTTGTATCGGCTGTGTTACACAGGCAACAACATACATCTGATTTTATCTAAAGAAGGACAATTTTATCAAAAACATGCATGTCAAAACTAGACATCAGTACTACAGTGCTATTGTGTCATCTTCATCTCAGCCTCACAGAGTCCTAGACCTCCCCAATTAGAGATAGGACTTCCAGATTTTTTCTTCCATTTCTTTCAGAAGCTGTTGTGTGCAAATTAATATGTTATTTCTTTCTAATGGCTGTAATGAGGAGCAAGTAACCTAGTGAAAATATTAGTGCATTATGGTTAGTTAACAATTATTTCGTTATGATCGTAGAACAGTGTTGGATTTTAAAAAATCTGATTTTATATAAGTATAGTTTTATATTGTTTGTGGTCTGTAATTTATAGTGCAAATGTTAGAAAGGGCTCCAAAATTAAATCTAGAAGGTTTGCACTTATTAAGAGACTAGTATTAACTTAAAAAAGAAGTGACAAAAAAACAGTTATTTAACTTTGAATGGCCGTCATGAAAATTTTAAATATAGCAGATCCGTCACTGTTCTACGATCATGACGATTTGTTTAATATTAAAAGTCAACAACAAGATTTTTTATTATGTCATCATCATTATTACAACCCCTAGCAAACAGAGTCCTAGACATCTACTGTTGAAGATGGGCCTTCCAGGACATATCTAGGGAATTTGGCCTACACTCGCCACGCTGGCCAGACGAGTTGGCAAGGGTCTGGTGCCAATTTTATTGACAATTTAATAACGAATCCACAATTAGTATTAGTGAAAGTCGTCAAGCTTAACATACTCTCAGAGGAACGCTATAATGGTGGTGTTGTAAATCTATGGCAAATGTACATATTTATATAATAAAAGTATTTCTTATTTGTACATCTCGGTGCTCAAACCGCTAAACTTTTTTTTTGTTCGATTGGAAAGCTATCTTACAACCGGCCATTACTTCTTTTTCTGTTACTGTCTGTTATTCATGTACTCGCAGCGATGCCGATGTAATGTTTTTGACGTTAGTCTTAAACTTGTTTTTAGGGCCAGCATTATCTTGTATATCGGACAAGTCGTTACATATACGTCTTAGTTTAGCGTCGTCGCCGGCGGGTCCATTTGTAAATCATTTTTATGGTTTTCTCGGTCGAGCGTACTGCAATGACAGAAGTCTGCCTTCTAACTCCAATAAAAAGCCCGTATACAGCAGTATGATTCATACTAATATTATAAATGTGAAAGAAGCTTGTCCGTATGGGTGTATGTCTTGCGTTCGCGTAATGTGATTGTAATTCTAACAAGATTAATAAATTAATTGAAGCGGAAAAAGTATTTTATTTTATATAGATTAAAAATCCGATTTCTCTTTTCAAACAGTCTGGCATCCAAATATTAAAGTTTTAAGCAATGAAACCCTTCTACTTCTAGAATCACCAATCCTAGAAAAATCGACCCAAATTTACGTTCAAGAACAATTAAACAAATTTAACTCAACTTCAGAACGCTTATTCGAAATTCAACCCCACATGACATTTTTTACCATCAGATTTTGTTTGCTTGCTCTCAACTTTGGAAATTTCCTGACGAACTTCTTTTACTAGCTAAACTGTTGCAAAATTCACTAATTAAAATTCTAAATGAATGACCGTACTTGGGCCTAGGCCTCACTACCGATTCGGTTCGGAGGTATAGAACCCGCAAAAAAATCTAGTGTAGCACTTTTACTAGCTAAGCATGCCTCAATATTTCGGTTCCAAATTTATCAAAATTTCAACTACTTTGGGTCGAGCCGCTCCGCAAACTGGTATTGGAAGATATTTTATATTCCAGTAACATGAGAGACCAGGCTCGCCTGATGGCCGTTTCCACTAGGAAGTCGAGTCTCCCTTAGCATCGGTTGGTACACTCCTTGATCGAAATACACTGACCACTGTCGGTGTGGCTAGCCCGTGGAACATCTTGGACACTTTCTTTCGCTAGAAATGCTTGCCGTATTTCTCGTCACGGAGCGAGTGATGGCAAGAGACCCGACGGCATTACCGTTGGGCCGTGGAAACTTGGCAGGTCCCTGGTATGGGATGCGACATGTGTAGACACATTAGCTTTATCACACATACAGGCGACTTGTCAAGCGCGAGAAGTGCGGCGCTTTCTGCTGAAAATCTCAAGCTGTGCAAGTTCGCCAACCTCGGGACAGGTTACTAATTTGCGCCGTTTGGGGTCGAGACGATGGGTTCATGGAGACACTTAGTCTGGCCAAGGAGTTGTCCAAACGGCTAACAGATAAGTCTGGCTGGACACAGGAAAGCTGGCAATTATTTCTGCCTACGTATTAGCCTCGCTATAGAGGGGAAATGATGCCAGTCTTCTTGGGAATATTCCTGAAGAGTCCTTACTCGAGGACTTATAGTTTATTTATTTTAATTTCAAGTAGTTATAGTCCTTTGAATAAATATTTTTAATCTAAATTTAAATCAAATTAGAAATACAAAAATAAAAATTAAATAAACGGAATCATACAGTATTTGGTTGGGTAAGGAGAGGAGTAGAATGGTGGATGGTGAGCGTATTATCGCGCAATAAAAAAAAGGAGGCCTTCTTTTCAAACCAGCCTATTGTCGATCGCATCAAGCCCTAATCACCATTCTTCTCATCTCTTACCCAAACCCGATGGAACCGGCACCCGCACGGTGAATCCATGGAATGCTTAGAAATTTGTCTTCTCTCTAGTACATATAGTATATTATATATTAGGAGTACATATACTATATTAGGAGTATATTTATTTAAATTGCATCTCAGGGTATTGTATCAGGAAAACGATTTGTCTTCAGATTGTGAGGAAACGGCTATTGATGTGTCGTTACATGTCGCAGCTATTAACAGAAACTGGACAATACAACAATTTCCTGCTGCATTGTTAGGCCTTGTTTACACTATAAGGTATTCTTGGAGCACTGAAAAGAAATAATAACAAGCCACCAAACTTTACCCTGTCTCAAAGTTGCTTCCAACTTTTAAATCTTCGTTCCTATTTTTTTTTAACCTTTTGGCCAAGGAAGAGGTTTACAGAAAGGTCTGGAGACTGGAAGGCTGGCAATTATTTCTGCCAGCGTATTAGCCTCGCTATACAGAGGGGAAATGTTGCCAGTCTCCTTGGGACTATCTTCGATTGGACGTCTTTAGAGGTCATTTTTTATTCTAGTGTAGGAATAGTCTCGTTTATTTTTAATTTAATTATTTAGGGAGCTTTTAATTTAATATTTTTTTTATTTAATGTATATTAAATTATTTTTTAATCTCGTAATTTACAATATTTTTTTTACACATTCATAATTTTCAGATAGGTACATGACATTAATAGTCCTGTCTGAAGATCGTAATGCAAAAACATAGGAAATAAAACAAAACTTATGTATGTATTATCATTACAGCCCCTAGAACACAGCGTCTTAGATATCTGGAGAATTTGGCCTACACACGCCACGCTGGCGAGGATCTGATGTCAATTTTTTATGACAATTTATTAACGCTTCCAAAAGTTGGTATTTAATGGAACCGGGACCGACGGCTTAACGTGCTTCTCACGGGAACGGTGGTTTTGTAAATCTATGACTAATGTACTTAAGAAAAGTGTATTTCTTATTGGTACATGCCGGGGGTTTAATTACCACCGTAATAAATACGTTTAAGGAATATATACGGCAATTGGAATCTTAGAAATAATAATGACAATAGTAACATGGAATCAAATGGTTTAGCGACTCGGGCACCAACCCGAGTAGCCCCGAATAGACCCATATCAATTCAAATATCCCGCCAAGCGATCGGCACACAATTCGTCAGTTATTAGAATACATTTCTACTAATTAATACTTTATATTAATTAATTTAACGCGGATGGGACCTATATCTCTATCCTTAGTATTAATATCAATTTTATTTTATATTGATCAATCATTTTTTGCACGCTGCAAAAAAGTTGGGGCCTGGTTTTGGGCAATCTCTTTTATACGGAACAAGGATACAATCCCTTCGTTCCGATACGCGATAATAGTAACCTAAGGACGCTTTAAGGTGTTCCGATACGCGCTTAAACTGTTTTGCCAAAGCTGTGTGACGTCACAAATGACATCATTTCTCGCGTTTAGACTGCTCACGATATCGAGGTAGATCGCTCTGAGCGCGGTCAGTTTTTTGTCATTATGTCGCGCGCCATTTTCAAGTTTGCTTAAATTAAGTTTTCTTTTAAACTATTTAATATTGTAATTCGTTTATACTGTTTGTATATTACTTCTAAAACAAATCTATAATTAATATTTAAGTAGAAAGTGAAAAAAAATATGTCTGTAACACGGCAAGTTATTTTAAAAGACCAAAATAAGTTATTAATATTAAACTTTACACATATAAAGATGAATAAACCGATAGATGTATGTTTGTTAGTATTCATACTCAAAGATGTGGAATCCGCAATTTATCTTCCATGCATTTAAAAAAAAACTAACATATTATGAATGAAAATGTGATTTAGACCGTTCCGAATTGATATCACGCTCTGAGCATCCAAATCGCAATATTTGATTCGGAACGACGGTCAGTGTCATATTCGTTCTATGCGCTCTGAGCGCGATTCGGAATAAGGGAATAAAATATAGCTATTGACAAGTTTTCACGACAATAGGGTTAAATAATATAACTAAGCTTATAGGTATAAACTGAGTTAAATTAACAGTGGGTCAGTATGTATGCAGCCTTACATCTGTGTTTCGCAGACAATTTGTCGACAGAATGAAGTCTTCAGACGACGGACGTCCACTCGCGATACAATCACAGATTGGGATTATAGACATCACATATATGTTTACTATCGACTGACATCGCTTCTAAAAACTTTGTAGCGGTAGGTCAATCAATATAGATAGATTCTGTATTACATACATACATACATATCTTCACGCCAGGTCCCTTGTGGGGTAGGCAGAGACAATTGAGTGTCATTTGTCACGATCTCGACATACCTCTTTCGCTTCTTCGACATTCATCAACCTCTTCATAAACGCCCTTTGCTCGACCCGTCGGAGCATGCCTTTCCTTATTTTTGTCCCTATGCTTTCTTTTATACTCACCTTTTTGCGTATTTCGTCATTACGTATGCGGTCCGTCAAAGTAACACCGTATATCCGACGCAACGAACTCATTTCCACTGCATTAACTCGATTCTCATGCGTATAATGATATATCCACGTCTCGCTTCCATACATAAGTGTTGGCATTGTCGAGTCGAGCTTTGTCACTGACATTTCGACTGGCGATGAGTGATCCCAGGGAACCGTTAACACTATTTCCCACGTTCACTCTTCTTTCAACATCCCTATCACACTTCCCATCCGCAGTGAAAACACGATATATCCCCAGTTACACTAATGCCAACTTGTGGAATCGTTAATAAATTGTCATTAGAAATGGGCATTAGATCCTCGCCAACCCGTCTGGCTGGTGGCGAGTGTAGGCCAAGTATTCCAGATATATGTTCTGGAAGGCCCATCTCCGACAGTGGAGGTCTAGGACTGTGTGTGTTCTTAGCCGAAACCAAATGAAACAATGATTTATTAATTGTTAAAAGTTTTTTAATAATTGACGATGGCGTGTGGCCGATCAGCAGCCCACTTCAACTGAGAAGTGGGCTCTGCCATGGCAGGACCCGGTTCTATATAGGACGATGTTACGAAGGTCTTGGGACATCCGGATGACGGGGGGAGCATCAATGTCACAAATTGTCACATTCATCGAACATGTACGGCTGCATTGACTCTGAAACATAAAATCCCTGTTAACGTAACGATTAGAGTTAAAAATGGCGTTGTATTTATTGGTTTTATTTTGAAGGTCAGCTGGTACAATCGTCGCTATTTTTAACTTTAATGGGGTCTGCGCTACTACAGGTTTTTTTTTCATTCATTACAGCCCCTGGAACAGTTGAAGATTCAACGATTCCAGAAATTGATATTAGTGGAACCGGAATGAAATCGGCTTAACGTGCTCTCCGAAGCACGGGAACGATGGTGTTTTAAATCTAAGGCAAAAGTACTTAAGAAAAGTGTATTTCTCATTGGTACATGCCGGGGTCTAAACCCACCTCTTAAGGCTGTTAAGGAAAGTGAACTGAGCCACCTTAAAACCAGTATGTCTCCATATTAAAAGATTACATATTTTTTCCGTTTAAAAGACAACACCACGTCTTGTCGTCTTCTCCGGTGACAAGAGGGCTAGCTCTTTCTTCGCCCAAATAATCTGAATTGCAATTCAGCAGGGAAATGCAGCCAGCGTTCTTGCCACCATTCCACGTGGACTTTTATTCCTATCCGTAGAAATAATTTTATTTTATAAAAAAGTGAAGTAAAATATCATCACGACCGTATTCACATATATATAAAATAAAAATAAATAAATAAATGAAGTTTTATTTCAGGTATACACCCATATCAATTAAATTTACAGTACAGGTATTACAATTATAAAATATAAAAATACATAAAAAAACAATATAAAATATTTGCCAAACATCGACTAAAGTTCACTTACGGTTCGGGCTCTGCTGAACAGACAGCCAATGTGAGTGTATTTTACTGGGGATCCCGTCGCAAACCGCTCTCATAATGCGATTTGTTGAAGAGCGTAGCCGCTCCCAGAAAGATGTGACACGGTTTCGGAGCACCACGAAGAAGTCTGGTACCCTCGCCTCAGCGAACATGCCCGATGCACTGCAGTACCTCGGTCGGCGCATGAGGATACGGAACGCATCATTGTACTGTACCCTCATGGCACTGTATGATTTCCTATGGTAACTGACCCATAGTTGGCAAGTGTACATACATTGACAGTATGTTTTAAACAGCGTCAGCTTGACATCTTTACTACACTTGCCAAACCTACGCGCGAGCATGTTACACCGGACGGCCAGAGCTCTCCTCTCCCTCTCGATGTCCATGTCATCTTTTAGGTCGGGAGTCATCACGTGTCCTAGATATTTAAATTTTTCTACAACCTGAACCACTGAACCATTCAATTTTACTTCTGGCACCATAGCCGGACCCCTTCCAGCCCTAAATACCATCATTTCAGTTTTGAGAACATTATATTTCAGTCCATGATCATTAGCATAATGCTCACAGACCGAAAGTAGTTTTCTGAGGCCACCGATAGAGGGGCTGAGTAAAACCATGTCATCAGCATAGCTCAAGCTGTTTACACAAATATCTCCTAGATGACATCCTACTCCAGTTTTCCTCAGCCCCACTATCAGATCATTAACATAGATATTGAAGAGATCCGGCGAAGTCGCCCCCCCTTGGCGGACACCGCATTCTAGTTTATAATTACTAGACGTCGAGTCACCCCACTTTACAGAGTTCGTTTGGTTTCCATACCAATATCTCAACGGATCCACCAGTTGTTTGGGACCCTGAGCCTCGCTCAGTTTGTTCCAGAGAATATTATAATTCACCAGATCAAATGCGCGGCTCAGGTCCAAAAAGCAGGCATATACTGAGGTATCTCGACCAACGTAATAGTTGACTACATGTTTCAAACCCACAATAGCTGTATCCGTTGAGAGACCAGGACGGAAACCAAACTGTGCGTCATCAATACTCACCGAGTTCATAAGTTCAGGCTGTAACAGGCGTTCGAGCACTTTACTCAGCACTGTACCCAACGATATGGGTCGGTAGTTGCTGGCTGACCCCAGATCACCCCTCTTGTTCTTCACTATAGGTACCACTATAGTTTTCATTAGATCCGCCGGCAGATATGAGTAAGTAACGCATAGATTATAAAACCTACACAGTTTCGTACACAACACATCACCGGCGTAAATAATGTGCTCAAGACACAATCCGTCGTGTCCTGGGGCCTTACCTCTCGACATTCCCCTTACAGCTTTACACACATCTTCATGAGTAAACCTAAGACACCCATAGCCATCACTACAACTTGTGGGCTCGGCCTCGCTGACAGGCTGGGGATCCACTTTAAACCTCTTGGCGAACATATTGGCTATCTGTTCAGCACCCCGCAAGCCGTCTACAGATTCCGGCAAGTTCTGTTTGAAATCATGTTTTTTAATTTCTTTCCAAAATTTCACAAAGTTTTTCTCTTTTCTACACTGTGCTAAGATATTTAATTTTATAGACTCTTCATTTCTTTGGCACCATTTAATTTTATTTTTAAATCGTCTGCGGCTATCGCACATACTTTCATATTCGAAGCCTGTAGACGGCTTGCCGGCCACCACCCAACTAAATAGAAGTAAAGTGTCATCACGTCCGTTTCCCTTTCGGGGTGGTCAGAAACCACGCTTATAAATAAGCGGATTCACATTTAGCCAACTTTCTATAGGCACATCATGACAAGTGGCAAGCTCGTCGATGTCTCTAGCGTATCAAACCCGATTTTTTTTACAAATAAATTAAATTAATTATACGAAGTAATATACAAACAGTATGAAAGAATTACAATACTAAATTATTAAAAAGAAAACCTAAAAAAATAAATAAAAAACTACTCTACAAATAAAATTATTAACTAAAATTATAACCGCACGATAGATAGTGTTCCGAGGACACTCTCTGCGTTCCCCCCTTGAACGGCGAGGCTGACCCTTTGAGCAAAATATTATCTACTTACCCCTCACCCATCACCAAGTTTTTCCCCAAGCTCACGAAAGAACGCCAGAGCCTCATTGGACAAATAATTATTGTGTCCCGTCCAGGAATCGAACACGGTATCTCCGCGTCTAAATCCACGGACTTAACAACTAGATAAAAAACTGCTAAATATTTAATATATGTATGATGTAAATCACATTTAAAATAGGTTTACCGCGTCACAAAAGATGTGTCACAAATGCCTGTAATAGGTTTTACACGAATAAAGATTTTGTGTCTTTGACTTCCTACCTTTAGAGTTTTAGTACATTGATTATCTGGTGTGGTGCCTGACAATCTAGCTGTACTTTGAACGTCGCAAATTTCTGAAAATAATAAAAAGTCATATTAGAACTATACAGAATGGGGTATATCACTGCCTTTTTATGACGATACGTGGCTAAGCGAGAAGACAAATTTCTAAGCATTCCATGGATTCACCGTGCGGGTGCTAGGTCCATCGTGTAAGAGATGAGAATAATGTTGTCTCGGGCTTGCGACCGACAATAGGCTGGTTTGAAAAGAAGGACTCCTTTTTTATTTTATTTCGCGATAATACGCTCACCATCCACCATTCTATTCCTTTCCCTACCCAACCACATACTGTATGATTCCGTTAATGCCGATTCTTTCAGTAAGTGGTGCAAAGATTTTGCTGGAACTCCTCTCGCATCAACTTCCACTACGTAAAGATTGAATATTTTTTTTTTCTTGATTTTACAACGTGCAGCTTTTAAGTGCACATATCAAGATGTACATCGTTATCCAAAAGATACAAAAAAAAAACTTTTTAAAATATAAAAACAGTTAACAAACAATAAAATACAATTAAATAAATAAGTGACAAGTTGGCCAACCTAACATTTGTACACATTATAAAGAATAAAATACAGAAAAACATCAAAACAGCAATACGTTAAACAATACAATAACAATTTGGCATGCAAATTTAATATACAACAAAAATTATATATATAGATATAAAAAATATTAAAAGTATTAATAATTATTTTCTCATACATATATTTATGCCAGTAAAATAAATAAAATTTAAATTCTTTTTATACCTAATAAAAATTAAATAAAAAACATAATGTCTTGAAATGTCAATAATAATAATAATACATATATGGCCATTAAACATTACTTTCTAAGCTGTAGACATTATTGAGCTGTGAACTTGTCTGACTGAACTGTGAACATCAACTATCCGAGTTGTGACCATTGTTTGTCCACGTTTCGTATATTCCGATAAGGCACAAAATAAATAAAAGACGTACGTTGAAATTGATTATCGCAGTATTGTCCCGTGCTAACGTCATCATCGAAGGTGTCAGAAACATCAGAACTGTCATGATTCTCCGTTGGCAATGCGGAAACTGCGAGGACTACCAAAGCAATACACGCGATCGTCACACCACCCATCTTAGCAAACAGAATGTCTTGCAAATTCAAACCGTTTTTTTATTCATATAAAATCCTTGAATAAAGTGCGAAACTAATTAATTATGTTTACCGATAATAGCATGCGTTAACTTAAGAGTATGACTTGAGACTTCTTTTTGTAGCCCGATATAGACCGTCTTCGTGGTCTAGTAGTAACAAACGTTGCCGTGAACTCGGGAGGTCGTGGATTCGATTCCCACCGAGGGCAAGTTGTACATTGTATAATTTGTCTCGGTCTGGGTGTTTATATGTATAATAAGTATGTATATATTTACAAAAAAAAAAAGTATAATATGTAGTGTATCAACCATCTAGTTTCCGTAACACAAGCCTCGTTGCTTACCACGGAAATTAGATGGCGCTGTGTGACCTGTCTGGAAATATCTATTATTTATTATTATTATTTATATTCACTGGGAATTGTGAGTGGTAATTTCCCTCAACATCGATAGCTGATATGACAATCCCAGTCAAACCTCAAGGCACGTAATCTGACCTACTGACCTGGTGTTCTCCAACGACTGCTGCAAATGCTGATAGAAGTCCTGGGCTAGCCCGCGTTTTAGCTTTCTTTAGCAAGTACCAATAACTGTCTTCTAAGGTTTGCTAGACAAAGTCTAATAGTAAATATTTTTTCCCTCTATTATTTTTAGCGTAATCAACTATTTTATGAGTTTATTATAATGACAAATTTAGCTACGGAAAAGTACACAAACGTCTTGTCAGTTCTAGCTCTCACGCATGACTATCGTCATTTGGTCGGAGTTGTAGATTTTGTTTTATCGAGTCAAAACTACCCCCATTTTGGACTCGACTAAGGATCGATTAAATAGGGTATTTCAGCCACTATGAAAATTACATTATTTAATAATTTAAATTATTATCATTCAAATAACTTGTCGTATTTTTATTTACTTCTTACTTAAATATTAATTATAGATTTGTTTTAGAAGTAATATACAAACAGTATAAATGAAATACAATATTGAATTATTTAAAAGACATTATGACAAACAACTCTACCTCGATATCTTGAGCAGTCTGAGCGCGAGGAATGATATCATTTGTGACGTCACAAAGCTTTGGCAAAACAGGTCATCCACGTCTCGGAACGGCTTTTAGCGTGCTTAGGTTATTTAATAATTATATATAATGCGAAAGTCGTGGGTAAAAGAGGCCCTGGCAGACCTAGACTCACATATTACGACCAAATTAATAAAACAATAGCTGAAGGTGCGTTGAAAAGCCATCGAAACAAAAGGGCATGTATGAAGAGGTTGATGAATGTCGAAGAAGCGAAAGAGGTATGTCGTGACCGTGACAAGTGGCGCTCAATTGTCTCTGCCTACCCCGCAAGGGATTTGGCGTGAAGATATGTATGTATGTAGGTTACTATTATCGTGTCTCGGAAAGAGGGGAATTTATATTTTGTTTTTTTTTTTAAGAGATAAATATTTTTGATTCAATAAAAAAATATATATTGTTTAAATTTTTTCCAATTTTTGTGTTTGATGATTATCTAGTTATATTTTTGTTCGCAGATTTTGGCCATAAACTTGCCTGCAGCATAGCAAATAGGGTAGTAAGCTCACTTAATAGTTATGTTAGCTAATAGGCTTCTTACCATACATTGTAAAGAGCCCAATTTTAGTATTTAACTTGCTTGGTGGGCTATTCACTGCGAACTTGAATTCAATATTGGACTGAAATATTTAAATTACGCAGTCTGGCCATAAATGCTGTTACATTAAAAAAAAACAATAATATTATATTCAACAAAATAACAATAATAACAAAAAAATACAATAAACTAAATATATAAAATCATCTTAAATTCATTCATATTTAATCATTCATTCGTTCCTTCAAACATACCTGCTCCATCCTCACATCCTATCCATCTCACTCGCTTTCTTGTTCCTCTGATCCTTAAGCTTATAGCCCTTATTACAGAAATTTGTATTTTAATTTTTAGCCAGCCTGCAACTTGTGAGAATGGCTTCTGCCATTTTTTAGAAAGCCGTGTAGCGGTCTTTTTGACGAAAGCCGCGTACTCAGCACCCAATAAGCCATCACACGAGATAACCAACGGCGTAAATGAAGCTCTGAGATCTTCTGCTGCCCTGTCGTATTTACGGTGTTTCTCGTGTGAATGGGTTTGGGAGATGCTTCCCCAGGTACGGGTTCCGTACGAGGTTGCGTCAGCATTAACAATGCGAACATCAAAAAACGCTTTCCTCGCTGGTTCCCATACTCCGTGAAGCATTAAGTCTCCCACAAGTGCGGGCTGACTAAAAGTTGCATATCGCATAATATTATATTTGAATTTGGAACCTGTTATTCTAATATAAATATTCTTTAAGTTATATCAATCTTGGAATGAAATGAAACTAAATGAAACGAAACGTAACGAAAATAAACATTATGTCGCGTATTTTAAAAGATGACTTGCAATAAGAGACTCACTGGATATGGACTCTAATCATCCAAGTAGCTATGTGTAGCATGCCGTGTACACTGCCCTTGGGTTGCAATTCCGACCTTATAAATTATTGTAAATAAGTGCTTGATATGTATTAATTGTAACCTGTTAGTGTACCTTAAATAATAAATAAATAAATAAATTTCTCATTGGTACATGCCGGGTGGGTTTGAACCGACCTTTGTAGGATTTAAGGTACGCGTCCTTCAACCGAGCCACCACTGCGCTTAAATTAAATAAATCTTTTAAAAGTGTGATTGACGACCGAGTTGGCTCGGTATATCTGTTTCCCGGGCGCCTCTAAGGCGTGTATTATATTTTTAGGGTTAATATAGGAGCCGTATACAAACTAGCAACACAGTGTTTACATGAAATTTCTAAATAAATACTAATCTAGTATGTTTGATAATAGCACATACTCGTAATAGCTAGGCATTCGAGTAGAAGTTGCAGGTGGTGTACACACTGGGAACCAAACCCGGGCATTTGAGTTAAGTTCTATGCAAACACACTCCGGTTCGTGCGCCCCCGGCTGTGTGCGGTGTAAACACGCCTTAATATTAAGTCAATATCATACGCGCTCAGATGTTTGCCAAGATTATATGCAAACACACTGTGTAGGACTCACACCCGTATTCTAGACGTTTCCTCGGAAAAACGGTTGCTCCACTCAACCTTTCCTTTCCGCTGTCAAGGCATCCTCTATCGGTATTTATTTATTTATTTAATACTTTATTGCACAAAGACAAAGGCGGGCTTTAATGCCGAAATACATTTTAACATAAACAACCATTGGGATAACTTTAAACCATTTACTGGAAATTAGGTGCTGAAATATTAAATATAAATATCAAAAGTATTATTTAATAACTAGCCACATACATACAACTTCATATACATACATACAAATATATATAAAATAAACTAAATACTAATACATAAACTTACACATACATACAGTACTCCCAAATTAATAATGCGCATGCAGATCTTCGCTAATTGTCGTATTCCCGGAAACACCCGAATCATTGAATCGTAAGAGCCCTAAACAATGCGCTTGCATTTTGCACCTTGTTCGAAAGAAATAGAAGTCAATATCATGAGTACACAATCGAAAACAATTCGGGCAGTCATCTTTATATATTGGCGGTGACTCACGTGTTCTCTCTGTGTGGAATTATATAGAGCTGATTACACACCCTTCTTGGTTTTGTTTTCAAAGGTAAATTTAATTTCACCTTTAATTATCTTATTTAAATAGTTTATTTGACAATTGCTTGTCTGTCTGACACAGGCAGAGATTTTATATTTAAAGGAGGTCACTACAGTACTATAAAATATTCGACGTAAATCAATCTAACAATGATTGTAGCATATTCTCAATCGTGTGGTTTTCCTCGCTATTTACTTACATGGAATTATCGAATCAAATTTCGTTACTGATAAATCAATATTTATCTCTTTTATCACAAAACACATAATTCTACTAAATTACGCATGAAGAAAATGCACTTAACCACTCTATATACATATCGTCTTCCGACGCTCGGGGAATACGACCGTTGCCGAACAGTGACGAAGATTTCTATGCGCATTATCACTTTGGGAGAGCTGTACATGATAATAATATACTTACAAATTTTGTTGAGAAATGAAATGCGAATAGACCATTTTTTTACATAGCGATATGGTGGTTACTTGTCTGATGTTAGGAGGCAAATTGTTCCACAAATTTGTCGCTACAACGACGAATGAGTTTGAAATTAAACTAGAGTTATGCGAAGGGATCGAAAGAAGAGAGTTTTGAGAGGATCGAAGAGATTTATCATGGAATGAAGAGAGATAGGCAAAGCTGTTCTTGAGGTATTTCGGTGTCTCAGGCAGAACAGTAAATAGTAAGCAAAGTACTCTAAGATTTCTTCTAAAATCTTAGTTGTTAACTCTCCAAACCTTAAAAGGCATAAATAGAGTCTGGCTAATGAAAGTAGTAACGAAAAAGAACGACAAATTAAAAAGAATATTTTAATGGTATCCTCAAAATTTTCAATGGGGAGTATCACTAACTTTTTATCACGATAGATGGCGCATGATAGATGGTACCTAATATAACCGTCAGTTGCATAGAAAATTTATATTTTTACTATAAAATTTATTATTTTCTGGATATTAAACTAAAGTGTACAAATTGAGATTTCCAAGCGAAATCAAAGATATGGTGATCTCAAAATTGCCGTTCTATTAACTCAACCTTTTTTCTTTTTAACGACGGTGTGCGCTTTCTTAATTCGTCTTTTAAGGTAGGTAATGTTAAGTTAAAATACATTTTTCTGGTATAAAAATAAAGAACTACTAAAGCATTTAAAATTTATGCGTCATAGGTGTAAACAAGGTACCATTGCCGCTAACGACATCTACAAAAAGCTTTGCCTGTTACAACCCGTTGATTATTTATTCGGGTTATTACACTTGTTAACTATACGGCAAAGAAATAAAAACGAAAGTAATATTATTTGTTGCAAGTATCAAATTAATAAATCATACTAACCTAAGAAATTCAACACCACACAAAATTAAACAATCTTGTTTTTGTCTGAATGGGGTGTATCAGGCAAAGCTTTTTGTAGATGTCGCTAGCGGCAATGGTACCTTGTTTACAATCTATGACGCATTATTTTTTTAATGTCTTAGTAGTTTTTTATTTTAATAACAGAAAAATTTATTTTAACTTAACGTTACCTACCTTAAAAGACGAATTAGGAAAGCGCATACCCCGTCTTTAAGAATAAAAAAGGTTTTATTAATAGAACGATAATTTAGAGATTTCGCTTGGAAATCTCGATTTGTACACTTAAAATCTGCTCACTTCGGCATAATATCCAGAAAATAATAAAAATCGTAATATAAATACAAGTTTTCTATGCAACTGACAGTTATATTAGTTATATCTATCATGCGCCATCTATCGTGATAAAAAGTTAGTGATACACCCCATTCAGCTTCTTTTTTATGGAATTTGGACATCATGTAAAACAATATCTTTCGGAATCCATTTTAAATAGTTTTTTTAACGCATCTGAGAGATTAACAACAAAACTATGCACATGTTTGATATTGAAATATATATTGAAAAAAATACGCTGTCACAAAAGTGGTGCCATTTGAAATATTCCAAATAAATTTACTTTCATTAGCCAGACTTTACCATTTTAAATAATTCCGGTAAGATAAGTTTTGTTTCTGGCAACATTAAAGATTGCGTTCACATATTATAAATATTTATTTTGTCATAAGTACTAAACGCTCTAGCACACATACACAGACATTTATTTATATATATATTAAGGAATTATAAAATTAAATATCAATTATTTCATTCCGTCCTCTTAACAAATAAAATTAGCGTAAAATTTTTCAATTACGTACTCTTAATGTGCTAATGCTATACAATTAGTTGTACGTTTATAATATAAAATTACCGTAAAAAATGCAATATTTTTTTTTCTAAAATTTTCTTTTTTTATTTATTTATTCATTTACTTATTCCACAGCTGTCGTTTACAAATAAATATTTACATTCAATGATTACCGAACACCTAGCCAATTACGGAATAACATTATTTTCACTAAACATATAGCATGAACGGATTATTAACAATTTAAACTATTAAAAAATAAACATAAGAATAAAAAATAAAAAAAATGCCATCTACGCATCATTGTGTAAGTGTATGTATATGTGAATGTATATTGTCAGTGTAGGTGTGTAAAGGTATAAATTGTAAGTGTGAGTGAGTGAAAATGTGTTGTTTAATGAAATGATTTATTTGCATAGAACATGGTAATAGTAAATATTAATAGTAAGTTAGTTCTGCACATTCAGCCATTTTCCCAAATTTTGTTAAACATTATTTACAATGTTAAAATCTTATTGTTATTATTTGCTACGGGGTGTCATATAATGTAGTTGTACTATCTTGTGACATGCAATAAAATGTCTGAATTTTAACCTTTCTAAGAAATAAACTCTTTCCAGACCTTTTCTCTTATTTTTACTAACAATGGTAATTTTTTTGGCATTACATTTGAAATATCACAAATATTTTTTTTGGTTTCGAATAGTAATCTGTAATACTTACTAATAGTAAACTGACTCCGTGATCTAGCGGCTAAGTCCGTGAATTTAGACTTGGAGGTACCGGGTTCGATGTAAAATAAATACATTTAATTTATTTGTGATATTTCTCGAGTTTGGTACGCTGGAGACATCGACAAGCTTGCCACTTGTCATGATTGGCCTATAGTAAAGTTGGCTAAATGTGAATCCGCTTATTTATAAGCGTGGTTTCTGACTACCCCGAAAGGGAAACGGTCGTGATGGTACTTTATGAATAGTAATCTAATTTGGTCTAAATCTACGGTCTTAACCACAGAGGCACGTAAAATGTTCGACGACTATTTTAGCTTTTGACGGATAAATAAGAGAAATAATCTTTTATTAGCCAAGTCTTTGGAACGGCGGAAAATAAAATGAATCCGACTTTTCATGCTTTGAGTCGATGTTATTACATTTTCATACGTTATTTTCATATTGCTTAAGTGGGCTATTCTTGATTGGTGAAAGACGAAAAACTGCCTTTCAAAAAAAAAAGCTTAACTAGATCAATTTACGATTACATGTTATATTTGATACTACCTAAAGTTCGTTTTTAATTTGCTTATTAGAGAACTTTTTTTTTATATTTATGAAAGAAAGAAAAAAGTTTATTTGTCACAAAAAACACAAGCAGTAAAAAAAAATTACAACAAATAAGATAGTATCATCACGACCGTTTCCCTTTCGGGGTGGTCAGAAACCACGCTTATAAATAAGCGGATTCACATTTAGCCAACTTTATTATAGGCCAATCATGCTTTAATATAGGCCATATAGCCAAATTATATAGCCATAGTTTTATGTATATTATATTATTTATTTGAAGGACGAGTTTTTATTATATTAGCTTCTTTTTAATTTTGATACAATAATCATTATTATATTCCTTGTAGAATATTGTTGGTAGTTTTATATTGTTATTTATCATGTTATTTATATTTAGGTATATCATTGTGAGGGATTAGTTGAAAATCAGCGCTGTGACCGAGTGTTGCAGCTTATTGCTGAGCTGATTCCCTATTTGTCACCACACTATCTTCCTCTACACACTACCTGCCTCCGTGGTCTAGCGGTTAAGTCCGTGGATTTAGACTCGGTGGTACCGGGTTCGATTCCTGGTTGGGACACAAAAATATTTATTAATGTAAATAAATACATTTTAAATAATATTTAATGTGATATTTCTCGAGCTTGGTACGCTGGAGACATCGACGAGCTTGCCACTTGTCATGATTGGCATATAGTAAAGTTGAATCCGCTTCTTTATAAGCGTGGTTTCTGACCACCCTGAAAGGGAAACGGTCGTGATTATACTTTACTTTTTTTTACGTATCAAATTGAAATGAAACGAAAATAATCTAAAGTAACGAAATTAAATCTAAACGAAACGAAATGAAACGAATTAAAAATAAATTAAATCTTTATTGCAATCGGTCAGGACTATAAAACACTTAAAATTAAATCTTTATTGCAATCGGTCAGGACTATAAAACACTTAAAATTAAACTTTCGCGCACACTCATAATAGATTTTTATAATTTTAACGGGTCCTTACGCGATTTACCTTAGAGACATATTTCTCCCGACGTTTCAGCCAAGTTGCATTGGCCGTGGTCACGGGTCGACTGAAGCTATGCGGTGTAGTCTCGTACATACTGGGCGGCAGATGTAAACCTACCCACTTATCACTTTAAAAGTTTTTAGAAATCACGACACACGACACTTACAATATCCTTGGCGACACCGGGCGATTTTTCCCGGCGTCGAAACCTATTGATTACTGGATTCCACGATGAAGATAGCTTATAACCCCCCTCTCGATTGAAATTTTTGTCTTTCTTTATTTCTATCGCTTCACGTACTATTCTAGGGTAATAGTGACGATCGGTGGAAAGTATCTTTGGGTCATGCAGCTCAATCCAATGGTTTGTGCCACTATCCATTAGGTGTTCTGCTATTGCTGACTTGTTTAATTGGCAGTTTTTTACAGCTGCTATATGTTCCTTGACTCTCTCGGCTATTGTGCGCTTAGTTTGGCCAATATATGAACTCCCACAGCTGCAGTCCACTTTATATACGCCAGGCGTTTGAAAAGGAATGACATCCTTTGGGGTGCGTACGTGTTTTGCTACTTTGGAGAATGGTGTGTACACAGCATTGATGGATAACTTTTTGAAAGCTGTACCAATTTTATCCGTTACTCCTTTCACATATGGTAAGAACGCGGGCAGCCGATTGACCTGTGGATATTTCTCCTTGTTTTTCTGTCGCAGCAACCTCGGAGCCACATCATATCCATTGCGTTTTAGCACTGCTTTAACATGTGACAGTTCCTGTTCCAAATGTTTTGGGTCACAGAGATCATAAGCCCTGTTGATCAATGAAGACACAACAGATCTCAGGTGGCATGGATAATGATGTGAAGTGGCGTGTAGATATCGGTCTGTGTGCGTTGGTTGTCGATATACAGTGTGGGCCAGCGAGCCATCAGGTCTCACCATCACTTTTACATCCAAAAAAGCCTCTATCTTTCTCCATTTCATATGTGAATTTTATTGTGGAGTGAAGAGAGTTTAGATAATATAAGAATTCCTCTACTTCCGGTTTGTTTCCCTTGATGACACAAAATACATCGTCCACATATCTCTTCCAGATCTTTATACAAGAGACATCGTGTCGAAAAATAATGTTTTCAAGGTGCTCCATCCAAATATTGGCTAAAAATGGGGCCACTGGACTGCCCATGGCAACACCATCTATTTGGAAGTCGGTTATTAAGAAACGTCGGGAGAAATATGTCTCTAAGGTAAATCGCGTAAAAACCCGTTAAAATTATAAAAAACTTATAATTAAATCTTTATTGCAATCGGTCAGCACTATAAAACACTTAAAATTAAATCTTTATTGCAATCGGTCAGGACTATAAAACACTTAAAATTAAATCTTTATTGCAATCGGTCAAGACTATAAAACACTTAAAATTAAATCTTTATTGCAATCGGTCAGGACTATAAAACACTTAAAATCAAACGAAATGTATCGAAATGAAACCAAACCAAACCAATCAATCAATCAATCAGGACTATGAAACCTTTGCAGGTGCTAAGTGAAACGAAATGAAACGATTTTTTAAATTGTAATCAGTCAGGACTAAGAATCTATCTTTCCAGGTGCACAGAATACAAAGGATTACATAAATAAAACTAGCTCGACGTATTGTCGTATGTAATATGACCTAATTGAAAGCGAGAATAGGTCTTTTAAAATTGTGAAATTAAAAAGAAAAAAATAAAATCGTAGCTGCCAGGGGACTCACCGAAATTTTCATTAATATTAGAGCTTACGTGATTCTGTTGAAACCGACTTTGGTCCAGTCTAATGGTACTTCTCGTCTAATTAATAAGAACCATGACAGCTGCCTCAATGGTCTAGCGGTTAAGTCCGTGGAAGACTAGGAAGTACGGTAAATAAATACATTTAATTTATATTTCATTTATTTGTGATATTTCTCGAGTTTGGTACACTGGAGACATCGACGAGCTTGCCACTTGTCATGATTGGCCTATAGTAAAGTTGGTTAAATGTGAATCTGCTTATTTGTAAGCGTGGTTTCTGACCACCCCGAAAGGGAAATGGTACCGTGGGCACTTGACGTCGTATCTAAAATATTTCGGTGATGCATATTACTTAAAAAAAAGATAAAGTATCAACACGACCGTATCCCTTGCGGGGTGGTTAGAAACCACGATTATAAAGAAGAGGATTCACATTCAGCCAACTTTACTATAGGCCAATCATAACAAGTGGAAAGCTCGTCGATGTCTCCAGCGTACCAAACTTGAGAAATATTACAAATAAATTAAATATTAATTAAATGGATGTATTTATTTACATTAATAAATATTTTTGTGTGCCGACCAGGAATCGAACCCGGTACATCCGAGTCTAAATGCACGGACTTAACCGCTAGACCACGGAGGCAGTTGTAAGCCTTTACAGCCACGAATTTAAGTATATGCCATATTATCTCTGATTTATTCGAAGTAGATACTGTGGCGATGTTCTGAAATGCATGCACACCTCGCGAACAGTCGCAACATCTAAGTCAGTACAATATTCCCGTCCAGCGATATTCGGCAATAAACAATATAAGTAATAACAGAAGTCTTGTTATTTGTATCACATTGAGATCACCCCAAACAGTTATTACAATACAATAATATTAAAATTAAATAGATTAAAAAACTAATTATAAATAAAACTAAACTAAAAATACCTATGAAATTAAAACTATTCTACAAAATAAACTAATGACTTACCACCAGGGGGCGTACCTAAATTGTATTTAGATTAATTAACTAAGAAATAAATGGCTTTATTATTATTCATTCATTACAGCCCCTAGAACACAGCGTCCTAGACCTCCACTGCTGGAGATGGGCCTTCCAGAACTGGAGAATTTGGCCTACACTCGCCACGCTGGCCAGACGGCTTGGCGAGGATATGATGTCAATTTTTTATGACAATTTATTAACGATTCCACAAGTTGTCATTAGCGGAACCGGGACCGACGGCTTAACGTGCTCTCCGAGGCACAGGAACGCTGGTGTTGTAAATCTATGACAAATGTACGTAAGAAAAGTGTATTTCTCATTGGTACATGCCGGGTGGGTTTGAACCGACCTTTGTAGGATTTAAGGTACGCGTTTTTACATCCGAGCCACCACCGCGCATTATTATTATTACGAAGGTAAAATAAAACATCTTGTCAGTTGAACTTAAATTGACAGTTTAGCTTTAAAAGGCCTACAAAAACCTCGTCGCATATTTCAATGGAACCCTAAAATTTCGACTTGCATACTACTAAATGTAGTTTACTAAACAAATTGCACTAAAGGCCTTTCAGCGAACTTTGTTAGTGAAGGCTGGTATTTTTCAGAAACAACATGAAATAAAAAAAACTTTCATAAAGTGCGGGTAGTTAGTTTGCCTTGTGTATATTTTGGTTATAGCATTACTACATTACAATGTCGTTTTATTAAATTACAGCCATTGTGAATCTTCATTATTCAAACTTATTTGAATGATTCTACTCCTGCTAGTGGGAGACAAAATAGCAAAATGGTCTAAAAAGCAAGCTGATAGCAGAAATAATAATAATATATTCAATTTAATAGATAATAAGTTGCTATCCCGGCTAGACATAAAAAAAAATTAAAACTGAAAAACACAGTTGACTCTAATCATCCAAGTAGCTATGTGTAGCATGCCGTGTACACTGCCCTTGGGTTGCAATTCCGACCTTATGAATTACTGTAAATTTGTGCTTGATATGTATTAATTGTAACCTGTTAGTGTACCTTAAATAAAAAAAATAAACAGAAATACACCAGTATGCCTAGTGTGACAGTGAAGTTTCGTAAACGCAACTATAGTAATAGAGTTTTTTACTGAATTTTCGATGTTCATTGCCTGTTATTATAGCCAAACTTGCAATAACACGCAATGTAAAATAAGAAAAAACGCAACTACAGCAGTTACGTTTTCCGAAACTTGCATTTTACACTAAGCACACAGTGCGGACCAATCGGTAGAAGCCCACCTTTCGCATACCAATGGCGAGCACTAACTACAGACAACATGTATTTTTAATTAGAGCTTGTAATACTCTTAATGCATTCATTGATGAAACTGATGTTGATATCTTTCATGACAAGGTGATAGTGGTGAGAAATGCGTTTAACTTAAGGTTCTTTAAACGATAATAACTTTGTTATTGTACAGATATTAGTTTATTGCATGAAGTGATAGTTTGTAGATGCTTTCATCGTTCATAATTGTGGTGATCTTGGTCAGTTTACTTTATAAATACAATATATGTCATAATTGTCACTATGTACAATTTTGCTTAATAAAGCCTATTTACTCAGGTTTACCTATTTTATTAATGAATACTACAATTTATTAAGCAAAATTAAATTAAATGGATAAATATTTACGTCCAGAAAGATTTGACGCGGACCCGTCCGCCAACGCCGACTTTTCACCACAATGGACTCACTGGAAGAAAACTTTCAATAATTTTCTAATCTCTATTAATCCAGACAATCATGCTGTAAGTAAAGAAACTGAATACCAATTACTAATAAATCATCTCTCTCCTGGACTCTATACGCATATTAAAGACTGTCATGATTATAAAAGTGCAATAACGAAAATTGATGGGTTATTCCTAAAGCCAATAAACGAAATATTTTCCAGACATAAACTCTCTAAAAGACACCAACAACCAGGAGAGAGTGTAGACCAGTATCTTCAAGCACTCAAGCTGCTATCTAAAGATTGTAATTTTAAAGAAGTAACCGCTGAACAGAATGAGAGTGAATATATTCGGGATGCTTTTATTACTGGCATATCATCTTCTTCAATTCGCCAACGTCTCCTAGAAAATACGACTTTAACATTAGATAACGCTTATGAACAAGCACGGTCATTAGAACTTGCTCAGATACAAAATGAAAATTATCGAATTCAACCCTTACCTGTAGTGAATTTGACAAACTCCAATCCTCCTACGACATCAAGAGCACCTAATATTGGTCAAACATGTTATTATTGCGGCAATCGAAGACATCCTCGCAACAAATGCCCAGCTTATAGTTCAACATGTATTAAATGTGGAAAGAATGGACATTTCGCCAAAGTTTGTAAAAGCGCTGCTTCACATAATGTAGCAGCTGTCAACGATGATAATCAGCAAGACGAACAAGTTCCATCTGACACATTTTTATCGTGCATCTCGTCTGCTACAGATTTGGTCAAGGCTACCGTTCCTATATTAATAAATAAGAGAATTACAGCGAGAGCTCTTATTGACACCGGCAGTACTGCAAGTTTTATTGACAAGAGACTAATTATTCATTACGGCATAAATAAACAAACATGTAAACAGAAAATTACAATGGCTACTGCGAATCTTACTTCCCAAGTTGACGAATGTTGTACTGTTACTATAGAAATTCAAGGACAAATAATTGAGGCTAAACTAATGATAATGGACAAACTTTGTGCAGACGTTATACTTGGACACGATGTACTGCAAAAACATGAAACCTTAGTAGTACATTTTGGCGGTACAAAGCCATCATTGAAACTCTGCATTTTGACGCAAGCAAATATAGAGCCGGTTAGTTTATTTTCAAATCTTTTACCTTTTAATACACCTATTGCTATGAAATCAAGAAGACATTCAGATATGGATTTGCAATTTATAAACAAAGAGGTGGAAGCGTTGTTACAGAATCAAATAATTGAACCGAGTCAATCCCCTTGGAGAGCACAGGTACTAGTTACTTCAAATGAAAATCATAAGAAAAGAATGGTAATTGACTACTCCCAGACTATAAATAGGTTTACACAGTTAGACGCCTATCCTCTTCCATGTATGGATGAATTAGTATCAAAAGTAGCGAAATACAAGGTATTTAGTAAAATTGACCTTAAGAGCGCTTGTCATCAAATTCCTATATTAGTAGAAGACAAACCGTATACCGCCTTTGAAGCCTGTGGAAACCTTTACCAATTTAAACGTATACCTTTCGGAGTAACTAACGGCGTAGCTGCCTTTCAGCGAGCGATAAATTCTATTATAACTATTGAAAGACTAGAAGGTGTCTATGCATATTTAGATGACATTACTGTGTGCGGATTGGATCAACAACATCATGATCAAAAACTACAAAAATTTCGTGAAGTCGCCGATAAATATAATCTTACAATAAATTTGAACAAAAGCGAATTTTCTAAAACTGAAATTAATCTACTTGGCTACAACATATCAAATGGTACTATAAAACCTGATCCTGATAGATTACGCCCGCTTCTAGAACTTCCGATACCTCATGATTCATCATCATTGCGCCGTACAATTGGAATTTTTGCTCATTATTCTAAATGGATTCAAAACTTTTCAGAAAAAATCCATATTTTAGTCTGTCAAGAAACATTTCCATTAACGACAACAGCTGTTAAAGCCTTTGATGACATAAAACGTGAAATTGCTAAATCAGCAATTCACGTTATTGACAATAATGTGCAGCTTATTGTAGAGACAGACGCTTCTGATTACGCCATAGCGGCTACTCTTTCACAAGAAGGACGCCCAATTGCTTTTTTTTCCAGAACGTTATCCACTAGTGAGAGAAGTCAATCAGCAATAGAAAAAGAAGCTGCAGCAATTGTTGAAAGCGTAAGAAAATGGAGACAATTTTTATTAGTTAGAACATTTAAACTTATCACGGATCAAAGATCAGTATCATTCATGTTTGATCAAAAACATAATTCCAAAATAAAGAATGATAAAATACAACGATGGCGCCTTGAATTATCCAGCTATAACTTTGAAATTATATACAGACCTGGCAAAGACAACATTGTTGCCGATGCTTTTTCAAGAGCTAATGTAGCAGCCTTTACTAATAACACCGATAGTCTTCGTCACCTTCATAATACTCTATGTCACCCAGGTATTACTCGGATGGTACATTGGGTCAGAACTAAAAATCTACCTTTTTCCATTGAAGATGTCAGACGAATGACAGCATCATGCTCAATTTGTGCCGAAGTTAAACCTAGATTTATTCGCATACAAGGAAAATTAGTTAAAGCAACTTCCCCGTTTGAGAGAATTTCGATCGATTTTAAAGGCCCTTTACCCAGTAATACAAGAAATCGCTACATTTTAACTGTTATAGATGAATATTCAAGATTCCCTTTTGCATTTCCATGCACAGATGTCAGTACAGTCACAGTCAAAAACAAACTAACAGAACTTTTCTCAATTTTTGGTATTCCAACATATGTTCATTCTGATAGAGGATCAGCATTCATTTCAACTGATATGAAAGAATTTCTTCATGGCATGGGAGCAGCAACTAGTTATACAACACCATATAATCCTCAAGGAAATGGTCAAACTGAACGATATAACGGAATAATTTGGAAAACCATTCAACTTCTTTTAAAAAATAATGACTTGCCGATTGATCGTTGGGAGAATGCTATTACCCAATCATTACATTCCATAAGATCATTATTATGCACAGCTACAGGATGCACTCCCCATGAAAGGATGTTTATTCACCCTCGACGTTCATCAAATGGACAGTCAATGCCCACATGGTTAGCCGACGGTGCCACTGTACTTTTAAAAAATAATGTCAGACCTAGTAAATATGACCCGATTGTCGAAGAAGTCGACCTTGTAGAAGCTAATCCATCACATTCATTGGTGCGACGGCCAAATGGTAGAGAGCTAGTCGTCTCTAATCGGCATCTGGCTCCCACGGCTCCTCGCTGCCCCGATCCAGAGTCAGAGGACGTTACACAGGAGCCTGTACCTTCAGGATCTCAAGAATCTCGTCGTCCAGAGGTATCTGTAGAAATGGCGCCGCGCCGTTCTCCTCGTCTTCGTCAAGCACCGCAGTATCTTCAAGATTACGTGCTGTAACTCGGCTGGGGAGAATGTGGTGATCTTGGTCAGTTTACTTTATAAATACAATATATGTCATAATTGTCACTATGTACAATTTTGCTTAATAAAGCCTATTTACTCAGGTTTACCTATTTTATTAATGAATACTACAATAATATGTATTATTCTAACACTACTAGTGAAAACTTGTAAATGACTTTCTGTTTCTATTTTTGTATCTATACTTGTGAATTAAATGTCAATAGTTTTCCTTAATAAATAAATAAATAATTACAATCCATTTTTGTTAGTAAGTAATACCTATCACTATGTTAGTAACAATGGCTTACATTAAAGTTGGTAAACTAAAATTTTATGTTAGTGCCTTATTTATACTTATTTGTACACGTGTCAATTTGTGTGAATCTTAATAAAGTGATACTGTATGGGACAGTCCACTTTATCCGATATGACCTTAAGCATATTGTTGGTACTGCCTCTAATTCTATTGACTAGAGATGCAGTGCGTTTACGCATGATAGCAGAAAAACTATCAACACGATTCTCTGCAAACATTCCGGACGCACTGCAATAACGTGGCAGCTCCAACAATACCCTGAAACCATTATTATACTGGACTAAATCTATGAAATGAAATAATTCATTTGTCAGAAACATGGTAGGTACAGGGAACTAAATTATTATATGTAATTATATCACATGCTTCGCTACTTCTAGCATACAAATATATAGTCACATGACTTTGTCGAGCTTAATGTCTAGGTATTGTTTTGTCGAATAAAAACATTTATTAACCAGCATTTGTTTGACTCCTAACTTGAACAGTTTTAGTGGCAACCCCCTATAGTAACTGGAAGCTTATTAAATATCTTTGTAGCCATTGCATAACAATTTCGGCTATATTGGGTAGTTTTATGTGCTGGAATAATTATTCTACTAGAGAAGACCAGCAGATTAGCAGATGTTAATGTTTAATCTGACTGAGAAAGGAATCTGCAAGGAAAACTCAGCTATATCAGATTTACAAAATAAAACATATACAGAACTATATATTCGAGTTATCAGTACCTATGAGATTACAATACCTGGTACAGCGGTAACCAACCAGGCAAGTCAGAATTAATATGGACTACATGCTCATGTGCAACCCGAAAGTCGACAAAACGCAAAAACCTCTGCTAATTTAAGAACAATAAATTGAACGTGTTCGGCCGAGCGATATTCTAAAAATGCAGTGGACCACAAACTAACAAACATACATACTCGAACATATTTTATATTTTTTATTTAAAAACTTTATTGCATTATGTACAAAGGCGGACTTAATGCCGCTAGGCATTCTCTGACAGCCAAACCTTTAGGACATTTAGACAGTATAGATGGTAGGTGCAATATTAAGTAAGTCCATATATATCAATATATACATACCAATATTTACTTACTATTACATAACACGTACATAAATAAATTATATATATATATATACACTATAAATATACTATATACACATAATAAATATACAAATAAACCACTTAAACGATAAGAGAAGTAATATAGAAATAATGATGTAGTTGCTGCAAATGAAAAAGGAAAAAAAAAATATAAAAAATATAGAGAAGTTGAAACAGTTAGGTTGATAAGAAGTAGCTATATACTAAATTTTTGAAGATAGCTCGATTTGAAGCTTGTCTTATATTTAATGGTATGTCGTTCCAGTGATTTGCAGCAACAACAGCAAACGAATGGGTGACAAAAGAGGTGTGATGAGAAGGAATGGAGACTGTGGAGTTGAAACCAGATCGAAGGGTTCGATCGTGAATGTGAAGAAATGTGAAGCTGTCTTTAAGATACTGAGGCGTGCCGGGTTCATTCAGGATACTATACAGTAAGCAGAGAACTCTTTCTTAAGCGTCGCGCAGTTTCGAACCAAGAAAAAAGGGAAAAACCGCTAAGGTTCTAATATTTTGTCAAATAAATGGTGAATTAAGTATTATAAAGGATGAGACAGAAGACTTCCTTTAATTAAAATCGTTTTAAATGAAGGAACAATTATTACGGAGCCGCGGGTGACTAGCCTTAAGGCCAATTCATAGCAACCCGGAGACTCGATCGGCTTAAGAAACGGTACCATGCGTTTAGACGAACGAGGTCAAATATAAGATAGAGCCGGCCTTGAGCACATTTTTAGCAAGACTTCTAACTTTAATAAATATATATATCACACTCATAACATAGTATAATTATAACTTATCTAATATATCTACCAATTAGGTGTCACAGCATTCACCAATATAAAAAGAAGAAGAAAAACAAAAAAATAAATTTAACAAAATAAAAATATGACTTCTAATATAAAATTATACATGTTTTCTCTTTTTTAATAGAACTAATAAAGAAACATAAAAATTGCACAAATTTGGTACCTTAAAAAAAAAACGAAAACAAAACACTTGTTAAATAAATTATAAGCTACTCTACTCCTATATTGAGTTCGAGAACATTTTTTCTGAATACATTGTAACGGTCATGAAATATGTCTATATCATTGTTATTTTAATTTAAGAGAAGAGAAGACAAATTTCTAAGCATTCCATGGATTCACCGTGCGGGTGCCGGGTCCATCGTGTGTGGGTAGGAGATGAGAAGAATGGTGTCTCGGGCTTGCGACCGACAATAGGCTGGTTTAAGAAAAGGAGGCCTCCTTTTTTTTTAATTGCGCGATAATACGCTCATCATCCACCATTCTACTTCTCTCCCTACCCAACCAAATACTGTATAATTCCGTTAATGCCGTCTTGGAAGGTCGTTCCATAAATGTATTGACGGCAGACCTGCTTAGGCCCAATTCTTTCAGTAAGTGATGCAAAGATTTTGCTGGAACTCCTCTCGCACCAACTTCCACTGCGTAAAGCTGAGTCTTGAAATTGAGTATTATTTATTTATAAATTATGGAGACTGATTTAACGATTTTTTTAATTTTGACATGGATGGTTTTAACGATCGTATATTGGCAATAAATACGGATACAATTTTTAAGTTCCAGGATGGTGAGTCAGTTCTATTTTCACCTACCTTCATATAATAAAGATGTAGTGAGTTTATATGAAAAAGTAAAACAGTATCATCACGGCGGTATCCCTTTCGAGGTAGTCGAAAACATTAGATATACTCGTATATATTATAACATACGGCATCAACTAAAAAGATTAAAATTTAAAAAGTTAATAAAAATATTAAAGCCCGCTCGCGAAAAAAAAATATCTTAAAAGATTAAAAAAAAAAAAAAAAAAACTAAAAAGAAGAAAACAGAAGCAAGTTTTTGTTTTGTAAAAATGTTTGTCAAAAGTGGTGTTGTTTTGTTTAATAATGTGCTACAATGTGAATAGTTATGGAAAACGATAAATTGGACTTTGAATATGAGGCACAAGTTGCAGTTTATTTTTTGCGGTATTATAAACTCCCATATTTTACCCGACGTGTTTGTTCTATAATGCCGCGAGTGACTCCAAGAATCTTCTGCAGCATCTGGAATTTAATGATGACTTCATTAGTCTCATGAAAAAGAAAGATATATTACGTCAGACTTGGCTGTATGGTCTAGAACCCTTTGCCTTCCCTATCATCTCATTTATCATCCATCGGGAGAAGAGAGGCCAAAAAATTTGATAATCGCTTAACTATACCATAGGCGGGTTTTTATTTGTATAAAACCTGTTTTGGAATATTGAAGTAAATAAATGGAAAAAAAAATAAAGATGACCCATGGTACCGGCTCTTATGGGCGCAGTTCGTAGGCGACCGAAGCTCCGATTTAAGTGTTTGCTCCATTATGGACATATTTCGAAATAATAGAGCGAAGCAGATTTATACTGTAACCATTATTATGACACTAAAATCGCAGGTTCGAATCCCGGCATTTACAAATAAAAAAATCATTTTTTACGTACATTTGTTACAGACTGCCTCCGTGGTCTAGCGGTCAAGACCGTGGATTTAGACTCGGAGGTACTTTGTTCGATTCCTTGTAAGGACACAAAAATATTTATTAATGTAAATAAATACATTTAATTAATATTTAATTTATTTGTGATATTTCTCGAGTTTGGTACGCTGGATACATCGACGAGCTTGCCACTTGTCATGATTGGCCTATAGTAAAGTTGGCTAAATGTGAATCCGCTTATTTATAAGCGTGGTTTCTGACCACCCCGAAAGGGAAACGGTCGTGATGATACTTTACTTTTCTTTTAGGATAGTAACATAATTACAGTGTTGTTACGTTCGGAAGTAGACAAAAAACAGGTCATTTGCTAATAAGACATAATTAAGTTTTAGGGGATAAATTATGTTACGTAATCAGGGCCCTGTGAAGTGAAGTTTATAATAATTGTATTTGACAGGTAATTTTAAGTAGGTTCAGGTACCGGTAGGCAAATTATGTTTTTCAACACATTTAAGAGGGTTCAATGCTTCTGCTCGCACAATCCAACATTTTTAAAGATTTAAGATTCAAGTATATTGAAATAAAATTGTCATACCTGCTTCTCTGCATACCCAACCAAATACCGCATGATTGTGATGCTGTCTTGAAGAAGACAAATTTATAAGCACTCCATGAAGTCAAAGTCAAAGTCAAAATATCTTTATTCACGTACGTCACGCACGTGTTGCACTGCTGCGTCGAGGCAGTCCCATCAGCATTCTGAAGATATTATTATATTGGACGCGCAGAGCGTTGTAGGCCCGACCAGAGTATCTCACCCAAAGACTGCTGGTGTAGAAAGACGTGCAATACTCTTTAAAAAGCGTGATTTTAACACCATCTGAATATTGTGCAAATCTGCGTGCGAGCATGTTCCCCCGTACAACAATATTATATATATAAACACAACTAATGAATCTTTGTATCTACAAACAAATACAATTAATCAATAATAATTAGTTGAGAATCAATCCATTTCTAGTAAAAACGATAGCTGCACATGCCACGCCATCTTTACACTTGAAAAAATAAATTTCGGTGTCTTACTTAATTATAAGCTATATAAGTACATATATACATATCTTCACGCCAAATCCCTTGCGGGGTAGGCAGAGACAATTGAGCGCCACTTGTCACGGTCACGACATACGCTTCGCTTCTTCAACATTCATCAACCTCTTCATACATGCCCTTTTGTTTCGATGGCTCTTTAATACGCCTTCAGCTATTGTTTTATTTATCTGATCGTGATATGTGAGTCTTGGTCTGCCAGGGCCTCTTTTACCCACAACTTTCGCATTATAAGAGCATAACTACCTAAAACAGAATATTTCCATTATAATTCAACGAGGAAATGCGGCGAGCGTTTTAGGTACCCTCCCTGGTGGTAAGCCCTTAGTTTATTTTGTAGAATAGTTTTAATTTCATAGCTATTTTTAGTTTAGTTTTATTTATAATTAGTTTTTTAATGTATTTTATTTTAATATTTTTGAATCTATTTCAAATAAATTGTAATATATTAAGGACATTGCACAGAATACATCATCAATTTATTCACATAATATTTGTTGGGAATCATCAAATTCCAAGTGTTGCAGAATATGTGCTTTTCATGGAGAAATTCAAACACGTCGGCTATATGGGATTACACAGCGCTGGGAAAACCGCAAAAAATAAACTGCAACTTCTGCCCCATAAATAGAATCAAATTTATCGTTTACCATAATTATTCACATTGTAGCACATTATTAAACAAAACAACACCACTTTTGCATAACAATATTCACAGAAAACTAATTTATAAAACAAAAAACTTGGACATGACATGTCCGTTGAAAGTGGCGCACATCATATAAACCCATTTGTAACTTTCTTTGTCTTGCCTTTACGCCTTACTACTGAACCGATTTTAATGAAATGTGGCAGAGTTATTCCATTGAACCCACGGATCGACATGGGGTATACGAAGTCACTATCTGACCACGACATGTTATTACTACGGTAATTACGTGAAAACCTTTTTTAAGACCACGGGAGGTGTCGATTTAAAATAAATATCAGAAGCTAAAGTGCAGCAAAAAGCTTGCGGTATTGTCGGCTTGTAAAACAAGATGTCACATGTCAAAGTCCTGTTGACGGGTTAATCTGAGCTCATAACTAGGCTGTCACCAACGTGAGCACAAAGGATTTAAAACGTGACCACATATTGCGTTTGACAGTATTTGTTAAAACTTAACCTGGCTTAGTTCAATTTTGTGTGCATAAATATTACTTAAAGAAATAAATCCTACTTGTACCCAAATTAGTTTTAGATAGTTATGATATAATAGTAACAGAATTTTTGACAGAAGACTTTTGACAGTGAAGTCGAGTTTAAAGGATATAATCTAACACCGGCTTAATTTTTATGTTTGAATTGATCTTTATTGATGTTACTTTTGGTCTATTTTCATTAATTTTTTTTAATAGTTTAATTCTGAAATGAAATATTTTCTTATTTATTCTCTTTTATTTGTAACACTATTTTACTAGTTACTTAAAAAAAAAACGTTATACATGATTGTTTATATTACACGGCTGATATTGTGTACACATGCTTTGAGTTTTAGCAATGTACATACATACATACATATCTTCACGCCAAATCCCTTGCGGGGTAGGCAGAGACAATTGAGCGCCACTTGTCACGATCTCGACATACCTCTTTCGCTTCTTCGACATTCATCAACAACCTCTTCATACATGCCCTCTTGTTTCGATGGCTATTTAATTCACCTTCAGCTAATGTTTTATTTATTTCATCATGATAGGCAAGTCTTGGTCTGCCAGGGCCTCTTTTACCTACAACTTTCGCATTATATATCTGGTTCGTCAATCTCTCTTCGCTCATCCTTTCGACATGCCCGAACCATCGGAGCATGCCTTTCTTTATTTTTGTACCTATGCTTTCTTTTATACCTACCCTTTTGCGTATTTCGTTATTACGTATACGGTCCATCAAAGTGACGCCGCATATCCGACGTAAAGACCTCATTTCTACTGCATTAACTCTACTCTCATGCGTATTCTGACATATCCACGTCTCGCTTCCATACATAAGTATTGGTATTTTAGCAATGTCTATACACTATATCCATTATTTTTAGAAACTGTTATGCTAAAATTTGTTTTGTGTGCCTACTTAATAAATAAATAAAACAATTTAATTTAATGCAAAAAATAAAATAAATCCGGGGCCGCTGCAGAGTCAGCTGCGCGCCTTAAACGCAACAAATACGCGGAGATCATCATTAATTACTACTTCATCCCATTTGAAACGATGCGCCCGTGGTCCGAGGAGACTCTGGCGTTCTTTCGTGAGCTTGGTGAAAAACTCCGCTTGGTGACGGGTGACCCTTTAAGTAGAGAATATTTTGCTCAAAGGGTCAGTCTCGCCGTTCAACGGGGGAACGCAGCGAGTGTCCTCAGCAAACTACGCCTACGCCTATATATATTGTTTGTAAAGCTAAATAAAAAATTAAAAAAATATAAAAATGTTAAAGTTTTATTTGTAATGCAGTTTTTTTTTGTCAATATCTGATCAATAAAATTTGAAAATTGAATTATGAAGAAAATTAAACCGATTGATATATGATTTGATTTTTGTACTTTTTTTTTGTGTTTCTATCTTTTATTTATTTATTTATTCGGAGAAAAAAACAGAAATGATACACACAAATAGACAAAGGATACAAAAACAAAGAGTCATAAGTTACATTCGAATCACTTCCTTTGATATTTCTCACTAAGAACATATGGGAAAATAGTTTGGTGGTTTAAGTAAAACACGAACCTAATTATATTTATATATTTTTATTTTTATTATTCAATTAACAATTTAAATATATTCAATCAAACCGTTACCATTTTGTGCCATTTGCCGTAGAGACGATGGGCCCTTGGTCTGAGGACGCTAAATCTTTAATACGCGACATAAGCGTTGCCATCCGAGCGTCAACAGGTGATCCTTTGAGTAGGGAATATCTTATTCAGAGGATCAGTGTTGCCATCCAACGAGGCAACGTCGCCGGAGTCCTCGGAACATTGGGTTCATCTTCTCCTGGATTCGATGACATGTAGATTATAATCAAGATATTTGTAAGTATTTAGTTTTTATATTAATTAGGTTTATCTTTTAGTTAATTAACAATTTTGCTGATCATTCTCATCTTTACATAATATTTATTTTATATTTATTGTATTACTTCCATAATAGTCCTCCGTGGTCTAGTGGTAACAAACGTTGCCGTGAACTCGGGAGGTCGTGGGTTCGATTCCAACCGGGGGCAAGTTGTCCATTGTATAATTTGTCTCGGTCTGGGTGTTTATATGTATAATATGTATATATTTACAAAAAAAGAAGTATAATATGTAGTTTATCAACCATCTAGTTTCCGTAACACAAGCCTCGTAGCTTACCACGGAAACTAAATGGCGCTGTGTGACCTGTCTGGAAATATTTATTATTTATAAAATCATAAACTTAGTTCAGCTAATAAGTAACACGATATTCATTGTCTGTCATGCGGTACGAAGTTCGCCGGGTCAGCTATAAATTATAAATTAGGCACGGGCTTGTGTGGTGTCTTTTTTTCAATTCAATTCAAATATTTTATTGATCAAAAAAAGCCTAATACAAAATAGCTTAAAAATAGTGCTAGTTACATAAAAAAACAAATAAAAAACAAAATACAACACTGCTTAAAAAAAAAAATGAAGTAATGCTGGGGGCAGGCTGGACTTTAACTAATAATTCGCTCTCGAAGAAATATGAGATCACTGTGCCTACTATACTCTGTGCTAAAGGAACCTAATACACCTAAATATTTAAAGGATTTCTTTTTCTACCTCAGCGCCTTTCAAAATAAAACTCTTCGCTCCTCACATAATTCCCTCCTATCTATCCCTTCCCATCACACAAACTTTGTTTCCAAATCTTTTGTTGTGTCATCTTCATCCCTGTGGAACAACCTTCCTGTTGAAGTCAGACAAGCACCCAGCAGACCAATATTCAAGAAAAGAGTGTACAGTCATTTGTATAAGTCACTAGCTTAACTTTTTACTGACTTTAATCCATTGTAGTCAGTTATTATTAACATTAAGGTATTTATGTATTATTATATAATTTTATTGTATTATATTTATGTAGTATTAGTATGTATGTGTATATATTATATATATGTATATATATATATATATTATAGTTGTCTAAGTATGTTAATTTTTAATATTATTTATGTTTCATTTTAATATTTTATTTCTCTATTTGCACCGTACTCATATTTAAATGTCCCAATGTCCCAAAGGTTAACGGGAAGAGAATGTCTTGCGGCATTACGTTCGCCTTTTGTATAGATTTACAATAAAGTTTTTAAATAATAAAAATTAAAATAAAATGTGCCTAGGCTCCAAAACATGGGATCTGTGCTATGGAGACCCAGTGCTTTCCCATCTTTAATGGTGATGTTTATTTTATTTATTTTTTCATCTATTTGAATTTTCTATGCATAAAAACTCGTGCAAGAGGGAGAGGAGAAGGTATGGGAAGAAGGAGAAGGGATTATATAATAATACTATAATACATACATACATAAAATACACATAATACATGTAGAATATACTTTGTGTCTGTGTGTTGTGTGTGAACAGATGATTTTGTGTAAAAACTTTTTTTTAGAAAGTTGATAGACTATATTTCTGAGAAGTAAATTCAGCTTGGAAAATCTTTCAAAATGTTGTATTGTGCGAGCGAGAGATATGCTTTAAACTTATATTAAAAAAAACTGTTAAATAAACACAAATACAATTATGAAAATCTAAAGAATAAATTTCATATTACATTTTAATGATCATGACATGTAGGCATAGACTTATAAGCAAGGATTTGGCCAAAAATATGATTCCAAAAATATTGCTTATATAAATCCAAAAATATATATTATTAACTGCCTCCGTGGTCTAGGAGTTTAGTCCGTGGATTTAGACTCGGAGATACCCGGTTCGATTCCATTTAATTAATATTTAATTTATTTGTTATATTTCTCGAGTTTGGTACGCTGGAGACATCGACGAGCTTGCCACTTATCATGGTCGACCATAGTAAAGTTGGGTAAAAGTGAATCCGCTTATATATAACCGTGGTTTCTGACCACCCCGAAAGGGAAATGATACTGATGATACCAAAATATTGCTTAACATTCGTCGCAATTTTTTTTCGTGTCCAAATAAATATTCGCCCGTGGAAATAAATACATCGGGAAACTTCGGCACATCCTCTCATCATCTATACCACAATGACTGCCTCCGTGGTCTAGCGGTTAAGTCCGTGGATTTGGACTCGGAGGTACCGGGTTGATTCCTGGTCGGGACACAAAAATATTTATTAATGTAAATAAATACATTTAATTACTATTTAATTTATTTGTGATATTTCTCGAGTTTGGTACGCTTGGGACATCGACGAGCTTGCCACTTGTCATGATTGGCCTATAGTAAAGTTGGCTAAATGTGAATCCGCTTATTTATAAGCGTGGTTTGTGACCACCCCGAAAGGGAAACGGTCGTGACGATACTTTACTTTTTTTACAATGTTTGTAGACAAAAGTCTGCAACCAGTGCCTCCTCCCCGTGATGTCGTACGGAGCAGAGACGAGGACACTGACAGTGGGTCTGGTTCTCAAATTCAAGGTCGCTCAGCGAGATATGAAGAGAGCTATGCTTGGTATTTTTATTTAAAGGTTAGCTGGTAGAGAAAATCTTCATGTTCGTCTATGTAAATCTTTTCATATTTAATATTTTGTGTGCAATAAAATATTTTATTATTATTGTACTGTCATTGGGGGCCATATTTATCATCTTTGTATATGTCTATGTGGACAATAATTGGGAAATATAAAGAGAGGATGTGCGGGGCATTCTCTCGTAATAATTGATCACATAATTAATTTTCCATTTTTAATTTAAGCCGACTTGTCAAACAAGCGGTATTCCACATGCCGACCTTCATATATACATAGTAATAAAAGTATAGTATCATCACGACCGTTTCCCTTTCGTAAATTGGTAAGAATGAGATGAGTAGAAGAAGATAATGTGTGTGTGATGTGTGATATGTGGATACACTTTAATGGGTTTATCGGCACGATATATTTTCGATAATAACTCTTACGTTATGTGCATTCGTATTTATAACAAGTTACCAGAGGTTCTCAAACAATTACCCAATAATCAGTTTAAATCTAGAATCAAGAAGCTATTAACAGAGTGTTGCTTTTATTCGTTAAGCGAGTTTTATTCATACAAATTTAGAAATTGTAATAAATAATTGTAATAAATTGTATTAATCAACTGACCATAATCTCGCATACGAGTATTATCTTATGCGAAATTTCTTAAATTCATGACATTTTATTTATTACATAAATTATTTTCAGTATATAAATTAGTAATTAATTAAGTTAGTATAAATTTGTGTGCCAGAAATGGCGGAGTATGTGAGCTATTCTAAAACTATGTACCTATTTACCATATTCCATACAAATAAATATTATTTCATTTCATTTCATTTCATTTCACGAACAGTGGATACTTCCCCGCCCCAGCGGACTGGACAAATTACCACCATCAGTCTGCCAACCACCTATTCTACGTCCTCTTGTATGTAATCTCCACTCCAGAACCTGTTTGCCCCATATAGGTCGTCGGTTCTGCGGCAGATGTGTCCGGCCCATTTCCAATTTATCTTGCTAATTTTGAATGCTACGTCAGTACCTTTGGTTTTCTGACGAATATCAGCGTTTAAAATTCTATCCATCAGAGAAATACCAAGCATAGCTCGCTGAGCGACCTTTAATTTGTGGACCAGACCCACTGTCAGTGTTCACGTCTCTACTTCGTACGATTTTTGTCTTCAAATACTCTGGTATGGTCGATGAGATGATGTGCTAAAGTTTTACGAATCTGGGTTTAGCTGAATGCGTCTGTCGGTTTCTTTGCTAAAGTTTGCAGCGTACAAAACAATATGTACTTTTATTGTTATTTATTTTAATTATTTTTTTCCATTTCTAAACAGCAAGTTGCAGTACCTAAGCTTGTATGTAGTCTTGCTATTACAGCAATAGCAGAATGCAGGATTTGAAGCTGTAAATCGTGTGAAATGCACTCCTTACTGTTGGCTCGAAGGTTGCGGCTGTCGACGTAAATCAGCAGCCAACGTTTTCCCTCCATTATGGCCTTCCGACGTAGATATACATTTTTTTATTGACTTCGTGGCCCTAATTTATTTATGCTTCAGCCATACAAAGTAAAAGTAAAGTAATCAATGTACGAGTCAGGAAAAACACATGATTGCATTGCTAAAATTCTACCTAAATGCTTTTCAAATGTCCCTCCCGGTGAAGTAAGTAAGGTTGGGAAAAGCTACGGAAAACTGTATATTGTGTGGTGCTGCCATAGGAACTGCTTCATACACACTTGTAGGGTGTTATTACTCGCATCGACATGATCTCCTTGGTGATCAGTGAAGGTATTTCTATTGCAAAAGTCAGAAAGGGACTGACTACAAATAAAAAAAATGATCCCATTTCTAAAGAAAGGGCAAAGTACGAAAACTAAATGGTCGATCTTTGGCATCATTATGGGATACAAGATGAACTAGCACTATCATATGTTAGGACTAATTTCTCAAATTAAACCAGTCTTCAATGTTGTATGATTTATTTCCATTGCCAATAATTATTTACAACCTTCATTATTTTAAAGGCGCGCAACGACCGACTCGTCTGCTGTTTTCTTGTAATCTGGCGCGATATGATTCGCGCCATTCGTTAAAGCGACTCGTAACATCGTTATTGAACCAATCAGAAATCAGCACACGACTACGTTCGTACACAACGCCACCTACTTTACAAAACCATATTGCTAATCATTCTTAACTTATGTTTAAACACTAGGATAATAATGTAATAATAACTATGTTACATTAAAAGATAACACACAATAGGCCAGACATCTTAGTGTTTTCTCGGAACATGAACTTATTCTTATTGAACTTGCCGTTTCGTGGGAATCAAATATTACACAACATGAAATCGAGCAAATAATATGATATCATAGAAGAAATGATGAGAAGCAGGTTTAAGACTCAGCTTTTGGAAGTTGATGCTAGAGGAATTCCAGCAAAATCATTGCACCAATTACTGAAAGAATTGGGCCCAAACAGGTCTGCCGTAAATGCATTTGTGGATAGAGCCACTGCATTAACTAAATAATACAGTAAAATGACAGATGACCTAAAATCGTATATTATTAAAGTTTATTTGGTATTCGAATGAAAATAGTAAGTTAGTTTGATTGAATAGATTTCATTATAAAATACGAATACGAGTACTATTTAGTATCGACGTATTCGTACCAGAATGAATTCAATTAAATTCTCATTTGCAACATTCGTAATTCCAATGCTTTTTTCTGATTGGTTAAAGACAATTCCCACCGTTTGTAATCGGACCAATTACAAACCTTTATTTTATGGCGCGACACAGTTGCCGGGGATCGAACGTTGCAACTGTGGAAGTGAAGAGAGCTTTTGTACGAAAGGCCTTCCAGAACACAAATAATCAAAACTACTTAAAACCAAAATTAAAATAAATAAAAACTAAACCTAATAAAAAAATAACTATAAGTAAAAAAATGTCCTCCAGAGACGACCCTTTGGGGATAGTCCCAAGAAGACTTAGCAGAAATGATTGACAGCTTTCCTGTCTCCAGACCTTTCCGTTAGCCGTTTGGACAACTCCATGGCCAGACGCTTGGTTGAGTGTCCCCATGGGCCCATCGTCTCGACCCCAAACGGCGCAATTTCGTAACCTATACTGAGGTTGGCGTATTTGCGCAGCTTGAGGTTCTCAGCAGAAACCGCTGCACTTCCCGCGCTTGACGAGGTCGCCTGGATGTGTGATGGGGCTTAGTAATATAGTTAATATAAATAATACAATCAATATACTCAAATAAAGTGTTTCTCTATTTTATTCAATAACCTTTATTTAGCATTTACGTTCTACCACGAGTAATCAAGAAGCTATTAACGACCAGCAGTTAGCAGTGATATCAGTCATCGTTTTTAAAAACCAGGCGTATGCTGTTACTACGACATATCTAAACTTAAGTTTATCAGTTAGAAGGGATTTCGTGGTGATTGTAAGAAGCGGAGCAAAGAAGAACGCTCCAAGAACGAGTCTTAAGGTAAATATAATGTAAAGGATGCCGCAAGTCTGTAATGTCTGGTATCGTGACAGTTGCAAACCTCTCTTTAAAACACTAAAAATATTACCGCTACCGTGTATGTACATTAGAGATGTATGTCTTTTCGTACATTCTCACCCAGAACACTTTAGGAAGCGTAGTGAAGTCATACCCAGACAAAAAAGAGGCAAGTTTTTAAATCTATAAACCAGCCCCCCTGCTATAAAGACATAAGTATGAAAAATGTATTTAATATGTGTATAATAATATATAATAAGCTTCCTGACGAAATAATATCATTGCAGGGCCCTAAATTCGAATTACAACTGACGAAATAGCTACTGGACCATAGATTTTATAGTGTAAAAGAGTATCTTTTGTGCAAAACAGGTTAATTAATATTGTTTTTTGTTTTAATGTAGTTGTGATTATGATATTAGTATGTAAGTAAAGATTTGCACGCCTGCTTGCAGGTAGAATACATGTGAGTAGACCTGACTAAAGTTTTGTGACCACTGTACTGTATTTATTGCTAATAAACGATATTTCATTTCAGGGAATAATGACATGTGCAGTGGTACTTTCCATGGTTCGCTTTTATTTTTGGCCGGTCCTAAAAAAACATGTCTTCGCCACCTGCTTTTGATAAGCGTGCTTAGTGCTTTAACTGTGCTTTAAGAGCTTTGCTTTTGGCGGGTAATTCCTTTTTTTTCAATTTAAGATAAGCTAAGATTAAAATGTTTAGTCTAAATTTAACAAAACGGTTTATGTACCTACTTAAAATCCCTCCAGCAGATATTCAGATTTCTTCACAGTATCTGCAGCTCGCCAGTGGAACAAACAGAATAAGTCGCCATAACTTACTTATTATATATATATATATATATACTCATTATACAATGTACAACTTGTCCCCGGTGGGAATCGAACCCACGTGCTCCATATCATTTCATCATTTTTTTTTTTGTATTTCAGTTGTACATTGTATAATTTGTCTCGTTTATATGTATATATTTACAAAAAAAAGTATAATATGTAGTTTATCAACCATCTAGTTTCCGTAACACAAGCCTCGTAGCTTACCACGGAAACTAGATGGCGCTGTGTGACCTGTCTGGAAATATTTATTTATTTTATTATGCGTGACTCGCACTCCCGCTCCCTTCGCTCTACTCACAACAATGAACTCTCAATTCCTCTTCACTCTTCCAGCAGATATTCAGATTCTCTTACTGTTTCTGCAGCTCGCCAATAGAACAGGCTACCTTTGTCAATCAGACAGGCTCCGTCTTTAAACATATTCAAACATTTATTAATTACATACTTTCTTAAAACACAAAATGACATCTAATTTCCACATCTTGACATAGATAATTATTATATTAGTATTTATTTAATTTAAGTATTTATTATATCGTATGACATATTTATATATTGGTATGTTATTTATACTTACTATGGTATATTTATGATTGCTTTTAACTATTATTATTATTCTTATTTCGTACTCTGCACCCATTATAATAATTTCCCACTCTCCCAAAGGTTAGCTGGTAGAGAATACCATACGGTATTATGCTCGCCTATGTACATTATTTTATATTTTGTGTGAATTAAAGAATTATATTATTATTATTATTGTAGCGCATTATTGAACAAAACAACTTTTGACTAACAAAATTCACAGAAAAATAATTTACCGTTCGTGAAAAATGGTGCGGAGAACTCTCTAATTTTTTTTTTAACTGTCTTTAAAGGACATTGTACAGAATACATCAGTCCTAAACACGTAATTTATTTGCATAATATATGTTCATAACAGAGTTCATAACCGAGTTAGGGATCATCAAATTCTAGATGCTGCAGAATTTGATGCTTTACTTGGAGTCATTTGCGGCATTATAGCCCAAACACATCGGGTAAAATATGGGAGTCCACAGCGCGGGAAAACCGCAAAAAATAAACTGCAACTTGTAGATTTATATAGATGAAATATAGATTTAAAGTTCAATTTATCGTTTTCCATAATTATTCACATTGCATTATTAAACAAAACAACACCACTTTTGACCAATAATATTTACAGCAAATTAATTTACAAAACAAAAACTTGCACTTGACATGTCCACGCAAAATAGCGCGAAGAACTCGAGAACTCTACTGTTTTTTCTTTGCAACTGACACTTTTGACGTTTGAGTTCTAAGATGCGAACTAAGACGAAGTTTTGCTTACAAATTTTTACTATAAATTAATAAATGTTTGTAAAAGTTTTTTTTTTTTTTTCATTCTTATACCTCCTAAAACACAGCGACCTAGACCTCCACTGTTAGAGATGGGCCTTCCAGAACTAAATCTGAAGAATTTGGCCTACACTCGCCACGCTGGTCAGACGGCTTGGCGAGGATATGATGTCAATTTTGAATGACAATTTATTAATTAAGGCTCATTGACGTCTCTGGTGACAATAGGGCTGGCAGTTTTTTCTTCCAAAAATTAAGTATCATCATTCAAAGGGGAAATGTTGCTAGTGTATTGGGCACCATGCCAAAAGACAGCGATTTGGAGGAGCTATTTTTTTTGTAAGTATTTAATTTTTATTTTCTATGTATTATTATTTATAGGTTAGATTTTGTTGTAATATAGTTTATTTATTATTGTAATTCTTTTATATTGTTTGTATATTACTTCGAATAAAAGATTTAATAACAATAATAGTAATAAATTATTTATTGTACTGAACCAAAAATAGTGTGGGTACCAAAGCGAGCTTAATGCTATAAATGCATTTTCTACCAACTAATCTTTGTGAATGGGGAGCCATTATAAGCGGGTGCAGAAATAATATTGTGATCAACAATAATGAAATATAAATACATACTAATTAAATATACATATCCTACATATTAAATAAATATATACATAAATAATAAATACATATATAAGACATAGTAGAAAGTTATGGTAAGTTATTCTGTTTATTGTGTAAAAAAATGTATAACTTGTCTTTAAATATTTTGAGAGATGGAGCTTGTCTGTTCCACTGGCGAGATTAATTAAGATTTATTTATTAACGATTACACAAGTTATCAGTGGAAACGGGACTGACGGCTTAACGTGCTCTCCGAGGCACGGGAGATCCAAGGTTTGGATTCCAAGGCTAAATAAATAAATAGACTTTGGCAAAAGTCACAAAATACATCTAACTCTTGTTGTATGAAATATTTTTGCTTAAAATAAAAACGTTTGCAAGTACATAATGAAATCGTGTTTAAAACCAATACTGGGGTGTATTGAATGCGTCAGTATAGCGGGACCACTTGTGCATATTCCACCTTATTCCATTCCAACCGACACGCTCGCAGCCTTTCCGAATAGAAAATTGAAAAATTGAATCCATACCTGCGGGGATATGGCAAAATGAGCCACTGTTATTCTTATTTGCATCCTGGCTATTAAGTTAAAAAAAAAGTAAAGTATAATCACGACCGTTTTCCTTTCGGGGTGGTCGGAAATCACGCTTATAAATAAGCAGATTCACATTTAGCCAACTTTACTAATAGGCCAATCATGACAAGTGGCAAGCTCGTCGATGTCTCCAGCGTACCAACTCGAGAAATGTCACAAATAAATTAAATAATAATTAAATGTATTTATATATAAATACTTTTCCATTAGATTTTTCCGTCATCCGTTTGGCTAATTGTATCTAATTGTAAGTTTTGGTGCAATAAATAATTTAACATTAATTAAAAGTCTGTTTTGCCATAGCAGGACCCGGGAACTGCCTCTCAGCGCCATTCACATCCATTTCTATTCAAGTTTAGTGACAGCCAATTCATTTTTATTCATTTTTAACTCGCAAATTTATTGAAATACATGTACCATTATTTATATGCCTGATTTATATTATACTTATGTTTTAAAATATTTGGTTGTACTTATTTTTTTCTCCGAGATTTCAACTTGTGCTTACTTATTAAATGGCATCATGCATTTTGGACTATTTTTATGTCAGTTGTGCTGTTTACAATGATTAAAAAAATGAAAAATAGTAGTTTTAGATAAAATTATTTATAATCTTTACTATATATTACTATGCAATTAAGTTATTACGAAAATAAAATAAGTAGTTTTAAAATAAAATATAGGGTTTTTTCTTTTTAAATTATAATTGTAAAATTGCGAATACAATTTAGCCCAAATCCGCAAACAAATTAATGTCCATTATAGTGTGTTGGGCCAGAATTGGGAACAGACCACTACCTAGTAATCACTAGGATTAGTGGTCTATTCACAAAATGGCGCCACCGGCGATCAGGTGGCAATCTGCCAGCAGTAGAGAGAATAAAGAGTGAAAAGTTACAAGATGATAGTGTGAAAGAGGAGTATATGAAACGCGTCAAAGATAAACTTATCAACTTGAAAGATGTGAGCAAAGATGTAGAAGAGTGCTGGAAGTACCTAAAAAATGGTATGGTAGAATCGGCAAAAGAAGTATGTGGAGTAGCAAAAAAGCGAGCAACTAAAGGTGACGCGTGGTGGGATGAAGAGGTTAAAGAATCGGTTGAAAGAAAGAAGAAAGCTTGGATAGATTACGTTGCTTCGCTAAATATGAATGAAAGTATGAAAAGAGAAAAAAAGAAGATATACCATCGCTGCAAGAATGAGACAAAATCTTTGATTAAGGAGAAGCGTGAAAGATGTAAAGAAATAGGTGAAAACAGGATGACGAGCAACTTTAAGGAGAACTCCAAACTTTTCTGGAGGGAAGTTAGGAAGGCCAAGGGTGGCTTGACATCTTGTCGAATGAATAGAGTTAGATCAAAGAGCGGTAACATTCTTGCAAACACGAATGAGGTGTTGGAGCGATGGAGTGAATATTTTAGTGAGATGTATGCTAGTACGATTCCTAACGACGTTACGACGGGTACTTTACCTCCAGAGTTACCCTCAAATACAACGTCTACATCTAAAGAGGAAATAAGTGTGCAAGAATTGCAATCGGCAATTAGAAGCCTGAAATGTGGCAAAGCAGCGGGAAAAGATCGAGTGCTCGCCGAAATGATTAAATACGGAGGTATACCGGTCTGGAACGCCTTCCACCTACTATGCAACCTTTGCTGGCAGGAGGGAAGAGTACCGGAGGACTGGCAGCAATCAGTCATCGTTCCTTTGTACAAAGGTAAAGGATCTAGATTGGACTGTGCCAACTACCGAGCGATTAGTTTGATCAGTTTGGCGAGCAAGATGTATGGCAAGATTCTCACGAAACGCCTGCAAGAGAAGACAGAAGGTCTTTTATGGGAGGCACAAGGAGGCTTTAGACCTGGAAGAGGATGCACTGACCAAGTCTTCTCGCTCCGCAATATCACAGATAAGTTTTTGGCATTAAACCAGAAAGTTTTCTGTGCTTTTGTGGATTTGGAGAAGGCTTTTGATAGAGTTGTAAGAAAGAAGCTTTGGGACATATTGCCGGAGTATGAAGTGGATGACAAACTGCTACAGGCTATACAGTCCCTGTACAAGGGCTGTAAAGCTTGTGTGCGGGTGGAGGGAGGTATGTCGCCTTGCTTTGAATCCCAAATGGGCGTCAAACAAGGCTGCGTGCTGTCCGCCAGATTATTCACTTTATATCTCGACAAATGCCTAAAGAGAGTGAGGGAGAGTGACTGTGGGATAAAAATGGGTGATCTTGTGGTGAACTGCCTGCTTTATGCAGATGATGCTGTTCTTATGGCATCGTCCGAACAACAATTGCAATCACTAGTCACAGAAATGAAAGAGGGATGTGCAGAAAAAGGACTCCGTTTAAATGCGAGAAAAACCAAGGTACTAGTGTTTGAAAGAAGAAGGATGACAACCTTGACGATAAAGATTGATGATGAAACGCTAGAACAGGTAAATGAAATTATATATCTGGGCAGTGTTTTCACTGCGGATGGGAAGTATGATAGGGATGTTGAAAGAAGAGTGAACGCGGGAAATAGTGTTAATGGGGCCCTGGGATGATCGCCAGTCGAAATGTCAGTGATAAAGCTCGACTCGCCATACACAATGCCATGCTAATACCAACACTTATGTATGGAAGCGAGACGTGGATATGTCAGAATACGCATGAGAGTAGAGTTAATGCAGTAGAAATGAGGTCTTTACGTCGGATATGCGGCGTAACTTTGATGGACCGTATACGTAATAACGAAATACGCAAAAGGGTAGGTATAAAAGAAAGCATAGGTACAAAAATAAAGAAAGGCATGCTCCGATGGTTCGGGCATGTCGAAAGGATGAGCGAAGAGAGATTGACGAACCAGATATATAATGCGAAAGTTGTGGGTAAAAGAGGCCCTGGCAGACCAAGACTTGCCTATCATGATCAAATAAATAAAACATTAGCTGAAGGTGAATTAAAAAGCCATCGAAACAAGAGGGCATGTATGAAGAGGTTGATGAATGTCGAAGAAGCGAAAGAGGTATGTCGTGATCGTGACAAGTGGCGCTCAATTGTCTCTGCCTACCCCGCAAGGGATTTGGCGTGAAGATATGTATGTATGTATGTATAGTGTTTATAATTTAACCCGTTACAGCGGTTAATGCAAATTAATCGAAACGATGGAAGAAGAAGAAGAAAACAAGAGATTCCCCAAAACCAGTCCCCAACTTTTTTGCAGCGTGCCTCAACTAAATACAATTCAATAATCATAACAATTAATTGTGTTATTTTTAAATTTAATTACAACATCTCTCTTACCCCAGCATTAAAATATAATTTAATTTAATAGTCAATTGGTTAAAATTTATGTATGAAATAGTTTTTTTTTTTTTGGTTCTCTTCTCCCGATGGATGATGAATGAGATGATAGGGAAGGCAAAGGGTCTAGCCCATACAGCCAAGTCTGACGTATTATATCTTTCTTTTTAATGAGTTAATGAGGTCATCATCAAATTCCAGATGCTGTAGAATTTGATCCTTTTCTTGGAGTCACTCGCGGCACCATAGCTCAAACACGTCGGGTAAAATATGAGAGTTGACAGCGCGGGAAAACCGCAAAAAATGTACTGCAACTTGTGCCCCATATTTAAAGTCCAATTTATCGTTTTCCATAATTATTCACATTGTAACACATTATTAAACAAAACAACACCACTTTTGACCTATACTATCCACAGTAAATTATTTTACAAAACAAAAACTTGCACCTGACATGTCCACGCAAAATGGCGCGAAGAACTCCTGTATGAAATAGTTACAAAGCACTATTTATTCGATTAGGTTCTTTATTATGACCAGGTACTTTATTATAGATAAAACACTGGATTTCAAATCGGCGCGAGATCGAAACTATGTAATTATTAACGTAAAAAAAAGTTTTTGTCAATTGTCGTTATGTTAGGGTAAAATAAATAATATTAATTACAGATTATAAAAACACAATATATTAACTATCAAATAAAAAACAAATCATTATGACACAGGAACACTATATTGGGCCCATTTCTCTAACAAAAATGGGCATTCTCATTTATAAGCATTCCATGATTTCATCGTGCAGGTGACGGGTCCATCATGTGTGGGAAAGTGAGATAGCTGCAGGCTTGCGAACGACAATAGGCTGGTTTACAACGGAGGTCTCCTTTTTTATTACGCAACAAGGCGATCACCTTCCACCATTCTGCTCCTGGCCCTACCCAACCAAATACTGTAAGTCTTTGTTAATGCCGTCTTGAAAGCTCGTTCTATAAATGTAGACCAGACAGGTGCTTAGGCCCAATTTTTTTCTTTCATGTGGTAGGCGAACTGATGGTGGTAATTTATATAAATTATAATTATTATGTAAATTATTGCTTTCTTTATTGCTACCTTAAGATATCTTTTCAGTTTTATTTATATGTTAACCTAAAGTCAAAGTCAAAGTCAAAATATCTTTATTCACGTAAACCTATTACAGGCATTTATGAAACGTCATTAATTTAATTATTTTGAATGATTCTACTCCTGCTAGTAGAAGACTAAGCAGCAAAGTGGTCCAATAAGTAAGCTGTTAGCAGAAGACCAGCAGCTTAGCAAATTCCAGTGACCTGTTAATGTTTAATCTGACTGAGAAAGGAATCTGCAAGGAAAACTCAGCTATATCAGATTTACAAAATAAAACATATACAGAACTGCACCACAACGATCAATTAATAACCTTTTAAATTTAGTTATCAGTACCTATGAAAATACAATACCTGGTACAGCAGTAACCCACCTGGCAAGTCAGAATTTAGGTAGACTACATGCCTATGTGCAACCCGAAAGTCGACAAAACGCAAAAACCTCTGTTAATTTAAGAACAATAAATTGAACGTGTTCGGCAGAGGTCCCAGGCCCCCACAGCAGCACCCGATCACGGACATAACGCATGTGCCAGCCATCCCCCCGCTCAACCAGGCCCTTAGGGTGCGGACCGGGACCCGACACACGTGCCACCACTGCAATGACCTTCTAAGGAAGGGGCGACCACCGGACACGCCACACCATGAGAACCTGAACACTAAGAATGACTTTCGAGACACACACAAGCATAAACATAACAATTACTTCCTAAGTACCCAAATGTTGCCATGCAATTCCGTTAACAAACTTATATATTAGTTAATAAAATAATAAATACATAATAGTAACTAAATGTTACATAAATAGTACCGTAGACCACATACACACACTGCGCCAGATTATACAGAAAACTGAGGAGTATAATCTGCCACTGTGTCTTGCTTTTGTGGACTAGGATCAACTTAGCTAATTACAGGCAGAGTGCCTGTAATCCGTTAAAACTCCCAAATGTTAGCTGGTGGAAAATGCCTTACGGCATAAAGCTTGCCTGTGCACATTAATTTTAAGTTAATTTAGTTTTTGTGCAATAAAGATTTATTATTATTATTATTATTATACTACAAACTATGTAGGTACTATTTTGGTAGACGTTGGATATAGAAAGTAGTTGTTATTAAATGTTGGACAATAAGGAGCCGCGATCAACAATACCTTACTCGTGAATGGAGCTGCCATAGTGTTGTAATATTGTATACCCTACACTCGTCAAGGTAGTGGGGCCAATGTGTTCAACGTTAAGGAAAACTTTTCTATTCTTCTCACGTTTTCATTCAACTCTCGTACCCATACAAGCAAGGACGTCTGTATTTATTTATTTATTTAAAAACTTTATTGTAAATCTATACAAAAGGCGAACGTAATGCCGCAAGACATTCTCTTCCCGTTAACCTTTGGGACATTTAAATATGAGTACGGTGCAAATAGAGAAATAAAATTAAACATAAATAATATTAAAAATTAACATACATAGACAACTATTATATATATATATATATAATTTTATTGTGTTATATTTATGTAGTATGTATGTGTATATAGATATATATATATATATACACATACATACTACATAAATATAACACAATAAAATTATATAATATCCCATTGGGTGCCCTGCAGCTTAGTCGCAAATGTTATTAGTGAATTTCGTTATTTACGTCAGAGCTTGCGTCATAATTACAAAATATTATTCAATTCCTAACTCTTAACTTAACTTTAATAACGTAATATATATATAGTTAACGAATTCCATTTATAACGTTTTTGCTTAAGTAGCACCATAGGGCTGCAGGGCACATTATGATAATGAGGCCCCTATGTGTCTGACAAACTACAATTTTATTAAAATAGCCATATTTATGTTTTTTATTTCTTTATGGCAATATTGATTATTCAGATTCTCTTACCGTTTCTGCAGCTCGCCAATGGAACAGGCTACCTTTGTCAATCAGACAGACTCCGTCTTTAAACACATTCAAACATTTATTAAAAAACAAAATGACATCTAATTTCCACATCTTGACATAGATAATTGTTATATTAGTATTTATTTAATATAAGTATTTATTATGTCGTATGACATATTCGTATGTAATTTCACTTCATCATTACAGCCCCTAGAACACGTCCTAGACCTCCACTGCTGGTGATGGGCCTTCCAGAACATATATCTGGAGAATTTGGCCTACACTCACCACGCTGGCCAAACGGCTTGGCGAGGATATGGTGTCAATTTTTATGACAATTTATTTATGATTCCACAAGTTGGTATTAGTGGAACCGGGACCGACGGCTTAACGTGCTCTCCGAGGCATGGGAACGATGGTGTTGTAAATCTATGACTTAAGAAAAGTGTATTTCTCAATATATGTTTTTTTTAAATACTAATACTAAGGATAGGGATGTAAGTCCCGTCCACGTGAAATGGTGGCAATAAATAATTATAGTATTATTAAACTTTTTAAACTTTCGCGCATATTCATATGTACGAGACTACACCGCATAGCTTCAGTCGACCCGTGACCACGGCCAATGCAACTTGGCTGAAACGTCCGCGTCGGGAGAAATATGTCTCTAAGGTAAATCGCGTAAAGACCCGTTAAAATTATTTTAAAAAACTATAGTATTATTATTTTGGAAACATTGGTTACTTTTTTATTTTAAACTTGTTATTTCATTGTTATGTAGGTAGGTAGCAAACCCGACATAATTATATTGTCTATACTTCTTTTTAGTTTTCTTTGTTATTAGTTTTATGTACTTATTTTTTCTTTAATAAATAAATGCGAGAGTCAGGCAATGTGTGAGCTTGTTTGTACCAAGGTTTGGTCTCTATTTAATATAGACAGAAGAAGCATTTTGTTGCATGTAAAGGTTTGACAAATTAACTAATCTCCATATAAGTAGATAGTTTTGTGAAGATGGCAATAGTCAATAGAATTAGAGGCAGCACCAACAATATGCTTAAGGTCATATCGGATAAAGTGGACTGTCCAATACAGTATCACTTTATTAAGATTCACACAAATTGACACGTGTACAAATAAGTATAAATAAGGAACTAACATAAAATTTTAGTTTACCAACTTTAATGTAAGCCATTGTTACTAACATAGTAATAGGTATACTAACAAAAATGGATTGTAATTATCTATTAAATTGAATATATTATTATTATTATTAATACAATTTTTACCCGATTGCGCGACGCCAAGTAGGGTTATGTGTTTATTAGCCTAGTTATATATGTTTTTTTTCCTGGAGTCCAAACGGTTGGGCCGATTTTGATGCTATTGATAATTTGGCGCTGACATTCCGCGGCCTCCCAACCTATAATAATGGTTCCATAAGCCCTGCCTTATGTTACGTTCAGAAAATGTAACTTCTGTTAGGAGGCCAACACCTCGTTATAGATTCCCGTCTTCCCCAGAAGGAGGCGGTCTGGGATGACTCATAATATCGTTAGATTTATATTTAATAATACCTACATGGTCCCGCCACCCTGACGACCGGGCGTATGATGTCGAGGAAGTTTGTACATTGTAGAGCTAACAGGAACACGACAGCCTACGGACTTTACTTGGCTCCCAGTAATTACTGGAGCCGCATACTGGAACTTAAACACGCTTTAAAATCGCCTTATTATTTGCAGATTTTTGCGTTGTCATCATCATGAAAGTCATCTTAGACCCCCCTTCCGAGGTGTTGGCCTCCTAACAGAAGTAGCATTCGCTGCACGTAACAACGGGTAGGGCGTGTAGAACCTTTCTTCTTCATAGTCGCTAAACTCTTGGCAGAGCGATCATGGTCGTCACTTGAGTATCGGTGGCACGCTTAACCCGTCGCCACTCCTCTTAAACTGCAGCCTTCCTGTCGCACTCATCCATTGCTACTTTAACCTGGCCAGTCCACCTCATCGAAGACCTACCAAGCATCCTCTTGCCATCGACTTTTCGCTGACCTAACAGGCGCTCAATATATGTATCACCACGCCGCGAGTCACTCTAAAGAAAGTGAGAATGCGTGATTGTACTATTGAGGAAGGGCGTTGTCTTATTCCCAGTTCCTCCAGGATAGACTTGTTGGTTCTGAACTCTGTCCATAATATGCCTAACATTCTTCGCCAACAACACATCTCTAGAATCTGTGCAGCATACAGTAAAATCCTCTTCCTTGCGTCGTTTTCCTCAATGTTGAGGGTCGTGACCACTTTGTCCCGGAGGATGCTGCGCCATCCGGGTCTGCTCACGGCGGCGTGCAGGGCCTCGTGGACTTGGGTGTGAAGTGTGGTGCGGATCTGGTCTGACCAGCGTGTCGGGCTCCGGCCACATACAGTAAAATCGGGAACCTTTATATAGGTTACGCCCGTGCTAACATTTCCTCGGCCGGACGACCACGAATTCGTCCAGTGTATCCATGACGAGTGATCTTTGTGCAGTCTAGCGGTTAAGTTCGTGGTCAGGTTCGATTTCTGGTCGGGACACAATAATTTATTTGTGATATTTCTCGAGTTTGGTATGCTAGAGAAATCGACGAGCTCGTCACTGATGCTTGTCATGACGGGCCTATAGTTAAGTTGGCTAAATGTGAAACAACTTTTCAAAAAAAAAATGTGTGGTTTTTGATCTTACCGGAAGGGATACGGTCGTGATGATACTTTACATTTTATATTTAAATATAGACCCTAAAAGTTCATTTTTTATCATAAGCCTGTATCTCTCTACTGCTGGATGTAGGCCTCCCCCAACAGTACAAGTGCGCGGTCTGCAGCAACCCTTATCCAACTCTCGCCAGCGACCTTTTTCAGGTCATCCGTCTATCTGGCGGGTGGTCGCCCCACTCTGCGCCTGGTCTCCACTGTAGAACTCGTTCGCTCCATCGGCATCGGCCGTGTCAAATGTGTCCGGCCCATTGCCACTTTAGCTTGTACATTTGGTTCTCTGAATTTCAAATTCTATCCATATATCTACATTAACCTTAACTCACCGTAAATTAAATTACAGCAATTTTCTGGCGATTATTTCCACCAGTGTCCTCCCCGCAGACCGAAGACGTCTTGGCGGTGGCAACAAGTCCCGTGGCGCATCCTCCACGTCGCGCCAGATATCTAACAGTATTGGATTATGTCAACTCTATCAGGGATAATGCAACTAACTATAGCTATAATAATACTCGTAGATATCTTGATATAAGTACAGGGTGGATTTTTGAGACGGGACAGTAAGGGCTGGAAAACTATTCATAACTATTTGAGGTATGAACGGCATTAACAGATTTAGAAAAAAAAATACAGACAGCAAGTTAGGCGATTTATTTAAATAGAAGTTAGGCGGACTGATTGTGGTAATTTGCCCAGTCTGCCGGGGCGGAGAAGTATCCACCGTTCGTGCTGATAAACCCAGTAAAGTGTATCCACACGTTTGGGGATCAGGCTTGAATTGCTGTCATGCCCAGTTAAGCCGGCATAGTGTTAGGGAGTAATGTCAGTCATTAGAGTCTGATTCCAGTTGCACGGACCTCGCGCGCCACTTACCATCAGGTAGGCGCTTGGTCACATGTCGTGCTAGTATTAAAAAAAAAACTATCAACATCATAAATACGACAATTGCCAACCCTGGCCAGCGTGACGAGTTTAGGCCAAATTGTCCAGAAAATTCTAGAAGGCCCCTCTCCAATAAAATATTTAAACTCTTATCAATAAAATATTAAATTATTTTTTTCATTGTACACAGGACAAATCGTCCAATATGAATGATGTCATTTCAGTGTTCTAAGGGCTGTAGATAAAAAATAGTATGGATGTAGAACATACTCCAAGTTCAATACAATAAAATCGTACAATCTGGTAACCTATTTAAGTGTAATCTGATTTGATTGTTGCGGTTGAGGACGCAATCAATGTGGCTGAACGAAGCGGTCGCCACTAACTCGCTTACTAATTTTCAACATCAATGGTCTTCACACTTCAAAATAATAAACCATGTTAATAATTGCATCGTATTCCCTCATTACACTTTTCAAAGCCAACCAATCATTCTAATCGAGCGGACTGTAGGTGTCGTATACGCGCCGGGCCTACAACGTACAATGCTGCTGGGACTGCCGAGGTGCTGCAGTGCGTCGGGTATGTTCGCGGATGCGCGGACAGATGACTTCTACGCGATCCGTCGCAAAAAGACAGCCTCACTGCTGCAGTGCCTGAGAAGTCGTAACAGCAGCATTCTGAAAACTATTGCTGTAAGGTCTGACTGTCTCCATCCAAAAACATTGAATAATAATAATAATAAATATTTCCAGACAGGTCACACAGCGCCATCTAATTTCCGTGGTAAGCTACGAGGCTTGTGTTACGGAAACTAGATGGTTGATAAACTACATATTATACTTTTTTTTTGTAAATATATACATATTATACATATCAGCATTCTGAAAACTATTGCTGTAAGGTCTGACTGTCTCCATCCAAAAACATTGGAATTAAAAAATACAATAATTATAGAATTAGGTACTAACAATATTAATATAGTTTTATGGATGCATTGTTACTAACTATTAATAAATTATGAACTAAGTTTAGTTTGGAATAAACGTTTTAATATTATTATTTTTACTGAGGATCGTGCGCTTGGTGTGCATCATACATCATGGGCGCTGGTGTTGGTGGTGGAGCGGATTTGGTCGAACCACCGCAACGGGCTTAAGCCTCTTTCTCTTTTCTACCACTGTCACGTTAAGCGGGACATTAAAATAAAACAAAGGAAACAATGGAAGTTAATATATTAGGAAAGTGAAGTTAACAGAACAAGAGAATCTATAATTAAACAAAGGAGGGTCGTAAGCCAAAACTTAGCCCTATCACTCTTTATGCATCCGTTGGCTGTACGTAGGGGTACCTTCCCTCGGAGAGCCTGAAGGTGGGGACCCGGAGAGCGCTGCCGATCCCAAGCGGACAACGTGGCGTCACTGTTATCTTATTTATTTTTATCTTCTTAAGCTGGGCCCCAGCTTTATAGTCCTACTGGAAAAACCCCAAGCTACGGGGGCGACAATATCCAGTAGGTGTAATAGGTATTTATAATTATTAAGTAATATTTGATTCTAGTAAGTATTTATTAAAAATTTAAGCAGCACATTGCTCTCAGTTGGTTTTGAAAGTGATATATTTTTTTTGTTTCTCCCGATGGATGATGAATGAGGTGATAGGGAAGGCAAAGGGTCTAGCCCATACAGGCAAATCTGACGTAATATATCTTTCTTTTCTATGAGTTAATGATGTCATCATCAAATTCCAGATGCTGCAGAATTTGATTCTTTTCTTGGAGTCACTCGCGCACACCATAGCTCAAACACGTCGGGTAAAATATGGGAGTTGACAGCGCGGGAAAACCGTAAAAAATAAACTGCAACTTGTGCAAACTATGGGGATATTTAAAGTCCAATTTATCGTTTTCCATAATTATTCACGTTGAAGCACATTATTAAACCAAACAACACCACTTTTGACCAATAATATCCACAGTAAATTAATTTACAAAACAAAAACTTGCACTTGACATGTCCACGCAAAATGGCGCGAAGAACCTTTGAAAGTGAAGTCTGTCAAAAACTACACTGACAGGTGACGTCCTAAATAAATGCAAGGCAAAGGATGTCGATTGCAGCCAACAATATTTATTCCTTGGCCGCATGTAATACGATCGTTACACCACCTTGCCAGTAACAAGAAGTTTTTCTAGTTTATTTCTTTCCATTCTGGAAATGTGTTCGAAGTAGTTGATGTGTTAGGATGAAACCTTTGAAGTATTTTATGAAAATTTGCTTTAAGTAAATGGAGGAAAAATACAATGATTCAAGGTTACGGAATAATATTTATTTCAAACCAGCAAATCAACAATAATCAGTCTTAATCAGTCTTAAAACCACGAGTTTTTAATACAGAATTAGTTGGTTTCACTTATGAACGGAATAGTAACATTAGTGTTACTTATTAAGTTTAAGCAAGCATTAGTATTCAGTAATTAAGTTTAGGATAGAAATGATCTTCCACGCGCTGATGAAATGCCTGGATTTAGAGGATTTCGAGAAAAAGTTTGGAAAGTAGTCAAATTATTTAAGAAGTCGCCCGTAATTTAATTACTAATACTATACAGAGTAAAGAGAAAGACCTGCTTGCTTAAAGTTAATTACTAATACTAATGTAACTATTTGAAAACATAGTATTAGAATAATAAACTAATAACGCAGCCTAATGTACTCAACTTGTCTTATCAACTTAGATAGATAAACTTTGGTAGCTTTAGTAAAAACAAAACAAATTCTTAAGAGCAATAACTATATGGGTAAGAGGTGCGCGAGAGGAATGGAGAGCGGCCATTGGCGCGTCAGAACGGCAACATCGCGGTTCGCAGCGCTTACCATGCCAGTTTTCTACAAGTTGGGGCTTCCGTGCCGCAGTTTTCGTAGCTACCGGGCCCGATGGATGTCTAAAAGGGCACCGGTCCCGGTTTGCAATCTCTATCCACGGATCACAGCTAGTTATATTAAAAAAACGTCATTTAATTATCTCTTTTCAGTCCGTATAAGATTAAAACGTTGAAAACATTATTGTAAAAGGCTGTGACTTAATAAAAACCGCATCGAGGTTTAAATAAATAAAAAACAGAAACTCGAATGAATAGCTCAGTTTTACTTTAAATGTAAATAGTGTATTTTATGTGAAAATTAACTGCAAAATAAAGGTATGGCCACACTCCGAGCGGCGGACGGACAAACGAACCGGTAATTGAATTAAGCTACACATGGGGACTCATTTCCACGTACCAATGACATGTTAGGACATGACAATGAATATATCACTCTAAAGGACGAAATAATGTCAAGATTAATGCCTTCAATTTTAGGAAGAGAAATAACACCCACCGTACAAGAATTATTTACATTACCAGCAAAGCAAGGAGGTTTAGCCATGAAAGACCCAACAATTAATATTAAACACTCATATAACTCATCATTATCAGCAAATAGTTTTTTAATTAAGGCAATATGTACAGGAGAAGAATTAAATGTTACAAATTAATGCAACACGTATTATGAATGAAGAAAGAAAAAATAGATTGCAATGAGAAACATATTTAAGTAAAACAATTATATCAAAATTATCAGATAAAGCACAAAGAAGTGTAAAAAGAGCAATAGAAACAAGATCGTCACAATGGCTCACAGTTCTGCCCACAGCAGTCGACAATACTGACCTAACTGCAACACAATTTCGAGATGGCTTAGCTATCCGATATGGCCGAGAGCCGACTAGAATGCCCGAAAAATGTGATGGATGTGGTGAACATAATTTTGATCTAAACCGTGCATTAAACTGCAAAAAAGGCAGACTGGTGAAGCAGGGCCACGACCATCATCGTGACGATTGCAAGGGTTGGGCGGATATTGCTTGGGGAACTGGAACAATTGAGCCAATTATGCGAGATGCAACTTTTAGTCAGCCCGCACTTGTGGGAGACTTAATGCTTCACGGAGTATGGGAACCAGCGAGGAAAGCGTTTTTTGATGTTCGCATTGTTAATGCTGACGCAACCTCATACGGAACCCGCACTGGGGAAGCATCTCCCAAACCCATTCACACGAGAAACACCGTAAATACGACAGGGCAGCAGAAGATCTCAGAGCTTCATTTACGCCGTTGGTTATCTCGTGTGATGGCTCATTGGGTGCTGAGTACGCGGCTTTTGTCAAAAAGACCGCTTCACGGCTTTCTGAAAAATGGCAGAAGCCATTCTCACAAGTTGCAGGCTGGCTAAAAACAAAAATACAAATTTCTGTAATAAGGGCTATAAGCTTAAGGATCAGAGGAACCAGAAAGCGAGTGAGATGGATAGGATGTGAGGATGGAGCAGGTATGTTTGAAGGAACGAATGAATGATTGAATGTGAATGAATGTTAGATGATTTTATATATTGAGTTTTATGTTTTTTTTTAGTTATTATTGTTATTTTGTTGAAATAAATATATATGACATGTTAACCCTTTAAACTTTTTTTTATTTATTTCTATATTTATCGCCATAGGATCCTATCGGAACACTCGGTTAAGTCAAAATTTATTAATAACAATTTTAAACAAAATACCTGGCCAGATAGGGTGATACAGTATGGCAAGGAACAGTTCCAATTTCCATATTATTGTTATTTTATTATTATTATTATTATATATACTCTTCCACTTCTAAGCCTAATTTTTATTATAATATATAATAATTTAGGTCTAGTTTGTGGCTGTAAATTGGCCTCGTCGGGTATTTTAAAAAAATATTAGTTAAAAATTATAAATTGCTATGCAGACGACATCACGGTACCTGAGTCCACGAGCTGTGGAAGCCGCCCGAGTAGAGGAGTTGCGCCGTTCCCCGACGACGGCGGATCTGGACGGCACCCATCGCAAAATATCTGTGTGGGGTGCAAAGCCCAAATGCCCAAGGCCCAAACCCTAGTCCAGTTTATTTATTTATTTTTTATTTTATATTATTAGGTAAACCATACAGCACTTAACATTATTATTGGCAGAATGGTAACAATTTGCCTTTAGAGGTTCACACAAGTAGCATGCATCTGGTTTTTGTACAAATATGTAGCAAAAATAAAGAGAAACGCACTGCCGACAGACAACACAAACCCATAAATACATACACTTTAACCCATATAAGCTCGGGCCATCCGCCAGCAACACGCCAGTAAGATCCAGGCATGCACGTTGACGGCCAAGATGTCTTCCTATTCTCCTCTTCCTTCTCTTCAAAACACTGACACTTCAATTACATGGGGTCGAAATACGTTCAGACCTAAACCACTAAAGCTACATTAAGAGCATCACCAACACAGCGTCCAAAAAACCTGGGACACAAGGTAAACCGGTTTTTTCTGTCTGCACTAAGACTTTTCCATATATATATAAATGAACGTCTGTCTGTATGTATATTCCCTAGCATTTCAAAATTACTTGACCGACCAGAATGAAACTTTGGGAATATGTTATATGATCTGCGCTTGTTCCGCTGCAACTCCAGCTCTAACAGAAGTGCCTTGAAGGTGGGAAGGGGCTAGGAACACCCAACAGGTAAAATCCCACACCAGGGATTCTCCGAAGATATTTTATTTATATTTTATATCTGGATTTTCTTCAGCATGAGCGCGCGTAACAACTATACACAAATACCACGTCTCGTGAATTGATCGCAGTTCGCGACTTACTTTAGTGTTCGCTCGTGTGTCGCCAACAATGAGCTCTAGTAAAGTCGTATCCGGTCCACAATGCCACCGACACTATACAATATAAAGCTATGTGGGCTATTGTGCAATACATTTTGCTGCTGTAACCGTTATAATGAAACCAGGAACGAAATATCTCGTTATTTATTTATTATTTTAGCCATAATTGCTACGGTATACGCTGCTAATTATAGACTTCAAAAAAGGAGGTGGTCTGCAATTCGACAGTTTTTTTAAAGTGACAATTTTATTTCGTTGAACGTACGTATGTATATTTGACTGTTATATTGTAATATTATTTTGCATTTGTATAAATAATATAATGACCTTAAATTTATACCATGCCATCATACTATGCATCCATTTACGAGTAATCTCCATGTTCCTACTAACTACGAAATCAATAAACTGCAAGTTTAGTTCTTACTTTTGCGGTACGTCCCGCGACGCAAACGTTTTTTGTTGTTTGTATGTTTGATACGCAAATATTCCGCCAATTATACATTGATTTAGATAATTCTTTTATTATTTGGTAGGTCATACCAGGGGGTGGAAACTTATAATAATAATAATTATTTATTTCGGTACAAAAACCATATCGTGTTAGTAACAATAATAACTTAAAGAAAACTATGTTAGTAATTAATCTAAAATGTACATACTAATTTATTTGTCCATAATTTTTGAAGCATAAAGCAATGCTCATAGATATTCTTTAAAATTATATTTTTAGTGTCCATTATGCATTTTCTAAATGAGGCCATACGATGTCGGATTACCGCGTCTAATACCGGCAGACGTGCCTCGGCAAACATGCTGGATGCACTACACCACCTGGGGAGCCGAAACAGAATTCTGAAGGCATCATTGTATTGCACCTTCAATCTTCTGTACGACTCTTTGGTGTAGTTGCACCACAACTGTGGTGTGTACAGAGACCGACAGTAAGCGTTAAATAGGGATATTTTAACAGCACGGGAACACTTGAAGGGCCTCCTCGCGATCATGTTAGCACGGACAGCAACCGAAAGCCTCTCTCTCTCTCAACATCCAGATTGTCTTTAAGGTCTTCAGATACTATAAGGTATCTGAAGGACTGCACGATTTCCAACGGATCATTATTCAGATACAGAACCGGTGTGTAGTCTGTCCTCCCCGATCTGAAAATCATGCATACAGACTTTTTGGTGTTGTATAAGAGGGAGTGCTCAGCTGCGTAGCTCTCATCTTGATGAGTCTCTGCAGCCCCTCCGCTGACGGGAGCACTATAACCGGTTCTCATATAAACTAGTAGACGATAGGTACTAAATGTAATGGTTATTCATTCATACATCAATTCAATCAATTGGTTCAATTCATTCAATATGTAGTATTATTCAATATTAAGTCCGCCCCCTGTATATATTGTGCAATAAAATTTTAATAAATAAAATAAATGTTTTGGAAGGCCAATCTCCAACAGTGGAGGTTCTAGGTCGCTGTGTTCTAGGGGTTGTAATGAATGAATGGATATGGTATGCGAATGAATGGTATGTGACAAGAGGGCTGGCAGTTTTTTCGCGCAGCAAATCAGCATCGCTGTGCAGCGGGGGAATGCTGCGAGTGTTCTTGGCACACTGCCACATGAGCAAGTCATGCGTGAATATTTTATATATAGTTTAGATTTTAGTTTTATTTTTAATTTAGTTAAATACATTTTTTTTTAAGTCGAACGACTTTTTTAACGGAAAAGAGAAAAGAGAATAATTTTACGTATACGCTATTTCAGATTTATTTAATACAGTGGCAACAGTACAGTTTGCTTTTTAATAATACTATTAGTATCTGCATATCCATACAGAATCAGAAATAGTTAAAAATATTTCTACCCGCTAGAGGCATAGTGAAACTAGATAAAAAAAGTAGTTGAAAGTGGATCAATCGTGAATAAATCTAAAGGTTGTTGGATCCAATTTAGCTAAGCTAGCAAGTGGTGCATGAGTGAGGGGGGAATTAGTTGGCTTCACTCACTCATCAGCGCTCGGGGAAAAGGGTCTCCTACACGAGACTTATATCTGCCGACAGATAACGAGATTCAATTCAATTCATTAATTCTTTATTGCACTAAAAATATTGTACATAGGCGGGCTTAATAACTAAGCATTTTCTAACAACCAACCTTTGGGAGTGTGGAGAGGTAACAACGAAGGGTGCAATTTATTATAATAGACTTACATACTAATATTACATATACTGAATAAATATTTACATAAATACCTCTATATATATTATAATTATAGTGGTTTTTTATATTATTAAATCTGGACCGGTAGTCTTGACATCGCTATCATAGCGATTTCGGTTGGTAAGTCATAAAAAAGTTGTCACTTACAAAATCAATTTGGTCAATATCATTTAAATTCGAAATTCTTTATTGTATAGATTGCTTATTCTAATTAAAGTTGTATGCAATCTGCCAATATTATGGGCATACAATATGCTTATGTCAATAGATATTTATTTACAATATTTATTTATGTATAGTTAACATTTAATATTGTTCTTGTCAATTTATTGGAATTATTATAATACAATGTTAATGTCAAAATTTGCAAGCTAAAAAATATTTTATTGAGTAAAAACCGTTGTCAATAAGAATTTTCTATAACTCAATAGTAGTAATAGTGACGTCGTCGTTAAAAAATATACGTTTTCGATAATCGTGAACAAATTTTGGACAGTAACCACGCTATTTAGTTTGTTGGATGACTCATTGTGGGGGAGATTTCTAACTCCCTCACCCGTGGTAGATGAGTGGACTGTATATGGTTTGGGGGGTTTGATGACGAGCCAGCTCCATGAAGTTCAAAGAAAGTGGCAGAAGCACTTACTTCTTCCAGTAGCAGCTGACAAAGTCTCTGTGGAGTCGACCCAGAAGAAGACCAGCTCTTCTGATGCGAAAACTCTTTTCACATAAATGTCATATCACTTAGTTTTATACTAATCATCCAAGTAACAGTTCCGACCGATAAATACACTCGCGTGGCTATTCAGCAGACACTGCTACAGCACCGAAAATTAAGCACACGCGGTGTGACGTCACCGAAACACAAATTGTTGACGTCCGCCGCCGACCGAGTTAATTATCGCTAAGTTAGTGGTCGCTATCAAATGTCTAGACTGCAGCCCCAGCTAAAGTATTTTATAAAAAAAATAACTCGTTATATCGTTTGATCTTCACCTCATGTGTAGGTATTAGGTGCACCGGTGAGCTAAGGAATATACACATAATAAAGGTATTTAGGTCAACAACTATGCCTAATACTATACGGGGTGACTTTAAATGGTCTTACGTTAGACTAATTGGTGATTCTATTGATAGAAACTAAAAAAAATCCTAAGAAACCATATGAAATGAAATATTAATTTATGAAATATGTCGGTACAAACAGTAAATTTTAGCCAAAAATAAGTCTTATTTCCGATAATAATAATAAAATAAATAAATAAAAATCGTTTATTGATCCAATTAACTTAAATCTATTACATTTTTATATGCTCAACTGGTAGCAACTGTGCCGCAGGTCGTAGCATACCATTTTGTTTTATCCGATCGACAGAAAATACAATTTATTTTATTATTAAACAACAGCACAAACAAATACCCACCAAAATTGTTCTGTGTGGGTATGTAGGTATGAGTGTATATGTAGTTGTGTGTGTATGTGTGTCTATATCAGCGTGGATCGGTGAAGAGGAGATCGAGAAAGAGAATAATATATGGTACGTTTCTATTAATAGTCACACGGTATGTTTATTTATAAAACAATAGATGATGGTTCGGTTACCGGTTATCTACTCCTTGGACCCTGGGTCTTAAGGTTTATCACACGTATCATTACGACCGTAATCCCTAGCAGGTCAGAAACCACACTTTTTAAACAACTTTAATATATGACCATAATGACAAGTGGCAAGCATAGTCGATGTCTCTAGGGAACCAAAGTCAAAGTCAAAATATCTTTATTCACGTAATTCTATTACAGGCATTTATGAACCGTCATTAATTTTATTATTTTGAATGATTCTACTCCTGCTAGTAGAAATCTAAGCAGCAAACTGGTCCAATAAGTAAGCTGTTAGCAGAAGACCAGCAGCTTAGCAGATTCCATTTATTCCTTTCTTATTGTTGTGTAATTCTGTATATGTTTTATTTTGTAAATGTGATATAGCTGAGTTTTCCTAGGAGATTCCTTTCTCAGTCAGATTAAACATTAACAGGTCACTGGAATCTACTAAGCTGCTAGTCTTGTACTCTTTAGATCTCTTTGCTGCTTGGTCGTGCACTCACTGCACTCACTGCAGGAGTAGAATCATACAAAATAATTTAAATAATAGGGTAATAGTATAATAGTGATAGATCGATAGCCCCATTAGGGGTTAAAAAATGAGGTTTAATGTTATATGTATAAACGGATAACATTGATACTGGACTCTCTGAGAACATGTATATTTTTTAACATTATTAGGTTTTGATGAATTTAAAAAAAAAAACAATAAAGTACCATTACCATTTTTATCCGCCAATTTAACTATTAAATTCTCCACTGATTTCGATTATTTTTTCTCTGGATCTGTTCGATTTTACTTATGTAAATATTATAGCGTGGATTCCATACCTGACAACATACTTCGAAAATACGTCTATATAACCCCTCGTCTAAGATTACGATGATTACATATTACATAAAGTTTCTGAAATTCCAATAATATTATTCTGTAACGACAGTTATCTTGGTACGAACGAGCGTGTCTCACATTAATTCTTTCAGACAAAAGCGAACTTTCCCCATTCTGGCCTTACTTCTGGCTACATTTTTGAAAATATTTTACACCGAATATAAACCTTAAGCTACTGGAATAAGAAACATGTGTAGTTTGTTTTGTTGTCGATTTGAACTGCAAAATTGGGTTAAAATCATAGATGGAATAGGACCAACCAAAAATACAATTTATTATTGCGGTTTGGACCAAACATCAAATTTTAAGCTGCCCACAGGAATTCCAATTTTAGTTTCCAACTTCTCACATACATATATCTTCACGCCAAATCCCTTGCGGGATAGGCAGAGACAATTGCCCTTTTGTTTTAATGGATTTTTAATGCACCTACAGCTATTGTTTTATTTATTTCATCGTGATAGGTAAGTCTTGGTCTGCTAGAGCCTCTTTTACCCACAACTTTCGTATTATATATCTGGTTCTTCAATCTCTCTTCACTCATCCCTTTCAACATGCCTGAACCATCGGAGCATGCCTTTCCTTATGTTTGTCCCTATACTTTCTTTCATACCTACCTTTTTTAACGATCTCATTTCTACTGCATTAACTCTACTCTCATGTGTATTCTGACATATCCACGTCTCGCTTCCATACATAAGTGTTGATACCAGCATAGCATTGTGTATGGTAAGTCGAGCTTAGTTACTGACATTTCGACTGGCGATCAGTGGCCCCAGGATACCGTTCATACTATTTTCCACGTTGACTCTTCTTTCAACATCCCTATCATACTTCCCATCCGCAGTAAAAACACTGCCCACATATATAATTTCATTTACTTGTTCCAGAGTTTCACCAGCAATCTTTATCGTCACGGTTGTCATAATTTTACATACATACATACATATCTTCACGCCAGATTCCTTACGGGGTAGGCAGAGACAATTGAGCGTCACTTGACACGATCACGACATACCTCTTTCGCTTCATCGACATTCATCAACCTCTTCATACATACCCTTTTGTTACGAAGGCTTTTTAATTCTCCTTCAGCTAGTGTTTTATTTATTTGATCGTGATACGTGTGTCTTGGTCATACTTTTATTTCAATAATATTAGCTATTTATCCATTTTGTCCATGCTGAGCTGATTTTAAGCCGTTTGGCGTGGCACCACTCTATTCGAGAGCCCGTGATTGGCTAGCTTTACACAAAAAAATAAATTAAAAAAAAATCAAAAACGTTTATTTGTTTAAAAAAATACACATTAAATGCTTTACAAGTATTTAAGCCTAAATTAAATCCACTAAAAAGTCTCTCATTAAAGAGGTCAGCGCTCATGAAATGAAAACTAAGATTAGATGAAACGAGGTGAAACAACATGCAATGAGATAAAACGAGTTGAAACAAGATGAAAGGAGATTCAACTTCCCAACCCGAGAATGTTGAAGTTGGGCTGTAGATTCACAATTACATCCTTCTATATACGTCTCTGGTCACGTTGCAGTATATCACGCCTTACACGATGTCACTTTGTCTCACTATATTTGCGTGTACATTGCTACATACCGTGAATCTAAAAGATGGGTTTGAAAGTCAGTGTTCGCGATATTGTAACCGCGACCGTGTTGCGTGGGCGTTCGACCAGTCGTCGTTGGGCAGGCGAACACGCCATTACACTCATTCAAACAATATTAGGCCCTAATAAATCCTACCATACAGTTCGCTCTTATTTAATTTAAAAGTCCACCATAGACCCTTAACTTTGGTCCTTCAAACCGGATTTATTAGGGCTTAATAATAATAATAATAATAATAGTTTATTGACACAAAATTAAATATACATATTGAACAAAAAGTAAAAATTACAGAATGAGTGTAGTGGCGTGTTCGCCTGCCCAACGACGACTCGTCGAACGCCCACGTAAAACGGTCAATATCGCGAACAGTCAGTTTTTTTACGTATGCCATCACTTTTATTAGGGTTTGACTGCCTCCGTGAACTCGCGGTTAAGACCGTAGATTTACGTCTTAATGAGGTACCGGGTTCGATTCGGGATACAATAATTTAATTCTCGAGTTTGATACGGAAGAGACATCTTGATAAGATGACAATTGAAACGACCGCGTCCTTCCGGGTTGGTCAGATACAAAGCTTATAAAGAAGCGGATTCACATTTAGCCAACTTTACTATAGAACAAGTGGCAAGCGATATCGCTCACACTCTAAAAATATATCAAATTCCGACCAGGAATCGAACCCGACACTTACCATGTACCGCTAGACCACGAAAACAGCCTAAATTTTTAGGTTTATTAATATGGTAATTTAATTAAAGATATTTATTTAAATATTGAGCGTATACGCAATTTTATAATATCTTTTCAAATTAATTAATATGATCATAATCAACATAAATGATTTTTGGCCTATGTTTGTGCGTGTATATATATTATATAGGTATATACATATATATGTATACAAGTATGCATATAGTATGTTAATAGTAGTTTCGATACTTTTATTGATAAGACTAATGTTAATTTTATTATTAATTACTGTGCAATTAAGTTATGTACTCGTATTTGGAAAATGAAATATGTAATTGTCGTATCATTCAAGTCTTTTAGTACTAGAGCTGATTTCTAAAATCATGATTTTTAAAACATTTTGCAAACATATATAATATAAACATATATTTAGTTTTTAGCTTATCTTTTATATTTTATTTTGTATCTTACTTTGAATTAAAATTAAAACTAATATGTATACACAAAAAAAACTTTTTTCATGTAATTTATTTATTATTGTTAATAATATAATAAATAAAGGTCATTCTACTTAAATTGTAATCGTGTGAGAATAAATTAAGTAAAAATGCATCTTTAACTGTGAATACAACGAAGCAATGTACACTAAACACACTTGTAATTCACGTCGCTTCTTTCTTGGTATTGTTGTAAAGGTAGGAAATGGTAGTTGTGTGATTGTTGAAGACGTAAAGTTTATGTTTTATCTGCGCGAGAACAAGAACAGATAAGAAGCCCTCGTATGGTGTGTATTGTTACTGACCTATATTATAATGTAACAAAAAAAATTGGTTGCCTGTAAAGTCGGTATACGGGCGAAAGTTTTACGTGACAACGACTTTGAGTGGTAAAATAATTCGTATAGTAGGAAGAAGGATGAAATAATAGTAACAATTTAAAACATTTATTTATACAAAGAATTATATTTAAAACATTAATTTATACAAAGAATCTCGCACTGAATTTCATATTAACAAAATTTTATTTTTACCTTTACACATACATACGTATTTATATACAAATATACATACAATAACTTGCAATACATTTGCGTACAATGAAACAGCGTTTACTACAACTTAACTTGTTCCTATCTGAGTGATTTTGTTGAGGATAGGGCGATGATAGGAGAAATATGAAATGAAAGGAAGTGTTTCTGCTGTAATGTGCCTAGAAAATGTCAAGTCAATGTCTTTCACTTTTTATGTCTGTCTCTCTCGCTCTTAGGCGGGCTAACCATGCCCGAGTGGAAGGGACGCGTGCCTCTCACTCGCTCTCATTGTGAGCGCATAACGTGAGCGGAGCGTAACGCAGTTTCTTGAAGTGTCACCCGGCAAACCAATTTATAAGACGTTGTCACGTCAAAAAAAGACTTATATGTTCAACATAACGCTATTTCAAGCCTACTGCCAAACTTTCTATACTAGCAGTCTGTGGACCAACTTTACGCAGGCATCGATCAGCGCCCTATGTGTACATACATATCTTCACGCCAGATCCCTTGCGGGGTAGGCAGAGACAATTGAGCGCCACTTGACACGATCACGACATACCTCTTTCGCTTCATCGACGTTCATCAACCTCTTCATACATGCCCTTTTGTTACGAAGACTTTTTAATGCACCTTCAGTCAGTGTTTTATTTATTTGATCGTGATATGTGAGTCTCGGTCTACCAGGGCCTCTTTCACCCACAACTTTCGCATTATATATCTGGTTCGTCAATCTTTCATCGCTCAACTTTCAACATGCCCGAACCATCGTAGCATGCCTTTCCTTATTTTTGTCCCTATGCTTTCCTTCATACCAACCCTTTTCCGTATTTCGCCGTTACGTATGCGGTCCGCCAAAGTGACGCCACATATCCGCCACAACGACCGCATTTCTACTGCATTACGTGTACAGTACAATAATAGTAAAGTAAAAAGTAAAGTATCATCACGACCGTTTCCCTTTCGGGGTGGTCAGAAACCACGCTTATAAATAAGCGGATTCACATTTAGCCAACTTCACTATAGGCCAATCATGACAAGTGGCAAGCTCGTCGATGTCTCCAGCGTACCAAACTCGAAAAATATTACAAATCAATTAAATATTAATTAAATGTATTTATTTACATTAATAAATATTTTTGTGTCTCGCTAGATCACGGAGGCAATGTGTTTTAAAAGTCGTTAATGCTGCCAAATTCTGTAGATAAGAGGCCCATCTTCAGCAGTGAAGGTCTAGGACTCTGTGATGTTGTGATGATATAGAAGCTATATACCTAAAATAGCACCTTAAGTATTGTATCCTACCATCCACCGGAGTAGACTAGTCGCGGTGATGTCATTTAAAAACTTTTTGGCGGTTGGACTACGGAGCCCATGGGGGCCCAGATTATTACAGCAAACGGCACAAATACTTGTGTGTAATCTTTTAATTTAGATACACACTTTCGCCGCTTGCCGGACTCCTCATTTACCACTTTATGTCCCCCTGAGGTGCGAGTATAGGTATGAGGTACGCATCGATGTTTTCAAGAATAGCTCTCCTCGCTTGTAGCCAGTTATAAAGTCTTAATTGATTTGATCACGATTCTGACGAAACTTAGAAATGTTTGTTTGGTAGGAGCACCATTCTTGTTTCTTATTATGCTAAGTTCATCGATATAATTAGGGATAGCCGGGTAGCCCCGGACGGCGAGTAACCTCGAACATTTTAACTGCCTCCCTGGTCTAGGATTTAGACTAGGAGTTACCGGTTTGATTCCTGGTCGGAACACAATACATTATTTAATATATTTGATACGCTAGAGTCATCGACGAGCTTGCCATTTGTCATGATGGACCTATAGTAAAGTTGGCTAACTCTGATTTTTTTTAGCACGACATGTGACCTTGTGACTCATGGTAAGTAGCGCGCATGGTCCATGAATGTTAGCAACTGGATACAGACACTTATGTCCGACATCAGTCCCTAACACTATGCCGGCTTGACTAGATGCCTTTTCACACTTCGCTTGAAGGACTCCAGGTTATAGGAAAGTGGAAACACAGAGGCTAGAAGAGCATTCCACATCTTTATTGTGCGACAGATGTATGAGTCACCAAATTTATAGGTACGCGAAGGGATGGTGACTACGGTATGTGGGTGCATATTCTGACCTGTGCGTGTGGTTCGGTTGCAGAATGGAGAGGGAGGGATTAGGTTATAGAGTTCTTCGGAGCACTCACCATAGTATAGCCGGTAGAACACGCTTAGAGAAGCTACATCTCGGCGAAGCTGCAGAGATTCGAGAGTTCCAGATATAGCGGCATCGTCCACAATTCGAACAGCTCGCCTCTGTAGGATATTGAGAGCATCTGTGAGGTATGTATGTCCTCTTCTTAAAAAAATGTTGCGTAGACAAATTATTGTTGTAAATGTGCGTCTTCTGGAGTAGAAACTAGTATATCAATAAATTAATTTGCCTCCTTAAAGATTTAGACGTTAAGAAACTTCGATTCCTAGTCTGGACACAATAATTTATTTGTGGTATTTCTCGAGTCTGGTACGCTAGAGACATCGACGAGTTTACCACTTGCCAAGATAGTGAAGTTGGCTAAATGTAAATCCTTCTTTATAGTGTCGTGATGATACTTTACTAAATTAACCCGTTAAAATCAGGAACTATATCGAAATTAAATTAATCCATAAAACGGACCATGGACAGTGTTAGTTTATTTAAATAAAAGTCATAATATACATAATATACATATAATAATAAATCGAAACGACACCCTTGTATCACGCACTGACTCTAATTAACAATATCTTGGCGTATGACCGATGTATTGACATTTTTTCGTACTCCGAGCCGAGATTTCTGACATCAGCTGGACGCTATTTAGAATTAATTTCTACAAAAAGCAGCGTGATTGATGTAAATATCAATTATTAATAACATAATTGTATTTGTATAACGTGTAATTCTGTAATTATTAGCCAATTGTATAAGTGCTACCTATGTGTAAATTTGATGTATATATAATTGTATAAATTGACTAAGAGCCTACATGTTTGGCACTAGCTGTTAGTGTTAGCTTGTAATAATAATAAATAAATAATTCCTGTAGGTATATAGATAGGCCCTCACTTATATAAAAACGTTCCCGCAAAACCAATCGAAGTCATGTAGCAGCGCCAACAGTCGCGAGCTTGCAAGCGTCGAAAGCGCCAAATATTAACATTTATATGTAGTGAAAAAAGTATTTTTGTATGCATTGTGACAGAATTACCGATAATTGGCATTTCACATTATCACTGCTTGAGCATTGGCCCCCAAAGTTGGTAGGTACACGTGGCAAGTGGCACGTTTTTAGAGAACGTTTTGTATTGGACCCTATCTATATACCTTTTAAATCTATTATACCAGCCCCCCTGCTATAAAGACAGTCTCTAAAACTCTCGAATCACTGCAGCTTCGCCGTGACGTTGCCTCTCTGAGCGTGTTCTACAAGCTATACCACGGCGAGTGTTCTGAGGAGCTCCATAACCTTATCCCTTCTTCTCTATTCCGCAACCGAACCACACGCACAGGCCAAAATATGCATCCACATACCTTACCCACTATCCCTACGCGTACTCATAAATTTGGAGACTCTTACATCTGTCGCACGCTGAAGATGTGGAATGCTCTCCCAGCCAGTGTGTTTTCCCACTCTTATAACCTGGAGTCCTTCAAGCGAAGTGTGAAAAAGCATCTTGTTAGGCCGGCATAGTGGTAGAGACTGATGTCGGTCGTGGTGACCGGCGTCAGTTGCTCCCATTCTTGGACCTCGCTAACTGCTTACCATCAGGTGGGCGCGATGTCACATGTCGTGTCCAGGATAAAAAAAAAAAAAAAAAAAAAAAAAAAAAAAACATAAGTATGAAAAATGTATTTAATATGTGTATAATAATATATAATATGCTTCCTGACGAAATAAAATTATTGCAGGGCCCTAAATTCAAATTACAACTGACGAAATGGCTACTGGACCATAGATTTTATAGTGTAAAAGAGTATCTTGAGTGCAAAACAGGTGAATTAATATTGTTTTTTGTGTTAATGTAGTTGTGATTATGATATTAGTATGTAAGTAAAGATTTGTGAATAGACCTGACTAAAGTTTTGTGACCACTGTACTGTATTTATTGCAAATAAACGTTATTTCATTTCATTACATCGATGGGTAAAACATAATGCGAGATTTAATATGTAACTTTTTTTTTAATCATATTTTATTAGTGGCTTTTGCCCAAATTTAGCATACCTAATTATATAACTTCTCTATACTAACTACCTATTCTTAAAAAAAAAATACTATACTAACCTAGCCGTTTGGAAATGTATGTACTGTAAATTTTAAAATTGCCAAACTTTTGTCACCACCGATATTTATACATCTATGAGTACTATACTAACGTTCGTGTTAATAATGTTAAATCATAGATTTAAATGGTAGAAATGAGGTCGTTGAGCAGGATATGTGGCGTCACTTTTTCGGACCGCATACGTAACGTCGAAATACGGAAAAGAGTTGGTATAAAAGAAAGCATAGGGACAAAAATAAGGAAAGGCATGATACGATGGTTCGGCCATGTTGAAAGAATGAGCAAAGAAAGATTGACGAACCAGATATATAATGCGAAAGTTGTGGGTGAAAGAGGCCCTGGCAGACCGAGACTCGCAAATCACAATCAAATAAATAAAACACTGACTGAAGGTGCATTAAAAAGCCTTCGTAACAAAAGGGGATGTATGAAGAGGTTAATGAACGTCGACGAAGCGAAAGATCGTAGATGTTGTGATTGTGTCAAGTGGCGCTTAATTGTCTCTGCTTATCCCGCAAGGGATCTGGCGTGAAGATGTGTATGTGTATGTATATAGTATAGTATTAGTATTAATTTATTCAGTAAGTAGGCCTACTTTAGGCACTTTTACAGGTCAATACAATAACAATTATTTATTTTAACAATATAAATTAAGACAAAACAGACACATCAATCCACCAAACAACTTTATATACATTCTGAATGTATATATAATGTCATAAATGTATTTTGCAGCTGTATACGGGCGTTGTCATACTACATACTAAACTTATAAGCTAAAAAAAAATATATAAATATAAATGTCAAAATAAAATATATATACTTGTATATAAAATTATAGTAATACAACTAAAATGACCAAGCCTTTTTGTCCTGATGATATTCATCAATTGTATAATATGACTTTTGTATTAAGATTTTTTTAATGTAAGTTTTAAAGATGTGTGCTGGCTTTGTTAATATTTCTTCAGGAATTTTATTATAGATTGGTACACATTGTCCCATAAATGAACGCCTAGTTTTTTGTAGTCTATAGCCTGGTACATATAGCTTATTTTTACTTCGTGTATTCAACGAATGTAAATCTTTATTCTTAGGGAATTTATGGATATTTATGGATAGGGAATTTATAGATTTAAAAAACTTAAGCCATTAACGGAATCAAGAATAAGACACCGCGTGTGTTTTTGGAAACAGATTTCGATACATTCCCCCTACCCTGCCCCTTCACCCCTCTATCTCCTCCTCCAGAAAACTTTCCGCAACTCAATATCCATTCTCTTAACTCGCTAAGTCCTATTTTCTCACGTGTTAGCATTTTTTTTTATCATATTAGGTTTTTTTTTCTTCCAGATTCTGTTTATTAAGGCGCAAACTTTACATAAAGATAATTAGATTTTTTATTGTGGTGGGACGACTTTACCGATTTGAACGGGATCAACTTTTAAATACGTCAACCAATATGGCAGCGCGTGCTCGATTTCTGGCGGTGTCAAGATGGGAATCGGGACTGTGGCTGCAGGCTCTCCCTTCATCTTGTAACGATTGTATTACATACGGCCAAGGAATAAATATTGTTGGCTGCAATCGACATCCTTTGCCTTGCACATATTTAAGACGTCAACTGTCAGTGTAGATTTTGACACTTCACTTTCAAAACCAACTGCAATGTGCTGCCTCAATTTATAATAAATATTTTACAATAATCATATACATATTACTTAATAATTATATATATAAATTCATCCTACTGGATATTGTCGCCCCCGTAGCTTGGGTAAGTATTGAATTAAAAATAGTACGGGTCACTTCATGACCACGTGCAGTAGTTATTTTTATTTGTGCACCACCGCTGCAGTCTCACCATCTATCTGGTATCTTGTCTTGGTGTAGACTGAAGTGGTGGTGGATTTGGAGATGGAACGTAACGCGTGTTCCCCGTGCGTTCCAGGGTTCTATATCTGGACTTTAGAGCTGGGACCCAGCTTGAGATAATAACCCCGCTGCCCAGGATCCCCGTGACGCCTCGTTGTCCGTTTGGGATCGGCAGCGCTCTCCGAGGACCCATCTTCAGGCTCTCCGAGGGAAGGTACCCCTACGTACGGTCAACGGATGCATAAAGAGTGATAGGGCTAAGTTTTGGCTTACGACCCTCCCTTTATATAATTGTAGATTCTCTTGCTCTGTTAACTTCATCTTACTTAATATATTAACTTTATTTGCTTAAATTCCTTTGTCTTATTTTAATGTAACGTGACAATCTTTTGTTGGAACTCTGTTTGACTATTCATGTGGAATACAATGTGAAGACAACGTCAGGGCACTCGGCCACCACGGCCTATCCTGCAGCAAGAGCACAGGACGCTTCCCAAGACACGCAAGCCTCAATAACGTCATTCGTCGGGCCCTTGTGTCTGTGAGTTCGCCAGCCATATTAGAACCCAGTGGCATGGCCCGCGACGATGACAAGCGGCCCGATGGAATAACGCTGGATCCATGGAGGTTAGGTTTGCCTTTAGTGTGGGATGCCACTTGTGTGGACACCCTGGCGCCTTCCCACCTGCCCTTGACTTCTAAGGATCCAGGCGCTGCTGCATTATAAGCAGAGAACCTCAAACGGCAGAAATATACCCAGCTTATTGGGAGATGTGTTTTTGCGCCATTCGGAGTTGAAAGTCCGGGGCCGTGGGGATCAAGTGCACAGGGAATTTTCAACGTGTCAAAACAGCTCATCAACACCTGGACACAAAAGACAAAAGGGCTGGGCAATAATTGGGCCAAAGGATCAGCGTTGCCATTTGTACTCTTCATAGTCTGTGGTTGCCATTCAACGTGGCAATGCTGTCAGCATCCTTGGCACTTTGCTCATTGGCAGCGATTTGGAGCAAATGTTTTTTTTATAATACTATTATTTTATTTTTTCATTATTTTAAATACTATATTATAAGATGAAAAAAAAAACATAAAAGTATAATAATCGGAGATTTTTCTCTATTTCTTACTCCGAACCACACACACAGGCCAAAATATGCACCCCCCGTAGCCACCCCCCCTACACTTACATATATATTTTAAGACTCTTCTGTCGCTCGCTAAAGAAGTAGAATGCTCTCCCAGCCAGTGTGATACCTCTTTTAGAGTTTCAAGAATGGGTGTGTTAAAATTCGGCGTTATGATAGCACGAGATTAAGTTTGAAATTAAATCCAAGATTATGTTCCCGCATGTGTCGAGAGATGTACTCTGTACTTCAACTTTGAGTACACACATGATCCGTAGAAGAAAGACTTTCACCGATCTTCTGAAAATATACTATAATATCCACAATATTGCTAGCTGTTCAAGTTCGTTATTCTCCACCTTGCTCTGGGTATAAATAATACCATTACTATATATATATATATATAAATAATCAGGTATATAATATAATTTCATTGAAATCTAACTGCCTCCGTGGTGTAGCAGTTAAGACGTGAATTTAGATGGGGAGGGGTATCGGGTTCGATTTCTGGAACACAAAAAAATATTTAATTTATTTGTGCAGCTTCGCCGAGATGTGGCTTCCCTGAGCGTGTTCTACCGGCTATACTATGGTGAGTGCTCCGAAGAACTCTATAACCTAATCCCTCCCTCTCCATTCTACAACCGAACCACACACACAGGTCAGAATATGCACCCACATACCGTAGTCATCATCCCTTCGCGTACGTATAAATTTGGGGACTCATACATCTGTCGTACGATAAAGATGTGGAATGCTCTTCCAACCTCTGTGTTTCCACTTTCCTATAACTTGGAGTCCTTCAAGCGAAGTGTGAAAAAGCATCTAATCAAGACGGCATAGTGTTAGGGACTGATGGCAATTATGAGTGTCTGACTTCAGTTGCTAACATTCATGGACCTTGCGCGCCACTTACCATCAGGTGGGCCCAAGGTCACATGTCGTGCTAGTATAAAAAAAAAAGTTATTCCTCAAGTTTTGTATGCTAGAGATATAGAAGAGCTTGCCACTTGTCATGATGGGCCTATAGTAATGTTGGTTAAATGTGAATCCGCTTCTTCAAAATTTTCTAATTTTCTAATCACCCCGAAGGGAAATTTCAATTACATTCGGTCTCGGAATAAACTGAGACAAGACAAAGGTCATATTTAACGACTATGTTGTATATATTAAGATCAATCTGCGTGGGTAATCTCGAACTTATGCAATAATACGTCTACGTTGGACAGACTATTAGGCGTAGCCAACTTTAGGAAAGAAGCCCACTAAGGCATTTTTTATTTTATTTTTTTTATACTGAACACGACATGTGACATCGCGCCCACCTGATGGTAAGCAGTACGCGAGGTCCAAGAATAGGAGCAACTGACGCCGGTCATCACGATCGACATCAGTCTCTACCACTATGCCGGCCTAACAAGATGCTTTTCACATTTCGCTTGAAGGACTCCAGGTTAGAAGAGTGGGGAAACACACTGACTGGGAGAGCATTCCACATCTTCAGCGTGCGACAGATGTAAGAGTCTCCAAATTTATGAGTAAGCGTAGGGATAGGGGGTAAGGTATGTGGATGCATATTTTGGCCTGTGGTGTGGTTCTGTGCACATTTCTGTGCTCGAAAAGCTCAAGCTGACCAGGGAGCAAAGACTCTCTACCGTCTGCTTTGCCCGAATTCTGCAATACTTTGGCCACATTGCAAGAAGAGAAGACGATAATCTAGAAAAACTTCTAATCACGGGCAAGGTAGACGGTAAAAGAACAAGAGGAAGAAGCCCCAAGCGATGGTCCAGTCAGGTGACTGACCACCTGAACATCCATGTACACCAGGCCATCCACTACGCCGAGGACCGAAACCGTTGGAGACGGCTGGTGGAAGAGCTGCGTCTGCGATGGAGTCACGATCCCCATCAGTGGGGTACCGACTAAGGATGAGGAGGAGGAGGAGGTGTGGTTCGGTTGCGGAATAGAGAAGGGATAAGGTTATGGAGCTCCTCAGAACACTCGCCGTGGTATAGCTTGTAGAACACGCTCAGCTAGAATTGGTAGCATGCGAGGTATTTACGCCACATCATCTTATCAAACATACCCTAGTGTTTGAAGACCAATGAGTTCTTCCAGTACTGTCATACGAAGCAGAAACATGGACACTTACAGTGGGGTCTGGTCAACAAATTGAAGATCGCTCAGCTATGTTTGGTATTTCACTGATGGATAAAGTCCGAAACGTGAAAATAGGTGGTAGGCGGCTGGTGGTGGTCAATTGCCCAGTAATAAATGAACCCATTAAAGTGTATCCACACCTTTCGGGATCAGACTCGAATTGCCGTCATGCCCAGTCAAGCCGGCATAGTCTTAGGGACGGATGTCAGTCATAGTGTCTGATTTCAGTTGCTAACATGTTGCGCGCCACTAACCATCAAGGGGGCGCAAGGTCACATGTCGTGCTAGTATGAAGAAAAAAAAAATCCGTCAGAAAACTAAAGTTACCGGCATGGCCTTAAAAATCTGTAAGCTGAAGTACGTAAAACTGATGTGGAGTAGACGGATTCTGGAGTGGAGACTACATACGGGAAGACGCAGAGTGGGATTAACCCCTGCCAGATGGTCGCTGGGGTTTTTTTTTTTTTTTTTTTTAATATTTTCAGACATGTCACACAGCGCCATCTAATTTCCGGTTTGATGTGGGTGTCAGGAGATCGTGTGGAAAGGCGAGTCTTGGGGGAGGCGTTTATCCAGCAGTGGAGCGACACAAGCTGATGATGATGAAGAGAATCTAATTGAACTCATTGCGCGTGACATTAATTTAACTGTCAAATTACATTTGTGTATTTATTGAACAGTTGTGGCCGCAAATTATTGTTTCGACGCTTTCTTAATTCGCCTGTCACTGGCATGTATGGAATAAGGCTTGGCGCACACTGAGAGAGATCGATAAAGATATTTTTGCACCTTTTTTTTATGTTGGGACCATTTGAACCTGTCTCCGTTTTTAATGGGTCCTGCAGCCCTATTCTGTTACTTAAGCGCAAACGTTACACAATGAAATCCGTGAATTATATATATATATATATATATATCACGCCATTAAATTTGATATTTGGACGGCCGCTAGCAATTGTATAATATTTTGTAATTATGACGCAACCTCTGACGTAATTAACGAAATCCATTAATAACGTTTGCGCTTAAGTAAAATAATAGGGCTGCTGCAACGTTATATAATGAAATCCGTTTACTATATATATTATCACGCTATTAAGGTAGATATTTGCACAGACACTGTCAAGGTCGAGATCTTATAGAGTTGAAAATTGAGTAATATTTTGTAATTATGACGCAATCTCTGACGTAATTAACGAAATCCATTAATAACTTTTGCGGCTAAGTCACAGAATAGGGCTGCTGACTGTTTAAAGTCGCTAGGTATGTTAAAAAAATATATTTAGTGAAGTTAAGCGGTTATCAAACTTTTTAACGACGGAACCCTTAACCTGTTTTTTTTTTTTTTAGTTTATATTTATTACTTTTCAGTTTTTAATTGATGATTATTTTTAAGCACTTGAGTATTTTATTTTTTAAACTAACTTGTTAATACTATCGCGACATGTAACCTTTTAATAATAAGGCGTAAGGTTCATGACCGCCTCCGTGGTCTAGTGGTAACAAACGTTGCCGTGAACTCGGGAGGTCGTGGGTTCGATTCCCACCGGGGGCAAGTTGTACATTGTATAATTTGTCTCGGTCTGGGTGTTTATATGTATAATATGTATATATTCACAAAAAAAAAAGTATAATATGTAGTTTATCAACCTTCTAGTTTCCGTAACACAAGCCTCGTAGCTTACCACGGAAATTAGATGGCGCTGTGTGACCTGTCTGGAAATATTTATTTATTATTTATTTATATTTATGTTAGCAACTGGAATCAGACACTTATGACTTAAACACTGACTTGACTATATGCTTTTCGCACTCCGCTTTATGGACTCCAGGTTATAGCAAAGTGGAAACACACTGGCTGGAAGGGCATTTCACATCTTTATCGTGTGACAGATGTACGAGTCCCCAAATTTATATGTACGTTTTATACAACCTCTTTGAATCAAAATCAAAATCAAATTAATAAATAAAATAATAAATAAAAATAAGGCAATAATCCATATTTATGTATGCTATGCACAACATTATTGCTACAAGCAAGTAAAACTAACTAACTTAGAAACTACTTAAATAAGATCGTGGCTGTAAAGAGGCCGTGTCAGTTTACATTCTAAATACTTAATAATTATGATGTATAGAAATTATATACATATGTCAGGTAATTTATAAATGTATAAAACAAAAAAAAAAAAAAATAATAAAATAATAAAAAAAAGACGTCATCTTATAATCTAAATACTAATAATGATATGTCAATTAAACATAAATTCATAGCTGTAAATGGGCCGTGTCATCTTATATTCTAATAGCATTAATGTTAATTAATATTCGTGGCTGTAAAATGGCCGTGTCACCTTAAAATCTAAATAAAACATTCTATGTCAAGTAAATAAACTTAAATTTAAATTTAAATTCGTGGCTGTAAAAGGGCCGTGTTAATTAAGAATAAATATATAATTAAATAATTTATTAAATAAATTAATTAATAAAACAGACTTATACTATTTTATTTCTGACCGATCGCTTTGTTTATTATAGTTTATCGTATATTATTAAGCGAAAGAGATAGCATGTACGTAGAGGTCCGCTTGCCAGTTTCTCGCAGTAATTTTGTCTAGTTGAATCCTTGATCGTAGATATTACATTAAAAACTAAATTGCACCTCGCCTTGTAACTATCTCTAGAGGACATTTTTTTTAACTATAGTTTATATTTTATTAGGTTTAGTTTATATTTAATTATTTTTTTTACTTTTTAGGTAGTTATAATAATATAAAATTTATTATTAGTAAAACGTTAAAAAAAAGGTATTATCACGTCCGTTTCCCTTCCGGGGTGGTCAGAAAGTGGTGTTTGTATGTATATTTCTATTGTATTGATTACTTATTTTTGTGTAATTCTTGTATTCATTTTTATTTTTATAAATTCCTTTTCATTGTTTCATTTGCTAGCTTTCTATTGTATCTGTCAGTGTAGTCTTATTATTGGCTTTATCGTATGTAAGAATTTCTAAATAAATTAATAATAAGCAGCTATCTATCGCATTGGTGCTAGGTTAATAAACAATTTATGACTTAAAGTGTGTAGTTTTATAGGTGTGTTCGCGGCCTTCGCTCGACCGAGCGACGATACTCCTACACAACGTGATTTAATCCTATTTCGAGTTGAAAGCTCTACAACGGCTTATGGCCGACCCACGGTCATATATAGCTAACTAGGTACATAGCGAAGTACACATCGCGTCCGTTGCACAATTTGCTATGTATCTAAATCGATTAAAAACATAAGAAAAGTATCATCGTCAAAATAATTGTTTTTAAAAGGCACCTATTCGTATGTACTGACGGCAGACCTGCTTGAGCTAAATTAAATTCATTAAATGGTGGAAAAATTACAGGAATATTTTTTCCACCATTTTAATGTAATTAACGATGAAAGAGAACCTTGTAATTATAACCTTATCGATATCTTCAGAAATTGATCGCAATGATTCGGCTACACGTAGTTAAGGGGACATCGGGCTTCAATGACGCAAGACATATTTTATCATAGCCAACCATTTGGACAACTTTAAACACTTAACTGAAAAGTAAGTGCAAAATTAAATAACTAACTACATGAATAAATATACATATATTAAACTACGTACTAATACATACTTATAAAGTACTGTACATAAACTTACGAGTGGTTCTCGAGGAAGATTTTATTTAGTAGGTATATAATTTATATACCTACTAAATATATAAGTAGGTGTCGGAAAAAATAAGCCGTCTGGGAGCTTTCAACAAAACGCTGCCTAAACCCTTTGAGATATAACAAAATAATTTATGGTGGAATTGTGTATCTTATATAGGTCTACAGAAATGTCCGCGATGGCATATGTCTATCTCTTAAGGATAACATACTATATAATAATAATAATAATAATAAATAATAAATATTTCCAGACAATCACACAGCGCCATCTAATTTCCGTGGTAAGCTGCGAGGCTTGTGTTACGGAAACTAGATGGTTGATAAACTACATATTATACTTTTTTTTTTTTTTTTTTTGTAAATATATACATATTATACATATAAACACCCAGACCGAGACAAATTATACAATGTACAATTTGCCCCCGGTGGGAATCGAACCCACGACCTCCCGAGTTTACGGCTACGTTTGTTACCACTAGACCACGGAGGCGGTCATTATAATACTTTAAAAATGGGCAATTATAAAGCGGTAATTGGAAAGCTATTTACACAAATACAGTATTAATCCTTATCAATTTAAATACGTTAGTTGGCTTGAGCATTTCAAGAATATTATTTTTTCCCTTTACACCATATAAATTATATTATAATACCTTAAATCAAAAAAATGCGCAAAGAAATTCATTTCATTTCGCCGTTTACACGGCAAAGCCGCGTAAAACAGCTAGTAGATAGTGATATACTTACTAACTGCCTCGGTGGTTCTCTATACAAAGTTTAACGCGGCGAACGAGTGCCTTCACTCCGTAGCCACGACTCAGACTTAGCTGTAAAGGCACACAGGGCCAACAGTGAGAGAGAGACGGTTTATAGGGTTTTAGTCCGTAGGCGCCTTTGGGTCTCCTTAGGAGGCCTCACGGTGATTTGGGTATGCGTCCTCCCGCGGTGGCGATTTTGCGATTCACCGTTCACATTTCACAAAAAAAAAAAACTATACAGTGTTAAATTTAAAATTTAATTCTGACCATCGTTTTCGACGTGTAGACAAAGGATATTATTTATTAGATTTTAGCCAAAAATGTTAAATGTTTTAATTAAAAAATATATATTTACAATTTATTAACTGCCTCTAGCGGTTAAGTCCGTGAATTTACACCCGGAGGTACACGGTTCGATTCCTGGTCAGGACACAAAAATATTTAATTTATTAATGTAAATAAATACATTTAATTAATATTTAATTTATTTGTGATATTTCTCGAGTTTGGTACGCTGGAGACATCGACGATCTTGCCACTTGTCATGATTGGCCGGCAGTAAAGTTGGCTAAATGTTACTAACTTTCTAGGAAATAAAATTACGGACTTTTTATACATTAGCCAAACACGTGGGGCGATTTTGAAGATTCTCAATAAAATCAAAATATTTATTTCCTTAGGTCATCTTGTAACAACTTTGATATTGTCAACACTAAAATAATATAAAACAAAAATATAAACAAACATAAGTTAGGTAATCATGGTTGGACCGTAACAGGTAAACAATCCATATTTATGTGTGTTATAATAGCATTATTGTCATAAGCAAGGTAATTGTAACTTAATAACTACTTAATATAAGATCGTGGCTGTAAATAGGCCGTGTCAACTAAATATAAATTCGTGGCTGTAAAAGGGCCGAGTCAGCTTACAATCTAACAATAATAATAAATATCAAATCTTAATACTAGTTCGTAGCTGTATACGGGCCGTGTCACCTTACAATGTAATAATAATGTAAATAGATTCGTTATAGAGTATTATGTTACATATATACATACATGAAGACAAATTTCTAAGCATTCCATGGATTCACCGTACGGATGTCAAGTCCATCGTGTGTGGTTAAGAGATGAGAACAATGGTTTCTCGGTCTCGGTCGGAACAAGAGGCTCACCATCCACCATTCCACTCCTCTCCCTACCCAACCAAATACTGTATGATTCCATTAATGCCGTCTTGGAAGCTCTTTCCATAAATGTATATGATGCAGACCTGCTTAGGCCCATTTCCTCTTAAACTCGATTTGACTTAAGAAATATTAAAAGTTACCGATATAGCTTTTAAAATTAGCAAGCTGAAGTGGCAATGGGCTGGACACATATGCCGCAGAACCGATGAACGATGGAGTAGACGGGTTCTGGAGTGGAGGCCACGTACTGGAAGACGTAGAGTGGGATGACCCCCCGCCAGATGGACAGATGACCTGAGGAAGGTCGCTGGTGGGGGATGGATGAGGGTACCAGAAGATCGTATGAAGTGGCGAGCCTTGGGGGAGGCCTACATCCAGCAGTGGAGAGACACAGGCTGATGATGAATGATTCCTTAGCTAGGAAACAATTAAGTAGAGCTTCGAGAAACAGGCTGTTTGTCTTCTAGGGGCGTGAATATGATATAGATGGTACAGTATTGGGTTACAATAATTTGAGTTGCACTTCCAAGATAAACATGTCAAGAGAGGATCTTTTGGCAATCAGCGTGGGCCAGATTGTAAAGGGTCCTCTAATTGGGGTCTTAATTTGGAACTACACTCACGAGGAAGGATAACGGGTCATTAAGCAAAACTAATATTTCCAACATATAATTTTAAATTTAAATAAATAGATGAACATTGTAATGTGGTCGGAAAGTCCAAAATTTATTTATGTTAAAATGTATATATATTTTTGATTTTCCAGAGACTTTACAATGCTTACCCACTTATTTATTTAAAATAAGCAATGTAATGTGTCTGAAAAGTACTAAATTTAATTTGACATAAATAAATTTTGGACTTTCCTGAACGCATGTGACATTGCACCCACTGAGGAACTGATGCCAGCCACTAATGAACGGCATCAGTCTCTACCACTATGCCGGCCTGACAAGATGATTTGTCACACTTTGCTTGAAGGCCTCCCTCCAGCAGCCCTGTTCTGTTACTTAGTCGCAAAAGTTATCAGTGGATTTCGTTATTTATGTCAGAGATTGCGTCATAATTACAAAATATTCAATTCTCTCGACCTTTAATAGCGTGACATATATAGTATAGTTAACGGATTCCACTATATAACGTTTGCGATTAAGTAACATAATAGGTCTACAGGTTATAGGAGTGGGGAAACACACTGGCTGGGAGAGCATTCCACATCTGCGGCGACAGATGTAAGAGGTTGCATCGTTCAACATGCTTTTTGATCGCCTAATATAATTTTATTATCAAGGTAGTGAACTAATAAAAAAGTAACGTAATTCATAAAGTTTTTTTTAATATATTTTTTATTTATTTATTAAAGGTCGCTATTAACAACGTGGTCATAAGCGACCGCCTGATAACACATGAATTCTACATTTAAATATTTTTAAACATATTAACCGTAATTAAGAAGCTGAACACATCCTGATAATGTTTATCACTGAGGCACATTTTTAGTGTTGGGGGGTAAATTGAAGCGTGATCTGTCATTATCATAAGCGCTGCTATCTAAGTGACTAACAGACACCTCAGAAGTACATCTATCTCTTTTATTTTTTTTGTTTTAAGGTGGATGTGTGTTAGGTTGGTGTGCCCGATTCGCAGTCTAGTTAGTACAGATTGGTCATGTCTACATGTCCGGGGGACTAGGGTTTTATCCAATACTGAACTACGGACTAGGGTTAGAGATCTAGTATTGTTGGTTTTCCACATAATGTCCCAGTAGCTATTAACTCCAGCTTTAATGACCTTTTTAAATTATTGCTGTCCATTTAAAGCATGGGTTGATAGTCCCATTAGTAGCTAGCTTTGCTTCACCATCCACCTTTTCATTACCTACAATACCCTGATGACTTGGAATCCATACAAATTCAACCGTATATTTTTTTTCAGTTAATGTAGCCACCATCCGCTGGATTTCCGAAACAAAAGCATCTTTATTGTTAAAATTGTTAATAGCCATGAGACATGATTTTAAATCTGTAAATAAAACATATTTATTGCTGGTGAGTTCATTGTTTATTTATTATTTAAGGTACACTAACAGGTTACAATTAATACATATCAAACACAAATTTACAATAATTTATAAGGTCGGAATTGCAATCCAAGGGCAGTGTACACGGCATGCTACATATAGCTACTTGGATGATTAGAGTCAACTATGTTTTTCAGTTTTAAATTTTTTATTTTCATCCATTTCATCATTATCAATATATTAATACTATATACGAGAATAAATATGTTATTATTAATGTCAATTTTGAAAGTTACATCATAGGTTATATATTAGTATAAGTCAATATAAGAATAGTAAAAAGTCACTTTACGTTAGTTTACCATCAATAACACTTGTCTCTTAAATATACTAACATTTGGATTGAAAATGTCTAGATTCACAGTATCGCTGAAAAGGTTATTAAATAGTCGACACATACGGATAATAGGGTTATTATAAGAGCTGTTGATTTTATGGGTACTAATAATAAATGTTCGGTTCTCTTGTCGGGGATTACGCCAAGTACTAAATCTGAGAGTAAAGCAGATAGAGTAGATTGTTAATTATTTCTAAACCTTTGAGAACTGCTATGGATTCACATGTAAATATGGATGTAAAATTGGGAAGTCTATAACGATAAAATTTCAACAAATTTAGTTAGTGACACGTTTTAATTGCACCCGAGTGTATTTGGTAACCCGAAATTAAAGGGTCATTTCTTAACTAAACAAATAGTTTAACTTGCAAACAAACAATGTTAAACTTACAAAGATTCCCTTTTGGAATAGGTCGCAGAGGTATCGAGTTCGATTCCAGATAGAAGAATTAACCACACGCAAAGGCAAAATAACTATGCATGAATTTTTTTTTTTCTTTGAAAGTTTACGTCGATTTGTCATAGATTTTCAACACCACCGTATGTACCTCACAACTCCTAATGAGGCATTATCTGAAATATTTTTCTGGACTCTTTCTTATTAAAGTTAAAAATGGCGTCGATTGTACCAGCTGACGGTTGACCTTTAAAATAAATAAATAAATAAATATATCCAGACAGGTCACACAGCGCCATCTAATTTCCGTGGTAAGCTACGAAGCTTGTGTTACGGAAACTAGATGGTTGATAAACTACATATTATACTTTTTTTTTTGTAAATATATACATATTATACATATAAACACCCAGACCGAGACAAATTATACAATGTACAACTTGCCCCCGGTGGGAATCGAACCCACGACCTCCCGAGTTCACGGCAACGTTTGTTACCACTAGACCACGGAGGCGGTCAAAAATAAAACTAATACATTCGCCATTTTTAACCGACTTCAAAAAAGGAGGAAATCTCAATTCGACTGTGTATATATATGTATGTAATCAGCCAATTATAAATCGATTTTGATTATTATTATTTTGTTTGATACTTCAGAGGTGGTAGTCTTAGCGTTTCCATGTAAATCACTGCAGCTTCGCCGTGACGTTGCCTCTCTGAGCGGGTTCTACAAGCTATGCCACGGCGAGTGTTTTGAGGAGCTCCATAAACTTATCCCTTCTTCTCTATTCCGCAACCGAACCACACGCACAGGCCAAAATATACATCCACATACCATACCCACCTCTTACATCTGTCGCACGCTGAAGAAGTGGAATGCTCTCCCAGCCAGTCTGTTTCCCCACTCTTATAACCTGGAGTCCTGAAGCGAAGTGTGAAAAAGCATCTTGTTAGGCCGGCATAGTGGTAGAGACTGATATCGGTCGTGGTGACCGGCGTCATTTGCTCCCATTCTTGGACCTCGCGTACTGCTTACCATCAGGTGGGCGCGATGTCACGTGTCGTGTTCAGTAAAAAGAAAAAAAAAATACTAAACGCTCTAAAACTGTCAACTTCGTATTACTTCAAAAAGTTATTTTGTACATTCTTTAAGCGGGGAGAGGAGTATAAATGGGACATTGGGGAGAAAGGGGAGAGAAGGGGAACTTCAGACTTGTTCTTAATAAAGCAAGGAATGTCAGCTTACTAACATGCCGAGAATTTTGTGAATCTATTTTAAAGACTGCCTCCGTGGTCTAGCGGTTAAGTCCGTGGATTTAGTCTCGGAGGTAACGGGTTCGATTCCTGGTCGGAACACAAAAATATGTATTAATGTAAATAAATACATTTAAATAATATTTATATACATATATTTAAATTATAAGTTTAATGTTTATTTATTTTAAAGTATATAATTAAAACGTCAAAATTAATTTAAATAATAATGTCAAATCATATCTATATTACATTTTTTCTTTTTTTTTCTAATTCAATTAAAGTCAAAGTCAAAATATCTTCATTAACGTAAACCTATATACAGGCATTTATGAAACGTCATTAATTTAATTCTATTTAATGATTCTACTCCTGCTAGTCTTCTACTAGCAGTAGAATCATTCAAAAGAATTAAATTAAGCAAAACAGTGGTCCAATGAGCTGTTATTTATTTATTTAAATTCTTTCATGCACTTAAAAATAGTACAGAGGCGAGCTATAATGCCAGTAGGCATTCTTTACCAGATAACCTTACCAGCTAAGTAAGCTGTTAGCAGAAGACCAGCAGCTTAGCTAAGAACCGCTCGTCATTAAAGCTCTCCTCCTTTTCTATATATATATATATATATATATAATAAATTATATTTTCTGTATTTGATTATTTAGCATTCAATATGGCTCTTCCATAATTGTATCGATAGTTTGGTCTGTTTCTGGTCTTCGTCGTGTTGTTTCGTATTAAGCTGTCTGACCATAATTGTGTTATCTCGTTTACTGTAGGTAACTAATATTAGTTACAGAGTATTATAAATTGACTTAACCAAGTGTTCCATAATAAATAAAATGAAATTCTTGGTTACATCTTGGTTCTGAAAGGGATATAGTGGAATTTTTTACTTATTCTGTTCTGAACCCCTCTCATATTAAAATGGCCAAACAGGGCCTTAGAGAATTGATAAGAGGGGACGCCTATTTACCGAGGCATTTTAAAGATATTTTAGGGTATTGGATATCTCAAGCTTTCAACTTTTTGGCTTTAATACAACAAGTCTGTTTAAAGACGACCCGTTCTCCAAACATAGCCATAACATGTTCTATGATCCAGATGATGGACCTACTCTATTTGATTATGGAAATGATCCGTTACATCGCACCTCATGTCGCTGTCTAAAATTCCATACTTGCTTCATGGTCACGATTCGATAACGAAATGACATCATCCAATACAATTATGAGGAGATAAATCTGCTGACTTTCTAACTTTATCCATCAGAGAAATGTTAGAAACGAGGAAATCCGTCGGAGAACCAAAGTTACCGATATAGCCTTCAAAATTAGTAAGCTGAAGTGGCAATGGGCTAGACATGTCTGTCGTAGAACCGATAAACGATGGAGTAGACGAGTTCTGGAGTGGAGACCACGTACGGGAAGACGCAGAGTGGGTCGACCCCCCGCTAGATGGTCAGATGACCAGAGAAACGTCGCTGGTGGGGGTTGGATGAGAGTGGCAGGAGATCGTGTGAAGTGGCGAGCCTTGGGGGAGGCCTATATCCAGCAGTGGAGAGACACAGGCTGATGATGATGATGATGAAATCTGCTGCTGTAACTGGAGTGCAATATGACTTTAAGTCTACATTTAAGTTTATCTTGATAATTTTAATTTTTGGTAGATGAAATTATTAGTAATTAAGTGCTGTACACCTGTAATGAAATATCACCCCGAACTGGTGTACTTTTGTAACAAACTGTGTAACAGTGTGTGTACTGATGTAACATGAACTTTTTGTATTTATAATGTTTAGTGATAAGCATGATTAAATTAATGCACGATTGATACTATAATAAATGTGAAAGACAAATACTTCAGAACCATGTCCCAAAAAACTATTTTAGACAATAATTATTTTACGAATTGATGTAAGAATGACGCTGGATTGAAATGAAATATTTATTTCGAAATCCACTCATATCGTTGTACGTTTCGTATTTTCGTTTGCGAGCAGGAACCATACTCTATAAGTGTCTGGCATCCAGGCTTTGTAAACTGGACTCGAATAGGCAGGGAGCTGTTGACATTTTACACACGTGAAACAACCTCAAACACTTGAGCCGTCAGTTTTGACATTTGATAAAAATCGTAATTAATAATAAATAAAAATAAAAATCAAATCAAAAATCATAAACTGCCTCCGTGGTCAAGCTGTTAAGTCCGTGGATTTAGACTCGGAGGGACCGGGTTCGATTCCTGGTCGAGAAATAAAAATATTTATTATTGTAAATAAATACATTTATTTAATAAATATTTAATTTATTTGTGATATTTCTCGAGTTTGGTACGCTGGAGACATCGACGAGCTTGCCACTTGTCATGATATAGTGAAGTTGGCTAAATGTGAATCCGCTTATTTATAAGCGTGGTTTCAGACCACCCCGAAAGGGAAACGGTCGTGATGATAATTTCCAAAATCAAGAAGCTGATTTGGTCAATGTCATAGCTTCCAAAGGACGGTAATATTTTATTACAAAAACTTACGTCAATACAGGCTCTGCCAACTCCATATTAACTCATTATAGGTGTTAATAAGTAGAAAAAATTGTATAAAAAGATGTTTTTAGCTTCAAGTCCACATATTGGTAAATATATAAATAAATGTATGTATTACATACGTATCAATGGACAATAATATTTATTTGCTGGCTGCTGTCACACGGTAGAACTGTATCAATAATATTCGATAACTTTGCGGGATTTCAAATTTTGTCGTTAAATAGTTTGCGAAAATATCTAATTTGACAGATAAATTCTATACGATTCCGACATTTTTATGACTAAAGATTTCTCGAGAAACTAAAAGTTACGATAATTAAACCAATTTACAAAAAAAGGGATATAGTAAAGTGTCCAAATTATCGTCCTATTGCTTTGATACCGGTAGTTTACGATCACGGATGAACTGAAACACATAGCCCTAGTGGTAACAAACGTTGCCGTGAACTCGGGAGGTCGTGGGTTCAATTCCCACCGGGGGCAAGTTGTACATTGTATAATTTGTCTCGGTCTGGGTGTTTATATGTATAATATGTATATATTTACAAAAAAAAAAGTATAATATGTAGTTTATCAACCATCTAGTTTCCGTAACACAAGCCTCGTAGCTTACCACGGAAACTAGATGGCGCTGTGTGACCTGTCTGGAAATATTTATTATTTATTATTATTATTTATTATTGCGTCGCGTAATTTAATAAGTTGGACAATAATCAAGACCGTACGGTGAATGTTCTGAGGAGCTCCACAACGAACCAGTCGCACAGGCCAAAATATGCATCCACATACCGTAGCCACTATCCCTACGCGTACGTACAAAATTGGAGACTCTTACATCTGTCGCACGCTGAAGATGTGGAATGCTCTCCCAGCCAGTGTGTTTCTCCACTACTATAACCTGGAGTCCTTCAAACGAAGTGTGAAAAAGCATCTTTATAGGCCGGCATAGTGGTAGGGACTGATGTCGGTCGTTTGAGGCTGGCGTAAGTTGCTCCCATTTTTGGACCTCGCGTACCGCTTACCATCAGGTGGACGCGGTGTCACATGTCGTGCTCCGTATAAAAAAATCAAAAGAGATAATGAAAAAGTTACCATCTCCTGGGCTATACCATAGTCTACGTGCTTCTCATACTGAAGCCGAAAGCAATCCAGAATAGCACATCGATTGAAGTTTAGCCAAATATACGAACTCATTCTAGTTAAGTTTTGTATGTAGATTTATTTTTAAACTTTTACTTATTAAGGCTCGGCCTTTTTATTAACAGAAACAATACAAAACTATTTGTGGTAGACCGGTCCAACACGTTAGAACTCATCAGTATATTAAATAACAATCAGTGAAGAGCTTCACATTAGTTTATTAGTTTATTGATTTTTGTAAGTAGGCATAGGACAATAAATATAATGTATTCTGCGCTTTTACATGTCAAAAAAATTATTAATATAACGAAAAGCTTATTTTCTGGGAAATAGCTTGTATCTGGAGCAGCACATTACAACCCAAATATACATAATTATAATCTTAAAATTATAGCTGCTATAAATAGGCATTGTCATATTATAAACTAAGACATACACAATTATAAAATGAATACACCAAGGATTATAGCTGCTGTAATGAGACATTGTCATACTACAAGCTAAGACGAAAACAATTATGAGAATGTCACTAAGATTATAGCTGCTGTAAAGTGGCATTGTCATACTACAAGCTAAGACGAAAACAATTATGAGGATGTCACTAAGATTATAGCTGCTGTAAAGTGGCATTGTCATACTATAAGCTAAAACATTATTAAAATGTCACATAAATTATAGCTGCTGTAAAAAGGCATTGTCATACTTTAGCTAAAACAAAAACAGTTTAAGGTGTCACTTAAATTATAGCTGCTGTAAAGAGGCATGTCATACTATAAACTAAGACATACACAATAACATTTGAATTAAATTAGGACCAAGCACGCTTGTCATCAAAATACTCACTGATGGTATAATAACCCTTTAAAAACAGTTTTTCCTGATCAGTTATCTTCTAGCATCAGCAATTCTGGATCGTAAAAGTAAAGTATCATCACGGCCGTTTCCCTTTCGGGGTGGTCAAAAACCACACTTATAGATAAGCGGATTCACATTTAGTCAACTTTACTATAGGCCAATGACAAGTGGCAAGCTCGTCGATGTCTCAACTGCTAAAACTGTGGTTTTTACCAACCGCAAGAGAAACGGTCGCGATGATAATTTACTAAACCTAATAAAAAAAAAAAACAAATAATAGTGTTTTATAAAGACGCCCAAACAATACTGGCAACATTACCCCTCTGTTATAGCAAGGCACGTTGACAAAAATAATTGCCAGCCTTCCTGTCTCCAGATTTCTCCGTCAACCGTTTGGACAACTCCTTGGCCGAAAAAAGGTTCCAAATGATTATTTTAGTAATTATGCGTTGTTAAAAGTACTAGCTTAAGTAAGGTACTAGCTGGCATAGGGATTCGATATTACCATCCCGCATATCATTACAGCAATTCAATTAGTAGGGGTGAACAGAGAAACGTCTAGTGGCCATTAAAACGATTTATCGGCAATATATTATTGTAATTACATTTATATTTAGTATCCAAATGCTTCTGAATAGAGAGACTGTATGTGAGCGACGATTTTATTTTATTATATAACTTATTTATAATAACTTATTATTAATAATATTTATTTATTTATTAATACAACATTACATGGCTTAACAGTAAAGCCCAATTTAGCATGCAGTCATTCTTATAATTAATACATACATTTTAATTAAAAATGGATTGTCAATATACCTATAATCTCAAGAACATTCATTAAGGGTACCAATAATGAATGTTCGGTTCTTTTGTCGGGGATTACGCCAAGAAGACAGCAAAGTAGAGGATTGAAGCAATGAGTGTGTAATTTTGTGCAGGTAAATGAGATCTTGTTGACTGCGACGAACAAACAATCGCAATATATTAACTATAAAATAAAAAAGAAATCACGATACGAGAGTATTTTTGGGCCCATTTATCTAAGAAAAATGGGCATTCTCATTTGGGGACTCATACGAGTACATCTGTCGCACAATAAAGATGTGGAATGCTCTTCCAGAAGGAATCAACTGACTGACGCCAGCCTATACCACTATGCCGGCCTAACAAATTAGTTATAGCAGTAGGGAAATACACTGGCTGCGAGAGCATTTCACATCTTCAGCGTGCGACAGATGTAAGAGTCTCCAAATTTATAAGTACGCGTAGGGATATGGTATGTGGATGCATATTTTGGCCTGTGCGAGTGGTTCGGTTGCGGAATAGAGTAGAAGGGATAAGGTTATCATGTCCGAAGAAAGTGAGAATGCATGATTGTACAGTCGTGGAAAGGCGTTGTCTGATCCCCAGTTCCTCCAGTATGGATTTGTTGGTTCCGAAATTCGTCCATGATATGCCCAACACCACATCTCATTTGTTAAAAAATCATTTTCTTACAATATTTATTGGAGTAAATTTATAATTTTTTCCCCAACATTTTTTAGGGTTACCTCGACGATACTCAGATTACCCAGATACATTTACCTCATGAAATATTATTTCATCCACAAGGGTTAAAAGATTTATTTGAGAAAATGGTACATAAAACAGTTGACAAAGAAAAACAATATAAAAGAATTACAATATTATTAATTATAAGGAATCAGGGAGGTGAAGAATAAGAGACGACTCGTATTACTCAAATTACTATTTTAATTATGATCTTTACAAAATACGGTACAAGTTTAATGTAGAATTCGTAGCCGAGGAAAAGAGGTCGCACCGTTTAATACAACGTCTTTTATAGACTTTTTAAACCCCACTACTCAATGTTCGCTGATTGGCCGGCTGTCAGCCAATCAGCGATGACACTAGGTAAAACATCGTTTGTATTTTCTTATTTTAGTGTTTGTTAAAAAATAACAATATTTAACAAGTAGTGGATATTACAAATTACTTATTTTAAAGTATCTGTCAATTTGTGGAATAATTGTTTAGCTAAATTACTCTTTAATGTTCTAAAATCTTAGAATCATACGCTTTGCTAACAACATCGTTACATTTAAATTTATTACTTCAAGCCGCATTCCAATGAATCTTATCAGATAAATATTCGCATTATTACTCGCTTTAGTACTTTTGATCACCATAAGTCTGTCTCTTTCTTGGACAGAATATTTATCTAACAAGATAACATTTCTTAAAATTTAGAACGCGATCTTAGTAACCTATAAATGGCAATAAAATATTCTATATAAATTTATAACATTTAACAAGCATGGTTACGAAAATAATACTTTCTTTCTACCTAACCTAACCTTTATTAATACATACATTAACTATCAAATTCTAACATAATTAACCTAGAAAAATAAACTAAATCTAAATAACAAATTAAATATAATATAAATTTAAGCATCCTAATGTCTCAAACCTTACAATATAAAAATTCCCTCCAGGCCATTGTCCAGTGGCATGGTGCCCAAAACGCTGGCAGCATTTCCTCGTTGAATTTCGATACTAATGTTTTCAGCGAGGAAGCTGCCAGCCCGTGGGTCACCAAAGACGTCGACTAGTTTTTTTGAAATTTCTTTAAATAAAGTTTTTGCCTCGAGGCCCCACGGTCCCATGGTTTCAACGGGAAAGGCCACAAATATATAATCATTGCAAATGTTTATATATTTGCGGCGCTTGACGTTTTAAGCTTGTTCTGCCGCCGCACCAGCTCTGACAGTAGTTCCTTGAAGATGGGTTAAAATGTTTTGTCCTTTGCCTCTGAGTTCGGAAGTGTACTCTTTTGCGAATGTAACTGTCACATTAATTTAAATCAAAGAATTATTAATTATAAATCCATGTTTAATTATCGTGTAATGAGAGAGTACAAGGGACCAAAGGAGCCATTTTACAACAAGGTATATTTCGAGGGAATATTTTGAAACCCCGACTCAAAATTTATAAGTAAATGCGAATATATATGGCTTTACTTTATATAAATTGTACATATTGGTACCTATTTATTAAGAATAAAAAACAGTACAATGATTTAAATAAAAATTAAGCTAATAAAAATATATATTTATTTATTTTATATTTATTTATTTAAAAACTTTATTGCACTATGTACAAATGCGGACTTAATGCCGCTAGGCATTCTCTGACAGCCAAACCTTTTGGACATTTAGACAGTATAGATGGTAGGTGCAATCATTAATTAAGTTATTCTTAACAGTATTAATACATACATAACAATATTACATACTAATACATATACAAATACATAAATACGCAATATATAAATATATATAAACATAAATTACATCATAAATAAACAATAATATAAAAATAAAACTATTTACATGAATATAAACTAAATTAAAAATTAAACTTAAATCTAAACTATATAAAAAAATATTTACCAATGACTTGATCATGTGGCAGTGTGCCAAGAAAGAACACTTGCAGCATTCCCCCGCTGCACAGCGATGCCGATTTGCTGCACCAGTCCTTTAAATAAGTTCCTTAGCGTTTGGCCCCCACGGTCCCATTGTCTCAAGACTAAAAGACACATGCGACATTTGGCCTTTTCAGCCGAGTCCGCAGCCGCCCCAGCCCTGACAGATGTGTCCTGGAGATGAGACCAAGTAAGGGTGTCGACACAAGTAGCGTCTCACACCAATGCTTGACCCATGGACCACGACGATGTACTTGACTTAAAATCTCAATTCATGTTTTAACATATAATTTAAATAACTACATTTTTTTAAAATATTTAATATGATTATTATTTTGTGTCCATAAGTTGACACGGCCTTTTTACAGACACGAATATATATTTAATTAACATATTATTATTATTTACATTGTAAGGTGACATGGCCCTTTTACAGCCAGAAACTAGTATTAAGATTTGATATTTATTATTATTGTTAGATTGTAAGCTGACTCGGCCCTTTCACAGCCACGAATTGATATATAGTTAACACGGCCTTTTTACAACCACGAATATAAATTATTGTTGATGTTATTTAGGATATAGGATAACACGGCCCTTTTACAGCCACGAAATCATATTTAGTTGACGGCCTATTAACAGCCACGATCTTATATTAAGTAGTTATTAAGTTATAATTATCTTGCTTAAGTCAATAATGCTTTTATAACACACATAAATCTGGATTATTACCTGTTACCATGATTACCTAACTTGTGTTATATAAAATATAAACATATTTTTTATTTATTATTTATATTTTACATTATTCTAGTGCTGACAATATCCAAGTTGTTACAAGACAACCAAAGAAAATAAATGATTTGATTTGTTATGTTAGTCTACCTGTTACAATGAGTTAGTTAAAACTGACTCGAATAACCGCATTTTAAAAAGTAAAAAAAAAATCGTCCTATTTTCCATTCAGTTATCAGTCTCGGGGGAAATCTCCCAAAATGTAAAATCTCAAATTTTACCGACCACAAGCTCGGCAGTATATTTTAAAAACCTAGTAACTGTAAAGTTTGATGATGAAACTCTAAAACAAGTAAATGAAATTATATATCTGGGCAGTGTTTTCAATGCGGATGGGAAGTATGATAGGGATGTTGAAAGAACAGTTTTCTTTCAATATCCCAATCATACTTCCGCGGGAAATCCTCGTTCCTGTCGCCGATTCAGCCACCGCTGTCATCGTCCCCCATATCCCCCTCGATAGCTCCACCGCAGACTCCTACACCTCAGGTTGGGTCTGCTGCCGTCAAGTAGACTTTTGCTTCGCATGCTTGCATGAACGCGGCGAACGAGTACCTTCACTCCGTAGCCACGACTCAGACTTAGCTGTTAAGGCACTCAGGGCGAACAGTTTAAGAGAGACGGTTTATAGGGTTTTAGTCCGTAGGCCCCTTGGGGACTCCTTAGGAGGCCTCACGGTGATTCGCGCATGCGATGTCCCCGCGGTGGCTCTTCAGGCTGGGGACCACAACATGAAGTCGACTAAATATTATTGGTCTATCAGAAGAAATGATCAGGAACGGGTTCAAGACTCAGCTTTACGCAGTGGAAGTTGGTGCGAGAGAAGGAGTTGGTGATTGACCCTCCGTGGTCTAGTGGTAACAAACGTTGCTGTGAACTCGGGAGGTCGTGGGTTCGATTCCCACCGGAGGCAAGTTGTACATTGTATATTTTGTCTCGGTCTGGGTGTTTATAAGTATAATATGTATACATTTACAAAAAAAAAAGTATAATATGTAGTTTATCAACCATCTAGTTTCCGTAACACAAGCCTCGTAGCTTACCACGGAAATTAGATGGCGCTGTGTGACCTGTCTAGAAATATTTATTTAAATATTTATTTTATTTAAATATGTCTAAAATTCAAAATTGAATAATGTTTATAAATGCTGTATTATATATTATATAAAATTAAAGTAGTTTCCCTTTCGGGGTGGTCAGAAACCACGCTTATAAATAAACGGATTTACATTTAGCCAACTTTACTATATGCCAATAATGACAAGTGGCATTATCGTCGATGTCTCCAGCGTACCAAACTCGAGAAATATCACAAATAAAATAAATATTAACTAAATGTATTTTTATTTACATTAATATATATTTTTGTGTTACGACCAGGAATCAAACCCGGTACCTCCGATTATATTATAGTTTTGAACTATTGATACAATGGGGTGTAACTTTTTATCACGATAGATGGCGCATGATAGATGGTACCTAATATAACTGTCAGTTGCACAGAAAACTTGTATTTTTATTACGAAAATTATTTTAATTTATTTTCTGGATATTATGCCGAAGTGAGCAGCTTTTAAGTGTACAAATCGAAATTTCCAAGCGAAATCAAAGATATGGTGATCTCAAAATTGCCGATCTATTATTAATAGATCGGCAATTTTGAGATCACCATATCTTTGATTTCGCTTGGAAATTTCGATTTTTACTTTTTACTTTTTAAAAACGGTGTGGAATTTCTTAATTCGTCTTTAAAGGTATGTAACGTAAAGTAAAAATACATATTTCTGTTATAAAAATAAAAAAAACAACAAAAACATTAATTAAATGCAACATAGGTGTAAACAAGGTACCATTGCCGCTAGCGACATCTACAAAAAGCTTTGCCTGATACAGCCCATTCACGCTGTCCAAAGAAAATCCTATCTTTTTAAAGCCTCAACAAAAAAGGTGTTACAATTTACCAGTCAATTTATCAGTTATTTTCTCCACGAGCTCCACGGTGCCCCATTCGAACTTTGTTTATTAAAAAAACAAACTTTTTATCACAAAGACATACATATAAAATTTATGTCCGATTCGCACAGTCATCTACTTCGCTCTTATTTATTTATTCAATTAAGCAAGTCAACAACATGTTTACAAAATCTTATACAATATACAATCTAGAAGGTATCTTATTAGTTAAGTAAACATGTTACTTACAGACCAGCATTGCATTCAAAAGGTAGGTAACATCGTTTACTAAAACACAAAAACTAACAATTTAATAAAATATATAGGCCTGACAAAAACAGAAAACAACAAAAATGAATATCGCAAGTACTTACAATATAATCTAAACAAAAATAATTGAATTAAATCTCATCTCAAAACAATCAACTATCTATCCCTCTACACACTTCCAGCAGATATTCAGATGCTCTCACTTTCTTAAAAAGCAAAATGTTTCAATCACGCTCTGACATAGTAATTATTTTATATATGTTTATATATTATAAATCAGTAATATATATTATATGTAATATATATGAATTATAACTGCCTCCGTGGTCTAGCGGTTAAGTACGTGGATTTAGACATGGAGGTACCGGATTCGATTCCTGGTCGGGACACAATATTATATATTAATTTTAACAAATATTTAAATAAAATTAATATTTAATTTATTTGTCATATATCCCGAGTTAGGTACGCTGGAGACATCGACGAGCTTGCCACTTGTCATGATTGGCCTATAGTAAAGTTGGCTAAATAGTAGAAGAGTCTTCTCACACCCCCCGCAGGGGGGAGTGGGGAATCTGTGTCAAGGTATTTGCCTTCTAACAGAGGTTGCGTTCGCTTTCCGTAACTACGGACAGGGCATGGGGTAACTATTAAAGGTTGAAGTATACGAGCCAGGCAGGATTACGACTCCGTGATTGGTAGCAGGTGACGAGCGTAGCATTGTCTGGCGTCCGGCGGACGGGCGTGCAGAGGGGCCAGGTTTCTCACAAGTGGGAAATCTGTCGCCTCTGCGCGCGCGAACATGCCAGCCGCCAGACGAGACGCACGAATTCGTCCAGTGTTTCCATCCGCATATCCCTATGGATTACATCGTTCCTCACGTACCGCGAGGCGCCGACAATGGTACGAAGCGTAAACGTGCTCTCAGCGCAGCTGAGGTGAGAGCGTACCAGGCCGGCGCGGCGTACGTGAGTCGGCTGCGGATATAGGCTTTAAATATTAATAGCTTTGTGTGAAGCGGCAAACTGGATGCACTGTTGGCTAAATGTGAATCCGCTTCTTTATAAACGTGATTTCCCCACCCCGAAAGGGAAACGGTCGTGATGATACCTCCGAGTCTAAATCCACGGACTTAACCGCTAGACCACGGAGGTAGTCAATTTGACTACCTCCGTGGTAAAAATAGTAAATTAATAAATAAACAGTAAATATTTCCAGACAGGTCACACAGCGCCATCTAGTTTCCGTGGTAAGCTACAAGGCTTGTGTTACGGAAACTAGATGGTTGATAAACTACATATTATACTTATTTTTTGTAAATATATACATATAAACACCCAGACCGAGACAAATTATACAAAAAAAATGTACAACTTGCCCCCGGTGGGAATCGAACCCACGACCTCCCGAGTTCACGGCAACGTTTGTTACCACTAGACCACGGAGGCGGTCAAAATGTCTAAAGTGGGCCCTTACTTTGAATTTGTAAAACAATGACGGCAGATTTGCTTAGACCCAATTCTTTTAGTAAGTGGTGCAAAGATTTTGCTGGAATTCATCTCGCATCAACTTCCACTGCGTAAAGTTGAAATCCGAATAATATAAAATTAGAGCGATTTGCTAGTTTTGTTTAATCGTTTTGTTAGCCTGAATGTTATGCCTGTCTATGGTTCTACCACATGGAGAGATTACCCAACAAGTCCTGACTAATTCCATTTAAGAAATGCCTCGTAAAGTCAAAACAAAAAGCGTACAAAAACCATGAAAGCAATAAAGAAAACGAGGACTTGTATTCTCTACATTGATAACGAATAATATATAATGCTAATAATAATTTTATTTAGTTTACAAGATATGAAAAATAGCAACATATATCATCATGCATTATAGTACAGATTAACAAGGATTTGTAGCCGAACTAAGCCTCTATACTCAAAATATACATATGTGAGTAGGTCTGTCTGTCGTTTCCAACGCCAAGAAACCCTTTAAAATTATGGTATATATATTATTACTTTACATTCCAAAAACAAAGAAACAAATTGGTTACGAAAAGAAAAATAAATATACATACATACATATCTTCACGCCAAATCCCTTGCGGGGTAGGCAGAGACAATTGAGCGCCACTTGTCTCGTGACAACGACATACCTTATTCGCTTCTTCGACATTCATTAACCTCTTCATACATGGCCTTTTGTTTCGATGACTTTGTAATGCACCTTCAGCTATTGTATTATTTATTTGATCGTGATAGGTAAGTCTTGGTCTGCTAAGGCCTTTTTTACTCACAACTTTCGCAGTGAGTGAGATCTGGTTCGTCAACCTCTCTTCGCTCATTCTTTCAACATGCCCAACCCATCGGAGCATACCTTTCCTTATTTTTGTCCCTATGCTTTCTTTTACACCTACCCTTTTTTGCGTATTTCGTCATTACGTATGCGGTCCGTCAAAGTTACGCCGCATATCCGACGCAAAGACCTCATTTCTACTGCATTAACTTTACTCTCATGCGTATTCTGACATATCCACGGCTTGCTTCCATACATAAGTGGCAAGTCGAGCTTTGTCACTGACAAAAATAAATATACTAATCTACTTTTAACGATATTGAAAATAAAAAAAATAAAAATTACACAATTTGAAAACTTTTTCGCCTTAACATGCTTTTTATATAGTAAAGCAAAAAAGTGTGGTTAAAATATATTGAGGTCTTTAATGAATATAATAAGGCAGCCGCAGATAGGGCAAGAATTGATGAGTTTGAGATGTGGTGCTGGCGTAGTTTGATCAGAATCCATGGACCGCACGATGCACTAACGTTTCGGTGCTCTAAGAGCTCAAACTTGCCAAGGGACAGAGACTTTCTGCCGTCTGCTTTACCCGAATTCTGCAATATTATGGCTACATTGCTAGAAGAGGTGCCGACAATCTGGAAAAAGTCTTAGTAACGGAAAAGGTAGACGGTAAATGAACAAGAAGAAGACGCCCCAAACGATGGTCTAGTCAAGTGACTGACCATCTAAACATCCCAGTACACCGAGCCATCTACTGCGCCGAGGACCACAGCCACTGTAAACGGCTAGTGGATGGACTGCGACTGAGTCACGATCCCCAACAGTGAGGTACCTACTAAGGAGGCGGAGGAAAGAATCTAATTTGACAATGCTATAAAATGTGAATGCTTGGACGCATGGATGAATACAATTTGTATTATTAACTTACGAAATGTTCGTGTGGCATGCGGCCTCCCCCAGCAAGCCGCCTTAGATATCGCGTTGGTACGGTTTGCAGTATGGACGCATTTATGTTACTCCTCGCCACAAAACAATTTGCTACATGTAAATTTTCATCGTACGACGTAATGTCAGAAATTTATCCAAAAAAAACTTTATTTACGTAAACCCATTACAGGCATATATTATTTTTAGGCGCGGTGGTGGCTCGGTTGTAAGAACGCGTTCCTTAAATCCTACAAAGGTCGGTTCAAATCCCACCGGCATGTACCAATAAGAAATACACTTTTCTTACGTACATTTGTCATAAATTTACAACACCATTGTTCCCGTGCCTCAGAGAGCACGTTAAGCCGTCGGTCCCGGTTCGGTGGTGGGAGTTAGATAAGGGTGGCAATAGATAGTCATACAGTCTGATTATGACGATGATGACCCAAGATATTGCGGGTGACGTCACATTTGCAGATGTCCAGTTTGCATGGTCGGGTGAATGTAAATTTTAATTTTTTTTTTTTTTTTTTTTTTTTTTTTTATTTTATTATGGTAACAAACAGTCATAATACAATTTATATAACAAACAATATACATATAATTAGACCTGGAGTACCAAAAATGTAAAATTTTGTGACGATAACAAAATAATTTTCTTTCTAAATAAATAATCTTTGAAGTTTAACTCATTTTAAACTTAACTTACCGACATCGTTAACATTCCGTCGAAACAGAATGCATTCCGGAATTTTATACACTCGTTCCGGGATGAAATTTATTTTAGAAAAAATTGAATTCCCCGCGCCATATTTCATACGAGGCGTGAGGGTTGTATGGAGGGTTGCGTGTCTTCTTCGTACTAGTGCTGTGGCAATACTTATAGGTACATAATTTATATTTACAGTAGCCCACGATCACACTACGTTATTTTTTAAAATATTTTTTTAATGAATTCTTACAGCTAATTTATATACATATATAGGAGAAAATAGTAATACGATAAAGTCAATAATAAGTTTCCTGACAGATACAATAGAAACTATATCTAGTAGTTGTGGGTTACATTTACTTCTTTTAACATTTGGATTACTGAAGTTGGTTGTGCAGATATTAATATATTTAATAATAATAAAAAAAATATTGCGTCTAACTTCTAAGGAGTTATAACGCAGCATACCTAATATAATTAATGTGGGGTACAAAAATATTAACCTGTGTTTAAACAAATAAGTGATTTGAATTAAATTAAATTGAATTTGTCAGAAACGCGGTAGGTACAGGGATGTAAATTATTATATGTAATTATATCATATGCTTCGCTATTTCTAGCATATAAATATTTATTTAGTCACATGACCTTGTCGAGCTCAGTGTCTATCCTTTTGTCGAATAGAAACATTTATTAACCAGCATTTGTTTGACTCCCCCGCGTTCGTTTTATAGCATTACCCACATCTCGTAGCAACTTCATAAACCAGCGCGAAATGTCATTTTTGTTAAGAAATACCACTTTTTTTAACAATGCTAAGATTTTGGGCGGTGGTGGCTCGGTTGTAAGAACGCGTTCCTTATATCCTACAAAGGTCGGTTCAAATCCACCCGGCATGTACCAATGAGAAATGCACTTTTCTTACGTACATTTGTTATAGATTTACAACACCACCGTTCCCGTGCCTCGGAGAGCACGTTAAGCCGTCGGTCCCGGTTCCACTAATACCAACTTGTGGAATCGTTAATAAATTGTCAATAAAAATTGACATCATATCCTCGCCAAGCCGTCTGGCCAGCGTGGCGAGTGTAGGCCAAATTCTCCAGATATATGTTCTGGAAGGCCCATCTCCAGCAGTGGAGGTCTAGGACGCTGTGTTCTAGGGGCTGTAATGATGATGATGAAATGAAGATTTATTAAATAAAACGAGCGGTGAGGCTACTTTTTGACAAGTATTTTCATTCATGTTTTATCATACCATGGCATCCAACACAAATTATATTATTATTATGGTCTTTGAATTTATTACATTCAATCGTTTAAAATACATTTTTAACAAATATAATAGAAAACTATAAAGTATATAAAAATGGTAAACAAACTATTTTATATGTTAATGACATCTGTCAAAAAGTAACATCAATAGCGCTCCTTTCAGCACGGTACTGACATACGAAATTAGCATCAAATGTTAGAATTTTCATTAAACGAACGACTTGTGCTAAAAAAAGTGGTATTTTCATGCTAACATTTCTTAAAACGAACGCGGCCTTAATTTGAACATTTTTAGTGGCAGCTCCCTTATAGTAACTGGAAGCTTATTAAATATATTTGTTGCCATTGCATAACCATTACGGTTGTTAGGTTAATTTTGACGCGAAAGAACATCTCCTTTGTTCGTCTTCCCTTGGCAAAATGGGGTTGGCAATGTTAGCTCATTTAATCCCTATAAATATAAAGGTAAATGACAAATGTATAAAATTGAAGCGATACCTCTTCTAGGAAATAGTGGTTTTCGTTCTTTAAGTGAGAAGTATTCTATCAATGTCCTTTGGTACCAATGTGCCAATTGTATTGCATAAGATCAACGATAGGCGGAGCGATTTGTATTATTATTAATAATATATACATATATATCCTGCTAAACTGCCTCCGTGGTCTAGCGGATAAGTCCGTGGATTTAGACTCGGAAGTACCGGATTCGATTCCTGGTCGGGACACAAAAATGATAATAAATATATTTAATTTATTCCTGATATTTCTCGAGTTTGGTACGCTGGAGATATCGACGAGCTTGCCACTTGTCATGATTGGCCTATAGTAAAGTTGGCTAAATGTGAACTCTTCACCTCTTATTTATGGTTTCTGATCACACCGAAAGGGAAACGGTCGTGATGATACTTTACTTTATAAGCTCGATCTCTCTCTTTTAGTCTTGTATAGCTGTAAAGGCACACAGGGCCAACAGTGAAAGAGAGACGGTTTATAGGGTTTTAGTCCGTAGGCTCCTTGAGGTCTCCTTATACCCACGGTGAGTCGGGCATGGGAACTACAACCCGGGTAGGGCCCTTCAGATCGTGGTTTGTATCATTGATGATTTTGCAAAAATTTGCCTAAAAAAACACCAATGTTGCTTTCATTCTGGTATAAAATAACTATGTTTTTTATTTAATGGCTGTGCTAACTGCAGACTTCGTTAGTCTGGAAAAATAAAACGCGTTTGGTTTTATTTTATTAGTGAGAACTTTTTAGTTGTGTTTTAACTATAATTAATATAGCACAGTCAAATATATCTAAAACTTTTAAAACATTAAATGCTAACAAATCGCTGCAGCTCATTGCTCCTCTAATGTGATATGGTATTATCCTTATCGCTGGGTGACGGCTCCGCAATTGTTCACCGCTCGGTCGCTCGCTCGGTGTGTGGCAGACACTTTATCACTACTGTCTCGGGCAAAGAACAGAAAAATAAATGTAGAAAAAGCACATCACTTGATTTGTATAGCACAACCCTAGCCGAAACACAAATAACATATTGGAGATGGGGGCTTCTCAACATCAAAATAACTTGTTAAAATGTAAATAAAATTATATTAAAATAAAAATACATCTTTTGATATTGACTTTTGGAAATCAAAAAAATCCGATTGTCAGAATGACACTTATTTCAACATAACAAGAGATTCGTTTTTTTTTTAACAAATACTGTCAAAATCATGTCAATATAATTCTAGCTATTTTAAACTTCCTTATACACCATAAAAACTTCCTTATATTTGGGGGCGATATAGCCGCGAATCACTCCAAGAAAAGCATAAAATGAAAAATAATATTTTTTTATATACTAGCACGACATGTGACCTAGCGCCCACGAGGTCCATGAATGTTAGCAACTGGAATCAGACAATTATGACTAACATTAGTCGCTAACACTGCCGGCTTGACGCATGACGGCTATTCGAGCCTGATATTTTTAACTGTTATTCTTACAATTACAAACTCATCGTTTACGTACAACTTAGCCTTAATCATAGCTGCTAGACTACGCTACGCTGGCTGTTACGTCATTGTAGGTAAAAACCGCTAATTATCGTGTGCACACTAGGTACATGTCTTTTTCTGTTCTGTGGTCTCTTCTACGCGACGGTTCCTTCTATCTTAAACCTCAAACGAGACTCTGATACCTTTTTTTTTAACTTTAAAAATATTTTTCTGATGTTATAATATTGATATTAGTTAAAGCAATGCGGTGAAGTCTGACTTTCTTAAGCACGTCCTTAAAGCAGTGCTAGGCCATGGCTATTAATCCCAATAATCCGAACCGACAGGTCGTTACGGTCATCGCATAACTGTGTTCTTTCTATTCCTTCCCATCATTCTAGCTTTATGTCCAACTCTTTTGCAGTTGTTGCCGCAAACTTGTGGAACAACCTGCCTGTAGATGACCGACAAGCGCCAAATAGATCATTATTTAAAAGAATGGTCTTTACACATTTCCTAAATAGCTCCCAGTAACTGTAAACATTATATAAATATGTATGTATTATTATTTATATATAATGATAGAATGTAGTCTATTTAATGTATCCATTACAGCCCCTAGAAGACAGCGTCCTAGACCTCCACTGCTGGAGATGGGCCTTCCAGAACATATATCTGGAGAATTTGGCCTGCACTCGCCACGCTGGCCAGACGGCTTGGCGAGAAATTTAATATTTAATGTATACCTAATGATTACTATATTCAAATTCAAATTAATTTATTCATCAAAAGGGTTAGTAAGTAAAAAGTAAAAAAAAAATACATAATTAAGGTAAGTAAAAGATGTTAGTAACAACAATAAATCTCTGGTCTGCACTCTAGGACATCCTGTCATGTGAGGACTAGCTTTAGTAGGGGTGATTTTTAGTAATAATTATTAAACAACAAAAACATGGAAGTATATACAAACCAGTTATTCAATAAATAATAATAAAAAAAAAAAAACAACATAAAAAAAGGGTTGATTTGCTTGTATTTTTATGCGTATGGGTGTGTGATGTAAGTATGTCTATGTCGTAAATATATAGGAATTAAATAAATAAATGAAAGTGTAATGTGTGCTTGTGATGTAGGGTTTGTGTAGAATATAACCCTATTTTTTTTTTATTTTTTTTTATCTTTTAATATTATTTATTGAATAACCGGTTTGTATTCTTATTTCCATGTTTTTGTTGTTTATTAATTATTACTAAAAATCACCACTACTAAAGCTAGTCCTCATATATATATATATATATATATAAAAGAAATAAGATAATTACAATAATAAAAGTAAAGTAGGTATATGTATAGGATAAGTATAAGATAAGTAAGTACATATTGGAACATTAATAAGAAGGGTTGGGGTTTCATTTCACAATTTAAGATAAAAAAGATAATTACAATAATAAAAATAAAGTAGGTATATGTATAGGAAAAGTATAAGATAAGATAAGTAAGTACATATTGGAACATTAATAAGAAGGGTTGGGGTTTCATTTCACAATTTAAGATAAAAAAGATAATTACAATAATAAAAGTAAAGTAGGTATATGTATAGGATAAGTATAAGATAAGTAAGTACATATTGGAACATTAATAAGAAGGGTTGGGGTTTCATTTCACAATTTAAGATAAAAAAGATAATTACAATAATAAAAGTAAAGTAGGTATATGTATAGGATAAGTATAAGATAAGTAAGTACATATTGGAACATTAATAAGAAGGGTTGGGGTTTCATTTCACAATTTAAGATAAAAAAGATAATTACAATAATAAAAATAAAGTAGGTATATGGATAGGAAAAGTACAAGATAAGATAAGTAAGTACATATTGGAACATTAATAAGAAGGGTTGGGGTTTCATCAAATTAGAATACAATATTAACTAACATGCAATAAAAAAGGGCACTATAGTATTTTTATATAATGAATTGAAGTAGTTGTTCTGTTTTTAAATAGTCCAGGTTAAATAGTATATAGTTTTGTATGTAGTATATTAGATTTAGTATTTCAGTTTTATTTATTTTGTTTGTTTTTACAGACTTAAATGTTCCTATTATATTTAGCACCTGCCTCACATAACAAATGCTCTAAATAGTCCCTAAGGTACTAGTAAGAATGCCTGGCGGCATTAAGTCCGCCTGTGTACCTAGTGCATAAAGTTTTTAAATAAATAAATGTGCTTTTCGTTCCGTCATTTTCCTAACAATTACCTAAGGAGGTTTTTTAAGATTCCCTTTTTATGGCAAAAAGAAAGAGCCTTAAATTTATGGAATACTAATGACATTTTACACAAAGACGTCCCTACTTTTAACGGACCCTAAAATAAAATTTTATTGGACCACAGCGGAGTAATAGGTCATAATTTTGGTTATGACGCTCTTGTCTTGGGCTGAGATGAAATCGATAAAGCGTTCTTCATACAAAAAAAGTATGTTTGTCTCTATGTGTGCATTGGTGTCGCCAAATCTTACCCTAGTCTTGGTATTGCCGTGGTCTAGCGGTTAAGTAAGTTTTAGTAAGTCTTGTTTGAAGCAGTTTTATTTTTATATAAATATCACCATGGCAAGCTTACAATATTAGTTCTCCTTGAAAATCTAAATTGGCATTTGTTTGAGGTGGTAGGCGGACTGATGGTGGTAATTTGCCCAGTCTGCTGGGGCGGGGAAGTATCCACCGTTCGTTCTGATAAACCTAGTAAAATGTATCCACGCTTTTGGGGATCAGGCTCGAATTGCCGTCATACCCAGTCAAGCCGATATAGTGTTAGGAACTGATGTCAGTCATGAGTGTCTGATTTCACTTTCTAACATTCATGAACCTGGCGCACCACTGATCAGGTGGGCGCAAGGTCACATGGCGTGCTAGTATTAAAAAAAGAGTCCGTGGATTTAGACTCGGAGGTACCGGGTTCGATTCCTAGTCCTTTATTTATTATTTAATTTATTTGTAATATTTCTCGAGTTTGGTACGCTAGAGACATCGACGAGATTGTCACGTTGGCGGCTAAGTTACAGAATAGGACTGCTGAAAGGGTTATTGTATCTGCTTTGGAAACATTTGCCCTTACCTAAATAAACAGTATTCTTTGATAAACTATTAGTGCGACAAATTGGGACAAATTTGCGAAGACCCGCGATAATTTGGGACATTTGGGGGAAAGATAACGATCCAACTTTAAGGGTTCACACTGTTTACTGACACACTAAAATACTGGTAATTTACCATTGAATAATATCTAAGGCAGTGGTAGCTTGGTTGTAAGAATGCTTCCCTTAACATACTAAAAAGGTGGGTTTGAATACTTGTGTTCAATTTCGCTTTCAGTTAAAATGGCTCAATATCCTGTCCATCTTCTCTCTTTACTTTATAACGTTCTCAATCACCCTAAAACACCTTCGTACCTAAGTCCCGCTAAGAATGTCTCTCTAATACGCACAACTGTGCTCTTCGCTCCTCTCACAACAATCAGCTAAAGATTCCTTCGCATTCCTCTAGCAGATATTCAGATTCCTTCACTGTTGCTTCCGCTCGTTAGTGGAACAAGCTACCCCTGGCCATAAGGCGTGCACCGTCCGTCAACGTATTTAAAAACCTTCTAACCACATTATTTCTTAAGAAACAGAATGGATGTACGTTAATTCGAGAGACATACATACTGTTTCTTAAGAAATAATGTGGTTAGAAGGTTTTTAAATACTTAAACATACACTATAAATAAATATATATATATTTATTTTATTTTATTTATAATGTATGTTTAAGTATGTATGTATTACATAGTATGTATGTGTAATTTTTTTTCATATTGTATGTATATTTAGGTGCCTTAGTGACAAGTGGCGCTCAATTGTCTCTGCCTACCCCGCAGGAGATTTGGCGTGAAGAGATGTACCTATGTATCTTCCTGTAAACATAAGACAAGCACCAACCAGAACTTTGTTCAAAAAACTCGTGTATCTACACTACCTGAAAAGCTCCTCACAATGTTAGTAAGTGTATATATGTGTATGTTTATGTATAGTATTATGTATGTGTTAGTATTTAGTATATTGATATTATAGTATATAAGTAAATAAGTAAATATTTCCAGGCAGGTCACACAGCGCCATCTAGTTTCCGTGGTAAGACGTACGAGGCTTGTGTTACGGAAACTAGATGGTTGATAAACTACATAATATACTTTTTTTTTTATTGTAAATATATACATATTATACATATAAACACCCAGACCGAGACAAATTATACAATGTACAACTTGCCCCCGGTGGGAATCGAACCCACGACCTCCCGAGTTTACGGCAACGTTTGTTACCACTAGACCACGGAAGTCATCAAAATATAAATATATTATTTAACAAAACTAGTTTCCGTAACACAAGCCTCGTAGCTTACCACGGAAACTAGATGGCGCTGTGTGACCTGTCTGGAAATATTTATTTATTCTAAATAACGTTGGAAACAGAATTAAGCTGCTTATAAAAAGCGTGATTTTCGGCCTATGTTAGTGTAATTGTGTTAGTTTTCCAGTGTTACAGTAAACTGACAAGACGTGGGTATCGGCCCACGAGAGCACTTATTGGGTTTCGACGGAGGTCCGACATTTTGGCCGTTAGTTCGGCGATTAACTAGCAAATTCCTTAAGCGGGCCCACATGTCTTATTCTATCCCAGTGGCTCTTATAGCATTCTTGTATTTTACTTTTGACAGCTCGTGTACTTATCAATTACTGATGTCCTAATACGTTTCTTATAGAAATCGACTTTGTTAAAGAAAAAAAAATCGAACGATAAAGCATTTGTTGTGGCGCAATGCAGTGGAAATAAATAGAATCTTTATTGGACAAAAACAATGCATTAGTGCTATTTGTAACACACCTCCTATGACTTCCTGTCGTCCTTTATTTATAAAACTAAAATTACTGACTGTTCCTTCTATCTATATACTTGAATGCTGTTTATTTTTAAAAAGCCACCCGGAACTTTTTAAAGCTCTTGGGGATAATTGCAATTTTAAAACGCGTTATCCTAGTAGAATAATTATTCCAGCTCATAAAAGTACTCAATATAGCCGAAATTGTTATGCAATGGCAACAAAGATATTTAATAAGCTTCCAGTTACTATAAGGGAGCTGCCACTAAAACTGTTCAAATTAAGAGTCTAACAAATGCTGGTTAATAAATGTTTTTATTTGACAAAAGAATACCTAGACACTAAGCTCGACAAAGTCATGTGACTAAATAAATATTTGTATGCTAGAAATAGCGAAGCAAGTGATATAATTAGTGCAGAGGAGGTGTTTAAGAGTTCTGTGTTACAGGAGCAATCTCCACCGAAAATAAAAAAAACTACAAACAAAGATTGGCCAAATTTGGTTTTTTATCTTTGGAATCTCGTCGTAAACGGTATCACATCACATGTCTGCACAGAATTCTTCATTCGTCCTTGAACTCTCCGTCCTTACTGTCCTCGATAAATATAAATACTGCTCATAGATCCCGCAAACCAGTAACGTTTATTCTCGGCATGTATGCAAATAACACGTCCCACTTTAACCCTATTGTGAGGATGTGTAGATATTACAATGAACTGACAAGCAAACACAACATCGACATTTTTGACAGAAGACTTTCGACACTGAAGTCGAGTTTGAAGGATATAATCTAACACCTGCTTTATTTTTTATTTTTATTTTTTTGAACTGATCTTCATTGATTTTACTTTTGGTCTCTTTTCTTTGTTATTTTTTGAAATAGTTTAATTATCTTTCTTTTATTTGTAACACCTATTTACTTGTAACTAAAAAAAAAAAAAAAACACGTTATACGTGATTGTTTATAATACATGGCTGATATTGTGTACACATGCTTTGAGTTTTAGCAATGTCTATACACTATATCCATTATTTTTAGAAACTGTAATGCTAAAATTTGTTTTGTGTGCCTCCTTAATAAATAAATAAATAAAATATAATAATTTACATCCCTGTACCTACCATATTTCTGACAAATAAATTATTTAATTTCATTTCATTGTGTTAGAGTTTGTTACTTTGTATAGATAATTATGTATGTAATAATTCTAAGGATTAGTATGTTAAAGGAAGTTAAATTAATTGCTATTTATAGGTTGATAAGATCGCGTTACAAAATTAAAAACTGTTTGCCTGTCAGATAAATTTTCACTCTAAGAAAGAGACAGTTTCATTGTTATCAAGAGTGCTAGAGCAAGTAGCAATGCGAATATTTATCTGATAAGACTCATTGGAATGCGGCATTTAGTAAGTAATTTAAATGTAACGGTGTAGTTAGCCATCGTATGATTTTAAGGTTTTAGAACATTATAGTGGAATTTAAACAATAATTTGTAGATATTTATTATATCTATATTTAGTATCTTCACGCCAGATCCCTTGCTGGGTAGGCAGAGACAATTGAGCGCCACTTGACACGATCACGACATACCTCTTTCGCTTCGTCGACATTCATCAACCTCTTCATACATGCCCTATTGTTGCGAAGGTTTTTTAATGCTCCTTCAGCTAGAGTTTTATTTATTTGATCGTGATATGTAAGTCTTGGTCTGCCAGGGCACCTTTTAATCTACAGTACTTGCGAAATAAAATACTGTTCTCACCTTTGGGATGGTTCCGCTAAGTACCTCACAGATGCTCATGTCCTACAGAGGCGAGCTGTTCGAATTGTGGACGATGCCACTATATCTGGAACTCTCGAATCCCTGCAGCTTCGCCGAGATGTGGCTTCTCTGAGCGTGTTCTACCGGCTATACTATGGTGAGTGCTCCGAAGAACTCTATAACCTAATCCCTCCCTCTCCATTCCGCAACCGAACCACACGCACAGGTCAGAATATGCACCCACATACCATAGTCACCATCCCTTCACGTACGTATAAGTTTGGGGACTCATACATCTGTCGTACGATAAAGATGTGGAATGCTTTTCCAGCCTCTGTGTTTCTACTTTCCTATAACAGTGAAAAAGCATCTAGTCAAGCCGGCATAGCGTTAGGGACTGATGGCGGTTATGAGTGTCTGACTTCAGTTGCTAACATTCATGGACTTTGCGCGCCACTTACCATCAGGTGGGCTTAAGTTCACATGTCGTGCTAGTATAAAAAATATAAAAAAAAAAACAAAAAAGAAACGATGATTTAGATTTTAACCAATGATTTGGGTATGAATCGGGTCGCCGCGAAGTTTGTGCCAAAATTGCTCAATTTCGACAAAAACGGCGCGCGTAAAGTTGCTTGTGCGCGAATATTTGGCTAAAAACGACATATTAATGGTGCCGCAGTCATCGTATTCCCCAGACCTGGCCCCCTGTGACTTTTTTGGTGTTAAAAAAACTAAAGATGCCTATGAAATGACAACGATACGATTAAAGAGATTAAGGCATCGAAGGAAGAACTGAACCAGATCACAAAAAATGTTTTTTTTAAATACTTTGAGGATTGGAATAAACGCTGGCATTATATCTAAGGCGCGGTGGTGGCTCGTTTGTAAGAACGCGTTCCTTAAATCCTACAAAGGTCGGTTCAAATCCATCCGGTATGTACCAATGAGAAATACACTTTTCTTACGTACATTTGTCATAGATTTACAACACCACCGTTCCCGTGCCTCGGAGGGCACGTTAAGCCGTCGGTCCCGGTTTCACTAATACCAACTTGTGGAATCGTTAATAAATTGTCATAATAAATTGACATCATATCCTCGCCAAGCCGTTTGGCCAGCGTGGCGAGTTTAGGCCAAATTCTCCAGATATATGTTCTGGAAGGCCCGTCTCCAGCAGTGGAGGTCTAGGACGCTGTGTTCTAGGGGCTGTAATGAATGAAAATAAAATTATATCTAAGGGTTATTACTTTTATTGTTTTGTTTTTATTGTTTATCGATCACCCAATTCATTAGTGGAACATTTAGAAATAAATTAAATTTTGTATTTTTGTCCAAAATTTATAGTTTGGACAAGTTTAAACGCTAAGCATAGAAAAAAAACTTAATTTTACTTTATTTTTAAAATGTACCACTAATGATTTGGATGATCTATTTCATAGACAATATATTAAATTCAAGGCTTATAATTGCTTACAAGCAGTCATATCTAGTTTATAATTTTCAAAGAAATTTGAACCAAAGAGTATTTAGCAATATTGCAGTAATAAAGCTCCAGCTGTCCCTAGATATTTGTTCTCATAGAACATGACAGACGGGACTACGTGATTATAATAATTATCTACTGCCAGTGGACCATAAGCATGCGACCCATAGACATAATGATAATTCTATTTAAACATGGCTCTGGTTGTAAGAAAACACTAATAGGGTGTATCACTAACTTTTTATCACGATAGACGGCGCATGATAGATGGTACCTAATATAACAGTCAGTTGCATAGTAAACTTGTATTTTTACTACGAAATTTATTATTTTCTGGATATCATGCCTAAGTGTGCAGCTTTTAAGTGTACAAATCCAGATTTCTAAGCGAAATCAAAGATATGGTGATCTCAAAATTGTCGTTCTATTAATAAAACCTTTTTTCTTTTTAAATACGGTGTGCACTTTCTTAATTCGTCTTTTAAGGTTGGTAACGTTAATTTTAATTATTTTTTCTGTTATAAATATGAAAAACTACAAAAACATTTCGAAATGATGCCAATGGTACCATTGCCGCTGGCGACATCTACAAAAAGCTTTGCCTGATACACCCTGGTATGTTAATTCTTATTTTTATGAAATTTTAGATTCTGAGATGACACAGCCTCTTTAGAGCCCCGAATTAATTATTAAATTGGCATGGGTAATTTATTTTAGTCTATAAGCTGACACGGCCTCTTAACAGCCACGAATTAATTTTAAGTACTACGTCTAAGTGCTTTAGTTGAAAATTATGATATAGCTAATGTAATGGGTCCACCCATAGTAGCTGCTGGTTATATTATAGTTATCTAAATAGTTGTAAACTGTGAAACAAAAATGTATTGACAATATCCAAGTGTACACAAACCAAAGGAAATAAATGATTTGATTTTAATTTGTATATGTCTAACCGACAATTATAATTATTAAAGGTTAAGAAAAAAATAAAGGGAAGCGGAATTATTCATAATCCGAGGAAGCTCAACAAAAGAAAAAAAAGAAAACTCTGGTCTAAGAAAAATAAATGTATAAACAAAATAAAAACGAAGCCTAAATGTGAAAAACCGCCTAACTACACCATTGCTTTTTTTTTTATTACATAGCGACTTTAACAGTTAGGACCCATTGTTAGGAAGATTTGAGCCTGTCTCGGTTTTTAATGAATCCCGTTATGCGTACGTTATACGTTATATTAATGAATCTGTTAAAGCCACTCCTCCTCCTCCTCCTCGTCATACGTTATATTAATGAATCTGTTAAAGCCACTCCTGCTCCTCCTCCTCGTCATACGTTATATTAATGAATCTGTTAAAGCCACTCCTCCTCCTCCTCCTCGTCATACGTTATATTAATGAATCTGTTAAAGCCACTCCTCCTCCTCCTCCTCGTCATACGTTATATTAATGAATCTGTTAAAGCCACTCCTCCTCCTCCTCCTCGTCATACGTTATATTAATGAATCTGTTAAAGCCACTATGTAATAAAAAATCTTTTTAGTTATGTTTTTGCGTTGTATTGTTTAGGACTTATGTACTCTGTACCATGTCCTTAAATAATTTTAAAAAATTGTAAAAAAATATTTTGCGTTGTTATTTATTTTGTGTCTTTCGCGCCATTTTGCGCGGAGATGTCAAGTGCAAGTTATTGTTTTGTAAATTAATTTACTGTGGATATTATTGGTCAAAAGTGGTGTTATTTTGTTTAATAATGTGCTACAATGTGAATAATTATGGAAAACCATAATTTGGACTTTAAATATGGGGCACAAGTTGAAGTTTATTTTTTGCGGTTTTCCCGCGCTGTGGACTCCCATATTTTACCCGACGTGTTTGGGCTATAATGCCGCGAGTGACTCCAAAAAAGCATCAAATTCTGCAGCATCTGGAATTTGATGATCCCCAACTCGGTTATGAACTCTGTTATGACCATATATTATGCAAATAAATTACGTGTTTAGGACTGATGTATTCTGTACAATGTCCTTTAAAGACAATTAACAAAAAAAAAAAATATTTTGTGTGTTGGGTACATTAAATTATTTCAATGGTGTTAATTCACGTGATAATCATCAAAATTGACCCACGAGTTTGGTCTCCAGTGTGCCACAAAGGAACAAACATACATAATATACATAGGCTGAAAAACACATTATGCGTCGCGCATTTGGGTAAAATATTTAAAATGGTTAAACAACATTACCATGAAGTACGTGTGTATGTGTGTGTGTGTGTATGCGTATATGTGATATTAATATTAAGTAAATATTTCCAGACAGGTCACACAGTGCCATCTAGTTTCCGTGGTCAGCTACGAGGCTTGTGTTACGGAAACTAGATGGTTGATAAACTACATATTATACTTTTTTTTTTATTTCAAGTGTCTTACCGGCATTAAGTGGCTTACCGGCGCGGCATCAAGATTAATATAAGTCGCACTAATTCTTGAAACTAGGGTTCTGCTAATCATGAGGTCAAAAGTGCTGTGTATCAAAAAATATCTTGATCTGCTCCAACATTAGGGCTAGCAAAGGTAACAAAAATAGATTATCCCGGGCTAGGCTGTATAATAATGTCTATGACAACATTACAGTCTACTGGGAACACACCTTCGTCAGAAAGAAGAATCGTAATTCACAGTACGTATATTACGCCATACAATAGTCGAAGGAATTTATTTCCGACAATATTAAAAAATCAACCCTACTTCCAACGTGTTTGGGCAATAATGCCGCGAGGAACTCCAAGAAAAGCATCAAATTCTGCAACATATTATATTATATCTTATATTTGTAATGGAAAAATAATATTTACAAAATATATAATAATAATACCAAACTACTAAAATAAAATTAACTATAAATAAAAAATATTTTCAAGAGACGCCCCATCGGAGTTAGTCCTAAGAAGACTGGCAACATTTCCCCTCTGTATAGTGAGGCTAATACGTTGACAGAAATAATTGCCAGCCTTCCTATCTCCAGATTTCTCCGTCAGCCGCTTGGACAACTCCTTGGAAAGACGCTTGGCTGAGGGCCCCCATGGTCACATCGTCTCGACCCCAAACGGCACAAATTGCTAACCTGTACCGAGGTTGGCGTATTTGCGCAGCTTGAGGTTCTCAGCAAAAACCGCCGCACTCCGCCGAAGGTCATGCCGTCGGGTCCCTTGCCATCGCTCCGCGCGATCCCAGAGTGTTCTAGGATAGCAGGTACTCCAGCAGTGACGAGAGCCCTACGGTCATCAAAAAAAATGATATATTATGTTAGACTTGGCTGTATGGGCTAGACTCTTTGCCTTCCCTATCACCTCACCTCATTCATCATCCATCGGGAGAAGAGAACATAACAAAAAAGCATGGTTTCTGACCACCTCTAAAGGGATACGGTCGTAATGATACTACTTTTTTTGCTAGTAATCTTATAAACTCATACAAAGCCAGGAAAGGAAGAGCGAAGCATTCAATCGAACGAATGAATAAAAAACGAGTTGTTGAATGGTTTCAATCGGGGGCGAGTGGCTGCAGAGTGCTAAAACATGATTATGTGTACACGGTTGGCACACGTACCAATACCTATTCATTTTTCCCGAAGCTTAGTGAAAATGTTCCGTTTCCTACATTTTTGTACGATCACTTGCTTACCATGAACATATCATAAAATACTCGTATCGTAAATCTACTGCAGCCCTAAGTCAAGAACAAACCTATTTACAGTTTAAACTTAATACTGAAAATAACAAAAGATAGTCGCAACATCTGGATTAAATAAAAAAATACTATTTTATAATTCAATTTTGACAAGTTGACTTTGTTGAAAATAAAGTAAATAAAAATATCCACCCTATCGTTCCGATACGCGATAATAGTAACCTAAGCACGCTTAAAGGTGTTCCGATACGCGCTTAAACTGTTTTGCCAAAGCTGTGTGACGTCACAAACGACATCATTTCTCGCGCTTAGACTGCTCACGATATCGAGGTAGATCGCTCTGAGCGCTGTCAGTTTTTTGTCATTATGTCGCGCGCCATTTTCAAGTTTATTTAAATTAAGTTTTCTTCTAAATTATGCACATGCTTCAAATTATAAGAATTATGAATTTGTTCAAAGCCATAAAAAAACAATATTGTTTGTATTGATATTTTTATACCGGCGAAGCTTGTACGACATGTTCGACTTGGCGCTGTAAGTATTAATTTTACTTTATTTCGCTTTGAAAGTCGTTATAGTTGCGTATTTATTATCTTAATTAAAATTCAGTAATAAAAGCGCGCCTTGTTTTCCTTTGCACGGGGATAATACAAACGTAATATAAACAATGAATACCTATATTTTAAAAATAAAAAAATCTAATATTCAAACGCGTTCCTAAAAAAACATTAAAAGTCGCTTTATTGCTAAAATATAACCCAATTAAGGAAAATTGCTCGTAAGTTCTACATATTAATTTAAGATGATTTGCGATAAATCTACCGTCTAGCTAGCTCAATAAAAAAGCGTTAGAATAAACGGCCATAGTATGTCCCCGATCGTTCGACACGGATCGAATGTGCTTATACAACGTCACTTTCCTCAAATAAAAATGTAAAGAAAGCTCCATTTGAGACGAACGGAACACATAAATCACTCAAAATACGTCTAAGTACTCAACATTTTATATCTATAATAATGACGCATACAAAATTCAAAATAAGAATACCGCCGTCTTGTACCTTTTTGACTAAAATATTAATCCAAGTAAATCCTTGGTACCTCTAAAATAAATCTTTTTAAAGATGTAAAATAAGGTTGGCTGTATCATGTTTAAGAAGTTGAAGCTCATATTTAATTACTCGTAGGTATATACGAAAATTCATTAATGTAAAATACAAGAAACATTGGGGCAAAGTTATGTTTCCTTAGCCAGTTAGCCGGTACCAAAGACGTCTTGTTGGCTTGTTGACTTGTTCCCTCTTGGCAGTGATGCCGTCGCCACTGCAGCTTTAAATCGCTAAGTTAGCGATCGTTATGCAATGTCGAGACTGCTGGCATTCATGTAGTCCATTGGAGCTTTGACCGTATTATTCTGAAATAATAATTATGAATATGATTGTGTTTAACGAAGGGTGGACAGGTAAAGAACACACAATATACTGAAAATAGTCTAGATAATTCTAAACAGCTAGAAATAAGTGGGTTGGTTAACGTTTTTGAGCTTAAGTAATTAGCTTAGCATTATTTAGTCATTATACCAGAGTTTAGCTAAGTTGGTAAATCCGTCTCTGATTTAAATCTCAAGAACTAAGTAGGTAGGTACGTGAGTAGCTTAAATACCATTAATGGTTTATACCAGTCAATATTATTTATTTTTGTTTCATTCTACCGATAGATGATGAATTAAGTCTCCGTAGTTAGAACGAATAAAGTTAAAAATGGCATCGATTGTATACTGACTGACCTCGAAAATAAAACTGATACGGGTGCCAGGTCCAACGCGTGGAGAAGAAAGGAGAATAATAGTGTCTCAGGCTTTCAACGGACTAGTTTAGCTGGTTTAAAGAGATAAAAAATGATTGTAATTTAAAAATAACAGTAGTTATATTATAATTAGGTATTTCGTTAATTATTAAATTTGAATTTAAATCAATTAAATAATATTTTTAATAATTTTAAAGGTAGATAAATTCAGTATTAAAAGTGCTTTGCTTTGCTTTCTTTGCATTCGCAAAGATGTAAAAAAGATGCACGGGACGTAAAACTTACAATAGAAAAAAGTCAGTAAGTGCGTTTTGAACCTTATCGTGCAAAGGTAAATTAACAAATAAGTACATCCAAAGGTATATATGGGAATGATTTTTTAAAATTAATCCAATAAACTATTTAATTTCTTAACAAATACATTTTTGAACGGGTTCCAGCTCCAGACGAATTCTTCTTCTTTTTTTAAACTAGTAAGACTAGTAATGGCAATTGCCACTAAGACGAATTCGCTTTACCAAATAATATTTTACGAAGTTCGGAACGCACATCAAGGTGCCTTATCTGTCAAAATTGTCAAATTGTAAAATATCGCGCGATGCTCCGGCGTCCGTGTTTATTTTTGTAATAATTTATGTTCAGTTAATAATTCTATAGTAAATTACAGTGAATATTGTGTTTTGTGAATAATTCTTTCAAAATGTTGGTCCTTTTCGAGACCCCTGCTGGATATGCGATCTTCAAGGTAAGCCCCCACACGTGTAGGAATAACCTAAAAACTTGCTTTTACACAATATATATTACTGTAAATTTGTTTATTGTAGTGAAATTGACATTAAATTGCTATATAAGGGTATACGCAACATGTGGTATTAGCATACACGAACAAAAATCATATTTTGGTGTTTTTTTATAAAATAATAGTAGCTGTTGCTTTGATGGTTAAATCCATACACTAGGCTCTTTATCTAAACGTTAAACCTCGCACATATATTCAGCATTCAGCCCTAAGGTGGTCTGGTTCGAAAGAACAAAAGAAAAATAGTGGCTGTGCTTCCATTGGAACAAGCTTTTAAGACCGCATTAACTGAATGATACAGAATTTGGTTGAGTAGGGAGAGGAACTGGTCTGAAGTCCTTAAACAACAATCTTCTCTTCCCTTTCCTACATAATAGATCTGGCACCCGCACAGTGAATTCATGGAATGCTTAGAAATTTATCTTCAAGTACAATATGTCAGTCATTAGTTCAGCTGGCCTCGTCTTTAGAAATGTCCATGCAGGTATATAAGAAAATAAGTGTATTAAACTATAAATTTTTCTTTCAGTTGCTGGATGAGTCTAAGTTGACTCAAATAGAAGACTTGCATCAGGAATTCAACTCGCCGGAGACTGCTTCTGCTGTGTAAGTCTATTAACATGTGACCTCTTGCATCCCTTCCTGGGTGGTTAAAAACCACGCTTTTAAAGAAGTGGATTCCCAAGTAGCCAACTTTACAGCTTAACATCACAGTGGTGAAGACAAATTTCTAAGCATTCTATGGATTTACTGTGCAGGTGCCGGGTCCATCGTGTGGAGGTAAGAGATTAGAACAATGCTGTCTTGGCAACCGACAGTAGGCTTGACAAAGTAGGCCCCCTTATTATTTATTTTATTGTGCAACAAGACACTCACCATCCACCATACTACTCCTCCCCCTACCCAACCAAATACTATATGATTTGTAAAATCAATGACAAATGAATTTCTCATTTGACTGAGTGTATTATCGCGCAATAAAATAAAAAAAACTCCTTTTCTTTAAACCAGCCTATTGTCGGCCGCAAGCCCGATACACCATTCTCCTCATCTCTTACCCACACACAATGGACCTGGCACCCGCACTGTGAATACATTAAATACTTGATGAAATTTGTCTTCTTCTTACATGCCAACCAACTTTTTAGCATTTTAAAGAAACATTCTTACATAAAACTAAATTAAAATTAAATTGTATTTTGTTTGTAGAGTGAAGTTGAAGAACTTTATAAAGTTCGAAGACACCACAGAAGCCTTGGCCGCAACCACCGCAGCCATTGAGGGCAAAGTCTCCAAACCCTTAAAGAAAGCCCTAAAAAAGTATGTCTGCAAAGAAATACAAGACCAACTACTAGTTGGGGATGCTAAATTAGGCAGCGCTATCAAGGAAAAGTTTGATTTGCAATGCGTTTCAAATTCCAACGTTCAGGAATTATTACGATGCATTCGTTCGCAACTTGACAGCTTGCTAGCTGGTTTGCCAAAGAAAGAAATGACAGCCATGGCCTTGGGCCTCGCTCATTCCCTTTCCCGATACAAGCTAAAGTTTTCCCCAGATAAAATTGATACAATGATTGTCCAAGCACAATGCCTTTTGGACGATTTAGACAAAGAATTGAATAATTACATTATGAGATGCCGGGAATGGTACGGTTGGCATTTTCCCGAACTCGGAAAAATCATAACTGACAATACATTATTTGTTAAAATCGTCAAACTTATAGGTACGCGGGATAATGCAAATTCGACAGATCTCTCTGACATTTTGTCTGAAGATTTGGAAGAAAAAGTTAAAGAGGCTGCTGAGATTTCGATGGGAACGGAAATTTCTGAAGATGATATTGTTAATATACAGAATTTGTGTGATGAAATAATCTCTATAACGGACTACAGGACACATCTAACGGATTATTTAAAGACTAGAATGATGGCTATGGCTCCAAATTTGACAGTTTTGATTGGAGAGCATATAGGTGCTAGATTAATAGCCCATGCTGGTTCTTTGATGAATTTAGCCAAACATCCCGCATCTACAGTTCAAATATTTGGTGCCGAAAAAGCCTTATTCAGAGCTCTGAAGACTAAGAAGGATACGCCTAAATATGGTTTGATTTATCACGCTCAACTAGTTGGCCAATGTAGTGCCAAGAATAAGGGTAAGATGTCAAGAATGCTGGCTGCTAAAGCTGCTTTGGCCACGAGGGTGGATGCGTTTGGAGAAGATGTAACCTTTGAATTGGGGGCGGCCCATAAAGTGAAGCTAGAAAATAGATTAAGATTGCTTGAAGAAGGAAATTTAAAGAGAATCAGCGGGACTGGAAGAGCTAAGGCTAAGTTTGAGAAATATCATAGCAAAAGGTGAGTTTTTTTAAATAAAACTTTTGTTTTCAATGCCGCTACAGATTTACTTATGACTGGTAGCAGAAATGCTGATTATTTCACATCTTTTGACATGTTTAATATTATGTCTATGAGCATGGATGTGCCAAGAACTTCCCTTTACCGCATTCTTTCATCATTACAGCTCCTAGAACACAGCGTCCTAGATCTCCACTGCTGGAAATGGGCCTTCTAGAACATATGTCTGGAGAATTTGGCCTACACTCGCCACACTAGGCAGATGGTTTGGCGAGGATATGATGTCATTTTTTATGACAATTATTAACGATTCCACAAGTTGGTATTGGTGGAACCGGGACTGACAGCTTAACGTGCTCTCCGAGGCACGGGAACAGTGGTGTTGTAAATCTATGACAAATGTACATAGAAAAAATGTATTTTTCATTGGTACATGCCCGGTGGGTTTACCACCGTGCCATATATATATACTTACTAAGTATATTTACTATTTTTGTATGTATATTTTTTAAAAAATTTATTTAAATTTGTGGGAATTTTGGTTTATAGCTTTATTTCTCTAATTACAAATTATTTATAAATAAATAAAAGTAAGAAATACTTGACCATTGTTTAATAAAACCTTGTATTTTGACAGTGAGGTTCTTCAATACCCTGCTGCGGCCGACAGTACATTAGGGAAGAGAACCCACGAGGATGATGAAGAAGGACCGGCTCCCAAGAAAAAGATGAAATTAGAGACGGAACTCAAAACTGAAGCCGAAGCTGACGAGGTAAATGTTTAGATTTTAGGACTCAGCTTTACATAGTGGGATTTGGTGCGGAAATTAGTTTCTGGAAAATATTTCTGTTCTAAAACACAGGATCAGTCTAAAAATCCTTAGGGGAACGGTGGTGTTGTAAATTGACAAGTTGATTAGTTGAACCGGGACCAACAGCTTAACATGCTTTTCTCATGGAAATGGTGATGTTGTAAATTGAGAACACTCACCGGAACAGTGGTGTTGTTAAATCAACAAGTTAGTATTAGTGGAACCGAGACCGACGGCTTGACTTTGTCTCCACCTGACGGGAGCAGTGGTGTTGGAAATCTATAACAAATGCACGTATAGTCTCTTTCCCATTGGTGCTGCTGGGGTTTGAACTGCACTCTTTTTTTGGACTGTTAATACAGATTTACTCTTCATTTGTGCTCATGAATCATATTTTTGTAATAAACTATAGTCTAACTTCGAATAATTTTAGCAGGTTAGCCCTAAAAAGAAGAAGAAGATGACAGAATCGATGAAAGAGGAAGATGACGTTGAGAATGTAGAAGTGACGCCGAAGAAGAAGAAGAAGCAGAAGATATCGGAATCTAACAAAGAACAGGACGTTGAGAATTTAGAAGTAAGTCCAAAAAAGAAGAAGAAGCAAGAAAAAGGAGATGAAAGCATTCAAGATACAACAGCAGACATCTCAGAAGTAAACAGTGAGAAGAAAAAAAAGAAGAAGAAAAAACGTCAATCAGAAGCCGCAGAATAGTACAATCTAATAAATTACTTTCAGATAATTTATAGAAAATATAAACCATCACTTTTAAATATAAAAATATACTTAGAAATAAAACATGCAAATTAAATAAATAGTAAAACTACTTAAATAAATAAAATTAAATAACTATAAACTGAACCTAATAAAAAAATATAAATAAAAAATGTCCTCAAGTGACGTACATCTGACATAGTCACAAGAAGACTGGCATAGCGAGGCTAATACGTTGACAGAAATAATTTGCGCCGTTTGGGGTTGGGGTTTTGGACAAGGAATTGTCGAAGCGACTAGCAAATGGCGCAAAAGGTTGGTGTATTTGCGCAGCTTGAGGTTCTTAATTTTCTTATTAGGTTTAGTTAAGTTTTATTTATTTTATTTAAGTAGTTTTTAAATATTTCGAATAAATGAAACCATATTTTTGTTTAAATTAAAGTTTCATTTCTTTTTTCAATATGGCAACACTAACAGCTATTGTTGAGTTACAGCTACCCGCATTTACCATTATTTTTTTCAATTTTATGTATAGGTCACTAAAATATGTCTTTTACTTCGATTTGTTTCGTAAAAAAAAATGTTTTGCAAATGCAGATTGTTTTTTTTATATTTGTCAGTAAAACAGTACAAAAAGGCAACGCCATCACCTCTTTTATTGCGTATTTTTTTATATAAAACATGGGTTTCATTCGGATAATAGTTTACTCCTCACCAAGCCGTCTGGCCAGCGTGGCGAGTGTAGGCCACATTCTCCAGATATATGTTCCGGAAGGCCCATCTCCAGCAGTGGAGGTCTAGGACGCTGTGTTCTAGGGGCTGTCATAATAAATAGTTTACATAAACATTCTACAATTCCCCTATTCTGCATACGTAACTCTAAACACGTGATTTCTGAGATGTTCCGGTATAGAATAAGGTAGGTTCACTATTCTAAAAACATGTGCTTCTTGTTTTATTGTACTTCAAATTCTTCAGAGTACTTAAAATCACTCCGATTTTAGTTTTAATTAACGAAATCATTCATATTGAATACTTACTGAGTCAGTGTGAGTGACGTCACTTAATAATACGAAGACAATGTTCGACTTAAAACTTTGCTTTCAAACCACAACACTTTTCGAACATATTTTATTGTACTTCAAATTCTTCAGAGTACTTAAAATTACACTGATGTTCGTTTTAATTAACGAAATCATTCATATTGAATACTTACTGAGTCAGTGTGAGTGACGTCACTTAATAATACGAAGACAATGTTCGACTTAAAACTTAGCTTTCAAAGCACAACACTTTTCGAACATATTTTATTGTACTTCAAATTCTTCAGAGTACTTAAAATCACACTGATGTTCGTTTTAATTAACGAAATCATTCATATTGAATACTTACTGAGTCAGTGTGAGTGACGTCGCTTAATAATACGAAGACCATGTTCGACTTAAAACTTAGCTTCAAAACACAACACTTTTCGAACATATTTTATTGTACTTCAAATTCTTCAGAGTACTTAAAATCACACTGATGTTCGTTTTAATTAACGAAATCATACATATTGAATACTTACTGAGTCAGTGTGAGTGACGTCACTTAATAATACGAAGACAATGTTCGACTTAAAACTTTGCTTTCAAACCACAACACTTTTCGAACATGGGGTACGTGACGTTTCATTTCATTTCATAAATTAGTAGTCCAGAAATATGTTAATGTATTGTCAAGTATTAGACCGACGATATAAGTATTTTTTATATAGTTTAAGGCCTTTCCATACAGCGCGATGCGGTTAGGCAAATAACCTAACCTATTGTTCTTGAGATCATTTAACGCTTTGATTCCCTCCCGATCGTACAATCCAAAATTAAAGAGTTTTTTTTGAGATATGTACCAACTTAAGGACCTTTTAGACATATTTTCATTATCATGTAACTAGTTTTAGACAGGGATAAATAGCAAAAACATTAACGACTCCATTTTACTAAAACAAATCTATTAAAAATATATCCGTTATTTCCTAGTAAGTTGATAGGAACTCCAAATTACACTTGAAAAATCTTTATAAGTGTTGGATTGTGCGAGCGAGAAGGATTATCAGGGTAATCCAAAAGTAACGATAATCGGGTATTTATAATTGGCATAAAAATTTTTTTTTTGTTTGCTTATAAGAAAATGTTTTTACTATTTTTTTTGTTTAAAATTAGGTATATAGAAGTAAAATATGTAATTACATACCTCATTTTTTTGAGTATTATGTTTTATGTATTTTTTATACATAAACAGCCAAATCCGAATATCTTCTGTTTGGTTTCTGTAGCTCTAGCATGCACAAACTACGTTATTTAATCAAGACCGACGGCTAGGGCACTGAAGTGTAAATTTTGAAGTTTTTGTATGTCAATGTCAAAATTCGAATAAAAAAATATACTAAGGTATTTTTTATATATTTTATTAAATAGGTTTAACGTTCTCGCATCCCTCTCGCTCACACAATCCAATATTTTAAAGGTTCTTCCGGTCTTAGTTTACTTTTAAAAAATGCAGTCTACAAACTTACTAAGGAATAAAATTACAGACTTTTTGGAGATATAATAATCAAAGATTTGTTTTATTAAAATGGAGGAAAATCGTTATAAATGTTTTTGATATTTTTCTCTGTCTAACGACATCTAACTCGATTAAACGACAAACTCCCTAAAGCGTCGAAATCAATTGGCTTTGGTTGGTTTAGCTTGTCTTCCAATTCTGATTTTTCTTCTCTTCATTTACCGACAACTCTCTATAACGCCATAATATAGTCCCTTCAATGTCGTTATATAGAGTTTACACTGTATGTCCAAAATGTCCGTAATTTGATTTTCTAGAAAGTTGATGAGACTACATTTTTCTTAAAAGTACACTAACATCATTCTAAGACATTTCTTCAACGGCTCCTGCACTCAACATTTCCTCAACGGCTCCGGCACTCAACATTTCCTTCTAGCTGTCAAACGAAAATTACGTTTCTGTAATTGAGACATTTAAAGTTAAAAATAGAGCCGACAGTTTTATTTTGAAGGTCAACCGTAAGCTGGTACATTACAATACGGGTGTCAGATTTGTAAAAACTTTAAAAATATTGGATTAAACCATACAACGGGTTGCGGTTGCGTTTGCGCCGCATTCGCACCGCACCACGCTGTGTGACTAAGCGTTAAATTTTACAAGGTTGTTTTTCTAAAAGTCGCCATACAAATGTTTTTTGTTATTATATACTATAAGATTGATATTTACTTAAGTAAAATAAATTTATTTTTAAAAATATTTTTTATTTTATTTAATCCAAAATACCTATACCTATATAGTTCAGACTTAGTGGTGAATTTAAATTAAGTTATTATTATTTTATTATTATTATTATATCTGGAGAATTTGGCATACAATCGCCACGTTGGCCAGTTTTTAACTTCGAATAAAGTATCTCAAGATTAAGTCCATTCTATCAGAATAAGTCTATATAAATTCGTCAAATGCTAAAACAAAGAACAATATTTCGAGGGCACACGGTATTAAAATAGAATAAATTTCCTCCCAGTTACTTGCGTAATGGAGGTTATTGCTTTCGTCAGTTAAATTGAGAGAATTTTCTCAAAACGTGTATATCGTCGATCATTGACTTATACATACCACTGCGTCCACCTGATGGTAACTGGCGCGCAAGATCCATGAATGTTAGCAACTGGCATCAGACATGACTGAGTTCAGTCCCTAACAGCCGGCTTGACTGGGCATGACGGCAATTCGAGCCTGATCTCGAAACGTGTGGATACACTTTATAGCGTTTATCAGCACGAACGGTGGATACTTCGCCGCCTCGACAGACTGGGTAAATTACCATCATCAGTCCGCCTACAACCTATTTGTTGTTCTCGTTGAAATTATGTGCTATTTGCAATGATTTTAAATGCCAATTTTTACTTTCAAGGAAAAGTAATATTGTAAGCGAACATCGAGTGGACTCCGACCGTCAAATACCTGGGCTACATCATTAACAGGACGTTAACAATGGGCCAGCGATCGCGGCCCAAATCATTTTACGTCCTGTTATAAATTCCAGCTTGCCGCTCAGGTTAAAGGTCCGGATCTACAAGATGGTCATCCGTTCACGTCTCACCTATGCTGCGCCAGCCTGCCATCACCTTCTTGCCAAGACCAACAGGGTCAAGATTCAAAGTCAGCAGAACATATCGCTAAGAGTGATCTTCCGAGTGCCGTGGTTCGTGCGTAATTTCGTCATAGCTCGAGATTGAGAACTTCCTAGATAAGTACTCTTAAAGACTGAAGCAGTCGAACCTAGCCCCCTGGGTGGGCGCTGTGGATTCCCATATTTTGCCCGACGTGTTTGGGCTATAATGCCGCGAGTGACTCCAAGTAAAGCATCAAATTCTGCAGCATCTGGAATTTGATGATCCCCAACTCGGTTATGAACTCTGTTATGAACATATATTATGTACAATGTCCTTTAAAGACAATAAAAATATAAAAATAAATCATACGATTTATTTTAAATAAAATAAAAAAGATTTTTATTTCTAAAAGTGTTTTACCAATGATACCTACCTAAACCCCAAAAAAATATTTGCGCTTTTGACAATTACCTGCGGTATACATTTAATGTACCATGTTTTATATAACTCCATTTTGTCGAGGAACTGAAATGTTACATCAAAGGGGACGAAACTTCGCCGTCATGTTGAAAGTTAAGTGTGACTTTAACAATAATCATGATTATACGACTATGTATGTAGCCACCTATAACATAAGAAAACAATTTCTTTAGCATTCCATAGATTCACCGTGTGGGTGCCAGGTCCACTGTGTTTGGGAAAGAGAGAAGAATAATTATGTCTCGGGCTTGCGACCGATAGGCTGGTTTACAAAGCCTCTTTTATTATTCTTCTCTTCCTAACCAGGGCCATTTCTCGGTGTACAGTCTTACGTGTTGACCAATTATTCGCCGCGTCACTTTGGTAAATAAAATTGAAAACGTAATATTTATTGAAAATATATTTGACAAATCCAAGTGTTCCCAGAAACAAGGTTCCTACGGATAATTAATAAACAATAAAATAATAATTTATTCGTTAAAAGTATATATATATATATGTTTAGATTATATATATATATAATCTAAACCAAAAAATAATTTAAAACAATAAATAAAAAAATCCCAAAACATTCCATCAGAGATAGTCCCAAGAAGACTGGCAACATTTGTCCTCTGTATAGAAAGGCTTTACGTTAACAGAAATAATTGCCAGCCTTCCTATCTCCAGATTTCTCCGTCAGCCGTTTGGACAACTCTTTGGCCAGACGCTTGGCTGAGGGTCCCCATGGGCCCATCGTCTCGACCCAAACGGCGCAATTTCTATAATTTCAATTTGTACCGAGGTTGGCGTATTTGCGCAGCTTGAGGATCTCAGCGGAAATCGCGACACACGAAAAAAAAAATTTTTTTTCAATATCATATTTACATAAATAAAAGTAAAGTATCACGACCGCATCCCTTGTGGGGTGGTCAGAAACTACGCTTAAGTACGCTTTTGTAAGAGAAGAGTTCACATTTACCAAACCCAAGAAATCTCACAAATAAATTTAAATAGGTGGTAGGCGGACTGATGGTGGTAATTTGCCCAGTCGGGGAAGTATCCACCGTTCGTGCCGATAACCCAGTAGTGTATCCACACGTTTCGGGATCAGGCTCGAATTGCCGTCATGCCCAGTCAAGCCGGCATAGTGTTAGGGACTCATGTCAGTCATGACTGTCTGATTCCAGTTGCTAACATTCATGGACCTCGCGCCCCACTTACCATCAGGTCGAGGCAAGGTCACATCTCATGAAACTATAAAAAAAAAACAAATTTGTTTACACGCAGGAGACGAACTCTTACCTACGCGTCTAAATCATTTTTGTCACAAATAAATCATTTATATAAATCGACGTATAACATATTTTTTTAGGATATCTACGAGTACCCATAAGCACTGTTCAATCTTGTTGTTACACTTTCTTTGGACCCGTGTCACGGCCGTGAAGAAACATCCATCGAGCGCCTGGTAGTCCTGGAGAAGGGCGATGGCAGAAGAATGTGTGGTAGGTCTCCAAAGAGATAGACTGACCAGGTAAAGGCTGCAATAATCATCCCCTAAATGAGTGCACCAGGAAAGCTGCGGTCCGAGAGGAGTGTCGACGGCTTGTTAAGCGTGCCACTAGCACTCAAATGACGACCACGACCACTGCCAAGAGTGTAGCGACTAATAAGACACATAAGCTAGTTAGTTAATTTGGCAGCATTACAAAAAGACCAAGCCCCAAAAAAATCTATCCAGCGATCTAAATATGTAATACATATAGATATAAATATCGTATATATACATTTTTCAAACTTTTATTCATTCACCTGCTTAGATTACTGTAAATTAAGTACTTGTCTATATTAACGTTTTCGCAATGTTCTACTCTGATACATCTAACTAATCACCGGAGGCAGTATCAAGACAACTCTTATCCCGGACTGACTTTGCAAATCCACTTCGCTTGCTAATATACGAATACTGCTATACTCGTGTATATAGTATAATTTTGGTCCTGCCTCTCATTCATTCATTTTGTTTTATGTAAATAATCATTAAACTATTGGTTTTCACTTATTTATTATTATTTTTTTTTTCTTTTACTTTTGCCAGTCACAGTGCAATTGGACTTATATCTAATTATTTACTATACTTTACTCTTATTTTTGTTTTAATTGTTTTGTCTAAATAATATAAAATCTCTTTGGCTTGTGTTCCACTATTGCTACTTTGTTTATATGTTAAATATAATAAGCTGTGATTAAAAAAAAAAAAATCTTGTCCGGTACCTGTACCAATAAATCGTTGGCTGAAAGGCTCAATTGCCGTAGATTTGATACCTTTTAATGACCACATCTCGTAAATTGTTTAACGAGAGGTTTTATGACCACTTGGAACTGTTTTAACGAGGGCGCCTATTTGAGAGCGAATTTATTATTTTTTAAACGATTTAATTAGGAACTTTTATCTCCTAGCTTTTCCCTAATCTCGAAAATGGAAAACAATAAACAAATAACTATGTTTTGGAATCGCCGTGTCCCTTAGCTTAAGGGAGAGGATGTGTATTTTAATATTTTTGGTCATGTGGCAGCAGAGTTGATCAGCTTGGTCACCAGGGCCTGTCAGAAAGGACAAATTAAGCTACTTGTATCTTTCCTCATTTCATAACAGACCTCTCCGTGCGTCCCATAATTCTCTTCTATCTATCCTTACTCATCACTCTGGCTTTCAGTCTCTTTTGCAGTCATCATTTTTTCACCATTACAGCCCCTAGAACACAGTGTCCTAGACCTCCACTGCTGGAGATGGGCCTTCCAGAACATATATCTGGAGAATTTGGCCCACACACGCCACGCTGGCCATACGGCTTGGCGAGGATATGATGTCAATTTTTAATGACAATTTATTAACGATTCCACAAGTTGGTATTAGTGGAACCGGGACCAGCGGCTTAACGTGCTCTCCGAGGCTCGGGACGATGGCGTTGTTAATCTATGACAAATTTAGTGGCTGCAAATCTGTGGAACAATTTGCCGGTAGAAATTCGTCAAGTGCCCAACAGATCACTTTTCAAAAAGTAAGTAGGTATTATATGTAGAGTATATAATATATATATAGTATATGTAGTATTGTGTACATATTTCGTATCGTATTTGTCTATATAGATATAATATTTAGATTAAATTTGAATTACCTATTAATCTATTTAATGGTTGCACCTACCTCACAACACAAATCGTTTCATTGTCCCAAAGGTTGGTTGCTAGAGAATGCCTAGCGGCATTAAGCTCGCCTCTTGTACATAGTGCAATAAAGTTTTTAAATAAATAAATATAATAAAGTCCCGGTCGTCGTTTCCGCCATGGTTCTGTCAACAATGTGATCCACCGGGCTTTGGTTACTGCTGAGACTCATCGAGCGGTTCGTGGCCAGGTTCTCGAAAGGCAGTGGAGACAGTGGATGTCTAGGACGTGTTCTAAGGGCTGTAATGAATAAAAAATTAATGTGATTAATACAAAGAAGTAGAAGATACGCTGAAATACTGGTACGGAGGCCAAACTAATGTTGTCAAACGGGCTGATTCTATCTCAGATGAATACAGATTGAAGGCAGGGGTCCGCCAGGGGGGTTTAACGTCTCCGTGCTTGTTTAACTTATACGTCAACGGTCTGGTAGAGGAGCTCAATACGCTACGCTGATGATATGGTTCTGTTGAGTCCCTCGGTCAAGGTGTTTAGGAAGCTTGTCGGCATCTGTGAGTCATATGCTGGTAATCATGGTTTAAGGTATAATGTCAAGAAAACGGAAGTTATGATTTTTAAATATGACAAAGGGCCAGACATAATTCCGGAAATATTCCTATGTCGCTAGAAGCTGAAGATAGTCTCTAAGTTCAAATATCTCGGCCATATAATAGTTGATCGTCTGAGGGATGACAGACCTGGAGAGACAGAGGAGGACTCTCGCTGCCAAGAGCAATATGTTGGCTCGAAGTTTTGCGCGTTGCTCAAGGCAAGTTAAAATCACTCTGTTTGTTGCGTACTGCCAGGTCTTCTACACCAATCATCTCTGGAAAGTGTACACGAGGCGTGCTTTTAACATGCTAAAGTTGCCCTGGAGTGCGTCTGGTATGTTTGCTGAGAACAGAGTCGACGACTTTTTTGCCATGCTCCGCAAGCGGCACGCCTCTTTTGTGGACCGACTGAGACAATCGGATAACGACATAATTAAAGCTATTTTTGACATAAGGTCGTTGTTAATTATAAATTTATTTAGATTATAGTTTAGAGTAAAATTAGAATTAGAATTATTGTTATAAATTAATTATAGGTTTCTATATGCCTGAAATAAAAAAAAAAAAAAAAAAATTAAATTTAATTACATTATTAAAATTATTTTTATATGTATATTAAGTTATAAGGTATTTATTTTGTCAAATACAATTGTAGGAAAGTTTGTTGCTGCCAGCTTGCTAATTAATTTCATTAGTGCATCTGTTTAAGGATGAAATTAAACGCAGAATAATGGAGAAACACAGAACAACTACGAGTAATACCGACTTACTCTGTTTTGTTAAGCACCCTGTCACAACTTTCTTACTTCACTTTTCAGTCTATTTAAGAGGGTATAACGCTTTTGCACCCATCTGGCTCGCACAACACAATACTTTGAAAGATTCTTCAAGTCTACAATTACAGACATTTTGGATCTCACAGAAGAAATGATCAGGATAATCACTATACCGGTTTCACTGGGCATGACGGCAATTCAACACTGATCCTGAAACGTGTGGATACACTTTATTGGGTTTATCGGCACGAACGGTGGATGGAATGAAATGGTGGAAACTTTCCCGCCCCGGCAGACTGGGCAAGTTATTACTATTAGTCCGCCTACCACCTATTTTTCATGCTTTTTAAGGCATTTTCTTAATCATTTTACACGAGCGGCCTATGGGTTTGCTACACGCGGAAGACCTACAACTCTCTGCGCGTGCTATATAATAACGCTTTTAGGATGCTGTTGAGACTCCCGAGAATCTGTAGTGCCTCCGGGATGTTTGCTGAGAGGCGCACGGATGGCTAAAGTATCATCCCTGATGGCGCGGGTGTGCAGGAGTCCCAATAGCATCCTGAGGGTGGTTGCGGGCAGTGTGTAGGGGCCTATTGCGCAACACTGGACTGGAGTACTGGTGGAAAGGTAACTTTTGTCTCTCCACTGCTGGATATAGGCCTCCTCCAAGGCACGCCAATGCACCCGGTCTTTTGCAACCCTCAGTCAGACCCCACCAGCGACCTTCCTTAGGTTAGCCGTCCATCTGGCGGGGGCTCGTCCTACTGTACGTTGTCTTCACTCTAGAACCCGTTGCCCCATCGGTCGTCGGTTCTGCGACAGATATGTCCGGCCTATTGCCACTTCAGCTTGCTAATTTTAAATGCTGTGTCTGTAACTTTGGTTCTCTGACGAATATCAACGTTTCAAATTCTATCCATCAGGGAAATACCAAGCATAGCTGTCTCCATAGCTCGCTGAGCGACCTTGAATTTCTAAACCAGACCCACTCTCAGTGTCCACGTCTCTGCTCCGTACGACATTACGGGAGGACGCACTGGTTGAAGACTTCGATGAACGATGAGAGGATGTACTATTGATAGTAGTTAAGCTCAATTAAATCGGACAAAGCAAGAATAGTTAATTTGGAATTAAATAGCGGACAACAAGAAATTGAATAAAATGCACAGCGGATGCAAACTCGAGATGAAAGAAATGGCTAGAGCGACAAATCCAATAATCTGATTTGTTCGCTCTAACGCTCGACAGATGCAGTTCAGAATAAGCGGAGCGATTAGCGAAACGTATTTTTATTAACATCATCATCACGGCCCCGGGCTGCAGCCACTAGAACACAGGGTCCTAGACCTAGAGATGGGCCTTCCAAAAAAATCCGGAGAATTTGGTCTACACTCGCCACGCTGGCCAGACGAGTTGGCGAGGTTCTGAGGTATTTTTTTATGACAATTTATTAACATCTCCACAAGTTGATATTAGTGGAACCGGGACCGACGGCTTAACGTGCTCTCCGTTGTTGCTCTCCACAGTGGTGTTGTAAATACCTATATGACAAATTAATTATTAAGTCAAGTTTCAATTTAAAATACATAAATAATAAAATTAGCAACCTGAAGTGGCGAAACATTGTTACCATAAACAAGGATTTTGTTTTTACTTACAACTAGGTACTTAGAGAAGACTGAAGGTCTTTTATGGAAGGCAGAAGGAGGCTTTAGACTCACAAGAGGATGTACTGACCAAGTCATCTCGCTCAGCAATATCACAAAGAAGTTTTTGGCCTTAAACCAGAAGGTTTTCTGTGCTTTTGTGGATTTGGAGAAGGCTTTTAATAGAGTTGTTTAAGCTTTGGGACATATTACAGGAGTATGGAGTTGATGATAAACTGCTACAAGCTATACAGTCCCTGTACAAGAGCTACAATGTGCAGAAAGGACCCCGTTTGATAAACCAAGGTACTAGTGATTGAAAGAAGAAGGATGACAGTCGTGACGATAGAAATTAATGATGAAACTCTAGAACAAGTAAATTAAATTATATATCTGGGCAGTGTTTTCACTGCAAATGGGAAGTATGATAGGGATGTTGAAAGAAGCTTGAACGCGGGAAATAGTGTCAACGGTGCCCTGGAGTCACTAAACGCCAGTCGAAATGTCGATTCGCCATTCACAATGCCATACTGATACCAACACTTATGTATGAAAGCTGAGACGTGGATATGTCAGAATACGCATGAGAGTAGAGTCAATGCAATAAAAACGATATCGTTGCGTCGGATATGCGAAGCACTTTGACGGACCGCATACGTAATGATGAAGTACGCAAAAAGGTAGGTATGAAAGAAAGCATAGGGACAAAAGTAAGAAAAGGCATGCTCCGATGGTTCGAGCATGTTGAAGGGATGAAAGAAAAGAGATTGACGAACCAGATATATAATGCGAAAGTTGTGGGTAAAAGAGGCCCTGGCAGACCAAGACTCACTTATCACGATCAGATAAATAAAACAATAGCTGGAGTATTAAAAAGCTATTGAAACAAAAGTGGTATGTCGTGATCGGGACAAGTGGCGTATATTGTAAATGTTCCCGCTACGCTTAAGTGAATCCATATAATTACAACAGACACTAAAATAATAATGGCAAAAAGCTGTTGTTTCGAAAAACTTTATTGCAATTTGCGGAGATAATTTAATAAAAACTAGTTTGATTAATTACCTACTTATGTATATATTGCAATTTAAAAGTGGGTACTTATTTTTTTTTTTTTAATTGTCTTTAAAGGACATTGTACAGAATACATCAGTCCTAAACATGTAATTTATTTCCATAATATATGTTCATAACAGAGTTCATAACCGAGTTGGGGATCATCAAATTCCAGATGCTGCAGAATTTGATGCTTTACTTGGAGTCACTCGCGACACCATAGCTCAAACACGTCGGGTAAAATATGGGAGTTGAAAGCGCGGGAAAACCGCAAAAAAATAAACTGCAACTTGTGCCCCATATTTAAAATCCAATTTATCGTTTTCCATAATTATTCACATTGTAGCACATTATTAAACCAAGCAACACCACTTTTGACCAATAATATCGACAGTAAATTAATTTACAAAACAAAAACTTGCACTTGACATGTCCACGCAAAATGGCGCGAAGAACTGTCCGTGGGTACTTATTCATTATTAAATAATATTAACATTAAATATATAACAATTTTTTTTTAAAAAGTTTAGGGTAATCAAGGATAATCCTTTTATATCCCTTTCAGCACGGACTATGCCAAGTCTGCGTTATTGCAAAATAAATCTAGCCGTGTCGCCAAATTCTGTTTGGCCTCTCCGAACGGTCCTTGATACGAGGAGTTCCTGCACACATCTAGCTACTTAGTAATTATCTCTAAATTGTTGCTAGTAGTAAAGAAAAAACAAAATTTCGTAGTAGTCTTATTATATTTAAGTATTTATAGAATAAACATAATAATTTTAATAATTATTTTATTAAAATCCGTTTACAACTTACGAAAAAGCCTCTTTTCAGCTGCATATTCCTTAATTATTATTAGTATAATACGTGACATATTATTATTATTATTAGAGATTTTAATTTAGCTTCATTTTAGTGTAGGTTTTACATACATACATATCTTCACGCCAGATCCCTTGCGGGGTAGGGAGACAATTGAGCGCCACTTGACACGATCACGATATACTTCTTTTGCTTCGTCGACATTCATCAACCCTTTCAAACCCACAACTTTCGCATTATATATCTGGTTCGTCAATCTTTCTTCACTCATCCTCTCAACATTTTATTCTTTCTCTTTTCAAATGATGGTTATCATGTACTGCTCCAGATTTACCAATATGTACTATAAAATTATATCGTTTTATATCAATATTGTAAAAATTGACGTGTAAAAGTGCAGAATACATATCTTTTTGTCCTATGCCAACTTGCAAAAAAAATAAAAAAAACATGCCCGAACCATTGTAGCATGCCTGTCCTTATTTCCGTATTTCGACGTTACGTATGCGGTCCGCCAACGTGACGCCGCATATCCGACGCAACGACCTCATTTCTACTGCATTAACTCTACTCTCATGCGTGTTCTGACATATCCACGTCTCGCTTTCATACTTATTGGTACTAACATGGTATGGCGAGCCGAGCTTTGTCACTCACATTTCGGCTGGCGATCAGTGACCGGCAGCTATTTCCCGCGTTCACTCTTCCAACAACATCCCCATCATACTTCCTAATCGCAGTGAAAACACTGCCCAGATATATTATTTCATTTACTTGTTCTAGAGTTTCATCATCAATCTTTATCGTTGGTTTTTCTCGCATTCAAAAGTGTATGTTTTATATAAGGTAATGCTATCCACTATTACAATTAAGTTTATTACTTTCAGGCACTATACCCTTTTTTTTTTTTTTTTTTTTTTTTTTTTTTTTTATACGGAGCACGACATGTGACACCGCGCCCACCTGGTGGTAAGCGGTACGCGAGGTCCAAGAATGGGAGCAACTGACGCCAGCCTCGGACGACCGACATACCACTATGCCGGCCTATAAAGATGCTTTTTCACACTTCGTTTGAAGGACTCCAGGTTATAGGACTGGGGAAATACACTGGCTGGGAGAGCATTCCACATCTTCAGCGTGCGACAGATGTAAGAGTCTCCAAATTTGTATGTACGCGTAGGGATAGTGGCTACGGTATGTGGATGCATATTTTGGCCTGTGCAAGTGGTTCGGTTGCGGAATAGAGAAGAAGGGATAAGGTTGTGGAGCTCTTCCGAACATTCACCGTAGTATAGCTTGTAGAATACGCTCAGGGAGGCCACATCTCGGCGAAGCTGCAGCGATTCGAGAGTTTTGGACACTGTAGTATCATCCACTATTTGAATAGCCCGCCTCTGTAGGACATTGAGAGCATCTGTAAGGTACTTAGCGGATCCATCCCAAAGGTGAGAACAGTATTCCACCCATGACTTTATTTGCGCTTTATAAAGCATAAGCCGGAGTGAGGGCGGAAAAAAAACGTATTCCTTCCTTAATATTTCCAGACAGGTCACACAGCGCCATCTAGTTTCCGTGGTAAGCTACGAGGCTTGTTTTACTTATTAGCAGACTGTTCCTTGCTAACAACAGCCAGCTATTTCAGCCATTTTAATTTTATATTAATAGGTACCAAATAAGAAAATTGTATATTTGTCGAATCCAAGTGCTATAGGCTCCTAAGGATAATATATAAACAATAAACAATTCACATTTAGCCAACTTTACTATTGCCCTATATATATAAATGGCAAGCTCGTCGATGATGACTCTTGCATACAGCTAGCAAGGGTCGCTAAGAAATTCCTCTTTTACATAATTTTAGTTCTAGTCTTTTCCTTATATACATGCGGATGAACCTATATATATATATATTTACACTTTCTTTTCATCAAGAATGGCGACAAATAAGAGAAAGGGCGCTAAATTTATGAGCAGATCGTAAAATTGTGGCACTTGTACGATCAACCTAACTTATTTCACTAATTACCTCGTCTCATTGCATCCGTGGTCTAGGAGATAACTGTAAATTAGACGCAGTGGTACCGGGTTCGATTCCTGGGAGCGGTAGGTAATAAAATAATCAAGAATATATAGAAGGTATTATTTATTAAACGAGGAAATCCGTCGGAGAACCAAAGTTACCGATATAGCCTTCAAAATTAGTAAGCCGAAGTGGCAATGGGCTGGACATGTCTGTCGTAGAACCGATGAACGATGGAGTAGACGGGTTCTAGAGTGGAGACCACGTACGGGAAGACGCAGAGTGGGTCGACCCTCCGCTAGATGGACAGATGACCTAAGGAAGGTCGCTGGTGGGGGTTGGATGAAGGTGGCAGGAGATCTAGGTGGCCTATATCCAGCAGTGGAGAGACAGGCTAATGATGATGATGATTATTTATTACTTAAAACTTACTACTAAATACAATATACGTCATTATCATCAGCCTGTGTCTCCACTGCTGGATATAGGCCTACCCCAAGGCTCGCCATTTCACAGGATCTCCCGCCACCCTTATCCAGCCTCTACCAGCGACCCTTTTCAGGTCATCATATATATATATACAGTGTAAACTCTATATAACGACACTGAAAGGACTGTGCATTTTATGGCGTTATAGAGAGTTGTCGTTAAATGGAGAGAACAAAAAACAAAAATGGAAGACAAGCTAAACTCGTCTAGCAGATATTCAGATTCCTTCACTGTGTCTGCAGCCCGCCAGTGGAACAAGCTAGCACTGGCCATCAGACGGGCACCATCTGTCAATGTTTTAAAACAATTAGTCACTAACTTGTTTCTTTATAAGCAAGAGCTCACTGCATCCAGTACACATTGAATATTTAGCACGCAATATGTTTATTTATATATATTACTTAACCTAGCTTTTAAGTCGAATCGTCAGCTGTCAGCAAATGAACGTTAGTATATACGATAGTGAAAAAGATACGCCAGACGTTTGGAAAGAAATGACATCTTTGAGAGAGCACGTGTTAAAATTAAAAAAAAAAACTATAGTAACGATAAGAGCGAAGTTTAAAAAAATCAACTGTTAGATTACATTTTAAATATAGTGGAATAATAATAATATATATATATATGTATGTAGTAGTCTAGTAGGTAGTAGAATTTTTGATTATTTGTTTTTAATAATAATTGTAGTTTAAATTTTTGACATTCAATGGCTATTTTGTTCAATATTTGTATTTCTTAGTCTTAGTGACAAATTTTTAGTTTTTAGTGACATCCATCATTGCCAATTGAAATTTTTAGTGACATATTTCTATTTTATTTGTTTAATATTTTTAATATTGGAACTGACAAGGCCCATTTACAGCCAATTCAGCCAAACCTTAATTTAACTTTATGATGTCATCACTATCTGGCCAGGTTTTCGACTATTATATTGTTTCATTCTTTTTTTTTTGGTTTTTCCATTGTTCTGTAATTAATTAGGACGTAACCAAGTGTTCCGATAGGTCCCTATGGTGATAAATAATAATAATAATTATTATTATTTTTTAGGATAGTGAATACTTAATAGTGATACTGGAACCTATAAATATACTACGAATATATCTGGTACAGTGATACCTTATTGGGTATGCCAGAATTGAGACTACTGAGAGAATGATGTACGGTCGTAATGATACTTCATTTAACTTAATTACCGGGGGTGGCAGCAAAAATGTGCTCACATCCGGATGTAACTTCGTCACAATTACACAGTTTCCTTGAATTTTCTACAAAGATACATTGTACTCATTGACCTAATGTAAAGACTGGTACTAGGTTTGTGTAGTTTGGGTACGGACTAGTTACATAGAACTATCGGAACTAGTTCCAATTAGCTCCTTAATTTTCAATGCTCGAGGAATATACTGTCAAACTTAACCTTGACGTTTTTATGTTATTTTCGTCCAAAATGTTCTTGAGTTGACGTTGCACACAAAATGACTTTGTAAGTATAATTTAGCCGCAATATCGACTTTCGGGGCTTAACGTGTAACTACTTTTAAACGGGGAAACTGGATCGTGTCAAGCTGAAATTAGTATCGCATCGGAATGGCCTAGAACGCCATGCTTCAGCTACACACAATTTGGACGGACAGGACAATCTCTATAAGAACGAAATCCATAGTCGTTCACTGGTTTTCTCTATCTTCCTGTATGGTGCCAAGACATGGACCATAAAAAACGCTGACCGAAAGCGCATCGAAAAATGCTGGGAAACTCATTGACGAACCAACGTGTCAATTCTAAAACAACTCCAAATATCGACAAGGCTATCCACTATATGTCTTTGTAGGATTCTCCAATACTTCGGACACTTTGCCAGAAAGACCTAGAAAAACTCCTTGTTACTGGCAAGGTGGAAGGAAAAAGACGGAAAGGCCGAAGCCCGGTGCAATGGTCCGACCAAATCCGCTCCACCACCAACACTAGCGTCTATGATGCTGTGCATGCTGCCGAAGATAGGAACGGGTGACGCAGTATCATCAGGACGCAGACCAATTCATCGAAAGGTCACGTGATTCAGTATTTATTTATTTTTATTAAAAAAAACTTTATTGCACAAAGTACAAAAGAGGACTTAATGCCCGAAGACATTCTCTGACAGCCAAACCTTGGGGACAAATTTGAACAATTATAGGTGCAATCATAGAAATATTAATAATACTAAAATTATAAAAGGTAATTTAATAGGATTAATATATACTTACATCATATATCTTTATATATATTTTAATTTTTTATTTAAAAAACTTTATTGCACTATGTACAAGAGGCGGGCTTAATGCCGCTAGGCATTCTCTAGCAACCAACCTTTGGGACAATGAAACGATTTGTGTTGTGAGGTAGTTGCAACCATTAAATAGATTAAAAGGTAATTCAAGTTAAATCTAAGTATTATATCTATATAGACAGATACATACTAATATGTACACAATACTACATACTATAATATATATATATATATATATATTATATTATATATATATATATATATTATACACTACATATAATACCTACTTACACTGTGAGGACCTGTTTAAATAATGTGAGTATACCATCTTTTTGAAAAGTGATCTGTTTGGCACTTGACGAATTTCTACCGGCAAATTGTTCCACAGATTTGCGGCCACTACTGCAAAAGAGTTAGACTGAAAGCCAGAATATATCATAATATCAATATACTAAATACTAATAGTACACATTAATATACATAAACATACATATATACTACTTACTAATGCTGTCAGGAGCTATTAGTTTTTTTAAAGATGATATAAGGAAATATAACGAAAGGAGGTGCAGGACCCCTAAACTATAATAAATTTTGATGGTTGGTGCCTTATTTCATTAAAGGAAATAATTATCTACAACTGACTGTTTCCTTTTTTAAATTCCATGTCCTAATTTTTATTGGGAATTATTTTAAGATAAGTTAGGTTTTTCAAGAATAATTGTGAATTTTAGGTGGTGATACTTTCTATATTATAGTAACTCTCTTTACCCTCTCACACACACACACACATATATCACGAACACACAGAGAGGACATACATCATTTATTGTTGTAACATTATAACACGGAAGAGCACCGATATCCCGCACTACAGGGCAACCTCGTGTAGGTATCACAAACACATCACCTTAATTGTTCACCTATTGTACATCTGTATACTTTAGTGACAATAAATGATTTTATTATTATTTATTATTATTATTATTTATTTTCAGATGAATAAAAACAAAGATATCGGTGATATTTCAAACCAGTCAAAATATTATAAAATCCACAAAGATTTGTTATTGGAATAACGTTATGGCCTTTTTATTGCAATGGGGTGTATCACTAACTTTTTATCACGATAGATGGCGCATTATAGATGGTACCTATAACTGTCAGTTGCATAGAAAACTTGTATTTTTATTACAAAATTTATTATTTTCTGGATATTATGCCGAAGTGAGCAGCTTGTAAGTGAAGTGTATGATCTCAAAATTGCCGTTCTATTAATAAAACCTTTTTTTTAAAGACGGTGTGCGCTTTTTTAATTCGTCTTTTAAGGTAGGTAACGTTAATTTAAAATACATTTTTTTGTTATAAAAATATAAAATCATTTCAAAAATCATGCGACATAAGTGTAAAACATAAGTTACCATTGCCGCTAGCGACATCTACAAAAAGCTTTGCCTGATACACCCCATTTCTGTCGTAAAATATATTTAGTCAACGACATCCTAGTCGTTTACTTGTAGGAAACAGCGAGGTGCGAGTAAAAGGGTTGCAGATGCAAGCTTGCAATAATTAAGACTTGTTTCTTAATTATTTCAAGGTGTTACTATTTACATATATATATTATATATATTTAAAAAAAAACTTTTCTCGCTGGCTGTCTGCTAAATGTTTCTATAGTCTTAACGAATTTTGTGAATACAAATGTTGACATAATTTAAGAAATGACAAATTGTATGTAATACTATTATTATTCTTAAACATTTGCATGCCAAATTCTGGTGGATCATGAGAAACTATTTTGATTCTATTTATATAACATACTTATATAACATCCTAGCAAATAAACGATTTCATTTCATAGAAATTATTTTATTCTTATTTCTAGAAAAAAAAATGGCAACTTCCACAGTTAAAACATTGAATTAGAGGAAGTAAAAACTTTTAATTACAAAAACTTGCAAGAAAACACTTCACATCGGACATTTTAGTTGTTTTATTTTCTTGTTGTTTGTAGTTACTTTGTTCTTTTTTGTTTCTCTTCTCCTAATGGATGATGAATGATATGATAAGGCAAAGGGATTTAGCCTATACAGCCATGTCTGTCGTAATATATTCTTTCTTTTTTAAAAGATGAATGAGGTTATCGTCAAATTCCAGATGTTGCAGAATTTGGTGTTATTCTTGGAGTTACTCGCGGCATTATAGCCCAAACACGTCGGATAAAATATAGAAGTTGACAGCGCTGGAAAACCGCAAAAAATAAACTGCAACTTGTGCACCATATTTAAAGTCCAATTTATTGTTTTCCATAATTATTCACATTGTAGCACTAATAAAAAAAAAACAACACCACTTTTGACCAATAATATCCATAGTAAATTAATTTACAAAACAAAAACCTGCACTTGACATGTCTTTGCAAAATAGCGCGAAGAACTCCACTTTCTTTTTGTTTCTCTTCTCCTAATGGATCATGAATGAGATTATAAGGCAAAGGGATATAGCCCATACAGCCATGTCTGTCGTAATATATACTTTTTTTTAATGTTCATCACATTACAGGAATTCACAGCGCGGAAAAATCGTTAAAATTAAACTGAAACATGGGCCCAATATAATGCAAAATTTATCGTTTTCTATAATCATTCTTTAGAAGTTATTTTGTAAGTGAAACTCGATCATCGGGATCGATAAATAGCACTGCTAGTACCATAAACATAGATTTATGATTTTATATCTGCTCTTAAACTAGATGGTAGACCTGTCAAGTTTCAGTGAGATGCTTTTTAATTACATCAAATAAGTTTACGCCTAGCAACGGACTCGTTAAATATTTTCATTCTAGTCAGGGTTGCAATCCAATCATGATCCATCACAAAAACCTAATTACAAATCGCATGTCAATAAAATACTCAGAAAATGAGATATGCGAGTATTTCAAAAGCATAATGAACAAAACGGTAGTAAAATTGCTTAAATGTTTGTACAATTCCAAGTTGGAATAAAACTTTATATGAAGACATTAATTTCGGTCGAGTGTCTTCGAAACGGAGTGACGTTTTGAGAACATAATTTTCTGTTATTCAGCGTTGTCTTTCACAACCGTACTCATGACTACTAAAACGTCAAACTAATATCGCCTTTAGAAGCTCATATTTCAAAGAGTATCGGTTGAGATTTGCGTGTAGCTGTTGTATAACTAAATGTTTGTTCGTATTTGTTTTAAAATGCAAAATTTAAAGCGGGCGAACGTACATGATATTTTTAATTTACGAAGGCGGGCTAACACACTACCCAGTGTTGTTCTCAATGGACATAGTTGTTCTATTTTATTAATTCAAATGTAGTAAGTTGTCCTTCGCGCCATTTTGCCCGGAAATGTCGTTTTTGTTGTTTAAATTAATTTACTGTGGAAATTATTAGTAAAAAGAGGTAATGTTTTGTTTAATAATGTGCTACAATGTGAATAATTATAGAAAACGAGAAATTGGACTTTAAATATGGGGCACAAGTTGCAGTTTATTTTTTGCGGTTTTCCCGCGCTGTGAACTTCCATATTATACCTGACATGTTTGGGCTAAAATGCCGCGAGTGACTTCAAGAAAAACATCAAATCTGCAACATCTGGAATTTGATGATAACCTCATTACTTCATAAAAAATAAATAAATGTTACATAAGACTTGGCTGTATAGGCTAGACCCTTTGCCTTCCCTATCATCTCATTCATCATCCATCGGGAGAAGAGAACAAAAAAAAAAACAAAAAAAAAGTAAAGTATCATCAGGGATTCACATTTAGTCAACTTTACTCTATAGTAAAGGCCTATGCCCATCGTGTCAAGTGGCAAGCTCGTCGATGTCTCTACGAGAAACGTACTTACTAAACTCGAGAAATATCACAAATAAATGCTAATAATTTTGTTTATTTGTAAACTGAAAAATGTATCTGACAATATCCGGGAGTTTCAATGTGAACCATGTAGAAATAAATAAATTGAATTGAACTAAAACAAGCCGCCTTCGTAAAATAAAGAACTGCACACGACGACGATCAGACGAAAGGATTCGGGATGATTCTAAGTAAAAAGAATATAAGCCGATTTGGTGCACGGGTTCTGCAAAGTGGGCTTACATTTTAAATAGCGAAAGACGCCATCTTGTTTTGTGAGAAAATAGAAACAAATCTTTCAATAATAAACCACACGGTTTAATCTTATAGGTATCTTTTATATATATTAGCACGGCATGTGACCTTAAACATTAACATTAATTATTTAGACACTAAAATAGAAGAGGTAGAAACAACTAAATTCTTGGGATTTTTTTTTTTTTTTTTTTTTAATATTTCAGACAGGTCACACAGCGCCATCTAATTTCCGTGGTAAGCGGTAAGCTTGTGTTACGGAAACTAAATGGTTGATAAACTACATATTATCATTTTTTTTTTTTTTTTTTTGTAAATATATACATATAATACATATAAACACCCAGACCGAGACAAATTATACAATGTACAACTTGCCCCCGGTGGGAATCGAACCCACGACCTCCCGAGTTCACGGCAACGTTTGTTACCACTAGACCACGGAGGCGCCAATTACACATCTTAGTCGCCACACTCTTGGCAGAGTGGTCGTGGTCGTCACTTGAGTGTCAGTGGCACGCTCAACAAGCCGTCGCCACTCGTCTCGAACTGCAGCCTTCCTGGAGCACTCATGTAGGGGGTGATCCATTGCTGCTTTAACCTGGTCAGTCCATCTCATCGGATACCTACCACGCATTGTCTTGCCATCGAGTTTTCCCTGAACTACAAGGCGCTCAATGGATGCATCTCCACGCCGCGACACGTCAAAACAGCGTCAAAAAAGCTCGGAATACTGAACAAGGTGAAGCGGTTTTTCCCGCCATCAATCAGACTGTTGCTGTACAAAGCACAGATCAGATCATGCGTAGAATACTGTTCACACCTTTGGGATGGTTCAGCCAAGTACCTCACATATGCTCTCAATGTCCTACAAAGGCGAGCTGTTCGAATTGTGGACGATGCCACTATATCTGGAACTCTCGAATCCCTGCAGCTTCGCCAAGATGTAGCTTCTCTGAGCGTGTTCTACCGGCTATACTATGGTGAGTGCTCTGAGGAGCTCTATAACCTAATTCCTTCCTCCCCATTCCGCAACCGAACCACACGCACAGGTCAGAATATGCACCCACATACTGTAGTCACTATCCCTTCGCGTACCTATAAATTTGGTGACTCATACATCTGTCGCACAATAAAGATGTGGAATGCTCTTCCAGCCTCTGTGTTTCCACTTTCCTATAACCTCGAGTCCTTCAAGCGAAGTGTGAAAAGGCATCTAGTCAAGCCGGCATAGTGTTAGGGACTGATGTCGGATATAAGGGTCTGATTCCAGTTGCTAACATTCATTGACCCTGCGCGCCACTTGCCATCAGGTGGGCGCAGGGTCACATGTCGTGCTAGTATAAAAAAAAAAAAAAAAAACTGTCCAAAGGAAGCGAGAATGCGTTATTGCACGATTGAGAAAAGGCGCTGTCCTATCTCTAGTTCCTCCAGGATGGATTTGTTGGTTCGGAACTCCGTCCACGATATGCCTAACATTCTCCGCCAACACCACATTTCTAGAGCATTAATCCGTTTTATTTCAGTTTCGCGCAGGGTCCACGTCTCTGCAGCATACAGGAAAATGGGGAACACAAGAGCTCTGACCGGCCGGATTTTAGTAGCTTTCGTAATGTTTCGGTTCCTCCTATTTAGGATTACATATAGATAATAATATTACATGGAAATCACACATTGAACATATATGTAAACGGCTCAACCAATTCACGTATGCTCTGTATAAACTTTCAAAAGTTGTTAATCAATCCTCGGTAAAACTGCTTATATGGCCTACGTTGATTCCATAGATATGGTGTTATATTTTGGGGAAATTCGACAGACAAATTAATATCATTTATAGCCCAAAAACAATGTGTTAGAGCAATATTTAAATTAAAACGGATAGATTCATGCCGTCCATACTTTAAAAGATATAATATATTAACGTTTCCATCACTGTATATTTATGAAAGTGCAATATTTGTAAAAAAATATATAAGAATGTTCTCGTACCGTACTCGCGGACGACACAATCACCTATTGTGTACAAAAGTATCTAAAACTAATTTTATTAGCAAGAATTTTATAAGTATGGTGAAAAAAAAAAAAAAATCTTTATTGACACTATTTAACAAATTTAGATTGGATGTCCTGACCCCTGTCGTAGATATTTTTGAATGACAGGAGTCAGTTCACTCCCAGCTGACACAAAAACAAGCTTATATAATTTATTTAAACATTGTAAAACTTACCCAAGTACAAACAAATAAATAATAATAATAATAAAAAAGGAGTATTATAGGGCTGTTGGTGGGTATTTTAGGAATTCCGTGTATCCTCTCTGTGTGTTATGTGAATGTGTATGAGTGTCTGTGAGAGGGTGTGTAAGAAGAAATAAATAAAAAGAATAAATGCATCGATGAAACAACATATCGACAATCACATATACCTACCATTAATTATATATACCACAATAATATATATACATACATTAACTAGTAAATTTAGTATAACACATTAATTTAGCCATTATTATTATTATTATTTTTTTTTGTAAAATGCATGAAACATCAAACAAATTTACAATAAAGTTCCCAAAACCACCTGTGAAGTTGAAAACATGAGAGTTTTTAAGTCAAAGGTTCAAAGCTTTTTTTTTGAAAGATGCTACTACAGCATAGCAGGCTATCTTTTCGAAACATGAGAGGATTAATTAGCATGCCCTTTACCATCACCTATCAACAACATTGTAAAAACTTTTTGTAATGTTTAATAATTATTGTATGTCCAATGGACGGGACATAGCGACCATTATAACAGCATGTACAAAACCTATGATCCACAATAAAATATTTTGATTTTAATTTAATGTTGATGTTTCACGCATGTTAAAAGGATTAGTGAAGAGAGATTGACGAACCAGATATATAAAGCGAAAGTTGTGGGTAAAAGAGGCCCTGGCAGACCAAGACTCACATATTACGATCAAATAAATAAAACAATCGCTTAAGGTGCATTAAATAGCCATCGAAATAAAAGGGCATATATGAAGAGGTTGATGAGTGTCGAAGAAGCGAAAGAAGTTTGTCGTGACCGTGACAAGTGGCGCTTATTGTCTCTGCCTACCCCGCAAGAGATTTGGCGTAAATATATATTTTATTTTATTATGGTAACAAACAGTCACAATACAATTTATATAACAAACAATATACATATAATTAGACCTGGAGTACCAAAACTGTGAAACAGAACTATACTTATTACATTTTCAAATTACAATTAAACCATAAAAGAAAGTAAAAACCACATTTATGTCTATTCTATCGAATACTTAACTCTAATTATCTCTCGGATTCTGCTCCTATACACTGACTTAGAGCAAGCAAATATGTCCACGTCAACCAAGCAATCATTATATAGTTATACTGCTCGTCTTAAAAAGGTGTTTTTTGCATAATTTGTTATATATTAAATTAGCCCCATCACACATCCAGGCGACCTCGTCAAGCGCGGGAAGTGCGGCGGTTTCTGCTGAGAACCTCAAGCTGCGCAAATACGCCAACCTCAGTACAGGTTACGAATTTGCGCCGTTTGGGGTCGAGACGATGGGCCCATGGGGACACTCAGCCAAGCGTCTGGCCAAGGAGTTGTCCAAACGGCTAACGGAAAAGTCTGGAGACAGGAAGGCTGGTAATTATTTCTGCCAACGTATTAGCTTAGCTATACAGAGGGGAAATGTTGCCAGTCTTCTTGGGACTATCCCTGAAGGGTCGTCTCTAGAGGTCATTTTTTACTTATAGTTTATTTTTTATAAGGTTTAGTTTATATTTATTTTATTTTTTACTTTTAAGTAGTTAGCATTAATTTATATTGTAATTATTTTATACTGTTTGTTTATAAATAAATAAATGTTTATTGAACAGTAAAAAAAAAAAAAAACGGTAAAAATATTTCTAAAGGAACCCCAAATATTCAATGTAATATGCATATTATTCTGCTTACGTAATAAATTTAAAATTCTTGGTATGCGCGAAATGGAGATATGAAATGCAAATTATTTGCTTTTGCCACTCGTCGGAGAAAAGCGAAAAATCCAATACTTTAGGAATATTCTTTGTGTTTTTTTAACAAATTTTACATGTATGATTTTAAAGACAAATAAGCGCAGATAAAACATTTATACATAAAACATATGTATCGTTTTTTTTTTATTAAATTATAATATAAACTTAATCTAATGAAAATGAACTATAAGTAAAAAATGTCCTCTAGAGACTACTCTTCAGGGATAATCCCAAGGAGACTGGTATTATTTTGATATTCGAGTATATACTAGCGGACTCGGCAAACGTTGTTTTGCCATATAAATTATTTCTAGGGAATTTCTAGTGTAGAAAAAAAAACTAACTTATTGTAAGTGTGTAAGGATGTGGTATATGAGTGAAAGAGGCATGGAGCGCTGTGAGCGATGAGCGAATATAAAAATAACAAAACACCAAACATTTTTATTTATTTATTATATTTATTCCTTAAAATTATATATATCGTGAGAGAAACAGGAGACCGGCTTCGGTCTCATCCCTACTCCGTGCTGTTTACTGGGAAGTGACACCGGTATAGTCTGGCAAATGAGTGTTGACCCAGAAAAAGCGCGGAAAATTTAAAAAATCTAGCACTGGTAACACTAATTATAGCAGGAATAAACTGTCTTGATACTAATGTTACCATGTAATAAGTCTCAATTAAATGTTAGGCTCAACTGGCGGGGATAACTTACCAAGTGATAATTGATCAGTTATCGAGCGGGATGGAAAATTATTAAATTACTAAAATGACTATTAAAAAATAGGGGTTGGTGATAGAAGGATGAAAATTTAGGGTTGTATGTATTTTTTTAAATAGCACATTATAAAAAAAATTAAAATTAAAATTTTGTCCAAAAAAAAAAATGTTGACAACCCTTATCACTTAGGGGTATGAAAAGTAGATAGTAGCCGATTCTCAGACCTACTGAATATGCATATAAAATTGGATAAAAATCGGTCAAGCCGTGAGTATGGTAACTAACATTGTGACACGAGAATTTTATATATAAGATCACCATGGTAAGCTTAGAAAATTAGTTCTAATTGAAAGTAAAAACTGGCATTTGACGTCATTGTAAATAATAAAATAGGTGGTAGGCGGACTGATGGTGGTAAATTCCCCAGACTGCCGGGGCGGGGAAGCATCCACCGTTCGTGCCAATAAACCCAGTAAAGTGTATCACACGTTTTGGGATCAAGCTCGAATTGCCGTCATGCCCAGTCGAGCCGGCATAGTGTTAGGGACTGATGTCAGTCATGATTGTCTAATTACAGTTGCTAACATTCATTGAACTCTCACGCCACTAGTAAAAAAAAAAGAAACAAACAAGAAAGAGGCCAATACAGTCAACTTTTCATACATTTTGTATGGTGTTAGCGAGATTCGAAGCAGAGTAGATTTTAAGATTATTTTAATAAATTATTTGCTTGTAAAACTTGTATACAGTGAAAGCTACTCGAACGTACTTTTCACGCTCATACCTCTCGTTCCGAGACACGATAATAGTAACCTAAGCACGCTTAAAGGTGTTCCAACACGCGCCTAAACTGTTTTGCCAAAGCTATGTGACGTCACAAATGACATCATTTCTCGCGCTTAGACTGCTCACGATATCGAGGTAGATCGCTCTGAGAGCTGTCAGTTGTTTGTCATAATGTCCCGCGCCATTTTCAAGTTAATTTAATATTAGATATACGTATGTTCTATCGGGCCGACAACGGACACTTCAAGCATCTCCAGAATATCGCTCCATCTCGCGCTCGGCCCCCCAACGGGAGACCGCTTCCTAGAGAAGTGCTTCTGGAGGAGAGCTGAAGTAGTCGAACCTAGACCCCCTGGGTTCGTGAGCCACACGGGCGCTGTTACACTAGTAACGGCGCCCAGCACCGAAAGTGCATGAATTACCAGCGGGTGGTTACCCGCTGAGATCCTGTCGGGGAAAACGGGGGAATTTCCCTAAAGCCCTAATGGGCTTGGGTTGGGGATGGCTAATGCCATCAGGGCCTGGACGACTCCACTGACTGACTGAATATTAGATTTTCTTTTAAATGATTTAATATTGTAATTCATTTATACTGTTTCTATATTACTTCTTAAACAAATCTATAATTAATATTTAAGTAGGAAATAAAAAAAAATGTCTGTAACACGGCAAGTTATTTTAAATTACCAAAATAAGTTAATAATATTAAACTTTACTCATATAAAGATGAATAAACCGAGAAATGTATATTTGTTAGTATTCATACTCAAAGATGTGGAATCCGCAATTTATCTTCCATACATTTAAAAAAAACACTAACATTTTAAGAAATTTAGACCGTTCCGAGTTAATATCACGCTTTGAGCATCCAAATCGCGATATTTGATTTGGAACGAGACGGTAAGTGTTCAATTCGATTTAATTCGTTTATTTTTGCAAGTAGGCATAGGACAAAAAGATATGTATTCTGCACTTTTACACGTCAATTTTTACAATATTGATATAAAACGATATAATTTTATAGTACATATTGGTGAATCTGGAGCAGTACATGATAACCATTATTTGAAAAGAGAAACAATAAAATAACAAAATTATAAATACAGAATAACGCTTAACATTATAGCTGCTGTAGATAGGCATTGTCACACCATAAGCTAAGACAGACACAATTATAAGAATATAAATGTCAATGTCAATTAAAATTCGGAATGAGAGATAGACAATGGGCGTTTAACAAGGCAACGACATTAGACTTAGATCATCGATAGATAGAATATATACTACCATCGCTATATAGGCTATTTTTTGACGAAAATAAATGTTTAGAGAGTAAGAATAAAAGGAGTTTTTCGCGCCATTTTGCGTGGACATGTCAAGTGCAAGTTTTTGTTTTGTAAAATTAATTTACTGTGGATATTATTGGTCAAAAGTGGTGTTGTTTTGTTTAATAATGTGCTGCAATGTGAATAATTATGGAAAACGATGAATTGGACTTCAAATATGGGGCATAAGTTGCAGTTTATTTTTTGCGGTTTTCCCGCGCTGTCAACTCTCATATTATACGACGTGTTTGGGCTATAATGCCGCGAGTGACTCCAAGTAAAGCATCAAATTCTGCAGCATCTGGAATTTGATGATCCTCAACTCGGTTATGAACTTTGTTATAAACATATATTATGCAAATAAATTACGTGTTTAGGACTGATGTATTCTGTACAATGTCCTTTAAAGACAATTTAAAAAATAAAAAAATAAAAAAAGTAAGAATAAAAGTTTTTTTTTTCAAAATTAAACTGAATTTGTCATATCATTGTTAAATCAAATCAGTCAAAATGGTGAATTCATTTATTTTACTAATGTATGTATGTAATATGTTGAAACATATTGCTTTCGACGCGTGCTGTTAACTTTAAACGTATAAGCGCTTAAAAAATATAATTTGGCTACTTTAACCTTGTGTTTGACTTGTAGTTTTAAGCTTTTTTTTCGCTTTGAAAATCGTTCGGCTTGACGTTGCTCTGCGGTTTTCATACAATTTAAGTAAAATTCGGTGCTTTGCTTTCAAGTCGAACATAGCACAAGTAATATGTCATTATTGCTAGAACCCCTACAACATAGATCTCCGCTTAAAACTGCTGCTGCAAGCAGAATGAAACCTTTAATTCTTTAACGCGATAAAAAGCGCACGAATGTGGAGGGCGTCCTAATAAATGATTTATTTATGAATTTGAATTTGGAACGTGAGTGAGTGTTTCGTTGAGAGCTATTTTTTTTGCGCGCATTCTGTTTTTTTCTTTCTGTTGTGTGGCAATGGTAGTCAATTGTTTTATTCTATTTTGACGCTTCGAATAATTTTAGAATGTTTTTCTTGCATTTTCAACCATGGTATTTATCTTCTGCATGATATTTTTTAAAATAATCATTCTAATAATATAAATATGAAAGACGCTTTTTCTGTCTGTGTCTATGTATGTCTCGTCATAATGTCTTATCATATCTGAAATTAGATTGATAAAATTAGGCAATGTTATTCCTTTTGGAAGACTAATTCTTAGACGTTTACTCACGGCTCCTTCACTCAATTATGCCTTCCAGATGTCAAAAGGCACCGTCACGGCACGTCACTACGCTAGAAGAATAGATCTGCCTCGTATATATGTAGGTATATACATCGCGACGTACCTTGAAACCATAGCTGGGCATTAACTCGTTAATCCGTTAATCGTTAATTAACGAAGTTAACATTTTGATTAACGGGTTAACTTTTAAGTTAACTTTAAAAAATGTTAACGGACACGTTAACTTCCGTTAATCGTTAATCCAATGCCACTATTTACCGCACGGGACCGCGGTGTAGCGCGAAAAACAGGTTTAGACAAGTATGAAACGACAAGTTCCGGGCGCGGCGGCGCGTGAGACAAAAACAAAACTAGATATATTTTGCCGGCGCGTGCGAGTAAGAAAACTGCGAAGTACTAGCGCCAGTGCTTAGAGTGAAGAGTGTTGTGTTTGTTGTTATTATAAATTGTCAGTGATAATTTGCTTGTTAATAAAGAAGAGTGCAGTATTATTAGTTAGATAGAAAAGTGTACTGTGCAGTGTAGTAATTAAAACTATATCATGGAAGACATGGAATCGGATTTCAGCGGTCCTGATGAGAATCCTTGGCCACATTTGACTGAGTATGTGGAATTTGTATCCAGATCGGGCCAGCAATTACTTTTTGCTTGTAAGCGTTGCCTTGCCGAAAAACACTAAAATAAAAGTTTCTTGTATCAAGCCTGAATAATTTGAAACAACATGTAAGAAGGGTACATGAGTCACAATACGTACAGTTTAAAGAGATTGTTAAGGCGGGCTCTAACTGAGGCAAGACAAAAAAGAGAACTCATTCTGACAATATTATATATTAACTTCCAGAACCTAAACCAACAGGTTTTATAAGTTCACTAACGCAACGATATAAACATGCAATTTTACACATATTAACGGATTAACGATTAACATTAACTTCCGTTAATTCTTCCGAAATGTAACGCTTTAACGTTTAACGAAGCTAACTTTTTTTGTAACGGATTAACGATTAACGAAGTTAACTATTTGATTAACGGTGCCCAGCTATGCTTGAAACCTACTTGAAGCGTGTTTGTATTAGTTGTGGCTAATATTTACATTATTTAAACTTGTATATATCTTTTTTTCTTATAATTTAAAGTTAAATTACTAATTTTAGTTAAAGAACACTCATTCAAATCAGCTTCCAGTTACTATAGATGTTTTTTTTTCGACAAAAATATAACTGGACACTAAGCTCGACAAAGTGACTAAATAAATATTTGTATGCTAGAAATAGCACATAACAATTTACATCTCTGTACCTACCATGTTTCTGACAAATAAATTATTTCATTTCATATAACTTCCGTAATATAAAATGTATTGTCATATATCACTGCAATTATTTTCCAAACATGACCCAAAGCATGTTTTCAACATACATTAATGCTTATGTATGTGCGTTGAAAATAACATAAGGTTTTAGAAAGCAATGTACCTACTTCAATTTGGAGTTTGTTCAACATTGGTGTATTCTAGTTTGTAGTGCATTCAAACTAGAAGTAATTTCGGCCGAAACCGAATATTCGGCCGAAACCAAAACTAAACCAAAATTATTTTTTTCTATCAAAAAAATATAATAAATTGGGTTATTGTAGCTTTTAAAAGTATCATCCGAGGTGGTCAGAAACCACGATTATAAAAAAGCGGATTCAAGTATCAAGCTCGTCCATACCAAACGTCTCTAGCATACCAAAATATCACAAAAAAAATAATAATAATAATTAAAACCGCTAGACCACGAAAGCAGTTTATATATATATTTATTTTAGTACATAAGAAAATATTTTTTATTGTTTGTATTATGCCTAAACTTATTTTTACCGGACTACACCACGCAAAGAAGGGGATATGTCTTCATTAGCCTATGTATCTTTGTTTGTTTCTTTGTGGCACACTGGAGACCAAACGCGTGGGCTGAATTTCATAATACTTACGCCAATCAATTCGTCTTAATCATACGAGTGTCACTGAAGATATGGCATTAATCAAGTTTTAGTAAAGCGACGACCAGATGCCGTATTATATAAAATAAAAAAAATAAAGTCGACTATTCTGTGTGGTATCATGTGGTAGGTATTTGAAAATCATGCTGAAGTTTCTCTTATAATTTTTCATTTCGAGTGACCATTTAAAGTTGGTTAACAACTTGCCACTATGTTTCACATCAGAATTTATTATTTGTTTTATGTGTCTATCAATCTTACAATTATTTCAATGGTGTAGTTCAGCGGATTTAATACTTCTTCCGACGTAACCTTTTTTTCTTTTGAGTTTCTATTTAAAGTATTTTTTTTACGTTGCCGAGTAATCTGTTTCTAAAGTTTGCAAATTTTATCTATATAAATAAATCCTTTAACTGGCCGACACTACAATGTCAAGCTCTACTAGATTTGATTTTCGCTATCAGAGTCGACGAAAGTCATGTTCAATAATCATGTCAAGCCGAGGCTATGTGGGAAATGCTACTGTCGAAGATGTGCAAGAATACATCTTGAACAGACTAATCAGCTAGGTGCTGCTAACTTCAGTAAATAAGTCGACAGACGCATTCAGCTAGTATGGGCGTCATTAGGGAAACTTTGACACATCCTCTCATCGTCCATACCACAGTGTCTAAAGACTAGAGTCTTTAAATAGTGCGTCCTTCTCCGTAATGTCGAAATAAAGTCAAGGTCGCTCAGCGAGCTATAGAAAGAGCTATGCTTGGTATTTCTCTGACGGATAGAATTAAAAAAGTCGATAATCGTCAGAGAATAAAGTTAGTTAGCTTTGAAAATTAGCAAGCTGAAGTGGCAATAGGTCGAACATATTTGCCGCAGAACTGAGACGACTGATGGGGCAAACGTGTTCTAGAGTGGAGACCACGACGGGAAGACGCGACCCCCCGCCATGGACGGATGACCTGAAGAAGGTCGCTGGCAGGGGTTGCATGAGGGTTACAGAACAGAAGACCGTGTGCAGTGGTGAGCCTTGGGGGAGGCCTATATCCAGCAGTAGAGACACAGGCTGATGATGAGGATTAGACTTGATTTATACAGAGAGTTCTTAGGAATTATCTATTTTGACATGTTTATGCTTGCGTTGACCTTGTACGCTTTTAGGCCGAAGCCGAAACTGCGGCCGAAACCTAGATTTTGGGCCAAAACCGAATATTTCGGAGACTAGTGTATTGTATAAAACAACGCTGAAAACGATTCAAAACACCTGCCACAGGCCAAATGTCCTTTATTTCATGGCGGCCATGCTGGACCGATTTGGCCGATATTTTTACGACAATATAAAAGCTTTAGGTTATAAAATGAAGGTGTTGACATTATGGCAGCCATTTTTGTTATCTATAGAGGTTTTGGCGGGAAATTTGTTTTTTTTTTCAATAAATAGACGAGCTTAACATATCTCGTTGAAAACACTCGATTGTTTTGCGTGAATTATTCGAATAAACGTGTTCAAATATTTTAATCGATTACAAATACGCTGTTAACTGCCAATGTGGTTTCATTTGTCGGTTTAGTTGATAGATGTATGGGTAGCGGGTTCGATTTTGGTCTAAAAGATAACCCAAATAATATGTTGTAGAGAGAATAGGTTCGCAATTTACAAATGCCTCCTTATTTTTACCTGACTGTGCGACCCGCAAATAATGGTTATATGTTTATCAGCCTATATATGTTTATTCCTTTGTGGCACACTGGAGACCAAACGCGTTGGCTGATTTTGATGATTCTCACGTCAATCGAATCGTCTTCATCACGCGAGTGTCACTGTCACATTATTCAAATCTCATTAAGGCGACAACCAGCCCCATATTGTGGAAAATAAAAATAATAAAAATCGATGAGCTATATTGATTGGCGTATCGCCGAATAGTTATTTGAAAATCATGTTGTATCATTTTTTTAATATAGTGACCATTTATAATCTATAACAATTTAAAGTCAACAAAAGGGCATGTACGAGGGGCGTTCAAAATATTCTCGGTATGTGGATAAAAACAAACAAGTACGAAAAGTTTGATATTTTTATTTTTCAATATACTCCCCCCCTATGTTCATACACTTATAAGATCGATCAATTATTTTTTTTAATCCCTCATAAAAATATTTTTTATCTTTGGTGTAAAAATGCTCCTCCACGGCCGTCTTCAACGCTTCATCGTCAGAAAATTTATTTCCACGCAGATCCTTTTTAAGATTGGGAAACAAAAAGAAGTCGCTTGGGGCTAAGTCCGGACTATAGGGTGGATGAGTAACAGTTTCAAACCCACATTCAACAATAGCTGCCTTGGCAATATGAGCAGTATGGACAGGGGCGTTGTCATGCAGAAGCAGAACACCTTTGGTTAACTTTCCTCGCCTCTTTTCTTTGATCGCATCTCTTAATTGACGTATAACGTTAGCGTAGTACTGCCCTGTGATATTTACACCTTTTTCTTTATAATCGATAAGCAAAACTCCTTCACAATCCCAAAATATTGTGGCCATGACCTTGCCAGCTGACGGGATTACCTTGAACTTCTTGGGATGAGCTGAACCCTTAATGTGCCACTGCATGGACTCCTGTTTGCTCTCTGGGTCATAATGATGAACCCAGGTTTTATCTCCAGTAACTATTTTTTGCAGCACCTCATCGGGATTTTCACCACACAGGTCGATAAAATCTGAACAGCAAGCCACACGCATATCCTTTTGAAGAAGCGTCAGCATTCGCGGAACCCATCTTGCACTTACTTTTGACATATTAAGATGGTCATGTATAATGTCATGTACGGTACCAATAGAGAGATTGGTTACTTGAGCTATAGATTTTACCTTCACTCGGCCGTCTTCCAATATAAGTTTTTCCACTTTATCAATATTTTCTTGTGAGGTAGCCACTACAGGCCGGCCAGGTCTAGGGTCATCTTCAATACTCTCCCTTCCACGCTTAAATTCGCTTGACCATTTTTGAATAGTAGATAAAGAAGGAGCAGACTCACGGTAAACACAATCCATTTCCTCTTTTATGGTTTTTTGATTTTTACCCTGTTTTGTCAAGAATTTTATGACGGATCGGTGCTCTAATTTCGTTAAAATTGTTAATTCGCTCATGGTGTTCATGTTTGTTCGGCAATTGCAGAAAAACAAAAGAACATCTCGGTTCCAATTTTACTTTTTTTTAATGTCAATGGATGAATCTTAGCGGCCAGTAACAAATATATATATAAAAGAGGTTGTAACGTATCAATACCGAGAATATTTTGAACGCCCCTCGTATGAAGAGGTTGACGAGTATCGAAGAAGCGAAAGAGGTATGTCGAGATCGTGACAAGTAATGCTATTGTCTCTGCCTACTCCGCAAGGGATTTTGCGTAAAGATATGTATTTCGTTAAGTTGTATTTGTTCTTAGATATTGTCAATTGTTTTCCTTGATAGAAATACATTTATTTGAAAAAAAGATTTACAACATATAAAATAAATTTAATATTAAGGATAGGGATATAAGTCCCGTCCGCGTGGAATGGTGGCAAGAACGCTGGCTGCATTTTCCCGCTGAATTGCAATACTGATTCTCTGGGCGAAGAAAGAGCCAGCCCTCTTGTCACCGGAGGAGACAACAAGACGCGGTGTTATGTCTTTTTTAAATAAATGTAATAGGAGTAAATACATTAATTATGCATGTTAAGCCCGCTAAACTTTAAAATGGGCACTACATGTTATGTTGCCCGCCCTCTGAATCTCAGCAACAACCTATAAAATCTCACCTTTAAAACCATAAAAGACAAACCACTTAAAACATTGTCTAGTTTAAAATAATAAATAATATCATTATTACAGCACATAGAACACACCGTCCTAAATCTTCATTGTTGGAGATTGGCCTTCCAGAACCTTGGATCTGGAGAATTTGGTCTACACTCGCCACGCTAGCGACTATCAACGATTCCACAAGTTGTATTAGTCGAACCGGGACCGACGGTTTAACCTCTCCGAGGCACGGGTACGTTGGTGAAGACAAATTTCTAAGCGTTCCATATAGTAAACTATAAATATACAACAATGTAAACAAACCATTTTTTATGTTAAATGACATCTGTCAAAAAGTAACAACAATAATCCTCTTTCAACACGGTACTAACATACGAAATTAGCATCAAATGTTCGATTTTTCATTAAACAAACGATTTGTGCTAAAAAACGTGGTATTTTCATGTTAACATTTCTTAAAACGAACGCAGCCATAGCTAGCAGTTTTTTTTTTTTTTTTTCCAGACTGATCACACAGCGCCATCTAGTTTCCGTGGTAAGCTACAAGGCTTGTGTTACGGAAACTAGATGGTTGATAAACTACATATTATTATTATTTTTTGTAAATATATACATCTTCTTAGTCGCTACACTCTTGGCAGAGTGGTCGTGGTCGCAATTGGAGTGCTAGTGGCTCGCTTAACAAGCCGTCGCCACTTCTCTCTGACCCCGGCTTTCCTAGTGCATGTAGGGGATGATCCATTGCAACCTTCACCTGATCGGTCCATCTCATACATATTATATACATATTATACATATAAACACCCAGACCGAGACAAACTATACAATGTACAACTTGCTCCCGGTGGGAATCAAACCCACGACCTCCCGAGTTCACGGCAACTTTTGTTACCACTTGTTTTGTTTGTTAGCTGGTTTAATGCGTAAATAAATAACTCCCTCGCAAATTCTAAACTAGACTCGCTATACCTAAACTGATGAATGAAATACGTCGTAATTTTTTACGATTCCATTAAAAAGGTAACCGTAAATATTGTACAATCTCATGTCTTTACAGCCTCTGTGCCGTATTGATAACGTATTTATCGACCGATGCTGTTCAAAACAAATAAAAATTATAATAACCGACAGATTATCTTAAGAGGGTTTAACTTGCTATCCCTCTCGCACGTAGGTACTTTTGAGAAATCTATACTATTTCCATTTCTTTATTTTCTCGATGACAGTTCCTGTAGAATGTAATGTATAAAAAATACGACAACTGCCTAATTTTGTTCCTTTATCCCATATAATATTCATCCAAGACAAATTGAGTCCATATATGCAGTATTTAAAAAAAAAAGTACGATAAATAACCAACATTTTAATAAAGTTACATTCTATGGCAATGTGAATAGTGATGTTATGATTGAAATATGTATATTGTATCGATATTGTATATAAATTTGTGACGTCATTCACAGTTTTAACTGAAGGTTTAGACTGCATATTTTAAACTTAAAAATATTATTAATCTCAATTTTTTTATACAATATTGATCCTTTTTTATCATCTTTTATGTATAGCGATATTTAAATGAATAGATTCTTTACCACTGTCACCATGCCTATTGTAATAAGTATAGCTGTTGTAAAATAAGTAGATATAGGTACTCGACAATGAAACAATGTAATTTTTATTTATTTTAATCAAAATCTGATGAATCGTCATTGTCACTCGATGAGTTCTCACTGACATTTATTATAAGTTCCTGTTCTTCTAAATTATCGAATGCCACATGAATTTCCCAATCCGATATTATAGTGTTTTGGGTTCTTCTCACAATATTTTCCCAGTTTTCGGCAGTTACTTCCGCACATGCATTTTTTAATAAATCTAACATCTTGTTTGCCGTAAAAGGGGCATGGGTATTGTTTGTAGCGGCGTGTCCTTTGATTTGTGCCCATATTAGTTCTATAGCATTATACTGGCAATAATACGGCGGAAGTCGAAGATCCCAATGACCACGCTATTTCGTCGATAACATATCTTTTAAAAAGGTTTTTTTTCGATTTTAAAATATTCACTAATTGTACTTTTAAAAAAGTATTATCCACATTTTCGCCACGACGTTGGAGCCAGTCAATTATCTTTTGTTATGATCGATATCATTACTTATTTGGCCACAACACTACAACTGTCAAATTTGATCTGTCATCGAGAAAATAAAGAAATGGAAATAGTATAGTCTTATTAACTTTTTAGCGAATAAAATTACGCAAAATTTATTGCAAAAAAGCAAGACCAGTACCAAGTTTATCAACACTAGTTGAGTGGAGGACCCGTTGAAGAAATATCTAAGAATACGAGGGTAAATCTTCGTTCAAAAAACTCATCTTTCTAAATAGCTCCAAACAATATTAATAAGTGTATATATGTATAGTTTTGTGTATGTATTAGTATTTAGTATATTGATATTACAGTATATATAAAATTCTATACATGCAGCCTGTGGGTCAATTATACGCAATTATAGGCCATTCGTGTCCAGTACAATAACGCGTTCAGGGTGCTGATGGGGCTGCCCCGTCGTTGCAGTGCCTCTGGGATGCTAGCAGGACAGATTCCATGCTATTGTGAAGAAGCGCTGTGCCTCAATCCTGGCCCGCGTGAGGGGCAGCCCCAGCAGCATCTTGGCCGTATGGGCTGATAGGTGGGACTCTCTGAAAAGGAAAAAAAAAATGTATTATAATTTTGTATCTTAACTAACACTAGATATTACAAGATTCTTTAAAAATTGTTGCTAACACATATGGAATTTTATTATTATTATTATAAAAGTATATTATGTAAGATAATATTTTTTATTGGAGTAAAAAGTATAAATAATTAAAACTACTTAAAAGTAAAAATTTAAATAAATATAAACTAAACCTAATAAAAATAAACTATAAGTAAAAATGTCCTCTAGAGACGATCCTTCAGTGATAGTCCCAAGAAGACTGGCAACATTTCCCCTCTGTTAGCCGTTTGGACAACTTCTTGGCCAGACGCTTGGCTGTGTGTCCCCATGGGCCCATCGTAAGTATATGTTAGTATATATAATTATGTTGTTGAATTTATCCTACTATTAATATGTATTTCATTGCACATATAAATGTTCTAATTTGTCCCCAAGGTTTGGCTGTCAGAAAATGTCTACGGGCATTAAGTCCGCGTTTGTATTTTTTGACCGCCTCCGTAGTCTAGTGGTAACAAACGTTGCCGTGAACTCGGGAGGTCGTGGGTTCGATTCCCACCGGGGGCAAGTTGTACATTGTATAATTAGTCTCGGTAATATGTATAATATGTATAGATTTACAAAAAAAAATAAAGTATAATATGTAGTTTATCAACCATCTAGTTTCCGTAACACAAGCCTTATAGCTTACCACGGTAATTAGATGGCGCTGTCTGACCTGTCTGGTAATATTTTTTTTTTTATACTAACACGACATGTGACCTTGGGCCCACCTGATGGTAAGTAGCGCGCAAGGTCCATGAATGTTAGCAACTGAAGTCAGACACTCATAACTGACATCAGTCCCTAACACTTTGCCGGCTTGACTAGATGCTTTTTCACACTTCGCTTGAAGGACTCCAAGTTATAGTAAAGTGGAAACACATAGGCTGGAAGGCATTCCACATCTTTATCGTACGACAAATGAGACACCAAATTTATAGGTACGCGAAGGAATAGTGACTCGGTATGTGGGTGCATATTCTGACCTGTGCGTGTGGTTCGGTTGCGGAATGGAGATTAGGTTATAGAGTTCTTCGGAGCACTCACCATAGTATAGCCGGTAGAACACGCTCAGAGAAGCCACATCACACCAGATATAGTGGCATCGTCCACAATTCGAACAGCTCGCCTATGTAGGACATTGAGAGCATCTGTGAGGTATTTGGCGGAACCATCCCAAAGGTGAGAACAGTATTCTATACATCATCATAGTAAAGTATCATAACGACCGTTTCCCTTTTGGGGTGGTCAGAAACCACGCTTATAAATAAGCGGATTCACATTTAGCCGACTTTACTATAGGCCAATCAAGTGGCAAGCTCGTCGATGTCTCCAGCGTACCAAACTCGTGAAATATCACAAATAAATTCAATATTAATTAAATGTTTACATTAATAAATATTTTTGTGTCCCGACCAGGAATCGAACCCGGTACCTTCGAGTCTAAATCCACGGACTTAACCGGTAGACCATAGAGATATATTTTCAAATTTTTCAAATTCAAATTAATTTATTCATCGAAAGGGTTAGTAAGTACAAAATAAAAAAAAAAATAACATAATTAAGGTAAGTAAAAGGTGTTGGTAACAAAAATAAATCTCTGGTCTGCACACTAGGACATCCTGTCATGTGAGGACTAGCCTTAGTAGGGGTGATTTTTAGTATTAATTATTAAACAACAAAAACATGTTGGAAGTAAGAATACAAACCGGTTATTCAAAAAATAATAATAATAAAAAAAAATAAAAAAAAAAAAACAAAAAAATATAGGGTTGATATGCTTGTGTTTTTATGCGTATGGGTGTGTGATGTAAGTATGTCTATGTCGTAAATATATAGGAATTAAATAAATAAATGAATAAATATATCTACACAACACTGAGGCAGTCTCGATTCCCTATATACATTTTTAATATGGCTTTTTTAACGTCTGAAGATATTGAAGAGAGGTTTAATAATATAAATTCCGTAGCGAATTTACTTCTTTTGTTATCTGGCACGAGACTAGCAGTTATCACCGAGTAAGAAGCAAAAACCCTGCATCTCAACGAATGCATTTTAAATGGAATAATTTTATTAAATACGTTTTCAAAAGCAAAACCAAGCATATTGTGGTCTAGGAGATGATGTCTCAGATGTCGCGTCGCGTCGTTCTAATTTAATTCAATTTATATCAATAATTCTTCTTCTTTATTATTATTATTATTGCATGAATTTATTTATTTTAGTTTCTTTGAACATACCTAATAATTTATAGAAATAATTACCTATGTAACTTTTAAAAATGTTGTGCCCCGGAAAGAGACCTGCTAGCTATATTTAACAGTAGTTGAAAGACTATTAGTTTAGCTAGCAGCGACACATTTGTCTAAATTACTAGTTTAGATATTTAACTTTTTAAACTTTCGCGCACACTCATAATAGATTTTTATAATTTTAACGGGTCTTTACGCGATTTACCTTAGAGACATATTTCTCCCGACGTTTCAGCCAAGTTGCATTGGCCGTGGTCACGGGTCGACTGAAGCTATGCGGTGTAGTCTCGTACATACTGGGCGGCAGATGTAAACCTACCCACTTATCACTTTAAAAGTTTTTAGAAATCACGACACACGACACTTACAATATCCTTGGCGACACCGGGCGATTTTTCCCGGCGTCGAAACCTATTGATTACTGGATTCCACGATGAAGATAGCTTATAACCCCCCTCTCGATTGAAATTTTGATCGCTTCACGTACTATTCTAGGGTAATAGTGCCGATCGGTGGAAAGTATCTTTGGGTCATGCAGCTCAATCCAATGGTTTGTGCCACTATCCATTAGGTGTTCTGCTATTGCTGACTTGTTTAATTGGCAGTTTTTTACAGCTGCTATATGTTCCTTGACCCTCTCGGCTATTGTGCGCTTAGTTTGGCCAATATATGAACTCCCACAGCTGCAGTCCACTGTATACACGCCAGACGTTTGGAAAGGAATGACATCCTTTGGGGTGCGTACGTGTTTTGCTACTTTGGAGAATGGTGTGTACACAGCATTGATAGATAACTTTTTGAAAGCTGTACCAATTTTTTATTTTGTAAATATTTTTTTCGAATAAATGCTTTTATTATTAATTTTCAATATATACCAGTAATGTTAAATATTGAAATAATTAGGTGCTAGACATAAGGATACACATACTGAATGTACTGTACATAAAAAATTGAAAATTTTAAAATACCTTTGCGGCTGTTATTTTGCCTAGCAGAACCGCATAGTAAGAACCTAGCCTCATTGGTCCTTTCAGGGTTTCCAAAAGTTTTTTATCTATAAAACTGACCGTCATCTCCCGGTCTACTTTGGCAACATTAATATCTACTCGACTCCAGCACTGAAGCGAGCACTTTCAACCCACAGATTTTATATTTATACCACTTTAATTCATACCTACCATAGACATCTTATACTCGTATAAGGACCGGACCATGTTACGTGGACGCTAAATGCAGAGGGCCTAACACCTAAGTACAAGCTCTGAGCGAAATATATGTACCTAACAAAATAGAAATTATAGTGGTAGTGTAAAGATAGGAGTCTCACTGCCGGTGTAATACCCTAAGGCAGCGAGGGAATGGGGAACATGGTATTCACGTCCAGGCGCGCAGGCTCACGCGACTGTGCCTAGATGAGGCAGGCGGCTAGATGTCTTGACCAACGTGATGGACCCTAACAGAGGTCGGGCAGGGATTCAAGGTGGTGGATACATGTTCGATCCAGCAGGCTCACAAGATCGTACCTAGAAGAGGTAGCACGCAAAGGTGTCTTGGGCAACGTGTAGGAAATGAGACAAACAACGTAATGTTGCAATCTTAAAATTAAATTTTAACCCTGGAAATATAACGTGAAATTTAAAATGAAAATAATACAATATAAAATATATACTGCATGACAACGGTCGTGAAAACTTGGCAGGCGACATGTGTAGACGCATTAGCCCCACCTCACATCCAGGCGACCTCGTCAGGCGCGGAAAGTGCGGCCGTTTCTGCTGAGAACCTCAAGCTACGCAAATACGTAAACCTCGGTAAACGTTTGAGGGAGAGACGATGGGCCCACTTAGCCAAGCACCTGACCAAGGAGTTGTCCAAACGGCTAACGGAAAATTCTGGAAGGGGAAGGCTGGCAATAATTTTTAGATATTATATTAGAGGAAATGTTGCCAGCCTCCTTGGGACTATCCCTGAAGGGTCGTCTCTAGAGGGCATTTTTTACTTTATATTCAATTTCATTTTTACTTTTTAAGTAGTTTTAATTATATTTTAATTTACTAAATGAATTATATATGTTTGTATGTGCATTAGTGTGTGTGATATTGTTTTATAATATATTTATTTATTAAATACTTTATTGCAAGGCGAACTAATATTAAACAAAGGCGACTATAATTCGTATTAATATGTGGGGTGCAATTTTAACCAATAAACTAGATAAATAGTATGAATACATAGACTACATAAATACTCATCAATATATACTTATTTTAGTAGATATACATATATTATTAGGAAGTAGAAATTTGTGGAGTTAAAATATATTGTTCTGCTTGTTTAAAAAGAAAGTATTAAGTAGTTTTTTAAAGATCTGAATGGAAGGAGCTAGTCTGATGGTCAGTGGAAGTTTATTCCACTTTTACATAATATACATATACATCATATAATTTTGTAACATTGTATTAGTGTGCGGAAGGAAGTGACAAAGTTTGTTTATACGCCACATCTAATAATGGCGCGTCGTTTTACAAAATCATTAGCTGGTCCATATAATTCTACGTCAATGACACCCTCAAATCGCCCTGTCATTACACTTACACCAAACCTTTTCAAAGAATAATCGACCTTATTGCCTTAATGCTACGGACTCATATAGCGAAAAATGTAGGCGCGTTTAATTATTAGTTGTCGTCAGTTGCCGCCGTCATAATTCAAAAGGCAGTAAGTCTTTCCTTTTTTTTGTACTTACTTTTTTGGTCCACCCAGTTCACCCAGTAACTTTCAACATCACCCACGGCGACTATATACATGGCGATCTCCAGGCGATAGGTACAGAAACCAAATAGACTACATTCTACTTTACACTCGCTGGAAGTCTTCTGTCACAAATGTGAAAACCTTTCCTGGAGCTGAATGCGGATCGGACCACATCTTACTTGTCGCTTGCCTATCGCTGCGGCTCAAAGCTCCAACTATGAAACCGCCTCAACCCACAGGAACAGGAGCATAATAAACACAACATAGAGGTAAAACTGAGGGATAACCCACCACCTTCACCTCCTGACGACGCCAACACGAACTAGGAATATCTTAAGAAAAACATTAATGAATCCTTAGGCCAAGTCTCGAGGAATAGCAGTACAGTTGGTAAAGTCAAAGTCTGGATATCTGACTACAACTGGGAACTTATACAACGGCGGAAAGAAGTAAAAATAAAAGGTCCGAAAAATCGACATGTGATGGAGGAATATTCAAGTCTATGCAAGGCAATAAAAAAGAATTGCCGGAGAGATAAAAACATCTTTATATCTAGCATATGTAGCGACATTGAAGCTCATGCTCTAAACCTCCAGACTTCAGACCTCTTACAAAAATCTTAAATACAATAAATATATATATATTTTTTATTTAGGTTTACAAACAGTAACTGTTCGCGCCTGATCCAGAACCTTCCAGCTAACTATGCTTATGCCAAAAGCACGGACCAAACGCGAACAAAGGCCTTCTAAAATGGACTGTATTTGAATTTTTATAATAGCAAAACGGCCGGTAACGAGCAATCCGGACACAGAGGTACGATATCGGAAACAGAGCAGGACGGGTCACTTATATAAGGAAAGTATGCCACGTACCTTTTCACAGCTTCACTATCACCTATCCTGGCCAGGATATTCGCCAAACTCAATCACTTCACGATTATTATAGTTCTTTATTTAGCACAGCCGTCCGCGGAGAACACAACGGCGCGTCTTCCAGAAGAGCGGGATCACGGTAGATCATAGACTTCTCGCTGGGTCGGGGCGCGACGTGCGACTGACGTTGCAAGCAATGAAGCTTACAAAGAAACCTCTTTTCTGCAAGTCCACAAGTGGGTACTTCTCGTTTGCGAATATAATTAATAAATATTCAAATGTTGCAAATTTGAAGTAAGTGGCGCCATCTTGTGGTGGCATACTTGGTTATTGGAAATGGAGGGAATTTTGTATTGCTCATTATTAACCGATTCAACTATTACAAATATAAGTTAAAATATTGGCGTAAACAGTAACATATATATATATAATAACATTTAAATAAACAAATTGCTAAGTATGTTACCAACGACGTAAACCACAGATTATATAAATATGTAACGTCAGATAGTGAAGTTAAACAACAATTAGTAACAAAAGAAAGATATGAGTAAAGAAGATGAAAAAAATAAGTACACTACAATAATGATAGTACAATAATGATAAATATTTCGTTGTGCAACTCATCAGCGTAGCTATTGTTAGCATTTTTTTATTAAACTAAGAGTGTATTTTATTCAAATAATCGATTAGAAAAGGTCGCTCTTAGACGTATCTTAGAGTACATAATAATATGCATAAATCTGCTGTTACAGTCGTTTGAATTAAAGCGGCTGGTGGTGAAAAGAAAGGAGACTTACTGCGGGTTCTTCGATAGCTCCAAGGTCACTGGTTGTAAAGCACGACACACCACCATAGCATCAAGAGTTGGAGCAGAGTTTATGAGCACACACAATTCACAATTTAAAGTCTTTTATTTTTAATAAATATGGGTTGAGTAGCGTTCACGGGTTCACCGTTCAAATATTTTATTCCAACTGACAGGTGGGTCGCGAGGCCGACCCATTTTAAGGTGCGTTTACGCATTTCTCCATCTCTTTCACACGTAAGTCTTATGGATAAGGAATAAAAGGGATGGATATACATAAAGCGTGAGATTGTTCTAGAAGCGTTATACTACATAGATAATTACGAGTATGTATATGTATATATATATAAAACGGCGTTAACAGCGGCTAACTACCTACAAAGCGCCTAGTGCGAAATTCCTTTTGCAACTAGGCCCAGTAACGTTGCTATATGTAAAATTTAATTTTTAATTAAATTTCACGTCGGTCGACGCGCTATTTTAAGCTCCGTTCAAACAAAATTCAAATTACGAAGACTTACATTTGTCGCGCGCTGAAGATGTGAAATTCAATCCTTACGTTTTTGATTTCCAATCTTATTAATATTTTAATAGCTATTAAAAGTTACCAAGTATGTTTTTTTAGGATAATTTAGACAAAATTATATGTGTGTGGTTTTATCCTTCATAAGGATTGGAGAAATTATTTTATAATGTCCGTTAAAAAAGCATGGTACATTTAAAAATTTAGGCTTCAGGTGTCATTATTTATGGTGTCATTAACATTATTGCTATTAGAATATAAGATGACACGGCCCATTTACAGCTATGAATTTATGTTTAATATCATTATTATTATTTAGATTATAAGATGACGTCTTTTTTATTATTTTATTATTATTATTATATATTTTTTGTTTTATACATTTATAAATTATCTGACATATGTATATAATTTCTATACATCATAATTATTAAGTATTTAGAATGTAAACTGACACGGCCTCTTTACAGCCACGATCTTATTTAAGTAGTTTCTAAGTTAGTTTTAGCACAACATTATAGCTTGTAGCAATAATGTTGTGCATAGCATACATAAATATGGATTATTGCCTGTTTACGGTCCAACCATTATTACCACTTTGATTAGTACATATGTTTTGATAATTGTATTGATTTAATTAGTTCTGACTGTATCCAAGTTGTTTTGAGAGAACCAATGGAAATAAATTATTTTGATTTGATTTGATTTGAATATTTGAAATAAAAAAGTCCCTTTTTTAAAAGATAAAAAATATTATCCGATAAACTCAACACTACTGCAGGGTGAATAAGGCCGCATCTGAAAACCACGATATCGTGATAAATACCTAAACGCCCAGAGTGTTATTATTAATTGATCTCATCCACAGCCGAGAGACGAGATAAATAATTACGTAAGTCAACGTTCGCGCGATCGTCGACCTCTCGCTTCCTACTTGATTAGGCTGAGTATGAGTTGCGATATTTTTAGGAAACCTTCTCTGCACCGTAACTTAAGATTTTATTACTAAATAATTAAAATAAAATATACGTAGTTCTTTATTTTTATTCTAGTTTAATATTAAAATAATTGCTCTTTAATAAATTACATGCAGTATATGATATTATGAATTTATAAAAAATTGACACATCGTTATGATCGTAGAACAGTGTTGGATTTAAAAAAATCTGATTTTATATAACTATAGTTTTATATTGTTTGTGGTCTGTAATTTATAGTGCAAATGTTAGAAAGGGCTCCAAAATGAAATCTAGAAGGTTTGCACTTATTATGAGACTAGTATTAACTTAAAAAAGAAGTGACAAAAAAACAGTTATTTAACCTTGAATGACCGTCATGAAAATTTTAAATATAGCAGATCCGTCACTGTTCTACGATCATGACGACATTTTTATTGATTGTCATCCACTTCTAAGCTATGGTCCGAATTTCAAGTATCTAACTCATCGGGATGTTAGTTAAAAATTTATTACAATACTTCGCCTGGACAGATGTACAAGAAATCGAGTTAATAAGCCGGAATAATAATAATATAATTCTTTAATTCACACAAAATATAAAATAATGTACATAGGCGAGCATAATACCGTACGGTATTCTCTACCAGCTAACCTTTGGGAGAGTGAGAAATTATTATAATGGGTGCAGAGTACGAAATAAGAATAATAATAATAGTTTAAATCGTTAGTTATAGGAACTAACGTCTAAGGCTGGTTTTAGTAACTTCCATCATACCATCAGGTGGAGGCATATTTGCATGTCGAGCTCAGTACTTTTAAATAAAACGAAGTGGCGGCTTACTGTTTTAAAACCTATAAAAACAATGTGCAGATAAAACTATTACTCTTAAAAAAGTTTTAAATAATGAATTTGAAGCATTGACTTAAAGTCAAGTAACAGATATCCGTCTTTATTAAGGCTAAAACCAATATTCTGATATTGATGATAGGATTACGAATTTTTACATTAGCTATGTCTCTCACAAATACATCAAATATTACTATAACAAAACAGTGCAAGAAGCACAACGATGTGAGAGGCCTTGAGGCCTATCGTCTCATAATTAATTAGTCTATTGCCAGTTATGGCAATGTAATGACCATTTTTCTTAGAGAAATGGTCCCAATAAATTGTTCTCGTGTCATAATGATTTATTTTATATTGTGATTTCATAATCTGTAATTAGTTTAATTATTTTTTACCCTAGCATAACGACAATTGACAAAAACTTTTTTTTACCCTAGCATAACGACAATTGACAAAAACTTTTTTTTACCCTAGCATAACGACAATTGACAAAAACTTTTTTTTACCCTAGCATAACGACAATTGACAAAAACTTTTTTTTACCCTAGCATAACGACAATTGACAAAAACTTTTTTTTACCCTAGCATAACGACAATTGACAAAAACTTTTTTTTACCCTAGCATAACGACAATTGACAAAAACTTTTTTTTACCTTAATAATTAAGTACATAGTTATTTTCCCGCCAATTTGAAATTCAGTGTTTTATCCGTAATAAAGTACCTGATCATAATAAAGAACCTAATCGTATAAATAGTGTTTTGTAACTATTTCATACATAAATCTTAATCAATTGACTTTTTAATTAAATAGTATTTTAATGCTGGAGTAAAAGAGATGTAATTAAATTTAAAAAAACACAATTAGTTGTTATGATTATTCAATTGTATTTTGTTGAGGCACGCTGCAAAAAAGTTGGGGCGTGGTTTTGGGCAATCTCTTTTATTATGCTGATCCACAGATATAGATCTAACTAGATGACTCGAGTGTATGTACTTCGCGTGCCAAAAGGAAGTGCAAATGCACCTCTTTCGATGCGGTTTCATTTAGTCTGCGGTCCGCGTTGTCGGTAACGGACGTCAATCTAAATCTAAAAAAAGCCTCACTGTGCGGTATTGAGCTGTAAAAACTCTACAAGAAAAGTTGGACGGAATAATGGAAACGTTTCCTTTCATCGGTAAGTAATTTTGTAATTAAATTGTGTCTCATTTATTTTAGAATCAATTATTTTATGCACGTTATGTTTGTTGTGGGTTTTACTACGAAAACTACGTAACTGAGTGTGCACCGCATGTTCATAATACATTGCCGCTTTTAAAGTTGCAAAGTTGTAGAGCCTGTTTACTAAAACACGCAATAAAAATGGAACTATCGATACTTTCATTCGTCGCGAAGCTTCTTGGTAGGGTCACTATTATCATTTTTCTGTCAAATGAAGCAAATAGTGTTGTACACTTGCTCGATTCGAAAATCGATTTTGGAAACAGAGAAATGATAATGTTCGCCTTGGGATATTTTGTGACACATAATATATTTTTTTATTGCAATTAGTTTCTGTTAGTGATTTAATTCAGAATATTATTGATTATAATTACAGGTTTCCAAGTGACCCTAACGTTAAAATTCAGTGGATTGAAGCGACGGGGCATGAAAATTGGTTTCCAACAAAACATAGTCGAATTTGTTCTGTTCATTTATTGAGGACAGTTTTAAGGAAACAAAAAAGTTTCGATGACTGACTGCAAAAGCAATACCGACTATTGATGTACTGAAAACGTCAACTAATGATGGAGTTAGTAGATTGACATTGTGGTCGACGGCTCGATGCACCGGAACCCTTCTCTAAAATTTAAAAATCTCTAATATACACAATAAACAGTATACGTTGTCAACGTCGGAACTATTTTTCTTTTCTTATTGTTTAGAATAGAAGATCCGATATTGAAAAAGTGTTCATGACCTCGTTCGCATCATTAAAATGCTCTTGTGACGTCACAGTAGGTACAACAAAAGTGGCACGCTTGGTTTTCATACAAATGCAGGGACTCGCGTAATCTAGTTAGATCTATATCTGTGTGCTGATCAGTAGTATTCTGTTACTTAGTCGCAAATGTTATTAGTGGATTTCTTTATTTACGTCAGAGATTGCGTCATAATTACAACATATTATTCAATTCTTAACTCTATAAGCGTTCGACTTTAACAGCGTCCGTGCAAATATGAACTTTATTACCGTGATGTATATATAGTTACCGGATTCAATTATATAACGTTTGCGCTTAAGTAACAGATATTTACTATGCTAAACTAAAGTGACAAAACAGTCGTAATAGAAATATACTGGCAACTTTTTCCTATAACTGATGTTGATATTATAAAAACTTTAAGACGAGAATATTGCAAAAAATAATCCAAAGTCCAGCTGCGATTTTCTAGGTACTGTTAGTTACTAGGTTCACTATGGGCTGGCCTGGCAGGTTGGCGAGGTTTTAGCCCAGACCTTTATTTTAAGTAAATGATAGTAGTTTTTTCATTGTAACAGCTCTTTTAGTAAAACTAGAACGGTATTTGCATTTAATGGACTAAGTTATTTTTCTTCAGAGATAAGCTAAGTGTTGCAACTTAAATGCAGTTCCGCCATTGATGTTCCTAGAAAGCCAGGGTTGAAAAGTGGTCAAAATTTAAATAAGACATGTGTCCCGACGGTCACCTGATATTATTCGCTGACTACTATTCAATTATACTTGCAGCCTCCGTGGTCTAGTGGTAACAAACGTTGCCGTGAACTCGGGAGGTCGTGGGTTCGATTCCCACCGGGGGCAAGTTGTACATTGTATAATTTGTCTCGGTCTGGGTATTTATATGTATAATATGTATATATTTACAAAAGAATATATATAATATGTAGTTTATCAACCATCTATTTTCCGTAACACAAGCCTCGTAGCTTACCACGGAAATTACATGGCGCTGTGTGACCTGTCTGGAAATATTTATTTATTTATACACGGGTAACGCCTAGTTCAAGCTTTATAAAAAGGCTGTTATTGATAATTTTTCTATTTTTGCATTCCTCGCCACGCGGCTGTCAACGACATTATCCGAAGGGCTCTTGTCACTGCTGGTGTACCCGCAATCTTAGAACCCTCTAAGATTTTTCAGAGCGATTGACCCGACGGAATGACTGTTGGGTCGGGGAAACTTGGCAGGTCTATGGTGTGGGATGCGACGTGTGTAGATATATTAGCGAGAAGTACGGCGTTTGCTGCGTTGAGAACCTCAAGTTGCGCAAATACGCCAACCTTGGTACCGGTTACGAATTTGCGCCATTTGGGCTTGAGACGATGGGCTTTAGCAAGGCACCTGGCGTAGGAGTTGATCAAAGAGGCAGGAAGGCTGGCAATTATTTCTGCCAACGTATACGCTATACAGAGGGGAAATATTGCCAGTCTCCTTGAGACTATCTCAGATGGGACGTCTCTAAAGGATATATTTTATTATTTACTTAGGTTTTAATTTCTATTTTATTAACTTAAATCGTTACAATTACAATGATCATTTTGGTGCAACTCAGGCTTAGTAAAAATTTTCATTATAATAACAATTATTTCACACAGCACAATTATTTCCAAAAATGTTCAGCTTAACAAGAGCTATTCAGCAAAATCTCAGTTCTATTATTTTAAGGTTGGTACGGAAACTGGCCAAAATACTTTTCGAAAGGTATGAAATGCGCTAAAACCAAAGACATAGTATAGTTGGACTGGCTAACACCTTATATTTAAATATTATAGTGTTAATAATTAAAACTGTCTCCGTGGTCTAGCGGTTAATTCCGTGGATTTAGACTCAGACGTACCGGGTTCGATTCCTGGCCGGGACACACGAATTTACTATTAGGAAGGTCCTGCAACGAATTTACTATTAGGCAGGTCCATCAACGAATTCACCATTAGGCAGGTCCATCAACGAATTCACCATTAGGCAGGTACAAAAACGAATTCACTATTAGGCAGGTCCATCAACGAATTCACCATTAGGCAGGTACAAAAACGAATTCACTATTAGGCAAGTCCAGCAACGCATTCACTAAATAGACAGGTCCATCAACTAATTCACTATTAGGCAGGTACAAAAACGAATTCACTATTAGGCAAGTCCAGCAACGCATTCACTAATAGGCAGGTCCATCAACGAATTCACCATTAGGCAGGTACAAAAACGAATTCACTATTAGGCAAGTCCAGCAACGCATTCACTAATAGACAGGCCCATCAACTAATTCACTATAAGGCAGGTGCAAAAACGAATTCACTATTAGGAAGGTCCTGCAACGAATTTACTATTAGGCAGGTCCATCAACGAATTCACTATTAGGCAGGTCCATCAACGAATTCACTAATAGGCAGATCCGTATATTCAATTCTATGGCAGAAACGTTTTCAAACCCACAAACACTCTACATTATACAATTTTAATTTCTCCGAAATATGAATCCTAAATCTTGGTTATTAAGTAGATTTTTGTTAAATGCTATTTTAGGAATCGTCTTAATTAAGAGCGCTGCGAGGACAAATAGGAAAGCTGCAGGCATTTTCATTCCCATTCGAAACCGCTTAAGGGTTCCTTAATTCACACAAACGGAACACTCCTTCTTCTCATTTTAAATTCATTTCGTACCTATTGGATAGCTTTCACCAACTCTGCTGCACTATTATTAAAGACAGTAAAGATAACACTATACGCGTCGCAGGTTTGGAACTCCAGGCAAATTACCACCATCAGTCCGCCAACCACCTATTTGTTCTTCTCGTTAAAAATATGTGCCATTTGAAATGATGTCAAACAAAAACTTTTATTTTTATTTTTTATATTTCCAGACAGGTCACACAGCGCCATCTAGTTTCCGTGGTAAGCTACGAGGCTTGTGTTACGGAAACTAGATGGTTGATAAACTACATATTATACTTTTTTTTGTTGTAAATATATACATATTATACATATAAACACCCAGACAGAGACAAATTATACAATGTACAACTTGCCCCCGGTGGTAATCGAACCCACGACCTCCCGAGTTCACGGCAACGTTTGTTACCACTAGACCACAGAGGCGGTCAGTGTTAACTGAGTTATGCTGAAACAGAAATTTTATTCTTATGTATTAAATAGATAAAATAATGTAAAGAAACCATAATAATAATAAACTGAAACAATTAAATACTTATGTAGTTGTAGGTATCTAAAAATAAATTATGTAAACTTAAATACTGATTGGTAAATTTAATATACAACTAACTGCATTTTCCCTAACATTATATATTATACAAACACAATATGTATATATTATTATTATTTTTTTTTTTAAGCACTTATAGTATTTATAATAATTATTAAATAATTTATTTTATTAATAGCTACCCACCTGTTGTTTTGATTAAACTACCTTTATTTATTGTAATTATTTTTATTGTTAACTGATTTCACTACGTAATGTATCTTTTTTGTATAACTAATGAAAGTAACTGGGATCCCAAATGACAGGTCTAACTTAGTTAGACTTAGTTTAGGAGTCAGTGTGTTAATCAATTTGTTAATTGTACTTTTATGAACAATAAAATATTTTGTATTTTGTATTTTTTGTAAATGCCAATATTTACTTTTAAGGAGAACTAATATTGAATTTTTTTAACGGAGATCGAATAATCATCAATGATAAGCGCCTCTTTACAGCTGCATCCAACCTTAGTTTATATAACCAATATACAACTATATAGTAGCAGACTGTTCCTTGCTTTCTCATATATCATATTATTATTATTATAAATATTATTATTATTATATATATATTGTAAACTTTGACAAATCCAAGTGTTCCCAGAAATACCTACGGATAATTAATAAACAACAATAAACAATACGACCCCAGCCAGCGACATCTCTCCTAAGCATACATTAAACATGTCGAAAGACAATCGGCGTTTCTGCAACTGGCTGAGATGTACCAAAAAAAAGATATTATTTGATTTATATCATAAAGCGCCGATTATACCAGCTTAATGAATAATAATGTTAATCGATGACAGCAAATAATTAGAGGAAATAAAATACTGCAGGATTTTATGTAAGCACAAAAGGTCATATCTTATGCGACGATTCTTAAGAGAATGTATATGTAATGTATAGATACTCGTAAGTGGTGATTGCATGAATTTGTTACTGTGCATTAAAATACGACGGCAGACGCCTAAAGGTCGAAGAATCCGTTCATTTCTAACAATCTTATTTGAGTTTTTAAATAAAATATAATTTAATTTCTCAGAAAATGTGGAAGATGGAATCCTTACATTTACTAAGTTATTACGAATTTTCTGGTCTATACATTTATGTAAATAATTAAATTAATAAATAAATTAAATATGTTATGATTGCCGCCGTGGTTCAGCTGTTAAGACCGTAGAGGCGTAGGTTCGGTTTCTTGTTGTGAACATATTATCTGATTACTGCTGGATATATGCTTCCCCAAGGCTCGCTATTTTACACGATCTTCGGCCCCTCTTATCCAGCCCCCACAGCGACATTTTTCAGGTCATCCGCCTATATAGCGGGGGGGCGTCACACTCTTTGTCTTCCTGTACATGGTCTCCACTCCAGAAGCGCAAATAAGTATAAATAATCTCTGTGTAAAGTCTGTGTCGTTTGCTGTAGAGACTTTAGGCCCAATGAATTTAATACATAACTTAAGTGAGGTTTGTATATTTGTCAGTGTATTCTGTGTTTTATTTGAGGAATGTTTTCAAGTGTTTCCGGCTCCCAATTTTGCCGCCATAATTTTTATTTATCGTTTTAATAGTCCCTTTAAAGTCATGGCAACACTGAATGCAAGTAGTATTTTTTATACCAGTGCGAAGTATAAAAAAACGAAGCTTTTGGTATGTTGTTGTGATGCGATCTTGCTGCAAGAGAGACCGTTGGTGGTGGAGTGCCCCGACGTTGTCTCCACATTACTGACAGCGGTGTGGAACAGTGGAAGGAGCTCCTAGACGTCAGCCTACGTCTATAGTACGGAAACATTCGTTGTCAAAAAGTGTTCCAACAAAAGATCTAACTAATATTATAATAATCCTATGCTACTTGTATTTTAATTTATAAATATTTAATTTGTAAGTATTTTAATTTTATTATAATTTTTATTTTACTAATGTTAAACATTTAATTTTTTTATTTGTAATCTTTTTTTTAGTATTTAACCCACTGTTTTGGAGAAATGAACTGTAGAAATAATATAAAATGTTTTTTGGCTTAAGATCTAATAATTTATAATATTGTAATTTTTATGTCCTATAAGCTGTGATTTTTCTAAATATAAATAAATAAATTAAGATGAAGGGTGAGCCTGTAGCAACCGGGAATCGGGAATTCTCACCTTGCCATCTTGCGATTTCTACCATGGTTAACGTATTTAAAAGTTGATCCCGTACCAATCAGCAGAGCAGCTCGTCCCTTCGGCGCTGTGATGTGGTGAGAGTTGGGACGGACGTGTTGGGGCAAGCAAGCTTCCACGCGCATTGATAAAAATGCCGGTAAAGCTTCTCTAGAAATTTGTCTGACACCTTTGAATCGGATTTGCAACGATGCTGGGGGCACTACGAACATCTTCGAAAGGCAAACATGATGAAAGGTTTTTTTAATGATGGTGTGCAAAAATAAGGAAAATTCTAAAGGTTACAACCGAGAACATAGGAATTTATCTTTCTCATTAGAACAGAAATTGTATTTTTCCATTGTTTTATTAAAAGAAGTATGTGGAGTGACGTTTTGTCCAAATTTGGCACAATATTATTAAATTTTACAATAGTTGATTGTTATATATACGGGGACGAATTTTGAAAAATTTTGACTAAGACCTAATTTTTTTAATTAGAGTGAAATGGTCATCTAAAACAGCATCGATGTCTCCTTCCAGAGCCCCGTCGTCAAGGTACCAGACTTAAATTTTAAATGATGGATTGGATCGCCAAACTGAAGATCGCTGGGACTTTTTCTTTATATAAATTCTGAAAATAGGAGCGGGGCTATATCAGTCTACCTACTCATCTAGAGTGACCAAGCCTTAAGCTGTGCCTTTAAATTTTGGGTCGCGAAATGATGCCATAATGAATTAAAAATGACTTATTAAAAATATGGAAGCTTTTCTGTAGAGCCTTTCAAACGAAAGACTATGGCATTTTTTTACTTGAGCGGGTGCAAAATTTATTGTAAATTTATTTAAAATCTCAATAATTGAAACGATATCCGTATAAATATATCAGTGGTCTAGCGGTTAAGTCCGTGGATATAGACTCGGAGGTACCGGGTTCGATTCCTGGTCGGGACACAAAAATAATTATTAATGTAAATAATGACATCTAATTAATATTTAATTTATTTGTGATATTTCCCTAGTTTGGTACGCAGGAGACATCGACAAGCTTGCCACTTGTCATGATTGGCTTAAAGTAAAGTTGGCTAAATGTGAATCCGCTTATTTATAAGCGTGGTTTCTGACCACCCCGAAAGGGAAACGGTCGTGATGATACTTTACTTTTTTTAATTGAAACGATTTGCAATAGTTACTTATTTTCGACGTTTGCTGTAGAAACGATAAGCCCGAGTGTTCTATAAAAAAAATGTTCCAAGGCTCATCATTGACGTCTGTGGTGACAATAAAGCTGGCAGTAATTTCTCTTAAAAATTAAGTATCTTAATTCAGAGGAGAAATGCTGCCAGTGTATTCAGATTTAAATTTAGTTTTTATTATAATATAGTTATTTAATTTAAAATCTTATGTGTGTATATGTTAATAATTAACTTATTATTTATTGGAAGTAAATTAATATAAAATAAACTAAACTATAAATAAATAATGTCCTCTAGAGACGTTCCATCCGAGATAGTCCCAAGGAGACTGGCAACATTTTTCCTCTTTATAGCTCGTCTGTTCCCCTCTGTGGCGCGGTGGTGGCTCGGTTGTAAGAACGCGTTCCTTAAATCCGGTCGGTTCAAACCCCCCCGGCATGTACCAATGAGAAATACACTTTTCTTAAGTACATAATATATTTACAACACCACCGTTCCCGTGCCTCGGAGAGCACGTTAAGCCGTCGGTCCCGGTTCCACTAATACCAACTTGTGGAATCGTTAATAAATTGTCATTAAAAATTGACATCATATCCTCGACAGGCCGTCTGGCCAGCGTGCGAGTGTAGGCCAAATTCTCTAGATATATGTTCTGGAAAGCCCATCTCCAGCAGTGGAGGTGTAGGACGCTGTGTTCTAGGGGCTGTAATGAATGATACTGTAAATATAGACATTTTTAGAATGCTGTAAGTTAAGATCGTAGGCCCATCGTTTCTTCCGCAAACGTTTGAAATAATTTGGCCTACACTCGCCACGCTGGTGAGACGGGTTGGCGAGGATATAATGTCAATTTTCATTAACAATTTATTAACGATTTCACAAGTTGGTATTAGTGTAACCGACACTGCTTAACGTGCACTTCGAGGTACAGGAGGAATGGTGGTGTTGTAAATCTATGAAAAATGTACTTAAGTACAGTAATAATAATAATAATATCTTTATTCAGTAAAAAAGTTACAAGATATGAAAACAATAACATATTTCATTATGTATGCACAGAAAAACAGACATTTGCAGCCGAACTAAGCCTATATGTATAGGTCTGTCCGTCGGCAGTCAACGCCCAGACACCCTTTTAAATATATTATTACTTTTAATTACAAAATAATAAAAGAAACAAAATGTACACAAAAAGAAAAAAAAAGAAAAATTGTGTGGTTGAGATCCTCTTTTTGTTTATGATGTAAGTGTGTAAGTGTGTGAGTGTGTGTAAGAGGGTGTGTAAACTTTACATACTTTGTTATTATCGCATTCCTACTTTACTATTGACAGTTATACCATCAGCGAGTATTTTGATGGCAAGCGTGCTTGGTCATAATTTATTTCAAATGTTATTGTGTATGTATTTATAGTATGACAATGCCTCCTTACAGCAGCTATAATTTAAGTGACATTTTAATAATGTTTTAGCTTATAGTATGACAATACCACTTTACAGCAGCTATAATCTTAGTGACATCCTTATAATTGTTTTCGTCTTAGCGTGTAGTATGACAATGCCCCATTACAGCAGCTATAATCCTTGATGTATTCATTTTATAATTGTGTATGTCTTAGTTTATAATATGACAATGCCTCTTTACAGCAGCTATAATTTAAGTGACATTTTAATAATGTTTTAGCTTATAGTATGACAATACCACTTTACAGCAGCTATAATCTTAGTGACATCCTTATAATTGTTTTCGTCTTAGCGTGTAGTATGACAATGCCCCATTACAGCAGCTATAATCCTTGATGTATTCATTTTATAATTGTGTATGTCTTAGTTTATAATATGACAATGCCTCTTTACAGCAGCTATAATTTAAGTGACATTTTAATAATGTTTTAGCTTATAGTATGACAATACCACTTTACAGCAGCTATAATCTTAGTGACATCCTTATAATTGTTTTCGTCTTAGCGTGTAGTATGACAATGCCCCATTACAGCAGCTATAATCCTTGATGTATTCATTTTATAATTGTGTATGTCTTAGTTTATAATATGACAATGCCTATTTACAGCAGCTATAATTTTAAGATTATAATTATGTATATTTGGGTTGTAATGTGCAGCTCCAAATACAAGCTATTTCCCAGAAAATAAGCTTTTCGTTATATTAATTAATTTTTTGACATGTAAAAGCGCAGAATACATTATATTTATTGTCCTATGCCTACTTACAAAATAAATAAACTAACCTAAACTAAGTTATATTATAGTCAAGGGACTATAGCCATTGTGTGACATTCTTTCTACATATTACTTTAGTGCATTGTGTGACATTCTTTCTACATATTACTTTAGTGCATTGTGTGACATTCTTTCTACATATTACTTTAGTGCATTGTGTGACATTCTTTCTACATATTACATTAGTGCATTGATATATGGCTACCTCTTTATTAATTTTATTATATAAATATGGACCCAGAAAACAGAAAAATCTGCTAGTAAAAACTTTTCGAAAAGCTTGAGAGCTGTGGAAGACAAGATCAGTGTATTTCTTATTGGTACATGTCGGGGTTCGACCGCCACCACCGCATTTATAATTTAATATATTAATAATTAGGGTTAATTAGAGTTTATCATAAGAGCTGTTATTTTATAGGTGCCAATAATAAATCTTTAGACAGCAAAGTAGAGCCTAATAATCTGTCGTACAAATTCGTTGGATATCTTATTCATCCTTAAATAAACCCTTTTAGTTAAGTGGAGTATTTTATATTTTAAAATGTGTATCACGTGTGGATGGCGCCCGCATCGCTTTAATTAAGCACTCTCAGCGCTTTGTCGAGATTAACAAACGCACGTGGAATAAATAAAGCGCTTTTTAGCTTTCCTAATCAGCGCTTGACGTCGCTTTCTAGGCAATACGGGCGACGCTTAATGAGCTTTTTAATCGTATACCACTTCTTAATTACAAATCTAAATTTCCCATCGGAAAATAGCTTCTTGTGGCAATGTCTCCAGTTTCCATGGCTGTGAAAATTTTACCCGCATCGTCACGCCAGATCCCTTGCGCGGTATCCATAGACAATTGAGCGCCACTTAACACGATCGCTGTCACAGGAATCTCCGAATTCTCTGCTTACTATTTTCTATACTCAACGAGCTTGTGACACCGAAATACCTCTAGAGTAAATTTGCCTATCTCTCTTCATTCCATAAGTCTCTTCGCTCTTCTCATAACTCTGTTCTCTCTATTCTGGATTCATGGCCAACTCATTTGCTGTTGTCGCTGCAAACCTGTGGAATGAACTACCGGTAGAAATCCGACAAGCATCCAACGGAAAAATGTTTTAAAAAATGGTGTCATTGCATTATTTAAATGGTTCATAAGTTATCTAATGGTATCATATGTAGTATATGTATTATTAGTATTTAATATATCATAGTTATTAGTATGTATTTTAGTATATAGATTTATTTATTATAAATAAATATTTGCACCTACCTTACATTGGAAATGGTCCACATTGTCGCTAAGGTTGGCTGTCAGATAATGTCTAGCGGCATTAAGTGTGCCCCTTGTATAATGTGCAATAAAGTTTTAAATAAATAAATAAAAAATACCTCTTTCGCTACGGCGACATTCATTGAAGAGGTCGTGGTGCCGCAGGTAGATGCTAGCGTCACGCATAAGGTTACCATTAATAATATTGTGCTGGTCACGGTGGCTATTCTGCTTTGTCTCATTGTAATTTACATAATTTGGAGTACGTGCAGAAAGAGGACAAAAAAAATGGTTGCAGAAAGAGGTGACGAACCTGGCCACGTCTGCCTCCCCTGCAACCAATGTGTACTACGCATAGATTTTAAGTTACTTCCTTTATACCTTAAGACTCGTTTCCAGTTCCTTGGAGACAGTCATAATCTTCATCTTCGCTCTGCTAATAACAATCAGCTCAAAATCCCTACCCATTATTCCAGCAGATATTCAGATTCTTTTACAGTTTTCGCTGCTCGGGAGTGGAACAAACTTCCTCTGGTTATCAGACGGGCGCCGTCTATTAATATATTTAAAAATCTACTTATCGCTCACTTTCTTAACAAACAACATAGATCTTCCTAGTACCTATATCTATCATACTATTTTTATTGTGTGTAAACAGTACTATATATTTACTTAGTCTCGTATTTGTGTATATATATATATATATTTATGTATTTAAGTAGTAGTATGTAACGATTATTATGTTTTGTATGTAAATTGTATATTTATAATAATGCACCCCGCAAATCCTCTACCACACTCCCAAAGGTTAGCTGTTATAAAATGCCGAAAGACATTAAGTTCGCCCTTGTACATTACTTTTAAGTTTTTTTGTGCAATAAAGAGTTTATAAATAAATAAATAAAATAAATAAACTTACTAAGTACCTTTACGTTTAATTTTATATTTCAAGACTATAATTTAAGCTAGTTTTTTCCTAAATGGGGGAATATTGTGGTGACTGATGTTCCGAGATGCACTAGTCGACGAGCACGACGGTCAGTTCCGCGAACAGTCGCAAACATCGATACTATTTCCATTTCTTTATTTTCTCGATGACAGATCTAATTTGATAGATGTAGTGTTGTGGCCAAATAAGTAGTGATATCGATCGCAGGCAAAGGGATCTAGCCCATACAACCTTGTCTTCGGTGTATTTTTTTAAAAGCAGTCGTGTGTTAAATTGTCTGTTTATTAAAAATTATTCAACGAAACGAAATCCAATTTCTGGAAAATTAGTGAATGACTTAAAAATGAGTGAATGACACACAATTGATATTTCAATCATAACATCACTATTCATATTGCCATAGAATGTAACTTTATTAAAATGTTGGTTATTTATCGTACTTTAAAAAAAAAATACTGCATTTATGGACTCAATTTGTCTTGGATGAATATTATATGGGATAAAGGAACAAAATTAGGCAGTTGTCGTATTTTTTATACCTCGCATTTAAAAGTTTATTTTTTGTATAATATGCGCAGTTACATTCTACAGGAACTGTCATCGAGAAAATAAAGAAATGGAAATAGTATAAGTCAGTACAATATTCCCGTCCAGGAATATTCCACAATAAACAACATAAGTGACACCAGAAATCTTGTTATTTGTATCCCATTGAGATCACCCCAAACAGTTATTACAATTATGTCAGAAAATGTGCTCGATGTCTGCTCTATCTTATATGTGACCTCGATGGGAATGACTTTTATTCTACCAATCAGATCGAAAGCCAACACGTCGCTCCATTATGCTAATAATGGTGACCACATTGACTTATATACTATCTGTGCCTGCGACTTCGTCCGCGTGGAATAGTGACTTTCGACAGTAATTTTTTTTTAGCCTAAATATATTGCAAATAAATAAATTAAAAGCTACATAAATAATAAAAATAAACTATAAATAAATAATGTTCTCTAGAGACTAGAGTCCCATCCGAGATATTCCCAAGGAGACTGGCAACATTTCCTCTCTGTATAGCGAAACTAATATGTTGGCAGAAATATTTGCCAGCCTTCCTGTCTCCAGACCTTTCCGTCACCCGCTTTGACAAGTCCTTGACCAGGCGCCTTGCTAAAGTGTCCCCATGGGCCCATCAATATATATAGAGAAGACAAATTTCTAAGCATTCCATGGATTCACCGTGCGGGTGCCGGGTCCATCGTGTGTGGGTAGGAGATGAGAAGAATGGTGTCTCGGGCTTGCGACCGACAATAGGCTGGTTTAAGAAAAGGAGGCCTCCTTTTTATTATTGCGCGATAATACGCTCACCATCCACCATTCTACTTCTCTCCCTACCCAACCAAATACTGTATGATTCCGTTAATGCCGTCTTGGAAGCTCGTTCCATAAATGTATTGACGGCAGACCTGCTTAGGCCCAATTCTTACAGTAAGTGATGCAAAGATTTTGCTGAAACTCCTCTTGCACCAACTTCCACTGCGTAAAGCTGAGTCTTGAACCCGTTCCTGATCATTTCTTCTGTGAGATCATAATATTTATTCAACTTCATGTTGTGGTCTTTTGGAATATTTGATTCCCACGGAACGGTAAGTTCAATAAGGATAATTTTTTTCAAGTGGTACAGCTAGTTCATCTGGGATCCTATAATGGTGTTCAAATGTATCCATGACAATATATGGGTATCAAGGGTATTTGCGCCACTTGAGGTTCTTAGCCGAAAACGCAGCACTTCCCCCGCTTGATGAGGTCCCCTGTATGTGAGATGGGGCTAATTTGTCTACACACGTCGCATCCTACACCAAACACCTGTCAAGTTTCCACGGCCCAACAGTCATTCTGTCGGATCTCTTGCCACCGTTCCGCATAATCCCAGATGGTTCTGAGATTGCGGGTACACCAGCAGTGACAAGAACCCTTCGGATGATGTCGTTGAGAGCTTAATAGCTTATTTAAGTACATACATTTTTATTTTAACCGTAGTCTAGCGGTAAAGTTCGTGGATTTAGACTCGGAGGTACCGGGTTCGATAATACATTTAATTAATATTTAATTTATTTGTGATATTTCTCGAGTTTGGTACGCTGGAGACATCGACGAGCTTGCCACTTGTTATGATTGGTCTATTGTAAAGTTGGCTTAACGTGAATCCGTTTATTTATTAAGCGTGGTTTCTGACCACCCCGAAAGGGAAACGGTAGTGATGATACTTTACATTTTTATACACGACGTTTTTAGTTTTTCTACCTCGTTTTTCTTATTGATACATGCGAGGGGGGTTGAACCGACCTTTGTAGGATTTTAAGAAAAGCGTTCTTACAACCGAGCCACCAGCACCAAGTTTGGTTATGCTCGGATTAAGTCCTGAATATCAAACCGTAAAGCTGTTTTCAATTTTGAAGACTTGGGCCTCTGGTACGCGAAAATATAGGTCCACTTGTGACCACATCGACTGGTTACTATAATCGATTGAACAGCGAATTGCTGAAAACAATGCCTTTCATGATTTTCATTTCAAACTTACACATATACTTACTGATTACCTATTTATTTCAATAGCATTCAATGGATACACCGTGCGGTTGCCGGGAGAGATTAGAAGAATGTTATATTAGGCTTGTGACCCGCTAGGTTGAGGGGTCCAATTTTTCATAAAATATGCTTGGCTCTTTTCTGTGTCATAACCAAATGGTGTATATATTGCTAATACCCTCGCCAAACCGTCTGGCCAGCGCGGCGTGGGGAGTGTAGGCCAAATTCTCCAAAAATCAAAATCAAAATATCTTTATTCACGTAAACCTATTACAGTCATTTGTGACACGTCATAATTTAAACTATTTAGAATGATTCTACTCCTGTTAGTGGAAGACTAAGCCGCGAAGTGGTCTAAGGAGTAAGCTGTTAGCAAAAGACCTGCTGCTTAGCAGATTCCAGTGACCTGTTAATGTTTAATCTGACTGAGAAAGGAACATAGCAGATTTACAAATAAAACAAATACAGAATTACACAACAACAATAAGTAAATCATCATAATCATCAGCCTATGTCTCTCCACTGCTAGATGTCGGCCTCTCCCATGGCTCGCTATTTCACACGATCTTTTGCCACCCTCATCCAGCCCCACCAGCGATCTTTTTCAGGTTATCCGTCTATCTGGCGAGGGGTCTTTCCTTTTTGCGTTTTCCTGTACGTGGTCTCCACTCCAGAACTGGTCTACTCCATCGGTCATCGGTTCTGCGACAGATGTGTCCGGCCCATTGCCACTTCAGCTTACTAATTTTGAATGCTATGTCAGTACCTTTGGACGAATTTCAACGTTTCGAATTCTATCCATCAGAGAAATACAAAGCATAGCTCTTTCCATAGCTCGCTGAGCGACCTTGAAATTGTGAACCAAACCCACTGTCAGTGTCCTTCACTGGTCTTCGAACACTGTGGTATGGACGATGAGAGGATATGTCGAAGTTTCCCGAATCCTAGCTGAATGCGTCTGTCGGCTTCTTTGCTGAAGTTTACAGCGCCTAGCTGAATAGTCTGTCCAAGGTAGACGTATTCCTGCACAACTTCGAGAATGGCATTTCCCACACAGATTGGCCTAGGCTTGACATGGTCATTGAACATGACCTTAGTCTTATCCAGGTTCATTACGAGACCAACCTGCTGGGAAGCCACGTTTAAGCCATTTAACATTCTGCTCAGCGTCCTCTCCAAGCCGTCTGGCCAGCGTGGCGAGTGTAGGCCAAATTCTCCCGATTCTGGAAGGCCCATCTCCAGCAGTGGAGGTCTAGGACGCTGTGTTCCAGAGGCTGTAATGAAAAATGATGAATATTCTGCTAAGAACCTTGAGCGAGCTGGCCATGATGACTATGTCATCCGCGAATCGGAGGTGTGAGCCACCAAGCCATACCTAGGCCAAATTCAGGCTGTATCTTTCAGTAATATTTCTTTTGTTTTTCCTCCGTTTCTTTGACACCTATGTATCAGTAATAAAGTATGTTACCTAATTTGGCTAATGTATAGACTCTGTTCTGTAAATCTCTGTGGAAATATTTTTTTTTTGCTATCACGAACATAGAGTAAACGAAAATAGAGTGTATCTGATGGTAAATAGTTAAATTCACTACAATTGATCTAAAGTATTAAAATATTTATATGCATGAGTATCTTAAACCCAGTATTAGTATGGTAAAATAAAAGGAGTGCAGTGTACAAGGGATAGGCGGTTCTGTGACCCTTCTCTCAGGGGCTTTTGTGTTAGGGATAAACAGAGCGATTTTTCAATTTTACTCTCGGGCCCAATTCTCAAGATAAACTATTCTAAGATAAGCTTACAATATTAGTTAGCCTTGAAAGTAAAAATTGACATTTGATTGCAAATGGCACATACTTTTAACGAGAACAACAAATAGGTGGTAGGCGGTGGTAATTTGACCAGTCTGCTGGAGCGGGGAAGTATCCACCGTTCGTGCATATTAACCCAGTAAAGTGTATCTACACGTTTCGGGATCAGGCTCGAATTGCCGTCATGCCCAGTCAAGTTGGCATCACTTTCATTACAGCCCCTAGAAAACAGTTTCCAGACCTCCACTGCTGGAGATGGGCCTTCCAGAAATGGAGAATTTGGCCTACACTCGCCACGCTGGCCAGACGGCTTGGCGAGGATATGACGTTAATTTTTTATGAGAATTTATTAACGATTCCACAAGCTGGCATTAGTGAAACCGGGACCGACGACGACGGCATAACGTTCTCTCCGAGACACAGGAACGGTGGTATTGTAAATCTATGACAACATACGTAAGAAAAATGTTTCTCATTGGTACATGTCGGGTGGGTTTGAACCGACCTTTGTAGGATTTAAGGTACGCGTTCTGACAACCGAGCCTCCACCGCGCCTGAATGATGAACGCGTTCTTACAACCGAGCCACCACCGCGCCTGAATGATGAACGCGTTCTTACGACCGAGCCACCACCGCGCCTGAATGATGAACGCGTTCTTACGACCGAGCCACCACCGCGCCTGAATGATGAACGCGTTCTTACGACCAAGCCACCACCGCGCCTGAATGATGAACGCGTTCTTACGACCGAGCCACCACCGCGCCTGAATGATGAACGCGTTCTTACGACCGAGCCACCACCGCGCCTGAATGATGAACGCGTTCTTACGACCGAGCCACCACCGCGCCTGAATGATGACAGTCATGAGTCTCTAATTCCAGTTTGCTAACGTTCATAGACCTCGCGCGACAATTACCATCAGGTGGGCGCTATAATAATAATAATAATAGTTTATTTCAATAAAACCTAATACAAGTTGGCTCTTATGATAAGTTACAATTTATTGTGTGTTACAAACATAAAGATACTTCTGTGCCTGAACTAAGTGGTCTTGTGTTTCAGGCAGCAGTGCTCAAACTCAGGTGCAAAACACCCGATCTCTGGAATAAAGGACTCATTATTTTAATAATTGTACCATAATATTTACCTATTAGTACCTATTCTGGTACAGAGACAAACCCAGAAACCGGGAGAGGTGCATTGGTTCCAACTTAATACAACAAATTTTATTAAATAAAAATTTGAAGCCAAAACTGCAAAAGTAAATATAAATAAGTAATAAAGTAAAAATAAATATAAAAAATAATAATATATACATATATATAATTTAAATATAATACTATTAAATATAAAATATAAAATTATATATAATTGAAACTAACTCTGGAGATCATTTTAAAACTTCTAGCAGGTTTTCTGTTTCATAATAATTTTGGAGTTGTAACCAATTTATGAGAGTAAATTTACATTCTTTTTTATTAAGCGGATGTAAATTAAGGACTTTGTTAATTTTATTATAAAGAAAAGGACCAAGGAAACAATAGAACCTTTAGGCGAAAGTATGCCTAACAAATATTTGATTTCTAATTACTATGTCATGACGTCGACGTGAAGAAGAAATTTTGATGAGTTTGTTGAGTCTCAGAATATTGTTTCATAATGATTTGAAGGATAAACAACTGGCGAATAGTAAGGACGCGACATGATTGGTACAGACTATGTTCCGTGCTAGTATATATATGGCATTTTTTACACGCCTTAGAACGCATAGTCCTTGGTTATCCAAATTGAGCGCCATATGTCAAAACGAAATTTTGTGTTTCCAATGGAATTACGGCTACAGAATCGTTGAAAATGTTTTTAGTGAACACAAGTATTTGCGTGGCACAAACCATTTAGTGAAGGTTGTGAAGCTGAGGAGCCTTCATCAAACACATAATCATTACTGATGACAAGACGGGGGTTTTCGATGACGTCGAAACTGCCAAACAATCTAGCGAATGGCGCTCCAAAAATGAGCCGAAACAAAAAAAAACACGTCATAGTCGGTCGAAAAACAAGATGATTCTCATCGTTTCGTCGATTTCCGTTTCCTTTATTTATTATTTTTATTACTTGTAAAAAAATGCTTTCATTTGGATAACGGATCGGTGTAGGTCTACCGGTGGAAGATGTTTTGGAATGTATAGAGAATAGAGCTCCTTTCGTTTGGTGTGAAAAGGGTATGTATACATATATATACGGTTTGTAGTGGTCAGGGCGTCACAAACAAATGTTGCTTTTTACGTAAACGTTTAAATAAATTGGACACCATTTTAGTATCGCGTAAGTATTTATTTGAATCACAAATGATTAAACTAAAGTTATAAATTAAAATACACAGTATATGATATGAGTTGTGATACACGTATCATATATTTATTCGAAGTACTCGTAGATACAAAATATTAAAATAAAATAGATTAAAAAACTAATTATAAATAAAACTAAACTAAAAATAGCTATGAAATTAAAACTATTCTACAAAATAAACTAAGGGCTTACCACCAGGGAGGGTACCTAAAACGATCGCCGCAATTTCTCGTTGAATTATAATGGAAATATTCTGTCTTAGATAGTTATTGCATTTGGGATCGCCACATTCTTGAAAAATTCGTTTACCCAGCTCTTTTATGAATTTGTGGGTTTCAAGAGAATATAACCCCATTGTTTCAACCTCAAATGCCACAAAGTTATATTTTTAAATATTTTCAAAGTTTTTATTAGGTACATAAATTACATAACAATTATACATACATTACATATAATAATATACTGAAGAAACTAAATGAGCTGTTAAGAGCTTTTTAAATAATATGAATTAACAATTTTTTGAAAATGTATCGGTTGAATGCTTGTCGTATATTTACTGGCAGCTTGTTCCATAGGTTTGTGGTAACAACAGCAAATCGTTCATGAATCCAGAGTGGTGCGATGGAATAGACAAAACAGAGTTGTGTGAGGAGCGAAGACACTTATTGTGAAATGAGGAAAGATAGGCAAATTTGTCCTTGAGGTATTTCGGTGTCACAGGCTCGTTGAGAATAGAAAAAAGTAAGCAGAGGATTCTGAGATTCCTGCTACAGCAAATTGGTAGCTACTTTAATTTCGTTCGATACTCAGAGATGTGATCATATTGTCGTGGAATTGTGGATTGCCCCGAATTAAGAAAAATAATCTAGCGAGTACCCACAAGGACTCCTGAGGAATCCTGCTCTCTTACTCGTTCCGGATTGCAACACCAATTATAGTCGCAATGCATTTCTAAGTAGGGAAGCAATAATGTTTAATGAGCTCACCATCGATGTCGATCTCTACAATGATTAGACGAGTGATGGCGAATGGGCACTTCGAGTTTGTCGACTTGTAGCACTTGGAGTTTGGTTTAGGCAAAATGCTCTCTGTTTTTTCTAATTGTTATTTTTATGTTTTCTTCTCTGTATGGCAGTTGTATCTATGTATCATGTATTCTTATTATTTTGCTCTTGTTTACTATTTCTGTTAATCAAGATTTTTTCTTGCATGCTTTCTATTGTCTAACTATCTGTAAAATCTTGTCATTGGCTTTATAATATTATTTTTATTTTATAAACATTAAACACGAGTACATGTTTCTCAGCCACATTAAACATTAACAGGTCACTGGAATCTGTTGGTCTTCTGCTACAGCTTACTCTTTGTACAAGTTCGCTGCTTAGTCTTCCATTAGCTACTTCTTTTTCTTCGTAAGATGCCATCTCCTATCGGAGGTCGGCTATCATTACGGAGTTTTTGATTTTGTTGGCCGCTGTCCGGAACAAGGATCTGGTGCTCATCCCGAACCACTCCCTAAGGTTCTTGAGCCAGGAAGTGCGTCGTCTTCCCGGTCTTCTGGAGCCTTGTATCTTGCCTTGCATGACGAGCTGCAGCAAGCTATACTTTTTATTGCGCATGATGTGTCCCAAGTACTCCAACTTCCTTTGCATTTTTAGTACTTCGACGCCTTTGTTTATCCTCTGCAAGACAGTTTCGTTTTTTACTCTGCCCTTTCATGATATCTTCAACATTCTCCTGTATATTCACATTTCAAAAGCTTCTAACTTCTCCGACATTGTGTTTGTCAAGGTCCATAATTCGACACCATAAAGGAGAATGGAAAATATGTAGCATCGGACGAGTCGGCATCTTGTAGGAAGTTTGAGATTGCGATTGCAGAGACGGTGGCTCATTTTTTTAGCAGATACTGCATTCTACTAACTAACTAACATTCAAAATAATTTAAACAATGACGTGTCACAAATGCCTGCAATAGGTTTACGTGTAGCCACTATCCCTACGCGTACATGTTTAATATCTCTGCTGGTGGTAGTTGTTCTGTTCTGCACCATCAGGTGGGCGCGATAAAAAGGGTCGTAATGATACTTACCAAAGAGTGTGGAATTAAATTGTGTATTTGTTTTTTTAACCCAAATCGTAATGAGTTTTTGGTAATTCCTTAATTAAGTTAGAATTCTTTTGTGACCCTTTCTCGTATCCCAACGGATTAGCTCTGACCGTTTTATTATTAAAATAGGAAGTCATTTTCCAAAAAACACAATATATACCTTAAAAGGTTAGGTTTGTATTTGTTTATTTTTATTTAAATATTATAGCAAAAACATAATTAATATAAAATAAAAATAAATTTTGCTTCATCTAATCGCTGTCCTGTGATATGGTGCACAATAAAATGTGATATAACTTAATAAGGTCATAAACCTGGTTAACAAGATCAAAATTGCTAGAAAACTAATCGATACGGCACACTAATAAATAATCAAATCATTATTGGGTAAACAATAAATGTAAATGATTAATGATAGCAACTGGAATCAGACACTTATGACTAACATTATTCCCTAACACTATGCCGGTTTGACTGCGCATTACGGCAATTCTAGCCTGGCACTCTACAAGGTTTATCGGCACGAACGACGGATACAGCAGACTGGTTAAATTACCACCATCAGTCCGCCTACCACCTGTTCATTGTTCTCCTTTATAGTATGTGCCATTTGCAATGATGTCAAATGCCAATTTTTACCCTCAAGAGAACTAATATTTACCAACCTTACTTATTTATAAGTAATTTTGCTACTGTTTTTATTTTTTCACCATTAACTGTTTTTTTTTTTTTTAATTTTGTATATTGTACTTACCATACATACACATATATATCTTCACGCCAGATCCCTTGCGGGGTAGGCAGAGACAATTGAGCGCCATTTGACACGATCACGACATACCTCTTTCGCTTCGTCGACATTCATTAACCTCTTCATACATGCCCTTTGGTTACGAAGACTTTTTAATGCACACAAGGTGCATTGTACTTACCAATGTTGTGAATTTATTTTTGTAGTTTCTAGGAAGAGCACTGACTATTAGGACACAGCCCAACTAGTCTTGGAGTCAGCGTTTTAACTATTTGTTTTGTAAAACTGTTCCCTAAGTTAAGTCCATATTTATAAGGAAGAAAAAAAAAGTAATTGTTTCAATAAACTTTATTATTATTATTATTATATTGTAAGGTTGCCACGGTGATATTTACATTACAAAACAAGACCTAATAAAAAAACTTCTTTATTATTTTTATTTCTGTAAAATATTCCACAATAAAGAATATGAACTAAAGTTAGTACTCGTAAGTAAGAGTCACACGTTACTGCGTTCGTGACGTCACTCCGTCTGGCGTCACGTTCGCGCCAACTCACACAACTTAGCCTGACTTTAATGAACCCATGTGTAACTACCATAGAGCTAGCAATATTTTTTAAAGGTTGGGCAATCTAAAGCATAAGAGAGGTGGTGGCTCAGATGTAAGCACTCTTTCCTTAAAAATCTAAATATATATATATATATATATATAACCCTATTTTTATTTTACTTATGTCCTCGCCAACCCGTCTGACCAGCGTGGCGAGTGTATGCCAAATTCTTCAGATATATGTTCTGGAAGGCCCATCTCCAGCAGTGGAGGTCTAGGACGCTGTGTTCTAGGGGCTGTAATAATAATAATTAATAAAATATATGTTTTTTTTTTTTAATTTCATAAAAATAAATAAAATTTATTCGAAGTAGATACAATAATTTTAAAATAAAATAGATTAAATACTAATTATAAATCAAACTAAACTAATAATACCTATGAAATTAAAACATTTCTATTAGTCTCGTGTATTATTAATTGTATTTAATTTTAAAATATATATGTAGGTATATGAAAATCTTTTATGTAATATTATTACGTAAGTGTATTCAATGAAATTGCACCTATACATAACTTTTCACACTTCCATTTCCCTTTCGGGGTGGTCAGAAACCACGATTATAAATAAGCGGATTCACGTTTAGCCAACTTTACTATAGGCCTATATATAACAAGAGAACTAATATTTACCAACCTTACTTATTTATAAGTAATTTTGCTACTGTTTTTATTTTTTCACCATTAACTGTTTTTTTTTTTTTTAATTTTGTATATTGTACTTACCATACATACACATATATATCTTCACGCCAGATCCCTTGCGGGGTAGGCAGAGACAATTGAGCGCCATTTGACACGATCACGACATACCTCTTTCGCTTCGTCGACATTCATTAACCTCTTCATACATGCCCTTTGGTTACGAAGACTTTTTAATGCACACAAGGTGCATTGTACTTACCAATGTTGTGAATTTATTTTTGTAGTTTCTAGGAAGAGCACTGACTATTAGGACACAGCCCAACTAGTCTTGGAGTCAGCGTTTTAACTATTTGTTTTGTAAAACTGTTCCCTAAGTTAAGTCCATATTTATAAGGAAGAAAAAAAATGTAATTGTTTCAATAAACTTTATTATTATTATTATTATATTGTAAGGTTGCCACGGTGATATTTACATTACAAAACAAGACCTAATAAAAAAACTTCTTTATTATTTTTATTTCTGTAAAATATTCCACAATAAAGAATATGAACTAAAGTTAGTACTCGTAAGTAAGAGTCACACGTTACTGCGTTCGTGACGTCACTCCGTCTGGCGTCACGTTCGCGCCAACTCACACAACTTAGCCTGACTTTAATGAACCCATGTGTAACTACCATAGAGCTAGCAATATTTTTTAAAGGTTGGGCAATCTAAAGCATAAGAGAGGTGGTGGCTCAGATGTAAGCACTCTTTCCTTAAAAATCTAAATATATATATATATATATATATAACCCTATTTTTATTTTACTTATGTCCTCGCCAACCCGTCTGACCAGCGTGGCGAGTGTATGCCAAATTCTTCAGATATATGTTCTGGAAGGCCCATCTCCAGCAGTGGAGGTCTAGGACGCTGTGTTCTAGGGGCTGTAATAATAATAATTAATAAAATATATGTTTTTTTTTTTTAATTTCATAAAAATAAATAAAATTTATTCGAAGTAGATACAATAATTTTAAAATAAAATAGATTAAATACTAATTATAAATCAAACTAAACTAATAATACCTATGAAATTAAAACATTTCTATTAGTCTCGTGTATTATTAATTGTATTTAATTTTAAAATATATATGTAGGTATATGAAAATCTTTTATGTAATATTATTACGTAAGTGTATTCAATGAAATTGCACCTATACATAACTTTTCACACTTCCATTTCCCTTTCGGGGTGGTCAGAAACCACGATTATAAATAAGCGGATTCACGTTTAGCCAACTTTACTATAGGCCAATCAATCAAGTGGCAAGCTCGTCGATGTCTCCAGCGTACCAAACTCGAGAAATATCATAAATAAATTGAAAATTTATTAAATGTATTTATTTACATTAATAAATATTTTTGTGTCCCGACCAGGAATCGAACTCGTTACCTCCGAGCCTAAATCCACGAACTTTACCGCTAGACTACGGAAGCAGTTGCAATTTAATATGGCTTTTATTCCAAGACAAATGTAATCTATTTACTTTAAATAATAATATATTACGCGGTGGTGGATCAATTGTAAGAACGCGTTCCTTAAATCCTATAAAGGTCGGTTCAAATTCGAACCCTCCCGACATGTACCAATGAGAAATACACTTTTCTTACGTACATTTGTCATATATTTACAACACCACTGTTCCCGTGCCTCGGAAAGCACGTTAAGCTGTCGGTCCCGGTTTCACTAATACCAACTTGTGGAATCGTTAATAAATTTACATAACAAGTTGACATTATATCCTCGCCAAGCCGTCTGGCCAGCGTGGCGAGTGTAGGCCAAATTCTCCAGATATATGTTCTGGAAGGCCCATCTCCAGCAGTGAAGGTCTAGAACGCTGTGTTCTAGGGGCTGTAATGAATAAAATATATATATACACAAGCACTTAAAAACTATAAAAAGAAATGGCTTATTGAAAAGCAGATAGGAGACACTGGAGCCAAGCTGTAAGCTCTTAATATTAGCTCTAAAATGTGAATTTTAATTATTATGTTTTTTTTTAATTTTATTCAGTTAAGGTTAGCACCGAGCATGGCTATCACACGAACCTTGTTTGTATTTAAGTATTTTAAGTAGTTTTTTTTTATTTTTTATTTTTTTATGTGTTTAATGATTTATGTACTGACTATTTTATATTTATTTTATTATATAATTATTATCTTTAATAGTATAATTTATAGTATATTATATACAACATTTTATATTCAGGTTTTATATTTATTTGTGTCTATCGTCGTTTTTCTTGATGCCCCTTGTTAACTTAGTAGTTTAAATCTGTACGTGAGCTCGGGTTTTGGCATAAAAACAGCGTCAGTTAGTGCACCACATTATGTGATGTACAGCTGACTGAAGCTGAGCCAAGACCCTTGCCACATCATATAAATTTATTTTCAAATATTGTGCTCTAGATCTTGTATTAATTGATGTGGCAATAAACGTTTTTATTCTTATTCTTATATATATATATATTAATATTGACTATTCTTGTAGTTTCTTAAGGCAAGATATGTCAGGACAACTTTTTAACTGCGTTATTAAATTCCGTTTAAAGTCGGAGGGGCAAGTGGAGACTTTATTTTATTTAGAAAATAACGAATTCGCTTCACTTGTGAAAAACCGGCATAGTGATAGAAATGTTATATAAATTTACGCGGTATTTAATTTTGTCGGGTTCGATTGCTGGTCAGGATACAATAACTGATACGACCCCCTTACAGCCACGAATTAATTTTTAGAACTGCCGGCCGCATTATTCGTCACGCGGATGTCAATGACATTATTCTAGCTGTATGTCCAACTCTTTTGCAGTTGTTGCCGCAAACTTGTGGAACAACCTGCCTGTAGATGTCCGACAAGCGCCAAACAGATCGTTATTTAAAAGAATGGTTTTTACACGTTTTCTAAATAGCTCCATTACATAGATATATAAGTATATGATATTGTATTATATACATATGTATTATATTATTTATATTATGTACCTATGTATTCTATTTATATAAGAGTATAATCATAGTATGTAGTCTATTTAGTGTATACCTACTGATTAATATATAGTTTTGTATATAGTATATTAGATTTATTATTTAAGTTTGATTAATTTTGTTTTTTTTTTCACAAATCTTAATGCTCCTATTATATTTAGCACCTGCCTCACATAACAAATGCTCCAAATTGTCCCCAAGGTTGACTAGTAAGAATGCCTAGCGGCATTAAGCCGTCAGTCCTGGTTCCACTTATACCAACTTGAACAAATATTTACATCAGCCCCTCGCCATGCGGGTGCCAGGCTAGCTAGGCGAGTGTAGGCGAAATTCTCCAAAAATTTCTAAGAGGCCCATCTACAACAGTGCAGGTCTAGGACTCTTTGTTTTAGGGGCTGTAATGATTTCCAATTGTATTGCACGTTGAAGTCAAAACCAGGAGCTTTTGTCGCGTGTCTAGTGTATAACATTTTTTTTATTTCACCCATAGGTATAATAAAGAAAACATTGTTAATAAGTACCTACTAACTAAAGTCGATAAAATATTAATCTACCCACAAAGTATAATAAAAAAATAAGGGATAAAACTGGATCCATATATACGAGTATATCTCTGTCGCATCGAATTCATTCGAAATACGGATTTAGCGATGTAGCGTTGAAGTTTTTTCTCAGTTGGAATGGAGCACCTCGCTTATGGAAACAATAATGGATCTTGTCTTGATTCTAACTTATGTCAAACCTTTATTTGCCTAGTTTTTACTCTTATTTGTAATTTTAATTGTATTTTATTTCCCTACCCCTCACGAAAAAAGCAAATAATAAATCAATTCAAAAAGGCACATATACAGTTACCCACAAATTTAATCCAATTGCACCGGTACCTCTGTGTCAAAATCTACGGTCTTTACCTCAGTTGCCTCAGTTACCAGAAATCCAGCAAGCTTATTGCATCTGAGACTTAGACCCGGCCTGATTGGTTCGGGTAGAAAAGACATCTTCTAATTGTATACACAGTTATACGACTATATGCATGTTTAGATATATTATTCTAACAAGAATCCAATAGTAGAAAAAAACCCTTTATTATATATAGTTTAGGCTAAATTCCTAAAATATCACCATGACAGCTCTAGTACAAAAAGACTTACTTTAAGAAAACTACATATTTTATTTTCCATATAACTTATTTGCTCAGTAATATAAAAAAGGAATATAGAGGAATCGAAACATCACTATTAGGACCAAAACAATATTTATACTTTTTAAACTTTCGCGCACATTCTTAGAGACATATTACTCCCGACGTTTCAGCCAAGTTGCATTGGCCGTGGTCACGAAACGGTGGACGAAATGTATATGTCTCTAAGGTAAATCGCGTAAAGACCCATTAAAATTATATAAAAAAACAAGACTTGTCCTCAGTCTCGTTTTCTCTATATTCGTGTATGCTGCGAAACCTGGACTCGTAGAGCCAATGACCGAAGCCGCGTCGACATGCTGGAGACTTATGGTGCTCATTACGTAGACAGCGCAGAGAACAAACATATCAATACACAAGGAGCTCAAAGTCACTACTAGGCTCTCTTATATCTGCCTGCAACAAGCCCTCGAGTATTTTGGTCATATAGCCCGTAAAAGCTCTGGCCTTTTCCATGCTGGTAATCTCGGCCAACGTTAAAGGCAAGAGACCCCGTGGCAGGAGTCTGACACAGACCAGATCCGCACCAAACTACACACCCAAGTGCACGAAGCCCTGCATGCCGCTGTTAGTAGACGCGTATTGTGCAGCATCGCCCGGGTTAAAGTGATTCGAGTAGGAGTCACGACCCTCTGCATTCAAAAAAACGACGCAAAGAGGGGGATAGTAAAAATAACTTTAGTCTTATTAATAAAATGATTTAAACTACTATCTCATTGTACACAGCGCAAGTAGTATAAAAATAGCCCAAATTGGATTCAATTGGTGTATTTAATTTTTAGTTTCATGTGATCTGATCGACAAAAGTATACATATGTGGACCCAACTTTAGAATTTATACAATAGTTATTTTCTATAAAGAAAACTGTTAATTAACTTGCTAAAAGCTTTTAGAGTACTTTTATTTAAAATATTTAATGAAGATTCATTATTTATAAAATAATATTAAAACTTTAGTTTTTAAGTATTTTCAAATATTTTTGGTACAATGATGGTATGAAAGATTTCTTTGGTATCGGTATCAACAGATTCTTTAATAAGAATGGGTAGAAGAAATTTTCATACAAAGAGATATTACATACGGTAATATAATATAATTATAAATAATAATAATAATAAACGTCTATTTGAAATAAAAAAGGTTTTTTTTTAAAGGTAAAAATTATTATTCAAAAAATAAAAACCAAAACCGCCTTCGTGGTCTAGCGGTTAAGTCCGTAGATTTAGACTTGGAGGTACCGGGTTCGATTCCTGGTCGGGACACAAAAATATTTATTAATGTAAATTAAATATTAATTAAATTTTTAATAAATATTTTTAAATTTATTAAAAATTTAATTAATATTTAATTTATTTGTGATATTCTCGAGTTTGGTTCGCTGGACACATCGACGAGTTTGCCACTTGTCATGATTGGCTCATAGTAAAGTTGGCTAAATGTGAATTCGCTTATTTATAAGCGTGGTTTCTGACCACCACGAAAGGAAAACGGTCGTGATGATACTTTACTTTGATGGCGCCTCCGTGGTCTAGTGGTAACAAACGTTGCCGTATGTATAATTTGTCTCGGTCTGGGTGTTTATATGTATAATATGTATATATTTACAAAAAAAGAGTATAATATGTAGTTTATCAACCATCTAGTTTCCGTAACACAAGCTTACCGCTTACCACGGAAATTAGATGGCGCTGTGTGACCTGTCTGAAATATTTATTTATTTTATTTATTTATTTACTGAAGCTTGGTGTCTAGAGAAGCCTGCGCTCTTGTGACAACTAAATTTAAATAAATAAATGTACATATTACCTAAAGCAATTTCCCCCGATTACACATTTACCTTGATTTTTGTTTGGCAAAAAAAGGCGCATTTTCTTAAGCGAATTATGTGACTTTGGAATAATAAAGACATTACCAAAAATTACCTTTCGGTCATAAAATATTACCGTAACGTAAATTAAATAAGCGTTGTGGGTTGATTTTGTGGAATACTTATATATTTGACAAGGTGTTTATATTGCTATCATGATCTGTCCCTCTACTGCTGGATATAGGCCTCACCCATTAATTTCACCCAATAATAATAATATAATAATAAACATTTTATTTATTTTAATTTATTTATTTCTTAACTTTATGCACTAGGTACACAGGCGTGAGGCAGGTGCAAAATATAATAGGAGCATCAAGATTTATGAAAAAAAAAACAAAATAAATCAAACTTAAATACTAAATCTAATATACTATATACAAAACTATATATTAATCAGTAGGTATACACTAAATAGACTACATACTATCATTATACTCGTATATAAATAGAATACATAGGTACATATAAATAATAATACATATATATTATTATAATACAAAATCATATACTTATATATCTATGTAATGGAGCTATTTAGGAAACGTGTAAAAACCATTCTTTTAAATAACGATCTGTTTGGCGCTTGTCGGACATCTACAGGCAGGTTGTTCCACAAGTTTGCGGCAACAACTGCAAAAGAGTTGGACATAAAGCTAGAATGATGGGAAGGAATAGAAAGAACACAGTTATGCGATGACCGTAACGACCTGTCGTGTAGAGAAGAAAGATAGGCGAATTTGCTCTTGAGGTATTTCGGTGTCGCAGGCTCATTAAGTACAGAAAATAATGAACAAAGTATTCTATGATTTCTGCGACTACGAATATAGACTAAATATAACCCTTTCAGCACGGACAATACCAAACGTGCGTTATTACAAAAAAACTAGCGGTCGCCAAACTGTTTCCCGCTTCGAAACGATGTCCAGTCAAGCCGGCATAGTGTTAGGGACTGATGTCCGTCAAGAGTGTCTGATTCCAGTTGCTAACATTCATGGACCTTGCGAGCCATTTACCATCAGGAGGGCACAAGGTCACATGTTCTAGTATAAAATAAAAAAAGTCTGTGTACTCATCTAGCTACTTATTAATTATATTTTATGACTAGTAAATAAAAACACACATGCATATAAGTGGATTTAATTTCCATTATTTTACTAGGAGAGGAATTTTTCCACTATTTTTATGAGATATTTTGGACCACAAGGACCTCCAAGTTATTAATAAAACTTTCAATATCCATATTTATTTGTCGTGCTGAAAGGAATAAATATAAGTTGGATATTTTGACGGACCGCATACGTAATGCATTTAAATAAGCGGATTCGTCAATCTCTCTTCAATCATCCTTTCAACATGTCCGATCCATCGGAGCATGCCTTTCCTTATTTTTGTCCCTATGCTTTCTTTAATACCTACCCTTTTGCGTATTTGGTCATTACGTATGCGGTCCGTCATGGTGACGCCGCATATCCGACGCAACGACCTCATCTCTACTGCATTAACTCTACTCTCATGCGTATTCTGACATATCCACGTTTCGCTTCCATACATTAGTGTTGATACTAGCATTGCATTGTGTATGGCGAGTCGAGCTTTGTCACTGACATTCCTACTGGCGATCAGTGACCCCAGGGCAACGTTAACACTATTTCCCGCATTCACTCTTCTTTCAACATCCCTATCATACTTCCCATCCGCAGTGAAAACACTGCCCAGATACATAATTTAATTTACTTATTCTAGAGTTTCAACGTCAATCTTTATCGTCACGGTTGTCATCCTTCTTCTTTTAAACACTAGTACCTTGGTTTTTCTCGCATTCAAACGGAGTCCTTTTTCTACACATCCATCTTTCATTACTGTGACTAGTGATTGCAGTTGTTGTTCGGACGATGCCATAAGATAAGTCGAACACAGGTGGGGACTATATATTATGGCCCGTTTATATTGCAGTACGTGCAGTAATAACGTTTGCGACTAAGTAACAGAACAAAGCTACTGAACTGAAAATAAAGAAATCAACTATTTTGTCAATCTAACGTTAAGACCCCGCAGTGCAGTTTAATAAAACAAGATTTCTTTGGGGTTCTTTAATTACAAAAGTTCTGGATGCAAGTTAAACCCTATTCTAGGAGTTGCACCAAAAGGATTCGCTGTAATATATCAAAGAAGTTCAGCAACCATTGTAGAAGTTGGGAGAGACCGCCAACGATCGGCGTTCCCAATTAATTTGGTACCAAACGGAATTTATAGTGTCCTCGATGTTTCCGTAGGGCGACATTCTCATTGGGTTAATAAAATAAATAACATCTTTCTGTAGAATTGAACATAGTATTTCCTTTTCTGCAACGGTGGATTTATTAACATTTTATAATTCATTTAATATTATTCATATAATTTTAAATGTCGCCTATGGTATAATAACAGAGGTTATTGGAACCTGCTTCCAACACCATTTTCTGAACCTTAGACCCTTTTGTCATAATATCTTTGTTTTATTTTTCGACTATATTTTTCATTTTTATTAACTCTTATTTTTGTGACAAATTAAAACTGAATTTATTTTATTTATTTATTTCTTATAAACAATAGGTTTTACATTTCTGTGATGTTATACAGTGTAGTTAGTGTTGTACTGTATGTTTTGCCGGAGGGCGTATAAGTAACAAGTACAGCCGTCTATCAATACGGTACAATATTATAATGATAATTATATTAATATCTATGTACATCAATTTTTAAAAACTAACTTACAAATAATATGAATGTCAAAGTAAAAAAATATAATTTTAAGAATTTGTTATAGCAAGCGATTTAATTTCTAGAAAGTCCCGCACTGAATAGCAGCACTTGTCTATCAGCATGTCAGTGAGTTGTTTTTTAAATTTATGATTTGGAAGTAATTTAATGTCATCATTTATATTGTTATATATTTTTGGAGCCATACAAAATACACTTTTCTGCATGTGTGTTGTTTTGACTATCGGTAGGTATTATTAACTTATTTTGGTAACGCAGTGTGCGATTGCGCCACAGTTTTGTCAATAATATAATCCACCGGGCTTTGGTTACTGCCGGGATCCCTTCGTTTTTTGAACTGTCTGGTATCTCTCGCAGTGATGGTAAAAGACCTGAAGGATTGACTTTGTTGCCATGGTCCATGGGTCGAGCAATGCTGTGGGACGCTACTTGTGTCGACATCCTTGCTCGGTCTCATGTCCAGGGCACATCTGTCAGGGCTGGGGCGGCTGCGGACTCGGCTGTAAAGGCCAAATGTCCCAAATACGAGTCTGTTGCTAATGACTATGTACCTTTTGATCTTGAGACAATGGGACCGTGGGGGCCAAGTGCTAAGATGTTCTTAAAAGAACTGTCCAAGCGGCTGGTTAACGCTGTATGTAACAACCGGTGTGAAGTTAGCAGCCAAATCTCAGCAGCCAATTATAACTGACCGATTTAAGAAGTATTTTTTTTTGTAATGAAATACGTAAATATATAATTTAAATAGTACACAAGAGGGCTGGGCCGATGGCTTAACGTGCTCTCCTAGGCACTGGAATGATGGTGTTGTAAATGTATGACAAGTGTATTTCTCATTGGTACATGTCGGGGGGATTTGAACCGACTTTTGTAGGATTTTAAGGTAAGCGTTCTTACAACCAAGCCACCACCGCGCATATTTAAATAATTTGTGTTATTTCTCGAATTTGGTACGCTAGAGACATCGACGGGCTTGCCACTTCTTGTGATTGGACTGTAGTATAAACTTGTGTACATGCTCCTTGAAATACTCCAGTTTTCAGTGTGGTTAGTCCTTTATAACTTCAACTAGAATCAATACCTTGGCCAGAGCAAGAATAGCTCTTTAGGATGTATGGTCGGTCCAAGTGTCAAAGTTGGTCGGAACCATATACGTAATACTTAGAATGAATAATCCTTGTTATCATTTTAGGGCCAAATACAGTAAATATACGGGGTGACCTTGTATGCTCTTACTTAAGACTAATATGTTATTCTATGGATATAACTTTTCCTAAGAAATAATATGTCGGAAGTGTCATTTCTCCATACAATATGGCTTTTTTAAAATGAACAGAAAACTCACGCGGTATAACAAGATGGAGCAAGAATCCGATTGGTATGAGAATCAAGGCTAGTACTAATAAAATGACTTATACATTAATTACTTCATCATCAGCCTGTGTGTCTCCACTGCTGGATATAGGCCTTCCCCAAGGCCACTGCACACGGTCTTTTGCAACTCTTGTCCAACCCCCACCAGCGACCTTCCTTAGGTCATCCGTCCATTTGGCGGGGGTTCGTGCTACTCTGCGTCGTCCCGTACGTGGTCTCCACTCTACAACCCGTTTGCCCCATCGGTCGTCGGTTCTGCGGCTGGTGTGTCCGGCCCATTACCACTTCAGCTTGCTAATTTTAAAATCATCGTTTCGAATTCTATCCATCAGAGAAATGCTAAGCATAGCTCTCTCCATAGCTCGCTGAGCGACCTTGAATTTGTAAACCAGTCCCATCTCTGCTCCGTACGACATAACGGGGAGGACGCACTGGTTGAAGAGTTTTGTCTTTAATGACTGTGGTATGGACGATGAGAGGATATGCTGAATTTGCCAATTAATTACTTATAAACAATAAATAGTAAGATTGACATAACATTTTATAATGATTTTGTCTGTTAAACTTTCGAGCATGCTCATAATTGTTTGGAGGTATTCTTTTCCCGAGACGTTTTAGCCAAGTTGCATTGCCCGCCCTCACGGGTCGACTGTTGTTTTTTTTCTAAATGGGCAGGTCCTTGTATATATATATATAGGTCGATAATTGGAAGTGTTCAGGGTTGGAGAACATTTCCTATTGATTCTGGCACGACGTTTGGCATTCCGGCATCTGTTGTTGGCCATTTTACTTCGAGATTCTTACGATAAGATAAAACAAAACGATGGTGTTTTTTGGTAAACAAAATTGTTTCAGAACTTTCCCCCTATTTTAGTTTCCTTAAGAAGAACGCGTATTTCCATTGCCTTTCATAACATAGTTTTTTTATACTACAGTTCTCGTCAATATCCCAAACATCTCGAATGGGAGTTAACAGCGCGGGAAAACCGCAAAAAAATAAACTACAACTTGAGCCAGAGGGGAAATGTTGCCAGCCTCCTTGGGACTATCATCGAAGGGTCGTCTCTAAAGGACAGTTTATACGTATAGTTTATTTTTTATTAGGTTTAGTTTATATTTATTTTTTTACTTCTTAAGTATTTTAAATTATGACAATAAATTATTTGTGGCATATAGAGTAAAATTTATCGTTTTCCATATTTATTCACATATTTTAATAATGTTATTAAACAAAATAATATATCTTATGAATCAAATTAAATAAAATCATTTATTTCCCTAGGTTAGTATATTTATTACCACACAACACTTGGATATTGTCAATACATATATTTTTATACAATACAAGCGAATATATTAAAAATATACTATTAGCAGCCATGCCTGGAACGAATCAAACAGCAATACAATAATAATAAATAAAACATTGTTGCTATAAGCCAGGATTTTGTTCTTATTTACAACTAGATGCTTAAAAATGAAATCGTGGCTGTAAAAAGGCCGTGTCAGCTTACAATCGAATAATAATTATGTCCCTAAATATAAATTCGTGGCTGTAAAATAGCCGTGTCTGCTTACAATCTAGTAATAATAACATTTATGTCCATAAATATAAATTCGTGACTGTAAAAAGGCCGTGTCAGCTTACAATCGAATAATAATTATGTCCTTAAATATAAATTCGTGGCTGTAAAAAGGCCGTGTCAGCTTACAATTTTGACTAACAATTGCCTAACAATATCCACAGTAAACTAATTTACAAAACAAAAAACTTGGACTTGACATATCCGTGCAAAAGGCGGGAGTTAAATTATGTTTAACCTATCTCCAGAGGAGTTCTGGAACTTGGTGTTGTGAAGGAAAAAAATAATTTCTCTTTAGTTTATGCTAAAACTATTTTACTAAGAAAGTAGGTTAGAAGCGGTCGCGCTGTGACGCTGACAAAATGTGCATATCCTGTACCAGACAGTAACAATGCAAAATGATCATTATTCCTTTGTATTTAAGGTCCACTGCTTGTCGGACATGTGGTCGACGGTACTATCTATTGTAATGGATTTATTGCTTCTCGGATACGGATAAATGTGTTACGGAAGCGGACTTTAGGTTACGTGTTAGTCCAATATGTACTGAAATATCTCACTTAAAACATTTAAGGAACATTCACATTGACACTACAACAGATGAGGTTTTTAAAAATAAAAATCCCGTCTGCGTAAGAAATATCAGACAAGATATAAATAAAAACAAAAAACAAAAAAAAACGAGCGTAATGTTAATTGAAAATCTTAACTACACCATTGAAATACTTTAATATATTTTATAAGTAACATAGCGACTTTAACAGTCACACACACATTGGACGGACAGTCGGACACATTAAAAACCAAGATTGAAATCTTCTGAAATGATAAGATAAACTACATAACTTGACTAAGTCGGTATATATACGATAAATATAGTATGTAACCAGTATATGTATTGTGTTGATTGTCGCACAAAATCCTAGAAAAAATCTAAGACCAAAACTTTAAACCGATACTGGTCCAATTTGGTACCAAAGTACTGTACATTAAAAATCCATACCAACTATCCTACCACACTCGGAGGCGTGCTAGCATGGACCGTACAAGAATTTAATAACATCATGGCGTGTGACTCAAATTTTAATATCTTATTCTTATAATTTTTCATTCATTATAATCCATAGAACATAAATTTCCACTGCTAAACATGGGCTATCCATAACATACGTATACCTGGAGAGTTTTGCCTTGACTTACCACGCCGCGCTGGTTTGACGGGTCTAATGTAAATTTTAGTAAATTATTACCAATTCCACAATTTGGTATTAGTGGAACCAGGACCAACAGCTGAACGTGCTCTCCTAACCTAGGAGGAACCCAGGGGGTCTAAGTTTGACTTCACCTCTCCATGTAGGAAGTGGTCTCCCGTTGGGGGCATCTTCAATAGCCAAATATAGGCATCTCCAGATCTCGAGCTAGGACGGAATCACGCACGAACCATAACGCTCGGGAGAATTGGTCTTTGCCAGAAGGTGATGCCAGGCTTGCGCAGCGTAAGGCGATATGTAGATCCGGACCTTCAACATGAGCGGAAGAAGCTGGAATTTATAACGGGACGTAAGCAGCAGCCATGGGTCAGGCTGCCTTCGCCTGATTAATAGAGTGGTGTCATTTCACCCATTAGTAAAGTCCTGTTAATAATTTAGCCTAGGTATTTAACGGTCGGAGTCTACCCGATGTTTTGTCCCCGAGGCTGTAGTGGTGTAGGCAGCCGGCATTTCAACGGATACGCCACTCTTCCAACCACGCAGGTAGAAGATCCAGGTGGTTCTGCACTTTGTCAACTGCCTCATATTGGATTGGAGAAGAGCAAAATTAGGCACTGTAAGAGCATGACATTCTCCTGCTTATCCTGGGATGTCATTGATGTACAGCGCGTCAAGTACAATGCGGTTTTCCACACGGATGACATCCTTTATTTATTTATTTTAAAACTTTATTGCACAAAGTACAAAGGCGGACTTAATATTCGTAGACATTCTCTGACAGCCAAACCTTAGGTACAAATTTGAACAAATATAGGTGCAACGAAAGCAATGGTAAAAATATACAATTATAGAATGACTTAACATATATTAAATACATACTTTTACAGTTTTATATATTTAATATATTATCAATATACTAAATACTAATTATATATTAGTATTTAGTAACAAAATTATACATAGACATATATAAATACAACTTACTAACGTGGTTTTGCAGCAACGTGGAATCGTCGTCCCAAGTCACGCCAAGCAGCGTGAGATTAGATTCCAGGGCGCGGTAGACTCAACTGACAGTGTGATTTTTTTACTAATTAAATAAAATGGACATATTTTAATTGCGAAGTAGAAGTTAAATTTCATATTATTCCATGGCTTTTACCGTAAGGGTCTATCTATAAAGGAGAGAGTAGAAGAATGGAGTCTCGGACTTGCGACCGACTATACCCGTAGACTATAGATTTACAAAGCAGACCTCCTTTTATTATTGCGCAATAAGACGCTTACCATCCACAATTCTGCTGCCTACCCAACCAAATACTGTATGATTCCGTTAATTCCGTCGGGAAAGCTCGTTCCATAAGGCCTACAACGCTCTTCGAGTACAATATAATAACGCCTTCAGGATGATGATGGGGCTCCCTCGTTGGTGCAGTGCATCAGCGATGTTTGCGTACGCGCACACAGATGATTTCTATTCAATATTGCGGAAACGAGTCGCGTGGTTGATGCACAGAGTACGAGGGAGCAGCTAGTGAGAAGCCAGATTGCCCTATCATGGGGCACTGGGTACATACTCACATGTATGTGCCCAGTGCCTCAGGAGGGCAAGGCAAATATAAAAAGTAAATGTCCTCTTTTTTGTCCTCGTTTTGACAGCGCTGGATTGGAGTTGTAACTGGGAACGTTTAAATCTGTACAGCATTAGCTTGGGTAAATGTTATGGGGCTGTGACTTAATGTCACACACAATGAAAATGAACAAAAAAATTTATATTTACATTGTTTTAATTTTTGATTAATGTTTATTTCTACTAACATAGTTCTAAGTTAAATTGTTACTTAAATAGATGGATCGAATCCCAAATAAATTAATTATTATTATTATTTACTAATATAGAATAAACAAACACTATGTTACTAACCCCTATCGATACTATTCCGAAATAAACGCATTTTATTTATGTTTATTTGTAAGTGTATCTACTGCAGACCTGCTTAGTCCCAATTCTTTCAATAAGTGGTGCAAATATTTTGCTATAGTTGCACTCACAACAACTTCCACTGCGTGCGTTTTGAAACTTCATTTATTACATATTTTTGTACAGAGCATCACACTATTTTAAAGCGTCCGTGCTAGGCCTGAGTGTGACATAAAAATAAAGGAAGCATGCGCTTGGTAAGCCTAGCATGACAGAATTGAATTCCATCGGAACAACATCTAGCGACATGTCTTATTCATAGCCAATGTCTGTTCATGCAAACTTTGCTACCTTACCGCGTCATGGCAAAGCGAAGAAACAAACATTACATTTTAAAAAATATATATATAAAGTAAAGTATCATCACGACCGTTTCTCTTCCCGGGTGGTCAGAAATCACCATAGGCCAATCATGACAAGTGGCAAGTTCGTCGAAGTCTCTAGCGTACCAAACTTTAATCATTAAATTAAAATTCGAAGTAAAATAATATACATTTAATATTAATTAAAAGCCGTCTGGCCAGCGTGGCGAGTGTAGGTCAAATTCTCCAAATATATGTTCTGGAAGGCCCATCTCCAGCAGTGGAGGTCTAGGACGCTGTGTTCTAGGGGCTGTAATGATGATCATGATGATAAGCTAGGTACCTATATAATAAAATAACTCAACTATAAATAAAAAATGTCCTCTAGAGACGTCCCATCCGAGATAGCCCCAAGTAGACTGGCAACAATTCCCCTCTGTATAGTGAGGCTAATACGTTGGTAGAAATAATTGACAGCCTTCCTGTCTCCAGACCTTTCTGTCAACCGCTTTGACAACTCCTAAATTAACTAGCTCAATCCACGAACTTAATCACTAGACTACGAAGCCAGTTAATTCAATTATTTTATTTTCTTGCTATTTTTATCACAAATTTATTTATTTTGAAAATACACAGCAATACAACAATTACATTTAAATTAAGCAGATAAGATATTTGTAAATACAGGGTGGGCCACGAATTAGTTAACAATTGAAAAAATCGTATAAAAAAAACCATATGACATAAATTAAAAATTGTTTATTTACAAGAAAGTTAATTTTTTGCAATTATTTTTTAAAAAATTACATCATCTAAATGACCACCGATTCGAAATTTTGCAATCGTCTAAGCGAATACCTAAATTTTCGAATACTTGTCGACAAAGAGACCGCGAGATCGCCGACATCTCTTCGCTGATTTTTTTATTTAGTTGACTATTTGGTTTATGGATATAAATGCTTCCCGGTTCCTATAGCCTGGAGTCCTTCAAACGAAGTGTGAAAAATAATCTTTATAGGGCGGCATAGTGGTAGGGACTGATGTCGGTCGTCTGAGGCTGGCGTCAGTTGCTCCCATTCTCGGACCTCGCTTACCATCAGGTGGGAGCGAAGACACATGTCGTGCTCAGTATATAAAAAAAATATCATCTGAGTCTAAATCCACGCACTCAACCGCTAGACCACGGAGGCAGTTACATTATAATTATAATGTGACCACGTTTTGCTTTATTTCAACATGTGATGTTATTTTTGCTTTTAAAGTGAATCTGACACAAACGCTTGCCTTCGGTATGGAATTTCGAAGCGAATGGCTTCAGACAAGTTGCTGCTATTTTTCACTTAGTTTAGCTCAAAGTCATATCTCGGGGCAAATAACTAAGAGCTAAAATACAAAGCTACGCCAGAACATAGGTCAAAAATAAAATAAAAATATTCCTTGATTTCTAAATAAGAATGCAATGTGAATGTTATTATATTAAGTAATAGGTGGCAGGCGGACTGATGGTGGTAATTTGCCCAGTCTGCCGGGGCGGGGAAGTATTCACCGTTCGTGCCGATAAACCTTGTAAAGTATATCCACACGTTTTCGGATCATACTCGAATTGCCGTCATGCCCAGTCAAGCCGACATAGTGTTAGGAACTGATGTCAGTCACTTATGACTATGATTCAATTCATGTTCCTTGTGCGCCAATTAGCACCAGGTAGGTGCAAGGTCATGTATGTCGGGCTAGTGTATAAAAAAAAAGATCCATGCTAGGGACTTGTTAACAGAATTGTACAGCGACATGTGTATGTGTTATGTTTATGTGTGTCTCGAAGGTTGTTGTTAGTGTTCAGGTTCTCATGGTGTGGCATGTTCAGTGGTCGTCCCTTCCTTAGAAAGTCATTGCAGTGGTTGCACGTGGGTGGGGTCGGCACCTAGAGGTCTGGTTGAGCGGGGGATGGCTGGCACATGTGTTACGGCCGTGATCGGGTGCTGTTGTCAGGGACCGGGGCCGAGGCCAGACACATTCAATTTATTATTCTTAAATTAGCAGAGGTTTTGCCACTGTATATGTACCACTGTACCAGGTATTGTAATCTCATAAGAACTCAGGTAAATTTGAAAGATTTTTATTTGTTATTGTTGTGTAATTCTTGTTTCATTTGTACCGTCTTGGGCTGGATTTGAAAATATAGGTTACGTAAGTGAAGACGCAACCTTGAGCCAGACTGAATGCTAAGTAAGTGCTCAAAGTCAGCACAAATTCAAGACTTGACTCGATAATACTTTTTTGTAGAGCGCCTTTGATCGGTGTCGCCAACGAGTCTGTCAACCGAGTAGCTGATTCCTTTGTGATATTTGATACCATAGACATAGAATAAAAACGGTATTGTAGTTTAATCTTATTAGGAAAAGGATAAATAATTTATTTGAATAGAATATAAAATTCAATTAATACTACGGATACGGATATAAGTCGCTTCCGCGTGGAAAGGTGGCAAGAACGCTGAATTGCAATGCTCATCCTTTGGGCGAAGAAAGTGCCAGCCTTCTTGTTCTTCTAGCTCACCAGAGAAGACGAGAAGACGTGGTGTTATGTTGTAAATATATTAGTAATATACATATTTTTTATTTAATTACAGCTGACAGATGATAGCTGTCACAGATCTCAAGCTATATTTTTTGAACTATAGACTATTTTTATTTTATTTTATCCAACAGTAGCGGGAATTGCGCTACGGTGGGGAGGAAGAGTAGACCCATTGCTCGACCAGGTGTCCATTAGGGACATGTCTGCTGAGTTAGGAAGTTCTATCACCGTGAGTTCATTGGTTCGCCTGTGGAAAACCGCCGAAACGTGAAGGCTGATTGTCAAGACAATGGGCGGGTGTGAAATGTTTTTGTTTGAAATCGGCCGCTGAAACTACTGTAATACTTAAGACTGCTTATAGATGCTGCCCTAAGTAAAACCATAGTCTGCGAGTGATCTTCAAAATGGAGGAATATCAATTGAAAATCAACCCCTTTCAGGACGCTCCTCATCGTCAAGAAGTGTCGACAAAATTTAGAGTGACCATTGAGGATCTATGACGATTTAAAGTTGGTTAGCAACCATTATCATTTAAAATTTCAATGTATGTTCACAAAAGAACAAACATTCATAGGCTGATAAACACATAACCCTTTGCGTCGCGCAGTCGGATAATAAAATCGTATCAGCTCCTTGACTACAAACCTTTACTCCGAGAAAGTATCAAAAAGATATTAGGTTTAAACATAAAAGGCACGATCACTTTTTCGTATAAAGACGAAATAATGACAATCTTCAATTGACTTATGTTTATTACTTGGGCTTTTCAAATTCAAATTCAAACATTTCATGTCACAAAATAGTACAACTACATATAGACTAACCTATACACGGCTTGCGTAAATATGATCATATCTCTCATTTTCATAATCAGTTGAAATGGCTCAATATCCGCTTTCGAAGATCTAACCATCTCCTCGTGTCTCTGTATGGTATCCTGAACAACCCTCATGCGCCTGCATATCTTAAATCCTGTTTTGAATACATGTGTCATACTCACAACCTTCCACTTCGTTCTTCACATAACAACCAACTTAAAACCCCATCCCACTCCTCTAGCAGATATTCAGATTCGTATACTGTGTCTGCAGCCAGCCAGTGGAACAAGCTACCACTCGCTATTAGACACGCGCCGTCTGGCCACGTTTTTAAGCGCTTGGTCACTGCTTTATTTCTACACAAACAGGAGTCGTCATCAGGCTAAAAATATATATTTGGCATAATATATATGTGTATATACGTTTATTTATAGGTATGAGTGTAATTTATGTAACAGTGTAAGTATCTATTAGTATGTAGTGTGTGTAGTATATTCTATATTGTTAAACTTGATATCGGCACTACCCTTAATCTCACATTCTCCCAAAGGTTAGATGTTAGAAAATGCCTTGTAGGCATTAATCTTTGCCTTTGTACACTTATTTTGTGAAATAAAGAATTTAATAATAATATACACATAGACTAACCTATTTTGTATCAATTTTTGTATTTTTTATTATTTTGTATTACCAGTGTACTTCTCAAATAAACGTATTTATTATTATTTATTTATTTATATATGACACTTCGTAGGGGCGTAGCAAAGTCAAAGTCAAAATATCTTTATTCACGTAAACCTATTACAGGCATTTGTGACACGTCATAATTTAAATTATTTAGAATGATTCTACTCCTGTTAGTAGAAGACTAAGCAGCGAAGTGGTCCAAGGAGCAATCTGTTAGAGCTTAGCAAATTCCAGTGACCTGTTAATGTTTAATCTGACTACGAAAGGAATCTGCAAGGAAAACTCAGCTATAGCAGATTTACAAATGAAACAAATACAGAATTACACAACAACAATAAATAAATATATTTTAAATTCACCTGTGTAGATAGATAGATAGATAGATAAATTCTTTATTGCACAATAAACAAAAACACATTTAAATGTACATAGGCGAACTTAATGTCTAGTGACATTTTCTACCAGCTAACCTTTCTAGGTTCTTAGGTATCTGTAAGATTACAATAACTGGTACAGTGGTACCCCACCAGGTATGTTAGAATTAGGACTTGCCTGTGTGCAACCCGAAAGCCGACAAAACGCAAAACCTTTGCTAATAATTAAAACTATATAAAAAATTCAAACCATCAAACACCTCAAACCATATTACAACACATTTATATTAAGTAAAAGAAAATAAAAAAACCAACAGGACTTCTTTTAATATAATTATTCTGTTCAACCCACTAAACTATTTAATTTTATTTATTACTCCCTCCGTGCTCTAGTGATTTAGACGCAAAGGTATTCATCATCATCATCATCAGCCTATGTCTCTCCACTGCTGGATGTAGGTCTCCCCCAAGGCTCGCCATTTCACACGATCTTTTGCCACCCTCATCCAGCCCCCACCAGCGACCTTTTTCAGGTCATCCGTCCATCTGGTAAGGGGTCTTTCCACTTTGCGTTTTCCCGTACGTGGTCTCCACTCCAAAACTCGTCTACTCCATCGGTCATCGGTTCTGCGACAGACGTGTCCGGCCCATTATAACAGTATGTGGCGTAACTTCCCGAATGCAGCCCATCCTAGTTGAATGCGCCTGTCAGCTTCCTTGCTGAAGTTGGCTAGGCCTAGTTGGATAGTCTGGCAAAGGTATTATTATATGTGAATAGGGTGAGACTACTCGTCACCAAGATACTGCGACCAGTAATGATCTATTGTGACCTCTCTAGACTATATAGTACGTTCGCTAGCCCTACAAGGAACCTTAGTATGGGTTTAGGAGCGAGGCGTCGCACCTCCTCGGGGCTTAATCTGTGAGCATCCCAAGATCGTGCTTCGCTACTATGATGTACGGCATAACAGTCGCAGAGGAGATGTACTGTTGTCTCAGACACCTCGCGACAGAATCTGCACTCGTCTGTTTCTACCAAGCCCATGGTAAACTCATGCTTGTTCACGTTGTAGTGACTAGTTAAGGCTCTCTTAAGAGTTCTTAATTTAGGACTGTTTAGCTGAAGAGCTCTGTCAGTTAGCTACACTGACAGCACAGTAGCCCACGATCTGCAATTAATACGGAGGTGCTGGGGTTCGATTCTTGGTAGAGAACACAAAAATATATAATCAGACAAGCTCCCTCCGTTCACATCTTTAAACAATTACTCACCACCTTTTTTCTAAATAAGCAGAATAGTGTCTCCTAGTTCAATATATTAATCACTTATCTTATGTATTTTATGCTTGTCATTATTATTATTATTATTCTAAATCAACTGTCATTAAGCCCGCCTATGTACAATATTTTTAGTTGAACTCTGAGGCATTGTGATGATGGAGATTATCTATGACAGCGACGAATAACAAATAGTTTCAGTGATAGCCCAGTACATACGAGTAACAAGTCAATTCATTGCTATTTAATGTCGTAGAAAAAAAGCTTTTACAATCGACATCAAATATTAACAATTTTGTTAGATATGTATTTACTAGCTGTTTGACCCGGATTTGCCTGTTTAATATAGTACATACATACTCCGCACCAAATCTCTTACGGGGTAGGCAGAGACAATTGAGCGCCACTTGTCACGATCACGACATACCTCTTTCGCTTCTTCGACATTCATCAACCTTTCCATACATGCCTTTTTGTTTCGATGGCTTTTTAATGCACCTTCAGCTATTGTTTTATTTATTTGATCGTGATATCTAAATCTTGGACAGCCAGGGCATCTTGTACCCATAACTTTCGCATTATATATCTGGTTCGTCAGTCTCTTTTCGCAACATGCCCAAACCATCGGAGCATGCCTTTTCTTATTTTGTCCATATGCTTTCTTTCATATCTACCCTTTTCATATCTACGTATTTCGTCGTTACGCCTGCGGTCTGCCAAAGTGACGCAAATTCTACTGCATTTACTCTACTCTCATGCTTATTCTGACATATCCACGTCTCGCTTCTATGTATGTTTATATCTGTTGTAGTTATTATGTTGTATCGACCCCCCGCCAGATGGACGGATGACCTAAGGAGGGTCGCTGGTGAGGGTTGGATGAGGGTTGCAAAAGACCGCGTGCAGTGGCGAGCCTTGGGGGAGGCCTATATCCAGCAGTGGAGAGACACAGGCTGATGATGATGATGATGTAATGCTTATTCCTTCGTATTTTTTGTACCATTGTTGTTAAGACCAAATGTCCTAACATCAGTTAACCGACCACGGAGAGGATCCTCTCCGCTGTATATAATAAACGCGCTAATAAACGCATCAAAAGAAATACAGTCCATCATTCACATACTTCACCAGTCAAGTCACCCAAATCATCCTACAACGGGCCTTGGCCCCAACAATTGTATTCATTTTTATTTTTAAATTTATTATCATTGTTTTCTTTGCTTACTTTTATTGTATCTGTCAGCGAACTCTTATTATTGGCTTTATCGTATTACTATTTTCTCCTATATATGTATAAATTAGCTGTAAGAATTCCTAAATAAATAAGTATTGGTACCAGCATGGCGAGTCGACTGCCGATCAGTGACCCCAGGGCATCGTTACACTATTTCCCGCGTTTCTCTTCTTTCAACATCTCTATCATACTGCCTATCCGCAGTGTGTTTATGTAGTATAAACAGAAATTTAGGTACTACGTACCTAAATATTTTTTTATTCTTTATTATTATTGGTACATGCCGGGCTTTCAATCTACCTTTTTAACCTTAACAACTTTCTTACAAAAGAACTGCCTCCGTGGTCTAGCGGTTAAGTCCGTGGATTTAGACTCGGAGGTACTGGGTTCGATTCCTGGTCGGGACACAAAAATATTTATTAACGTAAATAAATACATTTAATTATTATTTAATTTATTTGTAATATTTCTCGAGTTTGGTACGCTGGAGACATTGACGAGCTTGCCACTTGTCATGATTGACCTATAGTAAAGTTGGCTGTATGCGCTTATTTATAAGCGTGGTTTCTGACCACCCCGAAAGGGAAACGGTCGTGATGATACCTTACTTTTTATAAAAGAGACACCCATTTTTTACACTAGCACAACATGTGACCATGTTAGCAACTGGAATCAGGCACTCATGACTGACATCAGTATCCAACATTATGCCGGCTTGACTGAGCATGACGGCAATTCGAGCCTGATCCCGAAACGTGTGGATATACTTTACCGGGGTTATTGACACAAAACAGTGGATACTTCCCCGTCAAATCAACCCTTCAAAATCAAATAATAAAATTAAATTAAAAAACAACTATTAAAAGGTACTGTTAGAAAAAATATTGAAATGGGAAAAGTGACATGCTATAAGCATTACACATCTTTAGCCTGCGACAAATGTAAGAGTCTCTAAAATCCTAAACTACAAGAATAATAAGGAACATGACGTACTTTTTCATTTAGCCAGCATAAAAAGACACATTTTGTGTAATAAAATCCTTTTCTGAGAAAAAATAATTTTGAATATGACTTAAGTCATAGACATACGATATAAGGACCTAACGATTTATTTAGTTGGCCAAGGATTTGTCAAAGCGGCTGACGGAAAGGTCTAGAAACAGGAAGGCTTGTTTCGAACGGTGTCATTTTTATATATGTAAATATCACCATGGCAAGCTTACAATATTAGTTCTCCTTGAAAGTAAAAATTGGCATTTGACATTATTGGCACATACTTTCAACGAGAACAACAAATATATAGGTAGACTGATGGTGATAATTTGTTGAGTCTGCTGGTGCGGGAAATAATAATAATAAATAATAAATGTTTCAGACAGGTCACACAGCGCCATCTAATTTCCGTGGTAAGCGGTGAGCTTGTGTTACGGAAACTAGATGGTTGATAAACTACATATTATACTTCTTTTTTTTGTAAATATATACATATTATACATATAAACACCCAGACCGAAACAAATTATACAATGTACAACTTGCCCCCGGTGGGAATCGAACCCACGACCTCCCGAGTTCACGGCAACGTTTGTTACCACTAGACCACGGAGGCGCAAAGTATCCACTGTTCGTGCCGATAAACCCAGTAAAGTGTATCCACACATTTCGGGATCAGGCTCGAATCGCCGTCATTTTATTTATTTATTAAAACAACATTACATGGCTTAACAGTAAAGCCCAATTTACCATGCAGTCAATCTTATAATTAATACATACATTTTAATTAAAAATGGATTGTCAATATACCTATATTTTTTAAATTTACTATACAAATATTAATATTAATAAAGCTTTAAAATTAACAATAGTATAAAATTAATATAAAAAGAAAGAAAAGACAAATAAATAATAATAATAAAATAAATCAAAATTGAACACTAATAAAATCAATGAAATAATAATAAAGTTAATACAAGACAATAAAATTAGAATAAAAAGTGAGTAAGTAGGTATATAAATAAATCAATCAATTCTACATCATGATAAATTAATACAAATCATGTCCAGTCAAGCCGGCATTGTGTTAGAGACTGATGTCAGTCAAGAGTGTCTGATTCCAGTTGCGAACATTCATGGATCTCGCTCCCCACTTACCATCAGGGGGGCGCAAGGTCATATATTGTGCTAGTAATAATAATTTAAAAAAAAGTCTGGTAATTATTTCTGCCAACGTATTAGCCTCGCTATACAGAGGGAAAATATTCAAATTCAAATTCAAATTCATATATTTCTTTATAACAATAGGTATTTTATAGGATATTACAATGGTTATAAATTTGGTACACTATGTTTAGCCCATGGGCGTATAAAGATTAAATAATTAAGTATAGTAGACATGTAAACTAAAGAGAGGTATAATAATTTAATTTAATTGAAATGACAAATAGGATTAATTAATTAATGTCAAGGTAAGAAATTAATGTTGTTCATTCAATCTTCTAAAAAATCTTGCACAGAGTAGTAGCATTTGTCAATTAGCATTTTCGTCAGTGTTTTTTTAAATCGTTGTATAGGTAGTAACTTAATATCATCATTTATTTTATTGTAGATTTTTGGAGCCATACAGAATACACTTTTTTGCATGAGTGTTGTTTTAGATATAGGAATTACGAGCTTGTTTTTATACCGCACTCTACGGTTGCGATTTTGATCAACAATTGGGAATAGTTCCCCATTGTTTTTGACAAAGTTAGCTATTTCCAGTATATACAAACATGGTACTGTGAGTATATGTAAGCTTTTATTGCCAGTATTCTTTGGACTATAACTGATGGGACGCCACTTGAGAACATTTTTTATTTCATCAATCATGACAGGCCCTAGAACACAGAGTCCTAGATCTCTACTGCTGGAGATGGGCCTTCTAGAACATATATCTGGAGAATTTGGCCTACACTCGCCACGCTGGCCAGATGGGTTGGCAAGGTTTTGTTGTTTTTTTTATTTTATTTTAAATTCTTTATTGCACCAAAACTTAAAATTAGGTACATAGGCGAGTTTAATGCCTGTTAGGCATTCTCTGAGAACTAACCTTTGGGATGGTGAGAGATTATGGGCAGGGTGCAACAATCTAATAATATTAGTCTAATTTATAAATACACTACATACCAAGCAATTACATAAACTACATGCAAGTATTATGAACATATAATACATATATATATATATACAAATAAAGCGTTAGTGCGGGCTGCAGTAGTTACAAATAAGCGATGCTGGCACACGTCGCGCTGCGGGTTCGTGGGAATACGGTAACAGAGTTTACTGTTAAGATCAATACAGTCATATTTATTATTGCATAAACCATGAAGTGTCATGGCATCCAACAGGATGCGTCGATTTGCCAAAGTCATCATAGTATATTACTTCAATAAAAGACCATAATAATATCGTGTGTGTTGGATGCCATGGTATGATAAAACATGAACGAAAACACTTGTCAAAAAGTAGCCTTACCGCTCGTTTTATTTAATAAATGTTAGCATTGTTAAAAAAAGTGGTATTTTTCAACAAAAATTACATTTCGCGCTGGTTTATGAAGTTGCTACGAGATGTTGCAAATGCTATAAAACGAACGCGGGGTTGGAAAGCGTTCATACAACCATATATATGTTGTTTGCGTATATATGCTGGAGTGCAGATTTTGTAACAGTTTTTATGTGGGAGAGACTACGACACCCCTTCGTACTCGCATGAATGGACACAGACATTCAGTAGATTCTCAAATTAATAATATTTTACCTGTGCCCACCCATGCGCGTATACATAACACTATATTTAACAATTGTTTCACAGTAAGAGTATTAAAGAGTTTTCCTAAAACTATTCGGTCTATTGATTTAAAAACATGGGAAAGCTCTTTTATATGGCAGCTTGGTGCATACTATAGCCCTGGTCTGAATGTAATGCATTAGGTTTTGTCTAACTTGTTTTGCAAATTTATTAATATCGAACCAACAATGGACATAACATACTGATTATGTTCTCCATGATGCGCTAGGTGATGATGATATTTTTCTAAAAAAATTATACAAAACTATATAGTGCATTGCCTTTACCATTGCTAAAAGAAATAAAATTACTTTTTTCAAAATTTATGACAAAGACCTTCAGTCACTGTCACTGATGACGCCGCTCCAAAGAGAGGCGAAATATTTGGCAATGAAATTTTTAAGCTTCAATTTATATATTTTACCAAGTAAGAAACACATCTAACACATTTTATTTGTTGCAGATAATTCATACAACCATAGATATTTACCATTTATTATGTCTATGTCACAAAGTAATCTCACGCACTTACTGGTACCTTCATATTAATGGAATCTCGAAAAACTGCTGCTGAATTATTCATTAAACAGCGTTACGAAGGTTGACTGTATTTTTATGCATCACCATTGATACTGGTCGGTATTATAATATCGCCAAGATATAACTTAAATTATATTTTTTCACAAATAAAGAATCAGTATCATTACGACCGTTTCCCTTCCGGCATGGTCAGAAACCACGTTCCCGTTCCGTTAGCGGATTCACATTTAGCCAACTTTCCTACAGGCTAATCCTGACAAGTGGCAAGCAAGTTCGTCGATGTCTCTAGCGTACCAAACTCGGGAAATATCACATATAAATTAAATAATAATTTAATTTATTTATTAAAATTATTAAATATTATTGTGTTGTGTGTGTGTTTAAGTATTTGTTGCTAATGCACCCGCAATCGTCCCAGTCTGTATCCTCGGACTTAACCGTAAGACCACAGAGGCAGAAGAAGAAGACAAACTTCTAAGCATTCCGAGGATTCACCGTGCTGGTGGGTGCCGGGCTGCACTTGTCTGTTTTTACCAAGTCAATGGTAAACATGTCCTTGTTTAGTTTACAGTGACCAGTTAGGACTCTAGTGAGAGTTCCTAATGTCGGTTTGCATAGCTGAAGGGCTTTGATCTTTAGATAATATTGATCACCTATGAATATTATATAAATTATATGTTATTCATCGTCATCATCATCAGCCAGCCTTCACTGCTGGATAAAAGCCTCCCCTAAAACTCGCCACTGCACGCGGTCTATTGTAACCCTCATCAAACCTCCGCCAGTGACCTTCTTTAGGTCATCCGTCCATCTGACGGGGGTCGTTCCACTCTGCGTCGTTCCGTACGTGGTCTCCACTCTAAAACCCGTTTGCTCCATCGGTTGTCGGTTCTGCGGCCGATGTGTCCGGCCCATTAGTTTTTAAAGCTATATCAGTAACTTGGGCTCTCTGACGAATATCGACGGTTCGAATTCTATCCATCAGAGAAATACCAAGCATAGCTCTTTCCAAATTCGCTGAGCGACCTTGAATTTGTTAGCAGTGTCCACGTCTCTGCTCCGTACGGGGAGGACGCACCGGTTAAAGACTCTCGTCTTCAGACACTGTGGGATGGACGATGAGAGGATGTGTCGAAGTTTCCCGAATACCGCCCATCCTAGCTCTATGCGTCTTTCGGCTTCTTGGCAGCGCCTAGCTAAATAGTCTGTCAAGATAGGCGTATCTTGCACAACTCAACTAGCATTTCCCATACAGATTGGACATGATTATTGAACAAAACTTTATTATTAAAAAAAAAAAATTTCGAGTCCAACCCGCTGAGCTGCCATATTTAAGCCATTTAACACTCCGCTAAGATCTTTTTTTTTTATGGACGGTGAATCGTAAAATCGCGTAACGATACGATCCCAGTCTGAAGGGCCACCGCATGCCCGAATCACCGTGAGGCCCCCTAAGGAGACCCCAAGGCGCCTACGGACTAAAACCCTATAAACCGTCTCTCTCTCACTGTTGGCCCTGCGTGCCATAACAGCTAATTGTGAGTCGTGGCTATGGAGTAAAGGCACTCTTTCGCCGCGTACCGCTAAGATCCTTAAGCGAGTTGGCCGTGATGACTATGTCATGGGATGTACTCTGCGTTGACATTTATGCCGCAGTAATTCCAGTCCAGCATTTTAAACACACAAACTGCTATTGCTTTTGCCAAATATTTAATAAATGTATGTATATTTGGATTTCGTTCTATTATATTGCTATAGGAATTTTAAGAAAAGATAAATCAAAAAAAAACTAATTACCAATCCGATAAAATTATTTGTTTACATTATATCTAAGGTTAAAATAATATCTATGTCGTAAGGTCAAAAAGGTCAAACATAACATCGTCAAAGTCAAGGGCTAATAATTTGTTTACGTGCGAGTATTACAGGCATTTCTAACAAGTTATAATTGTAATTGATTCTAAACTTCGCCAAGAACCAAGCCAGTGAGAGAATTCTGTCTCAATTAACGCTTCGTAGGGTTTGCAGAATTATCACATTGTTGTTATTTATTACAATATGAATCTACCTTAATATATAAACATACACCAACAATAAAAAAAATCCAAAATATAATAAAATACTAGTAAATTTATTCGAAGTAGATACAAAATTAAAAAACTAATTATAAATAAAACTAAACTAAAAATACCTATGAAATTAAAACTATTCTACAATAAAAACTAAGGGCTTACCACCAGGGGAGGTACCTTAAACGCTGGCCGCATTTCCTCGTTGAAATATAATGGAAATATTCTGTTTTATGGCATTGGGATCGCCACACTCTTGGAAAATTCGTTTACCCAGCTCTTCTATGAATTTGTGGGTATCAAGAGAATATACCCCCATTGTTTCAACCCCAAATGCCACAAATTTATAACTTTGTTTAATGCTATTATATTTATGTGATTTTAAAATGCGGTAAAAAATAATAATAAAGAAAAGTATCATCACGACCATTTCCCTTTCGGGGTGGTCAGAAACCACGCTTATAAATAAGCAGATTTACATTTAGCCAACTTTACTATAGGCCAATCATGACAAAAGGCAAGCTTAACCGCTAGACCACGGAGGCAGTAAATAATTTATTTGAGATATTTCTCGAGTACGCTGGAGACATCGACGAGCTTGCCACTTGTCATGATTGGCCTATAGTAAGAATCCGCTTATTTATAAGCGTGGTTTCTGACCACCCCGAAAGGGTAACGGTCGTGATGATACTTTTAAAATGATATAATTATACCATATAATGATACCATTAAGGTATTCTCTACCAGCTAACCTTTGGGAGAGTGACAGAATGAATATTATGGGCATAGAGTCAGAAAAATTAAATATTATACTAAAAAAAAAAAAAACCATAGGATTCGATAAATAGATAAAATGTAAATAGGATCATAATATACTTATGTAATAAATACGAATAAAATAAATAAATAATCCTTTGAGATACGAAGTTTTGTTTAGTTGCTGTGCCCGTGTCAAGTATATTTTTAATTGTAAAATAATGCATTTTCTATAGTTGAAAGGTTAGCCCATCAAAGTTTTGCACTTAAAATAATAGTCTGCTTTAAAATCGTACCAATCGACTACTTTACCGTCCCACCAAACGTATTGTCCTTTTAAACTAGACGGAGCATCCAAAGCTAAGTAAACAGGAGTTTCTGCTGCTTCTTCAACACTTAGAAACCCAATTCCTGATGTCATATCTGTCCTAACAAGTCCTGGATGCATAGAATTGACACAAATTCCTCTTCCTTCCAAAAGTCTTTGTTGAACTATAGTCAGAGCACTCATGGCTACTTTGGCAACTCTATAAGCAGGCACGGAAGCACCATCTGCAATATCTTCTTTATTAAATATCCCATTTTTTACATTAACAAGAAACCAATTAACAAATTCATTAATATCTTCCTTTGTAAATTTCTTTGTAAACCTTTCAATCCAATATTTATTTCTTATATTTGACAGATGACCGCAATCACTTGATATATTTATTACTCTAGCATTTTCCTTCAGCAAAGGGAATAAAAACTCTTCAATTATTATCAAGCTTCTGTAGTTTATATCAACTATTTCATCACAACTGTCGTAGTTTAAATCAAACATATCAACGTTGTTAGACACGCCTGCATTGTTTATTAAAACGTCGATACCTTCATATCTTTGCTTGATGTAATCTCCAAATATTTTGACACTGTTTTTATCCGTCACATCAAGTTGGTGATATTCTGGATAAACTTCTTCTTTTTTTAACTTTTTAATTGATGTCAAACCTCTTGAGTTATCTCTCGAAGTAAGAAACACAACACCGTCAAATCTTTTGCACAGATTCTTCACTATAGCTAAACCTATGCCCTTATTGGAGCCAGTGACAACAGCTACCTTTTTGGACATGTTTAAAAGTCGAGCACAACTTCATAAATGCATATTTATTCACTTAACTGTTATCTAAGAACCTTACTCGTGATAACTGAGGGCATCTCATTAACTAATAACCAAGTTAGTTATTTAACCAAAGATTTTTTAACCTTTGATATCGTAGATACCTCTTCAATTACTATGACAATAATTATTTTAGGTTAGACATTACTATTGTATTAATTAAAATTGGACAATGCCTCTCGAATTTTTACACACACACACTCATTATAACTATTCTTTTTTATTAACCTCTTGACAAAGCCTAGGCTATAAAGCTGCGATCGGTTTGTTTTTTTTGTCTTCATATAAAATAAAATACTCAGTGGCAATACTTTACAGCTGCATCTATCCAGCATTAGGCTTAAGTTTATGATCTATGCCTCGAGATTCATATTATTCCTTGCTAAGAGCAGTTCTTTACAGCCATTATTCTTTATTTACCGTTAACCTAGATGTAAGTAAAAATTGTAACCAAGACAAATTCAAGTGTTCTATAGATTTCTATGGACGATTAACAAACAATATGTATACAATTTAAGTCATATTTTATTTTGTAAGTATCACAAAATACTTATGACTATTTTTATTATTTAGTTCTCGGTGTCGATCAGTCCAACAGTTAATTTATTTATTTATATACTTGTATATCCAAGTATCACTCCAGTAGGCGCCCCCTTTACTTGCGATGTTAGTGAGCGTGCGCGTTATTCTTATGCAGAATCGCCCAATCGTGCATTATTAAAAAACCAGGTATACAAACACTTTTTAACTAATTAAATATCTAACATAAACCTTTAATTTCCTTAATATGCAGAGGCATCATCACATTGTTAATTTTACCACACTCTCCTCATCACGTAAGTAGTTTTATTTATGTTATATTAGTATATCTATAGTATGACTTATTAATGCATTAGTATGTAAATTGTATGTAGATATTGGTATGTATATATTTATATTATAATTATATTTATGTTTTATTTAAAATTCACCTAATTTTTAATTGCACCTACCACCTATCCTGTCTAAATATCCTTAAGGTTTGGCTGTCAGAGAATGACTAGCGGCATTAAGTCCGCCTTTGTACATAGTGCAATAAAGTTTTTAAATAAATAAATGAACACAGGGTTTCTATAGGAATGTATATATGTTTATGTCAAAATTAGAATAGCTTTATTGTAAATCTAAATAAAATAAAATATAATTATTTTAAACAAACTAGACATTTCAAATCAGACTTTTTGGCACAATTTTGGCTCTTAATTTTGAATTTTTATCTTCTTTACTCACTTACGTCCTCCACCTTAATTTCTTTATTTTTAGTGCAGTCGGGACAAAAGGAACCTGCAGCCCTATTCTGTTACTTAGTCGCAAACATTAGATTAACAAAATAGTGAATTATATTTATTTCTACCACTTTTAGGCCGAATTTCTCTGATCATAACTGACCTTACGTCAAAATAGCGTTTGTCACTATTTCCAAGGTCAATCAAAATCAAGGTGAATTAAATACTTAAATTATCCGCCGCGAATTTATATGACAGTTAACAACATTTATATTAATTAAACTAATATTATATATTTATATTAAACATAGTTTTATAACACACATTAGGTAATAAATCAAAAATATGGCAAATACTGAAAGAAATATATAGGTAATAGTTTTTTTTTAAATGAACACATCGTAACGTTATTTTGCTGTCATCTGTAGTGGAAACCTTTATACAAGAATACCAATTTTAATAGCGTTTTACACTGACAGTTCCGTTTAAGGGATTCCATTATATAACGTTGGCGCTTAAGTAACAGAATAGGGATACTGATAGTCTAGATAAATACACTTTTTACATGTGTAACATTGTTTGAGTCATCTGTTATTTTTGCTTAATACTAACCTTATGCTCAATAATACATCCCAAAGCAACATTAACTATTGTTGAAATTTTGGTGGGAAAATTCACCGACTTGCAGCCTCGGGTCGCCACAGGGGCATTAATTATGTCACTATTTAGTTGTAGAGGAATACTATGAGTGTGTGTGTGTGACCTTCAACAAAATGCACGTTTGTTCTACAATAGTAGAATGCGCGATTACTGGAGTAATATCGCAGTCTTATTATTAAATCAGCATTCATTTGTAGAAACACTTTTCGCCCACCCATGATACATCTACATCATTTCAAGATCATTGGTTTTAAGAGATAAATCAATAAAATCGCTGTTATCAGTCACGTGTTTGTTTATAATAACATATGTAGATTTTATAACCAATAGATATTATGTAATAAAATTTTACGAGCCTTATTTTCCGGACTGATAAAGAACAATAACCCTTCGTTTTATTAAAGTCATAAAATGATTATGACATAGACGTGCTTGAAGAGTTTCTTAGTAATCCATGGATTCACCGTGCAGGTGCCATGTCCATTGTATGTGGAAAATAATAGTGTCGTATGCGATCGTAGTGGGTTCGAACCAATGAGAAATACACTTTTCTTACGTACATTTGTCATAGATTTACAACGGTGGTGTGGTGTCTCGGAGAGCACGTTAAGCCGTCGGTCCCGGTTTCACTTATACCAACTTGTAGAATCGTTAATAAATTGTCATTAAAAAAGTGACATCTGAACCTCGCCAACCCATAATAATAATAATAAAAAACGTCGGGGCACTCGGCCACCACGGCCTTTCCTGCATCAAGAGCTCAGGTCGCATCCCAAGGCACGCCTGTCTCAATGACGTCATTCGTCGGGCCCTTGTGTCTGTGGGTTCGCCAGCAATATTAGAACCCAGTGGCATGGCCCGCGACGATGGCAAGCGGTCCGATGGAATGACGTTGGTTCCATGGAGGATAGGTTTGCCTTTAGTGTGGGATGACACCTATGTGGACACCCTGGCGCCTTCCCACTTGTCCTTGACCTCTAAGGACCCAGGCGCTGCTGCATTACAAGCAGAGAACCTCATGCGGTGGAAATACACTCAGCTTATTGGGAGATGTGTTTTTGCGCCGTTTGGAGTTGAAACTCTCGGGCCGTGGGGACCAAGTGCACACGAAATTTTCAAGGCGTTGTCAAAACAGCTCGTCAACACCTCGGGAGACAAAAGGGCTGGGCAATATTTGGGCCAAAGGATCAGTATTGCCATTCAACGTGGCAATGCTGCCAGTATCCTTGGCACTTTGCCCATTGGCAGCGATTTGGAGCAAATTTATTATTTATAATAATTTTTATTTTGTTTTTTTCTTCATTTTAGTTTTTAGTTATATTTTTATTTATTAATTAGGTTTATTTTTATTAATAGTAATTTATGTTTTAAGATGTAAGTTTTTAGTTTACATAATATTTTATTATTTTTTTAAATCATTGTACCGTATTTTATTATAATAAAAATGCTTTATTGCACAAAAACTAAAATAACTTAAAATGAATGTGCACAGGCGAGCTTTATGCCTAACCTAACCTAACTACCTCCGTGGTCTAGCGGATAAGTCCGTAGATTTAGACTCGGAGTTACAGGGTTCGGTTCCTGGTCGGGACACAAAAATATTTATTAATGTAAATAAATACATTTAATTATTCTTTAATTTATTTGTGATACTTCTCGAGTTTGGTACGCTGGAGACATCGACGAGCTTGCCACTTGTCATGTTTGGCCTATAGTAAAGTTGGCTAAATGTGAATCCGCATATTTATCAGCGTGTTTTCTGACCACCCCGAAATGGAAACGGTCGTGATGATACTTTACTTTACTTTTTAACCTTTGAGATAGCGATTGCAAACCGGGCCCGGTGCCCTTTTAGACATCCACCGGGCCCGGCCATTCATACCGGGCCCGGTAGGTACGAAAACTGCGGCACGGAAGCCCCAACTTGTAGAAAACTATTAATACAATTTGTTTTTTGCTTTATGCAACCTAAAATATGCTTTTTGTTATATAGTTATTGCTCTTAAGAATTTGTTTTGTTTTTACTAAAGCTACCAAAGTTTATCTATCTAAGTTGATAAGACAAGTTTAGTACATTAGGCTGCGTAATTAGTTTATTATTCTAATACTATGTTTTAAAATAGTTATTAGTAATTAACTTTAAGCAAGCAGGTCTTTCTCTTTACTCTGTATAGTATTAGTAATTAAATTACGGGCGACTTCTTAAATAATTTGACTACTTTCCAAACTTTTTCTTTAAATCCAGGCATTTCATCAGCGCGTGGAAGATCATTTCTATCCTAAACTTAATTACTGAATACTAATGCTTGCTTAAACATAATTAGTAACACTAATGTTACTATTCCGTTCATAAGTGAAACCAACTAATTCTGTATTAAAAACTCGTGATTTTGAGACTGATTATTGTTGATTTGCTGGTTTGAAATAAATATTATTCCGTAAACTTGAATCATTGTATTTTACTTAAAGCAAATTTTCATAAAATACTTCAAAGGTTTCATGCTAACACATCAACTTGGCGGCGAATGTGACCGGACCCGACCGGGTTGAAAAACATACCGGGTTGCAATCTCTACTTTGAGAGTTTTGAAAACATGAGACAGACAGAGTTCTAAGTAAATATTAAATTAACAATACATACTAATACTACATATACAATACATGTCTGTATTATACACTATCTGGTCAGCTTAGCGAGTGTAGGCCATTTTCTCTATTCCTCTATTCCAACAGTGGAGATCCATTATGTGTGATGATGAAATAACAAATAGATGCAAATTGACAATGTACAATTATTTACTCGAGCGTATCCGGGTTCAATAGCTAGTTTTCTATATTTTGTAAAGTTTAATTTGATAACAACGGCAAATTATTGTTTGCGACACAAAAAGTTTTTGTGCCTTCAGCTATATGTCTGAATTCTATTTTCGTGATCGTCGTGGTGGCGGGTTCTAAGACAACATGGCACTGTTTGTTGAGAAATAATAAAAATTGATTTGTCTATCCGTCGTGACCACGGAATGAAACTAATGAGAAAATTCAGCAATACAAATGTAGGATATCACTTCATGAATAACAGAGTTGTAAATATGTGGAACAAAATACCAGAAGACATATTAAAGTCCTCAACTGTAAACACTTTTGAAAACAAACTGGACAAGTGGCTAGTGACAATAGACATAGACTATGGTGAAAACTGTCAATTTTATAAACTTTACACCAGTGCTTGATATAGACATTTTAGCAATGCGCTGCTCGCCTATTACTCAATAATAATAATAATAATATTATGGGAGGTTAGGATAACATTTAAAATATTATAAGTTATAGTAAATAGGTGGTAGGTGGCAGTAATTTACCCAGTCTGGCGGGGCGGGGAAGTATCCATTGTTCGTGCCGATAAACCCAGTAAAGTGTAACCACACGTTTCGAGAAACATACATTCAGGTGTGGCGATAAAGAGATGGTCAGCTTAGCATATGAGATTTTCAGCTGATGGCTTATGTTGGGTGAGTCATACATGTGTGATAATAGTCAAGAAAAAACAATACTTAACAAATAGAATAAGATTAGGTAAGTTGCTGTGAAGTCTTTTGTGATATTAACATATGATTTTTGAGTGCCGATCTGATACCTGCTAAGGAATGCCTATCCCGATGCGGTGGAGGCGAATTGCACCCTTCGTTGTTACCTCCCCACACTCCCAAATTTCATTAAGACCGCTTATGTACTTTTTTTTTAGTGCAATAAAGTTTTTTTTTTTAATTAAATTGACTTATATAAAATATCCTCGCCAAGCCGTCTGGCCAGCGTGGTGAGTGTAGGCCAAATTTTCAGATATATGTTCTGGAAGGCCCATCTCCAGCAGTGGAGGTCTAGGACGCTGTGTTCTAGGGGCTGTAATGATGATGATATAAAATATAGTAAATCAAAAAGTTAATATACAACCTCTGTACTCGTAGGTTACAAGTTTACACCGTCTGGGGTCGAGACGATGGGACCTTAGAGACTCAGCCTGTTATACAAACGGCTACGGAGAAATCTGATAACAAGAAGGCTGGCAATTATTTCTGCCAACGTATTAGCCTCGCTATACAGAGGGGAAATGTTGCCAGTCTCCTTGGGACGTCTATTGACCTGGTGCCTAAAACTCCCTAGCGCTCTTATTATATACTAGCTGACCCGCCGAACTTCGTACTGTCTAACAGTCATTGAATGTCGTGTAACTTATTAGCTGAACTAAATTTATGATTTTATGGAAGTAATACAATGGATATAATATATATATTCTTTTTAACATAGATTTTTTATTGTATTGTCGATAGTTCTCCATAGAATAAATAAATAAAAAATAAATAAATAAATATATATATATAAGTACAAAAATCAATAATAATAATACTCACACAAAACAAAAGTACTAAACATAATATTTTATATTCCTTGTGTTACTTCCATAAAATAATAAATTTAGTACTAAAATTACTAGAAAACTAAAATTAAGTACCATAGGACATATCTTGAGGATATTTTTTATTTGTAGTTAGTTTCTTTTTAATTAAGTTTAAAGAAAGCAAAGTATCATCATGGCCGTTCAAAAACAGATGGAATAAACCAAAAACAAATGAATTGTTCAATCAATCAACACCCGCCATCTTGACGTGACCAGATTTCCGTTTTAGAAAGTTTAATAATGTGCCACTGTGCAGGGTGAAATGGTACGCAATTTCAACTCGCTAATGAGTTTGAGAGAACCAGAAATTATATATTACTGCAGCAAAAGTATTTGGGATAAATTCATTTAGCACACAAAGGGTTTTTACAACAACCCTACCATTATGTATTTATTACTGTTAACTTTATTAACTAACCGATACATTAATGTCTTTAGACTTTTTATAAGTAGTTTTTAAATCTTGCCTGATTGACGCAATCGCTGAGAACAAAAAAAAATAGTTAATTTATTTTTTATTGTAAGTGCAAGTAATTCGATGTGTGTGTATCTAACTCTGTAACTGTAACTCTCAAACTCATTAGCGAGTTGAAATTGCGTACCATTTCACCCTGCACAGTGGCACATTATTAAACTTTCTAAAACGAAAATCTAGTCACGTCAAGATGGCGGGTGTTGATTGATTGAACAATTAATTTGTTTTTTTGGTTTATTCCATCTGTTTTTGAACGGCCATGATGATACTTTGTTTTCTTTAAACCTAATAAAAAAGCAACTAACTATAAATAAAAAATATCCTCAACAAATGTCCTATGGTAGTTAATTTTCGTTTTCTAGTAATTTTAGTACTAAATTTATGATTTTATGGAAGTAACACAATGAATATAAAATATTATGTTTAGTACTTTTATTTTGTGTGAGTATTATTATTGATTTTTTTAATGTGGATTATAATTATATTCTTTTCTTTTTTTTACTTGATGCTAGTTTTGTAACCTCCATTTTTTATTTTTTTTTTATTTATCTTTGTAATTTATTCTTTATTTTTGTGTATTATATCTTAGTAAAAAATGTAAATGGAATTAGTTTAAACTTATTATTTTAATCTTCTTTATACTATGTACCTTAATGTCTATCTGCAACAAATAAAATGTGTTAGATGTGTTTCTTACTTGGTAAAATATATAAATTGAAGCTTAAAATATTTTTTGCCAAATATTTCGCCTCTCTTTGGAGCGGCGTCATCAGTGACAGTGACTGAAGGTCTTTGTCATAAATTTTGAAAAAAGTAATTTTATTTCTTTTAGCAATGGTGAAGGCAATGCACTATATAGTTTTGTATTTATTTTTTAGAAAAATATCATCATCACCTCGCGCATCATGGAAAACATCATCAGTATGTTATGTCCATTGTTGGTTCGATATTAATAAATTTACAAAACAAGTTAGACAAAACCTAATGCATTACATTCAGACCAGGGCTATAGTATGCACCAAGCTGCCATATAAAAGAGCTTTCCCATGTTTTTAAATCAATAGACCGAATAGTTTTAGGAAAACTCTTTAATACTCTTACTGTGAAACAATTGTTAAAGGTAGTGTTATGTATACGCGCATGGGTGGGCACATTACACCGGGAATTGATCCGAATTGTGCATGAGGGAGATTATTAAAAAAATCGACTTTCATGCTCACAAGTTGGCCCAATTCTTTGGTCATTATGAGTTTTTGGGAGAATGTCTTAAATATGGCATAGCTCCTAAAACTCTTATACACAGTGTGCCACTGGATGCCATACCTCCTGATGTGAGACAACCATTTACTGACTTACAATACATACATGCTTTACAAACCACACAATTATTACACACACAATACTACTATCTGTCCATACATCACAAAAACAACTTAGATGACACTATACAGGCTTCGTTGCTAGCTTTTCCACATCTAAATAAAATTATAAGTGATATCTTAAATAGAGCTAGAGGTATACAAGTCAAAGATAGACAAAGATTACTTTTAAAATTTTCCAAATTAATCAGATCGTATCGAAACGAAAATATTCCCATTCCATTTCATAATCAGGTTTCAACTCCTTCCTTTTTAAATCTTAAACCAACAAACTTGTCTAGTTTATTTTGTATGCCCCAAGCTATCCGTACGTGTAATCAACAACAACGATTAGTACGGACAAACACAAATAACGAAAGTAATTTAATAAATTTATCATCCAAAATTCTTAACTCCGCAGAAAAGTCAGTGCTATCTAAGGGACTGACATTCTGCCCAACTAACAAAATTAATGTTTTCGAAATTACTAAAGATATATTAACATTTGGTCGTAACTTAAAATGGAAATATTTTTGGCATAATCGCGCACCATCTGGCAATAATAGTAATGGTTTGCATGAGGCATTACAAAAATTTAAATTACCTTCGGCAAATGAACCACCTCCGTTACCGGCTGGTCATCCCATCGATACATTTATCAATCATATTTTACATAAAATTTCGGATCCTAACTTTATAAATTCCCTTCAAAGTAGTAATCAAAATTTATCCATTAGCGAAAAAATAGCTTTATCAAAATTAAAAAATGATGAATCAATAATGGTTTTACCAGCAGATAAGGGATCCACTACAGTAATACTTAACAAAACTGACTACATTAATGAGGGTCTAAGACAACTAAATAACGCGTCATTTTATACAACTGTTACAGCTGACCCTTGTGAACAGTTAGTTATTGAAATTCAAAATTATATTTACATAAATGCGTCCGATGAAGGACTTTCTGACAATGATATTTCGGCCTTAATTCCTTCTAATCCGAGGACACCACATTTTTACATGTTGCCGAAAGTACACAAACCTGGTAATCCAGGTAGACCAATTGTAGCTTCTTATGATTGTCCTACCGAAAGAATATCATCATTTGTAGACTTTTATGCGCAACCTTTAGTCAAAAATTTAGATTCGCATATTAAAGATACTTACCACTTTTTAAATATTATAAAAAATATTCAAATTCCAAAATGTAATGATATTTTCTTAGTAACTATAGATGTTGTGTCCTTATATACTAATATACCACATGACGAAGGATTGTATGCCCTAAAAGAGTATTTCGATAGCCGCCCAAACCCGCGTCTGCCTTCTTCAAAATTTTTACTAGATTTAGCAGAAATGGTTTTAACCAATAACTATTTTACTTTTGATAATAAATTCTATCACCAAGAGAAAGGCACTGCCATGGGTACGCGCATGGCACCTTCTTATGCAAATTTATATATGGGTTCTCTCGAAACAAAATTTTTAAATAGTCAAATTCTCAAACCTTTAACATGGTTAAGATTCATAGATGATATTTTCATGATTTGGCCTCATAGTTTACAAACTCTTAATACATTGCTTAGTCAACTAAATTCATTTAGCAGTCTAAGATTCACTCATGAAATTTCTAAAACTAACATAACATTTTTAGATGTAGATATTACTTATAATAATCATAATATTTCAACTTCTGTTCATTTTAAAGAAACCAACAAGTTACAGTATCTGCATTACAGTAGTTGCCACCCGTCGCACACAAAACGGTCTATACCACATTCACTTTCTATCCGCGGTAAAAGAATTTGTAATAATTCAACATCTTTGGCTAAATATCAAGGCAAAATCTTTAATGGGTTATGTAGGCGCGATTATCCCCCAAACTTTTTACACAAACACATGAACAGGCCTTCTAACACTCCAAACGCTATACACACACAACAACAAAATTCCCTTCGGCTTATAATACCATACTTCCACGGGGCACACAAAATTCAAAATTTATTAAAGGATAGCTTTTCTATCCTTAAGAATAATAATATTACACGAAATCTTTTGGAAACGTGCCCTAGTGTAACGTATAAACAAAATAAAAATTTAAAAGCTATTTTAGCAAAAAATAAAAATACACGGAGTAATAATACATTGTTAGGTACACACAAGTGCAACCAATCTCGTTGCAAAACATGTCCCATAATAAATTCCGATATCAATATACAAACTCATCATAACCCTGTTGTCATCAAAATTCAAAATTTCGCACAATGTACTACTTCTCATTGCGTATATATGCTGGAGTGCAGATTTTGTAACAGTTTTTATGTGGGAGAGACTACGACACCCCTTCGTACTCGCATGAATGGACACAGACATTCAGTAGATTCTCAAATTAATAATATTTTACCTGTGCCCACCCATGCGCGTATACATAACACTACCTTTAACAATTGTTTCACAGTAAGAGTATTAAAGAGTTTTCCTAAAACTATTCGGTCTATTGATTTAAAAACATGGGAAAGCTCTTTTATATGGCAGCTTGGTGCATACTATAGCCCTGGTCTGAATGTAATGCATTAGGTTTTGTCTAACTTGTTTTGTAAATTTATTAATATCGAACCAACAATGGACATAACATACTGATGATGTTTTCCATGATGCGCGAGGTACCTTAATGTCTGTAATTTCTTCTAAATAAATAAATAAACTGATATATTCGTTTGTTAACAGAATTGCACCGCGACATGTGGGTACCTAAGTACACAAATATAATTTTGAGGGTATGCTATCTGCTGAAGTTACAATTATTTTAGGACGTTATAACTAATAAACATACATTATATTGTAATTTATTAATACTTGTACTTTTTTTCATTTTTTTAAAATTAATTTGTTATTTTTAAATTATAAATTTTTGCTTTTTAATAATATTTAATATGATGTTCGTCTTGATTCTCTGCAAAAGTTGGTATTAGTGGAACTAGTAGCCTTATTATATATAGTATACTTAAACGCAAACGTTATTAGTGGATTTCGTTATTTACATCAGAGATTGCGTCATAATTACGAAATATTATTCAATTCTCAACTCTATAATCGCTCGACCTTGAAGGCGGCCGTGCAAATAACAACTTTATTAGCGTGATATACAGGGTGTTTGGAAGGGAGCTGTACATACGCCTAGTGTAGAATATTTTTTTGCAGGACCCTAAGACTCTAACAATTAAAACAAGACCATTAGCAGACCGGTCCCATGAATAGATTTTGAGCTACAGGTAGTTTTAGTAAAAAAATCACAAAAAAGTCAAATAAATTAAAAAAAACTTGAGGCCAAGGTCAATATATTGGGCTGGGGTAGGTAGCAGACTATCCCTAGTTTCTACCCTAGGCGTATGTACAGCTCCCTTCCAAACATCCTGTATATATTCCATTTTATAACGTTTGCGCTTAAGTAATAGGGCTGCTGGACGGGTTAACGCGCTCTCTAAGGCACGGGAACATAGGTGTTGTAAATTAATCGCTTAGCAAGCGATTGTGGGTAAAGGAATTAGGTATGAAATTTGGCTGAGAAGGTACATGGTGCGAGAAACGGTAATGCGTCCCGAGGGAGACATCTGCGACCGTCGATCTGCCGCCGAACGATTTTCAATGATGAATGCATGCTCTTTTGGGCAGCTACCCTTACAGGGGTATGCTTGTAGGTCAATTTGGATACTCTTATTTTCATTTTATCAAAATAAGAAAGAAAAGTCAAACTATGTTCATTCACGTAAATCCTATTACAGGCATTTGTGACACGTCATAATTTTAATTATTTTTATTGATTCTACTTCTGGTAGACTAAACAGCGAAGTGGTCCAAAGAATAAGCTGTTAGCAGAAGACTAGCAGCTTAGCAAATTCCAGTGAGTGAGAAAACTCAACTATTATAATCTAAAAAAATAGTAAATCAGCTAAATCAGCTGAAATGAAACCAATGCAAAATTACACAACACTAATAAAATCATCTTTCTTAAACTAATGTGAAGAAGATTCGAGGTAGTTTTTTTTTTATGACCTTGATTTTTTTGGGTAGCAAGCTGTTTTTGTTTCGTTTTGAAATTGAAGAGGAATATTCCACCAGAGATGTTTACATGAGTTTAATAGTTATTGACATTGAGTTATTGATGTTTTGGTGAGGAGAGACGAGGCGGAGGTGCGGCTGATGGATTTAGACTTTTTTCTCAACGCAAATACGCTAAGGTTTGTGACAAAGGTAGGAAAGATTATCGATTGAGACAAAATACAGACGAACGAAATTCCGTCCACAATTTCAATATCAGATTTCTGATAAAAGTATATTTTACATAAATGTGTTATTTCTTAGTAGTCCTTTGATGAAGGGTTTCTTGGAAAAATGCCAACGAAGTGAAGAGGTTTGTTAGTTTAGTGGTCCGTACTGGAATCGGTGAACGAGTGACAATCACTCGTAGCCACGATTCAGACGTAGCTGTAAGGTCTAACAAGCTGTAGGTGTCATGAGGCACTATTCATAAGGTACATAGTGAGTTTGGTGTTATGGCTTTGCACAATTCAATTCAATTCAATTCGTTTATTTTTGCAAGTGGGCATAGGACAAAAAGATGTGTATTCTGCACTTTTACACGTCAATTTTTACAATATTGATATAAAACGATATAATTTTATAGTACATATTGGTAAATCTGGAGCAGTACATGATAACCATCATTTGGAAAGAGAAACAATAAAATAACAAAATTATAAAAACAGAATAACGCTTAACATTATAGCTGCTGTAGATAGGCATTGTCACACTATAAGCTAAGACAGACACATAAATAAATAAATATTTCTAGACAGGTCACACAGCGCCATCTAATTTCCGTGGTAAGCTACTAGGCTTGTGTTACGGAAACTAGATGGTTGATAAACTACATATTATATATATTTTTTGTAAATATATACATATTATACATATAAACACCCAGACCGAGACAAATTATACAATGTACAACTTGCCCCCGGTGGGAATCGAACCCACGACCTCCCGAGTTCACGGCAACGTTTGTTACCACTAGACCACGGAGGCGGTCAATTTACACAATTATAAGAATATAAATGTCAATGTCAGTTACATTACAATACACAATTAAAGGGTTGTATAATTATATGCTTTGCTCGGGATTTCTCTAAAAGATAAAGTCAGAAACGTTGACATCCGTCAAAGAACCAAAGTTACCGATATAGCTTTTAAAATTAGCAAGCTGAAGTGGCAATGGGCTGGACACATATGCCGCAGAACCGTTGAACGATGGAGTAGACGGGTTCTGGAGTGGAGATCACGTACTGGAAGACGCAAGCCAATTAACGTATTTAAAATGATGAGGATTCACACCGTATTTGTGTTAATAGCTTTCCAATTACGGCTTTATAATTGCCCATTTTTTTAAAATATTAAAATGGACATTGTATGTTATTATTCAGAGATAGACATATGCCATCGCAGACTTTTCTGTAGACCCATATGAGATATATAATTCCACCATACATTATTTTGTTTTATCTCAAAGGGTTTTCGTTGAAAGCTGAAAGTTAATGTATAACAAAAACTTAACAAATTATAGACTAACACCTTCCTTGAGAACCACTATCCATTAGTGAAAACAGCATGAAAATCGCGAACAGACAGACAGACGCGGCGGAGGACTTTGTTTTATAATATGTAGTAAGTAATAATAAATAAATATTTCCAGACAGGTCACACAGCGCCATCTAATTTCCGTGGTAAGCTACGAGGCTTGTGTTACGGAAACTAGGTGGTTGATAAACTACATATTATACTTTTTTTTTGTAAATATATACATATTATACATATAAACACCCAGACCGAGACAAATTATACAATGTACAACTTGCTCCCGGTGGGAATCGAACCCACGACCTCCCGAGTTCACGGCAACGTTTGTTACCACGGAGGCGGTCAAATGTTACGCGAATAAGAATAGAGAGAATAGCGTGTGCCATCTAGATTAACCAATAAATAAATATTTATTTTTGTGATTGAAGTCAAATATGTAATACAAGATAGTTGTTTCTTTTTGTTTTAGTTTTTTTTATTTATTAAGTAGGTTTATTTTTATTATTAGTAATTTATTTAAGATGTAGGTGACGATGGGCCCATGGGGACCGTCAGCGAGGCACTTGGCCAAGGAGTTGTCAAGGCGGCTGACAGAAAGGTCTGGAGACAGGAAGGCTGGCAATTATTTTTGCCAACGTATTAGCCTCGCTATACAGAGGGGAAATGTTGCCAGTCTCCTTGGGACTATCTCGGATGGGACGTCTTTAGAGGACATTTTTTATTTATAGGTTAGTTTATTTTTAATTTTATTATTTAGGTAGTTTTTAATTTATATTTAATGTACTTTTAATTTTATTACCTTCGAATAAATTTCTATATTTATTATATCAAAAAAAAAATGCAGCCAGCGTTCTTGCCACCATTCCACGCGGACGGGACTTATATACATATCCTTAATAATAATTTTACTTTATATGTTGTAAAAAAAATGTAAGTTTTTAGTTTAATTATTAATTAGTTTTTTTTTTTCTAAATCATTGTACATTACTTCTTTCGAATAAATTATGTAATACATGTATTGTATGAGGCTTAGTGTTATAATTACACAGATGAGAGGTTTGCAATAATATGCGACTTGGCTCGGGTCCAGACGGTATATCTTGGAAGATAGGCAGTTGGCACCACAGACCTTCTTCCCACAGAATATATTGGCCGGCTGATAACACTTTTTGTAGACTGACTTGTGGCTAGACACTACGAAAGTACTTATTTACTATAGCAAACAAAACTTCTTTCACATTTATAATATTAGTATGTAGTCCTTAAACTCTTAGAATTTGCTTCTTAGTTGAAAGCATTCAATACAAGATGCATCAAACGTTATCGCATACCACATAACCGCGTTGCTTCGTAAATTAAATTATATTTACTGGCGAAACCTTTGAAAGGTATAAAAGAACCATTAAAATGTTCCACTGTTAGAGCCCGCCCTGCGTGTTATCATTCACACAAAGCCCAAAAACTTTTCCGCCCGATACACCGGCTGGCCAATTTAAAAACCTACTAACTGTCTCCATGGTCTAGCGGTTAAGTCCGTGGATTTAGACTCGGAGACCCGGAGAACCCGGTACGATTCGATTCCTGGTCGGGACACAAACATATTTATTAATGTAAATAAATACATTTAATTTATTTGTGATATTTCTCGAGTTTGGTACGCTGGAGACATCGACGAGCTTGCCACTTGTCAAGATTGGCCTATAGTAAAGTTGGCTAAATGTGAATCCGCTTATTTATAAGCGTGGTTTCTGACCACACCGAAAGGGAAACGGTCGTGATGATACTTTACTTTTACTAACTAACATTGTACGGTAGTGGCTTTATTGTAAATACGCTTTCCCTAAAATCCTACAAAGGACGGTTCAAACCCGCCCGGCATATACCAATGAGAAATTAAAAAAACACTTTTCTTACGTACATTTGTCATAGATTAAGTGCCTCAGAGAGCACGTTAAGCCGTCGGACCCGGTTCCACTAATACTAACTTGTGGAATTGTTAATAAAATTGACAACAGATCCTCGCCAAGCCGTCTGGCCAGAGTAGCGAGTATAGGCCAAATTCTCCAGATATATGTTCTGGAAGGTCCATCTCCAACAGTAAAGGTTCTAGGGGCTGTAGTAGTAACTAACATTTAAAAAAATTAACTTATAGTATAAATACTACGAGTATGACATACTAAATAACATCTTTCATCTTTTGTGGGGATTTGGACTAAATACAATTTATTGTTATGTATTCATTTTTACTTAATTTTTTTTTTTAATACGTGTTTATTTTAGGTTTGCAAAATGTTTATAATATCATCATGACAGCTCCAGTACTAAATAAGTATAATAAATAATAATAATCGTTTATTTCCAATAAAATCCTCTGTACATGTTTTTCTATTGGAGACCCACACTAGGAAGGCCGGTATTGTGGGGTCTCAATTACACTAAATCTATAATTTACATAACTTAAATTAAATTAACAAAAAAAGTTATCCTTATTGAACTTACCGTTCCGTGGGAATCAAATATTCCAAAAGACCAATACATGAAGTCGAATAAATATTATGATCTCACAGAAGAAATGATCAGGAACGGGTTCAAGACTCAGCTTTACGCAGTGGAAGTTGGTGCAAGAGGAGTTCCAGCAAAATCTTTGCATCACTTACTGAAGGAATTGGGCCTAAGCAGGTCTGCCGTCAATACATTTATTGAACGAGTTTCCAAGACGGCATTAACGGAATCATACAGTATTTGGTTGGGTAGGGAGAGAAGTAGAATGGTGGATGGTGATCGCGCAATAGAAAAAAAAGGAGGCCTCCTTTTCTTAAACCAGCCTATTGTCGGTCGCAAGCCCGAGACACCATTCTTCTCATCTCTTACCCACACACTATGGACCCGGCACCCGCACGGTGAATCCATGGAATGCTTAGAAATTTGTCTTCTCTAAATCAAAATTAAAAATTAAATTAAAATTTAAATATAAATTAAAATTCTAAATCCAATAATTCCAAAAATAATAGTATATAGTTTAACTATAGTTTAGTTTTAAACTAAATGTACAAAAATTAACTGTCAGTGTCAAATACTTTCATCAGTACCTTGTGTTGACGACTGGCTGGTGTTCACATACGTTTATGTATATAGTTTTGATAGTTTTGAAGGAAGGTTTGAGTTGTCACGGAGACGTAGAATGTGTTACATAATAATAAATGAAATTAATAGTTTCTGGAATTTTAATAAATCATAAGATTCATCCTTAACATTGGTCCTTCGAAAAGCCTAGTGGATTACCAGGAATTGTTGATTTTATTTATTACTATGGTACGCACTCGGTCACAAACAAATCGCGGCACTGGCGATGTTATTTCGCAAGAGGAGCCCACGCAGTGGACGGGCGCCAGCCCGCAACCTTCCTGCGCACCCTTGGGATCGTTAAGCAACATGCGCCCCCCTGAAGCGCAGTCTTCGGGCATAGGCCCGCACCCTTAACTTTGTGTCGTGATTGTGTAACTTGTGTATGTGAGAATGCTGGTCCTCCCAGATCTCCACCAAAGCCGTGGCCAGTGTTACTTCAACCTTGGTCACGGTTGCATGTAGATTTGTTAGGACCTTTACATGGTAATGTATTTCTAGTCATAATTGATTCAACATCAAAGTGGATAGAGATTTTTAATTTAATTAGATCTAATGCGAGTACATGTTCCAACGTATTTTTAAGAACTGACAGAATTAAAAAACCTTTAGAACCATTTTACACAGGACCTTTTAAAGTCAAACAACGTTTTGATAAATATTTCTCTATAGAAATTCAAAATAAAAATGTAAATATTTCTATAGATAGACTTAAACCTGCATATTTAATTCAACACACAGAAACAGCAAGCATAGAAAATAATGTAAATAATCATTACGCCAACTTTAATAATCATGTAAATATTAATAATATAAATTTAATTAATAATGTAAATAATGTTGTTAAAACAAGCAGAGTTAGAAAAAAGAAAGTAACTTTTTGGAATAGGCCTACAATTTATTATTATACTAATTAATGTTACTTATTATTTTTCATATCAATTAATTTGTTAAATTTTCTAATTATTTAATATAATAAATACTATCGTAACAAAGTTACTGGTGAGGGAGTAATGTAGTGGACACATCATTGTATATAAAAATATAAAATTCAATAAGACTTTTGACATGAAATGCCAAAACACATCTTGTCAGATTTCACATAGCCTTTGGACTTGCAAATGTATTATTTTACAAAAATATAATTTAATACGCCTAAACTAGTGTTTCAGTTATTTCCAAGGATTTAGCCCCGGTCGGCGCCAGCGTCCCGGTCTCACGCGCTTCTCAAAGTCGTCCCTGTCGTCGTAATCGGCCCGAGCGGCGAGTATCAAACCTACGCGCTGCTTGACGATGGAAGCACCGCCACTCTTATCGACGCTGACGTAGCCGCGCGCATCGGTGCTAAAGGTTCTCATAAGAAAAGACTTCGTATTGACGGAGTTGGTGGTATGTCTCGGGATACTGTGGTTAGTTATGTTAATTTCTATATTCGTGGTCAAAATTTATCGGATACATATTTGGTTGAGAATGCTCGTTCTATGAATGGGTTGAAATTGAACACACAAACTATAAATAGGGATGACATCTTAAAATATAAACATTTAGTCGATTTGGTTGATGATTTGACTTACGAAAATGCTACGCCAACTATACTTTTAGGCGCAGGCGACTGGCATTTATCTATTAGTAGGCAAACTCGCCAATCTACACGCTTTGAGCCTGTAGCATGTCATACTCTGTTAGGTTGGGTTTTACATGGTTTTATCTCGAGTCATACACGTACTGTAGAGTTTGTTAATAATTTGTCATGTGTTGAAATCGGAGAACTTATTAAAGAGCAATATAAGTTAGACTCGCTTGGTATTTGCGCGTCAGTACCTAAAAACTCAATAGACGACCAACGAGCTTTAGATATTTTAGAGACTACTTCACAGAGATTAGACGATGGTCGTTTCGAAGTAGGATTGCCGTGGCGTCATATTAATCCAGGTTTAGTATCATTACCTGATAGTTATTTTCAGGCGTTTAGTCGTTTGAAATCACTTGAAAAACAAATGTCAAATGACATCGATTTCGCTAACGCGTATCGCAAATTTATAAATGACGTGATTTCAAAGGGCTACGCTGAAGAGTGTCATCCAAATTCTTATCACAGATATTTAAAAAATAATGATAACCAATGTGATAATAATTTGAGATGGTACCTACCACACTTTGGTGTTTATCATCCTCAAAAGCGTAAACTGAGAGTAGTGCACGACGCTGCTGCGACTACGAAAGGCGTAAGCTTAAATAACCTATTGCTAGTAGGTCCAGACCTCTTGCAATCTCTCTTGGGTATTTTATTTAGATTTCGTGAAGGTCGTATAGCAATAACCGGTGATATTAGGGAAATGTTTCCACAGATTAAAATTATTGAGCGAGATAGGAATGCTCAGCGATTTTTATGGCGCGACGGCAATCCTTCTCTACCTGTCAAAGAGTTCAGAATGAGATCTATGATTTTTGGTGCCGCCTCTAGCCGTTTCACTGCACTATTTATCAAAAATAAAAACGCTTTAGAGTTTCAATCTCAGTATCCAGACGCTGTACACGAAATAATCTATAACCACTATCAAGACGATTTCATTACCAGCATGAATGACGTAGTTAAGGCAACTTGTTTAGCTTCTGAAGTATTAACTATACATAAATCTTGTTGTTTTGAGATGAGAGCCTGGGTATCTAACGACATTAGAGCACTATTTCGTGTTCCTAAAGAATTGTGGGCAAATCCGAACGCAGATGTTAATTTACCGTCAGACGTCAGTGCTTTAGGTATTAATTGGAATCCTGTCAGTGATACGTTAGGTATAAGAACTACTTTACGTGAAAATTACATTAAAATTACGAAAAGAACTATACTATCTCAAGTAATGAGCGTCTTTGATCCGTTGGGTTTCCTTACTCCACTAACTGTCAGGGGTCGTATCATTATCCAACAGTTGTGGAGAGAAGGTACTCAGTGGGACGACGAACTATCTGATCAACACAAATTAGTATGGCGCGAATGGCTGCAGGAGCTCGCTGAAGTTTCCAGTTTCTGGATACCTAGGTGGTATTTACAACAAGCAGACCCTACTGATATACAATTGCACATCTTTGCCGATGCGAGTGAGCAGGCTTATTCTTGTGTCGCATATTTTCGTTTTGTTTATTTTGATGGAACTATTCAACTGGCTCTTATTTCAGGAAAAGCACGCGTCGCTCCACTTAAGCCTGTCTCTATCCCTCGGTTAGAGTTACAAGCAGCTCTCATCGCGTCACGACTTGCGCAAACAGTAATAATTCACCATAGAATCAAGCCTTCAGCATCCATTTTTTGGACGGATTCTACTACTGTGCTCAGGTGGTTACGCGGAGATGCTCGCAATTATAAATCTTTTGTCGCGCACAGAGTAGGTGAAATAACCGAGATCACAAATATAGCTGACTGGCGATGGTTACCCAGCGGTTTGAATGTAGCAGATGATGCGACACGGTTAAAATCGGTTAATTTAAACGTATCTCATAGGTGGTTCACTGGCCCTTCTTTTCTTTTAAACCCTTCAAAAGAATGGCCAGAGGAGCCTGATAATTTGGCAAATGAGATCGCACCACTTCCCGAGTTAAAAACACGAGAATTAGTGGGATACACAACTCATTCCAATTTTAAATTTATAACACCTGATCCGTCGCGATTTAGTAATTGGTTGCGACTCGTTAGAGCAACTGCCCGTACCATGTTGGCGGTCAAAAAGTTTCGGTCTTTTATTCAATTACCTGGTTCTTCAAATTCTAATAATGTTTCTTTTAATACAACTTTGTTAACTCTTGATTTGGAACACGCCGAGAAGATTCTATTTTGTAGATCGCAAGAGGAAAGTTTTGCAGAAGAAATCGCACTTTTAAGGAATAACCAGTCATTGCCCAAATCTAGTCGCTTATTTACACTTAACCCTATAATTGCCACGGATGGAATGTTAACCTTGAATTCTCGTATTATGTCAACAGTCGGTGTTCCAGATAGAACGAAATCGCCTATAATTTTGGATGGCCGACATGTTATAGTACGCCTACTTGTTTCAAGCTATCATATTAAATATGGACATGCTTTTAATGAAGTCATTCTTAATGAACTTAAGCAACGTTTTTGGATTTTACGATGTCGAGATGTTATTAGAAGTATTTCAAGACAATGTATTATTTGCAAAAAGAAGAGTGCACAGCCTCAGTTGCCACCCTTTGGCGATCTTCCTCCAGAACGGTTAGAACACCACACCCGTCCCTTCACTAACGTGGGACTTGATTATTTTGGCCCTTTAAATGTACGAGTTGGCAGACGCCACGAAAAACGTTACGTGGCTTTGTATACTTGCCTAGTGACAAGAGCTATACATTTGGAAGTTGTTTCCAGTCTGTCTACAGACTCTGCAATCATGAGTCTGCGGCGCCTCATTGCTCGTCGTGGATCTCCAGCTAAAATCTTCTCAGACAATGGTGCGGCGTTTATCGGAGCAAGTCGCGAGTTGGGTGCTTTTTTTGGTCAGTCTGTAGAAGAGTTTGCCACGAACAATAAAATATCATGGCATTTTATTCCTCCAGTTGCGCCTTTTATGGGCGGGGCATGGGAGCGAATGGTGCGAACTATTAAAAGGGCTTTACATGGGACCCTTAAGGAGAGTACTCCCAAGGAAGAAGTATTCCTAACATTTTTATTGGAAGCGGAAGCCACAGTAAATTCCCGACCTCTCACGTATATACCAATTTCACCAGATTTTTCAGAAGCCATAACACCATTTCACTTTTTAATTGGAACTTCATCCACAGTCACTTGGCCGACCGATCTCAATGACAGCGATCTGGTCCGACGTTCTGATTGGAAGCATGCTGCACGATTAGCTGATCATTTTTGGATGCGGTGGCTGAAGGAATATTTGCCTACGTTGGCTCCGAGGCGACAACCTGGAATAGACGTCGATGAACTTAAAGAAGGTGACATAGTGTTAATAGTCGATTGGGCGTTACCACGAAGGGTTTGGCCGATGGGCAGAATTGTTAAAACTTTTAAAGGCTCTGGTGCGATTGTACGTGTTGCAGACGTTCAAACAAAAGGCGGAATATTACGGCGACCTGTAAGAAAATTAATTAAATTGTTAACATCAACCCAGTCAGTCGTCATCCAGTAACTTGTGCTTGCACCAGGGGCCGAGGATGTTGACGACTGGCTGGTGTTCACATACGTTTATGTATATAGTTTTGATAGTTTTGAAGGAAGGTTTGAGTTGTCACGGAGACGTAGTAATGTGTTACATAATAATAAATGAAATTAATAGTTTCTGGAATTTTAATAAATCATAAGATCCACCCTTAACACCTTGAACTATAAAAACCTCATTTGAATGGGTAGAAAAATAAACAGAATAGCTCGCCTTTTCGGACCTCACCATAACACTGTTCTTTTCGGACCTCACCATAACACTGTTCTTTTCGGACCTCACCATAACACTGTTCTTTTCGGACCTCACCATAACACTGTTCTTTTCGGACCTCACCATAACACTGTTCTTTTCGGACCTCACCATAACACTGTTCTTTTCGGACCTCACCATAACACTGTTCTTTTCGGACCTCACCATAACACTGTTCTTTTCTTCCAGTAGATTATTAAAACCTAAAATTGTCTTTCTCTATTTACATACATACTTTTTAAGGGTATTATTATATATATATTTATTTATTATTAAGGAAAACTATTGACATTTAATTCACAAGTATAGATACAAAAATAGAAACAGAAAGTCATTTACAAGTTTTCACTAGTAGTGTTAGAATAATGCATATTATGAACGATGAAAGCATCTACAAACTATCACTTCATGCTATAAACTAATATCTGTTTTTTTTTAATAATTTTAACGGGTCTTTACGCGATTTACCTTAGAGACATATTTCTCCCGACGTTTCAGCCAAGTTGCATTGGCCGTGGTCACGGGTCGACTGAAGCTATGCGGTGTAGTCTCGTACATACTGGGCGGCAGATGTAAACCTACCCACTTATCACTTTTAAAAGTTTTTTTTTGAAATCACGACACACGACACTTACAATATCCTTGGCGACACCGGGCGATTTTTCCCGGCGTCGAAACCTATTGATTACTGGATTCCACGATGAAGATAGCTTATAACCCCCCTCTCGATTGAATTTTTTGTGTTTCTTTATTTCCATCGCTTCACGTACTATTCTAGGGTAATAGTGCCGATCGGTGGAAAGTATCTTTGGGTCATGCAGCTCAATCCAATGGTTTGTGCCACTATCCATTAGGTGTTCTGCTATTGCTGACTTGTATAATTGGCAGTTTTTTACAGCTGCTATATGTTCCTTGACCCTCTCGGCTATTGTGCGCTTAGTTTGGCCAATATATGAACTCCCACAGCTGCAGTCCACTTTATACACGCCAGGCGTTTAGAAAGGAATGACATCCTTTGGAGTGCGTACGTGTTTTGCTACTTTGGAGAATGGAGTGTACACAGCATTGATAGATAACTTTTTGAAAGCTGTACCAATTTTATCCGTTACTCCTTTCACATATGGTAAGAACGCGGGCAGCCGATTGACCTGTGGATATCTCTCCTTGGTTTTCTGTCTAAGGTAAATCGCGTAAAGACCCGTTAAAATTATTAAAAAAAAACTATTATGAATATGCGCAAAAGTTTAAAAAGTTTAACTAATATCTGTACAATAACAAAAAAAAAACTATTATCGTTTAAAGAACATTAAGTTAAACTCAAAACGCATTTCTCACTGCCATCACTTTGTCATGAAAGATATCAACATCAGTTTCATCAATGAATGCATTAAAAGTATTACAAGCTCTAATTAAAAATGTATTTTGTCTGTAGTTAGTGCTTGCCAATGGTATGCGAAAAGTGGGCTTGTACCGATTGGTCCGCACTGGTGTATTTATGTCCAGCCGGGACAGCAACGAAGGGCAGTCTACTACTCCCCCGATCAGTTTGACCAGGAATACCAAGTCAGCAACCTCACGACGCTTATATAATGGTAACAGATGTAAACGTTGACACGAATGAATGTAGTCACGAGTCTGTGATTTAATACGGAAATTGATATAGGCAACAAAGCGTTTTTGAATTTGTTCGATGCAGTTAATGTGAACTATGTAGTTTGGACTCCACACCTGTGAAGCGTAATCCAAATGACTTCTAACATATATTTGAGTGTAACTTCTGCTCTATTTCCTTACTTGCAGTTAGTAGGTTTTTAATTTTTACAGCTGACAGGACTTCCAACGGCGCCCTACATTATTGTATAATGGATTTAGTTAGGCTCAAAACTCACGCATGTAGGCCCTTTGAGAGTTGACAGCGTGTTTCGTACACTTTCTGAAGTAAATATTATGAAGAAAAAAAACAATTCTAGCGCCTTTAAAAATATTACTTACTAGCTGACCGGCCAACTTCGTACCGCCTGACAGTCAATTATTATTATTAATAATAGTAATACACAGAACAATATTCATACCCACGAACTTTTCGTATTTCCTATCGAAAAATGTTTTTCATTTATTTTATTTTTGTCTTCAATTTTCTAATTTTATTTATAGTTATTCTGTTATTCGGGACGGAGACACATCCAAGAAATCAAAAACCGTGAAAATCTGTCCAGCCGTTCTCAAGTTATAAGTGTTCTAACAAACCCGACTATGTTTTATATATTAAGATTTACTTATTATGCAATCTAATATGTCAGAAACCTTCACCGATGTTCACACAACAAAACACAATTAAGTTAATGACAAGTTTATTATACAAATTTACTCATATATTTGACAAATATTTATTATAAAATATTTAGAAAATGCTTTGTAGGCATTAGTCTTCGCCTGTGTACATTTATTTCGTGCGAGAATTCAATAATAGTAACAAAACTAGTATATGTTATAAAAAAGCGGGACACAGAGAGGTACAGGGTTCGAGTGGGGCAGTTCTGATTGCCGCTTCCACTGTGCACTGATCTAATTTACTACTCCGCAAAATTGAATAGCAACATAGACGTATAAGTGCGGAATATAATATTAAATAATTGTAGGAGGAAGCCAATAAATTTAACCACATTGGCGACTAGTTCAACATATTGATGTAATTAACCCTGGCACCGGCCTCGGCCTATCGGGGTTGTTACCGCTCACCGTCACTCTTATGGAACATCGTCTTGTTTGGGTCGCAAGTAGGTGATTTTTTGTAAATATGTACTTTTTAAAAAACAAAATAAATAAAAAATAAAAATAAAATATCGCCAACATTGTGGTTCCAAGTTATTTACATTGCAACCGTTTCACAGACCCATTCCTTATTTTTATTGTTTATTGTTTATTAATTATCCGTAGGAACCTTGTTTCTGGGAACACTTGGATTTGTCAAAGTTTACACTTTTGTCATATGCAATGTAATTAATACAATGACACAGAAAAATTGCCGGATACGAGAAAGCAAGGAACAGTGGCGCGCAAGGTCACGTGTCGTGCTAGTATATAAACTAAAATAATAAGTATTCTAACCCAGAGCAAAATGCTTCGATTGTATTTTGCAAGGTTGAGATCGTGAACCTTAAAAATTGTGTTGTAGGGTAGGTTCTTAGATTTGTGTATACGCCTTTGTCTTGCAGCTATCCGACGTCTTTCTTATTCCTAACTAGCTGTTATTTTTATTACACTATAGATTATTATTTCTGCAGCCGAATTATCTTTCTTTAGCAGCTAACGCAAACTGTCAATGTTGAACGCCTAACATATCGTCATGATCGTAGAACAGTGTTGGATTTAAAAATACACATAATTTTGCATTATTTCGATAGCAAATAATAGGAATTATTATAACTTGGTTTAAAAAATCTGATTTTATATATAGATTTATATTGTTTGTGGTCTGTAATTTATAGTGCAAATGTTAGAAAGGGTTCCAAAATGAAATCTAGAAGGTTTTGAGACTAGTATTAACTTAAAAAAGAAGAGACAAAAAAACAGTTGAAATAACTTTAAATGACCGCCATGAAAATTTTAAATATAGCAGATCCGTCACTGTTCTACGATCATTACGATATCTTAGTTTGTTAAAGTTTGCGAATCACTGGTCTTTTTGTTTACATTAACACCCGTATTCTTAGATGTTCTGTCAACGGTTCCTCCACCCAATTATTACCTTACCTGATGGTAAGTGGCGAGCGAGCTCCATGAATGTCAGCAACTGGAATCAGACACTCATGACTGTCATCAGTCCCTAACACTATGCCGGCTTGACTGGGCAAGACGCCAATTCGAGCTTGATCCCGAAACGTGTAGATACACTCTACAGGGTTTATCGGCACGAACGGTAGATACTTCCCCGCCTCGGCAAACTGGGCAAATTACCACCATCAGTCAGCCTACAACCTATTTGTTGTTCTCGTTGAAAGTATGTGCCATTTGCAATGATTTTTACTTTCACGGAGGACTAATATTGTAAAAGAGGTTGCCCAAAACCAGGCCCCAACTATTTTGCTTCAGGCACGCTGATTTTTTTTTTTAAATAATAAAAAGCGTTTATTCATTAAATAAGTGGTACATCATAGATAAAAAGAACTCTTTTACATTAGGTACACTATCATTTGTTGGTTTGATTCACTGATACCTATACCAGTTAACTGTCATACTGGTATCAGTGCGTACGGGGAGACCCGTTACAGTAAAGACACATTTTTAATTTAATTTTAGAGATTAAGAAGCGAGACGTGGATATGTCAGAATACGCATGAGAGTAGAGTTAATGCAGTAGAAATGAGATCGTTGCGTCGGATATGCGGCGTCACTTTGACGGACCGCATACGTAATGACGAAATACGAAAAAGGGTAGGTATGAAAGAAAGCATAGGGCCAAAAATAAGGAAAGGCATGCTACGATGGTTCGGGCATGTTGTAAGGATGAATGAAGAGAGATTGACGAACCAGATATATAATGCGAAAGTTGTGGATAAAAGAGGCCCTGGCAGACCTAGACTCACATATTAATAAAACAATAGCTGAAGGTGCGTTGAAAAGCCATCGAAACAAAAGGGCATGTATGAAGAGGTTGATGAATGTCGAAGAAGCGAAAGCGGTATGTCGTGACCGTGACAAGTGGCGCTCAATTGTCTCTGCCTACCCTGCAAGGGATTTGGCGTGAAGATATGTATGTATGTATTAAGATTAAGCTTTCAATTCCAGAAGAGCAAAAGGTGGTTGTAATTAAAGTATCAAAACGTAAGAGGAATTGGCTCAACTGGGTTGGAAGCAAAGATTCATTACAATGTATTTATTACATATAAAAAGATGCACAAGAAAAGTAACAATTATAATAAATTAATTTAAGTTAGGTCTATATTTTATTTAATTATATATATAAAAACATAATAAATTAGTAAATACAATTCAATAATCATAACAATTAATTGGTTTTTAAATTTAATTACAACATCTCTTTTACCAGCATTAAGATATAATTTAATTAAATAGTCAATTGGTTAAAATTTATGTATGAAATAGTTACAAAGCACTATTTATACGATTAGGTTCTTTATTATGACCAGGTACTTTATTATAGATCAAACACTGGATTCCAAATCGGCTTGATCGAAACTATGTAATTACTAACTTAAAAAAAGTTTTTGTCAATTGTCTTTATGCTAGGGTAAAATAAATAAAACTAATTACAGATTATGAAATCACAATATATTAACTATGAAATAAAAAAGAAATCATTATGGTACGAGAACATTTTATTGGGCTCATTTCTCTAATAAAAAAGAGCATTTGTCATGGGGATATTTATATAATAAAAATAACGCTTAATTATTATTAACTATTTAGTTAATTAAACCTTCTTGTATCAATTAATTATTGTTAATCAATTTTAGTTATTTGGATATCAATAGCAAAGGGACACTCCGGACCAAATTCAATTGTTTGGGAAACAAAGTTAGTAGTTACGTGATGAAGTTGCCAGTGTTTATTACCCAACTTTTGCCACCTACCCACATATCAATATTACCAATTTACATACTTACTATAGTAAATTATTATAACAAATGCAAATTAAACTAAAACAAAAAATCTACTTACAAACGCTAATTTAAATATAAATCGTATCAATGAAGTAGAGGGGTTCTGGAGTGGAGACGTGCTGGAAGACGCAGAGGACGACCAGCCAGATAGACAGATGACCTGAGGAAGGTAGCTGTTGGGGGATGGATGAGGGTGGCAGACGATCGTGTGAAATGGCGTGCCTTGGCGGAGGCCTATATTCAGAGAGATAGACTGAAGATGATGATGATGCAAATAACTATGATGAAGAAGGTGTCAATCATTGTATGTTAAGTTGTGTACTTAATGATAATGCTTACAATGAAATAAATCTTGGCCTAGAATTTCGAAAATGGAACGAAAAAACCGGAAGATACTTGTCAGCCAATCGTAATCGCGCGCGAGACAGCGACAGTCGGCAAAATAATAAAAAAAATATTGAATTATATTTATAGACCGGGATATTTACTAATATTTAATCAAAAATATTTACATCACCTAAATACAAAAAAACCTAAAAATAAATCGACGAGCTTGCCACTTGTCATGATTGGCCTGTAGTAAAGTTGGCTAAATGTGAATCCGCTTATTTATAAGCGTGGTTTCTGATCACCCCGAAAGGGAAACGGTCGTGATGATACTAAAAATAAATTAATAATAACCACTTCATCATTATCATCAGCCTGTGTCTCCACTGCTGGATATAGGCCTCCCCCAAGACTCGCCACCATATCTCCTGCCACCCTTATCCAACCACCACCAGCGTCCTTCTTCAGGTCATCCGTCCATCTAGTGGGGGTCTTCCCACTCTGTATCTACCCGTACGTGGTCTCCACTTTAGAACCCGTCTACTCCGTTGTTCAACGGTTCTTCTACAGACGTATCCAACCCATTGCCACAAATTTTGACCGCTATATCAGTAACTCTATTTCTCCGACTCATTTCTACGTTTCGTACTTTATCCATTAGAGAAATACCGAGCATAGCCCGCTGAGCGAACTTAAATTTACAACAAATAACAACTTATGAAATGGTTTAATAAACTATCGTTGTTATAAACTGACATTTGACCCTCCTCAACCCATCTGACCAGCTTGGCGAGTGTAGGTCAAATTCCCCAGAAAAATCTGGAAGGCACATCTCCAACAGTGAAGGTCTGGGACTCTGTGTTCTAAGGGCTGTGATAAAATGAAATCAAGGCAAATACGATCGTAGAAATAATTGCCAGCCTTCCTGTCCTCAGACTTTTCCGTCAGCCGTTTTTAGATATTTTTTTCTATTAATATTTAATGAATTATTAATTGATTTTGATAATTGATTTTTTTTTTTTTTCTCATATTGATTAACCTTCCCTCTTAAATTATAATAATAAAAAAAAACAATGAAAAAAAAAAAAGTACTTTTAAGAAATATAATCTACTAACTTTCTAGGGAATAACATTACAGACATTTTAGAGCAACATTAATCATTGATTTGTTTTAGTAAAATTGAGTAAAATCATTATAAATGTGTTTGCTATTTTTGTCTGTCTTAAATTAGATATATGAAAGTGGAAATATGTTTAAAATGTCCGTAACGCTATTTCCTAAAAAGTTTATAATAATAATAATAATACATTATTTATTTCAGAATTATTTTATTTATTTTTATTTATTTATTAGGTAGACACAACAGAATTAATTCCATAATTAATTAATTCCATAATTATTAGTAACATTTTAACTTAGAACTATATATATATATATATAGTAAAACAAACAGCAAAAATAATAATAATAAAGTTTAAAAAGTTTAAAACGAGAATTGATTGAGTGTTAATTATTTAGAATTCATTTATTGTAATTTGGTTTGTTGTTGGTTTTATTAACTACTTAATAATCAAAAATACTTACAAGTTAAAGAGTAAACAAATAAAAAATTACATTTATTTTATACTCAATTCTACGAAGGTTTTTTTTACTAGCCACCATGTGACCTTGCGCTCACCCGCATGGTCCATGAGTGTTAGCAACTGAAATCAGACACTTATGTCCGACATCATTATCATAAATATCAAATATCATTATTTTAAGATTGTAAGCTGACATGGCCTTTTTACAGCCATGAATTTAATATTAAGTATCTAGCTGTAAGTAAAAACAAATTCCTCGTTTATGGCAACAATGTTTTAGTTATAATTATTGTATTGATGTTAGGTTCGGTCCAGTCATAGTCAATGGTAATATTTTTTATTTGTTTTTATTATTATTTACATACGGAAATAAATTATTTTGATTTGATTTGATCTGTCCCTAACACTATGCCGGCTTGACTAGATGCGTTTTCACACTTCGCTTGAAGAAGAGAAGGTTATAGGAAAGTGGAAACACAGAGGCTGGAAGAGCATCTTTATTGTGTGACAGATGTATGAGTCACCAAATTTATAGGTACGCGAAGGGATGGTGACTACGGTATGTATGCATATTCTGACCTGTGCGTGTGGTTCGGTTACGGAATGGAGAGGAAGGAATTAGGTTATAGAGCTCTTCAGAGCACTCACCATAGTATAGCCGGTAGAACACGCTCAGAGAAGCTACATCTCGGCGAAGCTGCAGGGATTCGAGAGTTACAGATATAGTGGCATCGTCCACAATTCGAACAGCTCGCCTCTGTAGAACATTGAGAACATCTGTGAGGTACTTGGCTGAACTTTTTTTGAAGTTAGAAACTTTGACCTGGTCTAAATATTAGGTCGTTGATAAAAAATGAGAACAGCAACAGATGATGTAGATGCTGACTCGTTACTTCCTCTGTTTCCTTCAATCCTATATTTCTTTGCTTCCCTCATCGTTCATTTATATAATGTGACCATGATTTTTCACTTATCACATACATTATATCCCATCAATATTCGCATTCTTCATATCTTCGTACTTGTTTATATATATATATATATATATATATATATATATATATATATATATATATATATATATATAATAATGTACATTATTTAGTTATATTTGCTATATAGGTATTGTTTTTAAGCTTATCCCTATTATTATTGTTTTTGTTTTTTGCAAAATCTTTGTTTAATATTTAAGTGGAAACTTTGCTGGATTGTGTAACTTTTAGAATTGTTGTAATTATGTTTTAAGATCTGTATGTGTCCTGAATAAATAAATAAAAAAGAAAAATAACTGTCAACGTCGAAAGAAAGATACAGTGAGGCCGAAGCCCGTGTCTATGATGCTGTGAATGCCGCCAAAGATAGGCGCAGTATCATTAAGACGCACACCAAATCAACATCAGGTCACGACTCGCAGTAATGAGTTAATACGCAAGAAGAAAGAAGAGAGTATCTACTTTAACTCTCAATTTATTTATTTAATAAAATACAGCTTATTATATTCAACATATAAACAAAGTAGCAATAGTGGAACACAAGCCAAAGAGATTTTATATTATTTAGACAATACAATTAAAACAGAAATAAGAGTAAAATATAGTAATTAGATTCAAATTAATAGTGCAATTGAACTGTGAATAGCAAAAGTAAAAGAAAAATAATAATAACAATAAATAAGTGAAAACCAATAGTTTAATGATTATTTACATAAAACAAAATGAATGAATGAGAGGCAGGACCAAAATTATACTATATACACGAGTATAGCAGTATTCGTATATTAGCAAGCGAAGTGGATTTGCAAAGTCAATCCGGGATAAGAGTTGTCTTGATACTGCCTCCGGTGATTAGTTAGATGTATCAGAGTAGAACATGGCTAAAACCAATCAATGTTTCTTACGCCATAATAAATGTTTAACAATTCCCAAGTGGGTTATTTTTCTTTGCTATGTCTACAAATGCGTGGTCACCCGTCAAAGTCGGGCCGCGACCTCGTTTCCTCTTGAACAAATAATTCATTCACGGATTAAGTATTGTCAATAGTTACAGTTTGTTCGGCGCAGAGCGTAAATACAATATTGTGTCTTTTGTGGACCCTTTGGACGTTGTTTGGATTACAAATGGACGTTTGATTTCTTCGATGGATTGGTATCCAATGTCTTTATTCTATAATTTTGTCTTTTTGTTACGATTTTTTATATCAAAATTTTGGGTTCGCTTGAAACAACTTGGATACAGAACTAATACAATCAATAAAATTATTAAAACATATGTACTAAATAAAGTGGTAATGGTTGGACCGTAAACAGGCAATATTCCATATTTATGTATGTTATGCACAAAATTACTGCTACAAGCAAGTAAAACTAACTTAGAAACTTAAGTAGTTTTTTTTTTATAGGGTAGCCAACAATGCTAAGATTACACACTTATTTGTACTTAACACTAAATCAGAAGTTAGATGTTGCACCTATTATCGGCGACCACCACATTACCACAGTAGCCTTTATGGCCTTTAAAAAATATCAATATTATAAAATTTTCAATAAGTATACAAAAACTAAATATTAATCAAAAAACTAAAGCTGAAATAATTTTTAAAATATATATATAATAAACATACAATAAATTGTGGCCAAGTTGTTTTAGCAGTATATGATTAAATACTCTTTGGGAGTCTCCAAAGATGTCAATATCTGGAAATTTTGCGGCATGAGCATTGTATTTTGATTGTATTCTGGAAGGAGAATGATGTATACCTAGGTTAGTTCTGTGATAGGGTATATACTTAATATCGTATACATAAGATCGTGGCTGTACTTAAATATATCATACTCACTTTATATCGTCATAGCTATCATCAAAGCCCACAGACCTCCACTGTTTTTAAACTATTGCATAGCTTTTATTGCGGGCTTTGAGCGCCGCGACCGAATGAAGAAATTCCGTAACGAAAATAAACCTAACACCCCCACTCCGACCGGCACAGCGCGGTGCAGCGTTGAAAGCCGTGCATCGTCTGTCGTTTCAGTTCGGCAGACTTGGGCACGTTGTTTACACAAACAAATGTGTGCGTGTGACTAGGCTTATGCGTGTAGACTAGGTGCTAACTGCTCATAACTGATTCTATCTGTTTTAGACACAATGCTAGGTGAGACTGTGTGCTTTTTGGCTGCGAAATTAAATAAATAAATAATAATAATTGCATAAGTTGATAAAAAATGCTATGCAATAGCTTTACCACGGCAGTCCCCAAATGCCACACGTATATTTTTTATGTTTTAATTTATTTAATGTTGGACAACTCAAAGCTAGATAGATAAAATAGATATAAAGGTATTTATTATCAGAAAAATAACTGTTTATAACTAAGACATAAAATTACAGCCCTTGTACTCAACAATAAATAAATAAATAAATAACTGTTAAGTTTTAAAGTTCAATAAAGAATTTATAAATAAATAGATTATTCGATCTTAAGCCAAAAATATTTTACATATTATTTATACAGTTCATTTCACCAATTTCACCTTACGGCTGACCTTCAAAATAAAACTGTCGGATCGGCTTTATTTTTAACTTTAATAGTAACTATTACAGAAACCTAATTTTGGAGGAGGCGTTAAGGAAACGTCTTAGAACACGGGTGTTAATGTATGTCCATGTGTTTTACGATATATTTCCAAGGCAACAAAACCGAAACATTTATGGTCTCTGAATGGGAGATGCCGTTTTATGGCCCGTTTCTCGGTGCTTGGACAAACTTGTTCACAAATGAAAACATTGATATATTACCTACACTTTGGCTTTGGTAGTCGCTATTATAACTTGCGAGGAAGAAAACCTTCGTAGGGCCTCCCGTGGGAAGACCATACACATACTATCCGACAGCCAAACTGCTTTAAAAGCACTTGACTCGACGGAAGTTAACTCCAAAATTGCCTGGGAATGCATCAAGGCTCTTAACCGTGTGGTCCTAGGGTCCTACCTGGGCATCATTGGAAATGAAATAGTCGATGAACTGGCTAGGAAAGGAGCTGAGTCTGCACTGATGGGTCCAGAACCCTTTTGTGGCCTATCAAAAATCACTTTCCGCGCAGCATTAAAAAAATGGAAACACGCACAATGTGTATCTGCCTGGCAGGCATTTCCAGGGCAGAGTCACTCGAAGGAGGTAATCGTGGGCTACTCAGGTAAGTACACGATCAAAGCCCTTCAGCTATGCAAACTTAAATTAAGAACTCTCACTAGAGCCCTAACTGGTCACTGTAAATTAAACAAGCACATGTTTACCATGGGCTTGGTAGAAACAGATAAGTGCAGATTCTGTCGCGAAGTGTCTGAGACACCTGTCCATCTCCTTTGCGACTGTTATGCCCTGCATCACAAGCGTAGCACCATCTTGGGTGCTCACAGTTTAAGCCCCGACGAGGTGCGACGCCTCGCTCCTAAGCCCATAGTAAGGTTCCTTGGAGCCGTAGGGCTAGCGAACGAACTATAATCTAGAGAGGTCACAATAGATCACTACTGGTCGCAGTGACTCGGTGACGAGTAGTCCCACTCTATTTCACACATTTTTATATATATATATATACTTTGGCCTATCTTGTAGTACACACTCAGGAGCAGTGTAGCAAACTGTTTTCACCTCTGGGACGGTTCTGCTAAGTACCTTACAGATGCTCACAATGTCCTGCAGAGGCGGGCGAATCGGATAGTGGACATTGTGTCTAAAGCTCTCGAATCGCTGCAGCTTCGCCGAGATGTGGACTCCCTGAGGTACAAGATAACTTCTCTTACGGTGAGTATTCTGCAGGGCTCCACAACCTTATCCCTTATTTTTTGTTCTTCACGCATAGGTCTAAATATGCACCCGTATATGGGTGCTACTATATAGGTGGTAGCTATTATTCCTACGCATACATATAAGTTTGGAGTCTCTAACATCTGTCGCACTCTGAAGATGCACTTTCAAGCATAGCATGAAAAAGCATCTTGATAGGACGGCATAATGGTAGAGACTAATGCAGGCCGTCTGTGATTGGGGTCAGTTGCTTCCATTATTTCTTGGACCTCACGTACCGCTTACCATCAGGTGTGCGCGATGTCACATAATGTGCTCAGTATAAAACATCAAAGATAGTTCCGCAGCAGATATGTGTATTGGCAGTGCTAAGATGTATGCGAAGAACTGCTGATCTTCTGCTAAAAGCTTACTCTTTGGACCGTTTTGCTGCTTAGTCTTCCACTAGCAGGAGTAGAATGATTCAAAATAATGCCTGTAATAGGTTTATGTGTGTGTAGGTATGTTAAATTAACATATATTTATTCGAAGTAGAAACAACAATATTAAAATAAATTAGATTAAAAAACTAATTATAAATAAAACTATTATATATATTATGACCGCCTCCGTGGTCTAGTGGTAACAAACGTTGCCGTGAACTCGGGAGGTCGTGGGTTCGATTCCCACCGGGGGCAAGTTGTACATTGTATAATTTGTCTCGGTCTGGGTGTTTATATGTATATGTATATATTTACAAAAAAAAAGTATAATATGTAGTTTATCAACCATCTAGTTTCCGTAACACAAGCCTCGTAGCTTACCACGGAAATTAGATGGCGCTGTGTGACCTGTCTGGAAATATTTATTATTATTATTATATTATAGATATTTTGACTTTGACAAGTTTGGCTTAATCTGTTGTGACGGAAAGGGGGAATCAGGCAGACCTCTTCTCCGCTTCAATACGCCATCGGCACTCGTCGACGCATAAATCTCTTTTCTGCTTCGCGTGTGTCCACCGAAGCTAAGTGAAGAGAAGTTGTACGTATGTAATATATTTCCAGTTTGTGTGACATCTCGAATCCTCTCCTCTCCAGCCATCTCCGCTTTGGTGGATATCGGCCTTTAACGTTTAAATGTTTTTATTTTAATCCCTCGGGAAGTATCGCTCGGCTAATTACGTAATCCCGGTTTACTGAGATGACCTGAGATTTTCCCGACTCTCCTTTAACTACAAGATGCTTAAAGCTTTTAAGGAAAGCTTATACTGTTTTATCAGAGCGGGTTTTTCATTTTATACCATAATCTTAGCGCACTACTTAGTTAAAGTGTATTTACTGAATAAATTTTGAAATAATATAAAATAAAATAATAAAATAAAATCAGTTATTATTTGTCACAAAAATAAGAGTTAATAAAACTGCCTCCGTGGTCTAGGGGTTAAGTCCGTGGATTTAGACTCGGAGGTACCGGGTTCGATTTCTGGTCGGGACACAAAAAATATTTATTAATGTTAATAAATACATTTAATTAATATTTAATTTATTTGTGATATTTCTCGAGTTTGGTACGCTGGAGACATCGACGAGCATGCCACTTGTCATGATTGGCCTATAGTAAAGTTGGCTAAATGTGAATCCGCTTATTTATAAGCGTGATTTCTGACCACCCCGAAAGGGAAAACGGTCGTGAAGAGAGGACAAATTTCTAAGCATTCCATGGATTCACCGTGCGGGTGCCGGGTCTATTGTGTGTGGGTAGGAGATGAGAAGAATGGTGTCTCGGGCTTGCGACCGACAATAGGCTGGTTTAAGAAAAGGCAATATTTTTTTTTTTTTATTGCGCGATAATACGCTCACCATCCACCATTCTACTCCTCTCCCTACCCAACCAAATACTGTATGATTCCGTTAATGCCGTCTTGGAAGCTCGTTCCATAAATGTATTGACGGCAGACCTGCTTAGGCCCAATTCTTTCAGGATACTTTAATAAATCTGTAAAATATAGTTAAAAAATAAAACAAAGATATTATGACAAAAGGGTCTAAGGTTCAGAAAATGGTGTTGGAAGCAGATTCCAATAACCTCTGTTATTATACCATAGCCGACATTTAAATAAATAATTTACCGTAGTTTTTTTTTATAGTGCACATTTTGTTTTATTTTTTGCTTTGTTTCTTTCTCTCATTTTATTTATATATTTATTAAAAACCTATATTATTTACTTTATTCGAAGGAATTAAGGTACAATTGATTTAAAAAAAAAAAAAAATATTAAACTAAAAACTTACATAAATGACTATTAATAAAAATAAACCTAATTAATAAATAAAAATACAACTAAAAACTAAAATGAAGAAAAACAAAATATTTTCTTTTTATAAATAAAAAATTTGCTCCAAATCGCTGCCAAAGGGCAAAGTGCCAAGGATACTGGCAGCATTGCCACGTTGAATGGCAATGCTGATCCTTTGGCCCAAATATTGCCCAGCCCTTTTGTCTCCCGAGGTGTTGACGAGCTGTTTTGACAACGCCTTGAAAATTTCATGTGCACTTGGTCCCCACGGCCCGAGAGTTTCAACTCCAAACGGCGCAAAAACACATCTCCCAATAAGCTGAGTGTATTTTCGCCGCTTGAGGTTCTCTGCTTGTAAAGCAGCAGCGCCTGGGTCCTTAGAGGTTAAGGAAAAGTGGGAAGGCGCCAGGGTGTCCACACAGGTGGCATAAATAAAAGCATAATAGTGTGGACTAAAGGCAAACCTATCATCCATGGAACCAACGTCATTCCATCGGGCCGCTTGCCATCGTCGCGGGCCATGCCACTGGGTTCTAATATGGCATAAAAACCTATTTTTTATTTAAATATTTATATACCTAAGAGATTGTAAAAAAAGCCTGGCTAAAGCTTGGTCTTGGTCTTTTTTATATACTAGACATGTGACCTTGGGCCCTCCTGATAGTAAGTGGCGCGCAAGGTCCATAAATGTTAGTAACTAAAGTGAGACACTCATGACTGACATCAGTCCCTACACTATGCCGGCTTAACTAGATGTTTTTTCACACTTCGCTTGAAGGACTCCAAGTTATAGGAAAGTGGAAACACAGGCTGGAAGAGCATTCCACATCTTTATCGTGCGACAGATGTATGAGTCCCCAAGTTTAAACGTACGCGAAGGAATGGTGACTACGGTATGTGGGTGCATATTCTGACCTTGCTTTGGGCAACACTAGCCATGATCAATGTATCTTAGTCTCAACTAATGTGTACAGGGTAAATTTATTAATGCAACTTAAATTACTATACGCCATTTTTCATTTTAAACTTTTCTACTTCCCACCTGCCGCCGACTCGCGAACCCTGAAATATTTTTCTTTATGTTCAATGAAAATTTATAGTCCCACTCTATATTCATTAGTGACGTAATGCTCTCGAATGTTCTAAAATTTTATGAGACTTTTTGTTCAGTAATATGTTTAAAAATAGCACGTAAAAAGTTTACGTGACGTTCAAACATGCCAGAAAGGTCTTAGCTCTCTTAAACGCCCTGTAAACGATCAAACGTGTTTGGCATATACGACGTCAATTCATACTTTCAACAAACACATCAAACTAGTAGATTGTTTGACAAACACTTCAAACAAGGGCGCTTACTATCACATTGTTTGACAAACACGTAAAGTTTGACATAAAATTCAAAATTCAAATTAATTTATTCATCAAAAGGTTTAAGTAGTTAAGTAAGTCAAAAGTAAAAAAAAATATCACATAATTAAGGTAAGTAAAAGGTGTTGGTAACAACAATAAATCTCTGGTCTGCACACTAGGACATCCTGTCATGTGAGGACAAGCTTTAGTAGGGGTGATTTTTATTAAGAATTATTAAACAACAAAAACATTTTGGAAGTAAGAATACAAACCGGTTATTCAAAAAATATTAATGATAAAAAAAAATAAAAAAAAACAGCGTTGGTTATGCTTGTGTTTTTATGCGTATGGGTGGGTGTGTGGTGTAAGTAAGTCGTAAATATATAGAAATTAAATAAATAAATGAAAGTGTAATGTGTGCTTGTGTGGTGCAATAAATATTTTTTATAAATGAATAAATAACATGTAAGAGTCTCCACATTTTTACGCTTAGGAATAGTGTCTTCAGTTTTAATATATGTACGCGTATTTCCAGCAAACAATTAAATTTTTAATTTTAACTCTCTCAGTCAGAAAATGCATTTAAATTATAGTCCGGAAATGCCTTTGAAATGCGCAGGTCCGTTTTGTTTTGTCACAAGTTTAATTTTAAATATTAAATTTTATTAAGATAATATGATAAAACATAAACAGTGTTTAGACATACAAATAGTATTATCTAAGTAATACACACTCGTTAGACTACAGATACTCCAGTACTTCGGACACATTGCCAGAAAAGGAAGGGATAGCCTGGAGAAACTTTTTGTTACTGGCAAGGTGGAAGGAAAGAGACCGAAATACCGAAGTCCGGTACGCTTATCCGACTAAATCCGCTCTACCACCAACACTAGCGTCCATGATGCAGTGCATGCCGCCGAAGACAGGAACGGGTGGCGTGCTATCATCAAGACGCACAACAATTCTTCACGACACTGATCAATGAGGAAACACGACGCAAGGAGGAGACTCCAGGTAAATATGTTTTCTTAAGATCTATTTTTTTTATTAAATAAAGTAAAACTATTGACAAAGAAAACACAAAGGAGATAATAAATAAGAAACAACATTATTACTTGCAATAAAATTAAATTATACAGCTGTGCCTTCTAAGTAATATATACGAGTATATAATTATATATATTTAGGTATGTCAAAAATAATAAATATACAACAAATTACAAAACTAATTAAAGCGGCTGTAAAGGGGCATTGTCAACATCCTATTATATGTAAAAAAAAAATTTGCAGCTACAAATGAGCTTTAGGCTACCTATGACATGACAAAGATTAAAAACATACTGAAACATACAGACTACCATATTAACACTACACAATATACAACTAATGAATATTTTTAAAAACTAAGACCAAATATTCAAACAAACACAATTAAACAACAATAAGTAATTAATCCAAATATTTTTCAGTAAAAAAACAATTAATTGTTTATGACTTATTTATTCATTTAATTTGTTTATAATTTTCTGTTATGTTAAGTTTTGTTATTTTTCGTTCCGAGAATGAGCATTCACCCAAATAGTACATAACATTAGATAAGTTAATTATATAATATTAGGAGTGTAAAAATATGTCTACTGCTCTATAACTAAATATATAAATAATCAATATTAAGGATAATGAGTAATTATTTAATTAAAAGAATTAATAATATTTAAAATTAACGGACTAAGGATAGTACCCTGCGGTACGCCCTTTATGAGTGATTTTGGTTGGATTTCTAACTGTGAACTGTAAAAACGTTGTAAGTTATAGTTAATAGTCATGTTTTTATATCATTTGCACTTCAGGGGATCATTATTATTTTATATATGATTGTTAATTATTTATTATACTCTGTCAAATGCCTTATATACATCTATGTATATCTGTTTCTGGTTCATTATGAATAATATTGACATCAAAACACCCAGTTATTTTAATGTTTAATTTTAGCTTGTATGCTCAGTATTTAAAAAAAATATCCAGTCAGTATTTAGTCTTAAATACCTGGGCGCGGTGGTGGCCCGGTTGTAAGAACGCTTTCCTTAATTCCTGGCATGTACCAATGAGAAACCAAATTTTCTTACATTTATTTATTTAGATGTAGAGCACGTTAAGCCGTCGGTCCCGGTTTCACTAATACCAACTTATGGAATCGTTAATATATTGTCATTAAAAAAATGCATTTGATCCTCACCAACCCGTCTAGCCAATGTGGCAAATGTAGGCCAAATTCTTCAAATATATGTTCTGGAAGGCCCAGCTTCAACTGTGAAGGTGTAGGATGTGTGTTCTAGAGGCTGTAATGAAAAAAAAATAGTCTATCTTTTCCTTACGATAAATAATCGTCATCATTAGGAATTAAAATCTAACATTGACTACACAACATTTTACTATTCAATTAGCTAACAAGGCAAAATAAACTTTTTGTAAAAAGTTAAAACAATGGAGCAAAACGAAACCTTGCCCAAACGAAACTAACCGAAATGCATTCACATTTTTGAGGGTGAATCCTGAAATGCATTTCATATTTTTGACACAGAAGCCACTTGTTATTAATGTAGATTCTCCATTTTTATTTGCAACGTTTTTAATTTGCGACCAGTTGCCTTTGTTTTACCAGATATATATTATAATATATTGTTTCTGCCTGCACTAATAATAATTACGTATGTGGTAGTCGGTCTGATGGTGGTAATTTGCCCAGACTGCCGGGGCGGGGAAGTATCCACCGTTCGTGCCAATAAACCCAGTAAAGTGTGTCCACACATTTCGGGATCAGGCTCGAATTGCTGTCATGCCTAGTCAAGGCGGCATAGTGTTAGGGACTGATGTATGTAATTTATTATTTTATTTGTTAGTACCTTCCAAGATGGTCAGTCCTTAGTTAATTTTGTAAAATAGTTTTAATTTCATTGGTATTTTTAGTTGAGTTTTAGTTATAACTAGTTTTTAATTAGGTAAATCTTAGTTTTATTTTTATATAAATATCATCATGGCAAGCTTACAATATTAGTTCCTCTTAAGAGTAAAAATTGGCATTTACCATTATTGCAAATGGCATATACTATTAACGAGAACAACAAATGGGTGGTAGGACTGATGGTAGTAATTTGCGCAGTCTGCTGGGACCCGGAAGTATCCACCATCCGTGTCGATAAACCGAGTAAAGTGTAGCCATATAATAATAATATAATAAGTAATAAAGCCGGCATAGTGTTATGGATTGATGTCATTTATGAGTGTCGGATTCCAGTTGCTAACACTCATGGACCTTGCACGTCACTTACCATCAGCTATTTTATTTTAATAGTTTTGTATCATGTATAATATTAAATTAAATATAACAATAAATATTAAGCTAAACTTAGATATTTTATATGTATATATACCTAAATATATAATAGGTACCTATTACGTAATCTTATTACGTAAATTATATTTATTAAATATTGATCTAATGCTCCACAATGTCCCTACGGTTGGCTGTCAGAGAATGTCTATAGACAATAAGTACAACAAGTGAATATATAGTGTATATATATGTATATTGTGCAATTAAGTTTTAAACAATCAACAATAATAGTAAAGCATTAGCAATATTTTAATATTATAATTTTGTATTTTTACTAACATTAGATTTACTAAAATTGTTACTAACACGTATGGAATTTATTCTGAAATAAAGTTTTACTATTATATTAGATTTTTCTTTAAGAAGAAACATTTTGGAGGTAAAATTTATTATACTTTTACGCCTTACATAACGTCCAACTTTGAGACTAAGGCGTAGTCGGATGCTAGTCCATTTCTTAGCCTCTACAAAATAATAATACCCATTTATGCTATTGGCTGTACTCATTTATTTAATGCGTTGGATATTCGCCAGATTTTGCTTAACACTATACGAGTGGGATGCTAGCATGCGAGCTGTGCATTTACTGAAGTTGGGCAAATACTTTTTGTTTTGGCATGGATATTTCAATCAAGTTATGATGCAAAAATTTAAAACTATATTGATGATCGTCACACATTGCCAGGAAATGAGGAGATAACTTTGAAAACTTTTTGTTACTGGTAAGGTTTTTACGGTTGTTGCTACAAATCTGTGGAACAATCTACCTATTAACATGAGGCAGACATCTACCAGATCATCATTTAAAAAACTGGTCTACTCACATTTTCTAAATAGCTCCAAATAAAATTTGTAAGTTGTATATGTATGTTTATTATTGTGTATTAGTATTTAGTATATTTAAGTATTTAGAAAATGTCTACGGGCGTTAAATCCGCTTTTTGTACTTTGTGCATTAAAGTTTTAAAATCTATAAATAAATAAGGTGGACGTCACATACACCACGTCATATACCACGTACAGGACGACACAGATCCCCCGCCGGATGACCTAAAGAAAGTCGATGGTTGGATAGTCGATGCAGGTTGCAAAATACCACATGCAGTGACGAGAGGACGCTTACATCCAGCAGTGGAGACACAGGCTGATAATGATTACTGACAAGGTGGAAAGGCAAGGAAAGGAAATATCGAAGTTAGAAAAGGGTGGCATGCTACAAATAAATAAATATATAAAGGAATCGAAAAATCGAACGTTGACATCCGTCAAAGAACCAAAGTTACCGATATAGCTTTTAAAATTAGCAAGCTGAAGTGGCAATGGGCTGGACACATATGTCGCAGAGCCGATGAACGATGGAGTAGACGGGTTCTGGAGTGGAGACGTACTGGAAGACGCAGAGTGGGACGACCCCCCGCCAGATGGACAGATGACCTGAGGAAGGTTGCTGGTGAGGGATGGATAAGGGTGGCAGAAGATCGTGTGAAGTGGCGAGCCTTGGGGGAGGCCTACATCCAGCAGTGGAGAGACACAGGCTGATGATGATGAAAGGAATCGAACCCGGTACCTCCGAGTCTAAATCCACAGACGTCTGGTTATACACTAATAATAACACCAAATAGAAGCAAGTTTGAGATGTGTGGTTGATGCATTTAATTAGCATTTGTTTTGAATCTCGGGGCCAATTGGAATGTAATTTTGAAAACTACGAGTATATGTTGGGAATCAGTTCAGAAAATTAAACAGATTAAAATTTTTAAAAAATATTTTTTGATTTTACGTTTTATATTTATTAATTACCAAAACGCGATCCTGATAAGCGACACGAAGGAATATTATACTAAAGAGCGCGTGCATTAAATGTTTTTTTTATTATTTTTTATTTAGTGATATGTGTAGATCACCCATCACCGTAGATTTTATTACAGTATTTTAAAATATATCTTTTACTTTAAAAAACATCTAGTTAACATTTATACGTATAAAACTCCGGAATCAGCACGAAAAGGTTGGTAAATGTCGTTCCAGTAAACATGGAGATTTAATTTAGGACAGCAAGGTCGTTGCCAAATAAAATAAAATAATTAAAGAAAAGGGTCGCCCGGCGGTGTGAGTATCAAAATTCATTAGCAGTTAGCGACTTTCAAAAGGATCCGCTTATAAATAAAATATCATGAATTTTTTACATTTTATTTGCCATTTTTCTTGTGTGTTTCGGTATATAGACTATTATTATTACATTTATACATTTAGATTAATTTCTCACATTTTTTGTAACCATTTAAGTTGTTGCGATAAATTAGGTATTTTCTTTCTTTCTGATTTTCTATATTACTTTCTCTTTTTGTTTCTTTCTTTATTGCTTTCATTCTGTTACGAGGAAGAACCTCAATTCTCGCTCAACAGCCCATTAATTTTTTTATTTTATACTAGCACGACATGTGACCCTGCGCCCACCTGATGGTAAGTGGCGCGCAGGGTCCATGAATGTTAGCAACTGGAATCAGACCCTTATGTCCGACATCAGTCCCTAACACTATGCCGGCTTGACTAGATGCCTTTTCACACTTCGCTTGAAGGACTCCAGGTTATAGGAAAGTGGAAACACAGAGGCTGGAATAGCATTCCACATCTTTATTGTGCGACAGATGTATGAGTCACCAAATTTATAGGTACGCGAAGGGATAGTGACTACGGTATGTGGGTGCATATTCTGACCTGTGCGTGTGGTTCGGTTGCGGAATGGAGAGGAAGGAATTAGGTTATAGAGCTCTTCAGAGCACTCACCATAGTATAGCCGGTAGAACACGCTCAGAGAAGCTACATCTCGGCGAAGCTGCAGGGATTCGAGAGTTCCAGATATAGTGGCATCGTCCACAATTCGAACAGCTCGCCTCTGTAGGACATTGAGAGCATCTGTGAGGTACTTGGCTGAACCATCCCAAAGGCGTGAACAGTATTCCACGCATGATCTGATCTGTGCTTTGTACAGCAACAGTCTGATTGATGGCGGGATAATAATAATAATAATAAAACTTTATTTCAGAAATTCCATACGTGTTAGTAATCATTTTTAAAGTAACTTATAATATCTAGTGTTAGTAAAAATACAAAATTATTTTTATTTTTTCCTTTTCTGGGGCCCAGGTTACCTGCTGACATACAGGCGTATCCAGTGCCCCAAGAACGGAGAGTCCCACCTATCAGCCCACACAGCCAGGATGCTGCTTTAAATAGACACAATATTATAATTGAATACCGTTATTTTATGCCTAATATTATTTTATTTTTACTAACGTATAATTATTTATTTATTCAATGAACAACCAACAAAAGGTACAATCATATTTATAATATTACTAAAACTAACAAATGGTTATTGCCCTTTTTATTACAGACTATTACAGCATGCATTAAACATAGCGTGTCTTATAACTATAGAAAAAGTATCAGTATCATCACGACCGTTTCCCTTCCGGGGTAGTCAGAAACCACGCTTATAAAGAAGCAGATTCACATTTATCAAACTTTACTATAGGCCAATCATGATAAGTGGCAAGCTCGTCGATGTCTCCAGCGTACCAAACTCGGGAAATATCACAAATAAATTAAATGTTCACTTAAATTATTTATTTAAATTAATAAATATTACTACTGCCTTCGTGGTCTAGCGGTTAAGTCCGTGGATTTAGACTCGGAGGTACCGGGTTCGATTCCTGGTCGGTACACAAAAATATTTATATAAATACATTTAATTTATAAGTGTTATTTCTAGAATTTGGTACGCTGCCGCGCTGGAGACATCGACGAGCTTGCCACTTGTCATGATTAGCACTATAGGCTAGTTGGCTAAATGTGAATCCGCTTATTTATAAGCGTGGTTTCTGACCACTCCGAAAGGGAAGCGGTCGTGATGATACTTTACTTAACAATAAATATGATTGTGTCCCGACCAGAAATAAAATGTATTATTATTTATTATTATAAGTGAACGAAGCTATTAAGGAAGGATTGAAACTCAAAGAGAGTGAGAAAGAAAGAGATAGCTTTACAATAGAAAGAGAGAACTTCAGTATATTACGGTTGATCCGGGGATTCTGTATAATTACAGCGATGAGTACCAAATTACACGCTTACCCAAGTTTTTTGTTCCAAAAGCTCTTTAATTTAGCCCATTTTATTACTTTTAATCGCATCAAAGTGACTCAGTTTAAAATTTACCCAGAATTTTGAAAGCGGGAGGTTCTAATTAAAATTAAATAATTATATTGTTTTAGAATTAATACTTGTACTGTTTCATATTTTGATAATAGCAACCAAAAATAGATAGAACATTAATATTGATCGTCATCGTCATTATTGCCCCACCGCTGAGGCGTAGATTGAAAGAATAGATACAAATCGTTTATTAACACAAAATATTGTTGTTTCGTTATGGTGAACCCTGACTCCTGCATGAGCTGTGCTGTATAACAGGAGACAGTGTCTTCCAATAATGATCATACAAAAAGATGTAAAAAGAGGTTACACAAATAGCAAGTAGATGTAAGTGTGTGGGTGTGTGTATATGTGTATGTGTTTGTTGTGTGTGTGTGTGTATAAAAAGGTGGGGAAGGGTGGAGAAGTAAGAGGGAGTGTAAGATTGTTGATTATACTCGTATATATGTATTTTCCTTTTGTTTATTTATTTTATTTATTTATTTATTTATTTATTTATTAGAGACGCCAACAGTGACAGCAACAAAACAAACATTGATTTTTACTTACAACTAAGACAGAAAACAGATGCTGCACCAATTACAGGCAACCACCACATGCTATTACACACATTAATTGGGTCTTTGAGTAGCCAAAATAAAAACACAATACAATTACAGCAACAACTAAGTAAATCTAAGCAAAAATTACAACACAATACAACATGATACAACCACAATCAAGCAACACAATTCCAAGGATCAAAATTGGTTAAACAGCAAGTCAGTTTACAGTCCCAGCCAGGATCCGCTGCAGTGACAATACATTGCGCTTAAAAACGTGCAAAGAATTAACAAATATGTCTAGACTGTCATTATTTTTTCGTGAAAATGTATTGTATTGACGACATGTACGGTTTAGTGATGAGTGGTAACCCAAATTGGATCTAGATTGTCGTAGAATGAATAGATCATATTTGCCAACCCTTAGCCTGGTCGGCACAGAGACACGAACACGGGGCAGTAGGTGGGGTGCGTCGATTTTACCGTTGATTAATTTATATAGAAACATACTATCCAGCAATTGCCTTTAAATCTTGTAATGAGGATAAATTAAAGTATTTTAAACGATCTTTATAATGTAAAAGTTGTTCGCTAGATTACATTTTGTCATGTCATCTTCTCTCCGGTACTGTCATAATCGAGTTTAGATAGGTAACTTTTAAGTCATATTTTTAGTTCGTTTAGATTAAGATCATCATCATCATCAAATTATCAGATTAAGATGAGTAATTTTATTTATTGAGTTGAAACGGTTGTACAGCTTAGGAGATAAGATAGATATACAGACACGTTGCTAGATGCCAACACACTCGGCATTGTTGTTATTGTTGCCTACTGGGCTACAAGGTCTCCAGGCAATATATCTATTTGTTTTTTCCGTTGTCAATGCAGAATCACTAAATTAATGTTTCAAAATCTTAGTCGTTTTAACGCAAGGCGGTATATTTTGATCAGTGCATAAAAACTACGAATACTCGTAGCATAGGACTTTGAAAATATACGAAACGTATCGCAAACAAATTCTTCATGCTGTTGTAACCAGGTGGCCTTGAAGTATTGCTACTTACTCGTACACCATTAAACTGAAAAACAAGACTTGGATGCGGTACTACACTGAGATAAACAGAAGTCTCAGAGCTCGCATTTATGCGACTGACGGACAAGACATAAATTACTATTAGTCGTAAAAAAAAAAACATATTAAATAAAAGTACAACTAAAAACTAAAATGCAAATTTTGTAAATAAAAAAATTGCTTCAAATCGCTACCAATGGGCAAAGTGCTAAGGTTACTGGCAGCATTGCCACATTGAATGGCGCCAAATATTGCCCAGCCCTCTTGTCTCCCGAGGTGTTGACGTGCTGTTTTGACAACTCCTTGAAATTGAGTTATTTTGATTATTGTTATTTTTACTGTAATATCATGTAGTGGTCGCCTGGAATAGGTGCAGCATATAACTTTTGATTTGGTTTTATGTACAAATACATGTGTGGTGTTAGCCCTATTAATAAATAAATAAAGGCACATAATTTGGCTACTGGTCCTTCGAGCCGGATGTTGATGTGTTGCTTGTTACATCTTTGTCACAGTAACGCCGGGTTGTACTCCCATGGCGACGTTTTGCTCCGACGTTGTTCGCGACTCGAATCTGATTGTCACTACTAAAGGCATATTCTTGAAAGTCACAAATACACAGAAAATATAGACAGGTTTTAATACGAATTCAAAGCCAGCTAGGCGTATACTTCTTAAAAAATTCTAGGCTTCCAAACTAAAAGTTTATCCGTGTTCCTTTCTTAGTGATTAACAACTGCAGCCTCCGTGGTCTAGCGGTTAAGTCCGTGGATTTAGACTTGGAAGTACCGGGTTCGATGCCTGGTCGAGACACATAAATATTTATTGATGTAAATAAATATATAACAATACACAACGATCAATTAATAACCTTTTAAATTTAGTTATCAGTCCGTTAACAAACTATATATTAGTTAATAAAATAATAAATACATAATAGTAACTAAATGTTACATAAAAAATAATTATGTTATAATGATAAGGTAATAAAAAGTATTACTGTATCACAATAAACAGTATTTACTAATTAGTCAATAATGTAATAGTAACTAAATGTTACATTCAAAATATTTCTACATAATAACTGTAAAGATAATCAAAAATAAAAATAGATTATTAAAAAAGAACCTAATGTGCTATTAACTAATTCTCTAATCTTTGCAGAGCGGCAATATTCCACACATCTTTGTCATTAATAAAATCATTAATTTTATAATATGCTTTTGCAATTAGAATTTTCTTAATACTACTTTTAAATTTAGTTTCCCCTAATTCTGTTACAGGTTTTGGTAATTTATTATATAGTCTAATACTATTAATCACAAAACTTTTATTTGTTTTTTGAAGCCTAAATTTAGGAATATAAAGCTTGTCAGCATTTCTTAATTTGCGAGACTGCATGTGTCCATTTTTCATATATTAAGTAAGTAGGTATATATTTTTATAGGTTATTTTTCTTAGGCTGGCACCGTCTGCAAAAATAACTGTTTATAAATACTAAATAGATATATAAGTATTAATTATTTTGTTGTTTGCTTTTTAAGACTCTTTGCTTTGAAGTTTGGGAGTCGTAGAACCAATGAAACTCAAGTAACGATTGATGATTTTATTGTCAAACTAACTAAATAATATACAGCCCCACTGTGTTCAGTGGGGTGGTTTGAAATACGTATTTCGTGGAGGGGGCATGACTCCCCACTACTGCAGACTGGTCGCGACGTCTTTTGTGCAGACGCCACAGAAGTAATTAAAAAATATATTTTTTACTTTTTAATTTAAGTATGTAAATATAGGTATAGTTTTGAAATCGTTTTTTTTTTTTTTTTTTAATCTGAGTATTTCAAGAATAGGCACCTGATTGTGTCTTTTACGGCACCTGTTTGTCGACGTGTCAGTGAAGCAGGCCCCGCTTTGTTGCGCCGTGCTTAGAATACTGGCCTCAAATCTACTCAGGATCGGGAAAGTGATTTTTTTTCGTAAACATCGCCCTTATTTTAAGTTGTTTATGTTTTTTTTTTTATTAACTCTTAAGTACAACATTTTATCAATAATTTATTATTGATTATTTCCATTATCAATTGATAGCCCTTTCTGTAATATATGACAATATCCAAGTTCACATGTAAGTCAATGATCACCCATCAGACATACGAATTAAATGGTGCGTGCCCTCGCGTGATATATCGTCCTGAAACTCGATTCAATGAATATTGCTTTGTTGTATGAGAAAAAAAAGTTTTAAATTAATTCGTGTGAATTAAGGTGTCGATTTGGAGTTTCAAAAATTTAATAATTTTAATATTTATTCGAAGAATATAAATTAAAAGCTACCTAAATAATAAAATTAAAAATAAACTAAACTATAAAATGTCCTCTAGAGACGTCCCATCCGAGATAGGACTGGCAACATTTCCCCTCTGTATAGAGAGGCAAATACGTTGGCAGAAATAATTGCCAGCCTTCCTGTCTCCAGACCTTTCTGTCAGCCGCTTTGACAACTTCTTAGCCAAGCGCCTCGCTGACGGTCCCCATGGGCCCATCGTCTTGACCCCAAACGGCGCAAATTCGTAACCGATACCAAGGTGAGAGTATTTGCGCAATTTGAGGTTCTCTACAGAAAAAGCCGCACTTCCCGCGCCTGACGAGGTCGCCTGGATGTGAGATGGAGCTAATGTATCTACACACGTCGCATCCCACACCAGAGACCTGCCAAGTTTCCACGACCCAACAGTCATTCCGTCGGGTCTCTTGCCATCGCTCCGCACAATCCCAGATGGTTCTAATATTGCGGGTACCCCAGCAGTGACAAGAGCCCTTCGGATGATGTCGTTGAGAGCCGCGTGACGAGGAATGCGGCCAGCACTTCTAGCACAAGAAAGCCCGTGGTGTCCGAGATGATCGACTGGTTCTCCGCATCGACACTGGTGCGGGTGGACAGTCCGGGCTCCAAGACGAAGGCACACCGCCATGGTCAATGTATTTCGATCAAATGTTTCAGACTTGTATTTTTACGCGATTGCGAGACGCAAATAAGGGTTATGTGTTTATCAGCCTATGTATGAATGTATGTTTGTTCATTTGTGGCACACTAAAGACGAAACGCGTTGGCCGTATTTGATGATTCTAACGTTAATCTATTCGTCTTCATCACGCAAGTGTCGCTGAAGAAAAACAATAACCTTATTGTGGAAAATAAAAAACGCCTTATTGTGGAAAATAAAAAATATATAATCGACGAACTATATTAATGGGTATTTGAAAATCATGTTAAGGTTTCTTAGAGTGACCATTTTTTTTTTTTTTTTTATTATGGTATCAAACAGTCATAATACAATTTATATAACAAACAATATACATATAATTAGACCTGGAGTACCAAAACTGTAAAAGAGAACTATACTTTTTACATTTTCAAAATACAATTAAACCATAAAAGAAAGTAAAAATCACATTTAAGTCTATTCTATCGAATACTTAACTCTAATTATCTCACGGACTCTGCTCCTATACACTGACTTAGAGCAAGCAAATATGTCCACATCAACCATCAAAATAAATTTAGGATCTATAACAATTTAAAGTTGGTTAGCAACCATTATTATTTATAATTTCAATGTAGGTCCTACCTACACCTACCTACCTACAATAAAGATGTTATCAAGTTCAGATAATAGCATAATAGGTAGTGTGGATTAATCCAAGTAGTAGTTTGATATTGTCTATTTGTTAATACTAATATAATATATAATATTTATTTATCATCATCAGCCTGAGTCTCTCCACTGCTGGATATAGGCCTCCCCCAAGGCTCGCCATTTTACACGATCTTCTGCCACCCTCATCCATCCCCCACCAGTGACCTTTCTTAGGTCATCTGTCCATCTGGCGGGGGGTCGTCCCACACTGCGTCTTCCAGTACGTGGTCTCCACTGCAGGACCCGTTTACTCCATCGTTCATCGCTTCTGCGACAGACGTGTCCAGCCCATTGCCACTTCAGCTTGCTAATTTTGAAAGCTGTGTCGGTAACTTTGGTTCTTTGACGGATGTCAACGTTTCTGACTTTATCCTTTAGAGAAATCCCGAGCATAGCTCTCTCCGTAGCTCGCGACCTTAAATTTATGTATCAGACCCACCGTCAGCGTCCACGTCTCTGCTCCATACGACATTACTGGAAGAACACACTAGTTGAAAACTTTTGTCTTTAAACACTGTGGTATGTTTGATAGGAAGATGTGTCGCAACTTCCCGAATGCTGCCCATCCTAGCTGAATGCGTCTGTCGGCTTCTTTACTGAAGTTAGCTATTCCTAATTGGATGGTCTGTCCAAGGTAGACGTATTTTTGTACAACTTCGATAGTGGCATTTCCCACGTTGATTGGTCTCGGTATGGTATGGCCGTTGAACATGATTTTTGTCTTGTCCAAATTCATACCGAGACCAACCCGCTGAGATGCTACATTTAAGCCTTTCAGCATTCCGCTAAGATCTATTTATATCTCTCTTAATTAAATAACTAGATTGCAAAATCAGACAGGCGAGAAAGTATTTAATTTAAAAAATATATTTAAAAAATCCTGACTGCGTAAAATATAAACTTTAATTAAAAACTGAAATAAAATACATAAAATAAAAAATAAAGGAAAAAGCCCATTGTTCCGTCGCCAAAAAGTTTGATAACCGCATAACTACGCTATTAAATAGTATATATTTTATTATATAGTGGCTTTATCATTAAAACCGAGAATGGCTCAAATCTTCCCAACAATGGATCCCGACTCCCCCTCCTCCTTAGTCGGTACCCCACTGATAGGGATCGTGACTCCGTCGCAGACGCAGCTCATCCACCAGCCGTCTCCAACGGTTTCGGTCCTCGGCGTAGTGGATGGCCTGGTGTACAGGGATGTTCAGGTGGTCAGTCACCTGACTGGACCATCGCTTGGGGCTTCTTCCTCTTGTTCTTTTACCGTCTACCTTGCCCGTGATTAGAAGTTTTTCTAGATTATCGTCTTCTCTTCTTGCAATGTGGCTAAAGTATTGCAGAATTCGGGCAAAGTAGACGATAGAGAGTCTTTGCTCCCTGGTCAGCTTAAGGTCTTCGAGCAGAGAAATGTTAGTACGTCGTACGGTCCAAGGGATTCTGGATCCCGACTACTAAAAAATAAATAATTATTTTAAAGGTGTAAGTTAAGCAGTGATCAAACTTTATGGCGACGCAATAGTAGTAGTTATTTATATATTTTGCCCTATTCCATCTATTTAGCTGTGTTGCGACCAGAAATCGAACCCAGCACCTCCGCGTTTAAATCTAAGGCCTTTACCACGAAGGCAGTTTAAATAAAAACATTATCTATCAACAAGTTATGAGATAATTAAAGCAGTGGTCGGCTGTACAAATAGTGCATTTAGCGATAACCTCAAGCTCGCTGTAAAATCCTAGCTTCATATAAACTGTGGGAAGGGGAAAAGGGACAAAAATAGATAAGTATTTATAGATTAAATAGAATGTGTTGCGAAACAAAGCAACGAAAGCAAAGTCGATGGCAAGGATGCGTGGTACCAGCCAATTGGCCGCTTCATATCGTCGAACATTATTTTGATATACGCTACGAGATTGGTTAGATTGTCACTTTGGTCTATTCAGCCAATGATGTGCCTTAAATATGTCAAAAGATAATGAGCCTTTCTGCAACTGGTCGTAGGTATCCTTTAAAATACACTCAGATCCCAACCATCAAAACAGCATCACAAAAACTGGGGATACTGAACAAGGTGAAGCAGTATTTCCCACCCTAACTTATTTTTTTTTAAATTTGATTGCACTATGCACAAAGGCAGACTTAATGTCGCTAGGCATTCTCTGATAGCCAAACCTTTAGGACATTAGGGCAGTTTTCATGGTAAGTAGATGCAATAATAGATATAAAATAACAATTTATAAAACAAATACATAAAAATAATACTTACTATTACATATACAAATACGTAAATAGGTTATATATTATATACAATAATACATATAAAATAAAACTACTCGTGTAACTTAGATTATGCTTTAAAAAGCACAAATAAATTCATGCATGGAATACAGTTCTCATCTTCTGGAATGGTTCTGCTAAGTACCTTACAGATCCTCTCAATGTCCTGCAAAGGCGGGCGATTCGGATAGTGGACAACATTACAGTGTCCAAACCTCTCAAATGGCTGCATCTTTATAGACCGGCATCTGATCTGTTCGTTATTTCTAATTCACGCACAAATTATGCGTCTAACTGTCTAATGAAAAGGATACCAAAGCAATACAACAGGTTGTTTTCGCATGTTGATTTATTTCATCTGTCAAATTAACAACTTAATCTAAAATATTGGACACTATACAATAGTGCACATATATACTTACATTCATTTCCATACACCAATACACATCATTCCAAATTAATACTTTTTTTTTCTGTTTGTGAGCTGCCTTTTGTTTAATAATGTTTTTATAAGTTTAGCTGTTTGAATAAATAAATAATGATAGGGACTGATTTCGATCGTCAGTGGCTGGCGTCAGTTGTTTCCATTCTTAGACCGCGATGTCAACGTCATGCTCAGTACAAAAAAAACTGATGGTCCATTGTTAAACGCGAAGATTTTAAGTTTGAGCATTAGTCAATTAACGACTACGACCACTGTACTGAATCATCGGCCGATTTTATGTCGAAATCCATTCTGACGTCAAGAATAGGACTGAATAAAATTAATAAGTAATATTATTTGTAACCAAAAACAGATCTTTTCCGGGGTGGTCAAAAACCACGATTTAAAAAGAAGAAAAAAAGAAGTATTAGCATACACTGGATTCACCGTGCGGGTCGATCGTATGTGGGAAAGAGAGAGGACTATAGGCTGGTTTACAAAGCTCTTTTTATTGCATTTATTTATTTTCCAATAAAACGAAATAAATCATCATTTTAGATCTAGCGGGACGATAAAAAAAAGCTTTTAAAAAAGCGGATTCACATTTAGCCAACTTTACTATAGGCACGTCATGACAAGAGGCAAGCACGTCGATGTCTCTAGTGTACCAAACTTTCTCACCAGACCTCACTACTTAAATATTTTAATACAATTTTAAATTGTGGTCTATTTTACGTTACTCTCCCCTTCTAGGAAGGCAAGGCGTAGTATAAACGTGCAATGAACACGTAAGCGGTCGCTGACCGCTGCGGACGGTCAATTTGTAGAAATTGAATCGTTGTAATAATACTCGATATGGCTTGCTTAACTTTCAACATACACTTAAGTCTAGAAAACACTCCGGCAAGAGTATTTGAGCGCAAACTTTAGATTGTCAAAATAGTTGATTTCATTATTTACTGTCAGTATTAGCGCGGTGGCGGCTCGGTTGTAAGAACGCGTTCCTTACATCCTATAAAGGTCGGTTCAAACCCACCCGGCATGTACCAATGAGAAATACACTTTTCTTACGTACATTCGTCATAGATTTACAACACTACCGTTAAGCCGTCGGTCCTCGTTCCACTAAATACCAACTTGTGGAATCGTTAATAAATTGTCATAAAAAATTGACATCATATCCTCGCCAAGCCGTGTGGCGAGTGTAGACTAAATTCATCTGGAGTATACGGGTATGTTCTGGAAAGCCCATCTCCAGCAGTGGAGGTCTAGAACGCTGTGTTCTAGGAGTTCTAATGATGATTAACGCAAGTTTTACAAGTTATAAACGCAAAAAGCAGAAGCCGCAGCTTAGGATTGGAATCCCGCAAAACGGGAACCCTTAAACCCGCAAAAATATTAGATGTCAATATACACTAATGAATAATTATTTACTTACATACAAATAAAACTACATACTTACATTCTATGGATATACATAAATATAATATACCTACTATAATGAGAGAAATAAATACAACAGAGAGTGTATTAAGCTTATGGTGAATTTAAATAGGGCGCATATACAAGTTTATTTTAAATAATTGATCTATAAGGAGATTGACGAATGTTCACCGGTAACTAACTGGTTCCAAAGATGTACAGCCACAACTGCAAATGACTTGGAAACAAATGCGGTATGATGTATAATAGGGAAGCCTGTCACCCCTATCCACCTTCTACCAGCGACCTAACTCAGGTCATGCGTCTGGGGATTGTCCAACTACAGAATCCGTTTACTCCAGGATTCATAGGCTCTGCTACAGACACGTGTCCAGCCCATTGCCACTTTAGCTTGCTTATTTTGAAAGCTATGTTGGTAACTTTGGTACTGTCACGGACGATGACATATCGGACTTTATCCTTCAGAGAAATCCCGAGCATAGCTCTATCCATAGGTCGCGACCTTGTACTTATGCATCAGAACCATTCACTGTATTTGAATAAGGTATAGTTTATTAATGAATGTTATTATTAATAATAATAATACTCACACAGAACAATATTCAAAACAAATCAGACAATTTCGCGGCGTAAAAGTAAAACCAATCGATTTGACAGTTGTTTTTTTAAATTAATTCAATTGGTTATTTGTCATTTATTCTATATTATATAAATAAATTAAATATAAATTTCTAAATGCACGCATAAATATTTGACAACCAAGATTGTTTGACAAGTACCCACGAACATTTTGTATAGGTAAATGTTTTTTATTTCCTTTTATTTTTTCGTCAATTTTCCATTGTTATTAATAGATATTCTGCTATTCAGGACGGTGACAAATCCAACAAATCAAAAACCATTAATATCGGTCCACCTGTTCTCGAGTTATAAGTGTTCTAACAAACCCGACTTTGTTTTATATATTAAGATTAAATAATAAATTATATTTAAACAATTTTAAAAAAATATTTATAAACATGAGCAACGACTAAGTAACTATATATATAATAAGAGTGCTAGGAAGCTCGGTATCCTCGGTCGGTATGTCCCACAAATCAGCGCTAATGCGCGCCACCTATCGGACAACAGTAGTACTATAATAATAATAAAAATAATAATAATAATAATAGCTTAAATCCCAACTCAAATTGGAAAAAGTAACAACTGTAACCATATTAGTATCCACGACCGGAGTAATACCCAAAACATTACATGACAACCTTAAAACTATTAACGTAGACCAGCACACATACAGACAATTGCAAAAAGCTACAATCCTCAATACTTGCCGTATAGTTAGAAAGTTTGGAGTTACAGAAGTATGATACTCACTTGGCCGAGGCCCGTGAACATCATTAGATTACCCGGTTAAATACCGAGATTCTTCAAGAATACACATTACATAATAATAATAATAAATTATTTATTGTACAAAACCAAAACAAGTAAACATAGGCGAGCTTAATCCCGTAAATGCATTTTCTACCAACTAACCTTTGTGACTGAGATATGTAATAAGCGGGTTCAGAAGGTTACGAAGAAAATAGATAGTTGAAATTATTTATTACTATATAAAACACAAATTAATTACATACATATATGAACTATACTTATACCTAAATATAAAATACATATATATTCATATATATAATAAGTGAGTTATGGCGAATTATTCTGTTTATGAAGTATTTGTTTAACTTATCTATATATACTATATCAGAAACCTTTGCCGATGTTCACACAATATATTCCCAAAGTTTCATCCCGATCGGTCAAGTAGTTTTAAACATATATATACACACAGACATTATTTTATATATATGTATATAGATTACGATGAGGATCAGAGTGGTAAGGGCCCTAATTTCGTATATAAGTCAGCGGTAAAAACACTAAAAATTAATCGCGCATAAAAGTATAAAAGAAAAGTTGCTCGGAGTCAATTTTAAATCATTTTTATTTTTCGGTAGAATATTGTCGCGCCTCAATCTGGGCGTTGAGTCGAAAACAGTATTTTGGCACTGTGCCATAGCGGGCCACGACCGGGCCACCATGCTCCAGAAAAGGAGTTTTTAAATTGTCACATGCCTGAAATTATTACGTTGATTTTCATTCATGATGAAGGCAATTCCGAATTCCATGTGCTTTTTTATTAAATGCGTCTTTCGCTATACTTCCATCCATTTTGACCATCCTGGTCAGAGTTCGGAAAGTTACGCCACATATTTTTATCCGACTTTAACTGCCTCCGTGGTCTAGCGGTTAAGTCTGTAGATTTTAGACTCGGAGGTACCGGGTTCGATTCCTGGTCGGGACACAAAAATATTTATTAATGTAAATAAATACATTTAAGTAATATTTAATTTAATTGTGATATTTCTCGAGTTTGGTACGCTGGAGACATCGACGAGCTTGCCACGAAAACGAAAGTTTTCAACCAATGCGTTCTTCCAGTATTGTCGTACGGAGCAGAAACGTGGACACTGATAGTGGGTCTGGTCCACAAGTTGAAGATCGCTCAGCGAGCTATGGAGAGAGCTATGCTCGGTATTTCTCTGATGGATAGAGTCCGAAACGTAGACATCAGACAGAAAACCAAAGTTACCGACATAGCCTTCAAAATTAGTAAGTTGAAGTGGCAATGGGCCGGACACGTCTGACGCAGAACCGATGACCGATGGAGTAGACGAGTTCTAGAGTGGAGACCACGTACAGGAAAACGCAGAGTGGGAAGACCCCCCGCCAGATGGACGGATGACCTGAAAAAGGTCGCTGGTGGGGGCTGGATGAGGGTGGCAGATCGTGTGAAATGGCGAACCTTGGGGGAGGCCTACATCCAGCAGTGGAGTGACATAGGCTGATGATGATGACTTAATTTTTATTTTCTATGTATTATTATTATTTTTTGGTTAGATTTTGTTGTAATATAGTTTATTTAATATTGTTATTCTTTTATATTGTTTGTATATTACTTCAAATAAATTATTAAATTTATTTATTTAAATTAATAAACATTATTGTGTCCCGACCAGAAATCGAACCCTGTCCGAGTCTAAATTCACGGACTTAACCGTTAGACCACGGAGGCAGTTAAAGTGTTTTTTGGCAAGATCGTTTTGGACCTCGGTTACCAGTCACGTGTCGAATTTTTGCAATAAAAAAAAGCATTGGTTTACTTAGTCTGGTATACCTATTTACCAAACAAAGAATTTTGTGTAACTAAATCTCAAATAATATATGTCTGTTGTTTCACATAAAAATATCAAAATTTGGGACGTTATTGCGAACTCTATTACCAAGGAATACGGACTATAATGGCCGGCATAGTGTTTCTATTGTTGACCTTACAGCAATATGCTTATTCACGCTGTCCTAAGTAAACAGCAGTTATGCGTGAGTTTTCGTTGACTTATGTGTAACGATATGTCATTCCTAGCAGCAGCCCTATTTTGTTAATTGCGCCAACGGAATTAATTAATGAAATCCCTTAATTTATTTATTCATTTTGGAAAACCATACATAGATCTTCACGCCAGACTGCAGCGGTGGTGCACAAAATAAATTAGAGTAACTACACGTGGTTATGAAGTGACCGCGTACTATTTTCTATTCAATACTTACCCAAGCTTAGGGGTGACAATATATGGCAGATGAGAAAAGAGACGATATAAAGATTTTAAATTAAAGCTGATAGTAATTAAATATAATAAAATAATAAAAGAAGCAGCTGTTGCAGCGAGAAGAAAAAAGTGATTGTTGTTGTCCTCTTCTCCCGATGGATGATGAATGAGGTGACAGGGAAGGCAAAGGGTCTAGCCATACAGCCAAGTCTGACGGAATATATCTTTCTTTTTTATGAGTTAATGAGGTCATCATCAAATTCCAGATGCTGCAGAATTTGATGCTTTTTTGGAGTCACTCGCGGCACCATAGCTCCGAAAACCGCAAAAAATAAACTGCAACTTGTGCCCCATATTTAAAGTCCAATTTATCGTTTTCCATAATTATTTACATTGTAGCACATTATTAAACAAAACAACACCACTTTCGACCAATAATATCCACAGTAAATTAATTTACAAAACAAAATCTTGCACTTGAGATGTCCACGTAAAATGGCGCGAAGAACTCCGAAGAACTCCAAGAAAAAATTGAATAAATGTGACAGTTGTTTTCTTAAAAATAGTGTGAGGCAAAGGATGTCGTTTGTAGGCGAAAGCGTTCATCCTTGGCCATTGTCGATTTTAATCGCTACAGTATATTAAAATATCGATTATAGATTATTTTATTCATCCTATCGGCAATTAGCCGTGAAGTCAGCGCACGGCGGGTCTAAAAGCTGACTTGTATATAAGTCACAAGTTCTCCCAGATATCGCGTAATGGCTGCATCCCTTTATCTGCTTATGGGAGAGATTTTCTGCTAAATCTACTAACAAATTGATTAATTTTTCTTTCCCCATTCTCTCTGCTCAAATGTATATATTAAATAAATGTGTATTTATTTTTAATTCAGGAAATATAAATTACGATAATTGTTGTGTGTTCGTGGGAGAAATTTAGAAATAGTTTATGAATTGTAGTTACTTATGGTTTTGTGTCGCTTATATACTTCTCCAGGGCCAGCATCCAGGCTAGGGGATACTTAAACCTGCTAAACTCAGCTGGAAGAAAACACCAGGACAAAGTATAGGAAAGACAGGGTACTCACACCGCGTGGCAGCAGTCCAGGTCACGATTTCACGGCACAATAACTTATCACTAGATCGATTATTACACCAAACCACGGCTCAATGTTCATATTGTCCTTTAAATTGCTTATTAGAAGTATTTAGTTAAATGTTTTAATATTTGATTATAACGGTGTCACTTGCACGGGCGACGAAACCGAACTCTCTTCTAACTCCACCCGTTATTACCAGAGGGCGTAAGCATACACCATATGAATTTACCGTTGTAGCTTACGTTCCCGCGTTTATTTAAATAGTGAGTTTGATTATGGATTATGGTTGTGGAAGGAATCAAAAGGAGAGGATGATACCAAGCCACAACAATAATGGTTTAACTGCTTCCGTAGTCTAGCGGTTAAGTCCGTGGATTTAGACTCGGAGGTACCGGGTTCGATTCCTGGTAGGAACACAATAATATTAATTTTATTTTATTTATTTGGTTCGCTAGAGACATCGACGAGCTTGCCACTTGTCATGATTGGCCTATATTAAGTTGGCTAAATGTGAATCCGCTTCTATATAAGCGATCAATAATACGCGGTATATGTCATTTAAACTGGCATGCTTATTGATTATGCTTAGGAATAAGTGGTGAGATGCATTACTATTCATGACAAGTGTCTCTAAGGAAAGTGCTTTAAGTGGCTTCACCCGTCAAAGGCATACGAATTTATCCCTCACACTACCAACGGCCAAAATTTAGGGTTATTCCCAACTCAACGAAAAGTTCATTTCTGTTGTTGTTAGGCTAGAAAATATTATAGGTATACCTACTTAATAAATTTAATCTTGGAAAGATATGTTCTTTCTATTTACTTACGACTTTAAAACGAACGGAGAAATGGGTTACCGAGGTCAAAGATACAAAGACAAACTATGTACCCTATCTCAACGCTTGGAGATTTACTCGAAAAATTGTTACTGGCAATTAAAATATTAAATCATTTGCCATCTGATTTAAAAGCATTAAATGTAAGGGATTTTCAAAAAAAGTTATTTAAGTTATTGGTACTCAAGGTATACTATTCAAATAAGGATTTTATTAGTGATGTACTTGAATAGGAAAATTAATTTATTATCATTACCTATCCTTTGACATAATATAAATAATTAACATGTAATTTTTTTTTTTTTTTTTTATGTAGTTAGGTGTGTTGAAACTATTGACTATCTATACAACTGTAAATATTTTGATGCTGCATGACGGCAGGATACGCCGGAAAACTGTACTACTACTAGCCACAATATGTACCGTATTCTAGAAAATAAATGTTTTCATTTTGATTTTTTACTATACTCATTTCCAGCAACAACATCTTATTTTGCTTCCCTCATCATGCAAGTAGTTTTATATATTTTTTTAATTTACAATAATTAACTGTCTAATTCGTCTAGTCCGTGGATTTAGACTCGGGGGTACCGCGCCGGGACACATCATTACAGCCCCTAGAACACAGCATCCCAGACCTCCATTGTTGGAGATGCGCCTTCCAGAACTTATATCTGGAGAATTTGGCATACACTTGCCACGCTGGCCAGACGGATTGGCGAGAGTCCGTACACAATACTATTTATTAATTTAAATGAATAAATAAAATTGTTATTCAATTTATTTGTGATATTTCTCATCTTTGGTACGGAGACATCGACATCGCTAAATGTGAATTCGTTTATAAAGCGTGGATTTTTACCATTTACTTGGGGATTCGGTCGTGATAATAAAATAAGCGTACTGTAAAATTAAAATTGCATAAAATAAAAATAAAATGTAAAGTTAGTTCATAAAACAAAATTAAAACTAATATCGCTGAAGTATTTATTACAATTTAGGTAGGTACCTATAAGTAAAATATAAATTAAATATGTACTATAATAAAAAAATAACAATAAATAAAAAAAATCCTTTAGAGCTAGTCCCAATGAGACTAGCAACATTTCCCCTCTGTATAGCGAGGTTAATGCCATGATCTCCACCCCAAACGGGGCAAATTATTTGTACCGAGGTTGGCATTTTTCCGCACCTTGAGGTTCTCAGCAACTTCCCGCCTGGATGTGTGATGAGGCTAATGTATCTAGACCTGCCAAGTTTCCATGGGTTCTCCAGCAGTGAACAAAATGATGATGTCGTTGAGAGCAGCGTGACGAGGAATGTGGCCAGTAGCCCTATTTTAGTCGCAAACTTTATTAGTAGATTTTGTTATTAACGTCAGAGCTTGCGTCATAATTACAAAATATTATTCAATTCTCAACTCTATAAGCGCTTGTCATTGACAGCGGGCTGTTCAAATATCAACTTTAATAGCGTAATATATGTATATAGTTAACGGATTCCATTATATAACGTTTGCGACTAAGTATCACTTCTAGCGCAATAAAGCACATGGTGTCCGAGATGTTCGACGGGTTCTCCACATCGACACTGGTGCACGCGGACAGTCCGGGTACCGAGACGAAGGCATACTGCCATGGTCAGTGTATTTTAATCAAGGTGTGTACCAATCGATGCTGTGGGAAAAGCCTGCAACAAGAGACCCAACTTCCTAGTGGAAACGGCCATGAGGTAAGTATATCTACTTTGTTTTACCGCTTGCCTATTACGAGTAATTCATCATTACATCCTCTAGAACACAGCGTCCTAGACCTCCACTGCTGGAGATGGGCCTTCCAGAACATATATCTGGAGAATTTGGCCTACACTCGCCACGCTGGCCAGACGGCTTGGCAAGGAAATGATGTCATTTTTTTTAAATGACAATTTACTAACGATTCCACAAGTTGGTGTTAGTGGAACCGGGACCGACGGCTTAACGGGAACGGTATACTTGTAAATCTATGACTGCAGTACGTAACAAAAGTGTATTTCTCATTGGTACATGCCGGGGGGGTTTGAACCGCCCTTTGTAGGATTTAAGGAACGCGTTCTTACAACCGAGCCACCACCGCTTACGAGTAATTGTAAAGTAGGTACAATAATGATTGCTAAAGTAAATAACTCAGTAAATTTGTCACTCGATTGGGAATGGCCCTAATATTCATACTCTGTCTGCGGGTTCGGGTAGACTTTTCGAATTGAATTTTGATGCATTCAGAATCGGTTTGCTGAATATATCTCAAATATTAACGGCAGAGAAGTGAGAAATTGAATCCCACAACGACGGTGTTATGCTAACTAATTATTGTGTTAAGAAATAGGTTTGATTTCTTTATTAAATTATATTTTTAATATCATTATTATTATTTATTTATTATCATTTATCCAGCGCTATTTACTTAATCGTGTCACGTCGCTGTTCCGCCGATATATAAGTATTACTCAATAACCTCGTTATAGTTAGCCCTGTTTCAACAAGAAAAGATGGGGTATATTAAAACTGCATTGTAAAATTATATATGTGCTCGGTTCACTAAAATCATGCTTAGAATTATTTATGCATTCTAGAGATGTGTTATTAGTAATTTATTCTAATATCGATAAAAAACGTAAATACAATATTACTTACATCCTTATAACGGGGACACTCAGTCATTAACAATATTTTATTGCACATAATTTCAAAAGTAGTGTACAAGGTCGAACTTAATGCCGTAGGCATTCTCATACAGCTAACCTTTGTGATAGTGATAAGTGAGTTTATAGGGTGCTTATAAACGATAAGTCAATAGAATAAGATGTGAATATCGATACTTAACAATAACAATAAATAGCTAAAATATATACTTAAAAGAAAACAATAAATATTAATGACATCCATGAACATACACAAATAAATATATACATATATTTACTATCACATTTTGCATTTTAAGAAAGTGAATATAAACCATTTTTTTTAAGATGCTGACAGACGGTGCCTGCCTGATCACCAATGGAAGTTTGTTCCACTGGCGAGCAGCCGTAACAGTAAGTGAATCTCAGTCAAGCCAGACCCTTAGTCGCCGATGAGTTGTCCAAACAGTTAACGGAAAAGTCTGGCGACAGGAAAGCTGGCAATCATTTCTGCCAACACATTATTCTCGCCATACTGTGGGGAAACGCTGCCACTCTACTTTGGACTGAAGGGTCGTTTAGAGGACACTTTTTACTGCCATTTTTTTTTAATTAAACGAATCTTGCACCATCCTTATTATCTACCCAGGGGGTTGAAAATTAGAACATGCAATTGTTAAATTTGATAACTCTTTCAGCACGACAATATAAGGTAACTTTGAAATACTTACGGTCTAAAATATATAATAAAAATCCCTAGTATAGTCCCTATTATAAGTCGCATATACAGGTATTTTAGACGTTGTTGTTTTCGAATGTGCTAGTGCACCTTTGTGCGTTGGGTAACATGATGAAAATAAAAATCAATATTATATGTTGTTTTCTTAAAAAATGACTAGGACCTAGCCTAACAATTTAATAAAGATAATCACTTAGTAGCTAGATGAGTGCACTATCGAGGCTGTTACAGAGCGGCACAACAGAATTTGGCAACCAGCTAGCATATTTATTTGTAATAACGCACGCTTGGTATTGTCCGTACTGAAAGCGATAAAGCCTAAAAAAATGTAACGAGTCGGCTTACAATCTAACAATAATAATAAAAATTTAAAATACTAGTTCGTAAAAATAATAATATCGATAATTAATAATTTGTCCATCACTAGTTGTTACTTAGCTAGCAGCGTGATGTCGAGAACATTTCTAGCGCTCGACGAGAGCGAGGTTTGCGTAGATTTAGTGAAAGCTACTTGCATTGCCAATGCTTAACTTAAACCCATAACCAAACTGGGGCAAGTTAGAAGGTTCTTTTCACACACATACAAACTATTAGCATCATCGCGACTTCTCCCTTCCGAGAGACCCCGCTTCTTTTAATATCTATATACATTACTATAGGCCCATCATGACAAGTGACAAGATCGTCGATGTTGTACTTAATTACTAGACTACGGAGCCAGCAGCCATATTTTCTTACTTAAGCGCAAACCTTATTGATGGATCAGAGCTTGCGTCATAATTAGAAAATATTATTCAATTCTTAGCTCTATAAGCGATCGACCTTGAAACCGGCCGTGCAAATATCAACTTTAATAGCGTGATATAAATAATAAATAAATATTTCCAGACAGGTCACACAGCGCCATCTAGTTTCCGTGGTAAGCTACGAGGCTTGTGTTACGGAAACTAGATGGTTGATAAACTACATATTATAATACTTTTTTTTGTAAATATATACACTTACATATAAACACACAGACCGAGGCAAATTATACAATGTACAACTTGCCCCCGGTGGGAATCGAACCCACGACCTCCCGAGTTCACGGCAACGTTTGTTACCACTAGACCACCGAGGCGGTCAAAATATATATATATAGGTAACGGATTCCATTAAATAACGTTTGCGCTTAGGTAACAAAATAGGGCTGCAGTTAGGACTATTAGGAACCAGTAATTTATTACGTAACACAATTTTTATTTTTTATTATTATTATTATATTGTTTAATATTTATTGTCAGATTTGGTTTGGTTTGATTTTAAAGTTACATTAATGGATATAATCTTAAAAAATAACAGTCTGCTCATTATGTTACTTAAGCGCAAACGTTATATAATGGAATCCGTTAACTATCTATATATCACGCAATTCTATAATTGACAATTTAATCATATTTTGTAATTATGACGCAAACTGGCAACAAGAAATACACTTTTCTTACGTACATTTGTCATAGATTTACAACACCACCATGCCCGTGCCTCGTAGAGTCGCTCGCACGTTAAGCCGCCGCCGGTTCCACTAATCCAAACTTGTGGAATCATTAATCAATTGTCATTAAAAAATTACATTAGATCCTCGCTAACCCGTCTGGCCAGCGTATCGAGTGTAGGCCAATTTATCCAGATTTTCTGGAAGTCCTAAATGTCGAGACTGCCGGCCCAGGGTCTCAAAACCCAATCAGAAATGTGGATTTGCTACTTTGATTGTTTGGTCTAGACCCATCTTTACTTTACCGAGTAACTTTAGTTTTAGTATATTTATATAATATATATAATTTATTTATGTACGTGTTATGTAATAGTAAGTAAATATTGGTATGTATATATTAATATATATGGACTTACTATATTACACTATTAGGTAAAGTACAAAGATTAAAACATGAAATAAATTAAGAACTAAATTACCTATAAAAACTAAAAATTAATAAATAAAATTACGACTATTCGATGGGCGTAGTGTGCCGAGGACACTCGCTGCGTTCCCCCGCTGACCCTTTGAACAAGATATTCTCTACTCAAAGGGTCACCCGTCGCCAAGTGGAGTTTCTTACCGAGCTCGCGGGAGAACACAAGAGCCTCCTCGGACCACGGGCCCATCGTTTCAACTGCAAATGGAATGAAATGGTGATTGATGATGATCTTCGCGTACTTGTTAATATTAAATATTACTTAATATTGCACCTACCACCTATCCTGTCTAAATGTCCTAAAGGTTTGGCTATCAGAGAATGCCTAGCGGCATTAAGTCCGCCTTTGTACATAGTGCAATAAAGTTTTTAAATAAATAAATAACTATATATCATAAGAGCTCTAGGGAGTTTAAGGCTCTCGCATGGTACCCTCGGTTGGTATACCCCACATGTCAGCGCTGATGCGCGCCACCTATCGGACAACAGTAGTACTATGTCAGAAACCTTCGCCAATGTTCACACAACATATTTCCAAAGTTTCATCGGTCAAGTAGTTTTGAAATTCATAGGGAACATACACACAGACATTCATTTTTTTTATATGTATATATATATAGATATTTAGGATAGTTTCATCCAGATTCCAGTCTTGTTTTTCGAACTAGAAAGATGCGGTAAAAAATTATCAACTCTTTCTGCACGTTGCAAACCACGGAATAACTAAACAAGAGGAAATATGCCAAGGTGCAATAAATCTACGGGAACCGATCTCGCCAAACTAACACAAACAATACATACCAAACAGAAAACTTAATTTAAAACTTCAAAATCAAAATATTTTATTGTGGATCATAGGTTTTTAATGTTAGATAAGGTACATGATATTATAATGGTCGCTATTTCCCGTCCATTGGACATACAATAATTATATAAATATTACAAAAAAAAAAAATACAATGTTGTTGATGGGTGATGGTAAGGGGCATGCTCTCATGTTTCGGAAAGATTAGGCAGAAACTTTTAAATTTCCTAAGCAGGTTTCAGATCGAAACCTCAAAAAGCTATGTTAATATTACAAAATACTTCACAGCAACCTAATCCTATTCTATTTATTTATATAGTATTGTTTTTTCTTGACTTATATTATTTATCATAATATTATTTAAGTATTTATTCTATTCTCATTTGTTAAACATAAATGTAAACTGTACATTTAGTGTTCCTTCCGATTTAGTACATGGTACTGTACACATCTGCGACCCGTGACTCACCCAACATAAGGCATCAGCTGAAAATCAGCGCTGCAGCCTCGGCTGTAGCATATGCTGAGCTGACCACCTATTTATCGCCACACCTGTATGTATGTTTCGGTATATAGAATAGGCTTACATTAATACATTTAGATTTATTCCTTGCATATTTATTTTTTGTAACCATTGTAATTGTTGCGATAAATAAAGTATTTTCTTTCTTTCTTTTAAAAATCACAAAGATGCTCAAAATTATGTCATTGAGATTGGATGTTTTAGATAATGTCATAGATATTTCTGGATGGCAGGTGAACTGACTTCCCACCGTGATACAAATAGAAGCTCATACAATTTATTTAAATATAATCAAATAATAAAGAGTTACTACAGAACAGTGGTTGGGAAAATTAAAAAATAAAATTTGGTATTTCGTGTTATCTGTATGTATGACTATATGTGAGAGGGTATGTAGCAATAAATATTTCGGCTATAGTTTTTATTAGGCATATATACGAAGTTTTATGCGATTAATTATCAAGCAAATGACTAACGTAATACTATCTTATAAAACAAAACTATCGGTGAAAAAGAGAACCTTTGCGGAAAATAGCAAACATACCCACATCCCACATCCAGTCATTTTCAGTTATTTTATTTATTCCGTGTTCCAGGCAAAATCAATGCTGCTTCAATTTCAATACGGGAGCTGTGGGCTCTAGCTTTTTACCTCTGGATTTCGGCAGCCATTGGCAAGTTATCGTATAATATAAAAGTATTATTACAACCGTTATTCCTTGCATGTTGATCAGAAACCACGATTATTTTAAAGAAGCAATTTGACACCTAGCCAACTTTACTAAAAGTTTTTATCTTGTTAGTTTTAAAATACTAAATTCTGACTGTTATTCAAATTCGAATTCAAATTCAAAATCGTAAACTTTATGTATGTACCAATAGTAATATGGTTAGTAAGTTGGCTCTGCATATTTAGCCATTGTTGTGGCATGCAAAAATTGTATTTAATTTAAATATATTCCTTTCCAGTAAGTTTAGTCATCGGTATATAATTAAATTTAGGTCAATACATTTTATTAATAAACAGACAAAAAAATATAAAAAATATTTTTTCAGCCGTGGCATTGGCAATTGTCCTCTTAAAAATAAGACTTTCTTCCATATACGCATAAATTTTTAATAAAGAAGTCATAAAGCTCATTTGCTATTCTTAAACCTTCACTTAGATTTTTTAAATTTAATGTATATTGTAAATCGTATATTGCCGCCAATAGTTGCGCCTGGTCGACTTCCGGCGCCGTTCATCGTCGACTTGTAGATTTTCTCTCGCTCTCACTGCCGTAGGCGATGCGAGACGCCAAGAGTAGACTTGCGAGACGCACCACGGCTACATGGCCGACGACAGCACGCGCGCGCGGCAATCTTAACATTTAATTTTATTTTGTATTTTTGTTGTAATTGTAGTTGTGAAACTCATTAAAATAGTTTGGTATTAAACTTTATTGTCTATCATTCATCCCTGAGCAAGCTCTACCATATGTCACGTTTTCAGTGCTCGTTGAAGCCTCTTCTTCAATGGATTGCAGATTTAACATTTTTACAAATTCGATTTCATTCTAATCGATTCAAGCAAGTTCCAAATTGCACTTGATTCTATCTGTTCGAAGCCATGTCGTCCTATTCCATTCGTAAATTTGGCGATGTTTGCAATTAAAGTTATTAAAGCTGCCTCCGTGGTCTAGCAGTTACGTCCGTGGATTTAGACTCGGAGGTACCGGGTTCGATTCCTGGTCGGGACACAAAAATATTTAATAATATTCGAAAAACCTATTTACAAAATAAAATTAATATTAATACTAAGGATAGGGATATAAGTCCCGTCCGCGTGGAATGGTGGCAAGAACGCTGGCTGCATTTCCCCGCTGAATTGTAATACTGATTCTTTGGGCGAAGAAAGAGCCAGCCCTCTTGTCATCAGAGAAGACGACAAGACGCGGTGTTATGTCTTTTAAAAACTTTTTTGCACTTGGACTCCATGGGCCCAGAGTTTCTACAGCAAACGGCATAAATATGTAATATACTTACATATTTGCGCCGCTTGCTGGACTCCGCATTTTCCGCCGCGGCTCCCGCTTTATGCGCTGTCCCCCTAAGATGCGACGCGGCGAGGGTGTCGACGTGGCGTCCCACACCAGAGCATGTCCCCGTTCGCAGGGGACCAACGTCATACCATCGGGTCTCTTGCCATCGTCTCGGATAACTCCAACAGGCTCTAGAAGAGCTGGAACCTCGATGGTGGCTAGAGCCCTTTTAATGATATATTTAAGGGAGCCGTGGCGGGAAAATCTGCCCGCACTTTTGGAACAGGAGAGCCCATGAACTCCAAGACAGTCGACCTCCTTTCCACACGGACATCTATGTAAGACACATAATGGTGCCCCTAACCTAAGACCAACGGCGATACGGAAACTTTCGTCGTCAAGCAGTGTGCCGAGGTCGCAGAAGGCAGTGCGTGTAACCAGTGGCCGGATTCCTTTTCTACTGAAGCCAGAGATGTTGATCACTGATTGGATTTTGAGCCAAATGTTTATAGGTGTTATAATGTAAATAAATACATTTAATTTATTTGTGATATTTCTCGAGTTTGGTACGCTGGAGACATCGACGAGCTTGCCACTTGTCATGATTGGCCTATAGTAAAGTTGGCTAAATGTGAATCCGCTTATTTATAAGCGTGGTTTCTTACTACCCCGAAAGGGAAACGGTCGTGATGATACTTTACTCTTTTTTTATGTACTATTTAGATCCGGGAATAAAGAAATCTTTAGCCGCGAATATACGAATTGATTCACAATTTTTTTATCAGCGAATTGTAAAAACGCGAATAAGGAGTTATTACTGTATATAATTAATTTTGTTTTAATTGTCGTAGGTACTCATACATTTTCGAACGGCCAGTTGTGCCATGTAACGTGTGCGCTTTCATTCATTTACGCAAAATTTCAAGTATTTCAAAGCGAACAATGCAATCGGTGTTAAAAACCTTACACCGTGTTAATTTACAAAGTTGTGATTACGAACTAATATGCATTTGCTATTTAGTTTCTTAGATTTTTTTAAAATCATTTATATCAGTATCTACTAATATATTGATGACTAAATAGTTCCGATACGCGATAATAGTAACCTAAGCACGCTTAAAGGTGTTCCGAGACGCGCTTAAACTGTTTGGCTAAAGCTGTGTGACGTCACAAATGACATCATTTCTCGCGCTTAGACTGCTCACGATATCGAGGTAGATCGCTCTGAGAGCTGTCAGTTTTTTGTCATTATGTCGCGCGCCATTTTCAAATTTATTTAATATTAGGTTTTTCTTTTAAATTATTAATATTGTAATTCGTTTATACTGTTTGTATATTACTTCTAAAACAAATCTATAATTAATATTTGAGTAGGAAGTGAAAAAAAAAATGTTTGTTACACGGCAAGTTATTTTAAATTATCAAAAAGTTAATAATATTAAACTTTACACATATAAAGATGAATAAACCGATAGATGTATATTTGATAGTATTCATACTCAAAGATGTGAAATCCGCAATTTATCTTCCATAGGTACATTAAAAAAAAAAACTAACATTTTATGAATGAAAATGTGATTTGACCGTTCCGAATTGATATCACGCTCTGAGCATCCAAATCGCGATATTTGATTCGGAACGACGGTCAGTGTCATATTCGTTCTAAGCTCTCTGAGCGCAATTCGGAATGGTTATCGGAGGGGTTAGACGCAAACGAAATTAGTGGATTTCATTATTAACGTCAGAGATTGCGTCATAATTACAAAATATTATTCAATTCTCAACTCTATTCAACTCGACCCTGACAGCGGCCGTGCAAATATCAACTTTAATAGAGTGATATATATATATATATATAGTTATCGGATTCCATTATATATAACGTTAGCGACTAAGTAACAGAATAGGCTACCAGTGCTGTCTAAATCTACATGTCTTAACCGCTAGACCATGGAGGCAAGTTTTCGAATGATTGGCTGCAAAATAGAGCTGGCCGGGATGTTTTCAAAGCTAAAATCCAATGGCCGGCGAATTTACTAATCTGTGCACCACGAAATATCCTTTCCAATATTTTTACAAACGTAAACTTTTACTGTTACTTTTCTGATGAATTATATTCGGCAGATAAACAAAGTTACATAGCTTACATACATACATATCTTCACGCCAAATCCCTTGCGGGGTAGGCAGATACAACTTGAGCGCCACTTGTCACGATCAGACTTTCGCTTCTTCGACATTAGCAGACAGACAGTGGGGTCGTCCAGGTCCGGATGGCTAATGAGCCTGGGTTGGGGATGGGGACATTTCCCCGTTTTCCCCGACAGAATCTTAGCGGGCAATTCATGCACTTTTGGTGCTGGGCGCCGTTACTGCATAACAGCGCCCGTGTGGCTCACGAACCCAGGGGGTCTAGGTTCGACTACTTTAGCTCTCGTCCAAGAGCACTTCTCTAGGAAGTGGTCTCCCGTTGGGGGGGCCAAACGCAAGACGGAGCGATATTCTGGAGATGCTTGAAGTGTCCGTTGTCGGCCCGACAGAACATACGTCTAGTCTGGCCGACGACAAATTCCTCAATAGTAGGCATCTCCAGATCTTGAGCTATGACGGAATTACGTCGACATTCATCAACCTCTTCATACATACCCTTTTTGTTTTAATGGCTTTTTAATGCACCTTCAGCTATTGTTTGATTTATTTGATCGTGTTAGGTAAGTCTCGGTCTGCCAGGGCCTCTTTTACCTACAACTTTCGCATTATATCTAATATATCTAATCTCTCTTCACTCATTCTTTGCATGTTAAACATGTCCGAACCATCGAATACAAAATATTTATCACATTATTTTTTACGCCATCATTTTTGCGTGTTTTTTTAACATCATTATAGGATCCCAGATATATATATTTTTTTTTTTTTTTTTTTTTTTTATACTAGCACGACATGTGACCCTGCGCCCACCTGATGGTAAGTGGCGCGCAGGGTCCATGAATGTTAGCAACTGAAATCAGACCCTTATATCCGACATCAGTCCCTAACACTATGCCGGCTTGACTAGATGCCTTTTCACACTTCGCTTGAAGGACTCCAGGTTATAGGAAAGTGGAAACACAGAGGCTGGAAGAGCATTCCACATCTTTATTGTGCGACAGATGTATGAGTCACCAAATTTATAGGTACGCGAAGGGATAGTGACTACGGTATGTGGGTGCATATTCTGACCTGTGCGTGTGGTTCGGTTGCGGAATGGGGAGGAAGGAATTAGGTTATAGAGCTCTTCAGAGCACTCACCATAGTATAGCCGGTAGAACACGCTCAGAGAAGCTACATCTCGGCGAAGCTGCAGGGATTCGAGAATTCCAGATATAGTGGCATCGTCCACAATTCGAACAGCTCGCCTTTGTAGGACATTGAGAGCATCTGTGAGGTACTTGGCTGAACCATCCCAAAGGTGTGAACAGTATTCCACGCACTACTACTAAACTAACTATATCAGCCAGACATCTTAGTGTTTTCTCGGAACTTGAAGAAAGTTATCCATATTAAACTCACCGTTTTATGGAGGCAGTTAAAATGTCACAAATGAATATAACTAAAGGTAAAAACAAACTTTTTTTAAATATCGATAGGCCATAGATGCCTAACAATTATTTTTATACATAACTAGCTCACCTGGCGAACTTCGTACCGCTTCACAGTCATTGAATGCTTGTAAACCTTAGCGCGTAGAAATCCACAATGTCAATGCTTAACGCAATGCTAATCGCCGATTGGATCTTCTCAATAAACTCTACATAGAAGGCCTATGTGATGGCTGGGCAGCGTCACTCTATCAGAATTAGCATCTCGGTTATGCTGGGAGAGGTCGATTAACCGTTGAGCGGTAAATGGTCTTACCTGGCTTTATTTCTGTATTCGACGACAGTCAAGCGCAGAGTGGGCTCGCGCAGGAGTCTCAAGAGCAACGACTGAGTAACTATAGATATAATAAGAGCGCTAGGGAGTTTTAGATTCTGCTCAATACCCTCGGTCGGTATGCCCCACAAATCAGCGCTGCTGCGCGCAATATCGGACAACAGTAGTACAATGTCAGAAACCTTCGCCGATGTTCACACAACATATTCCCAAAGTTTCATCCCGATCGGTCAAGAAGTTTTGAAATGCATAGGGAACATACACACAGACATTCATCTTTATATATATAGATTTATCAGTGTTTTGTAGAAGGTGTAATCTATTTTTTTAAATATATATTTATGTATTATTATTAGAGCGATGTCGGCAATCGCGACAGAACATTGTCTCAATCTAAACGCAAACTTGTTTTTTACAAAAGAAAAAAATCATAGGTTTTGTGTAAAAAAAAGTACCTATCACACAAAGAGAACTGATCCCCCACTTTTCAAACAATATGAGGGGGGAGATAAATGACCTGCAAGCTTCATACAGGTGACGAATGCCTCTCTAACACTTTCTGACAGATGTTTCTGCGTAAAATGTACCCTTCGGACTTTTATAATTTGACCCGCTACAAGCATCCGTTTGACCTTTGAAATAACGCACACATTAATGCATATCGGTGGTCTTTTAATCCTCGTACCACGTCGTATCCTGGCATCTAGGAAATACACTTTTCTTTTGTAAATGTACAAAACATAGATTTACAACGCAACCGTTCCCGTGCCTCGAAAAACACGTTAAGCGGTCGCGTCGTCGGTCGGACCTGGTTCAAATAATACTAACTTGTGAAATCGTTAAGAAATTGACAACAAAAAAATAATTAGACATGTCTAGCCTAAACGTAGCGAGTAAAATCTGCAGGTGTTTGCAGTGGAGGTTTAGGACTCTGTGTTCTAGGGGCTTTGAATATTATAGAGTCAATAAGCATTAGATCTGGCGAGAATGGCGGGCGTCAACATTAAGAATTCAAAAACAACACTCAGAAGCAAGGGCCTCTCGCATTTGCAATGTACTAAATCGTAAATAAACTTCAATAATATAAAATCTTGTTCGCCTAGAACTGTGAATAGGAAAAAGTGTGGTGGACATACGACTACCTGCTAAGTTTTTTGTACTATTTCCATAGCATTTCTCAACCTGGAAATTGGAATATCTGTATCTAGGATCTAATCTCAAAACCTTATCAATTCCTTAACATATATACGATTTCTACCTTGGATTTAGACCTGATCTTTTAACTACATTGAGAGCACCACTAAAACAACGTCTAGAAAGCTCTGAATTTTTTAAGCCTTCGATCAGATCATGCGGAATACTCATCTTTGGAATGGTTACGTCAAGTACCTGAGAGATGCTTTCAATGTCCTGGCTTCTTTGTGCGTGTTCTACCGACTATACTATGGTAAGTGCTTTGAAGAGCTCTAAAACCTAACCCCTTTCATTTCACAACCGAACCACACGCACAGGTCCGATTGAGCACTTACATACAGTAGTCACCATCTCTTCGCGTACGTATAAATCGAGTAGGAGTCGTACATCTCTCACAGAATAAAGATGTTGAATGCTATTTCAGGCTCTGTGTTTTCGCTTCCCTACATCCTGGAGTCCTTCAAGCGAAGTGTCAAAAAGCATCTAGTCAAGCCGGCATAGTTTTAGGGACTAATTTTAGTCATGAGTGTCTGTTTCCTGTTACTAACATTTAAGGACCTTGCGCGCTACTTACTACAAGGTCACATGTGGTGCTAGTATAAAAACGGACCAAAATTAGTTATATAATTTTTGTTTTATGTACATTATAATTAGTCTATAAGTTTGGAACTGAGGCAGAGGGTATTAATATTAATTTTTCATTATTAACAAACAGCATTGCACAGATTTTATCAATTAACCCACCACCACGTTAACCACAAAATTATGTTTACATTATCTTTACAGCTAAATATAAACATAAATAAATATCAATTTTTATTTTATTTTATTGATTTATTTATTACAAAAACAATAACATACATAAATAAAAAACAATGCATATTAACCGTTAGCAAACCTTTTGTGAATAGCTTAAGTTTAAAAAGGTAAAAAATAAGGTGAAAATTTTGACCTCCAATTGAAACTATTCTGTTGCTGCGTCTTTCCATTACAATACACAAAGGTGGTGCCTTGTGGTGCCTCTTACGCAACAAAGACTTAGGCCCAGAGACGTATAATAGGCCATGTCCGATAGTTGTAGTTTTATATACAGTGTCCCTAAATTTGGAGACTCTTCATGTGTCGCACGCTGAAGATGTGGAATGCTCTTCCAGCCAGTGTGTTTCCCCACTTCTAAAACCTAGAGTCGTTCAAGCTAAGTGTGAAAATGCATATTGTTAGGCCGGCATAGTGGTAGAGACTTATAAGGTCGTTAGTGACTGGCGTCAGTTGCTCCCATACTTGGATAGCTTACTATCAAATGGGTAAATAAAAAAATATGTATGAAATGTGTACCAGGGGAGGGGGGGGGTACCAAAAACGGTCACGACATTTCCTCGTTGAATTGTAAGGGAAATAATCTGTTTTAGGTAGTTATGGCATTTGGAGTCGCCACACTCTAGAAAAATTCATTTACCCAGCTCTTTTATGAATTTGTGAGTATCAAGAGAATATATCGTCATGATCGTAGAACAGTGACGGATCTGCTATATTTAAAATTTTCATGACGGCCATTCAAAGTTAAATAACTATTTTTTTGTCACTTCTTTTTTAAGTTAATACTAGTCTCATAATAAGTGCAAACCTTCAAGATTTCATTTTGGAGCCCTTTCTAACATTTGCACTATAAATTACAGACCACAAACAATATAAAACTATACTTATATAAAATCAGATTTTTTAAAATCCAACACAGTTCTACGATCATAACGACATTATAATAATTATATTTAATCTCCAGTAGGTACTTGCTGATGTTATTTTTAAATAAAACCTTAAATATAAAAATTACAAACGAAAATATACCCAGTTGCATTAAACGAAGCGAACTCTTTCCCCTGCCACGAAATCTAATAAAAATATAACTTGTTAAGTTGTTTCTCATTCATCACCTCTCTGATTCCTAATGTTTATAAAACCAGATACTATCTATATATATAAATATGTATGTCTGAGTGTATGTACTTGACCGACGTTTTGTCGACTTTTGGGTTGCACATAGGCATGTAGTCTACCTTAATTCTGACTTGCCTGGTGGGTTACTGCTGTACCAGGTATTGTATTCTCATAGGTACTGATAACTAAATTTAAAAGGTTATTAATTTATCGTTGTGGTGCAGTTTTGTATATGTTTTATTTTGTAAATCTGATATAGCTGAGTTTTCCTTGCAGATTTCTTTCTCAGTCAGATTAAACATTAACAGGTCACTGGAATTTGCTAAGCTGCTGGTCTTCTGCTAACAGCTTACTTATTGGACCACTTTGCTGCTTAGTCTTCTACTAGCAGGAGTAGAATCATTCAAAATAATTAAATTAATGACGTTTCATAAATGCCTGTAATAGGTTTACGTGAATAAAGATATTTTGACTTTGACTTTGATCGAGATGAAACTTTGGGAATATGTTGTCTGGACATCGGCGAAGGTTTCTGACATACTAATACTGTTGTCCGATAGGTGGCGCGCATCAGCGCTGATTTGTGGGGCTTAACGTCGAGAGTACATTCATTGACTGTCAGGCAGTACGAAGTTAGCCGGGTCAGATATCTATCTTCTATCTATAGGTATATATAAAAATATATATATTATTAAATATATATTTCTGTGTGTATGTATATTCCCTATGCATTTCAAAACTACTTGACCGATCGGGATGAAACTTTGGGAATATGTGTGAACATCGGCGAAGGTTTCTGACATATTACTACTGTTGTCCGATAGGTGGCGCGCATCAGCGCTTATTTGTGCGGCTTACCGTCCGAGGGTACAATCATTGACTGTCAGTCGGTACAAAGATCGCCGGGTCAGCTAGTTAAATATATAACAAGAAGTATGAAGCCAAACTGTATGTATAAAATCAATATGTTTTGCCCGTCCATGTATGTAGTATATGTATATATGTCTCTAAGCTTACATTCAGAGGGGAATGTCCGCTGAACAATGCTCTGATAAATCGCAAATATTAACACCTAAGATTGTAGTGTGCAATTTGTGTTTGAAATTCGAGATGTGTACTCTATTGGTGACCCTAATTAAATAAATAAATAAATTTCGAGGGTAGCAAAAGATCGTGTGAAATCGACCAGGAATCGAGTCCGGTACCTCCGGATCTCAAGTCTTAACCGCTAGACTACCGAGGCAGTCAGTAGAAAGCCAATGAATACAAGGTTTCTTTTCTTGAGCTACACTTAAGTGTAGGGAATATAATGAGGGATTTAAAAGGACAATAGGTGTCGTGCCTAAGTGTTCAAACTCGACTGGGTTCATTAAAAATATCAGATAAGTTTTGCTTCCATAAAAAGTATTTCGCTCGCTGGTCGAATTTGAAACACTTTTCTTACGCACTTTTTTCATATATTTAATAACTATCACGTTCATAAACTATAGCTTAGACTATGACTATCATTCCCTACCACTATACCGGCCTATCAAGATGCTCTTTCACACTTCTCTTCTTCTTCTTCTTAAGGTGTCATCTCCTATCGGAGGTCGGCTATCATTAAGGCGATTTTGATTTTGTTGGCCGCTGTCCGGAACAAGGATCTGGTGCTCATCCCGAACCAATCCCTGAGGTCCTTGAGCCAGGAAGTGCGTCTTCTCCCCGGTCTTCTGGAGCCTTGTATCTTGCCTTGCATGACGAGCTGCAGCAAGCTATACATGATGTGTCCCAAGTACTCCAACTTCCTTCGCTTTACCATTAAAATTTTCAGTAGTTCAACGCCTTTGTTCATCCTCTGCAAGACAGTTTCGTTTCTTACTCTGTCCTTCCATAATATCTTCAACATTCTCCTGTATATCCACATTTCAAAAGCTTCTAACTTTTTCGACATATTGTTTGTCAGGGTCCATGATTCGACACCATACAGGAGAATGGAAAATATGTAGCATCGGACGAGTCGGCATCTTGTAGGAAGTTTGAGATTGCGATTGCAGAGAAGGTGGCTCATTTTAACAAAGGCGCTTCTAGCTTCTCTTAAAGGACTCTATATATATATAGGTTATAGGAATAGAGAAACATTGTGCGACAGGTGTAAGAGTCTCCGAATTTGTATGGAGGGATAGTGGCTACAGCATGGGGTGCCCTCGCCACACTCTGGCCGGACGGGCTTGGCGAGGATATGATGTCAATTTTTATTAACAATTTATTAACGATTCCACAAGTTGGTATTAGTGGAACCGGGAGAGAAACGAGAACGGTGGTATTATAAATCTATGACGAATAATAATAATAATAAAAATATATAATAAATATTTCCAGACAGGTCACACAGCGCCATCTAATTTCTGTGGTAAGCTGCGAGGCTTGTGTTACGGAAACTAGATGGTTGATAAACTACATATTATACTTTTTTTTTTTTTGTAAATATATACATATTATACATATAAACACCCAGACCGAGACAAATTATACAATGTACAACTTGCCCCCGGTGGGAATCGAACCCACGACCTCCCGAGTTCACGGCAACGTTTGTTACCACTAGACCACGGAGGCGGTCATGTCACGAATGTACGTAAGTAAAGTATATTTCTCATTGGTACATGCCGGGTGGGTTTGAACCGACCTTTGTAGGATTTAAGGAACGCGTTCTTACAACCGAGCCACCACAGCGCCAGTGAATCATACCTAGGATAAATGACGTAGGGTACAAAAAGGGATAGTAGCATAAACCTTCTTCGACATAGCTCTTAGAAATATACCTAGTGACTTGGACTGTAAACTATTTTTTAACCATTTAAATATTAAGCAATTTGATTTAAAAACTATACTCGTTGGTACGTTTCGTCGCGTCGCGTCGCGTCGCGTCGCGTCGCGGCGCCTAAATGGAAAAAAAGCCATTAAAATATCCAGACGTTTAATTTATTTAGGAAGTTCGCTGTGATTAATTAAACGTTACGCTCGCAACAATGGACAAAATGCTAGCTCCGGGCGAGTGCGAGTGAAATAATTAAAAAATACATTGAATAAAATTTAGTGTCACTTTTTTCAATTTTAAAACGCGTTATCCTAGTAAAATAATTATTCCAGCTCATAAAAGTACTCAATATAGCCGAAATTGTTATGCAATGGCAACAAAGACATTTAATAAGCTTCCAGTTACTATAAGGGAGCAGCCACTAAAACTGTTCAAATTAAGAGTCAAACAAATGCTGGTTAATAAATGTTTTTATTCGACAAAAGAATACCTAGACACTAAGCTCGACAAAGTCATGTGACTAAATAAATATTTGTATGCTAGAAATAGCGAAGCATGTGATATAATTACATATAATAATTTACATCCCTGTACCTAACCTGTTTCTGACAAATAAATTATTTCATTTCATTTCAAAATTCCTATTTAATCTTTCATACCAAAACTATCATGTACCTGTTACATACTCGTACTTGATGGTCATCATCAGCCTGTATCTCTTCACTGTTAAAGTCAAAGTTAAAATATATTTATTCACGTAAACGTATTACATCAATTTATGAACAAGATGTCCTCTCTGGGGATAAGAGGGCTGGTTCTTTCCTCGCCCAGAGAATAATCAAATCAAATCAAATCATTTATTCGTCCTTAAATATAGGTACATACATATTACAATTGGTATTCAGTAGTTTGTTCGTTCAGCTATAAGGGCATACAGATATATTTATTTAAATGTCAAAGTCAAAATTATTGTCATAAATGCAAATAAATTTAAAAAAAAAAAAAAATTGGTATACAAACACAAAAGAAAATATATAATTAGTGTCCTATTTTAAATATTATAATCTATGTCAAATCTGAGATCATCGTCAGTCAGAAAATCGTCAATTGTATAATAACATTTTCCCAGTAAAGCTTTCTTTAGTTTTGACTTAAATAATGGCAGAGGCAAGTCCTTGAAACCGTCTGGCAGAGTATTGTACCATTTAGGAGCCATACCAAAAATAATAAGCATAGTGATTCAGCCAGCGTTCTTGCCAATGGTGGCATGGGCCACGCGGATACGATTCATATTTAATTTAGTTTAGTCTTCTACTAGTTCTATTAAAAAAGAAAAAAAATATAATTTTATTTTAGAAGTCATTGTTTTATGTTATATTTTGTAAATTTGTTAGTTTTTTTTTGTTATAATAGTAATAAGTTTCTAATTTCTTCTTCTTTTTATATTGGTGAATGCTGTGACACCTAATTGGTACATATATTAGATAAGTTATAATTATACTATGTTATATATGTGACTGCTGTGTGTACTATATAAATAAATGATACTTTTTAAGAGGTGAATCCATGGTTTATAAAAAAATATGTGTTTTTTGCCTCTTTTATTTTTATTTTATTTTATTTATTTGGAATAACAAACAATTGTACAATAAGGATACAATACAAATATAGATTACATAGTACAGGTAATTATACAATTAACACCGTTATCCACAGATAGCATATATAATTATAGAATGTACAAAGTTATATATATATATATATGTTTTATAAAGAGATAACTATTAATATTCTATTATACAACAAAAAATACATTCAATACAAACTAAACATTATGAAAAAAAAAAAAAGTGAAAATAATAATAATAACTAAAAAGCCTATATAAATTTTAACGTTTCTTTTACCTTATTCTTATACCTACTCGTACATGCAGATAAACCAAATATGTCTACATTAGAATATATATATATATCATTTTTGACGAGTAAAAAGTTAAACCAATTGAACACGGAAGATGAAGAAATGTTGAAGTACAAATTATTCAAGATGTATCCGACAAAACTTGAATGAGACTCGAATGATTCCAACTTTTTGGATAACTTGTCACATCCGAGAATAATTTCCAAACTTTGCAATATTTCCTTACAATCTGCATAATTTGGACGAAACCATTTGCGTTTTACAGGGCGGTTTTAAAAAAAAAAAAAAAATAGGTAATAATAATAATGATATGAAAAATCAGGTCTGTGACATCGTGCACTTACTTAAGTACGGATTCCATTATAGCTTGTGTAGCGTTAAAAAAAAAAACGACAAATGTAATGCACTTCACTTAATGCTACGTTTCATTCGGTATCGGTGAAAATATTGAATGGCTGCGCAAGAGTTTGTGACCGAAGCGACTCATTGGCTCACGTCATTCACGTCATTGATCGGCGGATCGTCCCCGAAGACAGCCGCGCCCTACTCCACGCTGCTGTTGGCGGCATTGCTGTTCGTCCGCCATCACGTATTAAAATTTATTATAAAATTAATCATCTATAGTCAATTAAAGTTGTACGCCCTCTATGTGGGGTTCAACGTTCCACTTCAATATTCAACATACTACGCGCCTGGATCCAGAGCGGCCTCTCCACCTGCCTTACGACCAGCCCCGCCTGCACTACGCCCAGCGCCCAGATCCTCACTTCGGCGCGGCACAGCGAGTTGGCCAGGGGAGTACCGCTCCGTGGCATGGCGGAAAGTTCTTGTACTGACCACCTCTTTTACTAACCACGACCCCCGGGTAGAATATCATTTTTTTATTTTTTTTCTCTCTTCAGTACCTTCTTTTTTTTACAATTTTAATTCAATAAATACATACATACATATCTTCACGCCAGATCCCTTGCGGGGTAGGCAGAGGCAATTGAGCGCCACTTGACACGATCACGACATACCTCTTTCGCTTCGTCGACATTCATTAACCTCTTCATACATGCCCTTTGGTTACGAAGACTTTTTAATGCACCTTCAGTCAGTGTTTTATTTATTTGATCGTGATATGTGAGTCTCGGTCTGCCAGGGCCTCTTTCACCCACAACTTTCGCATTATATATCTGGTTCGTCAATCTTTCATCGCTCATCCTTTCAACATGCCCGAACCATCGTAGCATGCTTTTCCATATATTTGTCCCTATGCTTTCCTTTCAATAAATTGTTTATAGTATATATTTATTCTTGTAGTTTTCCGCTTTCCCCGTAACACTAGCAGATATTCAGATTATCTACTGCTTCGTCTGCTTGCCATTAGAGGCTTCAATTGGAGATCTGATAAGCTTCTTCTATCTCCATCGTTAAAAACTTGATTTACAGTAACGTAAGCAAAGCGGATTCTCATTTAGCCAACTTTACTATAGGCCCATCACGGCAAGCTCCGATGTCTCTAGCGTACCAAACTCGAGAAATACCACAAATAGATTAAATACTGTATTGTGTCCCGACCAGCAATCGTAACAGGTACCAAATTAGCAAGAGCACAGGTCGCATCCGAAGGTACGCCAGCCTCAATGACGTCATTCGTCGGGCCCTTGTGTCTGTGGGTTCGCCAGCCATATTAGAACCCAGTGGCATGGCCCGCGACGATGGCAAGCGGCCCGATGGAATGACGTTGGTACCATGGAGGATAGATTTGCCTTTAGTGTGAGATGCCACCTGTGTGGACACACTGGCGTCTTCCCACTTGTACTTGACCTCTAAGGAGCCAGACGCTGCTGCATTACCAGCAGAGAACCTCAAACGGCGAAAATACACTCAGCTTATTGGGAGATGTGTTTTTGCGCCGTTTGGAGTTGAAAGTGCACTTAAAATTTTCAAGGCGTTGTCAAAACAACACCTCGGGGGACAAGAGGGCTGGGCAATATTTAGGCCAAAGGATCAGCATTGCCATTCAACGTGGCAATGCTGTCAGTATCCTTAGCACTTTGCCCATTGGTAGCGATTAGGAGCAAATTTTAAAATTTTAGTTTTTAGTTTTTTTATTCTTTTTTTTTTAATGTTACTTCCTTCAAATAAATACCTATTACGTCTTAAAAAAAATAGCTCATATTATATTCATTTATTCAACTAAGTTGTGACATGGTTTTGTGAAGCTTTCCTTAAAAACTTGTCTCGATCGCCGCCGGCACATTGCTCCTTGTGTTTCTTATTTATTCATTATTCATGGAAGGTGGTTTACTTCGCTGGACGTTTTGACAGATTTTGTTGTATCTTTACTAAGATCTTGGAATAATAACTACTGGGGTTCGATTCGTGGTCGGGATCATTATCATCACAGTCAAAAGAAAGAAAGAAAAGAGAATAAAGAAAGAAATTACTTTATTTATCGCAATAATCAAAATGAAACATTTGGTCCTTGGTGTTTAGAATCAAAAGTAAAGTAAAGTATCATCACGACCGTTTCCCTTTCGGGGTGGTCAGAAACCACGCTTATAAATAAGCGAATTCACATTTAGCCAACTTTACTATAGGCCAATCATGACAAGTGGCAAGCTCGTCGATGTCTCCAGCGTACCAAGCTCGAGAAATATCACCAATAAATTAAATATTAATTAAATGTAATTATTTACATTAATGAATAATTACATTTAACTTCCCGACCAGGAATCGAATCCGGTACCTCCGACAACCAATTGGTAGAAGTCTCTGAAGATATATAAAAAAAAAAAAAAAAAAACATACATATAGCAGTGCAACGCGGAAATGCAGCCAGGGTATTTTTAATCATAAAATTTTCTTTGGTAGAGATTTAAAAGAATTTTCTATCTGTTATAAATATTTTGTACTATCTTTTTATCCAAAAATACGTTTTCACGTATAAATGTGAAAATCCAAGAACACTATCGATCTAAAAATAAAACACTAGAGAACAATAATAAATAAATAAAATATATTTATATTTATTTATTTAAGGAAAACTATTGACAATATCCAACAACAAATAGAACTAAACGTTAGCAACAGAGTGTCATTTATAAGTTTTCACAAATAGAAACATATTAACAATGTAAAAAACACAAAAAACAAAAAAGCCTATGAGATGACAAAGATTAAAAAAAACATACTGAAACATACAAAGTAACACATAAACACTACACAACGTACTACTAATGAATACTTGAATCCACAGTATGATAGCTTATAATTCATTTTGAAATGAAAGAGTGTGTGACGGAGGATAGGTCGTTGCACTTGTCACAGACCCAGTGTTTCTGTGACTGCGCTGGACCGTAGTAACATCCCTATTGCACCCACTAAGTAGTTCCAAACAGAACCAATGAGAAAAAATATTATCGATCTTGGTGATAAAGTTTGGTTGAATCAAATTAGTTACCACATTCGCAGTACCTTCGTAGGTATTCGTTAACTATACCCCCATGTCTATTTGCAGTAAAATATTGCCGAATTAACGCATGCAAACGTATGTCACTAAGGCGAATTCTTTAATCCTATAATGATATCATTCATCGTATCGATCTCTTTGCATTGTCTACTGTCTCTTACAAAAACCAGGTCTTGCAAATGTTAACCTAAGAAGAAAGAAATAGTTAAAATGGTAAGAGTATCTAGTTGTGCTGAAAAGATTGGTACGGTAGATATACGAGCTATATGAAAACCAAAAAAATATATATATTTTAAATATGTTTCATAAACTTACAGCTATTTAATAAAGACAATTAACAGATTTTACTTATAGTTGAACCGTTAAAAAAAAAAAGAATTATAAAGAAAAAAAAAGTTGCGACTTTCAAAATACTTGAAAACTATATATTTAAAATGGTACAACACAATATTGAAATACTATCTAAACACCTGAAGTGCTCGTCGGTTATAGCGCGTCTTATAGACGTAAGGGTACCATTAAAAATATTAATATCCATATGATCTTTAAACAACTCACCTACCCTCATAAAAACGCGTTACGCCTGTAATTAGTGCTGAAACGAGGAATGAGTAGAAGTGGTTTTTTTTTATTTTTTATTTGGGTAACTTACAACAAGTACAATAAATTAAAGACTATGTTAATGACTACAAGCTAATTAAAAGTACAGTACATAACAAAAATACAAGTTAAAAAAAAAACCCGAAAGTAATAACAACTAAACTTAACTTATTTTGACTGGCATTCCTTGTGATACGTATATATGTATACATATATACGTGATACAATTTTGCTGTGAATTTAGGAGAATCCACATTCTTTCTCTTGGATCGTTGATTGTAGCATAATTATTGTTTTAAATAAACTCATGGGTTACATTTATATGTTTTCGGGATTAGGCTCGAATTGCCGTCATGCCCAGTCAAGCCGGCTTAGTGTAAGGGACTGATGTCAGTCATCAGTGTCAGATTTCAGTTGCTAACATTCATGGACCTTGCGCACCACTTACCAATATGAGCAAGGTCACATGTAGTGCTAGTATAAAAAAGCAGTATCCGGGCCATTTCCTCTTCAGCTTGGTAATTTTTCAAAAGTTATGTCAGTAACTTTCGTTCTCTGACGAATATCAACGTTTCAATTTCTATCCATTGGAAATACCAATTATCACTGAGCGACAACGAATTTATAAACCGGAGCCACTGTCAGTGTCCACATCACTACTCTGTACGATATTACTAGAAGGCCGCACTAGTTAAAAGTGTCCGGCCCATTTCAACTTCAACTTGCTAATTTTAAAAGTTATGTCAGTAACTTTCGTTCTCTGACGAATATCAACTTTATCTTCTTCAGTATCGTTGTTTAATTTACTAAGTCACAATTTAGACATTGACTTATTTTGTGATAATATTTATTCCGTGAGGAGCAAAATAATTTCTAATTTTGTAACTTTAAATGTATAACTGTTTTTAATTTAGTTTTTTACCTTTCTTTTTTTAACTTGTATTTTTGTTATGTGTGGTAACTTTTAATTAGCTTGTAGTCATTAACATACTCTCATAGTCATAGTCATTATTATTATTAATTTATTGTATTAGCAGTAAGTTACCCAAATAAAATAAAATAAAGACTTGTATATTTAATATACTCGTAGTTTACCTATATATTTTCCCAACAGTACCAAAACAGAACTAAACTAAGGTACTAAATGGAATAAATTAGAGGTAGATACTACAAAGGAGAGGGGGTTAGTGATTGATGATCTCTTCTCCTTATTTCCTCCAGCAGTTGGGGGTAGTCTTCAGAATTCATATTCCGGCTCCAGCCTGATCATAAATTAACTGCACTCGAGAAATGTCGAAGAAACTGCTTGCTACATAATTGCAAATTAAATACTTACCATCCCAAAATGCACGTTCAACATTCACTTTAGGCACGTTATTGGCTGAAATATCACACTAACAATTAAACTAACATAACTACCGTGACGCATAAAACTATATTAAATATGGCTTATTTTAACAATTATTATTTATTAAAACTTTATTGCACAATATATACAAGGGGCGGACTTAATGTCGCTAGACATTCTCTGACAGCCAACCTTAGGGACACTGTAGAACAATAAAGACGTAAGGGTCATTTAATTGTTCTTTACTATCTGATTTACCAAAAATATTGGTAAAAACACTAATCGTATAAAAATTGGATTCTACAAGTTGTTATTAGTAGAACCGGGACCGACGACGGCTTCACGTGCTCTCCGAGGCACGGGAACGATGGTGTTGTAAATCTGTCGTAACTACTTTAGGCTGCTTTTTATTTTGACATTTATTTATGTTATATAATATTGACATATGTAATAAACCTATATAAGATTTTTAGAATAATTGTTAATTAGTATTAGGACTCAGATTAATATAAGGTAGATTGTTGTAGGTAAAAATATATTGTTCATCTTGATTTGTAACCTGTATGGTCACAATAAATAAATAAATATTTCAAATATTTAATTTTTGCATTCCCAGTAGGCTAACTGTTCGCTGCCGACTGAGTGAGCCGCAAATCAATCAAACTCAGATCAATTTGCCGACGTCGCAAGCAAACTGTTCTGACATGGCGCTGCCGACTGAATCTTCACTTTACTTTTTGTTGTAAGAAGAGAGTGATTTGCGGCATACTGTACTCACTACGCCGCGATCTAAAACCATTTCGCCGCCGACTGACACCGGTTTTCCTGTATGTCGGCCACCCACTAAGACTGTCGGCGCACGTAACTCTGCAAACTGCTTACAGTGAGCGCAAAACTGTTCGCCGCCGACTGAGTTAGCGGCGTGTCGGCGTACGGCCCTTCCATATATTTGAAATAATAATAAGTAATAAATAAATAAAAATTAATAATAAAATATAAATAAGAAATAAATAAAAAATAATAATAATAAATAATTGAATATTAATAATAATAAATAATAAATTTGCGGCTTTCTTAGTCATCGGCAAACAGTTTGCCTACTGGGAACGCAGCCTTAATAGGTTGTAGGAGGACTGATGATGGTAATTTGTCCAGTCGTTTGTGCTAGGGGGCCCCGACACTGTCACTGGGAAATGACTGTCGGGGGAGATAGGGACACCGTCGGCCTGCACCAGCTTACCAGCAACACGGAAGACGGCGGAACCCTCATTGTCGGATAGATGGGGAGCCCTGAACTGGCTACTGGGACCTAGCTGTCAGGGAGTAGAGGGGCCGACGACCGCACCCAACGTAACCGGTAATGCGGGCGTGGGGGCAGGCGGTCGGAGGTGACGACGGAGTCGGCCTCTGATCCAGCCCACCAGACGGGTGGTGGTGGTCGGAGGCCGACTCGCGGCTCTCGAAGCCGCGATGGAGCGGTGGTCTCCGCGGTTACGTCCTCACAGCCGGCCGCGTCGAGACCACTCTAGGGAGACAAGTGGTGCACTCCTGCCGTAAACTTCTTTACGGTTAGCGAGTGCACGCACGCCTGAGTAATGTCATGGAGTGTGACCTACTCGCGAGGGCGAGAGATGGCGCACGTTGTGTTCCCGTGTTCCATCTCCTCCTGCTCACAGAAGGGTCTGCCTAGGCGGACAGCGCCGGCGGTTAGCGGACGTTTCCTAACGGGCCCCCGCAAAGCCGCCACTCAGGCGCCGTGGAGGAACGCCGTCAGGTTTTAGTCGGTGCGAGCCCGACATAACCTTTCCCTGCTGCCTCCACAGCGGGGAATGGTATCCGGTAGGGAATTCCTGACGCAAAAAAAAAACGAAAAAAAAATAATGGTAATTTGTCCAGTCAAGCCGGCACAATGTTAGGGACTCATGTCAGTTATGAGTGTCTGATTCCAGTTGCTAACATTCATAGACCTTGCGCGCTACTTACCATCAGGTGGGCGCAAGGTTGTGTAGTGCTAGTATTAAAAAAAAATGTCTAGCGGCATTATGTCCTTTGTATTTTATTTTTTATTTATTTAAAACTTTATTGCACGTTATACAAGGGGCGGACTTAATGCCGCTAGACATTATCTGACAGCCAACCTTAGGGACAATGTAAATAATAATAAATAAATCTATATACATATAAATACATACTAATAACTATGATATATTAATTTCTAATAATACATATACTACTTATGATACCATTACATAACCTATAAACCATTTGAATAATGCGATGACACCAATTTTTTAAACATTTTTCGGTTGGATGCTTGTCGGATTTCTACCGGTAGTTCATGTACTCTGTGCAGATAAGTTCATATAAATATATTACACGGGCAACTCCAGGTGAAACAGCTAGTATCTAGCCTAATATTAGATTTGTTCATAGATATGAGCAAAGACAAATCGTGTCCCGGGTCGTTTCATCTTCGTATGCAAATATTTCAAAACAAAGAGCAACTTCGCCGAATTTCCTCCAGAAATTTTATCAGCATAAAAACAAAGTTGAAGAATTGCAGATAACGCAGGTTTTGCACATTCAGTTACTGGAGAAGATTTTGCTAACTGTTTCTATAGTCCGGGAAGTTATGGTCCAGTAGTAAATCTTCATTTACATTACATCACAGCCCCTAGAACACAGCGTTCTAGACCTCCACTGTTGAAGATGGGCCTTCCAGAACATATATCTGGATAATTTGGGCTACACTCGCCAAGCTGGCCAGACGGGTTGGCAAGAATCTGATGTCAATTTTTAAAGACAATTAATTAACGACTCCACAATTTGTTATTAGTAAAAACGGGATTGATGGCTTAACGTGCTCTGCGAGGCACGGGAACGGTGGTGTTGTAAATCTACTACAAATGTACGTAAGAAAAGTGTATTTTTCATTGGTACATTGGGGGGTTTGAACCGACCTTTGTAAGATTTTAAGAAAGGCGTTCTTACAACCGAGCTACTACCGCGCCGCGCATTAATCTTCATTTAATGATGTAGATATATTAATAAATTTATTTATTTATTTTCATATAAAAATATATATCATCACTGTTGGGCCTTTTAAACATTTCTGTAAAATTTGGCCTACATTCGCCACGCTGCACTGGCTGGGTTGGCAAGGGTCTGATATCAATATTATTTAAATAATTTATTAACGGTTCCACAAGTTGGAATTAGTGGAAACGGAGCCGATGGCTGAACGTGCTCTCCGACGCACGGGAACGGTGGTGTTGTAAATAATAACGTGTGTAAAGTATTTCTCATTACTTACCTTTTTGTATTTATTCTTAGTCATTACAGCCCCTAGAACACAGCGTCCTAGACCTCCACTGTTGGAGATGGGCCATATGTCTGGAGAATTTGGCCTACACTCGCCACGCTGGCCAGACGTGCTGGCGAGGAATTATTCTATTTAATATATAAAAAATCTAATTCTTATTCAAGTAATATATAAATTTATATATTAAAAATAAATGTCTTATTTGAATAATGGTAATAAATTTAATATTTTGTCTCGTAAAGCACTTCAATGGTAGGAGAGTTAAAACTTGTAAAAAATATGGCACAATAAAGATGACTATAATTTTGTTGGTCGGCCGCCGAAGGTAATTTCCAAAACTTCTTTCCCAGTCAAAAGCGGCATTAAAACTTTTTCCCTGAGAAAATATTTCAGCAGCACGATTATTAAATACATTATAACTTTAATCCATAGTGTTTTTTAAATCTTGAATTACAATCAAATGTTTTCATAATTATCGTCTCATACATCTCAACACTGCTGGATATAGGCTGTCCACCCTCATCCACCCTCCACCAGCGTTGTTCCTCAGGTCATCTGTCCATCAGGCGGGGTAGCGTCCCACTCTGCTGCTTCCAGTACATCAACAACCTCCAATCCGAAATCTGTCTACTCCATCGTTTATCATTGCCATCTTATATGTAGTTACTTATATTTTAATTGAAGTAATATACAAACAGCATAAATTAATTACAATATTAAATAATTAAAAATAAAACCTAACATAAAATAAAATAAACTACACTACAAAAGAAAACAAAACTATAACCGTTCGATGGGCGTAGTGTGCCGAGGACACTCGCTGCGTTCCCCCGTTGAACGGCAATGCTGACCCTTTTAGTATGATATTCTCTACTTCAGCTGTTCTCAAACTTTTTTGGTGACGGAACCCTTTTGGAAAGCAAAATTCTTGATGGAACCCTACAATAAAACAATAGTTTTTAAAAGTGTGTTCTTTATTAATAAGCATAATAAAAGTACAATGTAACAGTTACTAATTATTAATTACACCAGAGAGAGGTGTTTTGTTTTTTTTCTTCTAAATTCTTGAGGGGTATCGTGGAACCCTAGGGTTACTCTTATAGCTGCTCTACTTAAACTCACTTTTAAAACTTTAGTCTTTTACATTTCATCTTATATTATTAATTATAAATAATCTAGGTATTTATTCATAAATATCATAGTTTATTAAAATCGCTCGCTACCTATAACTAAATACACAACCAGACAAACTTACTCTACCCCCTCCTTCTTTTATACACACACAAGCAGTGTTCAACTTGACGCTGTAAGCGCTTACTGAATTTTACTTTGACTCGAGTTCAGGTGGCGTTTGATTTTATTCACTTTAACCCTCTACAGCTGACGTGGTAGTCTCCTAGACACTAGACAGACACAGTTTTGTAAAATCCTTTATTTTTGCTCGTAATAACTAATATTTTGACGTTTGTATATGTAGCACAAATCAATAATTAGCAATACTTTGTATATCTAATTGACGTTTATTACAAAATAAAAATATATAAAGAGTTGTACAATGTATGTACTCGTTTATATCGGAGTATTCCATACTTTTTTTGTTACTTTAAAAAAAATACAAATTCAACAAAAAATGCGAAGATTAAATCTAATTATGGAAATTTATATGAATAATAATAATATGGTAATTAACGATTTCTATGTGTAATCACTACCAATTATAAAGATATTTACAAGTCTACACGTTAGTTAATTTATTAAACTTTAGGCCACGTTAGTTGCAAAGGGTTACAACAAAATTCAGTAAAAAAAAAGCGCGTTACTACGCGAACATGGCGACGCCTTTACGCAAGAGATTTTTATCTAAAATATGTGCCGTAAAAGGTGTGATAAGTGATACTGTATTTTATAATCAAACGGCAGATGGGAGTGAAATTTCGCCAAGTCATCCTCTGCGCCCATCGTGATCTAAGATATGCCTGGCGGGGAAATTGGCCGATAACTTAAAAAAATAAGAAAATTTTACCGATTCCGCGCCTTATCGGAAACTGGAGTGGCGATGGAAGCACTTGTTAAATGGGTATTAAGGAATCGACAAAATCTTATCGATAATCTAAACTTTAATTTTTTTTTTAATCACAAATCTGAAATGACGAATACATTAACAATAACATTATGTTTTTTGCGTGAAGTGGCTCAATATCTGAAATCGCAGGTCTGCACATACGAGTAGTCTTTCGTTTCTTTACGGCAGTATTTCTTAAAGTGGGCGATAACGCGCTGGACGCCTAGAGGGGGGGCGGTAAGGGGCACAGAAAGAAATGGGAGTTGTTGGCATGGTTTAGGGGGGCGACTTAATATTTAAAAATTCACTGAAATTATAACCTACCTATAACGGCGATAACGCGCTGGACGCCTAGAGGGGGCGGTGAGGGGCACAGAAAGAAATGGGATTTGATTTGTTGGCATGGTTTAGGGGGGCGACTTATTATTTTAAAATTAACTGAAATTAAACCTACGTATCACTCACATCGATTATTTAGCTATATTCGGTCAAAGTGGGCGGTGGATAAAAAAAGTTTGAGAATCTCTGTTTTACTGCATCCTTTACCTAAAAGATCGTTTTAAATTCCTATACGAGAGCGGAGCAATTAGTGATTAGTGTGGATTACGCTGTTTAGTTGCAATGAACAAATACGGCCATGCGTGGAATACTGTTGTGAGAACAGTTAGTGATAGTTATTAATAATAATAATAAAAATGCTTTATTGCACAAAAACTAAAATACCGAAAATTAATGTGCACAGTCGAGCTTTATGCCGTGAGCATTATCCACCAGCTAACCTTTGGGAGTTTTAAAAACATGTGACAGGCAGACTGCCAAGTAAATAAAATAAACAATATATACTAATACTACATATACAAGTTATACATATAATAATACAAATCTATAATACAATACATATAATTAAATATATACAGGATTTGTTTATTTATTATTTATTTAAAACTTTATTGCACTATGTACAAGGGGCGTTCTTAATGCCGCTAGGCATTCTTTAGCAGCCAACCTTTGGGACAATGCAGAGAAATTTGATTATGAGGTAGGGCTTAAATATTAAACTTATTAAATATATTAAATAAACTTAATTTAAGATAAAACAATACATACTAATATACACACCAATACATACAAATATGTACGCAATAATACATATACTACACACTATATATATATATATATATATATATACTACATACAATATATCTTACATACACTGTTGGAAGCTATATATATAATAAAACACATACTAAAGATATTAGAGTGAAAGTTGCAACGAGAGTAAAAACAAGGATCAATTTTAACACATAAGTAATCGTCAGTTATTTTGAGTAGATAACAAATAAGAATAGATGTTTTTTAGTTAAAAAAAGTTCCGCTAAATATCATGCAGATGCTCTCAATGTCCTGCCGAAGCGGGCGATTCGGATAGTGGACGACACTATGTGTCCAAATCTCTGGAATAGCTACAGCTTTGCCGAGATATAGCCTCTCTCTAAGCGTGTTTTGCAAGCTATACTACTACTAGTGAGTGTTCAGAAGAGCTCCACAACCTTATCCCTTCTTTTCTATTCCACAATCAAACACGCACAGGCCAAGATATGCACACTCATACCATAGCCACTATCGCTACACGTACATATAAATTTAAAGACTTACATCTGTCGCACGCTGACGATGTGGAATGCTCTCCCAGCCAGTGTGTTTCTCCAATCCTATAACCTGGAGTCCTTTAGAAAAAGTATCTTAATAGGCCGGCATAATGGTAGAGACAGATTCAGTCGTTAGTGGTTGACTTACCACTAACTGGCACTGCTTACCATCACGACTGTAATCCGTGGTGGTCAGAAACCAAGTCCTTTGTTTTTAAAGAACCGGGTTCACATTTAGTCAACTTTACTACAGGCCCATCATGACAAGTGGCAAGCTCGTCGATGTCTCTGACGTATCAAACTCGAGAAATATCACAAATAAATTATGTTTGGGTTAAGGTATGCGTAGCCAACTTCAGCAAAGAAGCCGACAGACGCATTCAGCTAGGATGGGCCGCATTCGGGAAGCTGCGCCACATCTTCTTATCAAACATACCCCAGTGTCTGAAGACGAGAGTTTTCAACCAGTGCGTTCTTCCTGTGCTGTCGTACGGAGCAGAAACATGGACACTGACAGTGGGTCTCGTCCACAAATTCAAGGTCGCTCAGCGGGCTATGGAGAGAGCTATGCTTGGTATTTCTCTGATGGATAAAGTCAGAAACGAGGAAATCCGTCGGAGAACCAAAGTTACCGATATAGCCTTCAAAATTAGTAAGCTGAAGTGGCAATGGGCTGGACATGTATGTCGTAGAACCGATGAACGATGGAGTAGACGAGTTCTGGAGTGGAGACCACGTACGGGAAGACGCAGAGTGGGTCGACCCCCCGCTAGATGGACAGATGACCTAAGGAAGGTCGCTGGTGGGGGTTGGATGAGAGTGGCAGGAGATCGTGTGAAGTGGCGAGCCTTGGGGGAGGCCTATATCCAGCAGTGGAGAGACACAGGCTGATGATGATGATGATGATAAGGTATGCATTTTTTTAATATGAGTACTTTTAAAATAAAAGATATATATCAAGAAAAATGGTCTTTATTAAAAACCTTCAGGTTTTAAAATTAAATAGTTATAGATATACCTACAGTTTTATTAGTTATATACAGTTTTTATACCCCTTTAATGTTTACTTCACTTTTTTTTTTTTTTTTTCGACTAAGTCTAAAGTTATAAACACACTAATCATGAGTTAATATAGTACAATATGTAAAAAAGACAAACACATTTGTCTTGCCTAGAGAGTGTTATAAGACAAGGAACAGAACTGTAGGTTAGAGCAGTGTCAAAGGAAATATATATATATATATATATTAATAAAATAAAAACCTTATATTCACAAATGTGTTTTTAAAATTTTAATTTATTTTAGTAATGAGCCGTAATTATTTCTAAAATGTTTTAATTTGAATACACTGAGAATAATAGAATAATTAATGATAATTAAAAAAAAAATGTTTTTGCCTTTTTGCGCGGACATGTCAAGTGCAATTTTGTGTTTTGTACATTAATTTACTGTGGATATTGTTAGTCAAAAGTGGTGTTGTTTTGTTTAATAATGTGCTACAATGTGCAAAATTATGGAAAACGATAAATTGGACTTTAAATATGGGGCACAAGTCGCAGTTTATTTTGTGCGGTATTTCCCGCGCTGTGAATTCCCATATTATACCCGACGTGTTTGGGCTATAATGCCGCGAGTAACTCCAAGAAAAGCATCAAATTCTGCAACATATGACTTATAAAAAATAAAGATATATTACGTCAGACTTGGCTGTATGGGCTAGACCCTTTGCCTTCCCTATCACCTCATTTATTATTCTTTGGAAGAAGAGAACACAACAATAACAAAAATTAAAAAAACAATTAACGATAATTCGTTAAGACTTAACTCAACAGCTCAACGTTTATCGATTAATCGACGTGTTTCAAACGTGTATTTTTTTAGATGGCATTAAAGGAATCATACAGTATTTGGTTGGGTAGGGTGAGGAGCAGATAAGAAAGGTCACAAGCCTGAGACATCATTCTGATCCTCTCTCTTCCCCACACATGATGGACCCGGCACCCGCACGGTGAATCTATAGAATGCTTAGAAGTCATAAATATTAGTGAAGTAAACAAATAATAATACAAGGGTAGATTATATTTACAAAGAACACTAGTAACTAATATTATATACAATGTATTTCAATAAATTAATATTTAATTTATAATAATTAATAATTGTTGATTTTTTTTTTTAAATAAGTATTGAAATGAGATTGAACCTGAATATAATAGGTTTTATCAAACTTAAATTTGTACAATGAATGACAAGAGACATTGATGACATTTGGTATTCAATATTATGACATTCTTCCCCGCTAAGATTGATCGTAATCTTCGAGGTAGCGTGGAGCAGTCCTTATTCGTCCAGATCTTCGAGGCTTAGGTGTAGGAGATTCAAATGGCACAGGTTCCAAAACAGGAGGTGATTCTGTCGTTTCTATTAGAGGCGAAGGTAGCTCAAGAGCTTCCAAATCTCCTATGGTGATGGTTCTGATCTATATCACCCGTCGAAGCAAGATGTCAATTATATTACAATTTTAAGTTTAATAAATTGAAATGAGAGAGAACCTGAATATAATAGGTTTTATTAATTTTAAAATTGTACAATGAATGACAAGGAGACATTGATGACATTTAGTATTAAATATTATGACAAGTATTATAATATTTTAGGATATATGTATCATCACGACCGTTTCCCATTCGGGGTGGTTAGAAACCACGCTTATAAATAAGCGGATTCACATTTAGCCAACTTTACTATAAGCCAATCATGACAAGTGGCAAGCTCGTCGATGCGTACCAAACTCGAGAAATATCACAAATAAATTAAATGTATTTATTTTAAATTTATTAATATTTTTGTGTCCTGACCAGGAATCGAACCCGGTACCTCCGAGTCTAAATCCACGGATTTAACCGCTAGACCACGGAGGCAGTTTAGGATATAGCGGTGTATTATTTAATTTGTTAAATTATATCATTCATTTGTATAGGGATTTGGGCTAAATTGTATTCATATATATACATTTTTAGATAAATTAAAAGAAAAGTATCATCACGACCGTATCCCCTTTGGGGTCAGAACGCATTAAGCGAATTATTATTGATCCAACTTTACTATAGGCCAATCATGATAACGCAAGCTTGTCGATGTCTCTAGCGTACCAAACTCGGGAAAATATCACAAAATAAATAAAATATTAATTTTATTTATTTAAATAAATCAATATAATTGTGACCCTACTAGGAATCGAACCCGGTACTTCCAGGTCTAAATCCACAGACCTATACGCTAGACCACGGAAGTGATACTCTTTATTTAATATAGTTTATATCACGACAGCTCTAGTATGTACTAAAGGACTTGATTGATACGAAAACTACACATTTTATTTTCCAAATAACTTAATTGCACAGTAATAAATAGTAAAAATAACATTAGTCTTATCAATAAAAGAGTCGAAACTACTAATTACATTTTTTTTTATCATTGTACAGCACAAGTAGTACAAAAATAGCCCAAAATGGATGATGTCATTTACTTTGAAATATTTATGACAAATTTTGTATTTCCCAAACTATGAATAACTTTTTGAAAAACTATGTAATTTAAAAGTTATAAATGAACTAATAGGGAACTAAATAATTATATAGGATGACTTTGTAAGGTCTTCGTCTATTGGTAGAAAGAAACAACTCCAAGAAAAGCATCAAATTCTGCAGCATCTGGAATTTGATGATGACCTCATTAACTTATTAAAAAGAAAGATATATTACGTCAGACTTGGCTGTATGGGCTAGCCCCTGTGCCTACCCTATCATCTCATCATCTCAAAAAAAATTACCACTGTAATTTTTCTAAGGTTTTATTCCATAGATAATTTTTAACCAAATGACTGTTTAATTAAAAGTAAAGTATCATCACGAGAGTTTCGGGGTGGTCAGAAACCACGCTTATAAAGAAGCGGATTCACATTTAGCCAAACTTTACTATAGGCCAATCATGACAAGTGGCAAGCTCGTCGATGTCTCCAGCGTACCAAACTCGAGAAATATCACAAATAAATTAAATATTACTTAAATGTATTTATTTACATTAATAAATATTTTTGTGTCCCGACCAGGAATCGAACCCGGTACCTCCGAGTCTAAAATCTACAGACGTAACCGCTAGACCACGAAGGCAGTTAATTAAATTAAGTTTAATTAAATTATACTTTAATGTTGGGGTAAAATCGATTTTGATATATTTTTTTTAAAACACAGAAAATAATTATGATTATTGAATTATATTTAGTTGAGGCACGCTGCTACAAAGTTGGGGTCTGATTTTGGGCAATTTAAAAAAATTCAAAATTAAAAAAAAAGTCGTTATAAATGTTTTTACTATTTTTCTGTCTAAAATTAGGTATACAAAAGTGAAATGTATTTTACTTTTTAAAAATTTCTATGCAAATGTCATTTAAAAGCTGTCTTCTTCTATACTGAGATCTCCTGAATCTGGACTCGTTTTTTGGCGGGAGGAGCGACGTTGTTCGGTCTTTCCTTTAGCTCTGACTCGCTGCTGCGCTGTGGATAGTGAAAACCCATCTAAATTATGCTGAATGATTTTATTTACGAAAAAGTATGGCAAATGTCTTGAAGTAAGTATTTCAAGCGGTGTTATTTTTATACTCCTCCGTGGTCTAGCGGTTAAGTCCGTGGATTTAGACTCAGAGGTACCGGGTTCGATTCCTGGTCGGGACACAAAAATATTTATTTATTTTTATTTATATTATTTAATTTATTTGTGATATTTCTCGAGTTTGGTACGCTGGAGACATCGACGAGCTTGCCAATTGTCATGATTGGCCTATAGTAAAGTTGGCTAAATGTGAATCCGCTTATTTATAAGCGTGGTTTCTGACCACCCCGAAAGGGAAACGGTCGTGATGATACTTTACTTTATTTTTATATAAACATCATCATGGCAAGCTTGCAGTATAAGTTCTCCTTTAAAGTAAAAATTGGCATTTGACATCATTGCAAAAGGCAAATACTTTCAACGAGAACAAGTCTGCCGGGGCGGGAAAGTATCCACCGTTCGTGCCGATAAACCCAGTAAAGTGTATCCACACGTTTTGGGATCCAGCTCGAATTACCGTCATGCCCAGTCAAGCCAGCATAGTGTTAGGTACTAATATCAGTCATGAGTATCTAATTTCAGTTGCTAACAGTAAAGTATCATCACGACCGTATCCCTTTGGTCAGAAATTACGCTTATAAAGAAGCGGATTCACATTTAGCCAACTTTACTATAAATATATGTATACAATCATGACAAGAGGCAAGTGCGTCGTGGCTAGCGTATACTCGAGAAATATCACAAATAATTAAATATTAATCTAATTTATATTATTGTGCCCCGACCAGGAATCGAATCCGGTACCTCCGAGTCTAAATCCACGGACTTAACCGCTACACCGCGGAGGCTAATATTCATGGATAAAAAAATAAAATAAAAAATAAGTTTTGAGGTAGCATCAATTTAGATATTCTAAAGCAAAGAATCACAGACTAAATTAAATATATTCCTAAGCTGATGCTCCAGCGTGTGATTAAGAATTTTAGTTAATTAAATTAAATTAAAATTAATAATGATGTTTTTTTTTATAATATCAATAAAATGAAAATTATTATGAATGAAGATGTCTTATTAAATGAGGAAAGATTACTTGTTTGGGATGCCACCTGTGTGGGTACCTTTGCCGCTTGCCACATTTCCTCTACATCAAAAAAGGCCGGTTCGACTGCTCATACAGCCGAATTTAAAAATTAAACAGAAATATAACTTTGTGGCATTTGGGGTTGAAACAATGGGGGTATATTCTCTTGATACCCACAAATTCATAGAAGAGCTGGGTAAACGAATTTTCCAAGAGTGTGGCGACCCCAATGCCATAAAACAGAATATTTCCATTATAATTCAACGAGGAAATGCGGCGAGCGTTTTAGGTACCCTCCCTGGTGGTAAGCCCTTAGTTGATTTTGTAGAATAGTTTAATTTTCATATGTATTTTTAGTTTAGTTTTATTTATAATTACTTTTTTAATCTATTTTATTTTAATATTTTTGTATCTACTTCGAATAAATTTATTATTAATTATGTTACCATCGAAGTAAGCGATACATATAGCTCTCTATACATTTATTTTATTACGCTGTGTATGTATTAAATTTAACATTTGGATGTTAAAAGTTTATGAAGATGAGGATTATATGAAGGTGGATTTTACCTTGAGAGTGCTTTTTCTTGGAGAAGTGACCGTGGGGTCGCTGGTCAGAGATCCAGTAGCTATTCTGCTGTTTGTACTACCTATGAAAGAAGAAGACAATAAAACACTGAATCAATATATACTGACCAAAAACTGGTAAATAAATATACATACATACATATCTTCACGCCAGATCCCTGAGCGCCATTTGACACGATCACGACATACTTCTTTCGCTTCGTCGACATTCATCAACCTCTTCATACATGCCCTTTTGTTGCGAAAGCCTTTTAATGTGCCTTCAGCCAGTGTTTTATTTATTTGATCGTGATATGTGAGTCTCGGTCTGCCAGGGCCTCTTTCACCCACAATTTTCGCGTTATATATCTGGTTCGTCAATCTTTCTTCGCTCATCCTCTCGACATGCCCGAACCATCGTAGCATGCCTTTCCTTATTTTTGTCCCTATGCTTTCTTTTATACCCACCATTTTTCGTATTTCGACGTTACGTATGCGGTCCGCCAAAGTGACGCCGCATATCCGACGCAATGACCTCATTTCTACTGCATTAACCCTACTCTCATGCGTATTCTGACATATCCACGTCTCGCTTCCATACATCAGTGTTGGTACTAACATTGCATTGTGTATGGCGAGCCGAGCTTTGTCACTGACATTTCGACTGCCGATCAGTGACCCCAGGGCACCGTTAACGCTATTTCCCGCGTTCACTCTTCTTTCAACATCCCTATCATACTTCCCATTCGCAGTGAAAACACTGCCCAGATATATAATTTTATTTACTTGTTCTAGAGTTTCATCATCAATCTTTGTCGTCAAGTTTGTCATCCTTCTTCTTTCAAACACTAGTACCTTGGTTTTTCTCGCATTCAAACGGAGTAAATAAATATGCATTAATATTCACAATTAGCTTAGGTGCATTGAATAGATATGTACAAACGTGTGTATGTAGATAAAAATGTTACACTGATAAGTGGTGTATACTTCAGCATTTTAGAAAATATATTAGTCAAATTATACTTTAGATTTCATTCATTACAGTCCATAGAACACAGAGTCTTCACCTTCACTGTTGGAGATGTTCCTTCCAGAACATATATCTGAAGAATTTGGCCTACACTCGCCACGCTGGACAGACAGATTGGAGAGAATCTAAAGTCAATTTTTGATGACAATTTATTAACGATTCCACAAGTTGGTATTAGTGGGACCAGCAGCCTTATTCTGTTACTTAAGCGCAAACGTTATATAATGGAATCCGTTACGTATATAAACATATATCACGCTATTAAAGTTGATATTTGCAGGGCGTTGATAGAGTTGAGAATTAAATAATATTTTGTAATTATGTCGCAAGCTCTGACGTTAATAATGAAATCCACTAATAACGTTTGCGACTATATAACTTAATAGGGCTGCTGGACCGATGGCTTAACGTGCTCACCAAGGCATATTTTTGACAAATGTTCGTAAGAAAAGTGCATTTTTATCAGGATGTATACTTGTATATAATATTATACAATTAAATTGTCTTTGTGTATATATGACCGCCTCCGTGGTCTAGTGGTAACAAACGTTGCCGTGAACTCGGGAGGTCGTGGGTTCGATTCCCACCGGGGGCAAGTTGTACATTGTATAATTTGTCTCGGTCTGGGTGTTTATGTGTATAATATGTATATATTTACAAAAAAAAAAAGTATAATATGTAGTTTATCAACCATCTAGTTTCCGTAACACAAGCCTCGTAGCTTACCACGGAAATTAGATGGCGCTGTGTGCCCTGTCTGGAAATATTTATTTATTTATATTAATGACAAGTTTACATGCATTAAATTTAACAATTTTTTTTTCTAATTGACTAGTTTAGCTGCATTGAATTGAAATGTACAAAAATCTACATAAAAAAATGTTTCACCGATTCCGTGGTGTATACTTCAGTATTTTAGAAAATGTATTTGTCAAATTCTCCGTTAGATATTATTTGACAAAGCCATAATGAGCGTTGCGTCGAGAGATTTGATTTAGGGCGACAATCAAACCTAACGAGGTCGGAATTCAAATCAACATGCGGTTATACTGTTACTCAAATTATGGCCCTAAATATACTGCATGGAATTTATTAAAGAATATATTTTTTTATATTATAATCTAAAATAAAAATAAAGAACTACGTGTTTTTTATTTTAATTATTTAGTAATAATATCTTAAGTTACGGTGCAGAGAAGTTATCCTAAAAATATCGCAACTCATACTGAGCCTAATCAAGTAGGTAGCGAGAGGTTGACGATCGCGCGAACGTTGACTTACGTAATTCTTTCTTTCTTTTTTTTTCGTCTCTCAGCTGTGGGGAAGCTCAATTAAAAATAATACTCCCCAGCCTATAGGTATTTATTACGATGGATATCGCGATTTTCGAACGACGCCTTATTCACCATGGATTTGTAAAAAAAAAGTTTTTTAAAATTTTAAATAGAGGTTCTACTGATGACACCTGAAGCCTATAACATATTTTATTTACTTCACAAATTGAGAATGTCATAATATAAACAAGATTGACATATGAAAATATTTATAAAAATAAGGTAAAGAACTTGAAAAGGTTAGGTTAGCCACAAGTTTAAGTATTTACATATAGGCATAGTTTTAAAGTCGTTTTAGTGTCTTTTTTTTATTTATTTTTTATGTATTTTTCTCCTCTCGTTCGGTTCTTATCGTTTAGGAAACGTTTAATACAAAGGGTGTAAGACTCTGTGTTCGAGGTTTGTAATGATAATAAATAAATAAGGAACAAACCGTCTCTCCGTTGTCTTCTATGCCCAGGTCTGCGTCTTCCCCGCTGAAGATAGATACCAGCGAAGACCAGCACATTCAGGGCCAGCAGAAAGCATCCAGCCCCAACTGTCACTCCTAACGCCACTGTGTAACTGTGAACAAGGATATAGCATCATGCATGAATCCCATTCAGGGTGGAAAGTAACTACACTTGAAAAAAAAAAAACATTTGGCTAACTTTAATATCTATCATGACAAGTGGCAAGCTAGTCGATGTCTGTAGCGTACCAAACTTGAGAAATATTGTAAATAAATTATTGTGTTCAGTACCAGGAATAGTACCCCGTACCTACACGTCTAAATCTACGGTCTTATAAGCTAGTAAAAAAAGTAAAGTATCATCACGACCACGTCACTAACCACGCTTTTAAACAAGCGGACTCACATTTAGCCAACTTTACTATAGGCCCATTAAGTGGCAAGCTTGTCGATGTCTTTCGCTAGTAGTTAAGTTTTAAGTTAAATCAAGCAAGCATTTGTCGCGAGTAATTGAGTTTAGATAATTCTGATTTTAGTGTATATATAGTATGTATTAGAAAGTCTAGGAGTTTTCACTATTTCTTAAGATCTATGTTAACATACACACTACACTGATTTGTATGGATACTATAGGAAGCCACTAAGTCAGTTTTGGGCTCCTAACAAAGCGCAGTTTAAACTTGCCACGTAGCAACAGTAGAAGCGCGGTGCGACTCGACCAATCAGATGCGACTCGTAGTCAACCAATCAGCTGCGACTTTAGTCATTTAGATTTATTTCGTTAGAACGTTTTTATATCAGTTAGGGCCTATTCAAATTCAAATTCAAAATTCTTTATTGTATAGATTGCTTATTCTAATTACAGTTGTATGTACATGTCATGATAATGCAATCTGCCCATATCATGGGCATACAATATGCTTATGTCAATAGATATTTATTTACAATATTTATTTATATTTATTATTGTTCTTGTCAATTTATTGGAATACAATGTTAATGTCAAAATTTGCTTGCTAAAAAATATTTTAATGAGTAAAAATAGTTGTCAATAACAATTTTCTTTAAATCAATAGTAAAACGTTTTATAGGTAACTCTCGTATCTCTCTAGGAATTTTATTATATATTACACACATATTATGTGGCAGTTTCTGCTGTAATATTCACTTACACATTTTGGGTAGATTAGTCGGTTATAATCTCTAGGTACAAATTTGTTACAAGTATTATATTTTTTAAAGAGATTAGAATGTTTATTGACAAATATTCCTATTTCAAGGATATACATTGAAGCCAATGTTAATAATTTTAGCTTTTTAAATAAGGGTCTACAGGAGTCAAATGGTCCAACTTCACAGATAGCCCGAACACACTTCTTTTGAGTGATAAATACCTTATTGACATCGGTTGAGTTACCCCATAAAATTAGTCCATACCTCAAGACCGAACCAACATAGCCATGATATGCCGAAAGAGCTGTACTCTCGTTACTTACTCTTTTTAGTTTCTTTAAGGCAAATATGTAGATATCGATTCCTAAATTTGAATAAATTGTACAGTATAATTAAAAATGACAACTATAGCAGTCATAACTCGTGCCGCGTTACACAACCAAGATGTTTACGCAAAAAAATGTTTGTAAACAAATCAAATATTTGGGGTTATTTATCCAAATTGGGGATCGGTTCGGTTAGGACCCTTAACCCTTCGGAACAATTACAAGTATCACAACAATTTGGGGCCGAATCAATAAACCCTTTGACTGATTCGTATCTTAACCCTGTTCAACAATTGTCTACGGAATAAGTAAGAATGTTTGCTTAACTTCTAAAGTGAAAGGTTAAGCTTAATTAATTAATATTTTTTATTTTTTCCTAAAATATTTATTTGACATTGAACTAGGATGGGCGGCATTAGGGAAAGTTCGGCCTCTCGTCGTCTATACCACAATGTTTGAAAAATACCAAAAAAAATTCAAACATTGTGGTATAGACAAAAGTCTTCAACTAGTGCGTCCGTCCTGTTGTAAGGAACAGAGACGTGAACACTGACAGTGGCTCTGGTCCACAAATTCAAGGTCGCTTAGCGAGCTATGGAGAAAACTTTGGAGTGGGACCAATCCTCGTCAGATCGACGGAAGACATAAAGTCGCTGGTAGGGGTTGGATGAGGATTTGCAAAAGACCATGTGCAATGGCGAGCCTTGGGGGAATCCTTTATCCAGCTGTGAGGGCACACAGCTGATGATCATGAAAATAGCGAGGCTAATATGTTGGCAGAAATAAGTGCCAGCTTTACTGTCTCCAGGCTTCCAACCAGGCGCTTGTTTGTGGGTTCCCATCACCCCATAGTCTCTTTTTCAAATAGCGCAAACTCATAACCTGACGAATTGATTTCGAAACGTTAATATTCGTCATTAAACCAAAGTGTTACAGATTGATTCGCCTTAAAATAATAATTTCTTTTCTTATTACGATTTTTTATATTTAGATTTTGACTTGTGGGGTTGTCTATTTTTTGTTTTTATTATCAATTATTTAAAATATAATTAAAAGTATTTTTTTGCGAAATTCTAAATTTGATCTCTTGGTTGGTTAAATTACATTTGTTAGAGACAAATCCAGATTATTCCCACATAAGGTTTTCCAATGGAAGGGAAGCTACGGTCTCCAACAGACATCTTGCTTCGAGAGGTTCAATTTAATGAAGTTGAGTCACAAGATGAAGTTGAGGCACAAGATGAAGCTAAGACACAAGATAAAGAAGATACAAGTCGAGACCTCGAAGAAGTGGAACAACAAGAAGTGGCTGAGGAATCAGTTCATTTACAAGAGATATACAGTATACCTCTTTAGAGATTGGGTCTTGCGTCCTATAAGAATCTATAAGTGTTCTCTAATAAAAGATAAGTAAACTTTAAATAATGTTTATTTAAGTTACAAACACACGCGTTATTATTGAGGTCAAACCTACGTAGCGTATTTGCTACCGCGAGTAATACCTGATCTCGACGGTATCTCAGAAACGACTCATGTGCTTGACCGGGCTCGTGACTGTCCCTCCAACTAGGTGACCTGGTTCATCATTGCATCAGACAAAGAGGTGGGATGAATGTCATAAATTATATTGTCAAAACAATCTGTCAATATCGTTATATATTTGTCATACTATATGTAAAATTCTAAGATTATTAAAGCCAACATTTTGGTTATATCTGTATTGTATTACAATTACCTTTAAAATTAGCTAGGTAAAGTTGCAGTAGTATACATTTTCCGTGAAACCGACGAACGATCGAGTAACCTTTGTACAAAATACACATTTAAATAGAAGCACCGATTCAACAATTGATTACTAAATCGAGATGATTTATCCCAATTAGTAATCAAATAATACTCGAAATGAACTAATAAATCAAGATTCTCGATTAGAATATTGAATAACATTGGCTATATTCAATAAACCTTTAGAATATTCGGGGTTAATTTTAAAACATTGAATATAGTACTGGAAACAACGAGAACAATTTTTTAGACAAAATATTTGTTACATAATTTTTACACCTCCACTAGCAAAACTTCTCAGCTACGGAAAAGAACTGTACATTGTGTGGTGCTGCCATAGGAACTGCTAGACACACACTTGTAGTGTGCGTTACTCTCCTAGAAAAGGGCTATTACTCACGCCGACATGACAAAGTCCTAGGTGTTATCCGTGAAGCAGTAAGTCTTTCTATTGCAAGAGCCAGAAAGGGACTGACTACAAATAAAACTTTGACCACATTTGTAAAGGAAGGGCAAAGCACGAAAACTAAATGCAAGCCCACCTCGATCCTTGGCGCCGCATCAGACTGGAAAATTCTCATGGATACATTTGAACACCATTATAGGATCCCAGATGAACTAGCTGTATCATCCTATAGGCCAGACATCTTAGTGTTTTCTCGGAACTTGAAAAAAGTTATCCTTATTGAACTTACCGTTCCGTGGGAATCAAATATTCCAAAAGACCACAACATGAAGTCGAATAAATATTATGATCTCACAGAAGAAATGATCAGGAACGGGTTCAAGATTCAGCTTTACGCAGTGGAAGTTGGTGCAAGAGGAGTTCCAGCAAAATCTTTGCATCACTTACTGAAAGAATTGGGCCTAAGCAGGTCTGCCGTCAATACATTTATGGAACGAGCTTCCAAGACGGCACTAACGGAATCATACAGTATTTGGTTGGGTAGGGAGAGAAGTAGAATGGTGGATGGTGAGCGTATTATCGCGAAATAGAAAAAAAAGGAGGCCTCCTTTTCTTAAACCAGCCAATTGTCGGTCGCAAGCCCGAGACACCATTCTTCTCATCTCTTACCCACACACGATGGACCCGGCACCCGCACGGTGAATCCATGGAATGCTTAGAAATTTGTCTTCTCTCTCTTATATATTATATATAATTTTTTAAGACTTGATGTTCGTTTTATAACACATTGCCAAATGAACTAAACTAACTTATGTGTAGATAAACTAAAAAATCATGCCAAACGTCAATTGCAGCTTCGAAGATTTCATCTTCGCATCTACGAGCGTATTCTACCGGCTATATATGGTGAGTGCTCTGAAGAGCTCTATAACTTCCTCTCAATTCCGCAACCGAACAACACGCACTCACATACTGTAGTCACCATCCCTTCGCCTACGTATAAATTTGGACACTCGTACATCTGTCGCACAATAAAGATGTGCAATACTCTTCCAACCTCTGTGTTTCCACTTTCCTATTACCTAGAGTACTTTTAGCGCAGTGTGAAAAGGCATCTAGTCAAGCCGGCATATTGTTAGGGGCATATGTCAGTCATGAAGCTTGTGCGCCACTTACCACGAGGCGGGTCACATGTCGTGATAGTATAAAAGAAAAAATAATCGGTGAAGAGTTAGGAATTTAAGAGTCGATGAAGCAATAGCAATCTTCTACGTACGAAACTTGATTAGTAAAAAGTGTAGATGTGAGAGCTTCTTTTAAATCCAAAGTTGAAGATGGCCTTTCTTGATTCCCGGGATTAGGCCTTTAAGTTGATTTCTTCTGTTGGCTACTCCAGCCGAATCAATGAATAAAACGTGATAAGGCATGTCTTTTATATTGTTTGTGGTCTTAGAAAAAAAAATATTGAGTAAATTTTAAATTAAGAAGTTTATAAATGATTTATTAATTCCAAAAATGTATATGTGTGTTCTAGAAAATATTTTTCTGAAATGTATGGATGATGAAGGACGATAATATTTGTCTATTTTATTTGAAAACCTATAGCCAGAGTAGAGGAATTATTTGCTAGACTTTAAAATTAAATGCTCAAATATTGATAGCATCCTTTGTTTCGTAACAAGGTAAATATTAGAAGTAGTATTGGCAGTTTCGTTCTGTACATACCTACCCGTATCTCGAGGGAACAAATATGATTCCAGACAGGTGGATACGGACCTTTTATTGTGTCGGGAAATACTCCAGAAATCTCGTATTGATGGAACAAAGGTCGTTGTCGTGGCAGGACTAAAGAATTTCGATTGACGCATTTTTCGACGAATAAGCTAAAAAAGTTCAGTTCAGCAATTACCATTGGCAATAGCTTATTTTCACTAAAAGCAAATGTTAATTAACATCTTTTTTTATTTATTTTATACCTAGAAATCAGCTCATCAAATTTTAAATCCCAGTGGTATGGCATGATTGCTGGTGGTACCATGAGAGATGAGTCTGTAATTAGTTTGGGATCCACGACGTCTAAGGACCCTGGCGCTGCACAAATAACCTCAACCGGTAAAAATACACCAGGCTTTTAGAAGTGCACAAAAAAAATATCCAAGGCCTTTTATTTTCCAAGACAAAACAGCTCGTCAAACCTCACGAGACTGAGTTGGGCAATATTGGTCTAAAGCATCACCATGGCCATTCTACGCGGCAATGCTGCGAGTATCCTTGGAACTTTGGCCATTGGTGTTGATTTTGAGCTAATTTTTTTATTATGTTATTACTTTTTTAGTTTTGTATTTAATTGTTGTTTTTATTATAAAGTAGTTTGTAATTTATACAGAAAGCTTGAGTTTGTATCTCATAAATCTATACAAGTAATTTATAGTTACTAAGTCGTGTTTGTGTATGTTTATGTATAATACTGTATTGTGTATGTATTAAGTATTCAAGATATGGATATTATAATACATATATAATGATTGTTGAATTATCGTATAATTGTATATTATTTGTACTGTCTATACAGTAAAAAATATAAAATAAAATAAATATTAATACTAAGGATATAAGTCCTGTCCGCGTGGAATGGTGGCAAAAACGCTGGCTGCATTTCCCCGCTGAATTGCAATTTTTACTGTTACTTTCATTGCACCTATATTTGTTCAAATTTGTTCCTAAGATTTGGCTGTCAGAGAATGTCTATGGGCATTAAGTCCGCCTTTGTACTTTGTGTAATAGCGTTTTTAAATAAATAAATAATAAAATATACATTGGTCCCGCCATCTAGACTGCCACTAAATATGACATTGATGTAAAAGCGTAAGACGAGATGGATGAGGCTTTCTGAACGTGACAAGTGAAATATGTTTGTTAAATGAAGTACGATAGAACAAGAACAGATGTTTTAACTTACGAATACGATATCCACATACTTAAAGTTGTGATGAGTTGATATGAAACTCAAAAACATTTATTGTTACCACATAAATACAAAGATAAAGACAGTGGCCAAAGAATGAACATTTTCGGCTTCAATCGACATCCTTTTCTTTACACCATTTTTAAGAAAACAACTGTCAGAATAAATTTTTGTTCCTTTAAATACATTTTTTAATTGTTTAAACTTAAAATTTAGTTTAATTTATCCATTAAGTATCTACCACTTGTATTTTCTGCACCTAAGGGTGTAAAATTTATCGCTGATTCAATGTCTTAGACTTTAAGCAATTAATAATGTAACCGACCACTAGTTGTCATTCAATAAATAACATAGGACGGGGTCACTTCATGATCACGGTAACTTAACCAATTTTTGTGCACCACCTCTGCAGTCTCACCAGGTATCCAGTATCTTGTCTTGATGTAGACAAGAGTGGTGGTGGATTTGGAGTTGTATTAGACGGAATGCTTAATAACGAACAACAAAACAATCAGTTTAAAAGTGCATATCAAACACGTCACGGTTAATTTTGTCTATGTCTAGGGTTTCTGGTAATGTTACGGCTCTAACGGATTCACGCTACGTGCGGGGATAATTCTGTAAAGGATTTTCTTATCTAACCATCCCCACGACAGTAGCGTCAACAAATCAGCCTGTGTACATTAAACTTATAGCAAAAACTTTACTGTAACTAGGCAATTATGTTTTTGTATACGAATAATATACAATAATACATAACTACATACCTACATAACTATAAATAATGTGTAATTAAATCATTCGATTAAAACAAAAGAAGAATACTGTTTGCGCTATATTGATTACTACAAAATGGGGAACCGATTGACAACTATTTTTTTATTTAAAACTTTATTGCACGAAGTACAAAGGCAGACTTAATGCTCGTAGACATTTTCTGACAGCCAAACCTTGGGGACAAATTTGAACTATTATAGGTGCAATGAAAGAATATTAAAAAATTAGGTAAAATTAACAGCTTAATTATACACTTACATATTATATTATTATATATACTATAATATCAATATACTAAATACTAATACTATACATAAACATACATATACACTTACTAATATTGTGAGGACTACGTGTAACACCCACAGTTGCATCACCAATGTTGTTAACGAATGAAATGTATTTTTATAGTGGAACAATGCGAGAGACGACGTAGTTACGGCTTGATGGCTAGCTTCAGGGGATGGAAACTTAGAACAAAATAATGTTAAATTTTAATTGATATAGAAAGTAACGCCGCCAAGTACCTAGTTGGTTGGGAAAACTAAATTATTGTCCGATCTTCGATCATAATAGAGTTGTCATTCAATCAAATGGTTCAATTCATTCAACATGTCAGCCATTGTTGTCAACAAGCGAACTATAAAATCCTATAACAAAATGTATTATGTAAGTTCTATGTATCGTATGGCAAAATAGTAACAAAATACATACATTTAATTGGTTGCGGTCTCAAACATCGTTTTTCGAATGTATGGCACTTAACGTATTCTTCCTGGCGACGCTATTGTTCGGGTGAACGCCACTATTTTTGCGAGAGTTGCAACACTTTTTCCTATTAGTTACTATACTGTTTGGTTAGGTTAATACAGGATTCAAGTGCTGGCCAGACATGTTGGCGAGGGTGTATATTAGATTTCTGCTTGCATTATCAATATAATTTCCGTGGTCTAAACAATTAAGAGGTATGGTAAATCTTAGGGAGTCGGCCTAGACATCTGCAAGGCATTCGATAAAATGCGACAAAAGCTTTTCAAATTGCAGATATGTTTTACTACCACTATGTAAGTATGTTTGCTTGGGGATTAAGTTTACAATTTACTGCATTAAATCAACAATCGCCTCATTATGAATGCGAATGCGTTTGAGATAATATTAGTTAACGTTGGTGTACCACAAGGCTCCGTTCTATCTCCTATAATTTTTTTTAGTATATAATAATAAAATTTAGGTTGCATTAGCTAATGTTTTATTTAAAACCTTTTTAATAATACAAGCATTTATGTATTTTGTAAAGTTTTACATTATGCTATGTATACTACAAGTCAGTACAGTACACGTGTGTGCGTCTAATGTATTACATGTGACCAGAAACCACGCTTATAAAGAAGCGGATTCACATTTAGTCAATTTAGTCCAAATATGAAAAGTGGCAAGCTCGTCGATCTCTTTAGCGTACCAAACATGAGAAATAACAAATAAATTAAATATTAATTTAATTTAATAATTTAAATTAATAAATACAATTTTGTATAAACCAGGAATCGAACCCGGTACCTCCGAGTCTAAATCCACAGAGTTAAGTCCGCTAGACCACATGCTGACGCCGAGGCATTAATCACGAAAAACACTTTAACAAGAAAAATGAAAGCACTAAGACGTATCGTACAAAAAACTAACAAGGTAAACAAATACATTAACGAGATTACAGACAAACAGAACAATAAATCTTTACCTGCAAATGGAATGTACTAAATAACGTTACGAGGAAGAAAAATAAAATATCATCTCTCTATTGTCGAGGGGCGAGAACACATTCATTTTAACTACACATACAAACTGGCGCACCTTATGAGCGATTGCTAAAATTCTACACTAAGCGAACGTACGCTAGTCTATTTTTAACCTGTACACCACGCTACCTACACATTAATACATTTATTATAGAAATAATATTTTTTTTGTAGGTGATAGGCGGACTGGTGGTGATAATTTTCCCAGTCTGCCGGGACGGAGAAGTATCCACCGTTCGTGCCGATAAACCCGGTAAAGTAAATCCACACGTTTCGGGATCAGGCTCGAATTGCCGACATGCCCAGTCAAGCCGGCATAGTGTTAGAGACTGATGTTAGTCATGACTGTCTGATTCCAGTTGCTAACATTCATGGTCATCGCGCGCAACTTACCAGTAATAATAATAACGAAGCTTGCTGGGTATTAAATAATATTAATAATGTTATTCATAGAATGCAATGCTGGTCTTTAAGTAACATGTTTGCTATTTAATTAAGCTGTATTACAAATCATATTTATTTGTTCTAACATATTGTAAATACATATCGAAGTTTGCTTAAAGATCATTAAAGCGATATCTGACAAATATTTCAAAAGTCTGTGTGGTCCAGGTCAAGTAACTTATTTAAAATAAAAACCCTTCCTATTAAATATAATTAAAATGGCCTAGAAAAGGTTGACGGTGAAGGTTAAATTAGTTGGGGAATCTAATATTGGAGGGCACAATGTTGATAGTCACGAGAATTTCAACCGTAAACTTACCTATAATAGTGAGAATCAATATTGGTCAAGGAATCTTCTTGAGGCGCTCCAGAAGACGCCGGAGCTGGTAATGCAGGTAACGCAGGTCCGGGAGAAGGAGAAGGGTCACATTCTTCTGTTTCGTTATCTCCTTCTTCTTCTTCAGAATCCTCTTCATCGTCAACTGATGTCGTCGAGTACAGCTCCGGAAATATATCTCCTGTGAACAAGAAATTCAATTTAACTATTTGTGATAAAAAAATAGTTGTTTAATAATTCAGTTGCCAGATTATTGTATTGGCTCACTATTTGTGGCCGCTTTTGGCTATCTGTCCAAGCACTAAACTATATATTAAAGAAAATAAAGCTTTCACAGCATTAGGTGAAAAAAGAGAAGACATCGATGTTTCTATACTGGTGCTGATAGGAACTGAGTAGATACAGACGTCGATAACTTTAATTGTAATAAAAAACTGGCACAACACCAGGCCACATTCGTAAATGGTTAGATCTCAGTAAAAACGCAAGAAACAGCTTAACAGTAACAACAATGCAAGGTTGTAAAGCTCGGAAACAAATAATGATACTGCACGTGGTAAAGAAATTAGAAAAAAAGCAGTAAAAAAGCGAAGATTGTTTTTTTTTTTAACATTAAAATAGAAGAAAACGAAATGACTTCAAAGTTAATTTTAGATTCAGCAATATTCACTTAAATGTGGTTAAATTTTGAAAAAATATGATTAAATTTAGAGTGCTAATATTTGTCTTTTTTCTTTATATTCGGTTAATAATAATAATAATAATAATTTAGTCATCGCCAGTCCAAATATCAGTGCCAAAGCTCGACTCGCCATACACAATGCCATACTTCACTGCTAACTTTTATGTATGGAAGCGAGACGTGGATATGCCAGCATACGCATGAGAGTAGAGATAATGCAGTTGAAATGAGGTCGTTACGTCGGATATGCGGCGTAACTTTGACTGACCGCATACTTAATGACGAAATACGCAACAGAAATATAAAAGAATGCATTGGGACATAAATAAGAAATGGCATGCTCTGATGGTTCGGGCATGTTGAAAGGATGAGCAGACCAGATATATAATGCGAAAGTTGTGGGTAAAAGAGGTCCTGGTAGACAAAGACTCATCTATCACGATCAAATTAATAAAACAATATGTGAAGGTGTAATAAAAAGCCATTTATTGAATGTCGAAGAAGCGAAAGAGGTATGTCGTGATCGTGACAAGTGCCACTCAATTGTTTCTGCCTACCCCGCAAGGGATTTGGCGTGAAGATATGCATGTATGTAATTAAGTCATGTGACGCTATCATCCAAATTCATTTATACCCTTAGCAGTTTAGAACTAAAGATTTTCCCTACGGATTTAGAAGTCTGTAAATGTGGACAGACAGAGCTGCAAGGGTCATCCAGTTGGCACATAAATTAACAATTACTCCACACGTCTGCACCAGCGAGACCATTTCTCATTTTACTATTATAAACTTTCTTGACCATTGTTCTCAAACGTTCGCACATTTTCGCTGGAATTAAATTTAGTTTAAGCCTTTCCCTGACATCTAATTCACGAATGTAATCCTTTGCGGGTCCAAAACCACGGTTTTATGGAAGCGGGTTTAGGTATGGCCAGCTTTACTAAGCCCATCATGACATGTGTATTACTTGTCAAGTAGTTAAGGCATGAGGGCAAATTAAACACTCAGACAGATATATAGCTTTGTGGTCGCATATCATAGCTAAAATATGGCATCATATAACCTATACCGTCTCAGGGTTCCAAGGAGCAATTCTAAAAAATGACATCAAAATCGGTTTAGTAATGTAGGACAAACATATACTATATGTAATTTATTAAAGCCTTATTCACCATGCATTAGTGTTTTGTTTTTTCGGATAATGATTTACATCTTTTAAAAAAAAAAAAAATTTTATTTCAAATAGATGTAGACCAATGACACCTGAAGCCTAAAAAAAATATATTTTCTCTTTTGACAATTACATGCGATATACATACAGCCAGACAAAGCTGCATTTAAATTTATAATTTTAATGGATTTATGCTCGAATCTACTACAGTGATTTTGACTATGACTTTATTACAGACAAAAATATAATTACATGACATTTTGTTTCACTTATAATTTATTAATATTAAATTTTAGATACGAATAATATTGTCATTTACATTTTTTATTGTATCTCAATTTTGTTCATGTGTATGTATTAAAATTAAATGCTATCCACAATTACTAATATTTGTACGCCCTATGGGCAGAGCTCTGGTGCACCTTTATAACCTAAATCTGTTGTTTATAATATTAACCTGTGTCTAAACAAATAAATGATTTGAATTTGAAAAATTTGATTTCTTCGAAGTAAATTTATAGAAATTCAATTTAAAGTTACCTACATAATAAAAATAAACTTAACTATATGTATATAAAAAGACTGGAGATTGGCAACATTTCCCATCTGTATGTAGGCTAATACGTTGGCAGAAACAATTGCTAGTTTTCCTGTCTTCAGACCTTTACGTCGGCATCTACTACAGTCGAATCCTTAATGCTAATTTGTCCAGTCTGCTGGGGCTTAGTATCCACCGCGATAAACCCAGTGTAAAGTATATCCACGTTTCGGGATCAGGATCGAATTACCGTAGTGCCCAGTCAATCCGGCATAGTGTTAGTGGCTGATGTTAGTCATGAGTGCCTAATTCCAGTAGCTAACATTCATGGATCTTGCGCGCCACTTACCATCAGGTGGGTGCATGTCGTACTAGTATAAAAAAAAATAGTTCTATTAATATTCCTACAAGCAGTTTAATAACATGTCTTTTATTGAAGAAGTGGACTCACACAGAAGCCGAACATAGAATAAGGAAGTGACTTGTACACATCCAAAACTAATTGATTCGCGTAATGGGGTGCTATTCAGGCGAGTTTCATAAAAGACTTCAGAACCACATATTAGATTACACATTTCTGTTCCAAATCTTATATTACTATAGAATTAGGTTGCTTAAAAAATATAATAATAATATATTTATTCAGTAAAAAAGTTACAAGATATGAAAACAATATTTCATTATGCATGCACAGAAAAACAGACATTTGCAGCCGAACTAAGCCTATATCTATAGGTCTGTCCGTCGGCAGTCAACGCCCAGACACCCTTTTAAATATATTATTACTTTTAATTACAAAATAATAAAAGAAACAAAATGTACACAAAAAGAAAAATATTTTTTTTACGAAGAGTGTTCAGTACACTGGGAATAATTAATGCTCCGAAGAACTCTATAACCTAATCCCTCCCTCTCCATTCCGCAACCGAACCACACGCACAGGTCAGAATATGCACCCACATACCGTAGTCATCATCCCTTCGCGTACGTATAAATTTTGGGATACTAAGATGCTATTAAGATGTGGAATGCTCTTCCAGCCTCTGTGTGCGCCAGGTGGGCCCAAGGTCACATGTCATGCTAATATAAAAAAATAAATAAAAAAATATTTGACGTGGTGGTTGATTAATTATTAAATTTGAAATTTTATGCTGATCATTATTTACGAACATGCTTGAAACAGCTTATTGACGAGATTTATTTTTTTACCCGACTGCTTATAGAAAAAAAATAAAGTATCATCACGACCGTTTCCCTTTCGGGGTGGTCAGAAACCACGCTTATAAATAAGCGGATTCACATTTAGCCAACTTTACTATAGGCCAATCATGACAAGTGGCAAGCTCGTCGATGTCTCCAGCGTACCAAACTCGAGAAATATCACAAATAAATTAAATATTAATTAAATGTACATATTTATTTATATTAATAAATATTTTTGTGTCCCGACCAGGAATCGAACCCGGTACCTCCGAGTCTAAATCCACGGACTTAACCGCTATATATATAGAAGGGTTATGTGTTTATCAGCCTATGTATGTATATATGTATGTATATGTTTGTTTCTGCCAACTAGTCTCCAAACCACAGAGCACAGAATCGCCGCGCGCTGCCCACTCCGCGCCTGGATTCCTTGCTCTGTGCTCCAGCTCACTCCGCGCGTGGATTCCTTGCTCTGTGCTCCAGCTCACTCCGCGCGTGGATTCCTTGCTCTGTGCTCCAGCTCACTCCGCGCGTGGATTCCTTGCTCTGTGCTCCAAACGCGTTAGCCGAATTTGATAGTTCTTACGTCAATCGATTCGTCTCCATCACGCGAGAGATGTGATATAGAGAGAGATGTGAGGAAAAAAGAAATGAAATGAGGAAAGATAGGCATATTTGTTCATTAAGTATTTTGATGTATATACGAATAGAATAAAGTAAGCAGAAGATTCTGAGAAATGGTTATTTTCATACACTGCTCAGCTTCCTCGCATATCTCTGGTGATAAGCTGTTTTAAGATGTGTAGCTGCATGTGTGGTTTTATTGGTTATGATTAGTATTTATGAGGGAAATTGTGGTTCGGGTTAATTGGCTCCTGTGGACGCCCGATCGCTTTTTAGACATTAATTTCTATAAACATGGCTATCCCATGACGATTATTAAATTTGATCGCATGATTTTTTTATTACGTTTGGTTCTATAAAAAAGGTTAATCAAAAAATATAAACACGACTGCGTAAAAAAATATCTTGAATTAAAATCTGACAAGAAACAAATAAAACCATTAAAAATACAAGTACAAAGGTTTTGTCGCGGAAAAGTTCGATAACCGCTTAAAATATTTTAAAATCTTTTTACTTATCGCTGTCCGTCATAATATGGTAAATTACGCAATCCTGTCATTTCATTGAGTGAGATAGGCCCGTATTAATAAATAGACATGATTATATTAACTAATTATGATTCTGCGTTATTCTGTATTTATAATTTTGTTATTTTATTGTTTCTCTTTCCAAATGATGGTTATCATGTACTGTTCCAGATTCACCAATATGTACTATAAAATTATATCGTTTTATATCAATATTGTAAAAATTGACGTGTAAAAGTGCAGAATACATATCTTTTTGTCCTATGCCTACTTGCAAAATAAACGAATTGAATTGAATGATGTGCCAATAGTAAAGTTGGCTAAATTTAAAATCGCTTCTTTAAAAGCATGGTTTTTGATCACCTCGAATGGGATAACGTCATGATGATTGATTTGATTAATGAACTTTAATACATCTAAATTATAGGTAGGTAGGTGTAGGTAGGACCTACATTGAAATTTTTAATAATAATAGTTGCTAACCAATTTTAAATCGTTATATATCCTAAATGGTATTAGATGATACCTCACTCAATATAGTTAGTCGTTTTAATATTTATTTTTCACATTTTATTATATTTACATTGTTTATATTTTGATTAATGTGTATTTCTACTAACATAGTTCTAAGTTAAATTCTTACTAACATATATGGATCGAATCCCAAATAAATTAATTATTATTATTATGTAATGTGTGTTCTTAAAGAATCACGGTATTTAACCGGTTAACCAAATGATGTTCACGGGCCTCGGCCAAGTGAGCATCATGTTTTTTTTAACTCCAAACGTTCTGACTATACGGCATGTATTAAGGATTGTAGCTATTTGCAATTGTCTGTATATGTGCTGGTCTACGTTAATAGTTTTAAGGCTGTCATGTAATGTTTTGGGTATTACTCTGGTCGTAGATACTAATATGGGTACAGTTGTTACTTTTTATAATTTGAGTTGGGATTTAAGCTTTATTGCAAGGTCTCTGTATTTATTATTATTATTATTATAGCGACCGTCTTACTAAAATTTAATTAATGTCATATCTTGAGTGGCACTCGCGTGATTAACACGTATCGGTTGACATTGGAAAAATAAAAAACGGCCCACACGTTTGGTCTGCAGTGTGCCACAAAGAATCACACTTACATACGAGTACACTGATAAACATTACACGTTAGTTAAGCTAATCACGTGCCTCTAAGGCACAAAGTTAAATTTGTTTGAGGAACAGAATGGAACCTAAAAATCTTGATGCGAAGAAAACTCTCAAGACTGTCATTACTTCAAGGTCATGGCGATGGAGCTAGAGAGTCAAGTGAACAAGAAGTAAGGGGTTGATTTTAATAGGGAACCAAAAAACTAGTATAGCAGAATGGAAAAATCCTGCCATTCAGACCTAAAACAAAGTGAAACGCCGTTTGAAGAGGCAGTCACGCACAAGGTATAAGAGCCTTTGGTGTATTGCCGGAGTTTGGCAGTCACAATGGGAAGGGTCACACAATGGCCGTGGTTCCCGTTAAACGTTACCCCTTGTCCTACGTACGCGATTTCATGTGACTTCATGACATGAGAGTAGACGAATTTTAGAGTACTGCCAAAATTTTGCATGCTGAAGCAGTAATGGGCCGGATACATCTGCCGCAGACCGAATAAAATATTGATTAAAAGTGGGACGATCCCTTGCTAAATGGACGTAGTGTAAGACAGTTTAGTAATAAATTTAATCTTTCAATGACATGTTAATCCCAAAAATATATTTTACGAAAAAGTTAAAAGTATTCAGTTTTGAAAATCACGAATTCTTGAAAGGGTTAAAAACGATAAATACAGTCTTGGAAAGCATTGTAAATGAAGTCATGCATAATCTCTATACGACATTATATTAGCCCTTTGTACTTAAGTGCAATAAAGTTTATAAATTAAAAAAATACTATATATAGATTTGCTTCGTATGAAGAAGTGAGAGGCAAACATAATTCACGCTGGCTGTGCAGTGTGCATTAATAATTGTATGCGTACACGTGTGCATTTTATTGAGTTGTACAGCTATAAGTGTGTCTTCTATAATCATTATTAATAATAAAAAAAAACAAAAACACAGTACAATGATTGACGTCGCCACAAAAAGGAGTTATTTTTTATTGTCACATTAAATTGACTTATGTTATTATTATAACTGTACGATGGACCAGCGAGGTACATACGCCATAATACGTGACAATCTGGACAAATTATAAATGGACAGGCATTTCGACGTGTTTTTCATTTTCGTTACAGCCCGTTCTTAGCAGGTTTTATAATCATGATGATATCCGAAATCGTGATGAATATTCATTGAGACAGCATTGTCGTGTCGCGTTTTGCCACCCACATAAGACAACGCGTCATTACCGCGCCGACTCTTTACAATTCGTCAGACAAGTATTGTTCGGCGGCGATTTAGCCTTTTCACGCCTTATTGAGGAAATATACAAACTTTACAAAGAGAAAACCTTCAAACCTTCTTCTTAAAAAAAACATTGTGTAAATATATATTTTTATTTTTGGTAAAATTCCTTACAGGCCTCAAAACACTGACGGCCAGTTCTAAAAAGGCTGATTATCTTTTCCAGAAGGCCGTGCTCACTAACTGAAATTATTTGATTATAATCCAATAAATGTTTTTTTTTTTTAAAATCAAATACAAATATCCTGTATTAGACTAGATAATAGAGTAGCTTATTAGGATCAAATTTTGGTAACTAATGTCAAACGTCAAACTTAATGAAATTGCAGGAATCACCCTTTTTTCACACCGCCAGACGCTAAGAAGGGTTATGTGTTTATCAGCCTATATACTCGTATGTATGTATGTATGTACTTGTATGTTTGTTTCTTTATGGCACACTAGAGACCAAACGCGTTGGCTGATTTTGATGATTCTAGTGTCACTGAAGACCATAATCATATAAGGTTAAGGCGACAACAAAACGACATATTGTGAAAAATATATATATATATATATATAATAATATATAAATATATATTGAGTGGGGTATCGTCGAATAGGTATTTGAAAATCATGTTAAGGTTTTTCTTATAATATTTTGTTTACTATTACTTACATACCTACGCATACGCAATATATTATGTTACATAGCGACTTTAACAGTTGGGATCCATTGTGGGGAAGATAGGAACAGGTCTCGGTTTTAATGGGTCCCGACTGATAAAGCCACTATGTAATAAAATATATAAAATTATTTCAATGGTAGTGTTAAGCGGTTATCAAACTTTATGGCGACAAAACCATTAAGCTTGTTTTTTTCATTTGTTTCTTTCAAATAGTTCGGGTCCTATTTCCGGCTAGTTCAAAAAATAATTCTAAAGTCGATGAGAAATATCAGGATAAAAAAATAATAATCGAATACTCGTTAGTTGTATAAAAGCTCGGTATATGCTTTGGTCAATGTTAGCTGATGTTTAAAGTGCTGGAGGCCGCGTCATTCTCCTGACAATGGCACCAGCGCTCATTGTAAGGTTACAATCTCCTCAACTCACCATCGCTCATTACTGCCCGATATTAAAGGCGCTGCTACACGAGAATTTAATTTAGTATTTTTCTTTATATCCCTGGTGTGGGATGCGACATGTGTAGACACATTAGCCCCATCACACATCCAGGCGACCTCGTCAAGCGCGGGAAGTGCGCCGGTTTCTGCTGAGAACCTCAAGCTGCGAAAATACGCCAACCTCAGTACAGGATACGAATTTGCGCCGTTTGGGGTCGAGACGAAGGGCCCATGGGGACACTCAGCCAAGCGTCTGGCCAAGGAGTTGTCCATACGAAGTCTGGAGACAGGAAGGCTGGCAATTATTTCTGCAAACGTATTAGCTTAGCTATACAGAGGGGAAATGTTGCCAGTCTTCTTGGGACTATCACTGAAGGGTCGTCTCTAGAGGACATTTTTTACTTATAGTTTATTTTTTATAAGGTTTAGTTTATATTTATTTTAATTTTTACTTTTAAGTAGTTGTAATTTATATTGTAATTTTTTTATACTGTTTGTATCATACATATTAAATAAGTATTTTTCTTTTGTTTTAATGGTCAGCATAATAGACTACTTGATAATTATTAAAAATGTGTTTTAAATTGTGTACGGATTCTTGGAAAAATACTTTACAATTTGTAGTTCCGTTACGTAACTCATGGGGCTGTTCAAAATCTCACACTTCATGTTCTCGATTTGATCACGGTAACGGAGTTTGTGTGTGTTAAAGCTAAAACAGGCAAATGTAATGCAAAAGCAAATGTTTACAAAGCCTGGGAGAACAATACCTACCTAAATAAGTCCTATAAATAAAATTAAAAAAATATAGACATCTTGTTTTGCCATATTGTAGTTACAGTTCTTTAAAACAAATGTTAATAAAAACTGCCTCCGTTTAATAACTGTGCTCGTGTTCATATAAAACAAAAACACATTTATTTCAAGTTTCCGAATAGGATAGATTACAGTTTAGTCGACTTTACATAAGAGTTGGGAGCTGCCTAAAATAATTGACTGACATTTGTTCCGGTTGATAATACAAAGATCAAATTAATCCAATCTATTGCCCTATTAACAACGTCGACACCTGTCTGCAAGTAGAGTTGGAAGGTATTAGCATACAGGTGATAATGGAGATTAAAGAAAATATTAGAATTAATGAATAATAAGAAAAGCAACGGGGATAGTATGCCACCTTGTGGAACGCCAGTGCTCATATCACATCAGCTTAACCGTTTGATCAATGTCAACAAATGTTGTTGGCGCTTAAGTATGCAAAAACCATAGCAAAGTTTCTGACGACATGCCAAAGCAAGACAAAATAGCCATAAGCAAATCAGAATCGACTCTGTTAAAGGCATTCGTAAAAACTATAAGTACAAGAACTTAGTATAATAAATTTAATTTTATACACATTATAAAATATCCCGTGTAACAAACCTTTAAGAAAGCTTCCAGGAAAATAATTAATGATTCGTTTCCTTTAACAAACTCTGTCATTCTTCCTCAAATTTGGAGCTTTTAGTGATATTTATTACAAGTTTTTGTTAATTCCAAGACTAGAGTTCAACTAACTTTAAACGAGCAATTATACGAAACACATTTTAGAAGAACTGTCTTTGGTTTTAGAGCGACTTAAGGTGGTTTTTAGACCAAACGACCAAATAGCAAGAACAAGAACAAGAGCGTTGATCGTTATTATTTACACCACTATACCGATAGGCCCAGGACCAATAATCCCCATACCGTTCCAATTCATGCGAAGCTGGCTTCGTCAAACAAATGATAAACTGCACGAGCAGGTGTGGATATCGACCACAGACTGCAGACAATCCAGAGAGGCCCTTCCCAATCCTGGGCCTTAACAGAGCTAGGCATCGTATAATAGTGTGGGTCTTGACGTGGTACTGTGGCGGAGGAGGAGACGGCCGCGCATGTGCTCTTGGAGTAAGGCAGTGCTGCTGCGCTTAGACAGAGGTTCCTCCAGACTGTGAGAAATCTTCCGGAGGTCTGCAGGAATGTGACGGGTCTCCTGGCCGTCCTGGAGGAAATTGGATGGCTCCGCTGAAGGAGTAAAGGTCACGCATAATGGTCCAATAGAGACTAAGTGCGGAAAAGCAACGGTAATCACATTCACACATGCAAATGTATTTTAATATATTTTGGACACCTTTTGTTGTTGGTTTATGTTTATTTTTAGGTCAATTATTAGGTAGTCAACAATAGCAGAACACCTAATACGTAATGGCACAAACCATTGGATCGTCACTTTTACTCTAGAATAGTGAAGTTCCAAGTTCCACGTGAAATCCAATAATTAATCAGTTTCGACGCTGGGATAAATCGCGCGGTTTCGACATGGATAATGTGAGTGTTGTGTGTCGCGATTTTTAAAAACTTTTAAAGTGATAAATGGATAGGTTTACATCTACCACCCATTACACACGAGGGTTATACCGCAAACCTCCAGTCGACACGTGATCACGGCCAATGCTACTTGGCCAAAATGTCGGGAGAAATATGTATCTAAGGTAAATCGAGTAAAGACCTGTAAAAATAATATAACAACAATTATGATTCTGCGCCGAAGTTCAATTAAAACTAAATTATTACTAATACATACATACACATCTTCACGCCAGATCCCTTGCGGGGTAGGCAGAGACAATTGAGCGCCACTTGAGACGATCGCGACATATCTTTCGCTATCGACGTTCATCAACCTCTTCATACATGCCCTTTTGTTACGAAGGATTTTTAATGCACCTTCAGTCAGTGTTTTATTTATTTGATCGTGATATGTGAGTCTCGGTCTGCCAGGGCCTCTTTCACCCACAACTTTCGCATTATATATCTGGTTCGTCAATCTTTCTTTATCATTCTTTCAACATGCCCGAACCATCGTAGCATGCCTTTCCTTATTTTTGTCCCTATGCTTTCTTTATTATTACTAATGATAAAAATAAATTAAATAGTAAATTAAATTTAAACAGAACATCTAAAACTCAATTTATAAATAAATAGTGTATGAGCGTTATACCTCTCTTTCCGAGTCACGATAATAGTAACCTAAGCACGCTTCAAGGTGTTCCGAGACGTGTATAAACTGTTTTGCCAAAGCTATGTGACGTTACAAATAACATTATTCCTCGCGCTGCTGCTCACGATATCGAGGTAGATCGCTGTCAGTTTTTTGTCATTATATCCCGCGCCATTTTCAAGTTTATTTAATATTAGGTTTTCTTTTAAATTTTTAGTTTATACTGTTTGTATATTGCTTCTAAAACAAATCTATAATTAATATTTAAGTAGGAAGTGAAAAAAAAATGTCTGTAACACGGCAAGTTATTATAAAAGACCAAAATAAGTTAATAGTATTAAAATTTACACATATAAAGATGAATAAACCGAGAGATGTATGTTAAACTTTGTTATTATTCATACTTAAAGATTTGGAATCCGCAATTTATCTTCCATCCGTTTTATTTTATTTAGGGAGCCATGGCGTGATAATTAGTTAAAAACAATTTAGTTTTTGTGCAAGAGGTCCTTTGCATAAAATGCACTTGATTCTTTGATGTATTGTGGTATAATTTTACGTTATGATTTATACATTTTAATACATAATTATTAATTGATGCAACTACATCGGTAGGTACTTAATTTTAATGATCTGGTTTGTTAAACATACAAAATTATTAATTCAATTCAAAGCGAATAAAACAAATACTTAATTATTGTAGGCGAAATTCAGTAAGCGATTTTAAGCAGGTTTTAGTAGAAGATACATAGAGGAGCGATTTTCACCGATCTGTTATCTAAATGTTATCTACTTTTTACATAATAAAATACGGTATGAAAAAAGTATCACCATGACTGTATCCCCGGGGTGATCAGAAACAAAGCTTATAAAGAATCGGATTTACACTGAGCCAACTTTACTATAGGCCTGGATGTCTCCAGCGTACCAAACTCGAGAAATACACAACTAAATTAAATTTAATTAATTAATATTATTGTATCCCGATCGGGAATCCAACCCGGTACCTCCGAGTCTAAATCCACGGACTTAACCACTATACTTAATAACACACTATGGTTTTATTTAAGGCGCGTTAGTGGCTCGGTTGTAAGATCGCGTTCCTTAAATCCTACAAAGGTCGGTTCAAACCCACTCGGCGTGTTCCAATTAGAAATACCCTTTTCTTACGTACATTTGTTATAGATTTACAACAACACTGTTCCCGTGCCTCGGAGAGCACGTTAAGCCGTCGGTCCCGCTTCTACTAATACCAACTTGTGGAATCGTTAATAAATTGACATCAATTGATTTCCTTGCCAAGCCGTCTGGCGTTGTCAGCGTGGCGATTGTAGGCTAAATTCTCTAGATATAGGATATGGAGGTCTATGACGCTGTAATCTATGGGCTGTAATGTTGATGATATGTAGCCTTGAGCATATTTCGCTATGCAACCCATGACCATTGCTTTTGTTAGTTTTTTTTATAAATATCTTTTTCCATACAATTTTGTATATCCCGTCTTATGTTATGTTACGTTTCCATACAATTTTGTATATGTCACGTATTTCTGGGAGCGGCTACGCTCTTCAACCAATCGCATTCTCAGAGCGGTTTGCGACGGGATCCCCAGTAAAATACACTCACATTGGCTGCCTGTTCAGCAGAGCCCAAACCGTAAATGAACTTGAGTCGATCCTGGCGCTTGGGAGTGGGCGTGGGTATTCTGCTCGATGCCTTCCGAGAGCTTGACTCAGTAAGGGCGAGTAGAGTAGTGGGCACTCACTAGTGTCTGGCAAATAACTTTTTTGTTTTATATGTATTTTTATATTTTATAATTGTAATATAGCTTCATTGTAAAATTTATTTGATATGGGTGCATATCTGAAATGTATGTACATTTTTTACAAAATCTGTTATTGCAGTTAGCATTATATAAATTGCTCAAAAAGTTATGGATGTTCTCCTAGGAACGTGTTCCTATAACTATAACGGTTAAGGTACCTTTGCGGTCACAAGGATTATTCAACGCGTGTAGCAATTATTATCGACAATGACCAAGGATGAACGTTTTCGGCTGCAAACGACATCCTTTGCCTCACACCATTTTTAAGAAAACAACTGTCAGAGGGATTCACTTCTCTTTCTCGCGGCAACAGCTGTATCGAACAATTGCCTTGCTTAAAATAATTACTACATTAATTATAAATCAATATATTTTTCACATTTCTCTTCTTCGAGATATTGTCACCCCCTGAGCTTGGGAAAGTATTGAATAGAAAATAGTACGCGGTCACTTTATGACCACGTGCAGTGACTTTAATTTATTTTATGCACCACCGCTGCAGTCTCACCATCTATCTGGTATCTTGTCTTGGTGCAGACTGAAGTGGTGGTGGATTTGGAGATGGAACGTAACGCGTGTGTTCCAGGGTTCTATGTCTGGACTTTAGCTGGGACCTCTCTTAAGAAGATAACCCCGCTGCCCAAGATCCCCGTGACGCCTCGTTGTCCGCTTGGGATCGGCAGCGCTCTCCGGGTCCCCATCTTCAGGCTCTCCGAGGGAAGGTACCTCTACGTACGGTGAACGGATGCATAAAGAGTGATAGGTTTCTGTTAACTTCATTTTCGTAATATATTAACTTCCATTTCTTAAAGTCTCCTGTTTTATTTAATGTCCCGCATAACGTGACACGCGGTTTGATGTAGCTGCTTTTACGTAGTATTAAAAACGCATAAACCTTTACAAAAACTTATCACTTTCTTTATGTATAATATATATTTTTTGACATTTATTTATGTATAAGTATGATACTTATATGTATGTAATTAATTTGTGTTTTATATGGTAATAAAAAAATCAACTATCTATTTTCTTCGTGACATTCTGCACCCCCTTATTATATATCTCAGTCACAAAGTTTAGTTGGTAAAAATGCATTTACGGCATTAAGCTCGCCTATGCACTTGTTTTGGTTTTGTACAATAAATAATTTATTACTATTATTATTACTTTCCCACGCGGGACACTATTATTTATTATATTATATTAATAGGTGGTAGGCGGACTGATGGTAGTAATTTCCCCAGTCTGCCGGGGCGGGGAAGTATCCACCGTTCGTGCCGATAAACCCAGTAACGTGTATCCACACGTTTTGGGACCAGGCTCGAATTGCCGTCATGTCCAGTCAAGCCGGCATAGCGTTAGGGACTAATGTCGGTCATAAGTGTCTGATTTCAGTTGCTAACATTCATGGACCCCGCGCGCCACTTACCATCGGGTGGGCGCAAGGTCACACAAAAAAAAAAAAAAACACTTTTACGCGTTGACTCTAACTGGTATTATATTTGTAATTCTGATTCTTTTAAAAATACTCTCTCTGTCGACGTCTCGGTCTGAGCTCCCAGTTCTCTCCTTTTTGTCTGACTATGTCATTGTCGTATTGATGACAATACTATTATCCATTAATATAATGACTATATTAAAACTACAGTAGCTTGACAACGACACCAAAAGAGGTAAAATGTGGAAATTAAAAATAATGGCACTTGTTCAGTTTTGATAATTCAAAAACTTTCGCGGCATTCAACACTGATACATAAACACATATTTGTTTAGTTGTATTGTATTACATTCCTTTCCGCTTCCTAAATTATTTTGCGGGTACCATTGGGTGGCCAACAAAAAATGGTCACGTACGCACGGGGTGCGCACCGGCAGAAGCGATCGAGGTCTCGCCGCGTGTGCGCGCAATTTTGTGGTGAAAAAACATTCTCGTACGACAAACTGTGACAAAGTGTGTGTGATTCTAATTTATGGACTGGGATGAGCTTTCCCTATTTTTATCCTATTTTATATTTTTATGTACGTTTAATACTTGTCGGTTTACACGCAGCATTTTGCGTGGGACAGCTGAGCGTGGGTCTGAGTCAGCCGGTGCAGGCATCTTTTTTTAAATACAGTCCACTCAAAACATCTAAAACAGCACAGCACTTGTGCCCGTTTGCAGGTCATGATATAAAGATAAATAAATAAATATTTCCAGACAGGTCACACAGCGCCATCTAGTTTCCGTGGTAAGCTACGAGGCTTGTGTTAAGGAAACTAGATGGTTGATAAACTACATATTATACTTTTTTGTTTGTAAATATTATAATATATTATACATATATTATAAATATTATAAATATATTATACATATAAACACCCAGACCGAGACAAATTATACAATGTACAACTTGCCCCAGTGAGAATCGAACACACGACCTCCCGAGTTCACGGCAACGTTTGTTACCACTAGAACACGGAGGCGGTCATATATCTATATATACAGGGCCTCTGCCAGGGCCGGGGCTCTCAAGCCGGCATAGTGTTAGGGACTGATGGCAGTTACGAGTATCTGACTTCAGTTGCTAACATTCATGGACCTTGCGCGCCACTTACCATCAGGTGGGCCCAAGGTCACATGTCGTGCTAGTATAAAAAAAAAAAAAGCGACTTGGCTGAAAAGGCCAAAAGTCGCAAATACGAGTCGATTAGCAACGACTACGTGTTTGTGCCTTTTGGTCTTGAGACAATGGGTCCGTGGGGGCCAAGTGCAAAGAAGTTCTTTAAAAAGTTGTCTAAGCGCCTGGTTAATGCTGTATGTGACAAGAGGGCTGGCAGTTTTCTCGCGCAGCAAATCAGCATTGCTGTGCAGCGGGGGAACGCTGCAAGTGTTCTTGGCACACTGCCACAGGAACAAATCATGGGTGACTATTTTTATTTATAATTAGTTTTCTAATTTAGTTTTAATTTTTATTTCATAATTTAATTCTTTTATATTGTTTGTATATTACTTCGAATAAATAAATTATTATTAGTACACGTCAAAAATATATACATATTTAAAGATATCCAATGTTCTTGTTAACCACTAGATTGCTTGTTACCAGTGTCTAGGCTAAATGTAAATTTTGATTGGCAGAACGTGGCTTTTATCGTGGCTGGGTTTCGATAGTGCTTCTCATTCATTAGTGGGAACCCGAGACGACGAGGCGGAAGGCCATTGACCTATATTTTTGACCGGTCCAATCCTACAGTCTAACTGAAAGTGCTTAGAAAATAAAAAAAAACTGAGAATGATAGATGGTACTTAATATAACTGTCAGTTGCATAGAATTCTTGCATTTTTATTACGAAATTTATTATTTTCTGGATATAATGCCAAAAGTGAGCAGCTTTAAGTGTACCAATCGAGATTTCCAAGTGAAATCGAAGATATGGTGATCTCAAAATTGCCGTTCTATTTATTCAACCTTTTTATTTTTAAAGACGGTGTTCGTTTTTTTAATTCGACTTTTAATGTAGAGGTAACGTTAAGTTAATAGACTTTAACTGTTATAAAAATTAAAAAAAACTACAAAAACATTTTAAAAATGATGCGTCATAGATGTCAACAAGGTACCGCTGCCGCTAGCGACATCTACAAAAAGCTTTACCTGATACACCCCATCATTGAAGGAATGTAATTGAACAGTAAAATTAAAATAAATATAAAATAAATCCGATACAAAAAATAATAATGATGATAATAATGCGGACCTAATGCAGAAATATTTTCAGGGCAGTGTTTTTGTTGTTATAGTACCGGTCCATACGTATGTATAAGTCATTGCGGAAGACAATTAATGAGGGTATGCCGTGAAGTAAAAGGAAGTGGAGCTAATAGCTCATGATAATGTGGCGGAGTTAATTCCCGACTAACAACCTCACCTAGTTTTTAGTCTTGACATGATAATTGAAATGGTTGTAGCGTTACGACTTAGAAATCGTGTTGCTAATGGGAAAATAAACTATTGTCTAAAGCGTTTGTATTAAAATAAATAAATAATACCTAAAATAAATTAGCGACTTACTAAGTTAAATAATAATAAATTAATTAAATACAATTCTAAATATAATATTACGACGCCTGCCAAAGAGAATTGTCTATGAATTGTCATGCGCCAGCGCAGGGTTTTGAACAGTAACGAAAAGGCAGGCGAGCTGTCAAATCGCTGCGGTATTAGAAATAACATCGTGAGTCGTCTAATTAATTCTAAATCTTCATAGAAGGTCCCGCTGGGGTGAGTTGCCATAATCTGGTACTAATATTGTAAGCTGTACTGTTCTGTGCGTCAGCTGCACTGGGGGGGTCCCGGGTTACTGGACCTTCACCGGTGTAGCTGGCCTCCACGTTTTGCTGGGCTAAAGCCTGGGGTGTTCTCCATTCCAGGACCCTACTTCTACCCTACCAGACGTACGTTCTGCAGAGAAGGAAACGCTCCAGAGACCGCTCGCAACCACCCGCGACTCCACGCCAAAGAAGTTCGGTGGAGGGGTGCAAGGCGAGGCTGGAGAAGCCGAAGACTACCAGGCCAGTCGTTTCCCTAAACCCATCAGATCAATAAACATCTTCCGGGCTGTGCAATAATAGGCTAATTACAGATTTCAGTCTAAAAGCTGGTTTCATTGAACCCCTACCTAATCTGTCGCAACCCCTACGCGACAGTGGCGCCCAAACCGTGGATATTGTACAGCCTAGATGTTTGTTGAACTACCTAGTGCAGCTGATTAGTGTTTTTTTTCTAAGTGTTAGGAAATGGTGATAAAGTGAACTGGTACGTAAATGTGTTAATATTTTATTTATGTATTTTTGCTAAGATTTCTTGTAACTAAGACAAAAAAACTCATTAGCAAATCTGTATTTAAATTGTTCAATTTATGAAATCTTATTAAAATAAAATCTATCAATTAATAGTTATTATTATAAAAAAAATAAAAAATCTGTAACCTAACGTAACTTATCTAAACTAGACTAATTAAATATAAAATTGTACTACATACCAGCTCATTTCCCCTTATTTGTGTTTGTCACACTGCACTTTATTAATTTTTACGTAAAATTCACTTCACTATAACTTCACATAACTTTCTAAATCACCAATTCCATTAAATATAGTAGTTTGTAACGGTAACAGCATTTTAATATTCATTAAAACGCTTGCAATTCATAATATTTATAAACATTGTCATTGTAATAACCACACATCATGTCTGCACTGAGTAACTTGTAAATTACCACTGTGAGTAGCTAAAAGTTGTACCAAATTGAAGTCCTACCTACCTATATCTATTGATCTTACTATAATTGCTAAACCAAACAATCACAGAGGTAATTTATTGTGTATCGTGTACTACCCACGTAATTTTATTTGTTGTATTGTTTTATTATTGTACTTTGTGTGTGTCTATCTCTCTGTATATAGTAGCAAGCATACCTCACTATGGAAACTCACCCTATTACGTTCTTTCTATTAGGAAAAAACGAACTAACCTATGAAGTAACTATAAGAGGCGATGAGCCGGCGGACACTATCCTCGGCCTTCGCAAACAAATAAAATTATTGTCTAAATACCCTACCGAAGACATAATCGAGTCCGGACTGGACGAAAAATCTGATATAGATGGAGCGGGAATCTCATTAAATGACCTGCACACGTGCGTCACATCTATGGCTGAGAACCCAGACCCTAGTATGTACAGACGTTGTATATCTCTTAGAAACCATATTTTCCACCGAATTAAAAGAATTAAATTTACAAATAAAGACAACGAAAAAAGTTATAAAATAATCCAAACTATGTTTAACAAACTTTATAAAACAATAAACGAAATTAAAATAGATATACCTCAAACTAAAACGAGTGACGCACCCGCCCCGTCCGATGTACAATCTACGTCCATGGTCGACGGCAAACAGCTGTTCACGGTAAGCTGCGACCGTACACACCTAGCTGATATACAAAAACTAAAGTATTCCGGAAACTCGTGTCCTAAGATTTTTCTAAAACAAGTTAACGAGTATAGTATGGCGAGAAATATTCCTTCCGATAAACTTCTATCTTTTGCTACGGAAATTTTTACTAATGATGCTCTGCACTGGTTACGAAGCGTAAGAGATAGTGTTAAGTCTTGGGAAGAGCTATCGGCACTGCTCCTGCAGGATTTCGGTCAGTTCGATTACGACTACCGTCTAATGACTGAAATTCGCAACAGAACGCAAGGTTGCTCCGAAAATATAACTATTTACTTGGCAAAAATGTCTGAAATGTTCTCGCGTCTGTCTACCCCCCTAAATGAGTCTGATAAATTGGAGATACTTCTGCATAACGTCCGACCATGCTATGCCAGCGTACTAGCTTCCACTTCTCAAGGCATCACGCAAATAGATACCTTACGCACTCTTTGTCGGAACTACGAAAACTTTAATTCCAGGGCGGCCCAGTTCCACGAACCTGATAAAACATCAGCCGACTTAGTCGCCCCAGACTTGGCCTATTCTAATCCTAATACTAATAATTCTAATCCTAATACTAATCTACACGGTAAAAACCCTAAATATTATTATAACAATTCTATGCGCAACACAAGTTCTACAAACTTGCCTCTTGCACCTGTACAGTCTGAGAAACCCCTGTTCTGCCCGCGCTGTAGGACTAATGACCACTGGCTAGGCACTTGTAAACAGAAACGTTTTCCTATTTGCTTTAAATGTGGCCTAAAGGGTACTACATACCCTAATTGTACTAATTGCTCAAAAAATCTGGACGACCCAAAAAACTAATTAGGTCAGATTGGTGCAAAGAAAAAACATCTATTAAGACCGGGTTCTACGACCACAATGATTGGCAACAATGGTTGCTCACAGTTAAACGTTTTTTCTCCGCTTACACTATTGCATCAATCTTAGACAAAAAACCTAATAACGACATTCGTCCCTATGTAAATGTAAATATCCTAGACGTGCGTATGTGTGGGTTGTTAGACTCTGGCGCCGCCGTCACCATACTCGGCAATAATTCGCACCTCCCGCTGCTGCGGCGCGGGCTTACGATAGTGGACGACTCTAAACGTTTCACTGCGGCCGGGGGACAACAACTGACTTCTATTGGCTACATTAACCTACCTATAACTTTTGAAAATAATCTTAATACTATAAATGCATACGTAATACCTACTATTGAAACTTCCCTAATTCTTGGTGTCGATTTCTGGCGAAAATTTGAAATTTGTCCCAAATATCTTAGTTCTATAACCTTCTGTAAAACTAGTGAAGTACTATCTGCAGTCACAGAAAATGAAAATAAACAACTACAATCCTACGATGAGCTTATTGAGGCGCAGCGCATAACTGCCGACAATATTATTGCACAATTTCATAACATTTCTGCTGAGAAATGTGGCTTAGGTCGCACTCACCTTATTACTCACTGCATAGATACGGGTGACTCCCCCCCTATCAGGCAACGGTACTACAGGATGTCTCCGGAAAAACAGCGCATCCTAGCCTCCGAATTAGACGAAATGCTTAAACTAGGAGTTGTAGAACCGTGCGAGAGCCCGTGGTCATCACCCGTCCTACTCACACCTAAGAAAGATGGCACCCTACGATTCTGCCTGGATAGTAGAAGACTAAATTCTATTACTAAAAAGGACGCTTATAATTTGCCGTATATATCAGAAATATTAGATAATTTAAAGAATTGTAAATACCTAAGCAGTGTCGATATTTCTAAAAGTTTTTGGCAAATACCTATAAATGACGCCGATAAAAACAAAACATCTTTCTACATCCCTAACCGAGGTACCTATAGATTCGTGACAACACCGTTCGGACTAACCAACGCTCCCGCTACACAGCAAAGGTTGGTGGATATGTTGTTCTATGGACCGGAATTCGAACATAGTGTTTTTGTTTTTATGGACGATATAATAATAGCTACCCCTGATTTTGATAAACATATTTCTCTTCTGCTCCGAGTTCACGCCAAACTAAAAAGCGCGAACCTAACTATAAATTTCGAAAAATCTATGTTTTTTCGCAAAAAACTAAAATATTTAGGTTACATTATCGACTGTGACGGCCTGCATGTCGATTCGAGTAAGGTCGAGGCTATTCTTAACTACCCGGTTCCTACCAACCGGAAGGAAGTCAAAAGATTCCTAGGAACAGCCTCGTGGTACCGTAGATTTGTGCCTAACTTCAGCTCTATAGCTGGTCCCCTTAATCTACTTACTTCTACAAGTAAAAAAGCTCCCCCTTTTGTATGGTCTAACGAGGCACAATCCGCGTTCAAAAAACTAAAAAATAGCCTTATTAGTGCCCCCGTGCTAATGTGCCCTAACTACGAGCTACCCTTTCAAGTACACACTGATGCCAGTGACTACGGTGTCGGGGCTATGTTGACGCAAGTCGTCGACGGTAACGAACACGCTATAGCTTATATGAGCAAGTCTCTAAGTGCTCAGGAACGCAACTATAGTATTACCGAACGAGAAACACTTGCTGTCCTCATCGCGCTCGAACACTGGCGATGCTATTTGGAAAATGGTCAAAAATTTACTGTGTACACCGACCACTCCGCGCTTAAATGGTTTTTAAAATTAAATAACCCTACTGGTCGCCTGGCTCGATGGTGCGTGCGTCTATCCGCATTCAACTTCGACATTAAACACCGGAGTGGCCCGGAAAACATTGTGCCTGACGCTCTTTCTCGCGCTATCGATATATCGTCGCTTAATACTACAACTAAAGATGATTGGTACTTAAATATCTACAACGGATGTCAAAGTGCCCCTACCTCATTCCCTAATTATATTGTAAAAAACGATCGTCTATTCCGCTACATGAAAAGCAAATGCTGTCTAACATCAGAATTTGACTGGAAGGAAGTTATACCTAAGGAGTCTAGAATACCTACAATTCTAGAAAATCATGCCGAACCTATCGCCGGTCATTTAGGTATATTTAAGACCTACAAACGTCTAGCCCTCAAGTACTATTGGCCTGGCATGCATTCGGACGTTGTCAAGACAGTGACAGCTTGTGATGCCTGTATAGCTCATAAACATTCTAACCACGCTACTTTGGGTGAAATGGGCAGACCTAAACCCTGTTCTAGACCATTTCAAATGCTAAGTATGGACCTAGTAGGCCCACTACCATGTACTAAGAGACAAAATTGTTATATTTTCGTAGTAACCTGTTGCTTTTCGAAATACTGCCTATTGTTTCCTATAAAACGAGCCACAGCGGACATCATCACTAAAATTGTAGAAGAAAACGTATTTCTCGTGCATGGAATACCGTCTACAATCATTTTAGATAACGGAAAACAATTTATAAGTTCTACCTTAAAACAATTATTTACTAAATATAAAATACCTAATGTCCATTTTACTCCTAAGTATTCTCCACACGTTAACACAGTGGAAAGGTATAATAAAACTATTATGACTGCCGTGTCCACGTTTATCGAGAACGATCACCGTGCTTGGGACCTAAATATACCCAAGATACAGTTTGCGATAAATAATTCTGTCAATGAAGTGACCAGCTACACTGCGTCATTTCTGGTGTATGGTCGAGAACTGGTAAGCTGCGGTTCTCACTACCTTGACAAGGAAAATGAAGCCGAGTTTATCTTCCAACCCCGCGACCCCTATGCTGAGAATTTAGGCGCGCTTTCTAACATATTTAATAAGGTGCAAGCTTCCCTGCTACAGGCTCACTCCAGGAATTGTCACTCGTACAACTTACGCCGTAGACCTGCTGAGTTTAATATTGGCGACATTGTATGGAAACGAACCTTCTTCCAAAGTGACAAAGAAGCCTACTTCAATAAAAAGTTAGCGCCTAAATTTATCAAATGCAAAGTTGTCGATAAAAAGTCGCCCCTGGTCTACGAACTAGTAGACATGAATAACCGTAACCTAGGATCTTGGCATATAAAAGATATAAAATTAATAAACTATAAGGAATAAATAAAAATAAACATATAAAATATAATAAATTTCCAAATTATAATGTAAGAATAGAATACCCATTATATGAGTTTTGTTTTATATAATTAATGAAACTCATGTCTCACTATTTCGAGTACTATAGGCTTAGCTATTTTACTCTTTAGGCAGGGTCCCTACTCAAACGTGTTTAAGGAGGAAGGACAGGTTTATAAGTCAGTGAATGAGAAGTATGAATGAATGAGATGTATGCTAAGTAGTGATAGTGAGTAACTTTTAGCCGGATTTTGCTACCCTAGGCAAAATCCTGCCCTTTGACGCGGGGTACTGTAGCGTTACGACTTAGAAATCGTGTTGCTAATGGGAAAATAAACTATTGTCTAAAGCGTTTGTATTAAAATAAATAAATAATACCTAAAATAAATTAGCGACTTACTAAGTTAAATAATAATAAATTAATTAAATACAATTCTAAATATAATATTACGACGCCTGCCAAAGAGAATTGTCTATGAATTGTCATGCGCCAGCGCAGGGTTTTGAACAGTAACGAAAAGGCAGGCGAGCTGTCAAATCGCTGCGGTATTAGAAATAACATCGTGAGTCGTCTAATTAATTCTAAATCTTCATAGAAGGTCCCGCTGGGGTGAGTTGCCATAATCTGGTACTAATATTGTAAGCTGTACTGTTCTGTGCGTCAGCTGCACTGGGGGGGTCCCGGGTTACTGGACCTTCACCGGTGTAGCTGGCCTCCACGTTTTGCTGGGCTAAAGCCTGGGGTGTTCTCCATTCCAGGACCCTACTTCTACCCTACCAGACGTACGTTCTGCAGAGAAGGAAACGCTCCAGAGACCGCTCGCAACCACCCGCGACTCCACGCCAAAGAAGTTCGGTGGAGGGGTGCAAGGCGAGGCTGGAGAAGCCGAAGACTACCAGGCCAGTCGTTTCCCTAAACCCATCAGATCAATAAACATCTTCCGGGCTGTGCAATAATAGGCTAATTACAGATTTCAGTCTAAAAGCTGGTTTCATTGAACCCCTACCTAATCTGTCGCAACCCCTACGCGACATGGTGCACAATATTCTACCTGTAAAATAGTCAATTTAAAGTACCAAAACTACCTGGACCTGTTCCTGGATCTGCAAGTCTCGAATTCCTGCAGCTTTGCCGAGATGTAGCTTCTCTGAGCGTGTTCTTCCGGCTATACTACGGTGGGTGCTCTGAAGAGCTCTATAACCTAATTCCTTCCTCTCCTTTCCGCAAACGAACCACACGCACAGGTCAGAATACCCACATACCGCAGTCACCATCCCTCGCGTACATATAAATTTGGGGACTCATCGGTCGCACGACAAAGATGTGGAATTATCTTCTTCGATTCTGTGTTTCTACTTTTCTATAACCTGCAGTCCTAAAAGCGATATGTGAAAAAGGATCCAGTGTTAGGGACGAGACGAGCCAAGAAGTAGTTTAAACGGCTAACGGAAAATCTGGAGACAGCAAAGATGAAGCTGAAGGGTCGTCTCTAGAGGACATTTTTTACTTATTGTTTATTATTTGTTAGGTTTAGTTTATATTTATTTTAGTTAGGGACTGTGTCAGTCATTTGTGGACCTTGCACGCCACTTACCATCAGAGAAAAAGGTCACATGTGCTAGTATACAAAAAAAAAACTTCAAACTTCCCTGATTTTGTTTTAATGCTATTTATTAGCGATTCCTGGGACCTACGGCTTAATCTGTTCTCCGAGGCACGGTAACGATGTTGTTGTAAATCTATGACAGAAGAAAGTGTATTTATCATTGGTAGCACTTACCAGCAAATAAATCAGGATGCGTGGACCTGAACTGATGATGACGTGGAGCAGCACCAGGTCTATGCAGTTGGGGTACTAAATGAAGCCATAACGCCAGTTTATGACCTCGGTAGTGACTTCGAACACGAAGTTTTGAACCTGATGGAAACAGACATGCATGAGAAGACAATATTATATAAATTAGAAGGTATACTAAATTTAATTTAACATTTAATAAAACTGCTTAATACAATATTATTTCAAGGGAATAAAATAACTTAAAAAATATTTAATAAATTCAATTAAAATTTAAGTGGTGGAAAATGTTCGAACCACTTACTAAAAGAATTGGACCTAAGCAGTTTTTCCGTCAATACATTTATGAAAAAAGCTTCGAATATGACATTAACGGAATCATACAGAATTTGGTTGGGTAGGGAATCGTGGAGCGTAAGCATCTTGTTACGCAATAAAGGAGGCCTGCTTTGTAAACCAGTCTGTAGTCGTAAGCTGAAGACAACATTCTTCTCATCTCTCTTTCCCACATACGATGGACAAAGCACCCGCACGGTATAATCATTGATGCTTAGATTTTTTTCTTCTAGGAATCTAATACTAGAGGTAGAAAAAGGGATAAATTTGGGCAATGGGCATAGTACAAAGAATACTAGCAGAATTTCCGCTTTGATTGACTAATCCTTTGGCCCAAATATATAGATTACATAAATTATACAACAACAATATATGAAAAAATATATCGATAGGTACCTAGACATTTGAAAGAAAAATTGTCGAAGATGATTGAGGATTTAATAATGTACTGACTAAAGGAACACTAAAAAGATGCACCAAAATCTTTGAGAGAGTAAATATGACGATGATGATGAAGTTAATAAAAAATAAACCTAACCAATATAGCAACTTACTGGAAAGTAAAAAAACTAAAGGTTAAAAAGTCAAAAGAAAGACAACTTTGAATAGTAAACATCTCAAAAACTTAAAGAATATTATAGTCGGAGCGTTCCTGTGTATTCCCAAAGGTAAAATACATGAAAAAGTTACAGACAAATAGTCGCATTCTTCAGGGAATCAACTCAAGAACCAGCGATCACAGAAACAATACAATATTTATGAGCATATACTGGAAATTAACTGCGTTGAAATTAATTTCAAATCTCCTGGGAATTGTAAAGTCAGGACGTACAACGAAAACACTAATTGTTCCGCCACAATTACTTGTGTTATTTACTTTACAGTTACTGTGGCGTATGTAGTCATATGGAAGAGCTGCTGCAAAAACTGCAGACCGTCACTCTTAAGTTTGGCCTTAAAATCAACTGCAGCAAAATAAAGGTGAAAATCGTAGACCTAGCCAATAATAACTGGCCAGAAATTTCAAGGATAGCAAAGTGCGATGTGGTCCAATCTTACATTTATCTTGGAACACTAATATCTAATAAGCATGAAATCAAGTATCGAGTGACAGTGACAAGATCTGCAATGGACAAGCTGAAGGAGATATGGAGGAACCGAAACGTTACGAAAGCCAGTAAATGCGGCTGTTTAGAGCTCTTGTGTTCCCTATTTTCTGTATGCTGTGGAGACGTAGACCATACGCGAAATTGAAGAAAAAAAAGGAATTAAAGCTCTAGAGATGATGTCTTGGCGGAGGACGTTGGGCAAATCATGGACGGAATTCCGAACCAACAAATCTATACTAGAGGAACTGGGGATCAGACAACGCCTTTCCTAGACACAATCACGCATTCTCACTTTCTTAGGATACGTTTCACGGCGTGGAGAACATCCATAGAGCGACTGTTAGCCCAGGGGAAAGTCGATGGAAAGAGGATGCGTGGTAGATCTATCGGGGCTAAATCCTTGGAAATAACTGAAACACTAGTTTAGGCGTATTAAATTATATTTTTGTAAAATAATACATTTGCAAGTCCAAAAGCTATGTGAAATCTGACAAGATATGTTTTGGCATTTCATGTCAAAAGTCTTATTGAATTTTATATTTTTATATGCAATGATGTGTCCACTACATTACTACGTCGGGGTCACCAGTTATCGGGGCTAAATCTTTGGAAATAACTAAAACACTAGTTTAGGCGTATTAAATTATATTTTTGTAAAATAATACATTTGCAAGTCCGAAAGCTATGTGAAATCTAACAAGATATGTTTTGGCATTTCATGTCAAAAGTCTTATTGAATTTTATATGTTTATATGCAATGATGTGTCCACTACAGATCTCTGATGAGATGGACTGACCAGGTGAAGGCTGCAATGAATTATCCCCTGCATGAGTACACCAGGAAAGCTGCGGTCGGAAAGGAGTGGCGACGGCATGTTAAGCGTGCCACTAGCACTAGCACTCAAATGGCGACCACGACCACTCTGCCAAGAGTGTAGCGACTAAGAAGAATGACGTAAAAATATGGCTATCATTATCAAATATCATTCTGTTTATTAAAATGTTGCTCGATAATAAACATTTTCTTGTTTATTATTTATGCCCAGATTATGTAGATATAAGGTCATCATCTGACAGCGACATGTGACCCTATCCAGCACTCTTATTGGTGCTATATTACATGGTCTTCAAACAGCTAGTTTATAATATCAGTATGTATTACCTTTGAAGTACAATCGTTAAGCTCAACCTGATCCTTTAAGAGGTTAGAAACTGTGGAGGCACAACGGCGTCGTTAGTAATAATGGCACTAATTCACGTGTCGGCAAAACTAATGGATACCATTACAGGAGCTAATTTAAGCTAGCCTTTAGTTTTCGGGAGACTGGGTTTACAATACCAGACGGTTTTAAGGTCTGCACACACGGCAGCCAGTTGGGCACGCATTCTGTGGACGAGACAAGCCAATAAACCCGTCCACCAGTGCATATAACATCTAGATTAAGCCACCAAACGCAGCTACACAGTTCATATCGACAACGGAATGGAGAATCTTAACAGCTATGCAAAATCGTTTATTTATGTTTATTTATTTAGGTTATTTATTCATGGACGAAGTTCCGAGCCAACAAGTCCATCCTGGAGGAACGGGGTATAAAATAGCCCATTTCCTCAATCGCATATTGCAATTCCTCAAATGCATTTTCACTTTCTTCGGACACGTGTCGCGGCGTGGATTCATTAAGCGCCTGCTGGTAGTTCAAGGAAAGTTCGATGGCTTGAGTATGCGTGGTAGGTCATCGATGAGGTGGACTGACCAGGTTAAGGGAACAATGGATCACACCCAACATGAGTGCGCCAGGAAGTGCAGGAACGTGCTCGCCTCAGACCTGAGAGGATCCGGCAGCATCACACACCGCAGGCTTAAGCGAAAGAGTGTCCCTGGTCTTGGCGCCAGATTTAGCAGAGACTGAGGAAGGAACCAAAGGGTTCCCCTTCAATACTGACATCAATACAGATAGACATATCAGACAAAAGAGTGGCCCATTGTACCCGTACAGATTGCCATGAATGCAGTAATCAAAGGAAAAAAAAAAGGAAAGTCGCAGTCCGAGAGGAGTGGCGACGGCTTGTTAAGCGTGCCACTGACACTCAAGTAATGACTACACAGAAAGTCCAACTCCACCGCTAGATCACGATTAATCAGAAAACTGTACTTACTGATACTTAAATACTGCTGCGTATTGAGTTCATATCTTGGCCAGTTCACAATGTCATGATGATGATCATCACTTCTTGGTGATGGGTCGCCGGTCTTCGCAAATGCTGCCAGAAGAGCAACAGATGCTTCGGCAACAGCGACATCACCTCTGGAATAGTTGTGCGGTAGAAACGGTAGGCCGCCAACTAATGGTAGACCGAGAAAGTATGGTAACGCTTCCCCCGTCACACTTCCTAAACGCTGTGGATAATAAAAGCAAAATTAACATAACAACTGATTAATATCGACGAAGCAGAAGACTTTTTAATGCAACTTCAGCCAGTGTTTTATTTATTTGATCGTGTTATGTGAGTCTTGGTCTGCCAGGGCCTCTTTTATCCACAACTTTCGCATTTTGTATCTGGTTTGTCAACCTTTCATCTTTCATTCTTACATGCCGATACGATACATCGTAGCATGCCTTTTCTTTATTTTTGTGACTATGCTATTTCTTTTATAACTACCATTTTCCTCTAATTTATTATATTGAAAATAAACAAAAGAATATCATATATTGGTTGTAAACATGCTCTACGGTTTTTCAATTTGAATTTGAGCCCTGATCTAATTTTAAAAGTAAATTCCAAAACGTGATACATCGCTCCTATAACACATGTTATGTAGCTTCATTTATCATGTAAATGCGCAATGAATATTCAATATGACTTTGAGGCGTTAACGGTGCAATCGATTGATCACCCTGACAGTTACATTAATTTAGAACCATATGCTTTTAAGGAGCCATTAAGCTGTTAACACATATGGTGATGGCAGGGGTTTAGTGGACTGTATCGAAACGCGAGGTTGGGATAATCGCCCAATTAGATTCACAGACGATACAGTGATAATCGGGAAAATCAACCAACAAGAAGGGAAGCTGTTAAAGGAACTCACCTGACGTCCTCGGCATCAGCTATTGGAAGTTTGTTCTTTGCACTATTTTAGCGGATGCAACGACTTTAGGACAACGGCAAATTTTCTTCTCTTTAATACGCATTTAAACTAGCGTGAGTGGGATATGTAATATAGAAAGAAAGCGGCGAGAAAGAAACAGAATATGGTATAGGGGTAACAAATTAGGAATGTTTATTTTTACACCGACGGATCATAATATTGTCTAACCATCCACAATTGGGTTATACTCGTAGCTAAGAAATACATCTTATTTAATTTCCTAATGCAGCGGTTGCAACTTCATATACAGTGACCGTTCCGTAACCGTGTGTCACCCATGTTTCTCCACTATAAACAGTTTATGTAGTGCCAGCGGAAACCGCTGGTGCGACGGAGTCACAATCCTCATTAGTGGGGTGCCGACTAAGGAGGAGGTTATTTACATTGATTTGTTTATTTTACTAGTAGAAGTGCGGCCTACATATAGGTTAAGACCAACACGGCTTATCAAAACGGAATGAGATAAAACAAAACGACCGTGTGTGAGCCGTGATAATGTGAATGAGCTAGCACAGCCTGGCGCTAAACCGTTTTGACGGCAACCATTTGCATGTGATAAGGCTGACTTAAAGGGAAAAATATTTACCTGAGGATATTCAGCATCCTTGCTTTGATGAGCAAAATGAGCAAAATAAGTCTTCGCTCCTCTTTTTGCATGTAACTGGGCTATCCTCAACGCTGGTGCGGCTGTTGCAGCATCACTTAAAGACTCTAGGGTCGCATCTCTAATGTTGATGGGATGCTGTATGGGTTTCTCCCAGTCTGTGTACTCGTTTCTGATCGCAGCGAAAATTTCGTTGCGATGGTATCGATAAACGTTGCGGACGTAGGTGCGGAGGATGCGGTTTCTATGAAAAAAAAAAGATTTTATTATAACCTCGGCTCCTGTATATACAGACAATAAGTTCAGGTATCATAACAGTTATAGTTACAGGAGAACGTTACTAGGACCATCCATAGGTTTTTGAGAAAATTACTGATTTAACAGCGTGTGTGGCTCACGAACCCAGTGGCTATAGGTTAGACTACTTCAGCTCTCCTCCAGGAGCACTTCTCTAGGAAGCGATCTCTCGTTGGGGGGCCGAGCGCAAGACGGAGCGATATTCTGGAGATGCTTGAAGTGTCCGTTGTCGGCCCGATAGAACATACGTCTAGTCAGGCCGACGACAAACTCCTTAATAGTAGGCATTTTCAGATCTTGAGCTCGGACGGAATTACGCACGAACCACGGAGACCACTCAGAGCTATATGCTCTGCTGACTTTGGATCTTGTCCCTATTGGTCTTCACCATAAGGTGATGCCAAGATGGCTCAGCGTAATTAAGACGGCAACGTATAAATATCTTGTAGATGATATGAGATCCTCCACAGCGACGTGAAATCGTCATCCCTTCAGGAACGACGCCAGGATCCGTACTGCTATTTTTGGGACTGACGTGTTGAGGAATTTATACAAGAGACCGTCGTACCAGACTCTGTCAAACGCCTTCTTGATATCAAGAAAACGCAGACAGATCTACGGCCCTCGTTCTTCTCAACCGGCAGGTGGTGCAATACCCGGGTCAGTTGGAGCGTGGTGCTATGTCCTTCTCAAAAGCCGAATTGTTTATCACGTAGTTCGACGTAACGTTTCAGCTTCCATTTATGTTATCACCCGCTGCTTAAGGAGCCTTCGTGAAAACCCGGTCTTGTCACTTACCGTAGTGGCTGTACCCAAACTTTAATTGGTCTGAAAGTTTTTTGAGTTGGTCCTATTATTGGACTACAATTTGCTTGCCAGCAGATAAGAAGATTAAAAATAAACTATATAATTTAGTAAATTTAGAACAAACCTGTGTTCCTCTTCGAATCCATGTCTGATATCATCTTCGCTAAAATACTGATAGCTTTCTGTAGTTGTAATGACTATAGCTAGAGCGCAATCGAGAAAAGCTTCGCTCGCATGGAGGGCTCGAGTCGGTGTTTGTAAGGAAGGAGATAGGTCTAAGGTAGGTACTGTGGGAGCCCATCCTGCGAGGAACCTGGCTTTAGGAGCTTCTACGGCTAGAAGGGCCGCTAGTGGACGCTCTTGAATGCATTGGGATAACCTGTAAAATAATTTTACATGTCAAGTATAATATAAATATACAAGTATATTTATTCGTAGTTAAATGTTAAAACAAAATAGATTAAAAACAAATTAAAAATAAATATAAACTTAAAATACCTTTAATTTTAAAACTATTCTAAAAAATAAACTAAGCGCTTACCACCTGGGAGAATACCTAAAATGGTCGCCGCATTTTCTCGTTGAATAATAATTTAACTATTTTGTTTTAGTTAGTTATGATATTTGGGGTCGCCACACCCTCGATTCGTTTACCCAGCTCTTTTACAAATTTGTGGGTATCAAGAGAATATACTCCCATTGTTTAAACCCCAAATGCTACAAAGTAAAGATTTTGTTTAATGCCATTATATTTTATGTGCTTCTTAGATTCGGCTGTATGAGCAGCCAAAACGGCATTTTTGAGGTAGAGGAAATGTGGCAAGCGACAAAGGTATTCCAGACAAGACATCTTCCCTCACTCCATGTATAAGAGACATACCATCCGGCCTTTTACCATCACTACGTGATAGACCTGATGGTTCATAAAAAAAATATTTATTTAACATTTGGACAAACATAGACATGGCTGAAGTAAGTATAGAAAAAAATCATGTCAATATGCCCGACAGGCCGATTTATATTGTAATAAAAATAAAAGTCTAGTTTGGATATACATGTTTCAATAAATCATTATAAAGAAATTGAATCACTATGGAGGATAATTGTGCTTGATTAGATCAAACTAGATTTATACATTCCTACAGGCAACAGTCCATAATATGTGCGCCAGCCCCATGAACAAACCGAACAGGGACAAAATAAGGAAAGGCAGGCAAGCTTCAATGGATCGGGCATAATAAAAGAATGTGTGACGAAAATAGCGAATATTAAGGGTAAAAGAAGCAATAAATAAGACACTCGTAGAAGGCGCAGTAAAGAGTCTACGAAATAATTACTTGTTTTAGGTAGTTAGGTAACTTAATGAGGTAGTGAGGAATTCAAATGAAAATATGATTTAGCTATAATGGAAACGGAAGCTCTATGCGGGTTGGGAAGAAGGGACTTTTGGACTTGGATCATTTTTCTACTATCGGTTTAAGCTACATACTTACCAATGCTCATGTTCCTTTGTACATCTCAGCGCCTGGGCTGTATGCTCTCTAGCGAGGGCTGCATCTGCTGCCATAGCCCATGGGCTTAGCGCTGAACCACTTATTAGAAGAGCTCGAGATACCAGACCTGGGGAAAAATGTGGTGTATGTTCGTTAACAAAAAAAACAAACAAGATGGCGTCTATAAGCTGACACGGCCGCTGTACAGCCATGAATTAATAATATTTATTTGTTCATCGTAACTGCTCCTAATTAATTCATATTTCTGTCAAAATCTTTACACATGCAGCCTGTGGGTCAATTATACGCAGAGGGCCTAAAACGCTCTTCGAGTACAATATAATAACGCCTTCAGGATGATGATGGGGCTCTCTTGGTGCAGTGCATCAGCGATGTTTGCGTGCGCGTACGCAGATGATTTCTACACAGTATTGCGGAAACGAGTCGCGTCGTTGATGCACAGAGTACGAGGGAGCGGCAACATCATCTTAAGGGCAGTTAGTGAGAAGCCAGATTGCCCTATCATGGGGCACTGGGTACATACTCACGTGTAGTGCCTCAGGAGGGCAAGGCAAATCTAAAAAGTAAATGTCCTCTTTTTTACTAATATAGAATAAGCAAACACTTTGTTACTAACCCCTATGGATACTTTTATTTATTTTATTTATTAAGTCCTGCTGTAAGTCTTGTTTAAATAATAAGTTCTGTAGTCTTAAGTACAAATTGGCATTAGACAGTCTGCGGGTAATTGGAAAACTATTTACAAAAATACGGTATTAATCCTTATCATTTTAAACACATTAGATGGCGTAAGCAATTTATGAAGATTATTTTTTCCCGTTACACCATAAAAATTAAATAAATAGCTTATTAATTTCGTGTCACACAGGCAAAGCCGGGTAAAATAGCTTGTCCTAAATAATAGGCATTCATACCTTTAGCAGTAGGCATCATTAATAATGTATTGGCGTAGGCCGCTCCAGCAGCGTGTCCTGCTAAAGTAACGCGTCTAGGATCGCCTCCGAACGCGGCGATATTTCTCCGCACCCATTGCAATGCTGCGATACCGTCCAAGATCGCCGCACCGCCAGCAGTGTGAACTGGGTCTTGAGATGAACCAGTACTTAAAAAACCTGCCAAAAAATGGATACCGTTAAACATTGAAATGATTTAAAATGCGATCATTATTTATACGCGTTAACCCCAGTGTCCTAAAGAGTACGAAGAGGAGAGTATTGAAATTTATTGGCTGTCAGTCTTCTAGGTCTTATTGGCATTAAACTGGACTTGGTTTTGGGCACCCCACACAGAATTTTTTATCCAGTTCCACCGACAGGGTGTAGTGTTTATAATCTAAATATGAATAAATGACCAAGAAAGAATGTATTCGGCTGTAATCGACATCCTTTGCCTCACACCATTTTTAAGAAAACAACTGTCAGATGATTCACTTTATTTCTTTTGTTGAAACGACTGTTTTTTTTTGCTTAATTAATAATTACTTCAGTTTTAATTTAATATCTGTATATCTTCACCTTACTCATCTGCCAGATATTGTCACTCCCTGAGCTTGGAACTTTCGTATTGAACTTCATGACCACGTGCAGTTTCTATTTTATTTTATGCACCACTGCTGCAGTCTTACCATCTATCTGGTATCTTGTCTTAGGTGTGGTGGATTTGGAGATGGATCGTAACGCGTGTTGCCCGTGCGTTCCAGGGTTCTATGTCTGGACTTTAGAGCCCGTGTCGCCTCGTTGTCCGTTTGGGATCAGCAGCGCTCTCCGGGTCCTACGTACGGTCAACGGATGCATAAATAGTGATCGGGCTAAGTTTTGGCTTACGACCCTCCCTTGTGTAATTGTAAACTCATTATGTTTGTGTTAACTTTATTTTTATCTAATATATGAGTACTCAACTTTCATTGCTTAAATTCTGTAGTGTTATTTAATGTCACGTCTAACGTGACAAGGGAACGACGCATCTCCTTTACTTGTAATAACATAATTTACTATTTCACTAAAAACATAATCTTACACACTGGTATTAACCCAATTTTTACTTTAAAAGTCTACAAATATCTTTGAAGTTAAGCACTGGTTCTCGCTTTGCGTATATAAAGCAATCACGCTAAGTGCCGAGGAGAACGCGAGCGATTCTCAATTTTCTACATGTTCTGTGTAAGTAGATGAAAAAATTTACTTGTCAGCCACCTAAAGTATTCTACACACTATGCCTTTACCTCTACAATATAAGCCTTGATTTTTTGATTAACGGCCTTTTTCGATGATATTACAGTTCATGCTAGTAAGGACTGCCCTCGTGGTCTACCGGTTAAGGCCGTAGATTGCGTAGATTGCTGGGGTCATCGACTAGGCTATCCACTATATGCCTTCGTCGGATACTCCAGTACTTTGGACACATTGCCAGAAAAGGAGGGGATAACCTAGAGAAACTTTTTGTTACTGGCAAGGTGGAAGGAAAGAGACCGAGAGGCCGAAGTCCGGTACGCTGGTCCGACCAAATCCGCTCCACCACCAACACTAGCGTCCATGATGCTGTGCATGCCGCCGAAGACAGGAACGGGTGGCGTGCTATCATCCAGACGCACACCCATTCGTCGGGAGGTCACGACCCTCATCAATAAGGAAACACGACGCAAGGAGGAAGCTGGGGTCAACCGTGACACTATTATTGATTCATTTTAGTCATAAGACAATGACAGATAACCTCAAATTGCATATGGTTTAAGCTTATTTAGTATTCAAATGAAAATTGTAAGAAATTGTTAGCTTGATTTAAAGTCATAATTAAATAAAGTTAAGTTATTAATAAAGTACGAGTACTACTTTGGTATCGATGTATTCGAACTCGAATGAATTCAATCAAATTCTCAGTGGCAACATTCGTAATTCCAATGCTTTTTGATTGGTTAACGACTATTCCCACCATTTGTAATCGGACCAATAACAAACCTTCATTTTATTGCGCGACAATTGCCGGGGATAAAACATTGCGACTGTGGAAACTCACTTTTGTACGAGGAAACTTTGAAAACACATCTAAGTTATAAATTGTTAACCTGTAATTGGAAGTCGAGCTGTTTGAGTGAATCTACTCAAGTTTAGCGTTTATTTTCTACCACGATTGACCAGGAAGTTAATAAAGACCATGACGTTATTATACGACATACATGTATAATACCGTGTGTAATTATCTGAAGAGAAAATATTATTTTCAGGCTTCAGGTTTGATTAGTAGAATCTCTATTTGAAATAAAAAAGGTCACTTTAAAAAAAAAACATTATCCGAAAAACAAAACACTACTGCATGATGAATAAGGCCAGGTCTAAAAATAGCGATATCCATCGATATAAATACCTAAAGGTGTTATTATAAGTGTTATTTATTAATTGATCTCCCCCACAGCCGAGAAACGAAATTAGAGAGAGAAAGAATTACGTAAGTTAACGTTCGCGCAATGGTCAACCTCCCGCTACCTACTTGATTAGGGTCAGTATGAGTGGCGATATTTTTAGGAAAACTTCTGAGTGGTAATTTCATTCAACTTCGATAGCTGATATGACGATCCTAGTCAAACCTCAAGGCAAGTAATCTGACCCACTGACCTGGTGTTCTCCAACGACTGCTGCAGATGCTGATAGAAGTCCTGGGCTAGCCCGTGTTTCAGCTTTCTTCAGGTAAGTACCAATAACTTTATTTTAAGGTTTGCTAGGCAAAGTCTAATAGTAAGTATTAAATCACTTTTATGGTTTTAGCGTCATACATATCACAATTTAACTATTTTACGACTTTAATATAAGTACACGAACGTCGTGTCCCTTTTAGCCCTCACGCATGACTGTCGTGCCTTGGTCGGAGCCGTTGTAGTTTTTTTTCACCGAGTCTAAACTACCCACATTTTGAACTCGACTAAGGATCGAACAACTTCTTTGCACCGTAAATTAAAATGTTATTACTGAATAATTAAAATAAAAAATACGTAGTTCTTAATTTTTCTTCTAAATTATAATATAAAAAGATTGGTTCTTTAACAAATTCCACGTAGTATATTAGTATTAGTAAATTCGTTTGTTTATGCGGCAAGTTTGCATTATGTGTATGAGCCCTAATGTAATATATTTTCTTTTCACGCCATAAAGAACGACACACCATATGCCCATGACTCCAGGGCCCAATTTCACAAAATTTACAAGGATTGTAAAACTTGTCTGTACTCAAAAAACCAGCCCATTTTATGCTCTACAATAAACATATCACAATTTCACAATATTTACTATTAACACAGATAAATACTGCGTGGAATTTTTTAAAGTGCATATATTGTTATATTATAATTTAAAATTAAAATAAAGAACTACTTTTTTTTTACGCCATGTGACATCGCCCCCACCTGATGGTAAGCAGTACGCAAGGTCCAAGAATGGAAGCAACTGACGCCGGTCACCACGACTGACATCAGTCTCCACCACTATGCCGGCCTAACAAGATGCAATTCAATTCGTTTATTTTTCAAGTAGGCATTGGACAAAAAGATATATATTCTGCACTTTTACACGTAAATTTTTACAATATTGATATAAAACGATACAATTTTATAGTACATATTGGTGAATCTGGAGCAGTACATGATAACCATCATTTGGGAAGAGAAACAATAAAATTATAAATATAGAATAACGCTTAACATTATAGCTGCTGTAGATAGGCATTGTCACACTATAAGCTAAGATAGACACAATTATAAGAATATAAATGTCAATGTCAGTTAAGATAATAGCTGCTGTATATAGGCATTGTCATACTATAAGCTAAGACAATGCTTGTTCACACTTCGCTTGAAAGACTCCAGGTTATAAGAGTGGGAAATACAACCGACTGGGAGAGCATTCCACACATTCCACATCTTCAGCGTGCGACAGATGTAAGAGTCTCCAAATTTATGAGTACGCGTAGGGATAGTGGGTATGGTATGTAGATGCATATTTTAATTATTCATTAATAAAATCTTTAGTTATGGTGCAGAGAAGTTTCCCAAAAATATCGCCACTCATACTGAGCCTATTCAAGTAGGTAACGAGAGGTCGACGATCGCTCGAACGTTTACTTACGTATTTCTTTCTCTCTCTAAAAATATCGCCACTCATACTAAGGTACGTAGCAAAAGGAAATCACGCGAATATTGACTTATGTAATCTTTTCTCTCTCTTATTCGTCTCTCGGCTGTGAGCGAGATCAATTCCTTGTTCACAATGCGGTAATTTCTTTTTTTCGGATAATAATTTGTAATCTTAAAAATTAAATACCTTGTTTATTTCAAAATGTGGTTCTACCAATGACACCTGAAGCCTAAAAAGTGTTTGCTATTATTTTTTACATAATCTTCCTGCTAGCTATATTTAACAGTAGTTAAAAGGCTATTAGTTTAGCTAGCAGGGACACATTAGTTTAGCTAGCAGGGACACATTAGTTTAGCTAGCAGAGACACATTAGTTTAGCTAGCAGGGATACATTTGTCTGATATTACTTGTTTTGATATTAAACCCTAGTAATAAATATGTTTGATTAATGAATAAACTATTAAAATATATATATGTATATGTATATAAGTCAAGATCTAGGTTTTTATTTAGGTAATGAATTAAAAATATTAAAATTAACCTTGTTGACGTAAGATATTTCTTGTAATACTAGGCAATACATACCTAATAATCCTAGCCTATAGTTGAGTGTGACTACGAGGAGATGCGCGCGCGCTGCCAGGACGGCACCGTCGAAGGCGTTCGCTGACCCCCACTCTAGCGAGCTGCCTCCCGTCCACAGCACCACGGCGTATGGCGCTTCCACTCCTCGCGCACCTAAAGAACAATACGAGCTTAAATTAAATAAAACTTACGAAGACATTTATTATTATTTGTCGGCTGTCGAGTTGCACGCGCAAGTAGCCTATCTTAATTCTGACATACCTGGTAGGGTAACACTGTACCAGGTATTGTCATCTCATAGGTAAATTTTAAAGATATATATTTATTTATTGTTGTTGCGTGCGTAATTCTGTAATTTTCCTTGCAGATTCCTTTCTCAGTCAGATTAATCATTAACAGGTCACTGGAATCTGCTAAGCTGTTGGTCTTCTGCTAACAGCTTACTCTTTGGACCACTTCGCTGCTTAGTCTTCCACTAACAACAGTAGAGTTATTCAAAATAATTCAAATTACGACGTGGCATAAATGCCTGTAATAGGTTTACGTGAATAAATATATTTTGGCTTTCACTTTGAGATGCCACTAGGAACTAGCAAACTACGATCTCACAGAAGAAATTGACGGGATCGGGTTCTCTCAGCATTACGTCGTCTTTGCATCTCTTACTAAAATAATTGGGCCAAAGCAGGTCTGCCGTCAATACATTTATGGAACGAGCTTCCAAGACGGCATTAACGGAATCATATAGTATTTGGTTGGGTGATAAAATAAAAAAAGGCCTTCTTTGTAAACCGGCCTATAGTCGGTCGCAAGCCCGACATTATTCATATGAATAAATCATTTCAAAATGTACGTTTATTATCGTATCGATCGGACCAAAGCTCTAATACACAGTATTTCAGAGGAACCGCCCAGGCTTAGCACATTCAAGAAGATATGTGATAGTCAAACACACGTTTGAAGATTTTTTATGAGACAAACAAACTATGCGGTTGGGATCGATAAAGCATGAACTTTGGTTGGTGGCTCAGTTGTAAGAACATCGAATCATCAATTTTTAATGACAATTTGTTAACAACTCCACAATTTGGTAATAGTAGACCGGGACGTATGCGATGGCTTAACGTGATATCCAAGAGACATGGTGGTGTTGTAAATCTATTACAAATGTATGTAAAAAAAGTGTTCGTCATTGTCAATTACCGGAAGACATAACATGTCTTAAATATAATAATATTAATTATTAAGCAACAGATAAAAAAATACTAATGGTTAAAGCTTATTGTACTGTGGATGAAGCTCTAAAGGACAACTATATTCTTCCATTATAATGACATTATTAATTATCTTAAATATTCAAATTCATAATCGTTTATTGCACAGAATACAGGTAGATATAGGATAATACAATTTTACAGTTCAGCTGTATCCTACCATAATGGTATGCAAATAATAGTACATGTCAAATTACAACTAAAATTATATTTGTCAACACTTATAATGTAAAAATTCTTGGATACTATAAAAACATTGTTCTTTTAACCATTTAATTAACAGCTTCTTAAATTTAATTATTGATGTCAATTGTTTTAATTCTATAGGCAAACCGTTAAATATTTTAATACACATTTGGTGACTATTTTTTAGAAATAATGGTAAGTTTCGTAGCAGGTTTCCATAAATTGTATTTATGTTGAGTCCGAACATTTGTTAGCCCGTCCTCGTTAACAGGCCGAAAAAGACTTAGTTATTAGTTATGACATTATTATTAGTTATAACATTAGTATTAGTTATGACAATATTATTATTAGTTTTGACATTATTATTATTAGTTCGGACATAATTATTAATAATATTTCTGACAACGCCACTATACAGCTGCAATAATAAAATACTTTTCGTATATCTACGTATTTATAGGATAATTTTAATAATTATATATTTAATATCTGTTTACACCTTACGACAAAGCCTCTTAACAGCTGCATATTCCTTAATCATATTTATCTTTATTTTAGTGTAGGTATTATATAAGACAATGCCCCTTTACAGCTGCTATCCACTATTAGAATTAAGTTTGTTTCTTTTTTTCTCAGGCACTATGCCCTTATCAGCAGACTGTTCCTTGCTAACAACAGCCAGCTATTTCAGCCAATTTTATTTAAGATTGATTTATATAGAATAGAATTATATAAATATGTACACATATTGATCCCCGCGATTCAGGCACAGCCTCGTTCGGTGATCGCAGTTCACACTCCTTTAGAATTCCATTGGCAAATTTTGCAACAGGTAGAAATATTGTCGTGTTTAATTTTTAATTTTTGTATAGTAAAAGTTGAAATAAACGTTTATTATTATTATTATATTAATAGGTATTAAAAGCTACCTAAATAATGAAATTAAAAATAAACTAAACTATAAATAATAAATGTCCTCTAGAGACGTCCCATCCGAGATAGTCCCAAGGAGACTGGCAACATTTCCCCTCTGTATAGCGAGAGCTCTGAAAACGCTGCACTTCCTGCGCATGACGAGGTCGCCTGGATGTGAGATGGAGCTAATGTGTCTACACACGTCGCATCCCACACCAGAGACCTGCCAAGTTTCCACGGCCCAACAGTCATTCCGTCGGGTCTCTTGCCATCGCTCCGCACAATCCCAGACGGTTCTAAGATTGCGGGTACCCCAGCAGTGACAAGAGCCCTTCGGATGATGTCGTTGAGAGCCGCGTCACGAGGAATGCGCCCAGCACTTCTATTAAATAATAAATAAATAATAATAGGTATTAAATTATAATAAACAATTGGTATATCGCCAACCCGTCTGGCCAGCGTGGCGAGTGTAGGCCAAATTCTCCAGATATATTTTCTGGAAGGTCCATCTCCAACAGTGGTGGTCTAGGACGCTGTAATGAAAATATGCCGATGCTTGAAGTTCTAACCATTTTTGTCTACCCCACCTACCACTACTTTACTTGTAAGAACGCTTTTCTTGAAATCCTAAAAATATCGGTTTGAACCCCAGCATGTATTAATTAGAAATATACTTTACATTTGTCATTATAGTATAATAATTTCTCACTCTCCCAAAGGTTAGCTGGTAGAGAATACCATACGGTATTATGCTCGCCTATGTTCATTATTTTATATTTTGTGTGCAATAAAGAATTATATTATTATTATTATTTACAACACATTAAGCACGTTAAGCCTTCGGTTTATTCCTTTTTAAATACCAAAACGGGATGTTGTAAATGTCTATGAGAAATGTACGTTATAAATGTGTATTTCCATTTGGTATATTCTTACCAGGGGGTGTTTATTTATCGTTAATTAGTCACTACAAGAGTGTCTAGACGTGACTAATTAGAAATCCATTTTCAGGACCTAGGGCTAGGTTTGTTTCAAGTTTGTTCTGATTGTCTAGGTACACTCAGCTACAATATTCTGCAATCCGTATTGTTTAAAATAACTTAAATTTCTGTGATTAATTTGTTCATTAAGTAAGACAATGGATTTTGGCGTGGATGTAAAGTAAAGAAAAGCATCATCACGACCGTTTCCCTTTCGGGGTGGTCAGAAACCACGCTTATGGATAAGCGGATTCACATTTAGCCAACTTTACTATAGGCCAATCATGACAAGTGGCAAGCTCGTCGATGTCTCCAGCGTACCAAACTCGAGAAATATCACAAATAAATTAAATAATAATTAAATGCATTTTTATTTACATTAATAAATATTTTTGTGTCCCGACCAGGAATCGAACCCGGTACCTCTAAGTCTAAATCCACGGATTTACCGCTAGACCACGGAGGCAGTTGGCGTGGAGGTATGTAATTTGTTTTAAATCATATGACCTTATCAAATGTCAAGACGGCCGGCCCTGTTAACGATAATATCTGCATAGGCCCTCGCGCTTTCAATCGCGCTTAGGAATCAAACTTTGGTTCAAAATCAACATTGTATATTGGAGATAAATGAGAATTCCCATTTTACTTAGAGAAATGGGCCTAACATATTGTATTTTCATAATCTGTAATTAATTTTATTTGTCTTACCCCAGCATAACGACACTTGACAAAAACTTTTTTATACGTTAATAATTAAATAGTTTCTGCTGATATAATCAGACAATTATTTATACTTTGAAAATTTTTGTTTTATTTATAATAAAATACCTAATCATAATAAAGTACCTAATCGCTCGCTAGTGCTCTGCACCCCGCAGGTGGAGTTCACAGTCGTATTAAAATCAGAAAAGCTAGGCAGAATGCCTAAGCTTTTGACATTTTTGACAGACTTAATCAATCTTAAACGATACGTTTTCGGACGATTGTGCACTCCGCCTCATCCCGCTGTTTTATTCAATACATAAATCATAACTAATTGAGGAGTCCTTCGCGCCATTTTGCGCAGACATGTCAAGTGCAAGCTTTTGTTGTGTAAATTAAGTTACTGTGGATATTATTAGTCAAAAGTAGTGTTGTTTTGTTTGATAATGTGCTAAAATGTGAATAATTATGGAAAATATAATTTGAACTTTAAATACGGGGCACAAGTTGTGGTTTATTTTTTGTGGTTTTTCCGCGCTGCGGACTCCCATATTTTACCCGAAGTGTTTGGGCTATAATGCCGCGAGTGACTCCAAGAAAAGCATCAAATTCTGCAGCATCTGTAATTTGATGATGACCTCATTAACTAATTGAAAAGAAAGATATATTACGTCAGACTTGGCTGTATGGGCTAGACCCTTTGCCTTCCCTATCACCTCATTCATCATCTATCGGGAGTAGAGAACAAACAAAAAACACAACACTTAATTAAATTATAGTTTAATGCCGGGTTAAAAGAGAGGTTGATATTAATTTAAAAATCAATACGGGATATAAATATCTCTCTCACAATAATCAATTAAAAATTCTGCCACATTTTTCTAGCCGATAATCAGATTCTTTTACTGTATCTGCAGCTCGCCAGTGGAACAGACTTCCCCTCGCTATACGACAAGCACATTCACTCAACATTTTCAAAAATTTGCTCACCAAGCACTTACGTGAAAAGCAAAACAAGACCGCATAACATGACAATATGTATGATGTATCTTATATATATATTGTGTTTGTATGTATATTATATAATTATGGAATATATTATTATTTTATTGTTGTACGATATATATTTATTGTTTATTTAGTTGATGAGTATTTTAGTTAGTAATTTTAAGTCATAGTTTCTAAATATACAATACACATGCACCCACACTCTCTTCTCACTCTCCCAAAGGTTAGCTGTTAGAAAATGCCTAGACATTCAGCTCGCCTATGTACATTGGAATGTTTTTATTTGTTGTGCAATTAATAAATAAGAATTCATCTAATCTATCTATTTATTTATTTATTTCAATACTTTAATGCACAAAGTACAAAAGGCGGACTTAATGCCCGTAGACATTCTCTGACAGCCAAACCTTTGGGACTAATTAGAACAACTGTAGGTGCAAGGAAAGTATAAGTGACACATCAATTAGATATAAATACTTAGATAATAAACTTACTTATATATAATCTACTTATAAATATAAATATTTTGTTGGGAGTTATTTAGAAAATGTGAGTAGACCAGCTTTTTAAATGATGATCTGGTAGATGCCTGCCTTATGGTAATAGGTAGATTGTTCCACAGATTTGTAGCAACAACCGCAAAGGAATTCGAAACAAATCCGGAATGATGAGATGGAACGGAAAGAAGTGAGTTGGGATTGAGATAAGCGAATTTGTCCTTAGATACAAAAATATTAAAATAATATTGATTAAAAAACTAATTATAGATAAAACTAAAACTAAAAATACCTATGAAATTAAAGCTATTCTACAAAATAAACTAAGGGCTTACCACCAGGGAGGGTACCTAAAACGCTCGCCGCATTTCCTCGTTGAATTATAATCAACATATTCTGTTTTAGGTAGTTATGGCATTTGAGATCGCCACACTCTTGGAAAATTCGTTTACCCAGCTCTTTTATGAATTTGTGGGTATCAAGAGAATATACCCCCATTGTTTCAACCCCAAATGCCACAAAGTTATAATTTTGTTTAATGCTATTGTATTTGATGTGCTTTCTAAATTCGGCTGCATTTGTCCTTGAGGTATTTCGGTGTCGCAGGCTCATTTAAAACAGAGTAAAGGAGACAGAGGACTCTAAGATCTATGTAAATATGATTATTGAATTAGGTATATATAGTTGAGGCACTACAATAAAGTTGGGGTAATCTATTTTAGTTTGTTGAGTATTTAAGTGTACATCTGGTACAGCAAACAATCTGTTTCCTCAGTTTGTTAGTCTGTTTATTCTAAGGCGTGTTGGCTTTACAACTTATTTATTATAAACACATACATTTACTTATTGAAGCTGTTGCCTACCATGAACAATTGTATAAATTAGTAGACAATCAACTTTATCTAATAAAGAAACAATATTAAGCGTTTCATCGCCAAAAAGTATTAGATCCGCTGAACTTATAGGAAATATATCCTGATTTATGGAAATAAAACCCGCAGAGTAAAACATTTTAGCAGTGGCATTTTTAATGACAGTAAACAACATGACAACATTGACATCTATATAAAACTGACAATTATATTTTAGATGACTATTTCTAAATTTCTCCCATAAAGAAATGAAATGAAATGAAATGAAAAAATCTTTATTGAACAACATAAACACAATACACTGGAATGAAGCATATTAATTTAGCAAATAACAGTACAGCAACAATTATATGTGTTAAACAAAATATAAAGTACTAAGACCCCTAAACTAGGTGAACCTGAACTACAGAGGTCAGTCAATAATATGATGTGAGAAAGTTGCATGGAATTTAAAATAAAGACACAGCAACTATGACTACCGTTGCTTCACTTAAAAAAAAAACCTAATAAATTTACCAAACTAGTGTTTTCAATCGGCCATAATAGAGTATCTTGTTTAAGTTAAGACAATATAGATTATTTAAATATCCAACTACAAACAAAACACAAGCTTCGGTGGATTAACAAACAATTTTTGACTTATTGTTTAAATATAATAAATAATTTAAATATAAGTATTAAACCTTCGTACATTGCGCTTTTTTATTTTTATATTTTTGTGCTTTATTTATATAATAAATAAATAATAAATAAATATTTCCAGACAGGTCACACAGCGCCATCTAATTTCCGTGGTAAGCTACGAGGCTTGTGTTACGGAAACTAGATGGGTGATAAACTACATATTATACTTTTTTTTTTTTGTAAATATATACATATTATACATATAAACACCCAGACCGAGACAAATTATACAATGTACAACTTGCCCCCGGTGGGAATCGAACCCACGACCTCCCGAGTTCACGGCAACGTTTGTTACCACTAGACCACGGAGGCGGTCATATATATATATATAACTGCCTCCGTGGTCTAGCGGTTAAGTCCGTAGATTTAGACTCGGAGATACCGGGTTTGATTCCTGTTCGGGACACAAAAATATTTAATAATGTAAATAAATACATTTAATTATTATTTAATTTATTTGTGATATTTCTCGAGTTTGGTACGCTGGAGACATCGACAAGCTTGCCACTTGTCATGATTGGCCTATAGTAAAGTTGGCTAAATGTGAATCCGCTTATTTATAAGCGTGGTTTCTGACCACCCAGAAAGGGAAACGGTCGTGATGATACTATACTATACTATATTTATAAATAAGCACATTTTGCTTTATAAGAAAGCAAAGAAGACCAGGTTTATAAAGATTGAGATAGAAGTTTCATGAAGGTTGTTTTCTAACACAAAAGTTGGAATAGGTATATCGTGCAATGAAAGGAAACATAGTGAGGTAATTCCCTTAGCGGATTATGACCCGATATAATCTTCCGGCTTTCCTTTGGGATAGCAACACGATTAATGTTTAGTTCGCCTTCTCTCAGATATTGTACCACGTCGGCTCTAAACCTTAATTACATTACCATTGCGCATTACAACAACATTTAACATTAACGCTATTGTATTTTCTTAAGAAAGAAGAAGAAAGAAGATAAATTTCTAAGCATTCCATGGATTCACCGTGCGGGTGCCGAGTGCATCGTGTGTGGGTAGGAGATGAGAAGAATGGTGTTTCGGGCTTTCGACCGACAATAGGCTAGTTTAAGAAAAGGAGGCCTCCTTTTTTTTTATTGCGCAATAATACGCTCACCATCCACCATTCTACTTCTCTCCCTACCCAACCAAATACTGTATGATTCCGTTAATGCCGTCTTGGAAGCTCGTTCCATAAATGTATTGACGGCAGACCTGCTTAGGCCTTATTCTTTCAGTAAGTGATGCAAAGATTATGCTGGAACTCCTCTCGCACCAACTTCCACTGCGTAAAGATGAGTCTTGAACCCGTTCCTGATCAATTCTTCTGTGAGATCATAATATTTATTCGACTTCATGTCTGGTCTTTTGAAATATTTGATTCCCACGGAACGGTAAGTTCAATAAGGATAACTTTTTTCAAGTTCCGAGAAAACACTAAGATGTCTGGCCTATAGGCTGATACAGCTAGTTCATCTGGGATCCTATAATGATGTTCAAATGTATCCAAGAAAATTTTCCAGTCTGATGCGGCGCCAAGGATCGAGGAATAAAATATGTAAAGACTAAAACCGAAAACATTAGCAAGCTGAAGTGGCAATGGGCCGGACATGTCTGTCGTAGAACCGATGAACGACGGAGTAGACGGGTTCTAGAGTGGAGACCACGTACGGGAAGACGCAGAGTGGGTCGACCCCCCGCTATATGGACGGATGACCTAAGGAAGGTCGCTGGTGGGGTTGGATGAGAGTGGCAGGAGATCGTGTGAAGTGGCGAGCCTTGGGGGAGGCCTATATCCAGCAGTGGAGAGACACAGGCTGATGATGATGATGATGATGATCAACTCTATAAACGTGCGACCTCGACGGCGTTCGTGCACATATGAACAAGTTTAATAGCGTAATATATATATATATATATATAGTTAACGGATTCCATTCTATAACGTTTTGCGCTTAAGTAACACAATAGGGCTGCTGGTCGATTTATTTAATTATGGGCCTATAGTAAAGTTATTTAAATTAGAATTAGCATTTAAAGTTTCGATGGTTTAGATCTGAGTGTATTTCAAGCCCAAGTATTTATTTATTTACATGGTATTACAGATAGTTCAATATACCATGCAAGGAGGGTCAGGCGTTAATAATAGTATAAAAATAACATATTTATTATACTTATTAGGTAATACATAGTTAATACTAAGTCCAGGAAATATATATATATATATATATTTATAATTTCAAATTCATTCACATCTTCTCACTAAATTTCCAACACGCTTTACTGAGTTTGGACAGATCATCAGCAAAAATGTCGAAATGTGGTGTTGACTCGAGCAAATTCCGAGGGTGTAAAGTGTATGGGGCAACGAGAGTAGCGGTGAGTAGTGCGGGAGGTAGCTGTGGCCAGCAATCTGTGAGTTGTATGGTGAAGCAAGTAGGTATAGGACGGGCCTTTAGAACAGAAGTAGAGAGACACTCATAGCCTGATTAGACACAATATGACAAATGGAAATTTCATAACTTACCGCTACCGGGTACATAGATGTTGAGGTAGAGACAGTCTTCGCTCTGGTTGGCGAGCAGAGGTACTGTCATCTTGAGCTCGTTGTACAGTCCGAGGGGCATCTTCGACAGTGCTGCACTCCTAAAAAAATATTACAAGTTAGGTTGAAAGGTATATTTATTTATTCAAATAATAATTACAAATTCCATAAATTGAAATACTTATAAACTAAACATAATAAAAAAAATGAGGTGTTGGAGCGATGGAGTGAATGTTTTAGCGAGATGTATGCTAGTGGTACTTCTAACGACGTTGCGACGGGTACTTTACCTCCAGAGCCACCCACAAATACAACGTCCACATTTAAGGAGGAAATAAGTTTGCAAGAATTGCAATCGGCAATTAGAAGCCTGAAATGTGGCAAAACAGCGGGAAAAGATCGAGTGCTCGCTGAAATGATTAAATACGGAGGTATACCGGTCTGGAACGCTTCCCACCTGATGTGCAATCTTTGCTGGCAGAAGGGCAGAGTACCGGAGGACTGGCAGCAATCAGTCATCGTTTCTTTATACAAACGCAAAGGATCTAGATTGGACTGTGCCAACTACCGAGCGATTAGTTTGATCAGTTTGGCGAGCAAGATGTATGCAAGATCCTCACGAAACGCCTGCAAGAGAAGACTGAAGGTCTTTTATGGGAGGCACAAGGAGGCTTTAGACCTGGAAGAGGATGCACTGACCAAGTCTTTTCGCTCCGCAATATCACAGATAAATTTTTGGGCTTGAACCAGAAGGTTTTCTATATAATAATATTTATTGCGACTAAGTAACAGAATATGCTGGACCTCCATGGACCTCCACTTTTGCAGATGGGCCTTCTAGAACATATACTATTATTATTATTATTGATATTAGTGGAACCGGGACCGATTGCTTAACGTGCTCTCCGAGGCATGGGAATGGTGGTGTTGTAAATCTTTGACAAATGTACGTAAGTATTTATCATTTGTGCATGTCGGGGTTCGAACCCACCTCTTTAGGATGTTAAGAAAAGCGTTCGTATAACCGAGCCACCACCGTCTTGTTAATAATGGGACATTAAACAATAAAAAAAAATTACCGCTGACGATTTACATTTTTTTATACAGAACATCGCCTATCTGATGTCATATCGACACTCCTTACGTAAAGTCATATAACTGAAAAACGTAAATTTTATAGGAGAGTCATTTAAAGGGGGCGAAAGTGAGTTATCACTAATTTGTGGTTATTGCGTGTGTTATCTGAGTTCAAGTCACAATGTCTTTTAACTCATGCCATCTCACTATGCTGGCTATGCCTATTCTTAGACCCCACGTCAGGCTTCACATCAGGAGGACGCAATGTCGTATGTAATGTTGGATAAAAAAAAAACAACTATGCAATTTGATACATGAAGCTGCAAAATCGAGATAGCTATTATCAATTCGAGATGCTACTAATGCTACGAGAGCTACGATGTTACGAGTGCTACGTTGTTACGACTCTCAAGGGCTTACAATTTCTCTAGCAAAATATAACGTAAGATCTTTTGGTTTTTTTTTCATTTATTTTTTAAATTGAACGTGTTTTTTTTTTATTTAAAAGCTCAGTTTCAGGTAAAAAGGAATCGATACGTGCGTTGACCTAATACGAATAGCGCACTTTGATTAAAATTAAATACGGTTTGCTCTATATTTTTTACTACTCAGATAGAGTTTGTGACAGTGAGACGCGAGTAAGTGAATAATAATAATAATTTATTTATTTGCAATGTACTTTTTTATTCAAAGGAATTAAGGTACAATGATTTAAAAAAATGAAATAAAATATTAATATACTAAAAACTTACATTTTAAAACATAAATGACTATTAATAAAAATAAACCTAATTAATAAATAAAAATCAACTAAAAACTAAAAAAAAAAAAAAAAAAAAAAAACTTGCTTCAAATCGCTGCCAATGGGCAAAGTACCAAGGATACTGGCAGCATTGCCACGTTGGATGGCAATGCTGATCCTTTGGCCCAAATATTGCCCAGCCCTTTTGTCTCCCGAGGCGTTGACGAGCTGTTTTGACAACGCCTTCAAAATGTCATATTTACAAGTTTACAGGTCTTAAAGTAAACTTAAGAGTAGGTACATTTGCCAAGTTTTGTCGAGCAAATATTTTATACATAGGTGTTCTACTATTGCATTACATTTAAAAAAAAATTAACAATACTAAGATCACAAATAGTAAACCTGTAACCATAAGGCAAGCGTCTACCAGATCTTCGTTCAAAAAACTCGTCTATCTACACTTTCTAAATAGCTCCCAACAATGTATATTTTTGTGTATGTATTAGTATTTAGTATATTGATATTATAGTATATGTTAAAGTATATTATGTAAGTATATATAATTATGTTGAATTTATCCTACTATTAATATTTATTTCATTGCACCTATAAATGTTCTAATTTGTCCCTAAGGTTTGGCTGTCAGAAAATGTCTACGGGCATTAAGTCCGCCTTTGTACTTTGTGCAATAAAGTTTTTAATAAATAATATTTTTTTGTAATAGTAAAGAATTCATTGATATTATAATAACATTTTTCTATTAACCATTTTTTTATTTTATAATATACAGTTTGTTTGGTAATGTGAATGCATAGAAGGGCGTTTGGCGTCCTTACTAGATAGCAAAGACTGACTACTGATTGATTTATTTTATTAAACCATCCGGGATTTCTCGTAGTGATGGTAAACGACCCGATGGATTAACTTTAGTGCAATAGTTTGGTGGGTCGAGCATGGGACACTACCTGTGTCGACACCCTCGCTCTCATCTCCAGTGCACATTTGTCAGGGCTGTGGCGGCTGCGGACTCGACTGAAATGTCGCAAATAAGAGTCTGTTGCTAATGACTACGGGCTTGTGCCTTGGTCTTGTCACACCTTCTCGAAACGAATTAAAATGGTTGCCTATTCGTTACCGAAGGAACCGCCGAGTTCTGTGCATGCTGTATTCCATACTTAACGAGCCGTCTACACCCAATTATTTGAAATATTATTTTACGTATCTTGGTGCCACACATGAGAGGACTCTTCGATCTTCTTCTAATGATACGCTCTCAATACCCCCTCACCATACTACCTTTGTGTCCAAATCGTTCGCAGTTGTGACTACTATCCTTTGGAATCAGCTGCCAGTTAAAATTCGCCAAGCTCTACTAAATAAATAAATCTACATGTAGGTGGTGTTTAATTTACATAGTTTTAATTTGGTAATGACGATGGCTGTTCTTTGCACTAATAGTCGATATTTTGCTATCCGTCCATGATATGTAAACTGTTAATTGTGTTACTAACAAAGTGTACGTTATGTATTTTATGGTGAATAAATGAATTAAATTGAATTAATACCGTAAGGCATTTTCTGACCATTAGGACAAATGAGATTTCTTTGTTAGATCGAGGATAGTAAAATGATATTAAGAAATTAATTTTTAATCCAATAAATACCATAAAAGTAAGTAATACTTACATAAACATGTCAGAGCGTGGACGCTAAATGCAGAGGGCCTAACACCTAAGTCCAGGCTCTGAGCGCAATATATAAACCTAACAATATATAAATTATAGTGGTAGTGTAAAGATAGGAGTCTCACTGCCGGTGTAATACCCTAAGGCAGCGAGGGAATGGGGAAGATGGTATTCACGTCCAGGCTATTTCTAAATATATTTCTAAATTTAAAGATATATATTAATAATACGGAGTAGCTGTGAAGTACAGTTCGAAAGGTGTTTAATTTGATATATTAAATAGTATATAATAATACACAATTTATTTAATGTCAAACAGGTTGCATATAAAACAAATACGCGCAATATTTAAGTATATCACACTTACACACACAAACACGTACACACTAACACAACACATAGGTACACTAACATAACACACATGCACTCGCGCATCCATAATTATTTACTATATTTTGTCCTCTTACGAGTGACTTTATTGTTGTGTACACGCATATTATTATTATGCATATTGACTTATGTTTTTGTTCGTATTCTATGCGACTTGCTTAGTTTAGTTAGACTTCTAGTTTTAGTTTAGTTTAGTTTTATTTCCAAAAAGAAGTACTATTTATATAAAGTAAAGCCATGTATGGCCAATGTGTTACTTATAAGGCATACCTATGTATTTATTTCTGTAATGAGCTGTGGCTTTTTTAATAAATAAATAATGATGGAATGTAAAAAAATAATGTAATGTACGAGTATGATGAAAAATGTACAGTGGTACCCGGTCTTATAATGGTAGTCAATAAATACGAGTCATGCATTTCATGCGTCGAGTTTCGAGTTGCTGAATACAACTATTTTCAAACTAGCGCTAAAACACGATGATAGCAAATAATTTCAGGAATGCTTTACCCTACCCAGTAAAATCGCAAAATAGCGTTAACAGATATTTTGTGCATTTTTTGGAACTATTCACAAATTGTCAAAGAACTGACAAATGGTATAGATTGCGCACTTGTAATCAAACATTTATGGTGGAGAATAGTAAGATTAGGAGAGGCAACTGGCGTCCTTCGGCTGGTTCACTATTTGATTTCTCCACTTATTTCAGAGTGAATATTGTTTATAGCGTAGTAATTATTTTGGCACTGCACTTGGAGAATTCGCGGCGTGATTTTGCGTGATTTAGCGTTTTTTTTATTGGCGGAGCGCGGTAGGTTTGCGGACACGTCCAAGCGCGGCGGTTGAGCGACTGATGCCAACTGGCGTTGGGCAAAGGAGTTAGAGGTAGGAGCGGAAGGAAAATGAATAGTGAGATAGATACATAAGAATAAATATATATCGGCGTAACCAATTTATATACGCAAATAGGTAGATATGAAAGCAAAGCGAATGTTTTTGGCATGTTAAAAGGATAAGTGAAGAAAGATTGACGAACCAGATATTATAATTTTTTAAATATTTTTTTTGAAAACAAATAGTCACATAAAGTAAATATACATGAAACAAATTAAACCAAAATTAGACCTAGAGTTCCAATAATTAACAATTTTGCTAACATTTTCGTCTCCACCAAACTATTAGAAAAATAATATAAATAAATCAAGAAAAATATTGATAATAAGGATGAAGAAGATAGAAAAACGATATACGAATAATAAATAAAAATGACAGATTTAAAAAAAAAACAATTTTAATAGGTAAATAAGTAAAATTACCACAACTAAAACATTAAGTAATAACGCAAAAGTTGTGGGTAATCAGTGCTCTGACATAACAAGACTTACCAATCATGATGATCAAATAAAGAGCCTTTGAAATGAAAGGCCATGTTGATGGATGTCGACGAAGCAATAGAGGTAGTCGTGATTGCGACAAATGGCGCACAGTTATGTGTGCCTACCCCGCAAGGGAACAGGCATGAAGACATGTATTAATGTATGTATTTAAATACACAGATAATAATAAAATTAAAAGTATATCAATACCGTAATTCCTTGTGGCGATGGTGGCTCGGTTGTAAGAACGATTTCCTTAAAATGCTAAAAAGGTCGGTTCGAACCCCAATAACCAATAAGGAATACACTTTTCCTTCGTACATTTGTTATAGATTCACAACAGCACCGCACCTGAACTCGTCTACTCCATCGTTCATCAGTTCTGCGACACATGTGTCCGATCCATTGCATCTCTAGTTTACTAATCTTAAAAGCTAAGGCAGTAACATTTACTTTTATTACTGTTCCACTAAATTTAAATTACGGCTATGGTATAATAACAGAGGTTGTTGGAACCTGCTTTCCTGAACCATAGATCCCATTGTCATAATATCATTATAATTTTTTTTAACTTTATTTTATATTTTTATTAACACTTATTTTTGTGGCAACTAAAAACTGTTTTTATTTTATTTTATTTATCTGACAGACGGACTCTATCCTTTAGAGAAATACCAAGCATAGGTCTCTCGATAGCTTGTTGAGCGACAGTCCCAGACCCAGGGTCAGTTTCCACTTTTCTGCTCCATACGAAAAAGGAAGAAACAGTAGTTTAAAACTCGTATCGTCAAACACTGTAGTACCAGTATGTTTCATAGGACATTCTGTATTATTATCAACAATCACGTAACCTTTCTGTCGTTTATTCCATTCAATGAACTATGCATAGAATATAGAAAGAGACTAGAAATGATATTTCGTATCTAACATACGCACAAATAAGCAAATACATTATAATAATGTTAATATTTATGCAATGTATTTAAGAAAACGTCTATAATTGTATTGCCTAGAAAGGTGATATAAATTTTTCAAAAGTACTCGGAATTGTAAAATCTTTAAAAATATTTAATTCTAAGAGTGAGAGGAAGGCAAAAGCAAGAAAACTTTTTTTTTTGTTTCGTCATTTCTAGTTTTACCTAAGTTCTATGGAAGAGAGTAATTTTCCATTTCATTAGAACGTTTTATTTCCCACATGATAAAGACATTTAGATGTCTTCATGTTCTGCTATTTTTAAAGGTAGTACTTTTTACGCACGACCACGGACCTTTTTAGCATCGATTCGGGTAGATTGCTTCAATTTTCGTTTCAGCAGTAAAGTCATTTATGACCTCTAATATCTTAGAGTTTTAAAGTCAAAATATCTTTATTCACGTAAACCACTAGCATTTGTGACACGCCAACATTTAAATTATTTTGAATAAAAGCGTTCCAAAGAGTAAGCTGTTAGCAAAAGACCAGCAGCTTCCATGAACCTGTTAATGTTTAATCTGAATGAGACAGGAATCATTTACAAAAAAAAATAGGATTTACAAAAATCCGAAACTAACTGGAATTTGTTTACATACCAAAGACAAAATATATTACTTACTTGTTGGATATGTCTGGGTATCTCTGTGGACAGACAGGTGCGAAGGCGTCTGCCAGCCTGGTCCCAGACCAAGCTCGAATAGGGGGTGGGACTCCGAGCCGCATAGGGGCTCCAGCGTAGGCAACCCCGCGAAACACCTCCACAGGTTCTAAGCGACGAGAAGCTGGCTCCACTATTATTCCTCGAATTGCTCCTGTTATTAAAACATGTAAAAGTTAAATTAAATATGTGAAAAGAGGGCTGGAAGTTTTCTTGTGCAGCAAATCAGCATTGCTCTGGTAGCGGTAAAATGCCGCTTGTGTTCTTGGCATACTGACACATGAACAAATTATGGGAGTATATTTTCCTTTATACTTTAGAATTAAACTTCTTTTTTTTAATTTTCTGTCATTTCTTTTTTAATAAAAACATCAGATAAGTTTTAGTGGATCTAATAAAAAAATAATACACTTTATTTTTGTTGATATAGGTAAGGCATTTGATTAAGTTACGCAAATATGCGTTATTACACAGTATTCTACTACATTAATCGTTATTAAATTATGTTTTAAAATCAAATATTACATTAACCTCTTAAATGTAACCCAAAAAGTGTTCCTAATTAGGGTAATACTCGTAATATTTAATGAAAGGTCCATAACGGGTACACCTCAAGGGACTATCATAGGACCATAACTCTTTAACAAGTATGTAACAAAATTACATTTACTGTATTAACTTTTTCCTTAAACCGTTTTCAAGGATAAAAGCCGCTTTAAGAGTAAAAAGGTATTTAAATAAATTAAAAAAGGTAAAACAATACCTTTTTGGGGTTTAGTGAACTCAAGATGGTGCTCCGTTTGTTATGGTGTTTTTATGATAAGTGACCATGAGATGATAAATAGAGACCCGATGGCATGGGAACGAGGAGGGTGCTTTGGTTTGGGACGCCACGTGCATCGTCATCCTCGCTGTCGCATCTTAGGGAGCAGCGCATAAAGCGGGGGCGGCAGTAGAAAATGCGGAGTCCAAGCGACGCAAGTATGTATGTAAATTAAAAGATTACATAATTGTGCCGTTTGCTGTAGAAACTCTGGGCCCATAGAGTCCAAGCGTTGTCACCGCGAAGGAATGTTAACTTTTAAATTTTATTTTATTTATTTCTTCACCATTTCATAGATTTGGTACACTCGGTTTCATCAGATTTGTCAATGGTAATAATAATATGGTATAATTATGTCAAAATAAAAGAATATTGTCTACTACTTAACTAAAATTAACATGTTTCCCTATATAATATATATAAGTATAAAGAAAGTTTGGGATAGCATCATGCTGGATCTAAAGAGGCTTGATAAGGTGATAATGCAAGCTGCGCTGGGCAGAGTGTGTCTTAGAGACGTCATGAGCTGTGATGGGTCAGTGTACTCGTATGTCCAGGTTTACCAGTGTCGGTGTGCACGATGCGCGAACTGTAGCGTGGCCCGGCGGTCGCCAGCGCGATGGACGCGAGGAGTAGCGCCGCGCACCACGCCCACTCCATGCGCCATCACGCGATCCGGGGCTGAAACAATTAAATTATATTATTATTATTTATATAATTTGTTACATTATAAGCCTTGTACAGTAAGACATCAAGTATGATAAAATATTATAGTAATAATAATAATAATATTTTCAGACAGGGCACACAGCGCCATCTAGTATCCGTGGTAAGCGAGTACGAGGCTTGTGTTACGAAAACTAGATGGTTGATAAACTACATATTATACTTTTTTTTTTTGTAAATATATACATATTATAGGTATAATAAACATACATATCATCATCATCATTACAGCCCCTAGAACACAGCGTCTTCCAGAATATATATCTGGAGAATTTGGCCTACACTCGCCACGCTGGACAGACGGCTTGGCAAGGATATGATGTCAATTTTTTATGACAGTTTATTAACGATTCCACAAGTTGGTATTAGTGGAACCGGGAACGACGGCTTAACGTGCTCTCCGAGGCACGGGAACGGTGGTGTTGTAAATCTATGACTGCAGTACGTAAGAAAAGTGTATTTCTCATTGGTACATGCCGGGGGGGTTTGAACCGACCTTTGTAGAATTTAAGGAACGCGTTCTTACAACCAAGCCACCACCGCGTATACATATACCTACATACAAATACTATATAATAAATACATACTAATACAAAATCGTGTGTGGGTAAGAGAGGAGAAGAATACTTTATTTATTTATTTATTCAAGGTACAACAACATATAACAACCGTTACACGATATATACACACTATTTGACAGCAGTTCTGGATTGCAATCCACAGCAGTGTACACTACAAGACAATACAATAATAATATAATTCAAATGTTCTTACATAACATGATCAATTTCAAATTTCTAACTTATATATAAACTTATTATAAATAGTATCTCGGGCTTGTGACCGATATTCTGGGTTTGAAGCTTCTGTTTCTTTCTCACCATCATCATCATCAGCCTGTATCTCTCCACTGCGGCTCGCCACTTAACGCGTTCTTTCGCTACCCTCATCCAACCCCTACCAGCGACACTCTTTAGGTCATCTGTCTATTGGCGGGGGGTCGTCCCACTCTGCCTCTTCCCGTACGTGGTCTCCACTCTAGAACCCGTTTGCCCCATCGATCCGAGGCCCATTGCACTTTAGCTTGCCAATTTTAAAAGCTACTCGTATGTCTGTAACTTTCGTTTTCTGACGAATATCAACGTTTCGAATTCTATCCATTAGAGATATACCAAGCATAGCTCTTTCCATGTCTCGCTGAGCGACCTTGAATTTATGGACCAGACCCACTGTTAGTGTCCACGTCTCTGCTCCGTACGACATGTTTTATTCTGCAATGATATATTTCCCAACCACCGTTGTGCTCTTTAGGATATACCAAGCAAGTACCATTGTATGATTCTACTATTGGCTGTATGGAAGCTTGTTCCAAAAATGGTTCCAAAGTGGTTAAAGTTTTAATTACGTAAAACCTTTTCACTAATAATGTATTGGTCATGAATATAGGTATAGAAGCTTATCTTTAGGTATAATAAAATATAATCGTCATATTGGGAGGACTAATGTTCTTTAAATTTGTTTTTTATACTTACCATTTTTAACAACTTTATTTATTTATTTATTAGGGTCACCAGCAATAATACATACATCGATTATTATTTACGAATAATAAATAAACTAGATGCTGCACCTATTACGACCAGATGCTATTACAGTATCCATTACTTGGGCCTTTGAATAACCAAAACACTTTAGTAACACTCTCAATGGTTACCCGTAGACTAATCCCATAAAGCGATTTTAAATTACTAGGCAGGTTAATCGGCGAACGAGTGTCAATCATTTATAGCCACAAATCCAACAGTGAAAAGACGGTTATAGAATTTTTGTCCGTAGTGTAATACTACTTCCACTTGACTCATCGTACATCTCACGTAAAGTTCGGAAGACCATTCACTTCCTCTAATGTTGATTCGCGTTTACACTATAGTGTTAGAATTTGATACTTTGTAGGTATAGACAGCGTATGTAAGATATATTGTATGTAGTATATTTATGTGTCAATATGTATAGTGTGCAGTATATGTATACATATTTGTATGTGTTATGATATCATGGAATAAGTTTATGTTATTTTACTTTAAAATTAAGTTTCATATGTGAGCCCTTTGCACCTACCTCTTAATTAAAATTCTCTGTATTGTCCCAAAGGTTGACTGCTAGGGAATGCCTAGCGACATTAAGCCCGCCCTTTGTACATAGTGCAATAAAGTTTTTAAATAAATAAATAAATAATTATGTAAGTATGTAATAATTCTAAGAATAAAATTAGCAAATGTAAAAAGGAAAAAATATTTGATAAATGATGCAAAAATGTTTTATATTGTTGTATATACATTGCTATTTATACATTACTAAAATCAATTTACAAAATTTAAAACTGTTTGCTTGATAGATAAATAATTATCGATAAAATAATATAATAATATAATTAAGGATAATTATGGTTGTTACAAGTTCTAGAGCGAGTAGTAATGCGAATACATACTTATTGTAAAGCTATCTCCAATACTTACGAAATGTTGTTATTTAAAAAAAATCCTAAAATATAGAAATTACAAACGATGATTTACCTAGTGTTATCGCTGATTGGCTGACAACCGGCCAGCACTGAATAGTGGGGTACTATCTTTTATAAAATTTACAATAAAAATATTGTTTTAAGTTATAACAAGTTGTTTCGCCTTTCTGATTCCTAACAATAGTTATAAAGATTAATTTTAAGTCTGCTTATATAAAATGCAGCGACATTAAGTTCGCCCTTGTACATTACTTTTAGGTTTTTTATATTTATAAAAAAAGAGTTCGTAAAATATAAAATAATAAAAATAATCTATGGACCCGCCGCGTTGACGTCTACAATGAAAATTAATGTGAAAATGATTTTTTGGTCCATTATGAAAGGGTTTTTCGGTTAACGGCTACATAAATTTCAATACTTTACTGTGTATTTACACGCTCACGCACTTAATTTATCAGGTACGGTCAGCAAATCATCAGCATTATAGGTACAGCCAGTATAACAAAATAAATATTTCGGTGATGGGTAGATTTTTGTTAGCTAGTGATTTCATCTGTCGATAGACTCGACGATTATGTAAATATGCAATTTTCACAATAGAATTGGCAGCTATTGCAATTGCCATCGATGACGAATTATTGGAAAAACGAAGCGAAACTACTAAAAGAAGATGGGGTGTACACTGGAGAAAGCGAGAAGCAGAAGGAGAATTTGCTTTACTTTACAAAGAATTAATAGTAATCATTTTTCATCGTCCATTTTGCTGTTGAGCAGCTCACCAAACTAAGATTTGACGTTGACTGCTCTGCGGGCGCCCGGGCGCTTATTTTCATGGTACAAAGTGTCGTGGCCGGACCGTGCAGGAGCCGGTAAACAATACCCACCGACATATCAACGCCTTATCCCGGCCGAGAGAGAGAGAGAATTACTTCATACAAAAAGTATACCATAATGTTTGACCATGCCCCGGTCGCGACACGGTGTACGTGAATCATCCTTAACGCGTGAAACCTTTACGGTTGATTAGTACGAGCGGTCACTGCGGAAGCCGCGGAATGTCAACGTGCTCAGGCTTTTAGATCGCGTGCCATGCGTCGTGGATCGACTCGGGTGGTCTAGCGTGCAGGGGTGCCAATTCTCTTACTACTGGCTTTTAAAGGAGTCTTCTCTTTTTATTGCACAACAAGACGCTCACCATTCACCATTGTGCTCATCTCCCTACCCAACTCAATACTTTATACCACTAATGCCGTCTGGAAACTCGTTCCATAAATGTATTGACGGCATTGAGGCCCAATTCTTACAGTAAGTAGAGCAACGATTTTGTTGGAATTCCTATCGCACCAACTTCCACTGCGTAAAGCTGGGATAATATATGTTTGACTTCATGTTGTGGTCTTTTGGAAGCTCAATAAGAACAACAAAAAAAAATTGGGAAAACTTTTTTAAAAATCCTCTTGCTCCAAAACAGAGATGCTCTCAAAGATTAAGCCCTACAAAAAGCACAATTCCCTTTACGATATTCGATCACAATAAAATATTATGTTCCCCGATCCATTTCCCATCCTCGAAGGCCCACCCTTCAATTCCGGCGAGAGAAGTCGTCATAAAAATGTACCTATCTATCTAACCTACATTTACTGATTATTTCATTTAGCCACTCCAAAAAATCCCCCTCGAAAAATTGTTACAATAAGTTCGTTCTTACGTTGAGATCTAGAAAACGTACTTGCCTTTAATCATTCATCATTACAGCCCTAGAACACAGCGTCCTAGACTTCCACTGCTGGAGATGGGCCTTCCAGAACTGGAGAATTTGGCCTACACTCGCCACGCTGGCCAGACGGCTTGGCAAGGATATGATGTCTATTTTTTTTATGACAATTTATAAACGATTCCACAAGTTGGTATTAGTGGAACCGGGACCGACGGCTTAACGTGCTCTCCGGGGCACGGAAACGGTGGTGTTGTAAATCTATGACAAATGTACGTAAGAAAAGTGTATTTCTCATTGGTATATGCCGGGTGGGTTTGAACCGACCATGGTAGGATTTAAGGTACGCGTTCTTACAACCGAGCCACCACCGCGCCTTTAATAATAATAATAATTTACCACTTAATAGATTTTATTACAATTTGGCAGATAGTATATATTGGAATCCTGGGTCAATCATTGCGAACCTACGACATTTGTCTCAATGTTCTTTACTGTTGGCCCTGCGTGCCTTAACAGCTAAGTCTGAGTCGTAGCTACAGAGTAAAGGCACTCGTTCGCCGCGTTTTGACAATGCCTATCCTTCGGCGTACTTTCGTTTTACACAAACCGGTGTTAGAGATACTGGAGACCAGTTATGTGAACTCAGTGACGTGTTCTAGTTTATGCCCCCAGTGAGCTTCAGTTTCTTGATGCGGTCCACCACCATGATCTTCGTCTTCTGTTTGTTAATCTGAAGACCCATATCGTTACTTATTCGCTCCATGTCAAACACTATTCATATTCGCACGGACACTGTCAGTGTCAAACGATTTGATAATTATAATCTAACGTTTGCGGTTATAAGCAAACACACGTGGGGGAGTATTACGCATAAGTTTCCTTGTATCCCCCCTCTGGTGATATTTTTGTGGTACTGAATGGAACAAACTTTTACCGAGTGTCATAATTTCAACGTCAATGTAATTTCTCTCGCTTGATTGAATATTTTGACAAGACGATTTCTGATATTTTCGTGATAAATTGTAAAGAAAAGAAATAAAAGCTAAAATAAATGTGTTAACGTAAGTTATATGTACGTCTGATTTGAAACCAGAGTTATGGATATAGCCTTCAAATTTAATAAGTTGAAGTGACAATGCGCCGGACACAATTTCTCAGTAAGCAGTTTGTTTCAAGCGGTGTTATTTTCATATAAATATCACCATGGCAAGCTTACAATATTAGTTCTCCTTTAAAGTAAAAATTGGCATTTGACCTCATTGCAAATGGCACATATTTTCAACGAGAACAACAAATAGGTGGTAGGCAGACTGATGTTGATAATTTGCCCAATCTGCCAGGGCGGGGATGTCTCCATCGTTCGTGCCGATAAACCCAGTAAAGTGTATCCACACATTTTGGGATCAGGCTTAGGGTTAGGGACTGATGCCAGTTATGAGTGTCTGATTCTAGTTGATAACATTCATAGACCTCGCAACCCACTTACCATCAGATGGGCGCAAAGTCACATGTCGTGCTAGTATAATAAAAAAAAATATACGTCTGTCCAGAACCGATGTTCGTTGGAGTAGACGGCTTCTTAAGTAGATAAGATAAGATAAAACATTGAAGAAATAAACAACAATACAAACAATATATAAAAAATATTTATGTTTTAATTTATATTTAATGTATATTAAACAACATTAACAATAATAAAACAAGACGACACTAAAATGAAAAATATACCTACTTATAAATAAAATACCAAATGACAGTGTATTGTATAAAAACATTCATTCATAAATGCCTGTAATAGGTTTACGTGAATAAAGATATTTTGACTTTGACTTTGACATACTCGTAAATCCTGTCGTAGTACTCCTTTTAAGTATAAATCTTAACAGAAGAAAAGATTTTAGAGAATGTGAAAAAGTTTTGCTAAATGTGAATCCACATCTTCAAAAAAGCGTGTTGTTTGACCACCCCGAAAGGCATACGGTCGTGATGATACTTTAATTTACTTTTTACTGTGGAGTATCCGGGTCAAATATGTCTTCAATAATAATAAAGGGTTGGACGTCATTCTATAAGGGTAACATAATGACGTAGGTTACCTGAAGACGACACGACCCCATATCAAGGGAACTCATTTAAATGTGACCCTGATATCTATTCAGGAGATATCGGGACCAACAGACCGAGGTATTGTACGTTATGTCAAATAAGTACCTATGTCAAAGGTATTTATTTATTTAAAAATGAGGATATTATTTAAGTAAGTATTTATTCTATGCACATTACAAAACATATAAAGTATAAATATTGGTCTTAGGTTAGGGGCACCACCATTATGTGTCTTACATAGATGTCCGTGTGGAAAGGAGGTAGGATATTATATATATATTTCCAGACAGGTCACACAGCGCCATCTAGTTTCTGTGGTAAGCTACGAGGCTTGTGTTACGGAAACTAGATGGTTGATAAACTACATATTATACTTATTTTTTTGTAAATATATACATATTATACATATAAACACCCAGACCGAGACAAATTATACAATGGACAACTTGCCCCCGGTGGGAATCGAACCCACGACCTCCCGAGTTCACGGCAACGTTTGTTACCACCACGGAGGCGGTCACTAGAAAGTTAATAGTATATGTTTCTCAAAAATACACTCAAACTCGAATAATCTTTAAAAAGGTTGTGCGAGCAAGAGGCAAGCACAATAGTTAATCGCTCTTAAGAGCCGGCACATCCTCTTATCTATCTTCTTACGGTGCCATCTCCTATCGGAGGTCGGCTATCATTATTTTGTTGGCCGCTGTCCGGAACAAGGATCTGGTGCTCATCCCGAACCACTCCCTGAGGTTCTTGAGAGCCAGGAAGTGCGTCTTCTCCCCGGTCTTCGGGAGCCTCTCATCTATACCACAATGTCTAAAGACGAAGTTCTTTAACCAGTGCGTCCTCCCGGTAATGTCGTACGGAGCAGAGACGTGGACACTAACAGTGGGTCTGGTCCATAAATTCAAAGTAGCTCAGCGAGCCATGGAAAGAGCTATGCTTGGTATATCTCTAATGGATAGAATTCGAAACGTTGATATTCGTCAGAGAACGAAAGTTACAGACATTGCTTTTGAAATTAGCACGCTGAAGTGGCAATGGGCCGGACACATCTGCCGAAGAACTGACGAACGATGGGGCAAACGGGTTCAAGAGTGGAGACGCAGAGTGGGACGACCCCCCGCCAGATGGACAGATGACCTAAAGAATGTCGCTGGTGGGGGTTGGATGAGGGTAGCGAAAGATCTCGTTAAGTGGCGAGCCTTAGGGGAGGCCTACATCCAGCAGTGGAGAGATACAGGCTGATGATGATGATGAAGAGCCTCCGGATTTCTAACACAAGAAAGCCCGTTGTGCCTGAGAAATTCCACTGATACCTTAATTTTATAAATCTATATTTTCCCCTCTCTATAAATGCATAATTCCATAACAGAAGGCTGATCCAAAGTTAATTATGTTCCACAGAAGGCCCTCGTCGAGCAGCAGATTTTAATTTTGATGAGAAAAACTCATTACGTCTAGACTGGGAGATCGATGCTCTGACGTCTCTCTTAGCGTAATATACAGTTTAATCTTAAAAAGGTCGCATTTAGTCAGGCATGTAGATGCACATATGCCCTTTTAAAAATATTCAGGTTTTCATCATTACAACTTCTGAAACACAACGTCCTAGACCTCTTAAGCTGCTGGTCTTCTACTAACAGCTTACTTATTGGACCACTTTGCTCATAGTCTTCTACTAGCAGGAGTAGAATCATTCAAAAGAATTAAATTAATGACGTTTTATAAATGCCTGTTAATAGGTTTACGTGAATAAAGATATTTTGACTTTGACTTCCACTGTTGGAGATTGCCTTCCAGAATTTGGTCTACACTCACCACGCTGCACTGGCCAGACGGGTTGGCGAGGGTCTGATGTATTTTTTTCTTTTTATTAACGATTCGAATCATATTATTCTGTGCAAGAATTTTTAAATGACCCAAATTGACATCTAAATATTAATTTAAATTTGACCACAACCAGAATTAGATACAACTTTTTACTGTGAATTAACATTTTATTTTTTAACTATATAATTTTTTTATTTTTTAGTTGTGTAATTATATAATCATATTTATCTTACAATATATATATACAATGTTTGTACGCCTCATGGCAGAACACAGCTGCACTTTTATAAACTAGGTTAATATATTAACTAGATTACCTGTGTTGAAACAAATAAATGATTTGATTTGATTTGATTCCTCGAGTTGGTATTAGTGGAACCGGGACCGACCCACCCACCTCTTTAAAACCATTTATAGATCATTGAGAGAATATGAGAGAACAGAAAAAACTAAGTTTAGAATTAGGAATTGAAAAGGAAAAAAAACGGTTCAGTCAGAGGTATTACACGGAAACTAAAAACCTTCTAGCTGTCGTTAGGTAGTCTGATATATATAGTAGATATAGACACACATACACACACAACTACATATACACTCATACCTACATACCCACACAGAACAATTTTGGTGGGTATTTGTTTGTGCTGTTGTTTAATAATAAAATAAATTGTATTTTCTGTCGATCGGATAAAACAAAATGGCATGCTACGACCTGCGGCACGGTTGCTACCAGTGCAGGTCATTGAGCATATAAAAATGTAATAGATTTAAGTTAATTGGATCAATAAACGATTTTTATTTTAATTATATTATTTTATTAAAAAATATAAGTATATATACTCTTACCCAACCAAATACTGTATGATTCTATTAATACCGTCTTGGAAGTTCGTTCCATAAATGTATTGACGGCAGACCTGCTTAGGCCCAATTCTTTCAATGAATCTATGACTGCAGTACGTAAGAAAAGTGTATTTCTCATTCGTACATGCCAGGGTACGAATCAACCTTTTTAGGACTTTAATGGTAGTGTCGAGATCTGCTATGGACAACCTAAAGAAAATATCGAAAAACCGAAATAGCTACTAAAATCCAGCTGGTGTGTTTCCTATTTTCCTGTATGCTGCAGAGAAGTGGACCCGGGCGAAACCAAAAAAAAAGTATTAACGCTCTATTTATTTATTTATTTATATAGTACACACAGCAGTACATATATTATCACACACATAACATAGTATAATTATAACTTATCTAATATATGTACCAATTAGGTGTCACAGCATTCACCAATATAAAAAGAAGAAGAAATTAGAAACTTATTACTGTTCAAAACAAAAAAATAAATTTAACAAAAACTAACAAATTTACAAAATATAACATAAAAATATGACTTCTAAAATAAAATATATTTTATAGTATATAGTATTTATATAATTTATAGTTTTAATTTCATAGGTATTTTTAGTTTAGTATTATTTATAATTAGTTTTTTAATCTATTTTATTTTAATATCTACTTCGAATAAATAAAGTGTTTATTGATATAATTTATGTTGAAATAAAATTATATTTTTTTTCCTTTTTAATAGAACTATAAAGATGTGTTGACGGAGAATATTAGACATATCATGGATATAGTTCAGAAAAAACAAGTCCATCCTGAAGGAATAAGAGAGCGCATTTTCTCTATCGTACAATCATACATTCTCACTTTCTTCTGACAAGTCACGGCATGGAGATACATCCATTAAGCGCCTGGTAGTTCAGGGAAAGGTCGATGGAAAGAGGATGCGCGGTAGGCCTCTGCAGGTGGACTAACCAGGTTAAAGCAGCAATGCATCACCCCCTATATGAGTGCGCTAGGAAGGCTGTAATTTGAAGAGGGGTGGAGACGGGTTGTTAATTTGCCACTGACACTCAAAAACTTTTTTTATAACCAAGCCACCACTGCTTTCAGTCTCTATAATACCTAACAGTTAACACTGTTGCTACTTGAAAAGTGTAAACAGAAGTGGTACTATAAACACTACTGTGGAAGTGGATTCAGTTAACACGCACATACTTGGACAAACAAAAACAGATAAGTGTAGTTACGCGACAAACGATGCCTAAGGACTTCGGGGACGTAGAGAATTCCCAATGCTCTACCTATTTCTTGGTTACAGTATACGCCTGTGCAGTAATACAACCTTTAACATCACAGCGTCATAGAAAATATATACAACTGACAAATATAAGACGTTTAACATAGTTACAGTAAGCAAACATTGTAACAATTTCTAATCTGGTATTACAAGCCCAAACGCGCAGAACTTAGTGCGTGCGCTTGGTTGGGGACCTATTTCGTTTAACGTAGGTCCGTACGTCAAAAAAGCGCTTAAGGGGAAACAGCGCGGGAAGGGAAAGAGGGGCGGATAGGCGCGCGCGTATAGCCGATGCCTCTCTTGCTCTCTCCTTCTTTTTCTTTCTTTCTTTACGCGTCTGCAACTATACCACTACCACTACCGCAGCCACGCGCATTCATTTAATGTTCATATTCCTACCAACTACGAAATCAATAACCTGCAAGTTTAGTTCTCACTTTTGAGGTACGTCCCACGACGCAACCGTTTTTTTTATTTTTATTAGCGTTACAAAACAAAAGTTTACAGTGTAGGTGTGATTAATTTAGTGGGTACTAAAGGTAGATGGCGAAAAATTAAAGTGTCATGTGAGGCGTACCAACAAAAAAAAAATGAGATATTATTAGTGTTGCCAAAGCAAGATTAAAATAAAGACTTGGCCGATCAGCACATCTGGTCTTTGTCTTGGTATTGGTATTTCACAAGAGTCTCGCTAAACTCAAAAAAAAAAAGGTTATTGATTTCGTAGTAGCTAGGAATATGGAGATTTAATTCAAATTCAAATTCAAATTCAAAATCGTTTATTGCACAGAATACAGGTAGATATAGGATAATACAATTTTACAGTTCAGCTGTATCCTACCATAATGGTATGCAAATAATAGTACATGTCAATTACAACTAAAATTATATTTGTCAACACTTATAATGTAAAAATTCTTGGATACTATAAAAACATTGTTCTTTTAACCATTTATTTAACAGCTTCTTAAATTGAATTATTGATGTCAATTGTTTTAATTCTATAGGCAAACCGTTAAATATTTTGATACACATTTGGTGACTATTTTTAGAAACAATGGTAAGTTTTGTAGCAGGTTTCCATAAATTGTATCTATATTGAGTCCGAACATTTGTTCGCCCGTCCTCGTTAACAGACCGAAAAAGACTCGGGTAGTTTTTAATAAACATACATACGTCTAAAATATACAGACACGGCAATGTTAGAATATTATAGTCACGAAAGTATGGTCTACAGGAGTCGCGCTGTCCGAGATTAAAAATTGCACGGATGCATTTTTTTTGGATTATAAACAGCGTATCTATATCTACAGAGTTCCCCCAAATTACAATGCCATATCTCAGCACAGAGTTTACATATCCATAGTATGAAGTAATAGCTGCTGATTTATTGACGAACTGTCTAACTTTTTTTAAAGCGTAAACAAATCTATTAAGTCTATTGGAAACATCTTGCACGTGGTCCTTCCAATTGCAAAACTTATCAAGGGTAATGCCGAGGAATTTATGACCAGATACCTCTTCAATACTTTGTCCTTCAGATTTGATGTTAAGCACCCTAGGTTTGGTTTTATATGTGTGGCATTGGATGTATTTTGTCTTACTGGGGTTAACCATTAAATTATTATTACGCATCCATGTAATCACAGCTGCTAATGTTATATTGATTTCATTTTCATATGCAATATTATCTTTATTATCATTTCTAATTAAAACTGTGGTGTCATCAGCAAAAAGCACGCATTTATGCTTCAGTGAATCGGGTAAATCATTTATATAAAGGAGAAATAACAGTGGGCCCATTACACTACCCTGTGGTACACCATATCTGTTATAGTTATAATCAGATCTGTAGCTCTGTATACTTTGACTTTCAGAACTATAAGCACAGATTTCCACACATTGTAATCGATCACTTAAGTAAGATGTTACCCAGTCTGATGCCACCCCACGTATACCGTAAGCGTTCAATTTTCTGATAAGGATCTTATGACAAACAAAATCAAACGCCTTGCTCATATCCATAAATAATAAGGTTATAGGTATTTTATGGTTAAGACAATCTGTAACATTTTTAATTAATTGGTAAGCTGCTAGAGTAGTGCTTCTTCCCTTTCGAAATCCATTTTGCTCATCTTTTATAATTCTATTACAAACTATAAAATTGAATATTCTACTGTACATACATTTCTCAAAAAATTTTGAAAAAATCGGTATTAGTGCCACTGGTCTGTAATTATTCATTAAACATTTGTCTCCTTTTTTATATAATGGTTTCAGAATAGTTTTTTTTAAAGCTTCAGGAAAAATACCTTGGCTAAGAGATAAATTTATAACATGTAATAATGGGTAAGCGATTACATTAACACTAGTTTTTATTATTTTAGTGCAAATACTGTCATAACCCACTGATTTAGAATTATTCAACGACTTGATTATTTTAACAAGTTCAGTTATATCAAATGGTCTTAAGAATATAGTTGGTGTTACTGGAGACACATATTTAGTAACATTAGTAATAGTCGCGTTTTGTGTACAATTTTCACTAATAACATTTATAAAAAAATCATTAAATGTCTCGGCTATCTTATCCGGTTGATTTATACTAGTATCAGAAACGTTGATGTTAGATATTGTATGCCTGTTCATAGTCTCATTTGTGCATCTCTTAATAACTGACCACACAGCTTTACATTTATTAGTAGATTTACTAATAAATTTATAATTCATTAAATTTTTAGAACAACTAATACATTTTTTTAAAAGCGATGAATATGTGTTATATACTATTTTATTGCAAGGATTTGGATTTTTACGGAATTTCCAATACAGGGTTCTTTTACGTTTTGAACTTTTTTTCATACCATAAGTCAGCCAATACATTTTATTATTTGTATTAGATATCCGAACCTTGATGATCGGAAAGCACAGGTTATAAAATAAACAATATGTATCATAAAACAGGTTAAAAGCCAGATTAGTTTCATCACATGCATATACATCATTAAAAGTTAAACTAGAAATACAGTCCATAAACTTATTAACATTATCTTCAGACATATCCCTTTTATATTCATACCACCACTTTACTTTATTGGGTCTTTTAATTGGTATATGAAATGTTTGTCCAGTATGGTCCGATAGGCCTAAATCATGTATGCTGACTAAGCCGTTATTAATATTAGTAGCTATTTGATCAATACATGTTTTAGATGTAGATGTTATACGTGTTGGCTCGTTAATTATTCAAATCAAATCAAATCAATAATTTATTTATTAACTTTTGGTACATTTATTTAGGTTCTAACAGGTGGTTGTGAGCTACAAAAGTCGACCTAAGAGATAGGTATATAAATATTAACATTTTTTATTTATTTAAATAATTATTATTATTAGATATAAAAATATAAAATAAGAAAACAAAATGAGACAAGAAACAAACAAAAATAAAGAAAAGAAAAAGTCAATTTAATGCATCTTCTAGGTACTCTTTAAGATTATAATAAGCCTTTTTTGCCAAAAGGTCATACAATTTTGTTTTGAAGGTTGATGTTTTGTTGTTCTTAAGGTCATCCGGCAGCTTGTTAAACAATGTAGCAGCCATATTATACACACTATTACAAAAAAATGCCGTTTTTATTGGTATGTAAGGGTACACTTCGAATCTATTTCGGCATTTGCGAGGATGTGTATTTTCTTTAATTTTATAATAATAAGGGTGTTCTTTAACTAAATTACATGCCTCGTAAATATATAAGGCTGTCAAAGTAAGTAATTTAAATTGTATAAACATAGGTTTGCAGCTTTCTCTTTGGTTTATCCCAGCCAAGGCTCTGATACATTTTTTCTGGGTACGAAACAATGGGAGAATGTAAGTGTTTGCTGCGTTGCCCCAGTGCAATATGCCATATCTAAGATTCGAGCTTACAAACCCATGATATGCGCAAAGAGAAGCTTTGAGTGAGACACTTTCTTTTAGTTTTTTAAGCGCATACACAAATCTATTTAGTTTGTGACACAAATGATTTATATGAGATTGCCATTTCATTTGATGGTCAAGTATTACTCCTAAAAATTTTATTTCTTTAACCTATTTTAATAATTTGATCGTTATAACTTATAGTTATGTTTTGTCTTTGTGCCTGAGGTAGATAAAACTGCATACATTTGGTTTTATTTAGGTTAATTAGTAAGTTGTTATTATTTAACCAATTTATAACCTTTTTTATTGTATTGTTTATTATAGTCTCATATTCAAAAGTTTTTGTGTCTTGCATTAATATTGTGGAGTCATCTGCAAATAATACCATTTTGTGTTCAATATTTTCTGGTAGGTCATTAATATAAAGTAGAAACAATAACGGTCCTAATATACTTCCCTGTGGGACACCATATTCTATAATTCTTTCATTAGAATGTATATTTGTTTCTGTTTTGGTACTGTCCATGTAAGCTATTTCAGTGTATTGCTTTCTGTTTAGTAAATATGATTTAATTAAATCATATGCTGGTCCTCTGATGCCATAGTTATATAATTTATGTAGAAGGGTGTTATGACAAACAAAATCAAACGCCCTTGACATATCCATGAATATACCTATTACTGGGATCTGGTTATTAATAGATCCAGCAACAGTCTTAAGAAGCTCCAGTATAGCAAAGTTTGTTGATTTACCTCGTCTAAAACCAAATTGTTTATCACTTAATATGTTATATTTTTCTATATAGTTATACAATTTATTGTATATAACTTTTTCAAATATTTTTGAAAATATCGGTATCAAAGCAATAGGACGATAATTTTCACAATTTATTATATCTCCTTTTTTGTAAATTGGTTTAATTACTGTAACTTTTAGTTTCTCAGGAAATAGTCCCTGTTCTAAAGTTAAATTTATTATGAATGTCAAAGGAGTTATAATATGAGCTGAACAATATTGAATTACTTTGGTTGTTATGCCGTCATATCCTACACTATTCGTATTTTTTAACTGTTTAATTATTGTTTTTATTATTTGTGTTGTTGTCATATTTAGATAAATTGAATTAGTCCTATTCTCTATTTTATTATTATTTTTAGGCAAAGTCTGTTTTTTATTTTTATTTGTATTATTTACTAAGTCTATATATGTGTCATTAAAAGCATTAGCAATGTCTTTCGGTTGATTAAGAATCCTGTCATTATATTTAATAGATTTAATGTAATTTTTAGGCATCAAGTATTTATTTTTGTTAATAATTTGCCATGTGGCTTTCGTTTTATTCGTTGCATTACTAATATGTTTATTATTTTGAATTTTTTGTGAAGTATTTATAACATTTTTTAAAACTTTAGTATATTTTTTATATTCTAATATATCCTTTATACCCTTTTTTAGTTTGCTCGTCCAATATAATTTACGTTTAACCTTTGTTGATTTTATTATACCCTGCGTGATCCATTTTGGCCTTCGTTGAGATTTTATTTGAACTTTTTTATAAGGAAAGCAAAGGTCGTAAAAAAATATAAATGTATCATAGAACACATTGAATGCTTCATTAGGATTTGAAGTTGCATACAATTCGTGGAAACTAAGGCTTGCTAAGCAATTTTTAAATTTATTTAAGTTTTCTATGCAGTAATCGCGTTTGTGTATAAACCATTGCTTTATAAAATGCTTTTGCTTAATTGGAAATTTTAGTAGTTGAGCTGAATGGTCTGAGAGACCTAAATGTAATATTTTACTTATACAGTTTTTACTATTATGTGCTATATTGTCGATACAGGTACCACTGGCTAATCTAGTAACACTTTTTATTTCTAGTCTTAGGTTATAATTTAGTAAAAGATTTTGAAAGTCAAGAGATATTCTCGATGTCCTTAAGACATCAATATTAAAGTCACCACATATAATTATTTTTTTATTTTTAAAACTTTGCAAATAGTCCAGTAGTATGTTAAGCTTTTCCATGAAACAGTCAATATTGTTTATATTAGGCGTCCTATAAATACATACTATTATTAGTTTATGAGGAATTATGTCAATGGCGCAACATTCAAAACTCGAGGGTATTGACATTTTTTTTATTTTTCCTATATCTTCATATATTAGATCATTTCGTATTAGTATGCAGGTGCCTCCTCTTTTTTCAGGTCTTTGGTAAATAGATGCTAATTGAAAATTTGCTATATCAATATTTGTTTCATGTCCTTCCTGTATAAAATGTTCCGTGCAGCATATTATATCGATGGGTTCATTTATTTTCTTTAATTCGTCAAGAGCTGTTTCTATATCATTACTTTTGTTTAGTAAACCTGCTATATTTTGATGAAATATATGTAAGTAATGGGTTTCATTATTTAGCGAAAAAAAACGTCTTCAGATTGTGGTTCATTGACATCATTAATTACAAGTTTACTATTGTCAGTTTGTGTTGATTTATCACTATTTATAATATGTTTATTTACGTCAATTTGGGTTGATTTATCATTTTTCTCTTTGTTTAAGTGTCTTTGTTCATTTTTACTATCATTATATTCTTTAAAATCTATATAGTTGCTAATACGCAAAATTTCCCTTAATAATCTTTGTCCTATATGTGTTGACAAGTTTCTTTTCCTCGGCATATATCTTGTGTAGTCCATATCTATGTATACTGAATGTTTAATAGATTTAGGTAATAATTTTAACTCATAGTTAAGTTTATCTTCGTTCAGAAACCTACTGTGCGCGTTTTGACATATTATTGCGTTAGTATGTTTTAAAAGATGTAATTGGTGATTTAGTAAAGAGAGTAATAATGTGGGATTGTTGTCATTTGAACCCGCAATTATGATTACATAATCTTTTTTCGTAAACAGTTTTGTATTATTTTCTATTGGTTTCAGAATATCCAGGATCTTAGCTCCTGGTTCTCAAAAACTTTGAACTGTGTATGATTTTCCTATAAATGATTTAAGGATAGTAGCCAATCCTTGTCCCTGCTCGTCAGCAACTATTAAAATTCTACGTTGTTTTATTTAATTTATTTTAATTGTAGTATTTTGTTTTAAATTATTTATTGATTCTGTAGGTGTAATTGCATTTACTTGAGAACTTATTGGATGTAGGTTATTATTTTCTAATATGTATTTGAAATTTTTAGTTATTTTATCTTCTCTGAGAAGATCTATATTTATGTCACCGCATATTACCACTCTTTTTTTTGAGTTCTGGCATAAAGTGCCCAGAAAATCTGTCAATTTTAATAAAAAGTTTGTTGCATTCGACGAAGGTGTTCTATATATGCATACAATAATAATACCATACTTAACCAATTCTATTCCACAGCATTCAAATTCACAAGGTTGTGTGTAGTTATCAATATCTGTAATAGTTTTAAAATCAAACTCATCATTCAAGAGTATTGCTACTCCGCCTCTTTTAGAATTTTTCCTACTGTAATAATTAGTTAGCCTGTATCCTGTAATACTTAAATTCTTTTCTGTACCCGCCTGTATGAATGTCTCAGATAAACATAAAACATCTATAGGTACATTTTTGTTTCTAAAATTGTTGATTACTATATCTATTTCATCCTGTTTGTTAAATGCACCAGCAATATTCTGGTGAAAAATACCTAACATATTACATGTTTTGATTGTGGGGACGAAAAAAATCCGTCTGTGTATTGTTTGTATTTATCTGTATATTGGCATCCGTGTCTGTATTGTTTTTTTCAGATTCTGTAATAATAGTTTGTGTACTTTGGTTTTTATTTGCTTTTATGATAATGTTGTTGTCTTTAACTGTGTTAATTTGCCTATTTTTTTGTAAATAGCTGTCATACTTAGTTTTATAGTTAATTTTTATAATTTCTCTAAGAATTAGTCTACTAAATATTACCTTATTATTTACATGTTCATACTTATTTGTATCCAAGAAATGTACATAGTCAAACTGATTACATATTAAGCTAGTTGTAAAATTAATTTTTGTTTTATTTAAATATTTTGAATTATAGACCTTACCAAATAAAACATTACTTTTAATTAGTTTTTTTAAATTGTAATATAATAGTGACTGTAATTTTAATGCGTGGCTACGTGCGCACGCATAGTTGTAGCTGCGTAAAGAAAGAAAGAGAAAGAAGGAGCGGAAGAGAGCGAGAGAGGCAGCGGCTATACGCGCGCGCCTATCCGCCCCTCTTCCCCTTCCCCGCCGCGATGTTTCCCCATGAGCGCTGTTCTGACGTACGGACGTACCAGAGTAGATTTATTACAATGTTTGCTAACTGTTACTACGTTATACTGTGCCCAGCTTAGGCCTGTCTGCTTTTGACATACGGCGACTATTTATCTTTTCCTCCGGGCCGGGCTAGGTGAGACAAAAAATAACGCTTTCTCGTCACACGGCTTAACTACTTCTCCGTTCGTAAATATTAACTTCTTGAGATTGTTGTGCTGCGTTGTTGTTGTTTTATTATTAATGATATATGCCGCCGTGATCTAGCGGTAAAAGCCGTAGTTTACGCTGTTTATTGTGTTAGGTTCTTTAGGTTTTTTCTAGAATACAAAAATATAGTCTAGTCTTTCTTATACATAAAAAAATATTTCCAGACAGGTCACACAGCGCCATCTAGATTCCGTGGTAAGCTACGAGGCTTGATAAACTAGATGGTTGATAAACTACATATTATACTTTTTTTTTTGTAAATATATACATATAAACACCCAGACGGAGACAAATTATACATAAAACATTTATTACTATAGCGTGCGTATTACGTGTAGATACATTATTAAATAGTATTAAAAAAAATATAAAGCTCATTCAAAAATTTTGTACTTAAGTAAAAGTGATTTGCGAAGAAATGCGTTTCACACAAACATATTTTAAAAAATAATTTAGAAAGGAACTGTCATTTACACAAATGTATGGAAAGTTGTCAATTATGCATTTCACAAAGCAATAAGAAATAATTAAATAAATTTGTTAGTGAAACCAGATTTGAATTAGGAAAATTTAAAGTTAAAGATTTCTTAGTTAAGATAGCAGTTAAGTCCGTGGATTTAGACTCAGAGGTATCGGGTTCGATTCCTGGTCGGGACACAAAAATATTTATAATTATTATTTAATTTATTTGTGATATTTTTTATGTTTTTTTTATATATTTAGTAGTTTATGTATGTATTGTATATGTATTATTTATGTAGTGTATGTATTATTATTATGTGGTTTAAGTATTAAAATTATGTATTTATTTATTTAGTTATAAGTAAGTTATTTAAATTAACATCAAAATTATTTAAATATTCTTTATTTTATGTTTGTTTTATAACCTTCCATAATTGATACAATGTCCCGAAGGTTGATGAGAGAATGCCAATCGGCATTACATACGCCTTTTGTTATCAAAACAATAAAGTTTTTAAATAAAAAAATTAAAAAAATCTCAAGTTTGGTACGCTAGAGACATCGACATATAGTAACATATAGTAAAATTGATTAATGAAAATCCGTTTCTTTAAATTGATTCTAACCATAACGTAAGGTAATGTATTTTGAAATAAGGCATCAGAAATGGACATTTCTTATAAGATTAATCCAACGTAATTAAATTGATTACGTAATTAATAATCGGGGTTTATTTCTTTTGGGGATTATCATAATAAATACTTCTCTCTAAATTATGAAGACATACTATGATCCTTTAGGAAATAGCACTGACCCAATTTCTTAGTTATTGCCCGTTTACACTATTCCAGTAACTGTTCACGACTTGACTAAACAGAGGAGATGGAACGGTTACTAAATACAGCTTCATGTTCATCTTTTGTTTACGCAAGTACAGTCACAGTTAGATTAGAGTAAGTAAAAGTGGCTACCAATTCGTTGTCACAGGAACCTCAGGATCCTCTGCTTGCTCTTCGCTATTCTCAATAAGCCTGCGACACCAAACTACCACACAACCAAATTTACCTATCTCTTGTCACTTTATGACAGGTGTCTTTGCTTGTCGCACATGAGCATCTATTATATTAATTAACCTAGAAAAATAAACTAAATCTAAATAACAAATTAAATATAATAAAAATTTAAGCATCCTAATGTCTCAAACCTTACAATATAAAGATTTCCTCCAGGCCATTGTCCAGTGGCATGGTGCCCAAAACACTGGCAGAATTTCCTGGCTGAATTTCGATACTAATATTTTCAGCGAGGAAGCTGCCAGCCCGTGGGTCACCAGAGACGTCGACTAGTTTTTTTTTAATTTCTTTAAATAAAGTTTTTGCCTCGAGGCCCCATGGTCCCATGGTTTCAACGGCAAAGGCCACAAGTATATAATCATTGCAAATGTTTATATATTTGCGGCGCTTGACGTTTTGAGCTTGTTCTGCCGCCGCACCAGCTCTGACAGTAGTTCCTTAAATATGGGAAGTTGCTAGCGTGTCTACACATGTGACGTCCCACACTTAATTTTAAATTAGTACCAAATCATACTAGATGGCGCTAGGCGTCACCAATTATGTTTTATCCCACTTGACCGCAAAGTGATAATTCATCACTTCCGTATTTGATTCAAATCTACATTCTTACTAGACAAGATGTAATTAAAAACATTAATTTGTATATTTTTATGTCTAAAGAATAAACAGGTAACAAAAGGAACATAGTAAGAGAAAAGTACAGCTTAAAGTACTTTAATACATATATTATTGTTGACCACCGCCGTGGTCTAGTGGTAACAAACGTTGCCGTGAACTCGGGAGGTCGTGGGTTCGATTCCCACCGGGGGCAAGTTGTAAATTGTATAATTTGTCTCAGTCTGGGTGTTTATATGTATAATATGTATATATTTACAAAAAAAAAAGTATAATATGTAGTTTATCATCATCTAGTTTCCGTAACACAAGCCTCGTAGCTTACAACGGAAACTAGATGGCGTTGTGTGACCTGTCTGGAAATATTTATTTATTTTATTATCAGTACCTTGACATTTTGTTTTTTTTATTTTGCTGTAACTAGGTACACGACTGTGAATTATTGCTTTATAAAAAGAAGAAAAATTTAGTGCCGTGTTTGTTATCTCTATCTGTATCTGTCTAAGTTTTTCTAATACAATAAAAAAAAAAAAGATAAAACTTTATTGTTCAAGTATCCAGCAATGTTTACACGGAGCAAGCTGCTCCGTGTAAACATGGCATATCGTTAAGTATGGATTACTGTTGATTCTGTCAATAGAGCAAACATCTTGCCAATATCCATTAATTATACTAGGTACCTATATATTATATACTATCAATATATACAATGATACCCTTAACCTGGAGAAGTACCAAAAATGAAAAAAATAAAGCTGCCAGACATTATTATAGTAGTAAAACCTAAGGAACAATGACAGCAGTACTTTTATGGGGTATTAATGTTTTGGCTCTAAGGTTTGCGCGTTGCTTAACTATTTTTGACATAAGGTCGATTGATTTTATAAAATACCTATATAAAGGATATAATAAATGTAATTTTATATAAGAAATACTTATTTATTTTAAAACTTTATTGCACTATGTACAAAGGCGGACTTTATGCCGCTAGGCATTCTCTGTTGCCAAACCTTTAGGACATTTAGACAGGATAGGTGGTAGGTGCAATTAAAAATTAGGTGAAATTGAAATAAAACTGCAATGTAATTATAACATAGGTACATACCAATATCTACATACAATTTACATCATCATTACAGCCCCTAGAACACAGCGTCCCAGACCTCTACTGCTGGAGATGGGCCTCCCAGAACATATATCTGGAGAATTTGGCCTACACTCGCCACGCTGGCCAGACGGCTTGGCGAGGATATGATGTCAATTTTTAATGCTCTCCGAGGCACGGGAACGGTGGTTTTGTAAATCTATGACAAATGTACGTAAGAAAAGGGTATTTCTAATTGGAACACGCCGAGTGGGTTTGAACCGACCTTTGTAGGATTTAAGGAACGCGTTCTTACAACTGAGCCACCATCACGCCTATTTTACATACTAATACATAAATAAGTCATACTGTAAATATACTAATATAACATGAATACAACTACTTAAATTAAATTAACAATGTGATGATGCTGCTGCATATTAAGGAAATTATTATAAGAGAAAAAATATATATTAAAAATAACGGATTAGGTTTATTTAATTAGTTAAAAAGTGTTTGTATTTTTAAATATTGCACGATTGGTGGGGTTCTCTGATATCAAATGGTAACTTGTTCCAAAGATTTACATCGACAATAGCAATGAGTTGATGTTGTCGCTGTAATGAGTATGTAGATTGTAAATAGGTATTACTTGTGGGGGAGATTTCCAACTCCCTCACCCGTAGTAGACGAGTGGACTGTATATTGTTTTTGGGGGGGGGGCTTGGTGACGAGACAGCTCGAAGTCCAAAGAAAGGGGCAGAAGCACTTACCTCTTCCAGCAGCAGCTGACAACGTCTCAGTGGAGTCGACCCCAGGGTTCCAGAACAAGACCAGCTCTGCTTCTGATGCTAAAACTCTTTTCACACAAAACTAATAATCCAAGTTCCGATCGATAAATACACTCGCATGGCTACTCAGCAGACACAGCTGCAGCATTGAAAATTGAGCACACACGGTGTGACGTCACCGAAACACAAATTGTTGACGTCCGCCGCCGACCGAGCCTGAGTTGCGACTCTCCCCATCAATGGATCATAGAACTGGCTTTAACATTACTGAATATAAAATAAATAATTGTGTGGAAATCTAAAATAAAATGGAAGGTAAATAAAGTGAAACTAAAAAATACTGATTAAAAAAGCGGGATGTAAATTTACAAGCTGGCGAAGAAGGCAGTGTCTTGTAAACAATCGAATTAGGAAAGACCACAGATGAACTAACTTAAGAAAGCGATCAAAGTCAAAAATTATTAACCACCCCGCCAAATAAATTTATGTGCAAACAAAGACATATACAGAGTGGCGCGAAAGCACTGGTACTATAGTAGAACCTATATATTTTTTAAATGGGATCTCCTGTCATCCTGATATTAAAAAAATGTGCAGTAAACACACACACACACACACATCTTCACGCCAGATCCCTTGCGGGGTAGGCAGAGACAATTGAGCGCCACTTGACACGATCACGACATACCTTTCGCTTACATACATTTCGCTTCATCGACGTTCATCAACCTCTTCATACATGCCCTTTTGTTACGAAGGCTTTTTAATGCACCTTCAGCCAGTGTTTTATTTATTTGATCGTGATATGTGAGTCTCGGTCTGCCAGGGCCTTTTTCACCCACAACTTTCGCATTATATATCTGGTTCGTCAATCTTTCTTTGCTCATTCTTTCAACATGCCCGAACCGTCGTAGCATGCCTTTCCTTATTTTTGTCCCTATGCTTTCTTTTATACCAACCCTTTTCCGTATTTCGACGTTACGTATGCGGTCCGCCAATGTGACGCCGCATATCCGGCGCAGCGACCTCATTTCTACTGCATTAACCCTACTGTCATGCGTATTCTGACATATCCACGACTCGCTTCCATACATCAGTGTTGGTACCAACATGGCATTGTGTATGGCGAGCCGAGCTTTGTCACTGACATTTCGACTGCCGATCAGTGACCCCAGCGCACCATTAACACTATTTCCCGCGTTCACTCTTCTTTCGACATCCCTATCGTACTTTCCATCCGCAGTAAAAACACTGCCGAGATATATAATTTCAGTTACTTGTTCTAGAGTTTCATCATCAATCTTTATCGTCACGGTTGTCATCCTACTTCTTTCAAACACTAGTACCTTGGTTTTTCTCGCATTCAAACAGTAAACAAATGTATAATATGTATGTATAATATGGCCATTAGACGTGCACCGTCTGTCAGCGTCTTTAAACGCTTAATAACCACATTGTTCCATTAATTAAGTAGATATCTATTAAGGTTCTTTAGCTGGCACCGACTAGGCAAAAATAACTGTTCATAAATGCTAAATATCAATAATTTTGTTAATTGGCCTTTAAGGCTCTTACTTTGAAATATAAAATATATCTATACATATAGCTTTGAAGACGGTTTTGTTTTTTCTTTACTTTTTTATTATTTTCATTTAAGAAGTCATTTATGAAGTAGCAACACCGTTAATTTAACCATAAATTGTATTGGTAACTGTTTACATTTTTCCAGAATGTGATTGTAGACTTTTATTGCGAGTTATTTTGGTATACTCTACTTTTCGGAATGGTCAGTTGAATCAGCCTCTATAATCATCAAAGGCTAATGTGTTTAAGGTAACAAGGGAATAGGTATATGTCTACGGCTGCAGGTAATCGAATATAACGGTCGACAATCCGATAACAAGAAGGCCCGCTGGTTCTATTCTCTGCTCCAGAAGTTTGCCAAAGGGAAATTATGGAAAAATCACGGGAGCTGTTAATAGAAAAGCCTTTATCAAAGTTTGACAGGCGCCTTCATTCTCCAAGACAAATTTCGGGTTCGATCTCATTGCACCATTACAACTCGCACAACCTCAACTCGCACGCTATTTAAACTACACGACTAATTAAAGTGTTGTATAATAAAAATTGTTGCTAAATAAAAAAAAAATATATAAATAAGTATATAATTTAGTATCTGGTACCCCACGATAAATGTTTGGCTATGGGTGTACCCAGGGGTGGGCAGGGGGGAAGAGGAAGCAGCTACCCCTCCCTGGATTATGTGTAAGTCTTTACTATCTACTTTCGTCGATAAAAGTTGACAAAAATAACCTTTTTGTTGAGAAAAAACCCCACAAACTTATTTATCAGTTTTGTTATCTGATTACTATATTCATATCAAAGACGCGTATCATGATTGCTATAATACGATGACCGTTGTCAATTAACGATTGGATTTCTGTAAAATACTATACTAGAATACGTCTGCCTCCATGGTCTAGCGGTTAAGAGGTACCGGGTTCTGTTTATTATTTATTAATGTAAATAAATACATTTAATTAATATTTATTTTTATTTGTGATAATTCTCAGGTTTGGTAAGCTGGAGACATCGACGAGCTTGCATGATTGGCCTATAGTAAAGTTGGCTAAATGTGAATCCGCTTCTTCATAAGCGTAATTTCTGACCATCCTGAAAGGGAACGGACCTAATGATACTTTACTTTTACCAGAATACGTGTTTATTTCATATCATATAGAACTTAAGAGTAAGCAAAATGATGCGAGTGTGACAGTACAAGTTGGCACATTTTCAAATTATTACAGAATTGTAACTTTGGCTGAAGTCGCTGAGTCAACTCGGTGAAGTGGCATATTAAAAATGTTTGCTAATAACTGTTCGGATCAATAACTTGGCTGGATGAATATAGTAAAGTCTTTTTAGTATTTAAGTAGTTAGGATTAAGCATATTCTACACGGTTTCGTCGAGTCGATATTATGATAAGGTCAAATAAGATAGAGAGGGCATTCTCATTCTTAGTGTATCACCGTACATTCCCACCGGAATTTGGTTAAGTCAATATAATTTAAACAAAATTGTACACAATATATATTTAACGTTAAAATATCTGTCTTGCCTGGAGAGTGCAATGTGAAGACCAGGAGCAGAACTGGTAGTGCCATAGGAACATCAACACAATAACAAAAAATAACCAAAAATATACCTAGGTACCTATATTAAATATTTATTTATTTATTTATTAATACAACATTACATGGCTTAACAGTAAAGCCCAATTTACCATGCAGTCATTCTTATAATTAATACATACATTTTAATTAAAAATGGATTGTCAATATACCTATATTTTTTTTATATTTAATATACAAATATTAATATTAATGAAGCTTTAAAATTAACAATATAAAATTAATATAAAAAGAAAGAAAAGACAAATAAATAATAATAATAAAATAAATCAAAATTGAACACTAATAAAATCAATGAAATAATAATAAAGTTAATACAAGACAATAAAATAAGAATAAAAAGTGAGTAAGTAGGTATATAAATAAATCAATCAATTCTACATCATGATAAATTAATACAAAAATAACAATAATAAATAAATCCAAATATTTTAACTTATAAATAATTAATTAATTATTCACAAAATTTAAAGAATGCCTTGCTCAGAATATGCAGATGATTAGCAAAAATATCTAGATGTGGTGTCGTCTCGAGAAGCTTCCTTAGGCTGCGGAGTGCGCGAGGCAGAGGCGAGGAATCGTGCGCCACTGTGCGAAATAATGGCAATGCCAGCAACTGGTGGTGACGCGCTCGCATATAGTTGTTAGGTACAAATGGGCGGCACACCTGCGACAACAAATCAGGACACGAATCATTCGATAAATCAATACAAGTGATTCAAAGTCTCGTCTAGTCTCAAGAGAATTAAAGCCCAGTGCTCCTAAGAGAAATTTAGTAGGATACATGAAGGGGTAACATCCATACTGCATCTTGTATGTAAAGCGGAGAAACGCTTTTTATAAATATTTACCTACCTTAGGTAAATAAGTTAAACTGTTGTTGCGGCTGTATATGGGCTTTGTCAGTAAAATTATATATTATTACACACCTACTTAACTAATTAAATTAAAATTCAGGGAGTTCACATACAAAATATTGGTAGATACCTTAACGCCATCCAATGTCCGCTCGCAAAACTATAACAGTTGTTAGTACATATTTGATAGGGAAAAGCATAGTGTCACCTATGATGTCATTCACTTTTCAATAATAATGTAAATAAGGGGTCTTCCGCGCCATTTTGCGCGAACATGTCATGTGCAAGTTTTTGTTTTGTAAATTAATTTACTGTGGATATTGTTGGTCAAAAGTGGTGTTGTTTTGTTTAATAATGTTCTACAATGTTAATAATTATGGAAAACGATAAATTGGACTTTAAATATGGGGCACAAGTTGCAGTTTGTTTTTGCGGTTTTCCCGCCCTGTCAACTCCCATATTTTACCCGACGTGTTTGAGCTATGGTGCCGCGAGTGACTCCAAGAAAAGCATCAAATTCTGCAGCATCTGGAATTTGATGATGACCTTATTAATTCATTAAAAAGAAAGGTATATTACGTCAGACTTGGCTGTATGGGCTAGACCCTTTGCCTTCCCTATCATCTTATTCATCATCGATCGGGAGAATAGAACAAAAAAAAAAAACGTAAATAAACATTTATCAATTTCATAATTATTGGCGACGAGGACAAAGAGTACAAGTTAGAAATTATACAATGAAGAATATTAAATGGAGATTTGGTTCAGTTATTCAAAGATTAGGCAGATTACACTTATCAAGTGAAAACGGATCAAGGCGATATATGGATACATGTTGATCAAATGCTTAACACAGTAAGAAGAAGTAACTGAAGATAAAAGTAATACTTAAATATTTTCATATAAGAAAATGGGGCGGAAGACTGTTACATATTTGACCGCCTCCGTGGTCTAGTGGTAACAAACGTTGCCGTGAACTCAGGAGGTCGTGGGTTCGATTCCCACCGGGGGCAAGTTGTACATTGTATAATTTGTCTCGGTCTGGGTGTTTATATGTATAATACGTATATATTTACAAAAAAAAAAGTATAATATGTAGTTTATCAACCATCTAGTTTCCGTAACACAAGCCTACGAGGCTTACCACGGAAATTAGATAGCGCTGTGTGACCTGTCTGGAAATATTTATTTATTATTTATTTGATAGGGAAAAGCATAGTGTCACCTATGATGTCATTCAATTTTTAATAATAATGTAAATAAACATTTATTAATTTCATAATTAATGTTTTATTTATTAGTTGTTATGCAGACTAGCACGGCTCACGGGCGGTAGCTAAGACATCGAGCTTTGGGAAGTACCAACTACAGGAATCACGGCGAATTATGTTAATTAATTTAAATAAATATTTAATTTAATTGTGATATTTCGCTAGAGACATCGACGAAGCTTGCCACTTGTCATGATTGACCTATAGTAAAGTTGGCTAATGTAAATCCGCTTCTTTATAAACGTGGTTTCTGACCACCCCGGAAGGTAAATGGTCATAATGATAATTTACTTTACTTTACCAACCGGCAGATTACAGAGGCAGCATTTAGTTCTAAAGAATACCTAGACACTAAGCTCGACAAAGTCATGTGACTAAATAAATTCATTTCATTTCATTTCATTTCATTTCATTTCATTTCATTTCATTTCATTTCATTTCATTTCATTTCATTTCATTTCATTTCATTTCATTTCATTTCATTTCATTTCATTTCATTTCATTTCATTTCATTTCATTTCATTTCATTTCATTTCATTTCATTTCATTTCATTTCATTTCATTTCATTTCATTTCATTTCATTTCATTTCATTTCATTTCATTTCATTTCATTTCATTTCATTTCATTTCATTTCATTTCATTTCATTTCATTTCATTTCATTTCATTTCAATTCATTTCATTTCATTTCATTTCATTTCATTTCATTTCATTTCATTTCATTTCATTTCATTTCATTTCATTTCATTTCATTTCATTTCATTTCATTTCATTTCATTTCATTTCATTTCATTTCATTTCAATTCATTTCATTTCATTTCTAAACAACGTATTTATTTTATATCTGTTTTCATCAGTAGGTAGGTTTGTAACCGTTTCTTACGGTCCTCGTCTGCGTCGTTCTAAAACCAGTTGCAACGAGAACCGTTTGTGCAACTAGTTTTGGACGTTCGAAAAACGGTTGCGTCTCGTCTTCAAAAAATGCGACAACGTACCCGTAGTATAAAGTGCAATAAAGTATTTTATTGCTAATAATAATATTTGTACAAATTCTAGTAAATTAATTTAAAAAAAAAACTTAATAGCATGTGATGCATTTGTTAAATAGTAAAACAACATAACCATACGACATGTGTAAACACATTAGCCCCATCACACATCCAGGCGACCTCGTCAATCGCGGGAAGTGCGGCGGTGTCTGCTGAGAACCTCAAGCTGCGCAAATACGCCAACCTCAGTACCGGTTACAAATTTGCGTCGTTTGGGGTCGAGACGATGGGCCCATGGATGGGTCAGCCAAGCGTCTGGCCAAGGAGTTGTCCAAACGGCTAACGGAAAAGTCTGGAGAGAGTAAAACTGGCAATTATTTCTGCCAACGTATTAGCTTAGCTATACAGAGGGGAAATGTTGCCAGTCTTCTTGGGACTATCACTCTTCGTCTCTAGAGGACATTTTGTACTTATAGTTAATTTTTTATTAGGTTTAATTTATATTTATTTAATTTTTTACTTTTAAGTAGTTTTAATTTATATTGTAATTATTTTGAAAGGCATGCTCCGATGGTTCGGGCATGTCGAAAGGATGAGCGAAGAGAGATTGACGAACCAGATATATAATGCGAAAGTTGTGGGTAAAAGAGGCCCTGGTAGACCAAGACTTGCCTATCATGATCAAATAAATAAAACATTAGCTGAAGGTGAATTAAAAAGCCATCGAAACAAGAGGGCATGTATGAAGAGGTTGATGAATGTCGAAGAAGCGAAAGAAGTATGTCGTGATCGTGACAAGTGGCGCTCAATTGTCTCTGCCTACCCCGCAAGGGATTTGGCGTGAAGATATGTATGTATGTATGTATGTAATTATTTTATACTGTTTGTATATCCTAGGTTAATAATTAAACTAAAAACATAAATTACTAATAAATACATCACATAACCATTGTCTCAAATACAAATAAAGAATTTGAATGTAATACCTTAGGCGACAGACGTTGGTACAGGTGTGGTGTGCGGCATGTCTAAGTAAACAATGTAATTCTGGGTTCAGGTGAAGCGAGATAATGATGCCGGAACGAATGTAATAATGTTTATAATGCAGATTCATCACTCGATGAGTCGACCTCTCTACTATCAATCATAAATACAACTCTAAAGGTTGGCTTACATGTACATAAAAAAATATTCATATTTAAATAGAATTACATACACCCAACATTACAGCCTAGGCCAATGCGTTAGGAGGTGTTTTACAAAAATACCGCGCGTAATTGTCAAAAGAGCAAATATTATTTTTAGGCTTCAGGTGTCATTGGTAAAACCTCTATTTGAAATAAAAAGGTCACTTTTTTTTAGAGATTAATCATTATCCGAAAATCAACACACTACGGAATGGTGAATAAGGTCGTGTTTGACAATCGCGATATCCATCGTGATAAATATGTAAAGTCTGGGAAGTATTATTATAAATTGATCTCGCTCACAGCTGAAAGACGGAATAGAGAGAGAAAGAATTACTTGAGTCAACGTTAGCGCGATCGTCGACCTCTCGCTATCTACTTGATTAGGCTCAGTATGAGTGACGATGTATGAGCGGTTGTAAGAACGCGTTCCTTAAATCCTACAAAGGTCGGTTACACTTTTCTTACGTACATTTATCATAGATTTACAACACCACCGTTCATGTGCCTCAGAAAGCACGTTAAGCCGTCGCCACTAATACCTACTTATAGAATCGTTAATAAATTTTCATAAAAGATTGACATAATATCCTCGCCAACCCGTATGACCAGCGTGGCGAGTGTAGGCCAAATTCTCCAGATAAATGTTCTGGAAGGCCCATCTCCAACAGTGGAGGTCTAGGACGCTGTGTTCTAGGGGTTGTAATGATGATGATGATGATGAGTGACAACAATAAGTTTCCCTTTCGACGTGGTCAGGAACCTTTACTATAGGCCAATCATGACAAGTGGCAAGCTCGTCGATGTCTCCAGCGTACCAAACTCGATAAATATCACAAATAAATTAAATGTATTTATTTACATTAATAAATATTCTTGTGTCCGACCAGGAATATAAACCCGGTACCTCCGAGTCTAAATCCACGGACTTAACCGATAGACCACGAAGGCAATGGCAAAGGAAATGATAAATATTGAAAAACATCTGACGCCATGTAACCCTGCCTTTAGGCAATTTAACGGATGTTTGCTGAATATCTTACATGTGAACGGGTTCCTCATACCAAGGAAAACCAGGAAATTATTACAGAAGGAAAGATATTATACTCTGTACCTATGTATGAATATTTTAATATTAACTTAAAAAAAAACTGGCGGCAAAGGCTTTTTTTTAAGATAAAAGAATATAGACATCATTGCAAATATCGAAATAAATTCGAAGTATACCAAAGGCGCTCGGTTGAAAGAACTCTTTTCTTAATATGCCACAAAGGTCGGTTCAAACCTCCCCGGCATTTCTTAACATTAAAATTTCCCCTCTGTATAGCGAGGCAGAAAAAGGCACGTTGGCAGAAATAATTGCCAGCCTTCCTGTCTCCAGACTTTTTCGTCAGTCGCTTTGACAACCCCTTGGCCAGGCGCCATAATAATAGTTACAAAAATAAGTTCTGAAAAGCCCATCTTCATTAGTATTTTAGGAGCTGTAATGATAACCATTTTTTTTAATGCCAGTTTGTGTGGTCCAGTATTTATTACTAAAAAACATGTGACATTTTAAATACAAGTATGGAAATCGGTTGGCACACTCCTTGATCGAAATACACTGACCATGGCGGTGTGCCTTCGTCTCGAAGCCCGGACTGTCCACCCACACCAGTGTCGGTGTGGAGAGCCCGTGGAACATCTCGGACACCATGGGCTTTCTTGCGCTGGAAGTGCTGGCCGCATTCTTCGTCACGCTGCTTTGAACGACATCATTCGAAGGGCTTTTCTTACTGCTGGAGTACCCGCGATCCTAGAACCCTCTGGGATTGCTCGGAGCGATGGCAAAAGACCCGACGGCATGACCGTTGGGCCGTGGAAACTTGGCAAGTCCCTGGTGTGGGATGCAACATGTGAAGACGCATTAGCCCCATCACACATCCAGGCGACCTCGTCAAGCGCGGCGGTTTCTGCTGAGAACCTCAAGTTGCGCAAATACGCCAACCTCAGTACAGGTTACGAATTTGCGCCGTTTGGCGTCGAGACGATGGGCCCATGTGCCACACTCAGCCAAGCGTCTGGCCAAGTAGTTGTCCAAACGGGTAACGGAAAAGTCTGGAGACAGGAAAGCTGGCAATTATTTCTGCCAGCGTATTAGCTTAGCTATACAGAGGGGAAATGTTGCCAGTCTTCTTGGCACTATCACTGAAGGGTCGTCTCTAGAGGATATTTTTTACTTATAGTTTATTTTTTATAAGGTTTAGTTTATATTTATTTTATTTTTTACTTTTAAGTAGTTGTAATTATTTAATACTGTTTGTATAATGATTGTACTTGTAACAAAAAACATATAAATATATAGTTTATAAATACAGTAGTTTGTAGTATGGAAATTGGATGTTATGGTCAGTTTAATATTGATCGGCATAACAGCACGCAACCTGCCCTTAATTATACGAGAAATAACTACAGAATAAAGTGGATATTGTTCAATTTCTGACCGAGACTGTACATTTTTTTCTAGAAAAATATTTACTCTCCTAAAGGTGGCAACTGACTTAACAAAAAAAGGCGTAAAAACAAGCATTAAAAAAATATTATAAGAATGATAATTCTTTCAACTAGCATTTTATTTATTTGGCCGTGATACGCGAGTTTCTTTTTTCACTCATGCCCAAACCATCTGAGCATGCCTTTCCTTATTTTTGTTCATATACCTACTTTTTGCGTATTTCATCGTTTCGAATGCGGTCCACAAAAGTGACGCCACATAACCTCATTTCTACTGCATTAATTAACCCTACCGCGCGGTGGAGGCTCTGTTGTAAGAACGCTTTCCTTAAATCCTACATAGGTCGGTTCAAAGCCCCAGCATGCACCAATGAGAAATACACTTTTCTTACGTACATTTGTCATAGATTTACAACTTCACCGCTCCCGTGCCCCGGAGAGCACGTTAAGCTGTTGGTCCCGATTCTACTAATACCAACTTTTGGAATTGTTTATAAATTGTCAATGAATAAATTCTTCAAATATAATTATGTTCTGGAAGGCGCATCTTCAACAGTGGAGGTCTAGGACGCTGTGTTCTAGGGGCTGTAATGAATTAACCCAATTCTCATGTATATACTAACAAGTCACGTCTTGCTTATATCGCTCTCGTATAGCTTGTAAAAAAATTAAAAACAATTAACCTTAGCCCGATTATGTAAGTCTGTAGCCACCTTTATATCCGTGGATGACATGATTTACTGTTTTATATCGTGACTGGTAACGTTAGTTGATATTTTTGTTTGGCAGGTTCATTCAATTTTACGCTTTTAACATATATTAGGGAAAAAGGTCAATGAAAGCTTTTCTTAAAATGCTTAAAGGTTTGGTTCAAACGATAAGCGTTCGTAGGAACCGATCCACCACCGACCTACCAAACCGACCAAATGTATTTAATGAAAATAAAAAATGATGAATAAATAAATGAAATGAAATATGTTGTGCTTAGTATAAAACTGAATTTAATTAAATTAAACATTTTATCTAATAATCTAAAACATAAAAACTGCATACTTATCGTATGTAACATTAAAATAAGAGTCACAAAGAAAACTTTGCAATCTAATCATTTTATTTATAAAGTTGCCAAAATTCTCTGCAATATTAAGGGATGCCCAGGACAGGGTTGTCAAACTGCCACAAAATATTTATTTATTAAAACTTTATTGCACAATTTATACATAAGGCGGACTTAATGCCGCTAGACATTCTCTGACAGCCAACCTTAGGGACAATGTAAAACATTATGACGTAATTAGAGAAATATGATTACGTAATCACAACTTTTAATAATAAAAAAACAGCACAATGATTTAAATAAAAATTAAGCTACTAAAAATATATAAATTTAATTAAAAATTTAACTATATATAAAAATATTCACCCATGACTTGATCATGTGGCAGTGTGCCAAGAACACACGCAGCAATTCCCCGCTGCACAGCGATGCTGATTTGCTGCGCAAAAAAACTGCCAGCCCTCTTGTCACATACAGTTTGAACCAGCCGCTTAGACAGTTCTTTAAATAACTTCTTAGCGATTGGCCCCCACGGACCCATTGTCTCAAGACCAAAAGGCACAAACACGTAGTATTTATTTATTTAAAATTTGGAATACAAACAAAGATCATGGCTAAAATTTGTATAGAAACATTTAAAATAAACAATATGTGAGCCAGACTCCATAAACAGTACTCACTAGGAACATTAATATAATATACAATATTTAAGGGGAGTAACGAAGAAAAAAAAAATACTTACACAATTAATTAAACTTACACTAGTGAAAAAAAAAAGCTAAAGTTTAAATAAAATTAAATAACTAACTAAAAATAATAATAGATCATATAGGTTATATAAAAACTAAAAAGTGGCCTGGATCAAATAACAGAAAGCAAGAAGAAAATAGTTAAAAATAGTTAAACTGCAATGATATATAGTAATTAGCAACAGACTCTTATTTGCGACATTTGGCCTTTTCATCCGAGTCCGCAGCCGCCGCAGCTGACAGATGTGCCCTGGACATGAGACAGAGCAAAGGTGTCGACAGAAGTAGCGCCTCACACCAATACTCGACCCATGGACCACGGCACCAAGGTCAAAGACAGTTCAACAACCTAAGGGATCACGGCAGTAACCAAAACCCGTTAAATTACATATTGACAGAACCGTGACTGCAGCTTTCCTAGTGCACTCATGTAGGGGATGATCAATTGCTGCTTTAACCTGATCAGTCCATCTCATCGGATACCTACCACGCATCGTCTTGCCATCGACTTTTCCCTAAACTACAAGGCGCTCAATCCACCTCAACTCCACGCCGCGACACGTGAGAATGCATGATTGTATTTGCGTCCAAATACCGCGACAAAACCAACAGTGAGTGAGGTGCAGCACCGCAGACGGCAAATCAAAAGTGCCAACCCTAGCCCAGACACAGTTTTACGATGGAGATATAAAAGAACGAGATTTTTATATTTGGAGTAGCTCCAGAATATATCTTTAGTGTCAATTTAGTCGGGAGTCCTCTCCGGTCGTAAGTTCACCAACTTGTTTGAACTTTTCTAGTCAATGGATAACAATGTGCTACTTTTCACAAGTTCACAATCGCTTTGATATTTGAGAAGTGTTATTTCAACAGACGCAAGCTTCGCACAATGGTAGGGGTACAGTAAGTCCTGTTTTAAGCCGTGTTATTTTTATATAAAATAAAAAATATTAGATCTCCTTGAAAGTAAGAATTGGCATATGACATCATTGCAAATGGCACATAATTTCAACAAAAACAACTTCAGGTGGTAGTCGGACTGATGGTGGTATTTTGCCCAGTCTGCCGGGGCGGGGAAGTATCTACCGTTTGTGTCGATGAACTCAGTAAAGTTTCGGAATCAGGCTTGAATTGCCGTCATGCCCAGTCAAGCCGGTATAGTTTTGGGGACTGTTGCCAGTCATAGTGTCTGATTCCAGTTGCTAACATCCATGGGTTTACCATCAGGTAAGCGCAGTTACCACCTTCAGTCCGCCTACCACATATTTATTTATTAGAAAGGATGTGTTTGATTGCCTCCGTGGTCTAGTGGTAACAAACTTTGCCGGGAACTCGGGAGGTCGTGGGTTCGATTCCCACCGGGGGCAAGTTGTACATTGTATAATTTGTCTCGGTCTGGATGTTTATATGTATAATATGTATATATTTACAAAAAAATATATATAATATGTAGTTTATCAAACCATCTAGTTTCCGTAACACTAGCCTCGTAGCTTACCACGGACACTAGATGGCGCTGTGTGACCTGTTTGGAAAAAAATATTTATATTTATTTATGTGTTGGTTTTGGAACGTAACTTAAACTTTGTAGTATTTTAGAGATACTGTGTTTTGTATTCAGACGGCAGTGCATTACCATGACAACATTATAACGAGTGTGTTTGCAGTGCGGCATACTGTTGACCTTGTTAGGCGGATCAGATAGAAGCTTCTTTAGGCTGGTCGTACATTGGAAGACATTGTGTTTATTTCACACCAAATAATAATAATACAATTATTTATTTATGTTGAAAGGATGAGCGATGAAAGATTGACGAACCAGATATATAATGCGAAAGTTGTGGGTGAAAGAGGCCCTGGCAGACCGAGACTCACATATCACGATCAAATAAATAAAACACTGGCTGAAGGTACATTAAAAAGCTTTCGTAACAAAAGGGCATGTATGAAGAGGATGATGAATGTCGACGAAGCGAAAGAGGTATGTCGTGATCGTGTCAAGTGGTGCTCAATTGTCTCTGCCTACCCCGCAAGGGATCTGGCGTGAAGATATGTATGTATATGTATGTACAATTATTTATCGTTGTTTACTTGTATTGTACAAGGGCGAGAATAACTAGCTAGCTTTTGTGATGGCGAAAGAATGTTTTAAAAATTAAAAATTATTGCACAGAATACAGCTACACATAGGTAACACTAGCTGAAGGAGAATTAAAAAGCCTTCGTAACAAAAGGCCATGTATAAGGAGGTTGATATAATTAGCTTAAAAAATATTTGCTGCCTAAAGTCATTATTCCACGCGAACGAAGTCGCGGGAATAGCTAGGTTATTGTTGAGTGTATATAGACGTCCAATAAAGTTGTGGGTAAAAGAGGCCCTGGCAGACCAAGACTCACATATCACGATCAGATAAATAAAACAATAGCTAAAGGTGCATTGTGCTAACTTCGACATATCTTCTCATCGTCCATACCACAGTGTTTGAAGACAAAAGTCTTCAACCAGTGCGTCCTCCCCGTAATGTCGTACGGAGCAGAGACGTGGACACTGACAGTGGGTCTGGTTCACAAATTCAAGGTTGCTCAGCGAGCTATGGAGAGAGCTATGCTTGGTATTTCTCTAATGGATAGAATTTGAAACGTTGAAATTCGTCAGAGAACCAAAGTTACTGACATAGCATTCAAAATTAGCAAGCTGAAGTGGCAATGGGCCGGACACATCTGCCGCAGAACCGACGACCGATGGGGCAAACGGGTTCTGGAGTGGAGACCACGTACGGGACGACGCAGAGTGGGACGACCCCCCGCCAGATGGACGGATGACCTGAGGAGGGTCGCTGGTGGGGGTTGGATGAGGATTGCAAAAGACCGCGTGCAGTGGCGAGCCTTGGGGGAGAGCAGTGGAGAGACACAGGCTAATGATGATGATGATGATGATGAAAGGTGCATTAAAAAGCCATCGAAACAAAAGGGCATGTATGAAGAGGTTGATGAATGTTGAAGAAGCGAAAGAGGTATGTCGTTATCGTGACAAGTGGCGCTCAATTGTCTCTGCCTACGCCGCAAGAGATTTGGCGTGAAGATATGTATGTATATATGAATTTAGACGTCCAATATTTTCTTAGTTGTGATTGCCCCTGGCTTATCTTGTCGTAACTGCTTTAGTTGTCCCAAAGATTTGACCAGTATAGAATTCGTCATTAGATCCGCATTTGGTCATAAATAAATAAATTCAATGTGCGGTTACCCTAACGGCAAGCTGTAAAAGCTACGATAGCGATCTTTAAAGCCACAGCTTTGACTTGCAACTTGTTTTGAAAATGCAACCTATTTGGTTACATATACCTTTTTATTCCAGAGACGGTGACACAACTTTTAAATTTGATAAATGGATAGTATCCACTACCTTAATCCTTCAAACAGGAACCTAGATTTAAACCGCACCACTCGCATATTTATACATATATATTTACAAAAAAAAAAGTATAATATGTAGTTTATCAACCATCTAGTTTCCGTAACACAAGCCTCGTAGCTTACCACGGAAACTAGATGGCGCTGTGTGACCTGTCTGGAAATATTTATTTATTTATTTTATTTCATTTCGTTCATTTCGTTCAATTCGTTCATTTCGTTCATTTCGTTCATTTCGTTCATTTCGTTCATTTCATTCATTTCGTTCATTTCATTCATTTCATTCGTTTCATTCATTTCATTTCATATTTTTTTATACTAGCACTACATGTGACCTGAACGTTAGCAACTGGAATCAGACACTCTCATGACTGACATCAGTCCCTAACACTATTAAAAGCTTGACTGGGCATGACGGCAATTCGAGCCTGATCCCGAAACTTGTGGATATACTTGACAGCATTTATCGGAACGATCAGTGGGAACTTCCCGGCCAGACTAAGTAATTCTGTACAAATTCTGTAGTCCCTTCCCTGTCCACACATAAACCGGCGGGTTGTTACCTGCCGAGACGAACTGCAGCCGAATGTAGCCCCATATAGGTTTCCGCATGCTGACGCGTACAAAGAAACTTTATTATCCGAAAAAATTAACTAGTATTATGGCCGCTTATCATGATGTTCCAAGTAAAGTCGTTTAAATGAACCCACTTCTTTTACTTCAAAATTAATTAACACTTTTCGCGTAGCTGGATTAGAAACTTAACAATTTGTTAATTAAGACGGCTTCTTCGCAGGTAGGGTTAAAAAGCCCATTTTAGATTTATCGTTATCCTTGTGCTTGCGGCAATTCGGGGGTTTACTCCGAAATCATAATAATAATAGTTTATTGAAGCAAAAAAAAAGATTTTGAACAAGATTTTTACAGTATCAAATTTTTATTCTATACAAACAATATATATACAAACAATATAAAAGAATTACAATATTAAATAAACTATATTACAACAAAATGTAACCTAAAAAAATAATAATAATAATAATACATAGAAAATAAAAATTAAATACTTACAAAAAAAATAGCTCCTCCAAATTGCTCTTGTGGCATGGTTCCCAATACACTAGCAGCATTTCCCCTTTGAATGATGAGACTTAATTTTTGGGAGAAAAAACTGCCAGCCCTATTGTCACCAGAGATAGTTAATGAGCCTTGGAACAATTTCCTTATAAAAGGCTTTAAGTTCCGATCCCCACGGGCCCATCGTTTCTACAGCAAACGTCGAAAAAAAGTAACTATTGCAAATAGTTTCATATTTTCGACGCTTACTGATCTGCGCTTGTTCCGCTGCAACACCAGCTCTAACAGAAGTTCCTTGAAGGTGAGAAGGGGCTAGGGAATCCCAACAGGTAAAATCCCATACCAGAAATTGACCCAATCTCCAAGGAACTAATGTCATTCCGTCTGGACGCTTGCCATCGTCTCGACTCAGACCGGTTGGTTCTAAAATAGATGGGATCGAGACAACTGCAAGCGTCCTACGAATGAGGTCGTTAATGGCGCTGTGACGGAAAAAGCGACCCGCACTTTTGGAACACGACAGCCCGTGGTGACCAGTATCGTACATGCTTAATTTAGTAAAAGACCTCTAAGGTTACCCCGGTCATATAGAGGACAACTAGTTGACACTGGGTAATGAAAGCGGTCTTGCAGTCGATTATGAGTCGAATTGCACACGCCTTATGCCATACTCTGCATATGAAATGCCGAAGATTTATACATAAGAATATTTTTTTAATTAACTCGCTTTTATGTATATCTGGTTTTTTTTGAGCTAATTTTCCGATGAGTTAGAGACTTGAAATTGAAACCATTGTTAAGTAGTAGATGACAATGCATGAAAATAAAAAATTAAATAATAATAAAGCAATAAATAAATGTTGTTTATAACGGACTAATGCTCAACTTCTTACATAGATAGATAAATAAATTCTTTATTGCAAAGAAAATAAAACATTTTACAGTACATAGGCGAGCTTAATGTCTAAAAACATTATCTAACAGCTGACCTTTAGGAGAAGTGAGCAGGGATTGTGTGTGCATGACCACTAATGTTTGACAATGAGTTTTATTCTTACTTTTTGATCAGTTTCATTCACATAACCTTAAAAAGTGGAAATAAAAATATATTAACAACAAATTTTAATGAACCATGTTTTTATAACGGTCTAATAGGTATAAAATTATTTCTTCTCTAATCGTTATTAAGGATTAAACCATATACAGATTTATAACTCGTATTTCTAAATTGTCCTGAAAACACTTGCTATCTATTGTGTTTTTTATTTATGTTTTTTTTTGTAACTAAAACAAAAAAAAAACATAAATAAAAAACATATAGTAATTTATTTACGAGTAGTTACAGATTCAACATCGGTTCAATGCCAATTAATAAATTAATATTAATATATAGTGAGTCAGTTTATACAAAATCAATCTGCAAAAGCAAATGTCTGTTTTTCTGTACCATAATGCATAATGAAATATGTTATTGTTTTCATATCTTGTAACTTTTTACTGAATAAAGATATTATTATTATTTATTATAATCATTTATTTATTAACTTTTGGTACATTCATTTAGGTTATTACAGGTGGTTGTGAGCTACAAAAGTCGACCCTCTCTTAGGTATATAAATATTATAAATTTTTGAAGTTATTTTTAAATAATAATAAAAATAAAATGAGATAATAAGAAACAAACCAAAATATAAAACAAAATTTTAATATAAACATTAAGGTTACAAAATAAAATGAGAAAAACAATAATAAGAAAAATAATAATAATACGATGTTAAAATAAACAATACAAAACTTTTTATTGCAAAACACACAGAACAATAATAAAATAGCACAAAGCTATTTGTAGTTAAATTATTTTGGAAAATAATTAAATGACCTTTACTGAGCGTCAAGTTATTTCTTGTACATTGCCGTTAGACCCCCAGACCCTTGTATCGACACAATCCGCGTCCTAATTGGAAACATAGCCGGAGGCCCCTAGCTAGTGACATTGGTACAAAATTGAGGCCCCATTTAATTTGGGCCAATCGTACCCATTTGATTGGAGGGATCATGTTCTGTGTACATTTTACTGGCCACCATGTTTGTTGGCCAAACCACGTAAACTGTTCGTTTCCTTGTGACGTTTGACATTACTTTCCAAAATTTCCTACTAAAAATCCTGACACCATCAGCTAGTTAAAATATTACAGGATGTTAAGTCTATGTTATACCTTTCGGATTTGATTTCCGTATAGGATAAGAAATGTTTATGATTCCTTTACTCAACCATTCCTTCCATCTGTCAAACGCCTTTCCTCAAGGGAACCTCAGAATCGGTATTCTTAGTTGTAAACTCTAAAGGCAAAATGTTTCCATTTTAAATATTTTAAAAATATATCTTTCTGGCAACATTGAAGATTGCGTTCACGTATTCTTAATATCCATTTTACAAAATTATTTCGCGCTCTACCACTTTTGATATTCATAAGTCTCTTTCTTTTATATTATGAATATTCACGTGTCATGAAAATTAATTAAAATTTTGGAACGAAATTTGATTTGATTGAGTTTGACAATTTGTTTTGTTGTGCTCTTTTCTCCCGATGGATGATGAATGAGGTGATAGGGACGGCAAAGGGTCTAGCCCATACAGCCAAGTCTGACGTAATATATCTTTATTTTTAATGTGTTAATTAGGTTATCATCAAATTCCTGATGTAGCAGACTTTGATGCTTTTCTTGGAGTCACTCTCAGCATTATAGCCCAAACACGTCGGGTAAAATATGGGAGTTCACAGCGCGGGAAATCCGCAAAATTTAAACTGCAACTTGTGTCCCATATTTAACGTCCAATTTACCGTTTTCCATAACTATTCACATTGTAGAACATTATTAAACAAAACAACACCACTTTTGACCAACAATATTCACAGTAAATTAATTTACAAAACAAAAACTTGCACTTGACATGTCTGCGCAAAATGGCGCGAAGGACCATTCCAATTTGTTTTGTTGTGCTTTCTTCTCCTTTATATAGGGACGGCAAAGGCCCATACAGCCAAGACTGACGTAATATATTTTTCTTTTTTATGAGTTAATTAGGTTATCATCAAATTCCAGATGTTGGAATTTGATGCTTTTCTTGGAGTAACTCGCGGCATTATAACCAAAACACGTCAGGTAAAATATGGGAGTTCACAGCGCGGGAAAAAAATAAACTGCAACTTGTGTCCCATATTTAACATCCAATTTACCGTTTTCCGTAATTATTCACATTGTAGCACATTATTAATCAAGACAACATCACTTTTGACTTACAATATCCACAGTAAATTAATTTACAAAACAAAAACTTGCACTTGACATGTCTGCAATTAGGTTGCCTACCACATATTTAAATAGCCTCCTAGGAACGTTAATCTGTAACTATAACGGTGAAGGTACCTGAATATCTCGAAATACCGTCGCACGAGTGGAGTGAACGACTGAAGGTTTTCCGGTCAAAGGGTTGACAAGAGCCGTCTTGTCCACTTAATGTGATTGCCCTTTGAATTTAAATTCAAGGCATTACCCAAACCGTGACTTAATTCTCAATGACAACCTGAAGACGCTCAAAGGAGATTATACAATAGGCATAGATCATAGACGTAATATATTTAATTTAAAGTTAGTCTATTTTTGTTCCAATAACATCCACGTTTTATGAAATAATATCTGCTAACGAAAGCAACGGTGATGGGTTTGAACCTTATTATTCTAGTTGGGAATCAGTCTCAAAAATTTTCAGACAGGCCTCCATTTTATTTTATTGCGCAAACAAGAAGCTCACCATCCACTATTCTGCTAGGGTTGCCCTATCCAACCAAAAACTGTATTCCGTTAATGCCGTCTTGGAAGCTCGTTTATAAATGTATCTCCTGCAGACCTGCTTAGGCCCAATTCTTTCAGTAAATAGTGCAAACTCGCACCAACTTCGACTGCATAAAGCTGAGAGTCTTGAACCCGTTCTGGAATATTTTCTTTTGTGAGATCATAATATTTGTTCGACTTCATGTTGTTTTTTGGAATATTTGATTCCAACGAAACGGTAAGTTCAATAAGGATATATTTCTCTAGTACCTATAAAACACAACGATATCTGGCGTATAGGCTAATACAGCTAGTTCAACTGATCCTATCAGTATCAGTACTGCCCCTAAAACACAGTGTCCTAGACCTCCAATGTTGGAGATGGGCCTTCCAGAACATATATCTGGAGAATTTGGCCTACACTCGCGACGCTGGCCAGACGGCTTGGCGAGGATATGATATCAAGGATTTTAATAACAATTTATTAACGATTCCAAAAGTTAGTATTAGTGGAACCGGGACCGACGGCTTAACGTGCTTTCCGAGGCACAGGAACGGTGGTGTTGTAATGACAAATGTACGTAAGAAAAGTGTATTTCTTATTGGTACACGCCGGGTGGGTTTGAACCGACCTTTGTAGGATTTAAGAACCGCGTTCTTACAACCGAGCCACCACCGCGCTTGATCCTATATTGATGTTCAAATGTATCCATGGGAACTTTCCAGTCTGATTCGTAAAATACTATGCTATAATATTTATACTATAAGTACATATACAATTACTAAACGACAAACAAACTAATACGATAATATATACAGAATAACACAAAAAATAATGTTTGTCATTTTAAAATTAATTTTGCTTGTCTAGAATATATATGTCTACACATTTGACCAATCCTTGAAAGCTCGGACCTGGTTTTCCAAACCACAACATTCTCCTCTCTTGTTCCTTTAATCGGCTATCTTATTGTTTGTTTAATAAATGATTAATTCTGATTTGTGCAATCAATTGTAATTATCCATGCAAATATTTTACAGAGTGACTTTGTATGACTTTAGACAAACATGTTTTTTTTTGTGTTCTTTCTTAAAAAGTGTTCTACGATTTAAAATATCTTAACAAATAGCTAAGTTACCTTAAGCGCAAACGTTATATAATGGAATCCGTTAACTATATATATATATATATATATATATATATATATATAAATATCACGCTATTAAAGTTGATATTTGCACGGCCGCTGTCAAGGTCGAGCGCTTATAGAGTTGAGAATTGAATAATATTTTGTAATTATGACGCAAGCTTTGACGAAATCCGCTAATAACGTTTGCGACTATGTAACAGAATAGGGCTGCTGGGCCTGGTGGTTGTAATATTCTTTTCTGGACTGTTTTAAATGTTATATGTAAGTGTATTTTATTATAATTATTATTTTTATTATATTAAGAGAAACAAACTTTTACTAGGAAACCGTATGTAGAAAGTATTTTTTTTTTCCATCAATTTGTGATTACCTGTAACAAAAAAATATAACATTACTTTATGGAAAATCGTATTTTATGTGGAAAATCCGGTCAGAAAATACCTACATATCGTAGTATCTCTCTCGCGTTCAAATAAATGACATCATCTATTTTGTGCTAAAACAAGGATTAAAAAAAAATAACTGTCTCTGTGATCTAGCGTTTCAGTCTGTGGATTTTAGACTCTGAGGTACCGGGTTCGGTTCCTGGGGCCTAATTCTAGCCCTTTCGACTTGGGTGTCGTTTCGAAATATTCGAATGAAAAGTGACAGATCTCCATAGAAAACTGTCAGTTTCATTCAGGCAAATCGAGCGGACAGTTAAAATAGTCGGGACACAATAATATTTATTAATTTAAATAAATAAATGTCATTAATGTTTAATTTAGATACATACACATCTTCACGCCAGATCACTTGCGGGGTAGGGAGAGACAATTGAGCGCCACTTGACACGATCACGACATACCTCTTTCGCTTCGTCGACGTTCATTAACCTCTTCCCTTATGCCCTTTTGTTACGAAGGCTTTTTAATGCACCTTCAGTCAGTGTTTTATTAATTTGATCGTGATCTGTGAGTCTCGGTCTGCCAGGGTCTATTTCACTCACAACTTTCGCATTATATATTTAATTTATTTGTGATATTTCTCAAGTTTGGTACGCGAATAAATAATATAATATAAATAAACTTAATACCAATAAATACATATTATTATACATAAACATACATATATATATATATACTTATATATGTATATATACTTATATATATACTTACTAACCAGCCATTTAGAAAGTGTGAAAACACCAGTTTTTTGAATAATGTTCTGGTATCAGTGGATTTAGACTCGGAGGTACCGGGTTCGATTCCTGGTCGGGACACAAAAATATTTATTAAAGTAAATAAATACATTTACTTAATTATTATTTAATTTATTTGTGATATTTCTCGAGTTTGGTACGCTGGAGACATCGACGAGCTTGCCACTTTTCATGATTGGCCTATAGTAAAGTTGGCTAAATGTGAATCTGCTTATTTATAAGCGTGGTTTCTAACCACCCCAAAAGGAAAACGGTTGTGATGATACTTTACTTTTACTTTGTTGCAACATCTACGAAAGAGTTAGACAAGACTGATGAGAAGGGACAGATAAAAGAGAGAAGGGATTTGTCATGAAAAGAGAGAGATAGGCGAAATTGTCCTTGACGTATTTCGGTGTCGCAGGCTCATTTAAGATAGAAAAAAAGGAGACAATGGGCTCGAATATTTCTGTGACAACGAATAGGCAGCTACCACAAATAAGCACGATATTCAGAGATGTGATCATATTTACATAAACAATAGATAAACCGGATACATGCGTTCAGTAATCTTCTAGAAGAGTGAAGAGGATAGAAGATAGAAAGAGATAGAAACTTATTGATGGTTTTAAGAAATTTTAGTCAAGTACTTAGTCGTTTCTCGTAAAGGGCTTAATGAGAAAACCGATAGTGGAAAATTACTGCGTCTAGGGATTCGGTAATGGAATCGAACCGACAACCTTCTTATCTTAGACTAAATAGGCACTAAATAAAGGACATATCGGGCACTCTTGCTCCAAAGGGACTATTAAGTGTTTAATTTATAATTGCGATTGGATTCTTGTGTTTTTGTTAGTGGGCCATCCATAAAATCGTCTCTGAATTTGCCATTTTTGACCCCCATATAACTTCGTTATGGAAAGAACTAGAAGCCTGAATTTTCAGTAACCACGTCAGTCATGAGTGTCTGATTCCAGTTCCTAACATTCATGGGCTGCGTTGCTTGCCACTTACCATCAGGTGGGCGCAAGGTCACATGTCGTACTGTTATTTAAAAAAAAAAAAGGTTTATTAAATATTTTTTTGTTAAAAAGTAAAAAGTAAAGTATCATCATGACCGTTTCCCTCTTGGGGTGGTCAGAAACCACGCTTATAAAGCGGATTCACATTTAGCCAACTTTTACTATAGGCCAATCATTACAAGTGGCAAGCTCGTCGATGTCTCTAGCGTACCAAACTCAAGAAATTTCACAATTAAATAAAATAATAATTAAATGTATTTATTTACATTATTAAATATTTTTGTGTCCCGACCAGGAATCGAACCCGGTACCTCCGAGTCTAAATCCACGAACTTAACCGCTAGACCACGGAGGCAGTTTTTTGTCTAAGATATTTTTTTTAAACCTTTTTGTTAGGACTGAAACTTTTGTCTAATAAATCTCTTCCTAATAAATTCCACCGGTACCCACTTTTGTGTTGGAATAATTAATTCTTGTTTTGGGTTTTAATTTTGTTTGCGTAAAAAGATATTTTGCGAGTTAAGATATGTTAGAAATCAAGTTTTTAAGAGGAGTATATACATATATATATATACTCCTCTTAAAAACCTGATTTATATATATTATATATTGAGGTCCATGAATGTTGGCATCTGATCAGTCCTTGACACTATATCGGCTTGACTAGGCATGGCGGCAATTCGAACCAGATTCCGAAACGTGTGGGTATACTACCATCAGTCCGCCTACCACCTGAAGTTGTTCTCGTTGATAGAATGTCAAATGCCAATCTTTACTTTCAAGGAGAACTAATATTGTAAGCTTGCCATGGTGAAATTTATATAAAAATAGAACCGCTTGAAACAAGAGTTACTAAAAAGTATATACATAGTGGCGGAGACTGTAGTCGGTCGTTAGGTTGGTGTCGGATGGAGTGGTATTGGCGGAGAATGTTGGGCATATCATGGACGGAGTTTCGAACCAACAATCAGGTTTGACAACGAAAATTACACTGTTTGCTTTATGTGTCAGTTTACTATATTTAACATTAAGTTTGGATAGGTCTACTTCACTACTGATTGTGTTTCGTTGGTTTTGTGTCTTTGCGTCTTCAGGAATTATACAACCATATTTTTTGATATTATTTGTAAATTTTATTATTATTGTTTTTCTCGATGGAATTGTTTGTTGTTGTTTAATGGTTCTACTAGCTTGTTCTCTTAATTGTATTGGTGGTGGCTTTGTATTGGAATTGTATTATTTTAACGTTTTGTCTGCTGTATTTACTACTAACTCAATGCTATCAGTGAAAATTTGTAAGGCTTTAAGTTACTATATTTCTATTGTATTATTGTAGAGGCTGTAAATTTTCCTAAAAATAAATAAACAAATCTATACTGGAGGAACTGGGGATCAGACAACGCCTTCCATCGACTATACAATCACGCATTCACACTTTCTTTGGACACGTGTCACGGCGTGGAAAAACATCTGTCTGTCAGAGTGTCTGGTAATCTAGAAAAGTCGATGGCAAGAGAATGCGTGGTAGGTCTCCCATGAGATAGACTGACCAGGTAAAGGCTGCAATGGATTATTTATTTATTTAAAAACTTTATTGCACAAAGCACAAAGGCGGACTTAATGCCCGTAGACATTCTCTGACAGCCGAATCTTAGGGACAAATTTGAACAAATATAGGTGCAATGAAAGCAATTAAAGAATGACTTAACATATATTATATACGTACTTATATAGTTTTATATATGTTATATATTATCAATATACTAAATACTAATATATACACAATATTATACATAGACATACATAAATACAACTTACTAACGTGGTTTAGACCTATTTATAAAGTGTGAATAGACCATTTTTTAAAATGACAATCTATTAGTTGCCTGCCTTTTGTTCACCGGAAGATCATTCCATAAATTTGTGGCAGCGACTACAAAGGAGTTGGAGACAAAACCAGAATTATGTGAAGGGAGAGAAAGAAGAGAGTTATGAGAAGAACGTAAAGATTTATCGTGGAAGGAAGAGAGATAGGCAAAATTATCCGCTACATGAGGAAACCTGCGGTCCGAGAGGAATAGTGACTGCTTGTTAAACGTACCACTATCAGTTAAATTGTATCCACGACCACTCTGCCAAGAGTGCAGCGACTAAGAAGAAATGGCTAGCGTCAGTTGCAATTCGTTGACCTCACGTAACTAGTACAGTTATTAACATATCTATTTTTATGTATAGCTAGTTTTACGTTTGCTTTTGATGACGCAGTAGGTATATTTTGTTCAAAACTTAGGGTAACAACACCAGTAATGACCCCCAACTTATCTTATTTTACCTGACTACCCCCTCATAAACCCTTTTCCCTTCTATTGACGAACTTATTTCAGTTCAACCTTTCTCGTCCCTTTTTTGCTGGCATATTTTATCCTAAGAAATCTTTTGACAAACTAATATTAGTTGCGGATTACTACGGTATGAAATATTGCGAGAGCAAATAGTTGCTTCGATATAGTGGTTTGGTTAAATATTCAAATTATAAATTAATAGTATTCGAAGTAAATTAATATATTTTTATTTTTCTATTTTTATTTATTCAGGAAACATACAGATTTTAAATCATAATTACAACAATTCTAAAAGTTACACAATCCAGCAAAGTTTCCACTTAAATATTAAACATAGATTTTGCAAAAACAATATAATAATATAAGCTTAAAAACAATACCTATATAACAAATACAACTAAAAAGATACATATATATAGTAAAATAGTAACGCACCTATTCACAACGCTGATTTTCAGCTAATCCCTTAATATACAAGCATAAATGTGTCGAGGCTCTGGTACAGAACTACAATAGTAAATGTTAACGCCGTTTTATATATATATACATATACATACTCGTAATTATCTATGTAGTATAACGCTTCTAGAACAATCTCACGCTTTATATATTTCCATCCCTTTTATTCCTTATCCATAAGACTTACGTGTGAAAGAGATGGAGACATGCGCAAACGCACCTTAAAATGGGTCGGCCTCGCGACCCACCTGTCAGTTGGAATAAAATATTTGAACGGTGAACCCGTGAACGCTACTCAACCCATATTTATTAAAAATAAAAGACTTTAAATCGTGAATTGTGTGTGCTCATAAACTCTGCTCCAACTCTTGATGCTATGGTGGTGTGTCGTGCCTTACAACCAGTGACCTTGGAGCTATCGAAGAACCCGCAGTAAGTCTCCTTTCTTTTCACCACCAGTAAATAATAATATAATTATATTACACAAATAAATATTAGGGATATAGTTCTTACAACCGAGCCACCACACCGCTTCAATGCAATAGAAGCGAATATTAACAGTAATCATAAAATGTGTCCACAAGTGGTGGCCTCACCTCGCTCAGTCTTGTGACTACGTTTTCCCCAATTTATTTCCAAGCATTCACTTCCTGATCTTCACTTTTATTGCCCCTAACAATATTCCGCTGGTTTGCGTTTTTAAATTCTTGTCATTTCTCTTTTAAATTATAATAATAAAGCATTTATTATTACGGTTATTATTTAATTATTTATTATTTCAAAATGACTGGCTAACTTTGGGCAATTTTTGCATCCCTCCAGCCCTAAAGTGGCGCACTCTAATGTACGATTGGTCTCCGGCGTTGCTAAAGTTCTACCTAAACGCTTTTCAAATGTCCCTCCCGGACCAGAGTAATCTGGTGAGGTGGGGAAAAGCTACGGAAAAGAACTGTACATTGTGTGGTGCTGCCATAGGAACTGCTAGACACACACTTGTAGGGTGCGTTACTCTTCTAGAAAAGGGCTATTACTCACGCCGACATGACAAAGTCCTAGGTGTTATCCGTGAAGCAGTAAGTCTTTCTATTGCAAGAGCCAGAAAGGGACTGACTACAAATAAAACTTTGACCACATTTGTAAAGGAAGGGCAAAGCACGAAAACTAAATAAACTAAAACTAAATATTCTAAAAGACCACAACATGAAGTCGAATAAATATTATGATCTCACAGAAGAAATGATGAGGAACGGGTTCAAGACTCAGCTTTACGCAGTGGAAGTTGGTGCAAGAGGAGTTCCAGCAAAATCTTTGCATCACTTACTGAAAGAATTGGGCCTAAGCAGGTCTGCCGTCAATACATTTATGGAACGAGCTTCCAAGACGGCATTAACGGAATCATACAGTATTTGGTTGGGTAGGGAGAGAAGTAATTGGATGGTGAGCGTATTATCGCGCAATAGAAAAAAAAGGAGGCCTCCTTTTCTTAAACCAGCCTATTGTCGGTCGCAAGCCCGAGACACCATTCTTCTCATCTCTTACCCACACACGATGGACCCGGCACCCGCACGGTGAATCCATGGAATGCTTAGAAATTTGTCTTCTCTCTCTCTCATGTTAGGAAAATGTTGTTGTTTTTATTAGGTATTTAGTTTTTTTGTTATATGTTATGTAGTTTATTGTTCTTGGTTTTAAGTTTAGGTTAATTTTACTTTAGGTTTCGTGTTGTTATTGCAGCGAGCACCACCTAATTATGTAAGCTATCGGTGGCAACTTGTCAATAGCCATCCAATACCCATATGTACTGTATATATATTTTATGTATCAAATCAAATCAAATCATTTATTTCCTTTGGTTGTCACAACAACACTTGGATATTGTCAATACATTTTTTCTCCATAGTTTATTAATATTTAGATTATAAAGTAACCAGCAGCTACTATGGGTGGACCCATCATATCAGCTATACCATCATCTTCGACTAAAACACTGTTGCCATAAACAAGTTTTTGCTTAAAACTAGGTAGTTAAAATTAATTCGTGGCTGTAAAAAGGCCGTGTCAGCTTATAGACTAAAATAAATTACACATGTTAGGTTAATAAATTAATTCGTAGCTCTAAAGAGGCTGTGTCAGCTTACAATCTAAATATACATAAAAATTGTATTAAAAAACAATATTTATGTCAATAAATGTAAATTCGTGGCTGTAAGGAGGCCGTGTCAGCTTACGATCGAAATAATAATAATTATTATAATTGGTATGTCAACTTAATACATATTCGTGGCTATCTAGCTGTAAGTCGTCCTTAAACAATAAATAAATAAAAAAAACCTTACAGCTACTATACATACATACATACAATTAAGGATTAAACACAATTAAGGTAATGACAAGTTTTCAGAAAAAAAAAGTTAGGTAAAGTACCTCCGTGGTCTAGCGGTTAAGTCCATGGATTAGGACTCGGAGGTACCGGGTTCGATTCCTGGTCGGGACACAAAAATATTTATTAATGTAAATAAATACATGTAGATGATATTTAATTTATTTTTGATATTTCTCGAGTTTGGTACGCTGGAGACATCGATGAGCTTGCCACTTGTTATGATTGGCCTATAGTAAAGTTGTGAATCTGTTTATTTATAAGCGTGGTTTCTGACCAATCAGAAAGGGAAACGGTCGTGATGATACTTTAAATTAATTAAACAAACTAATTTCTAATAATAAAGTAACAAGAAAAATACGATAAAATAAATAAATCTCAACATCAGACGGACAAAGGCGTTGCTGAAGAGTCATCACATTAGTTCTGGCTAGCGATTCTAAGCCACCAATTCTCATTTGTGATCCGCTACGAGATACCCTATCTGTAAGGACTAGGCCACACTGCTTCACTGCAACCAGGCAGTAATTTTTGTGATGTATAAAAAAAAATACAAAAAAGATAATACGAAAATTAACGAGTAATTTATTGACATTGCATATTATGTCTGTCTGTGGATTCCATGAAACATCTATGTCAAAATAGGTGCAGTAATAGAGGCGATACAAACATACAAACACGCACACAGATAAGGCTTTTTACAATTATAATACTTTTTTTTTTATTATTATTATTTATTTAGGTTAACATACAGTAACACACATAATATATAATAACATTAAAATAAACAAATTTTTAATTATGTTACCAACGACATAAACCACAGATTATATAAATAGGTAACGTCAGATAGTGAAGTTAAATAACCATTAGATACTTGTTAGATAGTCTTTTCTAATACAAAAAAATATAAGATATAAATCTATAATAAATAGGTGGTCAACTCATATGCTGCAGCGCTGATTTTCAGCTGAATGATACATAGAGGTACCCGTAATTTGGGGAAAGGTACGCGACGTTTTCGCTTTGATGTAAGTAAGGCGAGCGGGGTTTTCAAGCATAAAATGCGGTTAAATAGACGTTAATAACGTAAAATGAATTTGAAAAAAAAAAATGCAAAATGGGGTCTCAGCTTTATTATTATTATTGTCTATTTTTTTTATATACTAGCACGACATGTGACCTTAAGCCCGCATTAAGTGGCGCGCATGGTCCATGAATGTTAGCAACTGGAATCAGACACTCATGTCTGATATCAGTCCCTAACACTATGCCGGCTTGACTAGATGCCTTTTCACACTTCGCTTGAAGGACTCCAGGTTATAGGAATGCGGAATGGAGAGGAAGTTTATAGAGCTCTTCAGAGCACTCACCATAGTATAGCCGGTAGAACACGCTCAGAGAAGCCACATCTCGGCGAAGCTGCAGGGATTCGAGAGTTCCAGATATAGTGGCATCGTCCACAATTCGAACAGCTCGCCTCTGTAGGACATTGAGAGCATCTGTGAGGTACTTGGCTGAACCATTTCAAAAATTACTAACATAGTCCTAATTTATTGTATTGTTACTAACACTGTGAACATATTTGATTTTTTTATTTTTTATTTACTATAGTTTGGATTTCTTGCCCAGTATGGCCTTATCCTTAGCCCAGATTATGTCCACAATAGAACCGGTCTTGGAAGTGTATCTGCAATAGATCCTCTATTGTCAGCCACATTGTATGGAATATTTCGCGGTCGTTAAACTTTACACAATGTGCCGCACACACATCCATTCAATCATACATTTTGTTGTGTAAAGCTGGCAAATGACCTGAAGATTTCATACATTACAATACGTAAGTAACAATGGCAAAGCTGCTCGTCTTAACTTAAACTCTATTCCACGAGAACTGATAGTGATGTCATCGCGTCTGAATGTGCTCCGTTACACACATGAATGTATTTGTTTAGATGTCGATAATTGTTTAAACAATGTAAAAGCTCGACTCGCCATACACAACGCCATGCTGGTACTAAAACTTATGTATGGAAGCAAGACGTGAAATTGACAGAATACGCATGAGAGTATATATAAAGGCATACTTCTCCCGACGTTTCGGTCAAGTTGTATTAGCCGTGGTCATGGGTCGACTGAAGCTGCGCCGTGTAACCTCGTTCATAAAAAGTTTTTAGAACTCGCGAAACACAGCACTTAAAATATCCTCGGCTATATCGGGTTATTTATCGCGGCGTCGAAACCGACTAATTACTGGATTCCAAGATTAAGAAAGCTTATAACCCCCCTAGTCGCGATCACAGCGACAATAGAAATTGCGTCGGATATGCGCATAGGGATATAAATAAGGTAATGCATGCTCCAATGGTTTGGGCATGTTGAAAGAATGAGTGGCGAAGGATTGACGAACCATACATTATTACATATATGAGTACTAATGCGAAAGTTGTAAAAATACAAGTATCATGACATGCCTTGCTTGTCTTGCCCGGTGTGCAGATAAATAACTAACTCTGAAAGGCGCCGCTCGCAGCGCTGGCCAACGAATCCAGCTGGTGTCGCTGTGATCGCGCCTAGTGGGGTTATAAGCTATATTCATCTTAGAATCCTGTAATTAATCGATTTCGACGCCGCGATAAATTACCCGATATAGCCGAGGATTTTTCGAGTGCTGTGTATCGTGAGTTCTAAAAACTTTCAAACTGACATGTGGGTAGGTTTATATCTACCGCCCATTATGGACGAAAACTACAATACGCAGCTCCAATACAAATTGACCGAAAGAAACGTCCGGAGAAGTATGTCTTTAAGGTTAATCTCGTAGAGACATGTTCAATTATATTAATGTACGTAAGAAAATTTATTTCTCATTGCCTTTTTGGTTTTAAGAAAAGCGTTCTTATAACCGGGCTATTTTTTTTTATAGTAGCATGATATATTGCGCCCACCTGATGGTATCAAAGTGGCGCGCAAAGTCCATTAATGTTAGCAACTGGATTCCAGGTTATAGGAAAGTGGAAACACACATGTATGAGTCCCCAAATTGATACGTAACTGAAGGGATGGTGACTACGTTATGTGGTTGGATATTCCGATCTTTGCGTGTGGTTCGGTTGCGGAATGGAGAGGAACGGATTAGGTTATAGAGCTCTTCAGATCACTCACCAAAGTATAGCCGGTAGAACACGCTCAGAGAAGCTACATCTCGGCGAAGCTGCAGGGATTCAAGAGTTCCAGATATAGTGGCATCGTCCATAATTCGAACAGCTCGCCTTTGCCATAATTATATTATTGACACAAGCAGTATTAAATGTTATATCTAGGTATTCAAATAGTTTCTGGCTGTAAGATTGGGGTTCCAGGTTCTAATCCGGGTCGTAACTCGTTGGCTCTGTCGTTTTAACCTCCCTAAATTTTCATTTACATATTAATCTTATAAATCCTGCTACTAAAGGGTCGTTTAGACGGACAGATATTCTTTAGGATTGCGTTCTAGTACCCGACTGCGCGACGCAAAGAAGGATTATATGTTTCTTGTCAATGTATGTATGTTTGTTCCTTTGTGGCACACTGGAGACCAAACGCGTTTTCCGATTTTGATGATTCTCATGTCAATCGATTTGTTTTCATCATGTGAGTGTCACTGGAGATATGACATTAATCAAATTTAATTATGGCGTCAACCAGACGCTGCATTGGGCAAAATAAAAAAAATTAAAGTCGACGAACTATATGAACTAAAGGAAATATATCATCGAATAGGTATTTAAATATTATTTACATTTATTTATTTATTATTATTTTATTTATTTATTTAGAGTGACCGTTTAGGATCTATATCGACTTAAAATTGGTTAGCAATCGACATTCTTTGCCTTTCATTTATTTAAAACGTCACCTGTCAAAATAGATTTTGACATTAGTCCCCTTTTCCGAGTGAGCCATTTTGCGTGGACATGTCAAGTGCAAGTTTTTGTTTTGTAAATTAATTTACTGTGGATATTATTGGTCAAAAGTGGTGTTGTTTTTAACGTGACAATTCTGCAGTATAAACAAGCCCTTTCCATTCTGTGGTCGGGGAAACCTTAAAACTGGTTGAAGGATTAACAAACCAAAAGAAAGTGACCTGCCAAAAACTCTGCTCAGTAATTTATTAATAAAACTTGGTCCGAGGGGAAATTAAATGGTTTTCATCCGACAAAAAGTTTAGGTCTAATGTTGTTAAAAATTTGTTACGATTCGATTGTTTAATTTAATTAATAATAATAAATATTTAACTACAGGTATCAAAATTAAATAGTATTATAGTATTGAGTAACAAGTGGGTTTCTAAGATCTATTTGTTATGTTGATGTTTGCGTGTGTCTCAAAGGTTGTTGTGTTCAGGTTCTCATGTTGTGGCGTGTCCGGTGGTCGTCACTTCCTTAGAAGGTCATTGCAGTGGTGGCACGTGTGTCGGGTCCCGGTCCGCACTCTAAGGGTCTGGTTGAGCGGGGGGATGGCTGGCACATGCGTTATGTCCGTGATCGGGTGCTGCTGTGGGGGCCTGGGACCTCTGCCGAACACGTTCAAATTATTGTTCTTAAATTAGCAGAGGTTTTGAGTTGTATCGTCTTTCGGGTTGCACACAGGCAAGTCCTAATTCTAACATACCTGGTGGGGTACTACTGTACCAGGTATTGTAATCTCATAGGTACCTACACAAGTGAATTTTAAAGATATTTATTTATTGTTGTTGCGTAATTCTGTATTTGTTTCATTTGTAAATCTGCCATAGCTGAGTTCTCCTTGCAGATTCCTTTCTCAGTTAGATTAAACATTAACAGGTCACTGGAATTTGCTTGGACCACTTCGCTCCTTAGTCTTCCACTAACAGGGGTAGAATCATTCTAAATAATTTAAATAATGACGTGTCACAAATGCCTGTAATAGGTTTACTTGAATAAAGATATTTTGACTTTGACTTTGTATCTTGGTCTGGTCGTCTAACTATACATACTTACTTTTTATGTTGGTATATAACTTAGTCTAGAAGTACATAAAATATTTATACATGTAATTATTATTATTAAGTTATATTTTTATATTTCTAAAAGGAAGTGTACATAATGTTTATTATACAGTTTCAGCTTTAGTTTTTCGAATAATATTTAGTTTCTTTTGTATACTTAAAATTTTATATTATTGATATTTTTATAGGCCATTAAGGCTACTGTGGTAATGTGGTGGTCGCCTATAATAGGTGCAATATCTAACTTCTGCTTTGGTGTTAAGTACAAATAAGTGCGTGATGTTAGCACTGTTGGCTACCCTATTATGAATGAATAAATAAGTTATTATTGCTTTGCCGGCAGAACAACATGCTTTCTGCGCGGATGTTGCTTATTATAATATTTTGCGTTGTCCATTGTTGCATAATTAAGTAAAGTGGTCCGGTTAGATTCGGCCCGGAATCACGCACTCCCGATTCGTCCCCTCTAAATAATTCAACTTCATTCCGGGGTCTAAGCATTATTTACAAGATATTATGGCACCGTAATGGCAAAATGGTTTTATGGTTGTTAAAATGCTTTTTTCCAACACCTCCGTGGTCTAGCAGTTAAGTTCGTGGATTTAGAGTCGGAGGTGATTCGATTCCTGGTCGGGACACAACAATATTTATGAATGTAAATAAATACATTTAATTTATTTGTGAGATTTCTCGAGTTTGGTTCGCTGGAGACATCGACGAGCTTGCCACTTGTCATGATTGGCCTATAGTAAAGTTGGCTAAATGTGAATCCGCTTATTTATAAGCGTGGTTTCTGACCACCCCGAAAAGGAAACGGTCGTGATGATACTTTTTATATTTGTTATAACAGTAAGTTATGTATCATAAAATTACTGTTATTACTAAACTTAGCAAAAGAAATTAAATTTTCTTTTAAATTCACTTTTAGACATTTTTACACAGTCATCGATAGGCATAGCATTATTAAAAACATTGGGAATATTGAATTTGTCTGTGGCGTCTACACACAACCCTTCGCGACCAGTCTGCAATAGTGGGGAGTCAATTTCCCTCTACAAAATCCCACTAAACACACTGGGGCTGTATATATTTTAGTTTCGCTGACAATAAAATCATCAATTCATACTTCGAGTTTCATTGATTCTAAATACTTCCAAAATGGTGACCCCGACGTGATCCATTTGAATCCATGAGAACTACTACTTTTTCGGGGTAGTGATCAAAACACTGGCACTTTTCTTCATTCAAACCCATCACTTCGATGATGAACTTAAAATAATACAAAAAGAGAATAATACCAATGATGTTTTGCCATAGCTGGTAGATTTCTTGAAGCATATAATGCTTTCTAGCTTCCGGTGGCCCCAACCTCGCTGTGCGCCTAATTTATACAATTACTTGGTTACCCTCAACGTTGAAAATATTTCTCATTTTATTGGTGAACTAATATACAATTCGTTTACCAAAAAATAAACGTTCGATATCTTATAGAGAACCAAAGTTATTTGCATAGCTTGCAAAATTAGCAAGCTGGAGTGGCAATGAACTGAATACATCTGCCGCAGAACTGACGAACGTTTTAGAGTGGAGACCACGTATGGGACGACAACGCAGAGTGGGACGACCCTCGCCAGACGGACGGATGACATAGGTCACTGGCAAGGTTTGGATGAGGGTTACAAAAGAACATATGCAGTTGGAAGAGGCCTATATTTATCAGTAGACACTGGCTAATGATCATTGAATGGAAACGAATACGCGCTGGTGAAAATACTCCGAAATTGAGAAATTAAATTAGCAGCAACTATCATTTGACCGGCGACCGCGCTACGACCCTCTCCGACAGCATTGTTTTCGGCAAAAACGTTATCAAGAATCAATCTAGTCACCACTAGAGGCCGGAGAGAGATTAGTCATAATTCGTTCAGATAGTGTTTGCTTAAATATTTGCCGATTCTCGGCAAAGGTGTGCTGTGTTTGCATATAAAAGTAACAATTAAATTATGTACATAGTTTTAACGTGATAAAAAAAACAATAGTGTTGGGAGAGTGAGACAGTATAAATATGTGGGGTGCAATTTCCTACCAACACACTACATTAATAGTATGTATACAGACTACATACATACATATCTTCACGCCAGATCCCTTGCGGGGTAGGCAGAGACAATTGAGCGCCACTTGACACGATCACGACATACCTCTTTCGCTTCGTCGACATTCATCATCCTCTTCATACATGCCCTTTTGTTACGAAAGCTTTTTAATGTACCTTCAGTCAGTGTTTTATTTATTTGATCGTGATATGTGAGTCTCGGTCTGCCAGGGCCTCTTTCATCCAAAACTTTCGCATTATATATCTGGTTCGTCAACCTTTCAACATGCCCGAACCATCGTAGCATGCCTTTCCTTATTTTTGTCCCTATGCTTTCTTTTATACCCACCATTTTCCGTATTTCGACGTTACGTATGCGGTCCGCCAACATAAATACTCATTAATATATACTTATTATAGTATATAGATATACATATATAAACATAATATATTATTTGGAAGTCGAAATTTGTGAAGTAGATTAGGATCCAATAATAGTTTTTTTTTTTTATATTTTGCAACACCATGCTTTCCGTTCGTCGGAGAAAACGTTAATCCGTCGATGCCGGTTTAACTAATACCAAATTGTAAAACCGATATTAAACTGTCAAAGAATTGATATCAGACCCTCGCCAACCCACTTGGCCAGCGTCGCCAGTAAAGGCCCATCATAAGTAATTTTACTACTGTTTACATTTTTTTACCATTAACTGATTTTATTTTTCTCTTTTTTAAATTTGTATATTGTACTTACCAATGTTGTGAATTTATTTTTGTGGTTCCTCTGCTCTTCGCAATGACTTCTAGGACACAGCCCAACTAGTCGTGGAGTCAGGGTTTTAACTATTTGTTACATTACTGTTCCCTAAGTTAACTCCATATTTATAAGGAAGAAAAAAAAATTAATTGTTTAATAAACTTTATTTAATATTATTATTAGTTATTATTATTATCATAAGCAGTGGAAGTCTCTTCGTTTCAGGTGCGGTAATGATGAACCTTTTAATAGCCGAAACCTTCTAATGATATAATATTTTATTAACGAGGTAAGGCTTGTAAACGAGCCCAGGCTAATCGAAGGCAATTCAATGGTATCCCAAACCCGTCAATTCAAACTCGGCCCAAATATTATCAATCTTCTAAAAAGGTCCAATTCAAATAAGGTCGTGAACATAGACATTAAAGCATTGACTTGTCCATTTTTTTTTTTTAATTTAACTGAGACGTGTCACAAATGCCTGTAATAATTAAACTTTTTAAACTTTCGCGCATATTCATAATAGTCTTTATAATTTTAACGGGTCGACGGCCCGTGACCACGGCCAATGCAACTTGGCTGAAACGTCGGGAGAAATATGACTCTAAGGTAAATCGCGTAAAGACCCGTTAAAATTATAAAAACTATGCCTGTAATAAGTTTACGTGAATGAAGATATTTTTACTTTGACTTTGAACAGTTATGGTTATTATGCAAATCTTATTATCGGACATACCACAGTGTTTGAAGACAAAAGTATTTAACCAATGCGTTCTTCCAGTATTGTCGTACGAAGCAGAGACCTGGACACTAACAGTGGGTCTGGTCCTCAAGTTTAGGCTCGCTCAGCGATAGACAGAGCCAAAGTCAAAGTCAAAATATCTTTATTCACATAAACCTATTACAGGCATTTATGAAACTAATGTTCGGTATTTCTTTGAAGAATAATGTAAATGAAGGTAGCGGAAGATTGTCGCGTTTTTAATTATCTAAAGGATAAATAAAAGGCGAACAAAAGAAATATAAAATTTATTAAAAACTTATACACTAAATAAAACTAATAAAAGAACTACAATAAAAAGACTAACCGAAAAAAGAGAAATAAAATAATGCTGATAAAACTAAATATACAAAAAAATAACAAACTAAACTAAAATATCCTAAATTAATAAAAAAAACAGTATGCAGCCTATAGTTAAGCAGAAGACAGGTCAGGGTGTGAGTAATAAAGATCAGTTCTTTTTCAAGTTAAGTATACGATACCAGTCCGTAATTAAAGTACTAGATTCCCATTCAGGGGATAAGCTAGTGCGAGTAGCCGTGACGTCACGTAGCGCTAGGTGTAGGTGAGGCGTAGAAACCCGAACATAAAACCCCTTTAGTTGGGGTTAATCACACACTATTTGTTACTTTCTATTAAGATTTAGGCAAAAGAAGAAAATAATTAAATAACTTGCTCTGAAGAAACGTCCACTCTCTCAAAAGTTTTTAAGGTAGGTAGGTGTGACGTATGTGTTCTTTAATACAATGCAAACTCGCAGCGCCTACGAAAAACTAATCAGCAATTATGGTTTGTATTTATTGATATTATTAACAATCATGATTATAAAAATAAGGCGTAAAGTTTGCAATGTTACAAGATCTTGTAAAAAATGGCAAGCCTTGGGGGTTGCCTATATCCAGCAGTGGCTTGTGTGGCTTGATGATGATTAGACAAATCTCAAAAAAAAAATGTGGCGGGTATAATAATAATGATACCTATCGCATGGTTTCTTAATTGTTCTTATAATGGCTGTCTCCATTCTTTATCTGTGAATAAATGAAAATAATAAAAACTTGTTTAATTTAAAACTTGTTGCTGATGTAAAGTTGATTCTAACCGCAAAAAAGAAGGACCTGCCAAAATCTACGTCTTTGAGAGTAAGTGTGGGTTACAACGATCAAGGGGCGAAGGGGACAGGTAATCGAACCCGGATTGTCGGGACATACTACGGGTATACCCCAAAGTTGGTACGGTTTTCTACGTTTGCCGACCAAATTTCGTCATATGACGTTGAAATTTAATTCGTATCCAATTTAATATTAGGTCTCTAATTTAGGTCAACTTGTGGAAGCGTTAATTAATTGTCATAAAAAAATTACATCATATCCTCGCCAAGCCGTCTGGCCAGCGTGGCGAATGTAGGCCAAATTCTGATATATATTCTGGAAGGCCCATCTCTAGCAGTGGACGTCTAGGACGCTGTGTTCTTGGGGCTGTAATGATGGAGAGCGTTATGCAAAGAACAGAACTGCAGGTTAAAACATTTACAACAAACACTTAAATAGAGGTTATTAATTAACAAGCCATCACTATTGCTTTTGTTACCGTATTTTATTAAATAAAAAAATGTATTTCTTATACCATATATTTTCTTTTAGAAAACTTAATCTTCCGGTTTCTAACAGCCCGTCACATGTCGTGTTTTCAACAAAAACATGCCGCTAGAATAACAAATAAGTGACAATATTGAATGTGACAAAACGGTTTTTATTCCAAGCACACACTAGCTCCCAAAACCCCTTTCTAAGGTTTCCAATTCCCTGCTAGAAAATAAAGCGAAAACTCTTGGCAAAAATTGGAATTATATTCGACGATCCAGAGGAAATTGTCAGTATACGCATCTGTGATGCTGGCAATATTGAATGGAAAACAATTTTGATATAAAAACCATACATAGAGCAGGGAAATAACATCATCCATTTTGGACTATTTTTTGTACTATTTGTGCTGTGTACAATGATACTTGTAATAAGCCCAAGGGTTACGTCTCCAATAACTTTGATAATATTCAATTTTAAATATTTCAAACAACGAGTCACAACTGTTAAAGTTTATGTAATAAATTATATAAATGATGTAACTTTCAACATAAATTGACATTAATAATATTAATTCTCGTATATATTATTAATATATTGATAATGATGAAATGGATGAAACCTAAAATTTTAAAACTGAAAAACACAGTTGACTCTAATCATCCAAGTAGCTATGTGTAGCATGCCGTGTACACTGCCCTTGGGTTGCAATTCCGACCTTATGAATTATTGTAAATTTGTGCTTGATATGTATTAATTGTAACCTGTTAGTGTACCTTAAATAATACATAAATAAATTAAGTATATAAAACTAACGTTTTGGCGACGGAACCCTTGGGCTTTCTTTTATATTTTGGTTTTTTAATTATTGTTTTTAGTTATGTCATTTATAACATAATATTATAGTTTCTGACCACTTCGAAAGGGATACTGCCGTGATGATACTTTTTTAGTTTTTTATATAAACTTTATACCGCCTCCGTGGTCTAGTGGTAACAAACGTTGCCGTGAACTCGGGAGGTCGTGGGTTCGATTCCCACAGGGGGCAAGTTGTACATTGTATAATTTGTCTCGGTCTGGGTGTTTATATGTATAATATGTATATATTTACAAAAAAAAAAGTATAATATGTAGTTTATCTAGTTTCCATAACACAAGCCTCGTAGCTTACCACGGAAATTAGATGGCGCTGTGTGACCTGTCTGGAAATATTTATTATTATTTATTATACATCTTTATTATAAGTAGGTAGGTAAAGATAGGACTGACATTGAAATTGTAAATGCTAATGGTTGCTAATCAACTTTAAATTATAGAACAACTCTAAATGAACAATAATAAAAGTAACCACAACATTATTTTCAAATACCTATTTGATGATACCCCACTCAATATAATAAGATAAGATGGCAGTTTGAGTTTTAAGATCAAGTTCACATTTACCCATGCTATATAGTGGTGGTTATGGTGGTAGGCGAATTGGTGGTGGTTGTTTCCCCAGTCTGCCGGGGCGGTATCCACGGTTCGTGCCGATAAACCCAGTAAAGTGTATCCACACGTTTCGGGATCAGGCTCGAATTGCCGTCATGCTTAGTCAAGCCGACATAGTGTTAATTCAATTCGTTTATTTTTTGTAATTAGGCATAGGACAAAAAAATGTATTTTGCATTTTTACATGTCAAATTTACAATAAGTATACTATAATATTAGGCTGCATAATTTTACAGCATTCTATCAGGTAAAACGCCATAAAACTACACAACCTTACTTACTCGTAAATGTAGAGCAGTGCGTTACAATACAAATAAAATACCATTAAAAAAAACCTACGTGATTTATACACACAATAATAATTCCACACAAAACTACACTTATAATTATAGCTGCTGTAAATAGGCATTGTCATCTTATCAAATAATATACAAAAAAATATTAATGTCACTTAAGATTATAGCTGCTGTAAAGAGGCATTGTCATTTTAGAAGCTAATGCAACACAAATATAAAAATAAAATGTCACTTACAATAATAGCTGCTGTAAAAAGGCATTGTCATACTATATGAACACAATTAATTTAAATAATAAATGGGTACACCCATGCGTTTTCTGATCAAGGGACTGATGTCAGTCATGAGTCTCTGATTCCAGTTGCTAACAATCATAGCCTTGCAAGCCACTTACCATCAGGTGGGCGCAACGTCACATGTCGTGCTAGTATTAAAAAAAAAAAAGGCCTGTAATGATAAGTGGCAAGATTAATCAATAAAGCCAAACTTGAAAAATGTCGCAAATATTTGTACTTAACTGCCTCCGTAGTCTAGCGGTTAAGTCCGTGGATTTAGACTCGCAGGTTCGATTCCTATACACAAAAATATATAATAAATTATTTTTTTATCAATATTTAATTTATTTGTGCTATTTCTCGAGTTTGGTACGCTGCACTGGAGACATCGACAAGCTTGCCAATTGTAATGATTGGCCTATAGTAAAGTTGGCTAAATGTGAATCTGCTTCTTTATAAGCGTGGTTTCTGACCACCCCGAAAGGGAAACGGTCGTGATGATACTTTACTTTTTTATGTTCTCAACTAAGAATCGAATCCAGCATCTTTACGTTTAAACCTACGGCCTTAACCGCATTTGATATTATCAGCATATTATATTTCCCGCGTGACGAAGCTAAAAACCTTCGTTTCGGCCACATTTAGTTGGCTAACGATATAATTCAGTTTTTTTTTTTTAATTCCACCCGTACGTGAAAAATTGTGGACTGCGTGACGCAGCGGACAGCAAAATGGAGTGCCGGGCTCTGAACGCGGCACGCATACTAAATACACCATAGACGTAATTTAAGAGGTAAGGTCAAGATATGACACAGTTTTAAATGGTTATTATATAAGAAATCTCCTACACACCTTCTCAAATGTTCTCATAAATCAGCGACCACAATGCGCTGGTTTACTTAAAATCATATTAACTTGTTGGATTGGCCTGCGGAGTCCCCAGATCTAAATCCAATAGAACATATTTAGGGCTTTATACAAAGGTAAGGGATCTAGATTGGACTGTGCCAACTACCGAGCCATTAGTTTGATCAGTTTGGCGAGCAAGATGTATGGCAAGATTCTCACGAAACGCTTGCAAGAGAAGACTGAAGGTCTTTTATGGGAGGCACAAGGAGGCTTTAGACCTGGAAGAGGATGCACTGACCAAGTCTTTTCGCTCCGCAATATCACAGAGAAGTTTTTGGCCTTAAACCAGAAGGTTTTCTGTGCTTTTGTGGATTTGGAAAAGGCTTTTGATAGAGTTGTAAGAAAGAAGCTTTGGGACATATTGCCGGAGTATGGAGTGAATGACAAACTGCTACAAGCTATACAGTCCCTGTACAAGGGCTGCAAAGCTTGTGTGCGGGTGGAGGGAGGTATGTCGCCTTGCTTTGAATCCCAAATGGGCGTCAAACAGGGTTGTGTGCTTTCTCCTAGATTATTTACTCTATATCTCGACAAATGCCTAAAAAGAGTGAGAGAGAGTGACTGTGGGATAAAGATGAGTGATCTAGTGGTGAACTGCCTGCTTTATGCAGATGATGCTGTTCTTATGGCATCGTCCGAACAACAACTGCAATCACTAGTCACAAGAATGAAGGAGGGATGTGCAGAAAAAGGACTCCGTTTGAATGCGAGAAAAACCAAGGTACTAGTGTTTGAAACAAGAAGGATGACAACCGTGACGATAAAGATTGATGATGAAACTCTAGAACAAGTAAATGAAATTATATATCTGGGCAGTGTTTTCACTGCGGATGGGAAGTACGATAGGGACGTTGAAAGAAGAGTGAACGCGGGAAATAGTGTTAACGGTGCCCTGGGGTCACTGATCGGCAGTCGAAATGTCAGTGACAAAGCTCGGCTCGCCATACACAATGCCATGTTGGTACCAACACTGATGTATGGAAGCGAGACGTGGATACTTCAGAATACGCATGAGAGTAGGGTTAATGCAGTAGAAATGCGGTCGTTGCGGCGGATATGTGGCGTCACTTTGGCGGACCGCATACGTAACGTCGAAATACGGAAAAGGGTTGGTATGAAGGAAAGCATAGGGACAAAAATAAGGAAAGGCATGCTACGATGGTTCGGGCATGTTGAAAGGATGAGCGATGAAAGATTGACGAACCAGATATATAATGCGAAAGTTGTAGGTAAAAGAGGCCCTGGCAGACCGAGACTCACATATCACGATCAAATAAATAAAACACTGACTGAAGGTGCATTAAAAAGTCTTCGTAACCAAAGGGCATGTATGAAGAGGTTAATGAATGTCGACGAAGCGAAAGAAGTATGTCGTGATCGTGTCAAATGGCGCTCAATTGTCTCTGCCTACCCCGCAAGGGATCTGGCGTGAAGATATGTATGTATGTATGTATATTTAGGGCATTTTGAAGCGGAGGATTAAAGAGCATAGCATAACATCAAAAATAAATAAATATTTCCAGACAGGTCACACAGCGCCATCTAGTTTCCGTGGTAAGCTACGAGGCTTGTGTTACGAAAACTAGATGGTTGATAAACTACATTTTTTTTTTGTAAATATACATATAAACACCCAGACCGAGACAAATTATACAATGAACAACTTGCCCCCGGTGGGAATCGAACCCACGACCTCCCGAGTTCACGGCAACGTTTGTTACAACTAGACCACGGAGGCGGTCAAAACGGCATAAAAAATGCGTTGGTGCAATAATGGCATGCCATAACAAGGGAGGACTGCTTTAAGCTTGTACGCTAGAATCAATGCAGTCATTAAATCAAAGGTTGGACTAGATTTTCTTCTTTTAATAATAATAAATCGATTTAGAAACAAGACGTTGTTTGTTTTCATTATTTTATCAAATCAAATCAAAATAATTATTTCCGTAGGTTATCTTGTAACAACTTGGATATTGTCAACACTAAAATAATATAAAACAAAAACATAAAAAATATATAAACAAACATAAGTTAGGTAATTATGGTTGGACCGTAACAGGTAAACAATCCATATTTATGTGTGTTATAATAGCATTATTGTCATAAGCAAGGTAATTGTAACTTAATAACTACTTAATATAAGATCGTGGCTGTAAATAGGCCGTGTCAACTAAATATAAATTCGTGGCTGTAAAAGGGCCGACTCAACTTACAATCCAACAATAATAATAAATATCAAATCTTAATACTAGTTCATGGCTGTATACGGGCCGTGTCACCTTATGTAAATTTTAGGGTGCCTAATACTTTTTGCCAAGGCTCACAAACATTATAACTCGGAAGAGCACCGATATCCCGCACTACAGGGCAACCTCGTGTAGGTATCACAACACATCATCATTATAACAATCTGGTAGATAATTTCATGGTATTTATTTTCAAAATATGGTTTCCGGCTTATGTCCGTTGTGGCTATGAGTTACATAGTCCATTCGATCAGTCCAATTTTTCACTACTTTGCGACGAATCGACGTTTAGGCGTCTTCTTCAACACTTTGCGCAACAGCATCAATATTCCCTTCGGTACGTACATTTATTTGTCTTTGTGGTTTAAAATCGAAAAGAGTCAAATTAGTGCGAAATCGATCAATAACTGCACGAATTGCTTGCTCACTAGGCCGATTTTATGTTGACCGTAAATTGGACGAAGCGAGTTCATATTTAGCAACGTTTACTATAGGTCCATCATGATATCAAGCTTATCAATGTCTCTAGCGTACCGGACTCGAAAAATGTCACAAAAAAAATATCCATACGTATTGTCGACTAGGCGCGATGGTGGCTCGGTTGTAAGAATGCGTTCCTTTAATCCTATAAGGTCGGTTCAAACCCCCCCGGCATGTACCAATGAGAAATACACTTTTCTTACGTACATTTGTCATAGATTTACAACACCACCGTTCCCGTGCCTCGGAAAGCACGTTAAGCCGTCGATCCCGGTTCCACTAATACCAACTTGTGGAATCGTTCATAAATTGTCATAACCAAAGGACATCATATCCTCGCCAAGCCGTCTGGCCAGCTTGGCGAGAGTAGGCCACATTCTCCAGATATATGTTCTCGAAGGCCCATCTCCAGCAGTGGAGGTCTAGGACGCTGTGTTCTAGGGGCTGTAATGATTCTCGACTAAGAAAGCCCAGCTCCGATTTTAAATCTTACCGCCTTATATGAATCCTTATGTTGGTTACGTGTGTGTAGACAAGTTGAATCACACAGCGATGTCCGGTAAAACCGTACAGGTGGTCTGAAATGAAGATGTTTCTCCAATGTTTTCAAGGTACAGACAGACAGCAGGATCATCCAGGCTCGGATGTTCAATAGACCTGGTTTGAGGATGGAATAATCCAAAGTTTTCCAACGGAATATTCTAGAACCTCAACGGGTAACTACGTAGTATAACAGCTTTTCTAGCATAGCAGCGTCCTTGCGGCTCATGAATCTAGTCTTCTAGATTCGCCTACTTTGGCTGTTTTCCAAAAGCGCCTCATAAGGGTGTAGTCCTTAAGATGCTTGTAGGATCCGTTATCAGCCCGGTAAAACATACGTTTAGCTAGGTTGACAACAAATGCCTTTATAGTAGGCATCTCCAGATATCTTGCAATTAGAAAATTTCGCGCCAACCACGGCGCTCTGGATATCACCCTGAGCGATATGTTCTGCTGGCTACCACAGTAAATCGTGTAAAGACTATTCATAAAAATCTATATAGGTCTATGAAACACATATTTGGGTTGCTCTCAATATGTCAAAGGATTATAGCTCATAAAACTTTGAGAATAAGGGTGAGTATTGTAGATGAGAGTCTAGGAAGGGGAAGCCTGGCAAATATGAACAGTAATCATGTGGGAATGATGCGGAGGAAATTGTTATGAAAATAGCGGGAAGTTGTACGATAAGCATCTTTAACCACCGTAGATCTTGAAAAATGACGAGCCTTAGTGAGAAGCCTATATATGGAGTAGTGAAGAGACACAAGCTGATGATGATGAAGCGTGATAGACTCCAAACTAAAACTAAAGTATTTTCTCTGTATTACTTTGTTTACGCCATAATTTAAGTTATATTTGTAATAGTTGATTTGGTTAATTATGAGCAATCCAAAATTTCCTCCACTTCCAATAGTAGCTTGCTCGCGTTCCTATATATTTTTCAATGTTGTGTGCACTACTCAAGAATTATAATATTAATAATAATAAAAACGTTTATTGACCTAAAAACCTAGAAACATCAATCAGTAAATACGGGGATCCTTGTACTATGTCCCAGAAGGGAGAATTACAGTCTGGTTCTTTAATTCAGTCATAGAAATGTAAATTGTAAATGATTGTAATTTGTTTGTTGCACTATAATAAGTAAATAAATAACCAAGTATTTAAGTAGTAAGCCACCGCTAGATGGCGCCACGTTACTTCAAATTTGCCATAATGATTAAATAAATTAGCAACGAAAAGTACCCACAAGTGCAGAAAATAGTGTTCGTTATAAACTTCATTGCTTGGATCGTATGTCACAAGTCGAGCCCCGCTACAGTAAGCAGTCTATCGTGATCCTATTCTGCCGGAAGACGCGCCGGTTGTGTTCTGCTGCAGACTACTGTATTTTTATTATTTGTATTATTATACATAGTATGACAATGCCTTTTTACAGCAGCTATAATTTTAAGTGACATTTAATTTTTATTTTTTATAGTTGTATATTATTTAATAAGATGACTATAAGTGTAATAATTATAAGTGTAGTTTTCTGTGCAATTTATTTTATTTTATTTTATTTATTTTATTTTATTTGGGTAACTCACAGCTAATACAATAGATTAAATACTATGATAATGACTACAAGCTAATTAAGAGTTACCACACATAACAAAAATACAAGCAAAAAAGAAAACCAAAAGTAATAAAAACTAAACCAAAAATAGTTACTCAAAAATTATGTGTATAACTCACGTAGGTTTTTTTAAAATGTTATTTTATGTTTGTATTGTAACGCACTGCTCTACATTTAAGTAAGGTTGTGTAGTTTCATGGCGTTCTACCTGGTAGAATGCTGTGAAATTATGTAGCCTAATATTATAGTATACTTATTGTAAATTTGACATGTAAAAGTGCAAAATACATTTTTTTGTCCTATGCCTAATTACAGAAAATAAACGAATTGAATTGTTTTAAGTAAGTTACGTGTTTTCATTTTTTTATCAAGCTAAGGTTACATTTTGGTATTCATGCTTGTATTGGCCTCTTTACAAAACTAAAAATTCCCAGTCATAAAAGTAAATTATTACAACAGCATACCTACCTAAAGAAAAAAAAAAACTTGGCAAACTCTTAAGTACTCTAAGACCTGTAAATATGGCAATTATGCAAAAAAAACAATTATTATTATTATTATAATACTCTTTCTTCGGTTTTTTTTTTTTTTTTTTTTTGTAATATTTTTAAATCATTAAATCTCACCAAACCATTAAGGTTTGTTGGCGAGAAAGGTCGCTCGTTAGTAACAATTTATGTTTTTAGTGTTTCAGAGTTTACTATTACAATTTTATTTTATTTATGTATTGAATTACAGGTCAATAAAAAACCTTCTTAGGTATTTTTTAACAACTGGCTTAGTCAACTCAGGTTTCTCTGCCAACCAGTGCAGCTCATTCCAGAGTTTAGGAATCATGTATTGTGATGTTCTCTCTCCATAGTAGTTAACAGCTGTGGGTTGCAACAATCTACCCTGAGCTACAGATCTAGTGTTATGATTACTTCGGGCTTTATGCTTATAATTTTCAGAGTAATAACTGTCAAGTGCTATCATATAATTAACTTTTTTGTGTACTTCCATAATGTTACATATACCATACAATTTATCATATTCTCTGTTACAATCATTTTTTGTTTTTTTGTTTACCAAATACTTAATAAGTCTAATTTGAAGGTGTTTCACATTATCTAGATAGGTCTTAAAAGTGCGTCCATATACACCCAACCCATAGCTCAGAATAGAATCCGCCAATGCATGATAGATTACAGTTAGTGTATGTTTGTCAACTGCAAAATTTAGTAAATAAAATTTTCCCAAAACAGATCTTAATTTTGAACATACCTCTTCAACATGTCTTTTAAAATTAAAATGTTTATCTACATATAAACCTAAATATTTATAACTGTTAAGACATCCAACAGGATCCTACACCAATTTATCCCATCCACATTCATTCCAAAATTCCTACCACCAAGCCTGGTAGTATCGTCTATGGATCGCGAGTAGTTTCGTGATCTACCACTAGAGGCGCCCAAGTTGGCGCCAGTACAAAATCTACGCTCGGCCCGTGCGGTTCGAAAATCACCGCGATTTTAGTGTGAAAGCTCCCAAGCCGGGTTGGACTCTAAATCGTGCCTAAAACAGTTCCGAGAAAGTGAAGTGTGAGAAGAAAGCGTGCCCGCAGTGAAAACCTGGCTTTTTTCCCGTGGTATGTCCTTTTTTCTTGTCCACTTGTTGGTTCTAGCAGATCCTTGCCATTTGCTTTAGTGACTCATTTTCTAGACAAAGTAGCAGAGTAGACCGCCTGACCGATGGCTGGACCCGTGTTACCCAGTACGGACCATTAATTGTTCCATTCGAACCGGGTAAAACCATTCAAATCATAAAAATACAGTCCATTCAAAAAATCCTACTATAACACGTGGTGCTCAGTTTTTGGTCAAATCTACTTTTCTGCTAAGTTTCACGTGCTAAGTAATTTTGTGCTCGAATTCTATAGTTTTTAATCAATTTTACACTATTTTTCTACCTATTTTGTTACCTTTTAGGCCTTAAAGTTCAAAAATATTTTTCGTTAATTTTTATTTTTCGGCTATTATTTTTTGCTGTTACGTAGGTAATTAATAACTGAGTAATTATGTCTAAACAAGTAGAAGCACACGTTAAAGTGCTTATATCACGTTGTGAACATTTATTTCGTTCGGTACAAATATTGTACGATTTATCGAAAAACGCACACAAAGATAAATCGGCGGAATCGCAATTTCGTTCTAGGTATAAGGATTTAGGTCGTATTCGTGACGAGTATTACCAAATAAATGATGAAATATGTATCAAATCATTAGAATTAAAACCAGAAACGGAAATCAATACAAATAAGTTGTCTGCGTTTGATGATTTATATTATCGCATAGAAAACGTTATAGATTCCTTAGAACCAAGTACAAGTACCGCGTCAAATAAATCTATAAGCTTAGACAATAAGATTCCTCAGATTAGGTTACCAAAAATAGAAATACCCAAGTTTGACGGTCAAATTGAGAACTGGCCTACCTTTATAGACAGTTACATTCCGTTAATACACCAAAATTCATCTCATACTGATGTAGAAAGGTTTCATTACCTAATCTCATGTCTGTCAGGTCCAGCACTAGGTATTGCCAAGTGTTTACCGCTCACTGAACAAAGTTATCAGATAGTCTACTCATCTCTCATTGAGCGTTACCAAAATAAACGTATACTTGCCACTACTTACCTCGACAAAGTGTTTAACATGCAGCAGATAACAGCACCTACTCATGAAAACATCAACAAAATATACAATGTTCTTTATGAGTGCGTAAATGCTCTCAAAGCCCTAAATATAGACAACCTAAGTGAGTTTTTGTTGTTCTATCTATCTGCACGTACACTAGACTCAGATACAAGGAAACGTTTCGAGTTACAAAACATAAGTGATATACCCACTTTCAGGGAATTGCAATTGTTTTTACAAAACTACGTTAAAGCACTCGAAGTTAGTAAAGACACTTGTTTAAAACCTTCATTCAAGAAACGTAATTTAAATCAAAACAATTTAAATAAACAATCTTATAAAAACTCTTTTGTTACTTCCACTAAAACTGATAAACAAATAAGCTATAATTGCCCTTGCTGCAATTTATCACATAGCGTTTATCGGTGCTCTAAATTATTAAATTTGACTACTGCATCTCGGTTACAGCTTATAACTAAACATAATCTTTGTCATAACTGTTTACGTGTAGGACACAGTGCAAAGGTATGTCCGTCTAAAACGGGTTGTTTGGTATGCGGCGCGAGACATAATACATTGCTGCACGGCGATCAATCTCCCGCGGTTTCTTTTGCTCAAAGCAGTAATGTATCGTGTGCCATTCAAGATGTTCAAAACGTAGTAACGCCTGTTTCAGCTGCTAGTACGAGTACTTCAGTTGGTTTAGCGTGCGCGCGAAAACAAATTATGCAACTTCCGATTATTGAACGTACTATCAAAATATTAGGTACTGCCTTAGTACACGTGCGTGGTTATAACGGTACCCTACATACAGCACGCGTTCTTATTGATAGCTGCTCACAGGATTCGTTCGTTACCAGTAAATGTGCTCGTAGATTAGGGCTCTTTACCCGTCGTTGTCACTATTCCGTTGCCGGTATAGGGCAAAACGCAGTATGCCATGTCAAAGGAATTGCAAACTGTACAATTATGTCCCGAGAGAATGTAACGCCTAAATTTAATATTTCTTGTTTAATTATACCTAAAATTACCTCGTTTATGCCTTCTGCTAAACTCCCGTCATCTGTCCGTCAACATTTTCAACATTTAAAGTTAGCGGATGATGGTTTTGACATACCGTCGCATATCGATATGCTTCTCGGTGTCGAATTATTCGACCAGTTATATAACGGCGAGCGCTTCGCGCCCGGTCCTGGCTTACCGTGTGCGCTGTCTAGTGTCTTCGGCTGGGTTATTACTGGTCAATATCAATGTGACTTACCTTCAACCGATCAGAGGATCCTCTCCTTAGTGACGTCGACTCGAACTGTCGACGAAACGCTGAAGCGGTTCTGGGAAGTCGAGGAGCCCCCGCTCGCTCCGCCTACGCTCACAGCTGATGACTCAGCTTGTGAGCAAATGTACAACGAGTACATGTACCGTCAACAGGATGGTCGTTTTATTGTGCCGCTTTTGCTCAAAGCTGGTGCAGGTTTAGGTGACTCGTACCGTCAAGGCCTAAACCGGTTTCTTAATTTGGAAAAACGCCTTGCTCGTGATCCAGAATTAAAAACCAAATATAGTAACTTCATGCGCGAATACGAAGAGCTGGGACACATGCAGCCCACGAGCGAGCCCTCCGCCCGCGCATCATATATCATACCGCACCACTGTATCAAGCGCCCGAGCAGTGCTACGACCCCAGTGCGTGTAGTATTTGACGCTAGCTGTCAAAGTTCTAATAAAAAATCATTAAACGATATTGTTTACACCGGCCCTAAGCTACAAACTGATATCGTCGATTTAATTATAAAATTTCGACTTCATAACGTCGTATTTACTGCCGACATTACCAAAATGTACCGGCAGATGCTCATCAGGCAGGAAGATAGATCCTACCAGCATGTGTTGTGGCGCGAGGAGCCCTCCGCCCCGCTCCAAGAGTACGAGCTCACCACGGTCACGTACGGGGTTAGCAGCTCGCCGTACCTAGCTATACGGACGCTGCACCAGCTCGCTGCCGATCACTGTGAACAGTTTCCCCGAGCAGCACAAGTGTTGCGCGAGGAAACGTTCATGGATGACGTCACGACTGGATGCTCGTCACTAACGGAAGCGATCCAACTCAAAAATGATCTTGTCACTCTTTTAGGCCTAGGTTGTTTCGAGTTACGTAAGTGGAGTTCCAATAACTCACAACTACTCATCGACATACCTGCTGAGCATTGTCAATATTCTAAATCATTTGATGACACCGAAATTAATCTTAAAATTCTCGGCATCAAGTTCGATCCAATAAAAGATTGCTTTTCTTATTCAGTTTCTGAAATAAATACAGAGGATACGAAACGTTCTATTCTCTCATCTGTATCTAAAATCTTTGATCCACTAGGCTGGATCTCACCTGTTGTTTTCTCCGCCAAGGTGCTATTACAAAACTTGTGGCGATTAAATTTAGGTTGGGATGACACCGTTCCATCTCATATTGCAAAGCAATGGCATGACATTTCTAATTATTTAACAAAATTAACAGAAATAAAATTACCTCGCCTAATTTTACCGCCAAATTCACCTTCTGTGTATTTGGTGGGTTTCTGTGATGGCTCATCCAAAGGATATGGCTGTTGTGTGTACCTGTGTACAGGTCACCGTGACCGCTTCACGGTAAATCTATTGGTAGGTAAGTCTAGGGTTGCGCCGCTTAAAACTTTAACGGAAAATCGGCTCGAGCTGTGCGCAGCGGTGTTACTCGCCGGCTTGTTACGTCACGTGTTTGATCTGTTAAAAACTAAAATTAAAATTAATTCCGTGACGGCCTTCACCGACAGTACCACTGTTTTGTCTTGGTTAGGCACACCCCCGTGCAATCTCAAAACTTTCGTTGCTAACCGTGTAGTAAAAATCACCGACTTGATCGACAAGTCGTCGTGGCGTCACGTGTCGACTCACGACAATCCCGCAGACTGTTGCAGCCGTGGATTGACGTGCACCGAGCTAGCTGCCCACCCCCTGTGGTGGACCGGTCCGCCATGGTTGGCCAAACATCCTACATTTTGGCCAAATAATTTATTAAATACTTTGCCGCCGGAACAAATTCCAGAACTAAAATCAGACGTAATTTCTAGTAGCTTGCTTATTGTCGCTGCACCTTCATTTACGCAAGTAATTGAAAGATTTTCGTGTTTCTACAAGCTACAAAGGGTAGTCGCGTGGTGCCTGCGTTTTCGTAGAAATGCTGGGTCTACCATGAACGCTCGAATATTCACACCGCTGTCTGTAGTCGAAATAAATAATTCCGTGCGTGTTATTATTAAATTAACTCAGTTTAATCATTTTCAAACTGAAATAAATTCTATCACTTCCGGTCTGCCTTGCGTAAAGTCAATTCAAAAATTATCACCTTTTCTAGATACAGATGGTATCCTGCGAGTGGGGGGAAGGATCGCCAATTCTAGTCTATCCGACCTTAACGTACATCCGTATTTATTACCTAAATCTTGTTATTTATCTAAATTAATAATAGATTCTTTACATATCCGTTATTTACATTGTGGCCCTCGCCAGCTACAATCTATTATCCAAAGACAGTTTTGGATATTAGGTATTCGTCTTTTAATACGTTCACGTTTATCTAAATGCGTCACCTGTTTTAAATCCAAACCGGTTCCATGCCAACCGAAGATGGGCGACCTCCCGGAAGCCAGGCTTCTCCCGGGACGTCCCTTTCTTAACGTAGGGGTCGACTTCGGCGGTCCGTTCGTTGTAAAGGAAAGCAGGCGTCGCAACGCTCGTACGTATAAGGCATATCTGTGTCTCTTCATCTGTCTCTCTACTAAGGCCGTGCACCTCGAGGCGGTGACAGAACTGTCAACTGAAGCGTTTCTCGCCGCGCTAGACCGTTTCGTTTCTCGTCGAGGACTATGCTCTAAAATAGTTTCCGACTGTGGCACAAATTTCGTCGGTGCTAATCGCTGTCTCAATGAAATTTACGACTTCATTGCCCGTGAAAAGACAGACATCGCGGACAACTTGTCACATCGTCGTATCCAGTGGGATTTCAACCCACCCGGTGCTCCACACTTCGGTGGTATTTTCGAGAGTGGTATTAAATCCACCAAATACCACTTGAAACGCGTCGTGGGTTGTCAAGTTCTCACGTTAGAAGAGCTATTTACCGTCTTCACGAAAATCGAGGCTATGCTAAATTCGAGACCTATGTGCGTATTGTCTACAGAACCACGTGAGTCCGACGTGCTCACGCCTGGTCACTTCCTAGTAGGCGCGCCGCTCGTCGCTGTACCCGAGCTTGTACACGACGAGACTTATCATCCGCGGTCTCGTTGGCAGATGCTACAGAAGCTTACTCAGTCTTTCTGGCGCGTCTGGCAGCGAGACTATTTACACACGTTGCAGCAAAGAAACAAATGGTTTGTTTCCACACCTAATGTTAAATTACACGATGTAGTTATGATGGTGGATCCAAATCTACCACCCTTGCAGTGGACTTTAGCTGTTGTAACTGAACTACATACAGGTGCCGATGGTACGGTGCGTGTCGTTACTGTTCGCACGTCCAAAGGGCACTTCTTCCGACGACCAGTCGTTAAGATCTGTCCTTTACCTTTAAATTAGTTTTCTGTTTTTACTTTTTTCTTAGTTAACCTAGCATTTAATTTAAGTTAAGTAAATAGTTAAGATTTCGAGCACCAAATTATGGTTTAGTTTAATATTTGTTTTGAAATCTTAGATGATTTCAAGTGGGGGGAAATGTTAAGACATCCAACAGGATCCTACACCAATTTATCCCATCCACATTCATTCCAAAATTCCTACCACCAAGCCTGGTAGTATCGTCTATGGATCGCGAGTAGTTTCGTGATCTACCACTAGAGGCGCCCAAGTTGGCGCCAGTACAAAATCTACGCTCGGCCCGTGCGGTTCGAAAATCACCGTGATTTTAGTGTGAAAGCTCCCAAGCCGGGTTGGACTCTAAATCGTGCCTAAAACAGTTCCGAGAAAGTGAAGTGTGAGAAGAAAGCGTGCCCGCAGTGAAAACCTGGCTTTTTTCCCGTGGTATGTCCTTTTTTCTTGTCCACTTGTTGGTTCTAGCAGATCCTTGCCATTTGCTTTAGTGACTCATTTTCTAGACAAAGTAGCAGAGTAGACCGCCTGACCGATGGCTGGACCCGTGTTACCCAGTACGGACCAATAACTATTTACCAACTGTAATCTATCGCAACAACAAGTGACCCTGTTCCTATGCAAGCACTCATAGGTGTGTCCCTGAATACACAATTCCTCAGCGGTAATCTTTTTTGCAGCTTTATTATATGGTGAGTGTATATGTATGCATTTAGTTTTGGCTATGTTAATTATTATACCATTATCGTGAGCCCATTTCGTGATATTATTAAAATCAGATTGTATATTTTGTGTTATTTCTTTTATATTTTTTGATGCATACATCATACACATGTCGTCTGCATACATATATACCATACACTTTTTCACCACATTAGCTACACTATTTACATGCATTATGTACCCAATAGGCCCATAGACTGAACCGGTTGGAACTCCTAATTTGACGTCTGCTTCAGCACCAGCTATCCCATTAATTACAGTACACAGCCTTCTACCTGACAAGTAATTTTAAAGCCACTTGTTAGTGGGACCCCTTATTCCACAATCCTCAACTTTTAAAAATACTTCCCGATATTGCCTGAAAAATAAGGCTATTGGTTTTATGTATATACATGGTGCAAGCAATAATTTTAAACTTTTTAAATAATGGTTTGAAGATTCTAAATAATATGCACCACATAAATAGCACGTATACACTTTTTCTGAGCCCCAAGAACTAAGTCCAAATATGTAAATCGGTACTATAACCAGTATAATAATAGAATATAAATTTATTTTTATTTATTCAGGAAACATACAGATCTTAAAACATAATTACAACAATTCTAAAAGTTACACAATCCATCAAAGTTTCCACTTAAATGTTAAACATATATTTTGCAAAAAAAAATAATAATAGAGATAAGCTTAAAAACAAAAAAAAAGTAGGTATTATAGTTGTCTTCGTTTGAACATCAAGCTTCATTTAACGACCATGTATGTACCGAAAAACCACGAATAAATGATTTTGATTTATTTATCTGTCACTATTTACCGATTCCAAGTTATACATTATTCAACTACACAGCATATTTTGCCGATCATATAATTTAGTGTTAGTAACCAGCTGATAGTAAGTATAGTGTTAGTTCTATCAGAATATCGACTAGTGACATCAATAATTGTGTATTCAGCCAAACTCAGACAACACGCTTCACCTGTCTCATGTCGAACCGTCTACTAGCTATAAAAATACCTTCTTCGAGTTAAGGTTTTCACACACTGAACGACAAACGATACTACAAAAAGTTTCATCGCGACCGTATCTTATGCGGGGTGGTCAGAAACCATGAAGTAAGGAGCAAATTCACATTTAGCCAACTTTATCATAGGCCCATAATGACAAGTAAGCTCGTCGATGTATTATATAATAAATAATAATAATAATAAATCTTTCTAGACAGGTCACACAGCGCCATCTAGTTTCCGTGGTAAGCTACGAGGCTTGTGTTACGGAAACTAGATGGTTGATAAACTACATATTATAATTTTTTTTTGTACATATATACATATTGTACATATAAACACCCAGACCGAGACAAATTATACAATGTACAACTTGCCCCCGGTGGGAATCATTATAAGGTTAATAATGTAATTTATATATATTAATATAATATATTTGTTTAATTGTTTTGTTAATGTTATTTTTATACGATTATTAGTTTTTATTATTTATCTTGTATTTTATTTTATTTTAATTGTTAGCCCTAGAAAATATAGGCCCTTTAATTATGCCTGCAACAATGTTGATATTCCTGACGAAGCGAGCCTCATTCATCTACTCTGCCATGCATGTATACCTAGCTTTTTAGTATAATTGTATTTCTTTTAATTTATAAGTGTCTACCCTGTAATTTAAAAAAATATATATTACTACGTGGGAACAGGAACAGGTTGAAAAACAGCGTCGTGCAGGTCTTAGTACATGTACTGCTGCACGACAACAGTTGACACCTGATTCCAATGTGATACTGTTATGTGACTGGAAATGGATTTATATTTATTTTTTATGGATTTTTATTTAATTTAATTTGTTCCGTAATGATATCACGCTCTGAGTATCAAGTTGTGATAATAATTTCGGAACGTGGGGAATGTGTATCTGTCGCATCGCTCAGTGGGTGAAGTCATTAACAAAGTGGGTAAAAGGACAAATATTGCTTCGCTTGAGACTGGAAACATGGGAGCTGAACAAAATCTACGACATAGGTAGACAGGAATTCTGTGTTACGCTCGAAGGAAAGGTAATATTAGATTCGCTACAGGAATTATGAAACCATCGATATAGTATATATAATATAGTGGTGAAAAGTAAAGTATCATAACGACCGTATACACTATAAAGAAGCAGAGAGTTGTTTATTTTGCTTTCAATGAAGTTTGTATATAAGATACTTTTATCATTTAACTCTGTAACTGTAAGTATTACTTTTAGTCATAGTTCTCATTATTTTTTAGTTTTTAAGTATTGTTAATATTATTATTTAAATTTCTTAAACATATAATGTATTATAATTGAATGTAGTTTGACATGTTGTGGTTACCTGTTACTGGGGTACCATTCAATAATGTTTTTTTTTACTGTTTGCTTCTATTGATAGAATTGGATTCAATGTGTACTCTGTTGGTGATCCTAATTAAATAAATAAATTCACATTTAGCCATAGGCCCATGATGACAAGAGGCAAGCTCGTCGATGTCTCCAGCGTACCAAACTCAAGGAATCATCATCATCATCACACTCCCTCCCTAGAACACAGAGTCTCAGACCTCCACTGTTGGAGATGGGCATTCCAGAATTTTCTGGAGAATTTGGCTTATACTTGCCAAGCTGGTCAGACGGGTTAGCGAGAGTGTAAAGTATTTTTAATGACATTATTAACGAGGACCCCTAGAAAGGGGCTGTGATTTAAGTAGTTTATATAATTATTAATTAAATAACTTTAAAGAAAGAAAGAAATATATTTATTTGTCGCCAAACCATACACATAGCATAATACATTTTTTTTTAAAACTATACAAAAATAAATAGTAAAAAAATGATGCGCAAAATAATTAGCCCACCAGCACATGTATAGCGACAAAAAGGCGATCAGCTCGGCGTCCGCTACAACCTATAGATAGGCCATAGCGCCGATTTTCAGCCGCCGCCTTACGGATGGAAAGCATGTCACGGACACAGATGTACTAAAATACAACCTATTTAACACATACATTGCACGAATACACACACACATAATAATAATAACATCCCAGCCTTGCATAGCAAAGGTGAACAAAGGTGGATTCAGGCATGCAGCTAGCATGCTCGCTGAGAAGCAATGAGCATTGATTTCAGTTTATTTTTACAACCAATAACTGATTTCTTTACTTCCTTAGAACAATTAAAAAATAAACAACAAATAAGCACTTTATCTCTGGCCAGCGTGGCGAGTGTAGGCCAAATTCTCCAGAAATTTCTGGAAGGCCCATCTCGAACAGTGGAGTTCTAGGACTTTGCGGGCTGTGATAATGAAGCAGATTATCCAAACACTTCGTATCCTTAATCAAAAAGGACAGCTGGTCTACTTTCCTTTAAATTGTGAAATCTGGGTCAAACATGAGCGAAACACTTTTATAATTTACGTTAACTGGAAAACCGTAATGCGTCTGTCACCATTTCTCTTAGACGACCACATCTATAGAACATTCGTACACTTTTCTCATAAAAACTTATTTTCGTCTGTCACAACTGTCAAAGAGAGGATACAAATTTTATTCACCTTACGGGTCACGTATCCATCGTGTGTGGGAAAGAAAGAGGAAAATAATGATGTCTCAGACTTGCAACCAAAAACCTCAACACATAATGATTCGTCACACAAAGCTATGATTATTATTATTAAATACTTTATTGCACTTTACTTTAAAGTACTCGTATGTACAAAGGCGAACTTAAAGCCATTTCGGTTTTTCTACCAGCTAACTTTTGGGAGAGTGAGAAAGTATAAATAAAGTTACCAAAAAGAGGCTCTAAGATCTTCAGCTGCCCTGTGACATCAAAGAGCTTACGATTTGTCATGATGGGCTACAGTAAAGTTGGCTAAATGTGAATCTGCTTCTTTATAGTGTATACGGTCGTTAAGATACTTTACTTTTTACCACTATATTATATATACATCGATGATATCATAATTCCTGTAGCGAATCTAATATTACCTTTTCTTCGAGCGTTACACAGAATTCCCGTCTACCTATGACGTAGATTTTGTTAAGCTCCCATGTTTCCAGTCTCAAGCGAAGCAATATTTGTCCTTTTACCCACTTTGTTAATGACTTCACCCACTGAGCGATGCAATTAAATATCACAACCAAGATACTCAGAGCGTGTTATAAATTCGGAACGGATTAAATTACATTATTAACCTTATCATTTATCTTTAAATGTAAAGATGATACTCCTTGGTTCAGCGGTTAATTTGTGGATTTAATCTCGGAGGTACCAAGTTCGATTCCTCTATTATCACCATCCTTATTCTTATACGAGTATTGTATCATATCTGTTGCATGCCTAGTTTGAACTGTACGAGTTTTGTATCATATCTGTTGCATACTGTACGAGTATTGTATCATATCTGTTGTATGCGCTCTTTTGACAATTACACGCAGTATAATATGCTTTTGTAATAAAAGATTTAAATAAATAAATGAATTGCTCAGCTAGGTACAATCTGACATACTCGTAAAGTGCAGTCTATAGATGTCATCCCTCACTCTGTACTGTGGAGTAATAAGATTTTTGTATTTAGGATAATTTATACAATTTTGTAACGTGAATCCTCGCCCCAGCTTCAACCAATCTCGAGATGGTTTTATCAAGATTACAAGCGGTACAAATTTATTTCTGTACAACTAATGTTCCTTTTATTACTCCAAAGGTTAAGGTTTTAATTTTATTAACGACGTTGTTCAGTTTTTTCGATCAACTGTAAAAAAAAAAAAAAAAATATTAAAGTTATTCGAATGTAACTTATAACTCTTTGTTTTTGTATTCTTTGCCTAATTGTATGTATCATTTCTGTTTTTTTCTCCGAATAAATAAATAAAATAATAAAATAAAAAATTGAAAAAAAAAATATTTTTTATTGTTCTTCTTAGTGCCCGTCTTCTTAGTGATCCATTACTGCTTTAACCTGGTCAGTCCACCTCATCGGTACCAGGCCCACTTGCCATTAACTTTTCCCTGAACTACCAGGCGCTCAATTGATGCATCTCCACGCCGCGACAAAAGGCGCTGTCTTATATCCAGTTCTTTCGTATTTTTTATCTATAAATATTATATATATATATCTATTAAAAAATTAGCCAAAGCGACTTCTTTGATTTACGATATTTCTTAAGACTAATTCCACCCAAAAATCCAGGGTTAAGTTAAGCTGGGTTTAGACCTATTTTTATCATATACACTGTTGTGGCCTAGCACATCCTTAGTCCCTGAATCGACTGACACCACGTCCCTACCTATCTTTATCCAATAACCAATCGCGCCTCGTCACTAAACGTCAACAATGTCATTGTGGCCGGTCGAGAACATTCTACCAGCTGATATAAAGGCCGGTTTCGATTTTGTGCTCTCTCTTTAACAAAACCACGGATCGAAACACATCAAAATCAATTCAGGCATCAAGCCTTGTTACCCACAAGTTTAAACTCACTGTACAAAAACTTACCTACTTTACACCAAGACGGTTCTTGAGGCCTCGACGACGACTATCTTACCTGTACCAGGTATTGTATTCTCATAGGTAGTGATAACTTAATTTAAAAGGTTATTAATTGATCGTTGTGGTGCAGTTCTGTATATGTTTTATTTTGTAAATCTGATATAGCTGAGTTTTTCTTGCAGATTCCTTTCTCAGTCAGATTAAACATTAACAGGTCACTGGAATTTGCTAAGCTGCTGGTCTTCTGCTAACAGCTTACTTATTGGACCACTTTGCTGCTTAGTCTTCTACTAGCAGGAGTAGAATCATTCAAAATAATTAAATTAATGGCGTTTCATAAATGCCTGTAATAGGTTTACGTGAATAAAGATATTTTGACTTTGACTTTGACTATGATATGAGGCAGAATAAGACAAAATAACAATAGAAATAGAACACTTATACAGATCGGCTTAAGGCATTTGTAAAGTAGTCCTGAGTCAAGCCACGTCGGGCAGCGGCTGGGGGAGTACATGATATGTCAATATGAGAGCAATGTTTATTAAAATAGTCAGATGTTCTCCAGATGAAAGCATTCTGCATATAATTATTGGATACAAATGGAATGTAAAAGGTATCCCTGTGACGTGTTGTATGTATATATAATTTGTTATGTATATATAATTATTTCAATGGTAAGTTAAGCGGTTATCAATGGAAATGTATCAAAGGAAACCGTGGTCTTGTTTTTTTCTATATAGTTTTTTTTTCCGTTTTTAATTCAAAGTATTTTTTACGCAGTCGGGTTTTTATAAAAATTGTATTCCTGGTGTCAAGTGATATGTAAAGTGGTTCCGGGATGGTGTTAAATTTAAATTACAAAAGAAATATTGTTTCTAGTCCTCTACAGAGACTGTCTGAAGAAAATGTATATTCTTGACGCCTTTAATTTCGGATTCAATAACTATGTATATTTCATAACAGTCATTGAATATTTGTTAACCTTAGCAAGAAGAAATCAATTGCTTATACACAATGCTAATCGCCGATTGGATCTTCTCAATAAACTCTACATAGAAGGCCTATGTGATGGCTGGGCAGCTCCACTCTTCCAGGAATAGCGTCTCGGTTATGTTGGGAGAGGTCGATTAACCGTTAAGCGCTAAATGGTTTGACTTGGCTTTATTTCTGTATTCGACGACAGTCAAGCGCAGAGTGGGCTCGCGCAGGAGTCTCAAGAGCAACGACTGAGTAATAAGAGCGGTAGGGAGTTTTAGGCTCCCGCTCAGTACCCTCGGTCCGTATGCCCCACAAATCATATGCGCCACCTATCGGACAACAGTAGTACTATGTCAGAAAACTTCGCCGGTGTTCACACAATATATTCCCAAAGTTTCATCCCGATCAGTCAAGTAGTTTTGAAATGCATAGCGAACATACACACAGACATTCACTTTGATATATATAGCTATGCCAATGATTAATCTATTTTTTTTTTTTCGCGCAAGGTCCATGAATGTTAGTAAATGGAATCAGATACTTATGACTGACACCAGTCTCTTACACAATGCCGACTTGACTGGACATGACGGCAATTCGGGCCTGATCTTAAAACGTGTGGACTTTACATTTTTTTTTTGGCACGAACGGTGGATACTTCCCCGTCCCGGCAGACTGGGCGAATTACCACTATTATTTACCTAGTTGTTCTCGTTGAAAGTATGTGCCATGTGCGATGATGTCAAATGCCAATTTTACTTTCAAAAATAATTTTAGATTGTTAGCTTGCCATGGTGATATTTAAATAAAAATAACACCGATTGAAACAAGACTTACTTAGGTAATTCAAGAATAAGGCTTTTTCCTCAATCGGGTCGCTCCCATTAACACGGAGAGTCCTCTAGGACCTTTTTTAATAGCATTCCTTTTCATGGCCAGTATAACCTAGTGGCTGTGCAATAGATTGATCACAAGTTCGATTCCAGCAGCTGAATTATCGTTGGACTTAAACATTAACCCCGCGTTCGTTTTATAGTATTTCCAACATCTCGTAGCAACTTTATAAACCAGCGCTAAATGTCGTTTTTGTTAAGAAATACCACTTTTTTTAACAATGCTAACATTTCTTAAATAAAACGAGCGTTAAGGCTACTTTTTTACAAGTGTTTTCGTTCATGTTTTATCATACCATGGCATCCAACACACATGATATTATCATGGTCTTTAAATTCATTACATAAAATACCTTTTTATCAAATATAATAGAAAACTATAAAGTATATAAAAATGGTAAACAAACCATTTCAAATGTTAATGACATCTGTCAAAAAGTAACATCAAAAACCCTCCTTTCAACACGGTACTGACATACGAAGTTAGCATCAAATGTTAGAATTTTCATTAAACGAACGACTTGTGCTAAAAAAAAGTGGTATTTTCATGCTAATATTTCTTAAAACGAACGCGGCTTGGTGGCTCCGTCGTAAGAACACTTTCCTTAAAATCCTAAGCAGTTGGTCCCGGTTTCCCTAATACCAACTTGTGGAATCGTTGATAAATTGTCATTAAAAATTGTCATCAAATCACAAACCCGTCCCGGCCAGCATGACGAGTGTAGGACAATTTTTCCGAAAGTGGAAGTCTAGAACTCTGGGCTTGTTTAATGAAAAAAATGAAGTATAATCGCGACCGTATCCCTTTCGGGGTGGTCAGAAGCTACGCTTTTAAAGAAGTGGATTCGTTATGCGGATGACGTTATGTCTTGATGGGCATTGTAAGTAAAGTTGGCTAAATGTGAATCAGCTTCTCAAATTCAAATCATTTATTTGTTTAGACACAGGTTAATATTATAAAACAATAGATATAGGTTATAAAGGTGCACCAGTGCTCTGCCCATAGGGCGTACAAATATTAGTAATTGTGGATAGCATTTAATTTTAATACATACACGTAAACAAAATTAAAAAAACGGATACAAAGAAAATATATATGACAATATTATTCATATCTAAAATTTTATATTAATAAATTATAAGTAAAACAAAATGTCATGTAATTTGAAACAAAATGTCATGTAATTAGTGAAACAAAATGTCATGTAATGAACGGTTTAGTGATGAGTGGTAACCCAAATTGGATTTAGATAGTCGTAGAATGAATAGATCATATTTGCCAACCCTTGGCAGCCTGGTCGGCACAGAGACACGAACACGGGACAGTAGGTGGGGTGCGTCGATTTTATATACGTAAAGCTACTTTTTATTCTTTTCATCCAGTCTTCAAGACACCGCCAAAGAAGGGTCTGTACCATTTGTCTTCTGGTTTATTTGATTCCGCTGACAAATGGTCTATCCAGCAAGTACTAGCTATTCGGTTGCTATTTTAGCAAAGCTGGAAATGTATTTTTAATAAATAAAAAATCGATGCAAGAAGGGTTTATCAGCGAATGATAATAATAATAATTTATCATTAGTAGGTATAGTATTGTATTTATATTATATTGTATTGTTGTTTTTAAAAAAAAAAAAAAACTATTTGTATTTGAATCATTTTATTTATGTAGGTCATATGTATGTAATTATTAATAAGTATGTATATGTTATCTGCAATAAAACTCTTCAAGTTTATTCAGTATTGCACCTACCTTATGTACTTACTGCTCTCGTTGTCCCGAAGGTTTGACCGTCATAGAATGTCTAGCGGCATTAGGTCCGCCTTTGTACTTTGTGCAATAAAGTTTAAATAAATAATGAAATTCTTTATTGCACACAAAATATCAAATAATATACATAGGCGAGCATAATACCGTATGGTATTCTCTACCAGCTAACCTTTGGGAGAGTGAGAAATTATTACAATGGGTCCAGAGTACGGAATAATAATAATAGTTCAAATCAAAGGAATAAAAATATAAAGAAATTGTTCCAATGCTCATTGACGTCTCTGGTGACAATAGGGCTGGCAGTTTTTTCTCCCAAAAATTAAGTATCCTAATTCAAAGGGGAAATGTTGCTAGTGTATTGGGCACCATGCCACAAGACAGCGATTTGGAGGAGCTATTTTTTTTGTAAGTATTAATTTTTTATTTTCTGTGTATTATTATTTTTAGGTTAGATTTTGTTGTAATATAGTTTATTTAATATTGTAATTCTTTTATATTGTTTGAAAAAAATATATTTATATTCAAATATTATACATTAAATTAAACTTGCCTTTATTAATAAAAAAAAAGTTTAAATCAATCATAAATATACCATAGTAAGTATAAATAACATACCAATATATAAATATGTCATGTGGAAATTAGATGTCATTTTGTTTTTTAAGAAAGTATGTAAATAATAAATATTATTTAATGTTTGAATATATTTAAAGATAGAGCCTGTTTAATTTGTATGTTCCTTTGTGGCACTCTGGAGACCAAATGCGTGGTAGAATTTTGATGATTCGCACGAGAATCGATTCGTCTTAATCATGCGAGTGTCACTAAAGATATGACATAAATCAAATTACAGTAGGGCGTCAACCAGATGCCACATTGTAGAAATGAAAATAAAATCAAGTCGACGAACTATATTGAGTGACATATTATCGAATAGGTATTTGAAAATCAGGTTGAGGTTTTCCTTACCATTTTTTATTAAGTGTAAGAATTTAGGAACTATAACGATTCTCATTTAAATATTCAATTTAAGTTATTCCAGAATTTTTAATGACAATTTATTAACGATTCCACAAGGTGGTATTAGTGAAACTGAGATAGACGGCTTAACGTGCTCTCGGAGGCACGGGAACGATGGTATGTAAATCCCTGACTAATGTATGTAAGAAAACTGTATTTCTCATTGGTACATGCCGGGGTTCGAACAGACCTTTTTAGGATTTTTAAGGAACTTCTTACAACCGAGGTACCACCGCTCTCACCTACACATACCTACTTATAATAAAGATGTAATCAAGTTCATATAATCGCATATAAGGTAGTGTGGACTAATCCAGAACTGGACGACACCCGTCACAAAATATATTTGTGGGGTGTCCAAAATCTTGTCCAGTTCAATGCCAACAATACACAGGCATGCGTGCTGACGGCCCAGAAGTCCCCTTTCTCTCCTCCCTCTACTCTTCAGGGCACCACGCTGGATCTAGAGCCCAGCTTCAACTTTCTCGGGGTGGAAATACGCTCAGACCTTCACCACGGGAACTACATTGAGAGCATCACCAAAACAGCGTCAAAAAGATTGGAATACTGAACAAGGTGAAGCTGTTGCTGTACAAAGCACAGATCAGATCATGCGTAGAATACTGTTCTCACCTTTGGGATGGTTCCGCTAAGTACCTTACAGATGCTCTCAATGTCTTACAGAGGCGAGCTATTCGAATTGTGGACGATGTCACTAGATCTGGAACTCTCGAAATGTAGCTTCTTTGAGCCTGTTCTACCGGCTATACTATGGTGAGTGCTCTGAAAAGCTCTATAACCTAATTAATTTCCATTTCACAACCGAACCACACGCACAGGTCAGAATATACACCCACATACCGTAGTCGCCCCCTTCGCGAACGTATAAATTTGGGGATTCATACATCTGTCGCTCAATAACGATGTGGAATGCTCTTCCAGGCTCTGTGTTTCCACTTTCCTATAACTTTGAGTCCTTTAAGCTAAGTGTGAAAAAGCATCTAGTCAAGCCAGCATAGTGTTGGGGACTGATATCAGTCATGTGTGTCTGATTTCAGTTGTTACATGTCCTGCTAGTATAAAAATAAATAATAAAAAAACCATACATATTTAGTGTCAATTTTGTATAGATAGATTACCATTAACCGCCCATACTAAAAGAAATTTAGTAAAATTAGTAAAAACAATACATGTTACAATAGCTGAAAGTGTGTTGCTGGATCAAATTTCCAAAGGAGAAAATTTGTACTAAAACAAGCGGGCGAAAGTCGTAAAACGTTAAAAATCGCATGGTTTTAGTCGCGAGCTGTAATGAAATTAAAACTTGGCCAGACATGAACTTTGCCACAATATGGCAGTTCCCACTTCATTCCAAACTTTGATCGTTAGCGGTAAAACACGCAATGATTTATTCTTTTGGGTGTAAATATTATTTTATTATTTAAAGTTCGCTAAATATGAACTAGAGCCGAGGTGGTGTTAATGTTATTCCTTAAAAAGAAGAGATTAGATCGAATTTTAGCTTTTCTTCAATAGTTATGTTCGCGCCGATCGCGATAATTCGACCAATTTTGGATGGTTAAGCGTTATTGTGATTTATCGGTGCATAAACAGACGTCCTAATTTGTTACCCCTACACCTTTGTCCTGTTTCTTTCCCGCTTCCTTTCTACATTACCCATCCCGCTCACGCTGCGCTTGTGCACAAAAAAAAAGAAGAAATATATGACTGACGGCGGTGTGCCACGCGCAGTCGTTGTCCTCGAGTCGTAGAATACGATGAAGAAATCGCCGCAATCGTTGCTTTTATACTCGCATTCACAAACCCCGCATAATTAGTGATATTTCCAAGGTGACATCAGGTGAGTTCCTTTACCAGTTTCCTCTCTTGTTTGTTAATTGTACCAATTGTCACAGTACCGTCTGTGAATTCTAAGTTGGCGATTACCGCAACCCCGCTTTTTTATACAGTCCGCTAAACCCGCGCCATCAAGTTAAATCATATAATATGTATCAATGTCATCTGTAGCTGTCCCCGCGACTTCGCCAGCATGTGACTTTCAGCAGAATTTTAACTTTTTTAGGGTAATTAGTTTTCAAATAAAACACATACAATTAGGATTTTACTACTAAATAGCTTGCCAAATGTCATGTTGAGTCTATAGTAAAGTTGGCTAAATGTGAACCCGCTTCTTTATAAAGCGCGGTGTCTAACCATGACATGTTATTAGACTCTAACTTAAGTCTAATAAAAGAGCTGGGTAAACGATTTTTTCAAGAGTGTGGCGACTCCACAGCGTTTTACGACCGTAGCCTCCCTGGTGGTAAGCCATTAGTTTATTTTGTAGAATAGTAATCTACGGCCCAACGTGAGGATGTGTTAATATGCAGAGCGCTATCGAGGCAATATATAACTTATTTTTAAATGAATTAGGTTAATTTTATGATAACTATTTAATAACATTTATGTTATTTTATTTCTGACCGATCGCTTTGTTTATCGTATATTATTAGGAGAAAGAGATAGCATGTACGTAGAGGATCGCTTACCAGTTTCTCGCAGTAATTTTGTATGTGACTATTAATTTAGTTGAATCCTTGATCGTAAGTGAAGACGATGCATGGCAGATGGTCTGCAGGAACGTGATGGGTCTCCTGGCCTTCCTGGAGGATATAGGGTCCATTAATGGGGCCCAAGTCAAGCAAATCGATTGCAAGGAGACTAAAGTCGGAAAAATACCCAGACTTTTCTATCCATGTCTGACGTGTCGCGGTGTGGAGATATATCGAGCGCCTGGTAGGTCTCCGATGAGGAGGACTGACCAGGTTACAGCAGCAATGTATTAACCTCTTCATGAGTGCGCCAGGACGGATGCAGTTCGAGAGAAGTGGCGACGGCTTGTTAAGCGTGCCGCTGACACTCAAGTGACGACCACGACCACTCTGCCAAAAGTGTAGCGACTAAGAAGAAGAATAATCTATTTGCAATTTTGAAAAAAATAAAACGAGTTTAACCCAATTCGGTCATTATGAAAAATTAGTTATAACGAAAAATAAATTGCACGAAATTTCTAGCAAATTCGAAATGTCCACAAATCATGATAAATCCAATAAATTTTTCGACATTTTCATACAAAGAGATCGACAGAAATTCGGGGAAAAATAAACAATTCGAGTCAAAAATCTTTGTTAAAGAAAATATAATAATTTCCTTTTTAGGGTTTCGCAAATAAAACGAAAAACTCATTTTATGATATTCAACAACTTGAATACTATTCTGACAGATAGAGTGAGATGCAACATACCTATTTATAATTCAAATACCGGTTAAGCATCGATTGCGCCAAAATAATATGCATCTATCTCTATCTGTCGGAATATCGCAGTTGTTTTGCGTTTCGCGGCATCGTCGGTGTACTAGAAAAACTGCAGGAATCGAACAGGCAAAAAAATTTTTTTTTTATTACCGCAATTTATGTTTTTATTAAAATCGGTCCCGTGACTCCTTTCAGCATCTTTTGATATTTTTCGTAGTTTGGTAATTACTCTACATAGTCTTAAACATATTTCGTTAGCTAACCTATCACTGTTTCTTTTTTATTTTATTTTTCATAATAAGTGGATTTTATTATTTGTTTGATACAATTTGTTGTAATATATTATTGAACTGATTGTGATGTTAAACCTTATTGTGAGATGGAAGTTTGAAGCACAACGTGTGATTCTGCGCGAACTAAAGGTTTTTTCACAACACAGAGTCCTAAACTGCTGGAAAAGAGACCTTTAAAACACATTTCTTATTGGTCGAAGTTTTAATTCATAGGTACTGAATATTATTGCTGATAGGGTTGTGTGGAACAAAAATTCAACTGTCGCACATAGTCACACGCGCACACGTCAGACATTTGCCAAGCAGTGGACATGGGACGCTTTATTATTATTAATATTTTATTTTGTTACTAACAAAATTTTAACTCATTGAATTGTTAGTAACACTATGGACAATTTTTTCGTCTGAAATCATTTTTATACATTTGTAGTACCTACAGCTTCTTTAATAAGTTACGGAACCAGTGACGCGCGAGTAACAAATCGATCTTGACCGGTTTTTTATTGTGATCCCCGAATACCCAACGTCAATGAGATTTCAGATGGATTACGGATGTGAAAAATTACTTTTTTATACTAAAACCATAATGGCGAATGGAATTGATGGCTTTTACGTATCAATCATAGTTAGGCACCATTGTTTTAGCGAGAATCGAAAAGACGTAAGTGAATGAAATTAATGATTGATTGGTTACTATAGTGCCATAGTTTTGGGTGCAGCTGTTAACTATACTAATATTATAGTTGTGAAAGAAGTTTGTCTGTCCGTATCTATGTGTGTCTTGACCTGCTAAGCATCAAGGTCAATTCAAGTCCCTTACTTTTTGCTAGAAGGCATAGCACAAAAAGAGATGTATTCTGAGCTTATACAAATATATTTTTTTACCTATTTTTTTTTATTTAAAAACTAAAATGTTTAAAACGTATAAATTACTATTAATAAATATTACTACTTAATAACTAAAAACTAAAATAAAGAAAAAATAAAATAAAATTATTAAAAATAAAAAAATTGCCACAAATCGCTGCCAATGGGCAAAGTGCCAAGGATACTGGCAGCATTGTCACGTTAAATGGCAATGCTTATCCTTTGGCCCAAATATTTTTTTAAATGTAAGTTTATAGTTTAGTTTATATATATATATATATTAAAATCATTGTACCTTACTTCCTTCAAATAAATTAATATATAGTCTAACGTCTAAAAAATAAAATTAAATGAAAATAAATAATAAAAATGATCGAAATCGCCGCCAATGGGCATAGTGCTAAGGATACTGGCAGCATTGACACATTGAATGGCAATGCTCATCCTTTGGCCCAAATATTGCCCAGACCTTTTGTTGATGACCCGTTTTGACAACGCCAATTTAAAATAAATAATAATAGATTTATAATTTTAAATCAATTATTCTTTATTATAATCGGCCTGGTAACTCCATTCAGCATTTTTCGATATTGCTCGTAGTTTTGGCAAACACAAGGTATAAGTCGGACGGCTGGTCGATATAGGAAAAGAGAAGAAATAGGAAAAAAACCGTCGCCGCTAATTCTGACGTGAACTATGATTGATCGGGCACTGAACGTGTTTTAACAGATTCGGGAACGCTATTCTTCACTCCACGTTACTATTTTTTTTAATACTTATCACGATTTAGTTAAGTCTTGTTTTAAGCGGTGTTAGTTTTATATAATTATAATCACCATTGTCAAGCTTACAATATTGATACTTCTTGAAAGTAGAAATTGGCATTTGACATCATTGCAAATGGCACATGACTGATGGTGGTAATTTGTCCAGTCTGCCGGGGCAGGGAAGTATCCAACGTTCGTGCTGATAAACCCAGTAAAGTATAATATATATATAATAATATTAAGTAAATATAAAAAAAAAGTAAAGTATCATCATGACCATATCTCTTGCAGGGTTGTCAGAAACAACGCTTATAATTTTAATTAAATGTATTCAAATTGATGAATATTGTGTCGAGACCAGAAATCGAACCCGGTACCTTCGAATCTAAATCTACGGACTAGACTACGGAGGTTGTCAAATATAAAAAATAAAAGAAATTAAACAAAATTATTTATTTATCTAAAAACTTAATTGCACTATGTACAAAGGCAGACTTGATGCTGCTAGGCATTCTCTGACAGCCAAACCTTTAAGACATTGTGTCAGTTTTCATGGTAATTAGATATAAAATAACAATTTATAAAACAAATACATAAAAATAATACGTAAATGGGTTATATATTATACATATATGTACGGGTATATATACAATAATACATATAAAATAAAACTACTCATGTGATGAAGGAAGCGGGACAAAAGTAGACGTCGCCAAAAATAATTTTAAAAAAAGAAAAATAATTTATATGGTAAATTTGAATCAATAAAATAAAGGGTTTATGAGTGTTGTGTGGGTGTATCTGAGTCTTTGTGTGTATGTGTGTTTGTAAGTGGGGAAAAAGTACAATATTGTGTCATTTACTGATTTATTTTTTCTTTGTTTTTTCGTTAGACGTTTCTATTAAATAACCAAATCTGAAGTCGAGAATACCGCCAGATTAAAGCTAGTGTGTGGTTAGGTAATTGTTATTGGATTAATGATTGGTCTCATAAAGTCCTCGACTAATAGGAAATAGCGTATCAACCTTATCCGCTACTCATATTTAACGATCTATACAGTCAGCTTATTAGAGGGTCATTGAGTTAAGTTAGCTTACATACATATGTATATATTTTCACGCCAAATCCCTTGCGGGGTGGCAGAGACAATTGAGCGTCACTTGTCACAGTCACGATAAACCTCGTTCGCTTCTTTGACATTTATCAACCTCTTCATACATGCCTTTTTTAATGCTTCAGCTACACATTTTGGCGAGGGACTCCAAACAAAAAAAAAATACATAAAAAATATAAGTACATAGAGTTGGCAAATCGTTACTATTTTGTGCCGTTTGCCGTAGAGACGATGGGCCCTTGGTCTGAGGACGCTAAATCGTTAATACGCGACATAAGCGTTGCCATCCGAGCGTCAACAGGTGATCCTTTGAGTAGGGAATATCTTATTCAGAGGATCAGAGTTGCCATCCAACGAGGCAACGTCGCCGGAGTCCTCGGAACATTGGGTTCATCTTCTCCTGGATTCGATAACATGAAGATTATAATCAAGATATTTGAAAGTATTTAGTTTTTATATTTAAAAAAAATATGCAATTATAATATATATATTGCTATGGTTTTTTTTTAATAACGAACTCTTACAAGAAAAGTCTTTACAATAAAGGATTTTGGATGGTTTTTCCGAGATCCCAAGAATCCTGGAGAGCGGACGTGACTAGACCCGACAACGAACCGCTGGACTCTTCGATCCGACTTCACAACTAACTTCTAATGCTTGGAAAATTACGTTGTCAGTTACACCATGTGTTGGTAGGCTAGGGCACACTAGGTTTGATAACAATTTAATAGTAGCACGTTGGGGAAATAAAAAAAAAGGAAAAAAAAATTCACAAAATATACAAAATAAAATAGGCAAGCATAATACCATTGTAAGAACTTTCCTTAAAAATCCTAAATAGGGTAATTCGTTATGTACGTAGTAAAAATCGGCATTTGACATCATTGCAAATGGCATATACTTTCAACGAGAACAACAAATAGGTGGTAGGCGGACTAATGGTGGTAATTTACCCAGTCTGCCGGGGTGGAGAAGTATCCACCGTTCATGCCGATAAACCCAATAAAGTGTATCCACACGTTTTAGGATCAGGCTCGAATTGCCATTACACCCAGTTAGTGTTAGGGACTAATGTCAGTCATGAATGTCTGATTCCAGGTGCTAACATGGGCCTTGCGAGCCACTTTTTATCAGGTGGGCGCAAGAGCACATGTTTGCTTGTATAAAAATACACGTAGTGGAAGAAGCGAGAGGAATTCCAGCAAAATCTTTGCACCACTTACTGAATGAAAAGCAGGTCTCCGGTCAATACATTACAATAATCATACAGTATTTGGTTGGGTAGGGAGAGAAGTAAAATGGTGGATGTTAAGCTTATTGTTGCGCAATAAAATAAAAAAGGGAGGGCATCTTTGTAAGCCTATGGTCAGTCACTAGCACGAGACCCAATTCTTCTTATCTCTCTTTCCCCACGGTGGAGCCGACACCCGCACGGTGAAGTTAAACTTGTCAACGCAATTAAAATAAGATTAAATGTAGTGATGGTAAAAGATCCGATTGATTGATTTTGGTGCCGTGGTCCATGGGTCGAGCATTGCTGTGGGACGCTACTTGTGTCGACACCACTGCTCGGTCTCATGTCCAGGGCACATCTGTCAGGGCTGGGGCGGCTAAATATTTATATATTTTTATTATTATTTAAATTATAAAAAATATACATTTATTCGAAAAAAATATTTACAACATATAAAATAATATTAATATTAAGGATAGGGATATAAGTCCCGTCCGCGTGGAATGGTGGCAAGAACGCTTGCTGCATTTCCCCGCAGAATTGCAATACTGATTCTCTGGGCGAAGAATGAGCCAGCCCTCTTGTCACCGGAGGAGACGACAGCAAACAGCACAAATATGTAATCTTTTAATATACTTACATACGAGGGGCGTTCAAAATATTCTCGGTATGTGGATAAAAACAAACAAGTACGAAAAGTTTGATATTTTTATTTTTCAATATACTCCCCCCCTATGTTCATACACTTATAAGATCGATCAATTATTTTTTTTAATCCCTCATAAAAATATTTTTTATCTTTGGTGTAAAAATGCTCCTCCACGGCCGTCTTCAACGCTTCATCGTCAGAAAATTTATTTCCACGCAGATCCTTTTTAAGATTGGGAAACAAAAAGAAGTCGCTTGGGGCTAAGTCCGGACTATAGGGTGGATGAGTAACAGTTTCAAACCCACATTCAACAATAGCTGCCTTGGCAATATGAGCAGTATGGACAGGGGCGTTGTCATGCAGAAGCAGAACACCTTTGGTTAACTTTCCTCGCCTCTTTTCTTTGATCGCATCTCTTAATTGACGTATAACGTTAGCGTAGTACTGCCCTGTGATATTTACACCTTTTTCTTTATAATCGATAAGCAAAACTCCTTCACAATCCCAAAATATTGTGGCCATGACCTTGCCAGCTGACGGGATTACCTTGAACTTCTTGGGATGAGCTGAACCCTTAATGTGCCACTGCATGGACTCCTGTTTGCTCTCTGGGTCATAATGATGAACCCAGGTTTCATCTCCAGTAACTATTTTTTGCAGCACCTCATTGGGATTTTCACCACACAGGTCGATAAAATCTGAACAGCAAGCCACACGCATATCCTTTTGAAGAAGCGTCAGCATTCGCGGAACCCATCTTGCACTTACTTTTGACATATTAAGATGGTCATGTATAATGTCATGTACGGTACCAATAGAGAGATTGGTTACTTGAGCTATAGATTTTACCTTCACTCGGCCGTCTTCCAATATAAGTTTTTCCACTTTATCAATATTTTCTTGTGAGGTAGCCACTACAGGCCGGCCAGGTCTAGGGTCATCTTCAATACTCTCCCTTCCACGCTTAAATTCGCTTGACCATTTTTGAATAGTAGATAAAGAAGGAGCAGACTCACGGTAAACACAATCCATTTCCTCTTTTATGGTTTTTTGATTTTTACCCTGTTTTGTCAAGAATTTTATGACGGATCGGTGCTCTAATTTCGTTAAAATTGTTAATTCGCTCATGGTGTTCATGTTTGTTCGGCAATTGCAGAAAAACAAAAGAACATCTCGGTTCCAATTTTACTTTTTTTTAATGTCAATGGATGAATCTTAGCGGCCAGTAACAAATATATATATAAAAGAGGTTGTAACGTATCAATACCGAAAATATTTTGAACGCCCCTCGTACTTGCGCCGCTTGCTGGACTCCGCATTTTCCGCCGCGGCTCCCGCTTTATGCGCTGTCCCCCTGAGATGCGACGCGGTGAGGGTGTCGATGTACGTGGCGTCCCAAACCAGAGCACGTCCCCGTTCCCAGGGGACCAACGTCGATTAAATTATTGTACTGCTTTTAATATATACATAGTCCCATTTAAGATTAAATACAATAACTATTTTTTTTTGACAGAATACAAAATGGCAAAAAAAAATAGCCACCATCGAGGTTCCAGCTCTTCTAGAGCCTGTTGGAGTTATCCGAGACGATGGCAAGAGACCCGATGGTATGACGTTGATCCCCTGGGAACGGGGACGTACTCTGGTGTGGGACGCCACGTGCGTCGACACCCTCGCCGCGTCGCATCTCAGGGGGACAGCGCATAAAGCGGGAGCCGCGGCGGAAAATGCGGAGTCCAGCAAGCGGCGCAAATATGTAAGTATATTAAAAGATTACATAATTATGCCGTTTGCTGTAGAAACTCTGGGCCCATGGAGTCCAAATGCAAAAAAGTTTTTAAAAGACATAACACCGCGTCTTGTCGTCTCCTCCGGTGGCTCTTTCTTCGCCCAAAGAATCAGTATTGCAATTCAGCGGGGAAATGCAGCCAACGTTCTTGCCACCATTCCACGCGGACGGGACTTATATCCCTATCCTTAGTATTAATTTTATTTTATATTTTGTAAATATTTTTATTCGGATAAATGTTTAACGTCCAAAGTACTGGAATATTAATTAAAATGCACAAAATATCCAATAATAAATCAAGTCTTATTATTAGAGAAATGCAGAGAAAATTGAGAATTTTTAATTGAAAACACTTCAACTTTTAATTAGGGGAAATTAAAATAAGAACTTTGAAGAAAAACGAAGCAACAAAGCTAAATAAATTTCTTCATAGCAAAGTTTCGGAAACTTAATTAAGTCGCGGGAGGAACTCTATCAATTGTTTTGTAAAAACTGTCCTTCACTAAAATCGTGGTAGGTAGACATTTTTTAAGTCAAAAAGTTTAAAATTACAATTAATTACAATACAATTTACGCCTTCACAAACCTACACTGTCAATACACATTCACATATACATACACTTACATAACGATGCGGTGGTGGCTCGGTTGTAAGAACGCGTACCTTAAATCCTATCCTACAAAGGCCGGTTTAAACCCATCCGGCATGTACCTAGTACATTTGTCATAGATTTACAACACCACCGTTCCCGTGCCTCGAAGAGCACGTTAAGCCGTCGGTCCCGGTTCCACTAATACCAACTTGTGGAATCGTTAATAAATTGTCATACAAAAAAAATGACATTATATCCTCGCCAAGCCGTCTGGCCAGCGTGGTGAGTGTGGGCCAAATTCTCTAGTTCTGGAAGGCCCATCTCCAGCAGGGAGGTCTAGGACGCTGTGTTCTAGGGGCTGTAATAAAGCATGAAGATGAACATAATGAAGCGTAGATGGATTTTTTAAATATTATCTCTTTATTTTTATTCTTATGTTTATTTTTTAAGTACTTTAAATTGTTAAAATCCGTTCATGCTATATGTTTAGTGAAAATAATATTATTCCGTAATTGGCTAGGTATTCGGTAATCATTTGATTGTAAATATTTATTTGTAAAAGACAGCTGTGGAATAAGTAAATGAATAAATAAAATTAAAATCCATACAATTATCGATCATCATGACAGCCCCTAGAAGACAGTCCTGGCCCTCCACTACCGAACATGGGCCAACCAAATGATATTATTTCTGGAGAAATTGGCCTACACTCTCCACGCTGGCCAGACGATCTGGTGACAATTTATTAACGATTTAACAAGGTTATTATCGGAAAATGGACCGATAGCTTGTTGTTAATCTATGACACATGTACGTAAGTGTATTTTTCATTGGTACATTCCGGGGCTCAAACCGCAAGTGTACGTGTTCTTACAACATACACATACTTTCAACGAGAACTACAAGTAGATGGTAGGCGGACTGATGGTAGTAATTTGTCCAGTCTGCCGGGGCGGGGAAGTATCTGCCGTTCATGCCGACAAAGTCAGTTAAGTGTATCCACACGTTTCGGGATCAGGCTTGAATTGCCGTCATGCTCACTCAAGGTCGCATAGTGTTAGGGACTGATGTCAGTCATGAGTGTCTGATTCCAGTCGCTGACATTCATAGACTTTGCGCGCTACTTACCACAGGGACAAGGTCACATGTCGGTCAAATGTATGTAATTTTATTTCCTAGGAATTTAATAGGCTACATTTCTTAAAAGTACACTCAGAATTGAATAATGTTTAAAAATGTTGTGTTGTGCGAGCGAGAGGGAAGCTAAGCTTTATTATTGTTATTATAAAACAGAACTGATTATGACGACAAACATACATACAGACAAAGTATATATTTTTTATATATTCTAGTTACTTATTCCAAGTAAATTAATATAAATTAAAAGCTACCTAAATAATAAAATTAAAAATAAACTAAACAATAAATTAAAAAAAAAACCTCTAGAGACGTCCCATCCGAGATAGTCCCAAGAAGACTGGCAACATTTCCCCTCTGTATAGCGAGGCTAATACGTTGGCAGAAATAACAACTGCTTTGACAACTCCTTGGCCAACCGCCTCGCTGACGGTCCCCGTGGACGTCGGACAAAGTTTTATATATATTATTTTAATAAAAAAAAACTAAAACAAAAACAAAAAAAAACCTACTTACAATACCTAATTAAAATATAAATCGTATCCACGCGGCATGGTGGCAAGAACGCTGGCCGCATTACCTCGCTGAATCGCTATGCTGATTCTCTGGGCGAGGAAATAACCAGCCCTCTTGTCCCCAGAGCAGACAATAAGACAAGGGGTGATGTTTTTTAAAAATGTTTTAGCTCTTAAATCCCACGGGCCTAAAGTCTCTACAGCAAACGGCACAAACACGTAATCTTTGATTATAGATTACAGAGAAAGTATTTTTCACATTTATAACATTCGTATGGATAATGTATATACGCGATGGTCTTCTTAAGTAAGAAATTTTTTTAAGGTACCAAATTTGCGCAATTTTTATGTTTCCTAATTAATTCTTAAAAAAGAGAAAAATGTATAATTTTATTTTAGAAGTCATATTTTTATTTTGTAAATTTTATAGTTTTTGTTATTTTTTTTTTTTTTTTTTTGTTTTAATAGTAGTAAGTTTTTAATTGTTTTAACAGTAATAAGTTTTTAACTTCTTCTTCTTTTTGTATTGGTGAATGCTGTGACACCTAATTGGTACATATATTAGATAAGCTATAATTATACTATGTTATGTGTGTGATAATATATGTACTGCTGTGTGTACTAAATAAATAAATAATATTTATAAATAGATTTCAATTATCCATCAGAAGTTCGTCGGATCACGTAATCAATCAATATGTATCTTTTTGTCGTTCGGTCACTAAGAAGACATTAATGGTCTCCTATGGCGGGGAAATAAACATTTTTGAGATTTTGGCAATATTTCTAAGTAATTATCAAAAGTATTATCATTACAGAACCCCCTAGAACACAGCGTCCTAGACCTCCACTGCTGGAGATAGGCCTTCCAGAACATATATCTCGAGAATTTGGCCTACACTCGCCACGCTGGCCAGACGGCCATTGTTAATTTCTAATGACAATTTATTAACGATTCTACAAGTTGGTTATAGTAGAACCGGGACCGACGGTTTAACGTGCTCTCCGAGGCACATGATCGTTGGTGTTGTAAATCTATGACAAATTTGCGTAAGAAAAGTGTATTCCCCATTGGTACATGCCGGGTGGGTTTGAACCGACCTTTTTAGGATTTAAGGAACGCGTTCTTACAACCGAGCCACCATCGTTACGTTTTATATAGGTATATATATATTTTTTAAGATTCTTTAAAATTCACTGTACAGAATACCTACATTAATACTAAAAACACGCGGAAATACGGCATAAAATAAACCGCAACTTCTGCCCCTTATATAGATTTAAATTTATCGTTTCCTTCCATTGTAGCACATTATAAAAAAAATAACACCACTTTTGACTAACAATATCAACAATAAAGAAATTTACAAAACAAACAACTTGCTTTTACAATGCCATTGAAACTAACCTAAACTAACATAATTTTATTATTATTATTATTATTAATGCCGGCCATACACACTACGGTCTACTACTTTGCCTGTGCAATAGGGAATAAATCTGTGCAGTTTATTGAACCACGCAGGCGACAGGCGCAAGATCAAAAATCCATTATTTTGAGTGACACCGTACGGTGAACCTGTGCATGTGTACAAATACTCCGGGGTCACCTGTGCAGGTTTTAGGTACTCGTAACTTCTGGCAGTTATAAGAAATCTTAAAATAATAATAATAATAATTTTAAGTAACTGATAAACTTTCGTATATTTTTTTATCATAGGAGTTGCATGCAATAATAGGTATCGTCCATTCTAAAATAGTTTTTAAAATCATCAGGTTAGAGTTTTAATTCATTCAATCAGTTAACATGTCTTTTTTCCTTTTTAATAACTAATACTTTCACCACATAATGTGCTATATGTGGTGTCCTTAACAAATTAGGTTTTTGTATGCCCCCAACTCGGGTTCAGAAAGTGAAGTGAAGGAAAATGGATCACATCATCTGTCTTCATCACACATCATTGATTGACATGGTCTATCTTATCTTACGTCCTTCATCACTTTTCGCCCTTTTTCCGTCATAAAAAGTCAAATTATCAAGATCGTCCGGGGAAGTCAAAAATCACGTTTAATTTCTTTCCCTCTGGTATTCAACACTTGAGTATATAAGTTACTTTATTATCGTGATCAGCGGGGTTAAGCGGGGTACTATATATTTTTTTAAATACATTTTATTTATATACTAGCTTGCATGTAGCCTTGCGCCCACCTAATGGTTGCTCGACTGGGCAATGACGGCAATTTGAGCCTGATCCAAAAAACGTGTAGATACATTTTACTGGGTTTATCGGCACGAACGGTGAATACTTCCCCGCCCCGGCAAACTGGGCGAATTACCACCATCATTCCGCCTACCTACCTAACCTGGAGAAAATGGTTGGGATCCAAAGAAAATGACAAAATAAACTATGAGAATTGAAATTGTTTTATCATGGAAGCTGGTTAGAATTTGATGCTTATACGTAGATCTTAGTATAATTGAGATGGTATTTTTAGTTCTATTCCGAAATTTCTCCGTCCTCTGAATTTAGCATCCTGGGCTAATCCAAGCCAAGACTTCTGTGTTCTTATGACGTCCGCGTCCAGGTCTAATAAGTAGGCTTTTATTGAAATCATATACTAGGAAAGGCCAAGTAAGGCGTGATGCAAAGTAGTTGTCATATATCCAATATTTTTTGACATTGCTTATAGGCTGTTGACTAACCCTATTCATATCGTCAGTGAATTGTTTTACAACCACTTCTAGGGATGGTGTTTTTCCTTGAAAATTGATCCTTCTGCCTACAAATTTAAAAGGCATGGTTTCATTTACCGATGATATTTTCTGTCCTGCTATACTCATTCCAGGATAGTAAAATGTGAACGTAGTGTTCTAGTCAGACATAAACTGAAGCATTTTTTCGGGTTCATTCCCATTCCCTTTGTCCACAAGTAGAAATCATGCACTATTTAAAGCAAGCCCTGGCATTGCTTGGAATTTCTTGTTAGCAATGCCAGGTCGTCTGCAAAAGCTAAGACGAATTCCGTATAGATGTTGTTTTGTTTGAAACTATATCCCCACTTCTTATCACGAGATTTAAGTTTGTCGATTGGCAGCAACCTTGAAACAGACCCACATTGTATTTTAGTGTGTCTGTGTAGCGAACTTTTTGTTACGAAAAGTCTCAAGTTTTTGTAATATTTTGTAAATTATGTTTCACCGACCCAAATGCGTTTTCCAATTCGATCCAATAGACGCTTAATTGCCGCTCCTGCTTCCTGGCATTTTTTTAAACGCTCAGCAAGTAGGGTGTTGAGTTCTAAGCAACAAGAAACTCCTGGCAAAAAAGCTTTCTGATGCTGGCGTGAGAAGTACTCGTTCTTGATCATAAATCGTGACATTTTTCCTTGTACTACGGAGAAGAAGATTTTGGACATTGTGTACGTCAAAGCTTTAGGTCTCGCATCTTTGGGATCATTTACCTCAGTTATCTTTGGTATGAGAACAACTAAAAGTTTAATTTCTGACTACTATATAACTGAAAAGCTTAAACAGCATTTTCTTATCATCATCAGCCTGTGTCTCTCCACTGCTGGATATAGGCCTCTCCCAAGGCTCGCCGATTCACACGATCTCCTACCACCCCCATCCAACCCCCACCAGCGACCTTTCTCAGGTCGTCCGTCGATCTAGCGGTGGGTCGACCCACTCTGCGTCTTCCCGTACGTGGTCTCCACTCTAGAACCCGTCTACTCCATTGCCACTTCAGCTTACTAATTTTATCGCTATATCGGTAAATTTGGTTCACCGACGGATTTCCTCCTTTTCTTATATTAACCCCGAATTTATAAAGTCTGTTAATATTATGAATTTGTGAAGGGATTATCCGTGTGATGTTGTATTTATTTAACTTATTCCGGCCGACCTTTACACAAAGTATTACAAATAGAAGGAAAATTTGTGGAAGCATTTTTTAAACGTCAAACTGACGGGCGTATCTACATTAAATAATGATATTATCTTTCTTGGCGAGAAATATTAAAAAGAAAACATATTTTGCTATAGACTTTTATGTGAACAAAATGGCGTTGCTTGTTGGCGTCGATTCAGTGTTGCTAAGTAACTTTAATTGCCACAATAATGTTCGTCGCCTTAAAATCTGAAGCCGTCATATGGCCGAGTCCGATATACTCGCGGATTAATTAAACACCGCAAGTATATACAATAAATTGTCAGAATCTATTGAACAAGAAGCTAACCATAATACTTCTGTAAATAATGTAAAGGTTCGGTGCTGCGGTAGGGCTCGTCGCATCTCCGGTGGTGCATTTCAAAGGCCTATGAACCTATGTACCCACAACACCCTGCGGCCAGAAATCTTTTTTAAGTAGATTTTAAATTTGTCTGACCGCACATGAATGCGATATGCATTAAAATTGGTGTGTGTGTGTGTGTGTGTGTGTTAAACCCCCATAAGGTGCCTTTGTTTAAATTAATAAACGCTGCAGTTTTTTTTTATTGAATTTTATTAAGTTGGATAGAAAGAAGAGACTAAATATATAAGAGAGGGATATAAATAGATAAATATTTCAGATATGTCTAATGTATTCTACTATCTATTGTCAACTAAATCTAGGATACAAATATGTATACATATGGTTCTGTGGTGTGGTGGGGAGGGGCGTGTTGCTGGCGGATGGCCCGAGATTATATGGGTTAAAGTGTATGTATTTATGGGTTTGGGTTGTCTGTCGGCAGTGCGTTTCTCTTTATTTTCGCTACATATTCGTACAAAAACCAGATGCATGCTATTTGTGTGAACCTCTAAAGGCAAATTGTTACCATTCTGCCAATTATAATGTTAAGTGCTGTATGGTTTATCTAATAATATAAAATAAAAATAAATAAATACTATTTAAAATATAAGAACAATTCATACGTATTTTAGCTAATATTCCAGAAAACATAATGGAATAAAAAAACAATGAACAAACATTGTATTGGATGTAAAAAAATAAATAACATCGATAAACACCAATCGAAACAACAAAAGGAGAAAGGAATAATTTAAAATTTTCAGATATTCATCAACTGGACACATGGTATTGGGTACACGTGATGAGTTTCTATGCCTAAATTACTGAACAAATTTTGGTAAAAAAATATAAATTTGTTCCTTAAAATCCTCTGGAGACGTGTAACACGTGATCAGTTAGTAAAAGTAAAAAAAAACAAAAAAAAAATCTGTATACAAATAATATACATATATTCCGTTGCCACGTCTTTATGCCTAAATAAAAAAACAAAGTTTGGAAGTCCTTCGCGCCATTTTGCGCAGACATGTCAAGTTTTTGTTTTGTATTTTTTTCTGTGGATATTGTTAGTCAAAAGAGGTGTTGATTTGTTTAATAATGTCCTACAATGTGAATAATCATGAAAAACGATACATTGTACTTTATATAAGTTGCAGTTTATTTTTTGCGGTTTTCCCGCGCTGTGAAATCTCATATTATACCTGACGTGTTTGGGCTAAAATTCCGCGAGTGACTCCAAGAAAAGCATCAAATTCTGCAACATCTAGAATTTGAGGATAACCTCATTAACTCATAAGAAATAAAAATATATTACGTCAGACTTGGCTGTATGGGGTAGATCCCTTGCCTTTTCTATCACCTCATTCATTATCCATCGCGAAAAGAACACAAATCTAATTTCGATAAAAACTGGTAGATTTGTTTCTTGAAATATTCTTAACACATGTAAATATATATTATATTTGTCTATAAATGTTTATTTATTATAAAATTTAAATTAAAATTCTAATTTAGATGTTTTTTTCATTTATAGACAAATTTAAATGTCGGCATAGATTTACAGTAAAGTTTTAAAATAAAATATATAAATGGGTACACGTGACCATTTAGATCCATACTAATATTACAACTATGAAAAAAGCTTCATCTATCGTCTGTATGTATGTTTGTCCCGCACGCCTAAATTGCTAAACCGATTTTAATTAAACTTAGTAGATTTGTTTGTTGGAATCCTAAAACTGTAATGTGTATGACGTTATCATCTGATCATGACATGTAAATTTTAACTAAAATATGTTCAGTTGAAGACAACAAAAAATATCTCATTTCACCAACTGATCACGCGTGTGTCGATTTCAGTGTGCCCAGTTGGCGACTTACCCAAATTTTCAGCCCGTATCGAAAATGTTTGCGGCGAAACTTCAAACGCCATCGATATCAAAGAGATGGATGCGAACGAAGACAAATTCGAAACAAAATAAAAGGGACATTTATCAAATAAATCACATAGCGGGGTACAGCTGGTTTCAATCAAAATGTGATGAAAGAACAACAAATCTAGAGTACCACGTTATTTTATTTAAAAAAATGATATAAGGAAAACATAATGAACAAGATTTTTCCAGTATTGTACATGCTTAATTTAATAAAAGACCTCTGTGATGTTAAGGTCATATAGGGGACAGCTATTTAACACAGAGTAATGAAAGCGCTCTGTACAGTGGGTAATAAGCACAATTGCACACGCCTAATGCAATAGCCATTTTTTTCATCACTTAAGGCAAGGCAGAGCCGTACAGTACGTAAGGCCTACACAACTACCTTTTTATTTTATTAACAACTTATTGTTTCGCACATTCGACACAGCTTATTTTATTTTTATATACAAACTTTATTGCACTATGTATAAAGGCGGACTTAATGCCGCTAGGTATTCTCTGACAGCCAAACCTTTAGGACATTTAGACAAAGTCAAAGTAAAAATATCTTTATTCACGTAAACCTATTACAGGCATTTATGAAACGTCATTAATTTAATTATTTTGAATGATTCTACTGCTGCTAGTAGAAGACTAAGCAGCAAAGTGGTCCAATAAGTAAGCTGTTAGCAGAAGACCAGCAGCTTAGCAAATTCCAATGACCTGTTAATGCTTAATCTGACTGAGAAAGGAATCTGCAAGGAAAACTCAGCTATATCAGATTTACAAAATAAAACATATACAGAACTGCACCACAACGATCAATTAATAACCTTTTAAATTTAGTTATCAGTACCTATGAGAAAACAATACCTGGTACAGCAGTAACCCACCAGGCAAGTCAGAATTAAGGTAGACTACATGCCTATGTGCAACCCGAAAGTCGACAAAACGCAAAAACCTCTGTTAATTTAAGAACAATAAATTGAACGTGTTCGGCAGAGGTCCCAGGCCCCCACAGCAGCACCCGATCACGGACATAACGCATGTGCCAGCCATCCCTCCGCTCAACCAGGCCCTTAGGGTGCGGACCGTATAGATGGTAGGTGCAATTATTAATTAAGTTATTCTTAACAGTATTAATATATACATAACAATATTACATACTAATACATACATAAATTGGCAATATATAAAAATATACATATATATAAACATAAATAAACAGTAATATAAAATAAAACTACACTACCACTACATAACCATGAAAATCGGTCCAGCCATTCTCAAGTTGTAATTTTTGTAACAAACCTGACTTTGTTTTATATATTAAGATAATGTGAGTGCAAAAGATTAGACACATGTTATGATTATTTACACACTCGTCGCTTGATACAAACTCTACGCATTGGTACAATTTTGGCGTCCTTTTGCTATTTCCTTTTCTTTGGTGGTTATATTTTATGTATTGTGTGTTTGTAGCGAATCCTTTGGAGTCGTCTATTGCCTTAATATTTTTTGTAATCTAATCTTTAGGATTGAAGGTCGATACTAATCCATTCAATAACTTTTGTAAGACGACAAAAGCCAGCAGTTTCCAAAACAATGGTAAAAATTACCCACGTTAACATTTGCTTATGAGGGGATTAAAAATGATAAGCCAATCTCGGATTATTTTAGAGATGGTGGCTCGGTTGTAAGAACAAGCGTTCTATATATCCTAAAAAGGTCAGTTCGATCCCCGGCATGTACCAATAAAAAGATTTTTAGTAAATTTTTGCTGCCGCATTTTTTAAAAATGCCGCTTGGCATTTTCTTAATATCAACCTTCGGGACAAGAAATCGAAGTTTAGGAATGACAAAATAAAAAAAAAATAAAAAAAACACTTATTAGTACTTACTAGTACATCAAACGCCTTCAATATAGAAAATATTTATTTATTTAATGAAGTACAAACAGTATAAAATAATTACAATATAAATTAAAACTACTTAAAAGTAAAAATTAAAATAAATATAAACTAAACCTAATAAAAAATAAACTATAAGTAAAAAATGTTCTCTAGAGACGACCCTTCAGTGATAGTCCCCAGAAGACTGGCAACATTTCCCCTCTGTCAGCTAAGCTAATACGTTGGCAGAAATAATTCCCAGCCTTCCTGTCTCCAGACTTTTCCGTTAGCCGTTTGGACAACTCCTTGGCCAGACGCTTGGCTGAGTGTCCCCATGGGCCCTTACTAGCTAAATGAAATATACGATAAACATCATAAAATTATGATAATAAGAAGAAGAAGAAGACAAATTTCTAAGCATTCCATGGATTCACCGTGCGGGTGCCGGGTCTATCGTGTGTGGGTAAGAGATGAGAAGAATGGTGTCTCGGGCTTGCGACCGACAATAGGCTGGTTTAAGAAAAGGAGGCCTCCTTTTTTTCTATTGCGCGATAATACGCTCACCATCCACCATTCTACTTCTCTCCCTACCCAACCAAATACTGTATGATTCCGTTAATGCCGTCTTGGAAGCTCGTTCCATAAATGTATTGACGGCAGACCTGCTTAGGCCCAATTCTTTCAGTAAGTGATGCAAAGATTTTGCTGGAACTCCTCTTGCACCAACTTCCACTGCGTAAAGCTGAGTCTTGTTATATTCTTACATACACTACGTAAACGGGAAATATATACGTATATACACAATAATATGCAAACTACAATACACTTATATAGTATATTATATTGTGTAGTATTTTATCAACGTTATAAATTTAGTTTTAAGGTTGAAGCTTCTTTGATATGCGCTGGTTAATTTTTGTTGATGACAGCGCCTCGCTGCTGAAAAACTGTGGACCAACTAACTTCGGAAAGCTCTTTGACGGCGCTATTTACAAGAACGTACCTACCAGTTTTGACACTTAATTTTAGTTTTCTATTAATTGGGTTTACTATACGTCAACTGCACAAACAAGTCATGTAGATTAAAAATTTTAACTATTATTTTTTTATAGTACAAAGGTAGTCTTCAACCTTTATATGGATGACCTCATTGCCGAGCTCAGCGGCACTCATACCGGGTGCTACATTGATGGAGTCTGCGTCAAGAACTTTAGCTACACAGGCGATACTATTTATTGTGATACAGTAATATTTTTTTATTACCTTATTATTATAATATAATTATTTTTATGTAACATTTAGTTACTATGTATTTATTATTTTATTAACTAATATATAAGTTTGTTAACGGAATTGCCCGGCAACATTTGGGTACTTAGGAAGTAATTGTTATGCTTATGCTTGTGCTTGTCTCGAAAGTCATTCTTAGTGTTCAGGTTCTCATGGTGTGGCGTGTCCGGTGGTCGGTCCTTCCTTAGAAGGTCATTGCAGTGGTAACACGTGTGTCGGGTCCCGGTCCGCACCCTAAGGGCCTGGTTGAGCGGGGGGATGGCTGGCACATGCGTTATGTCCGTGATCGGGTGCTGCTGTGGGGGCCTGGGACATCTGCCGAACACGTTCAATTTATTGTTCTTAAATTAACAGAGGTTTTTGCGTTTTGTCGACTTTCGGGTTGCACATAGGCATGTAGTCTACCTTAATTCTGACTTGCCTGGTGGGTTACTGCTGTACCAGGTATTGTATTCTCATAGGTACTGATAACTAAATTTAAAAGGTTATTAATTGATCGTTGTGGTGCAGTTTTGTATATGTTTTATTTTGTAAATCTGATATAGCTGAGTTTTTCTTGCAGATTCCTTTCTCAGTCAGATTAAACATTAACAGGTCACTGGAATTTGCTAAGCTGCTGGTCTTCTGCTAACAGCTTACTTATTGGACCACTTTGCTGCTTAGTCTTCTACTAGCAATCATTCAAAATAATTAAATTAATGACGTTTCATAAATGCCTGTAATAGGTTTACGTGAATAAAGATATTTTGACTTTGACTTTGATATAGTGCTGCTGGGCCCGTCTGTGGGATCTCTTCGTAGACTGGTAGGAATCTGCGAGGCGTATCCACGGAACCATTGTCTGATGTATAATCCTATAATAAAAAGCGAACTTTCCCTATTTAAATAGAAACAATTCTCGTATACAGAAAGGATATTATAAAGGAACCTAGACGGGAGCTGCCCCAGCCTGCTTCACAAACAGCCATCCTGCACACATTTTACAGAAAGTGGGTAAAGGTGTAACTATCTCCAGATTTCTTTGTCAGCCGTTTGGAGAACACATTGGCCAGACGCTTGGCTGAGTCCCCATGGTCCTATATTCTCGACCTCAAACAGTGCAAACTCGTAACCTGTACCAAGGTTGGCGTATTTAAGGTCTTATAGTAAACTAAACATTTACCAAATTGTCTGGTATATATATATCATACATAATATAGCTCATAAGTATTCAAAGTAAAAAACAAACTATATATAAACTTACTAATAAATTATTAGCTAAATACTAAATTTCTGCCGTTAAAACCTAAAATTACCCTTGCTCAAAGTCTTCTCCTTCCTCTCCTCGACTATGGTGACGTGTGTAGCATTGATATGTCAGAGATACTGCTCAATAAGATGGTCCGGTTACTCAACGCGTGTATCCGGTTTATATATTGTTTACGCAAATACGATCACTTCTCTGAATATCGTGCTAAGTTGAAGTGGCTGCCAATTCGTTGTCGCAGAAATCTTAGAGTTCTCTCTCTCCTTTTCTCTGTTTTAAACGAGCCTGCGACTCCGAAATACCTCAAGGACAATTTTGCCTATCTCTCTTCTTTCCACGATAAATCTTTACGTTCTTCTCACAACTCTCTTCTTTCTGTTCCCTCACATCATTCTGGATTTGTCTCCAACTTTTTCGTAGTAGCTGCCACAAAATTATGGAATGATCTTCCAGTAAACATAAAGCAGGCAAGTAACAGATTGTCGTTTTAAAAACTGGTCTATTCACACTTCATGAATAGCTCTAAACCACGTTAGTAAGTTGTATTTGTGTATGTTTATGTACAAGTTTGTGTATGTATTAGTATTTAGTATATTGATATTATAATACATATATAAGTAGGTATATAATATTTGTTGAATTATCCTTTAATTGTATAATACTGTTACTTTCATTGCACCTATATTTGTTCAAATTTGTCCCTAAGGTTTGGCTGTCAGAGAATGTCTAGGGGCATTAAGTCCGCCTTTGTGCTTTGTGCAATAAAGTTTTTAAATAAATAAATAATAAAAAACTAAATTATTACTACAAGTAAAAAAAATATGTAAGTTTCCGCGCGGTATGGTGGCAAGATCACTGGCCACGTATTTTCCTGCTGCATCGCTATACAGATTCTCTGAGCGAGGAATGAACCAGCTTGTTATCAGAGCAGATATTTAGACGAGGGTTGATGTTTTTTAAAAATATTTGAGCGCTTTAACTCCACAGGTTTAGATTACCCGTATACATAGTTAATTGTTATTAATAATTTTATAATTTACAAATATAATAACATGAACATGAATGAACATAATGTTCCAATATGTACTTACTTATCTTATACTTATCCTATACATATACCTGCTTTACTTTTATTATTGTAATTATCTTATTTATCTTAAATTGTCTAACATATATCTACCTAAACCCTACATCACACAAGCACACATTACACTTTCATTTATTTATTTAATTCCTATATATTTACGACATAGACATACTTACATCACACACCCATACGCATAAAAACACGAGCAAATCACATTTAGCCAACTTTACTAAAGGCCATTCATGACAAGTGGCAAGCTAGTCGATGTCTCCAGCGTACCAAACTCGAGAAATATCACAAATACATTTAATATTATTTAAATGTATTTATTTACATTAACAATTATTTTTGTGTCCCGACCAGGAATCGAACCCGGTACCTCCGAGTCTGTGGATCCACGGACTTAACCGCTTGAACACGGAGGCAGCTACTAGCTTTATTTCTTTAATTACCAATAAATGTATTTATTTACATTAATATAGGAAACATTTAGAAAAAAAATAGGCAAAGCATAATTAAAAACAATCCGTTGCCACGATCTTTTCAAGTTAGCAAAAAAAAAAACTGACAAACTTCGCAAAAACGAACAACGCAGCAATTAAAAAACAAAAATAAAACAAAAGAAGCGCTCGGAACAATATCGGGGCGAATTTATTCAAAACAATACGCAAATATTTTTTTCATTTCATTTTGCCACAATCGAAAAGTTGCTCCTACCCAATCGACACTTCAGAATAGGGTAGGGTCGGCAGAAATTTTTAAGGTCTCCTCCACTTTAAAAGCGCGGGCTTTATTTATATTTATTTATTAAAGGCATTTGTGACACGACATTATTATACAAACAGTATAAAACAATTACAATATAAATTAAAACTACTTAAAAGTAAAAATTAAAATAAATATAAACTAAACCTAATAAAAAATAAACTATAAGTAAAAAATGTCCCCTAGAGACGACCCTTCAGTGATAGTCCCCAGAAGACTGGCAACATTTCCCCTCTGTATAGCTAAGCTAATACGTTGGCAGAAATAATTGCCAGCCGACATTATTAAAATTATTTTGAATGATTCTACTCCTGTTAGTGGAAGACTAAGCAGCAATCCAAAGAGTAAGCTGTTGGTAGCAGACCAGCAGCTTAGCAGATTCTAATAACTTGTCAATGTGCTCTATATGATTGCATTTTTTTAAATTGTCTTTTGTTATTGCATTTGGCTCGAACAGTGATGGCTCGGTTGTGAGAACGATTTCCTTGAAATCCTAGAAACTTCTCGGTTTAAACCCATGTATTAATGAAAAAACTTTTATTACGTACATTTATCATAGACCCTCAACACCACCGTTTACGTGTCTCGGAGAGCACGTTAAGCCGCGGTCCCGGTTTCACTAATACCAACTTGTGGAATCGTTTAAAAAAATCTTATTATAAATTGACATATCCTCGCCAAACCGGCTAGGTAGACCTGTGAATGATTTATTCATTCATTACAGCCCCTAGAACACAGCGTCCTAAACCTCTACTACTGGAGATGGGCCTTCCAGAACATTTATCTGGAGAATTTGGCCTACACTCGCCACGCTGGCCAGACGGGTTGGCGAGGAATGATTAATGAATTGTATTTAAATTGTTTGTTATATGTATTTATTTCGGTCATTTATTTTTTTGTATCTATCTAATATTGTTATCTAGCTGTTGGTTTTCCTGTAATTACTAAATAAATAATTATTATTTCTCTCATTTATGGAAATAATATATGATATCCGCAACATAATAATATGCATTGCCTAATTTTATATAATATGACAGTTTTTTAAATTTCTGTCACACTATTTTTTTTTACAGTAGTAAAAGTATAGTATCATTCATCATATAGTATAATATCAGACGGCCTCCGTGGTCTAGTGGTAACAAACGTTGCCGTGAACTCGGGAGATCGTGGGTTCAATTCCCACCGGGGGCAAGTTGTACATTGTATAATTTGTCTCGGTCTGGGTGTTTATATGTAAAATATGTATATATTTACAAAAAAAAAAGTATAATATGTAGTTTATCAACCATCTAGTTTCCGCAACACAAGCCTCGTAGCTTACCACGGAAATTAGATGGCGCTGTGTGACCTATCTGGAAATATTTATTTATTTATTATTTATTTGTAAATCTATCGCCACCGCGTACGCTTAGTTGCTATTGATCTTCGCCTTCCCCGCGACCGCTCCCGCCCTTCCATTGTAGGACAGCGGTTAAAATCACTTGATTTGCGTCTGTCAACAGTGTCGAGTTGAGTAAACAGCGTTTTCCGTCACCTCCTCGCTTCGACAGCGCTGCCAGATTTAAAATTTAAATTTCTTTCAAGACATCGATTCTTGGAATTCAATTGATAGTAGTGTAAATAATAAATCAGCTGTATAAACATTATTAGTCTTTAGTCAGAAAAATAATAACAAAAAATAATGTACCATGTTTTTTATACATACATACATATATCTTCACGCGAAATCCGGGGTAGGCAGAGACAATTGAACGCCACTTGTCACGATCACGAAAAGATTAAATGTTAATGCACCGTCATTGTGTTATTTATTTGTTCGTGATTGTCATCATCTTGGTCTGCCAGGGCCTGTTTTGCCCACAACTTTCGTATTATATATCTGGTTCGTCAATCTCTCTGCGCTCATCGTACCAAAAGTTACACATTTTTTTTTTACAATTTATAAGATGTTATAAATCTGTATGTTTTATCTATCATAAGGATTAGATATTTTTTTAGTCCGTTCTAAAAAACATGGTACAGTCAAGGAATTTAATTCCTTACTCATTTGGTCCAAATGTTGTTAGACATTTGCAATGCGTTAGGGTCGAAAATTGTATGTCAGTATTAAAAGGCAATGCCAAAGTAACGTCGTGCTCTAGCTATGTATGGTGACAATTTGCTTTACGATATTCAACCTTAGGGGCGTTAGAAATTTAATTCCTAGACAGTACATTTTTTATTTATTATTATTATCTGTTTTTTAGGGTTATATGAACGAAACTAATCAAGATGTAGAGCATAAAACATGGTATTTTTTTTTTAGATTTTATTATTTATTAATTATCCACAGGTACCGAGGTTATGCTATGTTTGTTGATTCCATGCGCCATTATTTAGCTAGATGGCGCTACGGTCGCCAATTCCGGAGATAAGAGAGCCTTTATACGCACCGGGCTTGTCATTTCTCGTCAGCAAGGAACATAATACAAGCTCGTCAGTGTGCTTCGGACTATAGCCCGTGACCGTTAGTGTGCCTTGTCTCCTCGGGAAGACCACCACTATGCTCTCTCAGACCGCGCCGCTCATTATAATCACCAGCATCCTCTGATATGAAGTGAAATTACACCTGCGACATCGAAAACCGCACCTGGGTCGTCTCGCAGCTGACCAGAAGGCTGATGCTTGGCTATTGGAGTCCTCTTCATTGCTAGTTTAAGTAAGTGGATTTTTTACAGATAATTCTAGTTTTTGAGTAGCTTTGTGCTGTGACCCGACCAGGTTTCGCAGTGCTGGTTCTATAATCGAAGGCTGCGAACCAGCATCAAATTTAAAAAAAAATGGGAACATTTTATTTTTCAAAGTTTACACTTTTGTTTATATGTAATGTAGTTAATACAATGATACAGAAATATATATATACAGAAATATAAATATACAGAAACGTTCTTTAATAATAATTAATAATGTTTAATAATTTATAATAATTTTAATGTCTAATATTATAATTATAGCAGCTGTGTGGCGTTGTCACTTATGAACAAAAATAAAAATGAATGCATTGTCATACACTTTTTTTTTTTAGTTAGTATTAATATGTAGTAGGAAAAGGAATAAATAGATCCAAACTGTTATTTGCTATCAGATTTGCTGGAACAAAATACTTGAAAAACTCCTTTGTGCTAAGATCATGCCTAAACTACAATGAAAATTTTGGTGATATTAATTTGTTCAGCATTAGTGTTGCTAGGTTAAAAAAAGAAATTAACATTTAATTATCTAAATGACTTATACTTGGAATGCTTGGAGAACTTTTAATTAATTTATTTTTATTATACTTTTATTTTTATTTTTTACTATTTTATTATATATATATTATTTATTTATATTTGTTATATAGGTATTGTTTTTAAGCTTATTCCTATATTATGATTTTTTTGCAAAATCTATGTTTAATATTTTAGTGAAAGCTGGATTGTGTAACTTTTAGAATTGTTGTAATTATGTTTTCTGAATAAATAAATAAATTATTTCATCGAATTAAGAATACATTGTGTCGTAAATACATGAAGAAAACATAGGTACAGACAATTCTCAGAACAAAATTCGTAATATTAATGAGGACGAAATGAATTATTCTTGCCAATCTAACTTGTGCTGAAATGAAATTTCTATTTTTGGGCAAAAACAATTTCGTTTTACCGAATTGTCCGGACGCTCCCTCGTGTATAATTTCAATAAATTGCTGTATTTTGTACAAATTACGTGGTATTAAATGATAAATAATAAATTAATTACGTGTTACACTTATATAAATATCAACCTTACAATATTAGTTCTGCATAAAAGTAAAAATTGGCATGTGACATAATTCGCAAATGGCACTTTTAACGAGAATAACAAATAGGTGGTAGACGGACTGATGGTGGTAAATTGACCAGTCTGCCGGGCGGGGAAGTATCCACCGCTCGTGCCGATAAACCCAGTAAAGTGTAGCCACGCGTTTCGGGATCAGGCTTGAATTGCCGTCATGCCCAGTCAAGCCGGCATAGTTATAGAAACTGATGTCAGTCACGAGTGTCAGATTCCAGTTGCAAACATTAATGGATCTTGTTCTCTACTTACCATCAGGGTCCAAAATATCAACGGTTTTTAGCGCATCAACAAAATCCGTAAACTTTTACGCCATATTTAACATTAACATGCTATGAAATAAAATGCCTTTAATCCATCTGAAACAGAAACCGGGTTTAGGCGACGTAAATAGCAGAAAAGGGGGTCTTTTCCATTTTATTGCCAAAATAAAACAGAATTATTGCCGCCTAATCAGATTTCGTTATCTACCGGCCTATTCTGGTATTGTTCGTTTTCATATCCAATTAAAATAATAATAATTTTGTACCAGTCCATTTCCTCTGCGACTGCTATGCTCTATATCACAAGCGAAGCAATATCTTGGGGAAGCTCCGAGGAGGTGCGAAGCCTCGTTCCTAAGCCTATACTAAGGTTCCTTGACGCGTAAGGCTAACGAGCTAATTATAGTCAAGGCAGATCACAATAGATCACGACTGTGACTTTGTGACGAGTAGTCCCACCCCATTCACATAGAATCATATCTATACAATATTATTTACAACCCTCTAGCTCCCTGTTATCTTAAAACACACTTTAAATTTATTTGTGATTCGCACGACCGCCCTCTTCGTTCTTCTCATAACAACCAACTCCAAATCCCACCCCACACTTCCAGCAGATATTCAGATTCATTTACCGTATCGTCTGCTTGCCAGTGGAACAAACTTCCACTGACCATCAGACAAGCTCGTTCCATTCACATCTTTAAAAAACTACTTAATACTTTCTTTTTAAACAAAGAGCAATATATTTTAACTCCACAAATTTCTAGTTCCTAATAATATATTATCTTCATATATGTATATTTAATATAATAAGTATATATTAATGAGTATTTATGTAGTCTATGTATACATACTAATTATGTAGTTTATTGGTTAGAATCGCACCCCACACACATATTTATACTGTCTCACTCTCCCAAAGGTTAGCTGGTAAAAAAAGCCGAAATGGCTTTAAGTTCGCCTTAGTACATACTTTCAAGTAAAATGCAATAAAGTATTTAATAATAATTATTATTATTATTTGTATATCACTGTATATTCCCATCTGAATTTAATACCGTAACCTTAAAATATTTGTCTTTCCTGGAGAATGTAATGAATCAAAAGGAACACAACTGTAGGGTAGTTGGTTACGCAAAACTACTCCACTCCGTTTTGTTGCAGAGAATTAATTCGAATATCGTCTCTAAAGTACACCAACATGTCGCTAGATGGCGCTGCGGTCGGCGAAGGGGAACCCCACTGCGTTAATGGCCGGCATAGTGCCATCATTGTGTATCGGACGACCGTTCGCGAACATCGGTGGCTATTTCTAGCCTGTGTCCACCACGTGTGTCCGCGCCGCGCATAATCTCAATCGTCACAGCTGACCAGAACGCACATGAATGGCATTTAGAGTTCAACATCTTCGCTAGCTCAAGGTAATGGATTTTCTACTAACAGTTTTGAGTTAAGGAGTGGCTTTGTCTTCTTGTGACGCGTCCAGGTTTTTCCACTGTTGGAGCAATCGAAGGCCGCGAACCAGCATCCTATTTTTCAAAACCGCATAACTGTCATACCAACGCACCAAATAGAAACACCAGCACCACAACAAACATAGAAACGTAAGTAACAATATCCTCGGAATTATGCCCGAATTAAAGACCTGCTGACCATGGATAAAGAACTCAAGAAAGCACGGATAGCTTTTGATGAAGTGTTGAATATGCTGCTGTCAAACAGAAAGACGCTTCGGCACGTCACTAAGATCAAGGAAAAGAACTGTCTCAGAGTCGTTCCAAAAGAGTATAGTAACTTCGTTTCTGCGCTTTCCACGGACTTGTCAGAATAATGAATACTGCCAAAGTGACCTTAAAATGTTAGTACAATTTCACTGCCGTGGCCGAAGACCGCAACTTATTGAACAGAAAAAATCAAGAACTAAGCCTAAAGGACAAACACATTCCTGTTGGTAATTTAAAGTTTAATAAATTATTTTTATTTAACTGCCTCCGTGGTCTAGCGGCTAAGTCCGTGGATTTAGACTCGGAGGTACCGGGTTCGATTCCTGGTCGGGACACAAAAATATTTATTTATGTAAATGTATTTATTTACATAATATTTAATTTATTTGTGATATTTCTTGAGTTTGGTACGCTGGAGTGTTCGACAAGCTTGCCACTTGTCATGATTGGCTTATAGTAAAGTTGGCTAAATGTGAATCCGCTTCTATATAAGCGTGGTTTCTGACCACCCCGAAAGGGAAACGGTACTTTTAATAAATTATTTTTAAAAACACAGAACAAACATTACTTCGGGAAAATTTGCCAGAAAATGCGAAAAACTGATTAAATTAATTTGGAAACACAAACAATAAATATAAATTAAAGCTACCTAAACAAAAAAAAAAAAAAAAAACTAAACAAAACCTTAAATTAAATAAACTAAAAGATAAACCTAATTAATATAAAAACTAAATACTTACAAATATCTTGATTATAATCTACATGTCATCGAATCCAGGAGAAGATGAACCCAATGTTCCGAGGACTCCGGCGACGTTGCCTCGTTGGATGGCAACACTGATCCTTTGAATAAGATATTCCCTACTCAAAGGATCATCTGTTGACGCTCGGATGGCAAAGCTTATGTCGCGTATTAACGATTTAGCGTCCTCAGACCAAGGGCCCATCGTCTCTACGGCAAACGGCACAAAATAGTAACGATTTGCCAACTCTATGTACTTTTAAAAATATATATTTCCTATATTTATTTATTTTGAGTGTTTATTTATTCTGACACAGCCTCTTTAGAGGTACGAATTAATTTATTAAGCTGACATGTGTAATTTATTTTAGTCTATAAGCTGACACGGCCTTTTTACAGCCACGAATTAATATTAACTACCTAGTTTTAAGCAAAAACTTATTTATGGCAACAGTGTTTTAGTCAAAGATGATGGTATAGCTGATATGATGGGTCCACCCATAGTAGCTGCTGGTTATTTTATATTCTACATGATAATAAACTATGGTGAAAAAATGTATTGACAATATCCAAGTGTTGTTTGGGAAAACCAAAGGAAATAAATGATTTGATTTGATTTGTCGGCTTGCGTAGCCTACCTAAATTATGACATACCTGGTAGCGTACCACTGTACTCATAGCTAAATTTAAAATATATTTATTTATTGTTGTTGTGTAATTCTGTATTAGTGTCATTTGTAAATCTGCTATTGCTGAGTTTTCCTTGCAGATTCCTTTCGCAATCATATTAAACATTACAAGGTCACTGAACTTTGCTAAGATTGCTATCAGCTTACGCTATGGACTACTTTGCTGCCTGATCTTCCACTAGCAGGAGAAGTTTTATTTAAAATAATTTAAATGTCTAAACTGCTTCTTTTTACGTGAATAAAGATAATTTGACTTTAACATTATATATAGGTACATAAAATTAACTAATTTAGTCGTATAACACAAAATAAAACTTATTGCTATTTGCAAAAAAAAAAAACATTTAATTAATATTTAATTTATTTGTGATATTTCTCGAGTTTGGTACGCTGGAGACATCGACGAGCTTGCCACTTGTCATGATTGGCCTATAGTAAAGTTGGCTAAATGTGAATCCGTTTATTTATAAGCGTGGTTTCTGACCACCCCAAAAGGGAAACGGTCGTGATGGTGGTGATAATGATGATGATGCTATTTGCAAAATTTGATATAAATATGTTTTTTTTTTTTTTTTTTTTTTTTATCAACCTCTATTACATTATAACTAGATGAAGTCAGAGGTCTAGACAACCTACGTGGTCTAGCGGTTCATCATCATCAGCCTGTGTCTCCGTACTGCTGGATATAGGCTCGTCATTTCACACGATCTTCTGCCAAAATACCACTAGCGATATTTATATACTGCGATATACTGAGCGACCTTAAACTTATGGACAAGACCCGCTGTCAGTGTCCACGTCTCTCTATACCACAATATTAGGAGAACTTTCGTTTTTTCTGTTCTTCGTTGACATCGTAGATACCGGGTTTGATTCCTGTCCGAGAATACGCTTTTGTGTTCCTTATATCTTTTGTGTTACTTACACACATCAAAAGTGTCTAGGAATCAACATATATTTTTGCAATAACTTTTCTCCTGATTGATATTCATTAAAATTTTCTTTAAGGATTGATCAAATAAAATGTTTTCGTTTGTCTACAGTAACGATAAACCAAGTCACCTTTGCATTAGTAAAAAAAATTGCCATTTTCCTAATAAAGGGATTTTTGACATTTGAACCACTAACATTAAAGTTCGAAAAAAAGACTGAAATAACAGTTTTTTTTTTTAATTTTATTGGGTAACTTAAACAATTAATAATCCGTGTTTCTACCGCGAACACTAACAACACAAGAACATCGGTTTGGCATACTCAAAATGAGTTCATCCAAATCACGCTGTGGAATGGCCGCCCATGTTCGTTGCAACAACAAAAAAAGGTCTTCTTGCGACTGGATACCCTCCATATTCGGCAGAGCTCTTCTCTGAAGAATATCCCATGCATGCTCAATCGGGTTCAAGTCTGGCGACTGAGCAGGCCAGGGCAGGACATTGATGTTAGCTGCGGCGAGAGTCTGTCTTACAACTCTTGCGGTGTGCGGTCGTGCATTATCATGCATTAACTGAAATAAGGGACCGATATGCACTTGTAGAGGAACGATGACGTCTGATACAACCGTCTCAGCATAAATTTGAGCGTTGAGGTTGCCTCTGATCCAAATCAACTCAGTTCTTCCGCCGATCGAAATACCCGCCCATACCATGATGGTTCCACCACTATAAGGATGGACTTCCTGGCAGGATTTTAATCGCTGTTGGCGTCCAGGGGTTCTCCAGTGTCGTATACGTCTTGTATCCGGCCTCATACCAAAACGAGACTCATCAGAAAAGCACACGAAACGCCATTGTTCTTCTGTCCAATTTCTGTGTTCAAGAGCCCATTGATATCGAGTCCTACGATTGTGCATTGCTATAGGTGGTACCCGTAGCGGTCTTCGGGAATGAAGGTTCACTTCATGCAAGCGGTTTCTGACTGTTTGGTCGCTAATTAAGTTCCCTGAAGAGCGATGAAGGCTCACGGCTAACATCATGGCGGTTATTGTTGGAGTTCTTCGAGCTGTGATTTGAATGTATCGGTCTTGTCTCCGTGTGGTGCAGCGATACCGTCCTCCATGGCGCTCAGCCACGGTACCAGTGGTTCGGTAACGTGTCCAAAGTCGACTGATAACACTCTGACTTGTATTCAGAGCTAAAGCCACAGTACGTTGCCGGGAACCAGCTTCTATCATTCCCACGGCTCTGATCATTTCTTCCCTGCTTAAATGACGTCGCCGCTCCATAATAACGTTGGTTTTAATCAGTAGTAGGGAAACAGTAGCACTAATAATGTCTTCAATGCGTCTTATGTTTTTATAGGGAAAATATTGACAGCTGATTTTCATCTTTTACTCGAATTTGATTGACAGTTCCTGTTTTAAATTATGAAATGCACCAAAAAGGATCCATATAAATTTATAAAATCATAAATTTATTACAAAGCCACATCTCAATCACAAGAAATCCGCATAAACATGCTTGATCCCTAGACTTTTTTGATGTGTGTATATTAAATTTAATTAGGATCGGATTGTTAAGTATCGAGAATCGAACTCCAATCGTCGACAGTCGAGGATCAGTTTTACTGGATAAAGGTAAATACCGGAAAGTTTTTGCGGGTTTAAAATTGTGTTTTAAATTTGATTCAGGTCACTGTTTGAGGCCCGCGGCTGTTATTTATGATGTTACCTGTAATGATACATAGACGAATATATTTATGGACTGGCAACATTTTATTAACCATTTAAAATAATTAAGGCTATTTGTAACATAAGGTCACTTGAACTTAAAAAATATAAATTTATTTAGATTATAGCATAGAGTAGAATAAGAATTATTATTGTAAAATAATAATGGTTTCTAGATGCCATTTTTTTTTTAAATACTTTATTGCACTAAAAGTCCTATTCATCGGGAGGTCACGACCCTCATCAATGAGGAAACACGACGCAAGGAGGAGCACTAAAAGTAAACGACTTAGCATTTTCTGACGACCAACCTTTGGGAGTGTGAAAATGTATGGGTGCAATTTTATGCAATAAATCATGTTTATTATTGTTGAAAATAAAGTATTTGTTTATTTGACAAATGTACGATAAGAAGGTTTTTAAAAACATTTATCGAAGTCTTAAAATGTCTGATGACAAGCGGAAGTTAGTTCCATTCACGAGCAGCGGAAATAGTGAATGAATCTGCTGGAAGTGTGAGGAGGTATTGTGAGCTGATTGCTTGAAGCAGAGCGAAGAGAAAGGTCGTGACTTGAAGTTTATGGCGAATAAATAAATTAAATTTAGTTGCGAAATAGGAAGGCAGGGATTTATAACTTTAGTTATGGAATTACTTAAACCACTCACGCTTAAACACCCCATATCTCGACACGTTGGTCTTAGACCACTGCATCGGCTAGAATAATTATTAACACTGGACCTATTCTTATTTTTTATGTATGTCAATGACAGTAATGTAATTCGGACACCCAATTAGCTAGATTGCGTGTGAAACATGAAAAAATAATCAAATTTAAAATTCCACATGAGAAAAATTATCTGTACTTTTCAAGTTCGTAGTTATTTGCTTTGTTTCAGGGCCCCTATTCAATTTTTTTATACTTGCACGATACTGGAATCAGACACTCATGACTGACATCAGTCCCTAACACTGTGCCGGCTTGATTGGGCATGACGGCAATTCAAGCCTGATCCCGAAACGTGTGGATACACTTTAGTGGGTTTATAGGCACGAACGGTGGATATTTCTCCGCCCCGGCATGCTGAGTAATTAACCACCATCAGCACGCCTACCACCTATTTGTTGTTCTCGTTGAAAGTATGTGCCATTTGCAATGATGTCAAATGTTAATTTTTACTTTCCAGGAGAACCAATATTGTATATATATATATATATATACAATATTGGTGATATTTATATAAAAATAACACCGCTTGAAACAAGACCAAATTGTTTAAATGGCAAACCAATGTTTAAAAGAAGAAGGATGACAACCGTGTCGATAAAGATTGATAAAGAATAAAATACAATAAAACTTGTCCTTAAAATAAATAATATAATATACATAAAATTATGGCTATATAATTTGGCTAATTTTTAAAATAAATAAATAATGTTTACAAAATAGTTTAAAAATAAAATAGTCCTAGTTTTCTTAATTAGGCGTGCTGCTGCAATGATTGTTGAGATGTGAACAAATATATTTTAAGTTGTTCCATATCTTTGCAGCAGCATACCTGAAACTCCCGCGGAACGCGGAGGTCTTGCATCGGGGAAGACATAGCAGTCTAAGACTAGATCGCGTGGGATATCGTTTGGGATATTGCGGCCATATCATTTTTTTATATAGGTAAGCTGGAGAGTTAAACCTAACTATAAATAGTAAAGTGGCTATTGCGGATTGGAAGTGCGATAGGGATGTTGAAAGAAGACTGATCGGCAGTCGAAATGTCAGTGACAATGCTTGGCTCGCCATACACAATGCCACGTTGGTACCAACACTGATGTATGGAAGCGAGACGTTAGAATACGCATGAAGTAGGGTTAATGCAGTAGAAATGAGGTCGTTGCTTCGGATATATGCGGCGTCACTTTGGCGGACCGCATACGGTCGAAATACGGTAAAGGGTAGGTGTGAAAGAAATCATAGGTACAAAAATAAGGAAAGGCATGCTACGATGTTTCGGGCATGTTGAAAAGATGAGCAAAGAAAGATTGATGAACCAGATATATTTATAGATAACAAATACTTATTATGATCCAAAAATGCCTGGTAGATGTGCAAATGTATATTATTAATATATTTTGGACACTTTTTACTGTTGGTGTCAAAGTCAAAGTCAAAGTCAAAATATCTTTATTCACGTAAACCTATTACAGGCATTTATGAAACGTCATTAATTTAATTATTTTGAATGATTCTACTCCTGCTAGTAGAAGACTAAGCAGCAAAGTGGTCCAATAAGTAAGCTGTTAGCAGAAGACCAGCAGCTTATATTTCGGTGTCTGTTTATATTTCGGTCAATTCAATTGTATTGTAATAAATTAGATATAATTTATTTAAATAATTATAACAATGTAATGTGACAATACAAAAGAGCCCGAGAGGGCCAAATTGTAATAAATGATTTGACTATGACTTTGACATAGATTTTTAAAATAGCAAAACATTAAAACTATGGTAATGGCGGTTATCATTTTATTCTCCAAAGACGGCGATATTACATGACAAAAGTTGAATATATATTGAAACAATGTGTCGACACCCTTGCACGGTCTCATCTCTAGGGCACATCTGTCAGGGCTGGGGCGGCTGCTCTTGCTGAAAAGGCCAAATGTCGCAAATACAAGTCTGTTGCCATTGACTACGTGTTTGTGCCTTTTGGTCTTGAGACAATGGGACCGTGGGAGCCAAGCGCTAAGAAGTTCTTTAAAGAACTTTCTAAGCGGGCGGTTAACGATGTATGCGACAGCAAATCAGCATCGCTGTGCAGCGGGGGAATGCTGCGAGTGTTCTTGGCACACTGCCACATGAGCAAGTCATGCGTGAATATTTTATATATAGTTTAGATTTTAGTTTTATTTTTAATTTAGTTTTTTAGAATAATTTTCATTTTTGTGTTAAAACAAAGAAAAAAGATGAGATAAACAAAGGGACAAAGTTTATTAACGTTTATATTATTAGTACAAAAAATATGTTTGTGTAAGAAGGTATTACGTAATAAGTTATTACTAAACTTATTCTATTAATTTTGGTTTTATTATACTAAGGCAGTTTTATTGTTTCACCACTTCTCGGCGTAGTATTTGCTACGAGATTTCGTAGCAGCGTTGACTACGCTTTATTTGTATTTTTTTTTCCCCGACAGTGCGACGTAAATAAGGGTTTTGTAACAGCCTATGTATGTATGTATGTTTGTTCCTTTGTGGCACACTGGAGACCAAACGCGTAGTCCAATTTTGATAAGTCTTACGGTAATCGGTTCGTTTTAATAACGCGAGTGTCACTAAAGATGTGATATTAATCAAATTTCAGTAAGGCGACAACCGGGCACCATATTATGGAAATAAAAAAAAAATCGACGAACTATATTAAGTAGGGTATCGTCGAATAGGTATTTCAAAATCATGTTGAGGTTAGGTAAAGGGTAGGTAGGTATAAAAGAAAGCATAGGTACAAAAATAAAGAAAGGCATGCTCCGATGGTTCGGGCATGTCGAAAGGATGAGCGAAGAGAGATTGACGAACCAGATATATAATGCGAAAGTTGTGGGTAAAAGAGGCCCTGGCAGACCAAGACTTGCCTATCATGATCAAATAAATAAAACATTAGCTGAAGGTGAATTAAAAAGCCATCGAAACAAGAGGGCATGTATGAAGAGGTTGATGAATGTCGAAGAAGCGAAAGAGGTATGTCGTGACCGTGACAAGTGGCGCTCAATTGTCTCTGCCTACCCCGCAAGGGATTTGGCGTGAAGATATGTATGTATGTTGAGGTTCTTTTATAATTTTTAATTTTTAGTGATCATTTAGGATCTATAACGATGTAAAGTTGGTTAGCAAATGCCAATTTTTACTTTTAAGGAGAACTAATGCTTAAAACAAGACTTACTGAGAAGGACTCTAGGTTATAAGAATGGAAAAATACACTGGTTGGGAGAGCATGACACATCTTCAACGTGCGACAGATGTGTCTCCAAAGAACATCTTTCATCTTGTAAGGGGATTTCGACTAAATTGTATTACATTCACATTTTTAACAAATTATTTAACCAATAAAGCTAATGAACTTCCAAAAGTCCCTAGTTTGACTAAGTATAACCTAAGAAACAAGAATGAAATCTATATAAGGCAAACCAGGTTGAGAAAAACGTTTAAACAAGGTTTGCCGTTGAAATTTACATTATACAATAAACTACCTGAGATTATAACTAGACTACAACCAAGTGAATTTAAAACAAAATTGAAAATCTTTTTCCAAAATAATGTTTTTTATAACCTGACAGAATTTATTGATATGCCTTTGACGGAAAATTTGTTTAAATAGTTGTAAAGTTTTGTGGTCTTATGCCTTCTAGTGTATTGTGTTATTATGCTCCTTTGTCTACGATGCATGGTGTTAATAGCATTATTGTTATTATTTTAAAATTTGTTAACTGATATACCAAAATATAACGATTGTTATATAGGTGAAATATGCAAATGGAAAGAAAGAAAAGAAAGAAAGAAAACATATATTTATCAAAAACAGCTTGGACATAACAATTACAAAAGAGAAGAAAAAGTAATAGTATAAACAAATTTACCTACCTCTCTTCTCTTCATGATCGGTCTCTTCGTTCGTCACACAACTCTGTCCTCTCCATTCCTTCACATCATTCTGGTTTCATGTCTGACTCTTTCGCAGTTGTTGCAGTAAATCTTTGGAACACTTTGCCGGTCAATGTTCGGCAAGCATCCAACAGAATAATTTTCAAAAGATTGGTATACTCACATTACTTAAACAGCTCCCTACAGCGTATATAAGTAGATATTGTATATAGTATAGTTGTGTATATATGTATGTATGTAAGTACTATTAGTATGTAGTATATATATTATTAATAGATATAGTTATTATTTAATACTTAATTTTTATTTAATCTTAAATACGTCTTCGCACCTACTCATCGATCTAAGTTATAGTTATCATTGTCCCAAAGGTTGGCTGTCAGAGAATGTCTAGCGGCATTAAGCCCGCCCCTTGTACATAGTGCAATAAAGTTTTAAATAAATAAATAAACATAAAATAATATAAACTTGGTAAAAATAGAAAAGAAAATGGGCTGCTATGACAAATAAGTGTTCAGGTCAGCATAGGCTGCAACAGTAAATGCTGCAGTGCTGATTTTCACTGAACCCTTTAACAAAACCAATAAACAAAAAATTAATACGTGTAACTCTCAGATTATGATATTTACATTTACAACAAGAGAGTGGTGATGAGCGCGGTGGTGGCTCGGTTGTAAGAACCCGTACCTTAAATCCTACAAAGGTCGGTTCAAACCCACCCGCCCACCAATGAAAAATACACTTTTCTTACGTAAACGTACCACCGTTCCCGTGCATCGGAGAGCACGTTAAGCCGTCGGTCCCGGTTCCACTAATGCAAATCGTTAATAAATTATCATACAAAAAAAAAATGACATCATATCCTCGCCAAGCCGTCTGGCCAGCGTGGCGAGTGTAGGCCAAATTCTCCAGTTCTGGAAGGCCCATCTCCAGCAATGGAGGTCTAGGACGCTGTGTTCTAGGGGCTGTAATGAATGAATGAAAAAACATACAACAATACAATTTAAGTAGAAAAAAAACATTATTTGGTGTGCAAGATGTTAAAAATATATCATCATGACAGCTCTAGTACTAAAGGACCTCATTGATACGAAAACTACATATTTCCAAATAAATTAAAAACTTAAATTAAGAGGAGTATCAATTATCTTTACAATTTTTTATCATTGTACATAGCACAGTAGTAGCAAAATAGATGATATAATTTATAATTAATTTATAATTAGTGACTATGGTATGTATATTTTGTCTTTGGCATGTGGTTATCATCACGACCGTTTCCCTTCCGTGGTGGTCAGAAACCACGCTTATAAATAAGCAGATTCACAGTATTGCTCCTTTAGTGCAGCCATCCGATATCCTCCAGGTAGGCCAGGAGACCCGTTACGTTCCTGCAGACCTCCAGAAGAGTCCTCGCAGTCTGGAGGAACCTCAGTCTAGATTAGGCTATATGTAATGTTCAGAATATAGAGATGTTTGTTAAAGGCACTGTGTCAAGACCCCCACCATTATTCGAAGCCTGGCTCTGTCAAGGCCCAGGAGGCGTCGCTCACATCATTTCAAAAGCTGAAATAAAACGTATGGTTCACGGTCGATGGAGGCCAAGCTAACAACAACAGTTCGCACAGAGTGGCCAGATTTCAGCATCTGATAAGTCGGCTATAAACCTGCTTTATGTCGGCAATAAAACTGAGAGGGGGCCACGCGCCGACGCCGATCCGTTTGCTTACTTACGCGTTCTGTATTTGTGTTAAGAAAAGTAAATGGTATGAAAGACAAAAATAGCGTCTTCTAAAAGCTATACCACAGTGAGTATTCTGAAGAGCTTCCTTCTTAATTATTACGCAACTGAACCACACTGCCTCCGTGGTCTAGTGGTTAAGTCAGGTTAAGTAAATAAATACATTTAATTAATATTTAATTTATTTGTGATATTTCTCGAGTTTGGTACGCTGGACACATCGACGAGCTTGACACTTGTCATGATTGTAAGTAAAGTAAAGTATCATCACGACCGTTTCCCTTTCGGGGTGCTAAATAAGCGGATTCACATTTAGCCAACTTTACTATAGGCCATTCATGACAAGTGGCAAGCTCGTCGATGTCTTTAGCGTACCAAACTCGAGAAATATCACAAATAAATTAAATATTATTTAAATGTATTTATTTACATTAATAAATATTTTTGTGTCCCGACCAGGAATCGAACCCGGTACCTCCGAGTCTAAATCCACGGACTTAACCGCTAGACTACATTGGCATGTAGTAAAGTGAATCCGCTTATTTATAAGCGTGGTTTCTGACCACCCCGAAAGGGAAACGGTCGTGATGATACTATACTTTACTATAAAATAATAATCACCAACTACTTAAATAAAATTATATAACTATAAACTTTTTTATACATTTATTCGAAAAAAAATATTTACAACATATAATATAAAATTAATATTAATATTTAGGATAGGGATATAAGTCCCGTCCGTGTGGAATGGTGGCAAGAACGCTGGCTGCATTTCCCCGCTGAATTGCAATATTGATTCTTTGGGCGAAGAGCCAGCCCTCTTGTCACCGGAGGAGACGACAAGACGCGGTATTATGACTATAAACTATATACCTAAAAAAAATGCTATAAATAAAAAATGTTCTAAATAGACTTTGTCATTAAGTTTAGATAATTAACAAAAGATAATAGAAAATCTATTTTTTTTAAAGTTCTTGGTTTTCCCTTGTATATATACGCTGCGACGAAGCGGTTGTGTGTTCTTGAGCATTCCGCCTAGCTTTTTGACATTTCTAACAAACGTAATCGAGCTTAGACGATTCGAATCGTTTTCGACGATTGTGCACTCCGCCTCACCCTGCAGAAGTATTTTTATTCAAAATAATTTAAATAATGACTTGTTACAAAGGTTTAAGTGAATAAAGATATTTTGACTTTGACTTTGAATAATATAATTTGACTTGACTTTTGAAATTGTAATCTCTTTCATATTAACAACATGGAATGTTGTTTTATTATCAATTTTATCGGCGAATTTCTTAAACTTTACGACTATTTCAAGTATTTGAGTTTTATGATTTAATTTTGTGAATTCCCCGAGTTGGCCGGAGTCGTAAACAGAGTGGAGAACATTACAACTGTTTCTCTGCAATACTGCTATATATATATTGTGTAGGTATATATATACGGGCTGAGTTTACATGGCCTTACGTTATTCAATTGATAGATACAAACAACTTTTCATAAGAAAATATATCTCAAACTTAGATCTGAAGGAAGTTAAATTTAAAAACATTTTTTTTTTGAGTTATTGACACCATCAAGTTTCTTATTCTATTCCTACCGACCAACAAAAGAGTATTAAAAATATTTTATGTGCAAGTGCCCTACGCCAAACAAATTGGAAATAAAATGAAAGCAATCTAGACAATAAACACTTTTTTAGAGTTAGAGCTGTTTAAATCTAGTTGTTCGATATGTCGGAAATGACAAAAAGTGTGGCTTCTTTATAAAAACTGTAATTTTTTAAATAGTCAATTGTATGGAGAAGCCAAAAAAATGTTATTTACTGCAGTGGTGGCCGAGTGTGTCGACAAAACGCAAAAACCTCTGCTAATTTTAGAACAATAAATTGAACGTGTTCGGCAGAGGTCCCAGGCTCACACAGCAGCACCCGATCACGGACGTAACGCATGTGCCAGCCATCCCCCCGCAACCAGGCCCTTAGTATGCGGACCAGACCCGACACACGTGCCACCACTGCAATGACCTTCTAAGGGAGAAACTACCACCGGATACGCTACACCATGAGAACCTGAACACTAACAATGACTTTCGAGACACACACATCAACATAACAATTACTTCCTAGGTAACCAAACCTAACAATAACTTAACACTAATTAATTAATGCAAGTATTAGGAACAGTATCTTGGGCATGATTGCATCTCGCCATGACTGCCAGATCCAAGATCATTGGGTTAAAATTATGTTATGGAATATGGGTCAATATTTATTTATTAAACACTTTAATGTACAAAGACAAAAGGGGGCTTTAATGCCGCGAGTCATTTTATCATAGCCAACCATTGGGACAACTTTAAACACTTAACTAAAAAGTAGGTGTACACATATAATGATTTATTTGAATAAATATATTTTGCTTTATTCGAAGGGAACAAGGTACAATGATTTAAAAAAATTCATTTTTAAACATATATGACTATTTATAAAAATGAACCTAATTAATAAATAAAAATACAACTAAAAACTAAAATAAAGAAAAAACAAAATAAAAATTATTATAAATAAAAAAATTGCTCCAAATCGCCGTACACATATTAAAATAAATATTAATAATAGAAATTATGAGTTATATTTTAAGAAACAAGAATAAACCTTCTTTCAATCTTTTGAATGCTAATCTAGTAGATGCTTGTCATATATTTTGTGGTAGATTATTCCACAGATTAGTGGCAACAACTACGAATGAATTTGAAACAAAACTAGAATTATGGGAAGGGACAGCAAGAAGAGAGTTGTGGTAGGAACGAAGAGATTTGTCGTGAAAATATGAGAGAAAAGCAAACTTGTCCTTGAGGTATTTCGGTGTCGTTAAACTCTAATATCTGAGCCTAATATAATAATAATAATATACGTTTATTCAAAGCAACTAGGCTCACTTGTTAGTTACAAAATCCTTACAACTAATGTTAATAAAAAAATGAAAATAAAAGTAAAAAGAAAATAAAATATGATAATATTAAAACAATATGACCGTGCAGTAACCACTCCGCCCCCCACCAGTCTGACAGGATGCACCTCACTCCCGCCAGACCAGCAGCCGCACGAAGCAGCCAATGCACGGCGAACCATATCTTTCAGATATCATTTTCAGAATACTGTTAGTGCTTGTCCTCACTCTGTTAAGCAATGATGCAGTGGTTTTGCGTCTTATAGCAAAGAAGTCATCTGTATGAGCCTGCGCAAACATTGCGGACGCACTACAGTAGCGTGGCAGCCTCAACAATATCTATACAATACAATATGAATCTATACAATATGATATGATGGTAATGGCTTCTAACAAAAGCGTAGTTTCTGACGACGGCAAGGGATCCAGTTGTGTTGATACTTTACGAGTTTAACTTTCTAGGTTAGTGGGTACAATAGTATACTCAACTCTCGTCTCGTTTAGTCGTCTCAGTTTAATTGCCGACATAAACTAGGTTTATCTCTCTGTCATCATTAGCTGGAAGCTGGCAACATTTATCTTTGAGTGGATTAAAAACTTCAAACTTTACAAATGTAGTTACACTTAAGAATAAATAGGAATGTTTTTAATTAACGGATTTCTAATAGTGGTGATAGTTTTTTTTTTAAATGTTATACGATACAGATCAGGGCCACCCGGTCGATCGCGACTATTGTCTAAATTGTCATTCATAATTGACATCCTAGCCAAGCCGTCTGGCCAGCGTGGCGAGTGTAGCTAAATTTTCCAGATATATGTCTTGGAAGGCCCATCTCCAACAGTGGAGATCTAGGAGGCTGAGTTCTAGGAACTGTAATGATAAAAATGATGGAGAATAATATTTAGTTTTATGTTTTCCCTACAGTGTCCATACAGTTGGACCCATGGTATCAGCATTATTCCATCGGACCGCTTGCTATCGTCGTGGGGTTTTAAGATGTATGTATTGTATGTTAGAGTAGGTAACTTCACGACCATATTCCCTTTCGCGCTGGTCAGAAATCACGCTTTTAAAGAAGCGGATTCCCATTTAGCCAACTTTACTATAGGCCCATCATGACAAGTGGCAAGCTTGTCGATGTCTCTAGCGTACCAAACTCCAGAAATATCACAAATAATTTATTGTGTCCCGACCAGGAATCGAACCCGGCACCTTAGCATCTAAATCCACTGACTTAATTGCTAGACCATGTAGGCAGTTAAAATTTATAACGTTTGGTAAACGAAAGCAAATCATTATTATTTGTTGAATTCCGATTTTATACTAAATGTATTCATTTAAGAGTTAAGTTATATTTTAGCCCGTCGCACTTATAAACAAATTGCTCTGCATTGTCCCGAAAGTTTGCTGCCAAGCCCACCCCTTGTACATAGTGCAATTAAGGTTATAAATGAATCCATTCCAACATAAGATACAAGACAAAATTCTTAGCATTCCATGGATTCACCATACGGGTGCCGGGTCCATCGTGTGTGGGTAAGAGATGAAAAGAATGGTGTCTCGGGCTTGCGACCGACAATTGGCTGGGTTGAAAAGAAGACCTCCTTCTTAACTGGGCAACAAGACGTTCACCATCCACCATTCTACTTCTCTCCTTACCCAATCAAATACTGTATGATTTCGTTAATGCCGTCTTGGAACCTCTGTCCATAAATGTGTTAACGGTAAACCTGCTTAGGCCCAATTATTTTAGTAAGTGATGCAAAGATTCTGCTGCAATTCCTCTCCCACCAACTTCCACTGCGTAAAGCTAAGTCTCGTAACCCGTTCCTGATCATTTCTTTTGTGAGATTATAATATTTGCTCGACTTCATGTTGTGGTCTTTTGGAATATTTGATTTCCACGGAACGGTAAGTTCATTAGATTTTCTTTTTCTAGTTTCGAGAAAACACTAAGATGTGTCGGGCCTATAGGCTGATATAGCTAGTTCATCTGGGATTCTATAATGATGTTCAAATGTATCCATGAGACTTAACCAGTCTGATGCGGCGCAAAGTGGGCTTGCATTTAATTTTCCTACTTTGGACCCATCCTTTACAAATCTATATATATAAAAATTAATGTGTGTTCCCTATGCATTTCAAAACTATTTGACCGATCGAGATGAAACTTTTTTAATCAGTGCATAAAATATTTATTCGAAGTTAATTAATATAAATTAAAAGCTACCTAAATAATAAAATTAAAAATAAACTCAACTATAAATAAAAAATGTCCTCTACAGACGTCCCATCCGAGATAGTCCCAAGGAGACTGGCAACATTTCCCCTCTGTATAGCGAGGCTAATACGTTGGCAGAAATAATTGCCAGCCTTTCTGTCTCCAGACCTTTCTGTCAGCCGCTTTGACAACTCCTTGGCCAACCGCCTCGCCGACGGTCCCCATGGGCCCATCGTCTCGACCCCAAACGGCGCAAATTCGTAACCGGCACCAAGGTTGGCATATTTGCGCAATTTGAGGTTCTCCGCAGAAAACGCCGCTCTCCCCGCACCTGACGAGGTCGCCTGGATGTGAGATGGAGCTAATGTGTCTACACACGTCGCATCCCACACCAGAGACCTGCCAAGTTTCCACGGCCCAACAGTCATTCATCGCTCCGCACAATCCCAGATGGTTCTAAGATTGCGGGTCCACCAGCAGTGACAAGAGCCCTTCGGATGATGTCGTTGAGAGCCGCGTGACGAGAAATGCGGCCAGCACTTCTAGCACAAGAAAGCCCGTGGTGTCCGAGATGATCGACCGGTTCTCCGCATCGACACTGGTGCGGGTGGACAGTCCGGGATCCGAGACGAAGGCACACCGCCATGAAAAGGATGAAACTTTGGAAATATATTGTGTGAACATCGGCGAAGGTTTCTGACATAGTACTACTGTACCACCTATCGGGGCGCGCATAGTGCTAAGTTGTGGGGCATACCGACCGATGGTACACTCATTGACTGTCAGGCGGTATAAAGTTCGCCGGGTCAGCTAGTATGCTATAAATATTGGTAAATATTTTTCTCTGATATTCTTTAGTGAATAAACGAAGCGCTCTAAGGTAATATTTGTTATCGTTAAGGTAAACAAACCGTATGGTATATTTACTTAGTAACGGTGTCTGTGGCCGAATAACTTTGAAAAAGGAAAAAAAGGTTGGTAAAGCCGGTTTTATTGCGGAAATAACAGACCCATAGAGAACCCAGTAAATGTTAACAGTGTCTATCCTTATCTACTGGGAGGCCGTTTATGCATTTTCTAGGGAAAACCATAACATCCTCTCTGACCTCAAAACCCCACGCTTTAAAAAAGTGCCCTATTTCGTCTCTATATGTATTCATCGAGGCTTGATACAAAATAGAAAGAAGAAGACAAATTTCTAAGCATTCTATGGATTCACCGTGCGGGTGCCGGGTCCATCGTGTGTGGGTAGGAGATGAGAAGAATGGTGTCTCGGGCTTGCGACCGACAATAGGCTGGTTTTAAGAAAAGGAGGCCTCCTTTTTTTTATTGCGCGATAATACGCTCACCATCCACCATTCTACTTCTCTCCCTACCCAACCAAATACTGTATGATTCCGTTAATGCCGTCTTGGAAGCTCGTTCCATAAATGTATCTCCTGCAGACCTGCTTAGGCCCAATTCTTTCAGTAAGTGATGCAAAGAAAGAACAAAAATATTTTTTTCTTCGTATATTTATTATTATTATGTCAGGTCTTAGTCCTAGACCTTCACTGTTGAATATGGGCCTTCCACAACATATACATAAATACCTCTTTCGCTTCTTCTAAATATATGCTAAGCTGTAAGTGTTCTGCTAACAGCTTACTCCTTGGACCACTTCGCTGCTTAGTCTTCCAGGACTCCTTAGTCTAATATTCTAAATAATTTAAATTATGACGTGTCATAAATGCCTGTAATAGGTTTACATTAATAAATATATTTTGACTTTGACTTTGACTTATATATATAGTTTATTATTTTAACTTTAATTTTAGTTTATAAGTAACAACGTCTCTTTACAGCTGCTATTAATTTGTTGATTAAATTTTAATAGGTTATTTTTTAAATATTATTTTTCAATTCATTTATCAACCATAAGATACATGAAGTACACTCGGTTTTGTCAGTTATACATATTATTGTTTACCAATCATATCAGGATAGCAGAAGAATGCCATTAATAGTAAAGAACAGCCATCGTCATTACCACTTAACACTACAAACAATCAATACCTACATAGATGCTGCTGTACAAGGGCGTTGTCACTTAAAATCTAGAATATAAACTACATTCAAATTATATAATAAAATAATTATTATTTTAATGAAAAAAATAAAATAATATAAATTAAACGCTACCTAAATAATAAAATTAAAAATAAACTAAACTATAAATAAAAAATGTCCTCTAGAGACGTCCCATCCGAGATAGTCCCAAGGAGACTGGCAACATTTTCCCTCTGTATAGCGAGGCTTACGTTGGCGGAAATAATTGCCAGCCTTCCTGTCTTCAGACCTTTCTGTCAGCCGCTTTGACAACTCCTTGGCCAAGCGCCTCGCTGACGGTCCCCATGGGCCCATCGTCTCGACCCCAAACGGCGCAAATTCGTAACCGATACCAAGGTTAACGTATTTGCGCAATTTGAGGTTCTCCGCAGAAAAAGCCGCACTTTCCGCGCCTGACGAGGTCGCCTGGATGTGAGATGGAGCTAATGTATCTACACACGTCGCATCTCACACCAGAGACCTGCCAAGTTTCCACGGCCCAACAGTCATTCCGTCGGGTCTCTTGGTATCGCTCCGCACAATCCCAGATGGTTCTAATATTGCGGGTAATAGTAATCACATTAAATGTCAAAAATTATTTTATAATATATATATACTTTACAGCTTTATCTATCCAGCATTGGGCTTAACTAACTGTTCCTTGCCAACAGCAGCTCACCTACATTTTTTTTTAGAGTTACATTTTATATTTAAGTAAAAATTGTAATACGAGACAAGTTCAAGTGTTCCTATGGACGAATAATAAACAATAAGCAATAAATAAAATTCATCAAACTCTTCATGCATGCTTTTTTATTTCCATAGCTTTTTAATGCACCTTCAGCTATCGTTTTATTTATTTGATCGTGTTACGTGAGTCTTGGTCTGCCAGGGCCTCTTTTACCAACAACTTTCGCATTATATACTCGTATCTGCTTCGTCAATCTCTCTTTACTCATCCTTTCGACATCCCCAAACCATCGGGGCATGCCTTTCCTTATTTTTGTCCTTATGCTTTCTTTCATACCTACCTTTTTGCGTACAAGCCCAACATATATGTGGAGAAATTGGCCTACACTCACCACACTGGCCATACGGGTTGGCGAGGATTTCATAAAAAAATATAAAATAAATAAAACACGGGTCTGGTACATTTAAAAGTCTTCGTAACAAAAGGGCATGTATTAAAAGGTTGATAATGCCAACAAAGCGAAAGAGGTATGTCGTGATCGTGTCAGGTAGCGCTCAATTGTCTCTGTCTACCCCGCAAGGGATCTGGCGTGAAGATATGTATGTATGTATCTATACAGTATTTGGTTGGGTAGGGAGATGAGCAGAATGGTGGATGGTGAGTGTCTTGTTACACAATAAAATAGAAATAGATGCCTCTTTAGTAAACCAGCCTATTGTCGGTCGCAAGGAACAACACAACAAGGCACCACCCTTCTCATATTTTGTCTTTATATATATATATTAAATTTAGTATAAAATAGAGCAGAATAGTTATAAATGTTTTTTTCTATTTTGATTACACTGAGACATAAAAAATCTTTAAGTTGATAGTCTATATTTTCCAAAGGTACATTTAGAAATTAACTGCCTCCGTGGTCTAGCGGTTAAGTCCGTGGAATTTGTCTCGGAGGTACCGGGTTCGATTCCTGGTCGGGACACAATAATATTTATTTCAACAATTAAATTAATAATTTATTTATTTGTCGAGTTTGGTACGCTGGAGACATCGACGAGCTTGCCACTTGTCATGATTGGCTTATAGTAAAGTTGGCTAAATGTGAATCCGCTTATTTATAAGCGTGGTTTCTGACCACCCCGGAAGGGAAACGGGCGTGATGATACTTTACATTTAGAATTTATAAAATCTTTGAAGATTGCGCGACCGAGTGCGTTTTTGTGGTCTTCTACGAATAATACTACAACCTTAACCGCTAGACCACGGAGGCTGATGAATAATATATATATAAGGTTACCTCGCTGAGGTGTTAAGCATACTTGTGACTTAATAACTAGCTATTAAGATGGATTGGGCTCCAAGTTGGGATTCTGCTGAATATTTGAACACATCATGTCGTTGTAATTCTCACTACAAGCCCTTAAGGTACGCGCACAAAGTTACACGTGCTTCGGTCTATTTAATAATTAAACACGTACTAGCAGTCTGATTTTATTTTATATAATGATATCCTTTGAAGAACGTACATTTATAATGTCAAATAAAAAAAACAAATAATATAATTGACTAGCCTATCGTTCCGATACGCGATAATAGTAACCTAAGCACGCTTAAAGGTGTTCCGATACGCGCTTAAACTGTTTTTCCAAGCTGTGTGACGTCACAAACGACATCATTTCTCGCGCTTAGACTGCTCACGATATCAAGGTAGATCGCTCTGAGCGCTGTCAGTTTTTTGTCAAGTTAAATTAAGTTTTCTTTTAAATTATTTAATATTGTAATTCGTTTATACTTCTAGAACAAATCTATAACTAATATTTAAGTAGGAAGTGAAAAAAAATGTCTGTTACACGGCAAGTTATTTTAAAAGACCAAAATAAGTTAATATAATTAAACTTTACACATATAAAGATGAATAAACCGAGAGATGTATATTTGTTAGTATTCATACTCAAAGATGTGGAATCCGCAATTTGTCTTCCATGCATTTAAAAAAAAAACTAACATTTTATGAATGAAAATATGATTTATACCGTTCCGAATTGATATCATGCTTGATGTAAATAGCGTTCCAAGTACCGCTTTATAAAGCCCATTTTTTAGAGAATTGAAATTGATATAGTATGTTATGCTTAAGAGATAGAATAGGTCGAAATGGGAGCTAAAAACACAATAAATAATCAAGTGTAACAAATCATTATGTAGGTTCTTCCTTTTGCAATTGAACCTTATTATTGGTGTTTATCATAGAATAATGACAATAGTAAGTGTTTATAATCTTTTTTTTTTATTGAAAAACTAGGACAAAGTTTCTGAAGATGGTCGGTCTAAAATTTTTTTAAAACAAAAAAAAAACAACGTGGTAACGTAGACAGTGTTCTTTAATTAAGATGAATTTGTTGGTAGAGTTTTTTTTTTCATCTGTTATAAAATGTCTGTCCCTTTATTATTTTTATATTTTGTTTCAAATTATTCTTTCATCGTTTTAAATGTATAATTATATTTATTGTCTCACAAATTTGTTAAAAATCACCGTAAGAAACGCGTAGGGATACAATCCAGTCTTGACAGTTACGATCAACTTTGTAGAGTCGAGAGATCAATTTTGTGAGGAGCGGTGGCAAGAGACCCGACGGAATGACTGTTGGGCCGTGGAAATTTGACAGGTCTCTTGTGTGGTTTGCGACGCGTGTAGACACATTAGCTCCATCTTACATCCAGGCGACCGCGCTGGTACGGGTTACGAATTTGCGCTGTTTGGGGTCGAGAAGATGGGCCTTCAGCTAAGCGCCTGGCCAAGGAGTTGTCAAGGCGGCTGACGGAAAGGTCTGGAGACAGAAAGGTTGGGAAATATTTCAGGACTATCTCGGATGGGACGTTTCTAGAGGACATTTTTTATTTATAGTTTAGTTTATTTGTAATTTTATTATTAAGGTAGCTTAAAATTATATTTCTTTCCTCGTGTTAATCAGATGTCAGATAATGATAAAGGAAAAAAAATCTTACCTCAAACTGTGTCTCTCCCGTGCTTACACAACACAATCACAAACCATCACAAAATCACACAACAATCACCGATTTATATTCCTTCACTTTTTTTTTTGTCGTAATATTTTCGTTATAGGGTTTTACTATTTTCGCGCGAGAGCCCGTAATCACGTCCGTGCTGTGCGGCAGTCGCCGCTCGACTAAGGACTGGGGATCGAGAAGGCGCGCGCAACCATTCAGGATACAGGTATCCAGATTTCTACTTCTTTATGTTATTTCCCCCAAAATAGGTCGGATTTCGCGTTTCTTTCATTACTGAAAATTGATAAAATCAAGTAAACATAATATATATACCCAACAACGTAACAGATGGACCTAGTAGCACTTATTATCTTAATATAAAATAATTATAACAGATTCAAAAATCTTTAAAATATCTACTAATTTTTATGCGTAAGTCATGCCGATAAACCCGTCTTAAGTGTATCCACACGTGATCAGGCTAGAATTGCCCCTTTGTCAACAAGTGTTAGGGACTGATGTCAGTCAGGATTGTCTGATTCCAGTTGGTAACATTCATGGATCTCGCGCATCAGATGGAGCAAGGTCACATGTCATGCTAGTATTTAAAAAAATACTTGATGAAATGCACTAAGAACGCTGGCTGCATTCCCATGTTGCACGGCTATATAATTTTATATTATAACTAAACAAATTGTAAGCAATAAACAATACATACATTATATACTCAGAAACTACGCTTATAAATTAGCGGATTCACTTTTAGCCAACTTTACTATAGGCCAATCATGACAAGTGGCAAGCTCGTCGATGTCTCCAACGTACCAAACTCGATAAATAACACAAATAAATTAAATATTAATTAAATGTATTTATTTACATTAATAAATAGTTTTTTATAATACATAAGGAAAGGCATGCTACGATGGTTTGGGCATGTTGAAAGGATGAGCAAAGAAAGATTGACGAACCAGGTATATAATGCGAAAGTTGTGGGTAAGAGAGGCCCTGGCAGACTGAGACTCACATATCACGATCAAATAAATAAAAAAACTGGCTGAAGGTGCATTGAAAAGTCATCGAAACAAAAGGGCATGTATGAAGAGGTTGATGAATGTCGAAGAAGCGAAAGAGGTATGTCGTGACCGTGGCGCTCAATTATGTCTCTTGCCTACCCCGCAAGGGATTTGGCGTGAAGATATGTATGTAATAAATAGTTTTGTATCCCGACCAGGAATCGAACCCGGTGGCTCCGAGTGTAAATCCACACACTTAACAGCTAGACCACGGAGGTAGTAAACTCAACCAGTTGTAACTTAACTGGTGAAGTCTCATAAGAATGATTGCGAATTTATTTTCCAAGAGTTGAACCGCTAAGCCGCGAGATCTAATAATAGACATATTTAAATCCAATTAAACTTTCATTAATCCAATGTCTACAGCAAACTTGGTTGATAAACTTAATACTTTAAGAGTGTTAACCGTTTTTGTATCCCTCTCGTTCGCACAAACTGAGATGTAGTATATCCGCCAAGTACCTCACAGATGCTCTCAATGTCCTGCAGAAGCGAGCTGTTCAAATTGTGGATGATAGCACTATATCTGGAACTCTCGAATCCCTGCAGCTTCGCCGAGATGTAGCTTCTCTGAGCGTGTTCTACCGGCTATACTATGGTGAGTGCTCGGAAGAGCTCTATAACCTAATTCCTTCCTCTCTATTCCGCACATGTCAGAATATGCATCCACATACCGTAGTCACCATCCCTTCGCGTACGTATAAATTTGGGGACTCATACATCTGTCGAATGATGTAAAGATGTGGAATGCTCTTCCAGCCTCTGTGTTTCCACTTTCCTATAACTTGGAGTCCTTCAAGCGAAGTGTGAAAAAGCATCTAGTCAAGTCATCCCAATGTCTGTCTGAATCTACATATGTCAAATGTACGTAAGAAAAGTCTTTCTCATGTCACGTTAAGCGGGACATTATAATAAAACAAAGGAATTTAAGCAAAGGAAGTTAATATATTAAGAAATTGAAGTTAACAGAATGAGAGCAATGAGTTTAAAATTATATAAGGGAGGGTCGTAAGCCAAAACTTAGCCCTATCACTCTTTATGCATCTGTTGACCGTACGTAGGGGTACCTTCCCTCGGAGAGCCTGAAGACGGGGACCCGGAGAGCGCTGCCGATCCCAAGCGGACAACGTGGCGTCACGGGGATCCTGGGCAGCGTTGTCTTCTCAAGCTGGGTCCCAGCTCTATAGTCCTACTGGAATAACCCTGGAACGCACGGGGAGCATACGTTACGTTCCATCTCTAGATCCACCACCACTCCAGTCCACACCAAGACAAGATACCATGTAGTTGGTGAGACCGCAGCGGTGGTGCACAAATAAAAATGAATCTACTGCACGTGGTCATGAAGTGACCCGTATTTTAATTCAATACTTACCCAAGCTCAGGGGGCAACAATATCCAGTAAGATGAATTTATATCAGTATAATTAAGTTTAATAAGAGATAAATCAATTTATTAGGCTGTTTCTTGCAGTCAGTTTTGTAAAAGGGACTAATGTCAAAATCTATTTTGACAGGTGGCGTCTCAAATAAATGCAAGGCAAAGGATGTAGATTGCAGCCAACAATATTTATTCCTTAGTACTCATTGGTACATGCCGGAGTTCGAAGCAACCTTTTTAGGTTTATAAGGAAAGGTTATAACTGAGCCACCACTGCTCTCAACAAACAAATAATTCTTGCAAAACATTTAAATAACTGAATAACTTTTCTGGTTGGCAATTCTAATATTTTCACAAACTTTAATATATTTCATTTATCATTCCTCAACCAGCTCGACAGTTACCTTATAAGATATTTTAGCAACCAACCAGAGACGAATAAATATAACCCTGTCCAAGATTATTAATTTTCTGCTCCTAAAATAATAATAATCAATACATTACAATAGACCAGATATTACATTAACAAAACGACACACATTATTAACATAGCTATCCCAAATATTGTATTAAAAAAAAAATAAGAAAATATACCGACCTTAAAGATGAAATATCCCGCATGTTTGACACATAAACAAAAATAATAATTGCACAGAATTACAAAAGTAGTGTACAAGGGCGAACTTACGTGATGGTGATAAGTGAGATTATACAGATCTTATAAACGATAAATCAATAGAACTAGATATGAATATAGATATACCTAACAATAATAAAAAAATATTAAATACATACGTATAAGCAAACAATACTGTATAGTATATGATATAATAATACACAATTTATTTAATGTCAAACAGGTTGTATATAAAACAAATACGTACAATATTTATTTATTTATTAGAGTCGCCAACAGTGACAGCAACAAAAGATACATCGATTTTTACTTACAACTAAGACAGAATACAGATGCTGCACCAATTACAGGCAACCACCACATTTAAGTATATCACACTTAAATCGCCATACACACACAAACACGTACACACTAACACAACACATAGGTACACTAACATAACACACATGCACTCGCGCATCCATAATTATTTACTATATTTTGTCCTCTTACGAGTGACTTTATTGTTAGCGTTACCTACTGCCTTTCCGGAGTGGTCAGAAACCACGCTTATAAATAAGCGGATTCACATTTAGCCAACTATACTATAGGCCAATCATGACAAGTGGCAAGCTCGTCATTGTCTCTAGCGTGCCAAACTCGAGAAATAACACAAATAAATTAAATATTAATTACTACATATTTTTGTGTCCCGACCAGGAATCGAACCCGGTACCTCCGAGTCTAAATCCACGGACTTTACCGCTAGACCACGGGGGCCGTTTAGAATCATTCCAAAATAATGTTAACCGTTATCCGTTTTGGGTTTAATAGTTGATGGAATAAAACGAAGTAATACGAAATAATAAGTGTTGACCCGTGTGTGAATCATCCGACAATGACGTAAGATGAGATTCGCTTCGTAGTTTTAATGCGACGGTAGTTTAGCCTGCTATAGTTATAAAAATGATACTTTGGATAAATTATAAAATTAAGTGCGTTTATAAAAGAGCCTTGTCAATAATGTTACAGCTCGGTATCTCATCCAGACTAAGTTGCTAATTTTTTCCCTACACCAAAAGTTATAAAGTTGGGCGTAGTGTGCCGGGGACACTCGCTGCGTTCCCCCGTTAAAGTGCGAGGCTGATCCTTTGAGCTAAATAAACTCTACCTATAGCCAAGCAGAGTTTTTTCCCAAGCTCACGAGAGAACGTCAGAGCCTCCTCGAACCACGGACCCATCGTGTAAGGTGACACGGCCATTTTACAGCCACGAATATTAATTAACATTAATGCTATTAGAATATAAGATGACACGGTCCATTTACAGTTATGAATTTATGTTTAATTGACATATCATTATTAGTATTTAGATTATAAGATGATCTTTTTTTTTATTATTATTATTATTGTTTTATACATTTATAATTTATCTGACATATGTATATAATTTCTATACATCATAATTATTAAGTTGACACGGCCTCTTTACAGCCACGATCTTATTTAAGTAGTTTCTAAGTTAGTTAGTTTTACTTGCTTGTAGCAATAATGCTGTGCATAGCATACATAAATATGGATTATTGCCTGTTTACGGTCCAACCATTATTACCACTTTGATTAGTACATATGTTTTGATAATTGTATTGATTTAATTAGTTCTGACTGTATCCAAGTTGTTATGAGAGAACCAATGGAAATAAATTATTTTGATTTGATTTGATTTATCGACTGCAAATGTAATGAAGTGGTGATTTACGATGATCTCCGCGTAATTGTTGCGTTTAAGGTGCGCGGCTGACTCTGCAGCGTCCCCGGGTTCCTTACGGCTGGATGTCACATGTGACGGACAGAGTGTGTCAACACATGTGACATTTTTTTTTGTTATTATTACTGTAAGGTCTTTGGTATTATAAATTATAATAATATAATTTAGTATTAAGTATGACAATGCCAATTTACAGCTGCTATTTATTATTATTTCAATAAATAGATTACTTATAATTTGACGAGGCGGTTTCTACTGTTCCTGACCAGTAATTTTAAATCCATTACCAATTATTGAGTTGGTCAGCTGATATCATGTTTTTGTTTTGATCACTAGTAAATATTATAATGTATACATTATGTTAATTATATAAAATGTAATAACACTGTTATGACGTGTAAAAGTGCTAAAAGTATTGCCTATTTACTGAATAAATTATTTGATTTGATTTAATCCCAAACCAGTGCACGGCCTCGTTTGTATGGAATCAACGACATCCCACCCGGACGCCAACCTAACTATCCCCCATGATTCGAGGATTCAATACTAATAATTATTCTTAAAGACATACATATATAAATGTATGTATATGTATATTTGGAACTAGTTAATAGTAGACAGATTGGATTGGCGAGTCATATTGCTAATTGCTCAATCTGTCTGGATCTAATAACTAATAGAAATTAAATTAATGACGCTATTGCAGGGTTGTTTGGTTCCTATTAACACCCACACATATATGGATTATAAACTATGCTGTGACCCTATTCTGTTTATTTAACCGCAACTGTTAAATTGTCCTTATTTTATATTTTTTTAAAAATATGCCAATTTCGATCAGTGCAGAACAACCTCCTCTATATTCCCTTCTTTTTTTTTTCTTTTTTTTATGCTAACACGATATGTGACCTTGCGCACACCTGATGGTAAGTGGAGAGCGAGATCCATTAATGTTAGCAACTGTAATAAGACACTCATGACTGACATCAGTCCCTAACACTATGCCGGCTTAAATAGACATGACGTCTATTCTACTCGTCGACCAGATATTTAAATTATTTTACTGTTATTGTAGCATCCAGCTTGCATTAGCTAATAGTATGACAACGCCTCTTTACAGCAGCTATAATCTTAAGTGACATTTATATTTTTTATATCTGTGTTTTGACCGCCTTCGTGGTCTAGTGGTAACAAACGTTGCCGTGAACTCGGGAGATCGTGGGTTCGATTCCCACCCGGGGCAAGTTGTACATTGTATAATTTATCTCGGTCTGGGTGTTTATATGTATATATTTACATAAAAAAAATTATAATATGTAGTTTATCAACCATCTAGTTTCCGTAACACAAGCCTTGTAGCTTACCACGGAAACTAGATGGCGCTGTGTGACCTGTCTGGAAATATTTATTATTATTTATTATTTGATAAGAAGAAAATGCAGCAGCTATAATTATAAGTTTTGTGTGTAAATCACGTAGATTTTTTTATATTATTTTGATGTTTATATAATGCACTTACATTCAATTAAAGTTGTATGGTTTCATGGCGTTCTCCCTGTAAAATAATATTGCTTAATATTGGAAAATCAAAATCAAATTAAATTATTTATTTCATTAGATTATCTTGGAACAACTTGTAAAATTGTCAGGAATAAAATAATGTAAAAGAAAAACATAAAAAAAAAAATATAAACAAACATAAGTTAGGTAATCATGGTTGAACCGTAATAGGTAATAATCCATATTTATGTTTGTTATAATAGCATTATTGTTATAAGCAACGTAATTGTAACCTAATAACTACATAATATAAGATCGTGGCTGTAAATAGGCCGTGTCAACTGAATATAAATTCGTGGCTGTAAAACGGCCGAGTATACTTACTTATTGTAATTTTGACATGTAAAACTGTAAAATATTTTTTTTTACATGTGCCTAATTAATAAATAAATAAATATTTCCAGACAGGTCACACAGCGCCATCTAGTTTCCGTGGTAAGCTACGAGGCTTGTGTTACGGAAACTAGATGGTTGATAAACTACATATTATACATTATTTTTTTTTGTAAATATATACATATTATACATATAAACACCCAGACCGAGACAAATTATACAATGTACAACTTTCCCCCGGTGGGAATCGAACCCACCACCTCCCGAGTTCACGGCAACGTTTGTTACCACTAGACTACGGAGGCGTCATTACAGAAAAGAAACGAATTGAATCACTCTGAACTTCCTTCCTCTTTTCCTTCGTACTCTTCTTACTGCAGTCTCCTTTAAAAACAATCTATACTCTCACTTTCTATCTACACAAAATATTTGTAGTTGACCTCATTCATCATGATCATTACAGCCCCTAGAACACAGAGTTCAAAACCTCCACTGTTGGAGATGGGCCTTCCATATATTTGTGGAGAATTCGGCCTACACTCGCCACGCTGGCCAGACGGGTTAGAGAGTTAAATTTTTTTATTTAGGATTGTTTTTATTTTGTATTGTTAATTTATTAACGATTCCACAAGTTGGTATTAGTTGAACCAGGACCGAGGCTCGGGAACGATGGTGTTGTAAATCTATAACAAATATACGTAGGAAAAGTGTATTTCTTATTAGTTTGAACCCACCTCTTATTTATTTTTATTTATTTTATTTAAAATCTTTGACCGTTGACCGTGGGGACAAATGAGATTTCTTTGTTAGATCGAGGATAGTGAAAATTATATTTATAAATTATTTTTATTCCAATAAATATCATAAAAGTAAGCAATTCCTATATAAACATACATATACTTAAATACTATATACATAACATTAATACATACACATATACATAACATATAGATAACATTAATTGTAAGTATTGGGTTCATGGTAATCTATACACGAGTACGTTAATACATAAACATATTATAAATACTATATATAAAAATAACTACTGGTTTTAAGATAATCATATTTATTATACATAACACCACAAGACCAACTACCCACCAGGGTTTTCAGGTTTGACAGTGACAGTGAAAGAAATCTACAAGGACTTAATAAAGTGAGTGTAAACTCTCCTTTTAAATAAAGCTCTGTTAGGAGCCTGTCTAAAGCCTGTCTTATTGAAGTTGATGTTTTTACTGGTATCATTTCACTGCTGACAACAGTTTTTTTTGTTTACGTTTGACAGTTAAGAAATGTATTTTGTGATATCAAGTAATGTAAGTAAATTAGAAATCAAATCAAATCAAATCAAATCATTTATTTCCTTAGGTTAGTACACAACACTTGGATATTGTCAATACATATATTTTAATACAATATAAACTTGGCTGGACCGAATCTAACAGCAATACAATTTATAATAAATAAAAAATAAAACATTGTTGCCATAAGCGAGGATTTTGTACTTATTTATAACTAGATACTTAAAATTTAATTCGTGGCTGTAAAAAGGCCGTGTCAGCTTATGATCTAATAACATTTAAGTCCTTAAATATAAATTCGTGGCTGTAAAATGGCCGTGTCTGCTTACAATCTAGTAATAATAATATTTATGTCCATAAATATAGATTCGTGGCTGTAAAATGGCCGTGTCAGCTTACAATCTAGTAATAACAATATTTATGTCCATAAATAACAAATCGTGGCTGTAAAAGGGCCGTGTCAGCTTATAATCTAAAACAAACAATTACAATTATTAATAATGTCAACAAAACCCAATTCGTGGCTGTAAAAAGGCCGTGTCCAACTTAAGATCTAAATATTACTAATATATGAAAATATATGAAACAAATTTCTATGCAATGGTATCTTTTAGTGCGTCCTTAAGATCATAGTAACTTTTATTAATTAATATTTATTTAATCTTTATTTTAAATTTTGAACATTCTAGACATTTTATTTCCTTAGATAGTTTATTGTATAGTTTAATACCATTGCATAGAAAACTTTTCAATGATTTTGTTAGGCGAGTTTTGGGGCATTTAATGTCATCTTTAAACCTTGTGTTATGGGTATGCAGGTCAGAGAATTTAGTCAAGTTTTTTTCATTCTTTTTAATGTACAGCAAGCATTCCAACACATAAATACTATTTATGGTTAGAATACCTAACTGACGAAAAGACTCCCTACATGTATCTCTAGGTTTCATTTTAAGAATATTTCTTACTGCACGTTTCTGTAGAATAAATATCCGTTTGGCGTCTGCAGCTGTACCCCATACTAACAAGCCATAGCGAGCCAGGCTTTCGAAGTACGAGTAGTATACTGCTACTGCTGCATCTCTGCCACAAAACTCTCTAACCTTCTTTATAGCAAAGCAAGCTGCACTCAACTTCTTAGCCAAGGTATCTATATGAGATTTCCATGTTAATTTATTATCAATTAAGACTCCTAAAAATGTGTGTTCTGTCACAAAGTCTATTTTGCATTCCTTGGCTATAAGATTATTGAGGCAGCTCTTGTCTTTTGTAGCAAGGGCAAAGTTAATAAAATTAGTTTTATTAACATTTAAGAGAAGGTTATTACATTCAAACCAATGTGCTAATTGATTCATTGTACGTTTAATTTTTTCTGTTACCTCGTTGCGGTCCTTATAACTTAACAACAGAGAGATGTCGTCAGCAAACATGATATTATTAATATCTTTATCTAAGCATGAGTTTATGTCGTTGACGTATATGAGAAAGAGTAATGGTCCTAAGATTGATCCCTGCGGGACACCATATTCAATGTTGTGCTGGTTGGATCTTGTTTTATTAACGTCCACAATCTGTTGTCTCCCTCCTAAATATGTTCTAAATACATTTAATTCTTTGCCCCTGATACCATAGTGTTCAAGTTTAGCAATAAGAATGTCATGATGCACACAATCAAACGCTTTGGATAAATCGCAAAATATTCCAAGCGTGTAATTTTTTTTCTCTAGAGATTCTAGTATCCTGTTTAACATGTTGCTTAGTGCGTCGACTGTTGACCTTTCCTTCCTGAATCCAAATTGATTACTATATAGTAAATTATTATCATTAATATGCTTGAGAAGTCGTTTATAAATATTTTTTTCATAAATTTTACTAAATATAGGAAGTATAGACACTGGTCGATAATTTTGTGCATCATAACGATCCCCTTTTTTGTAGAGCGGAATGACTCTCGCTATTTTCAAGCTATCGGGAAAAACTCCTTCGTCCAAGCACTTATTAATTAAGTTAGCTAATGGACCTGCTAATGATTCCGATAGATATTTCAGAAGTGCAGGAGATAGGTGCCATAAGTCCTGTGACTTCTTGGGCTTGAATGTTTTAACTACTGATATAATTTCACGTTCTGTTGTTTCCTCGAAATTTGCAGAGTTAGCTACTTTTAAGGTATACATACTTGTGTACTCTATGGCTTTGTTTAAATTAATATTAAGTTTAACAGTTACTTTTTTTGCAATATTTGAGAAGAATGTGTTAAATTGGTCTGCAATTTCTTTATTTTCCGTTAGCCTAACCTTATTTTCTGTTATCAGTTCAATTTTTGAATCATCTTTCGAGCATGCTTTACCCGTCTGTTCTTTAATTATTTGCCATGCAGTTTTAATTTTATTTTGGGAGTTCTGTATTCGATTTCTAAGATTTATTTGTTTGGCCTGACTTGAAACCCTTTTGAATATTTTACTGTATACCTTAATGTATTCTCTCATTTTATTATTATTAAAGTGCTGCAAGAAATCGTATAAGAAAAAGAGCTTTGACCGGGATATCATAATGCCTGGTGTCATCCAGTTTTTATTGTTTTTTGTTAACAGTTTGACATTCTTTACGGGTAGTCTAGAATTGACTAGGTTAATAAATTCTTTAAAAAATATACAAAAATGGTCTGTATTGTTTATAATAATATTTTCTTTAATCATATTCTTTAGATCTATAATGTTATTAAAGTTAAGTTTACGAGTGATAGTACTCTTCAATTTATTGGCACATATCCGATTATGATTCCTTAGTACGATTTTCTGCAATCTGTGATCAGATTTGATACCCAAAACTGCTTCTGAATTTATAACCATTCCATCTGTAAATATATTGTCAATACACGTTTTACTACTAGGTGTTATGCGAGTATATTGAAATATTGATTGTTTTAACAAGTAACAGTTCATAATATCAGATAAATCATGTGATGTTTGGTTATCTAATGGGAAATGTACGTTAAAGTCACCACATATGACCAATGTTTTACTACTTTGATGGCTTACTTTGCCTAAACATTCATCTAGAAGCTTAATAAATTCCTTTAGGTCAGCTGAAGGCGACCTATAAATACTACATATAATAAAGTCATTCAGCTCTACGCAGCTAACCTCAAACACTTTGTCCCTCGTCATGGCAACAATGTCACTTCTATTTTTTACCTTTATAGTGTGCCTAACATATATCATAGTGTTACCTCTTTTAAATTGTACTCTATTACTATTACTCACAATGTTATAATCTTTAATTTCATACATTGATACTGATTCTGGGTCCAACCATGTCTCTGTCAGACATAAAACATCAATATTATTATTGCACATAAACAGTTCCAAATCTAGTAGTTTATTTAGTAGTCCTTGCACATTCTGGTGTGCGATTGTTATATTATTACTGCTATCACTATTAATTTAACTACAGATTTTCTTCTTATTACTCCTGTAGTCATTATTATTAGCTCCTGCTTTTATGTTGTATCTGTTGTGATTGAACCTGATTGAAAATTTGTCTCCTTATTTGTAAAATAATTTGTTATATAATAACATATGATGTTGGTTTCTTCTTTAGTTGTAATTTTGTTAATATTATTATTACTTATGTTGATCAGATTTGCTTCTGGTGAATAAAATGAAATTAAATTTAATTTTAAATTAATATTATTTATAATCCTGTTTACATTTACATAATTCTTTAGATTGTTAATATAAGGGATATTTGAGAATATAACTCTTATATTTTTCTCTATTGCACTGTCTATTAATTTACTTATGTCACTTATATAGCTTAGTATTTCAGTATTATTAAATTCTTTGATCAATATTATTAGTGTATTTAAATCTTCAGTTTTAATCATATTATACGCTGCCTCCATTATGTGTTTGACTGGAGCATTGTTATATGTCTGACAATAGACATTATAATTATTGCTAAGTTTTCTTTTTAAATGTATTCCTAGTCCCTTCGATAATCTGTCTCCAACAATGTTAACGTTTAATTTATTATTCTTCTTAATTTCTTCCAAATTGTGTCTCTTTCTTTCACAATTTATTGAATTCCTAAGCGGAAAGTTTTTATTATCTTTACTTTTGTTGCAGATCTTCAGATCATTGTCATGCAATACATTATTTATTCCTTGTTCAGTGTGTTTTCGAACATTTCTTCTAAATTTACTCAATCTTTTACATTTAATTTCCAATGTTTTCTTGGTTTTATTTAGTTCGTATATTTTTTTAGTTAGTCTATTATTTTTAGTTTTACTTGTATTTTTATTTTTTTTAATATTCAGTCTGTCTTTGTTTGCTTCAATTTGTTCTTTATAGTTATTGTTTTTCATTTTTGATAATTCTAGTTCATTGTGTAAATATTTATTTCTGTTCTCAAATTCAATAAGTTTAATTTTTAATGGTGTTATGACATTAATAGGTGCGGCAATATCTTCGTAATCTTTTGTAATAGTTTTATTTATTTCTGTAACATTAAATAAATCATTTTGTAGGTCTATATTTTCTGATTCTTTTTTAGCAAGCTCCTTTTTAAGGGATTGGTTGTCTTTACATATTTTTTCAAATTCTGAGGAATTTTCATCTTGTTCCTTTATCAATGTTTCTATAATCTGTTCTTTTTTTAACAATTTTCTATGTAGGTCAGATATTAGCTTTTCATAGGTCTGAATACTGTCAGTCATTTCACTATTTTTCTTTTCGTACTCTTCTATTAAAATATCCTTTTCCTTCATTAATTGTGACCTAGTTTTTACATTAACTATTGGCCTGTAACTCATCTTGAAGTAATAATTCAAATTATAATAATTTTAATTAATCAATAATAAAATGTATAACAATGAAATATAATTTCTGCATCAATATAATAGTAATGATTATTTCTTCATTAATGTAATATTATTATTTAATATTGAAAAATAACAGTAGTTTATGCCCCGCTACCATTTCACGCTTGTCATATTATTATTTTAGTCATTAAAGTATCCAGTTATATATAAAACTATACGGTTATACCACATCTATAATTTTATTCCCTTTTTGTCCGTCCAAAGTGCACAGTTGATTAATGGCTCTGTGTTTTGAATAGTTTATTTGTTTGTTTTATGACATTTTATGAGATTAAATTCCAAGTAAAATCATAGTACATACCTCCTATACATTGTATACGATTACTTTTCACACAATGAGGCACGTATTTGCTCTTAAATGCTGGTTTATCACAGTAGTTATTGGTGTTCTTCACCAGAAGAAAAGAAAAAAAAAAAAAAAAAAAGATTTATTTCTTGGTACTTTACTTCTAACGATTAATTTCCGCACTGAAGATCATAAAACATCCTTGTTAATGAATTTGAATGCTATTTTAGCTCATAATTGTTGACTATTAATAGTTTTTAAATCAAATAACCACCGGTTTGTTTTTAGGTTATGTCATTTTACTCCAACACATAATTTTAGTTTATTTACGATTTTAAACAGCTTTCTTTATAGTTGCACTTTTATTTCTTCATTTTTGTATAATAATATCGTCTGTTTAAGCACAAATTTTATTGAAATGAAGAATAAAGTTTGTTTGATACATAATATATATTTATGTTTATTATATATATATATATATTATTTTAATTATATATCATGTAAGTATTTATGTAATAGTATTTAAGTATTCTTAAGTAATTGTACGTATCTTAATGCACCCGAAATCCTCTGCCATAGTCCCAAAGGTTAGCTGTTATAAAATGCCGGAAGGCATTAAGTTCGCCCTTGTACACTACTTTTTAAGTTATTTTGTGCAATAAAAAGTTTATAAATAACATAAATAAATTGTTTAAATTGATACAAGAATATTATAAATAAAATAAATAAATTAATATATCAGACAGGTCACACAGCGCCATCTAATTTCCGTGGTAAGCGGTAAGCTTGTGTTACGGAAACTAGATGGTTGATAAACTACATATTATACTTTTTTTTTTTTGTAAATATATACATATAATACATATAAACACCCAGACCGAGACAAATTATACAATGTACAACTTGCCCCCGGTGGGAATCGAACCCACGACCTCCCGAGTTCACGGCAACGTTTGTTACCACTAGACCACGGAGGCGCCATTATTGATAATATATGTATATAAGACCTTCCCAACACCTCTTTACGCTGTTATAGAAGGCTGTCTTACAACCGAGCCACCACCATTATTCCATATTGTAGTAGAAAACATTTAAGTGTATGAATATTATGTAATTATTATCTTTTTGATATGCATTTTGTGTAGTCTATTGTTGCTCCCTATTTTTTATTTTATAATAAAAAAATATTGTCACAAAAAACATACATATGTTAAATATATAGGAGTATTATGTATGTATATATGTGTATATTAGCGTAGTCTAGCGGTTAAGTCCGTGGATTTAGACGCAGAGGAATCGGGATCGATTCCTGGTCAGGACACAGATGTAGCTTCTCTGAGCGTGTTCTACCGGCTATACTATGGTGAGTGCTCTGAAGAGCTCTATAACCTGATTCCTTCCTCCCCATTCCGCAACCGAACCACACGCACAGGTAAGAATATGCACCCACATACCGTAGTCACTATCCCTTCGCGTACCTATAAATTTGGTGACTCATACATCCGTCGCACAATAAAGATGTGGAATGCTCTTCCAGCCTCTGTGTTTCCACTTTCCGATAACCTGGAGTCCTTCAAGCGAAGTGTGAAAGGGCATCTAGTCAAGCCGGCATAGTGTTAGGGACTGATGTCGGATATAAGGGTCTGATTCCAGTTGCTAACATTCATGGACCCTGCGCGCCACTTACCATTAGGTGGGCGCAGGGTCACATGTCGTGCTAGTATAATAAATAAAAAATAAAAAAAAAACAATAATTTATTTGTGATATTTCTCGAGCTTCGTACGCTAGATCTACGAACTTGACGCTTGTCTTGATGGACCTAAAAAAATTGGCTAAATGTTAATTCGCCTCTTTAAAAAGCGTGGTTACTGACCACCGCGAAAGGGATACGGTCGTACTGATATTTTTTTTCTTTATGTATGTGTTTACGCCTTATCATATTTAAAAACAACTTTAAGGTTGTCTATTATTTATTTTCTATTAATTTTGTATATCGCCATACCCATCCTTTATCCCTCCCATACGCACTAGCGAAAGGGTGTGCCTATCTCGTTCTAAAACCTGCGAGATCTTTCCGAACGCACCTTGCGCATGGGAAGAAAATCAAAATTAATGAACGCGACCCAGCTGTCAGAAGCGTCAGTAGATAAAGTGCCAAGGTCATTGCTTGCACAGAATTTGAAGAAGAAACATCAACCGCTCGCAATTTCGAAAAGCAACCTGGCGACCCAAGGAAAGTCCAAGACCACCTGCAGCGAATACTAGTAAGTGCGTGTGAGCATCCAGCCCCTTCATAGAGTCCACCTTTATAATTTATTAATTTTGCTCATTTTCACGCCCGTCCAGTATTTATTTATTTATAAACTTTATTGCACAAAGTACAAAGGCGGACTTAATGCCCGAAGACTTTCTCTGACAGCCAAACCTTGGGGACAAATTTGATCAAATGTAGGTGCAATCATAAAGATAATAAGAGAAATAAATAACTATTTAAATTAACAGCAATTTAATATATTCTTACTTACAATATATATGGAATAAATATTATAATATCGATACACTAAATACTAATACATACATATTATTATACATAAACATACATATATACTACTTACTAACACTGTGTGGAGCTATTTAGAAAGTGTGAAAACACCAGTTTTTTGAATAATGTTCTGGTAGTTGCTTGCCGTATGTTGACAGGTAGATTATTCCACAAATTAGTAGCAACAACTACAAAAGAGTTAGACACAAATGAAGAGTGATGAGAAGGGACAGATAGAAGAGAGTTGTTAGCAGAGCGAAGGGATTTGTCATGGAAAGAAGAGTATGTATAGAATATATTGTTAATTTTTTTTCATCAGAGTCCCTAGAACACAGCGTCTTAGAACTCCACTGTTGGACATGGGCTTTCCAGAACATACATCTGGAGAATTTTACGCAGTGCAACTTGGTGCGAGAGGAGTTCCAGCAAATTCTTTGCAGTACTTACTGAAAGAATTTCTTCTCATCTCTTACCCACACGATGGACCCGGCACCCGCACGGTGAATCTATGTAATGCTTAGAAATTTGTCTTTCCGCTACAGGGCACTAACCTCTTATAGTTCTTCGTAGCAGTGCATGTCGTAGTATTTCGTAGCGCCTTAATGTCGTAGCATCGTAAATTTGTAGCATTTGGAGGTCGTTGTCAGGTACTATTTACTTCCAACATTTGCCAAGTACACCGAGATTGATTCGATCCGATATTTGAATGAATATTTATTAAGATGGGAATGTTTGTTTGTTCTACAGTCGTAGAATATACGATTTGCCATAGATGTAAACTGGGAGGCAGCATCTTTTTTTAGAATTAACCCTATTTAGGTCCCAAAATTTTATTTATTTATTTTATTTTATTATGGTAACAAACAGTCATAATACAATTTATATAATAAACAATATACATATAATTAGACCTGGAGTACCAAAACTGTAAAAGAGAACTATACTTATTACACTTTCAAAATACAATTAAACCATAATAGAAAGTTAAAATCACATTTAAGCTATTCTAGTCTTAAGTCTAGTTCTATTTATGAAATTATGTATGACCCTATATATGAAAATGATGACAAAATCCAGCAATACAAATGTGAATTATTACTTCATGAATAACAGATATGTGGAACAAAATACCAGAAGGCATATTGAAGTCCTCAACTGTAAACACTTTTAAAAACAAACTGTACAAGTGGCTATGGACAATATAATTACAAATCGTTTATTAACACAAAATAATGTTGGTTCGTTATGGTGAACCCTGTCTTCTGCATGAGCTGTGCTGTTTAACAGGGGACAGTGTCTTCTAAAAATAAACATACAAAAAATGTCGAAAAAGAGGTTAAACGAATAGTAATTAAAGTATAGTATGTAAGTGTGTTGTCTATATATGTGAGTGTGTTGTCTATATGTGTGAGTGTGTTATCTATATGTGTGTGTGTGTGTGTATTTTTTTTATTTTATTAAGTTGAAACGGTTGTACACCTTGGGGGATAGGTACTTGTACTGTTTCTGGGCATATGTACTGCGGGTGAAGGGAACATGAAATTCCTGTATTCTTTTAGTTTTAGATAAAGGTGTAATTTGAGCTGTTTTATGGTACCTTTTAAAATACTACATACATACATAGATATCTTCACGACAAATCCCTTGCGGGGTAGGCAGAGACAATTGATCGCCACTTGTCACTGTCACGACATAGGTACCTCTTTTGCTTCTTCGACATTCATCAACCTTTCATTCCTCAATTTATTTTATCATTAACCCAAAAGTTATTTGTTAGAGAATATCTTGCCTTTAATAAGGCATTTATTTATTTCCACCACAATCTGTAAACAAAAAAAAAATCTAATAAAAATCAATTCAATGAATGATCGAAACCATAAACCGTAGATTTATAGTAGTATTTAAATTGGTCACCTGGCAACACTGCTTGTTTTATGGCAACATTTGAAGTATATTTTTGATCTCAAAGTGTCATTAGTCGAATTTTGAGTGACAGAAACAGTCGTTTTTCGATCAAGACAGAGTGCAAGTTTTTATTTGATAAAAAATCCTGTATGTAGAATTTAGCTTTAAAAATAAATAAATAAATATTTCCAGACAGGTCACACAGCGCCATCTAGTTTCCGTGGTAAGCTACGAGGCTTGTGTTACGGAAACTAGATGGTTGATAAACTACATATTATACATTTTTTTTTCTTTTGTAAATATATACATATTATACATAAGTTTTATCACGTAATTGTTGATTTATTTTGAATTTTTGAATTCTATGGTAGTCATTTACCCTAAAACCACTTTAAATTTTGCATTTAAAACCTTATTAACTCGTGCCTTATTAAGGGTTAAACATCCCTCTCGCACGCACAAATGTTTTTCAAATCTTAGTGTACTTTTAAAAAATATAGATTATCCACTTACTAGGAAATAAAATTACGGATAATTTAGAGATTTATTAAAAAGAAGGCCTCACTTTTCAAACCAGCCTGTTTGCGCCGATCGCCAATAATTAAAAGTAATTCGACCAATTTTGGATGGTTAGGCGTAATTGTGATTTATCGGCGCATAAACAGACGTCCTAATTTGTTACCCCTACACCTTTGTCCTGTCTCTTTCTCTCTGCTTCCTTTCTACATTACCCATCCCGCTCACGCTGCGCTTGCGCACCTAAAAAGAAGAAATATATGACTGACTGCGGTGTGTGCCACGGCAGTCGTTGTTGCGCAGTCGTTGTTCTCGAGACGTCATAGAAGACGACGAAGAAATCGCCGCGATCGTTGCTATTATACTCGCAGTCGAAAAACCCTGCAAAATTAGTGATATTTTCAAGTGCTGGTGCCGAGGACATCAGGTGAGTTCCTTTACCAGTTTCCTCTCTTGTTTGTTGATTGCACCAATTTGTCACAATATCGTCTGTGAATTCTAAGTTGGCGATTACCGCAACCCCGCTTTTTTATAGCTTTTTTATACAGTCCGCTAAACCCGCGTCATCACAGCCTATTGTCGGTCGCAAGCCCGAGACACCATTATTCTCATTTCTTACCCACACACGATGAACCCGGCACCCGCACGAAGAATCCACATATATATATATATATATATATAGAAACTCAAATAGTATTCAACACTGACAGATTGTGTGCAAAAATTCTACCAGCGTCTATTTTACGTTTGCGGCCAAAGAACGAGAATTTGGCTGCAGATATCGTTAGAGCAATCGATCCGAGCTTAAATCAATTAACAATTTAGGTAACCTCTCCTAAACTACATCGATGTCAGCCCGAAGATGCGCTGTTAGCTACCCCCGTTTTACCCTTACCTCCCCTTTTACCCAACGTTTTATCCTAACATAACATATTTAACATGTGAAGCTAGAGTGTGGTTTTATGAAATATATTCAAGTCTTTATTACGTAGGTGATAAGGATAGTTTTAATTGTGGATTGTTTGAATTCATTTGTGACTTGGTGTTGAGTGGGGGTTCACTGATTGATTGTATCGTATGTAAACACTGATTTTCATGAAACAAGACAAATTTGCTTCCTTTTTTGTTACTTAAGCATCGGTTTATTTCAAGGTACGTTAACTTTGTGTTTGTTAATAAATTATTCTATTATTATACCAGCTCTATCTGTATACCAGTAACAACCACCTCCAGCCCCCCCTGGCATAGGCTGAAGGTGTTTGTACAACGGCATTTTGCTTCTAAAAACGTTCATGAAAATTAATATACAAAATATTTAAAATAAAATGAAAATTAGTCTAATCAAAATATTTAACTGAAACTCCTCAAAGATAATTTAATATATATATATATATACTAGCATGACATGTGACCTTGCGCCAACCTTATAGTAAAACGATTCCTAATCACCTGACATATTATTAGTACCTATATATGTACATATAATTATTTATGTATTTATCTTAATTATGTATTATTATTTTTCTGTTAGGTATTATAGTATTATAAATAAATAAATAAAATAAATATTTCCAGACAGGTCACACAGCGCCATCTAATTTCCGTGGTAAGCTACGAGGCTTACGTTACGGAAACTAGAGGATTGATAAACTACATATTATACTTTTTTTTTTTTAAATATGTATATACATATTATACATATAAACACCCAGATCGAGACAAATTATACAATGTAGAACTTGCCCCCGGTGGGAATCGAACCCACGACCTCCCGAGTTCACGAGTGTACCTAGGTTGGCGTATTTGCGCAACTTGAGGTTCTTAGCAGAATCCGCCACACTTTCCGCGCCGGACTAGGTCGCCTGGATGTGAGATGGAGCTCACACGCGTCGCATCCCACACCAGAGACCTGCCAAGTTTCCACAGCCCAACAGTCATTCCGTCGGATTACTTGCCATCGCTTCACACAATCCTAGAGGGTTCCTAAGATTGTAGGTACTGCAGCAGTGTCAAGAACCCTTCGGATGATGTAATTGAGAACCGCGTGACGGAATGCTGCCAGCACTTTTAGCAAAAGGAAACCCGTATTACTAGAACTAAATTAAAAATAAAACCAAAAACTTAATTATATGTAAAAATATTTACCTATCACTTGATCATGTAGTACTGTGGAAAGAATGCCTTCTGCATTTCCCCATACAGCAAAGCTGATTTGCTGCGCAAAAAAACTGCCAATCCTCTTATCATATACAGCATTAACCAGCCGCTTAAACAGTTCTAAATAGACCGTTATATCAAGGATTATCATCAACATCATCTTCACGACCGTTTCCCTTTCGGGGTGGTGAGAAACCACGCTTATAAATAAGCGGTTTCATATTTAGCCAACTTTACTATAGTAGTAATCATGACAAGTGGCAAGCTCGTCGATGTCTCCAGCGTACCAAACTCGAGAAATATCACAAATATTTTTGTGTCCCTACCAGGAATCGAACCCGGTACCTAACCGAGTCTAAATCCACGGACTTAACCGCTAGATCACGAAGGCATATCTAGGGTGAAATGTTAAAAGTATCTAATTTTGTTTGGGCGACAAATTAGCAAGCATGGTTGTTACTTTACTCCAAATTAGTCACAAATTATTTGTTTTGCGAACATGGTAAAATGTACCCTGTTTAAATACCGGACCTAAAAGTACTAAAAAAATATAATCCTTATGAAGGTTGAATATAAGAATAGGAGCCATTGACACCAGCCTCAGACGACCGACATCAGTCCCTACCACTATGCCGGCCTATTACGATGTTTTTTCACACTTCATTTAAAGGACTCCGGGTTATAGAATTGGGGAAATACAGGCTAGGAGAGCATTCCATATCTTTATCGTGCGACAGTTGTGAGAGTTGTTTTGAAAAAATAATGGAACTGGTCCACGGTCGCTTTAAAATACACACTCCAACTACTTTCATCTTAGTTTAAGTGCAGGTTTTCCTGAGAAAACTCATTAAGTAACGTCCAGTCTGGAGGGATCACCAACAATGATTGATCACTTAACAATTAAAAACTTTCTTCAAAGTGCCATTAATACTAATATGATATATGATGAATTCTGTAGCGCATCTGCAATATTTTCGGAGGCACGTTTGCCGGGATTAGACGCAGTGATCCGATTCCGCATGGCATCTTTTCAGAACTGCAAACTCAAAACTAAATACTGAAGATAACAATTTTTTTATTGCTTTTGATAATAGTGTATACACTAATATACCTTATTATTATTACCTCGAAAGAAATATCTTTTCCATACAAATAATACTTGCTATTGCATCACAAAACTGTACATCACTATCAACGCCATCTTTATAATAATAATAATAAATTTTATTGCACACAAAATATACAAAATAAAAAAATGTACATAGGCAAGCATAATACCATGAAGGTATTCTCTACCAGCTAACCTTTGGGAGAGTGATAGATTTATATGATGGGTGAATGAGAATTTTTAAGTAAATGTAAATATATTAGAATTAAATAATTAAGTACGTAAAAATATAAATACTTTATTAAATTTTAGACATGAATAATATTGTCATTTATATTTTTTTATTGTATCTCAATTTTTGTTCACGTGTCTGTATTAAAATTTAAATGCTATCCACAATTACTAATATTTGTACGCCCTATGGGCAGAGCACTGGTGCACCTTTATAACCTAAATCTGTTGTTTATAATATTAACCTGTGTCTAAACAAATAAATGATTTTGAATTTGAATTAATACATATTACATAAATTCGACCTACACAAATACTTATATACCTAAATACAATCTATATAATACTTATATAAATAAATATAATAAATACTAATATGTCAAGATGATCTGAATATCTGCTGGAAGAATGAAGAGGTATAGAAAGTTGGTTGTTGTGCGAAGAACGAAGAGAACGGGAGTAAGAGTCGCACAGATATTTAAAACGATCGCTCAGGTAAGTGGGTGTTTTAGGGTTATTGAGTATGCCGTAGATGAAAATAAGAATGTGCAGACATCTTTATGACGTCACAACACATTAAACAAGAGTGTGGCTTATTTATTGTTCAATAATTATTTTGCGACTACCAAGCGAACCTCTCCCCACTACATAATTATTACCTAATTAGAATTTAAAAACACTAAAAAATTCCAAAATGTACAAGAGATTTATTTGTTTTGTGCGCTGTGACGTCATAACTTTTTCAACAAAGTGTAAAGCGTTTAGTTACTGCAAATATTTTTTTGATTATTTTTTGAAATTAAAAATTATAATATAAGTCATACTTCCTCTTTCTAACACAGGAGTACTTTATTTTTTCTCGCATTCAAAAGTGGGATTAGCACTTAAAACATTTTTCAAGTCTGACCCAAGACTCGCACGGTGAATCAATGGAATTCTCAGAAATTAATCTTTAGATTTTGTAAAATAGAGAAATATTTTAAATTAATAAATATTAAATTATAGATGATTTTGCAATTTATCTCTGACTAAAATTTAGTATAAAGAAGTATCATCACGACCGTTTCCCTTTCGGGGTGGTCAGAAACCACGCTTATAAATAAGCGGATTCACATTTAGCCAACTTTACTACAGGCCAATCATGACAAGTGGCAAGCTCGTCGATGTCTCCAGCGTACCAAACTCGAGAAATATCACAAATAAATTAAATATTAATTTATTTACATTAATAAATAATTTTGTGTCTCGACCAGGAATCCAACCCGGTACCTCCGAGTCTAAATCCACGGACTTAACCGCTAGACCACGGAGGCAGTTTTGCGAGTATAAACTAAATGCGCACATTAACTCTGTAAAAATATAATTATCTAATTTTAAGTGTGACATATTTTGACATTTAATATTGTGACATTAATTTCATATATATACTTAATCTAGTTTTTAGTTTATAAAATTATAAAAAAAAAACGACAATTGACAACGCCCCTGTCCAGCCGCATCCAATTTGAAGTTTAAATAACATTATTTTATGTGTCTTCAAAGGGTACTGCCAGTTCTGTTCTTCGCTTCTAACATAACACTCTCCAGGCACGATTTAGTTAGGTAATTAAATTGAAGAGGAGACAAATTTCTAAGCATTCCATGGATTCACCGTGCGGGTGCCGGGTCCATCGTGCATGTGGGTAAGAGATGAGAAGAATGGTGTCTCGGACTTGTGACCAACTATTGTCGGTTTGAGAAAAGGAGGCCTCCCTTTTTTATTTTATTGCGCGATAATACGCTCACCATCCACCATTCAATTCTCTCTGTACCCAACCGTTCCGTTAATGCCGTCTTGGAAGCTCGAAATATGTAATGTAGAAATTGATGTTATCATGGACCTAACCAAATTCCGAGAAGATTGTTCTCAAATAGGTCATAATTTTTAATCCACATTGACTCTCTCTTTGATAATTTACTATCTAAAATGTGGGTATCGACAGAAAATTTGTCCAATGCAGTGTGACAACATCGACGCGCTCAGTTCACGGTTCAATGCATTAGCAAACAGATAGACAAGCCAAATTTGTACGCATCGAACGCTTTTTAACACACTCAAAAAAAACAAACGATTCCACTTCACTGAGTATTTATTCGTTTTATTTCAAAGAAAACATTTATTTGTGAGTAAAAAATATTTTTTGTCTGTTTTTTTGTTATAAAGAAAAGTATCATCACGACCGTATTCCTTTATTTGATCAGAAACCACGCTTTTTTTTTGTTTTTTAATGTAGCGGATTCACATTTAGCCAACTTTACAATAGGCCCATTATGACAAGGGACAAACTCGTCGGTGTCTCTAGCGTGCCAAACTCGGGTAATATTTTATATATAGTATAGTATATTCACACTTTTTTAAGATGCAGTAAATATTCACAATACATTTTATTTTTCTTTGTTATTGTAATATGGTTGTATAATATAAGTATTAGTTTATGTACATATGTATTGTATATGTGTTATTGTTATAGTGTATATATTATTACAACTGCATCCATGGTCTAGCGGTTAAGTCCGTGGATTTAAACTCGGAGGTCGGGTTCGATTCCCGATCGGGACACAATAATATTTATTAATAAATACATTGAAATAATAAAATAATAATAAAATATTTAAATTATTTGTGATATTTCCCGAGTTTGGAACGCTAGAGACATCGACGACCTTGTCACTTGTCATGATTGGCCTATAGTAAAGTTAGCTAAATGTGAATCCGCTTCTTTATAAGCGGGTTTCTGACCACCCCGAAAGGCAAACGGTCGTGATGATTCTGATACTCTATGTATTATTAGCGGTAGTGGCTCGGTTGTCGGTTGTTTTCCTTAAAAAAAAGACCTAATTTGGTCGGTTCAAACCCCAGCATGTACCAATGAGAAATATACTTTTCTTACGTACATTTGTCGTTTACAATACCACCGTTCCCGTGCCTCGGAGAGCACGTTAAGCCGTCCGACCCGGTGCCACTTTTACCAACTTGTGGAATCGTTAATAAATTGTCATTAGAAAAGAAACATCAGAACCTCGCCAACCCGTCTGGCGTGGCGAGTGTAGGCCAAAATCCTCCAGAATTTTTTGGAAGGCCCATCTCCATCTCCAACAGTGGAGATCTAGGACTCTGCGTCTAGGGGCTGACATAATGTATTATTATTATGTAGTTTACCTAAGTATCAAAATCATGTATTCATTTAATTAGTTATAAGTACATAATATAACTGCCTCCGTGGTCTAGCGGTTAAGTCCATGGATAGGTACCGGGTTCGATTTCTGGTCGGGCCACAATAATATTTATTAATGTAAATAAATTCATTTAATTAATATTTAATTTATTTGTGATATTTCTCAAGTTTGGTACGCTGGAGACATCGACGAGCTTGCCACTTGTCATGATTGGTTTATAGTAAAGTTAGCTAAATGTAAATACGATTATTTATAAGCATGGTTTCTGACCACCCCGTAAGGGAAAGGATCGTGAGGATACTTTACTTTTTTTTTATAAATTATTAATATAATTATTATTAATTAATAGGCTCGCAGCGCATTGCTGATATGCCTATATCAAGCACTGGTGTAGAGTTTATTAATTTGTCAGTTATCACCATAGTCTATTTCGATTGTCACTAGCCACTTGTCCAGTTTGTTTTTAAAAGTATTTACAGTTGAGGACTTTAATATGTCTTCTGGTATTTTGTTCCACATATTTACTTTAATTAATTAATTAATGACAAAAATATTTTAATATTTTTTATTTTATGTTTGTTTTATAAACCTACCATAATTGATACAATGTCCTGAAGGTTGATGGTAAGAGAATGCCAGTCGGCATTACATACACCTCTTGTTATTAAAATATGTTTTTTTTTTTTTTTTTTTTTTAATATATCACAATAAAAAAAATAATAGAACCCGGTAACTCCGAATCTAAATCCACGGACTTAACCGCTAGACGGAGGCAGTAAAATAATATTTTTACTTTTTAGAATAAGTTTGTACATATAGTTATAGTTATTTATTATTTTTTTAAATAATTTTATTTTTTATGTCTTCTTGGATTTTCTTTTGCTGGCTGTACTTTCTTGATAACTATCCTAAAACATCTCCCTTTGTTTAATACAACCTCTTTCTTTATTTTTTAAGAAATCCTATTTTTTCATCGTATAAGATCACGCGATGTGTAGATTATAAGCACATGTTCATTTACACGGTAATATATATTTTTGTTGTTGTGTAATTCTGTATTAGTATTAATTCAAATTATAACATTTTATTGCGTGAAGCTACGCGGTGTAGTCTCGTACATACTGGGCGGTAGATGTAAACCTACCCACTTATCACTTTTAAAAGTTTTTAGAAATCACGACACACGACACTTACAATGGCGACACCGGGCGTCGTTTTTCCCGGCGTCGAAACCTATTGATTACTAGATTCCACGATGAAGATAGCTTATAACCCCCCTCTCGATTGAAATTTTTGTGTTTCTTTATTTCGATCGCTTCACGTATTCTAGGGTAATAGTGACGATCGGTGGAAAGTATCTTTGGGTCATGCAGCTCAATCCAATGGTTTGTGCCACTATTCATTAGGTGTTCTGCTATTGCCGACTTGTTTAATTGGCAGTAAAGGCCCGTTAAAATTATAAAAAACTATTATGAATATGCGCGAAAGTTTAAAAAGTTTACTGCATATAGGTTAGAGTTTATGTATAGTAACATTTTTCTAGTAATACACACATCAAAAAAGTCTAGGGATCAAGCATGTTTATGCGGATTTCTTGTGATTGAGATGTGGCTTTGTAATAAATTTATGATTTTATAAATTTATATGGATCCTTTTTGGTGCATTTCATAATTTAAAACAGGAACTGTCAATCAAATTCGAGTAAAAGATGAAAATCAGCTGTCAATATTTTCCCTATAAAAACATAAGACGCATTGAAGACATTATTAGTGCTACTGTTTCCCTACTACTGATTAAAACCAACGTTATTATGGAGCGGCGACGTCATTTAAGCAGGGAAGAAATGATCAGAGCCGTGGGAATGATAGAAGCTGGTTCCCGGCAACGTACTGTGGCTTTAGCTCTGAATACAAGTCAGAGTGTTATCAGTCGACTTTGGACACGTTACCGAACCACTGGTACCGTGGCTGAGCGCCATGGAGGACGGTATCGCTGCACCACACGGAGACAAGACCGATACATTCAAATCACAGCTCGAAGAACTCCAACTATAACCGCCATGATGTTAGCCGTGAGCCTTCATCGCTCTTCAGGGAACTTAATTAGCGACCAAACAGTCAGAAACCGCTTGCATGAAGTGAACCTTCATTCCCGAAGACCGCTACGGGTACCACCTATAGCAATGCACAATCGTAGGACTCGATATCAATGGGCTCTTGAACACAGAAATTGGACAGAAGAACAATGGCGTTTCGTGTGCTTTTCTGATGAGTCTCGTTTTGGTATGAGGCCGGATACAAGACGTATACGACACTGGAGAACCCCTGGACGCCAACAGCGATTAAAATCCTGCCAGGAAGTCCATCCTTATAGTGGTGGAACCATCATGGTATGGGCGGGTATTTCGATCGGCGGAAGAACTGAGTTGATTTGGATCAGAGGCAACCTCAACGCTCAAATTTATGCTGAGACGGTTGTATCAGACGTCATCGTTCCTCTACAAGTGCATATCGGTCCCTTATTTCAGTTAATGCATGATAATGCACGACCGCACACCGCAAGAGTTGTAAGACAGACTCTCGCCGCAGCTAACATCAATGTCCTGCCCTGGCCTGCTCAGTCGCCAGACTTGAACCCGATTGAGCATGCATGGGATATTCTTCAGAGAAGAGCTCTGCCGAATATGGAGGGTATCCAGTCGCAAGAAGACCTTTTTTTGTTGTTGCAACGAACATGGGCGGCCATTCCACAGCGTGATTTGGATGAACTCATTTTGAGTATGCCAAACCGATGTTCTTGTGTTGTTAGTGTTCGCGGTAGAAACACGGATTATTAATTGTTTAAGTTACCCAATAAAATTAAAAAAAAAACTGTTATTTCAGTCTTTTTTTCGAACTTTAATGTTAGTGGTTCAAATGTCAAAAATCCCTTTATTAGGAAAATGGCAATTTTTTTTACTAATGCAAAGGTGACTTGGTTTATCGTTACTGTAGACAAACGAAAACATTTTATTTGATCAATCCTTAAAGAAAATTTTAATGAATATCAATCAGGAGAAAAGTTATTGCAAAAATATATGTTGATCCCTAGACACTTTTGATGTGTGTATATCCTTTAGATTATTTACAAAAGTATAATGGTTGGTATTTAGCTGACCAAACATGCCTTGTGTTCTCGTTTCTAGGCCGCAGCCATCATAATTGTTGAGAGAGCAAATTGTACAACAAATATATTTCAATGTAGTAAAGATTAATGTATCTGTGTGCTGTCGGTGTAAACGGAAATTTAGTATTTAAGAATGTGTATATTAAATAATAAACCAGATTGCAACATTACGTTGTTTGTCTCATTTCCTACACGTTGCCCAAGACACCTTTGCGTGCTACCTCTTCTAGGTACGATCTTGTGAGCCTGCTCGATCGAACGTGTATTCACCACCTTGAATCCCTGCCCGACCTCTGTTAGGATCCATCACGTCAGTCAAGACACCTAGCCACCTGCCTCCTCTAGGCACAGTGAATATCATCTTCCCCATTCCCTCGCTGCCTTAGGGTATTACCCCGGCAGTGAGACTCCTATCTTTACACTACCACTATAATTTATATATTGTTAGGTTTATATATTTCGCTCAGAGCTTGGACTTAGGTGTTAGGCCCTCTGCATTTAGCGTCCACGCTCTGACAGTTGGTTTCTTGTTTAATAGATTCCGGCAATTTATTGTGTATACTTGCGGATATAGCATAGGGACCGCTGCTGTGTATTTTGAAATTTGATTTTGGTAAAAGTAACCTATTTTTAAAACGAGATTCATACCGACGTGGCTTTATATTATTTTGGGCCAATATTATTTCATTTGTCAGAAGTAAATTAATATAAATTAAAAACTACCTAACAAAAATCAAATTAAATATAAACTTAACCTAGTAAAACATTAAAACTATGAATTAAAAATGTCCTCTATTTATTTATTTATTTCTTTGGAGAAAAAAACAGAAATGATACATACAAATAGGCAAAGGATACAAAAACCTAAATCATAAGTTACATTCGAATCACTTCCTTTGATATTTCTTACTAAGAACATATAGAAAGATAGTTTGATGGTTTGAGTACAACACGGACCTAATTATCGTTATATATATATATATATATATATTTACCAGTTGCACTAATAAACCATTCAATCAACAATCTTGCTGATCATCAATAAGCACCCTAGTGATATTGGCCTTGTAACTGCTGCAGCTTTGTGTGAACATGTCGACCGAGGCAAGTCTGTCGTCGTGGACGCGACACATTCTGGCGAGTGGCGCCCGTTTGCCCGCTCTAGAAAAGGAACGGACGAAATCAAAGATATTTTTTATTATATTTTATGTGTGTCCTCATATTGTACATGTGTCCCACCTGATCGTAAATGGCACGCGAGTACCATGAATGCTACTGGAATCATCTTCCTAACAGTATGCCAGCTTGACTGGACTTCGAGGACGGCAATTCGAACCTGATACCTAAGTGTGAAACACTTTACTGGGTTTATTGGCACGAACGGTGGATAATTTCCCCCGGCAGACTGGGCAAATTACCACCATCAGTCCACCTACCACCTATTTTTTCTCCTTGAAAGTAATTGCCATTTGCAATGGTGTCAAATGCCAATTTTAATTTTAAAGGAGAACTAATATTGTAAGATTGGCAATGATATTTATATAAAAAAACACTGCTGGAGATGAGACTGGCAACATTTTCCCTTTGCATAGCGTGGCTAATTTTATACGTTACGCAATAATAATTGCCAACCTTGGTAGAAAAAGCAGTATAAGCTAGTACCATTTTGACATATTAACTAGATTCAAATTAACGACCAATGTCACTGGATGTAATTAGTTATAAATTATAATTAGCTTACGAAGTTTCATTTCATTTAATGACATCAATTAGAAGCCTGCACGTAGATTTGCCAAAATCACTTTACCCAGTTACACAGTCACGCAATATTAGCAACTACTTCTAAATGCATAAGGGCGATTTTAACTAATTCATTCTTCAAATTTATGTACAACTAGTAATGTTTTTGTTTATATAATTTATTAGTGAAACATTGCGCTTGCTTGTTAAGCAAAATCTATTTATTTTGCTCAGCTAATAAGCACAGTGCAATTATATTCATTGGTACATTTCTGAGCCGTTCAAAGCTAGTCAGATACGTGCGAAATCAGAGTCTTTCATACGGCTGTGTGGTCACATGTCGTACTCAGATGATGACGTTATATATGGTATATAAGTTCATAGGAATAATATTATATATTTCTATTTGTATGTACTTTTAGTTTGTAAGCTGACACAGCCTCTTTATAGCCACGAATTAGTGAATATATCATTTGATATATCAACTGTCACATTCCTTTGTAGGCATAGCTTTTGAGTGTGATAGCGCTATGCCACTTTTACCATGACAAACTACACAATAGGAGTATAATGGAGATACACCAGACTAGAATAAACTTGGAGGTAAAATAAACCGTCTGCCTTTTTATTTGGTCAAATTTGACCCGGAATGCTCAGAAAATAACATATTTACGTAAATTCTATTTACGTTAGTTCCCTGAGAACGAGGACGTGCTCTGGTGTGGGACAGCGCATAAAGCGGGAGTCCAGCAAGCGGCGCAAGTATATAAGTATATTAAAAGATTACATATTTGTGCCGTTTGCTGTAGAAACTCTGGGCCCATGGAGTCCAAGCGTAAAAAAGTTTTAAAAGACAACACCGCATCTTGTCGTATCCTCCGGTGACAAGAGGGCCGGCTCTTTTTTCGCCCAAAGAATCAGTATTGCAATTCAGCGAGGAAATGCAGCCAGCGTTCTTGCCACCATTCCACGCAGACGGGACTTATATCCCTATCCTTAGAATTAATATTTATTTTATTTTATATTTTGTAAATATTTTTTTCTAATAACTAACTTTTACCAATGTATAAGTCTTCAGTTCTATAATAGAATTACTTTTTAGGGCTTGAATGGACTCATGGCGCGTGATTGAGTTTTGAAGAAAAAAGTCACAGGGTGTCAAATACGGCGGCAATATGACATATATATAAATAAATTAATAAATATTTCCAGACAGGTCACACAGCGCCATCTAGTTTCCGTGGTAAGCTACGAGGCTTGTGTTACGGAAACTAGATGGTTGAATATGACAGCGCATTATTGTGGTGAAAAATGTCCACAAATGCGGTCGTTTACGAATTCTTTACATAGACGCCTCGAAATGGCGAAAAAGTATTTCTTATTGACCGCTTGACCCTCTGGAATGAATTCGTGATCAACTACACTACAGTAATCAAAGAAAACGATCAGCATCACTATCATTTTCGATTGACTTTATGGCAATAATATGGATAAGCATTTAAAATGTTTTATTTTTAAATACGTAAAAATGTTTTATTTTTAGACAGTCCGGGTCAAATTTGATCAAGTGTAGTATGAGGAAGACAAATTTCTAAGCATTCCATGGATTCACCGTGCGGGTGCTGGGTCCATCGTAGAGAGATGAGAAGAATGGTGTCTCGGGCTCACGACCGACAAGGCTGGTTTAAGAAAAGGAGGCCTCCTTTTTTTTATTGCGCGATAATACTCTCACCATCCACCATTCCATCCACCATCTCTCCCTACCCAACCAAATACTGTATGATTTCGTTAATGCCGTCTTGGTAGCTCTTTCTATAAATGAATTGACGACAGACCTGCTTAGGCCTAATTCATTTAGTAAGTGCTGCAAAGATATTGCTGGAACTCCTCTCGCACCAACTTCCACTGCGTAAAGCTGAGTCTTGAACCCGTTTCTGATCATTTCTTCTGTGAGATCATAATAATTTTTCGACTTCATGTTGTGGTCTTTTGGAATATTTGATTTCCACGGAACGGTCAGTTCAATAAGAATAACCTTTTTTAGGTTTCGAGAAAACACTAAGATGGCCTGCTAGTTTATTTGGGATCCTATAATGATGTTCAAATGTATCCATGGAAATTGTCCAGTCTGATGCAGCGCCAAGTATCGAGGTGGGATTGCATTTAGTTTTCGTACTTTGCCCTTCCTTTACAAATGTGGTCAAAGTTTTATTTGTAGTCAGTCCCTTTCTGGCTCTTGCAATATAAAGACTTACTGTTTCACGGATAACACCAAGGATTTTGTCATGTCGGCGTGAATAATAGCCCTTTTCTAGAAGAGTAACGCACCCTACAAGTGTCAGTCTAGCAGTTCCTATGGCAGCACCACACAAAGTACAGTTCTTTTTCGTAGCTTTTCCCCACCTTACCAGGTTACTCTGGTCCGGAAGGGACATTTCAAAAGCGTTTAGGTAGAACTTTAGCAACGCAGGAGACCAATCGTGTGCGCCACTTCAGGGCTGGAGGGATGCAAAAATCGCCCAAAGTTAGCCAGTTATTTTGAACTTTTAGAGTCATCGCGTGCACTCTGTATTCATGCTCTTCATCTTTCCTGAGGAAGGATTTTATAGCCTCTATTATATCTTCAAAATTACCGTAAATTTATTTTCTAAAAAAGTTGTTTGACTACATTACGTTTTATCTACGGTTTTTAGTTGAAGTGTACCAATTCGTTGTCGCAGAAACCTTCGAATCCTTTGTCTGTATTAAATGAACCTGCGACACCGAAATACCTCAAGAACAAATCCTCCTTCCTCTCTCCACGACAGGTCGTTGCGGTCAACGCATAACGCTATACTTGCTATATCATCTCACCTTCTGGTTTAATATCCGACTCATTCTGAAGTGGCCGCAAATCTGTAGAACAACCTGCCCCCAGATATCCGACAAGCGCTCAACAGAATGCTATCTAAAAGAATGGTCTTCACACACTTCCTGAATAGTTCCTAACAACTGTAAGTAATATTGGATATATTTATGTATGTATGTATTATTATTTATTTGAATTTAGTATTATTATATTTATATTAGTATTAGATTGAGTAGAATTTTAAGTATTTATTTTCCTGTTTAAATATTTACACCTACCTCCCACATACCATGTTCGTAATATTTCTAAGGTTGACCGAGTAAGAATGTCTATCGGTATTAAGTCCGCCTTTGTACATAGTGGAAAAAGATTTAAAAATATTCGATTGTGCGAGCGAGAGAGATGTAAACTTCATTAAACCTTCTTAAAGAACAATAATTTGGCTGCTATCCTAAGGTTTAAGTGAAGATATTGTTTGTGCCTCTGAGTGTATTGTGGAAGTGGAAGTTTGTTTAAGATTTCCGGATGGCCAGCAAATATCCGCGCACAATGGGCCAGAACAACTGGGCTCTGTCGTCCACAACTTATGAATAAACGTGGCGCATAGAAATATATATGTTACTGCTAAAACCCGAAATGCAGTACTAGTTCTATAGGTGCGGCCCTAGTAGATTAGAAAAAAACGCAATTTTAAAATTATATCAATAGTATAGTTAAGAGGTTATCAAACTTTTTGCGACGCAACCATTGGGCTTGTTTTTTTATTTTTTATTTTTATTAATTTCTTTTCAGTTTTTAATACAAATCAATTTAAGCAGGCGGGTTTTTTATTTTTTAAATGTAAGGTAGGCAGAGACAATTGAGCGCCACTTGATATTATTTTGTTACGAACGCTTTTAAATCTACCTTCAGTTTGTTTTCTTTTTAATTTTCTAAAATATAATATTTATTTAAATTAGGAGTTAATAGAAAAAAATAGTATGATATAAAAAATAAAAATAAAAACTTTTTAATATTTATATTTTTTACTTTTTTATATGAACTTTATTACATCTTTGTTAAAGGTAGGTGATGATAGGAGTTACATTGAAATTATAATAGTTTCTAAGGAAGTTTAAATCTACGAGTATATATATTCCAAATGTTTAATCTAAATAAAAAATATAAGAGAAATCTCAACATTATTTTCAATTACCTATTCGACGATACCCCACTCAATAGTTCGTTAAGTTTTTTTTCCACAATATGGCGTCTGGTTGTCGCCTTATTGAAATTTGATTAATGTCATACATTTAGTGTCACTCGCGTGGTGAAGACGAATCAATTGACGTAAGATTCATTAAAATCAGCCAACTTGTTTGGTCTCCAGTGTGCCACAAAGGAACAAACATATATACATACATACATGGCTGATAAACATATATTCCTTATTGTCACGCAGACGGGTAAAAATAGGATAAAAATGAAGAAGACATAATCAGATGGTTTAAGAGTTAATGACCTTATCATATGGAAACAGGACAATCCACGTATCCACACCTCGATTAAACCCTATATTTGTTGTCCAATTTTATAGTTATAAATTATATATATATATATATATATATATATATATATATATATATATATATATTTATTTATTTATTTATTTATTCGGAGAAAAAAAACAGAAATGATACATACAAATAGGCAAAGGATACAAAAACAAAAATCATAAGTTACATTCGAATCACTTCCTTTGATATTTCTCACTAAGAACATATAGGAAGATAGTTTGATGGTTTGAGTACAACACGGACCTAATTATCGTTATATATATATATATTTTTTTACCAGTTGCACTAATAAACCATTCAATCAACAATCTTGTTGATCATCAATAAGCACCCTAGTGATATTGGCCTTGTAACTGCTGCAGCTTTGTGTGAACATGTCGACCGAGGCAAGTCTGTCGTCATGGACGCGACACATTCTATATATATATATATATAATATTATAAGCTTTAAAAGACACGCACATATAGTTTATATCACTATTATTCACCAAAAGCATTCAAATTACGATTTAATTTAATAAAAACACACGTGAGTCTTGAGTCAATGCGGTTGAGTTTTTGTAACTGTTCGTAGCAACTTAATTGTCATTGGCCCGTAGTTCCTGACGTCAGTCGTAAACGTTTTGAATGCGTTTTATACTGGTAATCGAACCCGCTACCATGCGAGGTCGCAACACTATGTAAACAATATAAAAACTAACGATAATCGGCCGGTTATGTATACAAGTATGTCTATGACGCGCAGTTGTTGAGTAAAGTTGTTCATACGATGTGAATGAACAGCTTTTGTCCGCTTTGTTTGTTGGGTTGATAGCTTATTGTAGGTTTAAAAACTTATACAGCTGAAGTAGGTAGATAATAAGCAGAAACACGAAACTTTAAGAATTTTACTAGGAAATATAACAGTAATAACGTAGTTTAACCTCAGTGGTTTAACAGTTAAGTCAGTGGATTCGCGGATATACTGGGTTCGATTCGATGCGACACACATTAGTCCAATTTTATATAGGCGCCATCGTCAAGCGCGGGAAGTTCGGCGGTTTTCGCTAAGAACTGCGCTAATACGCCAATCTCGGTTACAAATTTGCGCTGTTTGGGGTCGAGAAGAGTTATCCAAACAGCGAACAGAAAAGTCTAGAGACGGGAAAGCTGACAATTATTTCTGCCAACGTAGTAGCCTGCCTCGAAATACAAAGGGGAAATGTTGCCAGTCTCTTTGAAACTAACCCTAATCGTTTAGATTATTTATGTGGTATCATTATCATTACAACCCCTAGAACACAGCGTCCTAGACCTCCACTAGAGACGGGCCTTCTAGAACATATATCTGGAGAATTTGGCCACGCTGGCCATACGGCTTGGCGAGGATATGATGTCAATTTATTAACGATTTCTCAAGTTGGTATTAGTGGAACAGGGACCGACGGCTTAACGTGATCTCCGAGGCACGGGAACGGTGGTGTTGTAAGTCTATGACAAATGTGCGCAAGAAAAGTGTATTTCTCATTGGTACATGCCGGGTGGGTTTGAACCGACCTTTGTAGGATATAAGGAACGCGTTCTTACAACCGAGCCACCACCGCGCCAATATAGTTTATATTAAATTTATTTTTTACTTTTTTAAGTAGTTTTTATAAAATTTGTAGGTTTTATTTATATGTGATATTTATTTAAATACTTAATTGCACTTAAAAACCTAGTACATAGGCGAGCTATAACGCCATAAGGCATTCTTCACCAGCTAACCTTAAAGATTATAAAAGGTGTTGGGCAGGATGCACCAACAGTTTCTTGAGTTTACTACGCTAGAGACATCGAAGAGCCTGCCAGCTTAAGAACTTTTTCTACCAGGTAACTTTGGGGATAATCACAAACAAATAAAATAAAAAATGAATACGTAATTGAAAAATGAAGCCGGGTTATACAGCTAGTACACCAACGGGTTATGTTGGTAAATGTCCTATTTTACAGTAAATTGACGCATAATGACGTCATAAACGATTATCTAAACACAAAACTCCGCCATAATTACAAATCACGCTTAATGAGCGGATTATGTCGACTAACACGGCTGCCGATACCGTATACATGACCAACAATATAGTGCTAATCCATACTAATATTATAAAATCAAAAGAAGCTATTTGTCTCTCTGTCTGCCTTTCTCTTTTTCACGCCTATTCTAAGTCAAAGTTAAAATATTTACCTTAAACCTATTACAGGCATTTATAAAACGTCATTATTTTAATTATTTTGAATGATTCTACTCCTGCTAGTAGAAGACAAAGCAGCAAAGTGGTCCAGTAAGTAAGCTATTAGCAGAAGACCAGAAGCTTAGCAGATATAAGACCTGTTAATGTTTAATCTGACTGAGAAAGGAATCTGCAAGGAAAACTCAGCTATATCAGATTTACAAAATAAAACATACAGAACCTTTTAAATTTAGTTATCAGTACCTATGAGATTACAATACCTGGTACAGCAGTAACCCACCAGGCAAGTCAGAATTAAGCTAGACTACATACCCATGTGCAACCCAAAAGTCAACAAAACGCAAAAACCTCGGCTAATTTAAGAATAAATTGAACGTGTTCGGCAGAGGTCCCAGGCCCCCACAGCAGCACCCGATCACGGACGTAACGCATGTACCAGCCATCCCCCCGCTCAACCAAGGCCTTGGGGTGCGGACCGGGATCCGACACACGTGCCATCACTGCAATGACCTTCTAAGGAAGGAACGACCACCGGACACGCCACACCATGAGAACCTGAACACTAACAATGACTATACTATAAGACCAATTTGGATTTACAGTCATTGTTGAAAATTTTAAAATCAGACGATTTAAAAAAATCCTTTTACAAATACTTCCTTTCTAACTAAACTGGCTCAAAATCATGTTTTTTTCTATTTCCTTACTATCCTTATGGAAGGCCCAAAAATATATAAAATAAACTAAAAAAAGGATCAAATAAATAATTTAAAATAATAACATCCAAACGTTGTAACAAGTCATTAAAACCTCTACATGTTCTAGGGATATAGGAGTTAATTCTATAGTTAGTAGATGAAAAAGGAACACATAGCAAACGGGGTTTCCTTATCCTGCTTGATGGAGTAAAAAAAATTATTTTCGGCAAAAGTTCAGGGCAATCCACTGACCCGCTGGTTATTTTGAGAAGATATGTGATATCGGCGATCATTCGACGTGTTTCCAAAGGAAGCAAATGGAATCGAATACAACGGCGGTGGTAGTCACAGTCATGAGTTTTGGCTCTGTACTGAATATAGCGCAAAAATTTGCGTTGGATAGCCTCAATTCTATTGCCCCACAAATCAGCGCTGATGTGTGCCACCTATTGGACAACAGTAGTACTATGTCAGAACCCTTCGCCGATGTTCACACAACATATTCCGAAAGTTTCATCCCGATCGGTCAAGTAGTTTTGAAATGCATAGGGAACATACATACACACAGATATTCATTTTTATACTTATAGAGAAGACAAATTTCTAAGCATTCCATGGATTCACCGTGCGGGTGCCGGATCCATCGTGTGTGGGTAAGAGATGAGAAGAATGGTGTCTCGGGCTTGCGACCGACAATAGGAGTTTAAGAAAAGGAGGCCTCCTTTTTTTTTCTATTGCGCGATAATACGCTCACCATCCACCATTCTACTTCTCTCCCTACCCAACCAAATACTGTATGATTCCGTTAATGCCGTCTTGGAAGCTCGTTCCATAAATGTATTGACGGCAGACCTGCTTAGGCCCAATTCTTTCAGTAAGTGATGCAAAGATTTTGCTGGAACTCCTCTTGCACCAACTTCCACTGCGTAAAGCTGAGTCTTGAACCCGTTCCTGATCATTTCTTCTGTGAGATCATAATATTTATTCGACTTCATGTTGTGGTCTTTTGGAATATTTGATTTCCACGGAACGGTAAGTTCAATAAGGATAACTTTTTTCAAGTTCCGAGAAAACATTAAGATGTCTGGCCTATAGGCTGATACAGCTAGTTCATCTGGGATCCTATAATGGTGTTGTATACATGAGAGGTGTTGTATAATATATCCATGAGAATTTTCCAGTCTGATGCGGCGCCAAGGATCGAGGTGGGCTTGCATTTAGTTTTCGTGCTTTGCCCTTCCTTTAAAAATGTGGTCAAAGTTTTATTTGTAGTCAGTCCCTTTCTGGCTCTTGCAATAGAAAGACTTACTGCTTCACGGATAACACCTAGGACTTTGTCATGTCGGCGTGAGTAATAGCCCTTTTCTAGGAGAGTAACGCACCCTACAAGTGTGTGTCTAGCAGTTCCTATGGCAGCACCACACAATGTACAGTTCTTTTCCGTAGCTTTTCCCCACCTTACCAGATTACTCTGGTCCGGGAGGGACATTTGAAAAGCGTTTAGGTAGAACTTTAGCAACGCCGGAGACCAATCGTACATTAGTGTGCGCCACTTTAGGGCTGGAGGGATGCAAAAATCGCCCAAAGTTAGCCAGTCATTTTGAACTTCTAGAGTCATCGCGTGCACTCTGTATTCATGCTCTTCATCTTTCCTGAGGAAGGATTTTATAACCTCTTTGTCACTTTCTTTTTTCTTCCAGCCAATGCCTCTTTTGTCAGTCTGGGCACCTGTCATGAATTTCTTGAAGAATAGTAGTCTCGGTTCCATATCTGAGACCAGAGGGTCTCATAAAATAAAATAAAATTATTACGTAATATTTACGTAAATAATCTAAAACACAACATTACCCTATAAATTTACCAAATTTCTGGCATAATTATGTAAATTTTTAACGACTAAATAACATCTCATCGTTATGCAAATTGATAGTAGCATACTGTATCGCTCTACGCTGCTACGAAGCTACGAAGCCGCGTAGGTTTGTGCTACGAGAAAGCCAAGCTCAAATATATATATATAATATAATATTTAGTATACGCAGGAGTACATATATTATTACACACTTAAAATAATATAATTATCACTAAGCTAATATATGTACTAATTTGACGTACACGCGTTGTCTCCACATTGGCAGCGAAGTGATTTTAATTTATTATTATTACATACATACATACATATCTTCACGTCAGATCCCTTGCGGGGTAGGCAGAGACAATTGAGCGCCATTTGACATGATCACGATATACTTCTTTCGCTTCGTCGACATTCATCAATCTCTTTATACATGCCCTTTTCTTACAAAGCTTTTTAATGTGCCTTCAGCCAGTGTTTTATTTATTTGATCGTGATATGTAAGTCTCGGTCTGCCAGGGCCTCTTTCACATGATTATTATTATTTTTTCAATTATTTTAAGTATAGTAAATGTATTGTGTACATATTTGTATCTATATAGATACCCATACATATTATTTATTCAAACAAAAACAATATTATTAAAATAATAAATTAAAAGATAAACCTAATTAATATAAAAACTAAATACTTACAAATATCTTGATTATAATCTCTACATGTCATCGAATCCAGGAGAAGATGAACCCAATGTTCCGAGGACTCCGGCGACGTTACCTCGTTGGATGGCAACACTGATCCTCTGAATAAGATATTTCCTACTCAAAGGATCACCTGTTGACGCTCGGATGGCAACGCTTATGTCGCGCGTATTAACGATTTAGCATCCTCAGACCAAGGGCCCATCGTCTCTACGGCAAACGGCACAAAATGGTAACGATTTGCCAACTCTATGTACTTCTTATTAATTTAAGTTCAATATATTGATTGATCAATATACTGCCTCCGTGGTCTAGCGGTTAAGTCCGTGGATTTAGACTCGGGGTACCGGGTTCGATTCCTGGTCGGGACACAAAAATATTTATTAATGTAAATAAATACATTTAATTAATATTTAATTTATTTGTGATATTTCCCGAGTTTGGTACGCTGGAGACATCGACGAGCTTGCCACTTGTCATGATTGGCCTATAGTAAAGTTGGCTAAATGTGAATCCGCTTATTTATAAGCGTGGTTTCTGACCACCCCGAAAGGGCAACGGTCGTGATGATACTTCTATATTGATTTGAATTGTTAATGTTGTAATTATGTATTATATTTTATTTTTATTTTTAAATATGTAAGTTATTTTAATTACTTCTATATATTTAAGTTAATAAAATAACAGGTTTTCTCACATTTCCCGCTGGGGGGAGTAAAAGTAGTTCTGTAAAAAATATATGCATGAATATTTTAATTGAGATGAGTTTGCAACGAGTGTTAATGAAACAATATAATTAATAACAGGGCGATAGGTTTCCGCGCCATCGAACGCAATAATGAACCTACGTACAAATTTCCATAAACCTTGTTTAACCAATCGAGATTCGTCTCATGGGGCAAATAGAGAATGGGTGTTTTGTCGCCTCCTTGCATACATAGAAAGCAAAACTATACGTATTAGAAAATGTTATTTCAGCTCAGCACTATCTTAAAGCATTTACATCATGACCAACTTCGGCATGGAGTCACTTTGAGAACTGTGCAGACACATTACTAGCTACACTCTATTATTAAGAGTTGTTATAGTTTGTTTTTAAAAAAATATACTTATATCATAATAAATATATGGAAATAATCTAAAAGATATATTTTTAGTTTTAGTTTTCTTTATAATTAGTTTTTAGTCAATTTTATTTTAATATTTTTGTATCGAATTACCTACTTCGAATAAATTACTAAATATAAAATACATAAAAAAAAAAAAAAAAAAAAAAAAAAAAAAAAAAAAAAAAAAAAGATATATAGTTTCGTTTATTTTTATTTTGTTATTTAGGTATCTTTTAACTTATATTTAATGTATATTAATTTACATCGAATTCTTAAAGATATATTACTAGAAAATGCACTATGAATGAATGTATCATAATTTGATGTAAATTTAAATTAAATATAAATTAAAAGCTACCTAAATAACAAATTCATTCATATTGTAAAATTCTTTATGACATGCAATGAAATATTTGAATATATTTGTTTTGATATTAAAAATTTCGCTCTTAGGATTATAAAGTCCCTAGTGCTTGATGTCAAGGGAAAGCACAAGAGCAATATTCTGTTTTTATACAGAACACTACATGTGACATCGAGTCCATATAATATTAAGCGGTACGCGGGGTCCAGGAATGGGAGCAACGGATGCCAGCCACTAACATCTACATTAGTCATTACCATTATCTTGGCCTAACAAGGTGCTTTTACACTTACTTAATTAAATTACTTTTAAAATTGATAAAAATATTTTTTACTTAATTTAGTAATTTATTAGGGTGAACAAAACCCGTCCCATGGACCGAATATATGGGTCGAATAGGATATGAGTCCAAAATATATTACTCTGGTAATACAAAACAGTAATCATTTTAATGACTATCAACAATTAGTTGTTTTGTTTGATGGGTCGCTAATTGAATAATTAACATAGCACAATTTTCGGATGAATTTCCTGTCGAAAACATGAACCAAATTACATAATTGAAAACTATTTTACTAGCTTGCTCGTGCCAGAGGAACTAAGGATCAGATAAAACCTTTCCCCGACTATATAATATGATATTGTATGTAGTATAGTTATGTATGTATGTAAGTACTATAAGAATGTTTTTTTTTGTTTTTTTTTTTATACTAGCACGACATGTGACCCTGCGCCCACCTGATGCAAAGTGGCGCGCAGGGTCCATGAATGTTAGCAACTGGAATCAGACCCTTATGTCCGGCATCAGTCCCTAACACTATGCCGGCTTGACTAGATGCCTATTCACACTTCGCTTGAAGGACTCCAGGTTATAGGAAAGTGGAAACACAGAGACTGGAAGAGCATTCCACATCTTTATTGTGCGACATATGTATGAGTCACCAAATTTATAGATACGCGAAGGGATGGTGACTACGGTAGTGGGTGCATATTGTGACCTGTGCGTGTGGTTCGGTTGCGGAATGGAGAGGAAGGAATTAGGTTATAGAGCTCTTCACTCACCATAGTATAGCCGGTAGAACACGCTCAGGGAAGCTACATCTCGGCGAAGCTGCAGGGATTTGAGAGTTCCAGATATAGTGGCATCGTCTACAATTCGAACAGCTCGCCTCTATAGGACATTGAGAGCATCTGTGAGGTACTTGGCTGAACCATCCCAAAGGTGTGAACAGAATTCCACGCATGATGTAGTATATATATTATTGATATATATAGTTATTATTTAATAATGATCAGTCTTAAATACGTCTTCGCACCTACTCCTCGATCTAAGTAATATTTTTTATTGTCTCAAAGGTTGGCTGTCAGAGAATGTCTAGCGGCATTAATGACCCTTGTACATAGTGCAATAAAGTTTTAAATAAATAAATATAATCACGCATTCTGATTTTCTTTGGACACGTGTCGAGACGTAAATCGGTCGCCAACTAGTCTGGTATCATCCTGACAGGATGAATAGCTCGGCCCGTCATACACAATGCCATGGCAAGTTAAAGTCAAAATATTTTTATTCACGTAAACCTATTACAGGCATTTATGAAACGTCATTAATTTAATTACTTTTCGTTTCACTTTGCCGATACTATCTGTGAAAACTTTTTAATGGTTTAATTTATGTCAACTAAAAATTAGTTTTTTTATATGTAAAACTTATCAAATCAATCAAATTAAATTAAATCAAATAATCTTTATTTTTAATCAGTTATACATGAAATTCAATCAGGGGCCTGCACAAGGGTCTCTGGGACGCCAGGATCTCTGAACACCCTGCACTTCCGGTCGCAAAGAATATTGCAAAACATTAGGCGCTTGCAGATAAAAATACTATTAACTAATTATGTATTTGAATACCTACTTAATATTACAAATTATAAATCAAATCAAATCAAAATAATTTATTTCCATTGGTTCTCTCAAAACAACTTGGATACAGTCAGAACTAATTAAATTAATACAATTATCAAAACATATGTACTAATCAAAGTGGTAATAATGGTTGGACCGTAAACAGGCAATAATCCATATTTATGTATGCTATGCACAACATTATTGCTACAAGCAAGTAAAACTAACTAACTTAGAAACTACTTAAATAAGATCGTGGCTGTAAAGAGGCCGTGTCAACTTAATAATTATGATGTATAGAAATTATATACATATGTCAGATAATTTATAAATGTATAAAATAAAATAAAAACAAAATAAAGACGTCATCTTATAATCTGAATAATAATAATGATATGTCAATTAAACATAAATTCTTAGCTGTAAATGGGCCGGTATATAAAAAGAGAAGGTTTAAATGAGTTTAGTGTCTCTATGCTACGCCAGATTCACCGACGACATACCGTTGGCGGAGGGGGTCGAGCTAGCGCTGTTCGCCGACGACACCGCGTACTATACTTCTTCTGTGAATAAGAAGTACGCGGCGACGAAGATGCAGCGCTGTCTCGATCTGCTCCCCGAATGGCTACACAAGTGGAGATTGTCGGTGAATGTGGCGAAAACGCAAGCTATCATGCTCAAAGTAGAGAGGCAAGCGGCAGCTCTCTCAGTTTCCCCTCTTCAGCTGTATGGCGAAAATCTGTCATGGGCTCCGAAGGTCAAGTACCTAGGGCTCACGATAGACAGACGCCTCAGCATGAGCGACCACGTGAAAGTCACCGTGAACACGACACGTTTGGCCCGAGCCAAACTACGGCCAGTGTTTGCATCCACATTGGCTCTGCACAGTAAGTTGCTTATATACAAAGCCTATATTCGCTCTCGTCTCACATACGCCGCTCCGGCATGGTACGCATTAACATCTCAGGCCCAACGAGGCCGGCTACAGGTTCAGCAGAACCTCACGCTGAGTACCATTGTCGGCGCCACGCGCTATGTGAGAAATGACGTCATTCTGCGCGATCTGCGGATGGAAACACTGGACGAGTTCGTGCGCCGTCTAGCCAAGGGAATGTTCGCACGGGTAGAGAGGTCAAATTTCCCACTCGTGAGAGATCTGGCCCCTCTGCACGCTAGACCTCCCGAGGTTCCACGGCGCATGGCGCGCGATTTGATAGCCTGATCACGTTGACATTCCGCGGCCTCCGATCCTATTTTTGTTAGGAGGCCAACACCTCGTTACAAATTCCCGTCTTCCCCCGGAAGGGGGGGGGGGGGTCTGAGATGACTTAGTAGTAGTAGAGTTTAGTGTGGGTGTGTGTATGAGTGTGGTAGTGTTTTGTGTATGTATGCATGAGTGCGTGTTTTGTGTGAGTGTGCATTAACGTGTGTTTTTTTTTTATATTTTTATTATTAATTTATTACTGTCCCTTTTAAATTACTTATCCCTGTGGGGATCGGAACTTAAAGCCTTTTATAAATAAATTGTTCCAAGGCTCATTGACGTCTCTAGTGACATAGGGCTGGCAGTTATTTCTCCCAAAAATTTAGTATCCTAATTCAAAGGGGAAATGCTGATAGTGTATCGGGCACCATGCCACAAGACAGCGATTTGGAGGAGTTATTTTTTTTGTATGTATTTTTATTTTCTATGTATTATTATTTTTAGGTTAAATTTAGATTTTGTTTTAATAACTCTCAACAGTAAGGCGTCTACTTTCTTCTCAATTCTTTAACCCTCCGGCTTCTGTATATTTTTAGGATTTGTTCTTTTTGTTTCTTGTGTTGTTTATATTTTTGCCAGTGTATTAATGTATTTAGTCGCTATAGGCGAAAACTTTTAATTGGCTCATTTTTTATTATATCTATTCATTTATATTGTTATCTAGCTGTAAGTTTTCCTGTAATAAATAAATAAATATTGTTTGTATATTACTTGGAATAAAAAAAATATTACTTATGGTTTCTTAATAAAATTTAATTAAATATATTTTCAGAAACCGCGGGAGGTAAAAAGGTACAAGTAGAACAAAGGGTGATGTTCTGGTATTTCTTTTATCTTCATTATTAATTGGTCTGCCGGAGTATTGGAGTAATTGTCTTAATTTATCGTTTTAGGGTTCCCTAGGTTAAATTGAAATAATATATAAAATATTTTAGTATTATTATATTTAGACAATAATGTATCTTTTATGTGTGCGGTGGTGGCTCGGTTGTAAGAACGCGTACCTTAAATCCTACAAAGGTCGGTTCAAACCCACCCGGCATGTACCAATGAGAAATACACTTTTCTTACGTACATTTGTCATAGATTTACAACACCACCATTCCCGTGCCTCGGAGAGCACGTTAAGCCGTCGGTCCCGGTTCCACTAATACCAACTTGTGAAATCGTTAATAGGTTGTCTAAAAAAAAAAAAAAAAATGACATCATATCCTCGCCAAGCCGTCTGGCCAGCGTGGCGAGTGTAGGCCAAATTCTCCAGATATATGTTCTGGAAGGCCCTTCTCCAGCAGTGGAGGTCTAGGACACTGTGTTCTAGGGGCTGTAATGATGATGAATGTATCTTTTATTACATATTACGGGTAATTTCCAACTCCCTCATCCGTGGTGGTAGATGAATGGACTATACAGTCCACATATACATGGGTTGGGAAGTTTGATGACGAGCCAGCACCGTGAAGTCCAAAGAAAGGGGCAGAAGCACTTATCACTTCTAGCAGCAGCTGACGCCAGGGTTCCAGAAGAAGACCAGCTCTTCTTCTGATGCTAAAACACTTTTCACATAAATGTCATATCATATAAAACTAATAATTCAAGTAACAGTTCCGACCGATACATACAGTCGCGTGGCTATTCAGCAGGCACTGCTGCAGCACCGAAAATTGAGCGCACATGGGTCACAGAACTGGCTTTAACCACATAAACACGCAGTAAAAAGGGGCCCCTTAACCCAGCCTATATTAGGTGCATATTATAGCCTGTGCGGGTGGTTCGGTTGCGGAATAGAGAAGAAGAGATTAGGTTGTGGAGCTCTTCAGAACACTCTCCGTAGTATAGCTTGTAGAATCGCCCGCCGCTGCAGGACATTGAGATCATCTCTAACGTATATAGCGGAACCATTCCAGAGGTGTGCACAGTATTTCATTGTACATAAATTACAAACGTAGTGTGCATAGGCGAACTTAATACCAGCTAACCTTTGTGATGGTAAGTCAGAGGTAATAGTGTGATTGAGTTTGCAGTTAAAACTCTCGGGCCGTAGGAAACAAGTGCACATGAAATTGTCAAGGCGTTGTCAAAACAGCTCGTCAACACCCCGGGAGACAAGTGGGCTAGGCAATATTTGGGCCAAAGGATCAGCATTGCCATTCAACGTGGTTATGTGCCCATTGACAGTGATATTATATTTTTATTTTCTTTTGTTTTTCCTTTATATTGTTTTATTATAGTAATATTTATTTTATTTTATTAATAGTAATAAATATTTTTTTAAAATTTAAGTTTATACTTTATTAAATAATACAGTTTTTTTTTTATTCATTGTACCTTACTTCCTTCGAATAAAAATTTTTAGCACATAAATAAACAATTAAATAAACACATATACAATATTTACTATGTCAAAGCGTGAATTGGGTAATTTTGCAATTTAAAAAATTACTGAAGACAAAGTTTTTTAAAGATGGAGTTAGAAAGATCTTGTGATCACCAATCAAAGCTTATTCCACTGGCGAGCAGCCGAAACAGTGATAGTATATGACAATCACGTCGTACAATTAATTTACATTTATGGATTGATTATTGGGGATAATTTAGGGCGGTCATAGAACCGACGGGTTCTAGACTGGAGACCACGTGCAACAAGACACAGCTAGAGGGAAAGGTGACGTTGTTTTTGTTGGCTAAAACCTACACTAATAACTAAAACAAATTTCGCAGAACCGACAAACGATGTGGGTAAATGTTTTTTTTCTCACTAAGAAAAATCAATCAACATTATCACAGCCCACATAGGCCCCGACCTCCTCTGTTAGAGATAGGCCTTCCAGAACATATTTCTGGAGAATTGTCCTACACTGTTTTTTTTTTGAATACATCAAGAGGTATCAAATACCAGAAATATCTACGGAACCACTAATCCTCTAATTAGAACACGCCTGACCCATTTTTTTTCACTCAATATTTGCAGTTGTAAGCGGTTTCATGATACCTCGGATGGGAGTACTTAATTAAATTTTTATTTTTTTATTTTCAACCTATAAAGCCAGTATCGGTGGGTGTTTTATAGCTGTTTTTAATCGAATAGATTTGTTTTTTTAATCGAGTTATATGTTCATTTATTTTTCCTAATTCAATTTCTAATCGGTTGCCATTTTGTTTGAATAAATAGGTTATTAAATTTATTGATTATATAAACACATGTGACTCCTTGCTTCTCCTTAAAATCCTATAAAGGTCAGTTCGAACTACGGCATCATCCAATAGGTGGTAGGCGGACTGATGGTGGTAATTTGCCCAGTCTGCCGGGGCGGGGAAGTATCCACCGTCCGTGCCGATAAACCCAGTAAAGTGTATCCACACATTTCGGGATCAGGCTTGAATTGCCGTCATGTTCAGTCAAGCCGGCATAGTGTTAGGGACTAATGTCAGTCATGAGTGGCTGATTCCAGTTGCTAACATTCATGGATCTCGCTCACCGCTTACCATCAGGTGGGCGCAAGATCACATGTTGTGCTAGTATAAAAAATAACAATAAAAATACCAATGATAATACACTTTTCTTATGTAAAATTTGCTAAAGATTTATAACACTACCGTTTCCATGTCTCGGAGATCATGATAAGCCGTTGGTCCTGGTTCCACTATTACCAACTAGTAAAATCGTTAATAAAATGTGTGAGCGTGGTGATTGTAGGCCAAATTTACAAAAAATCTGGAAGACCTATCTCCAACATGGTCTAGGACTCTGTGGACCGAGCTCGAAGTATATTCTTAGAATAAAAGAATGTCACACAATGCCTACAGTCTCTTGACTATAATATAACTGAGGAATAACTGTCAATAGTAAAGTAGGAATGAGATAATAACAAAGTATGTAAAGTTTACACACCCTCTTACACACACTCACACACTTACATTATAAACAAAAAAAAAAATCTCAACCACACAATGTTGAATTTATTTTTCTTTTTGTGTACATTTTGTTTCTTTTATTATTTTGTAATTAAAAGTAATAATATATTTAAAAGAGTGTCTGGGCGTTGACTGCCGACGGACAGACCTATACATATAGGCTTAGTTCGGTTGCAAATGTTTGTTTTTCTGTGCATACATAATGAAATATGTTATTGTTTTCATATCCTGTTATCTTTTAATGTAACATAGTTATTATTACATTATTATCTCAGTTAAACATAAGTTAAGAATGATTAGCAATATGGTTTTGTAAAGTAGGTGGCGTTGTGTACGAACGTAGTCGTGTGCTGATTTCTGATTGGTTCAATAACGATGTTACGAGTCGGTTTAATGAATGGCGCGAATCATATCGCGCCAGATTACAAGAAAACAGCAGATGAGTCGGTCGTTGCGCGCCTTTAAAATAGTGAAGGTTGTAAATAATTATTGGCAATGGAAATAAATCATACAACATTGAAGACTGGTTTAATTTGAGAAATTAGTCCTAACAATCCTGTAACTTTTTTACTGAATAAAGATATTATTATTATTAGATTATTGGTGTGTATACATATAAATTTCTACTCTTACATCTGTCGCACGTTGAAAATGTGAAATGCTCTCCCAGCCATTATGTTTCCCCATACATACATATCCTCACGCCAGATCCCTTGCGGGGTAGGCAGAGACAATTGAGCGCCATTTGACACGATCACGACATACTTCTTTCGCTTCGTCGACATTCATTAACCTCTTCATACATGCCCTTTGGTTACGAAGACTTTTTAATGCACCTTCAGTCAGTGTTTTATTTATTTGATCGTGATATGTGAGTCTCGGTCTGCCAGGGCCTCTTTTACCTACAACTTTCGCATTATATATCTGGTTCGTCAATACCTATAACCTGTAGTAAAATCTGGCATAGTGATGAGACTAATGTCGGTCGTTGCTGACGTCGCAGTTGCCCCCATTCTTGCACCTCGCGTACTGCTTACCATCAGGTGGGCGCGATATCATATGTCATGCTCAGTATTCAAATAAAATTAAAACCCATGTATAAACTAATACGTCTTCTTGCAAACTTCACTTGACTGCCTCCGTGGTCTATCAGTTAATTTCGTTGATTTAGACGTTTTGGGTCGATTCCCGTTCGGGACCCAATAATTTACTCGCAATCTTAGAACCCTCTGGGATTGTGAGGCGCAATGGTAAGAGACCCGACGTAATAACTGTTGGGCTGTGGAAACTTGGCAGGTCTCTGGTGTGGGATGCGACGTGTGTAGACACATTAGCTTCATCTCACATACAGGCGACCTCATCAGGCGCGGGATGTGGGGCGGTTTCTGCTGAGAACCTCAAGTTGCGCAAATACGTCAACCTTGACACAGGTAACAAATTTACGCTGTTTGGGGTCCCCCTTCAGCAAAACGCCTGGCTAAGGATTTGTCAAAGCGACTGACGGAAAGGTCTGGAAACTGGAATCCTGGCAATTATTTCTGCTAACGTATTAGCCTTGCTATACAAAGAGGAAACATTGGGACTATTCGGACAGGACATTTTTTATTTATAGTTTAGTTTATATTTATTATTTATGTAGCCTTAAATTTATATTTAATGTACCTATATTATAAAAAATGAGATCTTTTTCGAGTTTGGTACGCTAGAGCTTGCCACTTGTCATGATGGGCTTATAGTAAAGTTGGCTAAATGTAAGTCGGTTTATTTCAAAGCGTGGTTTCTACCCCAAAAGGGATACGGTCGTGATGATACTTTACTTTATACATGTATATTTAAGTCTTGACGACCTTCGTGGTCTAGCGGTTAAGTCCGAGGATTTAGACGTACAGGTACCGGGTCGATTCCGTTTGGGACAAAATAATATATTTATGGTATTTCTCGAGTTTGGTACGCTAGAGACATCGATGAGCTTGCCACTTGTCATGATGGGCCTATTGTGAATTGTTATTTCATTTTTGATATTTAATCGAAGTAACAAACAATATAAAATAATTACAATATAGTTTATTTAATTCCAATACACTAGCAGCATTTCCCCTTTGAATTAGGATACTTAATTTTTGGGAGAAAAAACTGCCAGCCCTATTGTCACCAGAGACGTCAATGAGCCTTGGAACAATTTCTTTATAAAAGGCTTTAAGTTCCGATCCCCACGGGCCCATCATTTCTACAGCAAACGTCGAAAAAAAGTAACTATTGCAAATAGTTTCATATTTTCAACGCTTGCTGATCTGCGCTTGTTCCGCTGCAATACCAGCTCTAACAGAAGTCCCTTGAAGGTAAGAAGGGGCTAGGTAATCCCAAGCTCATCGACATCTTTGTATATTATATATTATATTATATTATATTTTGTATATTATAGTTAACTGTTAGAATTATAAATAAGATAACTGTTTATTTATTATCAATGCTTAGGCTAAACATACTTGCTAGTCCGAGGAGTGTTAACTGGTGACCTGAGATACAGGTATCTTCTAGGTAACCCGTTCAGGCACCAGCACTTATGCTCGATAGGTTAATTTGTTTAAAATATATATTTTGTCTTTGGGTACAATGTCTAATAGGTATGTATGTACCATATTGTAACTGTTGATATTTTTAATGTACCTACATATGTATTTTATGAGAGAAATAAACATTTATTCGAAAAAAATATTTACAACATATAAAATAAAATTAATATTAAGGATATGGATATAAGTCCCGTCCGCGTGGAATGGTGGCAAGAACGCTGGCTGCATTTCCCCGCTGAATTGTAATACTGATTCTCTGGGCACACAACAAGGCGCGGTGTTATGCCTTTTAAAAACTTTTTTGCGCTTGGACTCCATGGACACAGAGTTTCTACAGCAAACGGCACAAATATGTAATCTCTTAATATACTTACATACTTGCGCCGCTTGCTGGACTCCGCATTTTCCGCCGCGGCTCCCGCTTTATGCGCTGTCCCCCTGAGATGCGACGCGGCGAGGGTGTCGACGTTGCACGTTGCGTCCTACACCAGAGCACGTCCCCGTTCCCAGGGGACCAACGTCATACCATCGGGTCTCTTGCCATCATTTCGGATAACTCCAAGAGGCTCTAGAAGAGCTGGAACCTCGATGGTGGCTAGAGCCCTTTTAATAGTATCGTTAAGGGAGCCGTGGCGGGAAAATCTGCCCGTTATTGTTAAGTTGGTAAATGTAATTCCGCTTCTTTATATGCGTGGTTTCTGACGACCTCTAACTGGATACGGTCGTGATGATACTTTTTGTCAACTTTAGTTTTGTAAAGGGAACTTTATCTTTTGTAAACTCCGCTCTATACTCCGGGCAGCTTCGAGGGAGATTCTGTGGCCACTTCATTTCAAGTTTGTTGTTTTCTATGAAGCTGCTGAGTAACGAAGTAACTTTCAAACTACTGCTGCCGAGACATCATCTGACCAGTAAGAAAGACCAAGCCAAACTATCATTAAAAGATTATCATATATCAGTCCTATTAAATTAACCTTTATAATTATAGTATTATTATTATTATTATGATTGCACCTATAATTGTTCAAATTTGTCCCTAAGGTTAGGCTGTCAGAGAATGTCTTCGGGCATTAAGTCCGCCTTTGTACTTTGTGCAATAAAGTTTTTTAAATAAATTTGTCAGTATCATCACGACCGTTTCCCTTTCGGGGTGGTCAGAAACCACGCTTATAAATAAGCGGATTTACATTTAGCCAACTTTAGTATATGCCAATCATGACAAGTGGCAAGCTCGTCGATGTCTCCAGCATACCAAACTCGAGAAATATCACAAATAAATTAAATATTAATTAAAATTATTTATTTACATTAATAAATAGTTTTGTGTCCCGACCAGGAATCGAACCCGGTACCTCCGAGTCTAAATCCACGAATTTAACCGCTAGACCACGGAGGCAGTTTTTATTTCAGTTCAGTAAAAAATTTTTTGGGATAAATATTATTCTTTTCAAAATAAATAAGCTATAACGAACGAATACAGGGTATACTGTATGTACTGTATAGTGATCATTTTTCACCGCAAGACCTGTACGTTACGAAATTTTAACATTAAGAGGTTTTAAAGCTTAAAGCTCGCAAAATGACTGAGCATCGAACTAACGTATCGATTTTAAATCAACTACACTATCCACCATATGTCTTCCTCGGATACTCCAATACATCGGGCACATTGCCCAAAAAGTAGACGATGACATGGAGAAACTTTTTGTTACTGGCAAGGTGGAAGGAAGTCGTACATGATGCTGTGCATGCCGCCGAAGACAGGAACGGGTGGCGTCTTACCATCAAGACGAACACCAATTCATCGGGAGGTCACAACCCTCATCAATGAGGAAACACGACGCAAGGAGGAGTGTACTATTGAGAAATGTCGTCAATCTATTTTCTAGGAAATATTACTGTCAATTTAGATATATTTTTTTCTATTTTACTAAAACAAAACTATGAATAAAATAAACTTTTAAATAAATTAATTACACTATAAGTAAATATTTTTGCTCTTACAACTGTGATAGTTATTTTCGTGAACTAAGGTCATAGGCACTAGCCTATGATCACTAGATCTTGTACCGTCTTTATCCACATAAACCTATTTATTTATTCTATGGAGAAGTATCGACAATACTATAAAAAAATAAGTACTATTTTTTATTCGAAGGAAATAAGGTACATAGATTTAAAAAAAAAAAAAAACTTACAATTTAAAACATAAATGACTATTAATAAAAATAAACCTAATTAATAAATATAAATACAACTAAAAACAACTAACTAATGTAATTAGTTTTCTAATTTAGTTTTAATTTTTATTTCATAATTTAATTCTTTTATATTGTTTGTATATTACTTCGAATAAATACATCATACTCTTTAAAAAAAATAATTTGCTCTTAAAAAAAAAACTAAAATGAAGAAAAAAAATAAAAAAAATGCTTTATATCGCTGCCAATGGGCAAAATGCCAAGGATACTGGCAGCATTGTGCCACGTTGAATGGCAATGCTGATCCTTTGGCCCATATATCTCCCAAAAAATTTAGAAAAAGTTAAAATAAATATTAAAAATGTCATTAAAAAGTTCTCACTAATAGTAACAATATATATATAAACAACAAGTAATATTTTAATCTAAGATAATACAGCACTTAAATTACATAATAACAGCATAAACAATACATACATGATAGAATAGACTGAAGATACGATACAATCACAGAGTTAAGGAAGCAGAGATAACATATAATTTAGTCGTATAACCATATAAGTTGCGCTTACTCACTCTCATCGCAAAGATCATATAGCTATCTCACTTCCTCAGTTCACATACACACTGCATAAACGAGCAACCGTGGCATTTTATTCATTGAAACCATAGACATTAGCCATATTCATAGACAATAGCCAACAACAGCCAACTCAACCATCTCGACTTATTATTGTGAATATTCATTATTTAACTAAAATTACATCTTAAAAATTTTACAAAATCATGGTCAAGTGTAGTGCTTATATGTGCGACAGTGCAAAACATAAAAAAGTGCTAGGAATAACCTTCCACAAGTTTTAAATGTTGACACCATGCATTCAAACACAAAATTCAATAAAATTAGTGATTATTCTTGTAATTTCGAAATATGTGAGAGACAGAAGATATATTTCATTGTATTCTAACGAAATAAAAATAATAATCTTACAATTTTCGTTGCTTTATTAGAGAAAAACGTAGAAATTGTTGCAAAACAACATTGACAGTTCCATCAACACAGGGTCGGATTTGTAAAATTAATAATTTTTATTTTATTTTTTTACCGTTTTATTGTTGTGACCGCCTCCGTGGTCTAGTGGTAAATCCTATGGAATTGTATCCACAGAGTGCCCGCAGTGCGTATATTCGATTCTTACCCAAGGCAAAAAATATTTATACGTTTTTCGCTTAGGTGGTCTGGGTGTCCATACTAATATTATAAATGTGAAAGAAGCTTTTTATGTATGTGTGTGTGTATGTCTGTTTATCCGTCTTTCACGCCTCTATTTATCATCACAGCCCCTAGAATACAGAGACCTTGACCTCCACTATTGGAGATAGGTTTTCCAGAAATATTTCTGGAGAATTCGGCCTACACACGCCACGCTGGCCAGACGGGTTGGCGAGGGTCTCATGTAATTTTTAGTGACAATTTCTTAACGATTTCACAAGTTGGTATTAGTGGAACTGGGACCTACGGCTTAACGTGCTCTCCAAGGCACGGGAACGGTGGTGTTGTAAATCTGACTAATGTATGCAAGAAAAGTGTATTTCTTATTGGTACATGCCGGGGTTCGAACCGATCTTTTTTGGATTTTAGGGAATGCATTCTATCAACCGAGCTACCTTTTTGGTTTGGTTTCTGTTATTTCTAGTACTCAAACCTCAGTTGCTCCGGTAGAGACTTTTGATCCATATAAGAAACAGGATCGATCGGCATAAAAACAAAAGTTTTTTGCTGACTGTACATTTTTCCAAAATCTGTGAATGAAGTTCAGAATATCTCAATAAGTTATGGATGGTCTCCTAGGAACGTTTTCCTGTAACTTTAACGGTTAAGGCCTGCCCTTACTGTCCCGTCTCAAAAATCCACCCAGTATAGATACAATACTTAGATTTATTTCATACTTACAAAACATTTATGGAAGTTAAGTTATAAAACAATAATTATGATTACTTTTTCAGAATAATATGAGAGGGGTTAAGTACAGAGGAGTTCGGTATCTCTTCAAGACCCAGATACCACTCGCCATCCGGCCCAAAATTGGCGTGTCATTGCTTTGAATAATATATGTAAGAAAATATAAATAAACGATTTTATTATATTATGTTGTATTTTTTTAAAAACCATATAGCTAAAAATACTCATTTCATTATTTTCATCGTAGAACACAAAACCTATCTTTTCGAAGTGGGCTTTATACACTGATTCGGGACAGATTTGTGAGCGATATGCATAATTATACTTATATAATAATATTTTGACATTTCGCAAATGAGTGCGGTCCTGTCTTCTGTATTAGTGTGCGAACATTAAATGTGTGTGAGAAATGCCACGCTTTGACCGCAGTTAGATCACCTCTGCTTCCCTATCTCTGTGGATACAATATACAAATTAAAGAATAAGTTGTTAAGCACATGTCTCACCGTCCTTACATTTGTATAAAATATGTCGATATCGCACTTGAGTAACAGCTCATTGAATGACCTAATTATATAGCCATAATTTCATGTATATTATATTATTTATTGTATAGATTGCTTATTCTAATTACAGTTGTGTGTACATGTCATGATGATGCAATCTGCCCATATTGTAGGCATACAATATGCTTATGTCAATAGATATTTATTTGTATATAGTTTATATTTAATATTGTTCTTGTCAATTTATTGGAATACAATGTTAATGTCAAAATTATGAGGGATCAGCTGAAAATCAGCGCTGTGACCGAGTGTTGCAGCTTATTGCTGAGCTGATTCCCGATTTGTCACCACACTATCTTGTTTGTTGTATTATCATTATTATTTTTTACTGCTTGTGTTTTTTTTTGTGACAAATAAACTTTTTTCTTTCTTTCTTTTCTTTCTTTATATGAGGTATTGGAATTCTGGACAACAAAAGTGGGTTTGTACCTAGATATTCTCACAGGGGTTGCGAATTTGATCTTTTCCAGTTGAGCTGGATAATTTACTTGACCGTTAATAATTTTAAACAAAAATGTTAGGTCTGCAATATGACTACGGTTGAACAGCGGTAGCAGAAAAAGGTAGCTATTACAGGATTTGGGCTAAATTATATTCACACTTATATATATATGCATTTTTAGATTATTCCAATAAGATTACACAAGTAGTAATAATAGTATAATATATAGTAGAAGCTATATTTAAAATACAAAAAGATGCATACGGGCTTTATGCAACCTTAAGTCGACTGATAGCTGTAGATCTTATTTTGAAAGCTTACATATACTCACAGTACCATGTTTGTATATACTGAAAATTACTAACTTTGTCAAAATTAATGGGGAGCTTTTCCCAATTGTTGATCAAAATCGCAACCGTAGAGTGCGGTATAAAAACAAGCTCATAATTCCTATATCAAAAACAACACTCATTCAAAAAAGTGTATTCTGTATGGCTCCAAAAATCTACAATAAAATAAATGATGACATTAAGTTACTATATATAAGTTAATTTTTAATTATTTAATCTTTATACGCCCATGGGCTAAACATAGTGTACCCAATTTATAACCATTGTACCATCCTATAAAATACCTATTGTTATAAAGAAATATCATCATCAGCCTGTGTCTCTCCACTGCTGGATATAGGCCTCCCCCAAGGCTCGCCACTGCACGCGGTCTTTTGCAATCCTCATCCAACCCCCACCAGCGACCCTCCTTAGGTCATCCGTCCATCTGGCGGGGGTCGTCCCACTCTGCGTCGTCCCGTACGTGGTCTCCACTTCAGAACCCGTTTGCCCCATCGGTCGTCGGTTCTGCGGCAGATGTGTCCGGCCCATTGCCCACTTCAGCTTGCAATATATGAATTTGAAGTAGTAATTGCAAAATAACATTAAACTTAATAATAAAATTATCGAAACTACTATTTAAATTGTATTATACACAGCACAAGTAGTATAAAAATAGCCCAAAATGGGTGATGTTCTTTATATGTTCAAGTAATAGTGGCTGAGTATGGAAGTGGACTTTTTTGCCTGTGCGTTTGGTTCGGTTGGGGAATAGAGAAAAAGGTCGTAGAGCTCTTCAGTTGCTTTTTTATTTCTGACGGCGATCGCAAAATCCTAAATGATACGACCCTGAAGGGCCACCGCGGGAGGTCGCATGCCAGACTCACCGTGAGGCCTCCTAAGGAGACCCCAAGGCGCCTACGGACTAAAACCCTATAAACCGCTAAAAGAGAGCTTACACTGTTGGCCTTAAAAGCTAAGTCTTAGTCGTGGCTACGGAGTGAAGGCACTCGTTTGCCGCATGTTTCAGTTACTTAAGCGCAAACGTTATAAAACGTTATATAATGGAATCTGTTAACTATATATAGCTAATAAAGTTGAAATTTCCACGGACGCAGTCAAGGTCGAGCGCTTATAAAGTTGAGAATTATTTAGTTTATTCCAAGTTAATTAATATACATTAAATATAAATTAAAAGCTACCTACATACATACATACATACATATCTTCACGCCAGGTCCCTTGCGGGGTAGGCAGAGACAATTGAGCGCCATTTGTCACGATCTCGACATACCTCTTTCGCTTCTTCGACATTCATCAACCTCTTCATACATGCCTTTTTGTTTCGATACCTAAATAATAAAATTAAAAATAAACTAAACTATAAATAAAAAATGTCCTCTAGAGACGTCCCACGGAGACTGCCAACATTTCCTCTCTGTATAGCGAGGCTAATACGTTGGCAGAAATAATTTCCAGCCTTCCTGCCTCCAGACCCTTCCTTCAGCTGCTTTGACAACTCCTTGGCCAAGCGCCTCGCTGACGGTCCCTATGGGCCCATCGTCTCGACCCCAAACGGCGCAATTGAATAATATTTTGTAATTATGACGCAAGCTTTGACGCAAATATAACAAAATAGGGCTCCAGAACGCGCAAACATGTTACGTTTAAACGTATAACATTGTGTATAGTTATTGTACATGATCAATTATAGCCGATATTAAAATCATAATGTCGTAAAACACGCAAATCGGTTTATGTAGAGTCGATATTTTCCCAAAATTATCTCAAATTAGCAATAAACTGATCGGCAATAAAACCTCACATAAATTTTGGTTAATGGCATCAACTGTTATCTGCGGTGATGGGACGATGCAATCCACAATATACAGATACCTCATTATTAATTGTAATTATTTACGACTGTGTCATTGACTTTAATTCCATATAGCTTAAATAGTAGTCCGTGGATTAAGACTCAGAGGTTTTTTTTTTTTTTTTTTTTTTTTAATACTAGCACGACATGTGACCCTGCGCCCACCTGATGGTAAGTGGCGCGCAGAGTCCATGAATGTTAGCAACTGGAATCAGACCCTTATGTACGACATCAGTCCCTAACACTATGCCGGCTTGACTAGATGCCTTTTCACACTTCGCTTGAAGGACTCCAGGTTATAGGAAAGTGGAAACACAGAGGCTGGAAGAGCATTCCACATCTTTATTGTGCGACAGATGTATGAGTCACCAAATTTATAGGTACGCGAAGGGATAGTGACTACGGTATGTGGGTGCATATTCTGACCTGTGCGTGTGGTTCGGTTCGATTCCTGGTCGGGACACAAAAATATTTATTAATGTAAATAAATACATTTAATTATTATTTAATTTATTTGTTATATTTCTCGAGTTTGGTACGCTGGAGACATCGACAAGCTTGCCACTTGTCATGATTGGCCTATAGTAAAGTTGGCTAAATGTGAATCCGCTTATTTATAAGCGTGGTTTCTGACCACCCCGAAAGAGAAACGGTCGTTATGATACTTTAGCTTAAATAGGTGGTTGGCGGACTGCGAATTTGCCCAGTCTGCCGGGGCGCTGAGGTATCCACCGTTCGTGTTGATAGTAAAGTAAAGTATCATCACGACCGTTTCCCTTTCGGGGTAGTCAGTGTATGGAATAGTACATAAATAAAAATAAATATCGCTGGTTCGTAGATTTCACTAGCTGTGGATAAGATCTAGGTACTTACGGATATTTAGGGATTCACAGAGCACTGGATTAGAACAGTTTTTACACTTATTTCTTGTTTTAACTAATTTAAATTGATAAAATAACGAGAGCGCGCACGCGGCTAATTCTTCATAATTTTTTGAACTGTCACTTTTTAGTTCCGGGCGACACCGTTAGATGGCGTTGCCGCGTTATCGTGGTTTTGGTTGGATTGGATAAAGGAAAATGGATAGGACTTAGCTAGTTTCCCAACATTTCCCCCCACCGAAATCAATTGATTTCAGAATAAGTAAAATAAACTAATAAATAGAGCAATGGACTGTATAAATATATATTGAATAAAGTTTGATATGAATAATAAGAAAAATATATAACTAAAATAAAACTAGATAGATATAGAAAGTTGAAGCTAATGTTTATTGTCGTCGATAGGTAACGGACTAAGCTTATTGACCGGGCGTTGTAATAACGTGGTCTGAGTGCGAACAGACACCACACGAACTTTACCGTCAGCTCCAGGATAGGTATTTTCTACGCGACCCAGTGACCATTGTTGACTTGGTAAATTGTCAGAATGAATAAGGACAAGGTCACCTATTGCGAGATTAGGTTTGTCTGTGAACCATTTTTCGCGTTGCTGAAGCGTATGTAGATATTCGCGCTTCCAACGTCGCCAAAAGTGTTGAGTCGCCTGTTGTACGAGTTGCCAACGTGATAATTTATACAGCGGCTCGTCAGACAAATCATATTCTGGTGCGGATACCATTTGTCGACCGATAAGAAAATGACCGGGGGTTAAAACCTCGAACTCGTTCGGATCATTTGAGAGTCCACAGAGGGGACGCGAATTTAAAATAGCTTCAATGCGACAAAAAAGCGTTGTTAATTCTTCGAACGTAAGTGCGCGAGTACCTACTACACGACGAAGGTGATATTTAGCCGATTTAATGCCAGCTTCGAACATACCACCGAAGTGACTACCTCTCGGGGGGTTATACTTCCACGTGACCTTTCGTGCAGTAAAACCTACGTCAAGTTCAGTTTCCTGCGTCTTATAAAAAAGGGAAACTTCTTTTAGATGTTTTCCTGCCGCCACAAAGTTTTTACCGTTGTCCGAATAAACAGTGTGGGGTAGGCGTGGCCGTGGAGGTAAAACGGTCAAACGAGGCAAGGAAGCACTCGCTTGTGAGATCCGACAGTACTTCAGTGTGTACCGCGCGCGTTGAATAACATACAAATACACACAAATACGATTTATGAATTTTAGCGTTACGCCTACGAGATTCCTTCGTAGAAAACGGACCGCCTATATCTACACCTACAGTATGAAAAGGGTGAATATCCTGAGACCTACATTTAGGTAACGAACCCATCAGTGGCTGTGTTGTTGTAGGTTTAGATTTAAAACAAGTTATACATTTGCATATACGTGAACGTATAACACAGCGCGCCGATATGATCCAGTATTTTTGGGACAGAATGCCCTGTAACGTACGTGGACCTGCATGTAAATATAATTTATGGTAATAATCGATCAGTGTATTTGTAAATTGACATTTCTTGGGTAACAAAAGTGGGTGTTTTTTAGAAAGAGATAAATTAGATTGAGCGAGTCTACCCCCCACCATGAGTAGACCTCGGTCATCGATAAATGGGTTTAATTTGGACATAAATCTAGGCAATAAATGCAAATTACCCTTTTTTATTGATTCGATGTAACTTGAGAAATAAATATTTTGAATTATTTTAATAATCAAGTCATGAGACTTGTTAAGTTCATCTGTACTTAATATATTAAAATTACGGTTACATTTAGAAAGTTTTGAGTTTGATATAAATCTCAAACACCAAGCTATAGTGCGTTGTAAAAGATTAAAATTAGAGAATTTATTGAGAATGTCTTCGAAATTATTGTCTATTGAAAATAAATTATTTTGAATTAAAACAACCTCAGTAGATTTTAATTCTGGTAATTCTAAGTTATTTTTAAATTGATCTATGCTCCGTACGGGCCAAGTGTGGTCCGACTGGCTAAGCCAGAGCGGTCCACCGAACCACGCTTCTGCGACGGCCAGCAGTGCGGAGGGCGTGGCTCCACGAGAACACAGGTCGGCAGGGTTGTCGACGCCACGTACATGTAGCCACCGCACGTCACTACCACACTCGTGGATTTTAGTGACTCGGTTTGCCACAAAAGTTTTTAACTTGTATTCCGGCGTATTTAACCACGACAGGGTCACTGAACTATCTGTAAAAGCAAACGTTTCGAAAACGTAGCCTTCGTCCAAAAACATAGACCTAACATATTGTAATAATTTACTTAATAAATGAGCTGACATAAGCTCTAATCGAGGAATTGAAATTGTCTTTAAGGGCGCAACCTTAGATTTTGACAATAATAAATTAGTCTTTACGTCTCCGTTAGCGTTAGTACTACGCACGTAAACGACGGCGGCGTACCCTAGCGTTGAAGCATCGCAGAAACCTATCACTTGAATTTTAGTGCAATTTTTAATGAATACGTGTCTATTATGTCGCAGATTAGATAATAATGGAATCTGACTACAAAACTTTTTCCAATCTGTGACGAGATTACCTGATAAGTTGTCGTCCCAGTCCAGGTTTGCACACCATAATTTCTGCATAAAACATTTGGCATAAAAAATGCATGGTGCGGCAAATCCCAGGGGGTCGTACAACTTGGCTATTTGAGATAGTACAGACCTCTTAGTAACCTTAACTTCTGTAGACGTGGTGTGGAAAGAGAAGACGTCTTCAGTGGGTAGCCAGTGGAGACCCAGGACCTTGATGGCTGACGTGGAACCGTCATCGAACTGTAAGGGGGTTTCCAGGTGATCGCTAGGTAGCGAGTTCAACACCTGGACGCTGTTGCTCGACCACTTACGTAATTCGAACCCACCAAGCTGGAGAAGGCTCATCAGCTGACTCTTCACCTCCAACGCTTCATCAGGAGTATCCACAGACCAGATCAGGTCGTCGACGTAAAAACCTTCCCGCAGTGCACGCGCAGCTAAGGGGAACGTCTCGCCTTCGTCCTGAGCAAGCTGGAGCAGCGTACGAATTGCTAGGTACGGGCTGCTGACGACTCCGTACGTGACAGTACGGAGCTCGTACACCTGGATCGGCAAACCAGCATCGTCACGCCAGAGAATGTGTTGGTACTTACATTGGGTAGGATCCACGAGAATACGTCGGTACATTTTAGATATGTCGCTAGTTAAACATATCTCGTGTAACCTAAACCGCGTCAATAGTTTGACTAAGTCAGACTGCAGTTTTGGACCTGAATACAAAACGCAGTTTAACGACAAACCATTTGACGTCTTGCATGACGCATCGAAGACGACGCGGAGCTTGGTAGTGCTGCTGTCGGGTTTGTGCACGCAGTGATGAGGTATGATGTACTTAGAGTGAGTACGAGTGACGTCACCAACTAGTGCCATGTGTCCAAGAGAAATATACTCGTTAATGAATTTGTGGTATTCCAATTTAAGTTCTGGTGAACGAGATAATTTTCTCTCCAAACATATAAAACGCCGGACGGCTGTCTGCTTCGAATCGCCGAGCCCAACGAAGTCAGGTTTAAAAGGGTACCTTACAATATACCTACCGGAAGTGTCACGCTTATGTTCAATACTGAACTTATTTTCGACATAAGTATCGTCAGAAGACGTAGGTATCTCAGACAAAACGTTTTCTGTTTCCCAAAAAGATTGCATAAGTTGATCTATTTGACCATTACTTGAAAACAAACAAGTAGAATGGTCGGTTTGATTATTTAAATTAACTTGGCCGGTGATGACGTAGCCAAATATGCTGCGAAGAGCCGGCGGAGCCCCGTCAACTGGTGGACGGAAAACGGCACCGTCGTAAATGGACGGAAATACGTCACCGGCAAGTAAAATGTCTATTGGACTCGACCTATAGAAATATGGGTCCGCAAGAACAATGTGGTTGTATTGATTTATAATATTGAGAGGTAAAGAAATAGTTGGCATGTTTCCTGTAATTTTAGAAACCACGACCAACTCCGTATTTAAAATAGGACTGTCGCATTTAGATGGTTTAAAAGTACAGGAAACAAGACCGTAGTCCCGCACGGGGGCTCCGCCCAGTCCGGACAATAACAAGTCACACTGGCGACGCTGCAGGCCGAGCCGCTGCGCGCAGTCGTTAGTGATGAATCCGTTCTGAGCGCCGCTGTCTATGACGACACGCACAGATTGATAAGACCCGGAGCAGTCTGCGACAAGAATGACGGCGGTCCCTAACAACACGGTGCTTCTAGCCGTGCACGACAACGAAGTGGATTGAACTGACAAAGGCATGTCAGAATTATTAGAACTAGCAGATGCTAAGTTTAAGTTATCATTGTAGACAGAATTATCGATATGCAAAGTATGATGATGCATTTTATTGCACACCGAACAACGTAATTTGGAGGGGCAGTCTGTGTGTTTGTGCCCGTCGCGCAAACAATTCTCACACAGATGTAACGCCGTAATTTTCTCCAAACGTACCTGTGAGGCTAGACCTAAATAGCTAAAACATTTATAAATGGAATGACCACCCTTGTTACAAAATAAACAGTTTTTATTGTTTCTATTACAAGTCACAGTTGAAGTCAAACAAGTTTTTTGACCAACATTTTTTATTAATTGTTTATTAACAAAATTAGGTTTACTATTGTTAGATGCAGGGTTAAATTTATTTGATTTAAATGTACCGTTATCTGACATTTCTAAAATACGGACTTGTGACACAATAAAACTGATCAACGAATCGAAAGTGGGTATGTCATTCTTATCAATTTGTTGTTCGAAATAACGTCTTGTTGTAGAATCCAAATTTTGAAAACCTATAAAAAACAATATAAAACCTGCTAAGTCTTCCAATTGTAACATTTGTAATGCCTTTACACTCTCCTGAAAGTTTTCTAAAAACGCATTTAGTCCGCTTAAGGATTCGAGGGTTAAAGGTTTAAAGTTGAACAGCTTATCCATATATCGCGTCGCTAACGCCCTTTTATTTTCGTATCTTTCTATTAAAGACGTCCAAACAATATTATAATTATCGTTAGATATCGGAACAGTCTTAACAATTTGAAGCGCGGGCCCGCTGACGACTGATAATAAATAATGAAACTTTTCGACATTACCTATTGAAGGGTTATCGTGAATTAAGCTAAAAAACGTGTCACGAAAAGTAACCCAATTTTCAAGTTTACCATCAAATTTATATAAATCGATCTTAGGTAGTTTTGGTTGCATGCTCCTGCTTTCGCTAATATGGTTACTACCTACTTGTTTCGTTTTTGCTAACTGATCGCGAATTCTTATAATTTCGTAAAATAATTGATCGAATGATTCGCTTTCCTTATTACTAGGTATAAATTCAGGTTTTAACTTTAATTGTAGCATTATGACCTCCTCACAAGCCTGCTCAAATGATTCTCGAATTTGTTCGATTTCCCCTACGCGCGAAACAAAGGAATCGTAATTCCTTGAACAATCCGTCTCAACACATTTAGCGATATCGTACAAACGTTGTAAACGCATAAAATACTTCTCCTTTCGCGATATCATTGTTTTAAGTTTGATTTCGTTCATCTCAGTCATTTTGAATAGAAAAAAATAACCTTTGACCGTTAACTATAAAACGACAAATAAGTGAAAAATAGTGAAAAATAAGTAAATTCGAATACGTATAAATAGATATTACTTATTATATCCCCCAATAAACGTACATACGATAGATAATGCGGCAGAATGACCAAAATGTATGGAATAGTACATAAATAAAAATAAATATCGCTGGTTCGTAGATTTCACTAGCTGTGGATAAGATCTAGGTACTTACGGATATTTAGGGATTCACAGAGCACTGGATTAGAACAGTTTTTACACTTATTTCTTGTTTTAACTAATTTAAATTGATAAAATAACGAGAGCGCGCACGCGGCTAATTCTTCATAATTTTTTGAACTGTCACTTTTTAGTTCCGGGCGACACCGTTAGATGGCGTTGCCGCGTTATCGTGGTTTTGGTTGGATTGGATAAAGGAAAATGGATAGGACTTAGCTAGTTTCCCAACAGTCAGAAGTGACGCTTATAAATAAACGGATTCACACGTGCCGAGAAACCCAAGATAAAGTGTATCCACACGTTTCGGTATCGGTGCCTAGTCGTGCACAGTCATGCCGGTATAGTGTTGGGGACTGATGTCAGTGATGAGTGTCTGATTTCAGTTGCTAACATTCATGAATCTCGCGCGCCACTTACCATCAGGTGGGCGCAAGGTCACATGTCGTGCTAGTATATAAAAAAAAAATTAAAAAAGCATTGCCCTGACTGATATGCCCTAAAGATGACACAAGTACCGTCCAACTCCAATGCTCGACTCATCTTGCAAGGCACCAAGGTTACTCTGTCGGGTCTTTTACTGATGGTGTGAGAGATCACGGACGGTACGGCAGGCTGGGCAAATTACCACCATCAGTCCGACTACCACCTATTTGTTATTCTCGTTGTAAGTGTGTGTCATATGCAATGATGCCAATTGTTATAGATTTTTATAATTTTAACGGGTCTTTACGCGAGACATATTTCTCCCGACGTTTCAGCCAAGTTGCATTGGCCGTGGTCACGGGTCGACTGAAGCTATGCGGTGTAGTCTCGTACATACTGGGCGGCAGATGTAAACCTACCTACTTATCACTAAAAAAAAAAAGTTTTTAGAAATCACGACACACGACACTTACAATATCCTTGGCGACACCGGGCGATTTTTCCCGGCGTCGAAACCTATTGATTACTAGATTCCACGATGAAGATAGCTTATAACCCCCCTCTCGATTGAAATGTTTGTGTTTTTTTATTTGGCTGAAACGTCGGGAGAAATATGTCTCTAAGGTAAATCGCGTAAAGACCCGTTAAAATTATAAAAATCTATTATAATAATAATAATAACGTTTATTGGCGCAAAAAATACACTTACATATAACATTTAAAATACTGCAGAAAGAAAAAAATTAATGTATGTATGTGTTTGATTTGCTAATATAATTAACCTAACAAATTACCAATGCTGCCGAAAGTCACTTTTCCACGCGGACGAAGTCGCGGGCACATCTAGTATTTATATAAAAATAGCACGGCTTGAAACAAGACTTACTGCGGCAATTGGGTTTATTATATATATGTATATACATATGTATTGTATATTTATATTTGATACTTTTTAGTTATCGCTGTCTGTTATAAGATGATAAATTTCGCAATCTTGTCATTTTATTGAAAGAGCCCGTATTAATAAATAGACAAAACCCGCGTTCGTTTTATAGCATTTCAACATCTCGTAGCAACTTCATAAACTAGGACGAAATGTCCTTTTTGTTAAGAAATATCACTTTTTTTACAATGCTAATATTTCTTTAAAAAAACGAGCGGTGAGGCTACTTTTTGACAAGTATGACAAGTAACAAATAATAACAAATCAATTGACAATGTCTTTGAATTTATTACATAAAATCGTTTAAAATACATTTTAAACAAATATAATATGAACTATAAAGTATACAACAATATACTGACATACGAAATTAGCATCAAATGTTAGAATTTTCATTAAACGAACGACTTGTGCTAAAAAAAGTGGTATTTTCGTGCTAACATTTCTTAAAACGAACGCGGCCCTAAATAGGCTGATAAACACACAAGCCTTCTTTGCGTCGTGCGGGAACGACGATCCGCAATTTTCTGATAAAACAATGTCGTGGTGGCCGCATGCTGATCAAAGCTGTTGCCACATATGTTAAACAACTATATAGTATTTTTGACCGCCTCCGTGGTCTAGTGGTAACAAACGTTGCCGTGAACTCGGGAGGTCGTGGGTTCGATTCCCACCGGGGACAAGTTCTACATTTTATAATTTGTCTCGGTCTGGGTGTTTATATGTATAATATGTATATATTTACAAGTATAATATGTAGTTTATCAACCATCTAGTTTCCGTAATACAAGCCTCGTAGCTTACCACGGAAATTAGATGGCGCTGTGTGACCTGTCTGGAAATATTTATTTATTTTAAAACAACTTTGTGTAGTGTGGACGCGCCTATCCAACAAAGGCTTTTAGTACAAAATGGCTAGAACACGAGTAAGTTGTGTGTTAATATCGTGCACCTCACAGGGCAGGTGAAACGCTCGGGGCATTTGAAACAATGTTCATTTAGCTATCTAAGTCACTATTCTTAAACATAATTACGATATCAATCCAATCACGATACGGTTGTCGAATGGGGTGTATTATTATTATTATTAAATACTTTATTGCACTTTACTTAAAAAGTATGTACAAAGGCGAACTTAAAGCCATTTCGGCTTTTTCTACCAGCTAACCTTTGGGAGAGTGAGACAGTATAAATAAGTGGGGTGCAATTCTAACCAATAAACTACATAAATAGTATGTATACATAGACTACATAAATACTCATTAATATATAAGTATTATAGAAGATAAACATATATGAAGATAATATATTATTAGGAAGTAGAAATTTGTGGAGTTAAAATATATTGTTCTGCTTGTTTAAAAAAAAAGTATTAAGTAGTTTTTAAAGATGTGAATGGAAGGAGCTTGTCTGATGGTCAGTGGAAGTTTGTTCCACTGGCGAGCAGACGATACGGTAAATGAATCTGAATATCTGCTGGAAGTAGTGTATCAGGCAAAGCTTTTTGTAGATGTCGCTAGCGGCAATGGTACCTAATATTAATGGTAATAAGTGTGACTAAAATTATAAATATAATAATAAGATTTTATCATTGTAAAGTAAAAGTATAGTATGATCACGACCGTGTCCCTTTCGGAGTGGTCAGAAACCACGCTTATAAATAAGCGGATTCACATTTAGCCAACTTTACTATAGGCCAATCATGACAAGTGGCAAGCTCGTCGATGTCTCCAGAGTACCAAACTCGAGTAATATCACAAATAAATTAAATATTAATTAAATGTATTTACTTACATTAATAAATATTATTGTGTCCCGACCAGGAATCAAACCTGGTACCTCCGAGTCTAAATCCACAGACTTAACCGCTAGACCACGGAGGCAATTAACATTTTAAATAATGTTTAACAAGTTGTGTGCAAGAAATGGCTGAATGTCTACTATTACCATGTTCTATGCAAATAAATCATTTCATTTCTTTACATCTATATCGCATCTTTTTCTAAATATTTTCGTTGTTTTTTTATTTTTATAACAGAAAAATGTATTTTCCATTAACGTTACCTATCTTAAACGACTAATTAAGAAAGCGTCTTTAAAAAGAAAAAGGGTTTATTAATAGAACGGCAATTTTGAGATCACCATATCTTTGATTTCGCTTAAAAGCTGCTCACTTCGGCATAATATTCAGAAAAAAAAAATCGTAATAAAAATACAAATTTTCTATGTAACTGACAGTTCTATTAGGTACCATCTATCACGTGCCATCTATCGTGATAAAAGGTTAGTGATACACCCCATTGAACCGCAAACAGCCCGGTTAACATGGGCTTGCTTCAATATTGCCTTTACGGGCTCTCAAACTAGTAGGATCGATCTGATATTATTTAGATTTTGACATCTTATACTTCATATTCATTACTGGACTTCAAGGATAATATTTGCGAAATTTTAATGTATGTTATGTAATGTGCCCCCACTAACCTCTTGTCGACCACTGTTTAAGAAAATAAAATTATTGTCTGTTCCTTGTCCTGTTATTTATATATTGGAATGCTGTATGTCATCCAAATCTATTTCATACTCTACGAGATAAGTGTAAATTAAATACAAGATACCCTTGTCGCGGGGTATCCTATTATGATTACATTAAACATGCCTAGATTCACTATAAAATAATTATGCGACAAAATGTAATCTTAAAGCACATCGAGGGGATTAGATGATTTAGATTAAGCTTGATTTAATTAACTATCCAGAGAACCGCTTATGGCACATGAACCTACCCGGGAGACACTTTCTAGTGGTAGGATCCTCCCCAAAACGGGTAGTACATTGCCACGCGCGGAACCTCTATAACTGATAGCGGAACCCTCAGGTCTCATGACCCGAAGGTCCAAGGTCCTCCTGCCTTCCTCTATAGACCTGCCCAATCCTCCGAGCTTGCTTAATCCTCAACTTAAGTCAAAGTCAAAATATCTTTATTCACGTAAACCTATTACAGGCATTTATGAAACGTCATTAATTTAATTATTTTGAATGATTCTACTCCTGCTAGTAGAAGACTTAGCAGCAAAGTGGTCCAATAAGTAAGCTGTTAGCAGAAGACCAGCAGCTTAGCAAATTCCAGTGACCTGTTAATGTTTAATCTGACTGAGAAAGGAATCTGCAAGGAAAACTCAGCTATATCAGATTTACAAAATAAAACATATACAGAACTGCACCACAACGATCAATTAATAACCTTTTAAATTTAGTTATCAGTACCTATGAGAAAACAATACCAGTAACCCACCAGGCAAGTCAGAATTAAGGTAGACTACATGCCTATGTGCAACCCGAAAGTCGACAAAACGCAAAAACCTCTGTTAATTTAAGAACAATAAATTGAACGTGTTCGGCAGAGGTCCCAGGCCCCCACAGCAGCACCCGATCACGGACATAACGCATGGCCAGCCATCCCCCCGCTCAACCAGGCCCTTAGGGTGCGGACCGGGACCCGACACACGTGCCACCACTGCAATGACCTTCTAAGGAAGGGGCGACCACCGGACACGCCACACCATGAGAACTTGAACACTAAGAATGACCTTCGAGGCACACACAAGCTGAACATAACAATTACTTCCTAAGTACCCAAATGTTGCCGTGCAATTCCGTTAACAAACTTATATATTAGTTAATAAAATAATAAATACATAATAGTAACTAAATGTTACATAAAAAATAATTATATTATAATAATAAGGTAATAAAAAAAATATTACTGTATCACAATAAACAGTATTTACTAATTAGTCAATAATGTATTAGTAACTAATTGTTACATTCAAAATGTTTCTACATAATAACTGTAAAGTAAATCAAAAATAAAAATAGATTATTAAAAAAAGAACCTAATGTGCTATTAACTAATTCTCTAATCTTTGCAGAGCGGTAATATTCCACACATCTTTGTCATTAATAAAATCATTAATTTTATAATATGCTTTTGCAATTAGAATTTTCTTAATACTTCTATTAAATTTTGTTTTTTTTTTTTTTTTCTTTATCATCTTCTCGATGTATTTCGCGGTAGCACTTATAAATATAAAATTGTGCTCACCTTGGGGCTTCAGCAGGCAGCTCCGATACTCAGTTATCTTTCTTCCCATTTGTGGGGTTGTAAGTCTCGCTCCGTGCTCGTGTTCCGCGCACCGCTCTCCGATTCAAAATCACCGGGTTTCTACTACTACTACTAGTCATCTCAGACCCCCCCCTTCCAGGGGAAGACGGGAATTTGTAACGAGGTGTTGGCCTCCTAACAAAAATAGCATTCGCTGCACGTAACTACGGACAGGGCGTGGGAACCTTTATTATAGGTTAAATTTAATACGAGCGGGCGCGGCGGAGGCCGCGGAATGTCAACGTGATCAGGCTATCAAATCGCGCGCCATGCGCCGTGGAACCTCGGGAGGTCTAGCGTGCAGAGGGGCCAGATCTCTCTGCCCGTGCGAACATTCCCTTGGCTAGACGACGCACGAACTCATCCAGTGTTTCCATCCACAGATCGCGGAGAATGACGTCATTTCTCACATAGCGCGTGGCGCCGACAATGGTACGAAGCGTGAGGTTCTGCTGAGCCTGTAGCCGGCCTCTTTGGGCCTTAGATGTTAAAGCGTACCATGCCGGAGCGGCGTATGTGAGACGAGAGCGAATATAGGCTTTATAGACTTTGTGTGCAGAGCCAATGTGGATGCAAACACTGGACGTAGTTTGGCTCGGGCCAAACGTGTCGTGTTCACGGTGACATTCACTTGGTCGCTCATGCTGAGGCGTCTGTCTATTGTGAGCCCTAGGTACTTGACCTTCGGGGCCCATGATAGATTTTCGCCATACAGCTGAAGAGGGGAAACTGAGAGAGTTGCCGTTCGCCTCTCTACTTAAAGCATGATAGCTTGTCCGGGTTTCTGTCGTGTCGGGTTATTTGAGTCAATGTCACAGTGTTACCAACATAAAGAATTCGTTATTCGAATTCACTTACCATTCGTTTGGAATTCGCTCGTTCGCGACAACCCTAGTAGAATAGTTCCGCCTCATACAAGGAGCTATTGGCTTAGCAGAAGTTGTTGTAAAATGGCTATTAAAATCTTTAATAAGCTTCCATCCCCCCGCGCGCCCTCACCTCGCCTCCTACCTGCAGTCGTTCGTTTATTGCATATTGAGTTTTAGTTTCAAAATTTAAAATAATCTTCGGAAGAAATGAGTGTTAATCCTAAGAAAGAGATAGACTTAAATGAATGGTACCTGTAGGCGGACGGGGTGGTCACGCGGGGGTAGAGTGGTTCGCGCCCGCGCATCTTTTTTATGTACCTATATTTATTATTAAGCTTTGAGAGTAATTGTCTCCGCCAACAAACTGTGGTTACAGTTTGGCGGGCTATTTAATAAGTTATATGTATTGGAAAGTAAATAAATGATTGAATTTTCTTTTTTTTTTTAAGTGTAAGGGAACTACATATTGTACCACATTTATTGCAAATAAAGGTTTTGATTTGATTTGATAAAAAAGTTTATAAAATGCCAAGAATATACCTGTATTTGCGAACCTAACGCCACCGGTCCCGCAGATAAACAAACTTCTATACCTACCGTTTGTTTTGTGCGTAATGAACGAACTTGCCAGCACTATCATACCGGCTTTGTCTTTTTATTATTAAAAACATATATTTAAACAAGAGTTTAGATTATACTGTTTGCATCTGTAAGTACTTGCGATATTAATTTTTGTTGTTTTCTGTGGTTTACTGTTTTTGTCATGCCTATATTTTTTTTAAATTGTACTACTTGGTTTTTGTGTTTTAGTAAACAATGTTACCTGCCTTTTGAATGCAATGCTGGTCTGTAAGTAACATGTTTACTTAACTAATAAGAAACCTTCTAGATTGTATATTGTATAAGATTTTGTAAACAGTTCAAACTCACCCGGTATTTTTTTTTTTTTTTTTTTTTTTTTTATGTACCAATGAGAAATACACTTCATTGTCATACATTTACAACACCACTGTTCCCGTGCCTCGGAAAGCACGTTAAGTCGTCGGTCCCGGTTCCACTAATACAAACTTGTGTAATCGTTAATAAATTGTCATTCAAATTTGACATCATATCCTCGCCAAGCGTCTGGCCAGCGTGGCGAGTGTAGGCGAAATTCTCCAGATATATATTCTGGAAGGCCCATCTCCAGCAGTGGATGTCTAGGGCTGTAATGACGAATAATGATATACATACTATAAATATATTATATACACTACAGATAATACCTACTTACACTGTGAGTAGAACTAAGTAAGTAGCCAAAAAATAAGATTTATTTTATTTTATTTTATTTATTTATTTATATATTTATCGCCATAGGATCCTATCGGAACACTCGGTTAAGTCATTTTTTCTAAATAACAATGCTAAACAAAATACCTGGCCAGATATGGTGATACAGTATTTATTTTTTATTTATTTAATTATTAAAGGATAACTAACGACTAATAACAAATTTGGAAAAAATAAATGGAAACATAAAGGGTCAATTAGAAGTTACCGCAAATGGACTACAAACATAAAATAAAATAAAGAAAACTTACAAAAAATAAACAACAACAATTAATAAAAGCAGTTGTGGGTACACAGCTAAGGCATATGGATTGTACAGTACAATCTGGTCAAATAGCTGCGAGCAAACGTTGGCTTCGTATTAAACAAATCAAGTTCCGAACAGTTACAATTAAAATAGTTGCATGACCTCCAGAAGAACGAGCTTTGTCTGTAATTGGTAAAGCACATAGGGGCATGCAGAACGGAAGTGCTCCTAGTTCGTAGGCCGGTAGTTTTTAGACCAATTTTACCTAGGAGTTCAGGAGAATCCACCCGCCCACTTAAGATGTTGATAAGATATATAACGTCTGCAATGTCCCTACGTACGTGAAGCGGCAAAATATGATGCTTAAAGCATGTCTGTTCATATGAAAGATTCAATTGACCAGTTCTATAGCAAACAAATCTAAGAAAACGTTTCTGCACTCTCTCAATCCTAGATCTGTGCAACTCATACCTGGGATTCCAAACCTGCGACGCGTACTCTAACAACTGCGCTGGAACAAAAGCGCAATATAAAAATTTTAAAGTCTTAATATTTGTATGGCAAGGAACAGCCCCAATTTCCATTATTAAAACTAGCAACAACAACAATTTTATGTAGTTGGCTATAGTTTAGTAGTTATGGGCTGGTCTAATCATCTTTATATTGCTTAAAGAATTTCTGGAATTCCCCTCTAACCAACTGCCTCTAACTGCCTCCGTGGTCTAGCGTGGTTAAGTCCGTGGATTTAGACTCGGAGATATCGGGTTCGATTCCTGGTCGGGACACAAAAATATTTATTAATGTATATAAAAACACTAAAAAAAAAAAAAAAGTAAAAAAACATCAAAGAAGACAGTCGCAATTTTGAGCAAATTTTGAATTTAATTTAAAAATACAGTTTTATTTTGATAAATTATATTATTTTCTAATAAGTTTTAGTGAATTTAGATAACAGTAATATTTATATAAATAAGATACATGGAAACGGACAGCGACAACATTTTTCCACAGCAAACCTCGGCTTTGTTAGAAGAATGCCCAATATGTAACAAAATATTTAAGAAACGAGGTTTGTCATTACATATACGTAAGGCACATCCCATTCCAAGCACGAGCACAGGCACCACAACTAACACAAATATAAATTCAAATTATTTGAACGATATCTTTGGTAAAGGGTTTGGAGCAACATTAATAAATAGCGAAAGTGGTGACGACACAGTATGGAGACATCGTTGGAAAAAAACCTGCAGATTAACAGGCAAGCAATACAGCCTCCCGCATGGTAATACTGGTAGACACTTTGTTGATTTATTATCATCAGAAATAACAAATCTGGTGAATATACTACCATTAGAGGGAAATTCTGAAAGAATATTTATATTATGCAGTACCATCCTACAAAGAGATCAAATGATAAAAGCCGGTCCAGATATTCGCCGGTTATTATTAAGGAGAATAAACATGTGGAAAGACAAACAATATGATGAATTAATCCAAGAAGCAGAACGTTGTAATGTGAAATTTCAGTCAGGAAACAAACAGAAACCAGACTTAAAACACAACATTAGAATATTCAGCCGTTTAATGCTACAAGGTAAAATACGTCAGGCAACGAGATGGATAACAAATAGGAGTGGAGGTGGTATTATGGACCCCAATGACAAAGTGGGCGATCACACAGTATTTCAATTATTACAAAATAAGCACCCCGAACAAACTACACACAATAGAAACGACTTTATGGACATAGATGAACTACCAAAAATGGTAAATGTGGATATTACAGCAGGACATATTGAAAAAGTAGCAAGACAATTATCAGGAGGAGCTGGCCCAAGTGGCACAGATGCAGAACAATGGAAATCAATGCTCTTACGGTATGGCGTACATAGTATTAACTTGAGGGAAGCAATAGCATCATTAACCCGTAAATTAGCTAATCAAGTTGTTTCATGGGATGGAATCAGAGCTATTTTAGCCAGGAGAGGAATCGCACTAGACAAATGTCCAGGAATTCGACCAATAGGAATAGGAGAAGTACTACAACGAATAACAGCGAAAGCCATGACAATAACAACAGGAATAGATGTACAACAAGTATGTGGAGCTGATCAACTATGCAATGGAATAAAAGCCGGAATAGAAGGAGCTGTCCATGCCATGTCACAAAGCTTTTCAGAAAATGATGATACAGAAGGTCTTTTGTTAGTTGATCCATAAAAAGGCAAGAAATCGTGTTAATTTGATGTGTAGGAACGCAAAACGCCAATACATTCACATGTCCATTGAAAATTGTACTTCTCAAAATATTTGGAAATTTCTGCGTACTCTTGGTTTAGGAAAAACTAAGTCGGATTCAACAATCTCTGTGGATATTGACAGTCTTAATCAGCATTTCACCTCTCTTCCTATAACTATTGACCCTGCACTTAAGACTGTTACTATCACACAGATAAATTCCAAAATAATTCCTAGAATAAACCCTTTTCAATTTCAACCTGTGTCGAGCGATGAAATCAAGAGAATAATTCTTTCTGTAACCAGTAGGGCTGTTGGTTTTGACTGTGTGGGTCGTGTACTCCTTATTCCTATCATCGATATTATTCTCCCACTCATTACACACATTGTTATTTCCTCTCTTTTGTCCGGGTATTTTCCCACATTGTGGAAAAATGCCCATATAGTCCCTATTCCTAAAAAATCCACTCCCACTGACTTTAATCATCTACGCCCTATATCAATCTTACCCTTTTTATCCAAAATACTAGAGCGAGTAGTTCATAAACAATTTGTAGCATTCCTTGACCAAAATAACCTAATGAACCCTCTTCAATCCGGCTTTCGTCCATCACACAGTACCACCACAGCTCTTATTAAAATTACAGATGACATCCGACTAGCTATGGATGATAAAAAACTAACTCTTCTCACCCTACTGGATTTCAGCAATGCCTTTAATTGTGTCGACCACGACATACTTATGGCCGTACTTTGCTCTCTCGGTATTTCGCAGTCGGTGACACAATGGTTTAACTCCTATCTTCGCGGACGCCAACAGCGCATACGAATGGACGATGTCTTTTCTGGCTGGTGTCCGATAACTGCTGGCGTGCCGCAGGGCGGCGTTTTATCTCCTCTACTCTTCTCGCTGTTTATAAACACGATCGTCAAAGTCATACATTTCTGTTCCTACCATCTATACGCCGATGACTTGCAGTTGTCTCTGCATTTTCATCCTAGCAACATTAACGAAGCTATCTATAAAATGAACGCGGATCTGGAGGCCTTGCGTGTTTGCTCTCTCAGTTTCGGACTCCTGCTCAACCCCAACAAGACTCAAGTTATGATTCTAGGTACGAGGGGCATGTTGGACAGACTGGATTGGGACTCTTTCTCGCCATTATCTTTCAATAATACACCTCTCCCCTTCTGCCAATGTGCTAAAAACCTCGGCCTTTTTATGACAAATGATTTGTCATGGGTCTACCAGGTGTCCGAGATCAGTAGGAAAATATTTGCCAGTATGCATTTGTTAAGACGATTACAGAATTTCATTCCGTTCAAGGCGAAGCTTACGTTAGTCACTTCCTTGTTACTCCCTATAATAGACTATGCTGATATTTGCTACCCTGATCTCACTGAAGAGCTACTAAATAAACTGGATCGCCTTCTCAACTTATGCATTCGCTATGTATTTGGCTTGCGTAAGTATGATCATGTTTCTCATCTTCGAAAACAGTTAAAATGGCTCAATATCCGATTTCGCAGGTCTACTCATCTTCTTGTCTTGCTATACTCCGTCCTTTATAACTCAAAAATACCTTCGTATTTAAAAACACAATTTGAATTTCTATGTGACTCGCACGACCGCCCTCTCCGTTCCTCTCATAACAATCAACTTAAAATCCCACCCCACACTTCTAGCAGGTATTCGGATTCTTTCACCGTATCTGCTGCTCGCCAGTGGAACAAGCTCCCACTGACCATCAGACAAGCTCCCTCCGTTCACATCTTTAAACAATTACTCACAACCTTTTTTCTAAACAAGCAGAATAGTGTCTCCTAGTTCATTATATTAATCACTTATGTTATGTATTTTATCCTTATCATTATTATTATTCTAAATCAACTGTTACTTTAACCATGTGTGTACTAATTTAACTTAATTATAATATATATAGATATGTAGGTATTTATGTATATATTTATTCAGTATATGTAATATTAGTATGTAAGTCTATTATAATAAATTCCACCCTTCGTTGTTACCTCTCCACACTCCCAAAGGTTGGTTGTTAGAAAATGCTTAGTCATTAAGCCCGCCTATGTACAATATTTTTTAGTGCAATAAAGAATTTTTGAATTTGAATTTGATGCAGCAAATGCATTTAATTCTTTAAGTCGACCAATGGCGTTATGGCATGCAAGAATACTATGGCCTAGATGTGCCACGTTTTTATTCAATACATATAGAGGATACTCCGTAATTATGATTAGAAATACAACAAACTACATTCTCAGCAAGGAAGGAACTACCCAAGGATACCCATTAGCAATGCTTATGTATGCAATAGGAATTCTACCATTAGTCAAAAAATGTAAGAAATCAGGTACCTATATTCAAAATTGGTATGCAGATGATTCTGCATGCTTAGGTAAATTAAAGGATATAAAGGAATGGTTAGAACTGCTAATAAAAGAAGGACCAAAGTATGGTTACTATCCAGAGCCATCAAAAAGCTATTTAATAATTAGAGATGGCAATTATGAAGAGGCAAAACAACTTTTTAATTATATGGAAGTAAAAATAGTAAAATCTCATAGATTTTTAGGTAGTGTGGTAGGTGACGAAAATGGTAAAACCGAATATATTAGAAACAAGATTGAAGAATGGATACATTGTGTCAATAATTTAACAACAGCAAGCGAAGAACACCCACAGGCGGTACATGCAGCATTTGTTAAATCTTTACAGTGTGAATGGAGCTACCTGCAAAGAGTTGTAAAAGGACATGACAATGAATATATCACTCTAAAGGACGAAATAATGTCAAAATTAATGCCTTCAATTTTAGGAAGAGAAATAACACCCACCGAACAAGAATTATTTACATTACCAGCAAAGCAAGGAGGTTTAGCCATGAAAGACCCAACAATTAATATTAAACACTCATATAACTCATCATTATCAGCAAATAGTTTTTTAATTAAGGCAATATGTACAGGAGAAGAATTAAATGTTACAAACCACCAAATTAATGCAACACGTATTATGAATGAAGAAAGAAAAAATAGAGTGCAAAGAGAAACAGATTTAAGTAAAACAATTATATCAAAATTATCAGATAAAGCACAAAGAAGTGTAAAAAGAGCAATAGAAACAAGATCGTCACAATGGCTCACAGTTCTGCCCACAGCAGTCGACAATACTGACCTAACTGCAACACAATTTCGAGACGGCTTAGCTATCCGATATGGCCGAGAGCCGACTAGAATGCCCGAAAAATGTGATGGATGTGGTGAACATAATTTTGATCTAAACCATGCATTAAACTGCAAAAAAGGCGGACTGGTGAAGCAGGGCCACGACCATCATCGTGACGATTGCAAGGGTTGGGCGGATATTGCTTGGGGAACTGGAACAATTGAGCCAATTATGCGAGATGCAACTTTTAGTCAGCCCGCACTTGTGGGAGACCTAATGCTTCACGGAGTATGGGAACCAGCGAGGAAAGCGTTTTTTGACGTTCGCATTGTTAATGCCGACGCAACCTCGTACGGAACCCGTACCTGGGGAAGCATCTCCCAAACCCATTCACACGAGAAACACCGTAAATACGACAGGGCAGCAGAAGATCTCAGAGCTTCATTTACGCCGTTGGTTATCTCGTGTGATGGCTCATTAGGTGCTGAGTACGCGGCTTTTGTCAAAAAGACCGCTTCACGGCTTTCTCAAAAATGGCTGAAGCCATTCTCACAAGTTGCAGGCTGGCTAAAAACAAAAATACAAATTTCTGTTATAAGGGCTATAAGCTTAAGGATCAGAGGAACCAGAAAGCGAGTGAGATGGATAGGATGTGAGGATGGAGCAGGTATGTTTGAAGGAACGAATGAATGATTGAATGTGAATGAATGTTAGATGATTTTATATATTTAGTTTTATGTTTTTTTTAGTTATTATTGTTATTTTGTTGAAATAAATAAATATATTCTGATGTAAAAAAAAAAAAATATAAAAACACTTAATTAGTATTTAATTTATTTGTGATATTTCTTGAGTTTGGTACGCTGGAGACATCGACGAGCTTGCCACTTGTCATGATTGGCCTGATAGTAAAATTGGCTAAATGTGAATCCGCTTATTTATAAGCGTGGTTTCTGACCACCCCGAAAGGGAAACCGTCGTGATGATACTATACCCTCTAACCAACTTCAACTTTTCCTCATCCAATATCCATTTTTCGTAGTTCACTTTTAACACAATAATAATGCATAGAAAACACAGTGACAGTTAGAAAACACAGCGACATGTTTAGAAAGATTGGAGATGTCAGCGCTAGAAGTAGGAGAAACCCCTAAGATCTTATTGCAGATATTAATCCTAAAAAAACTAAATGTAATAAAAATTGCCTAATTATGTGTATACGAAATTATAATAAATTACCTAACAAATTAAAATTGTTGAGAAAAAATGTTTTTAAAAATCAATTAATAATTTGGTTAAAAGAAAATATGTTTTATAATTTAAAATAAAATTTTGACAATTGTAATACCTAAAGATTAAGCTGACAATATTGTATGAATACCTACATGTAAGTTTTTGGACATAATTTATTTAAAATTTTAAAATTTATATTATTGTTTGATATATTTGCACGCCATTTTACTTGGCAAATGTTGTTACGTTAAGTTAGTTTACTTTAAGACCTGTAAATTAGACTAACATTTATGCAAATAAAGCATTTTTATCTTATAGTACTTGCCGGCTATTGAAGTAAACACGTTTTAACATAATATTTTAAAAGTAAAATTTACTTCCCACCCTGTTAGTTCTCGCGTAGTTTAAGCTGGCATGAATATTCATCCTCATTATTTGGTGTAAAAAGGTGATTATACGGTATGAATATGCGACGAACGTGCGAACAAGACAAACTCCTATCATGAATTAAAATCTCTTACAGACCTTAAAAGAGATTTTTGGCCCAAAACCAGGCCCAAACTTTTTTGCAGCGTGCCTCAGCAAAATACAATTGAATAATCATAACAATTAATTGTGTTTTTTTTTATTTAATTACGACATCTCTTTTACCCCAGCATTAAAATTTAATTTAATTAAATAGTCAATTGATTAAGATATATGTATGAAATAGTTTCAAAACACTATTTATACGATTAGGTTCTTTATTATGATCAGGTACTTTATTACAGATAAAACACTGAATTTTAAATTGGCGGGATAGAAAAGAAGGGATAGAAAAAGATTAATTATGAAGGTAAAAAAAAGTTTTTGTCAATTGTAGTTATGCCAGGGTAAAATAAATAAATCACAATATATTAACTATGATATAAAAAAATAATCATGATGACACGAGAACATTTTATTCTCATTTGTGGACAAGACCCATTGTCAGTATCCACGTTTCTGCTCCGTACGACAGTAGTGACTTCAAACACTGGGGTATAATTGATAAGGTGTGGCGCAGGTTTCCGAATGCCGTCCATCCTAGCTGAATGTGTCTGTCGGCTTCTTTGCTGACGCTACGCCTAATTGCATAGTCTATCCAGGGTAGACATTTTTGCACAACTTCGAGAGTGGCATTACCCACGCAGATAAATTCTAAATCAACCTGCGACACCGAAATACCTCAAGAACTGCTTTGCCTATCTCTCTTCGTTCCATGATAAATCTCTTCGATCCTTCGCATAACTCTAGTTTCATTTCAAACTCATTTGCCATTGTAGCGACAAATTTGTGGAACAATTTGCCTCCTAACATCAGGCAAATAACCACCAGATCGCTATTTAAAAAAATGGTCTATTCGCATTTCATTTCCCAACAAAATTTGTAAGTAAAATAAAGTAAAGTATCATCACGACCGTTTCCCTTTCGGGGTGGTCAGAAACCACGCTTATGAATAAGCGGATTCACATTTAGCCAACTTTACTATAGGCCAATCATGACAAGTGGCAAGCTAGTCGATGTCTTCAGCGTACCAAACTCGAGAAATATCACAAACAAAATTAAATATTAATTAAATGTATTTTTATTTACATTAATAAATATTTTTGTGTCCCGACCAGGAATCGAACCCGGTACCTCCAAGTCTAAATCCACGGACCTAACCGCTAGACCACGGAGGCAGTTTTGTATTTGTAAATTTGTAAGTATATCATTATTATGTATGTGTATAGTTTATGTATTAGTATTTAGTTTATTATTTTTATGTGTGTATGTATGTATATGTAGTTGTATGTATGTGGCTAGTTATTAAATAATACTTTTGATATTTATATTTAATATTTCAACACCTACTTTCCAGTAAATTGTTTAAAGTTGTCTTAATGGTTGGCTATGTAAAAATGTCTTGCGGCATTAAAGCTGTTTTTATTTTTGTGCTATGAAGTATTAAATAAATAAATCTTGGTCGTTAAACATGACTTTTGTCTAGTCCAAGTTCATTCCGAGGCCAACCACAATGAAGGCAGTTATTAGTAAATATATATAATTAGAACGCTTCATAGATTCGGCCTTAGACAAGTATGTCCTAGATGTAACTATAGGTGAGGCGAGAGGAGAATTCCAGTGGGCGGCAATCTCAAAGGAATTCGACGCATGCCGCCCGCCTGATCAACCGGACGACAGATTTCTAAATCCATTGTGTTCAACAACATATCACACTTTGCTGGAAAGGTCAAGCTTCTATCCTTAATCTATACAGTCCACTTGCGTTAAAAAAAAGAGTAATCATTGTCCGCCTTATGATCAAAACATTTTTTTTGTGATCGAAACTATGTACCTACTTAAATTGTTTATGTAAAAAAAGTTTTTGTCAATTGTCGTTATGCTAGGGTAAAATAAATAAAATTAATTACAGATTATAAAAACACAATATATTAACTATCAAATAAAAAAGAAATCATTATAACACGAGAACATTTTATTGGGTCGATTTCTCTAAGAAAAATGGGCATTATCATTTATTTATTTAAATTAATAAATATTATTGTGTCCCGACCAGGAATCGAACCCGGTACCTCCGTGTCTAAATCCACGGATTTAACCGCTAGACCACGGAGGTAGTTGATACAGTACAGTTAAAGTCGGATAAAGTTGAGGCAATAATAATATTTTTTTTATTTATTTACGTTTTATATATTTATTTTATATCTTTTCATAATTTATTACGGTTTTTTTTTTTGTAATATTCCCGGTAAGTAGGTGGACGATGAATGCAGACGTTGGGCCGACAAAGTTACGGGTGAGTTATGGCCCAATTATGCTCCCCACCTGACAACAACATTATCAAATCTATGATATATCGCGTCTTGTGAATACTTTACAGTACCTACTTGGGTGTTTAAACATTACGTTAGTTCAAAATTTAAAGGATAATTAAATTATTATTACCTTATTATAATAATATAATTATTTTTTTATGTAACATATAGTTACTATTATGTATTTATTATTTCATTTAACTAAAGTAGAAGTTGGTTAACGGAATTGCACGGCAACATTTGGGTACCTAGGAAGTAATTGTTATGTTGATGCTTGTGTGTGTCTCGAAGGTCTTTGTTAGTGTTCAGGTTATCATGGTGTAGCGTGTCGTGTCAGAGGGGATGGCTGGCATATGCGTTACGTCCGTGATCGGGTGCTGCCCCGCCTCGGACCTCTACCAAACACGTTCAATTTATTGTTCTTAAAGCAAAAAAAGCTTAAATAATTAGCATCTTAATTCTGACTTGCCTGGTGGGTTACCGCTGTACCAGGTATTGTTATCCTAGTTATAGGTACTCACAACTAAATTCAAAAGGTTAGTGGTGTAGTTCTGTAGATGTTTTATTTAGTAAATCTGCTATAGCTGGGTTTTCCTTGCAGATTCCTTTCTCAGTCAAATTAAACATTAACAGGTCACTGGAATCTGCTAAGCTGCTCGTCTTCTGCTAACAGCTTACTTATTGGACCACTTTGCTGCTTAATCTTCTACTCGCAGGAGTAGAATAATTCAAAATAATTAAATTAATGACGTTTCATAAATGCCTGTAATAGGTTTACGTGAACGTGACTTTAAGCTTGTCACTTTGATTATTTCGGTCAATGACGTGCCTCATAAGCATTGGTGATAAATGTCAAAAGATAATAAGCTTTTTTTCAACTGGTCCTTAGCCAGTTATTCTTTAATGTAATACGCCGTCCTTTATTTAAAAATATATGATACCCACCTTACCATTAAGGCATGTAAATTTATTAAGTCAAATATTTAGCTGTGTTATGTATTACATACCACAGTGTTTGAAGACAAAAGTTTTCAACCAGTGCGTTCTTCCAGTAATGTAACATGGTGCAGAAACGTGGACACTGACGGTAGGTCTGGTCCACAAGTTCAAGGTCGCTCAGCGAGCTATGGAGAGGGATTTCACTAAAAGATAAAGTCAAAAACGTTGACATCCGTCAAAGAACCAAAGTTACCGATATAGCTTTTAAAATTAGCAAGCTGAAGTGGCAATGGGCTGGACACATATGCCGCAGAACCGATGAACGATGGAGTAGACGGGTTCTGGAGTGGAGACCACGTACTGGAAGACGCAGAGTGGGACGACCCCCCGCCAGATGGACAGATGACCTGAGGAAGGTCGCTGGTAGGGGATGGATGAGGGTGGCAGAAGGTCGTGTGAAGTGGCGAGCCTTGGGGGAGGCCTACATCCAGCAGTGGAGAGACACAGGCTGATGATGATGATGATGATGTATTACAAAGTAAAAATGACGCCAAACGTTCCATCACTCACATATCCTTAGTAACTTAGTAATGCCTATTAATTAGAAATCTTTAGACGAAACGCCTTCTACATGAGTGCTAAAATATTTAATTGTTTGCCAAAGGTATAAACAAAATAAAATAAATAAAATTATAAAAGATTCTGCAGAGTACTGCATACTTAGAGGAATACTATATGTAATGTATTTTAAGAAACACAAAGGTTTTTGTGAAGTAAACTGCTAAAAAATACTAAAAAAGCAACGTACGCAATGTATATGTTGCGTCAAATATAAGGTACGGCATATTATTATGGGGTGCAGTGGAAATAAATAGAATCTTTATTGGAAAAAAACAATGCATTCGTGCTATTTGTAACACACCTCCTATGACTTCCTGTTATCTTTTATTTATAAAACTAAAATTACTGTCTGTTCCTTCTAGCTACATACTTGAATGCTGTTTATTTGTAGCCATCCGGAACTTTTAAAAACTCTTGGCAATAATTGCAATTTTAAAACGCGTTATCCCAGTAAGATTATTGTAGTGCATAAAAGTACCCATTATAGCCGAAATTGTTATGCAATGGCAACAAAGATATTTAATAAGCTTCCAGTTACTATAAGGGAGCTGCCACTAAAACTGTTCAAATTAGTCAAACAAATGCTGGTTAATAAATGTTTTTATTCGACAAAAGAATACCTAGACACTAAGCACGACAAAGTCATGTGACTAAATAAATATTTGTATGCTAGAAATATCGAAGCATGTGATACAATTACATATATTAATTTACATCCCTGTACCTACCACGTTACTGACAAATAAAAAATCATTTCATTTCAACGCGGAGTTCTTTGGTCACTTTACTTCTAAACTTCAACTATGTCAATTTTTGGATGCTTATGGCAATATGTGACCCATTTACTATGAATAAGAACTAATATTGTTTGTTACCATTTTTCCTGCAAATAAATATTTCATTTCATTTCATATTAATTTACTTCGAATATAATATCTAACAATTTGTATTTCCTATAGTTAATGTATTTGCATTCTGTGAATTTATTATGAGGGTAGTTCAATTTTATAGTCCATAATTATCATAAATTAAATCTAGATTAATAATCAGCTATTTGATCGACAAAATCATTTAAATATTAGTTTTGTGTATATGTTTACAATTGTGGCGAATATTTTTATTACAAATAAGTTTTTTTTTATTAAATTAACTATTCCAGCAAAATAAAAATGTGGTCTTAGTTTTTTTTTATTTTTTATTTTTTTTCATACTAGCTCGACATGTGACCTTGCGCCCACCTGATGGTAAGTGGCGCGTGGGGTCCATGAATGTTATTAACTGGAATCAGAAACCCATGACAGACATCAGTCCCTAACACTATGCCGGTTTGACTAGGCATGACGGCAATTCGAGCCTGATCCCGAAACGTGTGGATACACTTTACTGGGTTTATCGGCACGAACAATGGATACCTCCCCGCCCCAGCAGACTGGGCAAATTACCACCTATTTGTTGTTCTCGTTGAAAGTATGTGCCATTTGCAATGATGTCAAATGCCAATTTTTACTTTTAAGGAGAATTAATATTGTAAGCTTGCTATGTTAATGTTTATATAAAAACTTGAAACAATACTTTCGTCGTAGTGTGGTCACCTGGAGTGACGGCGCGCAGGGTCTACGCCTCAGCTCCCGAAATCTCCATAGGCAAGAAGCGGCCAACCGGTGGCCGTGTGTGGAGAGGTGCGATTCTCTAAAGATGGTCGTAGTGTGGCCATCTGGAGAGATAGCGATGGCTACGCTTTAGCCTCCACGATACCTCCCGGGGCAAGCGGTGGCCCTCCGGTGACCATGCGTGGAGAATCTCTCCCGATTCCCCGAAGATGGTCGTGGCGATTGTGGTCAGCTCGATCCAAGATGTCCATGGAGAGCGTGGCCACGCACTGCTCGTTGGTCCTCATTTTCAGGTCGTCGTGGAGGGCGGTGTTGCGGCGCTCATAAGAAGCAATTCGGGTAATATTTCGAGTTTGGTTTGCTTGTTGCCCAAATTGGCTGACGGAGAAATCTGGCGTTAGGAAGTCTGGCAATTATTTCTGCCAACGAATTAGCCTCGCTATATAGAGGGGAAATGTTGCCATTTTTAATAAATAGTTATTTTTTTATTAGGTTAAGTTAAGTGACGTTTCCCTTTCGGGGTGGTCGGAAACCACACTTCTAAATAAGCGGATTCACATTTAGCCAACTTAACTATAGGCCAATCATGACGAGTGGCAAGCTCGTCGATGTCTCTAGCATGCCAAACTCAAGGAATATCACAAACAAATTAAATATTAATTAAGTTTATTTATTACAAATAATAAACATTATTGTGTCCTGACCAGGAATCGAACCCGGTACCTCCGAGTCTAAATTGACGGTTGATTAAGTATATTTAGTATTTTTTTTTAGTTAATATTCAATAAAAAAATATTGAAAAGCGTGGTTTCTGCAGACTTGATAATAAGTCCTATGGGAAGAATAATTTATGATGTATTCGATTCTCAAATCTATGTGTATGAGGGTATGTATGTACGAGTAAACAAACCATAACTTATGCACATTAAGATTATAATCATACAAAGCCATTACAAACACAATACACAAAAAATATAATTACATTTGTAATTATTACAGCCCCTAGAACACAGCGTCCTAGACCTCCACTGCTGGAGATGGGCCTTCCAGAACATATATCTGGAGAATTTGGCCTACACTCGCCACGCTGGCCAGACGGCTTGGCGAGGATATGATGTCAATTTTTAATGACAATTTATTAACGATTCCACAAGTTGGTATTAGTGGAACCGGGACCGACGGCTTAACGTGCTCTCCGAGGCACGGGAACAGTGGTGTTGTTAATCTATAGATTGCAAATGTACGTAAGAAAAGTGCTTTTTTTTTTAATAATTAGATATTTGTATTAGATGGTATACCTATTTGTTAGAACGCTGTCTTATATAAATTTATTTATTTTATACAAAACCTTAAATTAAATTAACTTTGTTACAACAAAATCTAAATTTAACCTAAAATAATAATATTATTAATAATACACAGAAAATAAAAATTAAATACTTACAAAAAAAATAGCTTGTGGCATGGTGCCCAATACACTAGCAACATTTCCCCTTTGAATTATGATACTTAATTTTTGGGAGAAAAAACTGCCAGCCCTATTGTCACCAGAGACGTCAATGAGCCACTGCTGCTCCCCTGCATTCCTTGCTAAACTTAGGATCAAGGATACTTCAATATGCGAGTGTGGACTGGACGAGGGAAATATTAATCATATATTCTTCTCATGTCCCCTCTACGACCGATCCACTCTATTATCGTCTCTTCAAAAAACTGTTCCCTTTCCCACCTCTATGAAATAGTTAAAAATGATATAGTTATTCTGTGTGTAGACAATAATGACTTAAATCCTAACAAATTGAACTCACAATTGTGTATAGCATTGCATAAATTAAGGAAATGTAAAGTTATAATTTTACCTGTTTTATGTAATAAAAATCTAAATATAAAAATGTTAAATAACAGTATTAAATTAATGTCGCAAAATTTTGAAAACTGTACATATCTTGACATGCCATACTATTATAAAAAATATAGTACATCAATTATATCAGAATTATGTAAAACAATTGACCGTTTTGAATATCATGCAAAGTACCTTACGTTTAATAACCTTAACATCAAAAATATTTCTAGGAAAGTGACTATTAATAATAACAAAAAGGGAACTATACCGTATTACTTTAAGAAGATGTCCACAAAATGTGTAAACAAACCAATGTCACCGTTTTTTCGAGTATAAATTAAATAAAAATATTACTGTCTTACACCAAAATATTGCTGGAGTATTAAATAAGCGGGACTTACTAGAAGCTGCCATTTTGGAATTGAATAAAGAAATAGGCAATATTGACATAATCTGTTTAACAGAAACTTTTATAAAACGGGGTTCAGAATCAAACTTTCAATTCATGAACTATAACCTTGCAGCACACTTCTCGAGGCCCAATGAACGCAGAGGCGGTTCCTGCATTTTATTAAAACAAAATATTTCATTTAAATCTATAAACATCCGTCTGCCATTAATTTATGATTTCGAATGTTGTGCTATAGATATTGTAGAATACGGCATTATTATTGTCTGCATCTATAGAATACCCACATCTAATATGGATATATTTTTTAAAGAATTAGAACTTTTACTTAACAGTTTAATACGTAAACATAAAAAACAAATTATTATATGCGGCGACTGGAACATTGATATGCTAAAAACAAACAAAAAATCTAAAATACTTTCAAGTATATTGACTAATAACAATATAGTAAACCATATTGAGAAACCGACTAGACAAAATTATTGTATTGACATAATAGCTAGCAACATATGTTCTGTTGTTTCCCACCTACATGTTTTAGGACTATCAGATCACGAAACGGCTCAAAGTATAACCTTTAAAGTAAATATAAAAAATAATAACAATATACCTCAGTACTGGTTTGAAAAGAAAAGAGACTATAGTAGGGAAAATGGTGTAAAATTTGTTAATTGTATAGAATCATTATCATTCAGTGAAGTTCTATCCGAGCCAGATACAAATTCAGCATTCAATAAATTCCATGATTTAATTGTTTTGTTTCATAATCTATGTTTTCCGGTAATAACAGTTAAATATACAAATAAGGTAATCCAAAATCATTGGTTGAATAAGAATTTAAAACGTTGTTGTGTTAATAAAAGGAGATTGTACTTACAATACAAACTCTCGTCGACAAATAAAAAACAGAATAAAAATAGGTACCATAGGTATATTAAAATACTAAAACAATGCCTTTTAAAGGCCCAACAAATAAATAACACTAAATCTATCATAAAATCAGAAAATAAATGTAAAACTACGTGGAAAATAATTAAAAAAAACACTAACAACAACAATACCAATAAAATTAATACTATAGACGAAATAAAACTTGACAACATTATATATACAAAACCAGACCAAATAAGTGAAAAATTTAATCAATACTATATTAATTTGACAAATCGACATTTAATTGGTAAAAAAAAAAACTAATAATATTGCTCAAAACCCACGTACTATGTTCCTTACCCCAGTTGACGAACAAGATATATTTAAATCAATTTTAAGTTTAAAAAACAAAAGATCTACTGGATATGACGCAATAGACACAAGGACCCTAAAGGCTTGTGCACATTGCATATCAATACCATTATGCTATATTATAAACCAATCTTATGAGCAAGGCTGTTTTCCATCACGCCTAAAGAAGTCTATAGTTAAACCGCTATACAAAAAAGGTAAACGATCTGAAATGAGTAACTACAGACCTATTACACTAATACCTATATTTTCAAAAATATTTGAAAAAATAACTTATAGGAAAATTTATAGCTTTATTGAATCGTCTAAAATCTTAAAAACGCAACAATTTGGTTTCAGAAAAGGATCGTCTACATCTCTAGCTTGTTTTATGCTGGTTAAAAACATCACAGAGTGCCTTAACAACAAAATTTATCCAGTTTCCATTATGCTGGATATGTCAAAAGCATTCGACTTTGTATGCCATAATACATTATTAAATAAGCTGGATAACTACGGCATTCGTGGGATAGCTTTGGAATGGCTAGCGAGTTATCTAGGAAACCGTAGCCAATGTGTAGAAATTACAAGAATATCTAAAAAACTAAAAACAAACTATAGATCACAATTTCGTCAAAATCACTATGGTGTACCCCAGGGAAGCGTGCTGGGGCCTCTGCTTTTCTTGCTTTATATCAACGACCTTCCAGACACGACGACACATGACTGTATTTTATTTGCGGATGACACGACCCTAACTATTAAATGTGCGAATAGAAATAACGTTAAGATGAAAACAAATATTGCGCTTAATAGCGTAATTAATTGGATGGACCTAAATAACCTAAATATTAACATAAGTAAGACTAAATTAATACAATTCCAAACGACTAATAACTCACAATTAAATCTTGACTTTCTACATGACATCAATAAAGTTGAAGAAGTAAATGATACTACATTCTTAGGTATAACAATAGATAAGAGATTAAACTGGAAAGCTCACATCGACAAACTATGCGTTAGATTAGACAGATTTATTTACGCACTAAAACGCATAAGAAATGTGTCTTCACTGGAAGCAGGACTTTCAGCATACCACGGATATGTATCGTCTCTGTTTAGGTATGGAATTATTGTATGGGGAAACTCGGTGGACGTAGGTAGGGTCTTAATAACTCAAAAAAAATGTATTCGGGCGCTATACAACTTAAATCAGTTGGATAGCTGCAAACCGTTTTTTAAGAAAATAAATATATTAACTATACCAAGCCTGTATATTTACGAAATGTCATTATTTGTACGCAAATACACAAGTCTCTTTAAAACTAATGGCGAAATGGGCTACCGTAGCCAAAGAATCAAGAATAAATTATGCCTACCGTCACAGCGTTTAGAACTACATTCTAAGAACTGTTACTGCATGGCAATACGAATTTATAACCATTTGCCCTACGAATTGATACAGTTAAGAAACAATGAATTCCAAAGAAGGTTATTTAAACTTTTGGTACAAAAAGCATATTATTCAAACAAGGAATTTTTCGATGATAATTTGACATTGTAGACCTAGCAACTATTTATTATTGCGAATTGTTTGTTTAAAATTTAAAATTGTTTAAAATTATTTGACAACAAATTTTGAATTATTAAAACAATATTACTATTGACTTAAATTAATTTAATATATTGACATAATAATAATAATTATATATTTTTTTTTAAATATGAATATAATAGTAATTTTATATAGTTGCTATTAATGAATATATGTGTATGTATGTGTGTGTATATGTATATACATACATACACACATACATATATATGTATGCATGTATATAGAATTATATGTAATATTAGGTTTATAATATACATGTTTAATATTTTCATGCCGCTAGCGGTAGAATGCTTCGGAAATTATGCATAAGACCACATTATTATTTTGTACAGTATTCTGGAAAATAAAGATATTTTGATTTTGATTTTGATTTAAGCCCTGTTATTTACGCCATACTTTCCTCAACCAGACGTCGAAAACGTCGAAAAAGAGTAACTATTGCAAATCGTTTCATATTTTCGACGCTTGCTGATCTAAAATGATTTGTAACATATGGGAGATTGTCTGCAGGTTAAGGCGGAGTGCACGATCGTATTAAAACGTATCGTATAAGATCGCTTACGTCTGTCAGAAATGTCAAACGCTAGGCGGATGCTCAAACTTTTGACATTTCTGACAGACGTAATCGATATTAGACGATACGTTTTCGGACGATTGTGCACTCCCTCTCACCCCGCTGGGCCTCTTAAATATTTTTTCACAATTATTCCATTTAATTTGTTTTGCGACGCAACTTCTGTTCTGTATATGTTTTATTTTGTAAATCTGATATAGCTGAGTTTTCCTTGCAGATTCCTTTCTCAGTCAGATTAAACATTAACAGGTCACTGGAATTTGCTAAGCTGCTGGTCTTCTGCTAACAGCTTACTTATTGGACCACTTTGCTGCTTAGTCTTCTACTAGCAGGAGTAGAATCATTCAAAATAATTAAATTAATGACGTTTCATAAATGCCTGTAATAGGTTTACGTGAATAAAGATATTTTGACTTTGACTTTGAACTTAAGTTCCACTAAGTTTGTAGTTAAGTAGAATACCGCACGGGGATAATAACTAATATGGGATCGGAAAAGAACGTAACTTAAATTTGGCTGCAGGGGGTCGGATCAGGGGCACCATTAGGTTCAAGGCGCAACCACACCGCGCAACAAGGTTTTTTTTTATATATAGTGGCGCGCATGGTCCATGAATGTTAGCAACTGGAATCAGACACTTATGTCCGAACACTATGCCGGCCTGACTAGATGCCTTTTCACACTTCGCTTGAAGGACTCCAGGTTATAGGAAAGTGAAAACACAGAGGCTGGAAGAGCATTCCACATCTTTATTGTGCGACAGATGTATGAGTCACCAAATTTATGGGTACGCGAAGGGATGGTGACTACGGTATGTGGGTGCATATTCTGACCTGTACGTGTGGTTCGGTTGCGGAATGGAGAGGAAAGAATTAGGTTATAGAGCTCTCCAGTGCACTCACCATAGTATAGCCGGTAGAACACGCTCAGAGAAGCTACATTTCGGCGAAGCTGCAGGGATTCGAGACTTCCAGATATAGTGGCTTCATCCACAATACGAACAGGTCGCCTCTGTAGGACATTAAGAGCATCTGTAAGGTACTTGGCTGAACCATCCCAAAGGTGTGAACAGTATTCCACGCATGTTCTGATCTGTGCTTTGTACAGCAACAGTCTGATTGATGGCGGGAAAAACCGCTTCACCTTGTTCAGTATTCCGAGCTTTATTGACGCTGTTTTGATGATGCTCTCAATGTAGTTAAGGTGCACATAGTGCTACTTGTATAAACAGATTTATCTATTTGTGTTTAATTTGTAGACTTAGTTTGGAACCTTTAGTTTTTGTTGTTTGATTAATTGTTCGTTTGTTATTTATGGGTGCAAAATGGGAGGGTAGAGAGCGGTTATGTCAAAGACAAAGTGTGTTAGTACAAGGCTTGGCCACATCGGATGCGTACACAAATGTTGACATAGGAATAGTCCCAAGAGTTGAACATTCACCTATCGATCCCTCTTGACTCCCAAAACAGCATATTCCAAGCGGAATGTGTAGGCATCCTACAAGCAGCGCAAGCTGTACTAAGGAGAGATGTTAAAAACTTTGAAATGTATGCCGTATGTAGTATGGCCGTCCTTCTGGCCCTCAAAAGCAATTACATCAACTCTGCACTGATTCTCGACTGCCATCTAGCCCTGGAAGCAGTGTGCAGAGATTACAAAACAACGTTACAGTGGATAAAGGGTCACAGTGGTTCACTGGGTAATGATGCGGCTGATGAACTGGCCAGAAGGGGGTCATCTACAATACCGATAGGCCCAGGACAATCCCCCTACCATTCCAATTCATGCGAAGCTGGCTTCGCCAAAGAACTGATAAACTGCACGAGCAGATGTGGGCATCGACCACAGACTGCAGAGAGTCCAGGCAGGCCCTTCCCAAACCAGACAAGCGCCTCACACGACAACTCCTGGGCCTTGACAGAACCAGGCTTCGAATAGTGGTGGGGGTCTTGACGGGACACCGTGCCCTTAACAAACATCTCCATATTCTGAACATTACAGATAGCCCACTGTGTAGTCCTCTACACTTGCATGGCGGAGGAGGAGACGGGCGCGCATGTGCTCATGGAGTGCGACAGTGTGGCTGCGCCTAGATTAAGGTTCCTCCAGACTGCGAGGACTCTTCCGGAGGTCTGCAGGAACGTAACGGGTCTCCTGGCCTTCCTGAAGGAGATCGGATGGCTCCGCTGAAGGAGTAAAGGTCACGCACAATGGTCCAATGGAGACTAAGTGCGGAAAAGCCACCGTAATCACAATCACAATAGTCCCAAGAGTTTTAATTTACAGTAGACACATTAGCCCCATCACACATCCAGGCGACCTTGTCAAGTGCGGGAAGTGCGGCGGTTTCTGCTGAGAACCTCAAGCTGCGAAAATACGCCAACCTCAGTACAGGTTACGAATTTGCGCCGTTTGAGGTCGAGACGATGGGCCCATGGGGACACTCAGCCAAGCGTCTGGCCAAGGAGTTGTCCAAACGGCTAACGGAGAAGTCTGGAGAAAGGAAGCCTGACAATTATTTCTGCCAACGTATTAGCTTAGCTTTACAGAGGGGAAATGTTGCCAGTCTTCTTGGGACTATCACTGAAGGGTCGTCTTTCTTTTACTTATAGTTAATTTTTTATTAGGTTTAGTTAATATTTATTTTAAGTAGTTTTAATTTATATTGTAATTATTTTATACTGTTTATAAATTAAAATCATAAAAGAAATAAATTTTAAAAAATAAAAATTACAGTAGTCCTTCATATATTTTCACACAATTGAAATTTAATTAAAACCTATGTATGTAGTTTGATTTGTATGTATTTGTGTATGTATTAGTATGTAAATAAGTATTTATTCACTAGTATATATTGAAGTCTAATATTTTCTATTAGTTTTGATAGCACCTGCCTTATCTTGTCGTAACTGCTTTAGTTGTCCCAAAGATTTGATCTAGTTAAGCCGGTTTACTATTGGGGACTGATGTCAGTAATGAGTGTCTGATTTCAGTTGCTAACATAGACTTTGCGCGTCACTTACCATCAGGTGGGGGCAAGGTCACATGTCGACATTATATATATATAAAAATATATATATATTTAATGTAGCAATGTGATGTAGGTGTTGTAATATATACAAGTATACCTAGTCCAAAAACCCCGGAAGCAGCACGTAGCAAATCGTGATACAGTAACAATTAGTTCTGGTCCGCCCATGAAAGTTATTAATGATATCGATGTAGCAAAAAGCGATCGCTTCCGACCCCCACACAATGGTCGAACCGCGATTGTTCTCAAATAGACTTGACCCCACATCCACACACTGCCGTAGACAATAAAGAAAACCGAAGAGTAGATAAAATCTTTTGCTGTGTTTTGCTTTTGTAGACTCAAATAAAGTCTTCAACCCTATAAAAACCTGACCTCCAGCTTATTATTCTTAAATTTAAGCGCAAATGGTCAAGGAAAAAAGAAAGGCCAAAAAATAGCCCCTTCTCTCCTCCCCCCACGCTTCAGGGCACCACGCTGGATCTACAGCACAGCTTCAACATTCTGGGGGTGGAAATACGCTCAGAACCTTAATCGACGGAACTACATTGAGAACATTACCAATGAGCGTCAAAAAAGCTCGGAATACTGAACAAGGTGAAGCGGTTTTATTTCCGCCTTAAATTGGACTGTTGCTCTACATAGCAACATCAGATCATAATTTTGCATAGAATACTGTTCTCACCTTGGCTCCCCAAGCTGCCAAGCATCCAGTTTGCTGACGAGTCATTGGCCACAGTATTGTTGTATGTCATTGTTATTATTTTAAGTTTTTCTTTTGTTTCTTGCCAAACTGCATGTGAAGCGCTCAGTAACTTCTCACACGACGCTATCATGTTTTTTTAGTGATTTCCACCTTTCCGGACCCAGGACCCTGGAACACCTGAAGGACAACATCCGCCAATCCATCGTCAACATTTCCATCGATATGCTCGAAAGAGTGGTGCGAAACTTCAAAAGTAGGTTGGATCGGTAGATAGTGTATCGCTAATAAGGGCCGATATTTGCCCGATGTCATTATTAAAACCACTTAGAATAAAAATTTAGAATGTCTTCTGTACGATAAAAAATAATTAAATTGATATGTGAAGTACTTTTTCTTTTATTGACCTTTCAATTTAGCAAGTTTCCCTGCGCCATCCTGTTATTTAGTTTTAGGTCTTATAATTAATATACTTTTTTAAAAATTGACTTTTCAATCGATTCGTGTTAATCACGCGCACACACTGAAGATATGACATTAATCAAATTTTAGTAAGGCGACAACTTATTGTTATTATTAATATATATTTTTTAAACTTAATTGCACTATGCAATACAAACAAATACAAAGGACTTAATACGGCTAGGCATTCTCTGACAGCCAAACCTTTAAATGAAATGAAATAATTTATTTGTCAGAAACATGGTAGGTACAGGGATGTAATTTATTATATGTAATTATATCACATGCTTGCCTATTTCTAGCATACAAATATTTAAAAATAAAAAATAAATAACCAACTGACTATTTAATTAAATTATATTTTAATGCTGGGCTAAAAGAGATGTTGTAATTAAAATTAAAAAAAAAACACAATTAAATGTTGTGATTATTGAATCGTTTTTGTTGAACAGGACCATAATCGACAATGACTATTATACAATAATTATTTGTTTTGATTCTCATACCGCTTGGTTTCCTGCCCTGTCTTGTTATATATTTAAAGTTTTTGTCAAAAAGGAACTTTGTAACGGGTAGAAACGGAACTAAACCGAAGTTTATGTGTTCCAATTTCAAACTACAACAGTTATTACAGTGCTTCTCAACATTTGGTTATTAGAAAACTTTTTTTAAATTGAATGTGTGGCGGCAGCGATTGGGTTCAGAATTGGGGACGAGAATTATTTAAAGGCCAAGGCACATCGGGGACGTACATTAAGATCTAGTAGTAGTATATATCGGTAGATAAGTAAGACTATAGCTTTATTATTTATATATATATATATCTTTTAGTTATAAGTTGTTTTCTCAATAAAACTCTTTGTCAAACATTAGTGGTCATGCACCCACAATCCCTGCTCACAACTCCCAAAGGTTAGCTGTTAGATAATGTTTTTAGACATTAATCTCGCTTATGTAGTGTAAAATGTTTTATTTTCTGTGCAATAAAGAATTTATCTATCTATCTATCTATCTAGTATATAATGTTTTTTTTGTTTTTATACTAGCATTACGTCGACTTCATTGGGCATGACGGCAATTCGATCCTGATCCCGAAACGTGTGGATATACTTTATTGGGGTTATATAGTCCGCCTACCACCTATTTATTGTTCTCGTTGAATATATGTGTCATTTGCAATGATGTCAAATGCCATTTTTTACTTTCAAGGAGAACTAATATTTTAAGCTTGTATATAAATACATTTAATTAATATGTAATTTATTTGTGATATTTCTCGAGTTTGGTACGCTGGAGACATCGAAGAGCTTGTCACTTGTCATGATTGGGCTATAGTAAAGTTGGCTAAATGTGAATCCGCTTAATTACAGCTTTATAGGCGTGGTTTCTGACCACCCCGAAAGGGAAACGGTCGTAATGATACTTGACATTTTTTTTACTTTAATTGCACCTACAGTTGTTCTAATTAGTCCCAAAGGTTTGTCTGTCAGAAAATGTCAACGGGCATTAAGTCCGCCTTTTGTACTTTGTGCATTAAAGTTTAAAAAAAATAAAATTGGTACAGATTTTTTTGTTGCCCAGACTCTCATGTAATGTGCGAACTGTATTTCATCCGAGCGTCTAGTTGGCTTGGTCAGGTAATGAAAATAGGATCAGGATACTACAGGTTTAGGTATTTTGTTTAGCGTGAGTGCGACCATTCTACTAAAGAATAGTACTGACGTGAATTTAATTTTAGAGTTCAACAACCTGTAATACATGTGCAAATATTTTCTGACCCCTCCGTTTTACTGATCAAGCGATTCTAGCCTCTAAACCAAAGTGTTTGTAATGCTACTTTTCCGTGATAATGTTAAATCCATAGAGACATTTTCTTGAAATCTGCAGAAATGCATTTTCTTAGTAATGTCATGTTTTCATTCGTTTATATGCGTCGACCTAGTAGATACTATGTTTTTATGTAAAACATAATAATATACCGTGACTCTACTTCCGTCTGCTATTCTAGTAAAGTCTTGTTTCAAGTGGTGTTTTTATATAAAGATCAAAATGGCAAGCATAATATTAGCTCTCTATGAAAGTATTCTTCCAGTAATGTCGTATGGTGCAGAAACGTGGACACTGACGGTAGGTCTGGTCTACAAGTTCAAGGTCGATCAGCGAGCTATGGAGAGAGCTATGCTCGGGATTTCACTAAAAGATAAATTCAGAAACGTTGACATACGTCAAAGAACCAAAGTTACCGATATAGCTTTTAAAATTAGCAAGCTGAAGTGGCAATGGGCTGGACACATATGCCGCAGAACCGATGAACAATGGAGTAGACGGGTTCTGGAGTGGAGACCACGTACTGGAAGACGCAGAGTGGGACGACCCCCCGCCAGATGGACAGATGACCTGAGGAAGGTTGCTGGTGGGGGATGGATGAGGGTGGCAGAAGATCGTGTGAAGTGGCGAGCCTTGGGGGAGGCCTACATCCAGCAGTGAAGAGACACAGGCTGATGATGATGAAAGTAAAAAATGCCATTTGACATCATTGCAAATGGCACATACTTTCAACGAGAACAACAAATAGGTGGTAGGCGAATTGATGGCAGTAATTTGCCCAGTCTGCCGGGGCGGGGAAGTATCCACCGTTCGTGCCAATAAACCCAGTAAAATGTACCCACACGTTTCGGGATTAGGTCCGAATTGCCGTCATGTCCAGTCAAGCCGTTAGAGGCTATTGTCAGTCATAAGTATCTTACCATTAGGTGAGCGCAAGGACACATGTCGTGGTATTATTAAAAAAAAATAAGATAATTATGTACAGGTCGCGCAGCGAAAAATGAGAATACTACACACGCTAGTGTAAAGTTATTATCCAAAAAAGTATCATCACGACCGTTTCACTTACCGTCAGAATCCACGCCTTTTAAAAAAGCGGATTCACACTCAGCCAATTTATAATGTTTTTTTTTGTTTTTATACTAGCATTACATGTGACCTTGCCTGATGGCAAGTGGCGCGCAAGGTCCATGAATGTTAGCAATTGGAATCAGACTCTCCTGTCTGACATCAGTCATGCATGCATGACGGCAATTCGAGCCTAATCTCGAAACGTGTGGATACACTTTACTGCGTTTATCAGCACGAACGGTGGATGCTTCCCCGCCCTGGGAGAATGGGCAATATCCCTACGACCTATTGAGAGACCACATACAAGAAAACGAATTAATAAAAACATGGTAGTAATAATAGTAAAATAAAATAATATTAAAAAAGGACGAAATCAAAATGTAAACTCACATTTATTTTAAACCATCGATATATATAGATAGGCCCTGACTAATATGAAAACGTCTCCGCAAAACCAATCGAAGTCATGTAGCTGCACCAACAGCCACGAGCCAGCAAGCGTCAAGAGCGCCTAATATTAATATTTATATCGAGTGAAACTAGTCTTTTTGTATGCATTGTGACAGAATTTCCGATATATATCTCATGTGACATTATTATTGCTTCAGAATTGACCCTTAAAGTTGGTAGGTACACGTAGCAAGCGGCACGTTTTTAGAGTGAGTTTTGTATTGAATAGGCCCATCTATATACATCAATGGTTTAAACAGAGTAGGTTAAGTTTCACACATAAAAAAATATCAATGTGTTATTGTGATCATCTTTCAACGCGGGACCTGTACTTGTATTATAGTACGTAGTAACCTTTCTATGTACTTAGTTCGTCATCATTAGAGACCTCCTTGAGGTACTCCAATCTTTACTTTACAATATTTTTTAACTCAATACACCCTTATTGTTGAAGTGCAGTTTAACTTTGTTAAGAAGTTAGAATTTAGGGAACTGTTACACTTAATGCTAGTAAATAGCTTCTAGTCAAAATATAAATAGACTGCCTCCGTGGTCTAGCGGTTAAGTCCGTGGATTTAGACTCGGAGGTACCGGGTTCGATTCCTGGTCGGGACACAAAAATATTTATTAATGTAAATAAATAAATTTAATTATTATTTAATTTATTTGTGATATTTCTCGAGTTTGGTACGCTGCCTGGAGACATCGACGAGCTTGCCACTTGTCATGATTGGCATATAGTAAAGTTGGCTAAATGTGAATCCGCTTATTTATAAGCGTGGTTTCTGACCACCCCGAAAGGGAAACGGTCGTGATGATACTTTACTTTTTTTACTATAAATAGACCAAAGGTATGCTGTTAATGTTTAAAATAATACGCTTGCATCGCTATGAGAAAGCTCTGCTATTAGATATAATTGGTGTTAGTATTTAATTTTTATTTTATTATTTTTAATTTATATAAATATTTTTTTGGTTTAATTTAGTTTTCAGTGTAGTATTTCAATTTGCAGTTCGAAATTGCAGCACTAAAATTTAAAGACGCATCGGAATGGCCAAGAATGACATGTTTTAGCTAATCAAAATATAGACGGACAGGACCATGTCTATAAAAACGAAATCCAGGCTAGTTAGATATATCCTATATGGCGCTGAAACATGGGCTATAAAGAGCGCTGACCGAAATTGTATCGATGCTTTTGAGATGTGGTGTTGGAAAAAAATGCTGAAGATCTCGTGGACTGAGCATCGGACTAACGTGTCAATTTTAAAACAACTAGACATATCGACTAGGCTATCCAACATATGTCTTCGTCGGATACTCCAGTGCTTCGGACACATTGCCAGAAAAAGAGATAACCTGGATAAACTTTTTGTTACTGGCAAAGTGCAAGGAAAACGGACCGAGAAAGTCCGGTACGCTGGTCCGACCAAATCCGCTCCACCACCAATACTAGTGTCCATGATGCTATACATGCTGCCGAGGACCATCAAGACGCCACCAATTCTTCAGGACCCTCAGCAATGAGGAAATACGACGCAAGGAGACGGAATTTGCAATTTACTTCAAGTAAGTCTATTATTTATTTCATACTCATACTAATCTCGCACATTATCTAATTGTAACAATTTACATACACGTGACCAATTAAATTCATAACATTTTAATTAATATATAAATTAATTAACGTTCTATATATTTTGTATAACATTATTACTAAACGAAACTTTACTGGGTTTATCGGCACGAATGGTGTATAATTCTCCGCTCCGGCAGACTAGGCAAATAACCACTGTTAAAGCCAGTTCTGTGACCCATCGGTGGAGAGAGTCGCACCTCAGCCTTCTCCAAAGTCCGCCGCCGACCGGGGCGTCAACAATTTGTGTTTCAGTGATTTCACACCGTATGTGCTCAATTTTCGGTGCTGCCACGCGAGCGTATTTATCGGTCAAAACTGTTACTTGGATTATTAGTTTTATGTGATATGACATTTATGTGAAAAGAGTTTTAGCATCAGAAGAGCTGGTCTTCTTCTGGAACCCTGGGGTCGACTCCACTGAGACGAGTCGCTGCTGGCAGAGATAAGTGCTTCTGCCCCTTCCTTTGGACTTCACGGAGCTGGCTCGTCATCAAACCCCCCAAACCATATACGAGTACAGTCCACTCATCTACCACGGGTGAGGGAGTTGGAAATCTCCCCCACCCAGCCACTATCAGTAACAACTGTATAAATTTGTAAGCCAGAAATGGCAGAGTATTTGAGATATATATTAGAACTATATACCTATTTATTATATTTTATACAATTATTATTATTATTTATTAAAATATCCGACAAGGCCCCTTCACAGCCAAAAACTAGACTGAAAGAGTCCACACTATAATACATATTTTAATAGGTGGTAGGCGGACTGATGGTGGTAATTTGCCCAGTCTGCTTGGGCGGGGAAGTATCTACCGTTGGTGCCGATAAACCCCGTAAAGTGTATCCAGACGTTTTTGGATCAGGCTCGAATAGCCGTCATGCCCAGTCAAGCCGGCATACTGTTAGGGACTGATGTCAGACATGATTGTCTGATTCCAGTTGCTAAAATTTATAGACCTAGCGCAAAGTCACATAACGTGCTGTATCTATATCTCCCTACGAATAGAGTGTTCCGATAGGATCCCATGGCGATAAATATATAAACAATATAAAATAGCTTATAGCTTGTTCTTAAATAAATCAATAGCTAACTGTGGATCGTTATCCTAATAATAAAAGTTACCAGTTACCACAGCACATAGTTTATTAAACAATTTTCATTCCTGGTAACTAAGCCTTTATAACTTTAGCAATAAGGGTGAAATTTTCATGAAAATGTTATCTAGAGGGTGTAAATACAAACGGGTTTAGTTAAACGAGATTGGTTAGCGAACGAGCTCAAGAATGTTGTTCTGTCATTCGGGGAGGAAGCATGGATCCTATCGATCCAAAGTTTCCATGCTTCACAACTCAAAGTCAAAATAAATAAAACAAGGTCCCATCGTTTCGACTGCAAATGGAATGAAGTAGTGATTAATGATGATCTCCGCGTATTTGTTGCGTTTAAGGCGCGCGGCTGACTCTGCAGCGGCCCCGGATTTCTTATGGCTGGATGTCACATGTTACGGACAGAGTGTGTCCTCGTTTGTATGGAATCAACGACATCCCATCCGGACGCCTACCATCAGACCTAACTATCCCCGATGGTTCGAAGATGCAGTGGATATTAGCAGATGTAAGCGCCCTTAATAATAAATAATTAGATTAATTACTAACTTTAGTTAAAGAAAACAAATTGTCAAAATTATTCAATCAAATTTCGTTCCTAAATTCTAAATAAATTTTGTGGCACCTGAATGTTTGTAATATACAAGAGAGTTATATGAATGTGATAAGTGCTAGAGAGTGAAGTAATTCTGCCAAAATAAATATTTAAAATATGTGAACGCAATCTTCAATGTTGCCAGTAACAAAATCTAAAATATTTAAAGTGGTCACATTTATTCCTTTCGAGATTTGGAGAGTTTACAACTAAGGATACAGATGTCGAGGATCTCTTGAGGAAAGCCGTTCGACAGCTGGAAGGAATGGTTGAGTGAAGGAGCCGTTAAGGGTTCAGGACTTTGTGTTTCAGGGGCTATAATAATAAAATGATAGCAAAAGCAAGTCGTCAGGAAAACAATATGAAAGGAGGGTTTGCACAACAATGGAACGATTGAAAAGTGCACAACGACAGATCGAGACAATAAAAATTATTTGTCACTTTACGTGACAACTGTACTTTGCGAGATAATTTCTTGTGATCATGTACATTGCTTCTTTACATATGTTTTTACCATCCACCATTCTACTTTTCTCCTTACCCAACCAAATACTGTATGATTCCGTTAATACCGTCTTGGAAGCTCGTTCCATAAATGTATTGACGGCAGACCTGCTTAGGCCTAATTCTTTCAGTAAGTTATGCAAAGATTTTGCTGGAACTCCTCTCGCAACAACTTCTACTGCGTAAAGCTGAGTCTTGAACCCGTTCCTGATCATTTCTACTGTGAGATCATAATATTTAATCGACTTCATGTTGTGGTCTTTTGGAATATTTGATTCCAAGTAAGTTCCAACTTTTTAAGTTCCGAGAAAACACTAAGATGTCTAACCTATAGGCTGATAGAGCTAGTTCGTCTGGGATCCTATAATGATGTTCAAATGTATCCATGAGAATTTTCCAGTGTCATGCGGCGCCAAGGATCGAGGTGGGCTTGCATTTAGTTTTCGTGCTTTGCCCTTCCTTTACAAATGTGGTCAAAGTTTTATTTGTAGTTTCCCTTCTATAACATCAAGGACTTTGTCATGTCGGCGCGAGTAATAGCCCTTTTCTAGAAAAGTAACGATCAAACAAATTTCCGTATTTTGACGTCGTTATATCATTATTAAATCGTTTATTCTGACAAAAAGATAAACATTTTGACGAACTGCAGTGCAGTTTGTTGGCGAATAGTACACTTTTTTATCAATGTTATTCATTATTAAATTACTGTTAGCAACTTTAATTTTCTTTTAAATTCTCTATTAGACACTTTTACACAGGCATAATATCATTAAAAATTAGGGGAGTTTAAAAAAAAAATTGAAATTTCTGTTTGTGACAGAAAAAGATCTGGTCGTCCACGAAGTGTTCGTACTAAAAAGCCGATCAAAGCAATAAAGGAAATAATCCGAAGAAATCCTGTCCGAAAGCAAAAGATTTTAAGGTTTGCGGCTAAAGAAGCCACCGGAGACCCTAATATATTTAATATTATATAATATAAACGATGCCACTATATCTGGAACTCTCGAATCCCTGCAGCTTCGCCGAGATGTAGCTTCTCTGAGCGTGTTCTACCGGCTATACTATGGTGAGTGCTCTGAAGAGCTCTATAACCTAATTCCTTCCTCTCCGTTCCGCAACCGAACCACACGCACAGGCCAGAATATGCACCCACATACTGTAGTCAATATCCCTTCGCGTACCTATAAATTTGGTGACTCATACATCTGTCGCACAATCAAGATGTAGAATGCTCTTCCAGCCTCTGCGTTTCCACTTTCCTATAACCTGGAGTCCTTTAAGCGAAGTGTGAAAAGGCATCTAGTCAAGCCGGCATAGTGTTAGGGACTGATGTCGGACATAAGGGTCTGATTCCAGTTGCTAACATTCATGGACCCTGCGCGCCACTTACCATCAGGTGGGAGCTGGGTAACATGTCGTGCTAGTATAAAAAAAATAAAAAATAAAAAAAATTAAAGACTATAATAGTTTTTTTTAAATTATAAATAAGGCACAAACACTGCGTTTTTATATTTGGTTGTAGTATCTTAGCTTTCTTAACAGTTGGTAGAAGAACCAGTAATGTACACCGTGCTAATATTTGTGATAGTAAGCAATGGACTGAGTCGTATGATTGTTTCCGGTAACGACGAACGACGGATTTAGTTTGGATTTGACCCCTGTCTTTAAACCTCTTGAAAACCATATATTTTAAAAAAAGCTTTTAATGATAAATTGTTTTAATTGAAGTTCCTTTATTTGTCTCACTTATATTTTTCTCCAGGTCCAGCATCCAAGCTAGGAGATACTTTAACCTGCTAAACTCAGCAGGAGGAAAGCACCAGGAACCCAGGTCACGATTTCACGGCACAAAACTTATCACTACATTGTTTCTTACACAAAACCACGTCTTATTGTTTATATTATTGTCCTTTAAATTACTTTTTAGAGGCATGTAACAATATGTTTTTAATTTAATTAATTATAATGGTCAGTTGCAAAATGCATGATTAAAATAATCTGTGTTCAATATTTTGATATTCACCACTTGATTGGCAGTTACCTTGTCACTTTTCGGCCAATGACGAGCCTTATAAACATACGTTCAACGTGTCAAAGGATAAAATAATAAATATAAAATTTCTTCAACTGAATAACTAGTATTTATATTTAACGTCGATTTTATTTCAAGTCATTTGGGCATCATCGAGAAAATAACGTAACGTTTTACACCGGATAAATACCGCGTGGAATTATTTTTATATTATAATCTAGAATAAAAATAAAGAATTACCTATTTTTAATTTTAATTATTCAGTAATAAAATCTTTAGTTACGGTGTAGAGAAGTTTTCCTAAAAATATCGCCACTCACACTGTTATCTCCGATCGCGGTAATTCGACCAATTTATGTATGGTTAGGCGTTATTGTGATTCGTCGGTGCATAAACAGACGTCCTAATTTGTTACCCCTATACCAAGTCTCTTTCTCGCGGCTTCCTTTCTATATTACCCATCCCGCTCACTAGTCCAAAGGCCGGCGCATTGAAGAGTCGAATCTAAAAATAGTCGTTGTCCTACAGTCGTTATAGAGTGCTGGTGCCGAGGACATCATGTGAGTTTCTTTACCAGTTTCCTTTCTAGTTTGTTTATTGCACCGATTATCATAGTATTGTCTATGTATCTAATTAGAAGATTATTAACCCCGCACTTAGATACAGTCGCCTAAACCCACGCGACCCATCGACATATATAGATAGGCCCTCACTGATATAAAAACGTTCCCGCAAAACCAATAGAAGCTACATGACTTCGATTGGCACCAACAGTCGCTAGAAACAAAGCAAGCGTCGAGAGCGAATAATATTAATATTTATATCGAGTGTAGTCTTTTTGTATGCATAGTAACAGAATTTTCATAAAATATCATTTATTGAGAACTGGCCCCCAAAGTTGGTAGGGACACGTGGCAAGCGGCACGTTTTTAGAGTGCGTTTTGTATTGAATAGGCCTATCTATAGACATCGATGGCGCCACCACATACAGAGTCTAATCAAGTAGGTAGCAAGAGTCTCTTGACTGTGAACGTGATCAATTAATAATAACATTCCATTTATTTGTTTATTGGTTTTACAAAATCACAGCATTAAATTAATATATATGACGATAGGAATTTTGTTATACATTAGCCAGAATGGTTTTATTCTATAGACAGCATAAATTAAAATTAAGCCGACAAAAAACATCAAATTAAGTTAAATCGAATAAAATTAAGTCAAATCATAAATTAAAACTAAACTAATATTAAAATAATATTAAATTAAATCAAAATTATTATCAAAACTAAAACAAATCAAACTAAAACAAATGGCGAGTGCAACTAAATCTATACCGTAAGTAAACAAGTAAAAAAAAATTATTAACAATCATCTAATAACTTTATAGACAGCAAGAGAGTTTGTCGATATGGCATGCAAGTACAAATCGAGAATTATATAGTATAATTTTTTTTACAGCTATTTAGGTATTTATCACGATGGCGACTTTCCGACGCGGCCTTAGTTTTGTTTTTCGGATAATGATTTTTATCTTAAAAAAAAAGTGACCTTTTTTATTTCAAATAGAAGTCCTTATACTAATCACACCTAAGGCCTAAAAAAAATTGACAATTACAAAAAGTGTTAAAATGGGTCGAAACTTCGACTGCGAATCGGTTCATTGGGGTATAAAATAGACAGTAAAACAATGCACCTTTGTTTGTTTGAATTAAAAAAAAACTGAAATATCCAGACAAAGGAGGTTGACTTCCGCTTCCTAATGAGGCATGGCTGTAAGAAAGGCTATCCTTTGCTTCATTTAACTATTATTTAGCGACTTCTCGCGCCATTTATTTTTAATAATATTTTTCGCTTAATACATTTTCTAAATATTTGGGTATTTTGATTACTTAATAAATTAATTCGGTTTTTTGTTAGGAATCCTTAAATGGTTGAAATATCGGATTTATTTATTTTATTTCTGAGCGTTCTACAAGATATACCACGGCGAGTGTTATGAAGAGCTCCATCTTTTATTTTATCCATGATTTAATTTAATTTTTTTTTTTTTTTTTTTGGGGGTAGGTGCACAAAACAAAACATCTATTAATTTTGCTCCTTGTTAATTAAATAGAAATAATATTATTAAGAATTAAAATCTTATTAAAAAGTGCTTTATTGAGTTATAGTGTGTGTACATGCTGTAAAATATTTATTTTGTGCCTACTCCTGCTGGTTATTAACCTTTACTCATAACATCTTGTTACTTCTTCAAAATACAAACAAGCACTATAATGGCTACAGCAGACAAAGTTCATGAGACGCAGCGGCTAATTGAGGACCAGCTTGCCAAGAGAATGGCGGATTTTGAAGTCCAGCTCACTGCGGCCAAGGACTCACGGCCCTGTGTTAAATTAGAAGTACTGGCCAAGGAGTTTCTGGATTTCAAGACATTTTCCATGGAAATGATGTCATTGCTCCGTCAACAAATTAAAGAAATGCAGATTGCAGTTGATAAATTAGAGACCAGAAGCCGCTCTGATTGTTTGTTGCTTCGGGGCATACCGGAGTGCCAGGGCGAAGATATTTCACAGGTTGTTGCTGACATGCTACAGAGGCAGCTGTGTATTTCTGAGATGAGTAAGCAGTCTATGCGGTCTTGCTATAGACTTGGAGCACCCAGAGAGGCAACAACTCGGACTGTATTGGTTCGCTTCTTAGACTGTGGGCTGAGGCAACGAGTGTGGCGAAGCAAAACCAAGTTTAGGGGCACATCATTTAGTTGTTCAGAATTCCTTACTAGCAAAAGACAGGCACTGTTTACAGATGCACGCAAGGAATTTGGCTTGGGTAATTGCTGGACACAGGATGGCATAATAGTAGTCAAGCTCTCGGATGGCACTAGAAGAAAAATCATACATCACACCGAACTAACTGATTTGTTACAAAACGAAGTGGTATCTCCACCTGTGCAGTCACAAAACGAACCAAGGCACCACAACAGGGAACGTCCCAGAAGAACTGCCCGACAATAACACTGTTAAATTTTTGTTATTGCACAGACTTTGCTTTATTTGTTTTTCAGTGGGTAATTACATCGACTGGGCGAACCATATTGCTCGAAATAAGGTAATTAATTATGTTGTTCCTCAATTCGGAAGCGTTAATTATGTCATATAAATTAGTTAAACACGCTTTCTCAGCTTGGTTTTTTTTACATGTCTATATAATCTGTGGTTTTTTTTTATATTGGCCACAGACTATATAAATGCCAATAAAAATGTAATTTGTTTTTTTTTTTTTTGTAAAGGCATAGAATCCACATCTGTCAATTATTTGTCTATGGCACCGTTTATTTTTAGGAGCGTTCGGATATTTGTTTTTTTTTTTTTTTTTTTTCATTATTCCTGATTATTCTTTTTTCTCATACTTTTGACAGCTATCTCGGTCTTTCATTCCTATAATAAATGTGAATGCCGACTGATTGTTTAACGTGGCGTTTATATAGCTCGTAGCAATGTTTTTTTTTTATTTTTGTTGCGTTTGTGGTTCATCTAGTCGATGTATTTTTACCGGGTGGGTTTGACTTGTCGCTTAATGCGTTTTTTTCGCTTTGAGGGTCGTTCGGCTTGGCTTTGCTCCGTGGTTTTCATACGGTTTAGGCAGGGTTCCGTAAGAAGCAAGCTTTGCTTTGCCTAGCTTCCAGGTCGACTTTTTTTAAAACCATTTTTTTCTTTTGTTTTCTGTGCATTTGAATGCACAGAAAGGAAAGGTTGTGTGATCAGGGTTGTGGGATCTGCATGTCATAAATCTTGTGTGATGAAATGTTCATAAATAACACTAGGTATGATCGCATTATTGCTCGACATTATTTTTTATGTGTACCTTTGCTGTGTTCAAATTCTAAGCGGATCTTACTTTTTTTTATTATTATTACTATTTGTCGAATTTTTTTTGAGTTGTGGAGCGTCGCCGGGTTTGGCGGTTTTCAGGGCGAAATACAGTGAGGAGGGGCGCTTGAAGTGACAAGTCAAACACAAAGCTTGTAGCATTGGTAAATAGTGTGGGATGGCAGTGTTCGTTGATCGGAGTGGGCTGGCGTGTTGAAGGTTTAGATAACGAATACCGTAACCTGTTATTACAGAAAAAGAAAAGGTTTAGAAATAAAACATTTAAATTTACTTTTTATACCTTTTTTTAATATATTATTTTATTTTACTCATGTAATTAATTATTTTTATAATTACTATACTTCCGACGCGTTCGGTTTGCTCTGCTTGCGGCGCCGCTTTATCGACTGTTCATATATGTATTATAATTGTGCATTACTGATTTACAGTGTGTTAAAAGTGTTTGTTTTTTTTTTCTTTTGATTTGATTTGAAGATGTAACTAGGTTTATATTGTTAACTCCATGCCAGCAGGACAGGCAGGTTTTATTATTTGTAAAATAAATTTTACAATATTTAGTACTATAAATATTGCTTGATATATATATATATATATATATATTATCTATTATATTTTTACTATATTATTATTATATTATATTAAACTACTTAATGATTATAAGATGTCGGATAGTGATAGCAATGAAAATTATTTTCATTCTATTGTAAATAGTACTAGTTCTAGTGACTCTTTCTACGATGCAGACGATTTAGATTCGCTATTAAAAGATAGATTTTCTCAACACAGAAACAACTTCAACGTATGCCACATTAATGCACAAAGTGTGCCTGCGCACTACACTGATCTCCTTACTACCTTCTCATCACCCGATGTTATTGATGCAATTCTCGTTTCTGAAAGCTGGCTCAAACCTTCCTTAGCTTCAACTAGTTATTCACTTCCAGGGTACGTTCTCATTCGCAATGACCGCACAGGCCGCGGTGGAGGTGGAGTGGCAATCTATCTCCGTGCCGGACTCTCTCACAAAATTGTGAGCTGCTCGCCTTCGCCGTACTCTGCGTCTTGCGAATACTTATTCATTGATGTCAGCTTCTCTGGTGCAAGCATATTAGTTGGAGTTGTTTACTGTCCGCCGATAATCAATTACTTTCCGAGTCTGGAGAATGTGCTGGATGAGATCGTGCCTGACTATACCCATAACATTATTATGGGTGATTTTAATACCTGCATTATTAACGATCATGAACCATATAAGTCCCGTGCCTCTAAACTTCTAAATTTAATATATTCTGTTAATCTATCTATATTGCCAACTGGCCCTACTCACCACCTTGCTTCTTCTGACACTCTTCTTGACCTTATGCTCACTTCCCGCCCCAATACTATTTCTTGTCATGGCCAGTTGCTCGCTTCTGCTTTCTCCCATCACGATCTCATCTATGCCTCCTATAAGTCCAAACCTCCAAAATACCGACCTCCTACGATATTTATGAGACATTTTTGTCGCATAAACATCGATAAATTGCGCGATGATGCCCAACGCATCAATTGGAGCACTTTTGATACTCTTACCAATATAGATGATATGGTATCATTATTTAACCGTGAGGTTCTGGAACTGTATGACAGGCACGCACCAATACGCCCGACGAAAATTAAGCGTGCCCCGGCAGCGTGGATTACTGACGATGTTCGAGCATCAATGAGAAAGCGCGACAGTGCGTACCGCAGATATAGGAGAAAACGTAGTGACGAGGCCTGGGATGCATTTAGAGTCGCAAGAAATCGTTGTAACCAGGTGTGTAGGACAGCAAAACGCCGCCATTTTTGTGCAAACATCACCAACAAATCTCAGTCCGATATATGGAAATTTCTCAAATCTCTGGGACTGGGTCGTTCGCAGTGCCCTGCTGGTCTCGGTACTGTAACACCTGATCAGCTTAATGCTCATTTCGCATCGGCTCCGACGCTTGACGTAGACGTAAAATTTAATACTTTGAAAGAGATCGTAGAAATGCCGACTCTTAATATTGCACCGTTTATTCTAGCAGAGGTTTCTGGCGATGCTATCCTTAAGACGATTAACTCCATAACTTCCAAAGCAATGGGATGTGATGACATCAGTCGTGCTATGATCGTTACAATAATTGATATACTCCTACCCACAATCACGCGCATCCTAAATTTTTCACTTACGTCTGGCCAATTCCCGACCTTATGGCGTAGCGCCAATATTATTCCACTTCCTAAAATTTCCTCTCCTACGTTACCTAATCACTTTCGTCCAATTTCTATTCTGCCATTCCTTTCAAAAGTATTAGAGTCCACAGTTCACAAACAAATAACTGAATTCCTTAATTTAAACCAACTCCTAAACCCTTACCAATCAGGATTTCGCCCAGGTCATAGCACTACTTCAGCTTTACTGAAAGTAACTGAAGATATCAGAAACGGCATGGATGAAACTAAAGTTACGGTACTTGTACTGATTGATTTCACCAATGCCTTTAACACAGTAGATCCCAACTTGCTAATCGCTATTTTGTCTCGTCTGAGGTTATCGCCGGAAGCACTGTTATGGTTTTCTCAATATCTACATAAGCGTGAACAACGGGTACGCATCGATCAGGCGTCCTCGAGCTGGTGTGAGGTAAGTACAGGCGTCCCACAAGGTGGCATACTCTCTCCATTACTTTTCTCATTATTTATTAATGGGATCACCTCCTCTCTTCACTGCCACTACCACCTGTACGCCGATGACTTGCAACTCTATGTGCAGACAGATGTTACCACTCTCAATAGTGCAATAGCTTGGCTAAACTCCGATCTTAGTAGTATATATTCTTGGTCTGCGCGGTATGGTGTCGTTGTCAATCCTAGCAAGTGTCAGTCAATAATTGTTGGAAGTTCCCGACTATTATCCAAAGTTGACATGAATTTAATCGACTCTGTTGGGTTTGACAACGTGCCTATTCCGTTCTCCGGTGAAGTTAAGAATCTCGGTATTTACCTGGATTCGCATCTCTCCTGGGGACCGCAGATCAGTAATATCAGCCGTAAAATATTTTCTTCTTTGCACTCTCTCAACAAATTAAAAAACTTTTTGCCATTAAAAGCTAAAATTACGCTCGTACAATCCCTTCTTCTGCCGATATTAGACTACGGTGACGTATGTTGTGTGGATCTTTCACAAGATTATCTTAATAAAATGGAAAGATTACACAATGCATGTATTAGGTTCGTCTTTGGATTGCGGAAATATGACCATATTTCTTCTTCACGGAATCAACTTAAATGGCTGCCTATTCGTAAACGGCGGAATCGTAGGGTTCTGTGCTTGTTATACAGTATTCTCAACGAACCCGATACACCTAACTATCTTAAAGATTTATTTAGTTTTTTGAGCTCACATCACGTAAGAACCCTTCGTTCCTCTTCCAACTCCACTCTTTCCATTCCCTCTCATCACACCTCTTTCGTCTCTAAATCGTTTGCTGTCGTCGCCGCAAATCTATGGAATGAATTACCTCAGGATATTAGACAAGCTTCTAGTCGTGCTATATTCAAGAATAGGGTGTACAAATATTATCTTTAACTTAAACTATTTTTTTTACTTCTATTGTATTGCCACTCTCTTCATTCACACTTTCACAACGAGCGACGTCTACTTTTGTCCCGCTTCCTTCATCACATGAGTAGTTTTATTTTATATGTATTAGTGTATATATTATATATATATATAATATAACCTATTTACGTATTTGTATATGTAATAGTAAGTATTATTTTTATGTATTTGTTTTATAAATTGTTATTTTATATCTATTATTGCACCTACTTACCATGCAAACTGTCCTAATGTCCTAAAGGTTTGGCTGTCAGAGAATGCCTAGCGGCATTAAGTCCGCCTTTGTACATAGTGCAATTAAGTTTTTAAATAAAAAATAAATAAATAAAATAATTAAAAATTTGAGTAGCTATAGATCTTGTTTACAAACGGGGGCTGCGGCGGAAAATGCGCAGTCCAGCAATCGGCGCAAGTACCTATGTACTCGTAAGTATATTAAAAGATTACATATTTGTATACACATATTCTTGCTGTAGAAAATCAAGGCCCATGGAATCCAAGCAAAATTTTTTTTTTTAAAAACATAACAGTGCGTCTTGTCGTCTCCTCCGGTGACAAGAGGGCTGGCTCTTATTTTATCCTAAAAAAGAACGTTGGCCGCATTTCCTCGCTGAATCGCTATGCTGATTCTCTGGGCGAGGAAAGAACCAGCCCTGTTGTCTTGTCATAATTAGACGAGGGGTGATGTTTTTTAATCTATAAATACGTACAATAATATACGGACTCTGTCAAGTTATGTAGTTCCGTGAAAGTGTTTAGTAAGCTAATTTTTAAAACTAATGATTGATTTACGAATATAAAGAGATAGTCGATTCCACTGGCGAGCAGCTCTAATTGTGACAAGACAAGGGAGCTGGTTCTTTCCTCGCCCAGAGAATCAGCATAGCGATTCAGCGAGGAAATGCGGCCAACATTCTTGCCACCATGCCGCGCGGACACGATTTATATTTAAATTAGATTTTGTAAGTTTTTTAATTTTTTATTTTTAGTAATAATTTAGTTTTTAGCTTTATTTCAGTAATTTGTACATTTATATATAAGAATAGTAATAGAAACATTTATTGAGTTAAAAACCTAGATACATCAATCAGTAAATACAGGAATCCCTGTACTCTGTGGGAAGGTCTGTGATACAGGGAGTCCCACTCTTGCTTACAAAGGCAGTGATTAACATGCATTAGATATTAACATATATATGTATATATTATTTATTTATTTTAAAGTATGTAGTAAGTATAATTATCTATGTGTTATTTAAGTATATATCGTTAAATAAGTACCATAGCTTTATTTAAAATTTATTTTTTAGTTATAAGTAATTTTATTAATAAAAATATTTACTAAACATTAGAGGTCATACCTACAATCCCTGCTCACTTCTCCTACAGGTTAGCTATATTTAAAATGTTTCATTTTCTGTGCAATAAAGAATTTATCTATCTATCTATAACGTTTGCGTCTGCAGATACATAATTTGGCTAATGTTTTTAATAAACAGCAACGTCATTAAATATTATTATATGTCAGTCTGAAAGTTTGTATGTCATTGTAGTTAATTCAGATACGTAACAAATTGTGTTGTTTGACACGGGACAGGTTGTACGAGAGTAAATGTAAAAATTTTGTTTCCATATCATTGAGTTCCTAGTTGAAGACAATTCGAACTGTTTTTGTAGTTCATAAGTTAAGGTACTGTCACAAGTCTTCACTTTATAGCATAAAATGTATTCGGACAGACAGTGGGGTCGTCCAGGCCCGGATGGCTAATGGGCCTGGGTTGGGGATGGGGACATTCCCCCGTTTTCCCCGGCAGGATCTCAGCGGGTAACCACCTGCTGGTAATTCATGCACGTTTGGTGCTGGGCGCTGTTACTGGTATAAAAGCGCCCGTGTGGCTTACGAACCCAGGGGGTCTAGGTTCGACTACTTCAGCTCTCCTCCAAGAGCACTTCTCTAGGAAGCGGTCTTCCGTTGGTGGGCCGAGCGCAAGACGGAGCGATATTCTGAAGATGCTTGAAGTGTCCGTTGTCGGCCCGATAGAACATACGTCTAGTCAGGCCGACGACAAATTCCTCAATAGTAGGCATCTCCAGATCTCGAGCTATGACGGAATTACGCACGAACCATGGTGCTCGGGAGACCACTCTGAGCGATATGTTCTGCTGACTTTGGATCTTTTCCCTAAAAAATGTATTCAAAGATATCTGTTAAGGACAACGCCATCTAGCTATATTATTGGGAATCATTACCTACGAATTGCATAACTTCATAGTGAACTCACTAGATGGCGCTCAACACATCATGAGAGCGCTACAGTCGGCTCAACTGACACGTTTGTATTTTATGTTCAATCAGAAGAGATATATTTTTATCGCGGAACTAGACACAGGTATCTAATTTTACCTCATTAAAGACATTTTTATAAAAACAAGAATCTGTTGTTATTATTTAAGACCTGCCTGCCCATCTGCATAGCATAACAACGCAAACAATATAGAGCGGGCAAATGGTTACTACTTTTATATAAAATGTATTTTTTTTAATTATAAATTAATCACTGTGTCTATTCTTGTCGAAAAAGAACGTGTGTTACATATATACGAGTAGATCAGAATGTTGTCCGTAAAACAATAAAAGCAATTTGATTGTGCACGACAAAAATGACCATAACCGGCAACGAACTGTCATGAACTAAATTATTTTGAGGTGATTGTACTTGTCTTGATTGAAAATCTTTAGTAGTTAATACTCTATATATGGACGCAAAGGTACCGGGTTCGATTCCACCCGGGATATAATAATTTATTTAATTTATTTGTGTTTTTTTCGATCTGGTACTCTAGACATCAACGAGCTAGCCACTTGTCATGATGGGCCTATAGTAAAATTGGCTAAATGTGAATCCGATTCTTTAAAAGAGTATTCTCGGAAGGGATTCAGTCGTGATGATACATACATTTTCTCCCGTAGAATAACTCAATGGTCCACGTAGAACTCGCGACACCGTCAACGCTAAGTTACAGGACATCTATTCTGTACAGATTAATAATAAACGCGTTATGGGACAAAAATATACCTCAATATAAAATCTAGAAATAATATGGTAAGACTCAATGATAAATGATTACCGGAAATATGTCAATCTTTAGCTTTAACTCGTCGATGTCTCTAGCGTACTAGACTCGAGATATATCACAAATAAATTATTGTATCGCGACGAGGAATCGAACCCGGTACCTTATCAGATAATAGTGTTGTCATTTTACTCTCCAGTAAATATGGAGTTAAACCTCTACATAGTGCATCTAGTAAATATAGCTAAGACTACGATTGATTCTCCGCAGCTTCTATCTAGAATTAATTTGTGTGCTCCAGTTAAACCCTTGAGAAAGCCAACATGCTTATCAGTGCCAGCCAGTGCATCTAGGTATAGAGGTAATTCGTTTTGCTGCCGTGCAGCTAATGAATTTAATAAACTGGTTGACTTTTTCGAGTTGGATCTATTTAATTCAACTACAGCTACTTTTAAGAATACTCTGTCAAAACATTAGTTTGACAGAGTTTCTTTGAGTGTTTCCGAAACTACCTAAACTGCTATTCATACTAAATTTATTTCCTTACTACTTAATTATCTAAATTTTAGCTTGCTTTCATAGTTTTGCTATATATGAAAACGTATTAATGATCTGTAGATATATGCTTGATTTTGTAATTAGTTATTAAGTACTGTTTGTTTTCCAATTTAAAAAAAAAAGTGAATGTCGATATCGTAACAGAATAGAACACTCTCGCGTTTCTTCAGAATTGTAAAGTCAGTGTAGAAGCGATAAATCATCGCCGGTGTCAGGTCACCTTGACAAAGTACCACCGGTTCTTTAAGCATCTATCCGAAGATTATGTTAATTCTTCTCAAATTTAAGCTGTTTACCGTTGCCCCAGTTCATTGTAGATTCCTTGCAAATGACTATCTTTGTTGATATTTAAAATCAGGGAATAACAGTGAAATATTACTCTTGTGTTTGATTTGTCGCTTTAAGAGATTTTTTTACTTTAATTCGCTTTAAAAGGCGTTCGACTCGATACAATTTAAGCAAAATTCGGTAAAAAAAAGCGTTTAACACTTTTCTTTGCTTTCAAGTCAAACAGGCATAATTATCATCACGATTGGTTCCCTTTTGGGGTGGTCAGAAACATCGCTTATAAAGAATCGGATTCCCATTTAGCCAACTTTTACATTATTTTTTATTACAGCCCCTAGAACACAGCGTCCTAGACCTCCACTGCTGAAGATGGGCCTTCCAGAACATATATCTGGAGAATTTGGCCTACACTCGCCACGCTGGCCAGACGGCTTGGCGAGGATATGATGTCAATTTATTATGACAATTTATTAACGATTCCACAAGTTGGCATTAGTGGAACCGGGACCGACGGCTTAACGTGCTCTCCGAGGCACGGGAACGGTGGTGTTGTAAATCTATGACAAATGTACGTAAGAAAAGTGTATTTCTCATTGGTACATGCCGGGGGGGTTTGAACCGACCTTTATAGGATTTAAGGAACGCGTTCTTAGAACCGAGCCACCACCGCGCCAACTTTACTGTAGGCCAATCATGACAAGTGGCAAGCTCGTCGATGTGTCTAGCGTACCAAACTCGAGAAATATCACAAATAATTTAAATAACAATTAAATTTATTTATTTAAATTAATAAATATTATTGTTTCCCGATCAGGAATCGAAGCTGGTACCTCGAGTCTAAATCCGTAGACTTTACCGCTAGATAATACCCACGACACTCAAAATAACCTTGGTGACACCGGCCGATTTATCCGACGACGACTTACCGCCGGTTTTTGATAGGATAAATTTAAAAAACCAACGTTTATTTTATGTCAGGTGATATATCCGAATCGCCCGCCTCTACAGGACATTGAGATCATCTGTAAGATACTTAGCGGAACCATCTCAGAGGTGAGTACAGTATTCCACGCATGACCTTATCTAGTGACAAGCGAACTATCTAATATATTTATTTATTTATTATTATTTATTATTTATTTATTTATTTAGTAAAATAAACTTGAACTGTAGTAGGAAGAGGAATACATCCAAACTGTTATTTTGCTATCAGATATGCTGGAACAAAATACTTGAAAAACTCCTTCTGTTCAGTGTTAGTGTTGCAAGGTTAAAAAAAGAAATTAATATAAAATGATCTAATTGAATCATAATTGGAATGCTTGGAGAACTTTTTATTTATTATTATTTTTTATATATATCAGGGAATAACAGTGTAAGTTTCCACTTAAATATTAAACATAGATTTTGCAAATATATATATATATATATATAGTTTTAAGTGGAAACTGCTGGATTGTGTAACTTTTATAATTGTTGTAATTATGTTTTAAGATATTTATATTTCCTGAATAAATAAATAATAAAAAAACACCTGACGTATAAAAAAGCGTAAATTAAACAATTCACATTTTTTATCCTTTCAAAAACCGGCGATGAGTCGATCAGTGTATTTGTGAAATGATTAACCCGACAACAAAACTGGCATTTGCTAACTTAATCGTAAATCAATCAGGCCTCTCCAGTGTGAATTATTATAAATAAATCACCCTGATTTTGATTGATTATCAAGTTTTAAGCTTATTGGATAATTCGTACAACTTTGGCTATGTTTTGGTGACAGATTTTGGTCAAATTTAATCTGTTTAGTTTAATATATAATACGTAGATATGATACTAAATTGACACAAAAGACTTAAGGCTATAAGCTTAAGGATCAGAGGAACAAGAAAGCGAGTGAGATGGATAGGATGTGAGGATGGAGCAGGTATGTTCGAAGGAACGAATGTTTTTTTTAGTTATTATTGTTATTTTGTTGAATAAAATAATATCATGTTCAACACAGTTTAAAACAACTATTTCCTGAACAGTGGTGGAGGTTGAGTAGTGGTGAAGGGCTGGGATCCCACTGTCTGTTTATCTTTGATAACAACTATTACGGTAAAAGAACTAGAAAATTCTTAACTCTGCTATCCATTTTGGCGTATAATTATAAAATCGTAAAAAGTTTATAAGTATAACTTTTTATCTAAATAAACGATTTCATCATAATAATAATGCCATCAAAAACAGAACATACATACCTATCTTCACGCCAGATCCCTTGCCGGGAAGGCAGAGACAATTGAGCACCACCTGACACGATCACGACATACCTCGTTCGCGTCGTCGACATTCATCAACCTTTTCATACATGCCCTTTGGTTACGAAGGCTTTTTAATGCACCTTCGGCTAGTGTTTTATTTATTTGATCGTGATATGTGAGTCTCGGTCTACCAGGGCCTCTTTTAGTCACAACTTTCGCATTATATACCTGGTTCGTCAATCTTTTTTCGCAATTCAACATGCCCGAACCATCGTAGGATGCCTTTCCTTATTTTTGTCCCTAAAAACAGAACTTGTAAAAAAAAAACAAGTCTCGCAACTCAGTTCTTCTACTATAAAAAGTTGTGAGATCCATGTAATACGAAGTTACAGCTACCACCAGTATAATAATGCGTTTAGGATCCTGATGGGGCTGCCGAGGTTCTGCAGTGCCTCGGGTATGTTTGCTGATGCGAGGACTAACAGTTTTCAAACTATGCGCAAAAGATCTGCGTCTATGCTGTGCCGCATTAGAACCAGTACCAACAGGCTCCTAAACGTATTGGCAGATCGGTGGGACTCTCCGCTGCTGGAGCACTGGATACAGCTGCATACAGTCAAGTAGACAGCCTCCAGTAGCGGATAGTTTCGATAAATTAATGATGCCTCAAAGCTTTGATACTTTGATAATTTAGTACCTCATTCATCATTTTTCATTACAGCCCCTAGAACACAGCGTACTACACCTCTACTGCTGGAGATGGGCCTTCCAGAACATATATCTGGAGAATTTGGCCTACACTCGCCACGCTGGCCAGACGGCTTGGCGAGGATATGATGTCAATTTTAATGACAATTTATTAACGATTCCACAAGTTGGTATTAGTAGTAGCCGGGACCGACGGCTTAACGTGATCTCCGAGGCACGGGAGCGGTGGTGTTGTAAATCTATGACAAATGTACATAAGAAAAGTGTATTTCTCATGCCGGGTTTAAACCGACCTTTGTAGGATTTTAAGGTAAGCATTCTTACAGTCGAGCTCATTCATTCATTTTTTTTATTTAGTACCTACTGCAGGTTAATATAGGTTATGTAAAATTGTTACTAACAATTTATTGATTTAATGACCTAAATAAAAATGTATTATTCTACTTTAAGTTATTACGTAATTAGCTGAAATCTTATAGTGGCCATATAAATAATTAAAATCTTATATATTATAAATAAATAGATTGACTTAGCAATCGCAATAAACTGATCTGATTCAATAAAATATGTATTACTTGTAAGATACTTTGTGTTTTCGAGTTAATCTACATATTTATTTCCAAAACACCTATAAACATTTGGCACAAAACCCAATCAGTTATCAACATCGCGCCCGGCTTCTGGCTTCAGTAGAAAAGTTATCCGGCCACTGGTTACACGCACTGCCTTCTGCGAACCTCGGCACACTGCTTGACGACGAAAGTTTCCGTATCGCCGTTGGTCTTCGGTTAGTGGCACCATTATGTATCATACATAGATGTCCGTGTGGAAAGGAGGTCGACTGTCTTGGAGTTCATGGGCTCTCCTGTTCCAAAAGTGCGGGCAGATTTTCCACGGCACCCTTAACGATATTATTAAAAGGGCTCTAGTCACCATCGATGTTCCAGCCTTCTAGAGCCTGTTGAAATTATCCGAGATGATGGCAAGAGACCCGATGGTATGACGTTGGTTCCCTAGGAACGGGGACGTGCTCTGGTGTGGGACGCCACCTGCGTCGACACCTTCGCCGCGTCGCATCTCAGGGGGACAGCGCATAAAGCGGGAGCCGCGGCGGAAAATGCGGAGTCCAGCAAGCGGACTACTAATTACGTAATAACTTAAGACAAAAGGTCCCTTAATTAGGGACTAAATAAATTAACCGACCTGGTATTACATGGAAATTTAAAATAAGGTTAAAATTGCACCCCACATATTATACTGTCTCACTCTCCCAAAGGTTAGCTGGTAGAAAAAGCCGAAATGGCTTTAAGTTCGCCTTTGTACATACTTTTAAGTTAAAATGCAATAAAGTATTTTAATAATAATAATAATGGATCTCAGATTTTTTTACGGTAAAAGAACTGAGTTGCAAGACGAAGCGTCTCTCCATTTGACAGCTGGAAGGAATAATCGATAGTATTTGCCCCATGACAGAATATTCAATATTTTTTCTCACTATGTAAACTCCCATATGACTTTTTGAATTAAAGGATAGCGTTCTGAAGCACTTGTTTTGGATCCTAACGTAATATAAAACCTTTAAGAAATTAAATCTTATAAATTAAACGATTATTATGTATTGTATGTAAATTGTATATTTATAATAATGCACCCCGCAAATCCTCTACCACACTCCCAAAGGTTAGCTGTTATAAAATGCCGAAAGGCATTAAGTTCGCCCTTGTACATTACTTTTAAGTTTTTTTGTGCAATAAAGAGTTTATAAATAAATAAATAAATAAAATATCTCATTCTACATGGAATTAAATCTGTTTTAAACACTTGCAGACAACCATTTTGCAAGTGGCGACAAGTGTCCAGGCGCAAGTTGCACTACAAAACTTATGAATATGTATTATATTGCTGTAGATGCTCGCTTACACGTTTATGGTGAACTTGCACCCTTATATGCAAGTTGAATGCTAGTACTATCAAAGATAGACAGTAAGTGGGATCCCAGCCCTTCGACACTAAATTTTCAGGACTTGATAGTTGTTTTAAGCTAAGATGCTAGATACTATTAACGCCATGTTATCCACATACGATTTCAGACCGAGTATTCAAACCACGCTTTTAAAGAAGAGGATTCACATTTAGCCAACTGTACTATAGGACTATCATGACAAGTGGCAAGCTCATCGATGTGTCCAGCGTACCAAACTCGAGAAATATCACAAATAAAATAAATATTAATTAAATATATTTATTTACATTAATAAATATTTTTGTTTCCCGACCAGGAATCGAACCCGATATATTACATATTATATACAATTTAATCGTAATGATTTATATGTGTGTATAGTACACAACTATAAATAAATGTAAAGATATACGAGATCTTGGAGTAATCCTTGACTCAAAGCTCACATTTGCTGCACATGTGGAATCTATTACAAATAAGGCATACAGAAATCTTGGTTTTATAATCCGTGTAAGCAAACCGTTCCGAAGCATATCATGTATAAAGTTACTATACTTTGCGTATGTTCGAAGCGTTCTGGAGTACTGCTCTGTAATCTGGAACCCTCAGTATATCATATACGAACATGATATTGAGCGTATTCAACTTAAATTCCTAAGGTACCTAAACTATAAAAGTCACGATTTTGCGAAGAACTATGAATCCTCTTGTCGCCGGCACGGACTGGTAAAGCTAAAAGACAGGCGTATTCTGATGGAAATGTCCCTCTTGCATGACGTGTGTAGCGGGGCTCTTGATAACTCAAAGCTGGTGGCCGATATCTTACGTATCAGAGCGCCAAGCTTCAATACTAGACATCGGGATCTTTTTGTCCCCGCTAGCACCCGAACTAATTACGCATCTAATTCTGTTGTGAGCAGAATAACAAGAAGATACAATAAATTGTTTACAGATATCGACCCCTTCTGTCTGTCTAAACACCATTTCAGAGGAAGGATTCTGAGCAGGATGGAGGTGTAGTTCTATGTAAATAATACATTAGATATGCACAATGCAATGAAATCTACACATTTTCACTCACTCACACTTACAATATATACCTTCACACACCTACACATTCACATATACATACACTCACATAATGATGCGTAGATGGATTTTTTTAAATATTGTCTCTTTATTTTTATTCTTATGTTTATTTTTAATAGTTTAAATTGTTAATAATCCGTTCATGCTATATGTTTAGTGAAAATAATGTTATTCCGTAATTGGCTAGGTGTTCGGTAATCATTTGAATATAAATATTTATTTGTAAAATACAGCTGTGGAATAAGTAAATAATAAATAAATAAATATTATCGTAACTTGCAAGGGCGACGAATACCGAACTCTCCTCGATTCCTCGAGTTCACACCAGAGGGCGTAAGCATACACCTCGTGATTTTACCGCTGCAGCGTACGTTGACACGTTTATTTTAATAGTAAGTTTGATAATGGTTAATGGTTGTGGAAGGAATCAAAAGGATGATATCAAGCCACAACAAAGTGGTATTTTATCCGTGCTTGCATGATATTGGGATTCCAAATCACTTGAACTCGTACCACAATCAGTGTAAGCGCGCAATAATGTACACCAGCCTTTGATAGTGCTGGCGCTAGGTATCCTGGCTATTTGCCAGTTATTTCTGTGACTGACTGCTGTTTACACACAACTCCTTAGTTACAACTAGATTTACAATGCCACCCGGCTTGAAGAACCGAACCCTGCCAAAAAACTATACTTGTCTAATACGAGGGTCAAACGGAAAGTTCTTAGAAAATATTATATCTTTTCAAAACAGAGTCCATCCACATCAACACATCGCTGCATCCGATGGAACCACTGAGAAAAGCACTTTGCCCACTCGTCCTTAGGGGTCTCTTCGACGGTCTTTTTAAACGCAGCTTTTCACTAAGTTTTTCTCTTATTTTCGGAAATAATTAAAAACCGCAAGGTGCGACGTTCGTGCTATACGGCGGGTCACCCAGTAGTACCACGTCTGCGTCGCCAAATAGTCGATCGGTTGCCCGGCAAGGAGGATCCTACTGCGAGGTCGTTTCTCCCGAACTTTTTCAAAGACAAGTTGCAAAATCCACTCTGCAGTAACTGTTTTATGATCCTCTAAAACTATTGTCGCGTAATGACCTGTCATTCCGAAGAGCGAGGCCACCATCTTTTTTCCTACACTTTGACCTCTCTTCGTTTTAGTTGGCAACTGCTGGGAAGGAAGCTGGTCTTTTAGTTTCCGGATCATAACAGTAAATCCAGCTGTTTTCACCCGTAAGTATATAGAAGACAGCATTTGAATCACCTCCGTTAAATCTTTTCAGCATTTCAAAACACGACGAAGTTAAAAACTCGATCAAAATAAATTGCTGATAAATCGTATAACGAATGACTAATGAATGACATACATGCTCAGTAATATTGACAAAAAGTTCATTTTTTAATTTTAAACTTATGTTTTTATTATATTGTTTACAAGTGGCCAGTTCTAATAACTTTCAGTGTGACCCTCGTAAAAACTTTTATGTTTAAGTTAATTAAAGTTAATTTTGTTTAAATTAATTTGTATATATAAGTTTTATGTAAATAGTGGAACCTACTCGTACTCACTCGTATGTTGGCTGTGGCAGTTATCAGTTTTTTTTTTAATTATGTAATTCATATAGGAGTTCTTCGCGCCATTATTCGTGAACATGTCAAGTGCAAGTTTTTGTTTTGTAAATTAATTTACTGTGGATATTATTGGTCAAAAGTGGTGTTGTTTTGGTTAATAATGTGCTACAATATGAATAATAATGGAAAACGATAAATGGGACTTTAAATATGGGGCACAAGTTGTAGTTAATTTATTGCGGTTTTTCCGCGCTATCAACTCCGTGCTGCGAGTGACTCCAAGAAAAGCATCAAAATCTGCAGCATCTGGAATTTGATGATGACCTCATTAACTCATTAAAAAGAAAGATATATAATGTCAGGCTTGGCTGTATGGGACCCTTTGCCTTCCCTATCATCTCATTCATCATCCATCGGGAGAAGAGAATCAAACAAAAAATAATTATATAATTCATAAACTCGATTCTTAGCAGGCAAATGAAGTTAATCCGATTCTCAAGTCTGTAACAAGCAGCGACTAAACGAGAGAACTTCGATCTATAAGTATTTTAAGTATCGATAAAAATACTTCCGATAAATTGAATGGTTTTTCAGTTGAGAGTGGCTCTGAATGTAGTAACTTTTAACTTAACCCACATTTCTAACCCCAAATCGTACACATGCGTCCCGGAATTTTAGAAATTATAAAAGAAACAAGGGTGAGTTAATTTGAAAGTCATTACCATTTAATATTTTTTTATTTAAAAAACACACCAGCGACTTATCACTCATCATCAGCCTGTGTCTCTCCACTGCTGGATATAGGCCTCTCCCAAGGTTTGCCACTTCACACCATCTCCTGCCACCCTCATCCAATCCAATCCTTCAGGTCATCCATCCAGCTAGATGCAGCTAGGGGGGTCGTCCCAGTCTGCGCCTTCCCGTAGTTGGTCTCCACTCTAGAAATCGTCTACTCTACCGTTCATCGGTTCTGCGACAGACATGTCCAGCCCATTGCCACTTCAGCTTACTAATTTTGAAGGCTATATAGGTAACCTTGGTTTTCCGACGGATTTCCACGTTTCGGACTTTATCCATCCACTCCACTTGACGAATAATTCTGACAAACGCTAACCACAGTTCTGGTGTAACCAGACACAATGACCAATATAATGAAAGCGTAATAAGAAATGTTTGAATGCGAGAAAAACCAAGGTACTAGTGTTTGGAAGAAGAAGGATGATAACCGTGACGACAAAGATTGACGATTAAACTCTAGAACAAGTAAATGAAATTATATATCTGGGCAGTGTTTTCACTGCGGATGGGAAGTATGATAGGGATGTTGAAAGAAGAGTAAATGCGGGAAATAGTTTTAACGGTGCCCTGGGATCCTTGATCGCCAGTAGGAAAGCTCGACTTGCCATACACAAGGCAATGCTAGTACCAACACTAATGTATGGAAGCGAAACGTGGATATGTCAGAATACGCATGAAAGTAGGGTTAATGCAGTACAGATGAAGTCGTTGCGTCGGATATGTGGTTTCACCTTGACGGACCGCATACGTAATGAGCAATTTACAAAAACACTTAAACTCGTTATATTTTTTTATTGATTTGTCTACATCTGCCTTTTTACTATTATCTCATCATTCTTTTTGCAATAGTGTATATTTTGAAATATGCGTTATTGGCTCGTTTGTAAGAATGCTTTACTTAAAATCCTGCAAAGGTCGGTTCTAACCCCTGGTATGTACAAATCAGAAATACTTTACTTTTTTCAAAATTTATGACAAAGACCTTCAGTCACTGTCACTGATGACGCCGCTCCAAAGAGAGGCGAAATATTTGGCAAAAAATATTTTAAGCTTCAATTTATATATTTTACCAAGTAAGAAACACATCTAACACATTTTATTTGTTGCAGACAAATCAGAAATACACTTTTCTTATGTACATTTGTCATAGATTTACAGCACTACCGTCCCCGTGCCTCAAATGATCACGTTAAGCAATCGTTCCCTGTTCTACTAATACTAACTTGTGTAATAGTTAATAAATCATTAAAAAGTTACAAACCTACGCTGGCTGTATTGATGATAAAATAAATAAATAAAAATCGTTTATTGACACTATATAACAAGTATGTTTTTTACACTTTAAATTTAGATTGGATGTCCTGACCCCTGTCGTAGATATTTCTGAATGACAGGAGTCAAATAAATCTATTGTGTAATTTGTGATGTTTAACATATTTTGACACCTTTTGTAGCAATAGATTTTACAAGTCTTACAATAGTAATACAATAACAATGGGACATAAGGGCTCTAAAGTTAATTCGGGACACAAATTAACAGATATTGGGACCAAATTCCAAATTGTACCGGCCGGCGCGTTTTATTATGACACTTATGTGCGTTATATTTTATTGCAGTGCTACAGAGACGGCCAACGGTAATGATTTGTAAATTCGATTATCGGTATTCGAATTCTTATCTCGAATTCTGAAGGACGAATAAACACTTTATACTGTAATTTATTAAAAATAAAAAATTGTATTCAAATAAAAAATAAAATTAAGCTAATAAAAGTATATAATATAAAGTATCATTAGGACCGTTTCCCTTTCGGGGTGGTCAGAAACCACGCTTATATAAATAAGCGGATTCACATTTAGCCTTTACATTACTATAGGCCTATCATGACAAGTGGCAAGCTCGTCGATGTCTTCAGCGTACCAAACTCGAGAAATATCACAAATAAGTTAAATAAACTATATACTATAAAAGTATATAAACTAAATTAAGAATAAAACTAAAATCTAAACTATATATAAAAATATTCACTCATGACTTGATCATGTGGCAGTGTGCCAAGAACACTCGCAGCATTCCCCCGCTCTGTCAGCCCTCTTGTCAGCGTTAACCAGCCGCTTAGACAGTTCTTTAAAGAAGGTCTTAGCGCTTGGCCCCCACGGTTTCATTGCCTCAAGACCAAAAGGCACAAACAAGTAGTCATTAGCAACAGACTCGTATTTGTGACATTTGGACCTTATACTTGAATATATTTGCTGTTTACTTTGACGGAAAAATACTGTTCGTCAAGAATTCAAATATTTATGATTTTTAGGGGTCTAATACTGGGAATGAAAAGTGTACAGATCTCCATAGAAAACTGTCAGGTTCTTACGATTTAATCGAATCGACATGCATGTCAAAAGTGCTCGCACAATCCTGGGGCCCTAGTTCCCGTCTTACCTACGCTGCGCCAGCCTGGCACCACCTTCTGGCCAAGACTAATAGGGACAAGATCAAAAGTCAACAGAACATATCGCTCAGAGTGGTCTACCGAGCGCCATGGTTCGTGCGTAATTCAGTCATAGCTCGAGATCTGGAAATGCCTACTATTAAGGAGTTTGTCGTCGGCCTGACTAGACGTATGTTCTGTCGGGCCGACAACGGACACTTCAAGCATCTCCAGAATATCGCTCCGTCTTGCGCTCGGCCCCCCAACAGGAGATCACTTCCTAGAGAAGTGGAGGAGAACTGAAGTAGCCGAACCCAGATCCCCTGGGCTCGTGAGCCATACGGGCGCTGTTATACCAGTAACGGGTGATTACTCGCTGAGATCCTGCCGGGGAGAACGGGGGAATGTACCCATCCCCAACCAAGGTCCATTAGACATCCGGGTCTGGACGACCCCACTGTCTGTCCTGGGGCCCTAGTATTAGAATCAATATTAAATCAGTATTTTTTACCGTATATATACATACATACATACATCATTATTACAGCCCCTAAAACACAGCGTCCTAGAACTCTACTGTTGGAGAAAACATATATCATATGATGCCACTAAGGACTGCTCCGACCTTGAAATCAAATGAAATAATTTATTTGTCAGAAACATGGATGTAAATTATTATATGTAATTATATCACATGCTTCGCTATTTCTAGCATACAAATATTTATTTAGTCACATGACTTTGTCGAGCTTAGTGTCTAGGTATTCTTTTGTCGAATAAAAACATTTATTAACCAGCATTTGTTTTACTCTTAATTTGAACAGTTTTAGTGGCAGCTCCCTTATAGTAACTGGAAGCTTATTAAACATCTTTGTTGCCATTGCATGACAATTTTGGCTTTATTGAGTACTTTTATGAGCTGGAATAATTATTCTACTAGGATAACGCGTTTTAAAATTGCAATTATCCCCAAGAGTTTTAAAAAGTTCCGGGTGGATTTTTACAAATAAACAGCATTCAAGTATATAGATAGAAGGAACAGTCAGTAATTTTAGTTTTATAAATAAAGGACGACAGGAAGTCATAGGAGGTGTGTTACAAATAGCACGAATGCATTGTTTTTGTCCAATAAAGATTCTATTTATTTGCACTGCATTGCCCCACAATAATATGCCGTACCTTATATTTGACGCAACATATCCATGGTATGCCTGAAGGGCGGTTTTTTCGTTAGCTACTTTAGTTAATCGCCACAAAGCGTAGACAAATCTATTTATTTTAGTTGTTATACTACATATATGTTGTGTCCAAGAGCAACATTGGTCAATCGTTATGCCTAAAAATTTCATTTCATTGGATTGATTTATTTGGTCGCCATTTATTATTTGATATCTTTAACCCTAAACGACATAAATTCAGAAAGCAAATTTTAAGTGTTCTCAGTTTAAATGAAATATAGTGTTTAAGTAATTTATATATCATTAATATAAATACTTTGTTTTATATTTTATTATATTTAAATAATTTTTATCGTTTTAATTTTATTTCTGTAAATACATTTTTATATAATATCTTAGTTTTAAGTATTTTTAAATTGTAGTTTTATTTATTGCATGCACTAAAATAGTTATCTGATGGAAATGTCATATGTTCGCCTGAGAACTTTCTTCCTTGTATCATGTTTTTAACTTATGCATTCGCTACGTTTTCGGCTTGCGTAAGTATGATATCCGCTTATATTATCGCCGGTCTGTCCAACTTCTCTCTTTACTTTATAACGTTCTCAATCACCCTAAAACACCTTCGTACCTTAAGTCCCGCTTTGAATTTCTCTCTAATACGCACAACTGTGCTCTTCGCTCCTCTCACAACAACCAGCTAAAGATTCCTTCGCATTCCTCAAGCAGATATTCAGATTCCTTCACTGTTGCTTCCGCTCGTCAGTGGAACAAGCTACCCTGGCTATAAGGCGTGCACCGTCCGTCAACTTATTTAAAAACCTTCTAACCACATTATTTCTTGAGAAACAGAATGTATGTCTCTCGAATTAGTTGTTTGAGTTTTTATTTATGTATATATATCTATTTATTTATAGTGTATGTTTATGTATGTATGTATTATATAGTTTGTAAGTGTATTGTTTTTTTATATTGTGTATGTATATGTATATTTAAGTGCTATAAATGCGTAATTATGTTTATTTACTAATTTAAGGTATTTTAATATTTTTCTTTATCCTGCCCATCACCTTACATGATCCCCAAGGTTAGCTGGTGAAGAATGCCTTATGGCGTTATAGCTCGCCTATGTACTAGCTTTTACAGTGCAATAAAGTATTTTAATAAATAAATAAATGTTTTAATGTGCATCTGTTGTATACATTGAATAAATAAATAAATAAATCTGGAGGATCAGATCTAACTATTACAGAAACTTTATTTTCGTTTGAGAGCTGGAGGAAAATGTTGAGTGGAGTAGCCGTTGAGGAAAATCTTAGAATGCGGGTTTAAATCTATAATTAAAAGGCAATTTCTTAAACACAAGTAGCCAAATTTAAAGTACCTCCAATTCGGTTTCCTAAGAAGGGAGGTCGTGATAAATGACGTCATCACTCAGGATCAAACGTGTAATTTTTCTGGATAGCGGAAGAAACCCTGAACATTGCACCATCTCGATAAATCCGCCCATATCTCGCAGATTTCATCGCCTGATTTCCAAATTTAAATCTTTAGTTGGTTTAGCAAAGAGGTCCTGATACAATCGGATTACGACGGGGATACATAAAGTAAAGTGAAGTATCTTCACGACCGTTTCCCTTTCAGGGTGGTCAGAAACCACTTATAAATAAGCGGATTCACATTTAGCCAACTTTACTATAGACAAGTGGCTAGTTCGTATATGTCTCCAGCGTACCAAACTCGAGAAATATCACAAATAAATTAAATATTAATTAAATGTATTTTTTACATTAATAAATATTATTATGTCCCGAATAGGAATCGAACCCGGTACCTCCTGGAGTCTGGACGGGGATACATCATTGTGTTAAACTTAAATATTTTGGCTAGGTGAGGGAAGTTAGAATTTCAAATGTCTCAATTATATCTCCCCTCATTCTGCGATCCCCGAGATTTGTCAGCTTCAAATATTTATACCTCTGGTCATATGTCTTCTACCTCAGGCTGAGTTGGACGAAAATTCAAACTCTGTGAATTGTAACGTTTAAAATTAAAAATGGCGTTAATAATTAATAAATATGATGAGTAGTCTTATTTATTAATTTAGGCAAAAATGTATATCCTGGTAAACTATTTTTATTTAAGCGGTTTAGTTTCTGTTTTAGCTGGAGAACTTGACTCAGTTTTACGTCAATAAAGATATTTTGACATTGACAACTTATGTTCATCCAATATGCCTAGGTCTCGATTCCATAGTAAAATATCATCACGACCGTTCATTCAAATTTAGGCAACTTTACTATAGGCCAATCATGACACGTGGCAAGCTCGTCGATGTCTCCAGAGCGTACCAAACTCGAGAAATATTTTTATTTATTTATTTAAAACTTTATTGCACGTTATACAAGGAGCGGACTTAATGCCGCTAGACATTATCTGACAGCCAACCTTAGGGACAATGGGGACCATTTCAAATGTAAGGTAGGTGCAAATAGTTAGGTATTTATAATAATAATCAATAAATCTATATACATAAAAATACAATGATATTAAATACATACTAATAACTATGTTCTAGCGGTTTTGCGATTTTTTAAATGCTGGTTCGCGGCCTTCGATAGCTCCAGCAGTGAGAAACCTAGTCGGGTCACAGCAGTACAAAGTTACTCCAAGTCTAGAATTATCTGTAGAAAATCCACTTACTTGAACTAACAATGATGAGGATTCCAGTAGCCACGTATCAGCCTTCAGGTCAGCTGCGAGACAATCCAGGTGCGGTATATCAGCGGTGCGGGTTTCATAATGCAGAACACTTTATATTCGCGAACACGGTATCATCATTAGAGCGGCGTGGTTTAAGCGTACTCCAGAGAGGTGGAGGTGGTGGTCTTCCGAGGACACAAGGCCCACCAACGTTTCCGAGCTATAGTCTGAAGCACACTGTTGCGGAGCGAGCAGCACGGCTGTCTTATCGACGACTGCCGCGCCATCAAGCGGAACACGGGTAAAATGAAATGCAACATTCACTGGCTAGCCTTGTAAATGGTTTTCACAAATAACAATAGATGGCGGTAACCAAATTCTGCGGCCAGACCAAACTATGATATATTAAATACTAATAATACATATACTACCATTAAATAACTTATGAACCATTTAAATAATACGATGACACCATTTTTTTAAACATTTTTCGGTTGGATGCTTGTCGGATTTCTACCGGTAGTTTATTCCACAGATTATCACAAATACATTAAATATTAATTAAATGTATTCATTTACATTAATAAACATTTTTGTGTCCCGACCAGGAATCGAACCCGGTACCTCCGAGTCTAAATCCACGAACTTAACCGCTAGACCACGGAGGCAGTTGAGGAAATGTCTTAAAATACGGATGTAAGTATCTATAATTAAAAGGCAATTTAGCTGGAGGACTTGAGTGGTGGTCCCCACTCTAATAGGTTTACGTCAATAAAGATATTTTGACTTTGACAACTTTTGTTCACACAAGCTTAGGCCTTGATTTCATTTGGCAGTCAAAATAGCAGCGATAACCAGAACCTAAGATTTTAGTAGCTATAGCAAAATTTTGGGAACGTCTAAACCAGCTTTATAGATGATACGTAAACCCGGAGTGATACAGCGAGATAAATTTTAATATCTTCTGCATATGAAGCAGAAATGTAAATATACCTAGTTACATAGACACGCATATAGGAACTTGCTTAGATTGCATTTCAACAGATGAGCGAGGTAAAAGACGAAGTGGAACTACTTGTGCCGTGTATAATTGTAAATATGACCGCCTCCGTGGTCTAGTGGTAACAAACGTTGCCGTAAACTCGGGAGGTCGTGGGTTCGATTCCCACCGGGGGCAAGTTGTACATTGTATAATTTGTCTCGGTCTGGGTGTTTATATGTATAATATGTATATATTTAAAAAAAAAAAAGTATAATATGTAGTTTATCAACCATCTAGTTTCCGTAACACAAGCTTCGTTGCTTACCACGGAAACTAGATGGCGCTGTGTGACCTGTCTGGAAAAAAAAAAAAAAAAAAAAAAGAAAATTATGTCATTGATTCCATATACTAGAGGCCGCGCACTGGTTTGGGATGCCACATGTGTGTGTGTCAGTCACATGTGACATCCAGCCATAAGAAACCTGGGGCCGCTGCAGGATCAGCCACTCGCCTTAAGTACAAGTACGCGGAGATCATCATTTCATTCTATTTACAGTTGAAACGATGGGCCCGTGGTCCGAGGAGACTCTTGTGTTCTCCCGCGAGCTTGGTGAGAACCTCCACTTGGCGACGGGTGACACTTTGAGTAGAGAATATCTTGTTCAAAGGGTCAGCCTCGCTGTTCAACTGGGGAACGCAGCGAGTGTCCTCGGCACACGCCTATCGAATAGTCGTAATTTTATTTATTAATTTTTAATTAGTTTTTATAATTTAGTTCTTAATTTATTTTATTTTTTAATCTTTGTACTTTACTCCCAATAAATATATGTCAATTTAAACTAATGTCATTTTTAATAATAATAATAAATTCGTTTATTTCAAACCACTAGGATTCATATTAAAAAATATTATAACTTACAGATAAAGGTGCTTATATTTAACTATAATATATGTATATACACAGCGTTAAAGCCTATTATAACGACCGCACAGCGCAGCGCCAAGTAGATCGCTCATCGCTGGTCTTTTGAAGTTGTTAAGAGTAGGTCCCTATAATATATTTCTGTGGTGCAAGGCAGAAATGTAAATACGCCTCGTTAATTCAACGTTAAGTGCCCCCTTAGTAATCAAACCCTCCCTTACCACTTGCCACTAACATAACTCCACTCGTAAAAGGCTGATAAAACTATGCCTCGTGTAAAATGACATCACTGATACAGGATGCAATATTTTTTACTCAGGGCCAGAAAAACGTACGAAGTCTTTGGAGAAAAACTGATATCGCGCCGAGGGGATATTCCGTAGCCTTCCAGGAGCCATTCAGCATTCTCTCGTTTGGTCTGAACCCACCGTGAGGTGGATTATTTTATCATTATTTATTCATTAAAACTTTATTGCACAATATGTATATACAAGGGGCGGACTTAATGAAGCTAGACATTCTCTGACAGCCAACCTTAGGGACACTGTTGAATATTAAAGACGTAAGGTAGGTGCAATTAGAGAAATATGCAATATTATCTAAACTACAATAATAAATACTATAATAAACTAAATACTAATAATACATACACATAACGTTTTATTAATACATTAGGTACATATATTACATAACATTAATACATATAATAATATAATAAATAAACTAAATGTGTTGTTATGAGCTATTTAAATAATATGAATATACCATTTATTTGAAAATACTTCGGTTGGATGCTTGTCGTATGTCTACCGGCAGCTTGTTCCAATTTAATAGGTCTTAAGAGTAGGGTGCTGTTTCCATCGTGTGTGCGAAAGAAAAGATTTCTCGAGAAGAATAAATGGTGTAAACAATAAAAAGAGACCTTTATAACCTCGGGGTGGAAATACGCTCAGACCTTAACCACCGGAACTACATTGAGAGCATCACCAAAACAGCGTCAAAAAAGCTCGGAATACTGAACAAGGTGAAGCGGTTTTTCCCGCCATCAATCAGACTGTTGCTGTACAAAGCACAGATCAGATCATGCGTGGAATACTGTTCACACCTTTGGGATGGTTCAGCCAAGTACCTCACAGATGCTCTCAATGTCCTACAGAGGCGAGCTGTTCGAATTGTGGACGATGCCACTATATCTGGAACTCTCGAATCCCTGCAGCTTCGCCGAGATGTAGCTTCTCTGAGCGTGTTCTACCGGCTATACTATGGTGAGTGCTCTGAAGAGCTCTATAACCTAATTCCTTCCTCTCCATTCCGCAACCGAACCACACGCCCAGGTCAGAATATGCACCCACATACCGTAGTCACTATCCCTTCACGTACCTATAAATTTGGTGACTCATACATCTGTCGCACAATAAAGATGAACCAGCGCCATACTCTAAAGACCTATTAAATTAGTATTAGAGGTGAGGTGGGTTCAGACCAAACGAGGGAATGCTGAATGGCTCCTTGAAGGTCACGGAATATACCGGGAGAGGTCCCTAGCTAACCAAATACTGTATGAATGAATACATCTTGGAAGCTCATTCCATTAATGTATCGACGGAAATTAAAAGCTACCTAAATAATAAAATTAAAAATAAACTAAACTATAAATAAAAAATGTCCTCTAGAGACGTCCCATCCGAGATAGTCCCAAGGAGACTGGCAACATGTCCCCTCTTTATAGCGAGGTTAATACATTGGAAGAAATAATTGCCAGCCTTCCTGTCTCCAGACCCTTCTGTTAGCCGCTTTGACAACTCCTTGGCTATGCGCCTTGCTGACGGTCCCCATGCGCCCATCGTCTCGAACCCAAACGGCGCAAATTCGTAACCAAGGTTGGCGTATTTGCGCAATTTGAGGTTCTCCGAAGAAAACGCCGCTCTCCCAGCGCCTGACAAGGTCGCCTGGATGTGAGATGGTATTTATTTTTAAGTAATAATTATTCAATTCTTTAAGTAAGTGGTGCAAAGGTTTTGCTGAAATTCCTCTCGCACTGCGTAAAGCTGAGTCTTGAATCCGTTTCTGATCATTTCTTTTGTGAGGTCGTAATATTTGTTCGACTTCATGTTATGATCTTTTTAACTGAAAAAAATGGGGGTCGTTCGCAATTCGACTGAATGTATTTTCCACCCGACTATGCGACGCAAAGAAGACAAACGCAAAAAAATATTTAAAAAAATAATAATGGTGTATGTAGTTAAACAGTTATCAAACTTAATCCTTCTTTTTTGTTTTAAATTAAAGTATTTTTTTACAAGATCATTTTTCTTTTTAAATAAATAAAACACAATATACTTAAATTTAAAAAAACTTAAATTTTATTCAGTTAAAAAAAGAATTTGATTTATTTATTAAAAATATTTCATTGCACTAAAATGTACATGTACTATACTATACTAACATTTTCTGACAACCAACCTTTGGGAGTGTGGAGTGGAGTTATGTATGGGTCCAATTTTATTTTATATTATACACTTACATCATAATATTACATAAAAGATTTATATATATACACATATATATATATATATTATTTAAGGTACAATAACAGGTTACAATTAATACATACGAGTATCAAGCACAAATTTACAATAAATCATAAGGTCGGAATTGCAACCCAAGGGCAGTGTACAGGGCATGCTACACATAGCTACTTGGATGATTAGAGTCAACTGTGTTTTTCAGTTTTAAATTTTTAGGTTTTATCCATTTCATCATTATCAATATATTAATAATATATACGAGAATAAATATGTTATTATTAATGTCAATTTATGTTGAAAGTTACATCATAGGTTATATATTAGTATAAGTCAATATAAGAATAGTACACATACATACATATCTTCACGCCAGATCCCTTGCGGGGTAGGCAGAGACAATTGAGCGCCATTTGACACGATCACGACATACTTCTTTCGCTTCGTCAACATTCATTAACCTCTTCATACATGCCCTTTGGTTACGAAGACTTTTTAATGCACCTTCAGTCAGTGTTTTATTTATTTGATCGTGATATGTGAGTCTCGGTCTGCCAGGGCCTCTTTTACCCACAACTTTCGCATTATATATCTGGTTCGTCAATCTTTCATCGCTCTTATTTTAAGAATAGTAAAAAGTAATTTTACGTTAGTTTACAATCAATAACACTTGTCACTTAAATAGACTAACATTTGGGTTGAAAATGTCTAGATTCACAGTATCGCTGAAAAGGTCATTAAATAGTCGACACATACGGATAATAGGGTATATATATATTTATATTAAAATGATAACACACAAATATAAATGTAATCTAAAATATAATTGATTTGTCTTACAGCAAAGTGGTCCACCTCCAGATCACACCGTTACGGCATACCTTACTAAGAGGTACGAGTAGATCATTTTGATGGTCATACATATTCATGAAGACCCTTTCAGATGCCTATTCCCAATTAAGGCACAGTTAAGGCTGCCATATACCTACGATCTAGTTATTAACTGAGTTCAAAGTCAACAAAATGTGGAGAACTGGTTCAAGTAAATGAATAAAAGAGTGGACTGTAAACAATAAATATAATGAATCTAAAGACTAAAGACTACTTACATGATAAGATTGTTCTTAAATTAGGGTTTTTGCGTTTTGTCGACTTTCGGGTTGCACATAGGCATGTAGTCTATCTTAATTCTGACTTGTTTGGTGGGTTACTGCTGTACCAGGTATTGTAATCTCATAGGTACTAATAACTAAATTTAAAAGGTTAATAATTGATCGTTGTGGTGCAGTTCTGTATATGATATAGCTGAGTTTTCTTGTAAACTCCTTTCTGTTAAATTCTAGTCAGATTAAACATTAACAGGTCACTGGAATCTGCTAAGTTGCTGGTCTTCTGCTAACAGCTTACTTATTGGTCCATTTTGCTGCTTAGTCTTCTACTAGCAGGAGTAGAATCATTCAAAAATAATTAAATTATTGATGTTTCATAAATGCCTGTAATAGGTTTACGTGAATGAAGATATTTTGACTTTGACTTTGGCTTTGATATTAGGGAAAGACCTCTCCGTCTGCCAGCACCGCCGTATTCAAAGTAAGTCATAGACCTTGCGCGCCACTTACCTTAACCCTTTCAGCTCGGATGATACCAAGCGTACGTTATTACAAAAAATAATCTAGACCTCTCACCAAATTCTGTTTTACCGCTCCGAAATGGCCTGAGTAGTTCCTGCTATCATCTAGCTACTTCGTAATTATTAGGACTAGTTAAGAAAAAACATACAAAAGTGAATTTTATTTCCAATGGATTGCCCAATGCACGATAGTGCGCTAGCACATTACAAAAGGACAACGCTAGGAGAGGATTTTTTAACTATTTGTATGAGATATTTTAGACCTCAAGGAACCCAAAGTTATCAATAAACAATCATTATCTAAAATATATTTTGTCGTGCTGAAAGGGATAACTCGGAACAAGGTCGTGTCGTGATAGTATAAAAAAAAACTCATAACACAACGGATTACGGTCGTGATCAAATTGAAACATTAATAAAAAATATGCAACAAAAATCTAATCTGTCCAAATGGCATTTAGTATTTTGATGTGACCGCACTCTTGTTGGGACAAATTTAATTAAACCTCGCTGTAATGGGTCCGCGAGTGATCCGGGTCATCCTGGGTCATCAAATTATACATTCAACATGGACAAATACATATAGAAAGATATAATGCAAGATATTAAATAATAACAATTACAAACTACTTAAGTAAAATAAACTAACCTTATAATAAAACATACTAACTAATAATAAAAATTGTCCTCAAATCAAATCAAAATCTTTTTTGCAATAAATGTGGTACAATATATATGTGAGGCGCGGTGGTGGCTCGGTTGTAAGAACGCGTACCTTAAATCCAACAAAGGTCGGTTCAAACCCACCCGGCATGTACCAATGAGAAATTCACTTTTCTTACGTACATTTGTCATAGATTTACAACACCACCGTTCCCGTGCCTCGGAGAGCACGTTAAGCCGTCGGTCCCGGTTCCACTAATACCAACTTGTGGAATCGTTAATAAATTGTCATTATAAATTGACATCATATCCTTGCCAAGCCGTCTGGCCAGCGTGGCGAGTGTAGGCCAAATTCTCCAGATAAATGTTCTGGAAGGCCCATCTCCAGCAGTGGAGGTTTAGGACGCTTGTTCTAGGGGCTGTAATGATGTAATGATATATGTGACAATAAAATTTGGCTTAACACAGCCATGGATACAGCGTGCAAATTTATTGTCAGGCTTACATTATATATAATTTTATAGCTTCAATTTATATATTTTACCAAGTAAGAATTACATTATATATACAAACTTATGCTACAGAATTATAGATGATATATATATATATATATATATATCTTAGTATAACATTTATTATTATTACCTTCTTATACAATACTTTTTTATTCTAAATATTCTTTTAAACTGTAAAAACATTTTATACTCAGATTTTTAAGTAGGGGTTACACTTAGTGGAAGCTTATTAAAGATTTTAATAGTCATTGTACCACAACTTCTGCTAAGCCAATGGCTCCTTGTATGAGGCGATATGGTATCTATTCTCTCCTAGGAGATAAATGTAAATTTAATACAAGATACCCTAGTAGATCAGAAATAGTCCCGAGAAGACTGACAACATTTCCCCCTTGTAAAGCGAGGCTAATACGTTGGCATAAATAATTGCCAGCCTTTCTGTCTCCAGATTTCTTTGTTAGATAAATAAACCGTTTAGACAATTGATAATTTAACCGCCTCCGTGGTCTAGTGGCAACAAACGTTGCCGTGAACTCGGGAGGTCGTGGGTTCGATTCCCACCGGGGGCAAGTTGTACATTGTATAATTTGTCTCGGTCTGGGTGTTTATATGTATAATATTATATTAACAAAAAAAAAAGTATAATATGTAGGTTATCAACCATCTAGTTTCCGTAACACAAGCCTCGTAGCTTACCACGGAAATTTGATGGCGCTGTGTGACAAGTCTGGAAAAAAAAACCTTAGCCAGACGCTTGGCTGAGGGTCCCCATGAGTCGGCGTTTTTGCGGCGCGGTTTCTCCTATGAATCTCATTCTGTATGTCATAAATGTAAATTATAACATTAACAAGAGCAGAGATGGTCCGGTTGTAACAACGCTTACCTTAAAATCCTAAAAAGGACGGTTCCACCAAACCACGTTTTTTGTAAGGAGCAAGCCAACTTTGCTGCCGGCCGGCTTTAAGTGACACCTTTCATTGTTTTCATTACAGCCCCTAGAACACAGCGTCCTAGACCTCCACTGCTGGAGATGGGCCTTCCAGAACTGGAGAATTTGGCCTACACTCGCCACGCTGGCCAGACGGCTTGGCGAGGATATGATGTAATTTTTTTTTTGTATGACAATTTATTAACGATTCCACAAGTTGGTATTAGTGGAACCGGGACCGACGGCTTAACGTGCTCTCCGAGGCACGGGAACGGTGGTGTTGTAAATCTATGACAAATGTAAGTAAGAAAAGTGTATTTCTCATTGGTACATGTCGGGTGGGTTTGAACCGACCTTTGTAGGATTTAAGGTACGCGTTCTGACAACCGAGCCACCACCGCGCCTCACCGTGACACCTTAAATTGTTTTTGTTTTAGTTTATAGTATGACAATGCCTTTTTACAGCAGCTATAATTTATGTGACATTTTAATAATTGTTTTAGCTTATAGTATGACAATGCCTTTTTACAGCAGCTATAATTTATGTGACATTTTAATAATTGTTTTAGTTTATAGTATGTGTGGTGTATGCTTTACAAAATTAGAGGAGTAAAGTTTCTTTACTCAATGTCACTGTCTTTCTTGTTAATTAAAACCTTCAACACGGGTTCATTTTAGTTTTATTATGTTTCCACATATAACAGTATGACAATGCCTTTTTACAGCAGCTATAATTTATGTGACATTTTAATAATTGTTTTAGTTTATAGTATGACAATGCCTTTTTACAGCAGCTATAATTTATGTGACATTTTAATAATTGTTTTAGCTTATAGTATGACAATGCCTTTTTACAGCAGCTATAATTTATGTGACATTTTAATAATTGTTTTAGTTTATAGTATGTGTGGTGTATGCTTTACAAAATTAGAGGAGTAAAGTTTCTTTACTCAATGTCACTGTCTTTCTTGTTAATTAAAACCTTCAACACGGGTTCATTTTAGTTTTATTATGTTTCCACATATAACAGTATGACAATGCCTTTTTACAGCAGCTATAATTTATGTGACATTTTAATAATTGTTTTAGTTTATAGTATGACAATGCCTTTTTACAGCAGCTATAATTTATGTGACATTTTAATAATTGTTTTAGCTTATAGTATGACAATGCCACTTTTTTCAGCAGCTAGAACCTTAGTGACATCCTCTTAATTGTTTTTGTCTTAGCTTGTAGTATGACAATCCCTCATTACAGCAGCTATGATCCTTAGTGTATTTAGGTTATAATTGTGTATGTCTTAGTTTGTAATATAATAATAAATAAATAAATATTTCCAGACAGGTCACACAGCGCCATCTAGTTTCCGTGGTAAGCTACGAGGCTTGTGTTATGGAAACTAGATGGTTGATAAACTACATATTTACTTTTTTTTTATAAATATATACATATTATACATATAAACACCCAGACTGAGACAAATTATACAATGTACAACTTGCCCCCGGTGGGAATCGAACCCACGACCTCCCGAGTTCACGGCAACGTTTGTTACCACTAGACCACGCAGGCGGTCAATGACAATGCCTATTTACAGCAGTTATAATTTTATGATTAATATTGTATTATGTCTATTTGGGTTGTAATGTGCTGCTCCAAATACAAGCTATTTCTCAGAAAATAAGCTTTTCGTTATATTAATTTTTTTTGACATGTAAAAGCGCAGAATACATTATATTTATTGTCCTATGCCTACTTACAGAATAAATCAATTGAATTGAATTGGCCCATTATGACAAGTGTCGAGCTTGCCAATGCAAAGACTTCTAGCTTACCAAACTCAAGAAATATCACGAATAAATGATTGTGTCTCGACCATGAATCTAATCCGGTGCCTCCGAGTCTAAATCCACGGACTTAACCGCTAGACCACGGAGGCAGTTATAAATAATATAAATAAATTAATTTTAACAAAATAAAACTATATAAGTAAGTACATTATTTTTGTTACAAATAATAATAATAATAAAAATCTTTATTGAACCATTCTTTTTACCTATAATATAAATGTGCTCTGTCTCTTGGACTAGTCTGATTAAACAGAGATTGTTCCAGAAGACAATATTATAACATTGCATATGAGGATTACATTATTTAATGCTATATGTTTTAGTGAAAATAATGTTATACCGTAATTGGCTCGGTGTTCGGTAATCATTTGAATGTAAATATTTATTTGTAAAAGACAGCTGTGGAATAAGTTAATGAATAAATAAATAAATAGAAAAGTAATTAAATACAACTAAAGTTTCATAATACAATCGAATGTTTTTAATAGTCGTTGTTACCAATTGCATAATTTGTTCAAATTAATTTATATCCAATTCTCTTCGAAACAATACGAAAATGTTGGAACAATTGATTTTATTTAATAAAATTTCGATGTGCAGATCAAATTGTGTTCTGGCCTTTTGTTTCAATATTATCCCAGTTCCTCCTAAATTAACTCGCACTATTGTTTAAACTATCGTAATAAATTAGCATTTGTCAATTAGTATTTTCGTCAGTGTCTTTTTAAATATTGCTTACCTATTTTGTGACTTAAGCGCCAAAGTTATATAGGGGAATCCCTTAAATAACGGAACTGTCAGTGTAAAACGCTTTAAATTTGGTATTCTCGTATAAAGGTTTCCACTCCAAATAACGGCTAAATAACATTTTATTATTAACTAATGCGTTTATAAAAAACTACTACTATATATTTCTTTTAGCATTTGCGATATTATTAATTTATTGTCATTTTTTTTTTATTATTGTCACGTTTTGCCAATAATTTTGAAGTTGCAACCCACCCTATGGGCGACATTTAAAATAGTGGAAAACACTACGAACAAGGTGATCGGATAAACTCGGGCTGAAAGTGTTAAATACATAAATAATAACATAATTTACAATTATTTTAACAATATAACTTTTGCGTTTAAGTAACAGAATAGGGATAAAGAAATAATATGAATTAACTGACGTTGCGCTTACGTTGGCGTCTACACGATGCGAGTTGCTGTCGTGCGAGTAGGAACCCCACATTTTGCCGCCAGAAACGTGATGACAATGTTAAACATTGTTAAATTGCTTTATGAAACTTGGACAGGCTACAAAGAAATGGATTAATTCCGTTAGTGTATTCATATTTTAAACAAAACAACTTTAAATGGGCTTTCAAAAGTAAAGTATCTTCACGTTTTAATATTAATATGTATATTGTGATAATTATCTCTACAATATATTTTAATAATGTAATAAGTCTAACTAAAAAGTATCATCACGACCGTTTCCCTTCCGGGGTAGTCAGAAACCACGCTTATAAATAAGCAGATTCACATTTAGGCAACTTTTTTCATTTCATGTTTTCATTACAGCCCCTAGAACACAGCGTCCTAGACCTCCACTGCTGGAGATAGGCCTTCCAGAACTGGAGAATTTGGCCTACACTCGCCACGCTGGCCAGACGGCTTGGGTAGGATATGATCTCATTTTTTTTGTATGACAATTTATTAACGATTCCACAAGTTGGTATTAGTGGAACCGGGACCGACTTTACTATAGGCCAATCATGACAAGTGGCAAGCTCGTCGATGTCTCTAGCGTACCAAACTCGAGAAATATCACAAATAAATTTCATCATCATCATCATCAGTCTGTGTCTCTCCACTGCTGGATATAGGCCTCCCCCAAGACTCGCCACTGCACGCGGTCTTTTGCAACCCTCATCCAACCCCCACCAGCGACCCTCCTTAGGTAATCCGTCCATCTGGCGGGGGGTCGTCCCACTCTGCGTCGTCCCGTACGTGGTCTCCACTCCAGAACCCGTTTGCCCCATCGGTCGTCGGTTCTGCGGCAGATGTGTCCGGCCCATTGCCACTTCAGCTTGCTAATTTTGAATGCTATGTCAGTAACTTTGGTTCTCTGACGAATTTCAACGTTTCGAATTCTATCCATCAGGGAAATACCAAGCATAGCTCTCTCCATAGCTCGCTGAGCGACAAATAAATTTAATATTTATTTATTTAAATTAATAAACATTATTGTGTCCCGACCAGAAATCGAACCCGGTACTTAGACTTAGACCACGGAGGCATTCTGCTAGATAAATAGCATTTTAAATACTAATTTTGTTGAAATGTTTACCAAGATTTCTGTCTTTAAAACACGCCAGTGTTTTACGAGTACATCTGTGTACTAAGTTTGAACCTAATTTTAGTTAAAGTTTGGCTTAAAACTTAGCCTGGGATCTAGAAAGCGTACTTACAAAATTTATCTTAAATTCCTAAGCATTCCATCGATTCACCGTGCGGGTGCCGGGTGGTAAGAGAGTAAGAAAGTAGAATTGTGTCTCAGGCTTGTAGCCATTAATAAAGGAGACCTCCTTTTTTATTTTATTGTGCAACAGGCTCACCATCCACCATTCTATTTCTCTCCCTACCGTTACCCACTTAAATACTGTTCTTTCTTCTTCTTGGCAGAGTGGTCGTGGTCGTCACTTGAGTGTCACTGCAGCCTTCCTGGAGCACTCATGTAGGGGGTGATTGCTGCTTAAACCTGGTCAGTCCATCTTATCGGAGACCTACCACGCATCCTCTACCACGCATCCTCTATCATTAAATATTTATTTGTGATTTTATGGTTACAAATGAAGGTGAACATACATAGTGTTAGGGACTGATATCAGACATGAGTGTCTAATTCCAGTTGCTAACATTCATGGACCATGCGCGTCACTTAACATCAGGAGGGCGCAAGGTCACGTGTACAACTAGTAAAAAAATATATATAAAAAATTCAAAAATATCATTTAAAATGTAGTAAATATGGTTCCCGCCGTTATAACGCACATGTCCATACCAACTGAGAAAAATATGATTCCATTAAAAATTATAATAAAATTTGATCGCTGAAGCCCACTGAATAAATAAAACATATTTTTCTTTTCAAATATCAAATTCGCCCGCAGATATAATATTACTTCATAAAGTTTTTTGTCCAAGTTTTCCAAAATTCAGGCAAAAATTTTTAAAACGTGTTTGGACTACTACGTAAAAATTAATTCAAGTCAATAAAACGTTATAGAAGGAAAGTATCATCACGACCGTTTCCTTCCCAGCGTGGCCAGAAAAGACGCTAATAAAGAAGTGGATTCACATTTAGCCAACTTTACAATAGGGAAGCTCGTCGATGTCTCTAGCGTACCAAACTCGAGAAAAAACACAAATAAATTAAATATTAATTTAATTTAAATAAATAAAAAATTAAACCTCGTCAACCCGTATAGCCAGGCGTGGCGAGTGTATGCCAAATTCTCCAAAACGTTCTGGAAGGCCCATCTCCAACACTGGACTTCTAGGACTTTGAACATCGAGTCTAAATCCACGGACTTAACCGCTAGACCACGGAAGCAGTCTAAAACGTTATAAGCCTAGTAAAGTGTATCCACACGTTTCGGGATCAGGCTCGAATTGCTGTCATGCCAGCCGGCATAGTGTTAGGGACTGATGTCAATTTTTTTTTTCATTTTGTTTTTTTTTTACGATTAACAAATTGATTTACAAATTGACTCCTAAACTAAGTCCAACTAAGTTAGACCTGTCATTTAGGATCCCAGTTACTTCTATTAGTTATACAAAAAAGATACAATACGTAGTGAAAACATGAGTGTCTGATTCGTGATTCATGATGAATTACCAGCGGGTAAAAAAAATATATCACAATTTTGTATGATAATGTCTCCAACGCCCAATCTATCTTATATTAGACCTCGTTGGCTAAATATCATATTCACATGGGGAGTAAGATAAGACAATAATGAAGACAGATGGGGGTAGTTGTGACATCGCCTGACAGCTGACAGCTCGTGAATAACAATGACGTCACAACTGATAATGTAAATAATAGCTAATATTTAGATTAATGGAGACGATTCTCTGATTGTTTCAAACTAAGATTGACTTATAGCACTGTTTAAATATGGTTTTATTAATCACTAGCTGTTTGACTTGGTGTTGCACGTGTAATAGATACAGGGTGGATTTTTTTTTTTTTTTTTATGGCAATCGTTCACTTATGAACATTTATGCCAGTGTCACGTCAGTGTAAATATTAAAGACAAAAAAGAAAATTAAATAAATTTAGATGCGAATTTCCAAAGAGCTGAAACAAAGAAATAACAACAATACAACAAATATCTACACTAAAACAACTTAAATACACTTACATTTAATTAAAAAAACAAAATATTAATATAACTATTATGTTACAATATCTTTAAAATACAACTAAAACATAGAATTAAATACCTACTTTATAATTTTATTTTATTTTTTGTTAAAAATAATGATAACGAAAAAACAATGTCTGTAGAAAATAAGCTTAAAAGATGGAATATATTTACAGGAAAAGAAACAATTTTAGATAAAGACAAAATAAAATCAGAACGATCGTATAATGGGCAAACAAAAAAAATATGATTGAGGTCTCCATCCTCCAGACCACATTCACATACAGACGAATCTTTAATTCTTAATTTATGAAGAAATACTGGTGAGCAACAAAAATTTAATCTTAAACGACAAAGTATGGATGTAATTAATTTACTAAGACGAAATTTAAAAAACCATGGTTTGAATGGAATTACAGGTTGAATCCTAGAATACCAACATTTATTGTTCACCGAACCCCATTGAATGGACCAAGATTTTCGTAGGTAAGTAGCTGGTAGAGATAATAAATCTGGGGAATAATTAATAAATGTGTCCCTATCACCACACAAAACCGCATCCTTTGCACACTGGTCAGCCCTTTCATTGCCTGAAATACCAGAGTGCCCAGGAATCCAAGCTAACTTTATATTTTTACCTTTAGAAGTGTATTGAAATAATAGTTGTTTAATTTTAAAAATAATAGGATGATAATTATGAGATTTAAAATGATTACTCAGGAGAGCTTGGAGACAAACACATTACATGTTTTTAGGTTTGAGAGGTCAAAGTTCATCTGGGGGTGAACCAAGTATGGTTTAATATACTTATCCAGGTTTTAACATTAAATAGTAATATTTCTTACTAGAACCCATAATAAAGGCTTTTTCGCATTGGGGTTTGCGACATATGTGTTACAATCAGACTTCATTACATCCCTTAGAATACATCATCTTAGACGGAGATGGGCCTTCCAAAACATAGGTATATCTGGAGAATTTGGCCTACACTCAGACTTAGAAGTTTTTAAAGTAAGCGAAAACTGCGTAAGTGAGCGAAAAATTTTGGCTATATCTGTCATTTTTATTACTCAAATCTCACTACAGTTTTTGCATATAAAATCAATCCATATTTAAATCATGCAGTATGATATCATTTTAAAGATATATTAGTCAATAAAATCCTATTTTTTATATACTACCACGACATGTGACCTTGCACCCATCTGATGCGCACAAGGACAATAAATCAGACACTCATAATTGACATCAGTCCCTAACACTATGATTAAAAGCAATTTTAACAAAAAATATATTATTATTTAAATAAATATATAATTCAGATCGTGGCTGTAAGGAGGCCACCTGTGTGTGTGTGTGTGTCAACTAAAAAAAGTAAATCATCATTACCGTTTACCTTTCGGGGTGGTCAGAAACCACGCTTATAAATAAGCGGATTCACATTTAGCCAACTTTACTACAGGCCAATCATGACAAGTGGCAAGCTCGTCGATGTTTCCAGCGCGTACTAAACTCGAAAAATATCACAAATAAATTAAATATCCATTAAATGTATTTATTTAATAAATATTAATGTGTCCTGACCAGGAATGGAACCCGGTACCTCCGAGTCTAAATCCACGGATTTAACTGCTAGACCACGAAGGCACTTTATTGTGTGTCAACTTATTAACTAATAACAAAATATCAATAATAATAATAAAATTAAACCTAAATTCGTGGCTGTACTCAATTTATAATGTAAAAATTATACGCCTATAAAAGTATTATCTATGCAGTCATCTGCAATTATGATGTAGTCACATCAATATTTAGCACAGAAACTATAGTCCAAGATATTGAATAGCATTTACACTGTGATACATTTAATAGTGATTTAAGGCTAACGAACAAATTTAGAGCAACATAAATTGTAGAACACTCTGCGGCGAACAATGGCTGCCAAAATAAATTTCCTGGCGACCTCGGTGGCCCGTGAAACCTTCCACCTCGCTGGCACGGGTTCAATTTCTTTCTCCTACAAGCTAATATTTTTCACATACAGTAACTACCGCGTGATTTTATATGATCTTTCTTTAACAAATATGTTATTCTAATGATAGCAACAAACATCTTTTTTTTTCATTCATTCATTACAGCCCCTAAAACACAGCGTTCTAGACCTCCACTGCTGAACATGGGCCTTCCAGAATATATATCTGGAGAGTTTTGGCCTACACTCGCCACGCTTGGCTTGGCGAGGATATGATGTCAATTATTTATGACAATTTATTAACAATTTCACAAGTTGGTTATGGTGGACCGGGACCGACGGCTTAACGTGCTCTCCGAGGCACAGGAACGGTGGTGTTGTAAATCTATGACAAATGTACGTAAGAAAATTCCTGCTGTGGGGGTTTGAACCGACATTTGTAGGATTTAAGGTACGCGTTCTTACAACCGAGCCACCACCGCGCCACGAATTTAAATTTAATTTTATTACTTAATATTATTGATATTTATTTTATTTTGTTATTAGTTAATAAGTTGACATACACACATTTGGCCTCCTTACAGCCACGAACAGAATTATATATTATATTTTTTAAATCTTTTCTTAATCATCTTTAATAAATGTTTTTATTCGACAAAAGAATACCTAGACACTAAGCTCGACAAAGTCATGTGACTAAATAAATATCTATATGCTAGAAATAGCGAAGCATGTGATATAAATAAATAAATATTTCCAGACAGATCACACAGCGCCATCTAATTTCCGTGGTAAGCTACGAGGCTTGTGTTACGGAAACTAGATGGTTGATAAACTACATATTATACTATAATTGTAATATGTATATAAATATATACATATTACACATATAAATATCCAGACCAAGACAAATTATACAATGTACAACTTGCCCCCGGTGGGAATCGAACGAACGACCTCCCGAGTTCACGGCAACGTTTGTTACCACTAGACCACCTACCACGTTTCTGACAAATAAATTATTTCATTACATTTAAGAAGACATGTACTAATATACAAACTATTAAAATCTAAAATAGCTAAAAATTTGTATGGAGAAGCCAATTTTTTTTGTCACTTCCATTCCAACATATGGTTTTTAGGTTTTGTTCACTACTTAACACTGAATAAGACTACCATTGCTATAACACACCTTTAATGAAAGACAAATGTTCAACTTTTTTTTTTTTTTTTTTATAGACAGTGAATCAATAAATCATCAATGATACGCCCCCTGCCTGAAGGGCCAACGCGGGTGGGGGTCGCATGCCCGACTCATCCGTGAAGCTTCCTAGTGAAGCCCCAGGGCGCCTACGGACTAAAATCCTATAAACCTCTCTATCTCACTGTTGGCCCTGTGTGCCTTTACAGCTAAGTCTGAGTCGTGGCGGTTTCGGCAAACTGCTTGCGAGATATAATTTTGCATACGCCATCTAGCGAAAATTACTGGTACTACCTTTAACTGTATTTCTAGTCGTGAACAGGTTTGTTTCTATCAGACCGTTATAATTTTAGTTTTTAATTTTATTTGTAGTGTGGTTTATTTACAATTTAGTTTTTAATTTTATAATAAGTTTTTTTTTTTAATAAACATCTTGATATCTATCTATTTTCTCCAAACAATTTTCTTGTTGTTCATTGCACCCGATACCTCCGAGTCTAAATCCACGGACTTAACCGCTAGACCACGGAGGCAGTTAGTTTGTTTTAAAAACTTCTAAGTCTAAGTGTAGGCCAAATTCTCCAGATATACCTATGTTCTGGAAGGCCCATCTCCGTCTAAGATGATGTATTCTAGGGGATGTAATGAAGTCTGATTGTAACACATATGTCGCAAACCCCAAAGCGAAAAAGTCTTTATTATGGGTTCTAGTAAGAAATATTACTATTTAATGTTAAAACCTGGATAAGTATATTAAACCATACTTGGTTCACCCCCAGATGAACTTTGACCTCTCAAACCTAAAAACATGTAATGTGTTTATTCCTTAGTGAGACAGTCTCGTTCATAACCTTTTTCACATCAATATAATTTCTTATATTGGGCATGTGTCTTATCTTATCGTAGCTTACTATAATTACCTTTCTTGTAACTTAGTAAATATTATTTCCTTTGTTAACATTTAAGTTTCGTATCATTCTTACCAACACAACTTGGCTTTAGTTAATCGTATCTTAATCCTTCCTTATTTGTACCAATCCTTGAACCTTGTATTTATTCTTATCTTATTATTTACGTTATTATTGTCATGTGTAAAAAAATAACTGATGTCGCATATTTAATTGACATAGCCATTGACGGTACAGTCGATAGTTCTGAGTTGCTGGCTGGTATAGGACTGCGAGTCCCAAGACCAAATCTCCGACGTTCTCCCCTCTTGCCCGTGCCATACGCTGGTACTATGTATAGGCAGAACAGTTATTTATTGAGAGTCTTTAATGATTTCAATGACCTTGCGGAAGAGCTGGATATTGATTTATTTAATTCCAAGACATCAACATTAGACATCAGTTAACGCTTCGGTATGTTGAATCGGTCAATTATAATTAAATGCTTGTATAATGTTTATTAGTTTAAGTAACTTGTGTTTCACCTATATTGTTATTATTCTTCTGTAGCGATGTTTTCTTCCTTTGCTTGTTAATTTGATTAATTTAATTTTATGCTTATATGTGAATACCTTTAATAGTTCTCAGGGAATTTATTGTTTAATATCTATTTACAATAGTCAACTGTTGGTTTTCCAAAATGACAAATAAGTAAAATAAATAAATTATGCATAATTCGTACTTATATCTTAATTAAACTAACTTAAACATTCACATCTTTCCTTCCTCACATAGCCACTTTTCACGCGTCACCACGCTATCTTATCTTCCCTCTCTCTCTCTCCTTATTTTTTAGTATTGCCACCGGCAAAAATATTATATTTTTAATGTATTCGCATTCGCGATAACATACTCGTACATTGCTTCTAGAATTCATTAGAAAGCTTATCTGTTCGCAGTTGAGCTCACTTGGCGATCTTCACAGGAAATTACTTTATGCTACGTGAAAAATATTACTTAGTCGTAAAAAGTTGACCTAAATTTAAAAACTCAAGTCCGTAACAGGCCTTCCTTTCCTTTTGCATCCTGCTCGCTCGCACAATCCAATATTCTTAAAGATTTTCAAGTAACAGTACACTAAACTTTTGAAAAATTCATCAACTTCCTAGGTAATAAAATTAGTCATTTTGGAGAAATAATAATAATAAAATATTAATTGAACTAAAAACTTACATTTTAAAACATAAATGACTATTAATATAGATAAACCTAATTAATAAATAAAAATACAACTAAAAACTAAAATAAAGAAAAAAAAACCGTATTTCGACGTTATGTATGCGGTCCGCCGACATCCGACGCAACGACCTCATTTCAACTGCATTAACTCTACTTTCATGCGTATTCTGACATATCCACGTCTCGCTTCCATACATCAGTAAAGTATTTTAAATTAAATTAAATGAGTTAGGTTTATAAATTCGCAGTGCTATAGACATGGCTAACGTTTTAAATGTAATAGTTTTTATAATTTTAACGGGTCTTTACGCGATTTACCTTAGTGACATATTTCTCCCGACGTTTCAGCCAAGTTGCATTGGCCGTGGTCACGGGTCGACTAAAGCTATGCGGTGTAGTCTCGTACATACTGGGCGGTAAATGTAAACCTACCCACTTATCACTTTTAAAAGTTTTTAGAAATCACGACACACGACACTTACAATATCCTTGGCGATACCGGGCGATTTTTCCCGGCGTCGAAACCTATTGATTACTGGATTCCACGATGGAGATAGCTTATAACCCCCCTCTCGATTGAAATTTTTGTGTTTCTTTATTTCGATCGCTTCACGTACTATTCTAGGGTAATTGTGACGATCGGTGAAAAATCGCCCGGTGTCGCCAAGGATATTGTAAGTGTCGTGTGTCGTGACAACTTCTAAAAACTTTTAAAAGTGATAAGTGGGTAGGTTTACATTTACCGCCCAGTATGTACGAGACTACACCGCATAGCTTCAGTCGACCCGTGACCACGGCCAATGCAACTTGGCTGAAACGTCGGGAGAAATATGTCTCTAAGGTAAATCGCGTAAAGACCCGTTAAAATTATAAAAAACTATTATGAATATGCGCGAAAGTTTAAAAAGTTTAGTTTTAAATGTAATTGGCATTTGTAAAGCTTAAAAAAATAATATTCTATCATTATAAATACACTTGCGTGGCTATTCAGCAGACACTGCTGCAGCACCCAAAATTGAGCACACGCGGTGTGACGTCACCGAAAAACAAATTGTTGACGTCCTGGTTGTGTCCAGGCTGAGGTGCGACTCTCCACACCGAAGGACCACAGAACTGGCTTTAACAGTTCCTGAACATAAATTTCCATGGAGATCCATTCTATGGAGAGAGCTATGCTCGGGATTTCACTAAAAGATAAAGTCAGAAACGTTGACATCCGTCAAAGAACCAAAGTTACCGATATAGCTTTTAAAATTAGCAAGCTGAAGTGGCAATGGGCTGGACACATATGCCGCAGAACCGATGAACGATGGAGTAGACGGGTTCTGGAGTGGAGACCACGTACTGAAAGACGCAGAGTGGGACGACCCCCCGCCAGATGGACAGATGACCTGAGGAAGGTCGCTGGTGGGGGATGGATGAGGGTGGCAAAAGATCGTGTGAAGTGGCGAGCCTTGGGGGAGGCCTACATCCAGCAGTGGAGAGACACAGGCTGATGATGAACATAAATTTGGATGGATTCATCTAGGATTGGTGATCCTAGGATCCAGTAAGACTTATGTCTAATATTTTATTTATATTTTCAATACAATGTTAAAGTGCCAATTATTGGTGGGGTACCAACAACAATGGTTCACCCTACGTCATATTAAACTATAATTTTAGTTGCAATCTCTTACGAGATAATAAGCAATATTTATGTAAACAAAGCTGACTGGACCCAACTTTTTTCCCGAGAGCAGCGCTAGTGGAAGGAAGGAAAACAAATATTTTTTTCAAATAACTCCACGGAACTTGATGAGATTAAATTTTAACTCACTAACTAGAATAATGTTTCCTACATTTAAGGACACCGCCCACTAGTCCGGAATGTTGAATAGATTGTCGAGACGTCAAAATATATATATATATATTTTCCAGTCTATATATATATATATTTATATTAGCAAGACACCTTGCGCCCACCTGATTAGCAACTGGAATAGGCAATAGGGATATAAGTCCCGTCCGCGTGGAATGGTGGCAAGAACGCTGGCTGCATTTCCCCGCTGAATTGCAATACTGATTCTTTGGGCGAAGAAAGAGCCAGCCCTCTTGTCACCGGAGGAGACGACAAGACGCGGTGTTATCTCTTTTAAAAACTTTTTTGCGCTTGGACTCCATGGGCCCAGAGTTTCTATTACAGGGATGTAAATTATTATATGTAAATATATCACATGCTTCGCTATTTCTAGCATACAAATATTTATTTAGTCACATGACTTTGTCGAGCTTAGTGTCTAGGTATTCTTTTGTCGAATAAAAACATTTATTAACCAGCATTTGTTTGACTCTTAATTCTAACTGGAAGCTTATTAAATATCTTTGTTGTTTGTTGAGGAAATGTCTTAGAATATGGGTTAGGCTATAACCAGTAACGGTTGAGGTATACGGGCCAAGTGGCGGAGCATATGGTACGGTTTAGTGGGTGGCGTCGTTAAATGAAACGGTATGTCGCTGCAGTGAGAGTCGCAGCCGTTGGCCAAAGCGCTCGAGGACGTTTTATTTGCCTTTCATAATAATTTCTTGGAGAAAAACTACAATGGGGACGCCAGGCTAAATGTAAAAATGAAAATACGTTTTAATTTTTATTCGAAGTAATATACAAACAATATTAAAGAATTACAATATTAAATAAACTATATTACAACAAAATCTAAATTTAACCTAAAAAAATATAATAATAAAAATACATACTTACAAAAAAATAGCTCCTCCAAATCGCTGTCTTGTGGCATGGTGCCCAATACACTAGCAGCATTTCCCCTTTGAATTAGGATACTTAATTTTTGGGAGAAAAAACTGTCAGCCCTATTGTCACCAGAGACGTCAATGAGCCTTGGAACAATTTCTTTAACTATTGCAAATAGTTTCATATTTTCGACGCTTGCTGATCTGCGCTTGTTCCGCTGCAACACCAGCTCTAACAGAAGTTCCTTGAGTTCGTTTTAATTTAAATTCTTTCGTACAATTGTCAATAGAAAAATATTTCTACATACATACATACATATCTTCAAGCCAGATCCCTTGCGGGGTAGGCAGAGACAATTGAGCGCCATTTGACACGATCACGACATACTTCTTTCGCTTCGTCGACATTCATTAACCTCTTCATACATGCCCTTTGGTTACGGAGACTTTTTAATGCACCTTCAGTCAGTGTTTTATTTATTTGATCGTGATATGTGAGTCTCGGTCTGCCAGGGCCTCTTTTACCTACAACTTTCGCATTATATATCTGGTTCGTCAATCTTTCATCGCTCATCCTTTCAACATGCCCGAACCATCGTAGCATGCCTTTCCTTATTTTTGTCCCTATGCTTTCCTTCATACCAACCCTTTTATTATTTCTAGTAAATTTAATAACATATCTTTAAATCGCTGTGGTGACTCAGTTGTACGAACGCTTTTATTAACATCCGAAAAGGGTCCGTTCAAACCCCTCCAGCATTTACCAATGAGAAATAGATAGATAGATAAATTCTTTATTGCACAGAAAATAATACATTTTACAGTACATAGGCGAGCTTAATGTCTAAAAACATTTTCTAACAGCTAACCTTTGGGAGATGTGAGCAGGGATTGTAAGGTGCATGACCGCTAATATTTGAGATAAAGAGATTTATTGAGTTAAAAACTTATAACTGAAAAAAAGAACAATATTAAATCTATAATATAAATACATACAATACATAGATAACACATACATATACTGGTTACATTCTATATTTATATACATATACTTTTTTTTTTTCATCGTATTATTAGTATTTATTCGAAGTTAATTAATATAAATTAAATATAAATCAAAAGCTACCTAAATAATAAAATTAAAAATAAACTAAACTATAAATAAAAAATGCCTTCTAGAGATGTCCCATCCGAGATAGTCCCAAGGAGACTGGCAACATTTCCCCTCTGTATAGCGAGGCTAATACGTTGGCAGAAATAATTGCCAGCCTTCCTGTCTCCAGACCTTTCGGTCAGCCGCTTTGACAACTGGGCCCATCGTCTCGACCCCAAACGGCGCAAATTCGTAACCGGCACCAAGGTTGGCATATTTGCGCAATTTGAGGTTCTCCGCAGAAAACGCCGCTCTCCCCGCGCCTGACGAGGTCGCCTGGATGTGAGATGGAGCTAATGTGTCTACACACGTCGCATCCCACACCAGAGACCTGCCAAGTTTCCACGGCCCAACAGTCATTCCGTCGGGTCTCTTGCCATCGCTCCGCACAATCCCAGATGGTACTAAGATTGCGGGTACACCAGCAGTGACAAGAGCCCTTCGGATAATGTCGTTGAGAGCCGCGTGACGAGGAATGCATATACTATATTTATATATACATTTTTCTTACGTACATTTGTCATAGATTTACAATACCTCTAAGAGCACGTTAAGCCATATCGGTCCCAAATTGTCTGCTTAATAAATATTTCATTGTCATTAAAATTTTACATCAGATCCTCGCCCATCCGTCTGGCCAGCTTGGCGACTGTAGGCCAAATTCCCCAGATATATGTACTGGAAGGCCCATCTCTAGCTGTGTTCTAGGGGCTGTAATGAAGAAAAAAAAAAAAAAAGATCTATCTTAAAAAAATCCGTCATTTAAATGTTTATCTTACATGTTCCTTGCTCCAACCCCAACAACGTGTCAAAGTATCTTCTCCAATGACCTGAGTATTTATGTTCATCATCACGACCTTAACCCTTGCAGGTCAGAAACCTCGCTTTTTTTAAAGTCAATGGTATTTTATTTAACCAACTTTACTTATTGACCCATCATGGCAAGTGGCAAGCCTTTTTTCCTATAACTTGCAAGTCCTTCAAGCGAAGTGTGAAAAGGCCAAACCGGCATAGTGTTAGGGATTGATGTCGGACATAAGTGTCTGATCAGTTGCTGACATTCATGGACCATGCGCGCCACTTACCATCAGGTTGGGGTAAGGTCACATGTCGTGCCAGTATTTACAAAAAAAAAAAAAAAAAAATGTCCTGACCAGCCATCGAACCCAGTCATCCGGCTATCAACAGCTAGATCACAGAGGCAGTATTTATGATATTTTTTATGAGGTAGGCCCAAGGTCACATGTCGTGGTAGTATAAAAATTATAAAAAGTGATTTGTTTAATTTAAGTTTAGCCGCGGCGGAAAATGCGGAGTCCAGCAAGCGGCGCAAGTATGTAAGTATATTAATAGATTACATAATTGTGCCGTTTGCTGTAGAAACTCTGGGCCCATGGAGTCCAAGCGCAAAAAAGTTTTGTTGAAAAATAAGTGAGTTATGGCGACTTATTCTGTTTATTTGAGTATTTTAAGAGTTGGTGCCTGTCTGATAATTAAAGGAAGTCTGTTTCACTGCAGATACTATAAAGGAATATGAATATCTTCTGGAAGAGAGTGGTATTTTAAATATGAGAAGAACGAAGTGACAGTCACCTAACTGGACCATCGTTTGAGGAGCTTTTCTAGATATCGGCACCTCATCTAGCAAAAAAAATAAAAAATCAGTGCAACGTAATTTAGTAGAAGAATGAACCCTAAATCATTGCAATAGAGAGCCAGTATATTTGTTCCAGCAAAGAGAAAAAACTAAATCGTTCACGGTAAAAAAATCTGTTACATTCCTCTAACCCCTGTGATTTACACGACATGTTATCTCTAGTTAGGGTTGACATACATTTACAGGCTCCTAATCATAAAAATGTTTTTTGTGTTCCCCATTTTCCTGTATGCTGCAGAGACGTGGAACCTGCGCGAAACTGAAATAAAACGGATTAATGCTCTAGAAATGTGGTGTTGGCGGAGAATATTAGGCATATCGTGGACGGAGTTCCGAACCAACAAATCCATCCTGGAGGACCTGGACAGCGCCTTTCCTCAATTGTACAATCTCACTTTCTTTGGACACGTGTCGCGGCGTAGAGATACATCTATTGAGCGCCTTGTAGTTCAGGGAAAGTCGATGGCAAGAGGATGCGTGGTAGGTCTCCGATGAGATGGACTGACCAGGTTAAAGCAGCAATGGATCACCCCCTACAAGAGTGCTCCAGGAAGGCAGTGACACTCAAGTGACGACCATGACCACTCTGCCAAGAGTGTAGCGACTAAGAAGAAAGGAATAATACAAAAAAAAAACATTTAATATTTTAGGGACTTTGAACTTGTCAAAGCTAAATTTAGGACCGGACAAATAATTTAAAGTCAATCTCTGACACGCCAATAGCACGCGCATGTAGACTAATTTTAAAAAGGTAAACGCATTTAGTTTGCGCCGATCGCGGTTATTCGACCAATTTTGGATGGTTAGGCGTTATTGTAATTCGTCGGTGCATAAACAGACGTCTTAATTTAGTACCCCTATACCCTCGTACTGTCGCCGCTTCCTTTCCATCCTGCTTACTAGGAAGTGCCTATATAACCGGGCGCGGAGAAAGAGAGACGCTGAAGAAATAGGCCAAATTATCCAGATATATGTATATATTTTCTGGAAAGCCCATTTCCGCACCTAGATACAGTTTATTAAACCCGCGCCACCACATTGCTTTAGATTAGATACCTATACACAAATCTATCTATATTTTATTGATTATGTTTGTCTTAATGAATAGCAGCTCTTTCCCGTGTAAAATACGCGGGATATTATCCGAGGTAATATTCAATAGGGGGATGTTTTGCCCCTTATTTATTGCACAGAAGAGAACATACTTCTCTAACGCGCCCCGGATTAACTTGTGCGAGGTATGAGATTGATTTTTTTTATATTTATGAAAGGGAAAACTAGAAAGAACTAAATATGTAGCTAAATAAAAAGTATCATTACGATCGTAATCTTAATTATGTATTATTATTTTTCTGTTAGGTATTATAGTATTATAAATGGTTATATTGTATTTATTTAGATATTTTAATTCTGGTTTTTACTATATTATTTCCATTTTCACACTCTGCGCCCTTATTAATCTCTCACTCACTCTTCCAAAGGTTAGCTGGTAGAGAATACCTTCATGGTATTATGCTCGCCTATGTCCAACACTTTATATTGTATATTCTGTGTGCAATAAAGAATTTTATTATTATTATTATCGTAATCTGAAGCTGAAAAGTTAAAGATTTAAGTAAATTATAAGGCAATATTTGGGCCAAAGGATCAGAATTTCCATTCAACGCTGCTTAAAACATCGACACATCCTCACATCGTCACACCACAATGTCTGAAGACGATAGTCTTCAACCAGTGCGTCCTCCCCGTATTGTTGTATGGAGCAGAGACGTGAACATTGACAGTAGGTCTGCTTCATAAATTCAGCGAACTATGGAGGTCTACAACTGCCTCCGTGGACTTGCGGTTAAGTGCGTGGATTTTGACTCGGAGATACCGGGTTCGATTCCGATTTATTAATTTAATTAAAAAAATATATTATTATTTAATTTATTTGTGATATTTCTCGAGTTTGGTACACTAGAGACATCAACGAGCTTGTCACTTGCCATGATTGGCCTATACTAAACTTTGTTAAATGTGATGTTTCCCTTTCGGGGTGGTTAGAAACCACGCTCATAAAGAAGCGCATTCACATTTAGCCAACTTTACTGCCGGCCAATCATGACACTCGTCGATGTCTCCAGCGTACCATACTCGAGAAATATCACAAATAAATTAAATATTAATTAAATGTATTTATTTTAACATTTTTGTGTCTCGACCAGGAATCGAACCCGGTGCCTCCGAGTCTAAATCCACGGACTTAACCGCTAGACCACGGAGGCAGTTTGTAAATATGAATCTGCTTCTTTAGAAACGTGGTTTCTGACCACCCCGAAAGAGAAGGTACACAAAACATAGCTTTCAAAGTAAGCAAGCTGAAGTGGGACTGGGTCGGACACTTCTGCCGCCGAACCGACGACCGATGAGGTAAACGGGAAAAACTGGAATACGTTTCTAAAGTGGAATCCACGTATGGGATGACGCAGAGTACGACGTTCCCCCGCCAGATGAATGGATGACACTGGCGGGGGTGGGATGAGCGTAGCAAAAAACGTTGCGGGAATAGGGAGAGGCCTACATCCAGCAGTGGAAAGATGAAAAATAAACTATATCAAAATAATCACATCTGTTTTAGATTAGAATAATATATGAATGTTATAGTATCTTGGAAAGACTAAAACGTAGGGTGTCACGAACCGAGTGCACCTATATAGGACTCATTTGCAATTCTAATTCCAAGGACAGGTGCTAAAGTATGCGACAGAAAAAACAGTTTTGTCGCATTGTAAGAACGACAAACTTATATATTTAAATTAACTATAACTCGTCGTTGCGTCGGATATGCGGCGTCACTTTGACGGACCGCATACGTAATGACGAAATACGCAAAAGGATAAAAAGAAATAAAGAAAACATTTATTCGAAGTACTTTGCCTTCACAATATATATTTGAAAATATTCTATATGTAAGGAATAATTTAAAGTTATTTAAAAAAAAAGGAGACATGCAGTCTCGCAAATTAAGAAATGCTGACAAGCTTTATATTCCTAAATGTAGGCTTCAAAAAACAAATAAAAGTTTTGTGATTAATAGTATTAAGACTATATAATAAATTACTAAAACCTGTAACAGAATTAGGAGAAACTAAATTTAAAAGTAGTATTAAGAAAATTCTAATTGCAAAAGCATATTATAAAATTAATGATTTTATTAATGACAAAGATGTGTGGAATATTGCCGCTCTGCAAAGATTAGAGAATTAGTTAATAGCACATTAGGTTCTTTTTTAATAATCTATTTTTATTTTTTATTAACTTTACAGTTATTATGTAGAAATATTTTGAATGTAACAATTAGTTACTGATACATTATTGACTAATTAGTAAATACTGTTTATTGTGATACAGTAATATTTTTTTATTACCTTATTATTATAATATAATTATTTTTTATGTAACATTTAGTTACTATTATGTATTTATTATTTTATTAACTAATATATAAGTTTGTTAACGGAATTGCATGGCAACATTTGGGTACTTAGGAAGTAATTGTTATGTTTATGCTTGTGTGTGTCTCGAAAGTCATTCTTAGTGTTCAGGTTCTCATGGTGTGGCGTGTCCGGTGGTCGCCCCTTCCTTAGAAGGTCATTGCAGTGGTGGCACGTGTGTCGGGTCCCGGTCCGCACCCTAAGGGCCTGGTTGAGCGGGGGGATGGCTGGCACATGCGTTATGTCCGTGATCGGGTGCTGCTGTGGGGGCCTGGGACCTCTGCCGAACACGTTCAATTTATTGTTCTTAAATTAACAGAGGTTTTTGCGTTTTGTCGACTTTCGGGTTGCACATAGGCATGTAGTCTACCTAAATTCTGACTTGCCAGGTGGGTTACTGCTGTACCAGGTATTGTATTTTCATAGGTACTGTTAACTAAATTTAAAAGGTTAATAATTGATCGTTGTGGTGCAGTTCTGTATATGTATTATTTTGTAAATCTGATATAGCTGAGTTTTCCTTGCAGATTCCTTTCTCAGTCAGATTAAACATTAACAGGTCACTGGAATTTGCTAAGCTGCTGGTCTTCTGCTAACAGCTTACTTATTGGACCACTTTGCTGCTTAGTCTTCTACTAGCAGGAGTAGAATCATTCAAAATAATTAAATTAATGACGTTTCATAAATGCCTGTAATAGGTTTACGTGAATAAAGATATTTTGACTTTGACTTTGACTTTGACTTAGATACAAAAATATTAAAATAAAATTGATTAAAAAACTAGTTATAAATAAAACTAAAACTAAATTCTATGAAATTAAAACTATTCTTCAAAATAAAGGGCTTACCACCAGGGAGGGTACCTAAAACGCTCGCCGCATTTCCTTGTTGAATTATAATCGACATATTCTGTTTTAGGTAGTTATGGCATTTGGGATCGCCACAAAATTCGTTTACCCAGCTCTTTTATGAATTTGTGGGTATCAAGAGAATATACCCCCATTGTTTCAACCCCAAATGCCACAAAGTTATAATTTTGTTTAATGCTATTATATTTTATGTGATTTCTAAATTCTGCTGTATGAGCAGCCGAACCGGCCTTTTTTGATGTAGAGGAAATGTGGCAAGTGGCAAAGGTATACTAAGGCAAGGCCTATTATAAAATAAATGATTTTATTAGTGACAAAAATGCCTGGTAGATGTGCAAATGTATATTATTAATATATTTTGGACACCTTTTACTAATGGTGTATGTTTATATTTAGGTCAATTCAATTGTATTGTAATAAATTTAAAATAATTTATTTAAATAGTTATAACAATGTGATGTGACGTGACAATACAAAAGAGCCCGAGAAGGCCAAATTGTAATAAATGATTTGACTTTGACTTTAAGGTACACAGGTAGCATCCCAAACAAGACATCTTCCCTCACTCCACGGTACAAGAGACATACCATCCGGCCTTTTACCATAATCATCCTGTGTAATAAACTAAATACATTAGAACATTTATTATACAGGGTACGGCGTAGATAGTGGTTTTCCGCGTTTTAACATTCCAGGCACTCAATTGGTACAGTGTCGCTCAATTGGGAAATGTACCGAACCAAACTCACAACATTTGAGTTGAAATGTTTTGGAAACAATTTCCCAATTTGGTGCTGTTGACTTGTTTTGTTAAATTTACGAGGAAATCTATTCGCTTAGAACTAATTGTTTCAGTTTTACCTCATCGATAAAGTATGATCTATGAATTAGTTAATTAACAGACTATTTGATAAAATAGAAATAAATCTTTAATTATAAAAAATATAAATAAAATTCGCTAAATGTGAATATAAGAGATTATAAGAACACCTGCCACGCTGGCCAGACAGGTTGTAGAGTGTCTGATGTTAATTTATTAGCGATTCCACAAGTTGGTATTACTTGATCTGGGACCGACGACGGTTTAACATGCACTCAAAGTGTGACCGTGGTATTGTAAATCTATTTATTTATAAACTCTTTATTGCACAAAATAACTTAAAAAGTAGTTGTACAAGGGCGAACTTAATGACTTCCGGCATTTTATAACAGCTAACCTTTGGGAGTGTGGCAGAGGTTTGCATGACAAATTTACGTTAGAAATGTATTTCTCATTGGTACATGCCGGGTTCGAACTCACGTTTTGAAAGTTTTAAGGAAAGCATTCTTACAACAGAGCCACCACCGCTCATATGTATAATTTAATTTTACTATCTCGGACAGTCCATCCGCTCCAGTATCGATGCGGAGAACCAGTCGATCATCTCGGATACCATGGGATTTCTTGTGCTAGAAGTGCCGGCCACATTCCTTGTCACGCGGCGCTCAACAACATCATCCGAATGTCACTGCTGGTGTACCTGCAATATTAGAACCCTCTGGGATTGTGCGGAGCTATGGCAAGAATGACTGTTGGGCCGTGGAAACTTGGCAGGTCTCTGGTGTGGGATGCGACGTGTGTAGACACATTAGCTCCATCTCACATCCAGGCTACCTTGTATGGCGCGGGGAGTGCGGCTTTTTCTGTTGAGAACCTCAAGTTTGCAAATAAGCCAACCTTGGTACCGGTTACGAATTTGCACCGTTTAGTGTCGAGACGATGGGCCCATAGCCTTGAGCAAGGTGCCTGGCCAAGGAGTTATCAATGCGGCTGACGGAAATGTCTAGAGACAGGTAGGCTGGCAATTATTTCTGCCAACGTATCAGCCTCGCTATATATACAGAGGGGAAATGTTGCCAGTCTCCTTGGGACTATCTCGGATGGGACGTCTCTAAAGGACATTTTTTATTTATAGTTTAGTTTATTTTTATTTATATTTAATGTATATTTTTAATATTTAAGATGTTTTAATTTATTTAATTTAATTTTTTCTATTTATATACTCGATGTAAATATTTCTGATTCAAAGCAAGTAATATGAATAATAACATCTCCTCGTCTAATTGTCTGCTCTGGTGACAAGAGGGCTGGTTCTTTCCTCGCCCAGCGATTCAGCATAGCGATTCAGCGAGGAAATGCGGCCAGCGTTCTTGCCACCATGCCTCGCGGATACGATTTATATTTAAATTAGGTTTTGTAATTAAATTTGCTATGTTAATAAATAAATATATATTTATAATTTTAAATAAATAATAATATGAATAATGAATATCATTATTGAAAGAGGAAGCAGCATTGTGGTGTAAAGAGTAAGCTGTAAGTAGAAGTCAGCTTAGCAGAGACAGTAACTTACTTACTTTCAAATTAAAATCGAATAACAATAAAGACACACAAGATTTAGTTTACCAAAAACTTTGTTACCAGCGATCAGATTCTGTTTATTCTAGCGCAAATGTCACATGAAGCAATCATTTAACAAATGGACGCTATGAATTTGTCTGCATGTTTTATTATGTTCCCCTGGAAGCTAACGATTGCTGTGACACAGACATTGGCACAGCAACGTTATTTATACGTTCTTGTAAGAAAAACTTCGATTTAATTGACCGCCTCCGTGGTCTAGTGGTATCAAACGTTGCCGTGAACTCGGGAGGTCGTGGGTTCGATTCCCACCGGGGGCAAGTTGTACATTGTATAATTTGTCTCGGTCTGGGTCTAATATGTAAAAAGTAAAGTAAAGTATCATCACGACCGTTTCCCTTTCGGGGTGGTCAGAAACCACGCTTATACATAATCGGATTCACATTTAGCCAACTTTACTATGGGCCAATCATGACAAGTGGCAAGCTCGTCGATGTCTCCAGCGTACCAAACTCAAGAAATATCACAAATAAATGAAATATTCATTAAATGTCTTTATTTACATTAATAAATATTTTTGTGTCCCGATCAGGAATCGAACCCGGTACCTCCGAGTCTAGGTCCACGGACGTAACCGCTAGACCACGGAGGCAGTGTTTATAGGTATAATATGTATATATTTACAAAAAAAAAAAGTATAATATGTAGTTTATCAACCATCTAGTTTCCGTAACACAAGCCTCGCAGTTTACGACGGAAACTAGATGGCGCTGTGTGACCTGTCTGGAAATATTTATTATTATTATTTAATTATTATAAAAATTGAATATTACGACTTCGCATCCACCTGATGGTAAGCAGTACGCGAGATCCAAGAATGGGAGTAAGTAATGCCAGCCACTGACGACCGACATAAGTTTCTATCACTATGCCGGCCTAAAAAGATGTTTATTAAATTAGACTACGCCCGTAGATTATCGTGATACTCAAACTTGTCGTAATTTTGGGAATTAAAGTGGGGGGAGATAGAAAGGGGGTTTGTTTGACAAGTCTTAGCACTTAGCGCCGAGGGAAACATGATTATAACAATGTTGCGGTGTCACATGTAGGTGCGTATGTTGTATTATAATGTACGAGTAGGTACCTAAACTTGCTCTAATAAATTTTAGTCTTCGTGTATGTAGGGTATATTGAAATTATACAGGACGAAAACATTTGTTGGGACCACTCACGTAAAGTTCTAAATTAAAATTTGAATTTGATATAGCTAAAAGCGATTCGCACAGTCGTCCAATTCGCTCTTCTGAAAACAATCAACTATCTATCCCTCTACACACTTCCAGCAGATATTCAGATGCTCTCACTGTCTCGGCTGCTCGCCAGTGGAATAAACTTGCACTGGTGATCAGACAAGCTCCTTCTATCAAAACTAAATTGCATTTGCCTTCATACAGAGGTTGCGTTCGCTTTCCGTAACTACGGACAGGGCATGGGGTAACCATTAAAGGAAGGGCCGCGATTACGACTCCGTGATTGGTAGCAGTTGACGAGCGTAGAATTGTCTGGCGTCCGGCAGACGGGCGTGCAGAGGGGCCAGGTTTCTCACAAGTGGGAAGTATGTATCCGCATATCCCTATGGATTAAGTCGTTCCTCACGTATCGCGAGACGCCGACAATGGTACGGAGCGTCAGATTTTGTTGCGTTTGTAAACGTGCTCCCAGCGTAGCGGAGGTGAGAGCGTGACAGGCCGGCGCGGTATACGCGAGTCGACTGCGGATATAGGCTTTGAAAATTAGTAGCTTCGTGTGAAGCGGCAAACTGGATGCAAACACTGGGCGAAGTTTGGCTCTCGCCACCCGCGCCAAGTTCACAGTGGCGGTCACGTGGGCGCGCATGTTGATGCGTTTGTCTATCGTGACGCCCAGGTATTTTACTGGACGAAATATGGCAAGCTCGGCGCGTATATGGGCTTTCTCTTCCCCGGAAGTGTCGACCGTAGCGCCATCTAGCTAAATGACGGCGCATGGAATCAACAAACATTAGCTAGCCTTGTAAAGGGTTCTCACAAACAAGAATAGCAGGCTTTTGCTGCGGCGCGATCAAATAGTATTATGAAGTATACGCGATCAGTACGCGCAAATTGTGTATAATTTTTGAGAACTTATAGTTTAACGTCATAAAAACTAACAGTTTAATAATAGATTCGTTCCCTGTATACTTTCAATATACGCCTCCGTGTAAATATGTAATTTCTCATAAGTTTTATACAATAACATGATTATTGTCTAAGAATAGCACAAGAAAAGTTATGACTTTCTTGCGGGTAGTGGGAAGGAAAAACACCGTACGGTGTATTTTTGAGGCAACCTATCTCGCCGAAGTGGCAATAAAATAACAAAGTAGACATTGGCGAATGAGTGAGCAAACTATGGGTCTATAACTGACTGCCGAACTTATTTTACTATATTAATAAAAAAAATATTCCAAAGACAATTGACGTCTCTGGTGACAATAGGGCTGGCAGTTTTTTCTAAATTATATAATAGTAGTTTATGAAACTGTTGCATAATAAGGGGTATTTAAATACCTAGGTAATTTAATACGAGTGTTTTAATACCTAGTTATGTGCAGTTTCATACACTAATTTATCTACTCTCATACATTGGGATTGAACCTACTAAATAAAAGATAAAAGTTAAAAGAGTAAGAAAAATCACACGAAATGCTATACAACAAAACGTATTGAATGGCGCCAACGACAACGACACCTTTAATTTTAATGTTAGCAACTGAAATCAGACACTTATGACTGACATTAGTCCCTAACAGTATGCCGGCTTGACTGGACATGACGGCGATTCGAGCCTGATTCCGAAACGTGTGAATACACTTTACTGGGTTTATCGGCACGAACGGTGGATACTTCCCCGCCCCGGCAGACTGGGCAAATTACCACCATCAGTCCGCCTACCACCTATTGAGTATAATGAGTACCAAATGTTAAAGTTGATAGGTAATAAAAAATATAAAAATATTTAAACATTTTGGCGACGCAAACCTTGGGCTTGTTGTTTTCTTTTACTTAAACTTAAATATATATACATACCCACCACTATGTTGGCTCTTATTTTCCTATATAGTTACAATATGCATGATAAAGTGAACTTTTTAATAGCCCTGGAGCAATTTGAAGGTAGTGCCTACAAACATGTTTATACTGGATGTGGTTATAATACTAGATTCTCACAAAAGACAAGATACAATGAATACAGGTATAACAACTATTATGGTAAAAGAACTAGAAAGTTCTTAACTCCCATTATATTTAATAATATTATGCCCATTGATGACTGTGTAAAAATGATAAAAAGTAAATTTAAAGGAAAATTTAAGTTGCTTTTGGTAAGTAAATACTAACTACTAACAGTAATGTTATTGTTATTGAACATTAAGTTCAATAACTTTGTGTTTTGACAAATATAGTGTAAAAATTACTGTAAAAAAGAGTGTACTAATCGCCAACAAACTGCTATGCAGTTTGGCGTATAATTGTAAATAGTTTAAGTGTTTATCTGAATAAACGATTTAATAATAATAATAACTGGGGGAGGGGGATAAAATGCACTGTCAAGTTGAACCATAGATGCTCGCATACAATACATTTAAGCAGTCGGGTATAGGGCTGTTTTTGAAGATGAAAAGATGTGTGCGAAGGCGGTAGGTGTGGAATTACTAAAGTAACATTCTTACATGAGACACCGCTTCAACTTGAGTTTACTATTACATAGCTAAGGTACCAGATTCGAATCTCAGAACCGACGAGCGATGAAATAGATCATGCGTCTGTTAGCATGCATCAACCTGTGTCTCTCCACTGCAGGATGTAAACCACTACACATTGCATTAACTTTAATTAAAATCTGAAAAGAAATAAATAAAAAAATCTATAAACCAAATTGAGTAAACAATAACTTTAAATAAAAACTAAAAAGAAAAAAACAAGCCAAAGGGTTCCGTCGTCAAAAACTTTGAGAACCGCTGAACTACACCATTGAAATTATTTTATTTTATCTTTTGCCTCCATCTCTATTCCAGCCACCTTAGAACCCACGGGCTTATTTAGAGATGATGACAAGAGACCTGACGGTATGACCTTAGTTCCTTAGAGTTTGGGAAAATTACTAGTGTGGGACGTCACATGTGTAGACACGCTAGCAACTTCCCATCTTCAAGAAACTACTGTCAGAGCTGGTGCGGCGGCAGAACAAGCTCAAAACGTCAAGCGCCGCAAATATATAAACATTTGCAATGATTATATATTTGTGGCCTTTGCCGTTGAAACCATGGGACCGTGGGGCCTCGAGGCAAAAACTTTATTTAAAGAAATATCAAAAAGACTAGTCGACGTCTCTGGTGACCCACGGGCTGGCAGCTTCCTCGCTGAAAAGATTAGTATCGAAATTCAACGAGGAAATGCTGCCAGTGTTTTGTGCACCATGCCACTGGACAATGGCCTGGAGGAAATTTTTATATTGTAAGGTTAAGGTTGCTAAAATTTTTATTATATTTAATTTGTTATTTAGATTTAGTTTATTTTTTAGGTTAATTAATAATATTGTAATTCTTTTATATTGTTTGTATATTACTTCGAATAAATGTTAATAAATTTTATGATTGATACACTTAAAACAAATAATTAATTCTAATGCGAAACATTATTAACAGTCGCCCATTTTAGGAATATTTTAGCCAGTCTTGGTTTTTAATAGATCGCGATTGTTAAAGCCTTTAAAAAATATTTATTTTCAGAAAAATCACAGCTTATAACTAGGACATAAAATTACAGTATTATAGATTATTAGGTTTTAAGCCAGAAAAATTGTATATTATTTGTACAGTTCATTTCTCCAAAACAGTGGGTTAAATACAAAAAAAATATATATTAAACATTCTAACATTGGCACGCAGGTTTGCTCGTTGTGCGGGGGAGGTCGAGAGGAGGAGAATGTCACTCTCTTTAGAGCCTTTTGCCAAACCTTCTATACAAGCAGCCTGTGGGTCAATTATACGCAGAAGGCATACAGCGCCCTTCGTGTCCAGTACAATAACGCGTTCAGGGTGCTGATGGGGCTGCCCCGTCGTTGCAGTGCCTCTGGGATGCTAGCAGAGGCGCGGGTGGATGGATTCATGCTATTATGAGGAAGCGCTGTGCCTCAATCCTCGCCCGCGTGAGGGGCAGCCTCAGCAGCATCCTGGCCGTGTGGGCTGATAGGTGGGACTCTCCGTTCTTGGGACACTGGATACGCCTGCATGTCAGCAGGTGACCTGGGCCCCAGAAAAGGATGAAAAAAAAAAAAATTTCTTGTATTATAATTTTGTTTTTTTTTTTTTACTAACACTAGATATTATAAGATTTCTTTAAAAATTGTCACTAACACATATGGAATTTATTCTGAAATAAAGTTTTATTATTATTATAACAAACAAATATATATATATCGTATATTAAAATTAAAATATTTACAAATAGCTATACACAAGTAGCATAGGATTATTATGAAATTAGTGAGTGAAAATTAGTTAATCATTATATTATATAGAAATAATAGGAAACAAAGGGAAGATATGCATAGCTTTTATTTATTTATTTATAAAACAGTCAATCTTATAATTAATACATTTTCATTAAAAATGGATTGTCAATATACCTATATTCTTTAATTTACTATACAAATAATAATATTAATAAAGCTTTCAAGTTAACAATAGTTATATACAGTATAAAATTAATATTAATTAATTGATGCGGTTTTGGCTGAGAGCTTGCACGAAAGGTGATTTTGGGTCGCCGACTCTCGGTCTAAGTTTTGTTTTTTTGTTGTTATTGTGCACTGCTGGTGACTGTGGTGTCGCTGTCTTGATTTGTTCATATAATTTAATTATTTTTGTTTAGGTTATACTGTTTCCATTTGTAAGTACTTGCGATATTCATTTTTGTTGTTTTCTGTAGCTTACTGTTTTTGTCATGCCTATATTTTTAAATTGTACTATTTAGTTTTTGTGTTTTAGTAAACGATGTTACCTACCTTTTGAATGCAATGCTGGTCTGTAAGTAACATGTTTACTAAACTATTAAGATACCTTCTAGATTGTATATTGTATAAGATTTTGTAAACATGTTGTTGACTTGCTTAATTAAATAAAATAAAAAAATTAAAAGAAAGAAAAGACAAATAAATAATAATAATAAAATAAATCAAAATTCAACACTCGCCAATCAATGAAATAATAAAGTTAATACAAAACAATAAAAATTAGAATAAAAAGTGAGTAAGTGGGTATATAAATAAATAAATCAATTCGACATCATGATAAAATCTTTAGATCGATTAGGTAATTAGGTATACTATTAGGTTACATTTATATTATTATTTGATGACAGTATGTAATTAAACAACAACTCAATTGCCAACAAAGACCATGTACTCGATTCAATACTTAATTCATTTAGAAACAACCAATTCTCCCAGCTCCCAATTAATAAGACACGACCAGAACAATCGCTTTAACTTAAAAGGCATAAATACGAGCATAAAAAGATGTCCGAATTTAAATTTATAATAGTAATATTTAATAATTATTATTTGTTTTGTGTGTGCCAATCATAAAATTATTTCAATGTTGTAATTCAGCAGTTCTCAAACTTTTTAGCGATATTTAAATATGTATTAGACATTTTGACATGTAGATATTATAAATAAATAATAATAAAAATAAATATTTCCAGACAGGTCACACAGCGCCATCTAGTTTTCGTGGTAAGCTACGAGGCTTGTGTTACGGAAACTATATGGTTGATAAACTACATATTATACTTTTTTTTTTTTGTAAATATATACATATTATACATATAAACACCCAGACCGAGACAAATTATACAATGTACAACTTGCCCCCGGTGGGAATCGAACCCACGACCTCTCGAGTTCACGGCAACATTTGTTACCACTAGACCACGGAGGCGGTCAAAATATTATAATCAAGATATTTGTAAGTATTTAGTTTTTATATGAATTAGGTTTATTTTATTATTTAGGTAGCTTTTAATTCTGTTGACACATTGTTTCTAATATATGAATACACTTCTAATTTTCTAATAAACAAATGATGTTATGTCAGTTTGTCATGATCAGCATTAGATGATACCCTCAATATAGTTCGACGACTTAATTTTTTCTTTCAACAATATGGCGTCTGGTTATCGTCCTACTAAAATTTCTTTAATGTCATATTTTCAATGACACTCGCATGATAGAAAATAGACGTGCGAATCATCAAAATCGACCCACGCGTTTAGTCTCCAGAATGCCATAAAGGAACAAAGATACATACATACTCGAAGGCTGTTAAAGACATAGGTAACTTCAAGTAAAAATAACACTTAACGTCTTTAGGTCGTGCGTCCATCAGTGAACATGAATTTGCGAGCTAAATAAAAAAATCATACATTTTATCGCGGAGCGTACTGCACTATGCCGACGCGTACAGCTCTACACAGTCCACAACTCTGCACTGTATTATTCTCTCGCTTACCTCCTCTTTCTCGCTCTGCTTCAGTGGACAGGGAGCTTAAACGTATGTTTTCTGACAGCCCTATTATGGTGTTGACGATACCTTATACAAGGCTTCAAATAACACATTTTCTTTGCCCATTGTTTGACATTGGACAAACATTTCTTTAACATCATATTTTTCCTCCATTCTTATATATACTTATGTATAATGCTAGTATGAACAAGATACATCATATTTGTCATTACAGTCCCTAGAACACAGCGTCCTAGACCTCCACTGCTGGAGATGGGGCTTTCAGAACTGGAGAATTTGGCCTACACTCGCCACGCTTATGACAATTTTTTAACGATTCCACAAGTTGGCATTAGTGGAACCGGGACCGACGGCTTAACGTGCTCTCCGAGGCACGGGAACGGTGGCATTGTAAATCTATGACAAATGTACGTAAGAAAAGTGTATTTCTCATTGGTACATGCCGGGTGGGTTTGAACCGACCTTTGTAGGATTTAAGGTACGCGTTCTTACAACCGATCCACCACCGCATTTTACAACTTTGAACAAGATACGTTTAAGACAAATTTCTAAGCATTCCATTTGAGTGCAATGATTTTGCCGGAATTCCTCTCTCTCAACTCCCACTGCGTAAAGCTGATCATCTGCTATGCCAACCTTCTTGTCAGTCAAGATGTTTTTTTAAATGAAATTATTTAGTACTTGGACTCCACGGACCTAGAGTCTCTACAGCAACCACGTAGTCATTGATTTTATAGATACCTAATTGCGCATTCAATAACTTTAATTACGTAATATTTGAAACAAAATACTTAGTAAGGGTTTAATCTTATGCAGCTAATAAAATAAGAAAGGAAAGACTCAAAAACTCAATTACAGAGAAATGAAAGAAAAATATTCCGCAAGAAGTTCTGGAAGTTGAATTGTTTAAGATACTCGTATTAGCATTTAATTTGTAAATCATCTCGAAAGACAAACAGATCGACGACTGTTTAAGACAATTTTAGATTACAGAATGAGCAATAATTGATACTTTAATCGAAGTGTAAAGACAAAATTATATAAAAATTACATTAATATTTTGCTACGAAGCCTTCAACAGTAATATATCTGGAACTCTCGAATCCCTGCAGCTTCGCCGAGATGTAGCTTCTCTGAGCGTGTTCTACCGGCTGTACTATGGTAAGTGCTCTGAAGAACTCTATAATCTAATTCCTTCCTCTCCATTCCGCAACCGAACCACACGTACAGGTCAGAATATGCACCCACATACCGTAGTCACCATCCCTTCGCGTACCTATAAATTTGGTGACTCATACATCTGTCGCACAATAAAGATGTGCAATGCTCTTCCAGCCTCTGTGTTTCCACTTTCCTATAACCTGGAGTCCTTCAAGCGAAGTGTGAAAAGTCATCTAGTCAAGCCGGCATAGTGTTAGGGACTGATGTCGGACATAAGTGTCTGATTCCAGTTGCTAACATTCATGGACCATCCGCGCCACTAACCATTAGGTGGGCGCAAGGTTACATGTCGTACTAGTATAAAACGAAAAAAAAAAACAAAAAAACGCTGAAGATGTGGAATGCTCTCCCAGCCAGTGTGTTTCCCCACACTATAACCTGGAGTCCTTCAAGCAAAGTGTGAAAAAGCATATTGGCCGGCAACGTCCTGCGCGTGCAATACAACAATGCATTCAGAATGCTGCTGGGACTGCCGAGGCGCTGCAGTGCGTCGGGTATGTTCGCGGAGGCGCGGACAGATGACTTCTACGCGATCCGCCGCAAGAAAATGGCATCACTGCTGCAGCGCCTGAGAAGTAGTCACAGCAGTGTTTTGAAAACCATTGCTGCAAGAACACTGGATGGAGACAGTCATCAGTTGTAATAATCGAAGTAAATAGTTATAAGGTACTAACAATAGTAACATAGTTTTAGTAATACATTGTTACTAGCTACTAATGTGCTCTATATTATTTTATGAACTTTTGTTTGAAATAAACGTTTTTATTATTATTATTATTATGGTGGTAGAGACTGTTGTCGGTCGTGGTGACCGGCGTCAGTTGCTCCCATTCTTCGACCTCGCGTACTGCTTACCATCAGGTGGGCGCGATGTCACATGTCGTGTTCAGTATAAAAATAAAAAAAAGTTAAGTGAAGAGTGGGGTCGCGCAGGAGTCTCAAGAGCAACGACTGAGTAACTATATATACAATAAGAGCGCTAGGGAGTTTTAGGCTCCCGCTCGGTACCCACGGTCGGTATACCCCACAAAAGCTGATACGCGCCACCTATCGGACAATAGTAGTCAGAAACCTTCACCGATATTCACACAACATATTCCCAAAGTTTCATCCCGATCGGACAAGTAGTTTTGAAATGCATAGGGAACATACATACAGACAGATATTCATTTTTACGCACCATTGTCCCTGCCTACCCCGCAAAGGATCTGACGTGAAGATATGAATTTCGCCATTTTTTGATATTTCTCGTAGTTTAAATTATATTTAGTTATACCCATCAGCATTTATTTTATTAATAATAATAATAAATTATTTATTGTACATAACCAAAACAAGTGCGGGTACATAGGCGAGCTTAATGCCGTAAATGCATTTTCTACCAACTAACCTTTATTAGCATATAAAAAGTGGATTTTATTTAAATACCAGATCGGTGAAGGTCGCTCTTCTACGTACCTTGTACTATTAATTTTATAATTAAACGCATACAAAGTCACCTAGTATAATGGAACATGCTATGTGTCGGGTTTTTATTGTCCCCAAGTGTAAAGACGGTTACTACGTATCCAATTTAGTAGCTTCGTAGCTAATAACTAGTTGCGACAAAGGATAGAGTATCGTGGACTATGGGGGGGTAATTGTTACCTGCACGCCGCAAGGGTAGGGGGTAGTGAGGGTTGTCTCTCTAGTTTTATTGGATTCTACAAAATAAGCTGTGTTGTGGCTAGTGTTGCCCAAACCAAGACCAAGGCCATCACTTACCCAGTATTGCATCAGACTCTTGCTCTGACTCAGTTCATTTTTTATTTTCAATTGTACTAAGGAAATCTTGTATCTGTCCGCAAACTACTATCTCGACAACTACTGCTCTGATTTACTTGAATTTAAAATAGTTATTTAGTTATTACCCGTGCCTCCGTGATCTAGTGGTCACGTCCGTGGATTAAGACTCGGAGGTACCGGGTTCGATTCCTGATCGAATATCGAATCGAATAATTTATTTTTTATAGAGACACAAATACAAACAATAAATATAAATTAAAAGCTCCCTAAACAATAAAATTAAAAATAAACTAAACAAAACCTTAAATTAAATAAACTAAAAGATAAACCTAATTAATATAAAAACCACTTAAATACTTACAAATATCTTGATTATAATCTACATGTCATCGAATCCAGGAGAAGATGAACCCAATGTTCCAAGGACTCCGGCGACGTTGCCTCGTTGGATGGCAACATTGATCCTCTGAATAAGATATTCAGATATTATTTTTTATTATAATTTCTGTCTCGAGTTTTGTACGCTAGAGAAATCGATGAGCTTACCACTTGTCACGATGGACCTATAGTAAAATTTAGTATAATTATAGTATAATTTAAATTATGACGTCTCACAAATGCCTGTAATAGGTTTACGTGAATAAAGATGTTTTGACTTTGACTTTAAATCGACTGCAAACATTCCACTTAGAGCCGCCAGGTCTGTGAAGTGATGTGATTGGTGTGCCCATGCCTTTATAGTGCGTATTGTGACCACAATATTTTCTTGTCAGCGTGTGTTTCCAGAAATATTTTTTCATTTGATTATTAGAGAGATGGCAGCTAGACCCATATTGCTAGCGATCTTGCTACAAGATGCTGTAGTGATGCAAAAAAATAACATTTTATCGATTGTTTTTATCGACATTGTAAAGTTAATTCTCAATTCCCATAAAATAGTCCTTAGGAACAGATATTTAAGTTAATTTGATTTTATTATAATTAGACATTATATTATAATTATTTTGGATTATAAGTTGACACGACCTCTATAGCCACGAAATTGTTATTGTATTTTTTTAAATATAATTTGACATAAAATTATCATTATTTAGATTATAAGTTAACACGCCTTTATAAAGCCACAAATTTAGGTTAAGCTGCAGTACTTGTTTATGGCACCAATGACACTTACTTATTTCGGTCCATCCATAATTTAATTATTAATTAATTTAAATAATATTGTATTTTATTTGTAAAAATTGACAATATCCGAGTGTTACCTGTGAACCAAATAGAAATAAATAATTTGAATTTGAATTTTTAAGTGAAGTGTGAAAAAGCATCTTGATACATACACATCTTCACGCCAGATACCTTGCGGGGTAGGCAGAGACAATTGAGCGCCATTTGACACGATCACGACATACCTCTTTCGCTTCGTCGACATTCATTAACCGCTTCATACATGCCCTTTGGTTACAAAGACTTTTTAATGCACCTTCAGTCAGTGTTTTATTTATTTGATCGCGAGTCTCGGTCTGCCAGGGCCTCTTTTACCCACAACTTTCGCATTATATATCTGGTTCGTCAATCTTTCTTCGCTTATCCTTTCTACATGCCCAAACCATCGTAGCATGCCTTTCCTTATTTTTGTCCCTATGCTTTCCTTTATACCAACCCTTTTCGTCGCATTTCTACTGCATTAACCCTACTCTCATGCGTATTCTGACGTATCCACGTCTCACTTCCATACATCAGTGTTGGTACCAACATGGCATTGTGTATGGCAAGCCGAGCTTTATCACTAACATTTCCCACATTCACTCTTCTTTCAACATCCCTATCGTACTTCCCACCCACAGTGAAAACACTGCCCAGATATATAATTTCGTTTACTTGTTCTAGAGTAAACTTTTTAAACTTTCGCGCATATTCATAATAGTTTTTTAAAATAATTTTAACGGGTCTTTACGCGATTTACCTTAGAGACATATTTCTCCCGACGTTTCAGCCAAGTTGCATTGGCCGTGGTCACGGGTCGACTGAAGCTATGCGGTGTAGTCTCGTACATACTGGGCGGCAGATGTAAACCTACCCACTTATCACTTTTAAAAGTTTTTAGAAATCACGACACACGACACTTACAATATCCTTGGCGACACCGGGCGATTTTTCCCGGCGTCGAAACCTATTGATTACTGGATTCCACGATGAAGATAGCTTATAACCCCCCTCTCGATTGAAATTTTTGTGTTTCTTTATTTCGATCGCTTCACGTACTATTCTAGGGTAATAGTGCCGATCGGTGGAAAGTATCTTTGGGTCATGCAGCTCAATCCAATGGTTTGTGCCACTATCCATTACGTGTTCTGCTATTGCTGACTTGTTTAATTGGCAGTTTTTTACAGCTGCTATATGTTCCTTGACCCTCTCGGCTATTGTGCGCTTAGTTTGGCCAATATATGAACTCCCACAGCTGCAGTCCACTTTATACACGCCAGGCGTTTGGAAAGGAATGACATCCTTTGGGGTGCGTACGTGTTTTGCTACTTTGGAGAATGGGGTGTACACAGCATTGATAGATAACTTTTTGAAAGCTGTACCAATTTTATCCGTTACTCCTTTCACATATGGTAAGAACGCGGGCAGCCGATTGGCCAATGCAACTTGGCTGAAACGTGGGGAGAAATATGTCTCTAAGGTAAATCGCGTAAAGACCCGTTAAAATTATTTTAAAAAACTATTGTTCTAGAGTTTCATCATCAATCGTTATCGTCACGGTTGTCATTCTTCTTCTTTCAAACAGTACCTTGGTTTTTCTCGCATTCAAACGGACATCTTGACATCGCACGCAAACAAACATCTTGATAGGCCGGCATTAATAGGAACTGATGTCGGTCGTCAGTGGATTCGTCAGTTGCTCCCATTCTAGGACCTAGCGTAGCGTCGTGCATCGTGTGTCTATTTAAACTAAAATTTGGTATACGTAAAATATTAGTATGGCTAGTTAAGGCTTAGAAATACCATTACCAGTCTCTGTTTGAGGATCCAGGATCACGCTGCTTCGATTCTACTGAGCCGTAAGACAAAGACTTTGGGCCAGACATCCTTAAAGACTGTCACAACAATCAGCTAAATATCCCTTCCCATTCCTTAAGCAGATATTAAGATTCTTTCACGGTTGCTTCTGCTCGTCAGCGGAACAAGCTGCCCCCGGCTATAAGGCTTGCCCCGTCCGTGAATGTATTTAAAATCCTTCTAACCACATTATTTCTTGAGAAATAGAAAGTACTTATTTCTCTCGACGTAACAAAGTTGTTTGGCATTTTATATCTATTTATTTATATTGTATGTTTATGTATGTAGGTGTATTGTTTTTTATTGTGTATGTATATGTATTTTTAAGTTTTATAAATGCATAATTATTTATTTCCATATTTTTATTCATCCTGCTCATCACCTTTTATGTTCCCCAAGGTTGGCTGGTGAAGAGTGCCTTATGCCGTTATAGGTCGCCTATGTACTAGGTTTTTAAGTACAATAAAGTGTTTTAATAAATAAGTGAAAGCTGCAATTAAATACCTGAAAAACGGATTAGCCACAGAAAAAGAATCACTAATGAGACCATCAAAGCTTCGGTAGACTATGGCGTCCAGATGTTTTAAACCACATACATACATAAATACATATCTTCACGCCAGATCCCTTACGGAGTGGCAGAGACAATTAAGCGCCACTTGACACGATCACGACATACCTCTGCCGCTTCATCGACATTCATCAACCTCTTCATACATGCCCTTTTGTTACGAAGGCTTTTTAATTCTCCTTCAGCTAGTGTTTTATTTATTTGATCGTGATACGTGTGTCTTGGTCTGCCAGGGCCTCTTTTACCCACAACTTTCGCATTATATACCTGGTTCGTCAATCTTTCTTCGCTCATCCTTTCAACATGCCCGAACCATCGTAGCATGCTTTTCCTTATTTTTGTGCCTATGCTTTCTTTTATACCTACCATTTTTCGTATTTCGACGTTACGTATGTGGTCCGCCAAAGTGACGCCGCATAACCGACGCAGCGACCTCATTTCTACTGCATTAACCCTACTCTCATGCATATTCTGACATATCCACGTCTCGCTTCCATACATAAGTGTTGGTACCAACATGGCATTGTGTATGGCGAGCCGAGCTTTGTCACTTACATTTCGACTGGCGATCAGTGACCCCAGGGCACCGTTAACACTATTTCCCGCGTTCACTCTTCTTTCAACATCGCTATCATACTTCCCATCCGCAGTGAAAACACTGCCCAGATATATAATTTCATTTACTTGTTCTAGAGTTTCATCATCAATCTTTATCGTCACGGTTGTCATCCTTCTTCTTTCAAACACTAGTTGGTTTTTCTCGCATTCAAACGATAAAATTAAACCATATGCAACTAAATATAGCATACAGGTTCTTGGCCGCAGGCATTGGCTCACACTGTTTTTGTTTCACTATGCAAGAAAGGTTCTACGAAGATTTTATAGCCCGAATGCATTAATATCACACGCAAGCAAAATCCTACTGCGTATGTTAAACGAGCGTCATAAGAACTACCTGTCAAAAGAGATCGCTCCCGAACAAGCTTTGCACAAAGTAAAGGGGTACAGAGTACCGGCAAATTATATATAAAAATAGAAAAAAACCCAATGGAACTTTACGTCTTACAGCTGAACCTATTAATAAGAATTACAAGCAAACTTAATGGGGTGTATCAGGCAAAGCTTTTTGTAGATGTCGCTAGCGGCAATGGTACCTTGTTAACACCTTTTGACGCATCATTTTTAAAATGTTTTTGTAGTTTTTTTTATTTTTATAACAGAAAATGTATTTTAAATTAACGTTACTTACCTTACAATACGAATTAAGAAAGCGAACACCGTCTTTAGAAAGAAAAAAGGTTGAATTAATACAACGGCAATTTTGAGATCACCATATCTTTGATTTCGCTTGGAAATCTCGATTTGTACACTTAAAAGCTGCTCACTTCGACATAATATCTAGAAAATAAAAAATTTCGTAATAAAATACAAGTTTTCTATGCATCTGACAGTTATATAAGGTACCAACTATCATGCGCCATCTATCGTGATAAAAAGTTAGTGATACACCCTATTAGTTAATACGTACTAAATAAAAACCAATCAATATAATGCTGTAGAAACGATGGGCCCGTGGGGATTAGAACTAAAAGCTATCTATAAAAAAAATTGTTCCAATCATTGACGTCTCTGGTGACAATAGGGCTGGCAGTTTTTTCTCAAAAAATTTGGTTTCTTAATTCGAACGGGAAATGCTGCTAGTGTATTGGGCACCATGCCACAAGACAGCGATTTGGAGCAGCTATTTTTTGTAAGTATTTAATTTTTTTTTTTTTAGGTTAAATTTAGTTTTTGTTGTATTATAGTTTATTTAATTTAAAAAATATAGGCATGCTCGTATTATACTTCTAAATTAAATATTTTATGTCTATCGACAAACTTATTAAGCTCACATCACTACGTCTACAATCTCTCTCTTGGCGCTCACACTATTTACTTTTAGGTAAAAACGAATGCGCAGAATACACGCTCCAAGAATCACATCTATAGAGCATTACATATGTTATTGATTGCATTTAAGGATGTTTGTATAAAAAAATGGAATAAAACGAAAAACAAAAATGACTACAGAGTGACCGCAGATTGGAAGCTTTAATAGGTGATAGGCGTTCTGATGGTGGTAATTTGCCAAGTCTGCCGGGGCGGGGAACTACCCACCGTTCATGCTAATATACCCAGTAAAGTGTATCCACACGTTTCAGGATCAGGCTCGAATTGCCGTCATGCCCAGTCAAGCCGGCATAATATTAGAAACCGATGTCAGTCATGAGTGTCCGATTCCAATTGTTAACATTTATGGACCTCGCGCGTCACTTACCATCAGGTGGGCGCAAGGTCTTATGTCGTTTTTATTCCTGATAGGAATATGAATATTATTGAGTTTTTTTTTACGTTTAACTGAACAAATAATTATTAAAATATTCTTTGTTAAACGTCACATGTTATTATTTTGTTACTAGAAATAGAGAAAAAGAACGTCTGATATTATCCCTATGTGGTCTAGCGTTTAAGTCTGTGTATTTAGACTCGGAGGTTCGATCCTGGTCGGGACACAAAAATATTTATTAATGTATATAAATATATTTAATTAATTTGTGGTATTTCTTATGTTTGGTACGCTGGATACATCGACGAGCTTACCACTTGTCATGATTGGCCTATAGTAAAGTTGGCTAAATGTGAATCCGCTTATTTGTAAGCGTGGTTTCTCGTGTATTTAAAAGCGTGGTTGGTTTATGATACTTTACTTTACTTTTTGATATTATGCCTTGGGAAACTAAGAGTTTATAAAAATAATACTCTGTAAGAGTGGCTCGGTTGTAAGAACGCTTTCCTTTAACACAAAAAAGGTCGCGGTTCGAATGAGAAATACAGTTTTATTACATTTGTCATAGATTAAAAACATCGCCGTTCCAGCACCTCTGAGAGCACGTTGAACTGTGCGCATCGTTCCGGTATCGCTGATACCAATGTGTGGATTCGTTAATAAAATGTCCTTACAACTGACATTAGACTATGTCCAAGCGATCTGGCCAGTGTGGCGAGTGTAGATCAAAATTCTCCAGAAATATAAAAGCGAAGTAAAGTATCATCACGACCGTACCCCTTTCGTGTTGGTCAAAAACCACGCTTTTTAAAGAAGCGGATTCTCATTTAGCCAACTTTACTATAGGCCAATCATGACAAGTGGCTAGCTCGTCGATATTTAACTTAAGCTGCTGGTCTTCTGCTAACAGCTTAGTTATTGGACCACTTTGCTGCTTAGTCTTCTACTAGCAGGAGTAGTATCATTCAAAATATTTAAATTAATGACGTTTCATAAATGCCTGTAATAGGTGAATAAAGAAATTTTGACTTTGACTTAACCTAAAACCAAAATAAAATATGAGAGAAAATGTGAATCTCAAAAATTAATTAAAATAATAAATTATTGCGAACCACTGAAAATAAATGTTCTGGAAGGACCTTGGAAATAGGTCCAACAGTGGAGGTTTTTTTGTGTTCTAGAGCCTGTAATGACATGACTGTCAATATTGAAAAATATATATATATTTTTTACAAAATAAAAATTAAAAACCCTCTATAGATGTTAGAATAAGAAAAGGTTTCTCTCGACAAAAAATGCTTCTAGAAAAATATATTGACGCGAAAACCACAAACAAGCGCACCACTATAGGGAATGCATTCATTTAAATAGTTAGCTTTTAAAATAACATAAAATTAACTGCAGCTCTTTATTTTAACCCTGTGTTTGACTTGGCGCTTTAAGCGATTTGAAAGTCGTTCGACTTGGCGTTGCTCCATAATATTTTTATAAATTTGTTTTTTTCCTAGTGACTAATTTTCGAAAGATAGTTGAAAGATCTTTGAATATTTCGGTGTGTGCGAGCGAGAAAGCTACGTCACATCTTCCTATCAAACAAACCACAGTGTTTGACGACTTTTGTCTTTTGTTTTCAACCAGTGCGCTTTTCCACTAATGTCGTATGGTGCAGAAACGTGGACACTGACGGTAGGTCTGGTCCACAAGTTCAAGGTCGCTCAGCGAGCTATGGAGCGAGCTATGCTCGGGATTTCACTAAAAGATAAAGTCAGAAACATTGACATCCGTCAGAGAACCAAAGTTACCGATATAGCTTTCAAAATTAGCAAGCTGAAGTGGCAATGGGCTAACACATATGTCGCAGAACCGATGCACGATGGAGTATACGAGTACTAGAGTGGAGACCACGTACTGGAAGAAGCAGTGTGGAACGACACCCCGCCAGATGGACGGATGACCTAAGGAGAATCGCTAGTGAAGAATCCAGCAGTGAAGAGATGCAAATCTCTTAAGAAAGTATTGAATCACCAGCCTTAAATAGAGTCTTGTGATTTTATTTGTAATTTATAAAAAGGTTCGGACGATATAATATTACAACGTAATGTAGAAGTTAAAATTTGAATAAATATTGTGAATAGATTTACATAGTGAAGAGGTAAAAACTTATATGTCATAGACCGGCTCCTAATTATATTTTATAAAGGACTCAAATCGCAAACTTGCTTGTACAATCCAATATTTCCAAAGATTATCAAAACCTAAAAAAATGTAGTCTACTTTCTAGGTAATAAAATAACGTATCATCACGACCGTTTCCCTTTCGGGGTGGTCAGATACCACGATTATAAAGAAGCGGAATCACATTTAGCTAACTTTACTATAGGCCAATCATAAGAAGTGGCAAGCTCGTCGATGTCTCTAGCGTACCAAGCTCGAGAAATATCACAAATAAATTAAATAATAATTGAATTTATTTATTTAAATTAATACATATTATTATGTCCCGCAGAAGACCTCAATTCCTCGCCAAACCGTCTGGATGGATAGAGATGGGAAATGTTGCCAGCCTGTACTATCTCTGATGGGACATCTCTAAAGCATTTTTATTTATTTATAGATTTACATAGTGATGTAAGTAGATAACTTATATATTATACACCGGCTCTTAATTATTTTTTATAAAGGACTCAAACCCGTATTCTAAGATGTATCCTCACCAGCTGTTTCAGCTGTCAAACGGTTTCCCTCAAAGGATCATATTTTTTTAGTTTTAGTTTTTTTTTAACACCATACATTCCTACCGGAATTCGGTTAAGTCATACTCTTTTTTTCATTTTTTTCATTACAGCCCCTAGAACACAGTGTCCTAGACCTCCACTACTGGAGAAGGGCCTTCCAGAACATATATCTGGAGAATTTGGCCTACACTCGCCACGCTGGCCAGACGGCTTGGCGAGGAGTCATACTCTTAATTATCAATAATTTTTTGTATATACATTTATCACTATAGATAGGTACATAAGAAATAACAGAACTGGAGGTTTAAACATTTATAAAAAACACTTAAATAAATAGAGGTTATTATTGCGGCTGTAAAGAGGCTTTGTCAATAACTTATAAGTACCTAATAAATGATTAAAAATATGTCAGAAATGTGTAAATCTCATAATAAGAGAAACCTTAACATGATTTTCCAATACCTATTCCATGATACCCCACTTGATATAATTAGTCGACTTATTTTTTTTTATTTCTCACAATATGGCGTCTGGTTGTCGCGTTACTGAAATTTAAATAATACCATATTTTCAGTGACACTCGCGTGATTAAGACGAATCGAGTGACGTGCGAATTATCAAAATCAGCACACGAGTTTGGTTATGCCAAAGCAATAAACATACATACATATATAGGCTGATAAACACATAACCCTTCTTTATGGTTATAATATATGGTATATCGAGGTCGCTCAGTAAAAAATAGACATGAGTATGATGTATGGGTGTGTTTGTGTGCTTGTGTAAGTGTTGTTTTAAACGTCAGTAGTACGCTGGTCAGCATATAATTTTTTAAAGACACAACTGTGTGGCGCGTAACATGTATCTTCACTGTAATGTCATTATGTAAGATTGTAAGCAGACACGGCCATTTTACAGCCAGGAATTTATTGTGAAGGATATAAGATTGCGAAGAAATCTTAGAATTTTGTGTCTGTTATACTCAATATTAAATGAACCTAATACTCCTATATACCTAAAACAATTCTTCTCATTCCTCAGCTCCTTTCACGACAGAACTCTTCGATCTTCACAAAACTCCGTCCTTTCTATCCCTTCCCATCACTCTAACTTTGTCTCAAAGTCTTTCGTAGTCGCAGCGTCATCCCTTTGGAACAGCCTTCCAGTCAGTATTCGTCAAGCACCGAATAGAGCCACCTTTAAGAGGCTTGTGTTTACACATTTAATTAAGTTCCAATAAATAATACTATTTTAATGTGTGTTTTTAGTTTATTCTAATTATTATGTAGTTATATGTGTATGTATGTATTATGTATATATGTAGGCTTATATATGATGTATATTAAGTAGTATATGTATTTGATATTAGGTTAAGTATTAGTTATATCAAAATCTGTCTCCTTTAACTCTTATTTTTGCACCGTCTCATATTTCTATTTGATATCTCCTTTGTCCCCAAGGTCGACTGTCAGAGAATGCCTAACTTTGTACATTGTGCAATAAAGTTTTAAAAAAAAGTAAAAAAAACATGTTATTAGATTATAAGCTGACACGGCCTTTTTACAGCCACGAATTAAATTTGAAGTATCTAGTTATAAACAAGTACAAAATCCTCGCTTATGGCAACAATGTTTTATTTATTATAAATTGTATTGCTGTTAGATTCGGTCCAGCTAAGCTTGTATTGTATAAAAATATATGTATTGACAATATCCAAGTGTTGTGTACTAACCTAAGGAAATAAATGATTTGATTTGTTATACGATGTATTGTGGCTTACAGGTTACTTTAAAAGCCCGTGCCTGAATGTTAGGTCAACGATAAAGTGTTTGTGTAAAGAAATTGAATATTTTAAAACGCGAGCTAACTCAAGTTTTGGGGGTTGTATTTGCAAATTCAATGTATCTTTACTAATCCATGATGGAGTAGATAGGTTCCACGACCGAGTTTTCTATTGCTGCGTACGGGCACGTTCACTATATTTTTTTATTTTTGTATGAAAAAATAAAAGTATTTATTTGTCAAATAAGTAGAAAATATTTTTTTTTATATTCTAGCACGACATGTGACCTTGCGCCTATCTGATGGTAAGTGGTGCGCGAGTTCCATGAATGTTAGCAACTGGAATCAGACACTCATGACCAACATCAGTCCCTTACACTATGCTGGCTTGACTGGGCATGACAATATTATATACCTTAGTGTTGTGGTATTGTGTCTTTAAGAGGATTTAACGTTTAACCTCTCGTTCGCACAATCCAATATTTCCAAAGATAATCCTAACTTTAAAAAAAAATGTAGTCTCAACTTTGTAGGTATTGAAATAACATATCATCAGTATCATCACGACCGTTTCCCTTCCGGGGTGGTCAGATACCACGATTATAAAGAAGCAGAATCACATTTAGCTAACTTTACTATAGGCCAATCATGACAAATGGCAAGCTCATCGATGTCTCTAGCGTACCAAACTCGAGAAATAAAACAAATAAATTAAATAATAATTGAATTTATTTATTTAAAATAATAAATATTATTACTGAAGACCTGAATTCCTCGCCAAGCCGTCTGGCCAGCGCGTGGCGAGTGTAGGCCAAATTCTCCAAATATATGTTCTGGAAGGCCCATCACCAGCAGTGGAGGTCTAGGACGCTGTGATCTAGGGGCTGTAATGATCATGATGAATGTTGATTGCGTCCCTACCAACAAGGAATCGAACCCGGTATGCTCGACTGGAAATCGAACCCTGTATCCGACAAAGTAACACTTGCATCGTTATTACTAGACTACTGTTTGCTACAATTTTATAAATACTTTATAAATACAGTAAGCCATGATAAATTCATTTCAGCGTGTAGTTTTGTCTGATATTTACATAAACTTGAATCTCAATTTATCTCGGACACTGGATTTCTTTTGCTAGAAGTGCCAACAGCATTTCTCGTCACGCGGCTTTCAACGACATCGTACGAAGGGCTCTTGTCACTGCTGGAGTACCTTACCCTCTGTGATTGCGCGGAACGATGGCAAAGAGACCCGACGCGACGGAATGTCTGTTGGACCGTGGAAACTTCGCATTCCGTGTGGGATGCGATACATTAGCGTCCGACTTCGTCCAGCGTAACTAGTGCGCTTTCTGCTGAGAACCTGAAGCTGCCAAAATATGCCTATATCTGTACTGGTTTCGAGTTTACTAGCGGACGAGACGTCGAGACGATGGGACAAGAAGTCTGGAGATAGAAAGGCTGGCAATTATTTTTACAATACAGATGGGAAATGTTGCCAGCCTGTACTATCTCTGATTTATTTATATTAAGTTTAAGTTTATTACTATTAAGTAGTTTTTACTGTTTGGTTTAATATTTTATTTTTATTTTGTTCCTTCGAATAAATAGTACACATGGACTCGTCCTAGTGTGAAATACCTTCGCAGCCCCATTCCTATAACCTGGAGTATTTGAAGCTAAGTGTAAAAAAGCATCTTGTTAGGCCGGCATAGTGGTAGAGACTGATGTCAGTCGTTAGTGGCTGTTGTTTTGGACCGTATTATATATTTTATTTTATATATATTAGCATATATAAATAAATATAACAGGCGCGACATTACATGTCGTATTCGCAAAAAAAAAGTATAAAAAACCAAATCTGGCCAATGTGGCCAGTGTAGGCCAAATTCTCCTTAAATATACCCTGGAAGGACCATCTCCAACAGTGAAGAATAAGTGTTGTAGGGGCTGAGTTGATGATTGTTTTCTGTTCCAATATTGTAGGAAAAAAAAAAGATTATTCAAAGTTTGTTAAAAAATCTTAGTAAAGAGCCCTAGGAGTAGCCATTCTCAGAATACGTAATTAATTTATGATAAAATACCATTGATAATAATCATTATTTGGTAGATATGACAAATACAGAATTCTATGGCACGTAAATGGTGCGCAGTCACATCAATGCTATTTTATTTTGTAGTATGTTTGGATTTATTCGTACACATGTATATGGCTGGTATGCTAGTAAATTCATACTAAAATTATAAATGTGAATGAAGCCTTGTAAAATACAATTTACAATAATTTACATACTAAGCCTATAACTATTTAACCTATACTGACGTACCCAACATAATTTGAACCTAATGATCTTGGATCGGGTAGTCAAGTCGCGATGCAATCATGCCCAGGATACTGCTGCTACTGTTCTGCACGCGTTGGAAAAAAGAATCAACTTTCTTGCTAATAATCGGAGGAAAGCCGTCGGTACGGGCTTCAGCGAACATTTCAGTGGCGCTGCAGGATCGCGGCAGCCGAAGCAGCATCCTAAACACGTTGGCTAATCGGCGAGTGTATTTCGTCCACAGACTGCTCAAGTAAAAACTTTGGCATATGCCTTAAATATATTTTGACATCCGTCGAACAACGTGCGAATCTGCGTGCGAGTGTATTTCCCCTGACCGCCAGCGCCCTGCGCTCTCTCTACATGTCCGTATCATCGGACATGACGTCTTATATTTCCGAAGAATTGACATCCTGGCAAATTTTATCAAAATCGATCCAGTATAGGCGAGTTGGTGGCTCGGTTGTAAGAACGCTTTCCTTAAAATCCCGGTTTAAACCCGACTTTTTTGTCACAGATTTACAACACCACCGTTTCCGTGCCAAAGAAAGAATGTTAAGCCGTCGGTCCCGGCTGCACTAATACCAACTTATGGAATCGTTAATAAATTAACATTAAAAATATTTGACATCAGATCCTCGCCAACCCGTCTGGCCAGCGAGGCGAGTGTAGACCAAATTCTACAGATATATTTTCTGAAAGTCCCATATTCAAAAGTGGAGGTCTAGGACGCTGTGTTTGTGTGTGTGTTAGTTAGGGTCTGTAATGAATGTAGTAAGAGTTTTTGGTATGCTCCAGACATCAACGAGCTTACCATTTTTCATGATGGTTAGGTAAATATAATATTATATACCTAAATCCGATTTTTTACAAACCTTTCGTGATCCTTTTTCACCTACAAGCGTATCTATGACAAAATAATATCATTGACTTCAGTTTTACCTTAAATCTGGGAATTATGGAGTTCAGGTTGGCGTTTACTAACTTCATCATAATAACAATATTTATTTGTTGGTAGAAAGTTTTGGTGATGATGTATCACCACGACCACTATCATATTTGCGATAAGCGGACGACACTGCAATAATTGCAATTGGTCACATGAAAGAACTATTCCAAACAATAGAGACTGTCTTAAGTTCGGCCTTGAAATTAACCGCAGCAAGACAAAGGTTGTAAATGATTGTAGACCGCGCCAATGATGACTGGCCAGAAATTAAACAGATAGCAATATGCGATGTGGTTCAATCCTACATTTATTTATTTAAAACTTTTAAGCACTATGTACAAAGGACCTAATGCCGCTAGACATTCTTACTCGGTAAACCTTAGGGACATTACGAACATTGTATGTGGAAGGTTCGCGCAAATTATAGAACATAATATAAGGGAGAAATTAAAATACTACCAAAACTAAACTACTTACTAGTAAACATTGATGTATATAGATAGGCCTATTCAATACAAAACGCACTCTAAAAACGTGCCGCTTCCCACGTGTCCCTACCAACTTTGGGGGCCAATTTTCAAGCAATGAATGTCACATGCGATATTTGTCGGAAATTCTGTCACAATGCATGCTATAAAGACTAGTTTCACTCGATATAAATATTAATATATAAGCGCTCTCAAAGCTTGCTAGCTCGCGACTGTTGGTGCAGCTACATGACTTCGATTAGTTTTGCGGGAACGTTTTTATATCAGTGAGGGCCTATCTATATACATCGATTCTAGTAAATATTTAATTTTTTTTGTTCTCTTCTCCCGATGGATGATGAATGAGGTGATAGGGAAGGCAAAGGGTCTAGCCCATACAGCCAAGTCTGACGTAATATATCTTTCTTTTTTATGAGTTAATAAGGTCATCATCAAATTCCAGATGCTGCAGAATATGATGCTTTTCTTGGAGTCACTCGCGGAACCATCCACTGCTCAAACACTTCGGGTAAAATATGGGAGTTGACAGCGCGGGAAAACCGCAAAAAATAAACATCAACTTGTGCCCCATATTTAAAGTCCAATTTATCGTTTTCCACAATTATTCACATTGTAGCACATTATTAAACAAAACAACACCACTTTTGACCAATAATATCCACAGTAAATTAATTTACAAAACAAAAACTTGCACGTGACATGTCCACGCAAAATGGCGCGAAGAACTCCCTCTAGTAAATAATATAATATACTAAACACCAATATACTTTTTTTTTAAGAAAAAACTTATTTATTCGGAGTAAAGTACAAAGATTAAAAAATAAAATAAATTAAGAACCGAGGTCACACGCTGCGTTCCCCCGTTGAACAGCGAGGCTGACCCTTTGAACAAGATATTCTCTACTCAAAGGGTCACCCGTCGCCAAGTGGAGTTTCTTACCAAGCTCGCGGGAGAACACAAGAGCCTCCTCGGACCACGGGCCCATCGTTTCAACTGCAAATGAAATGAAATGGTGATTGATGATGATCTCGGCGTACTTGTTGCGCTTAAGGCGTGCGGCTGATTCTGCAGTCTGCAGCGGCCCCAGGATTCTTATGGCTGGATGTCACATGTGACTGACAGAGTGTGTCAACACATGTGGCATCCCAAACCAGTGCGCGGCCTCTAGTATATGGAATTAATGACATCCCGTCCGGACGCCTACCATCATTTCTAACTATCCCCGATGGTTCGAGGATGCAGGGGATGTTAGCAGTTGTAAGCGCTCTTGACAGGATGTCATTAATAGCATGATGTCTTGAGATTCTGCCGGCACTTTTTTGGCAGCATAAGGCATGGCGGCCTAGTTCGTCTGCATTGTCACCGCAAAAACAAATATGTTGACCGGAGACCTTGCAGCCCAGTCTTAAGGCTATTTATAATACTTAATATATACATACTTACAGTTGTTGGGATCGAATGTTGCCAGTCTCCTTGGGACTATCTCGGATGGGACGTCTCTAGAGGACATTTTTTATTTATAGTTTATGTTGAGGTTGCGTTTTTTTTATTATATTATGTATTTAATAAAAACATAATGTTATTTTTTCTTTTATGAAGAATAAAATATGTTTGTCACTTTTATGTCAAATCTTGCATAAGCAATTCAGTATTTCCTATTGTGTTTAAAATATAGTTATTTTTCCTGTTTATGGGGAGGATGTTGAGAATATCTATACTTATGTTTTTTTACCTGTGTATTTTGTTGTGTCGTTACCAAGGAGACGAAAATATAACATGTTTTTGAAAACGGTTTTTTAATATTATTTAATTTATATCGCAGATTTTCTATATCTGGCGACCGTGATTAAATAAAAAAGGGTTAATTAACGACACAACTATGGAAGCGCTTCAAAGGATTCGAAATATCCACCGAAGCGTATATACCAAACGGGCTAGCAAGGTCGAGGAATTATGCATAGTCCCCGTTCGCGAGGCAGAGCTCCGTGCTGCTTTCGAGCAGCTAACTATGAAAGCGGAGCTTTTATTTTCTTGCGATGAGAAGATTCGGCAACATTGGGCCGACAGCGGGACATCCGAAAAGGATATACTAGAGGATTCGGAGGTAACCGACGACATTGAGTTGGGCTGGCTCATAATCAAAGGTAAAGTCAATAACTTATTATCGATGCAACATACCGAATATCCTGATAATTCCTCTGTAAGGTCATATATCACTAGAAGTGAAGCTACACGGCATGACCGTGATTCTGATGCTGAGGTGGGGTCTCATGATGGACATGTCAAAAGGCAATTTAAATTGCCTAAAAATTAACTAAAAAAATTCGAGGGAAACATTAAAAACTGGCTGTCATTTTGGGGCCAATTTAAAAAGATTAATGAAGACCTTAGTTTGGATGATGATGATAAATTCCAATATTTATACCAAGCTACTGAACCTGGGACAAGCGCTCGCGAGTTAATCGAGAGTTTTCCACCCAGCGGAGAAAATTATCACAAAGCTGTCGCTCAACTAAAGTCGCGATTCGCGCGCGACGAGCTTTTGGTACAAAATTATGTCAGAGAACTGATTGATTTAGTTTTATCCCAATCAAGGGAACATATAAAAATGGATTTACGTATATTATACGATAAATTAAATACACAGTTGCGAGCACTGGAGACCTTTGGAGTTACCAGTGACAAATATGCGGCAATGCTGTATCCTTTGGTCGAGTCGGCGATTCCTGAAGAGACGCTCAGAGTCTGGGAGAGAACGAGAGTGACGCGTGAAGGAAATGACGAGCTAAGTACTTTACTTATTTTTTTAAAGTCCGAAGTTGAATGTGAAGAGAGGATACAAATGGCTAAAACTGGCTTTAGTAGTACTACATACATACATACATATCTTCACGCCAGATCCCTTGCGGGGTAGGCAGAGACAATTGAGCGCCATTTGACACGATCACGACATACCTCTTTCGCTTCGTCGACATTCATTAACCTCTTCATACATGCCCTTTGGTTACGAAGACTTTTTAATGCACCTTCAGTCAGTGTTTTATTTATTTGATCGTGATATGTGAGTCTCGGTCTGCCAGGGCCTCTTTTACCCACAACTTTCGCATTATATATCTGGTTCGTCAATCTTTCATCGCTCATCCTTTCAACATGCCCGAACCATCGTAGCATGCTTTTCTTTATTTTTGTCCCTATGCTTTCCTTCATACCTACTTTAGTAGTACTACTACTAATTTAAGAGAGCCGTCCGCCACATGCTTATTGTCAGCAATAAATAAAGATGAATCTTATTTAAAAATAAATGAAGAAAAACGGGATGCATTATTATGTATATGGTGCAACAAACCTTCACACAATAGCGTCCAATGTTTAAAGTTAAATAAAATGAATTTAGAGGAGAAAAAGGAGCATATTATGAGCAAAAAGGGTTGCTATATATGCCTAAAATTAGGTCATCCAGCAAAAACGTGCAAGTCATTCCCTAAATGCTTACTGTGTTCTAAGCGACACAGCATAGTTATGTGTCCGCAATTACCTGACAAAGCTGAAGGCAGTACATCATCAAACTCATGCGACAATCAACCGTCAAATAATGAAGCGTTACTGTGCCAAAGTGTTACGTTATTACAAACTATTTTACATGTTAAATGCAACAATAATGTAATGAAGGTACGCGCACCTGATTGACTTATGATTAGATTATTAATGTATTTATTATTTTTAATTTTTTCATTGATATTTTAGTTTTAATTTGTTTGTTTTCAATTTGTGTTTAAAATAATATGTACTAGATGTCTCCTTTTATCATTTTTTTTTTCTTGTTATACTTATGTGACTAATGTTTTATTTTTGTATGACATGTGTTTTTTTTTTTTTTTTTTTTTTTTTCTCTTTTCTTTTAGTTGGGAGGATGTTGAGGTTGCGTTTTTTTATTATATTATGTATTTAATAAAAACATAATGTCATTTTTTCTTTTATGAAGAATAAAATATGTTTGTCACTTTTATGTCAAATCTTGCATAAGCAATTCAGTTTTCTATTGTGTTTAAAATATAGTTAATTTTTCCTGTTTAGTTTAGTTTATTTTTAATTTTATTATTTAGGTAGATTTCAATGTATATTAATTTACTTCCAATAAATACACATATATATATTTAAAAACCTTACCATTTTTTTTTTACCATTACAGCCCCTAGACCTCCACTGTTGGAGATGGGCCTTCCAGAACATATATCTGAGGAAAATTTGGCCTACACTCGCCACGCTGGCCAGACGGCTTGGCGAGGCATATGATGTCAATTTTTATTGTCAATTTATTAACGATTCCATAAGTTGGTATTAGTGGAACCGGGACCGACGGCTTAACGTGCTTTCCGAGGCACGGTGTGTTGTTGTAAATTTATGACAAATGTACGTCAGAAAAGTGCATTTCTCATTGGTACGGGTGGGTTCGAACCGACCTTTTGTAGGATTTAAGGAACGCGTTCTTACAACCGAGCCACCACCGCGCCTGACAAACCTTAATAGCCTCATAAATATTTTTTTTTAAGTAATGTTTTCTTTACTATAATATTTCATATATAGCGGAGTCTATAAGCACGTGGAAGGTTGCTTACCCCCGTCCCAACTCTCACCACATCACAGCGCCGCCCGGTGGGACAACCCGCTTTGCCGAATACGTAGTACGAAATGAAGTTTTAAATACATTAACCAATATGTGAGAGCGTGCTTTTCCGGCAATGTCAAGGTAGGAATCGGGATTTTGTCAGCAATATGTAGCACGCACAAACTCAGCTATAGCGCCACAAAGTGTCCACTTAACGTTCGAAAGGCAGCCTCACTTAAGTGTTTTAAAAATTTACTTACGTTACACCTTCAAAAAAGCAAGACGAGTCGACATAACCTCTCAAAATTGGTATAATATTGTATGTATTTTATATATATTTATTATGTATTTATATGTACTTGTGTTATTATATATTTATTTTATATTTTAAGATTTGTATTTTTTTATTATTAATCTCGATTTTAAATTAATGATTTAATGCACTCACAATCATTGCTCACTATCCCAAAGGTTAGCTGGTAGAAAATGTCACTGGACATTAAGTTCGCCTATGTACATTTAAATGTGTTTTTGTTTATTGTGCAATAAAGAATTTATCTATCTAAGTGTGACGTAACGGAAGTAAAAATTGGCAGCAGTATTCCAGCCCTTTATTGGATGTGTATCTTTCCATACGAACGCGTCGAGTACGGCACAATGATGCGTAAACAGCGCATCTGAACAAATATCATTGTTTTTTAATAAACAAACGCTGAGGGTCCATTCACATGCATACGGTTGCCGTCTAAACGGCTCAGTGCCGTGCCGTGCTAGCTCTTTCACGTGTATGTAAGACCCGTTGTGTTTTGTCTCATTTCTGTTTTGATAAGCCGCGATGAAATGAAGCCAAACGAATCGAAACAAAACGAAACCCCACGACGCTGTGTTACACCGGTTAATTATAAAAATAACACTGTTATGTTTGTACGCGAAAGTTTAATTTGGGTATGGAAAGGGTTGCGTCGCCAAAAAGTTCAATAACCGCTTAACTATAGCATTGAAATAATTTTATATATTTTATTGCAGTCGGAAGCCGTTTCAGAATATTCTCGGTTTTTAATGGTTCCCGATCTTCAAATGATTGACCCTGGGTACAGCTTGTTGAAGACATTATACTATTTCCATTTCTTTATTTTCTCGATGACAGTTCCTGTAGAGTGTAACTGCGCATATTATTATTCTTATATTGACTTATACTAATATATAACCTATGATATAACTTTCAACATAAATTGACATTAATAATAACAATATATTTAATCTCGTATGGAATTAATAAGTTGATAATGATGAAAATGGATGAAACCTAAAATTTTAAAACTGAGTAACACAGTTGACTCTAATCATCCAAGTAGCTATGTGTAGCATGCCGTGTACACTGCCCTTGGGTTGTAATTCCGACCTTATAAATTATTGTAAATTTGTGCTTGATATGTATTAATTGTAACCTGTTAGTGTACCTTAAATAATAAATAAATAAATGTGTACGTGTTTAATGTATGGAAGAGAATAGTCCCTGGTTCTCAATATAATGAGAAATTAAATTATCCGGAATTCTGGCTTAAACAGCAATGGACAACTCATGATCCAGAGACGACAGATAGACTGCTTGATTAATGAAGCCAGAAGAACTTATTGTCCGAAATTCACTAACATTTTTAAAAGCATAACAGCTTGGAGTAAGCGGTGCGATACGCCTACTGCGCTTATAAAACCGCTTACTGCTTTTACAAAGTTTCCCTTTCGGGGTGGTCCGAAACCACGCTTATAAAAAAGCGGATTCACATTTAGCCAACTTTATTATAGGCCAATCATGACAAGTGGCAAGCTCGTCGATGTCTCCAGCGTACCAAACTCGAGAAATATCACAAATTAATTAAATATTAATTAACTGTATTTATTTAAATTTATAAATATTTTTGTGTCCAGGAATCGAACCCGGTACCTCCGGTTCTAAATCCACGGACTTAACCGCTAGACCACGGAGACAGTAGAATATCTTATAAAAAATGTTTCTGGAGCAAAAGCTGAAGCCAAATGATTTCCTTACTTCCTTGCGTCTTTGGTCATAATTGTATATTATAGACTACAGTACATTACACTATACAGTATACATTTTATTAGTATTAAAAGTCTGAGGAACCTGCTAGGACTTATTCTGTTATTTAAGCGCAAACGTATATAATGGAATACGTTAACTATATATATCACGCTATTAAAGTTCATATAGAACCGAGAATTGAATAATACACTGACCAAAATATTAATAATAAGAAAAGAAACAGAAAGAACAAATCCTAAAAATATACAGTAGCCGGTGGGTTAAAGAATTGAGAAGAAAGTAGACGCCTTACTGTTGAATATATTTAGTTTTTTTAAATATGAATAATCCTCTGCCACACTCCCAAAGGTTAGCTGGTATAAAATGCCGGAAGACATTAAGTTCGCCCTTGTACACACACTACTTTTGTGCAATAAAGAGTTTATAAATAAATAATATTTTTACTGCCTTCGTGGTCTAGCGGTTAAGTCCGTGAATTTAGACTCGGAGGTACCGGTTTCAATTGCTGGTCGGGACACAAAAATATTAAATAAAAACATTTAATTCATATTTAATTTATTTGTGATATTTCTCGAGTTTGGTACGCTGGAGACATCGACGAGCTTGCCACTTGTCATGATTGGCCTATAGTAAAGTTGGCTAAATGTTAATCCGCTTCTTTATAAGCGTGGTTTCTGACCACCCCGAAAGGGAAACGGTCGTGATGATGATGATGATAAATATTTTTAGTAAAGTTTGTGACAAAAATCGCTTAGTCCATCTCAAGCCACAGCCTAAAATAGCTCGGGCTTAGCAAGCCGTCCAGAATGATGCGGTAAACCGGATAATACCCGCACCGATTCCACTCTGTAACCGCCCTTATTAATATATTAATTGAATTCTCCAAGATAGCAATGAATAATGATTTTGGCATTAGGCACTCTTAATCCTAAACGACTGGAGTGGATTCAATTTTTTTGGCGAATAATGCTTTGAAATGTTCGAAATTTAATGTTCCATCACTCACACATCCTTAGTAATGCCTATACCTAAATTAGAAATCTTTAGACGAAACGAAACCTACATGAGTGCTAAAATATATAATTATTTTTTATAATTTTAACGGGTCTTTACGCCATTTACCTTAGAGACATATTTCTCCCGACGTTTCAGCCAAGTTGCATTGGCCGTGGTCACGGCTCGACTGAAGCTATGCGGTGTAGTCTCGTACATACTGGGCGGTAGATGTAAACCTACCCACTTATCACTTTAAAAAGTTTTTAGTAATCACGACACGACACTGCCTCCGTGGTCTAGCGGTTAAGTCTGTGGACTTAGACTCGGAGGTACCGGGTTCGATTCCTGGTCGAGACACAAAAATATGTAATAATGTAAATAAATATATTTAATTTATTTGTGATATTTCTCGAGTTTGGTACGCTGGAGACATCGACGAGCTTGCCACTTGTCATGATTGGCCTATAGTAAAGGTGGCTAAATGTGAATCCGCTTATTTATAAGCGTGGTTTCCGACCACCCCGAAAGGGAAACGGTCGTGATGATACTGATACTTTACGACACACGACACTTACAATATCCTTGGCGACACCGGCGATATTTCCCGGCGTCGAAACCTATTGTCAAAAATTTGTCAATTTATTAATTTATTTTATACGTCAGAAGCCAAATCATTTTGCATAAATAAACTATATCAACGTGCAATGGATATAAAGTACGAGTATGCAAAAAAGCGGAGTGAATTTGGTCGACAGCCGTTGTTCTGCGAACAGGGCCCGGAACTCTGTGACAGTATAGCTCCTAATATTGCTGAACAAAAGTTATATATCCTGAGGAACCCAGTTCATCAGCAGACTCAAAACACGCCTAATTTTAGTCACCACGAAGTCAATACTATACGGTAAGAGAAAGCACAAGTAGTACACGAAGCAGTTAGTTTCTTGGCAGCCTTTTGTAGCGTTACGAACTAGGAATAGTGTTGCACATGTAAAAATAAATAAACTTTTATTTAAAGTGTTTGTATTAAAATAAATAAATAAATCTTAGAATAAAATACCTATTTATGTATTTAAAACTTCATTGCATTATGTACCTACAAGGCGCGGGCTTAATGCCGCTAGACGTTCTCTGACAGCCAAAAAATAATAACTATACATATCAATATGTTAATCGCCACAAAGCGTAGACAAATCTATTTATTTTAGTTGTTATACTACTTATATGTTGTGTCCAAGAGCAACATTGGTCAATCGTTATGCCTAAAAATTTTATTTCAATAGATTGATTTATTTGGTCGCCATTTATTTTTATAGTAATATGTTTCTTGTTAACGTTGTGTCTGTTTATAAATTGAATGTATGTCGTTTTATTAATATTAATTTTTGTAACATTTAGGATGCTCTTTCCATAAATGTATCTCCTGCAGACCTGCTTAGGCCCAATTCTTTTGATAAGTGGTGCAAAGATCATGCTGGAGCTACTCTCGCACCAACTTTCACTGCGTAAAGCTGAGTTTTGAACCCGAAACTACGGTGTCTGAGTGAAGGCGGGAAAAACACCTTCACCTTGTTCAGTTACTTCGACTTATTTCGAGTCTGGTATGCCTGATATATCAACTGTTGGGTACTCCTGAGCAGCTCAGGGATCCGGAGACACCGGCTTTTGATTAACACTAATATTATACGCAGTTGGTGGTTGTATTTTCCTTTGTTTTAGGAAAAATTAGGCTGGACCAAGAGGCCTGATGTTGACTCCACAGAGAACACCTAAACCTGCTTATTTCACACGGCGATAAATATCAAAACTCGCAACGGAATGGTATGAAAAGAGGACTTACGTGAGGATCGGGATGCAGGATAACTTTTGATCACTGCGTTGGATGCTTCCACTCTTAGTTTCACTCTTTTATAAAATAATGTTTGTAAATCGCACGCGCACGTTTGGCAACCCACTTTTTTCTTCGTCGTTCTCGCCTCGGCGTCATTGGCGCTAGGCTCGGGTGTCACGAATTAGATCACGTGACACACAAGATGACAGGGCGCGCGATATTTAAATTCTTGATATGAACGGTTTGGAGAAGGAACGTAATTAGGAACACCAGGGAGGGGAGGATGATACAAGGACTGTTACGAAGCCCCGACATCAACAAACTTGCATGCATAATAATAGTTGTAATATACTTATAGGGCTGAATACACAATATCGGGCGCTAACCACGCCGAAGGGGGCTGGCCTAAGGATGTAAACACATTAGATCCGGAAGCGACGCAGAGATACAAACGAAAAATTGAGAAGGATGACAACTATATCCACTGTGTTATGAGCCTTAATACTGTTAGTATTAAAATAATATTAATATTTATATATATGTTAAAACTTAATTGCACTATGCACAAAGACGGACTTCATGCTAGGTATTCTCTGACAGCCAAACCTTTAGTTCATTTAGATTAGCTCATAAACCAGGTTAACAAAATATTATATATATAATAACATTCCTTAGCAGGTTTCAGATCGGCACTCAAAAGGCATATGCTAATATTACAAAAGACTTCACAGCAACTTACCTAATCTTATTCTATTTATTAATTAATATACAATTGTTATTTTTTTTTCTTGACTATGACTTATATTATTTATCATAATATTAATTATTTATTCTATTCTAATTTGTTAAACTGTACATTTAGTGCTCCTTCCGATTAAGTAAATGGTACTGTATATCTCTGCGATCCGTGACTCACCCAACATAAGGCATCAGCTGAAAATCAGCGCTGCAGCCTCGGCTGTAGCATATGCTGAGCTCACCACCTATTTATCGCCACACCTGTTTGTATGTTTCGGTATATAGAATAGGCTTACATTTAAATGTATTCCTTGCATATTTGAATTTTTTTGTAACCATAGAATTAGTTATTGTTGTGATAAATAAAGTATTTTCTTTCTTTCTTTCAAAACAAAATTGAATAAAAAAACTAATCGATAAGACACACTAATAAACGGCAACATCCAATCATTATTGGGTAAACAATTCAATTAAGAAATGAATATATAATCTATTGTATATAATATAATGCGAAAGTTGTGGGTGAAAGAGGCCCTGGCAGACCTAAGTGTATCACGATTAAATAAATAAAACAATAGCTGAAGTTGCAATAAAAAGCCATCGAAACAAAAGGCATGTATGAAGAGGTTGATGAATGTCGAAGAAGCGAAAGAGGTATGTCGAGATCGTGACAAGTGGCGCTCAATTGTCTCTGCCTACCCCGCAAGGGACCTGGCGTGAAGATATGTATAATAATAATAAAATTCTATTGACATAAAAGATAGATTACTGTAAATAAAATACTTGACGTCATCCGGCAGCCATTTACAACTGCAGTGTTTCCAAACGAAAAAAATAGATTTAGGGCGATTTAGACCACATAAAAAAGTAAAGTTTTATAGTAAGTAAATTATATATTGTAAAACAATTTAAAATACATTTTAATTTTGACAATTAGCGATTGTGTTGTGTTATTGTGTGTAAGTACTATTATGTCAAAAATTGACAATTAGCGTTTGTGTTGTGTTATTGTGTGTAAGTAATATTATGTAAAAAAATACAATTAGCGATTGTGTTGTGTTTGAGTGTGTAAGTAATGTCAAAAATGAATAAGAACATAACTTTATTTCAAAATTGTAATTTTGAAGACAGTTTTAACGATTAACTTGTTTGGCAGAAATACAAAGTTTTTTTGTAAACCCGAATGTCCCCTAAGGTAAAGCTTTCCCCCTCTAACCGCAAACCCTGTTCCCCACAAAGGTAAACGTTTATTAAAAACTTTTCTAAAAAGGTCGACGACACACACAAGTTTAACAAAAACTTTTTCAATAAAAATAAGTTTCAAATGTACCTATTTGAATTCTAATCCGATTTTTTTTTTAAATATTTATTCGAAAGATATATTTACATAATATAATATAAAATAATACTAATACTAAGGATAGGGATATAAATCCCGTCCGCGTGGAATGTTGGAATCCGTACTTTTAAGATTATTCCACCAATGTTGCCTTCGGTTGTCAAATGGGATGTATCAGGCAAAGCTTTTTGTAGATGTCGCTAGCGGCAATGGTACCTTGTTTTCAACCTACGACGCATCTTTTTTAAATGTTTTTTAAGTTTTTTATTATTATAACAGAAAAATGTAATTTAACTTAACGTTACCTTCCTTAAAAGACGAATTAAGAAAGCGAACACCGTCTTTAAAAAGAAAAAAGGTTAAATTACTAGAACGGCAAATTTGAGATCGCCATATCTTTGATTTCGCTTGGATATCTCGATATGTACACTTAAAAGCTGCTGACTTCGGCATAATACCCAGAATATAATAAATTTCGTAATAAAAATACAAGTTTTCTATGAAACTGACAGTTATATTAGGTATCATCTATCATGCGCCATCTATCGTGATAAAAAGTTAGTGATACACCCCATTGATGATTAAAATAATTATTAATGTACGACTAGGTTAATAATAGTCATTAAAGTTGGCATCAGACCAGTTAGTCTGGGGTCGAGCTGTAGTTTGTTGATAGATTCAACCACGTATCTTATAACCAAATGCTAAACGTGCGTCAATTTGATTTTTTGTTCGAAAACAAAGTTCTTAAGTACATCTGAACGCCTGAAAATATGCTATAGCAAATTGATTGTAGTTAACATTGCTATAATATTTCATCAGGCGTTTTCTAGAGAATTTGTAAATGTTTATTGTTTTTTATTTTATTTTTGTTTGTTAAAGTTGCACTTCTAGTTTTTCTGTATAACACTTGATTACTTATAGTTTCTGCGGTGCGCAGAAGTTTTTCTTATCCCAAATGTGGAAACTGTTAATTGGCTTTATTGTAATTTAAACATTAACACATAAATGTATCATAACTGTAAGTTACCCAAATATAAATAAATAAATTACTAAATGTTATATTGTTTAGGGTATCGAGCACTATCTCAACCAAAACAATGCAGTGGATATGTACCAAACGTACTACTGTGAGTTACCTGAACAGCCTCCAATAGAGAAAAGTAGTGTAAGGACTGTCAACGTATTCTGTGACGAAAAAACATCCGGTGCACGTCGTTCTGTGACGTCACTCTCCTGGCAACCAGAAAATGGCCAGCGATTTGCAGTAGCTCATTTGGAAGTTGACTTTAATAGAAACCCACTACCACAGACTGGCTTGAACTGTTTTATTTGGGATATTGGTATGATTATTTTATATATATATTCAAAAGTAAAGTAAAGTATCATTACGACCGTATCCCTTTCGGGGTGGTCAGTTTTGGCCCCATCATGAGAAGTGGCAAGCTCGTCGATGTCTCTAGCGTAGCAAACTTGACAAATACCACAAATAAATTATCTAGGAATCGAACTCGGTACCCGCGTAAAAATATACGAACTTAAACTCTACACCAAATAAATTAATAAATTATTGTGTCCCGACCAGGAATCGAACCCATTTTTTATTTCAAACAGAAGGAGATCTAGGATTCTTTGTTCTTGGAATTGTAATAATTCTTTCTTTTATTAGAGAATCCGAACGATCCAGAAGTGACAATTACCCCGCCAACTGGTCTAGCAGATCTACAGTACAACCCTCGAGATAGCAACCTGCTTGCTGGGGGCCTGATCAACGGGCAGGTAGCCTGGTGGGATGTTAGAGTCAAAGGCTCATTGACCTCTGGCACTTGTCCACCACACGTGGCGCATCGAGATATAGCTAGGAGTGTTCTGTGGATCAATACTAAATCTGGATCGGAGTTTTTTTCCGGAGGTCCTGATGGATGTTGTAAATGGTATGATTAAACCTATAAAATAAAGTACTTTAGGTAAAAAATACATTTGACAGTCAAGTTATATAAAAAAAAAGTATTATAACGACCGTATTTCTTTCGGGTAGTGAGAAACCACCCTTTTTAAGAAGCGGATTTACATTTAACCAACTTTACTGCCGGCACCAAACTTGACAATTACCACAAATAAATTAACTAGGCGTATAAATAAACGGACCTAACCGCTACACCACGGAGGTGGTAGTTCGTAAAGAATTTATTTTGAAGATAAGTGAAAATCTATTTTCACGTATGCTAAGTAATAAAAAAATATGAAAAACACTTAAGTGGAACTTTTTGTTAAAGTTCCATCTTAACTTTTGCAGTGCTATTACGTTCCAAACTTACCGTAATCTGAACTTCAAGAATGCAATATAATATATTTAATCACTTTTGTTCCATGTTAATGTGTGACATAAAAGAGATTCACCTAGTCCATTACTTTCTGATCAGAGCTATGTATATTAGCTAACCTATAGATAATAATAATAATAAATTAATATTATTGTTATTTAGAATATAAGATGACACGGCCCTTTTACAGCCACACATAAATGTTTATTATTATTTGCTTATAAGGTGACACGGCCCATTTACAGCTACGAACTAGTATTAAGATTTTTTACATTTAGTTGACATTTATTATTATTGTTAGATTGTAAGCTAACTCGGCCCTTTTGCAGCCACGAATTAATATTTAGTTGACACGGCCTATTTGCAGCCACGATCTTATATTAAGTTACAATAAACTTGTTTATAGCAATTATGTTATACCACACATAAACCTGGATTATTACCTGTTACGGTTGAATCATAATTACCGAACTGTTTTGAATTTGTTTATTTTATTGTCATCAACATCATCAGCCTGTCTCTCCACTGCTGGACCTCAGCTAGGGCTTCCCCAAGGTCGCCACTTAACAAAATCTTCTGCCATCCTCATCCATTTCTTTAAAACACTAAAAATATGTACATTAGAGATGTGCAAGTGTTTTCGTACATTCTCACCCAGAACATTTTAGGAAGCGTTGTGAAGTCATACCCAGACAAAAAAGAGCCAAGTATTTAAATCTATTTTACCAGCCCCCCTGCTATAAAGACATAAGTAATAAAAATGTATTTAATATGTGTATAATAATATATAATAAGCTTCCTGACTAAATGCCTACTGAGCCATAGGTTTTATAGTGTAAAGGAGTATCTTGTGTACATAACAGGTTAATTAATATTGTTTTTTGTTTGTTAATATAGTGTGATTATGATATTAGTATGTAAGTAAAGATTTGCACGCCTGCTTGCAGGTAGAATATATGTGAGTAGACCTGACTAAAGTTTTGTGATCACTTAACTGTATTTGTTGGAAATAAACGATATTTTATTTTTGCCACCAGCGACCTTACTCAGATCATCTGTCCATCTGTCGGGGGGTCGTCCATCTGCGTCTTCTAGTACGTGGTCTCCACTCCGAAACCCGTCTACTCCATCGTTTATCGGTTCTGCGGCAGACATGTCCAGCCCATTACTACTTTAGCTTGCTAATTTTGAAAGCTATGTCGGTATCTCTGATTCTTTGACGGATAATTTTTATTGTATAAGTCTTTATTTTACTGCTGACAATTACCACGTTGTTAAAAGTTAACCAAAATAAGTAAATGATTTCATTTGATAGCTTAACGTAGATGGTAAAGATTCTCCTTGCAGGTGGGACATAAGAAATATGAGTAAGCCAACCGAAGAGATGATCATAGACGTAGTTAAATCTTCGTTTGATGCTCAGAGTATGGTTACTGCTAACGGCGTCTCTTGTCTTGAATATGAGCCTACAATACCAACCAGGTACTTCATATTTTTTTCTTATTTGTTTCATTTCCTTATTCAAGGACAGGTATTCTTTATTATTAGATGCTCACCATTTCTACGATTACACTGAGCATTAATATCTTAATGATAATAACCAGCCAGCGTTAATGAGTATGGCCTGTCTACTTCTGTTATTCAGGGAAGAACCCAGCAGTGGAATATTATAAATTGGCAATGTTAATTTCGTAGACGGTCGACTGATCTCCTGAAATGCTGGTAAAGTTTGGATAAGCAGTGAAGACACAGGCTGATGATTAATATAATAGAACAATGTATTTTATATCAATATTATTTTTCAGATTTATGGTTGGTACCGAAAATGGCTTAGTAATAGGAGGTAACCGAAAAGGTAAAACGCCTGCAGAAATGTTGCCAGTTAAGGTAAATGTAACATAACTATATTTTATACTTTAACATTGTATACAGGTACTATAGATTATGTTTATCTTGCAGTATGAAGCGCACTTGGGTCCAGTGTGGTCTCTGGAACGTAATCCTGGCTTTATGAAGAACTTCCTAACTGTAGGGCACTGGGATCTTTGCGTTTGGAGCGAAGATTGTCGTGAATCTGCTGTCCTATGGTCACCTCCTGGTCGTCAGAAGGTTACGGCTGGGACCTGGTCTCCTCAACGACTGTCTCTGCTGCTCTCTGTGCAGCATGATGGCAGGTTGAGTGTGTGGGATTTGCTGAGGAAGCAAGATAGACCGGCGTTGACGATGCAAGTTTGTCAGGAGCCGCTGCTTAAAGTTCGAGCTCATCATGGGGTCTCTTATTTATTGTATTTAAATAGTCTATTGCATTTATACTGTGTGAAATTTAATAAAGAGCAAATATTATAATCTAGAATAAAAAGGAAGAACTACGTAATTTTTAAAACGTAAAGGCTCTACTAATGACACCTGAAGCCTAAAAAAATATTTGCTCTTTTGACAATTACAGGCGGTATAGGCGAGTTAAACCTTAGGCATTCCTCACCTAACCTTGGGGAATATAAAACGTGATTGCTAGAACGAACAAAAACTATTAAAGTAATAAAATTAAAACGGCGTTGGTCATTCTATAGGTTCACCATGCGGGTGCTAGAATATGGGTGAGAGGTAGGAGAAGAATGGTATGACTATAGGCTGGATTAAAAAGAACCTTTTATTATTATTATTTATAACTTTATTGCACGAAGTACAAAGGCGGACTTAATGCCCGTAGACATTTTCTGACAGCCAAACCTTGGGGACAAATTTGAACTATTATAGGTGCAATGAAAGAAATATAAAAAAATTAGGAAGAAAAATTAACAGCTTAATTATACACTTACATATTATATTGTTATATATACTATAATATCAATATACTAAATACTAATACATGCATAATACTATACATAAACATACATATATACACTTACTAATATTGCGCATTTTAGTGCGCAATAACACCTCTCATCATCCATTCTGTTCAATATATCTTAGAAGCTCGTTCCAAAAATATATTGACGGCAGATGTCACTGGCGTCACTGGGACCTTGTTTATACTAATAACGTATCATTTTTTAAATGTTTATGTAGTTTTTTTTTTTTTTTATAACATAAAAATGTGTTTTAACTTTAACCTATCTTAAAAAACGAATTAGTAAAGCGAACGCCGTCTTTAAAAAGAAAAAAGGATTAATTAATAGAACTGCATTTTCGAGATCATCATATCTTTGATTTCGCTTGGAAATCGTGATTTGTACAATTAAAAGCTGCTCACTTCGGCATAATATCAAGAAAATAATAAATTACGTAAGAAAAGTACAAGTTTTCTATGCAACTGACAGTTCTATTAGGTACCATCTATCATGCGCCATCTATCGTGATAAAAAGTTAGTGATACACCCCATTCTTTCAGAGAATGGCGTAACGATTTTGCTGGAATTCCTCTCGCACCAATTTGCACCATTAGTCTTGAATCCATTCCTGATGTGGCGATTGTTTGGTATTGTATTAAATAATGACTTGCAGGGTTCCCTGGTTATATGTGGCAGTGCGAAAGGCAGCGTCTACCTGGTTGAACTGTCTCCTAACCTGGCACAGACTGACAAAAATGACAAGGGACTCTTGACTGCTGTAAGTTTACCTAAATAAAAGTTAATTTTATACTTGTAGAAGTGTTTTTATTGCGCATGATGTGTTCCAAGTACTCCACCTTCCTTCGCTTTACCATTTTCAGTAGTTCAACGCCTTTGTTCATCCTCTGCAAGACAGTTTCGTTTCTTACTCTGTCCTTCCATGATATCTTCAACATTCTCCTGTATATCAACATTTCAAAAGCTTACATAAACTTAAATCGATCCTGGCGCTGGGGAGTGGATGTTCTACTGATCTACTCGATTCCCCCTAAGAGCTTGACTCGGTAAAGTCGAGTTGAATAGTCGTATTCACTCACTAGTGCCAATATTCAATATTATTTTTGTTCTTTATATTTTATATTTGTATTCTAGTTTTATTGGGTGTGATGATACCTCAAATAAAACTTATTTTTTTTTAAATGTATTTTCGTTTCCAGATCTTTGATCGTGAGAGCAAGAGGGAGCGTATTCTGGAAGCTCGTCTACGTGAGATCAGGCTCAAGATGCGTCAGGCCGAGGAGGGGAGCCCTGTCGAGTCCAGCACCAACCTGGCCAGCAGTGCCGGAGATAAGGATCTGCTGGTCGCTGCGCAAGAGTATACGGCCGCTGTCAAGAAGGAACTAGCTTCTATGCACTAGATTAGCACAAGTTTCGACTTTTTTATTTAATAAAGATTGACTCAGAATGATTTGGTTATTGATATTTAAATTAGTAAAGTATCATCGCGAAAAAAACAATAATGACAATTTTTTATCGATTCCACAAGTAACAAATTTGTACCTAGGGATTATACCCGACTAATCTAACAAATAACTGCCAAATAATGTGTATTACAGTATATAATACAATAATCATTACTTATAGTGATAATTTCCTCTGTGATTCTTTGCTCTGATATTGTAAAAAATTAAAAGCTGATTAAAAGTGTTTTTTTCTTAATTGACCTCACTGACTACCCAGAAAGAGTCTAATGATACCATCGTAAACTCGGCTGATCTCGAAACAGCTGAATAATGCTCTGAAAAAAGCCAATATCTATTATTATCCCATCAGTTTAAATGTCGGCCAACTAGTCGTGTAAGTTCCATAGAGTTTAGAAAGTTACAGAATGATTATTTATTACATTTAGCTCAATATGGACTAATATGTTATTCTATTGATAGAAATAATCTTTTCCTAAGAAACCATAATGTCGGAAGGGACAAACTTTTGGCTTCTCAATACAACCTGTTAAATTTAATAAATTTAAAGTCAGTAGTAATCCGTAAGGAAGCCTTCTATACAATAAATAAATAATAATAATAAATAAATAAAAATAATAAATAAGTATGTTCTGTCTCGCTCGCATCCCACTGTGACAAACTTTATCTCGTTCGTTAGAGACATTGGCGATGCAACTATGGAGTGACTTTTTGTGTAGTTGTCTATCGGTTCAGCATCTTGTATTGAACGATATAGCGCATGCCATATCTTCTGATTTTGTTATAATCTTCTCGCAGCATATCTAAATGCGAAACTGGATCCATTACGTTTTCATCGGTATCTGCTGTTGAACATTTCTGGCAACTCCAAGCGATTTATTGCACCTTGTTAATTAATTCTGAGTATTTCTTATAGCAGCATATTTAAAGGATCGGGTTAAAATGGCTGCAACCCTATTCTGTTACTTAAGCGCAAACGTTAATATGGAGTCCCTTAAATGGCAGTTACTGTCAGTGTTAAACGCTATAAAAATTGATATTCTCGTATAAAGGTTTTCACTGTAGACAACGGCAAATAACATTTCGCATGCGTAAATTTAAATAAAAATTGTCTTTTACTTATTTATTTTTTATATTTATTTACCATTATTGAAGCCCCTAGAACACAGCGTCCTAGACCTCCACTGTTGTAGATGGGCCTTCCAGAACATAAACATAACACTCTCAATAAAACAATCGTTTTTTTACTGAAAATAATTTTGATTAATTCTCAACTACTTATTATTGTTTAATTGTATTTGTTTGTGGATGCAAGTATTCATTAGTAGTACTTTGTGTAGTGTTTATGTGTTACTTTGTATGTTTCAGTATGTTTTTTTTAATCTTTGTCATCTCATAGGCTTTTTGTTTTTTGTGTTTTTTACATTGTTAATATGTTTCTATTTGTGAAAACTTATAAATGACACTCTGTTGCTAACGTTTAGTTCTATTTGTTGTTGGATATTGTCAATAGTTTTCCTTAAATAAATAAATAAATAAATATATCTGGAGATTTTGGCCTACACTCGCCACTCTGGCCAGACGGGTTGACGAGTAGCTGATTTAATTTTTAATGACAATTTATTAACGATTCCACAAGTTGGTATTAGTGGAACCGGGACCTAGGGCTTAACGTACTCTCCGAGATGTTGTAAATCTATGACAATTGTACGCGAGAAAAGTGTATTTCTCATTAGTACATGCGGGGGGGGGGTTGGGGGTTTGAACCGACATTTGTAGGATTTAGGGAAAGCGTTCTACCTCCATTCTTAACCATGATTTTGCCTTAATAACTAATGTGTGTTTCAAAACTATGTAAATATATAATCTTACTTTGAAGAATTGAGTTGTAAAAAATATCATAAACGCGCCGCGTATAATATACTTTACGTTTTCCTAATGATTTCAAAGTTTCAACCCCATGGTTGGGTCACTTTTGAAATAGTGGAAATCTTTATTTTGACATAAGCTCGGCTATGATCGGTAAAACTCGGGCTAAAAGTGATAGCCAATAACATAATCCTTAATTTTGACAAACTTTTGAGCTTAGGTAAACTCTAAACAGATAAAATCAAACAACGACTTTAACATTTGCTAAACATTTATTTATAGCTAAAGTAAACACTATGCAGATACAACCATGTTGCCACTCACAAGTTTAGCATGAACCAATACCAACAAAAGACGGCGCGGGACTGAATTGTATGAGTAAACGTGAGGAGGCCATGTCACGTTATAGAAATGTACTTAAAATATATGGTTATGAACGTAACAAAAGGAATATAAAAGTCGATGGGCTATTTGTCAATGAACTGACCCACTGATTTAAATGTTATTTCCAATGATGCCAATTCTAGTATATTTTTAGCTCTATATGTTGCTCGTATAATTAGACGGAGACGGATTGTGCATCGCCATCTCGCTCCCTCTGTTGTATTTTTGTGTTGTGTTTGTTATATCACTATAGTTTTTAGTTTGTTGTTGAAAACATATGAAATTGTGTGTTTTTTCACATAGTGCTTTTAAGTTTTGATATAGATTTTGGGTTGTTAATAATGTAAGTATTAGTTTAGATTATTTTGGTTTAAATTTAGATCCGATAAAGATAAGCTCACGGTCATAATTAGAAAATGATTTGTGATGGTATTTACCTTTAATTATTTTCGACCTAAACTATTTATCGGACATTTAATAAAACGTAATTTGTTAAGTTTTAAATAAAAAAGCATATAAAGCATCTACAGTTATAGCATTCCCTTGACAGTGACCGAGGTTCGCTTTTTGGCATTCATTCTAAAAAAAATCAGTTCGCAAAAATTAATAATGTAAAATGCTTTAAAAAATTAAAAAGAAAAATTAAAAAAAAAAAAACCCTCCAGGAATCAAAACAAAACGACGGCCATTCTGGAAATATATCGATTATCGATTAATATCGATATATCGATACTGCCTTACTGGTCTAGACGTTAAAATCTTAAAACCCTCCGCTTCTTACCTGGTTCGATTATTGGTACGGTACAATTATTTAATTTGATATTTCTCGAGTCTAGAGTCTCGAGTCGAGAGCTTGAGCCATTGACAAGCTTGCCAATTGTCATGTACTGTTTACTTTTTAATTCAATAAAAAAAATCCTAAAAAAAAATATAAATTAGAGAATATATTTTCCATACAGGGGCCGTCAATTAATCACGTGAGGCTCGAAAAGGGTAGGGGGGGGTTTGGCAATAATCGCAAATATCACAAGGGGGATGTAGTAAAATATCACATGTATTTATTTTTTCGGCAATCAACCTGCACCCTTTCTGTCTAGACATTTTTATCACCCTGTATTTAAAGATAATAATCCTAAGATTTTTTGTAGGTGTAAACCACTCCACGTATCACAAATGGGGGGGTGGTTAAAAATGCTATAAAAAAATAATACATCACGTGATTAATGAACGGATTCCTCAAGCCCGAGAGCAAACGGACACCCTGGATATACTTTAATAATCATATACCTAATTTTAGACCTCCAAAATATTTGAAATCCTACCCCCTAGAAAGCTGACAAACTACATTTTCCCCAGTCTCGAACATGCCCCGAAAATGTTGCCTTGTGCAAGCGTTAAACCCCTCAATAATAACGCTACTTATATGAGGCCCACTCCCCGCACATGCACGCCACAGCAACGTAACATGTACGGAGAGTATCGGCTCTCAGCGACCATGCTAAGGATACTGTTGGCGCTGCCCTGTTCACGGCCGATCACACATCTTACGCATTGTGGCATAGAAGCAATCTAACGGTAACAATAAGCAATGTAAACGTTGACACAACGGAACGAATTAATACGAGAATTGATATGGCTAACAAAACGATTTTGAATTCGCTCGATTTTAACTAGTTAGCTAATTTCCTAAATTTTTTGGCTTGATAGATTGATTGGATCTGATTTTTATTTTAGTGTATAGAAAAGAGATGTGGTCGGCAGCGCCTGAAGAGGTACTATGTCTAGTGTTGCTATGGCTGCCTGCAGAGGACGTTAGAGCATGTGCCCAGGTGTGCTCACGATGGAGGACCATCTGTTTCCATGCTTGCGTCTGGAGGGACATGCTGAAGAGAGATTTCATGGTTACACCAGAGTCTGTCGCGGTATTAGCTAGAAGAACTGAGGAGGAACCTGATGCAGGTAGGTTTTAAAATGACTTGATATGTATATATAATACCTAGTGTTGCCATAAATATTGTTACAAGGATAACATTGCTTTTATTCTATTACATATAACATATTATTACTGCAATGTATATATATGTACATAGATTAAAAATATGAAGTTCGTTCAAACTGATGTCCATTGGCTTTAATACCCTCCTTTAAACGGTGTGGCCGGTTATCGATTGAAATACGCAAATCCGTCACTGCCAATCTTATAGAATGTTTTAGAAACTCAACATTATCATGGCGTTAAGAGACCACAATTCATAATCAAGTACATGTATTAAGAACCATTCTTGGTTATGGAACATAGTGTTGTGGTGTATACACACACTGCTACACAAACATTCGACTTAGCGGATGGAGAGTTTCAAAATTTGCATTTTGATCAAAGCTAATTTATGTAATGCTATCACAGCAATTCGATTTTCTTCATCACCCCAATCTATTTTAAAATTTTAACCAAGATTGACGCGATAATCAGAAAACACAATTAACATTAATATAATAATAATATATTGCAGAAGTCCAACAACAGTTTGTTAGTTCAGCACTTAAGCCTATGTGTAAGTCGTACAAAGGCTGTATTACACACTCTTGCTAACTCCACACCAAACTACTTGTGTTATGTGAGTTAGCTTATTATTCTATGTTATGATTTCAAATTTGCCCACCTGGCGAGTGTAGGGCAATTCTCCAGTGATTTCTCGAAGGCTTATTTCAAACAGTTGAGGTCTAGGACTCTGTTTCATGATTATGGATTGATAAATACTTCCAGCTCGTGCAGAATACAACCGTTGTGCTTCACGCTGGCGGCGCGCAGCCCAAGTCTCCAGTACCGCGCACGAAGCTCCACTCACCTTTGTCACTCTTTCCCAAGACAATGTTCTGGCTTGCTCCACATCACAAGATGGAACTTTTGCTGTAAGTAAGCGCATCATCATTCATTGGTGTTTAGTCAGAAGAGACAGTTGTAATTTGATATACGTACCTTAAATCTAAAAGGTTATAAAATCCCAATTTCTGGTAAAACTACCAAAGACTTTTTTCTAAGGGAATAAAAATTCGTTGCATTTTGGTAAAAGAAAACATTTTAATAATTCCTATAACAATTGATGCTGGTATGTACATATTATATTCACAATGCAATAACGTCCTTACATAAGTCTGTCCTTTCTATCCCTTCCCATCAAACTTCTCTAACTTTGTCTCCAAGTCTTTCGTAGTGATTTGGAACAGCCTTCTAGCACCTATGAAGCTGTGAGCCACTTATGACGCATGTAATTAGGTCCCTATAAATAAATTTGCTTTTATATCTATAGTTTATCCCTCACCCCTCATTGTTTTGTTTTTAGTTTATTCTAAACACTATGTATATTAAGTGGTATGGCAGTTATGCGGGTTTTAAAAAATAGGATGCTGGTTCGCGGCCTTCGATTATAGCTCCAGCAGTGGGAAACCTGGTCGGGTCACAGCAGTACAAAGCTACTCCAAAACTAGAATTATCTGTAGAGAATCCACTTACTTGAACTAGCAATGACGAGGACACCAATAGCCAAGCATCAGCCTTCTGGTCAGCTGCGAGACGATCCAGGTGCGGTTTTAATGTCGCGGGTGTAATTTCACTTCATATCAGCGGATGCGGGTAAATATAATGAGCGGCGCGGTCTGAGAGAGCTTCGTGGTGGTCTTCCCGAGGAGACAAGGTACACCACCGTTCACGAGCTATAGTCCGAAGCACACTGACGAAATATGACAAGCTCGGCGCGTGTAAGGGCTCTCTCACGCCCGGAAGTGTCGACCGTAGCGCCATCTAGCTAAATGACGGCGCATGGAATCAACAAACATTAGCTAGCCTTGTAAAGGGTTCCCACAAACAAGACTAGCAGGCGGTAGCTTTTGCTGCGGCGCGACCATTAAGTAGTATATGTATTTTAAAATTAAGTGTCAGATATATAATATATATAAATATAACTCTCTTTTAACTTTTATGATTGCATCGTCTTATAATTATATTTGATTTATCTTTTGTCCCAAGGTCTGTCAGAAAATGTCTGACGGCATTAAGCTTCGCCTTCAGTACATTGTACACTAAGTCTTTTTGTTTAACCGTGGTTTTGTTTTTTAAGATTTGGAGTAAAAAATCTGATTCTTGGGAGGTATTATGGAGCCAAGACGTGCAGTCTCTCGGATGGTGGCATCCCATATCTGCTCGCTTTTGTCCAGACTCTCAAGAAGACTACAAGTTGTTGTTGTGTGGAGCTCTGCGAGTAGATACAACGTCACCGAGGGGAGAACTTGCTGTATATCAAGTCTCAGGTACTATTAGGGTCTACTTGGCAAGATGCTATCACTATCTGGCGTTCCAAAGCTATACTACTTATATTAACATGGCTCATTGTGTGCCTTTTCTCCTGTGTGTATACTGGAGACATCTGATTTTGAACCTACTCATACAACTGTAAACAAAAATAACAAGAGTTAGTTAATAGCATTCTTGCCGAATCAATTAATAGTAAAAAAACATAGGAATACTTGTTTTTTTCTGCTTTATCTATTATAGAATAGGCATTTACTATCTTATCTGTATAATCTAGCATTTTAATGTCTCTTTTCTCATTATAACATAATGCATACGTTATTGCCGGGTTTTTAAACAGAAGCGGTAAAATCATACATCCTTGACGAACCCCAGTACTGTGTTGGCTGATAAAACATTTCTTACTGCCCCATCTGTCTATATTAGTCGTCTTAATAAATACAAGTACACGGTATGTTATTGGGTTTCCATTTTCAAAAAGGTTCTTCAAAGCATCGGCTATTTGACTGAATCAAACGCCTTTGACAAGTCAACATACAAAAATAGGTTGTCTCTACCTCTTACCCTCGTTAATTTAAATAATAATCAATAGAATATTTATATTTTTCCTTATCCTTAGTGGATAGGGCCCCAAATCTTCTAAGTAGAGTGTCGTTATCCCCGATGTGGGCCCGCGGAGCGTGGTGGGGGGATGGACGGATGATGACTGCGGAAATGCACTGGCTGTCCAGACGAGAATGTGCCACCACACTGTGGCTTTGTGCTGATACACAGGTATGTATATACTTGTCGTTTTATCATTTGACAGGATTTTTTATGTAATTAATATGTATAATATAATTACGTATTTAAATGTAACGAAAAGGGCGTTTTAGGGCTGGTAACTGAATCCTGGCGCGGTGGTGGCTCGGTTATTAGAACGCTTTTCTTAAATCCTACAAATATCGGTTCAAACCCCCGGCATGTAATAAAAAAAATACTTTTCTTACGTACATTTGTAATAAATTTACAACACCACTGTTACTACTGTGCCTCGGAGAGCACGTTAAGCCGTCGGTTCCAGTTTCACTAATACCAACTTGTCGAATTGTTAAAAAAAATCATCAGATCCTCGACAACCAGTCTGTCCAGCATGGTGAGTGTAGGCCAAATTATCCGGATAAATATTTCGAAAGGCCCATATCCAATAGTGGAGGTCTAGGACGCTGAGTTCTGTGGGCTGTAATGTAACTGAATACTTTCTTAGTAGCATTTGTTCACATAAAGGCAGGATTTCCGGAATTAGTAAGAAATAAGGATTAAAATTATTGTTATGATTAAAAAATTTGTAAGACATTATATTATTCACACATCTTTACATGTTTGTCAGTTAAATATAATATCTATTATTATTAGGTATATTATGATTTTGATTTAGTGGTCTAACTGAATACTTAGTACCATTTCTTCAATTAAATAGTATTTTTTTGTATATTTAAGAAATGCCATTAAGAAAAAGATTCAGTTACCTGTCCTTAGTTTAATTTAATCTTTGTCCTATCTCCAGGAAACTCAATCGGAGCTTACACCGGTGATGAGCCAGCTCTGCAGACTCTTTAATGGTACTGGATCTGTGCCCAGGTAAATATATTTTATATTAGCTATATCACCTAATATCATAGGCATCTGTTCTACAGGTCTAGGTCAAGATTGTATAATATAATAATCCAAAAATACATTATGCTAAAAATGAGCAACTTCGCTTCGACAATGCAAATTATACTATTTGCCTCATGTATTAGTTTATTAAATTTAACTTTTAGTTTGGATAGGCATTAGGACACTACTACTGATTGGGTTTCGTTTGTTGTGGTACCTTGTTGTTGTTACTTCTTCAAGATAATTATAAATTTCATTGTAAAGTGCTGCTAACCACGTTAAGATTCTTCTAATGGTCTTTGATGACTCAATTAAATAGGATTAAGCAGGCTGTTTGGTTTATTGTACAATAACAATTAATAAAGTAATTACTGTTTACTATTGAGAAAAATATCGTGATCGCGACTAATCATTTAAATATTTATTATAGAAATTATTTATTATTATTTAATTGTTATTTTAATGGCTTATTCTCTTTATTTGTTAGTATTGGTATTGTATATTTAACACTTTTCTTTTCTTGCTGTATTTACTACAAATGTAATTAATGCTATCAAAGAAAATTTGTAACGCTTCAAGTTTCTATAGTAAAGGCTGTATGTTTTTCTAAGTATAAAAAGTATAATCACAATCGCTTCTTTTAAATAAATGGATTCACATTTAGCCTATAGCTTCCCTCATGTATCAGTTTATTAAATTTAACTTCAAGTACGGATAGATACCTTACAAACTATTGCTGATTGGGTTTTGTTTGTTGTGTGTTGTTAATTCTTCAAGACAACTATAATCGTATTATTTATACTCGTATGTAATATTTATTGTTTAATTCAGAAATTAATTGTTAAACTTTATTGTACTATAGTAGTTAATGTTAATTTTTTTTTTTTAAATATCTTAAATGGACATCTAGCACCACTCAATACCTCTGCGATTAAATCTACAGTCTTAACTACCGAACTTAGTTAAAGTTAACTTTATCCTTCTTATTGTAAAGTATCTACTTAAACAATAAATAACACAACTCAAGGAAGGAATACACTTTTACTGCAATTAATACACAATCATTATTGCTATTTCTCAACTGCATTGAATGTTCGCGCCGATCGTGGTAATTCGACGAATTTTGGATGGTTAGGCGTTATTGTGATTCGTCGGTGCAAAAACAGACGTCCTAATTTGTTACTCCTATACCTCATCCTGTCTCTTTCTCGCCGCTTCGTTTCTATATTACCCATCCCGCTCACTAATCTAAAGACCGGCGCTTGGGCACTGAAGAGAGACAGCGTCCATATAAACGGCAGCGGAGCGTGCTAGGAGAAGTCGTGGAATTGAAATATACTCGTTGTCCTACAGTCGTCATAGAAGACGCTGAAAAAATCGCCGCGATAGTTGTTATCACCCGCATTCGCAAATCCTGCAAAATTAGTGTTAAGAACAATTTATAAGTGCTTTCTTGTTTGTTGATTGCACCAATTATCTATGTATCTAATTTAAAGATTATCGCAAACCTGGCATCTAGATACGGTCCACTAAATCCGCGCCACCATTGCACCTGGGTGGCAAATATTTGTATAATTTTTCACCTTTTTTTCAGATTAATGGAGTTATGCCCGGTCTACGAACGGGTGGACCCTGGGATCGCGATGGTAGAACTCTGGAACGAGGGAAACGAGGATCAGGGGTACTACATCCAGAACACAACTAGCCACGCCTCTTTAGTGTGTAATGCATTTATCTTATTATTCGCATCTTAGACCCATAACTTTTTAATATCGCACGCGATTTTATGCCTTCCTTATTCTCCTTTATCTTCTTCCTTCAACTACATCGATTGGGTTTGTTTCATCATCATCACAATCCTAGACCTCCACTGTTGGAGATGGGCCTTCCAGATTTTTTCTGTAGATTCGGCCTACACTCGCCAAGCTGGCTACAACAACAATTTATTAATAATTCCACAAATTAAATTGGTATTAATAAAAGACAGAGGCTGAACGTGCTTTTCTACACCACCGCTCTTTTTTTACTAACATTATAACAAATTCAACAGCTGTATTTTTATTAACACTAAATTGACAAGGAGTTCTTCGCGCCATTTTGCGTGGGCATGTCAAGTGCAAGTTTTTGTTTTGTAAATGAATTTACTGTGGATATTATTGGTCTAAAGTGGTGTTGTTTTGTTTAATAATGTGCTACAATGTGAATAATTAAGGAAAACGATAAATTGGACTTTAAATATGGGGCCGAAGTTGCAGTTTATTTTTTGCGGTTTCCCGCGCTGTCAACTCCCATATTTTACCCGACGTGTTTGAGCTATGGTGCCGCGAGTGACTCCAAGAAAGGCATCAAATTCTGCAGCATTTGGAATTTGATGATGACCTCATTAACTCACTAAAAAGAAAGATATATTACGTCAGACTTGGCTGTATGGGCTAGACCCTTTGCCTTCCCTATCATCTCATTCAACATCCACCATCCAAAAAAAAAAACTAAATTGACAGCTTATTTTTTTGGTTGGCAACATTTTACACACACATGGCGGCAATTTTATATCTTGCGTGTATTAGGGATACCCTTTATAAAATCATTTTTCTAATTTCACAGGAGGATTTCGAAGATCTGGACAAATTGCTAATATTCACTTGCGGAGTGGAATTGAGTGCTTCTCATTTGCTCTGCTTCGTGTATTTGCCGCAAGAAGCTGCTTACTGGCCAGCTGGTATCAGAACTAAGGTAAGCACAGCCCTTTTCCGTTACTTAAGAGCAAACGTTATGTATTGGAATCCCTTAAATCAAATCAAATCATTTATTTCCTTTGGTTGTCACAACAACACTTGGATATTGTCAATACATTTTTTCTCCATAGTTTATTATTATTTAGATTATAAAATAACCAGCAGCTACTATGGGTGGACCCATCATATCAGCTATACCATCATCTTCAACTAAAACACTGTTGCCATAAACAAGTTTTTAAGCAACTAGGTAGTTAAAATTAATTCGTGGCTGTAAAAAGGCCATGTCAGCTTATAGACTAAAATAAATTACACATGTTACGTTAATAAATTAATTCGTAACTCTAAAGAGGCTGTGTCAGCTTACAATCTAAATATACATAAAAATTGTATTAAACTACAATATTTATGTCAATATATGTAAATTCGTGGCTGTAAGGGGGCCGTGTCAGCTTACGACCGAAATAATAATAATTATTATAATTGGTATGTCAACTTAATACAAATAACAGACTCTGTCAGTGTAGAACGCTTTTTAAATTTGTATTTTTGTTGTTGTTGTGTTTTTTTCTGCCGATGGAAGATGAATGAGGTGATAGGGAAGGCAAAGAGTTTAGCCCATACAGCCAAGTCTGAAGTAATATATCATTCTTTCTTATGAGTTAATCATTAAATTTCAAATGTTGCAGAATTTTATGCTCTTCTTGGAGTCAGTCGCAGCATTATACCCCAAATACTTCGGGTATAATATGGGAGTTCACAGGGCGGGAAAACCGCAAAAAATAAACTGCATCTAGTGCCCCATATATAAAGTTCAATTTATCGTTTTTCATAATTATCCACATTGTAGCACATTATTATAGAAAACAACACCACTTTTGACCAACAATATCCACAGTAAGTTAATTTAAAAAACCAAAAGTTACACTTTAAATGCCCACGCAAAATGGCGCAAAGACCTTTTGGTATTTTTGTTTAAAGGTTTCGAGGATCTGATGATAATTTATTAACGATTTTACAAGTTGCTATTAGCAAAACCGGCAAACAAATGAACGTAAGAAAAGTGTATTTCCCATTGCATGTATCAGGGTTCAAACCGCGACCACCGCTATAATAAATAATAATAATAATTAAATAAATAATACCCAGATATCGCTAGACGACAGAGTACGGGAGCGTCGTCTTAGGCGGCTAGAAGAGCAGGACAGAGAAGAAGAGACCGCAGAAGAACGAGAGAGAAGAGAACAGGCTGAAGTAGAGTCTGTACGGGCGAACTGTATCGACCCGGACAGAACTATCGACTTGAGAGGGCATATCGTTGGACTTGCTCCATCTCCTGATTATGGGTAACATTATTATTTCGAAGTGTTCATCATCACATCCTCTGTTATTTATTCATTTATTAAGGGAAAACCAGTGGTCAGTTACATTATTGCTTACTTAAAAACTAGGACATAAATTCAATGATAAATGTACCACCTTTAGGTGCCACAACATGCACAAAATACAAGTACAAGTTTTACACACAGTTCTAGACTTCCACTGCTGGAGATGGGTCTTCCAGAATATATATCTGGAGAATTTGGACTACACTCTTTGGCCACGCTGGCCACGGGTTGGCAAAGGTCTGATGTCAATGTTTAATTTTAAAAAATGATTTATATATATATTTTTTGAAGGAACATAAAATAATATTTAAAAATAATTATTTATAAATATAATAAAATAAATATAAAATACTGCTTCCGTGGTCTACCGGTTAAGTCCGTGGACTTAGACTCGGAGGTACCGGGTTCGATTCCTGGTCGGGACACAAAAATATTTATTAATGTAAATAAATATTATTATTATTATTAATTAATAGGCGAGCAGCGCATTGCTGATATGCCTATATCAAGCACTGGTGTAGAGTTCATTAAATTGTCAGTTATCACCATAGTCTATTTCGATTGTCACTAGCCACTTGTCCAGTTTGTTTTTAAAAGTGTTTACAGTTGAGGACTTTAATATGTCTTCTGGTATTTTGTTCCACATATTTACAACTCTGTTATTCATGAAGTGATATCCTATATTTGTATTGCTGGATTTTCTCTTTAGCTTCATTCCGTGGTCACGACGGGGAAATATCATTGTGTTAAACCTAAACATTTTGGCTAGGTGGGGGCAGTTATACCTTCCTGTTAGAATTTTAAATGTCTCAATTATATCTATAATACATTTAATTTATTTGTAATATTTCTCGAGTTTGCGCGCTGAAGACATCGACGAGCTTGCCACTTGTCATGATTGGCCTATAGTAAAGTTGGCTAAATATGAATCCGCTTATTTATAAGTGTGGTTTCTGACCACCCCGAAAGGGAAACGGTCGTGATGATACTACTTTAATTATAAATGAAACTAAACTAAAAATACCTATGAAACTCTCCAAACCTCTAAAACCATAATTGTAACATTTAATTTGAAATATTTTAGGTAAAAAAAAACTGGCAACATTAAAGTTAGCGTTCCTGCAGCCCTAGTCTCTTACTTAAGCGCAAACGTTATATAATGGAATCCGTTAACTATCACGCTATTAAAGTTGATATTTGCGCGGCCGCTGTCAAGGTCGAGCGTCAATAGAGTTGAGAATTGAATAATATTTTGTAATTATGACGCAATCTCTGACGAAAATAACGAAATCCACTAATAACGTTTGCGACTAACAAAATAGACTAATAAAATAGGGCTGCTGTATTCTAAATAATCATAATGTGTCACGAAAATTATTTATAGTTTTGGAACGAAATTTGTTTTGTTTACAAATGTGTTCTATGACTAAAATAAGTAGGTAATTTAATTTTTAATAAATATTTTTTAAAACTAGTTTTATTAGTATAATATTTATTCGAAAATAACATAAACAAGCTTCAAGGATGTTTCACAGCTGGAAGAATCAATTGAGAGGTGGAGCCTTAAAATACGACTGTAAGACTCTGTGATCTAGGGGCTGTAATTACCGTGTTTAAATAAAATAATAGAATTGGTTTCACAAACGTTTAATAAAATACAATTCTTTAAAATCACGCGTCCGCTATATTGGCTTGCTACACAAAATAGTGTATAAAGCCCCCTAAACACGGGTCGACTTATTAGGTTTAAAGACCCACATACACTACAAATACTCCTCCTATAAATTTAAACGCTCAGTTCTTCTAACTCTTGCTGATCTCCTGAGTGGATCTATCATAGAATCATTACTATTTGAATCATGGTTCACAATTTCTGGTTGAGGTTGGTTCTCCCTATTAAGAATATTTTTATTATTATCAATACAAATGTTATCATTTTTAAGTTCAACCTCTTTATGACCATTAACAATATCTGTTTCTATTATAACATCTTTATATTTTTCAAAAATATAAATATAAAGAAAAACAAAAACTTTATATTTAAAAAAAAAAAAATCTGCCAATGAAAGCTAAAATAACTCTTGAACAAGCCCTGCTACTCCCGTTGCTCGACTATGGTGACGTGTGTTGTGTGGATCTCACTGAGGAATTATTAAATAAAATGGAACGACTACACAATGCATGCATCAGATTTATCTTCGGTCTAAGAAAGTACGATCACATTTCACCATTCCGTGACAAACTAAAGTGGTTGCCTATACGCCATCGCAAGAACCGTAGGATTCTCTGCATGTTGTACTCAGTATTATATGAGCCTAATACACCGGAATATTTAAAAGAGAAATTTAATTTCCTTGGTGCCACTCATGACAGAACTTTACGTTCTTCTTCTAACTCCACGCTCTCCTTCCCCACACATCACACCGCATTCGTTTCCAAGTCGTTTGCGGTGGTGGCTGTGCATCTTTGGAACCAGTTACCGGTGGACATCCGTCAAGCTCCAAATAGAACACTATTTAAGAAACTAGTCTATGCGCACTATTTAAATTTACCATAAGCTTAATACACTCTCTGCTATATTTATTTCTCTCATTATAGTGATCATATAGTAGGTATATTATATTTATGTATATTCATAAAACCTATGTATGTAGTTTTATTTGTATGTATTCGTGTATGTATTAGTATGTAAATAAGTATTTATTCACTAGTATATATTGAAGTCTAATATTTTTCTATTAGTTTTGATAGCATCTGCCTTATCTTGTCGTAACTGTTTTAGTTGTCCCAAAGGTTTGACCAGTATAGAATGTCTAGCGGCATTAGATCCGCCTTTTGTACTTTGTGCAATAAAGTTTATAATAAATAAATAATCATCAACATTACTTTTTTCATTTTCCACATCTTTATAATTATAAATATTATCCCTATCTTCACATGTAATAACAACACTTTCATAAGGAATACTGTTTTTAACTAGGTATACACTACAGTAATGAATTATTAAATTTACAGTATGCTGTACGTAGCAGCTCATATTTGGCGCGGTCCAAACGCTGAGAGTGTGGATGCGCGAGTTAGCGTGTGCGCAGTATGTCTGAGAGGAGTTCGAGTGGTGTGGCGCTCGAGACCACCTCTCACCAAAGAAATTGGATCACTACCAAGATCCTGCGCCAATTCTATGCTCCACTACATACAGCCAGCCGTGTCTTTCTACTATGTTGCTAGGTAAGTTAAATTTAGACGTATTTTATCTTTATGCAACGGCATGGTGGAAGGAAAAAGACTGAGAAGCCGAATCGCTGGTCCGACCAAATTCGCTTTACCACCAACACTACCGTCCATGATGCTGTGCATGCCGCCGAATGCAGGAACGGGTGGCGCAGTACAACACCAATTCTTCGGGAGGTCCCGACCCTCAGAAACACGACGCAAGTTATCCTTATGCGGCATTCACCGGGTCCTGAGACAAAATGTAAACAAAGAAACCAGTGGTTCTCAAACTTTAATAAACGAATAAATTGCATGTGTAATATATAAATAAATATAAATATTTCCAGACAGGTCACACAGCGCCATTTAGTTTCCGTGGTAAGCTACGAGGCTTGTGTTACGGAAACTAGATGGTTGATAAACTACATAATATACTTTTTTTTTTTTTGTAAACATATACATATTATACGAGTACATATAAACACCCAGACCGAGACAAATTATACAATGTACAACTTGCCCCCGGTGGGAATTGAACCCACGACCTCCCGAGTTCACGGCACCGTTTGTTACCACTAGACCACGGAGGCGGCGGTTCATCGCTGTTGTTTTATATATATATGTTATAATGAACAATTCATTTCTATTCTCATTGTAATGTAGTTGCATAATACAAATATTAGTTTTCTTTTTATGTATATACGTTTAAGTAGTTTATGTATGTATTGTATATGTATTATTTATGTATTATTATTATGTAGTTTAAGTATTAAAATTATGTATTTATTTATTTAGTTATAGGTACGTAATTTAAATCAATATCAAAATTATTTAAATATTATTTTTTTTATGTTGGTTTTATAAACCTACCATAATTGATACAATGTCCCGAAGGTTGATGGTAAGAGAATGCCAATCGGCATAACATACGCCTTTTGTTATCAAAACAATAAAGTTTATAAAATAAAAAAATGAAGCTAGACGAATTGAAAGTTAAAATGCAAGTTGACATGAAAGCTTACTGGTGTGGATATAGGTCTAGTCCGGTGTGGACCCATGTAATAGTTTTCTTTATAGTCCTTTAGGCGGGTGCAGTTTGGACGTGTGTCTATGGTCACGCGTCTCAGGAGCGTGTCTGAGAACCCTGCGACACGCCTCTCCGGCGCACAGTGTCGCCATCTCCGACGAGGGACACAAACACACACTTCTCTGCGCCAGCGACCAGCACACACTTGCTGTGAGTCTTACATCCAAGGCCACCTTTAACGTCAAAGACCCTGCAGCCGTATTGTGTGTAATAAATAGTGTTTCAGTTATTTACTGTTACTTTTAACCCGAGTTTTGTCGATTATGGTCACACCCCAATTTATTTATTTTTTGGTTCTCTTCTCCCGATGGATGATGAATGAGATGATAGGGAAGGCAAAGGGCCATACAGCCAAGTCTGACGTAATATATCTTTCTTTTTCATGAGTTAATGAGGTCATCATCAAATTCCAGGTGCTGCAGAATTTCATGCTTTTCTTGGAGTCACTCGCGGCACCATAGCTCAAACACGTCGCGGCGTCGGGTAAAATATGGGAGTTGACAGCGCGGGAAACCGCAAAAAAATTAACTGCAACTTGTGCCCCATATTCAAAGTCCAATTCATCGTTTTCCATAACTATTCAAATTGTAGAACATTATTAAATTAAATAACACCACTTTTGACCAACAATATTCACAGTAAATTAATTTACAAAACAAAAGCTTGCACACGCATGTCCGCTCAAAATGGCGCGAAGAATTCTCGGTCACACCCCAAAATAACGTCTTTCACTTTTTCAATAGTCACATGGGGTTGTGATTTTAAAAACTTTGGGAATACGTAAAATTAATATTGGCCGCGCTGCATTTATCTATACTAATATTATAAAGAGGAAAGATTTGTATTTTTGTATGTTTGTAATGAATAAACTCAAAAACTACTGGACCGATTGCAATAATTTTTTCACCATTAGAAAGCTGCATTATTCAGAAGTAACATAGGCTATATAATATCACGCTAGGTCCTATAGTTGTGGAGCAGTAACCAAAAATGTTTTAAAAACGGGGGAAAAGTATCGTTTCTGAGGCCTTCCGTGGCGTGCGCTGAGCATATAGTTAAAGTTATACAAAAATGCTCTATGGATGAATTGTTCATCTTAACATTATTTTTAAAAAAGTCCGCGAGAGCATATGTCTACCTTTTATAGTTTACCCATAACAATATTTAAATAACTTTGAAACATAAATTGGTAGAGTTTTGTCTTTCAAATGGCATATAACTCTTTTCAACTAAAGTACCTATATAGTCTTTATGTCATTTGCCACATCTACCAAATCGATGGCACATGATGACCAGATTACTACACGAGCGAAGCCGGGTCAAACAGCTAGTATTATAATAATATTAACAATATATTCATTAAAATACCCGTAAGATTATATATTTACATTAAACATAGTTTTATAACATTAATGGGGTGTATCACTAACTTTTTATCACGATAGATGGCGCATGATAGATGGTACCTAATAGAACTGTCAGTTGCATGGAAAACTTGAATTTTTATTACGAAATTTATTACTTTCTGGATATATTACCGAAGTCAGCAGCTTTTCAGTGTACAAATAAAGATTTCCAAGCGAAATCAAAGATATGGTGATCTCAAAATTGCCGTTCTATTAATTAAACCTTTTTTCTTTTTAAAGACGGTGTTCGCTTTCCTAATTCGTCTTTTAAGGTAGGTAACGTGAAGTTCGTATTTCTGTTATAAAAATAAAAAAACTACAAAAACATTTAAAAAATGAACCGACATAGGTGTAAACAAGGTACCAGTGCTGCTAGCGACATCTATAAATAAGCTTTGCCTGATACACCCCCCATTAGGCAAAATAATGGTAAATATAAAAATAAAAAAGACAATTATTAAAATTAACGCATGCGAAACGTTATCTTTTGTTGTGTTTGACATGAAGTTTTAAGCGCTTTATTTCGCTTTGAAAGTCGTTCAACTAAGCGTTGTTGTTAGTCGAACATAGTATTAAAAGCTAAACGTTTTATCGAATTTTGCTTAAAATGTATAAAAAAAACAATAGAGCAACGCCAACTAACGACTTTTTAAGCAAAATAAAGTGAAAAAAGCGCTTAAAGCGACAAGTCAAACACAGGGGTACTGGAATAACGAGAATACCAATTTCAATAGCGTTTTACAATGACAGTTTCCGATATTTAATGATCCAATACATCGTTATGTAGTATGTAGTGCGCTGAAGTAACAGAATAAGGCTGCAGGGCATATTAGAATAAACGGGCCTGTTACGGTTTTTATTATTTTAAAACTTTCGACCTCCTTTCTTAATGACATAGAACGACATTTAAATTAGAAGATATTGTTGACATTAATAGATTGTATTTTGTTTTTGTCTCGGACTTCTTTTCACATTCTGACATTAGTCTATATAGTTTGTGATTCTGACTACGACGCTGACCGACGCACATCAATTTTCTCTAAATATATCAGACAGACGATATATTGAGTGGTCGTTCATGATGATGTCGTCGTCTTGCCGGCAGCCGTCGTCGTTCGCTCCTGCAGTCGGGATCACGGCGTTGTCCGTCATAGCAGCGGCGAGTTGGGCTTGGCGGCGCGTCAACATGGATTTATTTCCACAGCGCTTGTTCATTTGAATCGAAGAACCACACAATATATCGTCTGTCTGATATATTTAGAAAAAAATAATGTGCGTCTGTCAAAAGAGGTCGGGCGCGCCGCAACACTAATCTTCTCCTAGCAGCTGACTCATTGGACGTCTTTGCTGCTAGCAACTGGCTCATTGGACCTCTTTGCTGCTAGTCTTCTCCTAGCAGCTGATTCATTGGACGTCTTTGGTGCTAGCAACTGACGACTCACTGGACCTCTTTGCTGCTATGCATGAGTCGTTGCTTCTAGTCTTCTACTAGCAACTTATTCATCAGACGTTTTTGCTGCTAGCGCTGACTTATTTGACGACTTTGCTGCTAGTCTTCTCCTAGCAGCTGACTCTTTGGACGTCTTTGCTGCTAGCAACTGGCTCATTGGACCTCTGCTGCTAGTCTTCTCCTAGCAGCTGACTCATTGGACCTCTTTGCTGCTAGCAACTGGCTCATTGGACCTCTTTGCTGCTAGCAACTGGCTCATTGGACCTCTTTGCTGCTAGTCTTCTCCTAGCAGCTGACTCATTGGACGTCTTTGGTGCTAGCTACTGGCTCATTGGACCTCTTTGCTGCTAGCAACTGGCTCATTGGACCTCTTTGCTGCTAGTCTTCTCCTAGCAGCTGACTCATTGGACCTCTTTGCTGCTAGCAACTGGCTCATTGGACCTCTTTGCTGCTAGCAACTGGCTCATTGGACCTCTTTGCTGCTAGCAACTGGCTCATTGGACCTCTTTGCTGCTAGTCTTCTCCTAGCAGCTGACTCATTGGACGTCTTTGGTGCTAGCAACTGACGACTCACTGGACCTCTTTGCTGCTATGCATGAGTCGTTGCTTCTAGTCTTCTACTAGCAACTGATTCATCAGACGTTTTTGCTGCTAGCGCTGACTTATTTGACGTCTGCTAGTCTTTTGCTAGAAGGTTTAGAATCTGTTCAAACGAAGAATTAAAAACTTTGTTTTACTAATGTGTATATTTTACAGGTTTGGGAGAGTAATCCAGGGCTAAATGAAGATATACCAGACGACATAGCTGAATGAAAGAAATTAAAATAGGTCTCCCGATTGTATATACACATGCGAACAAATATTATTATAAGTTAATATTGTATTTAAATTATATGTTGTTAGTTGTTAAATAAAATTATAACTAAAATGAGCGTTTATTATAAATTCCCCTGGAGATTTTTTATAGAAAAAAACTATTTGTGATAGATAATTTATTGGTGCGGTGGTGGCTCGGTTGTAAGAACGCGTTTCTTAAATCCTACAAAGGTCGGTTCAAACCCCTCCGGCATCTACCAATGAGAAATACACTTTTCTTACGTACTGCAGTCATTTACAAAACCACCGTTCCCATGTGAGGAGAGCACGTTGAGCCGTCGGCGTCGGTCCCGGTTCCACTAATACAACTTTTGGAATCGTTAATAAATTGTCATAATAAATTGACATCATATCCTCGCCAACCCGTCTGGCCAGCGTGGCGAGTGTAGGCCAAATTCTCCAGATATACACATGCACTAAGCAGTGCAATAGCTTGGCTAAACTCAGATCTTCGTAACATCTACTCATGGTCCACACGCTTCGGGGTCGTTGTCAACCCGAACAAGTGTCAATCAATCATAATTGGTAGTTCGCGTTTGTTATGCAAGGTTGACCTTGACAATATTGACTATACCGTCTGTCTGGTACATAATATATGTGTCGTCATATTAGTGTCGTCTCCAGTGTAAATAAAAGGGTAAATTAAAGAAAAATACTTATAATTGTTTCGTCTTGGTCAAGTCTGAGTAAAAAGTCGTCTGTCAATGTCATATTCTAACAATCTGTCATATAAAATAGTTCTTCAATATTGTCAGTCAAAAAGGAGGTTATAGTCTGTCAAAAGAGGTCGGGCGCGCCGCTACATTACTACTCAGGTTACCAATACAAGTCGTAAACTTTTTGCTTCTCTGCACTCTCTCAATAAATTTAAGAACTTTTTGCCATTAAAAGCTAAAATAACCCTTGCCCAAAGCCTTCTCCTTCCTCTTCTCGACTATGGTGACGTATGTAGCGTCGATCTCTCAGAGGTGTTGCTTAATAAAATGGATCGCTTGCTTAACTCGTGCATACGCTTTATCTTCTGTTTACGCAAATACGATCACATCTCTGAGTATCGAGCTAAGTTGAAGTGGCTGCCAATTCGTTGTCGTAGAAATCTACGAATTCTTTGTCTGCTTTTCTCTATACTGTATGAGCCTGCGACACCGAAATACCTCAAGAGCAAATTTTCTTTTCTCTTTTCTCTTCATGACAGGTCGTTGCGATCATCGCATAACTCTACCCTTGCTATTCCCTCTCATCACACTAGTTTTATGTCCGACTCCTTCGCAGTTGTTGCCGCAAATCTGTGGAACAACCTACCCTTAGATATCCGACAGGCGCCAAATAGAACATTGTTTAAAAGGATGGTTTTCACACACTTCTTAAATAGATCCCAACAACTGTAAGTATGTATATATTAAGTATTATAAGTATATTAATGTTTAGTATATTAATATTATTTACTAGTAAGTAGTTTAGTTTTAGTAGTATTTTAATTTCTCCCCTATATTATGTTCTATAATTTGCGCGAACCTTCCACATACAATGTTCGTAATGTCCCTAAGGTTGACCGAGTAAGAATGTCTAGCGGCATTAGGTCCGCCTTTGTACATAGTGCAAAAAGTTTTAAAAAAATAAATATGTTCTGCCTTCGTTGTCTAGCGGTTAAGTCCGTGGATTTAGACTCGGAGGTACCGGGTTCGATTCCGGGTCGGGACAAAAAAATATTTATTAATGTAAATAAATTCATTTAATTAACATTATATTTATTTGTGATATTTCTCGAGTTTGGTACACACGCTGGAGACATCGACGAGCTTGCCACTTGTCATGATTGGCCTATAGTAAAGTTTGGCTAAATGTGAATCCGTTTTATAAGCGTGGTTTCTGACCACCCCGGAAGGGAAACGGTCGTGATGATACTTTACTTTTATATGTTCTGGAAGGCCCATCTCCAGCAGTGGAGGTCTGGGACGCTGTGTTTTAGGGGCTGTAATGATGATGAATGACTTTTAAGGTAAAACCTTGTTATTGTTCTGAGGGTAACACGAAGCATGGTAATAAGAGATTTTCTTTGCACTACTTGTTTGTAGTTCATGCTCTGCAAAATAGATTTTCTAGGTCCGGTCCGCGTGGAATGGTGTCAAGAACGCTGGCTGCATTTCCCCGCCGAATTGCAATACTGATTCTTTGGGCAAAGAAAGAGCCAGTCCTCTTATCACCCGAGTAGACAAATAATAATTATTACAAAATAATTTAAAATACTAAAAACCGAAATAGATTCAATGCGACATATCTACAGTCACAGAATATCTATTGAATTATTTCTCTTGGAGACGACGCGACGATCCTATGTCTATGGGAGATCCATATTCCCTTTACATTATTCTGAGTTCCTACACTCTGAGGTGTCCATACTATCTGGTGTAATTTATATAGCTATATAGTTAAGTGTTGATGGAAAACTTTTATAGTTACATTGAATTTTAGATTTAAAATAATTACAATATAAATTAAAACTAACTACTTAAAAGTAAAAATTAAAATAAATATAAACTCAACCTAATAAAAAATAAACTATAAGTAAAAAATGTCCTCTAGAGACGACCCTTCAGTGATAGTCCCAAGAAGACTGGCAACATTTCCCCTCTGTATAGCTAAGCTAATACGTTGGCAGAAATAATTGCCAGCCTTCCTGTCTCCAGACTTTAGATTTTGTATTTTTATTAACTATAGGTTGAACCTTTGTCAGGTATAGAGTTTCTTGGCCTAATAAGTCCTAGTTTTAAAACCATAACTGTCAAACTGTCATTAACTTTGGCAAGCAAAGCTAAAAATATTATTTGTGGTTAATTACCTATAGCCAGTATTAGTGTTTATTTTGTATTTTTTTATATTTAACATCAATATGGAAAGGTCTGATGAAATAGAAATGTTAAAACAGCAAGTCACCGCCCTGAAGGCCGCAAACACGGAATTGGTCCAAACGGTACAAAAATTAAAAGTCGTTAAAATGGAGAAAGACAATGAAAAATTGGAATTAACTAAAGAACTCAACCATTTGAGGATGAAACTATGCGTGAGTAATATCCTTTGACCTATTTACTGTTAAAAAGCTATAATTTTCACAGTTATAAAACGAGAAAGCATGTTGCCTACTTATGCGTTTCTCTTCACAATTTTAGCTACGTCAGTTTCAATTATCCAGTAGCTGTGAAACCTTTTTTCTATTCAGTGATTCAGTACCTTTTTTTAACATTTAATCTCATCTCATCTGATTTTTTTTGCTGATTTACTTTCATATTCAACCCCAACACTTATAAAATTATATAAAACATACATTACATACAGACCATTGTTGCAATATGGTTTTCAAGTATGGAATCCATACTCCATAAAAAACATAGAAATTCTTGAAGGCATACAAAAGTGATCAACTAAACTTCCACACTGCTTGAAGAAGTCCTATGACCAGAGACTTAGATTGCAGAATGAGGGTAGATATAATTAAGACATTTAAAATTCTAACAAAATTCTAAGGTATGCTGTATACTGCCCCCTCCTAGCCAAAATGTTTAAGTTTAACACAATGATATTTCCACGTCGTGATCACGGAATGAAATTGATGAGAAAATCCAGCAATACAAATGTGAAACAAAATACCAGAAGCCATATTGAAGTCCCCAACTGTAAACACTTAAATACAAACTGGACAAGTGGCTTGTGTGTGACAATAGACATAGACTATGGTGATAACTGACTATTTTAGCATATCAGCAATGCTCGCCTATTAATCAATAATAATAATATTCAGATAAAACATTTGTACTTACAACAAACATCATCACAGCCCTTTGAACACAGAGAACTCCACTGTTGGAGATGGCCTTTCCACATATTTTCTTGAGAATTTGGCCTACAATTGCCACGCTGACAAGTTCGCGAGGGTCTTATGTCTATTTTTAATGACAATATATTAACAATACCACAAGTTGATAGTTGTGGATCAGGGACCGACTGCTCCACCAATCTTGGACACCGCAATAGAGATGTTAAGGCCAAATCATTTCAGGACAATTTGAGTGACTACTACTTACTGTAATGGTATATCCTGTGGCTTGTAAGTGAGTAAGCAGAATCTAGGGTGTATGTTGCTGGATCAAGCACAAGTTACTAATACTAAAGACTTTGTCATGTCAGCATGTGGAGCACTTTTCCCCACTTTACAAGATTACACTAGGTGTACAGGTAGTACAGCTTTAAGAAATGTATTTCATTTCAGCGTATTCAGAGTGGTGGTGCTGCTCAGGCGCAGGCACTTGAGGCAGCCATTCAATCGACTCTTGGAGAAGCGGCCACCCACCTGATGGAAGTCTCCAATCTCATGACAAGCACTCTCCAGGTTGCAAGGAACTATATGCAGGATAGACATGGTAAGATTACAGTTGCTTAGCACAGAGTCCTAGACCTCCACTGCTTACCAGAACATATTTCTGGAGAAATCTGAAAGAATGAGAGAGATAAAGTATCATCACAATCGTAACCCTTCCGGGGTGGTCAGAAGCCACATCTTTTTATTTTATTTTGTTTTTTTATACCAGTACGACATGTGACCTTGCACATACCTGGTGTTAAATGGTACGTGAGGTCCATGAATGTTAGCAACTAGAATCAGACACTCATGACTGACATCAGTTCCTAACACTATGCTGGCTTAACTAGAAACTTTTTCACAAGTGAAGTGTGATTAAGTGTGTTAAAGAAGTTGGTTCACATTCAGCCAAAAGTATGAGAAAATGTATATAATGTATTTCTTTTAAATTGATTGGTAGTTAGTCTTGCACCTAAATCAGGGCAACCATCATTTCCAAATGTCTACCTGCACATTTAGGAACCTCGCCTCGGAAGCTAGAATATTAGTGTTTTGTGCTTGTGACTGAACCAAGTGGATTTAGGGGCCACTTTTTATTGCAGAACTATCTTTTTTTTATTTTATTTTATTATAGTAGCATAACATGTGACCTTGCTCCCACCTGATGATAAGTGGCGCGCAAGGTCCATAAATGTTAGCAAATGGAATCAGACATCAGTCCCTAACACTATGCCGGCTTGACTGGGCATGACAGCAAAAGCCTGATCTCGAAACGTGTGGATACACTTTACTGGGTTTATTGGCATGTACGGTGTATACTTTACCGTCCCAGCAGACTGGGCAAATTACCACCATCAGTCTGCCTACCGCTTATTTCACCTGCCAGTGCAAAAAAGGACTTTGAGATCATTTTTTGTCAAATTTATTGCAATTTTATTTAATTTACATACATACATACATATCTTCACGCCAAATCCCTTGCGGGGTAGGCAGAGACAATTGAGCGCCACTTGTCACGGTCACGACATACCTCTTTCGCTACTTCGACATTCATCAACCTCTTCATACATGCCCTTTTGTTTCGATGGCTTTTCAACGCACCTTCAGCTATTGTTTTATTAATTTGGTCGTAATATGTGAGTCTAGGTCTGCCAGGGCCTCTTTTACCCACGACTTTCGCATTATATATCTGGTTCGTCAATCTCTCTGCATTCATCCTTTCAACATGCCCGAACCATCGTAGCATGCCTTTCCTTATTTTTGTCCCTATGCTTTCTTTCATACCTACCCTTTTTCGTATTTCGTCATTACGTATGCGGTCCGTCAAAGTGACGCCGCATATCCGACGCAACGATCTCATTTCTACTGCATTAACTCTACTCTCATGCGTATTCTGACATATCCACGTCTCGCTTCCATACATAAGTGTTGGTACCAGCATGGCATTGTGTATGGCGAGTCGAGCTTTGTCACTGACATTCCGACTGGCGATCAGTGACCCCAGGGCACCGTTGACACTATTTCCCGCGTTCACTCTTCTTTCAACATCCCTATCATACTTCCCATCCGCAGTGAAAACACTGCCCAGATATATAATTTCATTTACTTGTTCTAGAGTTTCATCATCAATCTTTATCGTCACGGTTGTCATCCTTCTTCTTTCAAACACTAGTACCTTGGTTTTTCTCGCATTCAAACGGAGTCCTTTTTCTGCACATCCCTCTTTCATTTCTGTGACTAGTGATTGCAGTTGTTGTTCGGACGATGCCATGAGAACAGCATCATCTGCATAAAGCAGGCAGTTCACCACTAAATCACTCATCTTTATCCCACAGTTACTCTCTCTCACTCTTTTTAGGCATTTGTCGAGATATAGGGTAAATAATCTGGCGGAAAGCACACAGCCCTGTTTGACGCCCATTTGGGATTCAAAGCAAGGAGACATACCTCCCTCCACCCGCACACAAGCTTTACAGTCCTTGTACAGGGACTGTATAGCTTGTAGCAGTTTGTCATCAACTCCATACTCCGGCAAAATGTCCCAAAGCTTCTTTCTTACAACTCTATCAAAAGCCTTCTCCAAATCCACAAAAGCACAGAAAACTTCTGGTTTAAGGCCAAAAACTTCTCTGTGATATTGCGGAGCGAAAAGACTTGGTCAGTGCATCCTCTTCCAGGTCTAAAGCCTCCTTGTGCCTCCCATAAAAGACCTTCAGTCTTCTCTTGCAGGCGTTTCGTGAGAATCTTGCCATACATCTTGCTCGCCAAACTGATCAAACTAATTGCTCGGTAGTTGGCACAGTCCAATCTAGATCCTTTACCTTTGTATAAAGGAACGATGACTGATTGCTGCCAGTCCTCCGGTACTCTTCCCTCCTGCCAGCAAAGGTTGCACAGCAGGTGGAAAGCATTCCAGACTGGTATACCTCCGTATTTGATCATTTCAGCGAGCACTCGATCTTTTCCCGCTGCTTTGCCACATTTCAGGCTTCTAATTGCCGATTGCAATTCTTGCACACTTATTTCCTCCTTAAATGTGGACGTTGTATTTGTGGGTAGCTCTGGAGGTAAAGTACCCGTCGTAACGTCGTTAGGAGTACCACTAGCATACATCTCGCTAAAATATTCACTCCATCGCTCCAACACCTCATTTGTGTTTGCAAGAATGTTGCCGCTCTTTGATCTCTATTCATTCGACAACATGACAAGCCACCTTTGGCCTTCCTAACTTCCCTCCAGAAAAGTTTGGAGTTCTCCTTAAAGTTGCTCGTCATCCTGTTTTCACCTATTTCTTTACATCTTTCACGCTTCTCCTTAACCAAAGATTTTGTTTCATTCTTGCAGCGATGATACATCTTCTTCTTTTCTCTTATCATACTTTCATTCATATTTAGCGAACCTACATAATCTATCCAAGCTTTCTTCTTTCTTTCTACCGAATCTTTGACCTCTTCATCCCACCACGCGTCACCTTTGATTGTTCGCTTTTTTGCTATTCCACATACTTCTTTTGCCGATTCTACCATACCATTTTTAAGGTACTTCCAACATTCTTCTACATCTTTGCTCACATCTTTCAAATTGATAAGTTTATCTTTGACGCGTTTCATATACTCCTCTTTCACACTATCATCTTAATTATAATTTGGTATGAATATATATACGATAACACTATTTTTGACTTATACAACTATATTTATTCGTTTTTTCAGAGTTACACACAAGTTCGCCTCGGTGGAGTGCTTTAAGCAGCCCCGTGGAGAGGTTGCGGAATGAAGTCCGCCCCATGTCCATAGGTGGTCGCAGTATACAACCAGTTGTAGCTCTGCACAGAATATCTGTCACGAATAATACCCGTAAGTCATTATTTTAATGAGTTTTAATTTCAAAATTTCTTTTAGCATTCCATGGATTCTTTCTCACCATCCACCATTCTACTACTCTCCCTACCCAACTAAATACTGTATGATTCCGTTAATGCCGTCTTGAAAGCTCTTTCTATAAATGTATTGACGCAGACCTAGTTAGACCCAATTCTTTCAGTAAGTGGTGCAAAAATTTTACAGGAACTCCTCTAGCACCAATTTCCGCTGCATAAAGTCTTGACCCCATATTTGATTCCTTCAAGTTCTGAAAAAACACTAAGATACTTACCTACTAAGATACCTTATAGGCTGTTACAGCTAGTTCATGTCAGTTTTTCGTACATTGTTCAGACAATGTAATTTTTTGTACATTGGTCAGATTATGTCAGTTTTTTGTACATTGGTCAGACAAAGTCACTTTTTTGTACATACATCATATTGTTTAATTAGCCAAGTTTAGAGATCCTGCAAGCAACCAGTAAAGTTCTTTGTATCTAATGTTGATAATAATAATGTATGTTTATTTTAAGCAACTAGGCTCACTTGTTAGTTAAGAAATGCTCTCAGCTAATGTATCTCACTCCCGCCAGACCAGCAGCCGCATGGAGCAGCCAATGTACGGCGAACCATATCTTTCAAATATCGTCTTCAGGATACTGTTAGTGCTTGTCCTCACTCTGTTAATCAATGATGCAGTGGTCTTGTGTCTTAAAGTAAAAAAGTCATCTGAATGGGCTGCTCAAATATTTATGACGCACTATAGTAATATGACAGCCCCAACAATATCCTGAAGCTATTATTGTAATAACATTTTAAATTTTATAAATAAAGTTGCCTAAAATAATTACAATAACTCATCTAGTCCATATATTTTACAATTTCAGAATCTCGGAGTGTTCCGCAAGTCGTCAGTAGGGTCAATACAGAAAGAAGAGCACTTCCAATGCATTTATTACAAGGTAATATATATAATAACAATTACAATATAACAGTAAAAAAAAATGTATTATCCAGTGTCATTATTCAAACTTAAGTATACGAGTGTTAAGTATATAACTGGCCACAATTGTAAACAATATAATAAAAGAATAAGATTAAATTTTGAAAATATATATTTTGTTTTGTCTCTAACTCTTTTGTAGTTGTTGCTACTAATTTGTGGAATAATCTACCTGTCATTATACGGCAAGCAACTACCAGAACATTATTCAAAAAACTGGTGTTTTCACACTTTCTAAATAGCTCCACACAGTGTTAAGTAGTATATATGTATGTTTATGTATAATAATTGTATGTATTAGTATTTAGTGTATCAATATTATAATATTTATTCCATATATATTGTAAGTAAGAATATATTAAATTGCTGTTAATTTAAATAGTTATTTATTTCTCTTATTATCTTTATGATTGCACCTACATTTGATCAAATTTGTCCCCAAGGTTTGGCTGTCAGAGAATGTCTTCGGGCATTAAGTCCGCCTTTGTACTTTGTGCAATAAAGTTTATAAATAAATAAATATTTCATTCATTTGTTTTAAGATTTGGCGGCATATTGTCACATCAGCATGAATTTAACACATATTTTTGTGCAATGTTTTTTTATGACTTTCAATGTCATTTAAGTCCACAAGAAAGTTATGTTAGACTTCGATTGGCATTTTATGATGAAGCCCCATCTTGTGCCACTGTTTACCTCTCTCACCACTTTCTCCAAACATCAGACACCACCATCAAACACAGAGTCCTAGACCTCCACTGTTGGATATGGGCATTCGAGTTGCCAGACGGGTTGGCAAGGGTCTAATGACAATTTATAACGACATTTTATTAATGATTCTTCAAGTTAGTATCAATGGAACTATAACTGACGGCTTAGCATGCTCTCCAAGACACGGGAACGGTGGTGTTGTAAATAATGACAAATGTACTTAAGAAAAGTGCATTTCACATTGGTACATGCCGGGGGTTTGAACAGATCTTTGTAGGATTTTTTTTAAGGCACTCATACAACCAAGCTACCACGTCTCTTTTTTCTCCAAAACAATAGGTCAAATATTACAGACTATGATCAGCATTAATTGTTTTTTTTTTATTTTATACTAGCATGGCATGTGAATTTGCGCCCAAGTGTAAGTGGCGTGCAAGGTCCATGATGTTAGCAATTGGAATCAGACACTCATGCTGTCATCAGTTCCTTACACTATGCCCACTTGACAGGGCATGGCATGACGGCCATTCGAGCCTAATCCCGAAATGTGTGGATACACTTTATTGGGTTTTTTATTTGTTGTTTTCATTGAAAGTATGTGCCATTTGCAATGATGTCAAATGCCAATTTTTACTTTCAAGGAGAACTAATATTGTAAGCTTGCCATGGTGATATTTATATAAAAGTAACATCGCTTAAAATAAGATTTACGTAATGTAACATATTGTAACTTTCCTTATTTTTTTTGTAGATTTATACATTCCTCTTACACGGATAGACACTCCGGGATTTCGGGAAAGTGCTGGAGATGTCGCGGGGGAGGACAGCCCAGAGGAAAATGGTAAAATATTTATTTTAAATTTATTTAACTCTTTCTCCTGACCATAACTATGAAAATATTTTAAATTAACTCATTGGCTCTCAACTATAATACTGTTAAGTGCCTAACCTATGCATCCATCTTCAGTTTTTAGGCTGTGATATATTTCTCCCTACGCAATTCTTTAATATATATATTTCTTTGAACCTCTATATTTCTTTAAAACTTTCTTTAAGTCCGTGGATTTAGACTCGGAGGTACCGGGTTCGATTCCTGGTCGGGACACAAAAATATTTATTAATGTAAACATTTAATTAATTTTGAATTTATTTGTGATATTTCCCGAGTTTGGTATGCCTGGAGACATCGACGAGCTTGCCACTTGTCATGATTGGGCTATAGTAAAGTTGGCTAAATGTGAATCCGCTTATTTATAAGCGTGGTTTCTGACCACCCCGAAAGGGAAAGATGATACATACATACAATCTTTAATATATATACTTACCGTTCCGTGGAAATCAAATATTCCAAAAGACCACAACATGAAGTCGAATAAATATTATGATCTCACGGAAGAAATGATCAGGAACGGGTTCAAGACTCAGCTTTACGCAGTGGAAGTTGGTGCGAGAGGAGTTCCAGCAAAATCTTTGCATCACTTACTGAAAGAATTGGGCCTAAGCAGGTCTGCAGGCTCCTCAGAACCAATTTATGGAACGAGCTTCCAAGATGGCATTAACGGAATCATACAGTATTTGGTTGGGTAGGGAGAGAAGTAGAATGGTGGATGGTGAGCGTATTATCGCGCAATAAAAAGAAAGGAGGCCGCCTTTTCTTAAACCAGCCTATTGTTGGTCGCAAGCCCGAGACACCATTCTTCTCATCTCTTACCCACACACGATGGACCCGGCACCCGCACGGTGAATCCATGGAATGCTTAGAAATTTGTCTTCACACAAATATATCTGTATGTATATATATCTGTGATTTAGTGTGTAGCCCTTAATCCCTTATTATATTTATTTACGCTTACGTTGTATTATCATTTACTACACATTATATATTAGTTCCTCGCCAACCCGTCTGGCCAGTGTGGCGAGTGTAGGCCAAATTCTCCAGATATATGTTCTGGAAGGCCCATCTTCAACAGTGGAGGTCGCTGTGTTCTAGGGGCTGTAATAAATAAATAAAAAATATACATTAGTTAAGTTTTTAAGGTAACCTGGTTTAATTTTAACGCAATACTGTCTTGGGTCCCATATGTGGGTCCTAAAAGCCTAGTGTGGGACCAACATTACCTGTAACGTTAATTTTTTTGGTTTAATAAACTTTTTATTTTATTTTATTTTATTTATCTATTATTAATTATCTATTATTATTAATATTTTAGAAGGTGACATGAGTGACAATGACAACAGCATAGATAATATAGATGACTTGGATACATCGTAAGTATATTTATTTACATTCATACATACATAAGAGTGGTGGTGGCTCGGTTGTAATAACAGTTTTCTTAAAAGGTCGGTTCAAATCCCCCCGGCATGTACCAATGATAAATACACTTTTCTTACGTTTGTCATAGATTTGGCTATCATTTGTCATGAGATTAGGCCAGCATAGCGAGGGTAGGCCAAATTCTCTAGATTTATGCTGTGAAAGGTCCATCTCCAACAGTGGAGGTCTAGGACTCATGTGTTCTAGGGTAAAAGTTTCACCGATCACGACCGTTTCCCTTTCGGGGTGGTTAGAAACCACGTCAACTTTACTGCCGGCCAATCATGACAAGTGGCAAGCTCGTCGATGATGGAGAGTCCAAACTCGAGAAATATCACAAATAATTTAAATATTATGTAAATAAATACATTTACATAAATAAATATTTTTGTGTTCCGACCAGGAATCGAACCCGGTACCTCCGAGTCTAAATCCACGGACGTAACCGCTAGACCACGGAGGCAGTGTTCTAGGATCTGTGATGATAATAAAAATGTTACATACATTCGACAACTGAGTGCCTTTTGACACGATCACGACATACCTCTTTCGCTTCGTCAACATACAGCAACCTTTTCATACATGCCCTTTAGTTACGAAAGCTTTTTAATGCACCTTCAGCCAGTTTTTTATTCATTTAATCGTGATATGTGAGTCTCGGTCTGCCAGGGCCTCTTTTACCCACAACTTTCGCATTATATACCTGGTTCGTCAATCTTTCTTCGTACCTCCTTTCAACATGCTCAACCATTGTAGCATGCCTTTACTTATTTTTGTCCCTATGCTTTCTTTTATACCTACCCTACCCAAAGTGACGCCGCATATCCGACGCATGACTTCATTTCTACTGCACTAACCCTACTCTAAAGAGGCCTATAGTCGGTCGCAATCTCGAGACATCATTCTTCTTCTCTCTCTTACCCACACACAATGTCGACCACATTTATAAAGCAAGGGCAAAGTATAAAAATTTAATCCAAGCCAATCAGATCCTTGAACTATTCTTCTCATCTCTTACCCACACATGATCAACCCGGCACCCGATGAAGCCATAGAATGCTTAGAATATTGTCTTCACAACCATACCCATGCCTCAGAGAGCACATTAAGCCATACCAACTTGTGGAATCGTTAATAAATTGACATTAGATTGATCTTCGCTAACCCGTCTGGCCAGAGTGGCAATTGTAGGCCAAATTGTCCAGATATATGTTCTGGAAGGCCCATCTTCAACAGTGGAAGCTGTGATGATAGGATCCTAGATGAACTAGCTGTTGTATAGAACAGTTATTTAAGTGTTTTGTTGGAACTTGAAAATAAATATTCTTATTGAACTTACCGTTCTGTGGGAATCAAATATTCCAAAAGACCACCTAACATATAAGATATTTGTATTTTTTCAGAAGAGATTTATATATGATACAAGAGGATAGAGAATCAAATTTAGATAGTTCCAGGTAATTATTTTTGTATTATATCTTGGTTTGCCTAGACTTAACAATGCTGTCAGTAGCCACTTTGGTCATTGGCAAAAAATAATATTTTCCATCAGGTTTGCCGGATTGAATTAACATTTATTGACTGTCAGACGGTACGAAGTCTGCCGGATCAACTAGTATATTATATAATGGTAACTCCAAATCGTCTGGCTAGTGTAGGCCAAATTGTCCAGAAATATCTGGAAGGCCATCGCCAACAGTGAAGATCTAGGACTGTTTTTATAGACTTATTGGGTTTGATTCCTGGTCGGGTCACAATAATATATTTTTTTATTTTTTTTATCCTTTGATTACTGCATTTATTTAAAGCTTGCCATTTGTTATGATTGGTCTATAGTAAAGTTGGCTAAATGTGAATCCGGTTCTTTGTAAGCGTGGTTTCTAAAAGGGAAGTTAATAAATATTTTTTTCCAATTTAAAATAATTATTATTGTGTCAACAGAGACTTGGAAGAAAATATAGAAGAATCTGCTAATGGGGAAAGAATATCTAGAATATTAAGGTATTAAATTTTTATAAGTTAAATTACGTCATCCTTTTTGGTCTATTTTGTACTACTTGTGCTGTGTACAATAATAAAAAATAAATAGTTTCAATAAGATAAGACAAATATATTTTTCGTAATAATATAGTAATGCATTCGGGAAGCTGCGCCACATCTTCTTATCAAACATACCCCAGTGTTTGAAGACGAGAGTTTTCAACCAGTGCGTTCTTCCAGTGCTGTCGTACGGAGCAGAAACATGGACACTGACAGTGGGTCTCGTCCACAAATTTAAGGTCGCTCAGCGGGCTATGGAGAGAGCTATGCTCGGTATTTCTCTGATGGATAAAGTCAGAAACGGGGAAATCCGTCGGAGAACCAAAGTTACCGATATAGCCTTGAAGACGCAGAGTGGGTCGACCCCCCGCTAGATGGACAGATGACCTGAGGAAGGTCGCTGGTGGGGGTTGGATGAGAGTGGCAGGAGATCGTGTAAAGTGGCGAGCCTTGAGGGAGGCCTATAGCCTCCAGCAGTGGAGAGACACAGGCTGATGATGATGATGAATGTATGTTTTACTATACTCCGTGGAATTTGTTAAAGAGCAAATATTTTTATATTATAATCTAGAATAAAAATAACGAACTACATATTTTTTATTTTAATTATTCAGTAATAAAATCTTAAGTTACGGTGCAGAGAAGTTGTCCTAAAAATATCGCCACTCATACTGAACCTAATTAAGTAGGTAGCGAGAGATCAACGATCGCGCGAACGTTGACTTACGTAATGCTTTCTCTCTCTATTTCGTCTCTCGGCTGTGAGCGAGATCAATGGGGTCACTATATATATCACTAACTTTTTTTTACGACAGATAGATAAATTCTTTATTGCACAAAAAAATGAAAAAAAAAACATTCCAATGTACATAGAGCTTAATGTCTAGGCATTTTCTAACAGCTAACCTTTGGGAGAGTGAGAAGAGAGTGTGGGCATGTGTATAAGAGTATTTAGAAACTATGAAATAGATGGCGCATGATAGATGGTACCTAATAGAACTGTTAGTTGCATAGAAAACATGTATTTTTATTACGAATTTTATTATTTTCTGGATATATTACCGAAGTGAGCAGCTTTTAAGTGTATTTCCAAGCGAAATCAAAGATTAAAAGTATTCTCAAAATTGCCGTTCCATTTATTTAATGCTTTTTTCTTTTTAAAGACGGTGTTCGCTTTCTTAATTCGTCTTTTAAGGTAGGTAAAATTAAGTTAAAATTCTTATTTTTGTAATAAAAATAAAAAAACTACAAAAATAATCAGTCATAGGTGTAAACAAGGTACCAGTGCCGCTAGCGACATCTACAAAAAGCTTTGCCTGATACGCTCCATTTATGATAACACTTTCCAGCCTTTAAAAGCCTTCCTATATGTAAGAGTTCACTGTGTAGTTCTAATTGCTATTGTATGGCTATAAAAGTTTATAATCATATACCTTCGGACATTAAATTATTACCTATAAATATTTTTAAAAAAACGTTATCTCGCTGGCTGTCTGCTAAATGTTTCTATAGTCTTAAGGAATTTTGTGAATACAAATGTTGACATAATTTAAAAAATGACAAATTGTTTGTAATGCTATTATTATTATTATCCTTAAACATTTGCATGCCATATTCTGGTGGATCATGAGAAACTATTTTGATTTTATTTATATAACATACTATGTACCATGTATCCTAGCAAATAAACGATTTCATTTCATGCGGGTAGTGTTAAATTTTTTGGATAATGATTTTTATCTTTAATGAATAAGTGACCTTTTTTAATTCAAATAGTGACACCTGTCCTCTACTATATCAGCCCTATTCTGTCACTTAGTCGCAAACGTTATATAATGAAATCCGGTAACTATATATAAATATATCACGCTATCAAAGTTGATATTAGCACGGCCGCTGTCAAGGTCGAGCGTTTATAGAGTTGAGAATTGAATAATATTTTGTAATTATCACGCAATCTCTGATGTAACTTACGAAATCCACTAATAACTTTTAGTAAAAAAAAGTAAAGTATCATCACGACCGTTCCCCTTTCGGGGTGGTCAGAAACCACGCTTATAAATAAGCGGATTCACATTTAGCCAACTTTACTATAGGCCAATCATGACAAGTGGCAAGCTCGTCGATGTCTCCAGCGTACCAAACTCGAGAAATATCACAAATAAATTAAATATTCTTTAAATTTACATTAATAAATATTTTTGTGTCACGACCAGGAATCGAACCCGGTACCTCCGAGTCTTAATCCACGGACTTAACCGCTAGACCACGGAGGCAGTTGAACTGCCTTTATAACAAACAAACAACTTTTGCGTAACAGAATAGGGCCGCTGAAGTCGTAAAATAAATATTTGCTCTCTTGACAATTACATGCGGTATATATATACATATATATATATAAAATTAAAAGTAAAAGCTACCTAAATAATAAAATTATAAATAAATAAGGCCTCTTTGAGAGGTCCTATCCGACATAGTCCCAAGGAGACTGGCAACATTTCCCCTCTGTATAGCGAGGCTAATACGTTTGGCAGAAATAATTGCCAGCCATATATATATTATTTTACATATATATTTGTTTAAAATATGATTTATTGTTTAGCCCCCTCAACCGACCCGTGGAAGAACCCCGTTCATCAAATGTTGCTTGTTCATCGGTATGTTATAATCTTGAACTTAACACACACACACACAAAAGGTCAAAATTTAAATAAAAATTTATACATGATTAATATATCGATGGCCGAATACATAACTGGAACATCCCAAACAAAATCACGACCGTGTTTCTTTCGGGGTGGTCAGTAACCACGCATTATAAGAAGCGGATTCACATTTAGCCAACTTTACTGCCGACCCATCATGACAAGTGGCAAGCTCGTCGATGTCTCTAGTCTACCAAACTCGAGAAATACCACAAATAAATTATTGTGTCCCGACCAGGAATCGAACCCAGTGTTAGTTTTTCATTGTATTAAAAAGTTAGGAATAATAAAAATAAAACAAGACCCCCACTGTTGGAGATGAGCCTTTCAGTTTTTTTTGGAGTTTTTGGCCTACGCTCGCCACGCTGGCCAGACGGTTTGGCGAGAGTCTGATGTAATTCATATTATTAACAATTCCACAAGTTGGTATTAGCTGAACCGGGACCGACTGCTTAACGTCCTATCCGAGGCACGGGTGTGTTGTAAATCTATGACAAATGTACGTAAGAAAATTTCTTATTGGTACATGCCGGGATTCAAACTCTCTACACTGTTTATTATTATTATATAAATTTATTTCAGCGGGCGGCCATTTTGTCTATAGTAAATGAACCAGATTCTACCACTCCATTAGAACCCACCACTCCAATAATGCCTATTTCTCCACAAGTGCCTACAATTCCACTATTGCCCACCGTTTTACTATTTCCTATAACTCCACGTCGGCTTAGTTCTCTAAGTCGGCCCAATTCCCCACTTCGGCCCAGTTCACCACTATTGCCCACAACAATACAAGATAGTTCCGCTCCACTTAATGATTCTCTACAAGATGTAAGTAATATTATTTCTTTAAATATCAATTATTATATATTTCCGCTTCCCAAATAGTTTTGTGTAACTGCAAGTAGTATATATATATATATATATACATACTTCGGCACCGAGATCAATATGCGTGGGTAAAGGCACTCTCGGAAGTTGTGCAAAAATACGTCTATCTCATTCAAATTACATTTATTGTCCTAAATTGTGGTTGTTTGTCTTAAATTAAGAATTTGGTACGCACTTATTAACAATTTGGTACGCACTTATTAACAATTTGGTACGCACTTATTAACAATTTGGTACGCACTTATTAACAATTTGGTACGCACTTATTAACAATTTGGTACGCACTTATTAACAATTTGGTACGCACTTTTTAACAATTTGGTACGTACTTATTAACAATTTGGTACGCACTTATTAACAATTTGGTATGTACTTATTAACAATTTGGTACGTACTTATTAACAATTTGGTACGCACTTATTAACAATTTGGTACGTACTTATTAACAATTTGGTACGCACTTATTAACAATTTGGTATGTACTTATTAACAATTTGGTACGTACTTATTTGCAAATTGATACGTATTTATTAACAATTATGTACGTATTTATCTATACCGTTTGCAAGACCAAGATTGGGCAACACTACTGTAAAGAGACAGGCTGATGATGTTTTTTTGTATTTAGGTACAATGTCGTGATTTCACTCCAACTGTTCGTCGACGACGTAAAAGGGCTTCTTTTACGTCACCCAAAGTTTTGGAGAAAAAACAAAGAAGGTAAATTGCAAAAAATATTAGAATACAACTTGTTACAAAATACCCCGTAAAAAATATAATTAATTATCTTAGCCAAAAATATTGACAACCCTAGTAAGCTGTCATGTCAGGGAACAAAGCTTATTTAACAGAAAGGCCTACGTACCTATTTTATTAGTACTAATAATAATTAATACTAATAATAATTAATGCTAATAATTGTCTACTTTAAAAGTTTTTCTATTTTTGATTCATAAATGTTTGCTACCTCAATACAAGGATGTCATTATACTCATGTACTGGCTTTAAAAAATGTCAAGTTGGAAAAAAAACTTTTTTAATTTATTTAATCCTAAAATATTTACAAAACTCCTTTCGATTTTACGGGGTATTTTGTAACACGTTGTATAGGTATACAGAATAATTTTATTAAAAAAAAAACTCCCTCCGTTCTCTAGCGGTTTAGTTTAAGATATCTTTTCAGTTTTATTTATATGTTAACCTAGAAATATATATATATTTCACATTTTATTTTTAATTTAGTAATAATAATTGCGCGGTGGTGGCTCGGTTGTTAGAACGCGTTCCTTAAATCCTACAAAGGTCGGTTCAAACCCACCCGGCATGTACCAAGGAGAAATACATTTTTCTTACGTACATTTGTCATAGATTTACAACACCACCGTTCCCGTGCCTCGGAGAGCACGTTAAGCCGTCGGTCCCGGTTCCACTAATACCAACTTGTGGAATCGTTAATGAATTGTGATAAAAAATGACATCATATCCTCGCCAAGCCGTCTGGCCAGCGTGGCGAGTGTGGGCCAAATTCTCCAGATATGTTCTGGAAGGCCCATCTCCAGCAGTGGAGGTCTAGGACGCTGTGTTCTAGGGCTGTAATGAAAAAAAATTAATAATAATTGTTTATTTCCCTAAAATAAAAGTCAGTGGATTTAGACGCGGAGGTAACAATTTGTGGTTCGCAAACATTTTTTTTTTCTTTTTATGATGAGCAAGATGGCAAAATGTGAACCCGCTTTTTTATAAACAAAAAAATACTTTGCCATAAATACAATTTAATTCTAGATCATTTAAAACTACTTAAAAGTAAAATTAAAAAAAAAAACTATAAGAAAAAAATGACCTCTAGAGACGAACCCTTCAGTGATAGTCCCAAGAAGACTGGCAACATTTCCCCTCTGTATAACTAAGCTCATACGTTGGCAGAAATAATTATAATAAATATTTCCAGACAGGTCACACAGCGCCATCTAGTTTCCGTGGTAAGCTACGAGGCTTGTGTTACGGAAACTAGATGGTTGATAAACTACATATTATACTTTTTTGTTTTTGTAAATATATACATATTATACATATTAACACCCAGACCGAGACAAATTATACAATGTACAACTTGCACCCGGTGAGAATCGAACCCACGACCTCCCGAGTTCACGGCAACTTTGTTACCACTAGACCACGCAGGCGGTCATTGCCAGCCTTCCTGTGTCCAGACGCTTGGCTGTGTGTCATGGGCCCACGTAGTAAGGGTCAACGAAAACAAATTACTTGCAGTAGTTTCTTCATACGACCAAAACCGGTAATGCAAGGTCATAGACTAATCATCATCATTGTTGGGAAACTAGCTGAGTCCTATCCATTTTCCTTTATCCAATCCAACCAAAACCACGATAACGCGGCAACGCCATCTAACGGTGTCGCCCGGAACAAAAAAAGTGACAGTTCAAAAAATTATGAAGAATTAGCCGCGTGCGCGCTCTCGTTATTTTATCAATTTAAATTAGTTAAAACAAGAAATAAGTGTAAAAACTGTTCTAATCCAGTGCTCTGTGAATCCCTAAATATCCGTAAGTACCTAGATCTTATCCACAGCTAGTGAAATCTACGAACCAGCGATATTTATTTTTATTTATGTACTATTCCATACAATCATCACTATAGCCCAGATAAAACACAAGAGTCCTAGACCTCAACTGTTGGAGATAGAAATACCACGCGTTCGTGTTATAGCATTTCCAACATCTCGTAGCAACTTCATAAACCAGCGCTAAATGTCGTTTTTGTTAAGAAATACCCCTTTTTTTAACAATGCTAACATTTCTTAAATAAAACGAGCGGTGTGGCTACTTTTTAAACCAGCCTATTGTCGGTCGTAGGCCCGAGACAGATCTGTTCACACACGCTGGACCCGGCATCCGCACGGAGAATCCATAAAATGCTTAGAAATATATTTTTGTCGGTTGTAGAAATAGTGTATTCCTGGAAGATTCTCCGGCATTCTTCGGCTTTGATACTAAACCTTCTGGTTCCAAAGATGTTGCTAGGTAAATACCTATAAACACAACATTCATTAAAATACATAAATATACACAACACACATAAATATACACAAACACACATAACTTTGCTGATACCTTTTGTCACAGAAGAAGCAATAAAGGTCGGGTGTGTTGTATAAGTTTTTAGAACGCTGTCCTCAATCAAAAGTAAAGTATCATCACGACCGTTTCCCTTTCGGGGTAGTCAGAAACCACGCTTATAAATAAGCGGATTCACATTTAGCCAACTTTACTGCCGGCCCAGCATGACAAGTGGCAAGCTCGATGATGTCTCCAGCGTACCAAAGGAGAGAAACATCACATATAAATTAAATATTATTTTACATTATTAAATATTTTTGTGTCCCGACCAGGAATCGAACCCGGTACCTCTGAGTCTAAGTCCACGGACTTAAGCGCTAGACCACGGAGGCAGTTATCAATCAAAAGGTTGCGATTTAAGCTCCGGCATGTACCAATATTTATACAGATTGACAACATAACTGTTTCTTTGCCTTGGCGCGTTAAGCCTTCAGTCGCGGTTAGGGATTGCAACCCCGAATCTCTTTAAAGACTAAAGCAGGATTGAGATATCCAGCACAGCAATCTCGCGGGATTATATGAGATGCGGGATTCAGCTATACAGCACAGCACCCCTGCAGAATTAAAAATGTTGCGAACTTGATTTACCCAGCACAGCAACCTTGCAGGATTGCGGGATTGGTCTTTAAAAGAGCTGCGGGATTCCTGCCTGGGTAACTCAATCACGCGCTGTATCCCGCGCCGAAAAATATTATTTCAGAATCGTAGTAAAACGTGCTAATAATAAAGTATCATCACGACCATTTCCTTTCCAGGGTGGTCAGTAACGCTTATAAAGATGCGGATTCACATTTAGCCAACTTTACTATAGGCCAATCATGACAAGTGGCAAACTCGTCGACGTCTCCAGCGTACCAAACTCGAGAAATATCACAATAAATTTAATATTATAATATATATATATATTATTGTCGGGACGACCAGGTATCGAACCCGGTAACTCCGAGTCTAAATCCACGGGCTTAACCGCTAGACCACGGAGGCGTAAAAAAAGCGGTGCAAATGTTTGGATATGTTTCATATTTTACAATCAACCGCGGATCCGCGTTTGCGGGACTGCAATCCATAATCACCACTCCACTAATACCAACTTGTGGAATCGTTCAGAAAATGATATCAGTCCCTAGCCAAGTCCAAGTTCTTGAGCCTGTGAAGGTAATCCAAGCTTTTTACTGTACATTTTCAGTGTCACTGTGGTCTTGGAAGATAGTCCAGTCCGCAATGCTGAAGGTAGACCTTCTGGTTCTAAGGATATTACAAGGTAAATATAAATACACATACAGTACTCCCAAATTAATAATGCGCATGCAGATCTTCGCTAATTGTCGTATTCCCGGAAACACCCGAATCATTGAATCGTAAGAGCACTAAACAATGCACTTGCATTTTGCACCTTGTTCCAAAGAAATAGAAGTCAATATCATGAGTACACAATCGAAAACAATTCAGGCAGTGTTTTTTTGTTTTTGTTTTTTTGGCGGTGACTGCACGTGTTCTCTCTGTGTGGAATTATATAGAGCTGCTATTACACACACACCCTTCTTGGTTTTGTTTTCAAAGGTGAATTTAATTTCAACTTTAATTATCTTATTTAAATAGTTTATTTGACAATTGCTTGTCTGTCTGACACAGGCAGAGATTTTATATTTAAAGGAGGCCACTACAGTACTATAAAATTTTCGAAGTAAATCAATCCAACAAAGATTGTAGCATATTCTCAATCGTATGGTTTTCCTCGCTATTTACTTTGAATCAAATTTCGTTACTGATAAATCAATATTTATCTCTTTTAGCACAAAACACATAATTCTACTAAATTATGCATAAAGAAAATGCACTTAACCACTCTATATACATATCGTCTTCCGACGCTCGGGGAATACGACCGTTGCCGAACAGTGACGAAGATTTCTATGCGCATTATCACTTTGGGAGAGCTGTACACATACATAAACACACATTAGTTTCTTTTCACATTACCATCACTATTACATCCCCTAAAACAGAGTCCTAGACCTTCACTGTTGGAGATGAGGACAGAATTTTCTGAAGAATTTGGCCTGCACTCGCCACGCTGGCCAGACGAGTTGGCAAAGGTCTGATAACAATTTAATACAGATTCCACAAGTATTAGTGGAACCGGAACCGACGGCTTAACGTCCTCTCCTCCTCAAATAATAAATAAATAAATAATTTTCAGACAGGTCACACAGCGCCATCTAATTTCCGTGGTAAGCTACGAGGCTTGTGTTACGGAAACTAGATGGTTGATAAACTACATATTATACTTTTTTTTTTGTAAATATATACATATAAACACCCAGACCGAGACAAATTATACAATGTACAACTTGCCCCCGGTGGGAATCGAACCCACGACCTCCCGAGTTCACGGCAACGTTTGTTACCACTAGACCACGGAGGCGGTCAATACAATGTTAATGTCAAACTTTGCATGCTAAAAATTATTTTTTTGAGTAAAAACAATTGTCAATAAGAATTTTCTTTAACTCAATAGTAAAACGTTTTATAGGTAACTCTCGTACCTCTCTGGGAATTTTATTATATACTTTAATGCACATTATGTGGCAGTTTCTGCTGTAATATTCACCACTTACACATCTTGGGTAGATAAAATCAAATTTTACTTTTTTTTTAATAGAACTATAAAGGAAACATAACAATTACATAAATTTGGTACCTTAAGGGTATAGATATAAATAAATAATAATAAAATAAATTAATAATTTCCAGACAGGTCACACAGCGCCATCTAATTTCCGTGGTAAGCTACGAGGCTTGTGTTACGGAAACTAGATGGTTGATAAACTACATATTATACTTTATTTTTTTTTTGTAAATATATACAGATTATACATATAAACACCCAGACCGAGACAAATTATACAATGTACAACTTGCCCCCGGTGGGAATCGAACCCACGACCTCCCGAGTTCACGGCAACGTTTGTTACCACTAGACCACGGAGGCGGTCGTTAAATAACGGCGTTAACACATATTAAATTGCAAATATAAAAAAAAATATCTTTGAGGTTTGTGATGCATTGATGCACCCCTAACTCCTATTACTGGGAGCATATCGAGTTACTGCCAGTATTGACTGACCCCTGTAGTTCAGGTTCACCTAGTGTAGAGGTCCTAGTACTTTAAATCTAGTATATAGTTGTTGCTATAATAAAGGTTTTTCATTCATTTCATTTATCGTTTAAAAACCTAAATTTGCTTTCAATACAAAATGATTTTGTTTTTAGTGTGGTCTTGGAAGATACTCCGCGATCTGAGTCCAGGGCTTCTGGATCTAAGGATAAGGGCAGGTAAATATATACAATAATCGACATAAATTTAAATTCAACACACATAAATATACACACACAAACATTTAATTCTGATTTATTTAATTTTCGAATAAAATATACACATACAACTGGCTACGGGCTACTGGCGTGCCCCAAGGCTCAATTCTGGGCCCACTATTGTTCTTGGTGTTCATAAATGACCTTCTCAATCTCATTCAGTGTGAGTTTTTGGCTTATGCAGATGACCTAAAAATATTTAGACAAGTTACTGATATTAGCGACTGCGAACTACTCCAGTCTGATTTAAATTTGGTTCACGATTGGTGCATTTCAAACCGAATGTCACTTAATATTTCTAAATGTCAATTAATCACTTTCACCAGAAACAAAAACATACTAAAGTACCCCTACAAAATCAACGGAGTTGAACTGAAACACGTGTCGTGCATTCGTGATCTTGGAGTACTATTTGATTCGTCTTTGTCATTTCGACCTCACTATGAGTCAATAGTGTCTAAAGCCAATAGAATGATAGGTTTCATCTTTCGCACTTGCAAACCTTTTAAAAAGCCCAAGAGCTTCTTGATTCTGTACACATCATTAGTGCGTAGTATCACGGAATATTGCGGAGTAGTTTGGTCACCAATCTACAAAGTGCACGTGCAAAGACTGGAGTCAGTCCAGAGACGCTTTCTTCGAATGATCTCTTCCAAATTTGGTCTTAGGCGTAAGCTCCCTGGCTACAGGGATCGTTTTCGTCACTTTAAACTGTTGCCGCTGTACGAACGGCGCACTATCGCGGACTTAACAACACTACACAGAATAGCCAACGGTTATTTTACTCAGGGCCTGACCAGCACGGTCTATCTAAGTGTCCCCAATAAACCAGTTCGAATCCCTCGCCCTTTCTGTGTCCCTAATGCCTTAACTCTCCAATCTCGCGTATGTGTCGAAGTTGCAACGAACTTTATGTGTCAGATCCTGAGATGGATATATTTAATATGAAAAAACACTCATTTAAAATTAACCTCACTAAATTGTTTGTCGGTAGGTATGCACAATAAATTGTGGAACGGGTTAGGAAGGAAAAAGTGATTTTGTTTCATGTTATTATCTCATTTTGTTATTATTATGTTTACTTTTATAATCTTATTAGTTATTACTTTTAGTTTTTATAGGTTTTACTTTTTTATATATTTTTTTACTATTAACTTTTATTTTATATTATTACCATTTTTTGTATTATTCAATGTTGTGTACATTTTTTTTAGGCTGGCAAACCCGACAAGATTATTTGTCTATGATTTCAATAATTGTTTTGTTTGTTAGCTGTTATTTGTACCTTACTTCGAATAAATAAATAAATAAAAACATTTCTTTCTGATTTCTTTATTATTCGAATAAAATATACACATACAAAAATTTCATTCTGATTTCTTTATTATTACCATACTTTTTATACTGACAATAAATTGTGTTTTCAGTGGTCGTGTACCGAAGGTGTCCCTAGCTAAGCTAAGGTTGGAGGGGAAGAGCAGTATGCAGGAAGAACCCATCGCAAGTTGTAGCCAAATTTCGCCTCCACAGGAGTAAGTTGTTACAGAATTGAGCAAACATTATACTCCGTAGAATTTACTAAAGTACAAATATATTTATATTATAATCTAGAATAAAAATAAATAACTACGTATATTTTATTTTGATTATACAGTAATAAAATCTTAAGTTATGGTGCAGAGAAGTTGTCCTAAAAATATCGCAACTCATACTGAGCCTAATCAAGTAGTTAGCGAGAGGTCGACGATCGCGCGAACGTTGACTTACGTATTTCTTTCTCTTTCTTTCTCCAACCTTCCAGAAAATTCTGAAGAATTTAGCCTACACTTGCCACGCTGGCCAGACGGGTTGTCGTAGGTCTGAGTTCATTTTTAATGACAATTTATTAACGTATCCACAAGTTGATATTAGTGGAACCGGGACCGACAACTAAACGTGCTCTCCGAGGCATGGGAACGGTGGTATTGGAAATAAATGACAAATGTACGTAAGATAAGTGTATTTCTCATTGGTTCACTCTCACATACCAGGGTTCGGACTGACCTTTTATTTTTTTTGTAAGGAAAGCGTTCTTACAAACGAGCCACCACCTTTTCTGGTATTCATGACGATGGATATTGTGATTTTCAGACGCGGCCTTATTCACCATGATTTGTTTTTCGGATAAATTCTTAAAAAAAAACCTTATTTAATTTTTAATAGAGTTTCTACTAATGATATCTGAAGCCTAAAAAAAATATTTTCTCTTTTGATCTCACACGGAGTGACTTTGTATACTCTAGACCAGTGTTTCCCAATTATTGGTACGCGTACTCCCAGGGGTACGTGAAGTTGCATCAAGGGGTACGTGCTAATTATATCAATTTTCATCAAAATTGGTCCAGGCGTTTGAGCGCGAAGAAGTAACAAACATACACACATACTCACAAATTTTCGCATTTATAATATTAGCGTGATTGCTACAATAAGGGGTACGCAGGTTTGAGGTCTTTTTTGATGTGGTACGCAGCAAATACTAATTGGGAACCACTGCTCTAGACTAATATTTTATTCTATTAACAGTTGAATCCACACGTTTCGGGATCAGGCTCGAATTGCCTTCATAATAAAAATAATCATCTACTGTTTACGTAAATACGATCACGTCTCTGAATATCGTGCTAAGTTGAAGTGGCTACCTATTCGATGTCGCAGAAATCTCAGAGTTCTTTGTATGCTTTTTTCAGTTTTAAACGAGCCTGCGACACCGCGATACCTCAAGGACGGTTTTGCCTATCTCTCATCTTTCCATGATAAAATTCTTCGCTCCTCTCACAACTCACTTCTTTCAGTCCCCTCTCATCATTCCGGATTTGTTTCAAATTCTTTTATTTATTTATTTATTTATTAGATGCTCATAACAAGATGCAGTCATACCAAAATATAAACAGATACATACAACTAACTAAGATCTGGACTTCATCTCAAAAATTTGAGCATACAGCTTGCTATTTTTACAACCATTCCAATGGTAAGGTTAGGAGGTGGTTTCTTAATCAAATATAAACAGATACATACAACTAACTAAGATCTGGACTTCATCTCAAAAATTTGAGCATACAGCTTGCTATTTTTACAACCATTCCAATGGTAAGGTTAGGAGGTGGTTTCTTAATCATATTGCAGTATGAGAAAAGGAGGTGATTTTGAAACCGACCCCCAATCACAATTTATCAGTGCAATGCATTGAATATACACTTAAACATACATTTGTTTCGTTGTGAGAATTTATTATATAAAAAAAAAAAAAAAAAGTAATTGTCTTTTGTCGTTGTCGCCACAAATTTATGGAATGATCTTCCTGTAAACATAAGACAAGCAACTACCAGATCTTCGTTTAAAAAACTCGTATACACTACCTGAAAAGCTCCTCACAATATTAGTAAGTGTATATATGTATGTTTATGTATAGTATTATGTATGTATTAGTATTTAGTATATTGATATCATAGTATATATAACAATATAATATGTAAGTGTATAATTAAGCTGTTAATTTTTCTTCCAAATTTTATAATATTTCTTTCATTGCACCTATAATAGTTCAAATTTGTCCCCAAGGTTTGGCTGTCAGAAAATGTCTACGGGCATTAAGTCCGCCTTTGTACTTCGTGCAATAAAGTTTTAAATAAATAAATAAAATAAATAATATATTTATTTGCATAAATGTCATATTTACAAATTTACAGGTCTTAAAGTAAACTTAAGAGTAGGTACATTTGCCAAGTTTTGTCGAGCAAATATTTTATACATAGGTGTTCTACTATTGCATTACATTTTAAAAAAAAATAAACAATACTAAGATCACAAATAGTAAACCATGTCTGTCCGCGCCTGATCTGGAACCTTTCAGCTAACTATGCTTATGCCGCAGGCTCAGACCAAACGCGCACAAAGGCAGAAGTGGTGGTTTTTAATTTATTTGAGACAGTTTGGTACGCTAGAGACATCGACGTTTTCCACTTGTCATGATGGGCCTATAGTGAAGTTGGCTACATGTGAATCCACTTGCATATCTTCATACATGCCCTTTTGTTTGGATAGTTTTTTAATTAGAGATTGCAACCCGGTATGTTTTTCAAGGGTTGATGTGTTACGATGAAACCTTTGAAGTATTTTATGAAAATTTGCTTTAGGTAAATGGAGGAAAATACAATGATTCAAGTTTACGGAATAATATTTATTTCAAACCAGCAAATCAACAATAATCAGTCTTAATCAGTCTCAAAATCACGAGTTTTTAATACAGAATTAGTTAGTATCACTTATTTATTTATTTATTATTTACTTATTCCACAGCTGTATTTTACAAATAAATATTTACATTCAAATGATTACCGAACACCTAGCCAATTACGGAATAACATTATTTTCACTAAACATATAGCATGAACGGATTATTAACAATTTAAACTATTAAAAATAAACATAAAAATAAAGAGACAATATTTGAAAAATCCATCTACGCATCATTATGTAAGTGTATGTATATGTGAATGTGTAGGTGTGTGAAGGTGTATATTGTAAGTGTGAATGAGTGAAAATGTGTAGATTTCATTGCATTGTGCATATCTAATGTATTATTTACATAGAACTACACCTCCATCCTGCTCAGAATCCTTCCTCTGAATTGGTGTTTAGACAGACAGAAGGGGTCGATATCTGTAAACAATTTATTGTATCTTCTTGTTATTCTGCTCACAACAGAATTAGATGCGTAATTAGAACGGAATAGTAACATTCGTGTTACTAATTAAGTTTAAGCAAGCATTAGTGTTCAGTAATTAAGTTTAGGATAGAAATGATCTTCCACGCGCTGATGAAATGTCTGGATTTAAAGGATTTCGAGAAAAAGTTTGGAAAGTAGTCAAATTATTTAAGAAGTCGCCCGTCATTTAATTACTAATACTATACAGAGTAAAGAGAAAGACCTGCTTGCTGAAAGTTAATTACTAATACTAATGTAACTATTTTAAAACATAGTATTAGAATAATAAACTAATAACGCAGCCTAATGTACTAAACTTGTCTTATCAACTTAGATAAACTTTGGTAGCTTTAGTAAAAACAAAACAAATTCTTAAGAGCAATAACTATATAACAAAAAGCATATTTTAGCTTGCATAAAGAAATAAAACAAATTGTATTAATAGTTTTCTACAAGTTGGGGCTTCCGTGCCGCAGTTTTCGTACCTACCGGGCCCGGTGGATAAGATAAGAAAAGGGCCCGGTTTGCAATCTCTATTTTTAATGCACTTTCAGCTATTGTTTTATTTATTTGATCGTTACTTACCTATTAGTCTTGGTCTGCCAGGGCCTCTTTTACCCACATCCTTCGCATTATATATCTGGTTCGTCAATCTCTCTTTACTTATCCTTTCAACATGTCTATATACTTCCTTTAATAGCTACCTTTTGCGTATTTTGTCAATATGAATGTGAATCCGCTTTTTTTAAAAGTATGGTTTCTGATCACCCCACAAGGGATACACCCGCAAGGGATACACCTTGCGGGGTGATCAGATCGTGATGTAACCATACTTTTTATTGACAATAAATTGTGTTTTCAGTGGTCGTGTACTGAAGGTGTCCCTAGCTAAGCTAAGGTTGGAGGGGAAGAGCAGTATGCAGGATGAACCCATCGCAAATTGTAGCCAAATTTCGCCTCCACAGGAGTAAGTTGTTACAGAATTGAGTAAACATTATACTCCGTGGAATTTACTACAGTGCAAATATATTTATATTATAATCTAGAATAAAAATAAATAACTACGTATATTTTATTTTGATTATACAGTAATAAAATCTTAAGTTATGGTGCAGAGAAGTTGTCCTAAAAATATCGCAACTTATACTGAGCCTAATCAAGTAGTTAGCGAGAGGTCGACGATCGCGCGAACGTTGACTTACGTATTTCTTTCTCTTTCTTTCTCCAACCTTCCAGAAAATTCTGAAGAATTTAGCCTACACTTGCCACGCTGGCCAGACGGGTTGTCGTAGGTCTGAGTTCATTTTTAATGACAATTTATTAACGTATCCACAAGTTGATATTAGTGGAACCGGGACCGACAACTAAACGTGCTCTCCGAGGCACGGGAACGGTGGTGGTGTAAATAAATGACCTCGGGAACTTACTAATAATAATAATAATAAAACTTTATTTCTGAATAGTTTCCATCTTCTTATCTCCAAATTCTTCTTCAATAAATTCCACTTACCATCAGGTGGACGCAAGGTCGTACTAAAAAAAAGTATCATCACGACCGTTTCCCTTGCGGTGTGGTCAGAAACCACGCTTATAAATAAGCGGATTCACATTTAGGATTTACATTAATAAATATTTTTGTGTCCCGACCAGAAATACGCGAGTCCGAGTCTAAATCCACGGACTTAACCGCTAGACCACGGAGGCAGTTACTAAAGGTCGTACTAGCATAAAAAATAAAAAAATAAAAACATTTATTTGGTGGTCCAGCGGTTAAGAGGCTGTTGGTACTGCTGTATTTTTGTATATAATAATGGATACTTTTCTTATCAGAACGACTATACGACAGACATCGGGAGGGAGTGACGTCAGTGCAGACAATTCCCGTCGTAGCAGCACCAAGAGAGTCCGACGGTCGAGAAAAGAAGTTATCTATAAAGAAAAATCACTTAACAAGTATGTACTCATCGTCATATCACATTTACATATAGTTGATTGGAAGTACATTATCCATTTTGGGCTATTTTGTACTGCCTCCGTGGTCTAGCGGTCAAGTCCGTGGATTTAGACTCGAAGGTTCGATTCCTGGTCGGGACACAGAAATATTTATTATTGTAAATAAATACATTTAATTTACTTGTCACTTGTCATGATTGGCCGGCAGTAAAGTTGGCTAAATGTGAATCCTCTTATTTATAAGCATGGTTTCTGACCACGCCGAATCCTTAGTCGTGTAGATACCTTTTTTAAAACTATATATCTTTGATTTCAGGAAACTACGAAGGTGATACGTTACAAGTACTATATATATGTTAATTAGGTACCTATAAAGGATTAAGATTGTTCATACTATTTTTTTTCTCCTCTTTTCTTGCTTAAGACAGCAAAAGATATATTTAAAAAAAAACAACTAGTGGTCTTCGCGCCATTTTGCACGGTCACGTCAAGTGCAAGTTTTTGTTTTGTAAATTACTTTACTGTGGATAGTGTTAGTCAAAAGTGGAGTTGTTTTGATTAATAATGTGCTACAAAGTGAATAATTATGGAAAACGATAAATTGGACTTTAAATAACGCTGGGAACTCTCATATTATATCAAAAGCATCAAATTCTGCAACATCTGGAATTTGATGACTTATTAAAAATAAATATATTTTACTTTAGACTTGGCTGTATGGGCTACTAGACCCTTTGCCTTCCCTGTCACCCCATTCATGATCCATCGGCAGAAGAAAACACAACATCCCTAACATTATTTGACCGCCTCCGTGGTCTAGTGGTAACAAACGTTGCCGTGGACTCGGGAGGTCGTGGGTTCGATTCCCACCGGGGGCAAGTTGTACATTCTATAATTTGTCTCGGGCTGGGTGTTTATATGTATAATATGTACATATTTACAAAAAAAAAAGTATAATATGTAGTTTATCAACCATCTAGTTTCCGTAACACAAGCCTCGTAGCTTACCACGGAAACTAGATGGCGCTGTGTGACCTGTCTGGAAATATTTATTATTATTATTTATTATGCTGACTTGACTAGATGCTTTTTTACACTTCAGTTGAAGGACTCCAGGTTATAGGAAAGTGGAAACACAGAGGCTGGAAGAGCATTCCACATGAGTCCCCAAATGTACGGTGACTCCGGTATGTGGATGCATATTCTGACCTGTGCGTGTGGTTCGGTTGTGGAATGGAGAGGAAGGAATTAGGTTGTAGAGTTCTTCGGAGCACTCACCATAGTATAGCCGGTAGAACACGCTTAAAGAAGCCACATCTCGGCGAAGACTCGGATTCGAACAGCTCGCCTCTGTGATTGAGAGCATCTGTGAGGTACTTGGTGGAATCATCCCAAAGGTGTGAACAGTATTTTACGATGTACGATTTTGTAGATGGAGCATAATAGGGTTTTCTTCTTTGTTGAGTTCTCTCTTCCGATGGATGATAAATGAGGTGTAAGGGAAGGCAAAGGGCCTAGCCCATACAGCCAAGACTGACGTAATATATCTTTATTTTTTATTGAGTTAATGAGATCATCATCAAATTCCAGATGCTGCAGAATATGATGCTTTTCTTTTGAAAACCGAAAAAAATAAACTGCAACTTGCATATTTAAAGTCCAATTTATCGTTTTCCATAATTATTCACATTGTAGCACATTATTAAACAAAACAACACCACTTTTGACCAATAATACTCAGAGTAAATTAATTTACAAAACAAAAACTTGCACTTGACATGTCCACGCAAAATGGCGCGAAGAACTCCTTTCTAAGCACTTTTCTGACGCTTTTGACAGCTGAGTCGCGTTCACATATTCATGTTTTCTTTCCATTACCCTGGTGCGTTCGGAAAGATCTCGCAAGTCTTAGAGCGAGATAGGGGAACGGCCCTATTGCGTATGAGAGGGATAAAGGATAGGTATGGCGGTATATACAATTAATAGACAACGACAAATATAATTAATAATTACTTTCGCGGTACAATTTTTGGCAAAAAAAAAAAGATTTTCTTTCCTGGCGAGAAAAGATGAGATAAAATTTAGTATGATGTAATTATTAGTTATTAATTTATTTCATTGTGTTTAGATGCAACAAAGCAAAATGAAGAAGGAATAACAATAGAATAATCCAAATTATACTTTAAATGGCGACCATATACAGGGTGACTTTGTATGGTCTACGTTAGACTCATGTTATTCGATTGTCGTTGACAGAAGCCAATTCCAACAATTCAAATAAAAGTTGTTTGTTTCTATCAATCAAATCAAATCATTTATTTCCTTAGGTTAGTACACAACACTTGGATATTGTCAATACATATATTTTAATACAATATAAGCTTGGCTGGACCGAATCTAACAGCAATACAATTTATAATAAATAAAACATTGTTGCCATAAGCGAGGATTTTGTACTTATTTATAACTAGATACTTAAAATTTAATTCGTGGCTGTAAAAAGGCCGTGTCAGCTTATAATCTAATAACATTTATGTCCTTAAATATAAATTCGTGGCTGTAAAATGGCCGTGTCTGCTTACCATTAAGTAATAATAATATTTATGTCCATAAATATAGATTCGTGGCTGTAAAATGGCAGTGTCAGTTTACAATCTAGTAATAATAATATTTATGTCCATAAATATAGATTCGTGGCTGTAAAATGGCCGTGTCTGCTTACAATCTAGTAATAATAATATTTATGTCCATAAATATAGATTCGTGGCTGTAAAATGGCCGTGTCAGCTTACAATCTAAAACAAACAATAGAATAATATATCAATAACGTAACGTAAGACCATACAATGTCACCCCATACGTATAATCAGCCTTTGAAAGGAATAAAAATACTGGGTTTCTGAGAATCAATAAAAGATATCAAACGTTTTAATTTTTTATTATAAGACACGTAGGCCGCGTTCGTTTTAAGAAATGTTAGTATGAAAGTACCACTTTTTTTAGCACAAGTCGTTCGTTTAATAAAAATTCTAAGATTTGATGCTAATTTCGTATGTCAGTACCGTGTTGAAAGGAGGGTTATTGATGTTACTTTTTGACAAATGTCATTAACATATAAAATGGTTTGTTTACCATTTGTATAGTTTTCTATTATATTTGTTAAAAAGGTATTTTAAACGATTTTATGTAATAAATTCAAAGACCATAATAATATCATGTGTGTTGGATGCCATGGTATGTCATGAACGAAAATACTTGTCAAAAAGTAGCCTCGTTTTATTTAAGAAATGTTAGCATTGTTAAAAAAAGTGGTGAAAAAAACGAACGCATAATATAATATGATATAATAGGATAATAGGATATGCATTTAAATTTAAAAAATCTAGTTTTAGTAATTCAATTTTTAAAATAAAAAATATTTTATTTGCAAAAACAACACGTTGTTAAAAAACGTTTTAAAACGGTTGAAAATATTGTGACGTCACAGCGCACAAAACATACACATCTCTCATACATGTATGTGCTTTTAAAAGGGTTTAACTTGTGCATGCGTGGCCAGCGTGGCTAGTGTAGGCCAAATTCAAATTCCCCAGATATATGTTCTGGAAGGCCCATCTCCAGAAGTGGAGGTCTAGGACGCTGTGTTCTAGGCTGTAATGAATCTTGGAGGACCTGGTCTTAAAATACTGGGTGCTAATCGCCTTAAATACTACTTTTAAATTTCGTGAGTGAATTATCGCTCGGAAACGCTGCAATTGCAAATGGCTGCCGGATGACGTCACGTAATAGTAAATAAACAACTAATTTAAAACAATAACATAACTATTTGCTTTTCCAATTTTAATTTTTCTGTGTGATAAAATACTCGGAAAAAACAACTTAAATAAGCAGATTTACTTTCTTTTTTTTATTATTATTTATTTAAGGTCGCTATTAACAACATGGTCATAAGTGACCGCCTAATAACACATGAATTCTTCAAAAATATTTCCAGACAGGTCACACAGCGCCATCTAGTTTCCGTGGTAAGCTACGAGGCTTGTGTTACGGAAACTAAATGGTTGATAAACTACATATTATCCTTTTTTTTTGTAAATATATACATATTATACATATAAACACCCAGACCGAGACAAATTATACAATGTACAACTTGCCCCCGGTGGGAATCGAACCCACGACCTCCCGAGTTCACGGCAACGTTTGTTACCACTAGTCCACGGAGGCGGTCAACCTTACAGATTTACTTGTGTGTTAGTTTACAATATTTACTATTAAGTGACGTCACTAACGCTGACTGTTTTGAGGTAACGTTCCAATATCTCTACAATAAAATAATCATTTTTTTTACAATAGTCTATCCCATTACCAGGGTCGGCAGCGATTTCGGTCGGTAAAATAATATATATAAAAAATACGTTCTATTGATTCCTTCAGAAACCCATCATAATATGGTTGATGACTGATTTTTAAAAGCTACTATATGTTCTATCCACAATTGATATGTTATTTCTGCAGAAATCACCGACCGGTCGGTTATCTGTCAAACGTCTATTTTAAGTGGGTTCCATCGCTTTTACACCTCTCGCAGAATCCAATATTTGCAAACATTTATCAAGTTTCAGTGTATTTTTTATTTATTTATTTACTTATTCCACTATTTGCATTCAAATGATTACCGAACACCTAGCCAATTACGGAATAACACTATTTCCACTAAACATATAGCATGAACGGATTATCAACAATTTAAACTATTAAAAAATAAACATAATAATAAAAATAAAGAGACAATATTTAAAAAATCCATCTACGCATCATTATGTAAGTGTATGTAAATAAATAAATATTTCAAGACAGGTCACACAGCGCCATCTAGTTTCCGTGGGAAGCTACGAGGCTTGTGTTACGGAAACTAGATGGTTGATAAACTCCACTGCTGGATGTAGGCCTCCCCCAAGGGAAGCCACTTAACACAGTCTTTTGCAACCCACATCCAATCTCCACTAGCAACTTTCTTTAGGCCATCCGTCCATCTGGCAGGGGTCGTCCCACTCTGCATGGTCCCCAGCAGTCGTCGGTTCTGCGGCAGATGTGTCCGGCCCTTTGCCACTTCAGCTTGCTAATTTTAAAAGCTATGTCAGTAACTTTCGTTGTCCAAATACTGTATGATTCCGTTAATGCCGTCTTGGAAGCTCGTTCCATAAATGTATTGACGGCAGAACTGCTTAGGCCCAATTCTAATATATCTTATTCAGTAGTACTAGATTAGATTTCTCAAAAATTCACTCGCACTTAAATAATCTATGAAAATAGTGTATTGTGCGTGCGAGAGTCAAAAGTCAAAATATCTTCATTCACGTAAACCTATTACAGGCATTTATGAAACATCATTAATTCTTTTGAATGATTCTACTCCTGCTAGTGGAAGACTAAGCAGCAAAGTAAGCTGTTAGCAGAAGGCCAGCAGATTCCAGTGACCTGTTAATGTTTAATCTGACTGAGAAAGGAATCTGCCTCAGCTATATCAGATTTACAAAATAAAACTTACACAGAACTGCACCACAACGATCAATTAATAACCTTTTAAATTTAGTTATCAGTACCTATGAGATTACAATACCTGGTGCAGCAGTAACCCACCAGGCAAGCAAAAACCTCTGCTAATTTAAGAGCAATAAGTTGATTAAACCCGCTTAAGGAAACTGAAGGATTTTTTTTTTTTTTTGAAGACGGGGAGAGTAGGGGCAGGTACCTTAACCGTTATACGAGGGTGGTCTGGAAAGTTTTCGACCTAACAAAGATACAAGACATTTATTCTAAAGAATATTCTTATTTTTCTACATAGTCTCCTTCTAACTCTACACACATCTCCCAGCGATGCTCCCATCTCTTTAACCCGTCCAAATAGTAAAATAATTGTTTACAAAGGTGATAGCCTCGTCGTTTGACGAAAATCTCTGTCCTCCGAGCGCAATTTTCAGCTGAGGAAACAGAAAGAAGTCGCTTGGAGTTAGATCAGGTGAGTAAGATGGAATTTTCACAAAAATAGTCACATCGACTCACTCAAACGACTGTCAACCAAAATGACTGAAACTTTAGTGAGTACCTGCCAGAAGATGCACAACTACATTCCTTGACTTTTATTGACAAGTGCTGCCATCTTCACGTTGAGGTCGGAAGCTTTTTAGACCACCCTCGTACTAGTGCCTTAGCAAAAACCAAACAGTAATAATCATATCCACCAAGGATATGCCAGGAAAATATGCACCAATACCACTTAATACATAATATAGTGTATGTACAGAAGTTTCGCCTCGCAAAATTAATTAAATTAATAGTGACTTACTCCGTCGCAATAAAGTGCAATTTAGTTCGCCATCGCTAATAACCTATACCTTATTCGAGATAGCAAAAAATATTATGTAAACAAGTGGTTCTCAAACTATTTTTGCTACATATCGTCGCGTCGCTTGAGTTCTAACTAGTGTTGCCCAATCTTGATCTTGCTTTTTTCTCTCGCAAGACTTCTTGCTCAAATTTTAGTTTCTGTCATTTTGAGAGTACGAGGTGAAAATATCGAACCCTTATAGTAGATGACTGACTTGCTTAATAAATAAAATATATATATAAAATAACAATAACTGCCTCCGTGGCCTAGCTGTTAAGTCCGTGGATGACTTGGAGGTACCGGGTTCGATTCCTGGTCGGGACACAAAAATATTTATTAATGTAAATGTATTGATTTACATAATATTTAATTTATTTGTGATATTTCTCGAGTTTGGTACGCTGGAGACATCGACGAGCTTGCCACTTGTCATATTATCTCATAGTAAAGTTGGCTAAATGTGAATCCGCTTATTTATAAACGTGGTTTCTGACCACCCCGAAAGGGAAACGGTCTACGAATCTACTATAAACTTAACCAAAAAAAATTTAACTATAAATAAAAAATATGAGTCGTTTTCTATAATGTATATGTAATACACAGGAATGTTTTCAAATTTTTTGACGGTTAATGTGACTTGTCAAAAATTCGGCAGAATAAATCTTTTTTTCTATTTTCGACTGTTCATATTATTTTCTTTGCTATCGCGAGTATAGAGAAGTTATATTAATTTATAGTTATACAATAATATATAAGTATTGTAATTTAGTTTATACCTACATTTTGACGGTGTCTAGTTTTTTCTCTTTCTATTGGGCGCGTTCCGTTTATAGAAATAAATAAAGTGCTAACATTTTACAGTAGTTTTTCCGAAATTACACCCGTATTGGACGTTTCCTAACGGCTCCTCCACTTAATTATTCCTTCGAGCTGTCAAACGAAAATGAAGTTACTGTAACAGTTACGATTGACTGTAACGTGACTTTATTCTCTCTGCACAGCTTTGTTGGCTTTTTTTTTTGGTTCTATTCTCTCTATGGATGATGAATGAGATGATAGGGAAGGCAAAGGGTCTAGCCCATACAGCCAAGTCTGACGTAATATATCTTTCTTTTTAATGAGTTATGATGATCATCATCAAATTCCAGATGCTGCAGAATTTGATGCTTTTCTTGGAGTCACTCGCGGCACCATAGCTCAAACACGTCGGGTAAAATATGGGAGTTGACAGCGCGGGAAAACCGCAAAAAATTAACTGCAACTTGTGCCCCATATTTAAAGTCCAATTTATCGTTTTCCATAATTATTCACATTGTAGCACATTATTAAACAAAACAACACCAATTTTGACCAATAAATTAATTTACAAAACAACTTGCACTTGAACTCTCTTATGATGTTAGCATGTGATGTTAGCGCGGTTTATAACTGGAACGAGCCTTATATAATGTCAATTTTAATTATTACGTTTGCACGAAAATCTGTACCTTAATCGATTATTCGAATTATAAACTCGATTAATCGATTATTCGAATTATAAACTCGATTATTCGAATTATAAACTCGATTATTCGATTAAGTTGCAGAGTAGGTCCACTGTTAATTGATCGCATGTTTTTTACTGATCATATTGTACCTTAATAAATAACTTTAAAGTTACACGTTGTTTTATTTTCTACCTCCTAAATATACCGAAGCAGAAACGTGAACGCTTTTTTTTATAAAGACGGTGAATCGATAAATCATCAATGATGCGCCCCCAGCCTGAAGGGCCAACGCGGGAGGACGCACGCCCGAATCACCGTGATGGTAAGGAGACCCCAAGGCGCATACGGACTAAAACTCTATAAACCGTCTCTCTCTCACTGTTGGCCCTGCGTGCCTTAACAGCTAAGTCGAAGAACCCAATGACCACATTCGGCAGCTATTTCGTCGATAACATATCTTTTAGGGAGGCTTTTTTCGATTTTAAAATATTCACTAATTGTACTTTTAATAAAGTATATATATAATCGATATCATTACTTATTTGGCCACAACACTACAACTATCAAATTAGATCTGTCATCGAGAAAATAAAGAAATGGAAATAGTATAATAGATACTTACACTGTTACATAGATTACACATATACTTATAAATAAACACATATATACATAGATATTATGCTGATGACGACTCCTGTTTGTCTAGAAATAAAGCAGTGACCAAACGCTTAAAAAAAAAAAAAAGTATTTCCGGTAATACAAGTTTTTTTTTTCTGGCAACATTGAAGCTTGCGTTTAAAATGGTAACTTCGAGGTTTGGAGAGTTCACAACTTACACACGTATTCTAAAGCTAGCTTCCCACGGTGCGCGATTCTGCGGATCATCAGGCACAGCCGACGACCACGGACGGCAACGCACACAGACAGAGCTCTTCCAACGGTGCGTGTCGGTCTGTGTAGATCTTTTGATAGCTTCATTTCAAAATGCAAATTGAAAGAGTATCGCAGCTGTGGTATTAATTAACAATTACCAAATTATGCCATCTAGATCTAGAAAAAGAAATCACGTCGCTGGTGGATCAGCATACAACAAAAGTCGTTTAAGGTAAGTGTACCTAAATATCTAATTTTATTTTCTGTTTTGATCACGGTAGAAAATTAACGAATGACATAAAATATTCCCTGTCCTGTGATCCTACCGGTGAGAACATAGGGAATGATTCAGAAAAACTTGTCATAATATCGCACCTTTGAAGTTGCGACGGATACCGGCGCACCGCCCGTGTCGGACGAGACGCTTCCCACGGTGTGTCGTGCGAGCTGGTCCGCGTCCGTCCGCGATATCACGGACCGTGGGAAGCTAGCTTAAGACGTTACCTCAACTCCAACACAACTCAACCATCCCTTCCAGCTGTCAAACTAAAATAAAGTCACTGTAAAATAAATCACTAACTTTTTATCATGATAGATGGTACGTAATATAACTGTCAGTTGCATAGAAAACTTGTATTTTTATTACGAAATTTATTATTTTATGGATATTATGCCGAAGTGAGCAGCGTTTAGGTGTACAAATCAGGATTTCCAAGCGAAATCAACGATATGGTGATCTCAAAATTGCCGTTCTATTAATCAAACCTTTTTTCTTTTTAAATACGGTGTGCGCTTTCTTAATTAGTCGTTTAAGATTGGTAACGTTAATTATAAATACATTTTTCTGCTATAAAAATAATAAAACTACAAAAACATTTTAAAAATGATGCGATATAGGTGTAATAAGGTGCACACACTACAGACTGATGTCGCTTACTGACCGAAGACTTGTGACTGACATGACAGTGTTGCATGGCATTTGTCGTGGTCTATTTAGTTGCCCGACTTTGACTGAAAGTATATGTTACAGTGCCCCCTCGAGGCAGACTCGTTCCAGGGACCTTTTCTATATCACCCGCACACGCACAGTAGCCGGTCTCCGCGCTCCAGTACGCCGAATGTGCGAGACGTACAACAGTCGGTTATTAGACGTCGATATATTTAGCAATTCTCGTGCCGCATTTAAGGCCAAAATAAAGAAGCTGTTGTCGGTTTAGCTCGCTGGGTGGGGTTTGGGAGGAGTTCATTGATAGTTCCATAAATTCAAACACTGCAATTGTATTATCCATTATACCTGGCCAAGGCATACATATGTAGTACTAACGTATTTATAAATATAATTGGTGCACTATTGTCCACAGTGGGAAATATTTTGGTGGCGGGTATAATTCTAATGACTCCTATTGTGTCGTTTCTTAATTGTTCTTATACTGCCTGTCTCTGTTCTTTCTCTTCGAATAAATAAATAAACATTGCTGCTAGCGACATCTACAAAAAGCTTTGCCTGATACACCCCATTGTGACGATTAAAATTACAAATAGCGTCGAATGTACCAGCTTGACTGACTTTCAAAATAAAACTGGTACATTAGTATTTTTAGCTTTAATCGTAATAATTACAGCTGGAAGGAAATATTAAGTGGAGGTGCCCTTAAGGTAACGTACGAATACGGGTCTTCAGTCTTGGAATACTGATGGATGATGAAAGAGGTGATAGGGAAGGCAAATGGTCTAGCCCATACAGCCAAGTCTGACGTAATATATCTTTCTTTTTTATGAGTTAATGAAGTCATCATCAAATTCCAGATGCTGCAGAATTTGATGCTTTTCCTGGAGTCACTCGCGGCACCATAGCTCAAACACGTCGAGTAAAATATGGGAGGTGCGGGAAAACCGCAAAAAATAAACTGCAACTTGGCGCCCCATATTTAAAGTCCAATTTATCGTTTTCCATAGTTATTCACATTGTAGCACATTATTAAACAAAACAACACCACTTTTGACCAATAATATCCACAGTAAATTAATTTACAAAACAAAAACTTGCACTTGACATGTCCACACAAAATGGCGCGAAGAACTCCTTGGAATACTGATTTGTAGGTTCCAGTAGGGACAGTTTGACAGCTGAAAGGAGTGAAGGATCCATTGAGGAAACGTCTTAAATGAAACTACAATATAAAGTTAATGGTTTATTTAAGTTAAAATTAAAATTATTGAAATGAGAATGCCCATTTTTCTTAGAGAAATGGGCCCAATAAAATGTTCTCGTGTCATAATGATTTCCTTTTTATTTCTTTTACCCTAGCATAACGACAATTGACAAAATCTTTTTTTTTTACCTTAATAATAACATAGTTTTTATCCCGCCAATTTGAAATTCAGTGTTTTATCTGTACCTGATCATAATAAAGAACCTAATCGTATAAATAGTGTTTTGTAACTATTTCATACATAAATATTAATCAATTGACTATTTAATTAAATAATATTTTAATGCTGGGGTAAAAGATATGTTGTAATTAAATTTTAAGAAAACACAATTATTTGTTATGATTATTCAATTGTATTTAGTTGAGGCACGCTGCAAAAAAGTTGGGGTCTGGTTTTGGGCGATCTCTTTTGACTTTCCAACAATATTACGTTTGTATGTGATTCTATTGGTAACAAACGACTTTTTCTAATAATGTCGGAAATTACTTTTTTTTGGCTTCTTCATACAAATTGTCTACTTAAAAATTAACAGTTTGTATGGAGAAGCCAATTTTTTTTTTTGTCATCTTTCTTAGGAAAAAAATGTTTGATTCTATCAATAGAATTACACATAAGTCACACGGTATATCTTTTAAAATATAAAATATACGGTGAGATCACAGAGGGTATAACGCTTATGTATTCCGTTCGCTCACACATCACAATCAACCCAGGGGGGCGTCCATTAATCTTGTGATGTTTTTTAAACAAAACAACACCACTTTTGACTAACAATATCCACAGTAATTTACAAAACAAAAACTTTCACTTGACATGTCCGCGCAAAATGCGCGAAGGACTTTTTTTTTTAAGATGATAGGGAAGGCAAAGAGTATATAGCCCATACAGCCATACGTAACGTGGTAACATAAATTATTATAATAATTATTTCTAAAACCGGGGCGGTAAGTGTTTAAGTCTTACATAGTAAATTATTTTTTCCCATTTTTTGCTTTTTGAACAAAAAGATTAAATATAAGACTGGACATTAATTCTTATTGCCATACAAAATGTTTTTAAAACATTCAGGCGAAATAAAAAGGTATGGGGGCAAGTTGTACATTGTATAATTTGTCTCGGTCTGGGTGTTTATATGTATAATATGTATATATTTACAAAAAAAAAAGTATAATATGTAGTTTATCAACCATCTAGTTTCCGTAACACAAGCTTCGCAGCTTACCACGGAAACTAGATGGCGCTGTGTGACCTGTCTGGAAATATTTATTTATTTTATTTATTTATTATTTATGTGTTTTTTGTTTACCTAAAATCACACTGGTTTTAGTTTTTACTAACAAAATCCCAAAGACCCTCAGCCAAGCTTCTGGCCAAGGAGTTGTCCAAACAACTTACGGAGAAATCTGGAGACAGGAAGGCTGGCAATTTTTTATACCAACGTATGCAGAGAGGGGAAATGTTGCCAGTCTTTTTGGGATTATCTCCGACGGGACATCGCTTGAGGATATTTTATTATTTATAGTTTATTTGGTTTAGTTTATATTTATTTAATTTCATTCTTGTAGTTTGTAATTATTATTTTATATTTTGTAAATATTATTTATTGAAAAAGAATCATCACGACCATATACCTTTCGGTGTGGTCAGAAACCACGCTTATAAAGAAGCGAATTCACATTTAGCCAACTTTACTATAGGCATGACAAGTGGCAAGTTCGTCGATGTCTCTAGCGTACCAAACTCGGAAAAATATCAAATTATTTAGACCAGGAATCGAACCCGGTACCTCCAGGTCTATATCCACAGACCTAACCGCTAGACCACGGAAGTAGTTATTATTATTTATTAAAACTATAATAAAACTTTAGAGATATTGGAACGTTACCTCAAAACATTAGACGTGAGTGACGTCACTTAATAGTAAACATTGTAAATTGCCACACAAGTAAATCTACTTAATTAAGTCCGAGTATTTTAGCACAAAATTAATATGAATAAATTGCAATACTACTTTTATAAAAGCAAATAGTTGTGTTAGTTTCAGAAATTAATTGTTTATTTACAATTACGCGACGTCATCCGGCAGCCATTTGCAACTGCAGCGTCATAGGTGTAAACAAGTTACCATTGCCACTAGCGACGAAAAAGGTGTAATAGAGAATTTTATAAATATGGATATTCTGATAAAATTTTATATTTGAATACATACATACATTTGAAGACGATTTAACCGTTGCATCTCTCTCACAATCGAATATTTTCAAAGGTTATATAATAAATAAATAAATATTTCCAGACAGGTCACACAGCGCCATCTAGTTTCCGTGGTATGCTACGAGGCTTGTGTTACGGAAACTAGATGGTTGATAAACTTAATATTATACTTTTTTTTTTGTAAATATATACATATTATACATATAAACACCCAGACCGAGACAAATTATACAATGTACAACTTGCCCCCGGTGGGAATCGAACCCACGACCTCCCGAGTTCACGGCAACGTTTGTTACCACTAAACCACGGAGGCGGTCAGGTTATTTAAGTCTGAAATAATTTGAGGAGATTTTTGAGATATATTAATTATATATTTTAGCAAAATTAAGGAAACAGATAGGCGTCCACCTGATGGTAAGTGGCGCGCATGGTCCATGAATGTTAGCAACTGGAACTTATGTCCGACATCAGTCCCTAACACTATGCCGGCTTGACTAGATGCCTTTTCACACTTCGCTTGAAGGACTCCAGGTTATAGGAAAGTGGAAACACAGAGGCTGGAAGAGCATTCCACATCTGATCCACGTGCCGATAAACCCAGTAAAGTGTTACCACACGTTTCAGGATAAGGCTCGAATTGCCGTCATACACAGTCAAGCCGGCATAGTGTTAGGGACTGATGTCAGTCGTGTCTGATTCCAGTTGCTAACATCATGGATCCCCACTTACCATCAGGTCTAAGGTTGAAAATTGTATAAAAGTAAAATCCAAAATGTCCGTAAATTTATTTCCTATAATTTATTTATTTGTTATAAATTGTTAATAATAATAGACTTGAAAAAGAAATACAAAATATTGGATTGTGCGAGCGAGAGGGGTACACATTAAACCCTGCGAAAGTAAAGAATAGTGATCAATAAAAAACGAAAAATGGGAAAAAAATATTTTGTACGGAATACATAAGAGCCAATTTCACCATTTAAACTAAACCCGGTTTACTATTTAAATCAGTTCAAGCTAAACTATAATAATATAGTTCATATTAATAATAATAATATTGATACATAAAAACGATCAAAGTTGATTGGCTAGGCCTAGGATAGAATGTTTAGCGGCATTATAAGCAATACAGATTTGGAAGTATCATTTAACTGATGACTGGTCTTCTCACTCCCCTCGCAGGGGGGTTGGGGAATCTGTATCAAGGTCTGCCTTCTTACAGAGGTTGCATTTGCTTTCCGTGACTACGGACAGAGCATAGGGAAACCATTAAAGGTTAAAGTATATGATCCTAGTGGGGCTGCGACGACTCCATGATTGGTAGCAGGTGAGATTGTCTGGCGTCCGGCCAGGTTTCTTCATTACAGCCCCTAGAACACAGCGTCCTAGACCTCCACTGCTGGAGATGGGCCTTCCAGAACATATATCTGGAGATTTTGGCCTACACTCGTCACGCTGGCCAGACGGCTTGGCGAGGATATGATGTCATTTTTTCATGACAATTTATTAACGATTCCACAAGTTGGTATTAGTGGAACCGGGACCGACGGCTTAACGTGCTCTCCGAGGCACGGGAACGGTGGTGTTGTAAATCTATGACTGCAGTACGTAAGAAAAGTGTTTTCTCATTGGTCCCGAGGGGGGTTTGAACCGACCTTTGTAGGATTTAAGGAACGCGTTCTTACAACCGAGCCACCACCGCGCAAACATTCCAATCGCCAGACGACGTACGAATTCGTCCAGTGTTTTCATCCGTAAATCAATGGTACGGAGCGTCAGATTTTGTTGCGCTTGTAAGCGTTCCAGGGCGGCGCGGTATACGTAATCAGACTGTGGATGTAGGCTTTGAATATCATGAGCTTCGTGCGAAGCTGCATATTGGACGCAAACCATGTTCACAGTGGCGGCCATCATTTAATGTCAATCGTGTATTATTATAGCCAGAAACTATGTGTCAGACCAGTGTGGTATTCCCACTACTTCCGTAGTTCCCGTGTGAGTTACAAAACCACATTACCTATTACAAATACTAAACGCTTTTAAAATGTAAGCTGGTGATACTGAACCGTGATCAATATCAAAATTTTAACCTAGTTATGGAAAACTTGGTTTTTCATAACTCAGTTATAGAAAACTTAGTTTTTCTTAACTCAGTTATAGAAAACTTAGTTTTTCTTAACTCAGTTATAGAAAACTTAGTTTTTCTTAACTCAGTTATGGAAAACTTAGTTTTTTAAACTCAGTTATGGAAAACTTAGTTTTTAAAACTCAGTTTTTATAGCGAACGGTGAAATTGGCCCTACGACGTCGTACTTTTTTTTACTTTACTATAGTTGGTTAATGATCGAGCGATGCGTTTTGTCGTATAATAGAAATTATTGTGCGATGGTCCATTTGGTGTCCTAATAGATCGTGCCGTCAACGAAATTGCGCCATTAGAGCCACGTTTGTTTTAGTAAAACCGCGTAGAGTTCTGACATTTAAAGACGATTTACAAGTAAAGTCACTGCCAAAAGTCTAAAATTAGTTCCACTAAACATATAGTTCGCGCCATTCGCGGTATATTTTGGATGGTTAGAAGATATTGTAATCCGTCGGTGCATGAACAGACATTCCTAATGTGTTACCCTTATAGCTCGTCCTATCTCTTTCTCGCCGCTTCCTTTCTACATTGGCCATCGCGCTCACGCTAGTCTAAAGGCCGGCGCATGGGTAATGAAGAGGATCAGCTTCTATCCCTTTGACTTTAAGCGCTTCTTTCACTTTATTTCGTTTTGAAATTACTAGAAGACGCTAAATAAGTCGCCGCAATCGTTGTTATAACCCGCAAAAATTGTGATAAAGAACAAAATTCCAAGTACCGGTCATTGTTCTTAAATTAGCAGAGGTTTTTGCGTTTAGTCGGCTTACATGAGCAAATAGTTTATCTTAATTCTGACGTGCCTGACGGGTTACTGCTGTACCAGGTATTGTAATAGGTACTAATAGCTAAATTTAAAAAGTTATTTTTTGATCGTTGTTTTGTAGTTCTGTATATGTTTTATTTTGTAAATCTGATATAGCTGAGTTTTCCTTGCAGATTCCTTTCTAAATCAGATTAAACGTTAACAGGTCATTGGATGTCTTATACTGCTGGACAGATGGAAGGAAATGTTGAGTGGAGTGTATACTGATTTCAGCGATCCCGTTTGACCTGGAAGATCCGTTGAAAAATTTGGAGTTAGTTTACGAACGCGACTCGGAGGTGTACTCTTTGCATATTGCTTTGGAAATTTCAAATGACATTGAAAAAAAACGGATGCGTCGCGGGACGTACCGCAAATGTGAGAATTAAACTTGCGGGTTATTGATTTCGTAGTTGGTATGGAGATTAAATGAATGCGCGTGGCTGCGTGCGCACGCATAGTTGCAGTCGCGTAAAGAAAGAAAGAGAAATAAGGAGCGGGAGAGAGCGAGAGAGGCATATACATATATAGGCTATACGCGCGCGCCTATCCGCCCCTCTTCCCCTTCCCCGCCGCGCTGTTCTGACGTACGGACGACGTTAAACAAAATAGGTCCACAACCAAGCGCGCGCAATAATGTTCTCACTTAAAAAAATTGTACGATCGTTATTTTTTTTTAGGTGTCTTTAAAGGACATTACAGAATACATCAGCCCTAAACACGTAATTTATTTGTATAATATATGTTCATAACCGAGTGTTGCAGAATTTGATGCTTTTCAAGGAGTAATTCATGTCAATATCGCCCAAACACAAAAAAGGATACGGGAGTTCACAGCGCGGGAAAACCGCAAAAAATAAAGTGTAACTTCTGCCCCATATCAAAATTGTCGTTTTCCATAATTATTCACAATGTAGCACATTATTAAACAAAACAACACCACTTTTGACTAACAATATCCACAGTAAACTAATTTTCAAAATAAAAAATGGCGCGAAGAACTTGTACGATCGTTATTCAAAATTTTCTGCAATCGCGCGGTGACTTTCAAACTTCAATTAGGACGTTCCAAATAGATTAATGTGCTTAATCACATCGCGCGACAAAAACGCATCTTTCGACGACCAATTACGACCTAAAGCTCCTAATTATGTTACTAACTAAGTGGAACATCTTGCGTGGTTTCGGGTTCGACGTCCGGTCGAAGAATTAATGCCACTGCTGGTTCTATAGGAGGGGTCGATTCTGAAGGTTCCTCCTAAAAGATAATAATATTTTTTTATTATATACTTATCTGTTTCACCAACAAAATACCTTCACGTTGATGTGAGGTCACAAGTCGTGCTCAGAATAAAGTAAAATATAATCACGACCGTTTCCCTTTCGGGGTGGTCAGAAACCACGCTTATATAGAAGTGGATTCACATTTAGCCAACTTTACTATAGGCCAATCATGACAAGTGGCAAGCTGCCGGGGCGGGGAAGTATCCACCGATCGTGCCGATAAACCCAGTAAAGTGTATCCACACGTTTCGGGATCAGGCTCGAATTGCCGTCATACCCAGTCAAGCCGGCATAGTGTTAGGGACTGATGTCAGTCACGAGTCTCTGATTCTAGTTGCTAAAATTCATGGACCTCGCACGCCACTTACCATCAGGTGGGGGCAAGGTCACATGTCGTACTAGTATAAAAAAAAAAGCTCGTCGATGTCTCTAGCGTACCAAAATTGAGAAATACCACAAATTAAATATTAATTAAATGTATTTATTTACATTAATAAATATTTTTGTATTCCGACCAGGAATCGAACCCGGTACCTCCGAGTCTAAATCCACTGACTTAGCCTCTAGACCACGGAGGCAGTTACGATGACGTCACATATCCTATACCTGTCACTGAATTCCAAAAAATATTTTAGATTAATTTCTGCACCTATATGATCACACAACCTAATAAATTGTAATCTACCCGTATTTATTAAAGAGCAAATATTAACGACATACCATTAAATATAAGACAAGCTTCAAATCGAGCTATATCAAATATTTAGTATATAGGTATTTCTTATCAACCTAACTGTTTCAACTTCTCTATTTTATTTATATAGTTTTTTTCCTTTTTCATTTGCAGCAACTACGTCATTATTTCTATATTACTTCCCTCGTCGTTTAAGTGGTTTATTTGTATATTTATTATGTGTATATAGTATATATATATAATTGTTTTTAAATTAACAGAGGTTTTTGCGTTTTGTCGACTTTCGGGTTGCACATAGGCATGTAGTCTACCTTAATTCTGACTTGCCTGGTGGGTTACTGCTGTACCAGGTATTGTATTCTCATAGGTACTGATAACTAAATTTAAAAGGTTAATAATTGATCGTTGTGGTGCAGTTCTGTATATGTTTTATTTTGTAAATCTGATATAGCTGAGTTTTCCTTGCAGATTCCTTTCTCAGTCAGATTAAACATTAACAGGTCACTGGAATTTGCTAAGCTGCTGGTCTTCTGCTAATAGCTTACTTATTGGACCACTTTGCTGCTTAGTCTTCTACTAGCAGGAGTAGAATCATTCAAAATAATTAAATTAATGACGTTTCATAAATACCTGTAATAGGTTTACGTGAATAAAGATATTTTGACTTTGAATTTATTTATGTACGTGTTATGTAATAGTAAGTAAATATTGTAATGTATATATTGATATATATGGACTTACTTAATATTGCACCTACCATCTATCCTGTCTAAATGTCCTAAAGGTTTGGCTGTCAGAGAATACCTAGCGGCATTAAGTCCGCCTTTGTACATAGTGCAATAAATTTTTTAAATAAAAATAAAATAAATATTTTTATATTATTATCCGGAATAAAAATAAAGAACTACGTATTTTTTATTTTAATTATTCAGTAATAAAATTTTAAGTTATGGCGCAGAAAAGATTTCCTAAAAATACCGACATTCATACTGAGCCTAATTGAGATCAACAAATCAAAGGTCGACGATCGCTCGAGCGTTAACTTACGTAAATCTTTCTCTCTCTATTTCGTCTATAAGCTGTGAGGGAGATCAAATTCAATGTTCTTTATTGTATAGATTGCGTATTCTAATTACAGCTGTATGTACATGTCATGATGATGCAATCTGCCCATATTATGGGCATACAATATGTTTATGTCAATAGATATTTATTTACAATATTTATGTGTATATAGTTTATATTTAATATTGTTCTTGTCAATTTATTGGAATATAATGTCAAAATTTGCATGCTAAAAATTCCTATATTGAGTAAAAACAGTTGTCAATAAGAATTTTCTTTAACTCAATAGTAAAACGTTTTATAGGTAACTCTCGTATCTCTCTAGGAATTTTATTATATACTCTAATGCACATTATGTGGCAGTTTCTGCTGTAATATTCACTTACACATCTTGGGTAGATTAGTCGGGTATAATCTCTAGGTACAAATTTGTTACAAGTATTATATTTTTTAAAGAGATTAGAATGTTTATTGACAAATATTCCTATTTCAAGGATATACATTGAAGCCAATGTTAATAATTTTAGCTTTTTAAATAAGGGTTTACAGGAGTCAAATGGTCCAACTCCACAGATAGCCCGAACACACTTCTTTTGAGGTGATAAATTAAAAATAGCACTGATGTGTGGAAGCGAAACGTGGATATGTCAGAATACGCATGAGAGTAGGGTTAATGCAGTAGAAATGCGGTCGTTGCGGCGGATATGTGGCGTCACTTTGGCGGACCGCCTACGTAACGTCGAAATACGGAAAAGGGTTGGTATGAAGGAAAGCATAGGGACAAAAATAATGAAAAGCATGCTACGATGGTTCGGGCATGTTGAAAGGATGAGCGATGAAAGATTTACGAACCAGATATATAATGCGAAAGTTGTGGGTAAAAGAGGCCCTGGCAGACCGAGACTCACATATCACGATCAAATAAATAAAACACTGACTGACTGCATTAAAAAGTCTTCGTAACCAAAGGGCATGTATGAAGAGGTTAATGAATGTCGACGAAGCGAAAGAGGTATGTCGTGATCGTGTCAAATGGCGCTCAATTGTCTCTGCCTACCCCGCAAGGGATCTGGCGTGAAGATATGTATGTATGTAATAGCACTTCGCAGCCTTTAAGTATTTATTACGATGGATAACGATTTTCAGACGCTAACTTATTCACCATGTAGTCGTGTTCGGATAAAAATATTTAGAAATAAAGTGACCTTGTTATTTTAAATAGAGGTTCTACTGACACCAGTAGCCCTATTCTATTACTTAGTCGCAAACGTTATTAGTGGATTCCGTTATTTGCGTCAAAGCTTGCGTCATAATTACAAAATATTATTCAATTCTCAACTCTATAAACGCTCGACCTTGACAGCGTCCGTGCAAATATCAACTTTAATAGCGTGATATATAATTAACGGATTCCATTATATAACGTTTGCGATTAACCCCTCATTCCGAATCGCGCTCAGAGCGCTTAGAACGAATATTACACTGAACGTCGTTCCGAATCAAATATCGCGATTTGGATGCTCAGAGCGTGATATTGATTCGGAACGGTCTAAATCACATTTTCATTCATGTTAGGTTTTTTTTTTAAATGTATGGAATATAAATTGCGGATTCCACATCTTTGAGTATGAATACTAACAAATATACATCTCTCGGTTTATTCATCTTTATATGTGTAAAGTTTAATATTAGTAACTTATTTTGGTCTTTTAAAATAACTTGCCGTGTTACAGACTTTTTTTTTTCACTTCCTACTTAAATATTAATTATAGATTTGTTTTAGAAGTAATATACAAACAGTATAAACTAATTACAATATTAAATAATTTAAAAGAAAACCTAATATTAAATTAACGTAAAAATGTCGCGGGACATTATGACAAACAACTGACAGCGCTCAGAGCGATCTACCTCGATATCGTGAGCAGTCTAAGCGCGAGAAATGATGTCATTTGTGACGTCGTCACACAGCTGTGGCGAAACAGTTTAAGCGCGTTTCGGAATACCTTTAAGCGTGCTTAGGTTACTATTATCGCGTATCGGAACGAAGATTAAGTAATAATATAGAGCTGCTGAAGCCTAAAAAATATATTTGCTCTTTTGACAATTACATGCTGTAAATGACAAATCCAAGGTTCCTATGGACGAATAATAAACAACAATATGCGTGCGCGCCAAACCTGAAAAGATTATTTATTTATTTCTCTTACCAGTTGTGTGTTGTTGTCCTGTGTGGTCCTATGTTTGTGTTTTCGTTTCTCGACGTGTCCGAAACACCTGTCACATTCGTCTTCACTGTCTTCAGACTCCGATTCTCCGAACTTCCGAGGCTTTTCGTATATGCAACAACCTAGAACATAGCGTATTGTAAATATTAACAAACGATATAAGGATATTCATTCATTCATTACAGCCCCTAGAACACATCGTCCAGACCTCCATTGTTGGAGAACTTCCAGAACGACTTTGGCCTTGCCAAGGAAAAAAAAGTCTTATGTCAGTGACCGACGGCTTGAAAATGAAGTACAGTACCTGGGAATTTTATTCTTGAAAATTATGTCATCTAAACGTGCTCCGTTATTTACCTGACACACTTCTAAATCGATTTAGATAAAAGTTGGCAATAAAGAAAAAGATACCCTATATTATTTCTAAACCAATAAAAAAACAGAACAAGTCATTTCCTGGTGCACTCATGTAGAGGGTGGTCCATTGCAGCCTTCACCTGGTCAGTCCACCTCATAAACCTACCATTCTCTTGACATCGACTTTCCCCTAGACTCTAAAGCGATAGTTTCTTTACGTATCCGTAGACTTAATGACTTTAGTAAACTACCCACATTTGGATTTTTTCTTGTTCATGTGCTCATTGTCAACGGTGTCCTCTGTCCAGACCACTTTTTTCCTGCTTTCAGTCTTCGTGGGCCGAAGGGTGATCACAGCTGCTGGTTCTACTGGCTCCTGGTAAAAAATAATATAGATTTTAAAGAAAAACTTTATTGCACAAAGTACAAAGGCTGACTTAATGCTCGTAGACATTCTCTGATAGCCAATCCTTAGGAACTTCAAATATTATATACCTTTATATGTGTATTATAATATCAATATTGTACATAAACATACACATATACAACTTATTAACGTGATTTTAGACCAGCTTTTTTATATGACAATCTGTTATTTGCCGGCCTTATGTTCACTGGAAGTTCATACCATAAATTTGTGGCAGATATTAAGAAAAATTCAATAAAATCAATTCATGGAACAATGCATGCTAATGTCAACCTTAGGCTAGTATTTTCAGCCGCCCTATTTTATTTATTTAAAACTTTATTGCACTATGTACAAGGGGCGGGCTTAATGCCGCTAGGCATTCTCTAGCAGCCAACCTTTGGGACAATGCAGAGAATTTTGATTATGAGGTAGGTGCAAAGGGCTTAAAAAGAAACTTATTAAAAATATTAAATAAACTTAATCTAAGATAAAACAATACATATTAATATACACACCAATACATACAAATATGTACGCAATAATACATATACTACACACTATATATATATATATATATATATATATATATACTACATACAATATATCTTACATACACTGTTGGGAGCTGTTTAAGTAATGTGAATATACCATCTTTTTAAAGAGTGATCTATTGGGCGCTTGGCGAATTTCTACCGGCAAATTGTTCCACAGATTCGCGGCCACCACTGCGAAAGAGTTTGACTTGAAGCTAGAGTGATGAGATGGGATAGACAAAACAGTGACTGTTAACAAAACTGTTATGAAGTGACGAGAGATATTATGTTACTTAAGCGCAAACGTTATATAATGGAATCGGTTAACCATATATCACGCTATTAAAGTTGATATTTGCACGGCCGCCAAGGTCGAGCGCTTATAGAGTTGAGAATTGAATAATATTTTGTAATTATTACGCAAGGGCTGACGTAAATAACGAAATCTACTAATAATGTTTGCGACTAAGTAATGGAATAGGGCTGCAGTATTATAATTATGTGCCATAAAAGCGCCATCTATGATCAACTAGAGGAACTATTTCTTAATGACTGTTTCTAGATTGCTCTGTGTATTTTAATTGAAAACTGGAAAAAATATTAGTTTAAGTCAAAGTCAAAATATCTTTTCTCTCTTCAGCAGCTTGGCAAATTCCAGTGACCTGTTAATGTTTAATCTGACTGAGAAAGGAATCTGCAAGGAAAACTCAGCTATATCAGATTTACAAAATAAAACATATACAGAACTGCACCACAACGATCAATTAATAACCTTTTAAATTTAGTTATCAGTACCTATGAGAATACAATACCTGGTACAGCAGTAACCCACCAGGCAAGTCAGAATTAAGGTAAACTACATGCCTATGTGCAACCCGAAAGTCGACAAAATCGTTAATCAAAAGTCGTTAATCAACATTTACATTTATGATTTATAAGACTGTGCCAATGATTCTGAATTTGTAATTTATTTTTTATAATAGTTGTATAAAATTTTGCATGCCGTCACTGGCGAAACATGTGAGTTGTCTATAAAAAACTGAGACAATACTCGAATCTGTAACCATGTGTTTTTTTTTTTAGACAATTCAATTTCATTTCATTTCAAATAAAAATATTTCATTTCATTTCATTACGAGTAAGGAGTAAGTTACCGCCTTTTGCACGGACATGACAAGGCAAAGTTTTTTGTTTTGTAAATTACTTTGAATAATTATGGAAAACGAAAAATTTTTCTCTATATATTTGCATTTAATTTTGCCGTTTTCCCGCTCTGTGTACTCCTAGTACCGGGTTCGATTCTTGGTCGGGACACAATAAATTATTTAATTTATTAGTGATATTTCTCGAGTTTGGTACGCTAGAGACATCAACGAGCTTGCCACTTGTCATGATGGGCCTAAAGTAAAGTTGGATAAATGTGAAACTGCTTCATTAAAAAAAGTTTAGTTTCTGACTACCGCGGAAGGTATAGTCGTGCTGATAATTTACTATTTTAGTATTATTATAATTATACTGGGGAAAGGCCCAAAAGATTGTTTAACTACAGAAAAATAAAACAAATAAATTGTGCAACAAACATTTAATTACAAAATATTGAATATCAAAATATGTTATAATAGTAAAAAAAATATATTATGGCTCTGAGTTTATTGTAAATATAGTGCGTCTAATTGTCAAAAGAGCAAATTATTTTTGTAAATATACTGCGTCTAATATCCAAAAGAGCAAATTATTTTTTTAGGCTTCAGGTGTCATTGGTAGAACCTCTATTTCTAATAAAAAAAAGTTTTTTTTTACATAAAATCATTATCCTAAAAACAAACCACTGCATGGTGAATAAGACCGGGTCTGAAAATCGCGATATCCATCGTGATATATACCTAAAGGCTGGGGAGTGTTATTATTAATTGATCTCGCCCAAAGCCGAGAGACGAAATAGAGAGAGAAGGAATTACGTAAGTCAACGTTCAACCTTTCGCTACCTACTTGATTAGGCTCAGTATGAATGTCGATATTTTTAGGAAAACTTCTCTGCAACGTAACTTAAGATTTTAATACTGAATAATAAAAATAAAAAATACGTATTTCTTTATTTTTATTCTAGATTATAATATAAAAATATTTACTCCTTAATAAATTCCACGCAGATTTTTTTTTTTTTACTGTATACTATACTATACTTTTACAATAACCTTACTCATACACATTGCTACAGTTAAAGAACTCTTATAAAACTTTAGTTTGGACCTAAACTCCCCCAACACTTTCCTTACAAAAAATAAGTAATATTTAACTAAAAATAATCTCAAAAACTTTTATCATTTCACAATTTTATTCTTAAAAAGATTCTCAATTTTCTTAGGATCATAACCTAAAAAGTTAGACAACACGTCTTTAGTATGCTGTCCTAAAGTGGGAGGTGCTGTTCTGACCTTATTCCCCCCCTCACTGTACTTCACAGGGGGACCTACAACCTTAACCACACCCCCATCTTGATGCATCACTTCCTCCACCAACCCAATAGCTTTAACATGATCATCATCAAAAACCTCAGACATTTTATTAACAGGACCGTTAGGAAATGACGCATTAAAAAACACATCACTCCATTCTTTATTGGTTTTCTTATTAAATACTTTACTTAAAATATCAACTAGAACTTCACGATTTTTAACTCTAGAAGAATTATCTTTAAATCGATCATCTTCTAGCAATTCCTTTTTATTAAGTAAATTGCATAAATCAGTAAATTGTGAATTAGATCCTGCACCAATTACTAAAACCCCGTCTCTAGTTGCAAAACCTTGATATGGGACAATATTTGAGTGCGATAAACCCCACTTTTGTGGTTCAATACCACAATTCAGGTAAATCGAAGCTACATTAATCATGCTTGAAATTTGGGTTGACAACAAATTACAGTCTATTTTTTGACCTTTGCCAGTTTTTGTACGGTAGTATAATGCTGTCATTATAGCTCCGAAGGCGTGTAAACCAGTCATAATGTCGGTAATGGCTACGCCTGGTTTAACTGGATTTCCATTCCGTTCACCAGTTGTATTAAGCAATCCGCCCATAGCTGCGGCTATGACGTCATATCTGAAATAGTTTAAAAGATAACATTTTAAAAACGTCGAAAATCGGAAAAGGGTAGGTATAAAAGAAAGCATAGAGACAAAAATAAGGAAAGGCATGCTCAGATGGTTCGGGCAAGTTGAAAGAATGAGGAAGAAAGAATGAAGAACCAGATATATAATGCGAAAGTTGTAGGTAAAAGAGGCCCTGACAGACCTAGACATACGATCAAATAAATAAAACACTGCCTGAAGGTGCATTAAAAAGCCTTCGTAACAAAAGGGCATGTATGAAGAGGTTGATGAATGTCGACGAAGCGAAAGAGGTATGTCGAGATCGTGTCAAGTGGCGCTAAATTGTGCCTTCGCAGAAGATCTGGCGTAAAGATAAGTATGTAGAAATATGTTCAATAAGGCCCATCTCCAGCAGTGGAAGTCTAGGACTTCTAGGAGGTTTGATGACCAGTGTGAAGACTAGACTAAATTCTCCAGAAATGTGTACTGGAAACAGTGGAGGTCTAGAACTCTGTGTTCTAGGAGCTCTGATGATGCGGAATAATTATCTCCTTACCCAGGTTTTTTAGCATAAGGTCCAGTGGCACCAAACCCAGTAATGGCACAGTATATGAGTCTGGGATTCAGTTGACTTAACTTTGTATACCCCACTTCGAGCTGGTCAAGTTTGCCCGGGACAAAGTTTTCCACCATAACATCACATTTGCCAGCAATATCATAGAATATCTGTCTACCTAAAATTATATTTATATTCAGAGATTTAGGATACACAGATAATTTAGGCTTATTTTAATATATTAGTTAAATTCAATTATATATTAAAGGTGATACTGCGAAACCTTGTAAGTTGTTTGCTCAGTATCTTATCCATCACATAGCCCCAAAGAAAATTATATACTGGATCAGTTTGATTCGTTTTAAAAATCCATTTAGGGGAGAAATGTTTTTGATGGTTGGTAGATGTGAGTTCCTGCGCTAACTGAACTTTAAAAGCCTGAAGACCTAAGTCTTTATTTAAATTATGGTGTTATGTTTGTGGAATGCCTAATTCCAAAGATCAAATGGACAAACTAAGGCTACATCAGCAACATTCTTTGTTGTCCTTGAGCAACATGCACGAGTTTGATTCTTTACAGCACTAACTTGTCGCAAATGCTTTTTTTATTTCACAATTATCATTGCTTGCCCAGAAGGTACTTCAGAATGACCCAAAAATCTTTAGTTTTGCGGGGTGAGGCGGAGTGCACAATCGTCCGAAAACAAATCGTCTAAGATCAATTACGTCTGTTAGAAATGTCGAAAGCTAGGCGCCCAAGATTGTGTCTCTTCTGACAGACGATATCGATCTTTGACGACACGTTTTCGGACGATTGTGCACTCCGCCTCACCCCACTGTGACCGCAAAATTTTCAACTTAATGTATTTCCAAAATTTTCACCATTTACTTAATATATTTTTTTTATTTCATATATTGTTCCATTTTTATTAATCGCTTTAACATCTATCAAGTAGTGAGTCATGCCAACTGTTCAAGTTTCAAAATGAAACTACTTATTGGAAGACCTTTATAATGAGGATTGATGCTAAGGTAATGTATTATTATCTGAATACTACCCTAAATCATTAGCATCAGTCTGTATCACTCCATTGCTGGATGTAGGCCTTTTGCCACGCAGTGTTTTGCAACCCTTATCCAATCTCCACTAGCAACTTTCTTTAGGTCAGCCGTCTGGCAAAGGCCATTCCACTCTGAATTGTCCCATACGTGGTCTCCACTCTAGGAACCCATATGCCCTAGCAGTCATCAAGTCTGCGGCAGATGTGTCCGGCCCATTACCACTTCAGCTTGATAATTTTGATAGCTATGTTAGTAACATTGGTTTTCTGACGAATATCAATATTTTGAATTCTATCCATTAGAGAAATACCAAGCATAGCTCTCTCCATAGCTTGCTGAGCAACCTTGGATTTTTGGACCAGAGCCACTGTGAGTGTCCACATCTGTTCTGTAGGACATTACAGATAGGACTCAGTGGTTGAGTCTCTTGTCTTCAGACGTAAGCCATTTAACATTCCGCTAAGTCCTTGAACGAGATAGCCATAATGACTCATCTGAAAATCAGTTGTGTGATTTCTATGTCTACCTCTAACCTAAATGCATTTATATCTCTATTTGGTTAAAGCATTTGCTATAACTAAATTAACACTGTAAATCCCTAAGAATTAAAAATACATTGTGTCGGAAAAATGACATAGTAGTTACTCAAATAAAACAAACACTTACCAAAAGCCATCCAAACATAAGCTTAATCAAGTTTAACTAAACTCATGGACTTTAGAGGAATGCAAATAAAATTGTGTAATAAATCAAATACCAAGAAAGAGAAACATTCTCATTGACGCAGATTTTACGGAACTCATACAAATACAGGAATTTAATTACGAAAAATATCCAGCCTATCCTATCCTATATTATCCATATAATTCACACTTATCATAATAAATAAGGCAGCCAAGCAAGAATTTAAGCAGAACCTAAATTTACACTCAATTAAAAAAAAATTTAGGCAGTTTCCCTTTTTTTAAAGATTTATTAATGTTTGTGGCCAGTATGGATGAGAGATAACAGGAGAAATGATACCATTTTTTTGCATTCCTCTAAATTTATCCATGAGTCCATGTCCACCTACCTTCTGTAGTTTTCAAATCAATACAAATGCTCTTTTTATTTCTGTTCACAGAGAGGAAGTAGAATGAGTCTTTGGTCCCGTTCACAAATGGAGGACCCCATTTCCTGGACTCATCACCATCCAAGCTTTCGATTTTTATCACATTTGCACCCAAATCACTCAAATTCATAGTACAAAAGGGTCCAGCGATGATCCTCGTGAAATCCAACACATTAATATCGTCCAATAAACCAGGATTTTGCGAAGAAAACCATCGTTTATAGCAACTCTTAGTGATTTTGTATTTTGTCGACAATAATCTTTTTGCTACGTCCATTTTCATTAAAAACATTCTTAAAACAGTTACTAAAGCCTTATCGGTAAGTTCTAAAGTCTACATCAACGATGTAGTAAAGAAAACAAATTTTATAACGCAAATACGAGAGTAAATAAAAACTAATGATCATACCTCTTGTGACTGCGGGGGGACGGTAGCGACAGCGGTACTTGTAGTTGCCATATCATCTGCTCGAATCGTACGTTCTCCCATTAAACACTTTGAATTTAACAACAATTAAACAACGTAAATAATAGGCAATTTTACTATCTATTCGGAAAAAACCTTTTACACACACAAGGCAGCGAAAAACGTCATAATGACAATTCTTTTTTTAATACCGAGGCGTTTATTTATTGCTAAACATGGAAAGGCAAAGAGTTATAGGCATATATCCTTAGGCTATTTCCGAATTATTTATTTCACTTTAAATTATTATCGCCAATGGGGTGTATCACTAACTTTTTATCACGTAGATTGCGCATGATAGTTGGTACCTAATAGAACTGTCAGTTGCATAGAAAACTTGTATTTTTATTACGAAATTTATTATTTTCTGGATATTATGCCGAAGTGAACAGCTTTTAAGTGTACAAATCGAGTTTTCTAAGCAAATACAAAAATATGGTGATCTAAAAATTGCCGTTCTATTAATCTTTTTTCTTTTTAAAGACAGTGTGCGCTTTCCTAATTCGTCTTTTAAGGTAGGTAACTTTAATTTAAAATACATTTTACTGTTATAGAAATAAAAAAACTACAAGACATTTAAAAATGATGCGATGTAGGTGTAAAACAAGGTACCAGTGCCGCTAGCGACATCTACAAAAAGCTTTGCCTGATACACCCCATTGAGGTTGAAAACAATTATTCAAGTTAGCCTAAGTTGCACCAAATTAAAGTCTATGTTACTCTATGTGTCTATGTTAGTTATATAATATGTTGTAAATGTAACGATGAAAGTTAAAAATTATGTTAAATTTATCAGTTTTATTTTGAAGTTCAGCCGTCAGCTGGTATAATCGATACCATTTTTAACTTTAATCGTCACAATTACAGAACCTTTGTATTGGTGCAACTTTAACGAGAGTATACTTTAATACTTTTACCATAAGTGGGATAAATGTGCCAAAATGTAAAATATAATAGGTAAGTATTTTTAAAAAAATGTTTTACTGGTGTCCCCTATAGTTTACATTTTGTTTGTTACACAAATAATGTGCCGCTGTTGTATAAAATCAGAATTATTATAAGACTTTTGACGATAAATTAACCTTAGCTAACAATTTATGCGTCTTGAAGCGTAATAGAATATAAAAAATAATTTACAACACACTCGCATAGCATCCGCAATTTTATCTCACTCAGCGTTCCAAAAAAAATAGTCTTATGAACTCGCAGAAATGTTGGAATAATTCCAGCCTCCATTGCTTGAGAAAAGCATCGGTGGCCACGCCCGCGCATTTTTAAATTAAGAATAGGTGACGATCTATTTCTGCATTTCTTTCTGTATTTATTTATTTGTTGTTTCTGAGTAAAATCGTCGACTTTAGTTTAGAGTAATGACCTTGAAATGCGTAGTTTATATAAGCGGTGGCGACTCGGTTGAAGGAACGCTTTCCTTAAAATCGAAAAAAAGTCGTTTGAGTGATACATTACGTATAAGTATAAATATAATAAAAACAACAATGTTTGTTACATTATTTTTTAATTTCTCAAGGAAGAACGTGTTTTACACTTCCGTAGCATATGTCATTTATACTAATTGGGATTTGCATTACAACCACCAAAATCTCCGTTTTACAAATTAAACGCGCTTTTTCGTAGTCCATTCTACATTTAGGCCACGGCCACTAATAATTTAGTATAGCATAGAAAATTACCAATAACTGTGAGCTGCCAATGTTGTAAGCAATAATGTCAGATAACATCTATCCACTGGTATTTTCGGGATGCAGTCATGACGTGATGCTTAAGGCTGCAATACACATCGATTCAATATTGTCGAGTAATTTTTAAGATGGTATACCTATATGGAGGCTTAGCGATCGAAGATTGTTTAATCTTGCGCCTTAGAATAAAAAAGAGTTCTTCGCGCCATTTTGCACGGACATGTCAAGTCCAAGTTTTTCGTTTTGTAAATTAGTTTACTGTGGATATTGTTAGTCAAAAGTGGTGTTGTTTTGTGCTACGTTGTGAATAATTATGGAAAACGAAAAATTTGACTCTATAAGAGTATATGGGGCAGAAGTTACACTTAATTTTTTGCGGTTTTCCCGCGCTGTGAAGTCCCGTATACCCTTCGTGTTTGAGCGATAATGACGTGAATTACTCCTTGAAAAGCATCAAATTCTGCGACACTTGGAATTTGATGATGCCCAACTCGGTTATGAACATATATTATGTAAATAAATTACGTGTTTAGGGCTAGTACAATGTCCTTTAAAGACACTATAAAAAAAAGAATTAAAAAACCCTTCTTTTTATTGTTGTGTTCTCGTCTAACGATGGATGATGAACGAGGTGATACAAATCTAGCCCATACAGCCAAGTCTGACGTAATATATATTTTCTTTTTTATGAGTTAATGAGGTTATCATCCATTTCCAGATGTTGCAAAATTTGATGCTTTTCTTGGAGTTACTCGCGACATTATCGCGACATTATATTCCACTAATACTAACTTGTGGAATCGTTAATAAATTGTTGTTAATATGACATCAAAACCTCGGGACTCTTGTGTTCTTGGGACTGTCATGATGATAATGAAGCGACTTATGGACGCCCTTTGTTCAAGTACAAGAATACATCATAGAATGTATACAAGCCCATATCTCTCGTAAACCATCCACTGTGGATCTCCAGAATTCCAGGGTCGTATTAAAAGTAACAACAAAATATATTATAGGTAAGAATTTAAAACAAAAACCCAGAAATAAACCAGTGCCAAATTAGAGTTTTATTTTGTAAATAAGATCAAGGATCATTTCGAAGATGGCGACACGAAAATTAAGACACATTTTCTGCGACATCTGCAGCGACTTTCTGTTTGTTTAAACATCTGTTTCCAAAATAATAATTTTCCTTCTTCAATAACGGGCTTTCTTGTGAGACGTGCTTGCCGCATTCCTCGTCACGCGGCTCTCAACGACATCATCCGAAGGGCTCTTGTCACTGCTGGTGTACCTGCAATCTTAGAACCATCTGGGATTGTGCGCAGCGACGGCAAGAGACCCGATCCAGCGCGGAAAGTGCGCCGGTTTCTGCTGCGCAAATACGCCAACCTCGGTACAGGTTAAGTATTTGCGCCGTTTGGGGTCGAGACGATGGGCCCATGGGAACCCTCAACCAAGCGTCTGGCCAAGGAGTTGTCCAAAAGGCTAACGGAAAAGTTTGGATTTATTTTTTTCCAATAATTATTTTCTCTAACGTTTTGCTATTATTCCTGAAGCGTCGTCCCTAAGGACATTTTAACAATAATGCTAAATCAAATAACAAGTTGCCTTCGAGCTCTTGCGGTTAAGGCTGTAGATTTAGACACCCTCCGGGTTCGATTCATATCTTAAGCCAAACTGCCAGGATGACAGGACACCTAAATGTCGCTTACTTCGGAAGCGCGCGCAAATTCCGTCCGTTTCTGTAATTAATATTGATGTCGTTGAAAACAGAAAACAGTATTTTTGCGTCGAAGTGGCATAGATTTGGCTCAGTTCTTTGTGAGCTGTGCCGCGGAGACGTCCTCTAGCCAAAATGATCAACACCTCAGAGACCACGAACCTGATAGCGACCTACTTGATCCTACTTCTTCTGCTCATATCCCTCTGGTTGCTATATTCAGCCTTCTAGAATGATATTTGACGTGAGTATTCTTATTAGAACTACCATTTTATGACAGCTCAATCCAGTATAAAGAACTTAAATGTCAAAAGCAAAAAGAATAATAATAGGTATTCGAGTATAGGTACCGCAAAAAGATCAAATATAAGATTGGAGTTTAATATAAAATGAACATTTATTCGAAAAAAATATTTACAAAATATAAAATAAAATTAATAATAATACTGAGCATAGGGATATAAGTCCCGTCCGCGTGGAATGGTGGCAAGAACGCTGGCTGCATTTCTCCGCTGAATTGCAATACTGATTCTTGGGCGAAGAAAAAGCCAGCCCTCTTGTCGCCGGAGGAGACGACAAGACGCGGTGTTGTGTCTTTTAAATCATAAAAGACAAGACATAAAATATTTATTATTTTATGTAGACACATTAGCCCCATCACGCATCCAGGCGACCTTGTCAATCGCGGGAAGTGCGGCGGTTTCTGCTGAGAACCTCAAGCTGCGCAAATACGCCAACCTCAGTACAGGTTACGAATTTGCGCCGTTTGGGGTCGAGACGATGGGGGACACTCAGCCAAGCGTCTGGCCAAGTCTTGTCCAAACGGCTAACGGAAAAGTCTGGAGACAGGAAAGCTGGCAATTATTTCTGCCAACGTATTAGCTAAGCTATACAGAGGGCAAATGTTGCCAGTCTTCTTGGGACTATCACTGAAGGGTCGTCTCTAGAGGACATTTTTTACTTATAGTTCATTTTTTATTAGTATTAGTTTATATTTATTTATTTTTTAATATTGTAATTCTTTTATACTGTTTGTATATTACTTCAATACAATATTCATTAACAAAAAAAAAGAAGTATCATTACATTGGGTGATAATCATTAATTTGAATAATAAAACTTTTTTTAAAGGCGTCGGAGTTGTCGCATCGGTCTGTGATGACAGAATCTTAAAAATATCTTGTTTTGCATCGTGCAGTGCGCTGAATTGTTGTATTTGCCACTAGCTGTTTTACCTGGCTTTGTCCGTGTAAACGCCCGGCGCGACACGAAATAAATTTCGTTACGCATTATTTTAAATTTTCTATATCTCCTAAGGTACCTAATAATTTAATTTGCTTTTTTTTTGTTTTCTTCTCCCGATGGATGATGAATGAGATGATAGGGAAGGCAAAGGGTCTAGCCCATACAGCCAAGTCTGACGTAATATATCTTTCTTTTTCATGAGTTAATGAGGTCATCATCAAATTCCAGATGCTGCAGAATTTGATGCTTTTCTTGGAGTCACTCGCGGCACCATAGCTCAAACACGTCGGGTAAAATATGGGAGTTGACAGCGCGGGAAACCGCAAAAAATAAACTGCAACTTCGGCCCCATATTTAAAGTACAATTTATCGTTTTCCATAATTATTCACATTGTAGCACATTATTAAACAAAACAACACCACTTTTGACCAATAATATTCACAGTAAATTAATTTACAAAACAAAAACTTGCACTTGACATGTCCACGCAAAATGGCGCGAAGAACTTAATAATTTAATTTGCATGACGTAAACATATACGTAGATATTTATTTATTGTTGTTGTGTAATTCTGTATTTGTTTCATTTGTAAATCTGCTATAGCTGAGTTTTCCTTGCAGATTCCTTTCTCAGTCAGATTGAACATTAACAGGTCACTGGAATTTGCTAAGATGTTAGTCTTCTGCTAACAGCTTACTCCTTGGACCACTTCGGTGCTTAGTCTTCCACTAACAGAAGTAGAATCATTCTAAATAATTTAAATAATGACGTGTCACAAATGCCTGTAATAGGTTTACGTGAATAGAGATATTTTGACTTTGACTTAAAAGGAAAAAATAATCCTCATAAAATAATAAAGCCTAGTTGGCATTATCGGCACAACCTTGGATTCTTACACCGTTTGGTTTCTTGCCCTGTCTTGTTCTATATGAGTATATTTAATATCTCTGCGTACTCTCCTCTTTTTTTTCTATACTGAACACGACACGTGACATCACGCCCACCTACTACCACCAAGCATGGAAGCAACTGACGCCAGATACTAACGACCGACATCAGTGTCTACCATTATGCCGCCCTAATGAGATTTTTTCACACTTAGCTTAAAGTACTCCAGGTTATATACATCATAGTCTTCCTCGCCAAGCCGTCTGGCCAGCGTTGCGAGTGTAGGCCAAATTCTCCAGATATATAATATAGTATAATATGTAATAAATAATAAAACAAAAATAATATTGAGGCATAACATTTATACTCCTAAATAATAAAATATAACCAAGGAAGAAACTGATCCTCAGCTTAACCCAGAGAATTCTAGTCTGGGGATCAGAGTTCCTCCAAAAGAATTATGTAAACAATTTTTGGGAACAACTAACGTTTTTGTATTTTTGTATTTGTATATGTATGTTCTGGAAGGCCCATCTTCAACAGTGGAGGTCTAGGACGCTGTGTTCTAGGGCTGTAATGATAATGATGACTCCAGGTTATAGGAGTGGCGAATCACACTGGCTGGGAATGCTCATTCCACATATTCAGCGTGCGACAGATGTAAGAGTCTTCAAATTTATGAGTACACTTTTGTGGCAATGGTATCCGGATGCATACTTTGGCCCGTAAGTGTAGTTCGGTTGCCGAATAGAGAAGAAGGTATAAGGTTATTAAGTTCGTCAGAACTCTCAACGTGGTATAGCTAGAAGACGCTCAGAGAGTGCAGTGCAGTGATTCGAAGTTTTAGACACTGTGGTCCTAAATAAGATATCGCTATACCACACCGGTGATTTATGACAGTGTTCGCACGGAGTAATAATTTAATTTTAGTATAGCCGAATGAACGTTGACATCCGCCAAAGTTACCGATATAGCTTTTAAAATTAGCAAGCTGAAGTGGCAATGGGCTGGACACATATGCCGCAGAACCGATGAACGATGGAGTAGACGGGTTCTGAGGTGGAGACCTGCCGGAAGACGCAGAGTGGGACGACCCCCCGCCAGATGGACAGATGACCTGAGGAAGGTCGCTGGTGGGGGATGGATGAGGGTGGCAGAAGATCGTGTGAAGTGGCGAGCCTTGGGGGAGGCCTACATCCAGCAGTGGAGAGACACAGGCTGATGATGATGATGATGATAGCCGAATCGTCCATTGAGAGAATCTGTAAGATATTTAGCGGAACCATCCCAGAGGTAAGAATGGTATTAGACGCATGATCTTGTCTATGCTTTATACAAATTTCTCAAGTCTAAATATCTTATTCACGTAAACTACATTTAAGCTGTTTAATTCTAACAGTGTTAATAAGTTATTTATTACATACAAAACCTTAAATTAAATAAACTGTATTGCAACAAAATCTAAATTTAACCTTAAAAAATACATTACAAAATTAAATACTTACAAAAAAAATAACTCCTCCAAATCGTGTGGCATGGTGCCCAATACACTAGCAGCATTTCCCCTTTGAATTATGATACTATTTTTTTATGAGAAAAAACTGCCAGCCCTAATGTCACCTGAGACGTCAATGAGCCTTGGAACAATTCTTTATAGAATGCTTTTTATATAAGTCTTAGTGCAGGCGGGAGAAATCGCTTTACGTAGTTCAATTTATTTATTTATTAGATGCTCATAACAAGATGCAGTCATACCAAAATATAAACAGATACAAACAACTAAGATCTGGACTTCATCTCAAAAATTTGAGCATACAGCTTGCTATTTTTACAACCATTCCAATGGTAAGGTCAGGAGGTGGTTTGGAAAAAAGGAGGTGATTTTGAAACCGACCCCCAATCACAACTTATCAGTGCAATGCATTGAATATACACTTAAGCATACATTTGTTTCGTTGTGAGAATTTATTATATAAAGAAAAAAAAAAGTAATTGTTAGTAGCTAATTAATGTCAAAAATCAAAATAATATATTTTGATTCTTCGCGCCATTTTGCGTGGACATGTCAAGTGCAAGTTTTTGTTTTGTAAATTAATTTACTGTGGATATTATTGGTCAAAAGTGGTGTTGTTTTGTTTAATAATGTGCTACAATGTGAATAATTATGGAAAACGATAAATTGGACTTTAAATGTGGGGCACAAGTTGCAGTTTATTTTTGCGGTTTTCCCGCGCTGTCAACTCCCATATTTTACCCGACGTGTTTGAGCAGTGGATGGTTCCGCGAGTGAATTGTGCAGCATCTGGAATTTGATGATGACCTCATTAATTCATGAAAAAGAAAGATATATTACGTCAGACTTGGCTGTATGGGCTAGACCCTTTGCCTTCCCTATCATCTCATCCATCGGGAGAAGAGAACCAAAACAAAAATTAAAATAATATAAAGGTCAAAATTAAATTAAATTAATAGTAATATTTCGAATAGGTATATAATTTACTAAAGTCATGGAATTCTCCAGCGAATCCAGCCCTGTATTCGATGTAAAATGTATCCCAGTTACATTTAAGAGAAGATATTGTGTATTAGTACCGCGTACGCATTCGACCAATCGGCAACCACAATCTACGATGCCTATAAACGCAGAAACAGTGAATTTGGCAGCAACATACATGATTTTAGTGATATTACTTTTTTTTCTTTGGCTGTTGTATTCGGTAGTGTTTTAAAAAAAAGTAAGTTTTTAGGGGATGCCAGGGTAGTTTTGGGATGAAGGTGTAGTTGTGACGATAATGAAATGAAATGAAATTATTTATTTGCATAGAACATGGTAATAGTAGATATTAATAGTAAGTTAGTTCTGCACATTAGCCATTTCTGGCACACAAATTTTGTTAAACGTTATTTACAATGTTATTATTATATTTATAATTTTAGTCACACTTATTACATACAGATTATTATGGTAAAAACAATGGGGTGTATTAGGCAAAGCTTTTTGTAGATGTCGCTAGTGGCAATGGTACCTTATTTTACACCTATTTTTAAATGTTTTTATTTTTATAACAAAAAAATGAATTTTAAATTAACGTTACCTACCTTAAAAGACGAATTAAAAAGCGCACACCGTCTTAAAAAGAAAAAAGGTTTTATTTATAGAACGGCAATTTTGAGATCACCATATCTTTGATTTCACTTAGAAATCTTGATTTGTACACTTAAAAGCTGCTCACTTCGACAAAATAAATATAAAGTAATAAAAATACAAGTTTTCTATGCAACTGACAGTTATATTAGGTACCATCTATCATGCGCCATCTATCGTGATAAAAAGTTAGTGATACACCCCATTCAAACACAAATAGTTCTTAAAATAAGATTAAACTCAATACCAACGTTGCTAAACTAGGATCATGAAACTACGCCTTCCCTGACCAATATCTGGTTTCTGTGCCTTGACAGAATTATCTAGTGCAGAAACCAGTGCATTTAATAACGGTTCTGTTAGTATGTTCTCGCTTCATTTGTTATAAATTAATTATCTAATTTTCTAGTTTGTAATTTCTATATGCATGTTAAAATTGGTGTCAATAAATTATAATAACAAATAAATAAATATTTATTTTTATTAATATGCGTTTATTTTGTATGAAAATTATTAATACGTATAACATTCCACATCGATATTTTCACACACACCTTTTTGCTTAAACTTGTACATTTTATTAATATCTTTTTTTTTGTACTATATACTATATGTACGCCAAAACTGCAAGCAAGTTTTTTTTTTTTTTTAATTTTAGGGTTAATAGCTTTCTTATTTTTCTTCTATTTTTATTATGTAATTACGAGATCACCACATGTCTGGCAGTGCCGAGTGTGGAGATCACTGTAATATGTTTCGCTTGTAAATTTGTTTTTTTGTCAATAAATATATTTTTCTTTTCTTCTTTCTTAGATTGTGTATTATTTATTACTAACACTATTGCATGTTTCATATTCTTATTTGAAAAGTAAAATAAAATGTTGTCAAAAGAGATAGTCCAAAACCAGGACCCAACTTTGTTGCAGCATTCATCAACTAAATATAATTCAATATCAACACTGTTTTAAAGTATAATTATAATAACATATAAAATAGTCGATTGGTTAAGATTTACGTAACTATTGAATAATTATTTTTTTTTAATTTATTTAAGGACATGGTACAGAATACATAAGTCCTAAACAATATCTATTGATTAAAATAGAGCGCTATTTATACGATTAGGTACTTTATTATGATCAGGTAGTTTATTATAGATAAAACATTCATTTCAAAGTGTAAATATTTATTTATTCGATTATATCGGCAGGATCGAAACTATTTAGGTATTAACTTAAAAACGTTTTTGTCAATTGTCATTATGCTAGAGTAATATAAATAATAGTAGTTTATGAAACTGTTGCATAATAAGGGGTATTATTCACGAGTGTGTGTTTAAAAACCGTGGGCGAGGTTTTTAATAGTATCACACGAGTGTTTTAATACCTAGTTATGTGCAGTTTCATACACTAATTTATCTACTCTCATACATTGAGATTGAACCTACTAAATAAAAATCACACGAAATGCTATACAACAAACAAAACGTATTGAATGGCGCCAATTTTTATTTTTATTATTTTTATTTGAACATGGTACAAAATACATAAGTCCTAAACAATAAAATGGCGCCAAAACTTAGCTTATGACCGCGCACGAGCTATGCCAGGCGCTGCCATAGACAAGTAAAAATTGGAATCTAAACTTTTTTGTAATGGAATATTTGCCTTAAAAAAATAAGTGTTATATAATATGTATAATTCTATTTTTAAAATGAAATATAACATTATTTTCTTAGAGAAAAGTGTTATAATGTGATTCTAATTTTAAATTTCAGCAGTATGTTTATAAAGTAAGTTAATATAAATTCGTTTTGGAGTTTGTAATTCGCATTTTACGATATGAGAGTAGATATAATTATTTACAGATTATGAAAACACTTTATATTAACAACCAAATAATAAATTAATCATCATGGCACGAGAATATTTTATTGGGCCTATTTCTCTAAGAAAAATAGGCATTCTCATTTGTACTGACCGATATTAACCGAGGGTTCTAACAATATTTTAATTGTCTGTATTATATGGTTGTTCATTTCCAGTTTTTTCAAAAGTTTTTTTTTTGACGTTTGTCTTCATTATTTTTTAGGGGATGGTAGATCAGTTTGTAACAATGTTGTTTTAAAAGTCACAATTTTATTAAATATTATTTTTTACTTATAGCAAGTGTTTTTTTTATATTGTGTTAATGTGCTAACAAACTAATGTAAAAACTGATTACAATTTGTCCACCGTCACGGCAAAGTTTCTAATTTAACGTTGTAGAACTGTGCAAGAATTAACACTTTGAAAGAAAAAGTAATATTTTATTCCAAGAATAATATAGGCAATAGATATAATATAAATAATGACTATACACCAAATACAAACATAAATTTGAAAATTTTTAATGTGAAAATTGCTTGTTGATACTCCTATAATGAATTTTCTACTGTTTTAGAATAACTGTGATGGATTTTTCAGTTCATTGGACAAGATATAACAGCTCATTAGCGAGTTCAGTGAGTTTTTTTTATAGAAGATCTAATGTTGGAATAGGTCAAGGGGAAACACCTAGTTTTAACGTAGATACGAGAATGACATATTTGCAAATATTTTTTGGATACAGAGTCTATACTTGTACAGTACTAATTATTAAATTAACACGCGTTAATTAATCATATCGGAAAGTGGATATAAATCGTTTTTGCTTATGCTTAGAACTCCCAATATTCTTTTTTATTATTTGCCGCCGGCCAAGTCATATAGCACATAAGCATTATACAATAATATCATTCAATATGTAATAGTTGACACGTTACACTTTGTTATTGCTTTTACAAATCTAACTAATGTAAATAAGCTAATACATCACTGCTAATGATTGTATTCTGCTGGATGGAAATGATAGATAGATAAATTCTTTATTGCTCAGAAAATAATACATTTTACAGTACATAGGCGAGCTTAATGTCTAAAAACATTTTCTAACAGCTAACCTTTGGGAGATGTGAGCAGGGATTGTAAGTTGCATGACCGCTAATATTTGAGATAAAGAGATTTATTGAGTTAAAAACTTCTAACTAAAAATAAGAACGATTAAATAAAATGCAAATAAACAACCAATTTGCTTAAAAGTACCTATTTAACACATATGTACATATATTTGCCGCGCTTGCAATTAGCGCGTTAATGCTAAATACATGAACGATAATTTGTACACAATAATTACAAACAGGGTTCTGCCTGATTAGTGTTATGCTAGAAGTGAAGAACAAGAATGGTAGAACCTAACACTAAGTTAGTGATAGTCATAAGTGTGGGATTAGCCCTAAAGAGAAAGTATATAATTGTAGACTAAAAACATAATGTGTTGGCAAAAGTTTACGCTGTTTCTGGTTTAAAATTCTTAATAATAATAATAATAAACAGGGTTCTGCCTGATTAGTGTTATGCTAGAAGTGAAGAACAAGAATGGTAGAACCTAACACTAAGTTAGTGATAGTCATAAGTGTAGGATTAGCCCTAAAGAGAAAGTAAATAATTGTAGACTAAAAAAAATAATGTGTTGGCAAAAGTTTACGCTGTTTCTGGTTTAAAATTCTTAATAATAATAATAATAAACAGGGTTCTGCCTGATTAGTGTTATGCTAGAAGTAAAGTTGAACCTAACACTAACTTAGTGATAGTCATAAGTGTAGGATTAGCCCTAAAGACTAAGTAAATAATTGTAGCACGTAGCACGCTTAATATTTTTCTTATTTAAATAATCATGATAAATGTTTAAATATTTTTAAATTAAATAATTTGTCAGAACATGATAGGTAGTAGGTACGAGTATAAACAAAGATGTGGAATGCATAAACAATTCAATCACATGTTTCGTTATTTCTAGGATACAAATAGTAAATTAACGTGATTATATTTTTATCATATCAGAGAACGAAAGTTACTGACATAGCTTTTAAAATTAGCAAGCTGAAGTGGCAATGGGCCGGACACGTCTGCCGCAGAACCGACGATCGATGGGGAAAACGGGTTCTAGAGTGGAGACCACGTACGGGAAGACGCAGAGTGGGACGACCTAAAGAAGGTCGATTGGATAAGGGTAGCGAAAGATCGCGTTAAGTGGCGAGCCTTGGGGGAGGCCTACATCCAGCAGTGGAGAGATACAGGCTGATTATGATGATATTTTTTCTGTTCACTTTTATTCTTATTCTAACTTGTGCTGAAACTTCCTTAACTATGTTTTCAATAGAGAACTCAAATCTATTTTTCAAATCATATTTGCACTAATTAAACTGCTGGTCTTCTGCTAACAGCCTTACACTAGTAGAAGTTTCATTAACAATAACTTAAATAGGAATGTGTCCCAATGGGGTGTATCACTAACTTTTTATCGGGTAGATGGCGCATGATGGTACCTAATATAACTGTCAGTTGCATAGAAAACTTGTATTTTTATTACGGAATTTATTATTTTCTGGATATTATGCCGAAGTGAGCAGCTTTTAAGTGTACAAATCGAGATTTCTAAGCGAAATCAAAGATATGGTTATCTCAAAATTGCCGTTCTATTAATAAAACCTTTTTTCTTTTTAAAGACGGTGAGCGCTTTCTTAATTGGTTTTTTAAGGTAGATAAAGTTAATTTAAAATACATTATTCTGTTATAAAAATTAAAACTACAAAAACATTTTAAAAATGATGCGATATAGGTGCAAAATAAGGTACCATTGCCGCTAGCGATATCTACAAAAACCTTTGCCTGATACACCCCATTACGTGAAAAAATATATTTTGCATCGACTAACTTATGAAAGAGGTTTTAAATATATCCTTTTTTTTCATTTCTTTTATTTTTACTTTATTGACGTGACACGTTTCTTACTTCCTTAATTATCCACCAGTAGCTATCCTATTTTAAAATAGTTTTTTTCTTTTAAATATTTTAAATGCCAAACAAATAAGCAAGACTTCTACTTCCGGCATACCAGTCTGATGTGCCAAGCCAACTATTATCATAAATAAATGTTTACATTAGTACATGTTTATATAGACCACCCATATTGTGTAAATATGTTATGGGAGAATCATCATTTACATCATTTACATACATACACAAAACACTACCACACTCATACACACACCCACACTAACTCATTTAAACCTTCTCTTTTTATATAATTTGTAATATTAGGCATTCAAATAAATAATTAGTTAAAAGTATTTCAAGCAAGCGCCTTGTTTTGCAATATTGTTTGCGACCGGAAGTGCAGGGTGTCCAGAGAGCCCCTGATTGAAATTCATGTATAACTGTTTGAAAATAAAGATTATTTGATTTGATTTGATCATTACAGCTTCTAGAACACAGAATCAACTGATATATCTGAATATCTATCTACCTACTGCTAAAAGTAAGCTTTCTTTTTGATATTCTGTAAATTACTTCATTTATTTATTTAAGGAAAATTATTGACAATATCCAACAACAAATAGAACTAAACGTTAGCAACAGAGTGTCATTTATAAGTTTTCACAAATAGAAATATATTAACAATGTAAAAAAACACAAAAAACAAAAAAGCCTATGCGATGACAAAGATTAAAAAATCATCATCATCATCATCAGCCTGTGTCTCTCCACTCCTGGATATAGGCCTCCCCCAAGGCTCGCCACTTCGCACGATCTTCGGCCACCCTCATCCGACCCCCACCAGCGACCTTCCTCAGGTCATCTGCCCATCTCCGTCTTCCCGTACTTTGTCTCCACCCTAGAACCCGTCTACTCCATCGTTCATCGGTTCTACGACAGACACGTCCAGCCCATTGCCACTTCAGCTTACTAATTTTAAAGGCTATATCGGTCACTTTGGTTCTCCTACGGATTTCCTTATTTAAGTCCAACAGTGTGAATTCAAAGTAATTTACCCTCAGCCTGGAAAAACCATACTAGCTAATATCATCAAGACACCTAATTTTATGTCGTCATAAACTTCCAGTGATCTCTCACTACTTCAATGGCCTGTATGTAGAAAAGTTGTCAACGTAGCTCTAATATTTTTATGGCATTTGAACATTAATTTAATGTCATCCAATTTGTTCGATAATTAGCCAATTAACTCAATATGTAAACCACTCATCGCACTTCTAATCTATAAACAAATTTTATAGCAAACTATAAAATAGTTTAATAGCAGACACACGCACCCATAAACTGTATTAAAAATATTTGGCGTATCGCGTCAAATCGCGTGGGTGAAACACGACAGATATAATTCTCCAGCAGTCCAGTAATCTCCACCGATCTGTTCAGTCCGGTCTCCATCCACCAGCCACTATGCCGAACGCTGAAACTACCAATTTAATAGCCACCTATTTAATTCTGGTGCTTTTGTTGGCTAGTTTGTGGCTGATTTACGCAGGGCTGTTTTGAGGTGCGTTTAAGTGTTAGTGCTTTTGTGATTCGAATTGGGAGTGCCCTTTTTTGTATGATGTTCCAAACATACCCCGTTCACCCTATCGTGTTTTTAATTGAACCAAATAACATTTACTAAAATACTATCAATTTAAGGAAACGTCTTAGAATTATTGTGAACAAGTTGTAATCTAGTTCTTTTTTTTTTTTTTCTGGGGCAGCAGTCGCTAGGCGGAATGCCTGATATTTTGACATTTCTGACAGACGTAATCGATCTTAGACGATGCGTTTTCAGACGATTGTGCACTCCGCCTCACCACCCCACAGCTACTAGTTGGCGCCATTTGGTGAATCAAAATTTAACATTTGCTTGTTTTAAGTTTTTACTGGTAAGTATGTGAATTTTGACTCGGAGGTACCGGGTTCGATTCCTGGTCGGGACACAAAAATATTTATCAATGTAAATGTATTTATTTACATAATATTTAATTTATTTGTGATATTTCTCGAGTTTGGTACGCTGGAGACATCGACGAGCTTGCCACTTGTCATGATTGGCCTATAGTAAAGTTCACGGTCGTGATGATACTTTACTATCAATCAATTATTTATTATAAACTTAAACTGAAACTAATGTCGCAAATACCCGCAGCTATCACAACGCAAAAAGGTACCCAAATCTATTTGTTTAATTAAGTGAAGTGTTAAAAGCTAGTCGTTAATCGGCCAATAGTTTTAGAGACTTTGTGATTGTTATATTTAATGCTGCGATCGGTAAAGCTTAAACTTTTCCCATTAAAATATAATATAATAACTAGGTTATTATAACTTTTACCGAATAACAATGTAAATAATTACGGCGTTGTCTTGTTAAAAAATATATATATTTAGAAAATATAGTATGTATATGCCAACGTATAATGTATATAACCGCCTCCGTGGTCTAGTGGTAACAAACGTTGCCGTGAACTCGGGAGGTCGTTGGTTCGATTCCCACCGGCGGCAAGTTGTACATTGTATAATTTGTCTCGGTCTGGGTGTTTATATGTATAATATGTATATATTTACAAAAAAAAAGTATAATATGTAGTTTATCAACCATATAGTTTCCGTAACACAAGCCTCGTAGCTTACCACGGAAACTATATGGCGCTGTGTGACCTGTCTGGAAATATTTATTTATTATTATTATTTATTTATTCGAAGTAGATACAAAAATATTAAAATAAAATAGTTTAAAAAACTAATTATAAACTAAAAATACCTTTAATAAATTTAAATTACAACTATTCTACAAAATAAACTAAGAGCTTACCACCAAGAGGGTACCTAAAACGCTCGCTGCATTTCCTCGTTGAATTATAATGGAAATATTCTGTTTTAGGTAGTTACGGCATTTGGGATCGCCACACTTTTGATAAATTCGTTTACCCAGCTCTTTTATATATATATATCATATCAAACCTCTTTCTTCTTCTTCTTACGGTGCCATCTCCTATCGGAGGTCGGCTATCATTAAGGCGATTTTGATTTTGTTGGCCACTGTCCGGAACAAGGATCTGGTGCTCATCCCGAACCACTCCCTGAGGTTCTTGAGCCAGGAAGTGCGTCTTCTCCCCGGTCTTCTGGAGCCTTGTATCTTGCCTTGCATGACGAGCTGCAGCTAGCTATACTTTTTATTGCGCATGATGTGTCCCAAATACTCCAACTTCCTTCGCTTTACCATTTTCAATAGTTCACGCCTTTGTTCATTCTCTGCAAGACAGTTTCGTTTCTTACTCTGTCCTTCCATGATATCTTCAACATTCTCCTGTATATCCACATTTCAAAAGGAATTCTTCGACATTGTGTTTGTCAGGGTCCATGATTCGACACCATATAGGAGAATGGAAAATGTGTAGCATCGGACAAGTCGGCATCTTGTAGGAAGTTTAAGGTTGCGATTGCAGAGAAGGTGGCTCATTTTAACAAAGGCGTTTCTAGCTTGTTCTATGCGGCATTTTATTTCGGTACTGTGATCTGCTTCTTCATTCACAATGGAGCCTAGATATTTGTATGATTTAACTCTATCGAGCAGTTGGTCTTTAATGTAAAGCGCAGCAGTATTGTCGACATTTGTCCGTCCGACGACCATGAACTTAGTTTTCTTTATGTTCATGTTTAAACCATAGTTGGCGCTTACATTATCCACTCTTTAACCTAAACCTCTTTAAGAGGTTTGAAAGCTTCTGTATCCCTCTCGCTCGCTCAATCCAACACTTAAAAAAAAAAGTCTAAGTGTACTACCAACTTTCTAAGAAATAAATTTATATACAATTTGGACGTATTTTCACTTATATTATTTATAAAGATTTTCCTCTATTTTACTAAAACAAATATATGATTAATATATCTCTAAACTGTACGGAATGCATAAGCGTTACACCCTCTTAAAAATAGCTATTATTATTATTATTATTGATTAATAGGCTCGCAGCGCATTGCTGATATGCCTATATCAAGCACTGGTGTAAAGTTTATTAAATTGTCAGTATCACCATAGTCTATTTCGATTGTCACTAGCCACTTGTCCAGTTTGTTTTTAAAAGTGTTTACAGTTGAGGACTTTAATATGTCTTCTGGTATTTTGTTCCACATATTTACAACTCTGTTATTCATGAAGTGATATCCTATATTTGTATTGCTGGATTTTCTCATTGGCTAACACGAGTAATAAACATAGTTTTTGACAGTTCAAAGCAATTGTATAAATTTTAAATACTTTTTCTCTCTTTACATTTACCCACGCTAAATAAATAAATGTAAAAAAGTGAAAGCTTTGCTAATGGTCCGTGTGAGTGACAAATGATTCGTGGTTGAGTATGATTTCATTTTCATTTAATAGCTAAAGTTTACGTCAGTGACAGAAATACTCAGGCGCCGTCATTTATAGGGCTGCTTCTTACCTATAACTACACATAACTAACTTTTAAACAAACAAATTAACATTTTGTTTGTTCAACAAGGCGTAAGTATATTAAAAGATTACATATTTGTGCCGTTTGCTGTAGAAACTCTGGGCCCATGGAGTCCAAGCGCAAAAACGTTTTTAAAAGACACAACACAGCGTCGTGTCGTCTCCTCCGGTGACAAGATGGCTGGCTCTTTCTTCGCCCAAAGAATCAGTATTGAAATTCAGCAAGGAAATGCAGCCAGCGTTCTTGCCACCATTCCACGCGGACGGGACTTTCATCCCATCCCTATCCTTAGTATTAATATTTATATTTTTTTTTTCGAATAAATATTAATTGTTTTTAATACAATTAATTAACAATTTTGAATGTAAGAAAAACATATTTTAGATTTAGACTATACTAATAAATAATATTAGGAATAAAAAGTAAAGTATCATCACGACCGTTTCCCTTTCGGGGTGGTCAGAAACCACGCTTATACATAAGCGGATTCACATTTAGCCAACTTTACTATGGGCCAATCATGACAAGTGGCAAGCTCGTCGATGTCTCCAGCGTACCAAACTCGAGAAATATCACAAATAAATTAAATATTCATTAAATGTCTTTATTAACATTAATAAATATTTTTGTGTCCCGACCAGGAATCGAACCCGGTACCTCCGAGTCTAGGTCCACGGACTTAACCGCTAGACCACGGAGGCAGTTATATTAGGAATAATTAAACGTTATTTTGTTTTTTTATTGATTCTCTTCTCCCGATGGATGATGAATAAGATGATAGGGAAGGCAAAGGGTCTAGCCCATACAGCCAAGTCTGACGTAATATATCTTTCATTTTTATAAGTTAATGAGGTCATCATCAAATTCCAGATGCTGCAGAATTTGATGCTTTTCTTGGAGTCACTCGCGGCATTATAGCTCAAACACGTCGGGTGAAAAATGGGAGTCGACAGCGCGGGAAAACCGCAAAAAATAAACTGCAACTTGTGCCCCATATTCAAAGTCCAATTTATCGTTTTCCATAACTATTTACATTGTAGAACATTATTAAACAAAACAACACCACTTTTGACCAACAATATTCACAGTAAATTAATTTACAAAACAAAAACTTGCACTTGACATGTCCGCGCAAAATGGCGCGAAGGACCCATTTTGTTAAAGAAAGGTACAATGAATTAAAAAAATATATACTTATGAATTGATCATGTGGCAGTCTACCAAGAACACTTACAGCATTTCACAGCTATGCTTATTTTCTGTGCGAATTAACTACCAGCGCTCCTTTTTTTTTTAATATTTAAGGACATGGTAGTGACCAGTGCTCTTGTAGTTGACATATAGAGAATTACTCTGCCAATCACTGTTCCGATATCCAGCTAAAGCCGTATGAGGACCGTCAGATAAATAAACGTAAAAATATTATGACATGGCGGACAGCTGGCCTAGTTCATGTTGGCAATAAACGAAAAACTAAAGTGGATTTACTTTTACCTTACGACTATTTTTTAACTTCCTACTTAGGGCCGATAACTGAATTATTTCTAAGTGGCATTCGTTCACTTAAGCGCGGTGGTGGCTCGGTTGTAAGAACGCGTTCTTTAAATCCTACAAAGGTCGGTTCAAACCCACCCGGCATGTACCAATGAGAAATACACTTTTCTTATATATATATTTGTCATAGATTTACAACACCACCGTTCCCGTGCCTCGGAGAGCACGTTAAGCCGTCGGTCCCGGTTCCACTAATACCAACTTGTGGAATTGTTAATAAATAGTCATAAAAAATTGACATCATACCCTCGCCAAGCCGTCTGGCCAGCGTGGCGAGTGTAGGCCAAATTCTCCAGTTCTGGAAGGCCAATCTCCAGCAGTGGAGGTCTAGGACGCTGTGTTCTAGGAGCTGTAATGAAATGAAAAAATGAAATTCGTTCACTTAAATGGCCGCCTACCTATACAATTGTATTTAAGTAAACAGGATTCAGTTACCGGCCCTTTAGTTTTTTCGTTGTGGCATAGACCAAAGGTAAAATAACTAGAATTGATCTCCCGAATTGTATCTTTCATTTTCCTAGCTTTATATTTCAATATTTACGGTTCGGGGAAGTATCCACTGTTCGTGCCGATAAACCCTGTAGTAGAGTGTATCTACACATTTCGGGATCAGGCACGAATTGCCGTCATGCCCAGTCAAGTCGGCATAGTGTTAGGGACTGATTAATGTGTCTGTTTTGTCTTAATTTCTATTGTTAAAATAAATAATTGGTAATGTATTGATGTATTTGACGTGTAAAAGTGCCTAAAGTAGGCCTACTTACTAAATAAATTAATTTGAATATATTAATATATATTAATTAATATATATTAATATATTAATATTAAAATGAAAATATTAATATTAAATTAGATTAAGTACAATATTTTATTTTATGTTTTTAAGACGTGGTAATTTTTTTTTATTAAGCTTTATTATGTCTAAACTTAGAATTTAATTTCATTTCATTTCATTTTTTTTTTTTTTTAATTATTCATTTATATATATATATACCACTTGTATTTTGTGCATGTTGTGGCACCTAAAGGTGGTACATTTATCGTTGAATTTATGTCCTAGTTTTTAAGTAAGCAATAATGTAACCGACCACTGGTTGTCCTTAAATAAATAAATGACAGTCACAGGGTCTAATTCGAGTTGCTAACAATATTTCTTCTGCTAATTTTAATGATGCTTTTCCGACGCCCAATCGCATTAATTTTCTCTACGTATTTTGTTATATTCATATCATCTTTTCATCAGTTTATTAGACGTAGCATCAAGATCGACAACCCTACTGAAAGATTTCACAATCCAAAGTCAAGACATCGTAACGATGTCCAGCGAGCGTCCAAAATAATTTAACCAAAAAACTGACTCTTGAATAATAAACTACGACATGAAAGCCGAATTATTCTTGTTTTTCTTATAAAAATACTTGTGCGAGTGCCAAAAAGCGTGCCTCTTTAAAAAAAAAGTGCATTGACCAACACTGAGAACCGGGATAAATGAAATACTTAGGTACAAGTTATTTATTATTATCGTTCTTATTTGTATAAAATCTATTTACGTAGGTATATAGCTTCCGCTAAGCCATAAATTTTCTGTCCCTACGGATTATTTACTATGTTTATGGAGCAGTTACATACACCTGGCCGGGTTCTGTGGTCAGGCATTCTGCAGCGCGTCTTGAATATTCGCTGAATTATTCGCAAGAAAGTCGCTCCTTTTTTCCAACGCGTGCGGAATAATAGTAACAGTATCCTGGGCATTATTACATCTCGCCATGACCAAGTTCATTGGATCAAAATTATGTTTAGTGGTTACTCGTAAGTAGTTAGAGAATATATCTTTTATAAATTAATTTATTTGGTATGAGTAGAAATGTCTAAAATAATCAACATTGAATTGAATAGGAAAAAAAGCCAATAAATATAACTTTGAAATTAAGCATAGCATTGTTATATCCTGGCCAGAGCGTGGCGAATGTATGCCAAGTTCTCCAGAACAATATTCTGTAATGCCCCTTTGACAGTTTTGAGCAATGGCTCGTGCTAAGCACTGGCGAACCAACGACTATTAATCTGGACCTTGGAGTAATAACTGTCACTAAGACAGTTCTGAGCAATAGCCCGTGCTAAGCACTGGCGAAGCAATGACTATTAATCCGGACCTTGGACTCTTTGTTTTAGGGGCTGTGATTATGATTACAATATTGTTATAATTCAGCCTTAAATAAAAATCATATAAATTGATAAATTGACACCAAAATAAGTTTTTTCGAACAGTTAAAATATCAAAACTACACGTTTGGCTGATTTTTTTTATACGATATCGGCAAGAATATGAGATATTGGAAATAATTAATACACTGGCTTAGTGCGACTTTATGTATGTATGCTTGCAAGAAATTAAATGCCCAGTATTTTACAGCTGTTGTATAAGTCAAAAGATACGTGCCTTTAGCTGATGGGTTTTGGGTGCCGCGTCGTAAACATGTCAGAAAAACCATTGCGACTCACCTGCTTTAGAAAAAAACATATCTGGAACGATGGACGAAGCTTTGACGTGGCTTTTCAACATTTTGCGACGGTTTATTTCTGTTATGCTTCTACTCTAGCCTAGAAATATTTGCAAAGTGACTAAGAACAGCAACAAGCAACAAATCATAGCCGTGTTCATAACAGCCTTAATGAATTCGTTTACTTAAGTAGCCTATAATCTATACGAAGTCATGTAATCCTTAGTTTACGAAATCCTACGTTAAACTTGATATTTTAGACACCTAACATTTATATTTACTTCCTATAATTAATTATGACTAAACGCAATAATTGGCAACACCTTATTGAAGGTATTGAAAAAATAATTCGTTACTACTGCCCCATGTCACTTCTTACACCGCTATCCCCTAATAACTATTTTTTTTTTAATTTGCCAGCTATTGAACATGACTACTTTTTTTTATATTGTTGGCTCATTAGTAATCAGTAGATCTAGCATGCACAAAATCCTTTATCGAATCGAGAACATTAATATGGGATTTAGGATAGGGAGGCGCTGTATTTTTTGTTTACTAGATTTACTCGTAAAATGGCGCGCGGCGATCGTGCTAGAGTATTTGTCAACCGAGGATTGAGGATATCATTAGCTTACGAGTATGTGTAACAAAATTAACTACATCCGTGGTCGCAATATAGACGCGGAGATTCCCGTTTGGGACACAATCATTTATTTAATTTATTTGTGATATTTCTCGAGTTTAGTACGTTAGAGACATCGACAAACTTGTCACTTGTCATAATGGACCCTTAGTTTACGAAATATGAATCCGCTTCTTTAAAAGCATGGTTTCTGACCACCCCGAAAGACACACAACAAAGACACGATGATGACCAGCACCTACATTGTAATTCACTTGATTTTAGATTGCTTACCAAAATAATTTCACGAGTGGGCTCGTTTTATTTTTAGTAAAGCCCGCGGAATCCACTTAACCCTCTACAACATGAATTATAAAGAACGGCAGAAAAAATAAAGCTTTTAAATTAAATGTATAGTCGACATCATCGAGCGTGAGAAGTGCAGCGGCTTCTGCTGAGAACCTCAAGCTGCGCAAATACGCAAACAGGTTACGAAAATGCGCCGTTTGGGGTCGGGACGGTCAAGGAGTTGTCCAAACGGCTATCTGAAAAGCCAGGAGACAGGAAAGCTGACAATTAATTTTGCCAACGTATTAATTAGCCTCGCTATGCAGAGGGAAAATGTTGCCAGTCTCCTTGGGACTAACCCTGAATTATGTATATTTTTGGGTAGATATAAAATATTTAAATAAGAATGCCCATTTTTCTTATAGAAATGGGCCCAAAAAAAAGTTCTCGTGTCATAATGATATATTTTTTATTTCATTGTTAATTTCATAATCTGTAATTAATTTTATTAATTTTACCCTACCATAACGACAATTGACCAAAATTTTATTTTGCCTTATAAAAAAAATAGTTTCTATCCCGCCAATTTGAAATCCAGTGTTTTATCTGTAATAAAGTACCTGATCATAATAAAGTACCTAATCGTATAAATAGTGTTTTGTAACTATTTCATAGATAAATCTTAACCAATTGAAGAGTGCTTCGCGCCATTTTGCGCGGACATTTCAAGTGCAAGTTTTTGTTTTGTAAATTAATTTACTGTGAATATTGTTTGTCAAAAGTGGTGTTGTTTTGTTCAATAGTTTTCTACAGTGTAAATAGTTATGGAAAACGATAAATTGGACTTTGAATAGGGGCACAAGTTGCAGTATTTTTGTTGCAGTTTTCCCGCGCTGTGGACTCTCATATTTTACACGTGTTTGGGCTATAATGGCGCGAGTAACTCCAAGAAAATCATCAAATTCTGCAGCATCTGGAATTTGATTATGACCTCATTAACTCATGAAAAAGAAAGATATTACGTCAGACTTGGCTGTATGGGCTAGACCCTTTGCCTTCCCTATCACCTCATTCATCATCCATCGGGAGAAGAGAACAAACAAAAACAATCTTGACCAATTGACTGTTTAATTAAAATATATTTTAATACTAGGGTAAATCAGATGTTGAAATAAATTTAAAAAAAAAACACAATAAAAAGATATGATTATTGAATTATATTTTGTTAAGGCACGCTCCAACAACGATGGGGTCTAGTTTTGGGCATTCTGTTTTATTTAGGAGCAGAAATAGCTTTAAATGTATGTGGTAGAGGGTTAAACAACCGCGGTTCTATTTCCGCTTAAGTGCATTATCTCATTTACTCTGCTAAACAATTATTAATATGAAGGTGACCTTTTTCACCTTTTTTAAAGTGCTGTAGTGAATCGGATTTTTTTTTTTTTTTTTTTTTTTTTTTTTTTTTTTTATACTAGCACGACATGTGACCCTCCGCCCACCTGATGGTAAGTGGCGCGCAGGGTCCATGAATGTTAGCAACTGGAATCAGACCCTTATGTCCGACATCAGTCCCTAACACTATGCCGGCTTGACTAGATGCCTTTTCACACTTCGCTTGAAGGACTCCAGGTTATAGGAAAGTGGAAACACAGAGGCTGGAAGAGCATTCCACATCTTTATTGTGCGACAGATGTATGAGTCACCAAATTTATAGGTACGCGAAGGGATAGTGACTACGGTATGTGGGTGCATATTCTGACCTGTGCGTGTGGTTCGGTTGCGGAATGGAGAGGAAGGAATTAGGTTATAGAGCTCTTCAGAGCACTCACCATAGTATAGCCGGTAGAACACGCTCAGAGAAGCTACATCTCGGCGAAACTGCAGGGATTCGAGAGTAATAACTAAAATAATCTCGTTGGTCAAAATAAAGTAGTCATCTTCCTAGGACGGAAACATATTGCCGGATTAGAGCGAATCAAAAATCAAATCAAAGTAATTTATTTGCTAGAAAACATGGTTACATTGCAAGATCTTATAGCTAGAAAATTCGCATTCACATGTTTCACCTCAATGGCATGCAAATATTGGGCAATTTAGTTTATTCGGAGTAAAGTACAAAGATTAAAAAATAAAATAAATTAGGAACTAAATTATAAAAACTAAAAATTAATAAATAAATTACGATTATTCGATGGGCGTAGTGTGCCGAGGACACTCGCTGCGTTCTCCCGCTGAACAGCGAGGCTGACCCTTTGAACAAGATATTCTCTACTCATAGGGTCACCCGTCGCCAAGTGGAGTTTCTTACCAAGCTCGCGGGAGAACACAAGAGCCTCCTCGGATCACGGGCCCATCGTTTCAACTGCAAATGGAATGAAATGGTGATTGATGATGATCTCCGCGTACTTGTTGCGCTTAAGGCGTGCGGCTGATTCTGCAGCGGCACCAGGTTTGTTATGGCTGGATGTCACATGTGACTGACAGAGTGTGTCAACACATGTGGCATCCCAAACCAGTGCGCGGCCTCTAGTATATGGAATTAATGACATCCCGTCCGGACGCCTACCATCATTTCTAACTATCCCCGATGGTTCGAGGATGCAGGGGATGTTAGCAGTTATAAGCGCCCTTGACAGGATGTCATTAATAGCATGATGTCTTGAGATTCTGCCGGCACTTTTTTGGCAACATAAGGCATGGCGGCCTAGTTCGTCTGCATTATCACCGCAAAAACAAATATGTTGACCGGATACCTTGCAGCCCAGTCTTAAGGCGACAGCTATGCGGAGTGTGCTGGCGTCTAGCAGCGTGCCTGTATAGGGAGAAGGTATAGCACGTAGCCAGGCACCAGCCTCACTCACACAAGATGCTCGTAGACGAGCCTCAATTGGGCAATTACAATATGAGAAACGTCAAATTGTAAAATAGTGGGTACATTGAAGCTACGCTCTGACTATATACACTTTAGCATTAGTTATTCCTTAGATATTATTTAATTGTATAATAACATTTTTTTATTAAATAATTGTACAGATCCTTTTCGAAAACCAACTAACTAATTTTCCAGTGATAAAATCGACTAAGCTCAGTAGATGGTTAGGTAACTATCTACATATATTACTTAACGAACGGGTTCTAGAGTGGCGACCACGTACGGGACGAAACAAAGTGGAACGACCATCCGCCAGATGAAAGGATGACCTGAAGAAGGTCGTCGGTAGGGGTTCGATGAAGGTTGCAAAAGACCGCGTGCTTTTGCGAGCCTTCAGGTAGGCAGTGAAGAAACACAGGCTGATGATGATGATGGTGACTAAATTAAACGGGCAACGCCTAGCTACTACAGCTAGTAAACAAATAATTTGCTTTTATAATTTGTCAAAAAATGTCTCTCAAGTGTAATAAATCATCAGCGCGACGACGTTGATTATTGAAAAGCCAAAAATATCCAACAGACCGTGCCAAAAAAAAAAAAAATTAGCATTGTAAGTAAAATCCGAGAATGCGAATCTACTCTGTGTTCGAGTTCGCAATGTAAGAGCTTTGAGATTTTGAATAACCAAAGAATATATATGTAGGTATTTGATTCTAATTGTAGTAAGGACACCTTGTGAGATTTTAGTGCCTGTCCGTAAACTACTATCTTGAGAACTGCCCTATCGCAGTCGCAAACGTTATTAGTGGATTTTATTATTTATGTCAGAGATTGCGTCATAATAACAAATTATTATTCAATGGGGTGTATCAGGCAAAGCTTTTTGTAGATGTCGCTAGCGGCACTGGTACCTCGTTTACACCTATGACGGATCCTTTTTTTTATTTTTTTATAACAGATAAATGTATTTTAACTTAACGTTACCTAACTTAAAAGACGAATTAAGTAAGCAAATACCGTTTTTAAAATAAAAAAAACGTTGAATTAATAGAACGGCAATTTTGAGATCACCATATCTTTGCTTTCGCTTGGAAATCTCGATTTGTACACTTAAAAGCTGCTCACTTCGGCATAATATTCAGAAAATATTAAATTTCGAAATTAAAATACAACATTTCTATGCAGCTGACAGTTATATTAGGTACCGTCTATCATGCGCCATCTTTCGTGATAAAAAGTTAGTGATACACCCCATTCTCAACTCTATAAGCGCTCGACCTTGACAGCGGCCGTGCAAATATCAATTTTAATAGCGTGATTATATAGTGAACGGATTCCATTATATAACGTTTGCGATTAAGTAACAGAATAGGGCCGCTGATCTACTTAAAATTTGGAATGGTTAAAAAGTAAATTGTAAAAAAAACGCACTCCCAAAAAAATAAGAACATTTAACAACAATAGATAAAAAATGTCAGAGAAAGAGTCTTGCGAGACTAGACTGTAAGATCAATACCAAGATTAGCCAACACTAGTGATTAGTATTATGTCTTTTTTTTATTATTTTATTATTATTATTTTTTTTTTTTTTGTTCTATACATTTATAAATTATCTGACATGTGTATATAATTTCTATACATCATAATTATTAAGTATTTAGAATGTAAACTGACACGGCCTCTTTACAGCCACGATCTTATTTAAGTAGTTTCTAAGTTAGTTAGTTTTACTTGCTTATAGCAATAATGTTGTGCATAACATACATAAATATGGATTATTGCCTGTTTACGGTCCAACTATTATTACCACTTTGATTAGTACATATGTTTTGATAATTGTATTAATTTTATTACTTCTCACTGTATCCAAGTTGTTTTGAGAGAACCAATGGAAATAAATTTTGATTTGATTTAATTTGTTCCATGCTAGTGATGTCCAACCCTATATTAACCCTAATGTGTGTTTGTGTTATTTCATTCTCCCGATGGATGTTGAATGAGATGATAGGGAAGGCTAAGGAATCTAGCCCATACAGCCATGTCTGTAGTAATATATTCTTTGTTTTTCATGAGTTATCAAATTCCAGATAATGCAGAATTTGATGCTTTACTTGGAGTCACTCGTGTCATTATCGTCTAAACATGTCCAGTACATGAGAGTTAATAGCGCGGGAAAATAGCATAAAATAAAACAGAAACATGTGGCCCATATATAGAGTTATAGTTTTCCATAATTATTTACATTGTACACATTACTAAACAAAATACCACTTTTTACTAATAATATCCACAATAAAGTAATTTAGACAACATAAATATGCACTTGAAATGTCCGTGAAAAATGGCGCGAAGGTATCCCCTAATTGCTAACTTTGGGTTCCACGTTTGGGATCATACGAGTGTAGCCTATGTCCGTCTCAAGGTTCCAAAGAATAATTCTGCAAAATGTCATCAAAATTGGTTCCGTAGTAAGTGAAGGTGAGACAATTACTCGTATACGAGTATATTAGCCACACAGGCAAATTATCGTTTACATATTTGACTATACCATTAGATTCTAGCTGAATACTAGTTTACCCTACATAAACCAAAGCATTGTATTTATCGACATGTGTTTTATTGAATAGCTAGAAATAGAATATTGAACGCCACATTCGATCTTTACCAGTAGCCAAATCCTGTTTATTTTAGAGCGAATGATATGCGTTTGTGGCGCTGGCGTCGTTTGCTCAGAATCAATTGGGACGTACTAATGTTTCGGTGCTCGAAGAGCTCAAACTTGCCAGACTTTTTGCCATATGCTTTACCCGAATTCTATAATATTTTGGCCACATTGCTAGAAGAGGTGCCGGCAATCTGAAAGAAGCTCCAACGATGGTCTAGTCAGGAGACTGACAAGTGACCTAAACATCCCTGTACACGAAGCCATTTACTGCGCAGACCATTGACCGCAACCACTGGAGATGGCTAGTAGAATGGGCTGTGACGGAGTCAACATCCCCAAGGGGTACCGACTAAGACAGAGGATATACAGGTTGTCGCATAAGTCAACGTCAAACCGGGAATGAGTGATAGGCCAGATAGTTAAAAAAAACAAATAAACCATTAACTAAATATAATAAGCGTAAATTAATATATGGGTAATACGAAACTAACGAGCAATTACAATTATTCAGATTATATTTTTATAATATAAACCACTGTCGTTCAAGAAGTTTTTCGAGCCATTTTGCATGGACATGTCTATTGCGAGTTTATGTTTTGTAATTTAGGTACTTTACTGTGGATATTGTTAGTCAAAAGTGGTGTTGTTTTGTTTAATAATGTGCTACAATGTGAACAATTATGTGAAAAAAAAACCGAAAAAAATAAACTGCAATTGCTGCCCCATATAGGGTCAAATTTATCGTGTTCCATAATTATTAACTTTGTAGTACATTATTAAACAAAACAACACCACTTTTGACTAACAATATCCACAGTTAATTAACAAAACAAAAAACTTTGACGAAATGGCGCGAATAACTCCTCGCGGGAACGACTTGGCATTGCAACTCAAACTTAAATCGTTTTTTTTTAATTTTCAGATGGCGTAGCGTCAACGAAAGAGACCAATGACGGGATGGGGATGAGTTAGATCGACTAGAAACATAAGAAACCGTAATTTTAATTAAATTAGGTTAAGTTAAGCATTTACTTTAAGGGCGGCCGTCGAATAACTAAAGCGTGATGAATCCTCAATAACTACAATGCAAATGCGGACGAATTTAATATTGTGTGCCTTTTTATTATTATTTATTTATAAAATATATAAAAAAACTATACAATTTTAGCTATTAAAACAAATTTAGGCTCAAAAATATGAAATCTTTACCTTTAGAAAAACAAAACTTTTTTTCTGACATTAGAAACTAGACTCATTCAGCCATTACTATTTATTTATATTTCTCTTTTTTCTGCACTGCGAACAAGTCTAATACAGCCTTTAATATTTATTTATGCCTCAAATTTATTAATAATGCTGTCGCATTCCAACAGAAAATCATGTGAAATTGTAATAAAATTGTGAAATTGATTCGTGAAAGACATCTTGTTATACTTATTACAAATATTGTGTTCAACTTTGCAGATTTATACATTTACGAGTATTTTTTATATCTTTGTTAAATAGCTTTATAAAAAAACATTAAAATAAAGTTTTTATCTATGTGATGCGTTTTTTTTAAAGCCAAACTAAATAAGTTAGTGTTAGTGAAACCGGGACCGCGGCTTAACGTGCTGTCCGAGGCACGGGAACTGTGGTTTTGGTAATCTTACAAATGTGCGTTAGAAAAGTATTTCTCATTGGCACATACCGGAGAACAAATAATAACTCACAGGAAACTTACTTCCAGTCGGCAGCAAAATGGTTTTAGTTCGCTACAAAAGAGATTGCCCAAAACCAGGCCCCAACTTCTTTGCAGCGTGCCTTAACTAAATACAATTCAATAATCATAACAATTAATTGTGTTTTTTTTTAAATTAAATTACAACTTCTCTTTTACCCCATTAAAATATAATTTAATTAAGTAGTCAATGGGGTGTATCACTAACTTTTTATCACGATAGATGGCGCATGATAGATGGTACCTAATATAACTGTCAGTTGCATAGAAAACTTGTATTTTTATTACGAAATTTATTATTTTCTGGATATTATGCCGAAGTGAGCAGCTTTTAAGTGTACAAATCGAGATTTGTAAGCGAAATCAAAGATATGGTGATCTCAAAATTGCCGTTCTATTAATAAAACCTTTTTTTCTTTTTAAAGACGGTGTGCGCTTTCTTAATTCGTCTTTTAAGATAGGTAACGTTAATTTAAAATACAATTGTATAAATTCTGTTATAAAATTACAAAAACATTTTAAAAAATGATGCGATATAGGTGTAAAACAAGGTACCATTGCCGCTAGCGACATCTACAAAAAGCTTTGCCTAATACACCCCATTGGTTAAAATTTACGTATGAAATGGTTACAAAGAATCATTATACATATGATTAGGTTCTTTATTATGACCAGGTACTTTATTATAGATAAAACAGTGGATTTCAATTTGGCGGGATCGAAACTATGCCTAATTATTAAGGTAAAAAAAAGTTTTTGTTAATTATCGTTATGCTAGGGTAAAATAAATAAAATTAATTACAGATTATGAATACACAATATATTAACTATCAAATAAAAAAATAATCATTATGGCACGAGAACATTTTATTGGGCCCATTTCTCTAAGTAAAATGGGCTCATTTGCGGCTCACTTGGTCGGCGGCGAACAGTTTGCCTACTGGGAACGCAGTCTAAATCGTGTCTCCGCATTTCCTCACTGAATCGCTATGCTGATTGCGAAGAAAGAACCAGCCCTCTTATCACCAGAGCAGTCAAATAGATGAGGGGTGATGTTTTTTTTTTTAAAAGTAAAGTAAATTATCATCACGACCGTTTCCCTTTCGGGGTGGTCAGAAACCACGCTTATAAATAAGCGGATTCACATTTAGCCAACTTTACTGCCGGCCAATCATGACAAGTGTCAAGCTCGTCGATGTCTCCAGCGTACCAAACTCGAGAAATATCACAAATAAATTAAATATTAATTAAATGTATTTATTTACATTAATAAATACTTTTGTGACACGACCAGGAATCGAACCCGGTACCTCCGAGTCTAAATCCACGGACTTAACCTCTAGACCACGGAATCAGTTTTTTAAAAAGAAGAAGACAAATTTCTAAGCATTCCATGGATTCACCGTGCGGGTGCCGGGTCCATCGTGTGTGGGTAAGAGATGAGAAGAATGGTGTCTCGGGGTTGCGACCGACAACAGGCTGGTTTAAGAAAAGGAGGCCTCCCTTTTTCATTTTATTGTGCGATAATACGCTCACCATCCACCATTCTACTTCTCTCCCTACACCACCAACTTCCACTGCGTAAAGCTGAGTCTTGAACCCGTTCCTGATCATTTATTCTGTGAGATCATAACATTTCTTCGACTTCATGTTGTGGTGTTTAGGAATATTTGATTCCCTCGAAACGGTATAAGTTCAATAAAGATTACTTTTTTCAAGTTCCGAGAAAACACTAAGATGTCTGGCCTATAGGCTGATACAGCTAGTTCATCTGGGATCCTATAATGGTGTTCAAATGTATCCATGAGAATTTTCCAGTCTGATGCGGCGCCAAGGATCGAGGTGGGCTTGCATTTAGTTTTCGTGCTTTGCCCTTCCTTTACAAATATGGTCAAAGTTTTATTTGTAGTCAGTCCCTTTCTGGCTCTTGCAATAGAAAGACTTACTGCTTCACGGATAACACCTAGGACTTTGTCATGTCGGCAATTATTTAATGAAACACGTTGTATTTAATATGGCGTTTGTTTAATTTTATCTAACAAAATAAATGCACATTGACGTGGCTAATAATAACAGTAAATACCCATAATCATTATTATTTTATTTATTTTTATCTTTATTATTTCTCATATATTCTTCTCGGAACTGTTCGTTGATCTGTTTTCCTATTTTGGTCCGAATCCAAACTGGAGGCAGCTTTGACACGAAACACTGAAAAATACCAACAAGTTCAAATATAACAATAAGTAAGTAAATTATACAAACATTTTGTATAAAAATAAAGGGTTTTTTTATTCTATGCAAATTAATATACAATAAATATAAATTGAAAGCTACCTAAATAATAAAATTAAAAATAAACCAAAAATAAAAAAAATTGTCCTTTAGATAATAATCCCATCCGAGATAGTCCCAAGGAGACTGGCAACATTATATTAAATGTATATAATTTATTTTTCATAATTTTTCATTACAGCCCCCTAGAATACAGCGTCCTAGACCTCCACTGCTGGAGATGGGCCTTCCAGAACATATATCTGGAGAATTTGGCCTACACTCGCCACACTGGCCAGACAGCTTGGCGAGGATATGATGCCAATTTTTAATTCAATTCAATTGAATTCGTTTATTTTGGAAGTAGGCATAGGACAAAAAGATATGTATTCTGCACTTTTACACGTCAATTTTTACAATATTGATATAAAACGATATAATTTTATAGTACATATTGGTGAATCTGGAACAGTACATGATAACCATCATTTGGAAAGAGAAACAATAAAATAACAAAATTATAAATACAGAATAACGCTTAACATTATGACCGCCTCCGTGGTCTAGTGGTAACAAACGTTGCCGTGAACTCGGGAGGTCGTGGGTTCGATTCCCACCGGGGGCAAGTTGTACATTGTATAATTTGTCTCGGTCTGGGTATTTATATGTATAATATGTATATATTTACAAAAAAAAAAGTATAATATGTAGTTTATCAATCATGTAGTTTCCGTAACACAAGCCTCGCAGCTTACCACGGAAATTAGATGGCGCTGTGTGACCTGTCTGGAAATATTTATTTATTGGAAATATTTATTATAGCTGCTGTAGATAGGCATTGTCACACTATAAGCAATGACAATTTATAAACGATTCCACAAGTTGGTATTAGTTGGAACCGGGACCGACGGCTTAACGTGCTCTCCGAGGCACGGGAACGGTGGTGTTGTATATCTATGACTGCAGTACGTAAGAAAAGTGTATTTCTCGTTGGTACATGCCGGGGGGGTTTGAACCGACCTTTGTAGGATTTAAGGAACGCGTTCTCATAACCGAGCCACCACCGCGCCAATATATATATATACTATATAAAGACTGCAAGACCAAGACCAAGATTCGGCAACACTAGTCACAAGCTAATTGATGATTATAAAAACCTGTATTCCATGCAGCCAATATCCAGTGGTCTTGGTAACCCTGCCCAGAGTAGCAACGGCGTGTTTAGCATAAGTCTCCACGTCTGGTACCAGCAGGTTTCCCTTCATCACACTTTCGGAGAAGCTGTTGATGTTGGTCGCCACGAAGTATGGAGAGAGGTGCTGGACGTACACCCCCCGGCTGGAGTATTCCTCTCTTACTGCTGCTGTAAAACTGCCTACGTATGACTGGAAAAACATAAAAAATTATTACGCGCGTATGACATTGCACAGACCTTAGCCCATATTAATACCCAACAGCTTACTCCTTGGACCACTTCGGTGCTTAGTCATCCACTAACAGGAGTAGAAAGAATTTAAATTATCATCATCATCATCATCATCAGCCTGTGTCTCTCCACTGCTGGATATAGGCCTTCCCCAAGGCTCGCCACTGCACGCGGTCTTTTGCAATCCTCATCCAACCCCCACCAGCGACCCTCCTCAGGTCATCCGTCCATCTGGCGGGGGGTCGTCCCACTCTGCGTCGTCCCGTACGTGGTCTCCACTCCAGAACCCGTTTGCCCCATCGGTCGTCGGTTCTGCGGCAGATGTGTCCGGCCCATTGCCACTTCAGCTTGCTAATTTTGAATGCTATGTCAGTAACTTTGGTTCTCTGACGAATTTCAACGTTTCGAATTCTATCCATCAGAGAAATACCAAGCATAACTCTCTCCATAGCTCGCTGAGCGACCTTGAATTTGTGAACCAGACCCACTATCAGTGTCCACGTCTCTGCTCCGTACGACATTACGGGGAGGACGCACTGGTTGAAGACTTTTGTCTTCAAACACTGTGGTATGGATGATGAGAAGATATGTCGAAGTTTCCCGAATGCCGCCCATCCTAGCTCAATGCGTCTGTCGCTTCTTTGCTGAAGTTAGCAGCGCCTCATTTAAATAATAATAATATACGTTTATTCAAAGCAACTAGCAACTGGAATCGAACAGTCATGACTGACATCAGCTAGACTCGGCATGACGGCAATTCGGGCCTGATCTTGAAACGTGTGGATACACTTTACTGGGTTTATCGGCACGAACGGTGGATACCTCCCCGCCTCAGCAGACTGGGTAAATTACCACCATCAGTCCGCCTAGCACCTATTTAGGTATAAGTGAAACTTGTAGGTTGTGGGTACCGTATGAAAATAAATATATCGAAAACGACCTAGAAAGCTACATAGACAAGCTGATAGACTTAATGGGGTGTATCACTAACTTTTTATCACGATAGATGGCACATGATAGATGGTACCTAATATAACTGTCAGTTGCATAGAAAACTTGTAATTTTATTACGAAATTTGTTATTTTCTGGTTATAATACCGAAGTGAGCAGCTTTTCAGTGTACAGATCGATATTTCTAAGCGAAATCAAAGATATAATATAATATAAATATAAATATATTTCCAGACAGGTCACACAGCGCCATCTAGTTTCCGTGGTAAGCTACAAGGCTTGTGTTACGGAAACTAGATGGTTGATAAACTACATATTATACTTTTTTTTTTTGTAAATATATACATAATATACATATAAACACCCAGACCGAGACAAATTATACAATGTACAACTTGCCCCCGGTGGGAATCGAACCCACGACCTCCCGAGTTCATGGCAACGTTTGTTACCATTAGACCACGGAGGCAGTCTCAAGATGTGGCGATCTCAAAATTGCCGTTCTATATATTCAACCTTTTTTCCTTTTAAAGACGGTGTGCGCTTTCTTAATTCGTCTTTTAAGGTAGGTGACGTTATGTTAAAATACATTTTTCCGATATAAAAATAAAATCCTACAAAAACTTGGAAAAATATGCGACATAGGTGTAAAACAAGGTACCATTGCCGCTAGCGACATCTACAAAAAGCTTTGCCTGATACACCCCATTTCTCAATAGTAGATACGCTTACAGCCGATTTCTTGATCCTCTTCTTAATTATTTCCTTGCAAATGAATTTATCTTTAAGTTTTTTTTAAGTCAAATCAGGTTTCTCGAACAGAGATTGCCCAAAATCAGGCCCCAACTTTTTTGCAGCGAGCCTCAACTAAACACAATTCAATAATCATAATAATTAATTGTGTTTTTTTTAAATTAAATTACAGCATCTCTTTTACCCCAGCATTAAAATATAATTTAATTAAATAGTCAATTGGTTAGTATGAAATAGTTACAAAGCACTATTTATACGATTAGGTTCTTTATTATGACCAGGTATTTTATTATAGACAAAACACTGGATTTCAAATCGGCGGGATCGAAACTTATAATTATTAACGTGAAAAAAGTTTTTGTCAATTGTCATTATGCTAGGGTATAATCAATAAAATTAATTACAGATTATAAAAACACAATATATTAACAAACAAATAAAAAAGGAATCATTATGGCACGAGAACATTTTATTGGGCACATTTCTCTAAGAAAAATGGGCATTCTCATTTCTTAATACTTAAGTTTATTCAGTAAAATTTACAAATATATTGTTTAAAATTATAGAATGTTTTTGTACTAAACTCTACTTAATTATTTCTTATTGGCTTGTGAAACGTAACATTGATAATTCCGCATACATTTGTGTAAATGACAGTTTACTTCTTAATTATTTCTTAAGTATTTCCCAAGACATTAAACTTTCGCGCATATTCATAATAGTTTTTATAATTTAAACGGGTCTTTACGCGATTACAAGAGAAAAAAAGAAGATATACCATCGCTGCAAGAATGAGACAAAATCTTTGATTAAGGAGAAGCGTGAAAGATGTAAAGAAATAGGTGAAAACAGGATGACGAGCAACTTTAAGGAGAACTCCAAACTTTTCTGGAGGGAAGTTAGGAAGGCCAAGGGTGGCTTGACATCTTGTCGAATGAATAGAGTTAGATCAAAGAGCGGTAACATTCTTGCAAACACGAATGAGGTGTTGGAGCGATGGAGTGAATATTTTAGTGAGATGTATGCTAGTACGATTCCTAACGACGTTACGACGGGTACTTTACCTCCAGAGCTACCCTCAAATACAACGTCTACATCTAAAGAGGAAATAAGTGTGCAAGAATTGCAATCGGCAATTAGAAGCCTGAAATGTGGCAAAGCAGCGGGAAAAGATCGAGTGCTCGCCGAAATGATCAAATACGGAGGTATACCGGTCTGGAACGCTTTCCACCTACTATGCAACCTTTGCTGGCAGGAGGGAAGAGTACCGGAGGACTGGCAGCAATCAGTCATCGTTCCTTTGTACAAAGGTAAAGGATCTAGATTGGACTGTGCCAACTACCGAGCGATTAGTTTGATCAGTTTGGCGAGCAAGATGTATGGCAAGATTCTCACGAAACGCCTGCAAGAGAAGACAGAAGGTCTTTTATGGGAGGCACAAGGAGGCTTTAGACCTGGAAGAGGATGCACTGACCAAGTCTTCTCGCTCCGCAATATCACAGATAAGTTTTTGGCCTTAAACCAGAAAGTTTTCTGTGCTTTTGTGGATTTGGAGAAGGCTTTTGATAGAGTTGTAAGAAAGAAGCTTTGGGACATATTGCCGGAGTATGAAGTGGATGACAAACTGCTACAGGCTATACAGTCCCTGTACAAGGGCTGTAAAGCTTGTGTGCGGGTGGAGGGAGGTATGTCGCCTTGCTTTGAATCCCAAATGGGCGTCAAACAAGGCTGCGTGCTGTCCGCCAGATTATTCACTTTATATCTCGACAAATGCCTAAAAAGAGTAAGGGAGAGTGACTGTGGGATAAAAATGGGTGATCTTGTGGTGAACTGCCTGCTTTATGCAGATGATGCTGTTCTTATGGCATCGTCCGAACAACAATTGCAATCACTAGTCACAGAAATGAAAGAGGGATGTGCAGAAAAAGGACTCCGTTTAAATGCGAGAAAAACCAAGGTACTAGTGTTTGAAAGAAGAAGGATGACAACCTTGACGATAAAGATTGATGATGAAACGCTAGAACAGGTAAATGAAATTATATATCTGGGCAGTGTTTTCACTGCGGATGGGAAGTATGATAGGGATGTTGAAAGAAGAGTGAACGCGGGAAATAGTGTTAATGGGGCCCTGGGGTCACTGATCGCCAGTCGAAATGTCAGTGATAAAGCTCGACTCGCCATACACAATGCCATGCTAATACCAACACTTATGTATGGAAGCGAGACGTGGATATGTCAGAATACGCATGAGAGTAGAGTTAATGCAGTAGAAATGAGGTCTTTACGTCGGATATGCGGCGTAACTTTGATGGACCGTATACGTAATAACGAAATACGCAAAAGGGTAGGTATAAAAGAAAGCATAGGTACAAAAATAAAGAAAGGCATGCTCCGATGGTTCGGGCATGTCGAAAGGATGAGCGAAGAGAGATTGACGAACCAGATATATAATGCGAAAGTTGTGGGTAAAAGAGGCCCTGGCAGACCAAGACTTGCCTATCATGATCAAATAAATAAAACATTAGCTGAAGGTGAATTAAAAAGCCATCGAAACAAGAGGGCATGTATGAAGAGGTTGATGAATGTCGAAGAGGCGAAAGAGGTATGTCGTGATCGTGACAAGTGGCGCTCAATTGTCTCTGCCTACCCCGCAAGGGATTTGGCGTGAAGATATGTATGTATGTATGTTTACGCGATTTACCTTAGAGACATATTTCTCCCGACGTTTCAGCCAAGTTGCATTGGCCGTGGTCACGGGTCGACTGAAGCTATGCGGTGTAGTCGTACATACTGGGCGGCAGATGTAAACCTACCCACTTATCACTTTTAAAAGTTTTTAGAAATCACGACACGACACTTACAATATCCTTGGCGACACCGGGCGATTTTTCCGGCGTCGAAACCTATTGATTACTGGATTCCACGATGAAGATAGCTTATAACCCCCCTCTCGATTGAATTTTTTGTGTTTCTTTATTTCGATCGCTTCACGTACTATTCTAGGGTAATAGTGACGATCGGTGGAAAGTATCTTTGGGTCATGCAGCTCAATCCAATGGTTTGTGCCACTATCCATTAGACATGGACATATCCATTTCCCAAGACATGTTTTTGAAACGCATTTATTTCATGCAAAACCTAGTTAATTGTTACTTAACAAATAATTAAGTACGAAAAATGTTGGATTGTGCGAGTGAGAGGGTTAAAAAGTAAATATACAACACTCTCAAGCAATTTAATGGTTACCTTCGTAGCTGCATAAACAGCCATGAGAGGCAGGGGTTGGTTTTCAGATCCAGAGGAGACGTTGACAATGGCTCCCCTCCCCCGAGACACCATGGCCGGCAGCAGCAATCTGCTCATCATGGTCACAGCACCCACGTTCACAGAGATCAGTTCCCAAGCCTTGGATTCAGGAACTTCGCATAGGGGCATCGGATAGGGATAGTTGCAGCCGACGTTATTTACTAGAAATTTAAAAATACCGTCTTTGAACTCACAAATATAACTATTTATTTATTTTCATCTTTATTGCACAAAGACAAAGGCGGGCTTATAATGACGCTAGACATTCTATCATATATATATGTATACTACATATGCCCATACATATTATTATATACACTAAATATTATATATATATCAATGATAACAACATACTAAATTAATAAATATAAATATAAAAAAAACTATCTCAACTATTAGAAAAAATTGTATTATTATCGACGCAAATGGCTACCTACTCCTAGTTGTGGCGTAATTAACCAAAAATTAAAGTGACTTAAGCAATTAAAAAAAAAAAAAAATTGCACGGACATGTCAGGTGCAAGCTTTTCTTTTGTAAATAAATAAACGATATTGCAGTTAATTTATTGCGGTTTTCCCGCGCTGTGAACTCCTATATTATACCCAAAGTGTTTGCCGATCGAAAATGCCGATCCTAAAAAAGCATCAAATTCTGCAACATCTGGAATTTGATGATGATATCCTCATTATCTAAAATAAAAAATAATATGGACTCATGTTTTAGTGGCTGTGATGATGTTAATGAACAAACATAATAGGTGGTAGGCGGACTGATGCTGGTAATTTGCCCAGTCAGCCGGGGCGGAGAAGTATCCACCGTTCGTGCTGATAAACCCAGTAAAGATAAACACGTTTCGAAATCTGACTCGAATTGCCGTCATGCCCAGTCAAGCCGGCATAGTGTTAGGCATTCCAGTTGCAAACATTCATGGACCTTGTCAATAAATCAAAAATCACTATGACTAATAAATTCCTTATTTGAATAATATACCTTTAGTACCAATAGTTTCGATAACTTTTTTTTAAAATCCCTTAAATTGAATGCTTTTAAATCAAATGGCAAATGGTTATATATATATATATATATATTTATACTAGCACGACATGTGACCTTGCGCTCACCTGATGGTAAGTGACGTGCGAGTTCCATAGCAACTAGAATCAGAGACTCATGACTGACATCAGTCCCTAATACTATGTCGGCTTGACTGCGTATGACGGCAATTCGAGCCTGATCCCGAAACGTGTGGATACACTTTACTGGGTTTATCGGCACGAACGGTGGATACTTCCCCGACCCGGCAGACTGGGCAAATTACCACCATCAGTCCGCCTACCACCTAGCTAAGTTCAATTGTCATACAGTAACAATTTTTCGAGTAAATCACCAAGCGTTGAGATGGGGTACATACCTATGTAGTTTATCTTTGTATTTTTTTTTTATACTGGACACGACATGTGACATCGCGCCCACCTGATGGTAAGCAGTACGCGAGGTCCAAGAATGGGAGCAACTGACGCCGGTCACCACGACCGACATCAGTCTCTACCACTATGCCGGCCTAACAAGATGCTTTTTCACACTTCGCTTGAAGGACTCCGTTTTAAAGAGACGTTTTAAAGAGACTTGGGTATTAAAAAACAATAATAATAATAAATATTTCCAAACAGGTCACACAGCGCCATCTAGTTTCCGTGGTAAGCTACGCGGCTTGTGTTACGGAAACTAGATGGTTGATAAACTACATATTATACTTTTTTTTTTTGTAAATATATAAATATATACATATTATACATATAAACACCCAAACCGAGACAAATTATACAATGTACAACTTGCCCCTGGTGGGAATCGAACCCACGACCTCCCGAGTTCACGGCAACGTTTGTTACCACTAGACTACGGAGGCGGTCTTGCATGACACTTTACTTTTTTAAGCGACTGATGCTGATGAAGATAGTTACCTAATATGCCTATAGATAGATCCTTGAGCTCCTCCACGATATGCTGGTACACCCCCGCGCCTTCGCTGAAGTCGGCCACGATCACCTTGGTCTTCACACTATATAACTTTTCTGTAAGTAAAGTAACACCTGATAATAAGTACAGTACAGAATCATTATGCAGTTTGGTCAGAAACCATGTAAGTATTAACATTTAGCCAACTTCACTACAGACCCATCTTGACAAGCCCTCATTCCGAATCGCGCTTAGAGCGCTTAGAACGAATATGACACTGACCGTCGTTCCGAATCAAATATCGTGATTTGGATGCTCAGAGCGTGATATCAATTCGGAACGGTCTAAATCACATTTTCATTCATAAAATGTTCGTTTTTTTTAAATGTATGGAAGATAAATTGCGGATTCCACATCTTTGAGTATGAATACTAACAAATATACATCTCTCGGTTTATTCATCTTTATATGTGTAAAGTTTAATATTAGTAACTTATTTTGGTAATTTAAAATAACTTGCCGTGTTACAGACATTTTTTTTTCATTTACTACTTAAATATTAATTATAGATTTGTTTAAGAAGTAATATAGAAACAATATAAACGAATTACAATATTAAATAATTTAAACGAAAACCTAATATTAAATTAACTTGAAAATGGCGCGGGACATTATGCTTCGTTCCGATACGCGATAATAGTAACCTAAGCACGCTTAAAGGTGTTCCGAGACGCGCTTAAACTGTTTTGTCAAAGCTATGTGACGTCACAAATGACATCATTTCTCGCGCTTAGACTGCTCACGATATCCAGGTAGATCGCTCTGAGCGCTGTCAGTTTTTTGTCATACTCCTCATTATGTATCGGAACACCTTTAAGCGTTAGGTTAGGTTAGTTATAATAGTATCGCGTATCGGAACGAAGAAGTTGTAAGCTCTTCGAAGTCTCTAGCGTACCAGACTTAAGAAATATCAGAAATAAAGTGGTGTTAATGCAAATAGCAAGGATCTGCTAGACAATTTTAGTGTAATAAGTGTTTAAAATGAAATAAATAAAAACCAACTACATATGTAGTGGATAAGAAAGAAAAAAAGAAAAAAAAATACGAATTTTAGAATAAAATAATGTGGATGAGATAAATTTGTGTAAGATCCTGTTGGATGTCTTGACATTTTTTGTTATCTTTTCCCGATGGATGATGAATAAGGTTACAGGGAAGGCAAAGGGTCTATCCCATACAGCCAAGTCTGACGTAATATATCTTTATTTTTCATGAATTAATGAGGTCATCATCAAATTCCAGATGCTGCAGAATTTGATGCTTTTCTTGGAGTCACTCGCGGAACCATCCACTGCTCAAACACGTCAGGTAAAATATGGGAGTTGGCAGCTCGGGGAAACCGCAATAAACTGCAACTTGTATATTTAAAGTCCAATTTATCGTTTTCCATAATTATTCACATTGTAGCACATTATTAAACAAAACAACACTACTTTTGACCAATAATATCCACAGTAAATTAATTTACAAAACAAAAACTTGCACTTGACATGTCCACGCAAAATGGCGCGAAGAACTCCTTTTTTTTTCTTTTGTGTTTCAATTATTGATGGCGTGTCAAAAATTAGGTATATTCACTATATATTACTGGATGATGATTGGGAAGGCAAAAGAGTCTAGCCCGTACAGCCAAGTCTGACGTAATATATCTTATTTTCTTGGAGTTACTCGCGGCATTATAGCTTAAACACGTCTCGGCTATAATATGTTCACAGCGCGGGAAAACCGCAAAAAAAAAACTGTAACTTGTGCCCCATATATAAAGTCCAATTTTTTCTTAATTATTCACAATGTAGCACATTATTAAACAAAACAACACCACTTTTGATTAACACTATCCACAGTAAAGTAATTTACAAAACAAAAACATTGCACTTTTCCGTGCAATATAACGCGACGAACAACTCTTTCCCTATTAATAAATGTTTGCTTCTTTTAATATAAATTGATTTAATGTATGTTATTAAATAAATAAAAGTTTTTGATTTATTTTATTTATTTACCTACCAATGTCGGCCGCAACCGCCTTCAGCTTATCCAGGTTTCTGCTGATGAGGACCACGTTGACACCTTGCCGAGCGAGCTGCATTGCGTACTGTCTTCCTATCCCATCTGTGCTGCCAGTTATCACTGAAAAACCAAAAAATTAAACCTGTATTTATACATACATGTATTTATTTATTTATTTTCAAAAAATCACAGTTTATTATATTAAACAGTAGCAATAGTGGAACACAAGCCAAAGACATCTATCATGCGCCATCTATCATGATGACAAGACAGTGATACACCCCATTAGATGCATCAGAATAGAAAACAAATTTTGTTTGATTTACAATAATATAAAACAGGTGAATACATAGATGTGATAATGTTTTTAAAATGTAAATGTATACGATAGATTATATATTATATATATAATCCATTTATAAAGGTTAAAATAAAAATATTTATTTAAAGGAATATAATTAAAACTACTTAAAGAGTAAAAAATAACCTAAACCTAATAAAAAATAAACTATAAGTAAAAAATGTTCTCTAGAGACGACCGTTCAGGGATAGTCCCAAGGAGGCTGGCAACATTTCCCCTCTGTATAGCGAGGCTAATATATTTTGCAGAAATAATTGCCGGCCTTCCTGTCTCCAGACTTTTTCGTTAGCCGTTTGGACAACTCCTTAGCCAGACTTTAGCTGAGTGTCCCCATGGGCATATCGTCTCGACCCCAAACGGCGTAAATTCGTAAGCTGTACCGAGGTTGGCGTATTTGCGCAGCTTGAGGTTCTCAGCAGAAACCGCCGCACTCCCCGCGCTTGACGATGTCAATTAATGATTGGATGTTGCCGTTTATTAGTGTGTCGTTGCGATTGCATAGCGTAATTCTGGTGCATAGTAAAACATTTAGTTACCGCTTCCCATAACTTTATAAAATCTAAATTGATTAGCTTTATGTGAATATGTGACAAAAACAGGTAGGTAATGTATTACGAAATAATATTGGCCAACGTGTATTCAACAAAATGTCAACAAAAGACAAATGAAACGAACTCAAATGTAATATCAATGGAACAATGTGTTAGGCAGAGACACACCGTATTGCCTACTAACCAAGTAGGGGATCATTCCATTTGCAGTCGAAACGATGGGTCTTCGGTTGGCAACGGACGACTCATTAAGTAGAGAAATATTTTGCTTAAAAGGTCAGCCTCGCTGTTCAACGGGGAAAATAGATTTTTTTTTTTTTGTTCTATTTTCCCGATGGATGATGAATGAGACGATAGGGAAGGCAAAGGGTCTAGCCCATACAGCCAAGTCAGACGTAAAATATCTTTCTTTATCATGAGTTAACGAGGTCATCATCGAATTCCTGATGCTGCAAAATTTGATGCTTTTCTTGGAGTCACTCGCAGCACCATAGCTCAAACACGTCGGGTAAAATATGGGAGTTGACAGCGCGGGAAAACCGCAAAAAATAAACTGCAACTTGTGCCCCATATTTAAAGTCCAATTTATCGTTTTCCATAATTATTCACATTGTAGCACATTATTAAACAAAACAACACCACTTTTGATCAATAATATCCACAGTAAATTTATTTACAAAACAAGAACTTGCACTCAAGTTGCAAAATGGCGCGAAGAACTCTCTCTTTTTTTTCTTTTTTTTATAGACGGAGTTCGTATTATCAATGATACGACACCAGCCTAAAGAGCCATCGCGGTAGTTCGCATGCCCGACTCACCCTGAAGCCTCATAAGGCATTTACAACTAAGTCTGAGTCGTGGGTACGGAGTGAAGGCACTCGTTCGCAGAGAGTTTCCTCGACACACTATACGCCCGTTTATTTATAACTTTGTGTTTAACTTCATATTATATATATAATATATGTGGTCTAGCGGTTAAGCACGTGAATTTAGAAACGAGCTTGCCACTTGTCATGATTGGCCTATAGTAAAGTTGGCTAAATGAGAATCCGCTTCTTTATAAACGTTGTTTCTGACTACTCCGAAAGGGATACGGTCGTGATGATACTTTTCTATATAATTTAAATAAATGAATTATAAGCGTTTATTTATTAAAATATCAAACGAGACCCCTTTACAGTCAAAAACTAGACGTAAAGTCTTATAACGTTCGTATCCCTATCGGGGTGGTCAAAAAATATATATATATTTTTTTCTTTTTAGTTTAGTTTCTCATATAGGTACTTATAGTTTTGAAATAATTTTAAAATAATTTATGGATGTCTTTACGTACATTTCTTCACGCCAGTTTCCTTGCGGGGTAAGCAGAGACGATTGAGCGCCATTTGTTACGATCATTATATTTAATTTTTTACGTAACTTGTTATTAGATAATACCCATAAAACAATTGAATACATTGAATTGAAGACAGTGTATCCGTAGCCTTATTTAAGTTACATCACAGCCCTGCGTTTGCGCACGACGAAGAGTTTGCAAAATTGAACAGATAACTTAAGTACCTACTTAAGTTATTTACCTACCTACCATGTTTGGCGAATGGTAATACATCATTTTATATGTTTATTCATAATTTGTAAGTACATATTTGATGTCAACCCATGATGGCGCAGAACTACCGAAATTGCGTTTCAAAATACAAGCTCCTTAGCTAAGGAGTTGTCAAAGCGGCTAACGGAAAGGTCTGAAGACAGACAGGCTGGCATTTATGTCTGCTAACGCTATTCAGAGGGGAAATGTTGCCAGTCTACTTGGGATTATCTCTGATGGGACGTCTCTATAAGAACATTATTTAATTATAAGTTATTTATAATGCCACTATTATTTTTTGTTTACGTACAATTATATTTTTTTTAAATTAAAATTATACAATAAAATTCATAATGATGTTGATTAAATCAGATTTTTTATTTTGTAAGTGGCAACATTTATTTATGACTTACCGACCGAAATCGCTAAGATAGCGAGACTGCTAGCCCAGTAGTTCTTGGGACAAGTAGAGTCTCACAAGGTTCACCGCATTGTATGTATGATGTAACGACATCATCCAAAGGGCTCTTGTCACTGCTAGAGTACCCGCAATGTTAGAACACTCTGGGATTGTGCGGAGCCATGGCAAGAGACCCGACGGAATGACTGTTGGATTTTGAAAACTTGGTCGGTCTCTGGTGTGGGATGCGACGTGTGTAATGTGTCAGCTCCATCTCACATCCAGGCTACCTCGTCAGGTGTTTACCAAGTGCGGCGTTTTCTGCTGAGAACCTCAAGTTGCGCAAATACGCCAACCTTGGCCTACCGGTTACGAATTTGCGCCGTTTGGGGTCGAGACGATGGGCCCATGGTGACCCCAAAGCGTCTAGACAATGAGTTGTCAAAGCGGTTGAAAGTAATTATTACTGCAAACGCAATAGCCTCGCTATACAGAGGTGAAATGTTGCCAGTCTCCTTGGAACTATCTCGGATGGGACGTCTCTAGAGGACATTTTTTATTTATGGTTTAGTTTATTTTTAATTTTATTATTTAGGTAGCTTTTAATTAAGCGACGCAAATATGTAAGTATATTAAAAGATTACATATTTGTGCCGTTTGCTGTAGAAACTCTGGGCCCATGGAGTCCAAGCGCAAAAAAGTTTTTAAAAGACATAACACCGCGTCTTGTTGTCTCCTCCGGTGACAAGAGAGCTGGCTCTTCCTTCGTCCAAAGAATCAGTATTTCAATTCAGCGGGGAAATGCAGCCAGCGTTCTTGCCACCATTCCACGCAGTATCCTTAGTATTAATATTAATTTTATTTTATATTTTGTAAATATTTTTTTCGAATTTATTTTAATGTAGGTATATTAATTTACTTCAAATAAAAAGTGGATATTTAAAAGTTATTTAATTTTTAAATAATTTTAAACAGCTTGTACAACGTAAACATCTTGTCAGTAAGCAATAACAATAAAAACATAGGTACGCATTTAACTATGTATTGAAATTTAAATTCTGTCAGCGTTTGAGGTCACAAGAACAATACAATCCATATGCTTTAGTTTACATTATTGTTATTTGTACTAATATAGGTAGCACAGACAATTTGACAAAAATGAATTTTATATTATACCTACAATGAACACATCTTAAGGGATTGTGTCAGGAGCCAGGGCGAAAGGCATCATCTAAAACTGAATCCATATAATACGGGTGCCTTCAATTCGGTGCTAGCTAACCCTTGTTCCCAATCGGCTAGGTTAGTACTTTTTTTTTATATTTATAATAAGAATAAGGCAGATGTAAAACTGATAATTGTTTGTTAATTTAGGTTAAGTTGCGATGGGGCTGATATGCTCAATTTGGGTAAAAGCTCTTAATAAAATAAGATTTTTAAAAAAACCTACAATCGCCAGCGGCCTAGCCAATCGATCAGGCTGAAGCGACATACTTTTTTTTAAATACTAGCACTACATGTCAATTTTGGTAAATTTGGAACCGAAATATTGGGACACACTGCCGACCAAGCATCCCTGGCATCTGACAAGTAAGATCTTGCAAAAAAAACCAAGATTGGGCAACACTAGTGACAGTGTCAGACCTATTCGACTTGTCACTGTAAGCTCTCTTTTTACTTCTATTTAGTTTTTAAAAAGTCAAATAGTCAAAGTCAAAATATCTTTATTCACGTAAACCTATTACAGGCATTTATGAAACGTCATTAATTTAATTATTTTGAATGATTCTACTCCTGCTAGTAGAAGACTAAGCAGCAAAGTGGTCCAATAAGTAAGCTGTTAGCAGAAGACCAGCAGATTCCAGTGACCTGTTAATGTTTAATCTGACTGAGAAAGGAATCTGCAAGGAAAACTCAGCTATATCAGATTTACAAAATAAAACATATACAGAACTGCACCACAACGATCAATTAATAACCTTTTAAATTTAGTTATCAGTACCTATAATAATAATAAATATTTCCAGACAGGTCACACAGCGCCATCTAGTTTCCGCGGTAAGCTACGAGGCTTGTGTTACGGAAACTAGATGGATGATAAACTACATATTATACTTTTTTTTTTGTAAATATATACATATTATACATATAAACACCCAGACCGAGACAATGAGGTACAATGTACGACTTGCCCCCGGTGGGAATCGAACCCACAACCTCCCGAATTCACGGCAACGTTTTTTACCACTAGACCACGGAGGCGGTCTAAACCTATGAGATTACAATACCTGGGACAGCAGTAACCTACCAGGCAAGTCAGAATAAAGATAGACTACATGCCTATGTGCAACCCGAAAGTCGACAAAACGCAAAAATATAGTCGTTCGTTCATTCTCTTTAAGCGAAATTCAGTAAGAAAAAAGCGAGCCTTGCTTTCAAGTCGAACACGACACTAAAGTAAGCCCGTTATGTTCCCTTTACAAAGGTTTAAACCTGCCCACTACACCGTATCCTACCATGACCGTAATAGGAACGTGTCAGGCAAAAAAATATTCTTTGTATAGAAAAGCATGACACTACGTCCACTAGACCGTTCCGTCACCGACCCGTACCGTCGCGTGCCATGCACAGAGCGTTAATAATTGTCTGCGAGAATATTTTGCCGGTGCCGAAGTTGGTGTTTCTTCTGAAAATAAAATATTATTTTTTTTGCAGCAACATATTAAATTGGTATGTAGACATTCGGAAATACTGAAAACACTGTTCTTTATCTTTAACTAAGTGCCTGTACAACGTCCAATATTCTCCTTCAGTTTTTCGTACTTTTAGAGTATCGTGAATTCAGTAGCGTCAAAAGGTTTTTTGGTTCTTTTCTTCTTCCTCATCCGATATTATAGCAATCAATGCCAGTTGTCTAACAGTTAATCTTTTAATAGCCATACCTATTTTATTATTTTAAAACTTGATAGCACTCCCCAGACGTCCAGCCATTACCGATACACATGCGAGAATGAAACGTTCCTATCAATTTTACGTCATACAAATTACGGGTGGGCAACATACCGGCATTAAACGCCACCGCGCCGTGCGTCGGTTCGTTTCAGTGGGCAAAGCAAGCCGTATCCATAGCTGGGCATTAACTCGTTAATCCGTTAATCGTTAATTAACGAAGTTAACATTTTGATTAACGGGTTAACTTTTAAGTTAACTTTTTAAAATGTTAACGGACACGTTAACTTCCGTTAATATGCAGAAGTCCGTTAATCGTTAATCCAATGCCACTATTTACCGCACGGCACCGCGATGTGGTGCGAAAAACAGGTTCAGACAAGTATGAAACGACAAGTGCCGGGCGCGGCGGCGCGTGAGACAAAAACAAAACTAGATATATTTTGCCGGCGCGTGCGAGTAAGAAAACTGCGAAGTAGTAGCGCCAGTGCTTAGAGTGACGAGTGTTGTGTTTGTTGTTATTATAAATTACTGTCAGTGATAATTTGCGTGTTAATAAAGAAGAGTGCAGTGTAATTAGTTAGATAGAAAAGTGTACTGTGCAGTGTAGTAATTAAAACAATATCATGGAATCGGATTTCAGCGGTCCTGATGAGAATCCTTGGCCATATATGACTGAGTATGTGGAATTTGTATCCAGATCGGGCCAGCAAATACTTTTTGCTTGTAAGCGTTGCTTGCCGAAAGACACCAAAATAAAAGTCCATGTATCAAGCCTGTATAATTTGAAACAACATGTAAGAAGGGTACATGAGTCACAATACGTACAGTTTGAAGATATTTTTAAGGCGGGCTCTAACCGAGGCAAGACAAAAAAGAGAACTCATTCTGACAATATTATATATTAACCTGTTAATTTCCAGAACCTAAACCAACAGGTTTTATAAGTTCACTAACGTAACGATATAAAAATGCAATTTTACACATATTAACGGATTAACGATTAACGTTAACTTCCGTTAATTCTTCCCAAATGTAACGCTTTAACGTTTAACGAAGCTAACTTTTTTTGTAGCGGATTAACGATTAACGAAGTTAACTATTTGATTAACGGTGCCCAGCTATGGCCGTATCGTATTGCTTTCCATGCTTGATACGTTCATAGCACGGTCATAGTATATATACATGATATTAAATAAATATTCGATAAAATCATATATAAATTACAAAATATCCTATATATCCTAAATTTATTCGTATGAAAAAAACAAACTATATAAATATAATTATTTATTTATTTATTATATGATAAACCTTACAGCTATATTCCCAGATCAATAAAAAAAAACAGATTAAAATTGCCTCAGCCAACATAGGTTCCACTATTTACTTAAAAGTTATGTTAATGAAATTAAATTTAAACAAATATTAAGAAAAGAAAATAATAATAATAAACTATAACTAACTTAAACATAAAACATAAAAATTGCAATAAAAATAATAATACTAAACTAGATATTGGGTAACAACATAGATCCAGTGAAAACAAGTATGGAATGTAATTATTGTGTGCGTGAGTGAATATAAGTGTTGGTGTGATAGTGTAAGTGTGTGTGTGAGGCGTGCTTAGAAGTTAAAAGTAAACGAATGCTGCAGCTGACCGGCTAATCAGCTGCCGCATCCGTGCACAGACAGTCTTTAATGATTTTTTTAAAATATGTTTTTTTGTGTAAAAATATGTCCACATCCCTTATTAAACCATTATTATTGTAAGTGCGTGTACATCTATTAATAACAGAATTTTGCGCGTACTTTGTATGAGTCTTAGTCTCCACAAACAATAACGGACGACGAAGACGCCTTACCGGTGCGCACAATTTCATACTATATTATACAACCAATATTACGATAGAAAACTACAAAACAGTTGTATTTTTGTATTATATAAAAAAAATAGATTTTAATTGTATTTTTATTTATTAATTAGGTTTATTTTTATTAATAGTCATTTATGTTTTAAAATGTAAGTTTTTAGTTTATTAATATTTTATTTTATTAAATTTAAACGTAAAATGTGCGATGTTAGCTCGGTTGTAACGCTTCCCTTAAAATCCTACAAAGGTTGGTTTAAATTCCCGCCATCTACAAATGAGTAATACACTTTTGTTACGTTCATTTGAGAGTTCTTGTGTCTCGGACAGCACGTTAAGCCATCGGTCCCGATTCCACTAATGCGTGGCGAAGGCAAAATTCTTCAGAAAATCCTGGAAAGCCCATCTCTAACAGTGGACTCTACGTTCTCGGGGTGATGATGAAATAAAACCTACTCAATAGAAATAAAATTAAAACTAAAACTAATAAATCATAAACAACCTATAAATAAAATGTCCTCTAGAGACAACTTATTAGAGATAGTCCCAAGGAGGCTGGCAACATTAACCCTATGTGTAGCAAGGCAGAAATAATAGCCAGGTCAACCGTTTTATTCGTACAAATCCTTGGCCAGGTTGGCTGAGAAATCTGGAGACAGGAAGGCTGGCTATTATTTCTGCCTTGCTACACATAGGGTTAATGTTGCCACCCTCCTTGGCGACAGCGCAAATTCGTAACGTGTACCGAGGTTGGCATATTTGCGCAGTTTGAGGCCCGCGCTTGACGAGGTGCCAGAATGTGGGATTGGGCTAACGTGTGGCATCTGGAGAATTGTGATAATAGATAAACATATATCTATTATTCTGTATAAAAGTAAAGTATCATCACGACCGTTTCCCTTTCGGGGTGGTCAGAAACCACGCTTATAAATAAGCGGATTCACTTTTTTTAGCCAACTTTACTACAGGCTAATCATGACAAGTGGCAAGCTCGTCGATGTCTCCAGCGTACCAAACTCGAGAAATTTAAAAAACAGTTAAAATTATAGCTGCTGTAAATATGCATCATACATGCCAGGGTTTGAAACTTTTTAGGATTTAAAAGAAAGCGTTCAACAACCGAGCCTCCTCCATGGATCAAAAATCAAAAGTTTAACTCCATATAAAGACAGTCCTAAAATCTTCTCAAACATGGTTAACTGAAATTTCGCAAGACAGTCCCGACCGCGAAGCTCAATCTAGGGTCACTAACCTAACCACTAACTGCATTTGCCTAGTTAGCCCTTCTCTTTCCCAGACCATCTAGATTGACATTGAAACCTAACTAAGGTTCCACGCATCTCCTTCACTCAATCATTCCTTTACGCTGTCAAACAGGTTTCTTCAATGATTTTTTTTTTTTTGGTTCTATTCTCCCGATGGATGATGAATGAGATGATAGGGAAGGCAAAGGGTCTAGCCCATACAGCTGACGTAATATATCTTTCTTTTCTATGAGTTAATGAGGTCATCATCAAATTCCAGATTCTGCAGAATTTGATGCTTTTATTTTATTGTATCATAACTATATATGCATTAAATAATAATGATAAACAAATTTTCACACACTAGCCAAATTAGGAAACATACTTTATTACTGATATTTAGGTGTCAAATAAAAGGAGAAAAAACAAGAAATACAACCAAAAGATATAGAAATTCAATTAAACAAAAAACAATAACACAAATAAAATTACAGATATCCAATATTGAATTAAATTAAATTAAAAAAGAAAAAAAAAATAAGGATTAAATTAATAATTAAATTAAAATGATTTCTAAATTAAATAATTCTTGGCTGCCCTAACTACAGGAAAGTGTACCCTAACAGTGAGTTAGATGTGATGTAGCCCTGTAGAATTCTTAAGCCCTGCAGCACCGCGGACAGCATTAACAACCGGGATCTGCATCCGAAGTACAGATTAATACTAATACTTTTATATATATTTGTCTATTTTCTTTATTCAGGAGACATACAGATCCCATCCCCACCGTCTGCATGCTTCAATTATTATTATTATTATTATATATGTAAATATTGTAATTTTTCTTTACTAATGTTTAATATATTTTTTTATAGTATTTTAGCCATTGTTTTGAATAAATTAAATGTACTAATATTATAAAATATTTTTGGCTTAAGATCTAATGAATTTACTATAGGCCAATCATGACAAGCTCATCGATGTCTCTAGCGTAGCAAACTCGGGAAATATCACAAATAAATGTAATGTTTATTTTATTTATTTATTTAAATTAATTAATATTATTGTGTTTCGACCAGGAATTGAACCCGGTACCTCCAGGTCTAAATCCACGGACTTAACAGCTAGACCACGGAAGCATTTGGAAAATAAAATGTTAATGAAAAATTTAAATGGAGGATGCTGCCTTGATATGATATTCTGACATCAATATTTATAAATAAATCCATTACATGAGACAAATCAATATTTTTCTTTTATTTAGATAGTCTGCGTTAATTATTATATCAAACAATATCTCGTTATCATCCACACTAATAAAATTAATGTGAAATAAACCTTTCCTTTGTGTCTGTCTTTATGTACAGATTTACCTCCACGTCTTTATTATTGAACCGATAAATGTCATTATAATTGTTAATAATTCGAAATAATTTATTATATATTAAATTTAAATTAAAAGCCTACATAATAAAATTGTCCTCTAGAGAGGTCCCATCCGAGATAGTCCCAAGGAGACTGGCAACATTTCCCCTCTGTATAGCAAGGCTAATACGTTGGCAGAAATAATTGCCAGCCTTCCTGCCTCCAGACCTTTCTGTCAGCCGCTTTGACAACTCCTTGGCCAAACGCTGAACCGATTGATTGTGATTTTATTTTTTATAGTGACCACGACATGTGACATCGGGCTCACCTGATAGTAAGCAGTACGCGAGGTCCAAGAATAGAAGCAACTGACGCCAGCCACTGTGCATAGCATCTTGATAGGCCGGCATAATGGAAGGGACTGATGTCGGTCGTCAGTGGCTGGCGTCAGTTTCTCCGATTCTTGGCCGGTTTTATTTATTTATTTTATTTATTTATTTATTAGGGTCGCCAACAGTGACAGCAACAAAAGATACATCGATTTTTACTTACAACTAAGACAGAAAACAGATGCTGCACCAATTACAGGCAACCACCACATGCTATTACAGTATCCATTAATTGGGCCTTTGAGTAGCCAAAATTAAAACACAATACAATTACAGCAACAACTAAGTAAATCTAAGCAAAAACAAAAGAACATGATACAACCACAATCAAGCAACACAATTCCAAGGATCAAAATTGGTTAAACAGCAGTTCAGTTTACAGTCCCAGCCAGGATCCGCTGCAGTGACAATACATTGTGCTTAAAAACATGCAAAGAATTAGCAAATATGTCTAGACTGTCATTTTTTTTTCGTGAAAATATGTTGTATTGACGACATGTACGGTTTGGTGATGAGTGGTAACCCAAATTGGATCTGGATTGTCGTAGAATGAATAGATCATATTTGCCAACCCTTGGCAGCCTGGTCGGCACAGAGACACGAACACGGGGCAGTAGGTGGGGTGCGTCGACTTTACCGTTGATTAATTTATATAGAAACATACTATCCATCAATTGCCTTCTATCTAGTAATGAGGATCAATTAATATTTTTTTATATTTATATACCCACTTACTCACTTTTTATTCTAATATTTATTGTTTTGTATTAACTTTATTATTTCATTGTTGAATTTTGATTTAATTTATTTTATTATTATTATTTATTTGTCTTTTCTTTCTTTTTATATTAATTTTATACTGTATATAACTATTGTTAACTTTAAAGCTTTATTAATATTAATATTTGTATAGTAAATTAAAATATATATCTATATTGTATAGGTATATTGACAATCCATTTTTAATTAAAATGTATGTATTAATTATAAGAATGACTGCATGGTAAATTGGGCTTTACCGTTAAGCCATGTAATGTTTTATTAATAAATAAATATTTAGGCGGTTCGCGAGTGTGATATTCCTCTCTTTGTTAACGTAATAAATTCTTAATTTGTCGTGCCCGAGTAGTTCGCTCTAATTTTGCAATTAATCCGTTAAGTAGTTTTTTTTTCATATGAAAAACGTTCACTCGTATATCTCTGGGCACGACAAATTAAGAATTTATTACGTTAACAAAGAGAGGAATATCACACGTGAAGTGGCACAGGCGAGAGTTAGTTGCTATATGCTTAATTATTATACTGAATAATTAATAAAATAGCTATCTCTCATAACTATATCATACTGGATTTATGGCCAACTCATTTGCTGTTGTCGCCGCAAATCTGTGGAATGAACTACCGGTAGAAATCCGACAAACATCCAACCGAAAAATGTTTAAAAAAATGGTGTCATAGTATTATTTAAATGGTTCATAAGTTATTTAATGGTATCATATGTAGTATATGTATTATTAGTATTTAATATATCATAGTTATTAGTATGTATTTAGTAATATCATTGTATTTTCATATATATAGATTTATTTATTATTATTATAAATATTTGCACCTACCTTACATTTGAAATGGTCCCCATTGTCCCTAAGGTTGGCTGTCAGATAATGTCTAGCGGCATTAAGTCCGCCCCTTGTATAACGTGCAATAAAGTTATAAATAAATAAATAAATAAATATCTCATAAAATTTTTAGGCGGCATGACTAACAGACATATTAAATACACTATTCTATTGATAGAAACAAAGAGCTTTTACTAAGAAACCTTATTCGGACAATTTTTTTTGGCTTCTTCATACGAATTGGTTTATTTAAAATGTTTATATGAAGAAGCCAAAAAAAAATGTCATTTCCGACATTGGTTTCTTAGAAAAAGTTGTCTGTTCTATCAATAGAATAACATATCAGTCTAGAGTAAGAGCACACAAAGTCTTATTATTATTCAATTCAATTCATTTATTCACCATAAGCAATCGGTTTTGTCAGTTATACATAATATTGTTATACATAACTGCCTCCGTGGTCTAGCGGTTAAGTCCGTGGATTTCGACTCGGAGGTACCGGGTTCGATTCCTGGTCGGGACACAAAAATATTTATTAATGTAAACATTTAATTAATATTGAATTTATTTGTGATATTTCCCGAGTTTGGTACGCCTGGAGACATCGACGAGCTTGCCACTTGTCATGATTGGGCTATAGTAAAGTTGGCTAAATGTGAATCCGCTTATTTATAAGCGTGGTTTCTGACCACCCCGAAAGGGAAACGGTCGTGATGATACACACACACACACACACACACATAATATTGTTTACCAATCATGGCAGGATAGCAGAAGAATGCCATTAATAGCAAAGAACAGCCATCGTCATTTACCACTTAACACTACAAACAATCAATACCTACATAGATGCTGCTGTACAAGGGCGTTGTCACTTAATATTTAAAAATAAAACTATAGTATTATTTTTTTTAAATAGTTTATGTCAAAATAAATTAGTTATAATAACATGGCAACAGCATCCCTAATAGAAGATCGGTCGTAGAAGAAGAGCATCTTATAAAGAGCTTCGTAGAAGTCAAAGCTATTTCTGATTTTTATAAAAATAATGTTTTTCATTACTACCTCCACTGCCCATGTAAAACTAAAATATTAAAAACAACGTTCAAAACAATATAATCTAAGATTTTCTTTGTCTGCCTTATATATATACCCTGTCTAATATTAGGTACATAAAAGTGAGAGTATATCCGGGGTGTCCGTGGTTTTGGCATTGGCGTTAAGCCCTCTTAAATGTATATAAAATTTTGTACATTAGGTTAGGACTAACATAGTTGTGTAAGTTTGTTACTAACACAATAAATCTTGATATTATAAATAAATAATAATTATTGTTATTATATACAATCCTGGCTACGCCCTAGTTTAATAATATTATGTTATGTGTGTGATAATATATGTAGGTGCTGTGTGTACTATATAAATAAATTAACAGCTTGTAAAGATACAAATATGGCTTACAAACCTGCCCATGGTCCAAATCTTTTCACCAGCGTCTGCTCCTCATTTGGTTGAAAATACGGGCTTAAATACGAAGCTATCATTTCAACAACCGACCACAACGACTCGATCAAAACTAGGAATAGGGATATAGCACCAAAAACCGCTAAAATAAACGTTAAAGCCATTTTTTTTGAGCGCGAAAATCGTAAACATCCAGATTTATTGAGAAAATCGATAAACCGTCCAACGCCGTCACACTTACGAGTAAAACTGCTTGCCTGATAAGGTTTGTCGCGTATAAGTTTGTACTTTACACTACAGTGAAACCCACTAGTTGTGAATTGTAGGTAATTTGATAATGATTACATGAGTGGTAACACTGATGTATGGAAGCGAGACGTGGATTTATTTATTTATTTATTTATTTAAAACTTTATTGCACATAAATTACAAAGGCGTGACATAATGTCGCTTGACATTCTCTGCCTGTCAGACCTTCGGGACAACGAGAACATTTATGTGAGGTAGGTGCAATATATCAATTAAAATTAAATATATTAAAAATATACGTCTATAGAATATTATTTATTGCTTATAATAAATATCTATTAATAAAATTACATACGAATTCATACACACATACATATATAAACTACATAAATAAGTTATACTATTTATATACTACATAAACATAAATTAGGTACTATGTCAGAATACGCAGGAGAGTAGGGTTAATGCAGTAGAAATGAGGTCGTTGCGTCGGATATGCGGCGCACTTTGGTGGACCGCATACGTAACGTCGCAATACTGAAAAGGGTAGGTATTTATTTATTTATTTATTTATTTAAGGAAAACTATTGACAATATCCAACAACAAATAGAACTAAACGTTAGCAACAGAGTGTCATTTATAAGTTTTCACAAATAGAAACATATTAACAATGTAAAAAACACAAAAAACAAAAAGCCTATGAGATGACAAAGATTTAAAAAAACATACTGAAACATACAAAGTAACACATAAACACTACACAAAGAAATAAATGAAAGAAAGCATAGAGACAAAATTTAGGAATAGCATGTTACGATGGTTCGGGCATGTTGAAAGGTTGATCGGAGAAAGATTGACGAACTAGGTATATAATGCGAAAGTTGTGGGTAAAAGAGGCCCTGGCAGACTGATACTCACATATCACGATCAAATAAATTAAACACTGACTGAAGGTACATTAAAAAGCCTTCGTAACAAAAGGGCATGTATGAAGAGGTTGATGAATGTCGACGATGCGATATACCTCTGTCGTGATCGTGTCAAGTGGCGCTCAATTGTCTCTGTCCACTCCGCATGGATCTGGCGTGAAGATACGTAATGTTAGACTGTGGCTATGAATATGAAAGATAAACTTTAAATGATGACCAATCAACACATCACTGCAGTAAAATAAATATCTGACTGGTAATATCACTTTACTTCGATAGTCGATATGATGATCCCAGTCAATCCTCAAGGCGTAATCTGACCTCACTGACCAGCTGTTTACCAACGACTGGTGCAAATGCTGATAGAAGTCCTGGGCTAAGCCCGTGTTTCAGCTTTCTTCATGTAAATCATTGCAAGGTTTTACAGTCACGAATATTAAAGTTTAAATTGTAGTTATTAATATTTAGTTTGTAAGCCGCCATTTTTAATTTATCAATTTATTATACTAAATATTACTAGATTGTAAGCTGACACGGCCTTTTTACAGCCACGAATTAATTTTAAAAACCTACCTAGTTGTAAGTAAAAACAAAATCCTCGCTTATGGCAACAATGTTTTATTTATTATTATTATATTGCTGTTAGATTCGGTCCAGCCATTGCTTTTTTTTTTATAAACATTTTTTTTCTCTCTCTTGTGTTGTATTGATAATATCCAAGTGTTGTGTACTAACCATAAGGAAATAAATGATTTGATTTGAAATTCTAATTTTAAGTAATTTTCATTATTATTTATTTTAAACGTCACAAACATCACAATTATTTTTTATTAGCTTTGGTTTATATTTAATTTATTTTTAAATTTTAAGGAGTTTTTCTTTTTTTATATTGTCAACACGTAATGCCCATTTTCACCAGTGAAGGTCTAGGATTCTGTGTTCTAGGGGCTGTGATTACTAAGTGAATTTTACGATTATTATTAAAATTAAACGCATGTTGATCAAACATAACAGCGTGTAAATTCGGATATAATGATGCTGTAAAATATTATATATAATGATGAATACGAAGTAGGTGGGTTCCACTGTAATTCCATAGTACATTAAGTACGTGTAATGCTTTATTAGGCACATAATAGTTATAGAGAGACACTACACATCTATGGCAGAGCTTAGCTTTCTCTGTGATGTTACCTAATACTGCAAGATTGCATTGAACCTAGGTGCAGAAATCGCAAGCTCTTGCAAATTGAATAATCTCTGTTATTTGGATAATTTCCAGTATTCAAAATCAAAATAATTTATTTCCGTATGGTTAGCACGTAACACTTGGATATTGTCAATACATACAAGCCAATAAATAAAAACTAATAATAAAAATAAATAAAAAATATTACCATTGACCATGGCTGGACCGAACCTAACATCAATACAATAATTATAACTAAAACATTGTTGCCATAAACGAGGAATTTGTTTTTACTTACAGCTAGATACTTAATATTAAATTCGTGGCTGTAAAAAGGCCATGTCAGCTTACAATCTAATAATAATTATGTCCATAAATATAAATATAAATTCGTGGCTGTAAAAAGGCCATGTCAGCTTACAATCTAAAAATATTTATGTCCATAAATATTAATTCGTGGCTGTAAAAGTCCTGTCAGCTTACAACTACACAGGTATAATATTAATGTCAAATAAATTGATAAATAACATGTCCGCTTACAATCTAAAAAATAATTGCTATGTCCAAATTAAACATTGGAGATAAGGCATATTATGTGTTACTGCCGAGGAGCAAATTAATATGCAACCCTGGCTGAAGTACAGATAAGGCTGAGTTGCACTTTTTTTTATTGTTTTTTTCTTTAACAAGTATCCTTGTGCCCTGATGGTAAGTGGTGCGCGAGGTTCATGAATTTATTTAATTATTTATATATGGTGCAACAAACAAATTACAATCATTTACATTTTACATTTCTATGACTGAATTAAAGAACCAGACTGTAATTCTTGAGTAGTGCACACAACATTGAAAAATATATAGGAACGCGAGCAAGCTACTTAAGTACTACACACACAATAAGGGGAAAATAGACAAAAAACAGCAAAATGTTAAAAACAAATCAACTTAATCTAAATTTACTCAATAAAATAAAAAATAAAAAAAACCTATAAAACATGCAAACAAATGATAATAATTTATATAAAAATATTAATTGGTTAATAAAATTAATAAAATTAACCTAACCTAACCTAAAATTATAACCTAATTAATAAATGTTAAAAATAAATAAAATTATATATATATATATATAAATAGAACATTAGCAACTGGAATCAGACACTCGTGACTGACATCAGTCCCTAACTTTATGCCGGCTTGACTGGGTATGACAGCAATTCGAGTCTGATCCCGAAACGTGTGGATACGCTTGACTGGGTATGACAGCAATTCGAGTCTGATCCCGAAACGTGTGGATACACTTTACTGGGTTTATTTTTACATTTAATATTTACAGTTACAGAGGCCTCTGTACCTCCGTGGTCTAGCGGTTAAGTCCGTGGATTTATGCGTAGATGCGGACGCCCGGTACCTCGATTCCTGGCCGGGACACAATAATTGATTTTATTTATTTATTTCTAGAGTTCGGTACGCTAGAAACATCAACGAACTTGCCACTTGTCATGATGGGCCTATAGTAAAATTGGTTAAATGTGAATCCTCTTCTTTATAAGCGTGGTTTCTGACCACCTCGAAAGGGATACGGTCGTGATGATACTTTTTTTTATTACTCCTATGAACTCCCATATACACGATCGCGTGTTCTGGCGATATTGACCCGAATTACTCCATGAAAAGCATCAAATTCTGCAACATTTGGAATTTGATGATCTCGTTTATGATCTCTGTTATGAACAAATATTATAAATAAATTACATGTTTAGCACCTACTTACTTATTTATTTTACTTATTTACTATTTACTTACTTATTTATTGTACTTATTTATTTTTTAATCTAAATTTATATTATTCAGGCGTTATACGAAGGAAGTAAGGTAAGTACAATGATTTTAAATTATTAATTAAAGTAAAAACTAAAATTTTAAAACTTATTTAATACAATAAAAAATAAAAAAATATCTACTTAATAATAAAAATACAAACTAAATTAAAAAAAAAAAACAAAAAAAAAATATTATAAATAAAAAATTAGCTCCAAATCACAGCCAAAGGGCAAAGTGCCAAGGATACTGGCAGCATTGCCACGTTGAATGGCAATGCTGATCCATTATATAAATGCCTTCAGAAATTAAAAAACTAAATGATGTATTCATTGGCAGTTTTCTAAACGTAACGTCTAAACTACATAAAAATATTTATATTGTATTCGCTCTTGCACATTTCACAGCCATAAATCTGTCTCTTTCTTTGGATGAATAATATCTGACAGCGATAGTTTAGAATATTGGAACTCAAATCTCAATCATAATATTTTTCTTTCGATTAAACCGTAAATTTTCACGAAAAATATGGAAAAAGAGCTTGATAAAGTTACGGAGGATATAATGGCGACTCCAAAAGTTACTGGCTGTGTGTTTGCAGACCACCAAGGGCTCTGTTTAGCAGCCAAGGGGTCAGCTCACGTCGATTCTGCGGGTATCATAGTTGCATTGTCAGAGCAAGCTTGTAAAATACAGCCAAACTTGAAGCCACCTACAATAAATTTGGAGAGCGATAGAATGCAGTGCCTAATACAAAGACATGGGACCATAACTGGAGCTATATTCAAACAGAATGCATAATAAGGTAAATAAGTTACATTAGATTTAGTCCTAGACCTCAACTACTAAAAAATAGGCGTTCCAGAATATATACTGAAGATTTGGCTCGCCACTCTGGCCAGACAGCTTTGTAAGAAAAACTTCATTATTTAATCAACTGTGGCTTATAGTCCGGATGTATCAAAGTAGCAAATATGAAATTTTGTGCAAATTGTTAACCATGATTGGCTTGCGTAAATATACTATCAAATGCTAATAACAACTGAGGTCTGTATGTATTCCAATTTTTTATTTTGACAAGATATAAAAACATACATATTTCATCTTGTACTCTCCTGTAAAATTCTCTGAACAAACTTGTGGTAAGCATTAACTACTGTTGGTTCTGTGTTACTTTTTAACAACTATAAAAAAGTTATTCTTATTAAACTTATTATTCCAAAAGACGTGAAGTCATATAAATATTAATTGTATTAATTTGGTAGGGAGAGAAGTAGAATGGTAGATGGTGAGCGTATTATCGCGCAATAGAAAAAAAAAGGAGGCCTCCTTTTCTTAAACCAGCCTATTGTCGGTCGCAAGCCCGAGACACCATTCTTCTCATCTCTTACCCACACACGATGGACCCGGCACCCGCACGGTGAATCCATGGAATGCTTAGAAATTTGTCATCTATCACAAGAAATGATAAGGAACGGATTCAATACTTAGCTTTATGTAGTGGAAATTCATGGAAGAGGAATTCCAGCAGAATCTTTCAAATCACTTACTGAAAAAAATGGGCCTAAGCAGATCCTCCGACAATACATTTATAAAACAAGCTTAAAAAAAGGAGTTAGCGGAATCATACACTTTACTCCATAGGGTGTAAAATTATAGATAGTGTGTGTCTTAACAAACCACAGAGACACCATTCTTTTCACTCTCTCCCACACACAATGGACCCAGCACCCGCATGATGAATCTATGGAATGCTAAGAAATTTGTTGTCTTGTTTTCAGGACATGAATACCTAATATTTGTTAGCCGAAGGATAAGGATGGTATAGATATTTAAATTACTTTGATACAAAACACACAACCTTGGCATTACACCTAGCTTTTGACATTTCTGACAGACGTAATCGATCTTGAACGTACATGGCATACATGGGTATGTAGTGATTGTATCAGGTGGCGCTCAACTATCATAACCCACGAGGGATCTGGCGTGAAGATTTGTTTTCCAAAATGAAATGGGAGTAAATAAAGATCACAGCGAAAAGTCGAACATGGGGTTTGTGTCACTATTACCATGTTCAACTTACCGTTTGAGTACTCTACTAGGTAGTTCATTTACTTTAGGATAAATTTAGTAAAAAAGCTTTATATATTTACTCGTAAACTATGAGAAGACATCAATTTGTATCTTGTCTGTCTGTAATTTATATTATTTTATTATATAAATTGTAAATAATTTAAACTGTGTTTTATTAAACCCATCATTCCTTAGCAAACATGATTCGTACCATCAATACCATATTGTGCCATTAAATCTGAGTATTATAGTATATGATTATAGTATATTTGACCGCCTCCGTGGTCTAGTGGTAACAAACGTTGCCGTAAACTCGGGAGGTCGTGGGTTCCATTCCCACCGGGGGCAAGTTGTACATTGTATAATTTGTCTCGGTCTGGGTGTTTATATGTATAATATGTATATATTTACAAAAAAAAAGTATAATATGTAGTTTATCAACCATCTAGTTTCCGTAACACAAGCCTCGCAGCTTACCACGGAAATTAGATGGCGCTGTGTGATTGTCTGGAAATATTTGTAGCGGATGTAGAATAAATTAAAATTAAATTATAAAGTTATTTAATTTTATTTTAGTAGTTTGTTTTTTAATCTGAGGAAAATTTGCCAAATCGATTATCTACTTGTCATTAGCCAAAATTTAGTATGATAATACTTATTGAACGTTGAACCTATGCATTATTTAACCGCATCAAACTGGGAATAAGAGAAAAAATTAAAGTCCCAAAGAATATACACACATTTATTACAGATATGCCATTCTATATATCTTAACATTAACAAGTGAAGTGTACATCTATACAAAACATGCATTATTACTAATTACATATCTATGTTTTTACCATACAATATACAATACGTTAACCAAAATGATAAGGCTAGAATCTATAAAGCGCGATTGAACTTTGCCTAGAATGATTAAAGAAGGCTTAGAATATTTAACTTTTCATAGTATGATTAAATTTTGCCTAGATTGAATGAACTTTGCCTGAAAAGATTAAACTTTGCCTAAAACGATTAAACTTTGCCTAGTATGACTAAACTTTGCCTAGACCGATTACACTTTGCCTGGTATAATTAAACTTTTCCTAGTTTATTTGTTTTAACACCTTTTTTATTACTCATTTACCCACTTTTATTTGTGCTTTTTGTGACTTTAAAATGTTACCATTGCCGTCAACATAGCGTCTCATGGAAGTTACCTGAGAGTACTCTTACCTAGGTGTACCTGATTCCAGAGAACCAGGTAATATTTATTACAACCACTAGTATGGCGTCCTAGACCTCCACTGTTGAAAATGGGCCTTCCAGAATCCTTATACCTAAGGAATTTGGCCGTTACGTAACCACACTGGCCAGACGTGTTGGCGAGGATCTAATGACAATTTTTAATGTTATTTTATATATGAGATCATAAGTTGGTATTAGTGGAGACGGGACCCATGGCTTAACGTGCTCTCCGAGGCAATGATACTTTGCCTAGATTGATTGAACATTGAATAGAAAGATTTAACTTTGCCTAGTATTATATAAACGTTTCCTAGTATGATTGGATATTGCCTAGCAAATGATGTTAAATCAATATTTTTAGTCAAGAAAACAATGTAAGTTATTAATTCATAAGACCATAGACATAACTGGATTGTAATGTTTTGGTAAACACGCTCCGAGCCTTTCATAACTATTCAGATTTGTTTTTCTCTTTTACCTTCGATAAAAATGCGCTCACTTGTTTCATGCAATGAGAGACAGAAGAGTTTTAACTAGCCCTAGTTTAGCAAAACAAATCTAAATAGCTAACATTTTGCTTTACTGTGCAGGTAAAAATATAGATACAATACAAATTACAATAAACTTAACTTAAAATATGTCTTTTATATAAAATGTTAATGATATTTAATAAAAACAAGAAAATCATATTTAAAAAAAAATACGAATACAAATGTATTTTGAATCTCATTGTAAAAGTATTGGTAAATTATTTCTCAAGGAAGCACTGTTAAATTAAAAAAAAAAACAAATTAATATTTACTGGTATCATTGATTAAAAAAATAACCCAGGCTTGAGTGTTCGTTTTTCATAATCGCGTTCCGTTTATAAATATAACATGTTTATATTTTCAAACATATCAACTTATTAGGAAATAAAATTATGGTCATTTTGTACATATAATAAAAAAGTTATCCTTATTGAACTTACAGTTCCGTGGGAATAAAATATACCAAAAGACCACAACATGAAGTCGAATAGATATTATGATCTCACAGAAGAAATGATCAGGAACGGGTTCAAGAATCAGGTTTACGCAGTGGAAGTTGGTGAGAGAGGAGTTCCAGCAAAATCTTTGCACCATTTACTGAAAGAATTGGGCCTAAGCAGGTCTGCCGTCAATACATTTATGGAAAATGTTTCCAAGACGGCAGAGAGTAGAATGGTGAGCGTATAGTTGCGCAATAAAATAAAAAGGATGGCCTCCTTTTCAAACCAGCCTATTGTCGGTCGCAAGCCCGAGACACCATTCTTCTCATCTCTTACCCACATACGATGGACCCGTCACGTTATTGATGTAATTCTTTGCGTGTAGTCATCTTCGCCCTTGAGGCGGAACGCTCCAGGGTTATCCCCATTAAGCGTGCGTTAATTCGGTGGGCGACGGCCACGTTCCTTGTTTTACCTCGGCGACTTCAGCCGCCGGGGAAGGAACCACTGTAGGATCTGTGGCACCTATGGGGCAGTCTATTAAATGTTGTTAGTAACTGCTGGTTACGCTTCTGCCCCCAGGATCTTAAGGAGTAGGCGACGGCCCTCCGGTGGCTGTGCGTGCAACGGTGCGATTTGTGTCTCGACTCGAACCCCTGACACATACCAGTAAAAAACTGTTGGCGAGTGTAGATGTAATGTCACTATAAAGAATTTAAAAACGAGAAAAGTTGGCAAATTACTATGAAAAACGAACACCCTTAAGATTGCTTACCCACCAGAGGCGCGTTCGTAAACTAACACGGTGTAAAGTTTTTAACACCGAGTTGCGACACTGGCCGTTCAAAAATGTTTGTTAAAAAATGAAAACTGATATTTAAAAAACTTGAAAATGGCGCGCGATACAATGAGAAACTGACAGCGATCTACCTCGATATCTTCGTTCCGAGACACGATAATAGTAACGTAAGAACGCTTAAAGGTGTGTATAAACTGTTTTGCCAAAGCTATGTGACGTCACAAATGACATCATTCCTCGCGCTTGATGCACGTCCCGGAACGGCTTTAAGTGTGCTTAGGTTACTAACGAGGGGTTAGTCTTTCACTAGCAGAAGTAGAATCATTTAAAATAATTTAAACACATTTGTAACAAAAAGGTTTACATGAATAAAGATTTAAAGTTAGATGTGATAAATTTAGCGGATATATGTATAATATGCCTCGCACTTCTCTGGTGGAAAAGCAGTTTTTTTTTAAATTTGATTTATAAATAAGAAAGCTTAAAAAATATTAAACATTAATTCTACGTTGTTGTGAGCAAATCCAAATTTAATGGCCTAAGGACTAGGGATTTGGGGACGGTATGTCAAACGTCACTAAACTTAAGTTAAGTTAAACCATTATTTACAATATAGCAACCCTTAAGATTAAGTTAAGAAATAACTTTTAATAATTGAGCAGAAATATATGGGCCTGTCCATTATTCACGTGATGTTTTTATTTTATTGCATTTTGGTGATATTTATTTATTTATTTAAAAACTTTATTGCACTATGTACAAGGGGCAGGCTTAATGCCGCTAGGCATTCTCTAGCAACCAACCTTTGGGACAATGAAATGAAATGATACGTGTAAGTACCTACTTTAAATCCTAATATTTTTTGAATATTATTTTTAAATACAAGTATAAAGTTTATAATCAAGAAAAATACGGGCAGTGATAAAAATGTCTAGACAGAAAGCTTGCAGGTTTGACGAAAAAATAAATACCTACTAAATCCCCCCTTCGAGCCTCGCGTCATTAATGGACGGCCCCTGAGTATTTAAATTTAATATAAATAATTTAATTTGTTTGCCAATTGTTAAAGTAAAAGAAATCGTAGACTTGCGTTACCAAATCTTGCGAACATTTCTGGTCAAAAATAAGTAAGAATATGTTGTTAAGACAAAATCTAACGACGCTTCATAGTAAACTAAAACCAAGTTAAATGCATTTGAAATACCGTCTCTAATAACAATAATACTTTATGATAGCTTCCACCGTGAGTTATTTAAACCGCACACTATTTTAGTGGAACATATTAATGGTAACACAATAGTGGGATACTAAAAAAAAGGGTTCATATTTAAATATAAAATCTACACCAATGCTGCAGCCACAGTCGTAGGATATTCTTTTTAAGTTCTTTAATTTATATATTTATTATTATTTATTTGTTCATAACAGAGTTGGGGATCATCAAATGCGTTTTGTCGGCTTTCTGGTTGCACAAAGGCAAGTCCTAATTCTAAAATACCTGGTGGGGTACCACTGTACCAGATATTGTAATCTCATAGGTACTCAGGTGAATTTGAAAGATATTTATTCATTGTTGTGTAATTCTGTATTTGTTTCATTTGTAAATCTGATATAGCTGAGTTTTCCTTGCAGATTCCTTTCTCAGTCAGATTAAACATTAACAGGTCACTGGAATTTGCTAAGCTAACAGTCTCTTCTGCTAACAGCTTACTCTTTGGACCACATCGTTGCTTAGTCTTCCACTAACAGGAGTAGAATCATTCTAAATAATCTAAATTATGACGTGTCACAAATGCCTGTAATAGGTTTACGTGAATAAAAATATGTTGACTTTGACTTTCAAATTCCAAGTGTTGCAGAACTTGATGCTTTTCATGTATATAGTGGGAGTTCACAGCGCGGGAAATCCGCAACAAATAAACTACAACTTCTGCCCCATATATAAGTAAAATTTATAGTTTTTTATAATTGCTCGCGCCTATTTAATTTTAAATGGGTTATTTGTATTTTTTTAGTTGGCACACTTTTAATATTCCCTCCCATTCCGCAGCGCACACCGCACTTCACTCTGCGTTTTGGTGTCACCGCCGACGCGTGTCACCGCCCCGCCGTTATATTTAATTTCGTCATAAAACCGCTAAATACTTTGAGTGTGTACATTTACCATTAGGACTATAATTCCTCGTGAAATTTGTGTTAGTGTTTATGGATCCACATGAACCGAGAAGACGCCTGAAGGTTAGTGCATGCTTTCTTTTCCTGGAGACAGATCATTTCTCCAATTTCTCCGCACTGTCTCCACTTTTCTCTTTTCCTACATTATTAGTGTGTCCCGCAGGTCCTTCGAGTTTTTTTATATATTTAAAAATTACCCGCTAAATTAAATTCACATCAATCAAAATAGTTGCCGCACGCCACATGGGCTTGGCTATTTTGGCTACCCCAATAATTATTCACATTGAAGTACGTTTAAAAAAATAACACAACTTTTGACTAACTAAATTGTGGTTATTTGACAGTAGTTTACAAAACATACTTGGATTTGACATGTACGTGCAAATGGCGGGAAAGATTGAACTCTGTTTGATTTTTAAGCTTAAAACCAGTATGCGTTCATTTTAGTTCATTGTTTTTTTTTTTTTTTTTAATTTACCATTATTTATTAATGTATTTTATAGTAAATACATTTAAATGATAAAAAAAAGGTAAGAACATTTAACTATTAAATGATATTAAGTAAAACGTGGATCTTGGAAAAAAAAAGATATTATGACGTCATACATTGATGTAGAATATAAATTTAGTTTTTTAATACCCTTTCAAGTTGATTTAACGAAAAGTATAAAAAAACAATTTTAAATTTATAAAAAATACAGACTTGAAAATTTTGGAATGTCACTTAAAAATGGAGTTTTAATATAAAATCTAAAATTAAACACAGCATTAAGGAAGGACGCGCTACTTATGCTTACTTTAAGCCAGGTTTAGCGAACACACTCACGCCAGGTTGCACCAAAATTATATTGTTTATAAATTAGGTATTACATTAAAACGTCATATAATGTTAGAACAACCGGCCGTATCTGCATTTTGGTATACAATTTTAAATGTATCAACACGACTGTATCTCTTGCGGGGTGATCAGAAAACACGCTTTTAAAGCGGATTAACACTTAGCGTACCTAACTCGAGAGTTATACAACTTTTTCGCATTCTTATAACTGTTTTTAACAAGTGCTTACACAATTTACCGTAGGATGAAGCCAGTTCCAGTCGACCACCAATACAACTTGACGGAAACGCGTAAATACCTCTAGTCTTAAAAAAACTACTCGAGAAATATCACAAATAAATAAATTATTGTGTCCCGACCAGTAATCGAACCCGATACCTCTTCGTCTAAAGCCAGTTATAATATAATAAATACAGTTAGTACAAAATTCTTCAAAAAAAATATTTATTTAATTTTATTCATTGATGATAAGCTCAAAAATTTTATAACTTAATTTTATTTATTCATCAAAAGCCCAAAAAATATATAACCTAATTTTATTGATGATAAGCCCCAAAGATATAACACTTAATTTTATTTATTGATGATAAGCCACAAAAATTTATAACATAATTTTGTTTATTGATGATAAGCCACACAAATATATAACTAAATTTTATTTATTGATGATAAGCCACAAAAATATATAACTTTATTTTATTTATTGATGACTTTAAGACCGAATTCATTGGTGGTCACATTACCTTCGCGAATTTTTAAACCACGCGAAAAACTATATATATATTGAATATACTATAATTAGAAATTGCTGTTGGTTACACAATAAATTAAAAATTATTCACGAATATACAGGTTGAAATCATTTGCTTGACAAAAACTGTATACCAAAACGGAAGTGTGTTAATTTAAAATGACTTTGCCTTAAATAATATTTAACTACCTCTTATTGCCGCATCTTGAGTCGACAATTTAACCTACAAATTTAGGCAATAAATAGTAAATAAAAAAAAATACTGTACTAAGTGTATTTTTAAGTAATGTATATTAACTTACTAGGCAATAAATTTACAGACATTTTGGGCATATTTTTTTCTGTACAGCCTCTAGAACACAGCGTCCTAAACCTCCACTGTCCTTCCAGAACATATATCTGGAGAATTTGGTCTACACTCGCCACGCTGGCCAGACGGGTTGGCGTGGATCTGATGTCAATTATTAATGACAATTAATCCACAAGTTGGAACCGGAACCGGGACCGAAGGCTTAACGTGCTCATTCAACGGAAAATCATTATGTGTTTCCTATTTTTCTCTGTCTTAACTTAGTTCTATGAAAGTGGCCGCGTTCGTTTTAAGAAATGTTAGCATAAAAATTCCACTTTTTTTAGCACAAGACGTTCGTTTAATGAAAATTCTAATATTTGATGCTAATTTCGTGTCAGTACCGTGTTGCAAGGAGGGTTATTGATGTTACTTTTTGACAGATGTCATTAACATATGAAATGGTTTGTTTACATTGTTATATACTTTATAGTTTTCTATTATATTTGTTAAAAAGGTATTTTAAACGATTTTATGTAATAAATTCAAAGACCATAATAATATCATGTGTGTTGGATGGAAGCCATAGTATGATAAAACATAAACGAAAATACTTGTCAAAAAGTAGCCTCACCGCTCGTTTTATTTAAAAAATGTTGGCATTGTTAAAAAAGTGGTATTTCTTAACAAAAACGACATTTAGCGCTGGTTTATGAAGTTGCTACGAGATGTTTGAAATGCTATAAAACGAACGCGGGGTATATGTCCAAAATGTCCGTAATTTTAATTCCTAGAGAGTTGACAAACTACATTTAAAAGTACACAGTCAGACTTGAAAAATATTGATTTTGCGAGCGAAGTTATAAGTTTATACCAAAAACTTGTGAAAAAAAATAAATATAATCCCTAAGGGGTCGGCAACCTGCGGCTTTTTGGGTGTGAAGATGCGGCTCTTGGGATGTGAAAATGCGGCTCTTTGGATGTGAAGATGCGACTCTTGGGATGTGAAGATGCGGCTCTTTGGATGCGAAGATGCGGCTCTTTAGTGGCATAAGCGAATATTATTTATTTTATTTTAAAAACATTTGAAATCGTTTTGAATGGATTAACGTTTAGGCACAATTTTTAAACAGGTGGTAGGCGAACTGATGGTGGTAATTTGTGCAAGTCTGCCGGAGCGGGGAAGTATCCACAGTTTATGCCGCTAAACCCAGTAAATAGTATCCACACGTTCCGGCATCAGGCTTGAATTGCCGTCAAGCCGGCATAGTGTTAGGGACTGATGTCAGTCACGAGTGTCTGATTCCAGTTGCTAACATTCATGGACAAGGTCACACGATCTATCTTTCAGACACTTGTACTTGATTTTCACCGCACCCCCGTGACACGCGTCGTCACTGTCGTATTTTTTGTATTTCTACAACCTTTTTTAGTCGTCTTTTAAGTTGCCGACCCCTGCCCTAGCTAGACCATATTTCATTAGAGGGTTAAACAAAATTAATTTTATAATTAATCAAACTCAAAATGCGGAAAATTTACTTACAAAATAAAATTACAAAAAATACGGTTTCAAGGACCAACTTAATAAAACAAAGTGCATACTACCCACAAGATATATAAAAAATAAATTCTATAAAAATAATTATTATTTCATGTCAATAAATTAAATTATTAAATGTAATGATTATAATTATCACCACAGCCTCTAGAACACAGAGTCCTAGACCTGTACTGCTGGAGATAAACCTTCCAGAAAATAATTCTAAAAAATTTGGCCAACAAGAGGGCGCCAATTAATTGTACAACTGCATAACAAGTGTAGTTCAAGTTAAGCTGCTGGTCTTCTGCTAACAGCTTACTTTTTGGACTACTTTGCTGTTCGTCACTAGCAGGAGTAGAATTATTTAAAGTAATTTAAATAATAATAATAATAAAATATTGGGTTGAGCGAGTGAGGGATGGAAAAGCGTTACATCTTCTTAAAGTGAATGAATAAATTGACTTTGACTGGGGATATATCTTCTGAAAGACCTATTTCCAGCAGTAGAGATCCAGGACTTTGTGTTCTGGGGGCTGTAATGAATGATACTTTGACACATTTTAAATTAATTACGTGATGATTAAATAACCTTAAAAATACAATTTCATCTAACTATGTGATAATATGTGATTGACCGCCGTTTTCAAAAAGGAAAAATAAAATATAGAATATTTACTTTTTGACTGCCTCCTGGAGACATGGAGGTGCTGAGTTCAATTCCTGGTCGACACAAAAAAAAAATGTATTTATGACATTTCTCGAGTCTAGTACATCAACGAACTTGCTACTTCAGGTATGATGGGTCTTATAGTAAAGTTGGCTAAATGTGATCCCCCCCACCACCAGAGTAATTCTTGGTTAGTGATACTTTATTACTTAGCGAACTTAACTATAAGCCCATCATTATGACAAGTGGCAAGCTCGTCGATGTCTCTAGCGTATCAAACTAGGAAAGGAATCGAACCCGGTATCGGCATATAAATCAAACTTAACCGCTAGACGACGGAGGTAAGTGGTAAGTAATACACATGGTCCCCGTATTAACAAAACAAAAATTAATAAATCCGACAGTTTAAGATATTAAAAAGTCAAAAATTCAATAGTTTATTTATCCTTTGAGAATCTGGGGGTGGGAAATAAACTATAACAGCCTTCCTAAGTAACATTATATAGCAACTATAAACTATGATATTACAGTGCAAACAGTTATAAAACATTCAATATTATTTTTGCCAATTAAACGCAGGCTATATTTTGACACAATTTGACGGAGCATCCACTTATTGTCAATTTTTTTGTATCGTAAAACAAAACAACTAATTTAATATAATGATAAATAGTAAAAATAAAAAAAGTACAATACCGAGAAGGGGGGGCGTCTATTAATTACGTTTGTTTGAAAGACGGGTTTGAGCCTAATCTCACGTAAAAATATAGAGTATTTTTTGCAAGAAATAGCACGCGGCGAACGAGTGCCTTCAGTCCGTAGCTACGACTCAGATTTAGCTGTAAAGGCACACAGGGCCAACAGTGAGATAGAGACGGTTTATAGGGTTTTAGTCCGTAGGCGCCCTGGGGCTTCCTTAGGAAGCTTTACGGGTGAGTCGGGCATGCGACCACCCGCGTTAGCCATTCAGGCAGGGGGCGTATCATTGATGATTTATCGATTTAAAAAAAAAAGGCAAAAAGCAGTGTAAAATTGCAAGAAAATTTAAAATTTATTTCTAAAAGAAATCCAATGCAATTTGAGCACAGAAAAAATGAGATTTAGAAAAATAAGAGGGTAAGTTGGGAGGAGCAAAAATAATATCACGTCATCTCACAAACGATAATTTGCCAATATCGCCTCACGCAATTAATATGCGCCCCCTTTCATACTACTCTAAATAATTACATTGCATTTGATTTTTTGGATGTTTCAAATAACCAAAGTGATAAAGAAGATAGGTAATAGGGGCGTCAATTAATTATTATTGGTGGAAGGGGGTGATAGAGCCATAACTCACGTGAGGTAGATGGTAGATGGAATATAATTTAAAAAATAAATACAATTCAATTAAGCACAGATTAAGGTATTTAACCTAAAAATACGCATTTTGAAAAATCTTAAGTAAGATTAGATGGTAAGTGGAACAACATCAAATCAAATTCCTCAGAGTGTAAGCTAAAACTTGCCAATATCGCCTCACGCTATTAATATACGCCCCTTGCATACTACCTTCAATAATTACATTAAATTTTGTGCTGTGTTTAAGTGGATTACTCCAAAAATACTAACCGATTGCAGAAAGCCAATATTCAAATAACCAAAGTAACAAGCTAAGTACCAATCACGTGGCATATATTTCTGCAACCGGCCGTAATGCAAATTTAAACAAGGTTATACGTGTTTAGACAACAACTAGGCCTTTATTAAACTAACTAGTGTGTGGATTAATATATCTATATATATATATATTAACTATGAAATGTCTATAACGATATAGTTTTTTTTACCGGATGACGTACTATAGTCTATACGCAGAAGAGCGACCTTCACCGATCTGTCATCCGAATGAAACCCACTTTTATATACCCTATGTTCGACTTTAAGCGCTTTATTTCACATTGAAAGTTGTTCGACTTGGCGTTTGTTGTTTACATAGATTAGTCCAACATTTAATACATTAAGAATATGACAAAAAAGCTATATTTAACCTGAATTATATTTGATATAAAAGATATAATCCCAAGGAACTGATTAACATTAATAATAAAATTTCGTGAAAAATTGTGGATTGGATCCTTTTTGCGTAACTGAGTCTAATTGCTGTCAAGTCGAACATAGCAATAATAAAATACACCAACATAAGCAATGGTAATGGGTTACCTAACAAAATATGTATAATTAGGATTTCGGTTAACAGATCGGCGAAGATAGCTTTTCTACATATCTAGCACTATTACATGTAAAAATGAAAACTTATCTACAGCAGTTAATAGCAGCATATAACAATGATAACTCCGTATACATCGCTTGGAATGGAGTTTTTTGATAGACAATTATCATTATTTTCCATCGTTATAAAATGATTGAGGAGGGCTTGAGATATAGGAAAAACATTGTATTTTTATCATGATAATAAAAGGCAAGATGTTCATATAGATATTTGTTTAAGCTACGTATTTACTGAGAAACAAAACAATGTTTTGGACACAACATTCTGCAACATCACGTAGATGGTTACAGAAACAATGTATTGGAAATAACATTCTGCAACATCACGTAGATGGTTACAGAAATAATGTATTGGAAATAACATTCTGCAACATCACGTAGATGGGTACAGAAACAATGTTTTGGAAATAACATTCTGCAACAGCACGTAGATGGTTACAAAAACAATGTTTCGAAAATAGCATTCTACAACATCACGTAGATGGTTACAAAAACAATGTTTTGGAAATAACATTCTGCAACATCACGTACCTGGTTACAGAAATAATGTTTCGAAATTTATGCTGATATTAATTTATACTGATTACGATTAGTCGTCAACGTTTTTATTAATTTGAATGAATTGATTCGTCGTCCTATACTACCATTATTTGAGTTAAGTCTACAGTATGCACCTGTTGCAAAATTGAGTTGTTTGCTTGCTTACTATTTCCAAGGGTAGCACAGAAACATAATTCAGAATATGTTAGAGTAACCAAGAAAGAAAGAAATACTTCTCAGTGTATACGTGGCTTTAAAGTGGATCATCAGACTAACCCACGAGTTATAATACCTGTAATTAATTTTTAGACGTTATTTAGATAATTGTTAAAAAAAAAAAACAATTATTTGACACGGATAAGACCTTAAAATATTAACGCATAGAATGTCACAAACAAAATTGTTTATATGTTATTTTAGGAATATCTTTTTAAATGTATCACGACCGATATTTCTAGATTTTTATGGAGGTAGATCACATTCAGCCAACTCGTCATAACTAAATAGAAATCTCTTGAGCTGTTAGCACGATTTAACCTTGAGTCCGACACAATAAAACTTGCATTAATCACTTCTAGGCGTTATTATTTTAAGGATAAGACTATACAACTAAAAGTAAATAAAATTCATTTAAGTCGTTTGGGATTTAATACCCTTGAGGAGTCTGCCCACTACACCGTATCCTACCATGACCGTAATAAGAACGTGTCAGGCAAAAAAATCTTCTTTGTATAGAAAAGCATGACACTACGTCCACTAGACCGTTCCGTCACCGACCCGTACCGTCGCGTGCCATGCATAATTGTCAGCGAGAATATTTTGCCGGTGCCGATACGCTCCGCGCATGGCACGTCAATATTATACACAACGTCCAATATTCTCCTTCAGTTTTTCGTTCTTTTAGAGTATCGTGAATCCAGTAGCGTCGAGTGGTTTTTTGGTTCTCATCCAATATTGTGGCAATCATCGCCAGTTGTCTAACAGTTAATCTTTGATAGCACTCCCCAGACGTCCAGGCATTACCGATACACATGCGAGAATGAAACGGCTTCCTATCAATTTTACGTCATACAAATTACGGGTGGGCAACATACGGGTTGCAAACATATTCCAAGCGGAATGTGTAGGCATCCTACAAGCAGCGCAAGCTGTACTAAGGAGAGATGTTAAAAACTTTGAAATCCGCATTCTTTCAGACAGTATGGCCGTCCTTCTGGTCCTCAAAAGCAATTACATCAACTCTGCACTGATTCTCGACGGCCACCTAGCCCTGGAAGCAGTGTGCAGAGACAACAAAACAACGTTACAGTGGATAAAGGGTCACAGTGGTTCACTAGGTAATGATGCGGCTGATGAACTGGCCAGAAGGGGGTCATCTACAATACCGATAGGCCCAGGACCAACAATCCCCCTACCATTCCAATTCATGCGAAGCTGGCTTCGCCAAAGAACTGATAAACTACACGAGCAGATGTGGGCATCGACCACAGACTGCAGACAGTCCAGGGAGGCCCTTCCCAGTCCAGACAGGCGCCTCACACGACATCTCCTGGGCCTTGACAGAGCCAGGCTTCGAATAGTGGTGGGGGTCTTGACGGGACACTGTGCCTTTAACAAACATCTCTATATTGTGAACATTACAGATAGCCCACTGTGTAGAGGATGCATGGCGGAGGAGGACACGGCCGCGCATGTGCTCATGGAGTGCGACAGTGTGGCTGCGCCTAGACTAAGGTTCCTCCAGACTGCGAGGACTATTCCGGAGGCCTGCAGGAACGTAACGGGTCTCCTGGCCTTCCTGGAGGAGATCGGATGGCTCCGCTGAAGGAGTAAAGGTCACGCACAATGGTCCAATGGAGACTAAGTGCGGAAAAGCCACCGTAATCACAATCACGGGTTGCATACGGACACCATACCGGCATTAAACGCCTGGGCAAAGCAAGCCGTATCGTATTGCCGTCCGTGCTTGATACGTTCATAGCACGGTCATGGTATGATACGGTGAAGTGGGCAGACGCCTTTATTCTAAGACATTTCCTCAACGAGTTTTGGGTTAGAAGATCCGTCGCCCAACTCCCCCCCAGCCGAGCGTCACTTCTTCACGCCCGACTACTACACAAGATAAGCATTAGCTAGATTACCTACACTCTTAAATGTGCGAAAGTGTCCTCAACTGAATATACAATAAATCTACGACCGTTATTTGTTGTTGACCGCCTCCGTGGTCTAGTGGTCAAACGTTGCCGTGCACTCGGGAGGTCGTGGGTTCGATTCCCACCGGGGGCAAGTTGTATATTGTATAATTTGTCTCGGTCTGGGTGTTTATATGTAGGTTATCAACAATCTAGTTTCGGTAACACAAGCCTCGTAGCTTACCACGGAAACTAGATGGCGCTGTGTGACCTGTCTGGAAATATTTATTTTATTTGTCGGGCCCCGGTCCTTAACGTTCTCCACTTAACCACCACTTTCAGAGCTCTAATTCTGGCGTTTCCAGCTCACGTGCATAATAGCTGCAGCGATTCGCGAGTTTTAGACACTGTAGTACACATTATCTGATTGCAGGAAATTGACAGGATCTGTAAGGTACTAAGCCGAATAATATTAGGGGTACGAACAGTATTCCAAGCATGACTTTATTTGTGCTTTTAAGGAGGATTGTTGATAGCAAATTTCGAAGAAACGAAAATTAATCATTAACGTAAGGTAGTTGGGGAAACGCCTTAGAATATGGGTGTTAACACTCGATCACTTATGACCGCTTTTGTGTGAGCGAGCCTTAAAAAAAAAGTCCCAAAATTATGTAAAAACTAGGAGAGCATCATTACAGAAGTCAAATATCTAGTACAATTTGCGACATTTTTTTTTTATAATATAATAATTTATTTTTTATGTATTATTATTATTTTTTTAGGTTAAATGTAGATTTTGTTTAATTATTCATTTAGTTTTTTTTTAAAATCATCGTACCTTCCTTCCAATAAAATTTACATAAAAAATAAAATAATAATAATAGTAGAACATCCAGCGTCCTGCCATAAATATAAAACGTTTTCTACGCATGTCTGAAACATTAACCAGGTACTGCCAGAAAGACAGACTCAAAAAATCCTAGTTACCGGAAGGAAGACGACTGGACGTTCAGAAATAACATTATAAAGATTAAATTTAAAACAATTTTGTCGCAAAAACTGTAAATAACATTTTAGTCAAAGGGGCTTCCCCTTGGGCGCCATTTTGTATTGTGTCAAAAATATAACAAAATCGTTTGCTTCGTAATTATACATACTAGTAGCCATTCATTTATTATCATTACAGCCCCTAGATCACAGCGTCCTAGACCTCCACTGCTGGAGATGGGCCTTCCAGAACATATGGCCATGTCGACCATGTCTTATTTTTTCTTACAAGAGTTTTTAATGACATAAATTCTTATTTTAAAATATGATAATATGATAATTGGAACTAATGATATTGACCAAATCAGTTTTTGATTTTGTAAGTGGCAACATTTTTATGACTAACCGACCGAAATCGCTAATATAAAGATCTGTCGAGACTTTTTGGACTGATCAAAATTACATACATACGAGGGGCGTTCAAAATATTCTCGGTATTGATACGTTACAACCTCTTTTATATATATATTTGTTACTGGCCGCTAAGATTCATCCATTGACATTAAAAAAAAGTAAAATTGGAACCGAGATGTTCTTTTGTTTTTCTGCAATTGCCGAACAAACATGAACACCATGAGCGAATTAACAATTTTAACGAAATTAGAGCACCGATCCGTCATAAAATTCTTGACAAAACAGGGTAAAAATCAAAAAACCATAAAAGAGGAAATGGATTGTGTTTACCGTGAGTCTGCTCCTTCTTTATCTACTATTCAAAAATGGTCAAGCGAATTTAAGCGTGGAAGGGAGAGTATTGAAGATGACCCTAGACCTGGCCGGCCTGTAGTGGCTACCTCACAAGAAAATATTGATAAAGTGGAAAAACTTATATTGGAAGACGGCCGAGTGAAGGTAAAATCTATAGCTCAAGTAACCAATCTCTCTATTGGTACCGTACATGACATTATACATGACCATCTTAATATGTCAAAAGTAAGTGCAAGATGGGTTCCGCGAATGCTGACGCTTCTTCAAAAGGATATGCGTGTGGCTTGCTGTTCAGATTTTATCGACCTGTGTGGTGAAAATCCCGATGAGGTGCTGCAAAAAATAGTTACTGGAGATGAAACCTGGGTTCATCATTATGACCCAGAGAGCAAACAGGAGTCCATGCAGTGGCACATTAAGGGTTCAGCTCATCCCAAGAAGTTCAAGGTAATCCCGTCAGCTGGCAAGGTCATGGCCACAATATTTTGGGATTGTGAAGGAGTTCTGCTTATCGATTATAAAGAAAAAGGTGTAAATATCACAGGGCAGTACTACGCTAACGTTATACGTCAATTAAGAGATGCGATCAAAGAAAAGAGGCGAGGAAAGTTAACCAAAGGTGTTCTGCTTCTGCATGACAACGCCCCTGTCCATACTGCTCATATTGCCAAGGCAGCTATTGTTGAATGTGGGTTTGAAACTGTTACTCATCCACCCTATAGTCCGGACTTAGCCCCAAGCGACTTCTTTTTGTTTCCCAATCTTAAAAAGGATCTGCGTGGAAATAAATTTTCTGACGATGAAGCGTTGAAGACGGCCGTGGAGGAGCATTTTTACACCAAAGATAAAAAATATTTTTATGAGGGATTAAAAAAAATAATTGATCGATCTTATAAGTGTATGAACATAGGGGGGGAGTATATTGAAAAATATAAATATCAAACTTTTCGTACTTGTTTGTTTTTATCCACATACCGAGAATATTTTGAACGCCCCTCGTACATGCATAAATTAAATACACACGCACAGGTCACCGTAGTCACCGTTCCTTCGCGTACCAAAAAATTTGGAGACTCATACATCTGTCGCACAATAAAGATGTGGAATGGTCTTCCAGCCTCTGTGTTTCCACTTTCCTATAACCTGGAGTCCTTCAAGCGAAGTGTGAAAAGGCATTGACACGGCCTTTATACAGCCACGAAATTATTATTTTATTATTATTATTTTTTTAATTTGACATTAAATTATAATTATTTAGATTGTAAGTTGACACGGCCTTTATACAGCCACGAAATTATTATTTTATTATTATTTTTTTTTTTTTTTTAATTTGACATTAAATTATAATTATTTAGATTGTAAGTTGACACGGCCTTTATACAGCCACGAAATTATTATTTTATTATTATTTTTTTAATTTGACATTAAATTATAATTATTTAGATTGTAAGTTGACACGGCCTTTATACAGCCACGAAATTATTATTTTATTATTATTATTATTATTTTTTTAATTTGACATTAAATTATAATTATTTAGATTGTAAGTTGACACGGCTTTTATACAGCCACGAAATTATTATTTTATTATTATTTTTTTAATTTGACATTAAATTATAATTATTGAGATTATAAGTTGACACGGCCTTTATACAGCCACGAAATTATTATTTTATTATTATTTTTTTAATTTGACATTAAATTATAATTATTGAGATTATAAGTTGACACGGCTATAATGCCTCGAATTTAGGTTAAGCTACAGTACTTGCTTATGGCAGCAATGTCACTTATTTCGGTCTATCCATAATTTAATTTAATCTTTTTATTTATTATTTTAATAATATTGTAAAAAATTGTCAATATCCCAGTGTTACATGTGAACCATATGGAAATAAATATTTTGAATTTGAATTTGATTCCAGTTGCTAGGATTCATGGACCATGCGCGCCACTTACCATCAGCTAGTTCGACATGTGATAAAAAAAATACATACATTTTAATTTTTTCTTACATCGATGCTCAAAAACTGACTAAAATAGGCTTACGTAATAAATGAATGGAGGATATAGGGGACTTGAAATAATGTTAAATTTTTTGACACAACAAGTTTGGCTAAAAGTGACTGTAAAAGGTGGATAACTAAGGGGATCAGTAGTTAGGGGCCCCTGTGAAGCTGACTGGCTGTTCGTTGGTGACGAGATTAGCTCGAGGGGCGGTGGTGAAAGTAGGGGCCCCTGCCTCCATTGCTGATGTTCGCATATCCTCAGCAGTAGCCCTAAGGAATAGACAATTATAATTATAGACTGTTTCCAAAAGGATAATTAAAATAAAGCTGCCTCCGTGGTCTAGCGGTTAATTAGACTCGGAGGTACCGGGTTCGATTCCTGGTCGGGACACAAAAATATTTATTAATAAATAAATACATTTAATTTATTTGTGATATTTCTCGAGTTTGGTACGCTGGAGACTTGGAGACGAGCTTGCCACTTGTCATGATTGGCTTATAGTAAAGTTGGCTAAATGTGAATCCGCTTATTTATAAGCGTGGTTTCTGACCACCCCGAAAGGGAAACGGTCGTGATGATACTTTTTTTTTTATATAATTAAAATAATCCTTGTTTAAAACGATTTGCATCCCTCTCGCTCGCACAATCCAACATTTTCTATATTCGTATTTTATTACGATTACATTTCTCCTCCACTCAACATTTCCTTCCAGCTGTCAAACGAAAATGAAGTATCTGTAATGGGGTGTATCAGGCAAAGCTTTTTGTAGATGTCGCTAGCGGCAATGGTACCTTGTTTTACACCTATATCGCATCATTTTAAAATGTTTTTGTAGTTTTTTATTTTTATAACAGAAAAATGTATTTTAAATTAACGTTACCTACCTTAAAAGACGAATTAAGAAAGCGAACACCGTCTTTAAAAAGAAAAAAGGTTAAATTAATAGAACAGCAATTTCGAGATCGCCATATCTTTGATTTTTGAACTCGATTTGTACACTTAAAAGCTACCCACTTCGGCATAGAAGACGAAGACAAATTTCTAAGCATTCCATAGATTCACCGTGCGGGTGCCGGGTCCATCGTGTGTGGGTAAGAGATGAGAAGAATGGTGTCTCGGGCTTGCGACCGAAAATATGCTGGTTTAAGAAAAGGAGGCCTCCTTTTTTTTATAGCGCGATAATACGCTCACCATCCACCATTCTACTCCTCTCCCTATCCAACCAAATACAGAAAATAATAAATTTCGTAATATAAATACAAGATTTCTATGCAAGTGAGAGTTATATTAGGTACTATCTATCATGCGCCATCTATCATGATAAAAAGTTAGTTCATTTCCATTTATTTATCACCGTTTTTGCGTTTTGTCGACTTTCGGGTTGCACATAGGCATGTAGTCTACCTTAATTCTGACTTGCCTGGTGGGTTACTGCTGTACCAGGTATTGTATTCTCATAGGTACTGATAACTTAATTTAAAAGGTTATTAATTGATCGTTGTGGTGCAGTTCTGTATATGTTTTATTTTGTAAATCTGATATAGCTGAGTGTTTGCTTTCTTAATTCGTCTTTTAAGTTAGGTAACGTTAAGTTTAAATACATTATTCTGTTATAAAAATAAAAAAAACTACAAAAACATTTAAAAAATGATGCGTTTATAGGTTTAAAACAAGGTACCATTGCCGCTAGCGACATCTACAAAAAGCTTTGCCTGATACACCCCATTACAGATACTTCATTTTCGTTTGACAGCTAGAAGGAAATGTTGAGTGGAGGAGAAATGAAATCGTATTAAAATACGAATATAGAAAATGTTGGATTGTGCGAGCGAGAGGTTGATTGTTTTAAACATGGATTATTTTAATTATATAAAAAAAAGTATCATCACGACCGTTTCCTTTCGGGGTGGTCAGAAACCACGCTTATAAATAAGCGGATTCGCATTTAGCCAACTTTACTATAGGCCAATCATGACAAGTGGCAAGCTCTTCGATGTCTCCAGCGTACCAAACTCGAGAAATATCACAAATAAATTAAATGTATTTATTTATTAATAAATATTTTTGTGTCCCGACCAGGAATCGAATCCGGTACCTCCGAGTCTAAATCCACGAACTTTACCGCTAGACTACGGAGAGTATACTATATAATGGCAAACTCGTCGATGTCTCTAGCGTACCAAACTACAAAAATACCACAAAATAAATAAATTATTGTGTCCCGACCAGGAATCGATCCCATCGAATCCACGGACTTAACAGCTAGACCACGAAGGCAGTCTAAAAAATATTAATTTCTAAATGAGACTATTTTTGTTATTTCAACCAATCGCGCGCTTCATAAGCAAAAACGTCAACGTTTAACATTTAATTATCTTTAAGTAACAATAATAGTACATTACTGCCGCGGTCTATAATGACTACTTTGCTGGTCGCGCTGATGATGGCCGACAGCGCAGCTCCAGGCCGACACAGCGCGGTCAGCGTGCAGCACTTGGTGGACGAGCTGAGATATAGCGAGGACAGCAAGAGCTGCAATGATGGCCAAGCTGGAAGGCCTAGAGCGTAGCTAGGCTAGCTCGAGGCAATCATAGCGTGACCAGCGAAGCAGTCATAGTGGGCCAAGGCTTGTATAGTGCTTTACTCAAAAATGCAAGTACCTAATCTAAATAAAACCAACAAGTAATTCAAATAAAATATATATTAATACGTTGAAACGTCAAAATAATAGCGACCAGCAAAATAATGACCACAGTAAATAAATACATTGCATCTAAAAAAAAAACTGTTAATAATTAAACTGTTAAAATTACATGCAAAAAAAAACAACATTTAAAAAAAATCTAGCATTTAAGAAAAACCATGCGATATCTAAAGACGGTTTCACATCCCTCGCACAATCCAACCATTTTCACAAAATATAAGACATGTAGTCTATCAACTAACTAGGAAATAACGGACTTATTGACTTATTATTTGACCGCCTCCGTGGTCTAGTGGTAAGAAACGTTGCCGTGAACTCGGGAGGTCGTGGGTTCGATTCCCACCGGGGGCAAGTTGTACATTGTATAATTTGTCTCGGTCTGGGTGTTTATATGTATAATATGTATATATTTACAAAAAAAAAAAAAGTATAATATGTAGTTTATCAACCATCTAGTTTCCGTAACACAAGCCTCGTAGCTTACCACGGCGCTGTGTGACCTGTCTGGAAATATTTATTATTATTATTATTTTTTGCTGGCAGGAGGGAAGAGTACCGGAGGACTGGCAGCAATCAGTCATCGTTCCTTTGTACAAAGGTAAAGGATCTAGATTGGACTGTGCCAACTACCGAGCGATTAGTTTGATCAGTTTGGCGAGCAAGATGTATGGCAAGATTCTCACGAAACGCCTGCAAGAGAAGACAGAAGGTCTTTTATGGGAGGCACAAGGAGGCTTTAGACCTGGAAGAGGATGCACTGACCAAGTCTTCTCGCTCCGCAATATCACAGATAAGTTTTTGGCCTTAAACCAGAAAGTTTTCTGTGCTTTTGTGGATTTGGAGAAGGCTTTTGATAGAGTTGTAAGAAAGAAGCTTTGGGACATATTGCCGGAGTATGAAGTGGATGACAAACTGCTACAGGCTATACAGTCCCTGTACAAGGGCTGTAAAGCTTGTGTGCGGGTGGAGGGAGGTATGTCGCCTTGCTTTGAATCCCAAATGGGCGTCAAACAAGGCTGCGTGCTGTCCGCCAGATTATTCACTTTATATCTCGACAAATGCCTAAAAAGAGTAAGGGAGAGTGACTGTGGGATAAAAATGGGTGATCTTGTGGTGAACTGCCTGCTTTATGCAGATGATGCTGTTCTTATGGCATCGTCCGAACAACAATTGCAATCACTAGTCACAGAAATGAAAGAGGGATGTGCAGAAAAAGGACTCCGTTTAAATGCGAGAAAAACCAAGGTACTAGTGTTTGAAAGAAGAAGGATGACAACCTTGACGATAAAGATTGATGATGAAACGCTAGAACAGGTAAATGAAATTATATATCTGGGCAGTGTTTTCACTGCGGATGGGAAGTATGATAGGGATGTTGAAAGAAGAGTGAACGCGGGAAATAGTGTTAATGGGGCCCTGGGGTCACTGATCGCCAGTCGAAATGTCAGTGATAAAGCTCGACTCGCCATACACAATGCCATGCTAATACCAACACTTATGTATGGAAGCGAGACGTGGATATGTCAGAATACGCATGAGAGTAGAGTTAATGCAGTAGAAATGAGGTCTTTACGTCGGATATGCGGCGTAACTTTGATGGACCGTATACGTAATAACGAAATACGCAAAAGGGTAGGTATAAAAGAAAGCATAGGTACAAAAATAAAGAAAGGCATGCTCCGATGGTTCGGGCATGTCGAAAGGATGAGCGAAGAGAGATTGACGAACCAGATATATAATGCGAAAGTTGTGGGTAAAAGAGGCCCTGGCAGACCAAGACTTGCCTATCATGATCAAATAAATAAAACATTAGCTGAAGGTGAATTAAAAAGCCATCGAAACAAGAGGGCATGTATGAAGAGGTTGATGAATGTCGAAGAGGCGAAAGAGGTATGTCGTGATCGTGACAAGTGGCGCTCAATTGTCTCTGCCTACCCCGCAAGGGATTTGGCGTGAAGATATGTATGTATGTATGTATTATTATTTTTCTTAGAAAAATGGGCCCAATAAAATGTTCTCGTGCCATAATGATTATTTTTTTATTTGATAGTTAATATATTGTGATTTCATAATATGTAATTAATTTTATTTATTTGACCCTAGCATAACGACAATTGACAAAAACTTTTTTTCACCGTAATAATTACATAGTTTCGATCCCGCCGATTTGAAATCCAGTGTTTTATCTATAATAAAATACCTGGTCATAATAAAGAACCTAATCGTATAAATAGTGCTTTGTAACTATTTCATACTAACCAATTGACTATTTAATTAAATTATATTTTAATGCTGGAGTAAAAGAGATGTTGTAATTAAATTTTAAAAAAACACAATTAATTGTTATAATTATTGAATTGTATTTAGTTAAGGCACTCTGCAAAAAAGTTGGGGCCTGGTTTTGGGCAATCTCTTTTTTAAGCATTCCATGGATTCACCGTGCGGGTGCCGGGTCCATCATGTGTATCCTACCCAACCAAATACTGTATGATTCCGTTAATGCCGTCTTGGAAGCTCGTTCCATAAATGTTTTGACGGCAGATCTAAGTAGGCCCAAATAAATAATAAATCTTCAAAATGTCCGTAGTTTTATTTCCTAGTAAGTTTTCCTAGTAAGACTACATTTCTTCAAAGTACAAAACACATTTAGCCAACTTTGGCCTACAGGCCAATCATGACAAGTGACAAGCTCGTCGATGTCTCCAGCGTACCAAACTCGAGAAATATCACAAATAAATTAAATATTAATTAAATGTATTTATTTACATTAATAAATATTTTTGTGTCCCTATCAGGAATCGAACCCGGTACCTCCGAGTCTAAATCCACAGACTTAACCTTAAAAGTACAGTCTTGAAAAATCTTTGTTAATGTTGTATTGTGAGCGGGAGGGGTGCGAAACCGTTAAACCCCTTTAACGTACTTTGTCTAATATTTAGCGTGTAATAAATAATAAAAATAAAATGGATTAGTTAAAAAAACAATTATTTTATTAGTTTTTATATTTCGGGATCCATATTCTTTAGTTTACCACGAAATTTGAAAAAAAAAAAAAAAAATAGTCGTTATATGTATCCACGCCATTTTGTCATGTGACCGTGTGACGTCAAGTTCTAACTAACCAATCACGTGCAAGACATTTATTATTAAATTAAAAACTAACTAATCACTTTGAGTGACGTCACTTAATAGTCAATATCGTAAATCACTATAAATAATAAAAATAAAACGGATTAGTTAAAAAAACAATTATTTTATTAGTTTTTATATTTCGGGATCCATATTCTTTAGATTACCACGAAATTTGAAAAAAAAAAAAAAAATAGACGTTAAATGTATCCACGCCATTTTGTCATGTGACCGTGTGACGTCAAGAGCTAACTACCCAATCATGTGCAAGACATTTATTATTAAATTAAAAACTAACTAATCACTTTGAGTGACGTCACTTAATAGTCAATATCGTAAATCACTATAAATAATAAAAATAAAACGGATTAGTTAAAAAAACAATTATTTTATTAGTTTTTATATTTCGGGATCCATATTCTTTAGATTACCACGAAATTTGAAAAAAATAAAAAAAATAGACGTTAAATGTATCCACGCCATTTTGTCATGTGACCGTGTGACGTCAAGAGCTAACTACCCAATCATGTGCAAGACATTTATTATTAAATTAAAAACTAACTAATCACTTTGAGTGACGTCACTTAATAGTCAATATCGTAAATCACTATAAATAATAAAAATAAAACGGATTAGTTAAAAAAACAATTATTTTATTAGTTTTTATATTTCGGGATCTATATTTTTTAGTTGACCACGAAATAAAAAAAAAAAAAATAGACGTTAAATGTATCCACGCCATTTTGTCATGTGACCGTGTGACGTCAAGTGCTAACTAACCAATCATGAGCAAGACATTTATTATTAAACATAAAACTAACTAATCACTTTGAGTGACGTCACTTAATAGTAAATTCTTGTTTCAAATTGTGTTATTTTTATATAAATATCACCATGGCAAGCTTACAATATTAGTTCTAATTACTTTCAACGAGAACAACAAATAGGTAGGCAGACTGATGGTGTCAATTTGCCCAGTCTGTCGGGGCGGGGAAGTATCCACCGTTCGATAAACCCAGTAAAATGTATCCACACGTTTCAGGATCAGGCTCGAATTGCCATCATGCCCAGTCAAGCCGGCATAGTGTTATAGAATGATGTTAGTCATGAGCATCTGATTCCAGTTGCTAACATAACAATAATAATATTTTTATTGCATAAGTACAACAGTTTCATAATGATACATTCATGGACCTCCCGCCATTTACCATCAGTTGGTCGCAAAATCACATGGAAGCTTTGTGCCCGGTGGATAACTCATAATTTGACCGAGGCCCAAAAACTCCGTCGCGTTGATTGGTGCCGTAAAATGCTTCAAAGATTTAACGGAGGTGAGTATTTGAAGTTATTTCAGCTATGTAATTGGTAATTTTTGTAACAAAAACTGAAGTCGTTGTTAGTGTCGTAAATTTGTTGTTTATTTACTATTACGTGACGTCATCCGGCAGCCATTTGCAACTGCAGTGTTTCCGAGCGAAAATTCAAACACGCTATTTAAAAGTAGATTTAAAGGCGAACCCATTAATAATCTAATACTTGGATGTAGCAAACTAAAAATTAATTAATTGCAAAAATAAACGACTAAAGCTAGCACAAGCAGGAGGCTAGTTAGTTTGATTACTAGTTAGGTCTCCAGACGTCTGGGTCCTCCATGAGGGTAGCCGAGGGGTCGGCGGGCGCGGCCGGAACGTCGCCCGCCATCGCCGCCATGTCGTCACGTGACCCTCTGACGTCACAAGTTAGTTACACCACAACCAATCACAGGCCAGACAACGACGCATTCCATTTTTTTTAAATTACAAGATCAGTACCCTCATCGTAGTTTTTATAATTTTAACGGATCTTTGCGCGATTTACCATAGACATACTTCTCCCGACGTTTTGACCAAGTTTCATTGCCCATTTTATTGTTTTTGACGCCAGGAAAACACGCCCGATTTCGCCAAGGATGTTGTGAGTATTGTGTCGCGATTTCTAAAAACGTTTGAAGTGATAAGTGAGTAGGTTTGCATTCTACCGTTGCCAAAATTTTCCAAATTGCGAAAAAAGTGGTAAGCTATTGAGAGCAAGGTCTGGGGACGTATGGTGGGTGTCTGAGACATTGCTGCGATTGCAGCTCCTCTAATTTAGCGACCGCCTGTCGTGAAGTGTGAGGCCTAGCGTTGTTCTGAAGCAGCAGTGGGCTAGAGCAATTCTCAAAAGTCTCGGTAGTTGAATAGCTAGTTTTTCCATCATGGTTTGCAATTGTTGACAATACAGATCTACCGTAATCGTCTGGCCAGATCTTAGTGAATGTTTGTAGACAATAGTAGAAGAAGCTGTAGTGAATGACACCAGCACTGGTCCACCAAACACTCACCAGTACCTTTTTCTGAGTCAACTTTCGCTTGGGACAGGATTTAGTCGGGTCTCCTGGGTTCAACCACTGTGCTGAGCTTTTTCGATTATCGTACAGGATCCATTTTTCATCACAAGTAACAATAAGATTGAAAGTGACGGTTGAGTTATGTAACGCAGCACTCAATGCGTGTTTGTTGGTGTACTTCACTCAATTCATGCTTCAGTCGACCCGTGACCACGACAAATTTAACTTGGCCGAAACTTCGGAAGAAGTAAATCGCTGCAAGATCCGTTAAAATTATTAAAAAAAAAACTATTATGATTGTGCGCGAAATATTTAAAAGTACCCTCATCGTTGGAGTTTATAGTTGGGGTGGCCATAACTTCTAGGAACCAATACGGGACGTTTTCTCTTCCGATGTTCAAAACTCATATATATATATATATTCCTTTTGTAATATGGGGGACATGGTCAAATGTGTCCAATCCCGTATATACGGGACGTATGGCAACCCTTTTTATAGTAGATATGGGTTGCGTCGCTGTCGTACCAATTTAAACAAATTATATACCACAACACAGTTCTGGATTTTTCAGAATATTTTTTTACGTTTGCATCCACTTTAATAGGAAAGCAAGGGAATTTTATTTTATAATATCGCACAGTGTTTCACCTAGAACATCCTAGCTGGAAGGACGAAAGTCAATAACGAATATCTGAGAAATGATCACTAACCGAATCATGCTCAGAGCGCTTAGAATGAATATGATACTGAGAGTCGTTCGGAATCAAGCATCACGATTTGGATGCTCAGAGCGTGATTTCAATTCGGAACGGCCTAAATCACATTTTTATTCATAACATAATAGTTTTTTTTTTTAATGTATAGAAGATAAATTGTGGATTCCACATCTTTGAGTATAAATACTAACAAACACACATCTTTTTATATGTATACTACGTTTACTATTATTAATTTATTTTGGTCTTCTAAATTAACTTGCCGTGTTACAGACATTTTTCTGACAAACTCCCGGCCATGATAATTCTAGAAACTGTTTTGCAAGAAGCAAATGAATTGTTTTTTTTTTGTATGCTTTTACATTATTAAGAAAAATGAGTTTTTTGAGACATTGGTACAAATAATTTTGTCGAGCTGCCCCAATGCTCTAGGGCAGCGGTTTTCAAACTTTTTTGGTGACGGAACCCTTTTGGAAAGCAAAATTCTTGATGGAACCCTACAATAAAAAAATAGTTTCTAAAAGTGTATTCTTTACTTTATGTTTTGAAGTTAGAGTCGAAAGTCGCTTGTTTACAACTATAGCGTCTAATTCAGAGGCGCCTTTTATCAAAGGGACTGTGCGCTCACAAGTATTCGCGCGGCGGGCGGAGTCAAAACGTTCGACCAAAGTGAGGTGTTTTGATTTTTTTTTTTTCAAATTTCTTGCGGAACCAGGGGTATCGTGGAACCCTAGGGTTCCGCGGAACACACTTAGAGTATAGCTGCTCTAGGTGATACACTGTGCATAGCTGTAATTACGTAGCTAATTTAATATTATATATATTTTTTTTTTTTTTATACTAGCACGACATGTGACCTTGGGCCCACCTGATGGTAAGTGGCGCGCAAGGTCCATGAATGTTAGCAACTGAAGTCAGATACTCGTAACTGCCATCAGTCCCTAACACTATGCCGGCTTGACAAAATAATTTAAATTTTAATTTATATTTCTATTTTTTTTTTCACTTGGTCACCCATTAAAAAAAACACTGTTAATAATTGTTAAAAACACAATATTAGTATTAGTTAGTCTCATTAAACATAAAACCAAACACATTTATTTATTGTAACATATTTAACATAAATCTGTAATTGTATATATACTAATTGACAAGAAATACTACTCAATCCTCGCCAAGCCATCTGGCCAGGGCGTGACCAGTGTAGGTCAATTTCTCCAGATATATGTTTTGGAAGGCTGATCTCCAGCAGTGGAAGTCTAGGACGGTGTGTTCTAGGGGCTGTAATGACTACTCAATCAATAACATTTTTAACTGCCTCCGTGGTCTAGCGGTTAAGTCCGTGGATTTAGACTCAGAGGTACCGGGTTCAATTCCTGGTCGGAACACAAAAATATTTATTTATGTAAATAAATACATTTAATTAATATTGAATTTATTTATTAATGAGACATCGACGAGCTTGCCACTTGTCATGATTGGCCTAGTAAAGTTGGCTAAACGATCGTAATGATACTTAAAATATAATTTTCAGCCGGTTTATCGAAGCTCTGCTTCTATTTCCTTGCTAAGAAATCATTATCTATAGGTTTTTTTTTTTCCAGTCAAATCAGGTTTCACAAACCAATTTATTTAATTATTTGTTATTGCTTTGTCAAACGCAAAATTTACAACTTTAATTAAGTATTTCTTAAGATAAAAAAATAAAGCATCATCATGACCGTTTCCCTTCCGGGTGGTCAGAAACCAAGCGGATTTACATTTAGCCAACTTTACTATAGGCCAATCATGACAAGTGGCAAACTCGTTGATGTCTCCAGCGTACCAAACTCGAGAAATGTCACAAATAAATTAAATGTAATTATTTAAATTATTAAATATTATTGAGTTCTGACCAAGGAATTGAATCCGGTACCTCCGAGTCTAAATCCACGGACCTAACCGCTAGACTATGGAGGCAGTTTCGTAAGATATGTTTGGGAAACTGTAAATGCTTAATATTAACATTAACTTATAACTTATTAAGATTAAATCAAAACGGAATTGGTCTTTTTTTGGTTTCTCTTATTCCAATGAATGAGGTGATAGGAAAGGCAAAGGATCTAGCCCATACAGCCAAGTCTGATGTAATATATGTTTCTTTCATATGAGTTAATAAGGTTACCATACCATGGAGTTACTTACGGCATTATAGCTGGGTAAGGTCAGGTATAACATGGGAGTTTACAGCGCGGGAAAACCGCAAAAAATAAACTAAAACTTGTGCACCATATTTAAAGTCCAATTTATCGTTTTCCATAATTATTGACATTGTAGCACATTATTAAACAAAACAACACCACATTTGACCAACAATATCCACAGTAAATTAATTTACAAAACAAATACTTGCACTTGCCATGTCCGCGCAAAATAAAGCTTTTCTTTTCAAAAAAATACTAATTTAAATCGCCACTAGACATTGGTGCAAACATCAAGTTTGTTTATTGATACAAAATATTAATTAATTTATATATATTTATTTTAATAATGGTAAACTAAAACAAAAAAGGGGTTTGGTTTGTAGTTTAGTATGTACGATATGTCACTTAACCTGAATGGACTATAAACAATTAAATCAATTTTGTACTTACTTTTTGCCAAGCGACATCATGCCATAAATGACTCCAGTGGCAAAGATGAGTCCACTACCCAACCAGGTACTCATGCTGAGGAGACAGATAAAGAATGGTGGAAGAGCCAAGCTGAAAAATCAAATTTTATTTTAATTTTAAGAATAATAATTCTAGACAATAGTTTATCTCAGAGAATTGTGGTGAACGTTGTGAAAATCGCACCACTCACCATTCTGCTCATCTCCCTACCCAACCTAGGAAGAGAAGACACATTTCTAAGCATTCCATGGATTCACCATGCAGGTAGGTACCAGGTTTTATTGCGCGTAAGAGATGAGAAGAATGTTGTCACGGGCTTGTGAACGACCAGAGGCTTAAGATAAAAGCCTTGGAACCCCGTTCCATAAATGTAATGACAGCATAACTGCTTAGGCCTAATTATTTTGGTAATTGGTGCAAGCACCAACGTCCAGCTGAGTCGTTATTCCGTTTCTTCTGTGATATCATAATATTTGACTTGATGTTGTGATGGTTTGGAATGTTTATTAAAAGATTTTTTTGTAATTCTCACCCCATATATAGTGCAGCTTTGTTCCAATAGGGGCGGGACTCAATCTTGTCAGAGAGGGTCTGCACATAGTCCACAAAGAAGCAGCAGCACGGAGCTTCACATACTATGACTATGAACCCCGCAGACATCTGCCAGATACCAGCTACCAGACACCACGCATCCATCATAATGATTCCGAGGCAGTTAAAAAGGCCTAGGATTATGGCAACTGAAATGTTTAGATAAACCTTCAATCAATAATACACAAGAGAGAAGACAAATTTGTTAGCATTTCATGTATTATAAGAAGACACATCTTTTTTTTATTATTATTATTATTAATTTTTGTTTTATAAATTATCTGACATATGTATATAATTTCTGTATATCATAATTATTAAGTATTTAGAATGTAAACTGACTCGGCCTCTTTACAGCCACAATCTTATTTAAGTATTTTCTAAGTTAGTTAGTTTTACTTGCTTGTAGCAATAATGTTGTGCATAACATACATAAATATGGATTATTGCCTGTTTATGGTCCAACCATTATTACCACTTTGATTAGTACATATGTTTTGATAATTGTATTGATTTTATTAGTTCTGATTGTATCCAAGTTGTTTTGAGAGAACCAATGGAAATAAATTATTTTGATTTTGATTTTGTATACACCATGCAGGTGCTGGCTACATTGTATGTGGGTGAGAGTGGAGAAGGCTAGTGTCTCAGGCTTGCGACCAACTCTACACTAGTTTAAAAAAGAGGCCTCAACTTTTTATTGTGCAGAGAGCTGCTCAACTCGGCTGTGAGTCCTCACAGTGGATGCACATTAGTTGTTTCCGGGGTTATAAATTAACATAACTTATCTTGGAAGATACAGCATTCACTACACAATGGATTTGTTTGTTCATTTCGGTGAAACTCACAATTAACAATCCCATAGAAGGTCCAAAAAGGTGCATTAGGTGCATTAGGGCATAGTTGACATAAAGCCTCTCTACATATGTAGCTCACTTCTATATTTTGTATAAGAGCAGTTTTATCCTGACGAAACAGCAACGGCATAGTGGACGGTGTAGGGCGATAGTGAGGTGATGTGCTTGAATGATGTTGATGGTTGTGTCTAAATGCATAAAAAAATTGATGTGCTTCTTTGCAATTAATAGCATTCATTTGATTTCGTTGAGTAGGTATCTATTAAGGTAATTTTTCTTTGGCTGGCACAGACTGCAAAAATAACTGTTTATAAATATTTAATATATAGAATAGATATATATAGATGAGTTCCGAGTAATATGGCATGTGAAGCTCATTCACCATTGTGAATATCTCCTGGTTTGCTCATCGAGTAGTTAACACTACAGAGATTATATAATATTATGTAATACTTTGTAGGTGAAAGAGGCCCTAGCAGACCGAGACTCACATCACACACTCACGATCAAATAAATAAAAAGCTTTCGTAACAAAAGGGCATGCATGAAGAGGTTGATTAATGGTGAAGAGATATATCATGATTGTATGTCCAGTAGTGCTTAATTGTACCTGCCTGCTCCGCGTAGGATCTGGTGTGAAGATATGTATGTACTTTGTAGCATTAACTAGTAAAAAATAATTGTACATACATACATATCTTCACACCAGATCCTACGCGGAGCAGGCAGGTACAATTAAGCACCACTGGACACACAATCATGATATATCTCTTCACCATTAATCAACCTCTTCATGCATGCCCTTTTGTTACGAAGGCTTTTTAATGCACCTTCCATTGTTTTATTTATTTGATTGTGATATGTGGGTCACGGTCTCTTTTACCCACAACAGAAGAAAGATTATTACCCTACACAAAAACCTTATTTCTATTGCATTAACCCTACTCTCATGTGTGTTGTGTGTTCTGACATATCCACATCTCGCTTTATATTATGTATGGTGAGTCGAGCTTTGTCATTAACATTTCCACAGGCGATCAGAGACCCCAGGGCACTGTTAACACAATTTCCTGTATTCATTCATTCTTCTTTCAACATCCCTATCATGTTTCCCAGCCTGATATATAATTTCATATACATTTACTACAAAAAAAATGTATATATTAATTAAATATTAAACAAATGATTTGTTTTTCTAATTCGTTATAACAAGGTTAAGGTATATTTTTAACATATTAAACGCGACTTTGTATACACTATTGGGTACGGCATCTTATTCAATAAACAATCAGCTGATAAGATAATAAGCCTTTAATTACTTGTTTCAATGTTGATATTCGTACGAAAAAGCAATCATATGACCAAATAAAAGATGTACTTACGCCCTCCTCCGACCGTTCCTAATCCACGACCCCCATAGCGCATCCACCAAGGGATGTCTTCTTGTTGAGCGTTGGCCCCTCCCGGCCGAGCCATAAGCATCGTAATCTTGTCCGCGAACGACTGCACAAACAATAAACATTATTACAACCATTACTTGTTGATTTGAACACAGAAAACTATTAAAATCCATCAAGAACTATAAATTACCATCTTTTTTTCAAAAAATCAATTCATCCACTGCCCTGTCATCTGTCAAGCTACAACATACGGTTCGTTCATTATTATTTATTATAGGTTGAGCTCCACTAATAAAATTATTTATCCTATGAAACACACATTTTAAGTATTACTCGCTCGAGCATTATTGATAGTCATAAGTCTATTTCTTTCACATAATTTGACAAGTTAAATAATTGAAAAATTCGAACTTCACTATAAATAATCCCTATTTTTATTAATACTGTTTTATAATAATAATTTAATTTAATATATAAATAATAAATATAAATTGAATTTGAAAACATAATTTAAAAACAATTGAACGCAACTCAACCTCACCCACGCCCTAAGGGGGCAATTCTCAAACGATGAGATAAATATCGCATGATATATCGACCAATACAAATCAGTGATCTTGTTACTATGCCTATTAGATGTAGATGTTTTTGAAAGATCCGATTGTCAGAATGACATTTGCATCTTTTTTACGACACATACTAATGGATTATTAAGAACCTTATTTCAACAGTTCCTTAAAACAAAACTAAATATGTATAAAGAATTCAAGGATTAAATTAATTAAACATAAAAAATTAAACAAAACATACTATAATTAAATTATTAACATGAAAATAAATAAAGATTTTATTTACATCTTACTTATTATAAACGCTACATTTCTTGATTTAAATATAACCTAGTTTAGTCATTTTATTAACAGTTAGTAAATTAGCGGTTAAATCCGGTGTACCTACCATGTTTTTGACAAATAAATTAGTTTATTTCATTTTCTTCTTGAACTTATTTTTATCCACTTTTAACTCTGGGCATAAAGATTTAATATGACCTTCCCTATTACAGGAACAAACTTATTAGCATTATTTGCATTTAGTGTTTTTCCATCGTCTCGTTTAATATAGTAAAATCGCCTATAGTAAAGTTGGCTAAATGGAAATCCGCTTTTTTATAAGCGTGGTTTCTGACCACCCCGAAAGGGAAAAGGTCGTGATGATACCTTTACAAGTTTTTTGGCTTCACCATACAAACTGCATCCGCGGGCGGTTAAAATAAAGTTTAATTTTATTAATTAAGGTTAAATTCGGGTTCGATTTCTAGTCGGGAAACAACAAAAGAATATTAATACATAAGTAATATAAATATATTTAATTAATATTTAATATATTTGTGACATTTCTCGAGTTTACTACGCTGAAGACATCGACAAGCTTGCCACTTGTCATGATTGGCCTACAGTTACTCGTTTAATACAATCATTTCTTCTAACATCATTTTGTAATAGTCGCAACAAATTCACTTTTCAGCTTTGTTTGAGGTCCTTCAATCGCCATTACCAAAGCATCAATTGCATACATTATTTGTAAAAATCGTAGAAAGCATGAAATATTTTCCAACAATATTATGCAGAATAGCATCGGCCCATAGCCTATTGGAGATAGGGGCTTCTCGACATCAAAATAACTTGGTAAAGTGTCAATAAAATTATATAAAAATAAAAATACATCTTTAGTTATTGACTTTTAGGAATCAACAAGATCCGATTGTCGGATACTTGAGGATTACTAGAACCTTATTTCAACATTTATTTGTTTAAGTTTTCTTTCTTTCAGTTCGTATATCTAATGAGCTTGGAATTATTATCATAATATGTGGGTAACCAACTAATTTAATGAAAAAGTTGTGCTAGTGTGATATGATTTTAATAAACTTATTTCTTATTCGTTTTGTCCTCCGCTAGTCCCATAAATTTCTTGAGAATTGCCTCCAACAAAATGCGTTTCGATAATCCTCATAAACGAAAATGTGTAATATATTAATTTGCAATATATAAAACTATTCTATTTATCTTAAAAAATATATTTTAAACTATATTTTGTTTAATTATTGCATAAATTATCATTCAAGGATAATTTACGACATAAAATATTTTAAATTATATATTTTCATTTAACAAAACTAATTTTGCAAAATCGAAACTCATTTTCACACCGTGGTCGGCTTTTGTGCTAGGAATTTTGTGCAAAAAAATAGTTTTTTTAGCAGAATTTATTCTAATTACAGGATACATGACAAGAATAAGAGTTTAGGCGTTATTTACCTCTATCAAAATGCTTTCAAAAATGCCTCCTAAGCTATCGGATAGCCTCCAAACAATGTAAGTTAAAATTATTTCCATTTGTTGCTGCCGGGATTATTTCTTTGTCGTTTATCACTGAAATTATACTTTTAGGAGAAATATGTTCGTATTTTACTAGCTGAGTGAAAGATGTATATTTTTCTTCAATGATATATTGCTTATGACACTAGAACCTTATATCTAAATTAACCGCATTTATTGAAAGCGACGATTGCCTCCATGGTGCAGCGGTTAAGACCGTGGATTAAAATGTGTAGGTACCGGGTCCAATTCCTGGTCGTCACGAAATTTATTTTATTTCACATAAGTAAAAGGCAGGACCATAAAACTGTCTCTGTTTAATTTGCCTTCCTGCCTATACTGCATGAAGATTTTCATAAAATTAAGGTTTTTGTAAACCAGCCTATAGTCAGATACCATACTTCTTACTTCTCTTTCCCACACACAATGGACCTGGCACCCTTATTGTGAATCAATGGAATGCTTAGAAATTTGTCTCTCTCTTATATATGCTAAATTACATTATAAATAAATATTTGTCTTTTACCAGAACATTCTCCGAGGGTGATGGAGTTTATAGCTCGGATATAACATCCACTGATGTTGTGGTATCCACAACGGCCGGTAGCCACCACCACGGCAGCTCCATGATGAAGCTGCGCAATGTGGTAGATTACACCTGGGAGCCTAAATACTACTCCGGCCAATTACTAGCTCTCCACAAGAGTGGGAATTATTTGGCCTATTCTATGAAAAGTAAGTTTAAGTAGGGTTAGTGTTTAAATAGAGCTGTGTCCACTCTGTTATATAAAAAAATAATTTATTCATTTTACAGTTTGATGGTTAATTAGGTAAACACAAAAGATAAAAAAGTAATATGGGTGCGAACCTCTCACTCTACATGTACCATTAATTTACCTGCATATTATCGCCAAGGCTCCTGGCACAATCCCTTAGGATGTGTAATATTAACAGGTCACTGGAATTTGCTGAACTGATGGTCCTCTGCTAACAGCTTACTCCTTTAAATGCTTAGTGTTTCTAGCATAAGTAGAATCATTTAAAATTATACTTGTCACAAATGCCATTATTGTGACGTAGGAATGGATTCCAAATTTGTCATTTTCTGTCAATGACATGCCTTACAGGCATATGAAAAAATAATCTGCCTTTCTGCAACTAGCCCTTCGCATTCCTGCAGACCTCTAGCAGAGTCCCTGCAGCCTGAAGTAACACAATGTAGGCACACTGCAGCACACCCATGAGCAGATGTGTGGCCGTCTCCTCCTCTGCAATGCATCCTCTAGTGGCCTATGTGTAATGTTCAGAGTGTATAGATGTTTGATAAAGGACAGTGTGGTGACAACATCCCCACAGCTTAGCTCTGATAAGGCTAAAGAGGCTATGCTTGAGGTGCCTGGGTTGGGAAGGGCCTCCCTAGACTGTCTAAAGTCTGTTCGCAAAGCTATCCTTGCAAGAATTGGAATGGGGGATTATTGTTCCTGTTGATGTTGTGGATAATCTTCTTCTAGCCAGTTTATCAGCCGCATCATTACGCAGTGCACCACTATGACCCTTTATCCACTGTAGCATAACTTTATTATCTCTGCACCAGAGCTAGGCAGCAGTCGAGAATCGGTGCAGAGTTGATGTAGTTGCGTCCAGAAGGACACTGTCTGAGAGAATGCGAATATTAAAGTTTTTGACATTTCTTCTTAGTACCTAAAGCCTACACATTCCGCTTGGATTATGCTGTTGAATAGTACATACTATTTATCATTTAATTGGAGATATAATTGAGACATTTAAAATTCTAAAAGGCAGGTATAACTGCCCCCACCTAGCCAAAATGTTTAGGTTTAACACAATATTTCCTCGTCGTGATAACAGAATTAAATTAATAAGAAAAAAAAAAAAAAGAGTTTTAAATATGTGGATGGCGTAAACATATATGGACTAAACTCAAGCAGCTGGATACCAAACTTAGAAATATGTATTGGTTGATAGGCAAAAACTCACAACTAAGTGACAATAACAAAGTTCTTATATACAAAACCATCCTCAAACCAATTTGGACATATGGTATTCAGCTGTGGGGAACAGCTAGCAACAGTAACATCGACATCCTGGAGAGATTTCAGAGCAAAGCTCTGAGGCTTATGCTTAACATTCCTTTCTATATTAGAAACAAATATATTCACGAGGACCTAAGAATGAACACTATAAGAGAGGAAATAACCTCATACAGCCACGGGTATCAACTGAGACTCGCATCACATCCGAACGTGCTCGCCTCAGACCTGAGAGGGTCCGGCGGCATCACACACCGCAGGCTCAAGCGAAAGAGTGTCCCTGGCCTTGGTGCCAGATTTAGCAGAGATTGAGGAAGGAGCCAATGGGTTCCCCTCCAATACTGACATCAATACAGATAGATATTAAACAAAAGAGTGGCCCATTGTACCTGTACAGATTGCCACGAATGCAGAAACCAAAGGAGAAAAAATATATATATATATATATATGTGGAAAAAATACCAGAACACATATTGAAGTCCCCCAACTGTAAACACTTTTAAAAACTGGACAAGTGGCTAGTGACAATAGACATAGACTATGGTGATAACTGACTATTGTATGAACTTTAGAACAGCGTTTGATATAGGCTAAGCTCAAAGGTCTTCTGCTAACAGCTTACTTATTGGACCACTTTGCTGCTTAGTCTTCTACTAGCAGGAGTAGAATCATTTTAAACAATATTAATAAATGATGTTTCATAAATGCCTGTAATAGGTTTACGTGAATAAAGATATTCTACCTAAACGCTTTCCGCATCAGACTGAAAAAAATCTCATGGATACATTTGAACACCATTATAGGATCCCAGATGAACTAGCTGTATCAGCCTATAGGCCAGACATCTTAGTGTTTTCTCGGAACTTGAAAAAAGTTATCCTTATTGAACTTACCGTTCCGTGGGAATCAAATATTCCAAAAGACCACAACAAGAAGCCGAATAAATATTATGATCAGGAATGGGTTCAAGACTCAGCTTTACGCAGTGAAAGTTGGTGCGAGAGGAGTTCCAGCAAAATCTTTGCATCACTTACTGAAAGAATTGGGCCTAAGCAGGTCAGCAGGAGATACATTTATGGAACGAGCTTCCAAGACGACATTAACGGAATCATACAGTATTTGGTTGGGTAGGGAGAGAAGTAGAATGGTGGATGGTGAGCGTATTATCATGCAATAAAAAAAAAGAGGCCTCCTTTTCCTAAACGAGCCTATTGTCGGTCGCAAGCCCGAGACACCATTCTTCTCATCTCCTACCCACACACGATGGACCCGGCACCCGCACGGTGAATCCATAGAATGCTTAGAAATTTGTCTTCGACTTTGAAGGCATATCAGCAATGCGCTGCTCGCCTATTAATTAATAACAATAATATTTTTAAGTTGTGATAGCCTATTAATGTACCTTTGTTCCTAATACTTAATAATAGAAATATGTAATTAAGAATCAATTATACTAACAACAAAACTAACATATAAGCAACCAAAGCAAGTCCTGTAGTGTACATGTAGCTAACTAAATTTCCAGTTAAATTTGTTATAGGTGCAAACACATTGCAACCTATCATCAGCGGCTTGGTCAGGGTCGTCTACAACCCGGAACCTAATACCAGGGTGCTTATTAAAGGCATGAAGGGACAGGTAAGTTGGTTTCATTTTTTTTAAACTGTTTAATATTTTTATTTATTCATTTTGGAAAACCAACAGTTGACAATATTATAGTAAATAATATACAGTAAATACACTAAGAACTATTAAAGGTTTTCACATATAAATTTAAAGTTAAGTAATAAAGAGCAAGAGAACCATAAGTAAGTTGATAATGAAAAACAAATCACTCATTAGGGATTGCTGCCGATGATCGATTCACGTAATGAAACGTCATTAGACGTCTAATATATGTTGCTTTGGAGTTAAACATGTCTATGTCCAAATCTTCCGCAAGAATATTATAGTTGTTACATGTTCTTAATAAATAACTGTTCTGTCTATATCTGGTACTAGCATATGGTACGAACAAAAGTGGGGGACATCGAAGATTAAACCTAGGTATTCGTAAACCCAAACAAGCCAGCAACTCAGGACTATCGACTGTACCATTTGCTACATTTATTTAATATGCAATATCAATGATGTTGCGTCGAACTTCCAATGGAAATAGATGTAAGTTGTGACACATAGTATCGTATGGGCGATTACGTAGCTTAAATTTATATCTGAGATGACGAATGAATCTTTTTTGGATATTCTCAAGTCTCAATATATAGACCTAATAACAGGGATTCCATATTTGTGAACAATATTCAAGATGACTACGGGCATAAGCGCAGTACAGAACTTTTAACGTCTTCATACACTTAAAGGGCTTACATGACCTCATTATAAATCCGAGGGCCCTACTAGCTTTTGCAACAATATTATCGATGTGTAGGTCAAAAAGAAGTTTATTATCATGTATTACACCAAGATCTTTTATTTGGCTGACTCTTGACAGTTGCGTATTTTTCAGAGTGTAATTACCTTCAATGATATTAGACTTACGGGTAAATGACATTAGATAACATTTGGTGACATTAACTTCCAATTTGTTACGAACACAGTACTCCTCTAGTCTAGCTAGGTCCTCCTGGAGAAGACTCACCTCGGACACATTCTCAATCGTTCTATAAACCTTCATGTCGTCTGCAAACAAGGTTTAATTGCTATGTTTGAAACAGTATCTGACATCAGAAATGAAGATTACAAACAGTAGAGGTCCGAGAATAGATCCCTGGGGAACTCCCGAAGGGATACTCATCCAGGAGGAAGTAAAACCATTTAGGACAACAGCCTGAGATCTGTTTGCAACATAGGAAGAAAACCATCGATACAGGTCTCCATGTATACCAGCTGCGTATAACTTCATAAGAAGGATTTTATGATCGATACGGTCAAAAGCTTTGCTGTAGTCTGTATAGACTACATCGACCTGGCGTCTTTGGGACATGTTACTTGAGATATACTCGTTAAATAAGATGAGGTTGGAGGCTGTAGATCTACCCTTTAAGAACCCGTGCTGGTTAGTGTCGAAATTAGGTTTAAGAGCAGCAATCAGTTGCAAGAATGCAATTCTCTCCAGGACCTTATTTAAAACTTTATTGCACTATGTACAAGGGCGGGCTTAATCATTACAGCCCCTAGAACACAGCGTCCTAGACCTCCACTGCTGGAGATGGGCCTTCCAGAACATATATCTGGAGAATTTGGCCAACACTCGCCACGCTGGCCAGACAAGGCTTAATGCCGCTAGACATTTGTTGCCGTCGTGCCCAGTCAAGCCGGCATAGTGTCGGACTGCGGTGAGAGGCGGAGTGCACAATCGTCCGAAAACCTGTTGTCTAAGATCGATTATGTCTGTCGGAAATGCCGAAATCTTGGGTAATCCGCCTTAGCTTTTGACATTTCTGACAGATGTAATTGATCTTAGATGATACATTTTCGGACGATTGTGCACTTCGCTGAATATGCATCTACATACCGTAGCCACTATCCCTCGCGTACATACAAATTTATAGACTCTTACATCTGTCGCACGCTGAAGATGTGGAATGCTCTCCCAGCCAGTGTGTTTCCCCATTTCTATAACCTGGAGTGCTTCAAACCGGCATAGTGGTATGGACTGATGTCGGTCGTCTGAGGCTGGCGTTAGTTGCACCCATTCTTGGACCTCGCGTACCGCTTACCATTAGGTGAGGGCGGTGTCACATGTGCTCAGTATAAAAAAAAAAAAAAAATGTCATGAGTATCTGATTCCAGTTGCTAACATTCATTGACCTTGCGCACCACTTACCATCAGGTGGGCGCAAGGTCATGTGTAGTTCTAGTTAAAAAAATCTCTGAACAGATAAAAGCATTTAAATTGAACGGTAGGTGCAAGTAAAAATATTTATTTATTTATTTAAATACTTTATTGCACAAAAACTTAAAATTAGTGTACATAGGCGTGTTTAATGCCAAAAGTAATAGTAAAGTATCATCATGACCGGGGTGGTCAGTAACCACGCTTATAAATAATCGGATTCACATTTAGCCAACTTTACTATAGGCCAATCATGACAAGTGGCAAGCTCGTCGATGTCTCCAGCGTACCAAACTCGAAAAATATCACAAATAAATTTAATATTAATTAAATGTATTTATTTACATTAATAAATATTTTTTGTGTCCCGACCAGGAATCGAACCCGGTGCCTCAGAGTCTAAATCCACGGACATAACCGCTAGACCACGGAGGCAGATAGATATATTAGATATATAACTTAATATATACTACATACACAAATATAATTATGCCAAAATATCTATATTATCATCTTTATCAAAAATATAATACATTATAACGAAACAATCACATTGTACGCAATAAACAATATACAAATTATATACATACATACAATACAATATATATACATATCAAATAGTTTATATCCTTTGGTTCACTTGAAACAACTTGGACACAGTCAGAACTAATAAAATCAATACAATTATTAAAACATATATTTACTAAACGAAGTAGTAATAATGGTTGGACCGTAAACAGGTAATAATCTATATTTATTTATTTATTTTTACTTAAAACTTTATTGCACTATGTACAAAGGCGGACTTAATTCCGCTAGGCATTCTCTGACAGCCAAACCTTAGGGACAAATTAGAACATTTATAGGTGCAATGAAATAAATATTAATAGTAGGATAAATTCAACATAATTATATATACTTACATAATATACTGTAATATCAATATACTAAATACTAATACATACACAAAAATATACATATATACACTTATCTGCAACAAATAAAGTGTGTTAGATGTGTTTCTTACTTCTTACATCAGCTGATGACGCCGCTCCAAAGAGAGGCGAAATATTTGGCAATAAAATTTTTAATTAAATTTATATATTTTACCAAGTAAGAAACATATATACACTTAATAACATTGTTGGGAGCTATTTAGAAAGTGTAGATAGACGAGTTTTTTGAACGAAGATCTGGTAGACGCTTGCCTATGTTTACAGGGAGATTGTTCCATAAATTTGTGGTAACAACTGTAAAAGAATTTGAAACAAACCCAGAATGATGCAAGGGAACAGAAAGAAGTGAGTTGTGAGAAGAACGAAGGGATTTGTCGTGAAACGAAGAAAGATAGGCAAATTTATCCTTGAGGTATTTCGGTGACGCAGGCTCGTTTAGAACAGAAAAAAGGAGACAGAGAACTCTTAGATTTCTGCGACAACGAATTGGCAGCCACTTCAACTTAGCACGATATTCAGAGATGTGATCGTATTTACGTAAACAGAAGATGAACCGGATACACGCGTTAAGTAACCGGTTCATTTTGTTGAGCAACATCTCTGACAGATCAATGCTTCAAACATCACCATAGTCGAGGAGAGGAAGGAGAAGGAATATTTATGTATGTTAGTCAAACATTACTGCTATAAGCATGTCGGCTTTTGGGTATCACACGGGCAAGTATGTATGTTGTTGTGTAATTCTGTATTTGTTTCATTTGTAAATCTGCTATAGCTGAGTTTCCTTGCAGATTCCTCTCTCGGTCAGATTATACATTAACAGGTGGAATTTGTTAAGCTGCTAGTCTTGGCTCTTCCATAATTGTTTTTTTTTTTTTAAAGACGTTGAATCGATAAATCATCAATGATACGCCCCCTGCCTGAAGGGCCAACGCGGGGGGGGGGGGTGCATGAGACCCCAAGGCCCTTCTTTACAGCCACAATCTTATTTAAGTAGTTTCAAAGTTTGTTAGTTTTAAGTCAAAGTCAAAATATCTTTATTCATGTAAACCTATTACGTCATAATTTAAATTATCTTGTATGATTCTACTCCTGTTAGTGGAAGACTATTGTGTGTGATTGTGATTTCGGTGGCTTTTCCGCACTTAGTCTCCATTGGACCATTGTGCGGCGTGACCTTTGCTCTTTCAGCGGAGCCATCCGATCTCCTCCAGGAAGGCCAGGAGACCCGTTACGTTCCTGCAGACCTCCGGAAGAGTCCTCGCAGTCTGGAGGAACCTTAGTCTAGGCGCAGCCACACTGTCGCACTCCATGAGCACATTCGCGGCCGTCTCCTCCTCCGCCATGCATCCTCTACACAGTGGGCTATCTGTAATGTTCAGAATATGGAGATGTTTGTTAAAGGCACAGTGTCCCGTCAAGACCCCCACCACTATTCGAAGCCTGGCTCTGTCAAAGCCCAGGAGATGTCGTGTGAGGCGCCTGTCTCGACCGGGAAGGGCCTCCCTGGACTGTCTGCAGTCTGTGGTCGATGCCCACATCTGCTCGTGCAGTTTATCAGTTCTTTGGCGAAGCCAGCTTCGCATGAATTGGAATAGTAGGGGGATTGTCGGTCCTGGGCGTATCGGTATTGTACATGACCCCCTTCTGGCCAGTTCATCAGCCGCATCGTTACCCAGTGAACCACAAGTGGAAGACTAAGCAACGATGTGGTCCAAGGAGTAAGCTGTTAGCAGAAGACTAGCAGCTTAGCCAGTTGATGACCTATCCTAATTTCGTTTATATTTTTAGATCCAAGACCTGGCGTTTGGTCACTTTGACCAAGTGGTGCTGGCCTGCATTGACGTGCTAGGCAACTTCTATATACACCAAATAGACACTAATGAGAATGGACTTACGTATGTATATAATATATAATCATATAACATTTATTTATTTTTAATTTATTTGTTGAACCAAAATGAGATTGCCCAAAACCAGATCCAACTTTGTTGCAGCGTGCCTCAATTAAATACAATTCAATAATCATAATAATAAATTGTATTATTTTTTCTCTTTTACCCCAGCATTAAAATATAATTTAATAGTCAATTGGTTCAAATTTATGTATGAAATAGTTTTTTTTTCTCTTATTTTTATCAGGGCTTTGGATATAATAATGTCCATGCCAGCCCTATTGTAAGATTCCGACAGCTTACAACTCACGGCTCCGCGCGCCTCCTCCGTCCACACAGACAAACCTGTAGAGACGGAAGGGCCGCGCGAATACGAACACAGCCGCAAACTTCGAAACCTAAAGCTACTTAAATGCTAATACGACTTATATATAATTAATTATCTCTACAAGCTAAATAAATATTTACAAGATTAAATAGCATTGTAGCTGAAGCAGACGTTGGTTCAGATAGAATGCTATTAAATGCACCGACCTCTTCCACTCTTAAACCAAGTTTTAACAACAAAACTTTTCTCTGAGCCTCGCATCGGCCACATTCCCACAACAAATGCATTACATCCTCGACCTGATCACACGTGCCACAATTAGGGGAGTCTACTTTCTTCATCATGAATGCAAATTTGTTGAAAGGAAAGTGGCCGGTCCGTAGCCTGAAAGCATTTACTAAATTCACTCTATCAAGCTTAGATTGGGCAAACCACGGCACTCGAGGGGGCTCACCTTGAATAGTTTTGTACCAAATTCCTTTGTTTTTCCATCTCACATCAAAATATTCTTTCCATTCGTCGAAACAACTATTTTTATATTCCAATAGGACCTCAGAAAAGTTAGGTAAAACATTTGTATTTTCCCCCTCTAATGCACCTAATTTCGCCAAAATATCGGCCTTCTCGTTGCCATGCAGGCCAATGTGGGAAGGAATCCACTGCAATTTCACTTCACAATGATAGGAAATAAATTCCAATAATTTTCTTAATAAAATAAATAAATAAATATTTCAGACAGGTCACACAGCGCCATCTAATTTCCGTGGTAAGCGGTAAGCTTGTGTTACGGAAACTAGATGGTTGATAAACTACATATTATACTTTTTTTTTTTTTTTGTAAATATATACATATAATACATATAAACACCCAGACCGAGACAAATTATACAATGTACAACTTGTCCCCGGTGGGAATCGAACCCACGACCTCCCGAGTTCACGGCAACGTTTGTTACCACTAGACCACGGAGGCGTAGGCTATTGATACACCACCTCGACCTAAATGAAATAGTTACAAAGCACTATTTATCTTGACATCTGCCCTACCACGGACCATACATATTGCAGCGGACCGCAAACGCTTTCCCTTTCTAGATCGATTATATGTGTGTCTTCGTGTCCAGTACAATAACGCGTTCAGGGTGCTGATGGGGCTGCCCCGTCGTTGCAGTGCCTCTGGGATGCTAGCAGAGGCGCGGGTTGTGCCTCAATCGTCGCCCGCGTGAGGGGCAGCCCCAGCAGCATCCTGGTCGTGTGGGCTGATAGATGGGACTCTCCGTTCTTGGGGCACTGGATACGCCTGCATGTCAGCAGGTGACCTGGGCCCCAGAAAAGGAAAAAATAAAAATATTTTTGTATTTTTACAAACACTAGTAATTATAAGTTTTTTTTTTAAATTGTTACTAACACATATGGAATTTATTCTGAAATAAAGTTGTATTATTATTATTATTATATGTATGTAATGTATGTCGGTACAGACGCTATTGTGTGGGTACACGACTTTGTGGAGATTGAAGTTATTCTAAGTTTGTCTTTACAACATTATAGATGTACGTTACTGCTGGAGGTCCGTGAAGATACCGGAATAGGTGGTTTGAATCATAAAGTTGTTTGGTGTCCGTACATTCCTGATGAAGATGAGGATATGGATGATGACGTGGCTTGGCTTCTGGTCACCATACATGCCAACACAGGTATGAACTCATTTACTTTTAAAAAAATATTATTCGATAATAGATGTGGTGGCTCGGTTGTAATAAAATAAATACATACATTTGTCATAGATTTACTTATCTTAGTGTTTTCTCGGAACTTGAAAAAAGTTATCCTTATTAAACTTACCGTTCCGTGGGAATCAAATATACCCAAAGACAACAACATGAAGTCGAATAAATATTATGATCTCGCAGAAGAAATGATCAGGAACGGGTTCAAGACCCAGCTTTACGCAGTGGAAGTTGGTGCGAGAGGAGTTCCAGCAAAATCTTTGCATCACTTATTGAAAGAATTGGGGCTCAGCAGGTCTGCAGGAGATACATTTATGGAACGAGCTTCCAAGACGGCATTAACGGAATCATACAGTATTTGGTTGGGTAGGGAGAGAAGTAGAATGGTGGATGGTGAGCGTATTATCGCACAATAAAATGAAAAAGGGAGGCCTCCTTTTCTTAAACCAGCCTGTTGTCGGTCGCAACCCCGAGACACCATTCTTTTCATCTCTTACCCACACACGATGGACCCGGCATCCGGCCCGAGTGCTTAAAAATTCGTCTTCTCTCTCTCTAGACTCAAGTCTAGACCACGGAATATTTCTTTATGCATTGGTCCCATAGTTGAACACGATGTATTTTATTTCAGCCCGTCTATGGAACTTAGGCATGGCTCGTCGGGAAGCTACTAATAACTGTCTGTCGGCATCCAAAGCCCTTATTACTTATGGAGTAATCCGTGTAGCCCCCGCGCCCGGCACTCTGCTCACCGCTAGATTGGCCCCAGATGGCACTGCCCTCGCCATTGCCTCTGAAGACGGTCGAGTTTTGTTTTACCAGGTGAGAATACACCAAATACATTTTCACTCTAAATATTTAATGTTTAAGGACAACTTAGGAAAATAATAATAATAATATGTTTAATTACCAATATACCTACAAAATACAATCTACACTTATTCCAAACAAATATTTATCAAATAGTAAGTATACTGCACCAAAATATCAAATGTGATTAGTAGTGGACCCACACAAGGCACTTTCATGCCTGACCAACTATGGGACCATGCAGTCGAATTACCAAGAATAGTTTACAAAAAGGAAAATACAAATAAAAATTAAAATCTAAGTAATAAAGCATAAGAAATATAAACAAATTGTTATGTTCTTTAAATCAACTGTATTAAATATAGATACAGTTCATTGGGTAGTATATTTTAGTTTACTAACTTTAATGTAAGCCATTGTTACTAACATAGTGATAGGTATCTAACAAAAATGGATTGTAATTATCTGTTAAATTGAATATATTATTATTATTATATGGCTATAAAGTTGTAAGTATTATTAATAAATATAACACACGCATACCGCACTCTCTTTACACGAGCATTCCGCAGTCTGCACACTTATTCCGCAACCAGCACACACATTCCGCAGTCTGCACACTCTTTCCGCAACCAGCACACACATTCCGCAGTCTGCACACGCATTCCGCAACCAGCACGCACATTCCGCAGTCTGCACACTCATTCCGCAACCAGCACACACATTCCGCAACCAGCACATACATTCCACTACATGCACACGAATTCCGCAACCTTCATACGCATTCTGCAACCTTCACACGAATCCCGCCGTCTGAACATGCATTCCGCAACCTGCACAAATATTCTGCACTGTCCCAAAAATAAGCTATACTATTGGACACGGCGGCGTCAACAGTTTTCGGAATGTTTTTCGCTGATAACTAAATCACATGGGTTCATAAATGATTCTTATTTCAGATTTCAAATGACGGTACACTGCGCTGTCTCCACACCTGGACCCCTCATGATGGAGAGCCCCTTAGCTGTCTCTTCTTCCTCGACAACTATAACACTATCACCAGCGAGTAAGTTTACGTACAAATCTGTTTTTTAAGCGCACAGAACAATGGCGAGCATGAAATTATCTGAATTAAAATTGCAACATCTTCGCATCAAAAAATATAAAGAGGGCATCTTCCTTTTAAATTTATTTTAATAGAAAGACGAGAAATAAAGATAGCTTCATTTAGTCTCTTTTTTTTCTTTAATACTAGCACGACATGTGACCTTATGGTAAGTGGCGTGCAAGGTCCATGAATGTTACCAACTGGAATGAGACACTCATGACTAAAATCAGTAATGTGGATACACTTCACTGGGTTTATCGGCACAAACGGTGGATGCTTCCCCTCTCCGGCAGACTGGGGAAATTACCACCATCAGTCCGTCTACCACCTATTTGTTGTTCTCGTTGAAAGTATCTGCCATTTGAATTAATGTCATATGCCAATTATACTTTATAGAACTAATATTGTAAGCTTGCCATGGTGATATTAATATAAGAATAACACCGCTTGAAACAAAACTTGAAAAAAAAAAAAAAAAATTATACTAGCACGACATGTGACCTTGCGCCCACCTGATGGAAAGTGGAGAGCAAGATCTGTCCCCTGACATCAGTCCCTAACACTATGCCGGCTTGACTGGACATGACGGCAATTCGAGCCTAATCCCGAAATGTGTGGATACACTTTACTGGGTTTATCTAACGGTGGATACTTCCCCTCCCCAGCAGACTGGACAAATTACTACCATCAGCCTACCACCTATTAAACTACACGTACAGAACTAGTGCAAGTTCAAAATCAATAAAAACCTAAATAAAATGTGTAATTTTTAGTGATCAGTTCTGGAAGTATGCTGTGACTGGATCTAAGAATAACTCAGTGCTTAAGATCTGGTCTTGTAAGACCTGGACTTGTCATCAAACTATCACCTTCGCTCCCAACATCAACGCTGACACAAACCTTACTGGTAGATATAAATATTCATACTATTCTAGTTCATTATAACTGCCGCCATGGTCTAGAGGTTAACTCCGTGGCTTTAGACCAGCCCCTAGAACAAGTCCTAGACCTCCACTGTTGGAGATGGGCCTTCCAGAACATATCGCTGCTTTAATGCAAAAGGGACACAAACCAAAATAATACTTTTTTACATTCGAAATAAAAAAAGTTTTTAAATTTTTATTTTGTCTATTGCTCTGTTATCTGTTGGTATCGTATCTACAATCTACAACTTAAAATGTGAATTTTATGTACTGTTTTTTTTTCATATAATTATTGAATTTTAAATGACATACCAATATTATGTTTATGCACGAGTAGGTATTTGTTAAGTTAGCTTAAGTTTGGGTATTAAAGTTACCGCTAATTTCGTTATATACATATATATATATTAATTTTAGTTTAGTAGTAGAAATTATTATTTTGTTTTAACATAATTACACCATATTATTATTACTGTAACCTACCCTTTGCAGTTACTTGAATTATCCGACGCCTGCGGTTGGATGTAGTTGCTTTTAATTGTTGCGGAGAGGATTCTACGGAACTCCTTTTTTTTTATTAAAAATGCATAAAACTTTTTTATACTTTATATTTTAGAAATAATTACATATCTAGAAAAACTAAACACTTATCTACGAGGGACACTATTAGACTTTAACTAATAATTATTTTAATCCTAACATTTATAAAAAGACTCGCTCTATCGACCTCTCGGTCCGAGCTCCCCCGATCTTCCTTTTTTTTATTCTTTTTCTTCTTTAAAACAAAAACCCATCAATCCTGTCATTGTCGTATATTGACAATCCTATTTTTTCTTAAAATGCCAATAAAACTCTGTAACCTACATGTACCCGTTACATTACCATGACAACGCCCTTTTACAGCAGCATCTATTGGTGTAGGTAGAACTTATCTGGTAACGACGAAGGCTGTTCTTTGCTGATATTCATTCGCTATCATGATTAGTAAAATATTTAATTTGTTATCTGACGAAACCGAGTGTACTAAATGTATGAAATGGTGAATAAATAAATGAAATGATATACAGGGCAATTTTTGGAATAAAATATTTTTTTTTATATTTTTAATTATGGCTCTTTTGTATTGAAGCAGCGATATATCTGGAGAATTTGGCCTACACTGGCCAGACGTTAATTAATTTAAATAAATTAACATTTAATTATGATATTACCTGAGTTTGGTACGCTAGAGACATTGACTAGCTTGCCACTTGTCATGATTGGCCGGCAGTAAAGTTGGCTAAATATGAATCCGCTTCTATATAAGCGTGGTTTTTGACCACCCCGAAAAGGAAATGGTCGTGATGATACTTTACTTTTTTTTTAAAGTAGTGTGTAAGCCAAATTCTTCCTATATATTAAACCGATGGAGCTGTTCTATTTCTTATATATTTTTAAAATCATCTTACATAATACATGCATGGCCCTTGATCGTTATTTTAATTTTAAGGTATGAAAGTGCAAGTGGACAGTAGTGCTCGTCACTTGATGGTGTCGGACCTGCAGTCCCGGTGTCTGTACATCATGCAGCTCCGGCCTGAAGGAGACGTCTGCACTTCTATCTGCGAGTTCACACTGTCCAGTCCCGTGCTCAGCTTCATACATGTCTCTGGTAAGATATTTTTTTATTGAATCCAAAACTTTCTTGCAGTGTCTTGTGAAATAATATTTGTGTTATTTCAGATGAAATAATGCCAAAATGTGACTCCACATGCAACAACCTATATCACAGTAATGGTGCGGGAAGCGAACACGGAATCTCTCCCACTGAATTTGATCTACACGGAAATGTAAGTTATACTAATGACCGGTTGCAGAAAAGATTGATATGTTTAACGATTTGATATTAGGAACTTAATTGGCACTTGCATGGTAACCCGACAAAATAAAGTAGATATTTGCCTATAATCAAGTCAACCTTGTTGCATTATATCAAATTGATATCAGAACCTCGCTAACCCGTCTGGCTTGGTAGTCTTGAAACATGTGATCTTGAAAAAAATTAAGAATAAATATATGATCTCACAGAAGTAACGATCAGGAACGGGTTCAAGACTCAGCTTTACGTAGTGGAAGTTGGTACGAGAGGAGTTCTAGCAAAATCTTTGCATGATTTACTAAAATAAGTGGTCCTAAGCAGGTCTGCAGGAGATACATTTATGGAAAGAGCTTCCAAGATGGCAATAACGGAATCATACAGTATTTGGAGAAGGGGAATGGTTGGCAAGCCCGAGATTTATTTTATCTCTTTCCCACACAATGATTTTGATGAGATTTTGCTGGAATACCTCACACACCAACATTCACTGTGTTTATTACTTCTGTGAAACGACTTCATGTTGTGGTCTTTTGGAATATTTGATTTTGAAGTTCCGAGAAAACATTAAGATGTCTGACCTATAGGCAGCTCTAGGTCTAGGATCCTATAATGCATATATTGTTTGTTTTTCCAGGATTCTCCGACTGGCACAAGTCCAAGTACTTTGATTCGCCTGACCATGTTTGTGGTCCAACCGAAAAGTCTTCAGGAAGCCATATTTACCTATTCACTACCGGAACCTCCGTGCGAGTGTAATACAAGTAATTATTTTTGTTTTGGTTCTGTAGGGGAGATATAATTGAGACATTTAAATTCTAACAGGAAGGTATAACTGCCACCACCTAGACAAAATGTTCAAGTTGGACACAATGATATTTCCCCGTCGTGACCACGGAATGAAATTGATGAGAAAATCCAGCAATACAAATGTGAAATATCACTTTATGAATAACAGAGTTGTAAATATGTGGAACAAAATACCAGAAGACATATTGAAGTCTCCAACTGTAAACACTTTTAAAAACTGGACAAGTGGCTAGTGACAATTGACATAGACTATGGTGGTAACTGACTATTTTATGAACTTTACACCAGTGCTTGATATAGGTATATCAGCAATGCGCTGCGAGCCTATTAATCAATAATAATAATAATAAAATATTTTATTCAGGGTAGCTTACAATACTATACATAGGCAGTAGGGTTCAGAACCGGGAAATCCGGATCTCGAAAGTACCGTTAAATTAATCATCATTATCACTATGCTTAACTGGCTTGACAAGGGTAAAGGGGTAACAAATTAGGACACCTGTTGTTAGAATCACAATAACGCCTAACCATCCAAAATTGGTCGGATTACCGCGATCGGCGCTAACAAACGCAAAATCGCGATTTTTTAATTAACCTCATTATTGGACTGATTCTAACATATTTTTTTAATTTTTTATACTAGCCCGGCATGTGACCTTGCGCAAACATGATGGTAAATGGCGTGTGAGGTCCATGAATGTTAGCAACTGGAATCAGACACTAATGACTGACTCTATTCATTTATATTGTTATCTAGCTGTAAGTTTTCCTGTAATAAATAAATAAATAAAAATAAATAATTATTCATTATTCCAAATGTCGAAACAACTCTTTATAGCAGTGGAGAGACACAGATTATAATTGTTATTAATTCGAAATGTCGAAACAACTCGTTATAGCAGTGGAGAGAAACAGATGATAATTATTATTAATTCGAAATGTCGAAACAACTCTTTATAGCAGTGGAGAGACACAGATGATAATTATTATGAATTTGAAATGTCGAAACAACTCTTTATAGCAGCGGCGAAACACAGGTGATAATTGTTATTAATTCGAAATGTCGAAACAACTCTTTATAGCAGCGGAGAGACACAGATGATAATAATTATTAATTCGAAATGTCGAAACAACTCTTTATAGCAGTGGAGAGACACAGATGATAATTATTATTAATTCGAAATGTCGAAACAACTCTTTATAGCAGCGGAGAGACACAGATGATAATTGTTATTAATTCGAAATGTCGAAACAACTCTTTATAGCTGTAGAGAGACACAGATGACAATTGTTATTAATACGAAATGTCGAAACAACTCTTTATAGCAGCGGAGAGACACAGATGATAATTGTTATTAATTCGAAATGTCGAAACAACTCTTTATAGCAGTGGAGAGACAAATGATAAGTATTATTAATTCGAAATGTCGAAACAACTCTTTATAGCAGTGGAGAGCCAGATGATAATTATTATTAATTCGAAATGTCGAAACAACTCTTTATTTTATTTATTTATTTATTTAAAACTTTATTGCACTATATACAAGGGGCGGGCTTAATGCCGCTAGACATTCTCTGACAGCCAACCTTAGGGACACATAAAGCATTTAAAGTGAACGGTAGGTGCAAGTAAAAATCCAATATATTATAACTAAACGATCACATTGTAAGCAATAAACAATACATACACACAATAATACATACACACAATAATACATACAATACAATATATATACATAGTAGGTCTCTTGTTAGGAGCCATTTAAGAAATGCAAATAGACCATCTTTTTAAATTGAGCTCGATTTGATGCTTGTCTTATATTTAATACTACTACATACATACATACATATCTTCACGCCAGATCCCTTGCGGGGTAGGCAGAGACAATTGAGCGCCATTTGACACGATCACGACATACTTCTTTCGCTTCGTCGACATTCATTATCCTCTTCATACATGCCCTTTGGTTACGAAGACTTTTTAATGCACCTTCAGTCAGTGTTTTATTTATTTGATCGTGATATGTGAGTCTCGGTCTGCCAGGGCCTCTTTTACCCACAACTTTCGCATTATATCTGGTTCGTCAATCTTTCATCGCTCATCCTTTCAACATGCCCGAACCATCGTAGCATGCCTTTCCTTATTTTTGTCCCTATGCTTTCCTTCATACCAACCCTTATAATACTACTATACACGTATATATAGTATAATTTTGCTCCTGCCTCTCATTCATTCATTTTGTCTTAGGTAAATAATCATTAACCTATTGGTTTTCACTTATTTATTATTATTATTATTCTTTTACTTCTGCTAGTCACAATTCAATTGCACTATTAATTTAAATCTAATTACTATATTTTACTCTTATTTCTGTTTTAATTGTATTGTCTAAATAATATAAAATCTCTTTGGCTTGTGTTCCACTATTGCTACTCTGTCTATATGTTTAATATAATAAGCTGTGATTTTGTCTAAAATAAATAAATAAATAAGCATCTTTATAGCAGCGGAGAGACACCGATGATAATTATTATTAATTCGAAATGTCGAAACAACTGTTTATAATCAAATTAACTTTTTTTTATAATTAAGGTTTGGATTCGGAGACGATTACCGGAATGACGTCGTCGATACTCCAACAACAGACGCAACAACTCAAGATGTTACTCTTAAAATCGCAGGTAATTTTTTATTTCAATTCTTTAATGCACAAAGTACAAAAGGCGGAATTAATTTCATTTCATTTATTTATTCACCGTTTCATACATTTGGTACACTCGGTTTCGTCAGATAACAAATTGATTATTTTACTAATCATGATAGCGAATGAATATCAGCAAAGAACAGCCTTCGTCGTTACCAGATAAGTACTACCTACACCAATAGATGCTGCTGTAAAAAGGCGTTGTCATGGTAATAATAATATATATATATATATATATTATTATATATAATATATTACTTTACAAATCGTCATGATCGTAGAACAGTGTTGGATTTAAAAAAATACACATAATTTTGCATTATTTCGATAGCAAATAATAGGAACTATTATAACTTGGTTAAAAAAAATCTTTTATATATAGTTTTATATTGTTTGTGGTCTGTAATTTATAGTGCAATGTTAGAAAGGGTTCCAAAATGAAATCTAGAAGGTTTGCCCTTATTATGAGACTAGTATTAACTTAAAAAAGAAGAGACAAAAACACAGTTGAAATAACTTTATATGGCCGCCATGAAAATTTTAAATATAGCAGATCCGTCACTGTTCTACGATCATGACGAAATGTAAGCAAAGGAAAAAAACCACGTTTAAGCTGTTTAGCATTCCGCTAAGATCACCCAGCAAGCTAGCTATTATGGCTATGAAAAATATATAAAACTTTTTTTAAATTACCTCTAGAGACTGTCATCTGATATATAAAAAAATATATTGTGTTCCAGACTCAGCCGGGCAGCCTCATGGCACAGAGACCAGAATCTCCACCAACACTCAATCTTATGACACCAGACGCATTTAGGTAACTATTTCATTTTTTTATTTTTAAGGGTAGGTTAGGTCTAGCGGTTAAGTCCGTGGATTTAGACTCGACAATTCATCGCAAATAAACATAATACAACATTAATCTTAAACTTATAGCTGCTGTAAATAGGCATTGTCATATTACAAGCTAAGACATACACAAATATAAAATAAATACACTTTTCATCAGCTAAGACAATACAATTATGAAGATGTCACTTAAGATTATAGCTGCTGTAAAGTGGAATTGTAATACTATAAGCTAAAACAATTTTTAACATCTCACTAAAATAATATCTGCTGTAAAGTGGCATTGGCATACTATAAGTTAAAATATTTATTAAGATGTCACTTAAATAATATCTGCTGTAAAGTGGCATTGTTATACTATAATCTAAAACAATTACTAAGATGTCACTTAAATAATATCTGCTGTAAAGTGGCATTGTTATACTATAAGAAGACGTTGAGAAAACGTCTTAGAATATGGGTGTAATCCTTTAATCTTAGAAAATTATACTTTTCGATCGAGAGCGAAGCAAATCTTAATGTACCATAAATTCTTCTATAATAATGTGAGCAGCGTTCCCTCCAGTTCTCCCGGCAAACGAGAAGAGGAAGATCCGCCGCTCTCCGCCACTCCTGACGTCACTCCCTCTAATCAAAGACCAGAGCTTAACAACACCAATACAGGTATGAATACACGTGTAAAGCTTTTTTTTAAATTCATTTGACATTTGAACAGTGATTCATATAAGAATGACAGTTTCCAAATTCAAATGTAATATTACTGTCTTAAGTTTTGATGGCCTTACTGTGTATATACGAAATGAAATGATTTAATTGTCAGAAACATGGTAGTGATATAGTAATAATATTATATATATATATATATATAGTAATAAATAAAACAGGTTTATGAATATAATAAGTATATATATTTAACGAAATACTTTACAACTTAAATCAAAGCGCAAAACGGGCATAAAGTTGTTTTTTTTTTTTTTTTTTTATTTAAAGGACATTGTACAGAATACATCAGCCCTAAAAACGTAATTTATTTGCATAATATATGTTCATAACAGAGTTCATAACCGAGTTGGGGATCATCAAATTCCAGATGCTGCAGAATTTGATACTTTACTTAGAGTCACTCGCGGCATTATAGCCCAAACACGTCGGGTAAAATATGGGAGTCCACAGCGCGGGAAAACCGCAAAAAATAAACTGCAACTTGTGCTCCATATTTAAAGTCCAATTTATCGTTTTCCATAATTATTTACATTGTAGAACATTATTAAACAAAATAACACCACTTTGACATGTCCACGCAAAATGGCGCGAAGAACTCGCATAAAGTTGACAGCCGTCGTAGTGACGTTCCCAAACCTCAACGAGTAGCGTTGTAGTCTCAAATCAATTGAATGACCATTATCGATGATTTCGAAAATAATATTCTAACAGTAGGTACAGGGATGTAAATTATTATATGTAATTATATGACATGGTTTGCTATTTCTAGCATACAAATATTTATTTAGTCACATGACTTTGTCGAGCTCGTTGTCTAGGTATTTTTTTGTCGAATAGAAACATTTATTAACCAGCATTTGTTTGACTCCTAATTTAACTTGAAAATGGCGCGCGATATATTGACAAACAACTGACAGCGCTCAGAGCGATCTACCTCGATATCGTGAGCAGTCTGAGCGCGAGGAATAATGTCGTTTGTGGCGTCACAAAGCTTTGGAAATACAGTTATGCACGTCTCGGAACGGCTTTAAACGCGTTTAGGGGAATAAAGGTTGTACCAATCTAGAAAAATATATTTTTACAAATTTGCGCGTTCAATTTAGATGTACACGGTTCAAATTTGATCAGACCTTGTATAATGTATCTGTCAATTATTATTTGAATCAATTTAGTAGTATAGGCGTGAAGGCAAAACAAACAGACAAATCGACAGACAAAACATTCTTTTGTATTTATTAGAAATCATTTATGACAGAAATCGCAAAAATCTTCATGGATCAGACCCAAAAGGAACAGAAGCCGACGTCTGCGGGTTCGAGCCCCAGTCGGGAGGTTCAGGAAATAATGTCTCTCACAGACAACGACTTCTATCAAGAAGTTACGGTGCCCATAGACAATGAGGAGCTAGAAGAGACATTCAATGGAGATTTTGTTCCACCCGATTTTCCCGCCGATCCCATGGATTTGCCAGTTCCTCCAGCTAGTAAGTATTAATATCATCATCATTACAGCCCCTAGAAGATATATCTGGAGAATTTGGCCTACAATCGCCACGCTGGCCAGACGGGTTAGCGAGGGTCTGATGTCAATTTAAGTGACAATTTATTAACGTTTTTACAAGTTAGTATTAACGGCTTAACGTGCTCTCCGAGGCACGGAAACGGTGGCGTTGTAAATCTATGATAAATGTGCGTAATTATTTCTCATTGAGAGGATTTGAACTAAGACCTTTATTGAACTTTACGCCACCACCGTTCTGCCGGATTACCCTCAATTTATGAAAGGAAATCCACAAATTAACTTACAAGGGAAGAAAATTACGGACATTCTGGAAATATATAAAATTCTCATGGATACATTTGAACATCATTATAGGATCCCAGATGAACTAGCTGTACCAGCCTATAGGCCAGACATCTTAGTGTTTTCTCGGAACTTGAAAAAAGATATCCTTATTGAACTTACCGTTCCGTGGGAATCAAATATACCCAAAGACAACAACATGAAGTCGAATAAATATTATGATCTCGCAGAAGAAATGATCAGGAACGGGTTCAAGACTCAGCTTTACGCAGTGGAAGTTGGTGCGAGAGGAGTTCCAGCAAAATCTTTGCACCACTTACTGAAAGAATTGGGTCTAAGCAGGCCTGCAGGAATTACATTTATGGAAAGAGATTCCAAGACGACATTAACGGAATTATACAGTATTTGGTTGGGTAGGGAGAGGAGTAGAATGGTGGATGGTGACCGTATTATCGCGCAATAAAATAAAAAGGAGGCCTCCTTTTTAAACCAGCCTATTGTCGGTAGCAAGCCCGAGACACCATTCTTCTCATCTCTTACCCACACACGATGGACCCGGCACCCTCACGGTATATCCATGTAATCTAATAATAAGGACATTTTCAGATACTGAAATATCATGGCCACAGATATCTATCGCTCAGATCAACGAAGCGAACCTTCGCAAAGCCTCAAGCGATAAATCTGGTTCCCATCCATTAAACTTATCGACTCTACAAGACTCTCTTAATTCTACTCAAGATGCTATTGTGGATAAAACTGCAGGATTGTGCGAACACGATGGGAAAAAATTGGAGGTTCTCGAGCAAAAACTTGATGCTTTAACAGGTTAGATATTTTATCCCACTTCTGATATATTCACAGGTTAGATCGGTTAGTTCCTGTGGCTCCATAGCATGTTTTATGTATGAAAAACAAATTGAACTTAAAGAAAATGTTCACTTTTACTCGTATCCCACTCCTGATGTTTTAACAGGTTGTATCTTTATCCTACTTCTGATGTTTTAACGGGTTATATGTTTATCCCACTTCTGATGTTTTAACAGGTTGTATCTTTGTCTCACTTCTGATGTTTTAACAGGTTATATTTTATCCCACTTCTGATGTTATAACAGGTTGTATCTCTATCCCACTTCTGATGTTATAACAGGTTGTATCTCTATCCCACTTCTGATGTTTTAATAGGTTATATCTTTATCCCACTTCTGATGTATTGAAAGGTTAGATCTTTCTGATCTCACGGCTGGTGTTACGTTTAATAACGACCAAGGGATGTAATACTTCACAAATAAAAACATTAAATATAAAGTTAGACTACATATACCAAAAAAAAATGTAAAATCTTTAAAAATATTTGATTGTCCGAATGAGAGGGTTGCAAAACCGTTTAACCCTCTTAGCATCAAATTAAAGACAATCCTTGCGCATCTGCGCAGACTTATTATTTTCATTTATTGTTAAAAAAGGCTGACATTTTAACACACTTCGCATGAACGACTCCAGCTTATAAGAATAGGAAAAACATCAAAAAATTTCATATTTGAACAATCGTTAGTAATGCCAGTATGTAGAAAGTGACCTATTTACAATGAATTGCCTCCGTGGTCTAGCGGTTAAGTCCGTGGATTTAGACTCAAGAGCTACCGGGTTCGATTCCTGGTCGGGACACAAAAATATTTATTATTGTAAATAAATACATTTAATTAATATTTAATTTATTTGTGATATTTCTCGAGTTTGGTACGCTGGAGACATCGACGAGCTTGCCACTTGTCATGATTGGTCGGCAGTAAAGTTGGCTAAATGTGAATCCGCTTATTTATAAGCGTGGTTTCTGACCACCCCGAAAGGGAAACGGTCGTGATAATACTTTTATATCCCAATATCCCAACAGAAATAAAATAAGTGCCAGTAAAAAAGGAGCTGGATAAATAGCTGACAAAGGGCTTCTATAATATTGGCGAGTTCTTCAAACAGAATATAAACTAGAACTAGAAGTAATTTGTGTATTTTTTATTTTATTTTTTTAATAAATTAAAATTGTTGACTGCCTCATTGGTCTAGCGGTAAAGTCCATGGATTTAGACTCGTAGACTTTATTCGTTCAGCGCTAGAGTTAGGTGCCGCCCAGTATTTCTTATATTTCCATTATTTGTTCGACAGATCTAATAAGCCAACAAAACTGCGAAATTCGAACTTTACGGAGCGAACTGTATGATCCACGACAAGTTATCGAACAAGCTTTGGAAAGCCACACTGCTAGAACTACTGTTGCTATAGAAACTGCTTTAACTGATGGGTAAGTTATAATAGTAAGTAAGCATCCGACTTCAGTGGTGGCGGGACTCTTAAAAATTTGCGATATTCGCAATTACAAATGATTTATGATAAATTTGATATCCCTATCCCATGCTCGCTATTTTATCTCTCAAATTAAACACTTTTAACATTTCAACCTTGATATAACGGCCATTTTGGACTATATCACAGCCATTTTTAACTTTAATCGTTACATTTCAAATTCTAAATTATTTATTTGATTGAGACACAGGTTATACTAATAAACAATGTGCAAGGTCGCAAGCCCGATACACCATTCTTTTCATCTCTTACCGACACATAATCGACCCGGCACACGCACGTTGACTCTCCTTAGAAATTAGTTTTTCCATTACTTAGGCAAAAATCAATATCCTTGTATCCCTAAACTTTTTCACTTCTGTAAATCTAACCGTATGAATTAGGTGGTGGTTTCGAATTTATTAATTTATCGGCTTTCAATTTTTACATGCATTTGCGTTATAAACTAGATTTGAAAGACCGTCAAGGCAAGATTTAAGAAAGCCCATGCTAGCCTTGCTTGTGAAGCTAAGAATTTTAAATTTTAGTTGGGAACGCATTTCGGCTTGCGGAGAGATGGCGGGGCGGGCTGCGGCGCAGGCGGCCGGGGTGGGGGCTGCGCACGCTCTCCAGCCTCTCGTGCAGGGACTGCAGACCAAACTGGCACAGAAACTCACGGCCACAGACCATCTGCTCAGGGAGAATCTAGAGAAACTGCTCTCCAACGAGGTAACATTATATAATTAAATAAATAATAATAATTAATATTTCCAGACAGGTCACACAGCGCCATCTAGTTTCCGTGGTAAGCTACGAGGCTTGTGTTACGGAAACTAGATGGTTGATAAACTACATATTATACTTTTTTTAAAATAAATATATACATATTATACATATAAACACCCAGACCGAGACAAATATACAATGTACAACTTGCCCTCGGTGGGAATCGAACCCACGACCTCCCGAGTTCACGGCAACGTTTGTTACAACTAGACCACGGAGGCGGTGGATTGTATTACACAGGTTAACAAAATAACAAAAAAAAGATACCAAGATAGAATGAGGATTTTATTTTTTAAATGCGGATTATCTTTTTCAAATGCGGAATATCTTTTTCAAATGCGGAATATCTTTTTCAAATGCGGATTATCAAGTGACGTAAACCCTAACCGATATGGGGCGACTTACACTGAATAATGGATAATCTGACCATGTATGAACCAATAACCTATTATTCCAGACTGTACTGGACAAGCTATCGGCCTCAGTGTCGACGGCCCTAGCGGAAATGGTCCAGGTTTGGTTCCGGGACGCGGTCACCTCCTCCGTGCTGCCGGCCATGGAGAGGACTCACCACGGACTCTTCAAACAACTCAACCAGACCTTCCAACAAGGAGCCAAGGACTGTCAGTATTTCATCATCATACATGACATCATTTATCCTGTATGGGGATTTGGGCTAAATTGTTTTTATAGTTATATATGCTAAAACAACTTGCCCACAATTTATAATTGATTTTTTTTATAGTGTCCATTTCGGCTTTTTCTACCAGCTAACCTTTGGGAGATAAAGGAATAATATGTGGGGTGCAATTTTAACCTCATTTTAAATTTGAATAAACTACATAAATAGTATGTATACATAGACTACTTAAATACTTATTAATATATAGTAGATATATATGAAGATAATATAATATTATTAAGAAGAAATATTTAAATTTAAATTATACTGTTCTGCTTGTTTAAAAAGAAAGTATTAAGTTGTTTTTTAAAGATGTGAATTGAAGGAGCTTGTCTGATGGTCAGTGGAAGCTTGTTCCACTGACGAGCAGTGGATACGGTAAATGAATCTGAATATCTTCTGGAAGTGTGGGGTGGGATTTTAAGTTGGTTGTTATGAGAAGAACGAAGAGTGTGGTCGTGCGAATCACAAAGAAATTCAAAGTGTATTTTAAGATAAGAGGGAGCTATAGGGTGATAAATAATATTGTATAAAAAGTGAAGAAGATGAGCTGATCTGCGAAATCGGATATTGAGCCAATTTAACTGCGTACGAAAATGGGAGAATGGTCATACTTACGTAAGCCGAAAATAAATCGAATGCATAAGTGTAGAAGGCGATCCAGTTTATTTAGTAGCTCTTCAGTAAGATTATTAATTATATGATTAACGCCATATCTTCAGTGACACTCTCGTGATGTACACAAATCGATTGACGTGAGAATCATCAAATTCGGCCAACGGGTTTGGTCTCCAGTGTACCACAGAGGAACAAATATACATAGGCTGATAAACACATAACATTTCTTTAACAGCTGGACGGAATAATTGAGTGCAGGAGGTTTTGATGATAATTTATTGCCTTCGAAGCGTCGATATAAGAGGCAGAGGGTTCCCGTTGGTCAGGAGTCGTCAGGATGGTCTAGCCTAGCCACAGGTGTCCCACAAGGTGGCATTCTTTCTCCCCTGCTATTCTCCCTATTCATAAATGCAATCACTTCTTCTCTACACTGTGACTATCATTTATATGCCGATGACTTGCAACTCTATGTAAGAACTGATATAAGCAATGTCAAAAGTGCTATTGCTTGGTTAAATGTTGAACTTTGTAAATCCTGGTCGAAGCGATTTGGAGTAGTGGTAAATCCAAACAAGTGCCAGTCTATTGTAATCGGAATGAAGAAATCTCATTTGTCCCAACGGTCAACAAATAAATATAATGTTTCGCCATCTTGTTTCTTTCAGTTGCTGCAAACACAGAAGCTTTAGCTCGAGCTGCAGCAGAGCGAGGTGGAGCTTCAGCTGCTGCAGCTCTAAGAATGGCGCTTGACAAACATACTGAAGCGCTGACAGCAGCCACCTCCCACTCGCAAGTCAGCGCTGTCATCGCTGATGCGGCTAAAACGTAAGAATTGGAAAAAATCAGGTTACAATTAAATAAGCACGATTACTAAATTATTTAAGACGGTTTTGCATCCAACATTGAACTAAATGTCCGTGATCTAGTGTATGTAGTAAATGAACTCCGTGGTCTAGTGGTAACAAACGTTGCCGTGAACTCGGGAGGTCGTGGGTTCGATTCCCACCGGGGGCAAGTTGTACATTGTATAATTTGTCTCGGTCTGAGTGTTTATATGTATAATATGTATATATTTACAAAAAAAAAAGTATAATATGTAGTTTATCAACCATCTAGTTTCCGTAACACAAGCCTCGTAGCTTACCACGGAAATTAGATGGCGCTGTGTGACCTGTCTGGAATATTTATTAAAAAAAAAAAAAAAAAATTGACATATAATTTATTTATTTAAAAGAAAAAGGCGGGCTCAACCCGTTCAGCACGGACAATAACAAGCGTGCGTTATTACAAAAAAATATTTAGCGGTCGCCAAATACTGTTTTACCGCTCAGAAACAGCCTCGATAAATCGTGCACTTTTTAACCTCCTTTAACCCGCTGAACTCATTCTTAAAATGATTACATACATAATTATCTATACAAAGTAACAAATTCTGACATATGTACACATTTGTTGCAGTGTCCTTGAAAAGGAGCTAGTATGGTGGCGTCAGGAAGCTCGGGCCGTGGTCACTGACCTATCTCGTGCGCACTCGCCAGTCACACCTTCCGCCAAGGACAGACAGGTGAGGTGATTGTGTAAAAGAAGAAATAAACCTTTCATGTTCTTCTAGAAGTCAACGATCGTTTTCAATTCCTCTCCACTCTACTAGCAGATATTCGGATCCTCTCAGTTTCCGCAACTCCCCAATGGAACAGACACCTACTTAACATCCTAACTTATATTATATTGTAGGTATTTATATGTACAGTATTATTTACCTAATAATTAATATGTAATCCACATACCATAGCCACTATCCCTATGCGTACTTATAAATTTGGAGACTGTTACATCTGTCGCACGCTGAAGAAATGGAATGCTCTCCCAGCCAGTGTGTTTCCCCTCCTATAACCTTTACTCCTTTCGTGTTTCCTCATTGCTGTGGGTTGTGACCTTCCATGAATTGGTGTGCGTCTTGATGATAGCACGCCACCCGTTCTTGTCTTCGGCGGTATCCACAGCATCATGGACGCTAGTGGAGCGGATTTGGTGGTACCGGACTTCGGCCTCTTTCCTTCCACCTTGCCGGTAACACAAAGTTTCTACAGGTTTCCCTTATTTTCTGGCAATGTGTTCGTACTGGAGTATCCGACGAAAACATATGGTGGATAGCTTAGTCGCTATGTCCAGATGTTTTAGCCAATTTCAGACCATTGGTCCGGATTACCGATTGGCCGATTGTTAATCGGGTCGTCCAACGCTCCAAATTTTGTATTTTGTAACATTCGTGGGGTTTTTTTTTAGAAAAATTGTCGACGAACCTTGAAGCGAAGTGTGAAAATGCATCTTTTTAGGCCGGCATAGTGTTAAGGACTGATGTAGGCCGTCAGTGGCTGGCTGCAGTTGCTTCCATTCTTGGACCTCGCATACCGCTTACCACGGCACGATGTCACTTGTCGTGTTCAGTATTAAAAAGAAAAAAACTATTTATGTATGTTTATACCGATTAACTACAGATGGCTTTGCCCGAATTCTGCAATACTTTGACCACATTGCAAGAAGAGGAGACGATAATCTAGAAAAACTTCTAATCACGGGCAAGGTAGACGGTAAAAGAACAAGAGGAAGAAGCCCCAAGCAAATCAGGTGACTGACCACCTGAACATCCCTGTACACCAAGCCATCTACTACGCCGAGGACCGAAACCGTTGGAGACGGCTGGTGGATCAGTCACGATCCCCATCAGTGGGGTACCGACTAAGGAGGAGGATACGTATATATTTTATGTATGTAACTGACATATATTTGTAAATACATCAATATTTTTCTCTTATCCTAGATGCAAGTAACTCAAATCCAATCGCTCCTCCAAAGTGGGGACTTGAACGGCGCCTTCCAGTTAGCGCTCTCCGCAGCCGACCTCTCTCTCGTCATGTGTGCGTGTCGGGGAGCCGACCCGGGCCGCGTGTTCGGGCCGCCCTGCGTGCTGCGGCAACACGTGCTGCTCTCTCTCGTACAGCAACTCGCCGCCGACATGACGCACGACACGCAGCTCAAACACAGGTACAATATGCAATCAAAACTACACAAAACACTGTTTTGCACTTCAAGTTACAAGCAAAACGCACAATACGCTGACTCTAATGCAATGTCGGAAACGATATGACGCCCGACACGCAGATCAATCACTTTAAATCTCGCTAAGCCACACTACACAAGACACACACTCTTTTGTAGATCAAGTTACGAGCAAAACTTAAATATACACCTAATACATTGTCATCATCATCATCATCAGCCTGTGTCTCTCCACTGCTGGATGTAGGCCTCCCCCAAGGCTCGCCACTTCACATGGTCTTCTGCCACCCTCATCCATCACCCACCAGCGACCTTCCTCAGGTCATCCGTCCATCTGGCGGGGGTCGTCCCACTCTGCGTCTTCCAGTATGCGGTCTCCACTCCAGAACCCGTCTACTCCATCGTTCATCGGTTCTGCGGCATATGTGTCCAGCCCATTGCCACTTCAGCTTGCTAATTTTAAAAGCTATATCGCCGACTCTAATACAATGTCGGAAACGACATGACGCCCGACACGTAGCTCAAACTACGACAATCTTGCTACTTGTCATGACTGACCTATAGTAAAGTTGGCTAAATATATATCCTCTTTTTTAAAAACGGGATGATGATACTTCACTTCTACATATATACATATCTTCACGCCAAATCTCTTGCGGGGTAGGCAGAGACAATTGAGCGCCACTTGAAACGATCACGACATACCTCTTTCGCTTCTTCGACATTTATCAACCTCTTCATACATGCCCTTTTGTTTCGATGTCTTTTTCTTCCTTCAGCTAATGTTTGATTTATTTGATCATGATAGGCAAGTCTTGGTCTGCCAGGGCCTCTTCACTCCTCTCACTTCACTTCTAATAAACTTTATATATAATAAACATTTGTGACTGTTTCAGATACCTAGAAGAAGCGATCTTAAATATGGACACGAGCAATCCCGTGACTCGAGAACACTTGCCCGTCGTCGTCAGAGAGCTAAAAAAACAGGTAATACTTCATATTGACAGGTGCATACATATCTTCACGCCAGATCCCTTGCGGGGTAGGCAGAGACAATTGAGCGCCACTTGACACGATCACGACATACCTCTTTCGCTTCGTCGACATTCATCAACGTTTTCATACATGCCGTTTTTGATACGAAGGCTTTTTAATTTCAATTCAGTCAGTGTTTTATTTATTTGATCGTAATATGTGAGTTTTGGTCTGCCAGGGCCTCGTTTACCCACAACTTTCGTATGAGATGACCGTCTCCGTGGTCTAGTGGTAACAAACGTTGCCGTGAACTCGGGAGGTCGTGGGTTCGATTCCCATCGGGGGCAAGTTGTACATTGTATAATTTGTCTCGGTTTGGGTGTTTATATGTATAATATGTATATATTTACAAAAAAAAAAAGAAAAAAAATTTAGTTTATCAACCATCTAGTTTCCGTAACACAAGCCTCGTAGCTTACCACGGAAACTAGATGGCGCTGTGTGACCTGTCTGGAAATATTTATTATATACCAAGTTAGTCGATCTTTCAACATGCTCGAACCATCGTAGCATGCCTTTCCTTATATTTGTCTCTATGCTTTCTTTTATACCATTTTCCGTATGTCGACGTTACGTATGCGGTCTGCATATCCGACGCAATAACCTTATTTCTACTCTCATACGCATCTGACATATCCACGTCTCGCTTGCATATATCAGTGACCCCAGGGCTTCGTTAACACTATTTCCCGCGATCATAATTCTTTTAACATCCCTATCGTACTTTCCATCCGCAGTCAGCATCCGCAACAGTGCCCAGATAGATAATTGTACCAGGTGTTAAATTAAATAAATATAAGATATAAGCATACTCTCCTCTTCCTACTCTTCAGGATGGAACCCTGATGGAACTAAAATACTAATCTTAAAATTTGGCCTACACTCGCCACGCTGGCCAGACGGCTTGGCGACGATATAATGCACAGATATAGATCTAACTAGATTACGCGAGTCCCTGCATTTGTATGAAAACCAAGCGTGCCACTTTTGTTGTACCTACTGTGACGTCACAAGAGCATTTTAGTGATGGGAATCTCCAGTCCGGGCGAAACCGATATAAAATAGTTCCGACGTTGACAACATATACTGTTTATTGTGTAATATTAGAGATTTTTAAATTTTAGAGAAGGGTTCCGGTGCATCGAGCCGTCGACCACAATGTCAATCTACTAACTCCATCATTAGTTGACGTTTTCAGTACATCAATAGTCGGTATTGCTTTTGTAGTCAGTCGTCGAAACTTTTTTGTTTCCTTAAAACTGCCCTCAATAAAATGAACAGAACAAATTCGACTATGTTTTGTTGGAAACCAATTTTCATGCCCCGTCGCTTCAATCCATTTCATTTTAACGTTAGGGTCACTTGGAAACCTGTAATTATAATTAATAATATTCTGAATTAAATCACTAACAGAAACTAATTGCAATAAAAAAATATATTATGTGTCACAAAATATCCCAAGGCGAACATTATCATTCCTCTGTTTCCAAAATCGATTTTCGAATCGAGCAAGTGTACAACACTATTTGCTTCATTTGACAGAAAAATGATAATAGTGAATCTACCAAGAAGCTTCGCGACGAATGAAAGTATCGATAGTTCCATTTTTATTGCGTGTTTTAGTAAACAGGCTCTACAACTTTGCAACTTTAAAAGCGGCAATGTATTATGAACATGCGGTGCACACTTAGTTACGTAGTTTTCTTAGTAAAACCCACAACAAACATAACGTGCATAAAATAATTGATTCTAAAATAAATGAGACACAATTTAATTACAAAATTACTTGCCGATGAAAGGAAACGTTTCCATTATTCCGTCCAACTTTTCTTGTAGAGTTTTTACAGCTCAATACCGCACAGTGAGGCATTTTTTAGATTTAGATTGACGTCCGTTACCGACAACGCGGACCGCAGACTAAATGAAACCGCATCGAAAGAGGTGCATTGCACTTCCTTTTGGCACGCGAAGTACATACACTCGAGTCATCTAGTTAGATCTATATCTGTGATATAATGTCATTTTTTTATGACAATCTATTAACGATTCCACAAGTTGGCATTAGTTGGAACCGGGACCGACGGCTTAACGTGCTCACGGGAACGGTGGTGTTATAAATCTATGACGGCAGTACGTAAGAAAAGTGTATTTCTCATTGGTACATGCCGGGGGGGTTTGAACCGACCTTTGTAGGATTTAAGGTACGCGTTCAACCGAGCCACCACCGCGCGTAATAATAATAATATTAGCCAAATAAAAGATCTTGGTGTAATACATGATAACAAACTTCTTTTTGACCTACACATCGATAATATTGTTGCAAAAGCTAGTAGGGCCCTCGGATTTATAATGAGGTCATGTAAGCCCTTTAAGTGTATGAAGACGTTAAAAGTTCTGTACTGCGCTTATGCCCGTAGTCATCTTGAATATTGTTCACAAATATGGAATGCCTGTTATTAGGTCTATATATTGAGACTTGAGAATATCCAAAAAAGATTCATTCGTCATCTCAGATATAAATTTAAGCTACGTAATCGCCCATACGATACTATGTGTCACAACTTACATCTTCTTCCATTGGAAGTTCGACGCAACATCACTGATGTTGCATATTTAATAAATGTAGCAAATGGTACAGTCGATAGTCCTGAGTTGCTGGCTTGTTTGGGTTTACGAATACCTAGGTTTAATCTTTGATGTCCCCCACTTTTGTTCGTACCATATGCTAGTACCAGGTATAGACAGAACAGTTATTTATTAAGAACATGTAACAACTATAATATTCTTGCGGAAGATTTGGACATAGACATGTTTAACTCCAAAGCAACATATATTAGACGTCTAATGACGCTTCATTAAGTTGAATCGATCATCGGCAGCAATCCCTAATGAGTGATTTGTTTTTTCATTATCAACTTACTTATGGTTCTCTTGCTCTTTATTAATTAACTTTAAATTTATATGTGAAAACCTTTAATATTTACTATAATATTGTCAACTGTTGGTTTTCCAAAATGAATAAAAAAAAAATATATATATATTAACCATATTTATTTACCAGGTGACCTCATTCCTAACATCGAGTCCCTCTCATCCTTTGGCCCGACAACTGAGAATGCTGAACATGGCGGCCGACAGCCTGCTCAACTCCCTCTGACCATCCCGCGCCTGTTGTTGGCGACATCATATGTGAGGATGTGATAACAGACAATTATAATATATAATAAGAAAAAACATGTTTGAAGGTACTTTTACAAATAGTTACCTATTCTTATTCAGCTTTTTTTTTAATGTATCTTGTGAACTTTTGTATTTATTTATTTATGTGACGGCTATACTATCAATGACAAAGAACAATGGCGACATAATACTAATTAAATAAAAAAAAATAAAAAATCTGAAGAAGACAAATTTCTAAGCATTCCATGGATTCACCGTGCGGGTGCCGTGTCCATCGTGTGTGGGTAAGATATGAGAAGAATGGTGTCTCGGGCTTGCGACCGACAATAGGCCGGTTTAAGAAAAGGAGGCTCCCCTTTTTTTATTTTATTGTGCGATAATACGCTCACCATCCACCATTCTACTTCTCTCCCTACCCAACCAAATCCTGTATGATTCCGTTAATGCCGTCTTGGAAGCTCGTTCCATAAATGTATCTCCTGCAGACCTGCTTAGACCCAATTCTTTCAGTAAGTGATGCAAAGATCTTAACCTTTGGGACTAATTAGAGCAACTGTAGGTGCAAGGAAAGTATAAGTGACACATCAATTAGATATAAATACTCAGATAATAAACTTACTTATATATAATCTAATTATAAATATACTAAATACTAATACATACACAATAATAAACATACATATAAAACTTACAAATTTTGTTGGGAGTTATTTAGAAAATGTGAGTAGACCAGCTTTTTAAATGATGATCTGGTAGATGCCTGCCTTATGGTAATAGGTAGATTGTTCCACAGATTTGTAGCAACAACTGCAAAGGAATTCGAAACAAATCCGGAATGATGAGATGGAACGGAAAGAAGTGAATTGTGAGAAGATCGGAGAGATTTATCATGAAAAGAAGAGAGATAGGCGAATTTGTCCTTGAGGTATTTCGGTGTCGCAGGCTCATTTAAAACAGAGTAAAGGAGACAGAGGACTGTAAGATTCCTGCGACAGCGAATTGGCAGCCACTTCAACCTAGCACGATACTCGGAGATGTGATCATATTTACGTAAGCAATAGATGAACCGGATACATGCATTTAGTAAACGGTCCATTTTGTTGAGTAACATCTCCGACATATCAATGTTTATATATCAAATTTAAATTGAGTTATATGTATTTCTCGGCTTTCTATTAAAATAATTTGTAAAGGAACATGTTTCGCAATTCCCGAGCACTTGATGTAAAGACGTTGGGCGCTCGCCATTGTTCTTTGATAGTTATATAGAAATTCTGTCATTTTAACTTACTTTTGAAGTATATACTCCACTTTTTCTGTAAGAAAAATAGTTTTTAAGATGGAAAATTGTAACGTTATATACCATAATTATTAACTTCTCATAGTTATAAGATAATAGTTATAACCCAGACGTTATAGCATATTTTTAGAAAATTTGTTCAGCATAAACGAGTATTTAATATTTAAAAGTGTATAATATTGCGTTATAAGAAAAAAACTAAAACCCCTACGTTTTAGTGTACTTTTACAATTCAGCATAAACAAGTAGTTAATATGGAAAAGTGTATAATGTTGAGTTATTGTGGACAAATGTAATAGTTATAAGAAAATTGCTAAAACCCCTACGTTTTAGTGTACTTTTACAACATTTATTCAGCATAAACGAGGATTTAATATGGATAAGTGTATAATGTTGTGTTATTGTGGACAAATGTAATAGTTATAAGAAAATTGCTAACACCCTACGTTTTAGTGTACTTTTACAACATTTATTCAGCATAAACGGGTATTTAATATGGAAAAGTGTGTAATGTTGCGTTATTGTGGACAAATGTAATAGTTTTAAGAAATCAGCTAAAACCCCTACGTTTCAGTGTACTTTTACAACATTTATTCAGCACAAACGAGGATTTAATATGGAAAAATGTATAATATTGCGTTATAATGGACAAATGTAATAGTTTTAAGAAAATTGCTAAAACCCCTACGTTTTAGTGTACTTTTACAACATTTATTCAGCATAAACGAGGATTTAATATAGAAAAGTGCATAATGTTGCGTTATTATATACTATATATATAAATAACTCTCTTAAGTATATGTTTGGCTAAATTACTATATTTGTAATAACTGCAATTTTGTACCAACTGTAAATATTAGATTTAAAATAGTTGTCAAAAAATGACAGAAGACTAATATCTTATAGCTAAGTTTATAGTCATTGCTTAAATAATGCTTAGATATAATACTGTCCAAACAGGAAAAAAAAACTATATTTTAATCTCAAATTATGATAAGAGAGAATAAAAAGTGACATAAATATATTTCATTCTTACTTAAATAAAAATGGCATTATGTTTTATCCCTTTCAGCACGGACAATACCAAACGTGCGTTATTATAAAAATGGCATTATGTTTTATCCCTTTCAGCACGGACAATACCAAACGTGCGTTATTATAAAAATGGCATTATGTTTTATCCCTTTCAGCACGGACAATACCAAACGTGCGTTATTATAAAAATGGCATTATGTTTTATCCCTTTCAGCACGGACAATACCAAACGTGCGTTATTATAAAAATGGCATTATGTTTTATCCCTTTCAGCACGGACAATACCAAACGTGCGTTATTATAAAAATGGCATTATGTTTTATCCCTTTCAGCACGGACAATACCAAACGTGCGTTATTATAAAAATGGCATTATGTTTTATCCCTTTCAGCACGGACAATACCAAACGTGCGTTATTATAAAAATGGCATTATGTTTTATCCCTTTCAGCACGGACAATACCAAACGTGCGTTATTATAAAAATGGCATTATGTTTTATCCCTTTCAGCACGGACAATACCAAACGTGCGTTATTATAAAAATGGCATTATGTTTTATCCCTTTCAGCACGGACAATACCAAACGTGCGTTATTATAAAAATGGCATTATGTTTTATCCCTTTCAACACGGACAATACCAAACGTGCGTTATTATAAAAATGGCATTATGTTTTATCCCTTTCAGCACGGACAATACCAAACGTGCGTTATTATAAAAATGGCATTATGTTTTATCCCTTTCAGCACGGACAATACCAAACGTGCGTTATTATAAAAATGGCATTATGTTTTATCCCTTTCAGCACGGACAATACCAAACGTGCGTTATTATAAAAATGGCATTATGTTTTATCCCTTTCAGCACGGACAATACCAAACGTGCGTTATTATAAAAATGGCATTATGTTTTATCCCTTTCAGCACGGACAATACCAAACGTGCGTTATTATAAAAATGGCATTATGTTTTATCCCTTTCAGCACGGACAATACCAAACGTGCGTTATTATAAAAATGGCATTATGTTTTATCCCTTTCAACACGGACAATACCAAACGTGCGTTATTATAAAAATGGCATTATGTTTTATCCCTTTCAGCACGGACAGTACCAAACGTGCGTTATTATAAAAATGGCATTATGTTTTATCCCTTTCAGCACGGACAATACCAAACGTGCGTTATTATAAAAAAAATCTAGCGGTCGCCAAATTCTGTTTTGCCGCTTCGAAACTGATGTCAGTCATCAGTGTCTGATTCCAGTTGCTAACATTCTCGGACCTTGCGCGCCATTTACCATCAGGAGGGCACAAGGTCACATGTCGTGCTAGTATAAAATAAAAAAGTTTGTGTACTCATCTAGCTACTTATTAATTATATTTTATGACAAGTAAATAAAAACACATGCATAAGTGGATTTAATTTCCATTATTTTAGAAGAGGATTTTTTCCACTATTTTTATGAGATATTTTGGACCACAAGAAGACCTCCAAGTTATTAATAAACCTTTCAATATCTGAAATAACTTGGAAATTACCAAAATAAAATATCATTTAAAGAAATACATGTTTATAATTAATGACATAATTACAATGTGTCAAACAGTTTAACATAAATGACAGTTCTCTTTTTAAGACTATACTACAATATCCATAATATTTTTTGTCGTCCTGAACGGGTTTTAAAATACAGAAATAATATAAAAAACTCAACCTCAACATCCTCCTAACTAAAATAAAACACAAGTCAAGAGGGTAGGTGTTTGATTTATTTCTTTTAGTTTTAAGTTTGGAAGACATTGTAAATATAATTGTTAACTTGTAACTGTTTTTTTTTATATTAAGATAAAAGTTGTATTTAAAATTGTTTTTTTTTTGTTATTGAATATAAGATTGCGACGATTGTGTATTATAATGGGTGTTTTTTTTAAGTTGTCAAACTTTAAATAATAATACAAGACGGAAATATTGTTGAATTGATTTTTTTTATTTGGGTTTCATGGCATTTATTTTTGAAGTATGCGCCTACGAGTTACTAAGTCCATTCGATCAGGTCCATATTTCACTACTGTGCGACAAATCGACATTTCGGCGTCTTCTTTAACACTTCGCACCACAGCAGCAATATTCTATTTGGTACGCACATTTCTTTGCCTTGTTAATTGTTTTCAATCGAGAAGAGTATAATTAGTGCAAAAACAATCAATTGCTTGCTCACAAGGCCGATTATGTTGAATGTAAAATGGACGAAGTGCTCTATGAATCTCGCGAACAGATTTATTTTTTTAAAGTAAAAATCCACAATTTCCGTTGTTCTGGCGATTCATGATGAATTGCCAAACCTAACTGAACAGAAATATCAACGCAGTTTGACATTTTTAACTATCGAACCATAGACAACAACCATTGAATCATGCAGCTAAAAAACACCCTATACTTACAATGTTGGTATATTTAAAAAATACGATAATTTTAGTCTGCCATTAATGTATGGGAGTGATAAAGAGCTCTGCTTTTCTAGCATTCTTATGGATATTTATGAAGGAAAATTGATTGAATTTATTTTTGTAACATTCTGTTCATTGTGATTATTATTATAGTCTGGCCGCTGAGATAATGACTAACTGATGAGAAATAACCTTACTGACGACAGCGATAGGATTTAACATAGATATTTAGAAACAGTTTAGAGGTGTGTTAAGCTCGCACACAAAAAAAAATATTTTTGAGGGTACTTTTGAAAAATTTAGTCTATCGACGAATTGTGTATATGGAGAAAGACGAGAAGACAAATTTCTTAGCATTCCATAGGTTCACCTTGCGGTTGCCGGGTCCATCGTATGTAGGAAGGAGAGAATAGGTGTCTCGACCTTGCGACCGACTATAGGCTGGTTTACAAACTGCTGAAATGTCCGTAATTTTATAGATTGACTACATTTCTCAAATTACAGCCATTTTCTCGAACTTGTTTTTGTCACTTAATTATTTCTTAACTAAAAAATTACTTGGTTTCAAAACATATTTTATGAAATAATTAAGGAGGGATCTGTCATTTACACAAATTTATATAATTAAGTAATTTTTGACAACTTTTTTCTTAAGTAGCCGAACAAGGTAAATTAACTTCTTCTTAAATTTAATTATTTTATAATACTTACATAGACATGACAATAATTATGATCGTAAGCACGGTTGTTTTTTATTTTCACAATAAAAAAATATCTATGATACCGTCGACCGTCGTTCGTTTAGTCCGTTTGTACAAATGGTCGCGTTGTACAAATACAACGCGACCAGTTAAAATTGGCTCAACAAAGATTCAGTAACCGAATTACTATCGCAATTATTACGTTCCAATCCACGTTCTATAATTTTAAACAATATTATATGTGTATTTTTTACTTAATATAAAAAATATATTTTTTGTTACCAAAAAAGGAACGTCATAAATCTTTATTCTTATCAAGTATAATGTAAGAAAACTTAAATTTTGTGAAATTTGTTCGTAAAACCGAATTTGACTTAAGAAAAGCTTAAAGATAATGATTCAATATAAGGTAAGAAATAATTAAGTAGAGCTTTGAGAAACCGGCTGTTAGATATTAAAAATTATTGAAAATTGATGTGTTACTGTCGTAATTATTCTGGTTTAATATTAAATTTTAAGTACTATTTATTATTATTATTGATTAATAGTCTCGCAGCGCATTGCTGATATGCCTTTATCAAGCACTGGTGTAAAGATCATAATATAGTCAGTTATCACCATAGTCTATGTCTAGTGTCCCTAGCCACTTGTCCAGTTTGTTTTGTTTGGGGACTTCAATATGTCTTCTGGTATTTTGTTCCACATATTTACAACTCTGTTATTCATAAAGTGATATTTCACATTTGTATTGCTGGATTTTCTCATCAATTTCATTTCGTGATCACGATTTATAGTGGATTATTTTAGCGGCCAGACAGTATTTATGTCGATAGCGAGAGGCGTTTGTTTATGACAAATTAAAAATATTTTTTTTTCATTCATTTGTTTTTTATTGCTACCTCTATCCAATCCTGTGACCCTAGTCTCCTTATTTAGGTGCAGCCGTTAAATTAATTAATTAAATAATTAAAAACCCGTTCATACTAGCACGACATGTGACCTTGGCCCCACGTGATAGTAAGTTGCAAGCAAGGTCCATGAACTTGACATATCCGCGCAAAATGGCGCGAAGGACCCTTTTTTTTTTGTTCTCCCGATGGATGATGAATGTGGTGATAGGGGAGGCAAAGAGTCTAGCCCATACAGCCAAGTCTGACGTAATATATCTTTCTTTTTTATGAGTTAATGAGGTCATCATCAAATTCCAGATTCTGCAGAATTTGATGCTTTTCTTGCCAGTCACTCGCGGCATTATAGCCCAAACACGTCGAGTAAAATATGGGAATCCACAGCGCGGGAAAACCGCAAAAAATAAACTGCAACTTGTGTCCCCTATTCAAAGTCCAATTAATCGTTTTTAATTAATTATTGATAGAGCTGTGGCGGTAGAAACGGCCGGCACTTTTAAAACAAGATAGACCATGGCGCCCCAGGCAGTCGACGTCTTTGCCGCATGGACAATAGTGAGGTTCGCACACACTAAGCCCGAGTCTTAAACAAACGCATATGCGTAGCGTGTGGTTGTCTAATATAGTACCTATGTTTTTGGAGGGGAGCGCGTTTAACCAAAGACCTGACTCTTTTTCAGAGACAGCTAATAAACGGGCCTGTTCAGCACAATTATTAGAATGTAAAAGTTCATTATGTATAATTTTAATTAAAGGTATATCCCACAGTCTTTGCACTTTCGTATTTATTGGAATATTATCTGGGCATAGCGCAGACCAGGCGTCTTTAGCCTCGGATAAACTACTCACCTCAACGTTACAATCTAACGGGTTAAGAATTTTTCCAACGAGGTTGAGTGCTCCATATCCGGAAGAAAGAAAAGCTAGTAGTAGGGCTAAACTTTCAATTCGCCTTATACCAAGGCCACCAAAATTTAAATTAATTTACAAAACAAAAACTTGAACTTGACATGTCCGTGCAAAATGGCGCGAAGGACTCTTATTAATATTTTTTAATTGGTAACATCCATAGAGCAAAAAAATAACAAGGCAAAATAACGCATTAGAATCCAAGAGACGTTAAACATAATTCATAATAAAATAACAATAATTAAATACAAAACTACCTTCAAAATGTTTATAATTTCTCAATTAGAATTGGCATCTTTACATTCATACTTAAACTTTTTTTTTAGAACTGTTTTTACATTTTGTTAATATTTAATTGAATAAATCCGTGTGTTATGTGCACTGAGTATCAAATGATGGAAATAAGCGACATCAGCACGGCCAGAGGTGAACTTTTTAAAGCTATGTCACTCTTCGATATTAGCAAGGTATGTATTCTGTATTTGTGATCAATGAAGCGTGCCAACCAATAAATACGACGAAGAGAGAGACTAACTAAATAACAAAGTGGCGCGCTAAACAAGTCCTCTTACGAAACTAGAATAAAGAATCATGGAGCGCGAGTTTTAACACATAAGGCAGCCATTTGTTAATTGATGTTTAGTCACAATTTCGGCGCAATGAGTGTAGGCGAGTGATTATTATTTTGATATAGCTTGGCGCGGTGGTAGTTTGGTTGTAACGCTACAAAGGTCGGTTCAAACCCCCCTGGCATGTACCAATGAAAAATACACTTATGTTACGAACATTTGTAATAAATAGATTTACAACACCACCGTTCCCGTGAATCGTTAATTGTCATTTAAAAAAAATACATATCCTCGCCAACCCGTCAGCGTGGCGAGTGTAGGCCAAATTCTCCAAATATATGTTCTGGAAGGTAGTAGAGCTACAGTGGGCTGTACCCTAGACCTCCAATGAAAATTGAAAAAAATAGTTTGGGACATACTTTTTTATATCAAATCTATCCAAAACAGCACCTACCTAATGATGTAGTAGATAGGCGAGGTTCAAGAATGAAAACAGCTTACTCACTTATACATATTAATTTCTGAACACTATGCCTGCTTGACAAGTTGCTTTTTTACACTTCAGAGTGGGGCGACCCTCTAACAGAAGGACAGTTGATGAAGTTCGCGGGTGGACCTTGCACTACCATGGTAAATGGCGCGCAAGATCCATGAATCATGATCTTGATCTGGAATCAGACACTTATTACTGTACTCAGTCCCTATCACTATGCCGGCTTGACTGGGTTTATCGTAACGAACGGTGGATACTTCCACAACAGACTGGGCAAAATAACCACCATCAGTCCGCCTACCACCTATTTGTTGTTTTCGTTGAAAGTATGTGCCATTTGCAATGATGTCAATTGCCAATTTTGGCTTTCAAGGAGAACTAATATTGTCAGCTTGTCATGTATATTTACAGGTGAGAACCAAGCCTATATACTCCACAAGTGATTCTGACTCAAGCTCCAAAAAGGAAACTGAGAGTGACTCTTCCACGACCAAATATAAAGTTAACTCCAGGCCTGTCCCGTTGGCAGAAATTTTAGAACGAAAAATAGACCATCTAACTGGTGAGTACCTATTGTTCTTTATTTCATCTATCTTGATATGAGCGACGACGTCTTTACAATGGGGTGTATCACGATAGATGGCGCATGATAGATGGTACCTAATATAACTGTCAGTTGCATAAAAAACTTGTATTTTTATTACGAAATTTATTATTTTCTGGATATTATGCCGAAGTGAGCAGCTTTTCGGTGTACAAATCGAGATTTCTAAGCGAAATCAAAGATAAGGTGATCTTAAAATTGCCGTCCTATTTATAAAACCTTTTTTCTTTTTAATTCGTCTTTTAAGGTAGGTAACGTTAATTTAAAATACATTTTTCTGTTATAAACATATAAAACTACGAAAACATTTAAAAAATTATGCGATATAGGTGTAAAATAAGGTACCATTGCCGCTAGCGACATCTACAAAAAGCTTTGCAATTGAACATGAAGACCGCTAATAGCCAATTTCGCGAACGTTTTTTGGTACTTAATTATTGCTTAAGTAAAAAAAAACAGGTTTATTTGTACTTAAGTAATAATTAAGTACCAAAAATACGTTCGAGAAACTGGCTGTAAAGCTCTTAAGCAAAAAGTCGCTGCAAGCAAGATTTAGCCGGTTTTTTTTTTTAATATCATATATTTGGACTAATTTTATTCTACTTGCGTCTTGCGCTAAGTACAATGATAAAAAATTATAAATAGTAGGTTTGATATTTTAATTGATAATACTAATGTTATTTTTACTACATATTACTGTACAATTAAGAAAATAAAATATATAGTTTACGTATCAATCAATGCCTAGTAAAAAAATAAAGAATGTCAACAGGCGCTGTCTAAATATATTAAATGTATATATGTAATATAAGACAGACACAATTATGAAAATATAAATGTCAGTTAATATTACTGCTGCTGTAGAAAGGCATTGTCACATTATACTCGTAAGCTAAGACAGACACAATTATGAAAATATAAATGTCAGTCATGATTATTGCTGCTGTAAAGAGGCATTGTCACATTATACTCGTAAGCTAAGACAGAAACAATTATGAAAATATAAATGTCAGTTAATATTACTGCTGTTGTAAAAAGGCATTGTCACATTATACTCGTAAGCTAAGACAGACACAATTATGAAAATATAAATGTCAGTCATGATTATTGCTGCTGTAAAGAGGCATTGTCACATTATACTCGTAAGCTAAGACAGAAACAATTATGAAAATATAAATGTCAGTCATGATTACTGCTGCTGTAAAGAGTCATTGTCACATTATACTCCTAATCTAAGACAGACACAATTACGAAAATATTAATGTCAGTCAAGATTACTACTGCTGTAAAGAGGCATTGCCATATTGTACTCTTAACCTAACATAGACATAATTAAAAATTATATATAGGTATGTCAGTTAAGACACAAGTAAAGAGGCATTGTCATAATACAAGCTAAGACAGGAACTAATGATGTTTGCTTAACCAGGTCTATTGTCGGAGCAGACGGAGCTGATACTGTCCATCAAGAAGGAGGTGAGCAGGTCTAATATCGCCGTCCAGCACACGGTGGACACTCACGCCAAACTTGCCTCAGAACTGCTGGAAATTGCCACAGATGAAAGGTAGCATATAGTATTTTATTCGTGTGATTCGTGTATTGTGTATGCGTGGGCTGTACCTAGCTCATATATTTTTAACTTGCAAAGCGTCTCTCCACGTACGTAGCGTGTCCGTGTGCAGGTTTTTCTTCCGGGGTGGTCAGAAACCACGCTTACAAGGAAACGGATTCACATTTACTATAGTTATTCATTTGTAATAAAAGGTTATATATAAAAAATACCTATTTTGGTTTATAAAAAATCTGATTTGCCCCCCTTAGCCCAGAACCTGGGTATGTGCGAGTTCAATGTATAATCACTACACTACTTATAAAGGTGTCCACCTGTCTATACGTCAGTTAAATTGTTACACCCAGGCCGCGTCAGTTGCAGAGGGTTAAATCTTGTAATTGTAGATGTAAAAAAGTATCATCACGACCGTTTCCCTTTCGGGGTGGTCAGAAACCACGCTTATAAATAAGCGGATTCACATTTAGCCAACTTTACTATAGGCCAATCATGACAAGTGGCAAGCTCGTCGATGTTTCCAGCGTACCAAACTCGAGAAATATCACAAATAAATTTAATATTAATTTAATGTATTTATTTACATTAATAAATATTTTTGTGTCCCGACCAGGAATCGAACCCGGTACCTCCGAGTCTAAATCCACGGACTTAACCGCTAGATCACGGTTATAGATGTACTGTATGTTTTTTTTTTAGGAACAATGGTACTGGCAAGCCAGGTCTCTCCAACAGCAGCGCAGGGTTACTCATGGCTGGACTTAGCGTCAGACAGAATTCACTCGAAACTGAACAAATCAAGAAGATATTGGAGGATATACTACTAAGCCAGGTATGGCATAAATACTAGTGGCCAACTTGGCCAATATAGTTGTTGGCCAACGTGGTCAATATAGTCGTTGGCCAAATTGGCCAATATAGTCGTTGGCCAAATTGGCCAAAATACTAGTTGGCCAACTTGGCCAAAATATTAGTTGGCCAACAGGACCAATATACTTGCTCGCCTTCTTGGCCAAAATAAATTTGTCATGAATTTCTTGAAGAATAGTACTCTCGAATCCATATCTGAGACCAGAGGGTCTTTGGGAAGAGATGAAATTGTATTTTTCTCGGAGCTGGTTAGAATTTGATATTTGCTTATATGATGTTTGTATAATTCAGATGGTCTTTTCAGATCCATCCCGAAATTTCTCAGTTCTCTGAAGAATGTTGAGGAGTCAGCACCCTGGGCTAATCCAAGCCAAGACTTCAATGCTCTTATGACGTCTGCGTCCAGGCTTGATAGTAGGCTTTTGTTGAAATCATATACTAGGAAAGGCCAAGTGAGGCGAGATTCTAAGAAGTTGTCATATATCCAAACTTTTCTGACATTCCTTATAGGCTGTTGAGTAACCCTTTTCATGTCGTCAGTGAATTGTTTTACAACTACTTCTAGGGATGGTGTTTTTCCCTGAAAATTTATCCTTCTGCCAGGAAATTTAAAGGGCATGGTTTCATTTACCGGGGCTATTCTCTGTCCTGCTATACTCAGTCCAGGATCATAATATATGATAGTAGTGTTTCGCCTAGCCAGACATAGGCTGAAGCATTTTGACGGTTTCGTTCTCATTCCCTTTGTCCACGAGCAGAAATTATCCACTATTTTCATAAAGCTCTGGCATTGCTAGGGATTTCTTGTTAGCACTGCCAAGTCGTCTGCAAAAGCTAAGATGGATTCCGTCTTAGCTTTTGCAGCTTATATTGTATTTCTGAAATATTTATTATATTTTTATTCAGTAAAGTAACATATAATATAATAATATCGCTGTAAGCTGTCATTTAGCTTACTTTAGCATCTTGATGTTACAGCAATTCAAGGACCAGCTAACAGAATGCACTACCACTGCTCTCGGGTCTGTGCTGAACTCCTCGCTGCTGCAGAGTATATGCTCGTGCTACCTGCCAGCTCTTCACAAGTCGCAGTGCCGGGTCATCAAGGAAGTCTCCAAGATACTGGACTCGGCATTCAGGAAGTGTGAGTTTATCTATTTTAATTTAAAAAAATATTGCAATTGTTACATAATGTCGCTTAACATTCTCTGGCTGTCAGGGCCCTATTTCACCATGCCGACAGGTGCGACAATTGTCAAGAAAAAAAATACTATCATATCGTCACTACTACTTTTACGGAGAGCCATTTTGAAAATACCACTAACCACGAAACACTACAACTGTAACGCAATCATGACACAGCTTCAATCACATGTCATGATTTATCGAAAAATCTACAAAGGAGTCCTTCGCGCATTTTTGCGCGGACATGTCAAGTGCAAGTTTTTGTTTAATGTTGAACAATGAATGAATATTGTTGGTCAAAAGTGGTGTTGTTTTGTTTAATAATGTTCTACAATGTGAATAGTTATGGAAAACGATAAATTGTACTTTGAATATGGGGCACAAGATGCAGTTTATTTTTTGCGGTTTTCCCGCGCTGTCAACTCCAAATATTTTACACGACGTGTTTGGGTTATAAGCCGCGAGTGACTCCAAGAAAAGCATCAAATTCTGCAGCATATGGAATTTGATAATGACCTCATTAACTCATAAAAAAGAAAGATATATTACGTCAGACTTGGCTGTATGGGCTAGACCCTTTGCCTTCCCTATCACCTTATTCATCATCCATCGGTAGAAGAGAACAAACAAACAACAAATTATCGAGCCAGGGCCTCTTTAACTCACAACTTTCGCATTATATATCTGGTTCGTCAATCTTTATTCGCTCATCCTTTCAACATGCCCGAACCATCGTAGCATGCCTTTCCTTATTTTTGTCCCTATGCATTCTTTTATACCCACCATTTTCCGTATTTCGACGTTACGTATGCGGTCCGCTAAAGTGACGCCGCATATCCGACGCAATGACCTCATTTCTACTGCATTAACCCTACTCTCATGCGTATTCTGACATATACACGTCTCGCTTCCATACATCAGTGTTGGTACCAGCATGGCATTGTGTATGGCGAGCCGAGCTTTGTCACTGAAATTTCGATTGGCGATCAGTGATCCCAGGGCACCGTTAACACTGTTTCCCGCGTTCACTCTTCTCTCAACATCCCTATCATACTTCCCATCCGCAGTGAAAACACTGCCCAGATATATAATTTCATTTATGTACCTTGGTTTTTCTTGCATTCAAACGGAGTCCTTTTTCTGCACATACAAGAAGTATGTCGAATAGGAAAAAAAAGTGTTTCAAAAAATAATTTTCATTAACATTAGACACTTTTTTTTATAACCTAGCACGACGTGTGACCTTACTCTTACCTGATGGTAAGTGGCGCGCGAGGTCTATGAATGTTAGCTACTGGAATAACACTATGCCGGCTTGACTGGGTATGACGGCAATTCGAGCCTGATTCCGAAACGTGTGGATACATTTTACTGGGTTTATCTGCACGAACGGTGGATACTTCCCCGCCCCGGCAGACACGGGAAATTACCACCAGTCGAAACAATACTATATTACTTAATTAACGTAAATCAATTTACAGAGTTATGATGTCATTTATTGTTTATTTTTGTTTATTGTTTATTAATTATCCGTAGGAACCTTGTTTCTGGGAACACTTGGATTTGTCAAAGTTTACACTTTTGTATATTCAATGTAATTAATACAATGACACAGAAAAATAGCCGGATACGAGAAAGCAAGGAACAGTCTGCTACTATATTGATTATATTGGTTATATAAACTAAGGTTGAATGCAGCTGTAAAGGGGCGTTGTACTTATCAAATACATTATTTATTTATTTAAATTCTTTAATGCACCTAAAAATAGTACAGAGGCAAGCTATAATGCCAGTAGGCATTCTTTACCAGCTAACCTTGGGGATCGAGTAAGGTGATAGGCAGGATGAAAAAAAGAAGAAATTTTAATGATACAGTTAATAAGTTACTTAACTAATTCAAATATACTACACATTATACCAAAACACATAAACATACATAAACCATACATACAATTATACATACAAGTACATCATATACATTATAACTTAAATAAATACACGGTTATTTAAATAGTGTTTCTAAGCAGGTCTGCCGTCAATTTATGGAACCAAGTTAATGCCGTTTTCAAGACGGCATTAACGGAGTCATACAGTATTTGGTTGGGTAGAGAGAGGAGTAGAATGGTGGATGGTGAGCGTATTATCGCGCAATAGAAAAAAAGGAGGCCTCGTTTTCTTAAACCAGCCTATTGTCGGTCGCAAGCACGAGATACCATTCTTCTCATCTCTTACCCACACACGATGGACTCGGCACCAGCACGGTGAATCCATGGAATGCTTAGAAATTTGTCTTCTTCTCTTCTGTTTCTCCAGGAACGATCTGGTAATTAAACGTTTAAAGACGCTGACAGACGGTGAACGTCTAATGGCCAAGGGCAGCTTACATTGTCTTATGTCAAATAATAATAATAATGTATAATAATTATTCAATAATTTTAATGTCAATTATAATTATAGCAGCTGTTCAGTTCAACAAGTAAATACGCATTACAACACAATAACCTATATACGTTTCTTCAGTAGAAACAAATGGAGCGATGTTCGCCCAGGAATCTGCGCGCGCGCATCGTTCTATGAGAATGGCGCTGGACCATCACCTGGTCGCAATGGAAACCGCAGCGAAGGTCGACAACGACTTCTCGGCTGGAATACGAGATACCGTACACGAGTAAGTAAATCATATCAGTCTGGTTTCGCGAATTCTGAGAATGTGTATTGCGTAATCTGAGAGATTGCTTGTTTTGCGTATTCTGAAAATTTGTGTTGCGTAATCTGAGAGATTGCTTGTTTTGCGTATTCTGATAATTTGTATTGCGTAATCTGGAAGCTTGCTTGTTTTGCGTATTCTGAAAATTTGTGTTGCGTAATCTGAGAGATTGCTTGTTTTGCGTATTCTGATAATTTGTATTGCGTAATCTGGAAGCTTGCTTGTTTTGCGTATTCTGAAAATTTGTGTTGCGTAATCTGAGAGATTGCTTGTTTTGCGTATTCTGAAAATTTGTATTGCGTAATCTGAGAGATTGCTTGTTTTGCGCATAGTTTATACGAGACCGCCTCCGTGGTCTAGTGGTAATAAACGTTGCCGTGAACTCGGGAGGCCGTGGGTTCGATTCCCACCGGGGGCAAGTTGTACATTGTATAATTTGTCTTGGTCTGTGTGTTTATATGTATAATATGTATATATTTACAAAAAAAAAGTATAATATGTAGTTTATCAACCATCTAGTTTCCGTAACACAAGCCTCGTAGCTTACCACGGAAACTAGATGGCGCTGTGTGACCTGTCTGAAAATATTTATTTATAAAAAAAAAAAACCTAATAATAATGCATGCTTGCAGGTAGAATATATGTGAGTAGACCTGACTAAAGTTTTTTGACCACTGTACTGTATTTATTGCAAATAAACGATATTTCATTTCGTTTCGTTTCGTTTCGTATCATTTCATTTCATTCTTGTCAACGTCCTCTTTTCTTTGTAGTGCCCTCGAATCTGAGTTATCAAAATGGCGTATGAGTGTATTAGCAGCGCAGGCGCACGCTCCAGTAACGCCACACTCGCCATTCCATATTTCAAGATCACCCTTCGACTTCTTACTCAAATTAGATACTGATTTATACATTGAAAAACACGTAAGTGATATTTAGTTATGTTATTTATTTTGGAAAAACAACAGAGAACAATTTTAAATAGATCATTATTATAACAGCCCCTAAATGTATCTAAATATTTGATCTAATGTATCTTAATTATTGTTAAATGGTAAAAACTGTGCAATGCTGCTTATTAACCGTAATAAAGAAAAAAAAATGACAGCATCCTAGACCTCCACTGCTGGAGATGGGCCTTCCATATCTGGAGAATTTGACCTACACTCGCCACGCTGACCAGAATTGGACTTTAAATAAGTTGCAGTTTATTTTTTGCGGTTTTCCCGCGCTGTCAACTCCCATATTTTACCCGACGTGTTTGAGCAGTGGATGGTCCGCGAGTGACTCCAAGAAAAGCATCAAATTCTGCAGCATCTGGAATTTGATGATGACCTCATTAACTCATGAAAAAGAAAGATATATTACGTCAGACTTGGCTGTATGGGCTAGACCCTTTGCCTTCCTCATCATCTCATTCATCATCCATCGGGAGAAGAGAACCAAAAAAAAAAAAAAAGTTTTCTGTTACTAACACTATGAATCTAGTAATTCAATAAACAAATATTATTATTATTTATTATTATATATACGAGTAGGTTAATTGTTAAAGGCTTTGTTTTGTTTTTTATCTATTTAAAGGCGCTGTGGTGGCTCGGTTTTAAGAACACCTTAAATCCTACAAAGATCGGTTCAAACTCATCCGGCATGTACCAATGAGAAATACAATTTTCTTACGTACATTTGTCATAGATTTACAACACCACCGTTCCCGTGAGCACGTTAAGCCGACGTTCCCGGTTCCACTAATACCAACTTGTGGAATCGTTAATAAATTGTCATTAAAAATTGACATCAGATCCTCGCCAACCCGTCTGGCCAACTACAGCGTGACGAGTGTAGGTCAAATTTTGCAGAAATTTCTGAAAGACCATTTCCAACAGTGGACGTGTGGACTCTGTGTTCTAGGGGCTGTGGGAAGAGTTGCACCAAACTGAGGAGTCTGTAATTGTAACGATTCAAATTTAAAATGGCGTACAGCTGACCTTCAAAATCGAAATATTACATTTGACCCCATTTTTAACATTTTGGTGCATATACATACAGCCTTAACTGCGTCTTTTGGAGGTACCAGGTTCGATTCCTGCTCGGGACACAATAATATGTATTAATAAATTTAATTTATTTGTGATATTTCTCGAGTTTGGTACGCTGGAGACATCGACGAGCTTGCCACTCGTCATGATTAATGTATACTAAAGTTGGCTAAATGTGAATCCGCTTCTATATAAGCGTGGTTTCTGACCACCCCGAAAGGGATACGGTCGTGATAATACGTTACTTTTACCTTCTTCTTTATCTGTCAGGAATAATATTTTTAATTTTGGAACGAAACTTATAGACAAAAAAAATCTAAATTTATTGCAGAATGCTAAAATAATAAAAGCTTACGACGATATAAACCGATCATTTGAGAGAGCTCTATCTGCGATTGATCTAGAACTAGTGGTCGCGGCGTGTCGGACAGCTGACCCCGCCGAGGTCTTCGGACCACCATGTCGGCTGAGACAGGACGTCTTGCTGTCTCTCATACAACAACTCTCCACTGACTTGAGCGACGAAACTCAGCTGAAATGTCGGTAAGAATAAAAAATATAAAAAATAAAACTGTCATAATTTTTTAACTATAAATTTGATTCTTTAACACAAATCGGACCAGTAATTACAAAGTTATTGACATCGAGTCTAATCAAACGAAAAAAAAATGTTTCTCTTGTATTTTTATTTTATATATGAACAGAATGCTGTTTAAAGGAATGGTCTTCACACACTTCCTGAATAGTTCCTAACAACTGTAAGTAATATTGTATGTATGTATGTATGTATTATTATTAATTTGAATTTACTTATTATCATTATTATATTATATATATTATTTATAATTATATAGTATTAGGATTAGATTTAGTAGAATTTTAATTACCTATTTTCCTGTTTAAATATTTGCACCTACCTCCCACATACCATGTTCGTAATGTCCCTAAGGTTGACCGAGTAAGAATGTCTAGCGGCATTAGGTCCGCCTTTGTACATAGTGCAAAAAGTTTTAAATAAATAAATAAATAAATAAATATATAGACATCACATGAACATGAGCATTATACTCACCACAATAACATCACACACATACAGATTTTCACGTCTACGCACCGCCATACACACCCTCATAAACACACTCTCCTACACACGCACACACACAAACTGTTATGTATACAAACAAGAGAACTTTTTAAACTTTCGCGCATATTCATAATAGTTTTTATAATTTTAACGGGTCTTATATTAAACATATAAACAAAGTAGCAATAGTGGAACACAAGCCAAAGAGATTTTATATTATTTAGACAATATAATTAAAACAGAAATAAGAGTAAAATATAGTAATTAGATTTAAATTAATAGTGCAATTGAACTGTGACTACAAGCCTAAAAAAGTGCTACAAGCCTAAAAAATATTTGTTCTTTTGACAATGGGGTGTATCACTAACTTTTTATCACGATAGATGGCGCATGATAGATGGTACCTAATAGAACTGTCAGTTGCATAGAAAACTTGTATTTTTATTACGAAATTTATTATTTTCTAGATATTACCGAAGTCAGCAGTTTTTAAGTGTACAAATCGAGATTTCCAATCAAAATCAAAAATCCAAAATGGTGATCTCAAAATTGCCGTTCTATTAATTAAACTTTTTTTCTTTTTAAAGACGGTGTTCGCTTTCCTTATTCGTCTTTTAAGATAGGTAACGTTAAGTTAAAATTCGTATTTCTGTTATAAAAATTAAAAATTACAAAAACATTTAATAAATGATCCGACATAGGTGTAAACAAGGTACCAGTGCCGCTAGCGACATCTATAAAAAATCTTTGCCTGATACACCTCATTCTCAACTCTATAATCGCTCGACCTTGACAGCGGCCGTGCATATATCAACTTTAATAGCGTGATATATAATTAACGGATTCCATTATATAACGTTTGCGACTAAGTATCAGAATAGTGCTACAAGCCTAAAAAATATTTGTTCTTTTGACAATGGGGTGTATCACTAACTTTTTATCACGATAGATGGCACATGATAGATGGTACCTAACATAACTGTCAGTTGCATAGAAAACTTGTATTTTTATTACGAAATTTATTATTTTCTGGTTATTATGCCGAAGTGAGCAGCTTTTAAGTGTACAAATCGAGATTTTTAAGCGAAATCAAAGATATGGTGATCTTAAAATTGCCGTTCTATTAATAAAACCTTTTTTCTTTTTAAAGACGGTGTGCGCTTTCTTAATTCGTCTTTTAAGGTAGGTAACGTTAATTTAAAATACACTTTTCTGTTATAAACATATAAAAATACGAAAACATTAAAAAAATATGCGATATGGGTGTAAAATAAGGTACCATTGCCGCTAGCGACATCTACAAAAAGCTTTGCCTGATACACCCTATTACACACGGTATAACTGTGAATACACTTTAGCCCAAATCCAAGATGAATGATGTCTTTTACAACTAGAATTGTTTATGAATATTGATTATTTTTTTGCAGATACATAGAAGAATCGATAATGGGTGTTGAAAAGGATAATTTGTTCACACAAGCTCACGTCGCGAAAGTGTTTACCGAATCCAAACAACATTTGAAGAGATTTCTGTCTGCCAACCCGGGCCACGCCATGACACGCAGAATTAAAATGATCGTTATGGCTTCCGAAAGCTTTTTAATTAAACTTTCTCAATAAATAATTTAGTTAATATCATTAATAAAGTGTCGATAAGTGAGCCAAGTTTTACTGAGCCACGACGGCTCGGTTACTAAACAACTTGGGTCAGTGTCAAGGTCGAATCATCGACTTCATATATGCCTTTTTATCACGACAGATGGCGCATGATAAAATTTAAGTTTCTTTAACCCATATATGCCCGTAATGGGGTGTATCACTAACTTTTTATCACGATAGATGGCGCATGATAGATGGTACCTAATATAACTGTCAGTTGCATAGAAAACTTGTATTTTTTTATTACGAAATTTATTATTTTCTGGATATTAAGCCGAACTGAGCAGCTTTTAGGTGTACAAATCGAGATTTCCAAGCGAAATCAAAGATATGGTGATCTTAAAATTGCCGTTCTATTAATAAAACTTTTTTCTTTTTAAAGACGGTGTGCACTTGTTAATTCGTCTTTTAGGGTAGGTAACGTTAATTTAAAATTCATTTTTCAGTTATAAACATATAAAACTACGAAAACATTTTAAAAAATGATGCGATAGGTGTAAAATAAAATCAAAGACGAAAAAATGGCACCAAAAATCAAAAAGAAAGAAGAAAAATTATAAAAATCCATCGAGAAGCCAATCGCGAAGCCGATAACAAAAACGAAGAAGCCAAAAAAGAGACATTACCTCAGCTATTCCATATATTTGTATAAATTACTCAAGAATATACCGATGGATGAGAAGATTGGAATTACGAAGAAGTCAGTTTCGATAATGAACAGCTTTGTGAATGATATGTTGGAACGAATTGCTTCGGAAGCAAGCAAGTTGGTGACACATTCAGGGAGGACGTTGAGCAGTAAAGAGATCCAAACAGCTGTGAAGTTGCTATTACCAGGAGAGCTGGCGAAACACGCAGTTAACGAGGGTTTAAAAGCCGTTTCAATGTACCAAAACAGCATGGACAATAAAAAGTAAAAAAATAATTATTAAATAAACAATGAATATTATATGTATAAATTATTAATTATAAAATAAATAAATAAAAAATAAGGTACCATTGTCGCTAGCGACATCTTCAAAAAGCTTTGCCTGATACACCCCATTATTTATATTATGGATATATTTTATTTATTTATTAAAAACTTTATTGTTTAATACAAAAGGCGTATGTAATCTTACCATCTACCTTTGGGACAAGAAATCGAAGTTTAGGCATGGCAAAATAAAAAAAATCAAATAAAAATAATTAAATCACTTATTAGTACTAGTTAAATTAAATATACGATAAACATCATAAAAATTATAATATTAAACTACATTAAAATATATATATATAAATATATATATATTCTTACATACACTACATTGACTAGATAACTAATTATATACATACACTACGCCATAATTAAAGAAGAATAAATAAAAAAATGATAAGATACACAGAAAATACCCTGTTTAGTTATTTAAAAAAACTAGGTGAGGGGCGGACTGCCCCGGGCGCCACCATTAGGAGGGCGGCAAAATTGCCCTTTTTTGTACCCTTCTAGTGGCACGCAACGTTTGAGTGCGTGTCTACCGTAAAGTAACACGAAGATTTAAGACACTTGTTTGTGTTATTATTATTATCACGTCAAAGGGGCGGTAAATTTATGTTTCAGCCAAGGGCTCACAAAGTCAAAGTCAAAATATCTTTATTCACGTAAACCTATTACAGGCATTTGTGACACGTCATTATTTAAATTATTAGTGAAAGACTAAGCAGCGAAGTGGTCCAAGGAGTATGCTGTTAGCAGAAGACTAAGCAGCGAAGTGGTCCAAGGAGTATGCTGTTAGCAGAAGACTAAGCAGCGAAGTGGTCCAAGGAGTATGCTGTTAGCAGAAGACTAAGCAGCGAAGTGGTCCAAGGAGTATGCTGTTAGCAGAAGACTAAGCAGCGAAGTGGTCCAAGGAGTATGCTGTTAGCAGAAGACTAAGCAGCGAAGTGGTCCAAGGAGTATGCTGTTAGCAGAAGACTAAGCAGCGAAGTGGTCCAAGGAGTATGCTGTTAGCAGAAGACTAAGCAGCGAAGTGGTCCAAGGAGTATGCTGTTAGCAGAAGACTAAGCAGCGAAGTGGTCCAAGGAGTATGCTGTTAGCAGAAGACTAAGCAGCGAAGTGGTCCAAGGAGTATGCTGTTAGCAGAAGACTAAGCAGCGAAGTGGTCCAAGGAGTATGCTGTTAGCAGAAGACTAAGCAGCGAAGTGGTCCAAGGAGTATGCTGTTAGCAGAAGACTAAGCAGCGAAGTGGTCCAAGGAGTATGCTGTTAGCCGAAGACTAAGCAGCGAAGTGGTCCAAGGAGTATGCTGTTAGCAGAAGACTAAGCAGCGAAGTGGTCCAAGGAGTATGCTGTTAGCAGAAGACTAAGCAGCGAAGTGGTCCAAGGAGTATGCTGTTAGCAGAAGACTAAGCAGCGAAGTGGTCCAAGGAGTATGCTGTTAGCAGAAGACTAAGCAGCGAAGTGGTCCAAGGAGTATGCTGTTAGCAGAAGACTAAGCAGCGAAGTGGTCCAAGGAGTATGCTGTTAGCAGAAGACTAAGCAGCGAAGTGGTCCAAGGAGTATGCTGTTAGCAGAAGACTAGCCGCTTAGCAAATTTCAGTGACCTGTTAATGTTTAATCTGACTGAGAAAGGAATCTGCAAGGAAAACTCAGCTATAGAAGATTTACAAATGAAACAAATACAGAATTACACAACAACAATAAATAAATATCTTTCAAATTCACGCTACGCCACTGCAAGTAGGGTTTTTGAAAGGGTCGTTAACAACCCAAATATAGTAAATTATTTTCAAAAACAAGAAGTATATAATTAAAAATATACTATATTCAAAATTAATAAACATTTATCGTGTAACCCTACATCACATTTATTGCAGGCCTTTGTGGTTTTGTACACTACACATCAACGACTTCTTTGGATGTCGCTAGCGGCAATGGTACCTTGTTTTACACCTGGATCGCATCATTTTTAAATGTTTTTGTAGTTTTATATTTTAATAACAGAAAAATGTATTTTAAATTAACGTTACCTACCTTAAAAGACGAATTAAGAAAGCGCACACCGTATTTAAAAGAAAAAAGGTTTTATTAATAGAACGGCAATTTTGAGATCACCATACCTTTGATTTCGCTTAGAAATCTCGATTTGTACCCTTAAAAGCTGCCCACTTCGGCATAATATCCAGGAAATAACAAATTTCGTAATATAAATATAAGTTTTCTATGCAACTGACAGTTATATTAGGTACCATCTATCGTGATAAAAAGTTAGTGATACACCCCATTATAAGATTATCCGCCGAACAAGAACGTACCGAACTCGGATTTCCTGGATGTATTTTCGGTGTACCATACAATAGCTAAATGATGTACATGTATTTTAAAAAATTAAGGTTAAAGGACATTGTACAGAATACATCAGTCCTTAATGTGACGTTTTTTAAAGTTTTATATAATATTTCGTGTAGCCCAAAAAGATGGGATCCTATAAAGTCTTGCCTAAAGGGTTTTTCTAGAAAAGAACCTGATAGTTTTAAACTTTTTTTTAAATACTAATAGTTTTTTATAAGAAGTATACGGTGTTACTATATTTATAATTAAAGTTTATGTTTTACCAACAAAAGTTGTTTTTTTAACCTACTTTCTAAAAGGTTCCGGATTATTAACCGGGTTTTTGACTTGTTGCTTTAAGCGCTTTATTTCGCTTTGAAAACCGTTCGACTTGGCGTTGCTCTATGGTTTTAAAAAGTTCACATATACCCTATGTTCGACTTGAAAGCACATAATACAAAGCTTGCTTTTAAAGTGAGAACTTTATTGCGCGCGCTTGGTTGGGGACCTATACCCACAGACTATGAGTACAAAATACCGTCGTCAGAACAGCGCTCAAGGGGAAAAAGCGCGGCGGGGAAGGGGAAGAGGGGCGGATAGGCGCGCGCGTATAGCCGCTGTATCTTTCACTCTCTCCCGCTCCTTCTTTCTCTTTCTTTACGCGTATGCAACTATGCGTTCATTTAATCTCCATATTCCTACCAACTACGAAATCTATAACCTGCAAGTTTAGTTCTCACTTTTGCGGTACGTCCCGCGACGCACCCGTTCTTGTTTACCGTATTTTATATGAAAACCATAGACAAACACCAAGTCGAACGACTTTTAAAGTAAAATAAAGTAAAAGAAAGCGCTTTAAGCGACAAGTAGAACATAGGGATATAAATGAAAATATTAACCCATGACTTGATTATGTGGGAATGTGCCAAGAACACTTGCAGCATTCCCCCGCTGCACAGGAATGCTGATTTGCTGAACGACACAACTGCCAGCCCTCTTGTCACATACAGCAGTAACCAGCCGCTTAGACAGTTCTTTAAAGAACTTCTTAGCACTTGGCCACGAACGGTCCTAATGTCTCAAGACCAAAAGGCACAAACACGTAGTCATTACTAAGAGACACGTATTAATAATACTTGGCCTTATCAACCGAGTCCACTGCAGCAGATGTGCCCTGGAGACGAGACTGAGCAACGGCAAGAAACCAAACCATATTATAATCCAGAAAAATTCCATAGATTTAAAATAAGCGCCGTATTTTTTTTTTAGTTTTATATCTAACGTCCCTTGGTTTCAGCTTATGTAAAAATGTTTTCAATTATTTGTTTAGACATTTGAAGCAATATCATTGGTATGTTAAACCTAAATACAAATTGAACCAGTCACGGCTATCGATTTAGACATATATATCTGAATTAAACTTGTTGATTGTGTTCTAGTATCCAAAATATTCATCTTGTCAGGATTTCTACTCCAGCGCTTTTAACTGTATAAGTCTGTCTCATTCTGTTCATCTATCAAGAAGAATATTTATAATTTTTGAACACAACTTTAATGGTTGACGATTGATTTATTTTCTTTTTATTAATAGATTTTTATGTATAACATTGTTATTGAAATGAGGGGATTTGCATAAATATTTGTTTAATAAACAGGGTGTGATCATAATAAAGATCCAAACAAAATGGCTTCCTTCCATATTCGTTTGTTAACTCTGGTTTCGTTGGTGTTTTCTTGTTCTGCAGCGGTCCACATCAATAAACCTTTAGATCATAATGCTCTTGAGCGGGAGTCTGATGGGTCTTACAAATCACGAGACTCTGAGCACTACGACGAAGGCAATCATAATGCCGACTTCGACCATGAAGCCATTTTAGGTAGGTAATTCCAAAAACTAGTTTTTACTTCTATAGGTATAGTTTTGCAATGTTAACTGATAAGCAGGCGATAAGAACGCTGTGCAATGTCTGTAAAGCATGCTTTATTGTGTTTAGTGCCATTAGTGTTTGTTTGTACTTATTATGTGACTGTTTACATGGGTGAGTCTTGGTCAGCCAGGACCTTTTTTACCCACAACTTTTGCATTGTCCCGTATTCCGCTTATAGATATTACAAGCGGCGCTTATCATAAAATGCTAACATTTTTTAGCATGAACTGTTCCATTACCAATAAAGAAGGTGTAGAAAAAACGGAATTGTTGACATAAAAAAAATATCATTTTTAACTGTGCTTACTTTTAAAGATGGGCAAAAATATCAACTCGATTATTTTTATATACGTACTATCATAACATGTGACCTTGCCTACCTGATGGTAAATGGAATGCGAGGTCCATGAATTTAAAAATGTGAAAATTAGCAACGAATCAGAAAATCATGGCTGACATCAGTCTCTAAAACTATGCCGGCTTGACTAAGCATGACGGCTATTCGAGCCTGATCCTGAAATGTGTGGATACACTTTACACATGTTTATCGGCACAAACAGTGGATACTTACTTACTACTGCCCCGGCACACAGGGCAAATTACTACCATTGGTACCACCTATTTGCAATGATGTCAAATGCCAATTTTTACTTTCAAGGAGAATTAATATTGTAAGCTTGACATAGTCATATTAATATAAAAATAACACCACTTCAAACAAGACTTACTTAAAACTATGCAATTTTTCCTGCATTCCAGTTAAAAGCACTATTTAATTTAAGCTGTGTTACTTTTTCCATTGGCTTCAATTAATGGAACAGAATTGGACTTGTTGGATGTAACAACAGTCAAAAAGGAAACCCATAGCAAAATTTTATAATGATATTTTTTTTTGTTAAGGGACTTAATGTTAACATATATTATTAGTTTCTTTTGGTAATGGAACAACATAATAAATAAATATTTCCAGACAGGTCACACAGCTCCATCTAATTTCCGTGGTAAGCTACGAGGCTTGTGTTACGGAAACTAGATGGTTGATAAACTACATATTATACTTTTTTTATTATAAATATATACATATTATACATATAAACACCCAAAACGAGACAAATGACCTCCCGAGTTCACGGCAATGTTTGTTACCACTAGATCACGGAGGCGGTCAAAAACATGTCTAAAGAACCAGCATTTTGTGCTAACAATTATATAAATGGAACACTTAGTTGGTTGTTTTACATTTTTAATGGGGTCTATCAGGCAAACCTTTTTGTGGATGTCGCTAGCAGCAGTGGTACCTTGTTTACACCTATGATGCATCATTTTAAAAATGTTTTTGTAGTTTTTTATTTTTATAACAGACAAATGTATTTTAACTTAACATTTCCTACCTTAAAAGACGAATAAAGAAAGCGAACACCGTCTTTAAAAAGAAAAAAGGTTGAATTAATAGAATGGCAATTTTGACATCATCATATCTTTGGTTTCGCTTGGAAATCTTGATTTTTACACTCAAAAGCTGATCACATTGGCATTATATCCAAAAAATAATGAATTTCGTAATAAAAATACAAGATTCCTATGCAATTGACAGTTATATTAGGTACCATCTATCATGCGCCATCTATCGTGATAAAAAGTTAGTGATTCACACCATTGTCAATGTAAATAAAATTACTAACACTACATTAATCAAAGCTAACCGAGCAATAAAATGAGTGTGTGTTTGCAAAAGGAATTTACTCCAAATTTGACCTACACTTGCCAGGTTGGTAAAGTTATTGAATGCCATCCTTCAATACAAGATTGCAGATTTGAGCCTGCCACAACAGAAATGTCAATTGGTGTAAAGGACAAAGTATTATTTAAGGTTTTTAGGAGGTTATATCCTAAACAGTTCTGTTACTTAGTCGCAAAGTTTTTAGGGGATTTCGTTATTTATGTCAGATGTTGCGTCATAATTACAAAATATACAATTCTCAACTCTATAAGCACTCAATATTGACAGCGGCCGTGCAAATATCAACTTTAATAGCGTGAAATACATATAGTTAATGTATTCCATTCAAATCAAATCATTTATTTCCTTAGGTTAGTACACAACACTTGGATATTGTCAATACATATATTTTAATACAATATAAGCTTGGCTGGACCGAATCTAACAGCAATACAATTTATAATAAATAAAACATTGTTGCCATAAGCGAGGATTTTATACTTATTTATAACTAGATACTTAAAATTTAATTTGCGGCTGTAAAAAGGCCGTGTCAGCTTATAATCTAAATCTAATAATAAAAAATAATAAAATCTAATAAAAAAAAAATCTTGTATTATAATTTTGTTTTTTTTTTTACTAACACTAGATATTATAAGATTGCTTTAAAAATTGTTACTAACACATATGGAATTTATTCTGAAATAAACTTTTATTATTATTATTATTATTATTATAATCTAATAACATTTATGTCCTTAAACATAAATTCGTTGCTGTAAAATGGCCGTGTCTTCTTACAATCTAGTAATAACAATATTTATGTCCATAAATAAAAAAAATGTGACTGTAAAAGGGCCGTGTTAGCTTATAAACTAAAACAAACAATTACAATTATTAATAATGTCAACAAAACCCAATTATATAATGTTTGCGACTAAGTAACAGTGTAAAGTACAGGGCTTATAAACTCTGTTGTTTAAAAGTGTTAGTTATATCCTCTTGTATTGTTTTTATTAAAATTGGTTTTATTCCTTTTCCCTAGGAAGTGTGAAGGATGCTGAGGAGTTTGACAAGCTATCTCCGCAAGAGTCAAAGGAAAGACTGGCGGAACTCCTGCCACAAATGGACATTAACCACAATATGGTTATCGAACGGAATGAACTTCAACGGTGGATTTTGATTAACTTTAAGTAAGTTGCTGAATTTAAAGCCAAAATGTTTAGGGTTAACACAGTGATATTACCCCGTTCGTGACCACGGAATGAAGCTAATGAGAAAATCCAGCAATACAAATATAGGATATCACTTCATGAATAACAGAGTTGTAAATATGTGGAATTTGCTACTTTTGTGAACCTCTAAAGGCAAATTGTTACCATTCTGCCAATAATAATGTTAAGTGCTGTATGGTTTACCTAATATTAAAAAATAAAAATAAAATACCAGAAGACATATTAAAGTCCTCAACTGTAAACACTTTTAAAAACAAACTGGACAAGTGGCTAGTGACAATAGAAATAGACTATGGTGATAACTGACAATTAAATAAACTTTACACTAGTGCTTGATATAGCCATATCAGCAATTCACTGCTCGCCTATTAATCAATAATAATAATAAAGTTTACATGTAGATTTTACATACAGCTTGAAACGTCTAAAATTCTTCAGTTCAGAATATCTCAAAAAATTATGGATGTTCTTCTAGGAATGTTTTCCTGTAACTATAATGGCTAACCTACCCTTACTGTCCTGTCTCAAAAATCCACCTTTCATAGAAGGAATATGTAGTAACTAACTACATGTAGGTATTATCATTATGCCTATAGCAAAGCACAGATCAGATCATGCGTGGAATACTGTTCACACCTTTGGGATGGTTCAGCCAAGTACCTCACAGATGCTCTCAATGTCCTACAGAGGTAAGCTGTTCGAATTGTGCACAATGCCACTATATCTGGAACTCTTCCCTGCAGCTTCGCCGAGATGTAGCTTCTCTGAGCGTGTTCTACCGGCTATACTATGGTGAGTGCTCTGAAGAGCTCTATAACCTAATTCCTTCCTCTCCATTCCGCAACCGAACCACACGCACAGGTCAGAATATGCACCCACATACCGTAGTCACCATCCCGTACCTGGAGTCCTTTAAGCGAAGTGTGAAAAGGCATCTAGTCAAGCCGGCATAGTGTTAGGGACTAATGTCGGACATAAGTGTCTGATTCCAGTTGCTAACATTCATGGACCATGCGCGCCACTTACGATCAGATGGGCGCAAGGTCACATGTTGTGCTAGTATAAAAAAAAAACTGGTGTAAAGATCATAAAATTGCCGGTTATCACCAGCCACTTGTCCAGTTTGTTTTTAAAAGTGTTTACAGTTGGGGACTTCAACATGTCCTCTGGTATTTTGTTCCACATATACACAACTCTGTTATTCATAAAGTTAAAACTAGGTTAATAATAATAAACTAGGTATAAACTAGGTTAATATATTAACTTTTTTTTTTTTTTTTTAATAAATATTTCCAGACAGCTCACACAGCGCCATCTAGTTTCAGTGGTAAGCTACTGGGCTTGTGTTACGGAAACTAGATGGTTGATAAACTACATATTATACTTTTTTTTTTTGTAAATATATACATATTATACATATAAACACCCAGACCGAGACAAATTATACAATGTACAACTTGCCCCCGGTGGGAATCGAACCCACGACCTCCCGAGTTCACGGCAACGTTTGTTACCACTAGACCACGGAGGCGGTCAATATAGATTACCTGTGTTGAAACAAATAAATGATTTGATTGATTGAAGTGGAAAGGTGCATTATTGTGCATGAAAATTAAAAAAGGAGGCCTCCTTTTTTAATTCCTTTTCCTCCGTTAATAATAATAATAATATAATAATAATAGTAATTTGTTTATTATCAGGCAACAGATGGTCCATACATAAATACCTTACAACTAAAATACATATAAAAATAACATTAACCTAATATTAATTAATCTAAAGCTTCCGTCTCTTCATCTTCTTGTGGTCATAGAAGTACCCATCAGGGACTGTGACCAGCTTCAGTGGACGGTGCCGGCGTCCCTGCTGGGGGTGATGGAGTAGGTGCTGCGCGGGGCCCAGGAACATCGTTGGTTCTGCGTAGCATTCACACAGTACAGTTACAGTATTATTATTCTAAGTATCAACCTGTCTTTCAGAAAACTATCCCGAGAAGAAGCAGAAGAACGGTTATTGGAATCAGACGATAACAGAGATGGTAGTGTGTCGTGGAATGAATACCTCAAGGATGCTTTTGGAGTGGATGATGAGGAGGAGGTGGGAGAAGAAGACACTGGAGATATTGGAATGGTAAGGCCAATAAAATAACACCCAAATTGCCTTTACATAGTCGACAGAAGACACAATAATCACTTTTTGTATGAAGCTTAGGCCACCAATATAAAAATAAAATTAATAATATATGTTTTTATAGTTATTTTATTATATAAAGTATTATCAGGACCGTTACCCTTTTGGGGTGGTCAGAAACCATGCTTATAAAGAAGCGCATTTACAATCATGACAAGTGGCAAGCTCGTCGATGTCTCTAGCGTACCAAACTCGGAAATATCACCAATAAATAAAATATTAAGTTTATATATTTACATTATTGTGTCTTGACTAGGAACGACTTAACCACTAGACCACGGAGGCTATTATATACATTTTTTTTTATTGCTCTAACGATTAAATAACATACCCAGGAGTCTTAAATAACATACCCAGGAGTCTTATGCCTTTTAATAAGTGAAATGTATAACAAAAGTTAGAAACTATTTATTAACTTGTGATTTTTTAAGCTCAAAATCGATTTATTATTTTGGTATTTTTATAAGCTAAGAATCGATTTATTATTCCGGTATTTTTATAAGCTAAGAATCGATTTATTATTCTGGTATTTTTATAAGTTAAAAATTGATTTATAAAGAAAGAAAGAAAGAAAATACTTTATTTATCACAACAATTAGAATGGTTACAAAAAAATTAAAATATGCAAGGAATAAATTTAAATGTAAGCCTATTCTATATACCGAAACATACAAACAGGTGTGGCGATAAATAGGTGGTCAGCTCAGCATATGCTACAGCCGAGGCTGCAGCGCTGATTTTCAGCTGATGCCTTATGTTGGGTGAGTCACGGGTCGCAGAGATATACAGTACCATTTACTTAATCGGAAGGAGCACTAAATGTACAGTTTACATATATAAATTAGAATATAATAAATAAATAATATTATGATAAATAATATAAGTCATAGTCAAGAAAAAAATCAATTGTATATTAATTAATAAATAGAATAAGATTAGGTAAGTTGCTGTGAAGTCTTTTGTAATATTAGCATATGCCTTTTGAGTGCCGATCTGAAACCTGCTAAGGAATGCATGTCCCGAAGCGGTGGAGGCAAGTTGTTCCATATTTTCACAGCAGCGTACCTAAAACTACCTCGAAACGCAGATGTCTTAAAACGAGGGATGCAGAGTAATTTATGACTTGCTCGCGTGTTGTAATTTTTTGGCTGGCTCGGCCATTTAAGTTTTTTATAAAGATAATTTGGTATAGATGTTCCAATTACATCAAACAGTAGCGTTGCTAGGTGTATCGTTCTACGACTACTCATTTTCAGCCGGTTATGCTGGTTAAGAAACGGAGTGACGTGGCACCTGTGCGGGATGGGATAACAAAACCGGGCGCAGGCGTTTTGAACACGCTGTATCAGGCGCTCGGTTCTACCCAGCAAGCAAGGACCATATACAGTATCAGCATAATTGAATTTTGAGAGCACGATAGATTCGCAAAGTTTCTCACGTATACTCACACTACAAAAGTTACGCAATCGATACAACACCTTCAACTTATAAAAACAACCACGCACTACCTCAGAGAGATGACTCTCAAAACGGAGTTCACTATCTAGCAGTACACCTAGGTTTCTTGCCTCCTTTACCTGTAGTATATATTCGCCAGAAATAGATAAAGTAGGGGGGGGACACGATTGTAATTTTATAGACACTTGCTTGGAACCTAACACCATAAATTTAGATTTAGACGGGTTTAGAACCAAGGAGTTTGCATGAGACCAATCCACCACCCGGCTTAAATCCTCATTCATTCTGTCCACAGCCAAACTCACCTCAAGTGGAGGAAACGATGTATAAATTTGGAGATCGTCCGCATAGAGATGAAAACCACAATGCTTTATACATCCCGTGATATCTGCACTGTATAAAACAAATAATAAAGGCCCCAAGATTGATCCCTGTGGAATCCCCCTCTCCACCACGCTCAGTGGTGATGAAGAAGTAGATCCCCCGCGCTCCCTTACCTCCACGAACTGTGATCTATCACTTAGGTAACTGTTAAACCATCCGATGGTGCGAGTGTCAAAGCCGTAGAAGGAGAGTTTAGAAAGAAGAAGAGCGATGTTGATGCAGTCAAACGCGCGTGAATAATCTAGAAGAGCCAATAAAGTACCTTGGCCCATGTCTCTGGCTGCAAGTATGTTATCCGTGATATCGATGAGTGCTGTAGCGGTGCTGCGATTTTTACGAAAACCAGATTGTTTATCTGGGAGAATATTGTGTGTCTCTATAAATCTAGTCATTTGCTCGCGTACTACAGTTTCCACTATTTTTGATAGACATGGCAGCAGACTGATCGGACGCAGATCCTTATAGTTTAGAGGATTAGGCTTTTTGGGTATCGGCCTAACAACAGCTACCTTCCAAGCATCTGGAAACGTGGAGGACAAGATAGACATGTTGACGATAGCTGTAATTGCGCCAAGCGACTCAGGAAGTGACAGGATAATCATGTCACGTGACACATTGTCAACGCCTTGCGCATTAGATTTAAGGCTCATAATTATTTTAAGTACTTTAGCATCGTCTACTGGTTGTAGTTGAAAAGTTGCCGAATGAAATCTATTAAACTCAAAGAAAGACATATGAGAAATAGTAACATTATTATTTCCGGGCACATCAAGGAAATGTTGATTTAAATACAAGGGATCGCTAATATGCAATGGTAAATCCATGTTGCACTTATTTGACGGAAGAATGGTGCGTTTAAGATTACGCCATAGCTCTTTAGAGTTATGGATATGTCTATTTATGAACTGATCAAAGTACGCTTGCTTCTCACTGTTAAGGGCAGCTTCTACCAGCTTTTTAAATTCTTTATATGTCTGGCGATCCGATTCCTCTCTGGAACTGCGGTATTTAACATGCGCCTTATCACGTAGCCTCATCATCGCACGGACATCCTCAGTAATCCAGGGGGTTGAGCGGTCTCTCGTAAGAACAGTTTTGACTGGTGCATGTAAGTCAAACAACCGAGTAATGTATTCATTGAAAGTGGACACCATATCATTTACATCCGTCATCAATCCAATGTGATTCCATTCGATACGGCCAAGGTCTCTTTGAAACGTATCATTGACAATATCCTTAATCGGACGGTACTTAATAATTTGTGGAACAGGTTTACTTTTTTTAAAAGTAAATTCCGTGTCAATGTACGCGTGATTACCAAGAGATGGTACGTGGTCAACGACTACATGCCGAGCCCTAGCGTCCGTGCACACTAAGTCAATCAGAGTCTCGTTGGTGTCTGTGAAGTGAGTAGGCTGGGTCACGAGCTGTGAAAAATTAAAATATTTAAGAAAAATATTCAACTCCTATTATTCTGGTATTTTTATAAGCTAAGAATCGATTTATTATTCTGGTATTTTTATAAGCTAAGAATCGATTTATTATTCTGGTATTTTTATAAGTTAAAAATTGATTTATTATTCTGGTATTTTTATAAGCTAAGAATCGATTTATTATTCTGGTATTTTTATAAGCTAAGAATCGATTTATTATTCTGGTATTTTTATAAGCTAAGAATCGATTTATTATTCTGGTATTTTTATAAGCTAAGAATCAATTTATAACAATGGTATTTTTACAGGCTAAGGGACTATTCATTACTCTGGTATTTTTACAGGCTAATGAACTCTAATAAACAGTATTTTTACAGGCTAAGGAACTGTTTATTACTCTGGTCTTTTTATAAGCTAAGAATCGTTTTATTACTCTGGTATTTTTATAAGCTAAAAATCAATATATAACAATGGTATTTTTACAGGCTAAGGGACTATTCATTACTCTGGTATTTTTACAGGCTAATGAACTCTAATAAACAGTATTTTTACAGGCTAAGGAACTGTTTATTACTCTGGTATTTTTATAAGCTAAGAATCGATTTATTACTCTGGCATTTTTATAAGCTAAGAATCAATTTATAACAATGGTATTTTTACAGGCTAAGGGACTATTCATTACTCTGGTATTTTTACAGGCTAAGGAACTGTAATAAACAGTATTTTTACAGGCTAATGAACTGTTTATTACCATGGTATTTTTACAGGCTAATGAACTGTTTATTACCATGGTATTTTTACAGGCTAATGAACTGTTTATTACCATGGTATTTTTACAGGCTAAGGAACTGTTTATTACCATGGTATTTTTACAGGCTAATGAACTGTTTATTACCATGGTATTTTTACAGGCTAATGAACTGTTTATTACCATGGTATTTTTACAGGCTAAGGAACTGTTTATTACCATGGTATTTTTACAGGCTAATGAACTGTTTATTACCATGGTATTTTTACAGGCTAATGAACTGTTTATTACCATGGTATTTTTACAGGCTAATGAACTGTTTATTACCATGGTATTTTTACAGGCTAATGAACTGTTTATTACCATGGTATTTTTACAGGCTAATGAACTGTTTATTACCATGGTATTTTTACAGGCTAATGAACTGTTTATTACCATGGTATTTTTACAGGCTAAGGAACTGTTTATTACCATGGTATTTTTACAGGCTAATGAACTGTTTATTACCATGGTATTTTTACAGGCTAATGAACTGTTTATTACCATGGTATTTTTACAGGCTAAGGAACTGTTTATTACTCTGGTATTTTTATAAACTAAGTAACAATTTATTACTGGTATTTTTACATAATTTTATTTTATTAGTTTTTATTTATTTGTGTTCATGTAGAATATTTTTCCCGTTCAAGTGTTACAGATAGTTTTTTTTAATCTCGATCATCCTGATTTTTGGGACTAAAAACTGATCCATACACAAACCTAATAATTATAAAAAAGTGTTAATCAACTGAGGGGAGAGATAATTTTGCGGATAAAGTGATCATAGAATTAAAAAAAAAACATTTACACAACAATACACTTAAGGAACGAGTTTCCAAGACGGCATTAACGGAATCATACAGTATTTGGTTGGGTAGGGAGAGGAGTAGAATGGTGGATGGTGAGAGTATTATTATTCCTTAACCAGCCTATTGTCGGTCGCAAGCCCGAGACACCATTCTTCTCATCTCTTACCCACACACGATGGACTTGGCACCCGCACGGTGAATCCATGGAATGCTTAGAAATGTGTCTTCTTAAGTTTTCAATTAATATTTGTAATTCTTTCAGCATGTTCACGAGGAGAAGGCAATGTGGGTTTCGGCTGATACCAATGGTGACGGAGTTCTGGATATTGACGAGTTTGAGGTAAAGTTCTCTTTTATTTTGCTAGTCACTGTACATTGCCACTATGAATGAATGTATGTATGTACTGTCTACATACATACATATATTTTATTATTTTTTTTTTTTTTCATTACAGCCCTAGAACAAAGCGTCCTAGACCTCCACTGCTGGAGATGGGCCTTCCAGAACTGGAGAATTTGGCCTACACTCGCCACGCTGGCCAGACGGATTGGCGAGGAATTATTATTATTATTATTATTATTATTATTGATTAATAGTCTCGCAGCGCATTGCTGATATGCCTATATCAAGCACTGGTGTAAAGTTCATAAAATAGTCAGTTATCATCATAGTCTATGTCTATTGTCACTAGCCACTTGTCCAGTTTGTTTTTAAAAGTGTTTACAGTTGGAGACTTTAATATGTCTTCTGGTATTTTGTTCCACATTTTTACAACTCTGTTATTCATAAGTTATATTTCACATTTGTGTTGCTGGATTTTCTCATCAATTTCATTCCGTGATCACGACATACATCTTTCGCTTCTTCGACATTCATCAACCTCTTCATACATGTCCGTTTGTTTCAATGGCTTTTTAATGTACTGTCTAAATAATATAAAATCTCTTTGGCTTGTGTTCCACTATCGCTACTTTGTTTATATGTTTAATATGAAAATCTGGGATTTTTTGAAAAATAAAAATAGGACAAAATAATCACATTTTTTTTTTTTCATATAAAATGCGGAGTGCATATTCGTCCGAAAACGTGTCGTCTAAGATCGATTACGTGTGTCAGAAATTTCAAAAACTTGGGCATTCTGCCTACCTTTTGACATTTCTGACAGATGTAATAACCCTGCTGTCGTTTTCCCACTGTTGAAAATTGACCTTCGAGTAATTTTTGGAAAATTTGGCCTACACTCACCACGCTGGCCAGATGTCAATTTAATAACGATTCCACAAGTTGGTATTTTGGAACCGAAACCGACGTATTTATTATTGGTACATGCCGGAGTTCGAACCCACCTTTTTATGATGTTAATTAAAGAAAGACATTGTAATTTAATTGAAATTTTGAATTTGGCTTATTTCAGGTATTTACAAATCCCGAAGAACATGAGGCGATGCATCCACATCTACTAAACCAGACAATGAGGGAAAAAGACAAAAATAAGGACGGATATATTGATTTTGAAGAATACCTCGGAGACAGAGGTGAGATGATTTCGCAGCAATTTTATATGAGACCCTTTATCTTGTTTATTTATTAAATTATTTACAAAATCCTATATACATAACAGATTTACATTCAAATTTAATTATTTAGAAAAAATCAACAGTTGACAATTTCAAAGAACATTCCATGGATTCACCGTGCGGGTGCCGGGTCCATTTTGTGTGGGTAAGAGATGAGAAGAATGGTGTCTCGGGCTTGCGACTGACAATAGGCTGGTTTAAGAAAAGGAGGCCTCCCTTTATTTTTTATTGCGCGATAATACTCTCACCATCCACCATTCTACTCCTCTCCCTACCCAACCAAATACTGTATGATTCCGTTAATGGAAGCCCAATATTGTTATATAAAAGTAACATTAAATATTCTAAGAACTATTAAAGGCTTTCATAATTTATACATATTACACTAATGAATGTTACTGACTGATTCGACATAACGAGCCATCAACTGAAAGTCTGATAGTTGTTGCTTTGGAGTTGAAAAGATCCAACTCCTCTGCAAAAATCTTTAAAAACAAACTGGACAAGTGGCTAGTTACAATTGACATAGACTATGGTGATAACTGACTATTTTATGAACTTTACACCAGTGCTTGATATAGGCATATCAGCAATGCGCTGCGAGCCTATTAATCAATAATAATATAAATAAGGGCATTAAATTCATTGCAAATTCTCAAAAAATAACTATTCTGCCTGTACCTAGTCCTAGCATTGGACAAACAAGAGGGAAGTGCAGCGGAGACTAATCCTGGGTACTCATAGACCAAATCTCTAAAAGATGGTGACGGGGACAAAAGTTATTTGGTCAATGAATACTTAACTGAGCGATATAATCTCTAATTTTTTCTCCTTCCGTTTGATTTTTCATATGAAATTTATAAGATTGCACAATTTCATTTGGTGTTGGGTGGAAGTGACTGTCTAACTTTAACTGTATTGTAGAAAAAGTAACCTCACTTGATTTGGAGTTATCAGGGATACAATTAAATCAAATAAATCATGACCACATGCTGCTAGTAATTTCGCCTTTTTCTTTGCATCATACACTATTTCATTTGCTTCTAAACAGTAACAAAACCTTTCAATATAGTTTTGCCAGCAGCCATGTGCTATATCAAATTCACCAAACTTTATACCCATTTTCACAAGTTTTTTTTATTTTATCACACTGAACTTATTTTATCACTCTTTTCGCACTTATTCCACTGTTAATTGTCCTCGTCGCCATTATTAAATACTCACAATTAAGGATTATGCATGATACAGCTTCACTGCTAAAGTTCCAACTTATGTTCACTTTTCAATGTAATATACAAACATTTAAAAGAATTACAATATTATTAATTAACCTAGAAAAATAAACTAAATCTAAATAACAAAATAAATATAATAAAAATTTAAGCATCCTAATGTCTCAAACCTTACAATATAAAAATTTCCTCCAGGCCATGATGGCGGCATGGTGCCCAAAACACTGGCAGCATTTCCTCGTTGAATTTCGATACTAATCTTTTCTGCGAGGAAGCTGCCAGCCCGTGGATCACGTCGACTAGTTTTTTTGAAATTTCTTTAAATAAAGTTTTTGCCTCGAGGCCCCACGGTCCCATGGTTTCAACGGGAAAGGCCACAAATATATAATCATTGCAAATGTTCATATATTTGCGGCGCTTGACGTTTTTTTCAATACTACCCACTAGTTAATATCAACTGTCATTACTGTCACTTGTATAAACAACAATTCTATTTTACTCTTCCTGCTAAGATTTGTTTTTTATTTGTTGACTAGAAGATGTGCAAGATCGTGAATGGAGAATATCTGAAGAGGTGAAGTTTACCCATTCTTTGGATCTGGACGAGGATGGAAGGTTGAACTTGGAAGAAGTGCAACAGTGGGTCATACCTAATAACAAGTACGTTAATAATTATCATTACACCCGCCTTAAACACAGCGTCCTAGACAACAATTTAAAAGTTTTTTTCAATACTAACACAACATGTGACCTAACGCCTAGTTCAGAAATGTTAGCAACTGGAATCAGTCACTCATGACTGACATTAGTCCCTAACACTATGCCGGCTTGACTTGAACAAGCAGTTTTACTTTAAAAGAATCCCAAAGTCTCTTATACTGTGGGGGGGGTTTCCAACTCCCTCACGAGGTGGTAGATGAGTGGACTGTATATGGTATTGGGGGGTTTGATTACGAGTCCAAAGAAAGGAGCACTTGGCAGAAGCACTTGCCACTTCCAACAGCAGCTGACAACATCTCAGTGGAGTCGACCCCAGGGTTCCAGAAGAACCTCTTCGTGGCAAATGTCATATCACATAAAACTAATAATCCAAGTAAACTGCCTCCGTGGTTAAGTCCGTGGATTTAGACTCGGATATAATATGATATCGAAATAATATGTAATTTATTTGTGATATTTCTCGAGTTTGGTACGCTGGAGACATGGATGAGCTTGCCACTTGTCATGATTGGCCGGCAGTAAAGTTGGCTAATGAATCCGCTATTTATATGTGTGGTTTTTGACCACCCCGGAAGGGAGCAGTCGTGATGATACTTCTACACTTCTTGAGTTTATCGAAAGTTTTATAATATGTAGTAACTAATTTATGATATCCTTCCTTTAGACACATTGCAGCAGAAGAAGTGGATCACCTGTTCTCTTCAGCCGATGACAATCGAGACAACTTGCTCTCCTTTAACGAGGTCATAAATCATTACGACGTGTTCGTAGGTAGTGACATCACGCGCTACGATGACTTGCTCGGCACACATTTACAAGACGAACTATAAGTATATAGGTAACTAACCAAAAATGTACGCATTAAACCACACCTAAAGAGGTTACAGATATAGTGCATAATGTACCATCGGGAAAATTTTGGTCTCAATACAGCGTTCTTACAACCGACTCGAAACAATACTTGAAAGTTTAATTACAGGACAACGAATTAGATTTTGTTTGACAAACACTGCCGTACACGTTCAAACGTGTTTGTCAAACCAAACTTTCATAAAACGCATCTAACAAGCATCAAACTTTGAGATTGTTTGACAAACACTTCATACAAGGCCGTACACTATCTAAACACGTAAAGTTTGTCAAACATGTTTGATCGTTTACAGGGGCCTTTAGCGATTTCAGTCGGTAAGTCATAAAATGCAAGACCAAGACTTGGCCAGTCTTGCCCAGACTTTTGCGTGTAACTGGGTGTATCAGGCAAAGCAAAAGTAGATGTCGCTAGCGGCAATGGTACCTTGTGAAGATGTCGCTAGCGGCAATGGTACCTTGTGAAGATGTCGCTAGCGGCAATGGTACCTTGTGTAGATGTCGCTAGCGGCAATGGTACCTTGTGAAGATGTCGCTAGCGGCAATGGTACCTTGTGTAGATGTCGCTCACTTCGGCATAATACCCAGAAAATAAAAATACAAGTTTTGAATGCAACTGACAGTTATATTGGGTGCCATCATGCGCCATCTATCGTGATAAAAAGTTAGTGATACACCCCATTGTCTACATGTGTAAAGATTTTGGCAGAATGCCTTAAACAGTCATTACAATTACAAAAAATAACTTGTAACATATTTTATTAGGCAATCCACTGTTGCTTATATTAGTACACGGTCCATGTAGCAGATTGTAGCATTACATATTTGTTTGCGATATTGTAACCGCGACCGTTTTGCCTACGTTCGACCAGTCGTCGTTGGGCAGGCGAACACGCCACTACACTCATTCAAATAATAAGCCCTAATAAATCCTACCATACAGTCCGCTCTTATTTAATTTAAAAGCCCACTATAGACCCTTAACATTGGTCCTTCGAGCCGGATATGAACCAGCGACCTATGGATTCTTATTTAATTTAAAAGCCCACTATAGACCCTTAACATTGGTCCTTCGAGCCGGATATGAACCAGCGACCTATGGATTCTTATTTAATTTAAAAGCCCACTATAGACCCTTAACATTGGTCCTTCGAGCCGGATATGAACCAGCGACCTATGGATTCTTATTTAATTTAAAAGCCCACTATAGACCCTTAACATTGGTCCTTCGAGCCGGATATGAACCAGCGACCTATGGATTCTTATTTAATTTAAAAGCCCACTATAGACCCTTAACATTGGTCCTTCGAGCCGGATATAAACCAGCGACCTATGGATTCTTATTTAATTTAAAAGCCCTCTATGGACCCTTAACATTGGTCCTTCGAGCCGGATATGAACCAGCGACCTATGGATTCTTATTTAATTTAAAAGCCCACTATAGACCCTTAACATTGGTCCTTCGAGCCGGATATGAACCAGCGACCTATGGATTCTTATTTAATTTAAAAGCCCTCCTTTGACCCTTAACATTGGTCCTTCGAGCCGGATTAATGTTAAGGGTCTATAGTGACGACTGGTCGAACGCCCACGCAAAACGGACGCGGTTACAATATCGCGAACAATGTTTGTCTTGTATGTAATATGTAATACAAGATTTTTATACCAAAACGGACCACTATGCTTATATTTTAGTTTTTAGGCATTTTATGTTAATTTTTTGTGCCATAACTAACATCCGTATTCGAAGGCATTTCCTCAACGGCTCTTCCACTCAACCATTCCTTCCAGCTGTCAAACTGGTTTCCTCAAGGGAACCTCGAAATGTGTATTCTTAGTTTTTTTTTTTTCGTTCTCTTTTCCCGATGTATGATGAATAAGATGATAGGGAAGGCAAAGGGTCTAGCCCATACAGCCAAGTCTGACGTAATATATCTTTCTTTTTAATGAGTTAATGAGGTCATCATCAAATTCCAGATGCTGCAGATTTTGATGCTTTTCTTGGAGTCACTCGCGGCACCATAGCTCAAACACGTCGGGTAAAATATGAGAGTTGACAGCGCGGGAAATCCGCAAAAAATAAACTGCAACGTACCCCATATTTAAAGTCCAATTTATCGTTTTCCATAATTATTCACATTCTAGCACATTATTAAACAAAACAACACCACTTTTGACCAATAATATCCACAGTAAATTAATTTACAAAACAAAAACTTGCACTTGACATGTCCACGCAAAATGGCGCGAAGAACTCTCATCCGGTATTCTTAGTTGTAAACTCTTCAAACCTTGAAAGGCATAAGTGTTGCCATTTTAAATATTTCCGGTAAGTTTTTTTTTCTGGCAACATCTAAGATTTTTCATTTATTCATTACAGCATCTAGAACTAGAGTTCTAAACCTGTTCTGTTGGAGATGGACTTTCCAGAACATATATTTGGAGACTGGCCAGACGGGTAAGGAAACGAAACTGTCCCCGTGGTCTAGCGGTTAAGTCCGTGGATGTAGACTCGGAGGTACCGGGTTCGATTCCTGGTCAGGACACAAAAATATTTATTAATTTAATATTTAAATTATTTGTGATATTTCTCGAGTTTGGTATGCTGGGCCTTGGATAGTAAAGTTGGATAAATGTGAATCTGTTTATCTATATGCGTGGTTTCTGACCACCACGAAAGGTCGTGATGATACTTTACTTTTTTTACTGTACCTTTAGGTTGACATTTCTATTCGTCGCATATCGTTTGACAGCTGGGAGGAATAATTGAATGGAGGAGCCGTTGAGGTAGTCTTGTGAATACAGGTGTAAACCTATAGTAAGTACTTAATGTAACGTTTTTATTTAACCAACCAGTTAGCTTAGACCAGGGGTGGCCAACCGGTCGATCGCGTCATGTAAGTTATTCGAGTCTTGGTTGGTTAATAAAATATAATACCTAATATTATTTGTGTGTAGAAAATTACTGATTAAACATATTTATTAATACATAAGGATTTTTATTTTCTATAAATTCCAATAGCCGAACCCTGTAGACAGATTATATGTCGAACACTATATATCGTTTGTTGAAGCGCTTTTTTTTACTTTATTTCGCTTTGATAGTCGTTAGACTTGGCGTTTGTCTATGGTTTGCATACAAAATTCATTTAAAAAAGCAATTTTTGCTTTATATGCTTTCAAGTGTAACATAGCATCTAATGCACTGGAACTGACGCCGACTCCCAGCGCAAACCGCCGGAAATGTTTGGCTTCTTTCGAGCTGGCATATTCGTTCCGAGACACGATAATAGTAACCTAAGCACGCTTAAAGGTGTTCCGAGTCGCGCTTAAACTGTTTTGCCAAAGCTATGTGAATGACGTCACAAATGACATCATTTCCGCGCTTAGACTGCTCACGATATCGAGGTAGATCGCTCTGAGCGCTGTCAGTTTTTTGTCATAATGTCCCGCGCCATTTTCAAGTAAATTTTATATTAAAACTTTTTTTTTTTTTATTCGAAGTAGGTAATTCGATACAAAAATATTAAAATAAAATTGACTAAAAACTAATTATAAAGAAAACTAAAACTAAAAATACCTATGAAATTAAAGCTATTCTACAAAATAAACTAAGGGCTTACCACTAGGGAGGGTACCTAAAACGCTCGCCGCATTTCCTCGTTGAATTATTATGGACATATTCTGTTTTAGGTAGTTATGGCATTTGGGATCGCCACACTCTTGGAAAATTCGTTTACCCAGCTCTTTTATGAATTTGTGGGTATCAAGAGAATATACCCCCATTGTTTCAACCCCAAATGCCACAAAGTTATAATTTTGTTTAATGCTATTGTATTTGATGTGTTTTAAAACTTTTAAATTATTTAATATTGTAATTCGTTTATACTGTTTGTATATTACTTCTACGACAGATCTATAATTAATATTTAAGTAGGAAGTGAAAAAAAATGTCGGTAACACGGCAAGTTATTTTAAAATACCAAAAAAGGTTAATAATATTAAACTTTACACATATAAAGATGAATAAACCGAGAGATGTATATTTGTTAGTATTCATACTCAAAGATGTGGAATCCGCAATTTATCTTCCATACATTTAAAAAATAAATAAAACACTGACTGAAGGAACGAGGGGATGATATATTAGCGTATTTCTTTACAAAAAAAAATGACTTAAATCGGTCAGTTATATTTGGCTGCTAACTTCACACCGGTAGCAAGTCGAACGATTTTTAAAGCAAAACAAATTGAAAAAGCGCTAAGTAGGAACCTTTAGACAAAACTAGGATGTTAAGGGAAGCGTTTTTACAACCGAGCTACCACCTCTTAATAGATATGGTTTTTAAAATAATAATGGTTGATTAAAAAAATATATTTCTTGAATCGTGGTTATCCTATATTATTATCATACTCGTAAAACATGCATTTTTTAAATTTATTTAAGCATGCCTTAAAAGCGTTATTACTCAAAATAAAGTTTTTTTTTAATAGGCTTTGCGCTCATCCCTTCACTGGAATACATAAACGATTGTCGTTTTTTTTTTTAAAAATACAACAATGTCGTCGGACGGCGAGCATTTTTGCGATTTAGATATAAAAACTCAATCAGAACAATTAATATTATACAAATTACCATTAGCCGAGCTAAAGCAACAGACATCAGCGCCAAGTTATTTAAATTCCTTAAAAAATAATGATTTGCCGCCATTTCGTAAGCCCAGACCGGAGCCCAAGCCGAAGTTGTTGATTGGTACATTTTTGACTGCCGAAGAAGTGGTGGATATGATTATAGCAGCTGAACAAGATAGACTTAGGAAGTTTTTAGGTTAGTTTTAGGCTCGCGTTTATTATTCCTAGAACTCTACTATTGAAGATGGGCTTTACAGAACATATTTCTGTAGAATTTGGCTTACACCCGCCACCCTAGTCAGACGGGTTGGCGAGGGTGGTGTCTATTTGTTTGACAATTAACGATTACACTAGTAGATATTAGTGAAACCGACCGTGGTTTCCTCACGGGAACGAGGTGTTGTACTTATCGTGCTATCCTCGTGGGAACGACGTGTACTTCGTGCTCTCCTCAAGGAAAGGTGTTGTACTTGTCGTGCTCTCCTCGCGGGACCGAGGTGTTGTACTTATCGTGCTACCGTCGTGGGAACGACGTGTACTTCGTACTCTCCTCAAGGAAAGGTGTTGTACTTATCGTGCTCTCCTAAAGGGAACGAGGTGTTGTAGTTATCGTGCTCCCCTCGTGGGAACGACGTGTACTTAACGTGCTCTCCTCAAGGAAAGGTGTTGTACGTATCACGCACTAATCACGGAAACGAGGTGTTGTAATTATCGTGCTCTCCACAATCGACGCTATATTTAATTTTAATAAAATAATTAAATTTAATTTAAATAAATAAATTACAGAAACTTTGTACAACCCAGCCTTATTGTTTTGCATTACAGTAAATCAACTAATAAAGAAGAATATTATTTTTAATTATGAAATATATGAGCGAAACTTTTTGCTAAGTTTTATAGAGGAGACAATAAGATACGGCGCTCGTCATAATTTTGGTGCTGCCAAGCTTGCCTGTCTACTGTGTATCTATGTGAATACGCATGTATTCTTCAAGAGTTTTTACTGGCTACCCCCAACTGCAATTTGGTATTATTTTAAAGAAAATCTCATAAGACATAGTGTTGAGGTAAATACATATTCTATCATTATCATCACAGCCACAGATCACTGAGTCCTAGACCTCCACTGCTGGAAAGGGACTGACACTTTACTACTACAAGTTCATATTAGTTGGACGAAAACGGTGGTGTTATTAATCTATTTACAACTAATAAGATAAGTTATTGTATATGCTATGGACCAAGTGATTAATGCGGGCATTATTAATAATGTCTAGCTCTATTGGGCAAAGTGATTATTAACTATCAAAAATTCATTATTTATCATATTGCCCGGTCACTATTATATTGCTACGTCACAAATGGGCAATTTGATAATAAAATTTAAAGTTCTTCTATACCACATGAAGTTCTGCTTGATATTAATTCAGAAGAAGACTTGGAGAAACTGTTATCTACTGAGAGCACTATTAACGAAAGGAATCTTGAGGATTTCACTGAAAATGATCAAGAAGATTCCGCAAAAAATGATCAAGAATATTCCGAAAAAAAATTATTGTTTTAAATTTTACGTTCTATTTTTATTATATATTCATTCAGCTTTGAATATTTTTAAGTGCTGAATACTTGTTAATTCTAAATGTAGATGCTAACTATGCCAAATAATAATAAGTATTGCTTTAATTTTAGTTTATTATATGATCTTATAATTTAAATTGTTTAACATTTCGTTTATTTTAAGTTAAGTGACTGCAATAATAAAAAAATGGTTATTATATATGTTTGTATTACTCTGCCCAAAAGATAATTGACATTATGTATAATGCCCAGTAAATTTGATTATTTGAATAATTATTATCAACTTGCCCTCTCATATTGGGCATTTTTCATAGTGCCCGGTCATTATAAAAAATGCCCGATTTATCACTTAGTCCATAACATATATACTAATTAATGAATAAAAATTAACGTTGTAGCCTCCCTTAGCGTCTTCTACAAACTGGCTTTATCTCAGTGGAATAATTATTCCAGCACATAAAAGTACTCATTATGGCCGAAATTGTTATTCAATGGCAACAAATATATTTAATAAGCTTCCAGTCACTATAAGGGAGCTGCCACTAAAATTGTTTAATATAAGACTCAAGCAAGTGGTAGTTAATAAATGTTTTTATTCGACAAAACTAAATAATTATTTGTATGCTAGAAATAGCGAAGCATATGTGATATATGTTACATAAAACAATTTGCATCACTGTACCTACAATGTTTCTGACAAATAAAATTTATTTAATTTCATTACATACTCAACCTTGCAACCATGTGTTCGACTAGCTGCTTAAGCCTAAATTTAATACATACATATTTTGAAATTTAAGGGAAAAAATAATAATACACGCTTTGAGAAACTAGACGAACACGGGTTTGTAGTTAAGCCAATCACCCCTGTGTTTGACTTTTTGCTTTAAGCGCTTTTTCATTCAGTAAAAAAGCAAGCTTTGCTCTATTTGCTTACAAGTCGAACATAGCACAAGTGCCTAACAAACAAAGTATTACGTTGGTTTCTAGGATTCCCCTGATGGCCAAGAAGTTTTTGCCCCTGAAGAGGCCTTCGACATCCTCACCCATTTCCATAAAGCCTACATCAGTAATCTACCGCTTATACATATAGTCATATTTGGCGCGCATCGCCTCAAGTTCGAGTGGCAATTTAAAAAGAAATAAACGAATTCCCGCCTTTTGCACGGTTTTTTTTCGGTTTTAATTTATTTAAGAACATGGTGCAGGCTACAGGCAAGGACAAGTCTAAGTCCAAGTCCATGTCCAAGTTTTTTGTTTCGTAAATTACTTTAGTCTCACTGTCGATATTGTTAGTTAAAAATAGTGTTGTTCTGTTTAAGTAGTAGGACAATGTGAATAATTATTGATAACAATAAATTTGACTCTTTACATAGGACTGAAGTTGCAGTTTTTTTTTACGGTTATTTACTAATACTACCTAATTTACATAATAAAAAACTTTCGAGTTGACATGTTCGTGTAAAATGCCGTACACGAGAGGTTCCCACGCTTTTGCAGACATCAAAATCAGTTTGGTGCTTATTGCTTAAAATGGGGTGTATCACTAACTTTTTATCACGATAAATGGCGCATGATAGATGGTACCTAGTATAACTGTCAGTTGCATAGAAAACTTGTATTTTTATTACGATTTTTTTTATTTTCTGTACATTAAGCCGAAGTGAGCAGCATTTACAAATCGAGATTTCTAAGCGAAATAAAAGATAAAATTGACGTTCAATTAATAAAACCTTTTATTCGTCTTTTAAGGTAGGTAACGTTCATTTAAAATTCATATTTTTGTTATAAACATATAAAACCACGAAAACATTTTTAAAATGATGCGATATAGGTGTATATTAAGGTACCGTTGCCGCTAGCGACATCTACAGAAAGCTTTGCCTGATACACCCCATTTGTTAAAATGTGAATTAATAATTAAAAACCGCGCTGTAACCCCGATATTTTGCAACGAGCTACTCCAAAAATATTCTTACCACTTGGAATTTGATGATATAACTCGTTTACTGTTTTGATTATTTGTAATAAATAAATTATAAAATGCATGATTGTTTTATTTTCCTATTCTAAGTAGTGCTAAAAGCTACAATACGTGGTCCGTGTTGCCGTTTTCAACGCATTCAAACGCTAAAAAGGAGGTTTATATGCCGTTGGCACCAAAGAGTATAGTAACTATACTACACACATCAAAAAAGTCTAGGGATCAAGCATGTTTATGCGGATTTCTTGTGATTGAGATGTGGCTTTGTAATAAATTTATGATTTTATAAATTTATATGGATCCTTTTTGGTGCATTTCATAATTTAAAACAGGAACTGTCAATCAAATTCGAGTAAAAGATGAAAATCAGCTGTCAATATTTTCCCTATAAAAACATAAGACGCATTGAAGACATTATTAGTGCTACTGTTTCCCTACTACTGATTAAAACCAACGTTATTATGGAGCGGCGACGTCATTTAAGCAGGGAAGAAATGATCAGAGCCGTGGGAATGATAGAAGCTGGTTCCCGGCAACGTACTGTGGCTTTAGCTCTGAATACAAGTCAGAGTGTTATCAGTCGACTTTGGACACGTTACCGAACCACTGGTACCGTGGCTGAGCGCCATGGAGGACGGTATCGCTGAACCACACGGAGACAAGACCGATACATTCAAATCACAGCTCGAAGAACTCCAACAATAACCGCCATGATGTTAGCCGTGAGCCTTCATCGCTCTTCAGGGAACTTAATTAGCGACCAAACAGTCAGAAACCGCTTGCATGAAGTGAACCTTCATTCCCGAAGACCGCTACGGGTACCACCTATAGCAATGCACAATCGTAGGACTCGATATCAATGGGCTCTTGAACACAGAAATTGGACAGAAGAACAATGGCGTTTCGTGTGCTTTTCTGATGAGTCTCGTTTTGGTATGAGGCCGGATACAAGACGTATACGACACTGGAGAACCCCTGGACGCCAACAGCGATTAAAATCCTGCCAGGAAGTCCATCCTTATAGTGGTGGAACCATCATGGTATGGGCGGGTATTTCGATCGGCGGAAGAACTGAGTTGATTTGGATCAGAGGCAACCTCAACGCTCAAATTTATGCTGAGACGGTTGTATCAGACGTCATCGTTCCTCTACAAGTGCATATCGGTCCCTTATTTCAGTTAATGCATGATAATGCACGACCGCACACCGCAAGAGTTGTAAGACAGACTCTCGCCGCAGCTAACATCAATGTCCTGCCCTGGCCTGCTCAGTCGCCAGACTTGAACCCGATTGAGCATGCATGGGATATTCTTCAGAGAAGAGCTCTGCCGAATATGGAGGGTATCCAGTCGCAAGAAGACGTTTTTTTGTTGTTGCAACGAACATGGGCGGCCATTCCACAGCGTGATTTGGATGAACTCATTTTGAGTATGCCAAACCGATGTTCTTGTGTTGTTAGTGTTCGCGGTAGAAACACGGATTATTAATTGTTTAAGTTACCCAATAAAATTAAAAAAAAAAAACTGTTATTTCAGTCTTTTTTTCGAACTTTAATGTTAGTGGTTCAAATGTCAAAAATCCCTTTATTAGGAAAATGGCAATTTTTTTTACTAATGCAAAGGTGACTTGGTTTATCGTTACTGTAGACAAACGAAAACATTTTATTTGATCAATCCTTAAAGAAAATTTTAATGAATATCAATCAGGAGAAAAGTTATTGCAAAAATATATGTTGATCCCTAGACACTTTTGATGTGTGTATTTCCATTTCTTTATTTTCTCGATGACAGATCTAATTTGATAGTTGTAGTGTTGTGGCCAAATAAGTAATGATATCGATCATAACAAAAGATAATTGACTGGCTCCAACGTCGTGGCGTCATCGAAAAAAGCCTCCCTAAAATATATGTTATCGACGAAATAGCTACCGAATGTGGTCATTGGGTTCTTCGACTTCCGCCGTATCATTAGCCGCCAGTACAATGCTATAGAACTAATATGGGCACAAATCAAAGGACACGCCGCTAGAAACAATACCCATCCCCCTTTTACGGCAAACAAGATGTTAGATTTATTAAAAAATGCATGTGCTAAAGTAACTGCCGAAAGCTGGAAAAATATTGTGAGAAGAACCCAAAACTATAATGTCGGATTGGGAAATTCATGTGGCATTCGATAATTTAGAAGAACAGGAATTTATAATAAATGTTGGGGAGAACTCACCGAGTGACAATGACGATTTATCAGATTTTGATTAAAATAAATAAAAAATACCTGTCGTTATAATTATTTCGTTTCATTGTCGAGTACCTACCTATACCTACTTATTTTACAACAGCTATACTTATTACAATAGGCATGGCCATGGCTATACATAAAAGATGATAAAAAAGGATCAATATTGTATAAAAATGTTGAGATTAATAATATTTTTAAGTTTAAAAGCAGTCTAAACCTTCAGTTAAAATTATATTCAATATTAATTATATTTTTTTTCTTTTTAAAGACGGTGTTCGCTTTCCTAATTAGTCTTTTAAGGGTAGCGGTAAGTTAAAATTCGTATTTCTGTGTTATAAATATAAAAAACTACAAAAACATTTAAAAAATGATCCGACATAGGTGTAAGCAAGGTACCAGTGCCGCTAGCGACATCTATAAAAAACCTCTTATTCCGAATCGCGCTCAGAGCGCTTAGAACGAATATGACACTGACCGTCGTCGTTCCAAATTAAATATCGCGATTTGGATGCTCAGAGCGTGATATCAATTCGGAACGGTCGAAATCACATTTTCATTCATAAAATGTTAGTTTTTTTTTTAAATGTATGGAAGATAAATTGCGGATTCCATATCGTTGAGTATGAATACTAACAAATATACATCTCTCGGTTTATTTATCTTTATATGTGTAAAGTTTAATATTATTAACTTATTTTGATCTTTTAAATAAATTGCCGTGTTACAGACATTTTTTTTCCACTTCCTACTTTAATATTAATTATAGATTTGTTTTAGAAGTAACATACAAACAGTATAAACGAATTACAATATAAAATAATTTAAAAGAAAACCTAATATTAAATAAACTTGAAAATGGCGCGCGACATAATGACAAAAAACTGACAGCGCCTGAGCGCGTTATTTGTAGCGATCTACCTCGATATCGTGAGCAGTCTAAGCGCGAGAAATAATGTCGTTTGTGACGTCACACAGCTTTGGCAAAACAGTTTAAGCGCGTATCGGAACACCTTTAAGCGTGCTTAGGTTGCTATTATCGCGTATCGGAATGATAGGAAAGCTTTGTCTGATCCACCCTATTTATTTTATTCGCCTATACTTTTACTCACGGTAACAAAATTATTTACCCTGTCTGTTGTTCAGTCTAGTGTCCAGTCTAAAGTAACACAGTTTTTTAAATTATTATTTTATTATTTACAAGCACAAAAAAAAGTCAGCTGTCAAACACAAAACATACAATTTTTAATTTTTATACATTAAATAATTAATAAAACAAGTTATTCATATATAATAACAAGTAAATAAAAAGTGCTGTTACAATAATAATAATATTTTATGTAAAACCGGTGAAATTTGTTCTTAGTCAGTGCAAAACAGTGAAAATTATTCGTCTATCATTTTAGCCAAGATTTTGTTTTGAAAAAAAATTCAGTTTACTACGCTACAATCTTTGGATCCACCACACGTCCATCAAGTATGGAGGAGAATAATGGTCTTTGTTGTCTCGGATCTGCGACTGGATGATGCACAATGACACGCTGGCCAGCAGAAATATTCTGTTTCTGTAGGTGCAAAAATTATGTAAGGCAACAATTATTAGTGATTAAAAGAACGGACATTAATTTTAAATTTTGTGTATCACCATTTTTTATTATCCAAGTTTTAAATTATTATTTTTTATAAGTAGTTTTATATGTCCCTAGATGTATTACCCGCATCGAGTGATGTCCCCAGCCAGTCCAGCGACACTTCATTGTATGTAAGATGTGAGCAGTGTTCTCAGCCCCGTTTTTTTCGAGGAAGCAGGGGTTTAAAAATACATATTGGCAAAGCACACAAACAAAATTCTATTGAAGCTTCCTCGAATACCCTCTCGGACCAATTAGATTTTAGTCAAGTTTTAGGCCGTTACAAAAATTCATTACCATTAATAAAAAGAATTCCGCGTGGCGCACGGATTACAGTTGCTAAGTCGCTGACAAAATTAATCAATAATGTAGTAAATGAAAATTCTAAAAAATGCTGGGAACTTTTGCTCACTTTTGCATACCGGACTCTATATGTCAAGAGAGGAGAGGGTCACAGTTCCCTGACACAAAAAATCAAGGAGAACTGTACCCAAATGTCAGAGTTAGAAGACATCATCGCCCCACCCCCTTTGAAACACCATACAAATAATATTAGATTTAAAAAAATTGAGACTAAAATGAATGACGGTGACTTAAAGGGAGCTGCTGACCTTCTTTTCTCTAATGATGTTATCGCTCCCGACTCCTCAGAAACTTTGGCTGCCCTCCAGAGAAAACACCCTCCACCTGCGGCAACACTTCTTCTCCCCGATCCACCTGGACAAAATGAGCCTTGCCTTCAAATAACGTCCACAGAAGTGCAAAATGCCATTTTGTCCTTCAAAAACGGATCGGCGGGTGGCCTTGATGGTCTCACGCCACAACACTACAAGGACCTGATCAGCGGGACAGCAGGTGACGCCGCTGAACCTCTACTTGCTGCTCTGACCTCACTTGTAAACATTATGTTGTCTGGTAAAGTATCCATTAGCATTACCGACATACTATACGGCGCAAACATATGCGCACTTGAAAAAAAAGATGGTGGTATTAGGCCGATTGCCGTCGGCTGCACTTTGCGCCGTATAGTATCCAAAATCTGCAGTAAGAAGGTATTACCCACCCTTACCTCTAAATTTCAACCATTACAAGTGGGGTTTGGCTCCAAGGGTGGCTGTGAAGCTGCTGTCCACGCTGCTCGGAGCTTTGTAGTGAATCACGGGGGAGATGTGCTGTTAAAGGTGGACGTCAAAAACGCCTTTAACTCGGTTGATAGAGGTGCCATGTTGGAACAAATAAAACAACACACCCCAGAAATTTACAGTTATCTTTGGCAAAACTATAGTACACCTTCAAAATTAATTTACAAAAACAATACTTTACTTTCGGCAGTCGGTTGCCAACAGGGCGATCCACTCGGCCCTGCCATCTTCAGTTTGGCAATTCATAAGATAATAAGCAGCCTAAATTCAAAATTTAACATATGGTATCTTGATGATGGCACGATTGGAGGAAATGTGGATACGGTTCTCGGCGACCTTCAAAAACTTATAAAAGATTTTGGCACAATCGGTTTAGAACTAAATTTCTCGAAATGTGAACTGTATATTTCAAATTTACTAACATCTGGTAAACAATCCGAAATTATTTCTCTTTTCAACAGTCTGGCACCCAATATTAAAATTTTAAACAATGAAACCCTTCGACTTCTAGGATCACCAATCCTAGATGAATCGATCCAAATTTACGTTCAGGAACAATTAAATAAATTTAACTCAACTTCAGAACGCTTATTCCAAATTCAACCCCACATGGCACTTTTTATCATCCGATTTTGTTTGTTTGCACCCAAATTTACTTATGTACTCCGCTGCTCCCAACTTTGGAAATTTCCGGACGAACTTCTTTTACTAGATAAACTTTTGCAAAATTCACTAATTAAAATTCTAAATTGCCCCATGAATGACCGTACTTGGGGCCAAGCTTCACTACCGATTCGGTTCGGAGGTCTGGGAACTCGCAAAATTTCTAGTGTAGCACTGCCAGCGTTTCTGTCGTCTGTACATAGTACTGTCGAGCTCTACGGGAAAATCACAAACCCATCCTTGGGTTCCGTTGAGCCGTCGTACTTGTCAGATGCCAGAGATGCCTGGTCAGTAGCATGCCCCAATAAATCTGTTCCAAATTTAACAAAATTTCAACGACTATGGGACGAGCCGCTCTGCAAACTGGTACTGGACGATATTTTATCTTCCAGTAACACGAGAGAGCGGGCTCGCCTCATGGCCGTTTCCACTAGGGAGTCGGGTCTCTGGTTGCAGGCTTTTCCCTCAGCATCGGTTGGCACACTCCTTGATCGAAATACACTGACAATGGCGGTGTGCCTTCGTCTCGGAGCCCGGACTGTCCACCCACACCAGTGTCGGTGTGGAGAGCCCGTGGAACATCTCGGACACCATGGGCTTTCTTGCGCTAGAAGTGCTGGCCGCATTCCTCGTCACGCTGCTTTAAACGACATCATTCGAAGGGCTTTTGTCACTGCTGGAGTACCCGCGATCCTAGAACCCTCTGGGATTGCGCGGAGCGATGGCAAAAGACCCGACGGCATGACCGTTGGGCCGTGGAAACTTGGCAGGTCCCTGGTGTGGGATGCGACATGTGTAGACACATTAGCCCCATCACACATCCAGGCGACCTCGTCAAGCGCGGGAAGTGCGGCGGTTTCTGCTGAGAACCTCAAGCTGCGCAAATACGCCAACCTCAGTACAGGTTACGAATTTGCGCCGTTTGGGGTCGAGACGATGGGCCCATGGGGACACTCAGCCAAGCGTCTGGCCAAGGAGTTGTCCAAACGGCTAACGGAAAAGTCTGGAGACAGGAAGGCTGGCAATTATTTCTGCCAACGTATTAGCTTAGCTATACAGAGGGGAAATGTTGCCAGTCTTCTGGGGACTATCACTGAAGGGTCGTCTCTAGAGGACATTTTTTACTTATAGTTTATTTTTTATTAGGTTTAGTTTATATTTATTTTAATTTTTACTTTTAAGTAGTTTTAATTTATATTGTAATTATTTTATACTGTTTGTATATTACTTCAATTTGGATACTTAAACTTAAAAGCGAATAATAATTCTATCCAACAAAGTCAAAGTCAAAGTCAAATCATTTATTACAATTTGGCCTTCTCGGGCTCTTTTGTATTGTCACATCACATTGTTATAATTATTTAAATAAATTATATTAAATTTATTACAATACAATTGAATTGACCTAAATATAAACATACACCAACAGTAACAGGTGTCCAAAATATATTAATAATATACATTTGCACATCTACCAGGCATTTTTGTCACTAATAAAATCATTTATCTTATAATAGGCCTTGCCTATAAGTCGACGTTTGACATGAATTTTTAGTTTATCGAAACACAAGCTAGTTAGTTCCTTTGGGAGTGTGTTATAAAAACGAACACCAAGTCCCAAAAAAGACTTACTAGTTTTACTGAGGCGTAGGTGAGGCAAAGCTAATTTGTGATTATTGCGTGTGTTGCGAGAATGCAAGTCACAATTCCTTTTAAATTGTTTTATATTCTTGTGGACATACATAATATTCTCTAGAATATACTGAGATGCCACTGTAAGAATATCATACTCCTTAAACTTATCTCTTAGCGAAGTGCGAGCGGTCAAGTTATAAATATATCGAATAGCCCGCTTTTGTAAAATAAAGATAGTTTCAATGTCAGTAGCATTTCCCCACAGTAAAATTCCATAAGACATAATACTATGGAAATAGCTAAAATAAACTAACCTAGCAGTATCAACATCTGTCACACGCCTCACCTGTCTAATGGCATACGCCGCTGAGCTCAGCCTTTTGGATAGTGCTGCAATATGAGCACCCCACTGGAGTTTGGAATCTATTGTTATACCTAAGAATACTGTACTTTCCATGATCTCCAATTGCTCACCATTTAATATTATATTTGGAGAAATGTTTCTTACATTAGGAAGAGCAAATCTTAGACATTTAGTTTTTCTAGCATTAAGCAGCAAATTGTTAGCTGTAAACCAGTTGTAAACACGATCAAGCGCATTGTTTACTACGTCAAAATTATTAAGCTTCCTGTCTATTTTAAATATTAGAGAAGTATCATCAGCAAACAAAACAATATCGTGTAAGTTTTTAATACAATATGGTAGGTCGTTGATATAAACTAGAAACAAGAATGGACCAAGAATAGAGCCCTGTGGGACACCGATCCTTACTGGAGATCCAGAAGAAGTGATATTACCAATAGCCACCCTCTGCGTTCTATCAGAAAGATACGACATAACCAATTCTAGAGCTGAATCTTTTATGCCATAGTAACTTAGTTTAAGAAGCAGTGTACCATGATCTACACAATCAAAAGCCTTTGATAAGTCACAGAACACTCCAATAGCGTCCTGGGACTTCTCCCATGCTTCAAATATAACCTTAATTAACGACATACCCGCGTCAGTAGTCGACCTTCCCTTAGTGAAACCAAATTGTTTGTTGTGGAGAAGTTTATTAACATTAAAATGTAATAGTAGTTGATTTAAGATTATTTTTTCAAAAATTTTACTTAGTGCTGGAAGAACTGAGATAGGCCTAAAATTTGTAGGATCAGATTTACAACCAGACTTAAATAAAGGTATAATTTTACTATGCTTCATTAAATCTGGAAAAACTCCCGAGTCAATGCTACTATTAAAAATAACAGCTAGATAATGAGCCAACGAGTCAATGATTGAACTTAATACGTTGACTGATATTCCCCAAAGATCCTCGGTCTTCTTGATATTAAGAGACTTAAATGTCTTTACTATAGTATGTGCATTGACATGAAAAAAATTAAATGTAACTAAGCATTGATTCACATTAGCTTTCAAAAGTGTTTCCGATAGAACTGGTGATGAATTTAAGGACCTGGTGGTTTCAATAGGTATATTAGAGAAAAAACTCTCAAACTCCTTAGCCACTTCTAAGTCCGATTTTATTAACTTATTTCCTATCTGAAGACTGAAATGATTATCACGAGGCTTAACCTTACCAGTCTCGCAATTAATTACATTCCAGACGGCTTTAATCTTGTTATCCGACCGTTTGAGCTTTCTGGCAATAAACATTGATTTTGCTGCAATGCAAACCATTTTAAATGTCTTAGAGTACTTTCGAACGTAATCAACAAAATGAGGATCATGGTTATAACTTTTTTCATAATAAAGGTCGTATAACCTCTGTCTACTCTTGTGAATGCCTACTGTTGCCCAATCACCAAATTTATTTTGACCCAATTTAACCCTCCTTAATTTAAAAACTTTGTTATATTCAGTTTTTACAAGATAACAGATAAAGGATGTTAGGTAAATAAATAATATCAAGATGGGGCTAGAAGCCAAACGATATAAGAAAGGTAGGATAATCGTCTCAGACTAAATTAGTCCACGATAAAGCAATGGTGCGTAATTTCAGTCTGGGAAATGCAAACGAATGATGTATTTCAGTTTCAGAGGCAATTTGGAAACTTTTTTGTAAAAGGCGGGAAAACTTACGGACCGGTCGGTTTGCGCGTACGATAATAATAAAAAAAAAACAATCGTGTATCGGTTGCGCCGTTTAAGAAATATTCTTGTTTATGTGTCGAGATCTAAAGAAATTGTCACCCGTTTGTGCTGGACGGTATTTAAAAAAAAATTCAAATCGCCTCAGGAAGTCCAACCAAGTCATCCGGACTAAAATTACACACGTATAGAAAGTTGATGGACATTTCTTACCTCGTTTGACTTGTTTTTTCTTACCGAATTTTGTTTAAATTATATGAAAACCATAGACAAATGCCAAGTCGAACGATTTTTAAAGCGAAATAAAGTAAAAAAATGCTTAAAGGGACAAGTCGAACATGGGGTGAAAATATTGGATTGTGCGAGCGAGAGGGATGCAAAAATGTTAAGTAGTTTCTATTGGAAAAATAGGTAGCTATATGGAACTGCCTCCGTGGTCTAGCGGTTAAGTCCGTGGATTTAGACTATAGTAAAGTTGGCTAAATATGAATCCGTGATTTCTGACCACCCCGAAAGGGAAACGGTCGTGATGATACTTTATATGGAACTAACAAATAAATAAAATTACAACTATTAATTAGATTTTGTTTATTAATTACAAGCTAAACTCTTAAGATTATCCTGCACATTTTTAGGCAATTGTTTCCCATTTTTCTTTTTAATTTTACCATCCGCCATTTTGGAACCTTGTTTAGATTTTTGATTCTTCTTTTTGCAAGACAAAGGATTTGGGTTTCGAGTTTTCCGCTTCTTTGGGAACAGGTAGACTTTTTCTTTTTTCTCTTCAATTCCCAATGCTTCTTTCATCTTTTTTAGCGTTTCGTTCTGAGCTGCGCTTATAAAAGTAGTTGAGTTTGAGTTTAATGTGGTATCTATTTTGTCGTAGCTTGCTTTTGATGGTTTTTCTAATGTTGGAGTTTTATTATGTAGATATAGTAGAGGTACTCCGGGTTTTTTTCTTAGTTTTTCCTGTAATTCCCTATCTTGTGTTGCCAAGACGTAATGATTGTCATTTCTTTTGCTAATCATACTCAAAATACAATTAGCTCCGGATATGGGTTCTTTATGATTGCATTCGTGGATTCCATACTGTTTAAGTATGGACAAAGCTCCGTGGGCCTTTTTGGATATCTTCTCAGTTTCAATAATAATGCAACGTGTAGTTAAGAGTTTTGCTTGTCCGTTTAGATATCTTGGTACTTGTTCCCTTATGTTTATTTGTTCCTGAAAATGAATTTAATTTTATAATCCAATTAAACTGCCTTTGTGGTTATTGTGTATTTGTGTGACTACCTACATTATTCTAGTAATAAATCAGTTTGGATTCTGACATGTGTTTTGTTGTATCTTTTATTGGCGACTACGGAAAATTAATGTAATTCAGTGAAATATGGCGTCAGGAGTCACTAATATTGTATTTCCTGGTCAGTTTAACCCTCAGACTGATAAATGGTGTGAATATAAGGAACGATTACTTTTTGCACTGGATGTTGCGGGCATTGATAATGACAATCTTGATAAAGCCCGTGCTTTGTTTTTATCTCAGTGTGGAAAGGAGACTTATTCTCTGATTGTGTCACTATTAGTACCAAAAAGGCCTACTTGTGTCGGTTTTCGGGAAATACTTTCGTTGTTGGACTCTTTTTATGAACCTGAAGTTAATGAAATCCTACAAGCGGGAAAGTTTCATAAACGCCATCAATTACAAACAGAAAGCGTGCAGGAATATATTGCGGCTCTCGGCGTGCTGGGCGCTAAGTGTAACTACTCAGACTTAAAGCGCCAGCTGCGAGACCGACTGGTGTTGGGTGTACATGATGATCGTTTGCGGCGTGATCTGTTAAAGACTAAGGACGTCACATATGAAACTGCTGTACAGACATGCCTCAATTACCAAGCGAGCTTCTCTGATCTGTACCCTAACAACATGAAAATGAACCAAACTCCACAACATAGCAATGTACCTATGCAGATTGATAGAATCAAGGTTATTGGTTGTCGACATTGTGCACAACAACACAAGGAAGGCGAGCGGTGTTTGTTTGCTAAATCCAAATGTTTTTATTGCAAACGTTTTGGACACATCACTGCTGCATGTCAGAAACGAGGGTCCAAAGTACATCAAGTAGAAGATGCTGGTGAGGGTACCTCTCAGAGTTCTCTAACCCCAGAGAAAATGTTGGGAATCTATACCTTCTCAGAAAGTTACCAACCACCTATAGTTACCAATGTTATAATAAATGATGTAAAACTTTCTATGGAAATTGATTCGGGTGCATCTAGGACTATTATTTCTGAAGAAACCTACCGCAATCTGTGGCCTACACCTCCTCCGCTGCAATGTACTAACATTAAACTTGTAACGTGGACCAAGCATTTGTTAAAGGTTGTGGGACTGGCTTGTGTACGTGTTGTCCTGGGCAACAAAGAAGCACAATGTGAATTAATAGTAGTATCTGGTAAAGGACCAAGCCTTCTTGGGAGGAACTGGTTTAAAGCTTTGGGACTTGAGGTGTCAGGAATTTGCTGGACAGGACACGAGATAGAAACTTTTGTTTCAGATTTTCCTGATTTGTTTAAGGAAGAGCTTGGGGAATATAAAGGTCCTCTTGTTTCACTAAACTTGCGTTCTGACGCAATGCCACGGTTCTTAAAGGCTAGGCAGATACCATTCCCATTGAAGCAGCAAGTGGATGAGGAATTAAATCGGATGGTGAAAACCGGGGTACTGACACCCATTACTTTTTCAAAATGGGCTACTCCACTGAGGATAGTTAAGAAAGATGACGGATCACTTCGTATATGTGGTGATTATCGTTCTACCGTCAATATGGCTATTGATGTTGACACATATCCGCTTCCAGCTGCAGTTGAAGCTTTTGTAAAATTAAGTGGAGGGAGAGTATTCAGTAAAGTAGATCTGAAACATGCTTATATGCAAATGAAGGTGGATAATGAAACTGCCAAGCTTCTGACTCTTAATACACCTCTTGGGCTGATGAAGATGAACCGCCTTGCATTTGGAGTGAATGCTGCACCTGGAATTTTCCAGCGAGTAATGTCGACAGCATTGGCAGGACTAGAGGGTGTAGCATGTTTACTTGATGATGTTGCTATAGCTGGTAGTAATACGGAACAACATAACCAGAGGTTACGCTGCGTATTAAATAAGTTAAATGAGATGGGATTCCGTCTTAATATAAAGAAATGTGTTTTTGCTTCAAATAGCATAAACTTTTTGGGTCATATGATTGATGCTGAGGGAATACACCCTTCACCCCTTAAGGTCAAGGAGATCAAAGAAAAGTCGGCACCTACTAACAAAGAAACATTACGTGCATTTTTAGGCTTGTATAATTTTTACGAAAAGTTTATACCTGACAAAGCCAATCTGCTTGAACCATTATATAGATTATTGGAATCTAAGAAATCTTGGGTATGGGGACAGCGAGAACAAGATGCCTTTGAGAAGGCTAAAGATTGTTTGTCATCCGATATGACATTGGTAGGATATGAATTAGACAGAGAGTTATTATTAATTTGCGACTCTTCAGACTACGGCCTTGGAGCCATATTGGTACATGTCATGGATGATCGGACTGAAAGACCTGTTATGATGTCTTCAAGAACTTTACAGCCCCATGAGAGGAAATATGGGCAGATTGATAAAGAAGCTTTAGCAATTATGTTCGGACTGACTAAGTTCCATCAGTTTCTGGCTGGTCGTGAATTTTGCATTATCACGGACCATAAACCATTGGTAGGTTTATTCAATCCTGCTAAACAAATCCCTGACCAGATTTCCCCTCGCATGTTACGTTGGTCTCTAAAACTTGGATGCTATAAGTACAGTATTAAATATAGACCTGGTAAATCAATAGGTAATGCTGATGCTTTGAGCCGTTGGACAGCTCCCAATACCTCAGATAGTGGGGATAAATGCATGAGAGAAGTACTTCTGCTAGGAGAACAACCGGATGGATGGGATGTTAATGCTGAAAGGATTGCTACTGAGACCAAAAAGGATGTTGTATTACAGAAGGTGTTATTTTACATTCTCAATGGATGGCCACGAACAAATACAGACCAGACACTGAAGCCATTTTGGACACGCAGAGAGGCTCTTTCACATGATAAAAATTGCTTATTATGGTGCAACAGAGTCATTATACCAACGTCTCTTCAACGTATGGTACTGCAATTATTACATACTCCACATGCTGGAATTGTCCAAACAAAGGCATATGCAAGAGGCTATGTGTGGTGGCCTGGGATCGATCAACAGATAGAAAAGATTGTGGCCGAGTGTGAGCAATGTCAGGCAGTTAGAAATAACCCACCAAAAGACCCGCAGGCCTGGATTATGTCTGAAAAACCTTGGAGCAGAGTTCACATTGACTATGCTGGTCCTTTTCAAGGTAAGACCTTCTTGGTGCTCATAGACAGTTATAGCAAATGGTTAGAAGTGGAGATTGTTTCTTCTATGAGTAGCGGAAACGTCATAACTATTCTCAGAAGAATTTTTGCATCTCAAGGCTTGCCAGACACTTTAGTCTCTGATAACGGTAGGTCCTTCAGTTCAGATGAGTTCAATAATTTTCTGAAGAATAATAAAATACAGCATCTGTATTCTCCACCATACCATCCGGCTTCTAATGGACAGATAGAGAGAGCTATTCAGACTTTCAAAAACAAGTTGAGGAAAATGACAGATGACGATCGACCTTGGAGTGAAAAATTAAGTAAAGCACTGTATTCTCTACGTGTAGTACCTAACAGCTGCACTGGGAAGACACCTGCAGAGATGCTGAATGGACGAAAATACAGAACTGCAGTGTCGTCAGTGCACCCAGACTGTGTACCTAGTCGGGCACATCAGCAGCTAGAGCAGGCGGCGCACAGGCGGCCTGCCAGACAATTTGTAGTAGACCAGCCAGTGCTGGTAAGAATGTATAGGCCCGGAGAAAAGTGGCAAAGAGCTACAGTAGATTCAGTGGAGGGTCCAAGCTCATATTGGGTGAAAACGGAAGATGGGGAGTTTCATCGGCGCCATGTTGACCAGCTTATTGCACGGACTACATGGAAACCACCTGATCAACCAACAAATACTCCACTGCAGCTTGAGGATGAGCATTCATCTAGTCCAGAACCGCCAATAGTAATACCACCTCCTGAACAGTGGCCAGATATAATTGGTGTTCCTAATTCGTGTTAATTGATTATGTACCATTTATTATAGTGTTGTTTTGATCTGTTAATATGAGGGAAAGGTATATTGTGTATTTGTGTGACTACCTACATTATTCTAGTAATAAATCAGTTTGGATTCTGACATGTGTTTTGTTGTATCTTTTAGTGGTCTAGCGGTTAAGTGGATTTAGCTGCTAAGGTACCGGAATTGATTCCTGGTCGGGACTCAAATTTTCATTCATTCATTACAGTCCCTAGAACAGAGCGACCTAGACCACTTTTGGAGATGGGCCTTCCAGAACATATATCTGGAGAATTTGGCCTGGGCCCTAATGTAATTTTTTTATGACAATTTAATAACAATTCCACAATTTGGTATTAGTGGAACTGGGGCCCGAGGGCTTAATGTGCCATATGTAAAAAATGAGCATTCCTCTCTTCTCATTGGTACATGGCGGGGGTTTGAACCGACCTTGTAGGATTTAAGGAAAGCATTCTTACAACCGAGCCACCACCACGGGGCACAATAATTTATTTGTGATATTTTAGGAGTTTGTTATGCTAAAGACATCAACGAGCTTGCGGAAAGGATACAGTTGTGATGAAACCTTACTTCCAATTAAACTGCTATTAGAACTATCACTTTTCACATTGTTCACTCAATTATATTTTACCCAAAAAATAGATTTTTTTTTACAATATTTTACTACAAAGTAATGTTTCATCATGATCACATACAAATGGAATTAATGTGTCTAACACCCATATTCTAAGACATTTCTTCAACGGCTCCTCCATTCAACTATTCCTCGAAATCAGTGTTGTTAGTTGTAATCCCACTAAACCTCAAAAAACATATAAATAAATAAAATAAATAAATATTTCCAGACAGGTCACACAGCGCCATCTAGTTTCCGTGGTAAGCTACAAGGCTTGTGTTACGGAAACTAGATGGTTGATAAACTACATATTATACTTATTTTTTTTTTTGTAAATATATACATATTATACATATAAACACCCAGACCAAGACAAATTATACAATGTACAACTTGCCCCCGGTGGGAATCGAACCCACGACCTCCCGAGTTCACGGCAACGTTTGTTACCACTAGACCACGGAGGCGGTCAATGTTATAATTTGAAATTTATTTTCCTGTAAATTTAATTTTGTTGAAGAACAATGGCGAGCACCAATACATAAATTTACCTGAACTAAATTTGCAACGTCTTTACATCATAAAATATAAAAAGGACTCGGGAACTACAATAGAAAGCCGAGAATAGTCTAATATAATCTAAAATATTGTAATTTTCCATTGAACTTCTAATAACATAATAAATTCTAAATATTATGAAAAATCTAACCAATTTATAAAATATATATTTTTTTAAGTCTCTTTTTAAGAGGCTTGAAAATTTATAAGGTATAGTCTCGCCATTGATCTTTGTCTTCTTCATGAATGTGACTCTACATCCACCTGAAGCTGTCATTTTTGCGGAGGTACGTGTGGATGGATTTCCAGCTATGATCCGCAAAAAGGCAGCGTCGATACTGCATAGAGTAAGAGGTAGTGACAACGGAATACTGAGGATGACATTGTCACATTTTGACAGCGTTTTTGTCAATGATTTGATTGGAATTGTAACTGGGAATGTGTGAATCTGTACAGCATTTGCGTTACCCAATGTTATTGGGGTTGTATGACGTTGTGACTTAATATTCCTACTAATATAGCTCTAAGTTAAATTGTTACCAACATATATGGACAGAATCTGAAATAAATGAATTATTATTATAAAGAAAAATAGCTACCTAATATTAATTACTGTTTGCGGGTTCTGGGAAAGTTTCCTGCCATCGTAAGCTTTGTTCTTTAAGTGTAAGGTGAGAGTCTACACTATCAGCCTCGGGATCTGGTAGCTCTTCGAGAGGAACCAGGACATCCTCATGTGGCAAAGTGTCCGCCTGCCAGTCCGCTGCCAAATCAATCAAACGACCCACAGGACGATATTTGCTATCCATCCTGAAACATATCAGGGGAACATTTCTTAAATCATTTGGCCTTATGATGAATTTGAGTTAGTTAAAATTTTTCAAATATAAGTGTACTTTTAAGAAATGTAGTCAATAAGATTTCTGGGAAATAAAACTCTAGTGTAGGTAACTTTAGACATATTTTCACTTTCATTTACCATATTTTAGACAAAAATGTGCATAAGTCTTTACTATAGGTCTTTTTACTGTGCAACAAGGCGCTCACGATCAGCCATTCTGCTCCTCTCCCTACTCAACCTCTACTTTGTTTCATAAATGTATGGGTGCTGCTGTGACCTCTGCTCAAACATGTTCAATTTATTGTTCTTAAATTAGCAGAGGTGTTGCATTTTGTCGCCTTTCAGGTTGCACACAGGCAAGTCTTAATTCTAAGAAAAAAGTGCCAAACCTATCAATGTCACAGGAAAACCAAAAAGAAAAAAATTAAGAATTAACAGTTTTATTACAACGAATTTCTCCAAAATCATAGGTTTTTAACTATGGATCCGCAAACAGTAATCAATATCAGGATTTGAAGTTAATAAAGGCAGAAAACTTACTTTGAATGCAGAAAAACAAAATGTGCCATCTATTAAAACCTGATACGGTTGGCGGAAACCAAAATTGTTGTAATAGAATTTTAAGAACTTTTGAACCTTTTTATAGCGTGATACCTTCATTATTATTACACACCTGTATTATTTCTATTGTTTAATGGTATTTATTTTTACAGAAAATAACCAAAACCAACTCCAGCAATCACTAATTTTTTTTTCAATGTTGCTAGCATAGACTCACAGATTACTATAAAGAGTACAAGTTGCTAGTTTATAAAATAATAAATCATGTTAGTGTTAAACACAGATTATATAGTAAGAAAATGTCATAATATGCCCGTTACTAACCGTGAATACCCTGAAAAAATATTTTTATAATGACGTTTATCGTTAAACCAAACACAAGCTTGATACTGAAGAACATCAATATACATTGTAAATATGTTTTCCAGAAATTCAAAACCTCTAGATTTTATTTTTAAGTTTACTTAAATTCTTCAAAAATGAAAAAAAATCTATATAAAAATAAATAAATAACAAGGAAAACAAAAACAATAATATTTTTAGTATCAAAGACAAAGTATTGTATTCTTAAAAATGACGTATTGGAAGGAAACCGTAGACAATCTTTTTTTTTTGTGAAACGTCTCGCTCTCGCTTCCATGTTTGTTCGCGATCATTTCTCTGTTCTTTATTAATTTTCAAGTTTATGCATTTACAAATAGGTGTACTAATATTTTTTTTATGTAATTAATGTTATTGACGGCATCACGGCGACCTCTTGAGGACCTATCGCCCGAGGAACACGGAACATCGGCGATATAATAACTGGGAGGGTACGTCAATTTCACATCCTCGTAATCTGGTAAATGCGTCATTATATTGAATATTATAGATACTGGAGAAAAGAATAGTTGTGGCGGTTATTGTTGTGACTTATCGGACTTGTGGGTGTATAATAAGTGCGAATTTACTGTGTTTTAGGATGGTTGTGTGATTTTATGGCCTCCAGCTGATTTGTGATGAGGGCGTCTTGTGCTTAATTATTTCCAAGAAGATTGGAGGAAATATATGCTAAGAATTGGTTAGTCATCCTGTCGGTGTAGATTTGTAGTTTCGCTGAAGAAGTAGCACGTAGTTTAATGATGTTTTTGATTTGTGATTGCGCCCCTTTTGTTCGCGATATCACATTGATAACAAGTGTTTATTGTGTCTTAACTCGTCTTTGCGAGGTTACACAGCTCTTTGTTGCAGTATCAGTCGAAGGATTAATTAAATTCTTATACAACACAATCACTTTATTATTTAATAATTGTTTATTAAGTATTAATTCAGAAATATAAAATTAAAGTTCATGTTAAGGATAGGGATAAGCAATATTTATTATTGGTAAAATATTTATATTAAAGTGAATAAATATCAATATTAAAAAAAAACTAAATTATTTAATAAACTAAAATTTAAAATCATATTAAGTGCTATTAAATATATTATATATATTAATATTATAACACAGAGAGGACATACATCATTTATTGTTGTAATTGATATTCCGCACTACAGGGCAGCCTCGTGTAGGTATCACAAACACATCACCCTATATTGTTCATCTATTTTACATCTGTATACTTTTTGTGACAATAAATGATTTTATTATTATTATTAATATAAAAAACTTAATAATTAAAAATACAACTTAAATAAAAATAAATAATCCAAATCGCTGCCAATGAGAAAAGTGCCAAGGATACTGGTAGCATTGAATGTCAATTCTGATCCTTTGGCCCAAATGTTTCCCAGCCCTCCAGTCTCCCGAGGTGTTGATGAAAACAATACATTAAATATATTGTTATTGTTTTTTAAGATTATCGGAGCGGCTGTTATTAAAGTCTGATGACCATAGCTTCTCTTCACTTAGTCTACAGTGCATAACCTCAATAGTTGGATTGTACCAGCAACTAAACTGGACTAATATTTTATACAGCCGACTCTTGTTATTTCGAAACTCAAGGGACTCTTTAAATTATTACGAATTATCAAGTGTTTAAAATACAAATGTATTAATTTTTTAGAGAAAAGAAATAAAACTTTGAATACAAGTTTACAAAACCTGCAAACATATTGAAACGAAATAATAAATTGATACACTTTTCCAAACCTTTTCCCTTTGTTATTATTTATCGTCTGTCTATATTTGACTCATGTCACGCCTACCTCTTCTTGACATTCTACTTTTGTAACAATATATTAGGCATTGGTACAACAGGTTTTAGGCAAGATTGTAATCCAAAAATAGGCTACTTGACTTGTGTTTAAAATTTTATTTACAAAATATTCCTGGAAAAATTCTTTATACTTTTTATGGGGCCTAAATCGCCTTAAAATCTACTTTTAAATATTGTGTTTAAATTTGAAAAATGCTGCATTTGCAAATGGCTGCCGGATGACGTCACGTAATAGTAAATAAACAACAAATTTACGACACTCACATAACAACCCTAAAGCATCGAAATCAATTGGCTTTGGTTGGTTTAGCTTGTCTTCCATACAATGATACATCTTCTCTCCACACCACACCACCACATAAAATGCACAGTCCCTTCAGTGTCATTATATAGAGTTAACACTGTATTTGCTTTTATAAAAGTATGTTCCAATTTATTAATTTTTACTTTACTTTTTGCTAAAATACTTGGAAAGAAACAAATTGGTTAGGTAGATTTATTTATGTAGCAGTTCTGTGCGGCTTGATATAGGCATATCAGCAATATGCTGCGATCCTATTAATCAATAATAAAGAAAAGAAAAACAGCGGCGTATTGGGTACTCTGATAAACTTTATTAGATGGTAGTCTGGCTGGTGGTGGTATTTTGTCCAGTCTGCCAGGGCAGGGAAGTATCCTGTAACCTATACAAAATTGACATTAAATATTTATGGATTAATCTACATTAACTAATTTTGCGATTATAATTAATTAATTATGACGGGCCAATAGTAAAATTTGCTAAATTTGAATCTACTTCTTTGAAAGCTTGGTTTTTGACCACCTCAAAAAGAGCACAGTCATGATGATATTTTTCACTTTTTTATTTTACATGATATTAGAAACCTCAACATAATTTTCAAATACCTAGACAGCAATGAAATTGACGAACCGGACTCCATTGACAAAAAAGAATTTGATGATGATGTCGAGTTTAAGTCACAATATGATGAGTTAGATGAAGCTAAAGAAATTTCCAATGCTGACCATTCAAGTAATGAGCTACAAGAAAACAAAAAAGTTCTAAAGAGACAATGTCCTGAAATTGTAACAGAGTAAGACTTTGTGCGATCCTGCTTTACGTGAATGTGCAAACACGAATCGTTTTATGTGAATGTGCAAACTCGAATCGTTTTATGTAAATGTGCAAACTCGAATCGTTTTATGTGAATGTGCAAACTCGAATCGTTTTGTGTGAATGTGCAAACACGAATAGTTTTATGTGAATGTGCAAACTCGAATCGTTTTATGTGAATGTGCAAACTCGAATCGTTTTATGTGAATGTACAAACACGAATCGTTTTAGGTTCAAAATCGCAACAATGTTGGGTTAAATTAAGTAAACTTAGCCCTTAGCCAAATCAAAGTGATTATTGATCAACAGTATTGTTATGAACTAAATGTAATGTTGTACCTAGATCCTGTACATTCCAACATGGTTTGGAAATTCCGCTAAGAAATGCATTCGGCCATAGCTGTGCCAAATACTTGTTTATTAACTTGATCTGTATCATAAGAGGTCGTTGCGTCGGATATGTGGCGTCACTTTGGCGAACCGCATACGTAACGTCGAAATACGGAAAATGGTGGGCATAGGGACAAAAATAAGGAAAGGCAGCTACGATGGTTCGGGCATGTTGAGAGGATGAGCGAAGAAAGATTGACGAACCAGATATATAATGCGAAAGTTGTGGGTGAAAGAGGCCCTGGCAGACCGAGACTCACATATCACGATCAAAGAAATAACATTGGCTGAAGGCACATTAAAAAGCTTTCGAAACAAAAGGGCATGTTTTAAGAGGTTGATGAATGTCGACGAAGCGAAGTATCACGTGATTGTGTCAAATGGCGCTCAATTGTCTCTACCTACCCCACAAGGGATCTGGCGTGAAGATATGTATGTATCATAAAAGTTTTAAACTTAATTTAAACTTATTCGACGATACGACTCAATATAGGTAGTTCGTCGACATTATTTTTTTTATTTTCCACAATATGGCGTCTGGTTGTCGCCCTAACAAAATTAATTAATGCCATATCTTCAGTGACACTCGCGTGATAAAGACGAATCGATTAACGTGATAATCATCAAAATCGGTCAACGGGATTGGTCTCCAGTGTGCTACAAAGAAACATACATACTTACATTGATAAACACATAACTTATTGAAAGAAAGAAGAAAAGAAAGAAAATACTTTATTTATCGCAACAATTACAATGGTAACCATTACATACAGGTGTGGCGATAAATAGGTGGTCAGCTCAGCATATGCTACACGCAGTTGCGCAGTGGGGTAAAATAAATCATGGTTTCTAACTACCCCGGAAGGGTCGTGATAATAATTTGATTTTGGTTAATACTTATCCCTTGCCTTATAGGGTTAAAATTAGAGATGAAACGCATATCCGGTAACTATCCGATATAAAAAATAACAAAATAAAGAACTATATTGACACCAATTTTTAACATCCTATATATCTATCTAGGAAATTATATCATTTATTTATTTATATTACATTGAGCTAGGACAGACTAACAGAACTGTTAGTAAGTGCACTGGTTTCTGCACTAGATAATTCTGTCAAGGCACAAAAACCAGATTGATCAGGGAAGGTGTAGTTTCTTGATCCTAGTTTTGCAACACTCGAATGTGGTTGTTATATCTTATTTGTGTATTTATTTATATTTAGTTACTTATATTTGCTTATTTATTTTGTTCATCCTGTGATTGCGTTTAATCTAATTTTATGTACTTAATCTTGTTTTAACCATTATATTTTGTTTTTCTTTTTGGTGTCCATTTGCTATTATTGATTTATTATTGGAGTTATTATTAGTTTTATTGTCATTTTAAGTAATTCTTCTGTACTATCGTATGTTTGTAATAAAAGAAACTGTTTCTTGCATTTACAAATTAATCTATCTAAAACAAAATATTTACAATTCTATAATAAGGGAGGGAAACCATGTGACTTAAATATAGTATATAATGATAAAAAATTTGACGAATGCAAAACAGCAATATTTTTAGGTATTAATATAGATTCACACTGTGACTGGTTTAACCACATAGACAAAGTATGTACAAAAATTAATAGATTTGCATACCCCCTTCATAGACTGAGTATAACTGCATCACGACAAACCGCACTGACTGCGTATCACGGCTACGTGGCATCAGTTCTGCGGTATGGTCTAGTACTATGGGGAAACTCGTCAAATATAAATAGAGTACTTATTGCGCAAAAGAAATGTGTAAGAGCTATATGTGGTGCAGCCCCCACTGACTCTTGTAGGCCACTGTTCAAAAACCTAAATCTCTTGACCGTAACAGGCATGTACATTTTTGAGATCGTTACATTTATTAGGATACATAGTAACTTATTTACTTTCCATAAAGATGTATTTAATAGTAGTCGACATCCAAATACTCTTGCCTATACAAAAACACCAAAAAGCAGAGCCTTTGATAAAAATTCATATATTATGTGTATTCGAATTTACAATAAGTTACCCGAGTTTCTCAAAAAATTACCTGACAATCAGTTTAAAGGCCAAATTAGGAAACTATTGATAGAATGTTGCTTCTATTCGCTAAGTGAATATTACAACCACAAATTTTAAGTATTTTTATGTGTATTATAACAATTACCTGAACAATATGTTTTAATAATAATCTGTATGTAATAAGTGTGAATAAAATTATAAATATAATAATAAGATTTTAACATTGTAAATAATGTTTAACAAAATTTGTGTGCCAGAAATGGCTGAATGTGCAGAACTAACTTACTATTAATATTTACTATTACCATGTTCAATGCAAATAAATAATTTCATTTCATTCATTTCATTGAAATTGAAATATATCCGGCCGGATATCGGATAGTAACTCAGTATCCAGCCGGATGCCGGATAGTTATATTCAAAACATTCTCATTATTTTATACGAGGAAAATGATACTACGTTATGGACACAGTTTGTTTTAATAATCACTCGACTAAAAATGATTATTTTATAGATTAGCTTAATACTCAAAATTAATAAGTGGCAAATTATGGTGAATGAATATCAAATTTTCTGCATTTATTGGTAATAATAATTTCAAATCAAACTGGTCGCGTCATGTAACGCGATAAAGAGCCGAATATTCGGTTGCCGGATATCCGGCGCTCCGGCCTCGTAGCTTGCCGAATATTCGGTAACCGGTATCCGGCCAAACCACTATCCGTTTCATCTCTAGTCAAAATAGTACATAAAATCTTATAAAGAAGTCATGTTTTAGTAATTATCTGGCAATGATCAGCAATGTCACTATCACAATGGACAGTCGACCTTGAATCATTGTAAAGAGTGTTGTGAAAAATCACAAGGTATGTTTTTTACCAATGTATACACAAATTTGCGCACATTTTTATGTAGAGATTACCTTTTTTTTTTGTTTCGTGTTCTTCTCCCGATGGATGATGAATGAGGTGATCCCTATCACTATAGGCAAAATCACAGCCTGACGTAATATATCTTTCTTATAAGTTAATGAGGTTATCATCAAATTCCAGATGTTGCAGAATTTGATGCTTTTCTTGGAGTCACTCGCATCATTATAGCCCAAAGACGTCGGGTATAATATGGGAGTTCACAGTGCGGGAACACTGCAAAAAATAATCTGCAACTTGTGCCCCATATTTAAAGTCCGACTTATAGTTTATAGATTGTAGCACATTATTAAACAAAACTTTGACTAACAATATCCATAAAAAAGTAATTTACAATTTAAAAAAGGCGCAAAGAACTTTTTTTTTATTCTGGCAACTTACAAATGTTAAAATAATAATTAGGTATATCAATTTAAAAAAAATACACAAAAAAATAATAAAATATCACCACGTTATCCGTTTTCGCAGGTCTACACATCTTCTTGTCTTTCTTTACTCCATCCTCTACAATCCGATAACACCTTCGTATTTAAAATGTCGATTTGAATTTCTTTGTGACTCTCACGACCGCCCTCTCCGTTCTTCTCAGAATAATCAACTCATTATCCCGTCTCACAGTTCTAGCAGATATTCAGATTCGTTCACTGTGTCATCCGCTCGCCAATGGAACAGGCTCCCACTGACGATCAGACAGGCTCCCTCTGTTCATATTTTCAAACGTTTACTTACCACCTACTTTCTAAACAAGCAAAACAGTGTTTCTTAAATTAATATTACATTTTATTTTTGTGTTAATTTATATATATACTTTTTTATTAATCATTTACTGTTTATTAGTGTGTAGGCTTATTTTTAGCTTTTTATAGTTATATGTATGTATTCATGTATTTATTTATTCTTATATGTATTATTAGTATGTAGTTTATAATAATAAATTTGCACCCACGCATAGTTTCTCCACACTCCCAAAGGTTGGTTGTTAGAAAATGCCTGGCCATTAAGCCCGCCTATGTACAATTTTAGTGCAATAAAGTATTTAAAATAAATAAATACGTCCGTTTCTCTTTCGGGGTGGTCAGAAACCACGCTTATAAATAAGCGGATTCACATTTAGCCATATTTACTATAGGCCAATCATGACAAGTGGCAAGCTCGTCGATATCTCCATACAATCACAAATAAATATTTAATTTCATTTCAAGTCGAACATAGCATTTGTTATAGGGGTTTTGTATAATCATGATAGTTGTAACCAAACGCAACAACACCAATAAGTACTAAATAATAAAATAAACAATGAAAGTTAGCCAACAAGTGACTCGGTCAAGGTGACTGAAACGTTCTCAAATGTAAACATAACATCTCTTGTAATGTTTCACACATGTTCTGTTCTCAACTGTAATTAATACAGATCGCGCAGTTTTGAGACTTGGTGAAAGTTGTGGGGTTGATGAGCTGTATCCATGGAAGTGCGAGACGATGCGCAACCAACGCCATCACTAAATCTATACATCTATAAAGATGAAAGTCTGTGACTGTCCTATGTATTTCAAAACTACTTGACTGATCGGGATGAAACTTTGGGAATATGTTGTGTGAACATCGAAAAAGTTTTCTGACATAGTACTACTGTTGTCCGATAGGTAGGTAGGTAGAATCACTGCAGCTTCGCCGTGACGTTGCCTCTCTGAGCGTGTTCTACAAGCTATACCACGGCGAGTGTTCTGAGGAGCTCCATAACCTTATCCCTTCTTCTCTATTCTGCAACCGAACCACACGCACAGGCCAAAATATGCATCCACATACCTTACCCACTATCCCTACGCGTACTCATAAATTTGGAGACTCTTACATCTGTCGCACGCTGAAGATGTGGAATGCTCTCCCAGCCAGTGTGTTTCCCAACTCTTATAACCTGGAGTCCTTCAAGCGAAGTGTGAAAGAGCATCTTGTTAGGCCGGCATAGTGGTAGAGACTGATGTCGGTCGTGGTGACCGGCGTCAGTTGCTCCCATTCTTAGACCTCGCGTACTGCTTAACAACAGGTGCTATGTCACATGTCGTGTTCAGTATATAAAAAAAAAAGGTGGCGCCCATCAGCGCTGATTTGTGGGGCATACCGACCGAGGGTACCGAGCTGGATATATATAGTTAAACCGCCTCCGTGGTCTAGTGGTAACAAACGTTGCCGTGAACTCGGGAGGTCGTGGGTTCGATTCCCACCGGGGGCAAGTTATAATTTGTCTCGGTCTGGGTGTTTATATGTATAATATGTATATATTTACAAAAAAAAACAAAAGTATAATATGTGGTTTATCAACCATCTAGTTTCCGTAACACAAGCCTCGTAGCTTACCGCGGAAACTAGATGGCGCTGTGTGACCTGTCTGGAAATATTTATTATTATTATTAAATACAAATCGTTTATTGCGAAAAGTCCGCGCTGGCATATGTCTTATCTCTTTTTATTTTATTTTATTTATTTGGAATAACAAACAATTGTACAATAAGGTTACAATACAAATATAGATTACATAGTACAGGTAATTATACAATTAACATTATCCACAGATAGGATATATAATTATAGAATGTACAAAGTTATAACAAACTAAACATTAAAATATCTCTTATTAAGGATAACATACTATATCCATTATAATACTTTTAAAATGGGCAATTATAAAGCGGCAATGGGGTGTATCAGGCGAAGCTTTTTGTAGATGTCGCTAGCGGCAATGGTACCTTGTTTACACCTATGACGCATCATATTTTAAATGTTTTTGTAGTTTTTTTTAATTTTTTTTAACAGAATAATGTATTTTAACTTAACGTTACTTACCTTAAAAGACGAATTGAATTAATAGAACGGCAATTTTGAGATCACCACATCTTTGATTTCGCTTGGAAATCTCGATTTGTACACTTAAGCTGCTCACTTCGGCATAATATCCAGAAAATAACAAATTTCGTAATAAAAATTCTATAGGTACCATCTATCATGGCGCCATCTAGCGTGATAAAAGTTAGTGATACACCTCAGTGGAAAGCATGACGTGTTGTTTGACATGTTGTGGTCACCTGTTACTCGGGTTCCATTCACTAATGTTTTTTTTACTGTTTGCTTCTGTTGATAGAATTGGATTCTATGTGTACTATGTTGGTGATCCTAATTAAATAAATAAAAGCTATTTAAACAAATGCACTATAAATCCTTATCATTTTAGATACGTCAGTTGGCTCGAGCATTTAATGAAGTATTTTTTTTTCCTTTATAACATGTAAATTAAATGAATATCTTAAGAGATCGAAATAATACGCAACGAAATTAATTTTGTGTCCCCGTTTATGCGGTCAAAGCCGGGTGAAACAGCTGGTAATAAATAAATACAGTATTTGGTGGGGTAGGAGAATTAAAAAGCCTTCGTAACAAAAGGGCATGTATGAAGAGGTTGATGAATGTCGATGAAGCGAAAGAGGTATGTCGTGATCGTGTAAAGTGGCGCTCAATTGTCTCTGCCTACCCCGTAAGGGATCTGGCGTGAAGATATGTATGTTTGTTTGTGTAGGGAGAGAAGCAGAATTTAGAAGAAATTTTAAAATAATCATAATATTTTTGTCTCCAGGCCATGGCAACTAACAGAAGTGGGGCTGCAGCAAGGCCCAACGGAGCGCCCCAGACCAAGGTCTGTCAATTCAAGTTGGTACTCCTGGGAGAGTCAGCAGTAGGCAAATCCTCGCTTGTTCTCCGCTTCGTCAAGGGACAGTTCCACGAATATCAGGAAAGCACCATCGGAGCCGCTTTCCTCACACAAACTGTATGCTTAGATGATACCACAGTCAAATTTGAAATATGGGACACGGCGGGACAAGAAAGGTGAGTAAATGACCTAGCGATTTAAGGTGGTCATTGACGAGCCTTCCAACAGACCAAATCGCGTGGTCCCTTTCCGAAATTTCTTTACGATTGTCTTTTATTATATACGACGTCACATTTGACCGCCTCCGTGGTCTTGTGGTAACAAACGTGCCTTGAACTCGGGAGGTCGTGGGTTCGATTCCCACCGGGGGCAAGTTGTATATTGTATAATTTGTCTCGGTCTGGGTGTTTATAAGTATAATATGTATATATTTACAAAAAAAAAGTATAATATGTAGTTTATCAACCATCTAGTTTGTAACACAAGCCTCGTAGCTTACCACGGAAACTAGATGGCGCTGTGTGACCTGTCTGGAAATATTTATTTATTTTGCGTTACGCCGCTGTCAGTGATGGCGTCAGCTTGATAATCTTGTTGAAAATGGCATCGCAAATCGATTAAGAGTCTGCTAAATTGGACTCACGTCTATTCAAATAGTTTCATTCATTAAAATGGCGTCTGTTTGGATGTATGGTGAGTACGGAATCGTATCTAATCTGACAAACTAGCGATTTTCCCATTTTTCTTTTAGATATCTTTAAAGGACATTGTACAGAATCATCAGCCCTAAACACGTAATTTATTTACATAATATATGTTCATAACAGAGTTCATAACCGAGTTGGGGATCATCAAATTCCAAGTGTTGCAGAATTTGATGCTTTTCAAGGAGTAATTCACTTCATTATCGCTCAAACACGAAGGGTATACGGGAGTTCACAGCGCGGGAAAACCGCAAAAACTAAAGTGTAACTTCTGCCTTATAAAGTCAAATTTATCGTTTTCCATAATTATTAACATCGTAGCACATTAATAAACAAAATAACACCACTTTTGACTAACAATATCCACAGTAAACTAATTTACAAAACGAAAAACTTGGACTTGACATGTCCGTGCAAAATGGCGATTTTCACAAACTATTTAGCGACGAAATTTGACAGCTCGCAATGTTATCGAATATTATCGATACAGTTTTACCGTGTGACAGCAACTAGCTGACATTTTGGCTTTTTAGTGTTGCAAAGGAATAAATGTTATTGGCCATTGATATAATATATAATAAATGAGTTAATATGAAGCTACCTGAGTTTTTAATGACGTACGTTCTCATATAAACATTACGGTCCTTTGATATTGACTAATACCTCGTTCCGAATCATGCTCAGAGCGCTTAGAATGAATATGATACTGACAGTCGTTCCGAATCAAATATCACGATTTGGATGCTCAGAGCGTGATACCAATTTGGAACGGTCTAAATCACATTTTTATTCATAACATAATAGTTTTTTTAAAATGTATGGAAGATAAATTGCGGATTCCACATCTTTGAGTATGAAAACTAACAAACAACCTCTCAGTCTTTTCAGCTTTATATGTGTGACATTTAATACTATTAACTCATTTTGGCCTTCTAAAATGACTTGCCGTGTTACCGTCATTTTTTATTTACTTCCTACTTAAATATTAATTATAGATTTGTTTTATAGAAGTAATATACAAACAGTATAAACGAATTACAATATTTAAATAATTTAAAAGAAAACCTGATATTAAATAAACTTGAAAATGGCGCGCGACATACTGACAACAACTGACAGCGCGCTGAAGCGCTCAGAGCGATCTACCTCGATATCGTGAGCAGTCTAAGCGCGAGGAATGATGTCATTTCTGACGTCATATAGCTTTGGCAATACAGTTTATGCACGTCTCGGAACACCTTTAAGCGTGCTTAGGTTACTATTATAGTGTCTCGGAACGAGGGGTAAATCAGCTTTTTTATTTTTTGAGTGGCAACATTTTATGACTTACCGACCGAAATCGTTAAGATAGCGATCTGAGACTGCCTGTATTGAAAGGTTTCTATAAACGCAACGCCCCGCCCGGGTCGAACAGCTTGTTAACAATAATTTCCTGATAACCCACTATCGGGCGTCAGTGTAGAATATCATCAAAATTACCAGAGATAAAGACAAGGTCCATCTAATTAGTCATATCATAACAATGGCGATTACAGTTACGTTATGAGACATTGTTTTAACAATATCATTGTGTTATAATATGCAGACCTACTTAAATTTGTAGGTGGCACAATGCGGTGTATGTAGATGTCGCTAGCTAGAAGTCAAATGTATTTTAGCTTAACGTTACCTAACTTAAAATACGAATTAAGTAAGCAAACACCGTCTTTAAAATAAAAAAGGTTGAATTAATAGAATGGCAATTTTGAGATCGCCATATCTTTGCTTTCGCTTGGAAATCTCGATTTGTACACTTAAAAGCTGCTCACTTCTGCATAATATCCAGAAAATAATAAATTTCGCAATAAAAATACAACATTTCTATGCAACTGACAGTTATATTAGGTGCCATCTATCATGCGCCATCTGTCGTGATAAAAAGTTAGTGATACACCCCATTCTTCTAATTTTAAGAATAAAGATTTCAGCTTGTCGCTTAGGTCGAAGGTCCTACATCTACAAGATGTTTATACGTTACTATCTATCTTACTTACGCTGCCCCACCTGGCACCACCTTCTGGCAAAGACCAATGGGGACAAGATCCAAAGTTAGCAGAACATTCGCTCAGAGAGGTCTCCCGAGCGCCTTGGTTCTAGCGTAATTCCGTCATAGCTCGAGATCTGGAAATGCCTACTATTGAAGAGTTTGTCGTCGGCCTGACTAGACGTATGTTATATCGGGCCGACAACGGTCACTTCAAGCATCTCCAAAATATCGCTTCGTCTTGTGCTCGGCGAAAACGTGGTCGCACGAATTCACCGATAATAATCTGCATGAGGGACGGCCTTCTACGGCGGCAAGGGTAGATGACATCAGTGTTGTGCGGCGTATGATAGAGACTGACAAAAGAGTGACCAGTAGATTCGGACAAGCTAGACATCGGTATGAGTTAAGTCCACAAAATCCTTCATGAACATTTAGCGGTCAGGAAGCTTTGTGCCCTTGGATACTCGTATCTCATAATTAGACCGAAAGACCAAAAATTTCGTCGTGTTAATTGTTACTGTGCTTTAAAGATTTAACGGAGGTGACTCAAATGCTTAAATTCGACATCCTTATGGGTGACGAAAGCTCGATCCTTGGCGCCGCATCAGACTGGGAAATTATCATGGATACATTTGAACATCATTATAGGATCCCAGATGAACTAGCTGTATCAGCCTATAGCCCAGACATCTTAGTGTTTTCTCGGAACTTGAAAAAAGTTATCCTTATTGAACTTACCGTTCCGTGGGAATCAAATATTCCAAAAGATCACAACATGAAGTCAAATAAATATAATGATCTCACAGAAGTAATGATCAGGAACGGGTTCAAGACTCAGCTTTACGCAGTGGAAGTTGGTGCGAGAGGAGTTCCAGCAAAATCTTTGCATCACTTACTGAAAGAATTGGGTCTAAGCAGGTCTGCCGTCAATACATTTATGGAACGAGCTTCCAAGACGGCATTAACGGAATCATTGCAGTAGAATGAGCGTACGAGGGGCGTTCAAAATATTCTCGGTATGTGGATAAAAACAAACAAGTACGAAAAGTTTGATATTTTTATTTTTCAATATACTCCCCCCCTATGTTCATACACTTATAAGATCGATCAATTATTTTTTTTAATCCCTCATAAAAATATTTTTTATCTTTGGTGTAAAAATGCTCCTCCACGGCCGTCTTCAACGCTTCATCGTCAGAAAATTTATTTCCACGCAGATCCTTTTTAAGATTGGGAAACAAAAAGAAGTCGCTTGGGGCTAAGTCCGGACTATAGGGTGGATGAGTAACAGTTTCAAACCCACATTCAACAATAGCTGCCTTGGCAATATGAGCAGTATGGACAGGGGCGTTGTCATGCAGAAGCAGAACACCTTTGGTTAACTTTCCTCGCCTCTTTTCTTTGATCGCATCTCTTAATTGACGTATAACGTTAGCGTAGTACTGCCCTGTGATATTTACACCTTTTTCTTTATAATCGATAAGCAAAACTCCTTCACAATCCCAAAATATTGTGGCCATGACCTTGCCAGCTGACGGGATTACCTTGAACTTCTTGGGATGAGCTGAACCCTTAATGTGCCACTGCATGGACTCCTGTTTGCTCTCTGGGTCATAATGATGAACCCAGGTTTCATCTCCAGTAACTATTTTTTGCAGCACCTCATCGGGATTTTCACCACACAGGTCGATAAAATCTGAACAGCAAGCCACACGCATATCCTTTTGAAGAAGCGTCAGCATTCGCGGAACCCATCTTGCACTTACTTTTGACATATTAAGATGGTCATGTATAATGTCATGTACGGTACCAATAGAGAGATTGGTTACTTGAGCTATAGATTTTACCTTCACTCGGCCGTCTTCCAATATAAGTTTTTCCACTTTATCAATATTTTCTTGTGAGGTAGCCACTACAGGCCGGCCAGGTCTAGGGTCATCTTCAATACTCTCCCTTCCACGCTTAAATTCGCTTGACCATTTTTGAATAGTAGATAAAGAAGGAGCAGACTCACGGTAAACACAATCCATTTCCTCTTTTATGGTTTTTTGATTTTTACCCTGTTTTGTCAAGAATTTTATGACGGATCGGTGCTCTAATTTCGTTAAAATTGTTAATTCGCTCATGGTGTTCATGTTTGTTCGGCAATTGCAGAAAAACAAAAGAACATTTCGGTTCCAATTTTACTTTTTTTTAATGTCAATGGATGAATCTTAGCGGCCAGTAACAAATATATATATAAAAGAGGTTGTAACGTATCAATACCGAGAATATTTTGAACGCCCCTCGTATTATCGCTCAATAAAATAAAAAAAGGGAGGCCTCCTTTTCTTAAATTATTGTCGGTCGCAAGCCCGAGACACCATTCTTCTCATCTCTTACCCACACACGATGGACCCGGCACACGCACGGTCAATCCATGGAATGCTCAGTGGGTGTTGTCAACTAAAGTGAAGAGAGGTCGTAAGTGTGGGTAAAAAGATGGTGGCCTCGTTCTTCGGAAGGTCAGTGGCGCGACAATTGTTTTGGAGGATCAAAGAACAGTTACTGCAGAGTGGTACACTGACAATTGTTTGCCTCTTGTCTTTTTAAAAGTTCGGGAGAAACGACCTCGCAGTAGGAACGTCCTTCACCACGACAACATCCCGTCAGTGGAATTACTGTTTATTTCGATTCGATCCTCCATACATGTGCATCGATCCGCCAAGGGATCGACTGATATTTATTGTATCCATACAAAAATCGAGCTAACTACATATTTTATATAAACATTATTTCATTTCGATTTACATAAATCGGATCGGATCAAGCATCCCTATCTCTAACCAGTCGGCCACAACATCTATAATTTTAACAATGTATGTATGTATTATATAGTAGTGTATTGTTTTTTATATTGTGTACGTATATATATATATTTACTGCTATAAATGTTTATTTTAGTAATTTATACCACCCCTTTTCCGTATTTCGACGTTACGTATGCGGTCCGCTAAAGTGACGCCGCATAATCGTCGTCGTCGGATATCGTAACGTCGAAATAAGGAAAAGGGTTGGTATAAAGGAATGTATAGGGACAAAAATAAGGAAAGGCATGCTACGATGGTTCGGGCATGTTGAAAGGATGAGCGAAGAATGATTTACAAACCACATATATAATGCGAAAGTTGTGGGTGAAAGGGCCCTGGCAGACCGAGACTCACATATCACGATCAAATAAATAAAACACTAGCTGAAGGTGAATTAAAAAGCCTTCGTAACAAAAGGGCATGTATGAAGAGGTTAATGAATGTCGACGAAGTGAAAGAGGTATGTCGTAATCGTGTCAAATGGCGCTCAATTGTCTCTGCCTACCCCCACAAGGGACCTGGCGTGAAGATATGTTTGGTAATTTAAGTTATTTTAATATTTTTCTTCATCACCTTTCATGATCTCTAAGGTTAGCTGGTGAAGAATGCCTTATGGCGTTATAGCTCGCCTATGTACTAGGTTTTTAAGTGCAATAAAGTAAAAAAAGTATCATCACGACCGTTTTCCTTGCGAGGTGGTCAGAAACCACGCTTATAAATAAGCGGATTCACATTTAGCCAACTTTACTATAGCCGAATGGCAAGCTCGTCGATGTCTCCAGGCGTTCCAAACTCGGGAAATATCACAAATAAATTCAATATTAATTAAATGTTTACATTAATTAATATTTTTGTGTCCCGACCAGGAATCGAACCACGGACTTGACCGCTAGACCACGGAGGCAGTTGCAATAAAGTATTTAAATAAATGTTTTTGTTTTACAGGTACCACAGCTTAGCTCCTATGTACTACCGCGGTGCTCAGGCTGCGATAGTCGTCTATGATATCACCAACCAGGTATATATATTTTTTAAATTAACTAAGTGATGTTATGACTTAATTACCATCGATAATTCTATTAAATCTGAGACGTGAACTCGTCGACATGCTGTTTCTGCACTCGCTTCTGGTCGCCTGGACTACCCTGATTTAGAAAGAAAGAAAGAAAGAAAAAAGTTTATTTGTCACAAAAAAAAAACACAAGCAGTAAAAAATAATAATGATAATACAACAAACAAGATAGTCTGGTGACAAATAGGGAACCAGCTCAGCAATAAGCTGCAACACTAGGTCACAGCGCTGATTTTCAGCTGATCTCTCATAATTTTGACATTAACATTGTATTCTAATAAATTGACAAGAACAATATTAAATATAAACTATATACAAATAAATATTGTAAATAAATATCTATTGACATAAGCATATTGTATGCCCACAATATGGGCAGATTGCATCATCATGACATGTACACACAACTGTAATTATAAGCAGTCTATACAATAAAGAATAAAATAAAATAAAACTTGTCCTTAAAATAAATAATATCATATACATAAAATTATGGCTATATAATTTGGCTAATTTTTAAAATAAATAAATAATGTTTACAAAATAGTTTAAAAATAAAATAGTCCTAGTTTTCTTAATTAGGCGTGCTGCTGCAATGATTGTTGAGATGTGAACAAATATATTTTAAGTTTGTTTTTAAAAGCGACCACCGACTTCACGTCGTGCAGTGGTGGTGGCAAGTTGTTCCATATCTTTGCAGCAGCATACCTGAAACTCCCGCGGAACGCGGAGGTCTTGCATCGGGGAAGACATAGCAGTCTGAGGCTATTTACTCGCCTCGCCCCTGAATGCTAACGTCAAAAAGACACCAAATGCACCAAAAAATATTATATTTACCTCTAGTGTGCACTAGTTATGCCCAAAATTCTTTAATTGCGAGATTCTCAAGGACTTACAATGAACAGTATATCATCATCACGACCGTTTCCCTTTCGGGGTGGTCAGAAACCACACTTATAAATAAGCGGATTCACATTTAGCCAACTTTACTATAGGCCAATCATGACAAGTGGCAAGCTCGTCGATGTCTCCAGCGTACCAAATAAATGTATTTACATTAATAAATATTATTGTGGGACAGACCCGGTACCTCCGAGTCTAAATCCACGGACTTAACCGCTAGACCACGGAGGCAGTCAATGAACATTTCTCTCATATTGACATATTTTATTTACCTTAAAAAATCATAAAACAGAAATAACTTAAAGTTTAATTCAGAGGATTCCAAAGTCGCACTCAAATTTTAAATTCATTTACATCTACACTGTACAACACACCAATACTAATGCCTTTAGCACACAGGAGAACAGATTAGGGTGTTTTTTTTGTCTATAGCTCTATATCACTATATATTATTATTATTATTGATTCATTATTATTATTAAATACTTTATTGCACTTTACTTAAAAGTATGTGCTAAGGCGAAATTTGCCATTTCGGCTTTTTCTACCAGCTAACCTTTGGGAGAGTGAGACAGTATAAATATGTGGGGTGCAATTCTAACCAACAAACTACATAAATAGTATGTATACATAGACTACATAAATACTCATCAATATATAAGTATTATAGAAGATATACATATATTAAGATAATGTATTATTAGGAAGTAGAAATTTGTGGAGTTAAAATATATTGTTCTGCTTGTTTAAAAAGAAAGTATTAAGTAGTTTTTTAAAGATTTGAATGGAAGGAGCTTGTCTGATGGTCAGTGGAAGTTTGTTCCACTGGCGAGCAGACGATACAGTTAATGAATCTGAATATCTGCTGGAAGTGTGGGGTGGGATTTTGATTTGGTTGTTATGAGAAGAACGAAGATTGGCTTTAGTTAGGAATTTTGTTGACTAGGTGTAGGCCAGTAGGTGTAGTTCTGGAAGGCCCATCTCTAGCAGTGGAGGTCTAGGACGCTGTGTTCTAGGGGCTGTAATGAATGATGTTATGAACTAATAATAATAATGAACTAATAACAACAAATGATGGTGGTAATTTCCCCAGTCCGCCGGGGCGGGGAAGTATCCACTGTTCGGGGTGATAAACCCAGTAAAGTGTATCCACACGTTTTGGGATCAGGCCCAGTCAAGCGTTAGGGATTTATGTCAGTCATGAGTGTCTGATTCTAGTTGCTAACAATTATGGACCTTACGCGTCAGTTAACATCAGGTAGGCGCAAGGTCAAAGGTGATGGAATTTAAAAAAAACTATATATTTTATCCCTTACTCAAGCTTCACATAGTGAGTCTATTCACTTATTAGCACTGCTATGTTTTCTTGAAAGGTCACGGTCGCCTCGTCACGTCTCGATTAAGTAATGTTTCATTTATTGCTTGGCTCGATAATGTCGTAAAATCTTTTCTGCATTCTTATGAACATAATCCCTGCTGTAGTAAGACGTCACCTCAACGGCTCCTCCACTCAACATTTCCTTCCAGCTGTCAAACGAAAATTCAGTTACTGTAATAGTTACGATTTTTAAATATGACATGCTTATTAATAAATTTATTTATATATTTTCTTTTTCTTGTCTAGTTTTAATGACGATGCCCTTGTGGCAGATTTCTATGTTTAATAATATTAGTTATTTAACATATTTTAGTTTTGTATACAATATATATATATATTAGATTATAGTAGTACCCTGTAGTACTTTTAATTTCTGTATTTGACTATTTGACCTTCAATATGGCTCTTCCATAATTGTATTGATGTTTGGGCTGTTTCTGGTCTTTGTCGTGTGGTTTCGTATTAAGCTGTCTGACCATGATTGTGTTACTGTAGGTAACTAATATTAGTTACAGAGTATTATAAATTGACTTAACCAAGTGTTTCAGACGGTCCCCGGTAAATAAATGAAATGAGAAATAAAAATTAAAGTTAAAAATAAAGCCGAGCCGACCGTTTTATTTTGAAGGTCAGCCTTAACCTGGAACATTAGACGCCATTTCTTTGTCTTGTTAATGGTTTTGAATCGAGGAGAGTAAAATTAGTGCGAAAACGCTCAATAACTGCACGAATTGTTTGCTCACTAGCCCTTACACAGTGTGCTATTCTCAACTGTCAAACCATAGACAACAACAAACTTTTTCTGCAGCTGAAAAACCACCCATTCTTGCGCTAGAAGTGCTGGCCGCATTCCTCGTCACGCTGCTCTGAACGACATCATTCGAAGGGCTTTTGTCACTGCTGGAGTACCCGCGATCCTAGAACCCTCTCTATTATTTATTATTATTACATTAGCCTCATCACACATCCAGGCCAAGCGCGGAAAGTGCTCCAACAAATACGCCAACCTCAGTACAGGTTACGAATTTGCGCCGTTTGGGGTCGAGACGATGGGCACATGGGGACACTCAGCCAAGCGTCTGGCCAAGGAGTTGTCCAAAAAGTCTGGAGACAGGAAAGCTGGTAATTATTTCTGCCAACGTATTAGCTTAGCTATACAGAGGGGAAATGTTGCCAGTCTTCTTGGGACTATCACTGAAGGGTCGTCTCTAGAGGACATTTTTTGCTTAAAGTTATTTTTTTATTAGGTTTAGTTTAGAAAGAAGAAGTATAAAAATATTTTATTTGTCACATTAACGAAAAAATAGTAGACTTAAAATTAAAAATGTGTGGTGACATATAGGGAATCAGCTCAGCATTGAGCTGCGATGCTTTAAGATATTTATACTTTTTACCACTATTTATATATTTTTAATATTTTCAGGATACATTTGGCCGTGCCAAGAACTGGGTAAAAGAACTTCAACGCCAAGCCTCCCCGTCCATCGTAATCGCTCTTGCCGGGAACAAAAGTGACCTGGCCGCCAAAAGGATGGTGGAATTCGAAGAGGCCCAGGCCTATGCTGATGAGAACGGACTACTCTTTATGGAAACTAGCGCTAAAACTGCCATGAACGTCAACGACATATTCCTCGCCATTGGTAAGTATTTGGACAGTCTCCATTCGTGAACAAAAGTGCCATTGTCGGGAACTGCTATGATCATCAGTGACATATTTCTTGCAATCAGTATGTATTTAGACAGATAGTGAATAAGATTGTCATGGTCGGGAATTAGGGTGTCATGTACGGAAACAATCCGGTCTTGGTCGGAAACAAGCGTGTAATGGTTGTGAACAAGAATATGGTCAAGAACAAGTTTGTCCTGGTCGGGAACAATGGTGACCAAGTCGGTAACAAGAGTTTTTTTTTGTTTACTAGCACGACATATGACCTTGCGCCCACTTAATTGTAAGTAGCGCGCAAGGCTCAACTTATAACTATCGTCAGTCTCTATTGCTATGCCGGCTTGACTGAGCATGACGGCAATTCGAGCCTGATTCCGAAACGTGTGGATACACTTTACTGGGTTTATTGGCACGAACGGTGGATACTTCCCCGCCCTGGCAGACTGGGGAAATTACCAATATCAGTCCGCCTGTAACTTGTAACTTACTTGGCTATGTTTTAAATACAAGCGCGTCATGGTAGTGAACAAGCATGTCATGGTAGTGAACAAGAATGTCATGGACGGGAACATATGTGTCCTGGTCGGAACAATGGTGACCTAGTCGATAACAAGAGTGACCTTCTTGTCTCTTTATTTAAACTGGGAATAAGCGTCTCATGATATTGAATAATAATGTCATGGTCATGCGCAATAAAAAGTATAGCTTGCTGCAGCTCGTCATGCAAGGCAAGATACAAGGCTCCAGAAGACCGGGGAGAAGACGCACTTCCTGGCTCAAGAACCTCAGGGAGTGGTTCGGGATGAGACCAGATCCTTGTTGCGGACAGCGGCCAACAAAATTAAAATCGCCTTAATGATAGCCGACTTCCGATAGGAGATGGCACCTTAAGAAGAAGAAGAATGTCATGGTCGGGAACAATGGTGACCTGCTGACGTTTGATATAATGTTTTTTTTTTTCCTTGTAGCGAACAAGTTACCAAAGAGCGAGGCTGGTGCAGCGGCTGCGGCTGGTGGAAGGAGACTCAACGATAGCGAAACACCTCGCGCATCTTCCTGCTGCAAGTGATGGGTCAGTAAATGACAAGAATATTTTGACATAATTACATTTTTTACTTTTTTTTTTGTTACCTGCCTCATTTTGTTTTCATATTTTATATTTAATAATAATAATAATAATGGACTTCAAAAAATTGTTAATATTTATATACCTAAGACATAAATAAATGATTGATAAGAAAAACATTTTTTTTTTAAATAATCTGCATCCGTGGTCTAGACTACTCGGAGGTACCGGGGTCGATTCTTGGTCGGGACACAAAATTATTTATTAATGTAAATACATACATTTAATTTATTTGTGGTATTTCTCGAGTTTGGTACGCTGGAGACATCGACGAGCTTGCCACTTGTCATGATTGGCCTATAGTAAAGTTGGCTAAATGTGAATCCGCTTCTTTATAAGCGTGGTTTCTGACCACCCCGAAAGGGAAACGGTCGTGACGATACTTTACTAAGGAATAATTAAGTAGAGCTTCGAAAACCCGACTGTAAGACCTCGCGTACCATCTGCTAAAAGTCGATAAGGTCGTCTTTTTTTTTTTAATTTTTTTTTTTTTTTTTTTTTTTTTTTTTTTTTTTTTTTTTTTTTACGGATCTCGACATGTGACACCGCTCCCACCTAATGGTAAGCGGTACGCGAGGTCCAAGAATGGGAGCAACTGACGCCAGCCTCAGACGACCGACATCAGTCCCTACCACTATGGCCTATTTTTAATTTATTCCGTGGTGGTTTCTGACTAACTTTACTTAAATATTTTCAGGTTCGCGTCGTGCAATGCCGCGCCTGATGTTAAGCTACATTAATTAGAACAGTTATATATAGATGTACTTTATTATATGATTTATATGTTAGTACAAGATTCTTACTAAGAACGACCTTCACCGATCGAGTATCTGAATGTAATCCACTTTTTATGGAAAAAAATACGCTAATCATTACAGCCCCTACAACACAGCGTTCTAGACCTCCACTGTTGGAGATGGGCCTTCCAGAACATATATCTGGAGAATTTGGCCTACACTCGCCACGCTGGCCAAAAGGCATTAAATGAAAAAAAAAAAAAAAAGCAGTGATAACTTAACGAAATATGTTCCAAGGGTATATATCAAGTAAACGTAGATGGCTAACAAGGCGGAGGTAACAAGTTCCATTCCCGATCTGATGTGTAATTTTTCTCGAGTCCGCCACGCTAGACACATCGACGATCGTGCCACTTGTCATGGCCTATTAGTTAGTATAGTTGGTTAAATGTCAATCCGCTGGTGGTGACAAAACGTGGTTACTAAACACCCCGCAAGGTATACGGTCGTGAACTTATACCATTATCTTACCCAGGAATTTGACTACAGTATTTTGAAGTTTTCTGAAAGGGGGGGCGCGAATTAATCTTAAGTCTACTTAATACGTTTCCGGTAACATTTCATTTCATTTTATTTATCACCGTAGGGACCGTCTGGAACACTTGGTTAAGTCAATTTATAATACACTGTAACTAATATTAGTTACCTACAGTAAACGAGATAATACAATCATGGTCAGACAGCTTAATACGAACAACACGACGAAGACCAGAAACAGCCCATACTATCAATACAATTATGGAAGAGCCATATTGAATGCTAAATAATCAATTACAGAAAATAAAATTTAAATACTAATAATGTCAAACACTGTTAAAATAAATATATATATATATATATATATATTGTATACAACACTAAAATATGTCAAATAACTAATATTATTAAACATAGAAATCTGCCACAAGGTCATCGTCATTAAAACTAGATAAGAAAAAGAAAATATAAATAAATTTATTAACAACAGTATTGGAATATGAATGCCAATATTTCGTTCGTGTGTTCTCATGCTTTATTCCATAAAAACAGTATGCAATGGGATTCTAAATCGATGAAGGTCGCTCTTAGACTTTATCATAGACTAGTTGCACGCTCCACGCTAACCCTAGGTTTTAACTCTTACTATACTTTACTAGACCTATTCCTAAACGTTTCGCTAAACCAGGGCCCAAATACTGTTTATTTTAACACAAATTTTATATGAAGGAATCCTTTAAAGAACTGACACTGTGGAAACGGTATTAAATTCGATATTATTATCATATTTTGAGTTTAACTAAGAATACATAATGTTATCAACTTTAATGCCATTTACAACTGACAGTGTCAGTAAGAATAAATCTAATAACATTTGACACTGTCAGTGTCTGTACTATTATCAACTGAATAACAATTGACAGTGTCACTGATAGACAAACTAGTGCATTACTTCCGTTATTATACAGAGTAAGAAATTAAAGTGCGAACAGTATGTTTATAAAAACTTTTGTCTTACTCTTTCTTGTCAATAAGGCCATATGAGTTAGAAGGAGATGAATCTATTCATCGCTACGGCTTCATTAGAACGAAGACATAAATAATTTATCAAAGTGCACTTTTCGAACGCGACCTGTACGTTCATTTAAAGCCTTGTATAACATTTGCTGTTAAATGACGGACATTCGTCACTATCGCATTGAACTGGAACAAATCTAACAACACAAATCTGTTTTTTTGTCAAGGCCGCGTTTAGCGATTCGTAAATACATCATTTATGTGTTTTTATCTAGTCACAAAAATTACACAATAATCTATTTGTGACATTTCTCGAGTTTGGTACGTTATACATAATGTCATGATGGGCCTATAGTAAAGTTGGTTAAAATTACTTACTAATTCATTTGCTCCGTATTGGTCAAGTCGGAATAAAAAAACTCGTATGCCAATGTCATATTCTCTCTTGTCAATCAAGAAGGAGGTCTGAAGTCTGTCAAAGGAGGTCGGACATGTAGATTAGATAAAAACATGTAAATTATATAAAATATGTATTAGTAAGTGCCTATAAGAATGATATAATATGTTATAATAACTTACAATCATTATCTAATTAATTTCTGATTTAGAATTTAGGGGGCGTCTATTAATTACGTATGGCGTTTAGAGGGAGGGATAATTTTGGTCGTGCCTAATTTCATCCAATATCACGTAAGGGAGGGGGGGCAAATATCACTCAATATCGTGGGTTTTTTTAATAATAACAAATTTACATAAAATACATCATTTTACTAAAATCGCTTCACGTTATTAATAGATGTTACCCCCTACCCAAATTATAACGGTTTTTTTTAAAACAAATTTTGTTGGTCTCATTAACGTGTGGTTTTTTATTTCATGTGAGATTAGAGGTGGGAAGCGAGTCGACCCAAATTCACGACACTTTACCAAAACAGCCTCACGTTATTAATTGACGCCCCCCCTACCCAATTTTTTTTTTGTAAGTTATTATTAACATATTTGCATAAAATATGTCATATAAAATTAGTTAAAAAACAATAAGGTTTTTTTTTCTAGGTATTTTCAATTTTGTTAAGTTTCACCAGACATTATTATTTACTAAAACTAAGGTGAAGGTGCATTTAGAATTGTGAAGATATATGACGGCGCATCAACTATATAAACGTTTAACAATTTCTGATAACGGCGGAGTATATAATCATCCATTACACAACGAAATGAATCATGCAATAATGGCACAAAATCATAATAATTACCTTTACAATAATGTCAGTAGTAAAATGGATAATGAATGAGGTGATAGGGAAGGCAAAGGGTCTAGCCCATACAGCCAAGTCTGACGTAATATATCTTTCTTTTTTATGAGTTAATGAGGTCATCATCAAATTCCAGATTCTGCAGAATTTTATGCTTTTCTTGGAGTCACTCGTCGTGTAAAATATGAGAGTCTACAGCGCGGGAAAACCGCAAAAAATTAACTGCAACTTGTGCCCCATATTCAAAGTCCAATTTAACGTTTTCCATAATTATTCACATTGTAGAACATTATTAAACAAAACAACACCACTTTTGACCAACAATATCAACAGTAAATTAATTTACAAAACAAAAACTTTCACTTGACATGCAACACCACTTTTGACCAACAATATCAACAGTAAATTAATTTACAAAACAAAAACTTTCACTTGACATGTCCACGCAAAATGGCGCGAAGAACTCTGTCGTATTAAAATAAAACACAGCGCTATTTATACGATTAGGTACTTTATTATAGATATAACACAGGATTTAAAAATGAAAATATTTGTCCAATAATTATATCGGATGGATCTAAACTATTTAATGATTAACGTAAATCAATTGTCAATAATCAATAAAAAAATAACTATCAAATAAAAAATGAATCATTATAGCACGAAAACATTTTTTTGGACCCATTACTCTCAAGAAAAATGGGCAAAATATTTATTAAACATAAAATTCGTTTCGTCCCTGTCATCTCTATTTCCTTCTTCAGCCGTCCTACCAGTTTTCAGAGTTACATCCTATTGCATGTGCCTACAATTAAATGAAGACTCGCGGCTTTTCGAAACAATTGCTTAAGATATGCGCCGTCAAATACATACATATAATAAAAAAAACGTTTTGCTTAAACCTTAATTTGCAGAGTTAGCGTTATATGGACACGCCTTTATTCCTATCTTAAAAACATACTAAAAGTTCAATAGTCACGTCCATACTATTATATCTTCGCAAAAAAATCCAATCACTGCTTTTAAAAATGTTTTAATTTGATTTTTAACGGATTTTGTAGAGAGAGGAGACAAATTTCTAAGCATTCCATGGATTCACCGTGCGGGTGCCGGGTCCATCGTGTGTGGGTAGGAGATGAGAAGAATGGTGTCTCGGGCTTGCGACCGACAATAGGCTGGTTTAAGAAAAGGAGGCCTCCTTTTTTTTATTGTGCGATAATACGCTCACCATCTACCATTCCACTTCTCTCCCTACCCAACCAAATACTGTATGATTCCGTTAATGCCGTCTTGGAAGCTCGTTCCATAAATGTATCTCCTGCAGACCTGCTTAGGCCCAATTCTTTTAGTAAGTGATGCAAAGATTTTGCTGGAACTCCTCTCGCACCAACTTCCACTGCGTAAAGCTGAGTCTTGAACCCGTTCCTGATCATTTCTTCTGTGAGATCATAATATTTATTCGAATACTTCAGTCCTAAACACGTAATTTATTAGTAATATTCGTTCATAACCGAGTTGGAGATCATCAAGTGTTACACAATTTGATGCCGTCGTCATATTAAACACGTCGGGCATATGAGAGTTTACAGCGCGGGAAAACCGCAAAAAAAAACTGATGTCCGTGTAAAAGGGCGGGAACGACTCGAAAGAAATTATTTTTATGCACTGGAATCAAATATAAAGCCAAGGCAAATAATTTAAATGGAACGGCTGAAGGACATAAATCCAATGCCTACTTTTTCTTAATTGGAATAAAAAAGTTTTTGAAACTAGTGATGCGAACTGGGCGTTAGTTACATAAATTTTACTGTTATTGTGTAATAACTTTTTATTGGCACGGTTTAAGAGCTGCAGCCAAGTTCTGATATTTAAGCGCAAAACGTTATTTCATGCAATTATTTACCTAACAATAATCCTTTAATCAACGTCTACTGCTATTAGAATTGATAGTCTCGTAATTTTAACGTAAACTATACTATTTTTACAATAATGTTTGCGCCTAAAGAAATACAGTACGGCCATCTTGCAAGCTGAAATTTATTAACTTGATCGTTATTTTGCTAAAATTTATAATATTATTGTGTCCTTCAATAGAATGTCCAGCAGATATTTTCATTTGCATTACAACAATCAAAAATTTTTTTTGTTTATCAATTGATATTTTTTTTTGTTTGTAATCAACTACTTACCTACTTGAAAACTTGCATGCTACCGAGAAAAGTCGGTAAACATTTTATTAATAAAATATAACGAATCTTGTGACATTTACGCCTTAAAATGACGCAACATAGCAATACTAAGGACATTGTTGACAAATGCACAGAATAAAAAAAAAACAGACGTCCATTGCTGTTCTTTTTTCTGCGGTTCTGAATTTCCATTGCAGCTTGTCTTTAGTTTTAGAGACATGTATTAAAATTTCACCTAACATGGCGCGCGTCTTATTGCTTGTCTTCGTTCAACTATAGTTGAGTTCATACATGGGCATACAATGTTCAGCGTTGTCGATGAATGTATTTCGCGTCAATTGTTGCTTAACCCGCGTCTGTAGTAATGGCAGTCGTGTGCCAAGTTAAAGCCAAACGATATTTAAAAAAAAGTTATATAGTGATAGGAAAGGCAAAGGGTCTAAGCCCATACAGCCAAGTCTGACGTGATATATATTTCTTTTAATAAGGTCATCATCAAATTCCGTTTTTTGCAGAATTTATTGTTTTTTTTTTTTGCATTATAGCCCAAAAACGTCGGGTATAATATGGAATTTAAAAGCGATGGAAAACCGCAAAAAATAATAAACTCCAACTTGTGCTCCATATGTACTGTCCATTTTCTCGTTTTTCTAAATAATTCACATTGTAGCACATTATTAAACAAAACAACACCACTTTTGACTAACAATATCCGAAGTAATTTACAAAACAAAATTCTTGGACTTTACATGTCCGTGCTAAATGGCGCGAAAGACTTAAAGTTTTTTTTTTATTAATTGATCGTGGCCTAAATATTCCTGAGATAGTTCCGTATTAAGTTATCATTCATTCACGGATAGTTTTTCATTGTTGATGACAATAATTGCTTAACCGTTAACGGGGCAAAATATTTTATTACCAGACAAGTTATTTTTAACAGCGAGAATTATTTTGGCGGCGGGTATAAATCTTTCAAGTTTTTGTCCCTTGACTCATTATGTGACTAATTATGAAAACACGCAATGTATAATCAAAATTGCATTATTACTACGAACGTGGGGAGTGTATGCTGAAAACATGTACCAATGAGAATTGTCATAGATTTATAAACACCACAACAATTTTTTTATTTGGGGTATTTGTCAACAATATCCAAAAACAGGTCCCTAAAATGTTAGTATTAATGTAGATATAAATAAATATATGTTATAATTATATTATATAGTATTGTATGTAAAAAAAAATTGCTGCCAACATAATGGTTAGAAATTGGAACTAGTTACACAAAGAGGATCCATTCCACATTAAGTTAACTTTAAGATAAGTCCAACATTTAATACATTATAATAATAATAAAATATTCATAATAAATTTCTGAAAAATTGTGGATTGAATCCTTTTTGCGTTACTACGTCTAATCATGCTCATGGTATCCAAATTGCATACACAGGCGCCAGAGGTGCTTATAAAGGTCCATAACTGCGCACGCGCACGATTATCTATGGATACTTGTAGACATGTTCGCGAACGGTTCACGTGCAAGTTGAAATATTCACTTCTCCGAGCTGCGTTGTTTTTTGTGACACCGCGTGAAGTTCTGACGTCATGGGTGTAAGTTACTCGACACTGACGTTGCGAAACGTCAAACCATGTTGTCATATGTGAATTTATTTATTTTTTTGTAAATTGTTACTTGTTTATTGTAGTTTCAATAAATTATAAAAATAAACACAGCTGTCGACGACTATGCTATGATTATATTGTCAGATAATAGCAACAGTAATGTAATATATTCAAATTACCACACACTACCACTAAACAAAACAATACATATATTTTCAAAGTCAAATTCAAAATATCTTTATTCACGTAAACTTATTACAGGCATTTATGAAACGTCATTAATTTAATTATTTTGAATGATTCTACTCCTGCTAGTAGAAGACTAAGCAGCAAAGTGGTCCAGTAAGTAAGCTATTAGCAGAAGACCAGCAGCTTAGCAAGTTCCAGTGACCTGTTAATGTTTAATCTGACTGAGAAAGGAATCTGCAAGGAAAACTCAGCTATATCAGATTTACAAAATAAAACATATACAGAACTGCACCTTATTATTAATTGATCGTCAATTAATAACCTTTTAAATTTAGTTATCAGTACCTATGAGAATACAATACCTGGTACAGCAGTAATCAACTAGTAATCTTTCCTGATGTAATTACGTCAAAATAATCTCAACTAGCGACATATTTCCATTATTATTTATATATATATATATATATATATAAGGGCGCGTTCGTTTTATAGCATTTCCAACATTTCGTAGCAACTGGTTAATGAACCAGCACGAAATGTCGTTTTTGTTAGGAAATACCACTTTTTTTAACAATGCTAACATTTCTTAAATAAAACGAGCGGTGAGGCCACTTATTGACAAGTATTTTCGTTCATGTTTCATGATACCATGGCATCCAATACACGTGATAAAGACCATAACATAAAAGCGTTTAAAATACCTTTTTAGCAAATATAATAATAGAAAACTATAAAGTATATAAAAATGGTAAACAAACCATTTTATATTTTAATGACATCTGTCAAAAAGTAACATCAATAACCCTCCTTTCAACACGGTACTGACATACGAAATTAGCATAAAATGTCAGAATTTTCATTAAACGAACGACTTGTGCTAAAAAAAGTGGTATTTTCATGCTAACATTTCTTAAAACGAACGCGGCCTTAGTCACTTTGACATTGACACGAATCCTGCTTGGAGTTAATGTTAGTTGAGTTAACACCGGTGTCGCGACCCAATGTAATTCCGAACGGCTCGGGGTTACCACACCAACCATTTACGAACGACCGGTGTCGCCAAGTTAAAAACCTTTAGTGTTAGTTTACGAACGCAGCTCAGTATTCTTAAATCGCGTCTGTACTTGACAACTGTCAAATAAAATCACCGTACAACTAGTAGTAACAAAATGGCCGCAAATTTAAATTTAAAGTGGAGGTTAAATTCAATTAGGCGAAGGTTTTTTGTAATCATTCTGCAAGGCTTTCTTTTTTTCAGGATTTTGAACGCAAGTTCAAATTGTATTTACATTTCAAATTGATAATGTAGGTCGTGTTGATTACGATCTGTTCTGGTAACCGTTCGCGATCACACGCCGAACTTCAGGTTATATGTATGTTTTTGTATCGTGTAAATATTTTGGATTTATTAAGATTATTATATTGAATAAAAAAATATTGTAAATGGATCTTGTGGTTTTATTTGTTATCATTGTTAGAGATCAGCCTTCCAGTTTTCAATGACAATTTATGAACGAATCGACAAGTAGACATAATACTTGGGTTGCCAGGGCCTAAAATTGTAAAGCCGGTTACAAAGTACCAATTTTGGGAAAAAAGTCCGGTTTAATCCTTTCAGCACGGCTAAAAATATTTTGGATATTGAAGGGTTTATTTAACTTTAAGATCCTTGAGGTCTAAAATATCTCATATAAAAAAAAAATAAAAAAAAAAGGGAATTCTACTAAACCAACCTCCTTCGCATATTTGTGCGTTGTCGTTTTCTAATGTGCTAGCGCACTATTGTGCGTTGGGTAATACAATGGAAATAAAAACAACTTTTGTATGTTTACTAGTCCTAACAATTTAAAAGAGATAATTACTAATTGCTAGATGAGTGCACGAACTCATCGTATCGAGCACGTTTCAGAGCGGCCAAACAGAATTTGGCGACACGGCTAGATTTATTTTGTAATAACGCACACTTGGCGTAGTCCGTGCTGAAAGGGTTAAATAAAAAAAAACTTGGTTGATTATAATTTACATTTGATTACAAAATATCTCTACGAAATGGAGTCACGTAGGTTATAGATTAGTATATATTTCTGTAATATACAATTATTTGAACTTGTATTTTTGTGGACTTGCAACAATGGGATTTTAAAAAATGTTGTTTTCCCTTGGAATAATGATGGTTTTTCACTAATTACTTGGTTGAATTCTTCAGAACTAATACAGAATCAACGTGACAATCTTTTTTTTTTTTATTTGTCGAGTGACTTGCCATCAGAGAAAAGAACAGTTATAAAGCGCGCATTATAAAAAAAAAATACTGGCATATCTTTAATAATTCTGTAAATCGAGCTGACAGCGTATTATGTTCCTTGCTGACAGCAGTCATTGCGCGTATTAAAGAAAATCCCGAGTAAAATCCGGTCTTAACATTTATAACCTTAAAAGAGTGGGAACTCTCTAGACAAAAGTTATGTTCCTTGAGGTATTCGAACCCGCAACCAATAGGGTGTAGCAGGCAAAGCTTTTTGTAGATGTCGCTAATGGCAATGGTACCTTGTTTTACACGTATATCGCATGATTTTTTAAATGTTTTTGTAGTTTTATATTTTTATAACAGAAAAATGTATTTTAAATTAACGTTACCTTAAAAGACGAATTAGAAAGCGCACACCGTCTTTAAAAAGAAAAAAGATTTTTTTATTAGAACGGCAATTTTGATATCTCCATATCTATGATTTCGCTCAGAAATCTGGATTTGTATCCTTAAAAGCTGCTCACTTCGGCATAATATCCAGAAAATAATAAATTTCGTAATAAAAATAAAAAATTTTTATGCAACTGACAGTTATATTAGGTAATATCTATCATGCGCCATCTATCGTGATAAAAAGTTAGTGATACACCCCATTATATGCACGCGAAAATAATATTGAGTATTTTGTTACTATTTTACCATACTATACATAACATAACGGACTAAGAGCCTACACAATACATTTATTTTTTTACTAAGGTTGTATAGTTCGCTGGTTTGCAACGATAGCTGAAATGTTGAATAGATTAAATCTTTACCTCTTTTTTTTCTTTACACGGTTGAGTTAGTTATAAATTCATTCATTATGGTAAAATAGTTCGGATTTTATTAATTCATACATACTTGATGTTGGCACAAATGCCTTAGTGGCGATTGCCTTTACTATTTTTTTTTACTTTAGTGCACTATGTACAAGAGGCGAGCTTAATGCCGCTAGGCAACCAACCCTTGGGACAATAGTTTACCTACTAGTTTTTAAAAAGAAGAATGACAACTATATTATTTATTCCTATGTTCGACTTGTCGCTTGTAGCGCTTTTTTAAAAAAACATTTTGATTTGACTGTCCGACTTGGCGTTTGTCTATGGTTAACATACAATATTCATTATAAAAGCAAGCTTTTAAGTTGAACATCATATCGTAGAAGTGTCGGTTTTAAAAAAATACCTAAATAATGCATTATTTCGATAGCAAATAATGGGAATTATTATAACTTGGTTTAAAAAATCTGATTTTATATATAGTTTCGAAATATTATATTATTATTATAATTAATGGTCTGTAATTTAATGCACTTATTATAAGACTAGTATTAACTTTAAAAAGAAGTGACAAAAAAAAAACAGTTGAAATAACTTTGAATGGCCGCCATGATAATAATAAATATAGCAGTTCCGTCACTGTTCTACGATCATGACGATATGTTCTTCTTCTTCTTTTTTGGGAACTAGTGTAACTAGTAAAGGCAATCGCCACTAAGGCATTTGTGCCAACATCACGTTTGTATAGATTAATTTAAAAAAAATTAGAAAGAGTTTATTTTTCTTAGATTTTAGCTTTTATCTGGATGCGATGAATCAAACACTAAAACAGAAAACGGTTTAGTTAGTATAATACGTCACAACACAGCACATTGAGGTATTAGTAAGCGGCACAGTATACAGACATTGTCAGTCGATAGGCGAAACATGTAATGGCTCTCAGGACCATAGCCCTGGCCACCGGGTCGAGGCCATCACCCTAGCGCCACCCCTCCGGACCTAGACCGCTCCGCCTCCCATTATGCATGACGAGAAAAAAAAAATATATTTTTTTTTCAGTATGCATGGCGAAGGGGGAGGAGCCGAGATCCCGAGGCCTGGAACCAGGGCATCCTGCCCCACCCGGTAGACATCACCATGACCCTGTTTTTTTTTTTTTAATTTTTAATATATATATATATTTTATTTTTTTATTTACAGTTTGATATTGTTGAGGTTGAGGAACTTAGTGAGAATTATATACACAGTAGGGTTGGCAGAGGAGAGGAGAGAGGCAATAGAAGTTGGAAAGGGGACAATTTTGTAGAGGGAGGATAATAGGTTAGAACAATTGTAGAGAGTACAGGAGAAAAAAATGTGATTGACATCTCCCTCGTCCAGCCCACATTCGCATATTAATGTATCCCTAATCCTGAGTTTTGCTAGGAATGCGGGGGAGCAAGACGATATGTTCAAACCACAGACAAGAATATAGTTGTCCCTACCAACTACTAGGCGGCGCCACTTTCTGTATGAATCATTTGTTTGTTCCAAGTTTCCACCTCCTGCTGATGAGCTTACCTTTGGGAGTGAGTGCTGCCCACTACACGTATACGTTTAAGGAATTAAAATAAAAAGGAAGAAAACAATTAAAATTCATGAATTACTAGTAATTGTATATTTTACAGAATTTTAATTTCCCTCTCGATCGCACAAACCAACATTTTTCAAGTACGAGTGCTTTTGAGAAATGTAGCGAATAAAAAAAATATTCGGGAAATTTTCTCTGTCTAAAACATCCGTAATTTTATTTCCTAGAAAATTGAGAGACTACAATTTCTCTTTTTTTAAAGTTCGAAACTTGAAAAACAAAACATCGATATTGTTATTAGAAAAAATATTTATTTATCTGTCCTTTTTCAAAGTTTTAGTATCTCCAGACACTTTTGGATCCCAATATCTCCCAAATTCAATGCCTTTAATATCCCAGCCATCGTTTGATTTATGTTTATCTTTCGTTTTCGATTTTTTATCATTTCTTCTGTTTGAATCATCATTTATATCGCTTTCATTATCACTGCTGTTGCGTTTGTCTTTTTTTATTCTTACGATTTTTCCTTTGTTTCTTTTCCAATTCATATTTGCTATTTATATCATCAGTATTGTTTGTTTTTTTATATTTATTAACTTAATGATCCCAATATCTTTGTATATTTACCGTTTCTTCTTGGTTTGTGTCTTCGTTATCATCATTTTTACTATCGTATACTTCTTCCTTATTTCTACGCTTCTGTTCTTTATCATGCCTTTCCCTACGTCTTTCATATTTATCCTCAATTTCGTAGTTGCGCTTTTCTTTATCACTCCGACGTTTTTCGTTCTGATCATCTACATCATTGCGCTTTTCTTTATCACTCCTACGTTTTTCGTTCTGATCATCTACATCATCATAATCATATTTTTTATCCCTTCGTTTATCTTTTTCAATCTTATATTGGTCAGAATCTTTTTCATGTCTGTATATTCGTTTTCTTTCTTTGTCACTTTTGTCCCTTCTATTTTCATTGTGATCATCTACATTATCATATTCATCATTCCTCTCTCTTCTTTTACTTTCTTTGTCATTTTTATACCTTCTATTTCCATAAGTGTCATTTATATTATCGCTGTCTTCATTCATATCCTTTCTTTTGCTTTCTTTGTCACGTTTGTTCCTTCTATTTTCATATCTGCCCTCTGAATCATTATTTTCGTTATACCTTTGAGAATCTTTCTGTTTCTTACGTTTATCACCTTTTTCAAACCTCTCATCATTTTCATCATCTCTTTCTTTTCTTTCATTTTCTTGGTATTTACTACCATATTTGTCACTGTTTCTTCTATCATTTCCTTTATCATATCTGTCATTATCTTTATATCTATCCCTTCTGTCATCTTTTTCAGCTCTTTTATCCAAATTACCATTTTCTTTACTTCTGTTTGGTCTTTTTTCATATTCTTTATGCTTATCATTATCCCTATCACTATTTCTTTGATAATCTCCTGCATTTCGTTTCTCTGGTTCATGTCTTCTTGCATCTTGACCATAAGTCTCATAGAATCCGTCATGACCCCATCTTTCCTTCTCTTTTTCGGGAGTTTTTGGACCTTTCCTGTCTTTTGACTGCTGTTTGTTTTTATTCTCGTTTTTAGATTGATCTTCTTCGTCGGAGTCATCAGAAGAATCTGTAAAGAAAATCAAGCTTATTAGATAATAAATTATTAAGGTTTTAAAATCTCCGATTGGGAAGCTAATTCGATAGTAGACTGCTTCTTAGTTGAGTTAACAGCGTTCAAAGCTTTTGCATCTGTCTCGCTTGCACAATCCAACATTTTTAATGATTTATTTTGAGAAATGTAGTCAATCAACTTCCTAGGGAATAAAATAACGGACACTTTGGAGATATATTGGCGCCGCATCAGACTGGAAAATACTCATGGATACATTTGAACATCATTATAGTATCCCAGATGAGCCAGACATCTTAGTGTTTTCTCGGAACTTGAAAAAAGTTATCCTTATTGAACTTACTGTTCTGTGGGAAACAAATATCCCAAAAGACCACAAAATGAAGTCAAATAAATATTATGATCTCACAGAAGAAATGATCAGGAACGGGTTCAAGACTCAGCTTTACGCAGTGGAAGTTGGTGCAAGAGGAGTTCCAGTAACTGCACCACTAACTGGAAGAATTGGGCCTAAGCTGGTCTGCAGGCAATACAATGTCTAAAATGTGCCAAATTTAATTTTATATAAAGTTAATAGATTACATATCTCAAAATAACACTCAGCCATGAATAATCTATTAAAATGTTGTGTTGTGCGAGCGAGAGAGAAGCTAAAACGTTAAAAAAAGTGAATAAATGACAAAGAAAATTATGGTATTCTAAAAAAATATATATTTTAAATTCAACACATACCGTGTGTCTTTGTATGGTCCTACGTTAGACCAATATGTTATTCTATTGATAGAAATAAATGACTTTACTTAAGAAACCATATCCACCGTTCGTGCCGATAAGCCCAGTAAAGTGTATCCATGTTTCGGGATCAGGCTCGAATTGCCATCATGTCCAAGTCGGCATAGTGTTAGGGACTGATGTCATGAGTGTCTGATTCTAATGTATAGAAAAAAAAAAATAGAAAGACAAAAAAAAAAACCCCTAAAGAGTCGAAATCAATTGGCTTTGATTGGATAAGCTTGTCTTTCGATTCAGATTTTCTCTGATCTGTTCTTATACGATACAACTCTATATAACGCCATTAAATGCACAGTCCCTACAGTGTTGTTATATAGTTTAAACTGTAACTAATTTGTATAAAGAAATAAAAATGATACTTCCGACATGGTTTCTTAAAAAAAGTGGTCTAGTGGTAACGCCTCCGTGGTCTAGTGGTAACAAACGTTGCCGTAAACTCGGGAGGTCGTGGAGGCCGTTTATTAACCATCTAGTTTCCGTAACACAAGCCTCGTAGCTTACCACGGAAACTAGATGGCGCTGTGTGACCTGTCTGGAAATATTTATTATTATTTTAAAAAGTTGTTCGTTTCTATCAATAGAACAACCTATTAGTCTTAACATTTTTTTTTTTGTGGATATAAAATATAATTTATTTAAAGTAACAAAACAAATGATTTGAACTTACCGCTGGAGTCTGAGGAGTCGGAGGAGCTGGAATCAGAACTGCTGGAGTCATCGTCCACTGTGATGGCAGTCAGTAAAGGAGCCACCGTCTACAAAAACAAATAATTATAATTTATTGATCAAATTGTACATTGGGTTCATCTTCTCCTGGATTCGATGACATGTAGATTATTATCAAGGTATTTGTAAGTATTTAGTTTTTATATTAATTAGGTTTATCTTTTAGTTTATTTTTAATTTTATTATTTAGGTAGCATTTAATTAATATTTATTGTTTGTATTTGTGTATCTTACTTCGAATAAAAACCAATATCTCTTAAAAAAAATAAGTACACATATATATATATCATTTAACCAAAGTAATATACTAACAGTATTAGAGGAATTAGAATATTTATTGATATTTGATGAAATTTCACAGCCAGCAAAGTTATTGATACACATTGTTTGCAACCAGCTGTTTTTTTTTTAAACATGTAACTTATTCACATAATATTTGTTCATAACAGAGTTGGGGATCATCAAATTCCAAATGTAGCAGAATTTCGCTTCAATATCGCCCAAACACGAAGGGTATATCGGAGTTCAGTATAAAACTCAAGCTATCAATTATGGCAAACGCATACAAAATCATCAAAACAAGTTGGCAAGCAACCTTATGGATAGAACATTCAGATTCAGAAGAAGAGTAAAATCCAATAACAATGACTTGCAATGCATTAATGTATCAATACGGTGGCATCAATGGAAGCAAACCGTGCAAGACCTATAGAATTACATACATATTGCCGAATGTCTCGACTAGACAGATTGCAATACAAATGAAGAAAAAAAAAATCCCCAGTCACAGCGCGGTAAAACCGTATAAAATAAACTGCAACTTCTGCCCCATATATAGTCAAATTTATCGTTTTCCATAATTACTCATATTGCACCACAAAATAGCACCACTTTTCCACCACAGTAAACAATTTACAAAACAAAAAATTTGGACTTGACATGTCTGTGCAAAAATAACACCATTATTTTGTTTATTAATGTGCTACGTTCTGATTATATGGGGCAGAAGTTGCACTTTATTTTTTGCGGTTTTCCCGCGCTGTGAACTCCCGTACACCCTTCGTGTTTGGGCGATATTAAAGCAAAATTCTGCTACACTTGGAATTTGATGATCCCCAACTCTGTTATGAATAAATATTATGTGAATAAGTTACATGTTTAAAAAAAAAACAGCCGGCTGCAAACAATGTGTATCGATAACTTTGCTGGCTGTGAAATTTCATCAAATATCAATAAATATATATATATATATTTATATATGTATTTTTTTTTTTTAAAGAGATATTGGTTTTTATTCGAAGTAAGATACACAAATACAAACAATAAATATAAATTAAAAGCTACCTAAATAATAAAATTAAAAATAAACTAAACAAAACCTTAAATTAAATAAACTAAAAGATAAACCTAATTAATATAAAAACTAAATACTTACAAATATCTTGATAATAATCTATTCTGCAACACTTGGAATTCGATGATCCCCAACTCTGTTATGAACATATATTATGCAAATAAATTACGTGTTTAGGGCTGATGTATTCTGTACAATGTCCTTTAAAGACACTTAAATATATTGATTTACAACTAACCTTAGGCATCTGTTTGAGGTGTTCCCTAAGCTCATCAGTCAGTCCTCCCAAACCAATAGAGGTGAAGAAGTTGATAGAAAACCTTGTGTTCTTCGGATTATCTCTTGGAAACACTCCGGAAAATGCTCCTTGGAGAGTCCTGGAATTATAATGTCACAATTATAATCGCAGCCACTGGAACACACGAGTCCTAGACCTTCACTGTTGGATATAGGCCTTCCAGAAATTTTAGGAGAATTTGAACTACACTTGCCACCCTGGCCAGACGGGGTCAATTTTTATTAACAATTCCACAAGTTGGTATTAGTGGAACTGGGACCGACGACGATTGCTGAACATGGTCTCCGAGGTACGGGAACGATGGTGTTGTAAATCTATGACAAATGCTATGTGCAGAAAAGTTCTCATTTGTTTTCACCTTTTTAGGATGTCGAGGAAAGTGTTTTTACAACCGAGCCACCACCACTCTACTGCTACGATTAAAAAAGATTGGAAATAACATGAATGTAGAATAACGGCACATATTGTATTTTTATAATCTGCTATAAATATAGTCTTTCTCGGTTTCTTTCTCAGTCAGATTAAACATTAACAGGTCACTTTACAGCTGCTAAAATGTAGGTCTAGCAGACCAGCAGCCCTATTCCACCAGCTGATAGTATCGCTTATAAAAATAAAATACTGGGAAGTCACTTACACATCTTTAAGCCTATCGTTTAACTTCTTAAGTCCCATGTATTCTGCTAGCTCTTGAAATAAGATTTTGATGTATATTCTGCTAGAACTTGTGGTATCTTCTTCGTTCAATTTGACGCATTCCAGAACCTCCCAGCTTATGGCGTCCGTGAACAGAAGATGGGCGAAGAATTTACTGACATTTCTTAACCTATTTGTATCCAATCGGTGAGCTGTGCTGTAGGAATCCTAGAAACAAGAGAAAAAAATTTGTGTTTAGCTGATTAAACATGATTTGTGTTCCTTATTGTTTTTATACTAGCACGACATGTGAGCTTGCGCCCACCTGAAGGTTCATGAATGTTAGCAACTGGAATCAGACACTCATGACTGACATCAGTCCCTAACACTATGCCGGCTTGACTGGGCATCACGGCAATTCGAGCCTGATCCCGAAACGGATATACTTTACTGGGTACTTCCCTGCCCCGACAGACTGTCCATTTACCACAATCAATCCGCCTACACCTATTTACGGATGTTCACGATTCTATGCCGCAGCCGTCACAGTTATATGAGATAGTGTTTGTTAGTTTCATGAGAAGTTTGGATGGTTGTTGTCTATGGTGTGACAGTTGAGAATATCAAACTGTGTTGACATTTCTGTACAGTACGGTTTGGCAATTCATCATGAATCGTTTAACGCCAAAACAACGCTTCCACCTCAATTTGGAAGCGTTGTTAAAAAATGTATGTAGTTTCGTATCAATCAAGTCCTTTAGTACTAGAGCTGTCATGATATTTTTAACAACTTGCTCACCTAAACTATACAAACTGACCACCTGAACATCCCTGTACACCAGGCCATCCACTACACGACCGAAACCGTTGGAGACGGCTGGTGGATGGGCTGCGATTGCAACGGAGTCACAATCCCAGTGGGGTAGCGACTAAGGAGGAGCACGACATAATACTATACATAAACATACAGTTCTCCCAAAGTGATAATGCGCATAGAAATCTTCGTCACTGTTCGGCAACGGTCGTATTCCCCGAGCGTCGGAAGACGATATGTATATAGAGTGGTTAAGTGCATTTTCTTCATGCATAATTTAGTAGAATTATGTGTTTTGTGCTAGTTGTTAGTACGTTTTCCTATTTTACAAAATAAACTATTTAAAGTTGAATAAGATAATTAAAGTTGAAATTAAATTCACCTTTGAAAACAAAACCAAGAACGGTGTGTAATATCAGCTCTATATAATTCCACTCAGAGAGAACACATGCAGTCACCAACCGCCCGAATTGTTTTCGATTGTGTACACATGATATTGACTTCTATTTCTTTCGAATAAGGTGCAAAATGCAAGTGCAATGTTTAGGCTCTTACGATTCAATGATTCGGGTGTTTCCGGGAATACGACAATTAGCGAAGATCTGTATGTGCATTATTAATTTGGGAATACTGTACATATATACACTTACAAATATTGTAAGGAGCTTTTCAGGTAGTGTAGATATACAAGTTTTTTAAAGAAAGATCTGGTAGTTGCTTGTCTTATGTTTACAGGAAGATCATTCCATAAATTTGTGGTGACGATAAAATAATTTGAAAAATATGTAGTTTATAGAATTATTTATATATGTACGTCGTATATGTATTGTCTGAACTCTCGAATCCCTGCAGCTTCGCCAAGATGTGGCTTCTCTGAGGGTGTTCTACCGGCTATACTATGGTGAATGCTCCGAAGAACTCTATAACCAAATCCCTCCCTCTCCATTCCGCAACCGAACCACAAGCACAGGTCAGAATATGCACCCACATACCGTAGTCACCATCCCTTTGCGTACGTATAAATTTCGGGACTCATACATCTGTCGTACGATAAAGATGTGGAATGCTCTTCCAGGCTCTGTGTTTCCACTTTCCTATAACTTGGAGTCCTTCAAGCGAAGTGTAAAAAAGCATCTAGTGAAGCCGGTATAGTGTTGGGGACTGATGGCAGTTATGAGTGTCTGACTTCAGTTGCCAACATTCATGGACCTTGCGCGCCACTTACCATTAGGTGGGCCAAGGTCACATATCGTGCCGATACGCAATAATAGTAACCTAAGCACGCTTAAAGGTGTTCCGATACGCGCTTAAACTGTTTTGGCAAAGCTGTGTGACGTCACAAACGACATCATTTCTCGCGCTTAGACTGCTCACGATATCGAGGTAGATCGCTCTGAGCGCTGTCAGTTTTTTGTCATTATGTCGCGCGCCATTTTCAAGTTTATTTAATATTAGGTTTTCTTTTAAATTATTTAATATTGTAATTCGTTTATACTGTTTGTATGTTACTTCTAAAACAAATCTATATTTTATTTATTTTTTTATTTAAAAACTTTATTGCACTATGTACAAGAGGCGGGCTTAATGCCGCTAGGCATTCTCTAGCAACCAACCTTTGGGACAATGAAACGATTTGTGTTGTGAGGTAGGTGCAACCATTAAATAGATTAAAAGGTAATTCAAATTAAATCTAAGTATTATATCTATATAGACAGATACATACTAATATGTACACAATACTACATATACTACATATATATATATATATATATATATATTATACACTACATATAATACCTACTTACACTGTGAGGAACTGTTTAAATAATGAGAGTATACCATCTTTTTGAAAAGTGATCTGTTCGGCACTTGACGAATTTCTACCGGCAAATAGTTCCACAGATTTGCGGCCACTACTGCAAAAGAGTTAGACTGAAAACCAGAGTGATGAGAAGGGATAGATAGAACAGAATTATGGGACGAACGGAGAGATCTGTTATGAAATGAGGAAAGATAGCTAAATTTGTCCTTGAGGTATTTCGGTGTCGCAGTTAATTAATATTAAAGTAGGAAGTGGAAAAAAAAATGTCTGTAACACGGAAATTTATTTTAAAAGATCAAAATAAGTTAATAATATTAAACTTTACACATATAAAGATGAATAAACCGAGAGATGTATATTTGTTAGTATTCATACTTAAAGATATGGAATCCGCAATTTATCTTCCATACATTTAAAAAAAAACTAACATTTTATGAATGAAAATGTGATTTTGACCGTTCCGAATTGATATCACGCTCTGAGCATCCAAATCGCGATATTTGATTCGGAACGACGCCGGTCAGTGTCATATTCGTTCTAAGCGCTCTGAACGCGATTCGGAATGAGGGGATAAAAAATATATATATATACCTACTATTAAATTTTTCCTTAATATTTGTTGTTTATTTATCCTAACCTTACCTCTTATGTTTCAGTTTCCCAAAGGTTGATTGGAAGAGAGTTCCTTATAGGCATTATATCCGCAAATTTTGACAGCAAACAGTCATTTACATAATATTACAAACATAATTACCATTAATAAGACCTTGATGTCGAGAATTTACACAAAATACAATAAACGAAAACACAAACAAGCACAGCAGATTAATAATTAAGCAAAAAATAAAATTATTAACATCAAAATTGAATTAAGATAGTAAGTTATATCATAGCAGAAACAATATTACTAATGCTACACATATAAACAGCTACTCATTAGAAATGTTATATTATTTTAATTTGGAGAACATATGTAGTTTAAGGTCGCTTTTAAATTTATTAAGACTAGAGTTAAATAAGTCAAGATGAGACAATTCCTTATCGTAGTAGTCGAGAGAGCGACAAAAGTATCTATTAGCCGTGGACCTAGTAGATGAATTAGAAATAACAAATAAGTTGTTGCTGCGAGTGCTACGTGTGGGGACACGTAATGGTATATTTTGTAAGAGTGTAGAAGAGTCTATAACATTGTTTAATATTTTATAAAGGAACATGGAGTCAAAAATATTTCGACGCATTTCAAAAGAGTGCATTCTATAAAACATCAATGAGTCTACATAATTTGTAATTTAATATCATATACTATATATATGAAAGATGTCCTTTATAAATAAGCTATTTACCTTAAAAATCTCCTCAAATGGCCCAATGTATATCCTATTTAGATTGCAGAATCGCTGAGCCAGCAACCCGTAGAACTTTTCATACGTTCTTTGTTCAGCACAGCAATCCAGAAACATATGACATAGCTCAATTTCTTGGCCCGGTTTCAGCTGCATTTTGAGCAATTTATGGGCACATTCCTCAAAGTCTAAACTAGAATTTATAGTCAAATAAATAGTTCTTCGTAAAGCAACTAAATTGGTTTCTGTGTTGTCTATAATTGTGACAGGTTTGTCCGTTGCTTCTTCTTCTTCGGATTCGTTGGAACCAGATTCAGAGCCACTGTCTTCATCATCAGAGTCTATGTCCGAGCCTAATATTTCACTGCACAGAGTCTTGTATTTTTGTTCGTTTTCCTCAAACTTGTCGTCATGCTTAAACACATCTGGAATTATACTAAGGTGGTTATAATAAAAGATTTAGGCACCAAAAAGAACTATCTGTAATTATAATGACTTAAGTGAGCGGTGGCATCCCGGTTGTAAGAACTCTTTTCTAAAAATCCAACAAAGGTCTGTTCAAACCCCGCATATACCTACCTACATTTATCATAGATTTACAACACCACAATTAATAATAATCGGAGAGCATGTTAAGCTGTCGTTCCCGGTTCCAATGATACCAACTTGTGGAATCTGTGTTCTAGGAGCTGTGATGATGATGAGGATGAAAGTTAAAAATGGCGTCTATAGTACCAGCTGACAGCTAACTTTAAAAATAAAACTCATACATTTTTAACTTTAATAGTTACAACTACAGAGACTAAAATAAAAATTGCAATAATCTTAGCAGGTGTTTTAAGGATTAGCTACGCTACGTCGCTACCAATTATGGCAAACGCATACAAAATCATCAAAACAAGTTGGCAAGCAACCTTATGGTTAGAACATTCAGATTCAGAAGACTGAAGAGAACAGCTCCACATGAATTGATTATTTAATTTCCAATAACATTGACTTACAATGCATTAATGTATTAATACGCTTGCATCAATGGAAGCCACATATTGGCAAAACAAATATATTCACGAGGACACACAAATGAAAACTATAAGAGAGGAAATAACCTCATACAGCCATGGGTATCAACTGAGACTCGGTATCATACCCGAACATGCTCGCCTCAGACCTGAGAGGATCCGGCAGCATCACACTCCACAGAGACTGAGGAAGGAACCTCCAATACTGACATTAATATCAAACAAAAGAGTGGCCCATCGAACAGATAGCCCGAATGCAGTAATCAAAGGAAAAAAAAACATATTGCCGAATGTCTTGAGTAGACAGTTTGCAATGCAAATGAAAAAACTATATAAAATAATAAATAAAAAGAGTTTATTGACACTATTTAACAAATATGTTTTTTAAATTAAGATTGGATGTCCTGACCCCTGTCGTAGATAATTCTGAATGACAGGAGTCAATTGTAAAACCATTTATCAAATTAAATCACAATTTTTAATAAAGAATACACATAAAACCAGTTTTTATTATTTTAGGGCTACATCATAAAAAGCTTTCCGAGAAATATCAAAAATGAGAAGACAAATTTTTCAGCATACCATGGATTCACTGTGCGGTTGCCGGGTCTATCGTATTTGAGAAAGAGAGTGGGGAGAAGAATGGTGTTTCGGGCTTGCAATTGAGAGAAGACAAATTTCTAAGCATTCCATGAATTCACTGTGCGGGTGCCGGGTCCATTGTGTGTGGGTAAGAGATGAGAAGAATGGTGTCTCGGGCTTGTGATCCACAATAGGCTGGTTTAAGAAAAGGAGGCCACCCTTTTTTTATTTTATTGCGCGATAATACGCTCACCATCCACCATTCTACTCTATTTGTATTTGGTTGGATAGGAAGAGCTACCCATGATTCCGTTAATGCCGTTTTGAAAGCTTGTTCCATAAATGTATCTCCTGCAGACCTGCTTAGGCCCAATTTTTTCAGTAAAAGATGCAAAGATTTTGCTGGAACTCCTCTCGCACAAACTTCCACTGCGTAAAGCTGAGTCTTGAACCCATTTCTGATCATTTCTTCTGTGAGATCATAATATTTATTTGACTTCATGTTGTGGTCTTTTGGAATATTTGATTCCCACGGAATGGTAAGTTCAATAAGGAAAACTTTTTTCAAGTTCCGAGAAAACACTAAGATATAGACAGGTTAACAATGCCATATTGGAAGCCTTTATTTTCATTTTATTTCCAGAAATCAAACCCGGTACCTCCGTGTCTATATCCATGGACTTAACAGCAGAACTTTAGAGGAAGTATAATAAATAAAACTTACTCAAGATATCCTGTGGATCCGTAGCATCGTCTAGCATCAATAAATGCGTGAACTGATCTTCTTCCGGCACCAGTTCCAATTCCTCAACCAAAGCTGGGTGATCTTTGAATCCATCCTTCCACACTTGGAACATAACTTCAATCATATACTGGACTCTCTTATCCAACTGACCTTCGTGCAAAATATTACGCAACATCTCAAAAATTGCATTTACACCCTTTGAAGACACTTCTGTCAACTTTTGACCACATTCCTTAAGAAAAGCAATTGAAACCTCAACGGAGTCATCTGTCGGAGTCTCTACGAGCAAAGTAAGCAACTCTAAAGCTAAAATCTCGTGAGCCACTCTCTGGTTCACTAAATGAGCTATAAATGACGCAGAAGTTATACAAGTTGGCTTATCGTTCCGTTTAAAACCCCGCTTGAACTGTATTACTAATCTTTTAAGCAATAGCTCTCCAATGTTCGGGAATCGAGAGTTGACAGCCGCTACTAAAGCCGCGTAAACATTTGTGAATGTAGGAGATGCAGCTTGCGCTTGGATAACAGACCGACATAGCAAACCTCTACCACGGACAATATTTTCTTTTAACAACTGTTTAATAATAATTCCGCTATTCCCCACGTTAATCTTGTTAATATGACCGTGTATAGACTTCTTTAACGCCTCCCAAGCAAGGCGTTGGTAAGCAGTGGAAGATTTATCGGTTATCTGAGCTTGCATCATACGCAATCGCGCGGGAGGGATGTAAGCACCACCAGTACGCGTATTAAGCATGTCTGTGTCTTTGGTTTTACGTTCTGGAACAGCTTTTACAGGCTCTTTTAAGATTTCTTTCTTCGCATCACCACGTCCACGTTTAGCCTCATTTTCACGAGATGCTGACGTAGACCGCTCGCGTTTTCTTCTGGAAACTTTGTCCTTTTTATCTCTTTTGTGTTTTGGTGATCTGGAACGACTTCTCGGCCTTTTAGACTTCTTTTGTTTACGACTTTCATCTTCATCACGTTGCTCGTGATCTTTCTCTGTTTGCTCTTGATCGGAGCCCATCTTAATTTCCTTAACTAACTATATACTAAAGCACATAAGTTAGACTAATTTAACAATCAACGTAAATACAATTTATTTAAAAAAATATAAAACACGCAATAACACAAACGCACTGATTTACGCCATTTTTGTTTTTATTTTTTTATTTTTTGACGAGGCCTCTATAGTCTACCATAGAAATTGTTCTGCCATGCAACAGTTGCCATTACTTAAATCCAAAATACCCCATAATCTTCTCTAAAAAGTGTGTTTAACGATTTTATAACGAGTCCTTCAAACGAAGTGTGAAAAAGCATTTTAATAAGCCGGCATAGTGGTAGTGACTGATGTCGATCGTCTCAGGCTGGTGTCAGTTGTTCCCAATCTTGGACCTCGCGTACCTCTTACCATCAGGTAGGCGCGATGTCACATGTCGTGCTTAGTATTAAAAAATATATATATTTCTATTTTGACTAAAACGTAGTAAAACTGGAATGAAATCGCCTTAAAAGGTTTTTTTTAGGTATGTTTAATGGGGTGTATCAGGCAAAGCTTTTTGTAGATGTCGCTAGCGGCAATGGTACCTTATTTTGCACCTACACTCGCGTGAAAGTAAATCGACTCAAGCGCGCATAAAAAGTGATATAACAATGGCTATTTTACCTCTATATAAAGTTTTACATATTTAAAGCCTAGTAATTAAGCTTTAAAATGGTAGCATTATTTCAGTAATTTAAATAAACACCGTGTGTATCGGGCCAGTGCCGACCTGAGCCAAGTTTTAGGATGGAGCGAGATTAAATTATGGCGCCCCTTGCATCCCCCCCCCCTCCCCCATAATGCTGCTTTGCTGAAACCGTTGCATATGGTGGCGGTTCTTGCATGATGTGGGCTGGAATTTCCTTCGAAGGAAAAACGGATCTTGTTTTCATTCCTGGAGGAGGTCTGACCAGTGAGCGTTACATTGAAGATGTTCTACTGGATCAAGTTGCCCCTTATCAAGGCTTCATTAGGGATAATTTCATGTTGATGCATGACAATGCCCGATGTCACACTGCTCGGGCCACACGTGAGTTCCTCAACAAAGTTGGAATTGACAATATGGATTGGCCAGCGCTTAGCCCAGATTTAAATACCATTGAGCTCATATGGGACGACATAGGTGTAAACAAGGTACCAGTGCCGCTAGCGACATCTACAAAAAGCTTTGCCTGATACACTCCATTCGAATGAAATTTATAGGATCTACTAATTAAATAGTTACCTTTACTTTATACGTATATTAATATACTATTTAATATTTCACATCCACTCGCTCGGCCGCCACTATTCGATCTGTCCTCTAGATATGTCACACCGTAGTGTTGTGCTGTACGTTCGATGTGTATGCTACAAATGCCATAGAAAGTAACAGTGATGGATGGGTAACCCAACAAAATATTATAAGGGCTAAAATTTTCAAGTAAAACATTTCGTTTTAGCGGTGTCGTTTATAAGGACAAATGAAAGTCTCAGACAGTAGGTTCATCAAGGTTGTGTTCCCATTCCCAACGACCATAGATTATTTTTTATAGAATGTCGATTATATTCCGGTGAAGGTCTTTCTTACTATTATCTAGTTTGTGAGGAGAAGAATAAAACAAGTACAGTATTTATGATATTTTATTTACGACTGTGAAACTACAAAATTTGCCCGCACTTCCAATCAGCATTTTTCATATACCTCACTTATTGAAGCACATTTAGTTACATAAAATTATCATTAATAACTAGCCAGTATAGATCATTCCATTTCCCGATTTTTAAGGTATTTTACAAAATTATTAGTGGTATACTGGGAGTGAATTCCCGCCTTTTGCACTTGGACATAAGTGTTTTTTTTGTTTTGTAAATTACTTTTATTGTGGATATTATTAGCCAAAAGTGGTGTTATACTGTTAATTTTGGAAAACGATGAATTTGACGCTAATATGGGGTAGTAAATTGTTTGAGGTTTTCCCGCGCTGTGAACTATGGCCACTATGGGAGTTAAAGTCTTAATATATACGTGGTTTCCGATACAGCCCGAAAATGTCATGCACTATGCAAAACGATTGTATTTATATGTTTTTTAGTAAAATACCTTGAAAATCACCAAGAAAATAACCTATACTACTGTTAACTTATGCTGGGTTTCTGAGTGGATCAGCTGTTTATCTTTTAATTATAAAACAGAAAAGATATGTTTTTTGATTTAATCAGAAACCTAACATTAGCCTGAGTTGCACCATACCACTTATCAAGTGATCTTAAGTGAAATCCTACAACTCGCCCTTATATTATAATAATCACATAAAATATTAGTCAGGAAGCTAAAATCGCAAAACGTACGTGAAGGATTTAAAGCCTACAATACACAAGGCAAATTGGTCAATTAATATTTACTATTAACTTGGACAGTGAACGAAAATTTGCATGTGAAAATAAGGCGAATTCGTGGAATGCATATTATATCTAGTGTTACCGCCGTTATTTATATCTATACATATTTACCTGTTGTATAACAATCTAAAACAATCTCACGCTTTATTTACAGCCATCTCTTTTATTCTCTTACGGGTGAAAGAGATGGAGAAATACGTAAACGCTGGAAACTTAAAAAGTTTCAATTTATTTGAACAGGTTTACTGTGAACGCTGATCAGCCTATGTTCTCATAAACTCCATAGTGGCCTTGAAGCTATCGAAGAATCCGCAGTTAATTTCTTAGTTTCATCACATTAATAAGAAGGAGGTTACAAGGTACGTGGCGATCTACCGGTTTTTTTTTTTTTTTAGATATGGCATTAGTAACAATTTGCCAGTGTCGCTGTTATTTGAGCCCAGTGACGTGCTGAGGCGTACCTTCGTTTGACAGCTGGTAGGAATAATTGATGAAACGTCTAACCTATCGTTCCGATACGCGATAATAGTAACCTAAGCACGCTTAAAGGTGTTCCGATACGCGCTTAAACTGTTTTGCCAAAGCTGTGTGACGTCACAAACGACATCATTTCTCGCGCTTAGACTGCTCACGATATCGAGGTAGATCGCTCTGACAAGTGACAGATCACTTGTTTGTCATAATGTCGCGCGACATTTTCAAGTTAATTTAACATTAGGTTTTCTTTTAAATTATTTAGTAATGTAATTCGTTTATATTGTTATATAACTTCTTAAACAAATCTATAATTAATATTTAAGTAGGAAGTGAAAAAAAATGTCTGTAACAGTTATTTTAAATTATTGCCGTATTTATTTATATCTTGCTTGAAAATGGCGCGCGACATAATGACAAACAACTGACAGTGCAGCGCTCAGAGTGATCATATATATCGTAAGCAGTCTGAGCACTGAAGAATGATGTCATTTGTGACGTCACAAAGATTTGGCAATACAGTTTATGCACGTCTCGGAACGAAGATATGTAACTAAAATGCCTTAATACAGTATTCGCGACCGGGTTTCTGTCATAATTTTTCGTTCACTGCACAATGTTACAAAACAAACAAGCTAAGAACTTATTTCTAATACTTAGCGATATTCATATTTTTATCATAAGCGGCAAGCATAGCTCCCGCAAGCTAGATACCGACTCGTTAAATCTATATACATTATTATCAAGTAACACCACTCTGCGACTTGCAAAACGACTGACAACGGAACGTGTTATTTCCAAATTCCCATTGAGAAACTCTTAACTGCAAAAATAACAACCATGCTGATTTTTTGAAAGCGGATCGAAATAAAGAAACACAAAAATTTCAATCGAGAGGGGGGTTATAAGCTATCTTCATCGTGGAATCCAGTAATCAATAGGCTTCGACGCCAGGAAAAATTGCCCGGTGTCGCCAAGGATATTGTAAGTGTCGTGATTTATAAAAACTTTTAAAAGTGATAAGTGGGTAGGTTTACATCTGCCGCCCAGTATGTAAGAGACTACACCGCATAGCTTCAGTCGACCCGTGACCACGGCCAATGCAACTTGGCTGAAACGTCGGGAGAAATATGTCTCTAAGGTAAATCGCGTTAAAAGCGCGACCCGTTAAAATTAAAAAAACTATGACACATGTATTGCTCTGTACGCTTTTCGTCTCCAGCCATAATGGTAAAGTCGCAGAGTATAAATTTTGACATAAAATTGAAAATAAAAGAAGTCGATGAGATATATAAAGGACAATGCCAGTTTTAATATTTTTTGCTTAAAAATAAGCGGATCAACATTTAGCCAACTTTACTATAGGCTCATCATTACGCGTGCCAAACTCGGCAAAAATCACAAATAGATTAATAAATATTAATGTGTCCCGACTGGATATCGAAGTCGATACCTTCGAGTCTAAATCGATGGACTTAACCGCTAGACCACTGAGTTTGTGCTGGGGCAATTTCTGGCATTGTCCTTTCTCGTCTTCAAAGCTTCCGAATGCGACTCGATATTGTACAAAAATATTTTTTTAAACACGCATGATTGTATTAACATTGTGTCAATCAAAGATAATAAAAATATCTATAAAACGCTTATAAAGGAAGTAAAATGTGATATTAATTCCGTCTCTGATTATGTTTGAGGCACTTTTCTATAAACCATCCACTTCCAAACCTTTAAATTCCTAAATAAATGCACTTTCTGTTAATTTAAAATACTACCGCGCAAGTGCAAAAAAAACATTTTGGTAACTGGTAACACTACTGCACGTTGCTAATTTTTAACCAATCAGAGTGCGTTATTTGAATAGATCGAAAAGTTGCAGTTACCCACATTTTATTATTTTTTAAAGTTAAATTGTTTTTTGTAAATCGACTTAAAAAATTGAAGAACTGATTTTAGGTTTTTAAAACGTTCATTTTACAAGCGCGGCTATTAATCCTACGATGTTTATAGAATAACAGTTTTAAATTACGTTTTCATGCGCAAAAAATAATATGATTTTTGCGCATAATGATGTTGAAAAGATGATTTTAATGAATTATTTAATTTTATGAAATCTATCTAAAAGATTATTTTAAAAACGTGCTAGTTAAGGAGTAAATGTGGCATTATGCTATGCAAACACATAATGTTACCAACTTAAGAAATTAGTAATTTTAATTTTGACCAAAATAATAATTATTGATTATTTTACAGTGTGTTATACTGAAAAAATTTAACTCTTTTAAAAGGATTTACTATAAATACATACATATATAATTGTTCTACCTAACAGTGTTAAAATAATAGTGATATAAGTGAGCGGTATCCATCAAAGCAACATTCAGCACCCACTATTGGACATACAAATAGCGATAACACATATTGAGACAATTTTTCAAACTACCCACAATTTTATTGTTTTTATTTTTTTTAGATTTTAGGCCACTAGGAGGGTTGCCAGATGTCCCGAATTCCGCAGGATGTCTCGGAGTCAATGGACACAAACCGATTTTTGTGTATTTCTTTTTTTAACTTTGTATACTTCAATACGCACAAGCGCAGGTATAGTAGCAGATAAATATATTACCAGAATATAAAAACATAGTTTTTTTTGTTATCTTAACTTCATAATTGAAACCTCCTTTAGCATGTATTTATACCACTTTTTTATAACAATATTTTGACATCGTTTTGATAAGTATATAAACTTATCAATATATAAACAAATTAATCAACAGTTCTCTTCCAGAGTATTTAAACCGTCTTAAAATTTGGCAAATTATCAGACCTGCAGCCCTATTCTGTTACTTAGTCGTAAACGTTATTGGTGGATTTCGTTATTTACGTCAGATTGTGTCATAATTACAAAATATTATTCAATTCTCAACTCTATAAGCGCTCGACCTTGACAGCGGCCGTGCAAATATCGTGATATATATATACTTAACGGATTTCATTATATAACGTTTGCGACTAAGTAACAGAATAGAGCCGCTGGCAACACTACTCACAAGTCCCGAGACAATGTTACTGCCTGTAAATATGATGGACCTGGCAACCGCTCGGTGAATACAAGACTTGTTTAGTTTGTATTCTCAAATTTATGAAAAAAAACGAGGGTAGTTTGAAAAAGAAAAAAACTCAACGGAACGTTTGCCTTGTTTTTAACATTAAACGAGTACTAGACTCCCTAAATACAATACTGTTCGCATAACTGTTAATACATTAAAATAATTATAATATCTAATACAAATCCATACATACAATTATTATTTTAATTTAAAAAATAATACATTTTGATCAACATTTGGAATTATTAAAGTAAAAAACAGTGTTACCAACAAAAAATCAATCCAGAGTGGTAGTATTGATTATTTTTTTATTACAAATTAGATCATATTTTACCAAAAAATATTGAGCAAAAATAACTTTAAATGCCGTTTCAGACGCAATTTTTTTTGTAATTAAATGTTATTTTTGAAATAAAATTGACATTGATATATTAGCTGTAAAAATTGCATATTTTTTTCTAATAATTAAATGTTGATCAATAACAAATAAAATTAAAGATATGATAAAATAGCCCATTCATTTAAACGACAAATTAAATGATAAAGATGGTGTTGTTTTTGACTTAATACTACATATAAATATTAAGTCACGTGATAAAAGAACGACGCCATTTTTTTTCGGCGTCATTTACACCATCAAGCTTTTCAAATGATATAATTATAAAGAAAAATATTTTAGTATGAAAAACAAAAGCATATAACATATTTTTTTTAAACATGGCAACGCTAACCAATAATGTTGCAGCTGTAATAAAATGCACAGGGTTGCCTGTTTATTTTTTAAATACTTTTTTTTATTGCATATTTATATATCGCTCATTTGAAGCAACAATAGCACAATTAGAGCTTTTAGAAATGTAATAGGAGCAGCAATCCAAGTTTATGATATGAAAATATTAACAATAATTAAATAGGTACCCAATTGGATTATGTCGGTGTTACTCCAGATGTAAATAGACTTTCCGCAAAATTTGTCACAAAAACTATAGCATCATCACGACCGTATCCCTTGCACATAAATTGACAAGACAAACGGCAAGTTGATGTTTTTATCGAACCAAAGACGAGACCACCACGTCATAACCGATGAGTCAAACGACATACTTGATTTATGCAATGAGTTTTATAAATACTGTAGTTTTTTGATTTTATATTGTGTTATTTTTTATTTTATTTTTATTTTTTAAACTTGTCTAAACTGTTTTCAAAATTATTGTTAATGCATGTTGATCACGAATGCCTTTGTAAGCAAGAGTGGGGCTCCCTGTATCACAGACCTTCTGGGACATAGTACAGGCATCTCCGTATTTACTGATTGATGTATCTAGGTTCTTAAGTCAATAAACGTTTTTATTATTATTATAAGGAAATTGCAGGAATCAAGTTTTTTTTAAATTTTACGATACCTTTTTATTATTTATCAAACACTCTTTCCAGCATCTGTTGATAGACAGTAGCCAAAAACGCCCACCTTAAAAGTTCACCCTGCTTTGAGCATATTTCATTAGATCGAATTTGTACAGACCGGTGACGTATTTTCGACGTATCTAACACAAATACGAATTGTTTATTATTTTTTTATGAATTCAGTGTATTTGCGCCATTGTTGCACTAAATGAGCGATATGTTAATGGTGTATTGGCAAAAAAGCTGTGAGTTAGCGTTTAGTAAGTTTTTCCACTACTCGGGGGTAGTTTCGGGATTTTCGGCGCGAGCAGTTTTGTTCTGACGAACTAATTCGGCGCGACGTTCCTGTAAAAAATAGAGTTAATTTACTTTTTAGCTGTTTCATTCAGTTCTAAGTTAAAATGTTACAAATTATTATGGAATTAATTCTGAAATAAATAATTTATTATTATTATTATTGCTGTTTGTTTTCAAATCAAATCATTTATTCATCCTTAAGTATAGGTACATACATATTACAATTGGTATTCAGTAGTTTGTTTGTTCAGCTATACTTTACCCTTAAGAGCATACAGATATATTTATTTAAATGCTAAAGTCAAAATTATTGTCATAAATGCATATAAATAAAATGAAAATAAAAAACATTTTGGTATACAAACACAAAAGAAAATATATAGTTAGTGTCCTATTTTAAATATTATAATGTATGTCAAATGTAAGATCATCGTCAGTCAGAAAATTTTCAATTGTATAATAACATTTTTTCAGTAAAGCTTTCTTTAGTTTTCACTTAAATAATGGAAGAGGCAAGTCCTTGAAACCGTCCGGCAGAGTATTGTACAATTTAGGAGCCATACCAAAAATACTCTTAGCTGGTTTATGTTTAAAGGAGTACATTTGGTTTCAGGGACGGGGACGAAAAGATTTATAAGTTGAGGATTTTACAATATTGAAAAGGTTAAGATTAGTTTTTGTAAAGACTAAGACGTCGTATATATAAAGACGGAAATGTTAATATTTTGAGTAGCTTCAATTTTGGTAAACAGCTCTCTGTTGGGTCCATAGCGCACATTGCCCTAATACAACGCTTTTGTGCCTTGAACACGATGTCTCTGTTTGTCGAGTTTCCCCAAAATATGATACCATATCGTAATATTGATCCCATAAATGCGTGATATGCAATTTTCGTGGTGTCAATGTTCGATATTTTGGATAATGTCTTTAAAGCGTATGAAAATTGGTGGATTTTATTACATACGTTTTCCACATGCTTTTTCTAAGTGCATTTCCTATCTATTTGTATCCCTAAGTTTTTAACTAATTTTGATTAATGTGTATACCTACTAACATAGTTCTAAGTTAAAGTGTTACTAATAATTATGAAATTAATTCTGAAATAAATAATTTATTATTATTATTATTCTCTAAAAGGTTGACTACACCCGACCTGTGTTCTTAAACCAACACTGTGTAAGGTTATTATCATCGAGTAGCAACACTGGCCGTTCGAAAATATTTCGGGTCCCAACACTGTCAACCTGTCAATGTCAAAGTGACAGGTACCCTAAGTTAATAAACATATGTAGCTAATAGTATCATCACGACCGTTTCCCTTTCGGGGTGGTCAGAAACCACGCTTATAAATAAGCGGATTCACATTTAGCCAACTTTACTATAGGCCAATCATGACAAGTGACAAGCTCGTCGATGTCTCCAGCGTACCAAACTCGAGAAATATCACAAATAAATTAAATATTAATTAAATGTACTCGTATTTATTTACAGCCACGATCTTAAATTAAGTAACCTTATTATTATAATTACCTTGCTTATGACAATAATGCTATTATAACACACATAAATATGGATTGTTTACCTGTTACGGTCCAACCATGATTTAGGTAATCATAACATATGTTTGTTTATATTTTTTTATTATATTATTTTAGTGCTGACAATATCCAAGTTGTTACAAGATAACCTATGGAAATAAATATTTTGATTGATTGATAAATAAATATTTTTGTGTGTCCCGACCAGGAATCGAACCCGGTACCTCCGAGTCTAAATGTGGACTTAACCGCTAGACCACGGAGGCAGTTAGTTAGGTAGCTAATAACGCCACAAAACTCAAAATTTAGTATAAACTTCTGAGTTACTATTAATATACGAAAAAGAGACATATCTTTAGTGGAGTTAATATTATATATATATATATATATTTGACCGCCTTCGTGGTCTAGTGATAACAAACGTTGCCGTGAACTCGGGAGGTCGTGGGTTCGATTCCCACCGGGGGCAAGTTGTACATTATATAATTTGTCTCGGTCTGGGTGTTTATATGTATAATATGTATATATTTACAAAAAAAAAAGTATAATATGTAGTTTATCAACCATCTAGTTTCCGTAACACAAGCCTCGTAGCTTACCACGGAAATTAGATGGCGCTGTGTGACCTGTCTGGAAATATTTATTCAATAAAATAATTACAATATAAATTAAAACTACTTAAAAGTAAAAATTAAATAAATATAAACTAAACCTAATAAAAAATAAACTATAAGTAAAAAATGTCCTCTAGAGACGACCCTTTAGTGATAGTCCCAAGAAGACTGGCAACATTTCCTCTCTGTATAGCTAAGCTAATACGTTGGCAGAAATAATTGCCAGCCTTCCTGTCTCCAGACTTCTCCGTTAGCCGTTTGGACGACTCCTTGGCCAGACGCTTGGCTGAGTGTCCCCATGGGCCCATCGTCATGACCCCAAACGGCGCAAATTCGTATCCTATACTGAGGTTGGCGTATTTGCGCAGCTTGAGGTTCTCAGCAGAAACCGCCGCACTTCCCGCGATTGACGAGGTCGCCTGGATGTGTGATGGGGCTAATGTGTCTACACATGTCGCATCCCACACCAGGGACCTGCAAAGTTTCCACGGCCCAACGGAACCCAAGGATGGGTTTGTGATGTTCCCGTAGAGCTCGACAGTACTATGTACAGACGACAGAAACGCTGGCAGTGCTACACTAGAAAATTTTGCACTAGACCTTCGAACCGAATCGGTAGTGAAGCTTGGGCCCAAGTACGATCATTCATGGGGCAATTTAGAATTTTAATTAGTGAATTTATAATTTATTTATTTATTTATATATATAATAATTTTGACAGTGACATTTTGCTCGTAAATCGTTCGTGAATGTTGGTGTCGAGTAACTACACTGATGACGTCACTATCAGTTCTCGTTAAATAGAGTTTATAGCAAAAAAAAAAAAGAACAATGATTTTGATGGAAACTTACTTCCTTCTTGGCGAAATCTAGTTTCTTCTGTATTTCCTTCTCTCTGTTGAGTTCTGCGGTAGTGAGTTTGGTCTCGATGTCCTTGCTGATCACCTCCACTTTGGCGTTGATGATGCTCTCAACAGATGATCGAGCCTCCAACAACTTGGAGCTCTAATGGATGATGATGAAAAACACAAACAAAATAATAAAAAATAAAAAAACACAATCACAATGAATGACGATACTGTATTTTTTCCTTCATTTTGTTATATATTCTTACATAAATTTAGTTAAATGCTTATATATTATTATTATTATTATATATTTCTATTGGTATTTGTATGTAATTGACCGCCTCCGTGGTCTAGTGGTAACAAACGTTGCCGTGAACTCGTGGGTTCGATTCCCACCGGGGGCAAGTTGTACATTGTATAATTTGTCTCGGTCTGGGTGTTTATATGTATAATATGTATATATTAACAAAAAAAAAAGTATAATATGTAGTTTATCAACCATCTAGTTTCCGTAACACAAGCCTCGTAGCTTACCACGGAAACTAGATGGCGCTGTGTGACCTGTGTGGAAATATTTATTATTATTATTATTAATTATTATTATGTATGTATAAGTATTTGTTTTTAATACTAATGCACCCCGCAATTGTCTACCACACTCCCAAAGGTTAGCTAGTATAAAATGCCGAGAGGCATTAAGTTCAACTCAACTGTTATGTTATTAAGTGCAATAAAGAATTTATAAATAAATAAATAAATAAAATACTGCAACTGAATCATGACTTGCAAATATTGCATAAACAATAAAAATATTTAAAACCAAATAGTAGGTACTTAAAATAAGATTAAACCCAATTACTGTATAAAAAAAGAAAGAAATTAATAATTTTAAGTATATAAATACATAAATAAGATTGAGTAAATATTTTCTAGAAGATTGAATGAACAACATTAATTTCTTACCTTGACATTAATTAATTAATCCTATTTGTCATTTCAATTCAATGGGGTGTGTCACTAACTTTTTATCACGATAGATGGCGCATGATAGATGGTACCTAATATAACTGTCAGTTGCATAGAAAACTTGTATTTTTATTACGAACATTATTATTTTCTGGATATTATGCAGAAGTGAGCTGCTTTTAAGAGTACAAATCGAGATTTCCAAGCGAAATCAAAGATATGGTGATCTCAAAATTGCCGTTCTATTAATTCAACCTTTTTTTTTATTTTAAAGACAGTGTTCGCTTACTGAATTCGTCTTTTAAGGTAGGTAACGTTAAGTAAAAATACATTTTTCTGTTATAAAAATGTAAAACTACAAATGAATTTAAAAAATGATCAGCCATAGGTGTAAACAAGGTACCAGTGCCGCTAGCGACATCTGCAAAAAGCTTTGCCTGATACACCCCAATAAATTATTATACCTCTCTTCAGTTTATATGTCTACTATACTTAATTACTTATTTATAAGAATTTATAATTTATAATCTTTATAAGAAATTTAACATAGTGTACCCAATTTATAACCATTGTACCATCCTGCCTTCGTAGTCTAGCGGTAAAGTTCGTGGATTTAGACTCGGAGGTATTGGGTTCGATTCCTGGTCGAGACACAAAAATATTTATAAATGTAAATTAATTTAATTAATATTTAATTTATTTGTGATATTTCTCGAGTTTGGTACGCTGGAGACATCGACGAGCTTGCCACTTGTCATGGTTGGCCTATAGTAAAGTTGGCTAAACGTGAATCCGCTTATTTATAAGCGTGGTTTCTGACCACCCCGAAAGGGAAACGGTCGTGATGATACTTTACTGTACCATCCTATAAAATACCTATTGTTATAAAGAAACATATGAATTTGAATTTGAGATTTAACACAACCACATATCAGTGTTGTACAATGAGGTGTATCAGGCAAAGCTTTTTGTAGATGTCGCTAGCGGCAATGGTACCTTGTTTACACCTATATCATATTTTTTTTAATGTTTTAGTAGTTTTTTATTTTTATAACAAAAATATGAATTTTAACTTTACGTTACCTACCTTAAAAGACGAATTAGGAAAGCTAACACCGTGTTTAAAAATAAAAAGTTTAATTAATAGAACGGCAATTTTGAGATCACCATATCTTTGATTTAGCTTGGAAATCTCGATTTGTACATTTAAAAGCTGCTCACTTCGGCAATATATCCAGAAAATAATAAATTTCGTATTAAAAATACAAGTTTTCTATGCAACTGACAGTTCTATTAGGTACCATCTATCATGCGCCATCTATCGTGATAAAAAGTTAGTGATACACCAAATTAGGATCAAGAAACTAAAGTGCCGGCAGTCTCGACAGATCGTTGTCTTAGCGATTTCAGTCATAAAATGTTGCCACTTACAAAATCAAATAGGCTGATTTGGTCAATATAATTAATTCCAAGGACGGTAATATTTTCGTATGATAACTCATGTCATTAAAACTCAAACAGCTCCATATTATCTTATTTTATGCATTAATATGTGTAAAATCTGGCCAGCGTGGCGAGTGTAGGCCAAATTCTCCAGATATATGTTCTGGAAGGCCATTCTCCAGCAGTGGAGGTCTAGGACACTGTTCTAGGGGCTGTAATGATGAATGATATGTGTAAAGTATCATCACGACCGTTTCCCTTTCGAGGTGGTCAGAAACCACGCTTATAAATAAGCGGATTCACATTTAGCCAACTTTACTGCCGACCAATCATGACAAGTGGCAAGCTCGTCGATGTCTCCAGCGTACCAAACTCGAGAAATATCACATATAAATTAAATATTAATTAAATGTATTTATTTTCATTAATAAATATTTTTGTGCCCCGAACCCGGTACCTCCGAGTCTAAATCCACGGAGTTAACCGCTAGACCACTGAGGCAGTTATTAATAATATGTGTATTATATGTATGACAATGCCTATTTACAGCAGATATAATTTTAAGATTATAATTATATATATTTGGGTTGTAATGTGCTGCTCCAAATACAAGCTATTTCCCAAAAAATAAGCTTTTCGTTATATTAATGAATTTTTTGACATGTAAAAGCGCAGAATACATTATATTTATTGTCCTATGCCTACTTACAAAAAAAAAACTAAACTATCAATGGATAATAATATTTATTCCTTTGCAACACTAAATGCAAATGTCAGCTGTCTGCTGTCACACTGTAAAAGTTACTGTTACGTACTAGCTTCAGAGGGCACAAAAATAATGGCAATTACGCAATTTTTGCAAGTCATGATTCAATTATACTATAGGTACGACCGAATTATTATTTTTTGTTTAATAACTAACACTTCCAGAAAATTTTGGAACAATCCAACAATCGAGGTCAACGACTCTTCTAGAGGCATAGATGATGATTGTGTCCCGACCAGGAATCAAACCCGATACCTCTACGTCTAAATCTACGATCTTAACCACTAGACCATGAAGGATTTCAGAATCGTAATCAGCCTCCAAGTACCTTTGTAAGTAAAAATATTTTTCGGTATATTGTTAAGGACCTTATACATTTTCTCTATCTATCTGTAAGTTGTCAATGATGTTGTTGATGATATTGATGTGTTTGTGTATATACTGACATGATTTCGCAATTTCTCCTTCTGCTCAGCCTCGCGAAGTCGTCGTCTTTCTGCAGCAGTGTTAAGTTTCTCCTGAATGGAGGACTCCAACTGCTGGAACTTCTCGCAGTTTCCAGCACGAACTTTCTTCACCTGATCCTCCTAAATATAAATTTATGTCAATATTATAGAAGACCTTAGCGATCCATCATCATATGTGGGAAAGAGAGAGGAGACAACAGTGTCTCGGGCTTGCGACCGAACAGCTAGACCACTCCAGACATGTTTATTTTTTAACATGTATAATCGCCACAGTGTAGTTTTTTCTTTTTAGTTCTTTTCTCCGGATGGAAGATGAATGAGGTGATAGGGAAGGCAAAGGGTCTAACCCAAACAGCCAAGTCTGACGTAATATTCTTTCTTTTTTATGAGTTAATGAGGTCATCATCAAATTCCAGATGTTGCAGAATTTGATGCTTTTCTTGGAGTCACTCGCAGCATTATAGCTCAAACACGTCGAGTAAAATATAGGAGTTCACAGCTCGGGAAAACCGCAAAAAATAAACTGCAACTTGTGCCTCATATTCAAAGTCCAATTTATCGTTTTCCATAACTTTTCACATTGTAGAACATTATTAAACAAAACAACACCACTTTTGACCAACAATATTCACAGTAAATTAATTTACAAAACAAAAACTTGCACTCGACGTGTCCGCGCAAAATGGCGCGAAGGACCCAGTGTAGAAATAAAAATCGACAGTGGCCGAGGATGAACGTTTTCGGCTGCAATCGACAGCATGCATTTGCCTCACACCATTTAAAAAAAAACAACTGTCAGATTCATTCCCATTCTTTCTCGCTCTGCTTCGCACTGAATTTGTTAATAAAAATGGAGTTTTTCGCGCCATTTTGCGTGGACATGTCAAGTGCAAGTTTTTGTTTTGTAAAATTAATTTGCTGTGGATATTATTGGTCAAAAGTGGTGTTGTTTTGTTTAATAATGTGCTGCAATGTGAATAATTGTGGAAAACGATAAATTGGACTTCAAATATGGGGCATAAGTTGCAGTTTATTTTTTGCGGTTTTCCCGCGCTGTCAACTCTCATATTTTACACGACGTGTTTGGGCTATAATGCCGCGAGTGACTCCAAGTAAAGCATCAAATTCTGCAGCATCTGGAATTTGATGATCCTCAACTCGGTTATGAAGTTTGTTATAAACATATATTATGCAAATAAATTACGTGTTTAGGACTGATGTATTCTGTACAATGTCCTTTAAAGACAATTAAAAAAAAAAATTAATAATAATTAACAAATCCAACTTTAATTTGAAACCAATATAACTTCACCCAACCCATCTGCCAGATATTGTACACCCCTCAGCTTGGGTAAGTATTAAATAATAAAAAAAAAAAAAAAAAAAATACTTATGTAGGTATCTAAAAATAAAATATGTAAACTTAAATACAAAGTGGTCCAATAATATTATTATTGACGACAGAGTACTGTGATGAGCATATTGAGTAGATGTCCATTAAAATGTTGAAATATTATATTATTATTATTTTAAATTATTTATTTGATCCTTGTTTTAGTTTATCTTATATATTTTTCTATTACTTATGTTTCATTTATGTTTCTTGTCAAAATTTGTAAAGTGTTGTTTAACCTACTTATTGTTAAACTTTTTAAACTTTCGCGCACACTCATAATAGATTTTTATAATTTTAACGGGTCTTTACGCGATTTACCTTAGAGACATATTTCTCCCAGGAAAAATCGCCCGGTGTCGCCAAGGATATTGTAAGTGTCGTGTGTCGTGATTTCTAAAAACTTTTAAAAGTGATAAGTGGGTAGGTTTACATCTGCCGCCCAGTATGTACGAGACTACACCGCATAGCTTCAGTCGACCCGTGACCACGGCCAATGCAACTTGGCTGAAACGTCGGGAGAAATATGTCTCTAAGGTAAATCGCGTAAAGACCCGTTAAAATTATAAAAATCTACTTATTGTTACTAATACTTGTTGTTACACTTAATTAATTTTATTATATTGTATAATTCTTAAGGTGTAAAACGGGATCAGTATACAAATGCAATTGTAATTTCATATCTCATTGTTATTGTACTGATTTTGTTGGTTCTTATTTTTATTATTTTTCATTATAGCTAACAGTGAAAATTTGTAAGGCTTTGAGATTAGATATTTTTTGTATACATAATATTGCAAAGGCTGTAAATTTTCCCACGAATAAATAAATAAATAAGTAAGCTGTTAGCAGAAGACCAGCAGCTAGTTGGGTTTTATCTTACATGATCTCGGAGTCGTTCGAGCATCTTCTTGAGGTTTTCATCTCTTTGCGCAGCCGCAGTGGTCATCTTATCCTCAATGGCCTTGTACACTTCGGCAGTCTGCTGCTCCAGAGATAATCTGAAGCAAAAAAATTTTATTATTCAATGTTTTCTTCGGTAACGGCGGCATACCGACCAGGGCCACCAGTCTCTACATTCATTTTGACCGCCTCCGTTCTAGTGGTAACAAACGTTGCCGTGAACTCGGGAGGTCGGTTCGATTCCCACCGGGGGCAAGTTGTACATTGTATAATTTGTCTCGGTCTGGGTGTTTATATGTATAATATGTATATATTTACAAAAAAAAAAAGTATAATATGTAGTTTATCAACCATCTAGTTTCCGTAACACAAGCCTCGTTGCTTACCACGGAAACTAGATGGCGCTGTGTGACCTGTCTGGAAATATTTATTATATTATATTATTATTATACCTACATACATAAACATACATAAACTATACATACAACCTTTCGACATTTCATAACGATCGCTAAAGTAAAGTATCATCACGACCGTCGGGGTGGTCAGAAATTTATATTTATATTATATTTAAAGATACAATATATACCTGGTTTTTTCGACGCCTTCAAGATGATCCTTAAGCCTAGCCCTCAATTCGCCAATATAGGCCTCTCGCTTCTCCTCATGGGTCTCCATTTTGGCGTCCAAAGCCTCCTTAGTGGATACGATGAAAGCTTGAGATTGCTCGCTGCGTATTTTAGAAGCTTCCTCGATTTTGGCCATCTTCTGGGCTATAGCGGCCATCTTACTTGCTTCTAGAGTCTTGAAAAAAAAGGGGGATTATAAGTATATACGGGGTGATTTTGTATGTTATTCTATTGATATATATTGGCCGATGAGGTTGCTCAGCCAAGCGTCTGGCCAAGGAGTTGTCCAAACGGCTAACAGAAAAGTCTGGAGACAGGAAGGCTGGCAATTATATCTGCTAATATATTAGCTTCGCTATACATAAGGCTATACATTGGGACTATATATAACTGAAGGGTCGTCTCTAGACATTTATTTATTTAGGACTACAAACAGTAAATCTATAATTATATTTAAATAAACAAATTGTTAAGTATGTTACCAACGACGTAAACCACAGATTATATAAATATAGTGAAGTTAAACAACAATTGGTAAAAAAATAAAAATATGAGTAAAGAAAATAAAAATAAAAAATAAGTAAACAACAATAATGATAGGTATTCATAACAAAAGTGCGGTGGTGGCTCGGTTGTATGAACGCGTTCCTTGAATCCTACAAAGGTCGGTTCAAACCCACCCGGCATGTACCAATGAGAAATACACTTTTCTTACGTACTGCAGTCATAGATTAACAACACCACCGTTCTCGTGCCTCGGAGAGCACGTTAAGCCGTCGGTCCCGGTTCCACTAATACCAACTTGTGGAATCGTTAATAAATTGTCATTAAAAATTTACATCATTTCCTCGCCAACCCGTCTGGCCAGCGTGGCGAGTGTAGGCCAAATTCTCCAGATATATGTTCTGGAAGGCCCATCTCCAGCAGTGGAGGTCTAGGACGCTGTGTTCTAGGGGCTGTAATGATGATGAATGATGATTCATAACAGATTATGGTTTTAGTATGTCCAAAATAGACTCCCTAAAAGCACCGGCAGTCGAGGCCGAGACTGGATTTATAGTTAAATATTTATTAGGTTTAGTTTATATTTAATATTTTTTTTACTTTAGTAGTTTTTAAATTATATAAAATTAAACGATATAATTATATATAAAAACATGTTTGATTAAAGTTGCTACCATTCTTAGACCTTGCGCGCCGCTTACTATCAGGTGGGCGCGAAAGGTCATGTCATGCTAGAAAATAAAAAAACGTTCTGCCAGTTTTAGTGTAATGTTCTTGATGCTATAGATTTTAGCGTTAATGTTTTTGATGCTATAGTTTTAGCGTTAAAGTTCTTGATGCTATAGTTTTAGCGTTAAATTCTTGATGCTATAGTTTTAGCGTTAAAGTTCTTGATGCTATAGTTTTAGCGTTAAAGTTCTTAATGCTATAGTTTTAGCGTTAATGTTCTTAATGTTAATGTTTTAACTAATTCTACTCACTCGTCTCCTCTCCTCAGCGGCTTTCAGCTTCTCCTGGATTTCCTCCACCGAGGGTACTTTTTCGAACGACCCTGTACGTTTAGGTGGTGCAGGAGTAACCACGGGTTCGGCCAGAATTACCTCGTAGGCAAGACCTCCCTTGGACATCTCCTGGCAACGGATCTCAGTAGCTGGGGACAACAGAAAATCGTGATTGATATTTTTTTTGCATGTTATTCAAAATTATACAGAATTAAGATACGTCTAAAATACGCTGTATTGTGGTTAAATAAAATTATTTAGGTATAGTGTCGATAAATACTTAATTTAGAAAAAAAACCAGTTACTAAAAATAATTTACGGAATGCAGTTTTTCTGGTGCAAATAGGCGAATAAATTCCAATTATTATACGTTTAAAAAATAAAACATTAATCTACGAATATGTTTACTAAATAAATTAGCAAATAACAAGCAACACAGAGGCTAGAATAGAATAGAATGTTTTGGAAATAGAAATAGAATGCCAGAAGCTAGAATGTAAATATAACAATTTTTAGTTCTATAAAATTTCGACATATTTAAGGGAAAAAATATCTCGCCTTACTAACATAATTTAACTTTACCTAACTAACACTGATATTTTAACAAAAAATCCTCGTAATATGTCCACAAAGCAGAGCTAATGAAGGACATAATTAAGTTCCACTCAAGTCCACTTCATTATCTTATCCTGTCATACTTAAGATTAGGTTACTGCCACACATGAAGCTATAGACTGCTTTAGAGATATACTTAGTCATTACTATTAGATATATATCTATATATATATATCTACAAATATTCACGCCAGATGTCTTGCGGTGTAGGCGGAGACAATTGAGCGCCACTTGACACGATCACGACATACCTCTTCCGCTTCGTCGACATTTATTTATTTATTTCAAAACTTTAATGCACAAAGTACAAAAGGCTGACTTAATGCCCGTAGACATTCTCTGACAGCCAAACCTTTGGGACTAATTAGAACAACTGTAGGTGCAAGGAAAGTATAAGTGACACATCAATTAGATATAAATACTTATATAATAAACTTACTTATATATAATCTACTTATAAATATAAATATACTAATATATACACAATAATAAACATACATATAAAACTTACAAATTTTGTTAGGAGCTATTTAGAAAATGTGAGTAGACCAGCTTTTTAAATGATGATCTGGTAGATGCCTGCCTTATGGTAATATGACATTCGACATATTTTATTTATTTGATCGTGATATGAGAGTCTCGGTCTGCCAGGACCTCTTTTACCCACAACTTACGCATTATATACCTTGTTCGTCAATCTTTCTTCGCTCATACTATCGTAGCATATCTTTCCTTATTTTTATCCCTATGCTTTCTTTTATACCTATCCTTTTCCGTATTTGATGGTTCAGGCATGTTAAAAAGATGAGCGAATAAATATTGATGAACCAGGTATATAATGCGGAATTTGTGGGTAAATGAGGCCCTGGCAGACCGTGACTCACATACGATTAAATAAAAAAACACTGGCTGAAGGTGCATTAAAAAGCCTTCGTAACAAAAGGACATGTATGAAGAGGTTGATGAATGTCGACGAAACGAAAGAGGTATGTCGTAATCGTGACAAGCAAGGGATATAGCGTGAAGATAATTATTAATTTACTGTTACTCCGTGTTAACTTTTGCAATGAATTTGCAAATTATTACTCGCATGCTTTACCAAATAGTTGCTAGCTATGAGTGTGATTCAACCTTAAAATGTTCTTGACGACAGAGTCCTAACTTTGTTGGTGTTATTTAATTATGTCGGGAAGTCCCTCCAGTGGCGGAATAAGGGAGGAAAAGGGGAGGAAATTGGTTCCCTTGAAACATGATTCACCCCTCGGAAATTGCACCGTCTGAGGCTACGTACTGAATATGCTGATGTATATTTAATGAAGTTAATTCTAGAATACTTTGTCGAGAAATTAAATATTAATTTACAAAAAATAATAATTTAAGTAACGTAAATTTATTCTTTTCAATTTCCACACAAAAAATACGATAATATCTCGTAAAAATATAAACTTCCGAGTCGGCGTAATTTATCCATCTACCCACAATTGTAATTAAAAAAAAAAGAAATTTTCCTTTAAGGTCTCCTGCAAGTGTCTCTTGCTCTAATTCCTGCTATAAAACAACCTGCTCTTTTTTTAAGAATGAAGCTGTCCCCCACACCAATAGTCCATATGACATGATACTGTAGAAATAGGCATGGTATACGGATTTAGCTGCCTCTGCTCCGGAATATTCATTGATCTTTTTTTATAGGCTCATGGTGCTCGTTGTTCAGAAAATCCAAAATATAAACATAATATAAATAAAACAGCCCTTGGATATCGGTTATTATTAAGTAATAAATGAAAACGACGACATTATTAATCAAAGTCAAAAAGTCGAAGTCAAAATATCTTTCTTCACGTAAACCTATTACAGGCATTTATGAAACGTCATTAATTTAATTATTTTGAATGATTCTACTCCTGCTAGTAGAAGACTAAGCAGCATAGTGGTCCAATAAGTAAGCTGTTAGCAGAAGTCCAGCAGCTTAGCAGATTCCAGTGACCTGTTAATGTTTAATCTGACTGAGAAAGGAATCTGCAAGGAAAACTCAGCTATATCAGATTTACAAAATAAAACATATACAGAACTGCACCACAACGATCAATTAATAACCTTTTAAATTTAGTTATCAGTACCTATGAGATTACAATACCTGGTACAGCAGTAACCAACCAGGCAAGTCAGAATTAAGATGGACTACATGCTTACGTGCAACCCGAAAGTCGACAAAACATCATAACAAAACAATAATCAGAATATTATCCAGAAAACTCCTTAAAGAAACGCTGAACTTACTTATAAACTTGACCTTCTTGGGTTGCTTGGTCCTTGGTTTGCCGAGTGGCTTCTTCACGGGTGCTGGCCGACGGTGTGCTGTTGGAGGAGTCGACGTTAGGAAGACCGAACCCCGAAATTATCATCACACGTTTGACAAATACCCAAATACGTTTAACTACTACCTTTATGTATGCAGCAAGTACGATAGTACAATTAATTACATGCATAGTTCATAGTAGTATGAAAAATAAATGAAAAAAAGACATATAATTGTGCTATTAGAGAACGGCATCATCAATATTTTTTTCATTAATCACTGGTACAGCTGGTCTCGGTCTTGTAAATATATATTTTGAGTCTCGAAAGACTTGCTCAGCAGCCCAATTCTGCTAATAGTTTTATTTTCATTCTATTTTATTTTAACGTTAAATTCTGTCAAACCATGGTTTCATATTCACCTTTTGACAAATCCGTATTCTACTATTCCTAACCCATTTTTATTCTTGCTTTTCTTGCCAACATATCGGTGGTCTGACCATAACCAAGATTGGACAACACCAATCACTGGATCATTTGGAGCCTTGTATCTTATCCTTGTACGAGTATGATGCATCTCTCAGTCAACGATATTATCATCATTGCTCATGTTATTATTAACTGTCCTAAGCTTTCTACGCCATTGTTTATTATCAGCAAGACGGTTTTTTTACTAAACATGTCTATCACATTCATTAATAGGAAAACTGATATTAATAATAAAGCTTACCACAATATACTTCTAACTACCTCTATAAAGAACTTCTTTATTCAATTTTATTACTGTTAGGCTTAGCAATTCGTTGGTGAAATTGAAAACTACCCTCATTTCTTTCCTAAATATTTTTTATTGCAAGCTGTATATCAAAATTGATGATGGTATAAAATTCATAATAACCCCGATAGCAGTTTGCCAATCGGTTGAATCGGTCATCAATTATACTGAAATAGCTGCCGGTATATTTGCAATAAAAATACTATATCGACAAGTTATCGATGTTCCAAACGCTAATTGTTGCTGTAATGTTTATTTGAAGATCAAACCGCACAAACCCACATTGCGCAAATAAACGCACAAATAACGGTTCTCTTAGTTGCTACACTCTTGTGGTCGTGGTTGTCATTAGATTGTTAGTGGTACTAGACGACTTCATTCCTCTCGGACTGCAGCTTTCCAGGTCCACTCATGTAGGTAGAGGTCTATCGACTATAGCTACCAAGCGCTCTATGGAGTTTAAATGATTTAGAGGTTTGCGATAAAAAAAAATGGTTAGACATTAGCTTTCCTTTGTTTTATCTATCAAAATCAAACGGCCTTGGTGGTCTAGCGGTTAAAACCAGGTTAACGCCGAGGTTCGATTTTTGGTCGACACATAACAATTTATGTAATTTATTTGTGATAGTTCTTGAGCTAGAGACATCGACGAGCTTTGTCTTATGTTAGGCACATCTATAATAAAGTTTGCTAAATGTGAATTGCTTCTTTAATAGCCCGGTTTCTGACCACCCCGCATGGGATACGGTCGGGATGATACTTTACTATCTAAACTGCCCATGGCTGTGTCCCCGCTCAGCCAAGTGTCTGATCAAGAAGTTGTCCAAACTGCCAACGAAAAAGTCTGGAGATAGGAAGTCTGGCTATTATTTCTGCCAACGTATTAGCCTCGCCACCTATATAACTATTTAACAATTATGTTAAATATTTGCACCGATTTTATAAATTGTTGGCTCAAATTAAAATAGTCTGTCAATACAATTGCGTGACTCTAATATAATAAAACTATTGATTGTTTTAACAAGTTATAATTTTAACTTCAGTCAACTTAAATTGGAGCTAGAATACAAAATACATTGCACGTTATTGCCAACATAAATTACAGTTTGAGAAAGCAATTTCAGGTCTCAGAGGGTATGTGCGAATACTAAGCAATACAGGCTTTAGATCCAATGCTGGCTATTTCATCTCAAAACCTACTAAGTCACAATTTGAGTATAAACATTCTCACATATCACGAAACCAGTATAATAAGCAGAAGGGCTTTCAGTATACTGTTTCGATTTAACTCAATTTATTTACCATAAGATAAATTTGTCAGTTATAATGGGTGATTTTTGAAGAGCTTGAGAACTTTAAATATAATACAAGACAGAAATATTGTAGAAATGATTTTTTTATTACTTTATAGTATCTGGTATATAATTTTATGGCATTATTGTTTTAGATATGATTTCGGCATATGTCCGCCACATCTACGAGTTACTTAGTCCATTCGATCAGTCCAATTTTTTACTACTTTGCGTCGAATCGACTTTTCGGCGTCTTCTTCAACACTACAGCAGTAATATTCTCTTCGGTACGCACATTTCTCTGTTGTGCGTGTTTTAAATTGAGAAGAGTAAAATTAGTACGAAAAAAGGCCGATTATGTTCACCGTAAAATGGAGGTGCTCTATAAACTTCGCGAGAAGATTTATTTTTTTTAATGTTTTTTCATACAATTTGGAAGCGTTCTTCTGGAGGACTAAACAGAATTGTCAACACAGTCGAATCATCAAAACTTCTAAAAACAGCTAAAAAAAACACTCTTTATTTAATAGTAGCTGGTCCGTACTGGGTAACACGGGTCCAGCCATCGGTCAGGCGGTCTACTCTGCTACTTTGTCTAGAAAATGAGTCACTAAAGCAAATGGCAAGGATCTGCTAGAACCAACAAGTGGACAAGAAAAAAGGACATACCACGGGAAAAAAGCCAGGTTTTCACTGCGGGCACGCTTTCTTCTCGCACTTCACTTTCTCGGAACTGTTTTAGGCACGATTTAGAGTCCAACCCGGCTTGGGAGCTTTCACACTAAAATCGCGGTGATTTTCGAACCGCACGGGCCGAGCGTAGATTTTGTACTGGCGCCAACTTGGGCGCCTCTAGTGGTAGATCACGAAACTACTCGCGATCCATAGACGATACTACCAGGCTTGGTGGTAGGAATTTTGGAATGAATGTGGATGGGATAAATTGGTGTAGGATCCTGTTGGATGTCTTAACATTTCCCCCCACTTGAAATCATCTAAGATTTCAAAACAAATATTAAACTAAACCATAATTTGGTGCTCGAAATCTTAACTATTTACTTAACTTAAATTAAATGCTAGGTTAACTAAGAAAAAAGTAGAAACAGAAAACTAATTTAAAGGTAAAGGACAGATCTTAACGACTGGTCGTCGGAAGAAGTGCCCTTTGGGCGTGCGAACAGTAACGACACGCACCGTACCATCGGCACCTGTATGTAGTTCAGTTACAACAGCTAAAGTCCACTGCAAGGGTGGTAGATTTGGATCCACCATCATAACTACATCGTGTAATTTGACATTAGGTGTGGAAACAAACCATTTGTTTCTTTGCTGCAACGTGTGTAAATAGTCTCGCTGCCAGACGCGCCAGAAAGACTGAGTAAGCTTCTGTAGCATCTGCCAACGAGACCGCGGATGATAAGTCTCGTCGTGTACAAGCTCGGGTACAGCGACGAGCGGCGCGCCTACTAGGAAGTGACCAGGCGTGAGCACGTCGGACTCACGTGGTTCTGTAGACAATACGCACATAGGTCTCGAATTTAGCATAGCCTCGATTTTCGTGAAGACGGTAAATAGCTCTTCTAACGTGAGAACTTGACAACCCACGACGCGTTTCAAGTGGTATTTGGTGGATTTAATACCACTCTCGAAAATACCACCGAAGTGTGGAGCACCGGGAGGGTTGAAATCCCACTGGATACGACGATGTGACAAGTTGTCCGCGATGTCTGTCTTTTCACGGGCAATGAAGTCGTAAATTTCATTGAGACAGCGATTAGCACCGACGAAATTTGTGCCACAGTCGGAAACTATTTTAGAGCATAGTCCTCGACGAGAAACGAAACGGTCTAGCGCGGCGAGAAACGCTTCAGTTGACAGTTCTGTCACCGCCTCGAGGTGCACGGCCTTAGTCGAGAGGCAGATGAAGAGACACAGATATGCCTTATACGTACGAGCGTTGCGACGCCTGCTTTCCTTTACAACGAACGGACCGCCGAAGTCGACCCCTACGTTAAGAAAGGGACGTCCCGGGAGAAGCCTGGCTTCCGGGAGGTCGCCCATCTTCGGTTGGCATGGAACCGGTTTGGATTTAAAACAGGTGACGCACTTAGATAAACGTGAACGTATTAAAAGACGAATACCTAATATCCAAAACTGTCTTTGGATAATAGATTGTAGCTGGCGAGGGCCACAATGTAAATAACGGATATGTAAAGAATCTATTATTAATTTAGATAAATAACAAGATTTAGGTAATAAATACGGATGTACGTTAAGGTCGGATAGACTAGAATTGGCGATCCTTCCCCCCACTCGCAGGATACCATCTGTATCTAGAAAAGGTGATAATTTTTGAATTGACTTTACGCAAGGCAGACCGGAAGTGATAAAATTTATTTCAGTTTGAAAATGATTAAACTGAGTTAATTTAATAATAACACGCACGGAATTATTTATTTCGACTACAGACAGCGGTGTGAATATTCGAGCGTTCATGGTAGACCCAGCATTTCTACGAAAACGCAGGCACCACGCGACTACCCTTTGTAGCTTGTAGAAACACGAAAATCTTTCAATTACTTGCGTAAATGAAGGTGCAGCGACAATAAGCAAGCTACTAGAAATTACGTCTGATTTTAGTTCTGGAATTTGTTCCGGCGGCAAAGTATTTAATGAATTATTTGGCCAAAATGTAGGATGTTTAGCCAACCATGGCGGACCGGTCCACCACAGGGGGTGGGCAGCTAGCTCGGTGCACGTCAATCCACGGCTGCAACAGTCTGCGGGATTGTCGTGAGTCGACACGTGACGCCACGACGACTTGTCGATCAAGTCGGTGATGTTTACTACACGGTTAGCAACGAAAGTTTTGAGATTGCACGGGGGTGTGCCTAACCAAGACAAAACAGTGGTACTGTCGGTGAAGGCCGTCACGGAATTAATTTTAATTTTAGTTTTTAACAGATCAAACACGTGACGTAACAAGCCGGCGAGTAACACCGCTGAGCACAGCTCGAGCCGATTTACCGTTAAAGTTTTAAGCGGCGCAACCCTAGACTTGCCTACCAATAGATTTACCGTGAAGCGGTCACGGTGACCTGTACACAGGTACACACAACAGCCATATCCTTTGGATGAGCCATCACAGAAACCCACCAAATACACAGAAGGTGAATTTGGCGGTAAAATTAGGCGAGGTAATTTTATTTCTGTTAATTTAGTTAAATAATTAGAAATGTCATGCCATTGCTTTGCAATATGAGATGGAACGGTGTCATCCCAACCTAAATTTAATCGCCACAAGTTTTGTAATAGCACCTTGGCGGAGAAAACAACAGGTGAGATCCAGCCTAGTGGATCAAAGATTTTAGATACAGATGAGAGAATAGAACGTTTCGTATCCTCTGTATTTATTTCAGAAACTGAATAAGAAAAGCAATCTTGTATGGGATCAAACTTGATGCCGAGAATTTTAAGATTAATTTCGGTGTCATCAAATGATTTAGAATATTGACAATGCTCAGCAGGTATGTCGATGAGTAGTTGTGAGTTATTGGAACTCCACTTACGTAACTCGAAACAACCTAGGCCTAAAAGAGTGACAAGATCATTTTTGAGTTGGATCGCTTCCGTTAGTGACGAGCATCCAGTCGTGACGTCATCCATGAACGTTTCCTCGCGCAACACTTGTGCTGCCCGGGGAAACTGTACACAGTGCTCAGCCGCGAGCTGGTGCAGCGTCCGTATAGCTAGGTACGGCGAGCTGCTAACCCCGTACGTGACCGTGGTGAGCTCGTACTCTTGGAGCGGTGCGGAGGGATCCTCACGCCACAACACATGCTGGTAGGATCTATCTTCCTGCCTGATGAGCATCTGCCGGTACATTTTGGTAATGTCGGCAGTAAATACGACGTTATGAAGTCGAAATTTTATAATTAAATCGACGATATCAGTTTGTAGCTTAGGGCCGGTGTAAACAATATCGTTTAATGATTTTTTATTAGAACTTTGACAGCTAGCGTCAAATACTACACGCACTGGGGTCGTAGCACTGCTCGGGCGCACGATACAGTGGTGCGGTATGATATACGATGCGCGGGCGGAGGGCTCGCTCGTGGGCTGCATGTGTCCCAGCTCTTCGTATTCGCGCATGAAGTTAATATATTTGGTTTTTAATTCTGAATCACGAGCAAGGCGTTTTTCCAAATTAAGAAACCGGTTTAGGCCTTGACGGTACGAGTCACCTAAACCTGCACCAGCTTTGAGCATAAGCGGCACAATAAAACGACCATCCTGTTGACGGTACATGTACTCGTTGTACATTTGCTCACAAGCTAAGTCATCAGCTGTGAGCGTAGGCGGAGCGAGCGGGGGCTCCTCGACTTCCCAGAACCGCTTCAGCGTTTCGTCGACAGTTTGAGTCGACGTCACTAAGGAGAGGATCCTCTGATCGGTTGAAGGTAAGTCACATTGATATTGACCAGTAATAACCCAGCCGAAGACACTAGACAGCGCACACGGTAAGCCAGGACCGGGCGCGAAGCGCTCGCCGTTATATAACTGGTCGAATAATTCGACACCGAGAAGCATATCGATATGCGACGGTATGTCAAAACCATCATCTGCTAACTTTAAATGTTGAAAATGTTGACGGACAGATGACGGGAGTTTAGCAGAAGGCATAAACGAGGTAATTTTAGGTATAATTAAACAAGAAATATTAAATTTTGGCGTTACATTCTCTCGGGACATAATTGTACAGTTTGCAATTCCTTTGACATCGCATACTGCGTTTTGCCCTATACCGGCAACGGAATAGTGACAACGACGGGTAAAGAGCCCTAATCTACGAGCACATTTACTGGTAACGAACGAATCCTGTGAGCAGCTATCAATAAGAATGCGTGCTGTATGTAGGGTACCGTTATAACCACGCACGTGTACTAAGGCAGTACCTAATATTTTGATAGTACGTTCAATAATCGGAAGTTGCATAATTTGTTTTCGCGCGCATGTTAAACCAACTGAAGTACTTGTACTAGCAGCTGAAACAGGCGTTACTACGTTTTGAACGTCTTGAATGGCACACGATACATTACTGCTTTGAGCTGACGAAACCGCGGGAGATTGATCGCCGTGCAGCAATGTATTATGTCTCGCGCCGCATACCAAACAACCCGTTTTAGACGGACATACCTTTGCACCGTGTCCTACACGTAAACAGTTATGACAAAGATTATGTTTAGTTATAAGCTGTAACCGAGATGCAGTAGTCAAATTTAATAATTTAGAGCACCGATAAACGCTATGTGATAAATTGCAGCAAGGGCAATTATAGCTTATTTGTTTATTAGTTTTAGTGGAAGTAACAAAAGAGTTTTTATAAGATTGTTTATTTAAATTGTTTTGATTTAAATTACGTTTATTGAATGAAGGTTTTAAACAAGTGTCTTTACTAACTTCGAGTGCTTTAACGTAGTTTTGTAAAAACAATTGCAATTCCCTGAAAGTGGGAATATCACTTATGTTTTGTAACTCGAAACGTTTCCTTGTATCTGAGTCTAGTGTACGTGCAGATAGATAGAACAACAAAAACTCACTTAGGTTGTCTATATTTAGGGCTTTAAGAGCATTTACGCACTCATAAAGAACATTGTATAATTTGTTGATGTTTTCATGAGTAGGTGCTGTTATCTGCTGCATGTTAAACACTTTGTCGAGGTAAGTAGTGGCAAGTATACGTTTATTATGGTAACGCTCAATGAGAGATGAGTAGACTATTTGATAGTTTTGTTCAGTGAGCGGTAAACACTTGGCAATACCTAGTGCTGGACCTGACAGACATGAGATTAGGTAATGAAACCTTTCTACATCAGTAAGAGATGAATTTTGGTGTATTAACGGACTGTAACTGTCTATAAAGGTAGGCCAGTTCTCAATTTGACCGTCAAACTTAGGTATTTCTATTTTTGGTAACCTAATCTGAGGAATCTTATTGTCTAAGCTTATAGATTTATTTGACGCGGTACTTGTACTTGGTTCTAAGGAATCTATAACGTTTTCTATGCGATAATATAAATCATCAAACGCAGACAACTTATTTGTATTGATTTCCGTTTCTGGTTTTAATTCTAATGATTTGATATATATTTCATCATTTATTTGGTAATACTCGTCACGAATACGACCTAAACCCTTGTACCTAGAACGAAATTGCGATTCCGCCGATTTATCTTTGTGTGCGTTTTTCGATAAATCGTACAATATTTGTACCGAACGAAATAAATGTTCACAACGTGATATAAGCACTTTAACATGTGCTTCTACTTGTTTAGACATAATTACTTAGTTATTAATTACCTACGTAACAGCAAAAAACAATAGCCGAAAAATAAAAATTTACGAAAAATATTTTTGAACTTTAAGGCCTAAAAGGTAACAAAATAGGTAGAAAAATAGTGTAAAATTAATTAAAAACTATAGAATTCGAGCACAAAATTACTTAGCACGTGAAACTTAGCAGCAAAGTAGATTTGACCAAAAACTGAGCACCACGTGTTATAGTAGGATTTTTTTGAATGGACTGTATTTTTATGATTTGAATGGTTTTACCCGGATCGAATGGAACAATTAATGGTCCGTACTGGGTAACACGGGTCCAGCCATCGGTCAGGCGGTCTACTCTGCTACTTTGTCTAGAAAATGAGTCACTAAAGCAAATGGCAAGGATCTGCTAGAACCAACAAGTGGACAAGAAAAAAGGACATACCACGGGAAAAAAGCCAGGTTTTCACTGCGGGCACGCTTTCTTCTCGCACTTCACTTTCTCGGAACTGTTTTAGGCACGATTTAGAGTCCAACCCGGCTTGGGAGCTTTCACACTAAAATCGCGGTGATTTTCGAACCGCACGGGCCGAGCGTAGATTTTGTACTGGCGCCAACTTGGGCGCCTCTAGTGGTAGATCACGAAACTACTCGCGATCCATAGACGATACTACCAGGCTTGGTGGTAGGAATTTTGGAATGAATGTGGATGGGATAAATTGGTGTAGGATCCTGTTGGATGTCTTAACAGTAGCTGAAATACTTTAGTTTTAGCAGGGAACACTACTGATTGATATTACTAGTTTAAATTAGTTACGTACAATTTTAGGATTATTTTTAACCACTGTCGAATTTTGATATTATTTTCGGATCTACATAATAAAATGTAATGATGTCTAAAACCAACTCAATAGCCATAAAATAAATAGCAATTTAGGAGATATTTCATCTCCGCAAGTAATAGTTGTGGGTAATATAAGAGGGGTCGAGACAGTCGCGAGATGAGACAAGAAACGTGACCGGAGTACACAAGGTCCCCCAGCAGAAGTGTACGCGTTAATTTAAAAGCAAAAGTCATCATTGCAAGTGCTGAGGTATAAGAGACGAAACATTAAGTGACTAAGAAACTTGTATTTCTTATATTATATGCTATTAATGGTTGCGCAGAAAATTAAGACAAAAATACAACATGATGTGAGAAACTACAGTGAAATTAAATAAGATGAAATAGATGAAACTTCCAATGATAAAGATATACGCCTTAAGTAAGAAAGGCTTTGTAATTACTTATTATAACTATAAAATAAAAAAATCTAGTAATAAAGGTAGTGAATGAATTGTACTGACTCTATTGCTTAGGGGTTAAGACCGTAGATTTAGAAGCTGAAACCGGGTTTGACACAATAATTTAGTTGTGATACTTTTTGGATACTAGAGACACCGACGATCTTGTCATGATGGGCCTATGTTAAAATAGAAAAACGTTAATCAGCTTCTTTATAAGGATAATTTCTGACCACCTCGCAAGGGAGACACCCTGTCTCTTACTTTTTCTGTGAAATATGCATTTCAGTTCTACAGACACACTGAAAGACTTCTTTTAAGAATCAAAGTGTCAGTTTTGACTATAACCTTGCAACGTCTATTGCTTCAAACTTCTAAAACAATAGTATTTAAAAAGCCAGACGTCCGCATCTAACCCAATATAAAAGCCTTGTTCATATACTTCCTGCAAAGTTAATTTTAAATTTAAGAACCCTCATTAAATCTTGTCTGCCGCAAATGCGGGTATAACGTCACGACTTTACTCCACACGAACGAGCAAACATTAAAACTTCTACGTACAAACAACCCCTTTATACTATTACTACCTACTAAAACCAGTTAATTACCGTCTATTTGCCAAAATCTTAAAGTACTATCAAGATATCTTCAGGAATAAATGGTTTCGTCTGCAGGGGTAGAAAGTTACTTAATACTGTCATTATTGAAGAGAATGAAGATGGTAGGCTTAATTTTGCAAATGCTACAAAGTAATTGTGTAACAGTAAATGTGGTGTTGGCGTCTCCGCTATCTTGGGCATATCATGGACAGAGTCCCTAACCAACAAATCCATAGTGGAGGAACTGGGGATAAGACAATGCCTTTCCTCGATTGTGTAATCACGCATTCTCACTTGTCACGGGGTAGAGAAACATTCATCGAGTGCCTGGTAGTCCAGGAGAAAGTCGATGGCAAGATAATCCGTGGTTGGTCTCCGATGAAATGGAATGACCAGGTGAAGTCTGCAATGGATCATTCATGCACCCGCACCAGGAAAGCTGCGGTCCGAGAGGAATGGTTACGGCTTGTTAAGCGTTTACTTATCGTTTACTAGTACTCAAATGGCAGCCACGACCATCTGCCAAGAGTGTAGCGACTAAGAATAAGATAAAAGTAATTGAGCAGAACGTTGCACACTGCGCAACTAAAAATAAATGTATGAAATAGGATAATAGAGGCACAAGAGGTGTGAAAATATAATAATATTGATAAATGGCGCATTTGTATCTGCTTTTTAGCATGATAATAATGATGCTCTATTAAATAATACAAACATTTCATACGGAAGCAATACCAGGCACTTATAGTTCATTACAGACTCTAGAATCCTAGATCCCCGCTGTTGAAGATGGGCCAGAGCTTTCTGAAGAATTTGGCCTTCGCAACGCTACGCTGGCCAGACTAATTGGCGAGGGAAGGTTTTTTATACAAAGCTTTAACAAATCCTTGGATTAATGAGTATCTAATAACCTGCAGTCTGTACCATAAAACTAAACTACGTGCTTCGTATAAAGCTGTGCTACTTTATTACAGTTTTTACGATATATTTTCATTTTAAGTGAGTATTTTAAGTTTAAACAGTTTCAATCAACTGTTATATGTATAACAGTATGTACCTCAACTTATGGTTTCATTTAATGGTTTTTTTTTCTATTACTGACTAATATTAGACTTCCTTTAAATAGTAATTGTACTTTGGGTAACAATAAAAGTTTTTGTATGTTAGTCTACAGGCATTTGTTTTCTGATAATAAATGGTTATTATTATTGGGGGGCGATCTTTTCAGCCAGAAAATTCACCTATAGCTGGTTTTATTTCTAAATGTACGTACAGACATGATAAATTAAAATTAATAAGATACACATACATGAAGAGCGGTGGGGCTCGGTTGTAAGAACGCTTTCCTTAACACCCTTAAAAGGTCTTACTTACATTTGTCATAGATTTGCAACATCACCGTTCCCGTGCCGCGGAGAGCTTGTTAATCCGTCGGTCCCGGTTCTACTTTAACTTGTGGAATCATTGAAAAAATGTCATTCTAAATTTACATCAGGCCCTCGCTAACCCGTCTGGCTAGGAAAATTATTTAATTATGAAAAGTAAATAAGTTCAATTTATAAACGTTACATTTTATATCCAACAAAAAACTACGTTAATAGCAAAGGTTAAAACAAGAAACGCCCCTTAAAACAACACAGTCAAACATGATGTTAACAATAAAGGAAGCACTTTAAAAGTACTTGACAACAAAAATAGCCCTAACTATATTCAGACTGAAAATGAATTACATGACGGTATCGCCAACCCCCGATGCCGGCGCCACACGCACATCAAAACTGATAAAACATTAAAAGCTGGCTTTAAATGCCACATTACACTATACAGCTAGATGATTTATCATTCAATTATTGATATAAGAAAAAGGAACAGATTGGATCTATAGATGTAGGATTATCTTAAATGCCATTCACACAGAATGATTGTTTTTTTACTAATTATACTTAAGTATTTAATATCACAAGAAGTGGATCTTCATATACCTTTATAGAAGATCTAAAGGTCGGAGGAAATAGTAACAACGTTTTCTTGATGTTTAAATTTAGCTTTAAAACGGGTACTTTTCTTTATGAAAAATGATCTTTGTTATGGTGAAGGAAAAACATCGTGAATCAAAGCGTATTCACCAAGCCTGAGGATGTGGCCATATCCTATAATAAAAAAGAAAAATTAAATAGAAAATGACAAAAATTAAATCGCTCAGTACGAATGGTTGAATTTCAAAATTTTTAGTACTGACATTAATAAAATAATTTGGAAGAGGTGATAGAGAGAGAGATATAATAAATACTAGGTTTACCATTTATGAGCACATATATAAGCTTTATTTATATTATAGCGGTGCTGGTGGTTCTTCACCCTAAAGCAGGCTTTAAAACGTGAGGGGAGCGAACGGCGGAGTTTGGAGTAAAAAGCAAATTTATTATACTGCTACTGGGAATTCTACTGGTGCACGTAACGATGTAAGGACTGATGCAGCCAGTGCGAATAATTATTTAGAGTACTTTTATGACTGCGTGCATGTTAAATCAAATTGAAACATTCGTCTGCAAAGTTGTTGAAATTTAACTAACAACACTTTTATCTTACAGAGTTCAATTTGGTTGTTGAAAAATGATCAGTGATTGAAGTAGGTAGATTAATTTAGGGTCATTATAACTAACAAGAGGGTGACTGGATGAGGGTGGCAAAAGACCGTGTAAAGTGGTTCTCCTTGGGAGAGGCCTACTTCCAGCAGCGGAGAGACATAGGCTGATGATGATGACAACACAATCCGAGTCTCCAGGCCATACATTTTATTTCTAATGAGTATTTAGCATTGACATAATGTTAGTTTTACAATAATCTACCGCATAAAAATTAAAGTGCGGGTTTAATAAGACGTTTAGTGTTTGGTTATATGTAACTTCATTGAAATTAATTTAATTAATGTCGAAAGAAGAAATCCAATTGCCAATAAACCGAAAAAACGAGACGCAAGTTAAGAGGAGTGCAATTTCATTTCAATTAAGAATGAAGTTGTGTAGACGATTATGAAAATAAAAATGGTTGAGGTAAAGAGAGATTTTGTTTTTGGTATTGTTTGACATTAAACAAAACTTCCAGTTCTCAATTCTAGCTCAAGGAGAGGCTTTGACTTAATGCAGACAAACATTTATTTTACGAACATACTAGAAGCTCAGGAACATAACCTCAGCCATTAAGAAATTAAACAGACAGAATTAGGTAACCTCAATTTATTGTTTTATCTTCTGTTACTTGTTCCTAACTATTCTAAGCTATCTTGAACTAGATTTACGGATAACTAGTGGGTATTAAAGTAGGGAGTTACCAATAAAAAAAACCTAATTTACCAAATAATTGGCAGCACAGTGTTAATCTGTGCCTACAGATTTTAATTAAAAAATAACTATCTATAATAACTATATTCATTTGGCAGCAGCGTTGATCAGCTTGGCCACCACGGGCTATCATGTCAGAAAAGTGCCGGTAATCAACGTCACGGTTCTGTCAACAATATAATCGCCAGGCTTTGGTTACTGGCGGGATCTCATTCGTTCTGGAACCATCTGGGTAATGATGGTAAAAGACCCGACGGATTAACCTTGGTGATTTTGATAATAGGTCGAGAATTGGTTTGGGACGCTACTTGTGTCGACAAGGCTGGGGCTGCAGCAGACTCGGCTGTAAAGGCCAAACATCGCTAATACGAAGCTATTAGCAATAACTACGTGTTTGTGCCGTTTGGTCTTGAGTGTTGTGACCGTGGGGGCACACTGCTAAGGAGTTTTTTTACAGAACTGTCAAAGCGGCTGGTTAATGCTGTATGTGAGAAAGGGAACTGGCAGTTTTCTCGCGCAACAAATCAGCTGATTATATATATATATATATAGCAGGGTTATATTGCAAGTGTTCTTGACACAGTGTCTCGTGAAAAAATCATAGGTCAATTTATTTATAGTTTAGTTTTATTTTTAATTTAATAATATTCAATAATAAAATAAGCGTGGTGTCCATTTTCATCAGCAGAGTTGAGAGTTTTTGCCTTAATTAATGAGTCAACAAAACCACCGTTTGTACATACAAGTGTATCTACAAGAAAGAGCAATCAAAACTGAGAATTGACTTTAAAAAAGAAGATCAAATTTGCTAACAAAAACGATTAAGAGCTTACAGCAAAAGGGATCGAGGGACAACATAATGAAAGTATTAGCTATTCATACAGCCACAATGGGAGGGCCTTTCCCCAAACAAGCTACTAAGCTTCCGTTGATCTGTCCCCTAACCCCAGAGGGTCAATCAAAAAGGGACCGCATTAAACCTTTTAAAGTCCTGTCGTGTTCAATTTTTTAAAACAGTATGTTAATTAAAATCAATTATTGGCTGACGGAAAAATCTGGAGGCTAGCAATTATTTCTGCTAATGTATGAGCTTTGCTATACAGAGGGGAAATGTTGCAGTCTCCTTGGGACTATGTCTACTGGTACGTCTCTGGAAATCATTTATTTATTGAAAGGTTAACGAGTATGTTTTATTTTTTTCAAGTATTGTAAGGGGCCAGCGTAACCTTCGAATGACAGTGTCGAGATCTGCTATGGTCAAGCTAAAGAAAATATGAGGAACCGAAACATTACGAAAGCTACTAAAATGCGGCTGGTCAGAGCTTGTGTTCCCTATTAAATAATAAAACGGATTAATGCTCTAGAGATATGGTTAGTTGAGAGAATGTTAGAGATATCATGGACGGAGTTCCGAACCAACAAGAGACAGCGCTTTTCCTCAATCGTACAATCACGCATTCTCACTATCTTCAGACACGTGCGTGGAGATACATCCATTGAGCGCCTGGTAGTAGTTGCATGGCAAGAGGATGCGTGGTAGGTCTCCGATGAGATGGACTGACCAGGTTACAGCTGCAATGGATCACCCCCTACATGAGTGCGCCAGGAAGAACTGAGAGAAGTGGCGACAGCTTGTTAAGCGTGCCACTGACACTCAAGTGATATCCACGACCACTCTGCCAAGAGTGTAGCGACTAAGAAGAATTATTACGTAAGACAATTTTGAGGAAGGGGGTCGACCATGTCTTATATTTACAATGAGGTGAGAGGGGGTCACGATAGTTCTTACGTAAGATGACAAAAAATGCACAAAATTAAGATTATTCCAGTTTCAGATCCACTATTCGAATGGGCTTTGAGCCCCTGAACTGATCAAAATCTTTAAGACTACATATATACATTACATAATATGTAAAGTTGAATATATGTATTTATATCTTTTATAAATAAATCAATGGCAATCGCCTAACAATTGAATAAATTTCAAACAGTCCACATCAAATGTATTAGAAACCAAAACGATTCTATAAAGGAATGAGCAGAAACTTGTTAACTCAATTAATGTTCATTGTAAATAGCTTCGCAAACAATTATGCACCGGATCCGAACCTCCCCTTTAGGCTGACGACTTTTAAATGGTTTGTCGACAGTTTAATGGTTGCCATCTTGGGACAATGAGACTAATTTGCGTTGTCAAATTGTGAAATACAAGATAAATGAAGGGTGTTATGCAGAGTACGGAGCAGGAAATGTGATACTGCGGATGTTCAAATCTTCATTTACTTAAAGCTTATTACTTATACTGAAATTATATTATTTCAAATGGCACATACTTTCAACAAGAACAACAAATAGGTGGTAGGCAGACTGATGGTGATAATTTGCAGTCTGCCGGAGCGGGAAAGTGCCGATAAGTCCAGTAAATTGTTCCACACATTTCGGGATCAGGCTTGAATTGACGTCATGCCCAGTCAAGGCGGCATGGTGATAGGGACTAATGTCAGTCATGAGTGCCTGATTCCAGTTGCTAACATTCAGACCTAGCGCGCCACTTAGCAGCAGGTGGGCGCAGAATTAAAATAGCTGCGGAATTGGTACCCCTAATCTGACAGTTAAAGGATTCCTTTACCATTTGCAGCAATAGAGGTCTAGGACTCTGCGTTTTAGGGAGTGTCTTCATGAAGGGGTAATAGACATTAGATACCCTCCAAACGGTCTATTAGAAAATGTTTCAGGAATTACCGGCACGATCTTTCATAACTCAAAATAAAATAATAATAGCATAAGTGTCCCATTGTGCATAATAAACTAGTCAGGTTAAATTTGCTTCGGGGTGATGTGACATTGTAAAATGTCGTGACTGTAATGACTCGTCTGATATCCTTGAGGATATGAGTTACCACCGCAATTTGTTCGAAATCGATTTTTTTAAACTGGCATTTAAGCGCATCATTTACCCTATGTTCGACCTAAAAGACCTAAGGAAAGATGGGAGGACGAGATAGTAGAAGAAGCAACACTGGATGGACGAAGCACAGGATAGATAGAAATGGATAGAAAAGAAGGAGAGCTTTACCCGACGAGGGGTCCTTAATTAGAAATAATTTAGACTAAATAAGTTTAAATCTAAAGTACTTATTAATTATCATTAACCCTTAAAACAGTCCTGGACCTCCACTGCTATGAGTAGAGAATTCCCAGTAGTAGAGAACAGACTAATACCAGATAACTATCAATACCAAACTAAAAGACATCAGAATACTTCCTATTTTTTTTTTAAACTAACAGTCTCACGAAGTAAATTGAAATAAATTAAACTAAAACTAGACCTAGTAGAGTTCCAATAATTTACAGTTATGCTAACTCATCGTCTACACCAAACCATTAGATAAATCAAGAACAATTTGGATTTCTTCGTCCCACCCCACACTTCCAGTAGATATTCAGATTCATTTACCGTATCGTCTGCTCGCCAGTGGAACAAACTTCCACTGACCATCAGGCAAGCTCCTTCCATTCTCATCTTTAAAAAACTACTTAATACTTTATTTTTAAACAAGCAGAACAATATATTTTAACTCCACAAATTTCTACTTCCTAATAATATATTATCTTCATATATGTATATCTACTATAATAAGTATATATTGATGAGTATTTATGTAGTCTATGTATACCTACATACTAGTTATGTAGTTTATTGGTTAGAATTGCACCTCCACATACTGTCTCACTCTCCTAAAGGTTAGCTGGTACAAAAAGCCGAAATGGCTTTAAGTTCGCCTTTGTACATACTTTTAAGTAAAGTGCAATAAAGTATTTAATGATAACAATAAAGAGAATAAGGATGGAGAAGATACGAAAGCGATGTACTCGTAATAAATTATAAAGATAAACAGTTTCAATAGGTGAAATTAGAGAATATAACAACTAAAATATCAAGTAATAATACAATTAGTATCCCTGGACGAAATCACTACAACATGTTACGAAGACATTTAATCACAAAAAACATTTATTTGCATATCAAAAATAAAATTAAAAGAAAAGATTACAACCCTTGAGACTGCAAAATCGAGAAGCCGAAACACAAAACCATTTCCACTTGTCAATCAAACACAAATCTCATATGCTCCGAGAAGTAATCACATCGACCTTTCCAGATCTTTCGTGACCCTTCTCCGTATTCCTACAAATGGTTTATAAAATATTCCTAATGTCACATAAGTCAAAATATAGATATTATGGTGTATGATGGATGGATGTATGGTGCAATCTATTTGCAATTTTGTAATTTATCCATATAACCGGCTGTTTTTCGTCTTGTAAATATTCTCATTGTCACATAAATCGAAATTTGCTACTTTAGGGATCGTAGAACCAATGAAACTCGAAAATAAAGATTAATAATATTATTATCTAACTAAATAATATAGAGCCCCACTGTGTTCAGTGGGGTGGTTTGCAACCCGTATTTCGTAGAGGGGGCATGACTCCCAACTATTGCAGGCTGGTCGCAACGTCTTGTGTGCAGACCCCACACTACCTATAAAGGATGTATATTGTATGATGATGGATATATACAAGTATGGTGCCAGTAGATATATATAGTAGATATGTCTCATAGCTCCAGCAGATATTCAGATTCGTTCAGTGTGTCATCCGCTTGCCAATGGAACAGGCTCCCACTGACATTCAGATAGGCTCCCTCTGTTTATATTTTTAAACGTTTACTTACCACCTACTTTCTAAACAAGCACAACAATGTTTTTTAAATCAATATTACAAATTATTTTTGTTTAATTTATATTTTTAAGATTTATCACTTACTGTTTATTAGTGTGTAGGCTTATTTTTAGTATTTTATAGTTATATGTATGTATGTATTTATTCTTATATGTATTATTAGTATGTTGTTTATCATAATAAATTTGCACCTATACATAGTTTTTCCACACTCCCAAAAAGGTTGGTTGTTAGAAAATGCCTGGCAATTAAGCCCGCCTATTTACAATTTTAGTGCAATAAAGTACTTAAAATAAAATTTTAATAAAATAGATAAATTCATTTCAAATTTAAGTGTAAACCAGCTGTTTTTGGTAAAACCATATTTACCTTATACCAGTTATTATAATACCGCAAGGTGCCGCAGTGTTCGTGTTTTTTGCTCAAACAGTGCATACATAAATAGCATTGTTTTATGCTGCACTGAGAACTATTCAGAAGTTGAAATTAATTTAGTATTAAAGTTGAATTTGATAGACATTCCACAACTTAATTTAGATACAGTCGGATATGTTGGATATTTTACTAAAATTTTAATAGATGTCAAATATATAATTTAAAAATACCCGATTGCGTAAAAAAATTGCGATCTTTTTTTACGCAATCGTGTTTTAAATTTGTAAATTAACTTTTTTTATTTTATCTTGTACATTATCGCTGTCTGTTATAATATATGATGATACTTTATTACCTCTTTATTATAGGTAGGTAGATAAACATTGAAATTTTAAATGATAATGCTTGCTAACCAACTTTAAATCGTTATAGATTCTAAATGGTCACTCTAAATGAAAAATAATAAGAGAAACCTCAACATGATTTTTAAATACCTATTCGATGATACCCTACTCAATATAGTTCGTCGATTTTTTTATTTTTATTTTTTACAATATGGCGTCTGGTTGACGCCTTAATAAAATTTGATTATTGTCATATCTTCAGTGACATTCAAATAATAAAGACGAATCGATTGCCGTGAGAATCATCAAAATCGGCCAACGTGTTTGGTCTCCAGTGTGCCACAAAGGAATAAACATACATACATACAAAGTCTGATAAACACATAACCCTTCTTTGCATCGCGAAGTCGGGTAAAAACATGATAAAAATAGTGATCTGCAGAGATTTTAAAAGCATAAGTAAAGAAATGTAACCAAATAATTCAAGGCAAAAGCAATGGATAAGAGACAGACCAATAATATCTTTAAATTACTCGTCGATAAAATTAGCTGACCGTAATGTAAAAAGCTTTGGAAAGAGCTATGCTTGGTATTTCTCTAGAATTCGAAACGTTAATATTCGTCATAGAACGAAAGTTACTGACATAGCTTTTAGAATTAGCAAGCTGAAGTGGCAATAGGCCGGACACATCTGCCGCAGAAACGACGAACGATGCAAACGGGTCCTAGAGTGGAGACCACGTACGGGACGACGCAGAGTGAGACGACCCCCCGCCAGATGGACGAATAACCTGAAGAAGGTAAGAAGGTAGTGGGGGTTGGATGAGCGTGACGAAAGATCGCGTTAAGTGGCGAACCTTGGGGGAGGCCTACATCCAGCAGTTGTCTCTCCACTCAGATGATAAATGTAAAAAGTAAAATTAACGAAAATGTATTCCAATATTGACGAATGTAGAACTGGCGAAAAGTATTTATAATTATTATTATTAAATATGTACTCAAATTTGTAATTTTGGTTTTGTACAATAATTTATTATTATTATTATAAAATAGAAGAATAGCTTTTAATTCTCCCTGTTTAGACAAACAATTTATGATGATGATGTATTAATCAACAAGATTGAAAAAGAAGATGATCTTTATAGAATGGATCCAAATTTTTATGACTCGTAAAGGTTACATGACAAAATGGCGGCTGAAGGACTGACAGAATGCCTAAAGTCTAGACTAAATATAGGCATATCGATTTTTGAACAGCCGCCATTCTTACACCTGCCGTTGGAGTTAAACATTTGCTTCTGACGTGTTTCAGAGTCATTCCATTACATCTAAAACCAAGATTGTTAATAGATTTGTCTGATTTAAATAATAACAATATTTGACCCAATAAGCTAGTCTAAAAGATCAAGTAAAAACGAAAATACTTTGGAAAAAATCTTCAATTCCTGAAAATATTAGCATTAAATAGACAACGACTGTAACCAGTTAACCACGTGCTTAAATGTCAAGAGCATTTACATAATCCGCTCCCTCACAACCTTGTCGCCGGCCGGCTTTTCTAATAACCAACAAAATTAACTCAAACTACCCGAAATTGAGTAAACTAGAAGAAAATTACTAGAAGTATTATAGCCGTCTTGATAGATATAGTTACTTAATTCCTAATATTACTGAATTGTACAAAAAGTATGTAATAGGATTTTATATTGCAAACATAAAGCTATTAGAAATATTGAAGATAAAGTAGCGAGATTTTGTTTTAAATGTTGAGAGGAACTAAATAATTCAGTGTCAAAAGAATATACGCATTAAGTATTTGTCATTGCATGTGTGATGATAGTTTAGCCGGTCTTGGAAGAAAGTGAAAAGGATTCATACGACCTGCGGGCAGCACCGGCGCCCTGCACGAGTGGCAGAAGCACTGCATCACAGAGTCTCGGACTAGTCCTATCAGCATGGTGATGGAGAATTGAATTCGAATGTCTGTCTATCTAAGAAGCCCGAGTCGCTGGCGCGGGCAATCTGCGCGACTCTCGCCCGGAAACTGATCCGCGTCGGGGGAAGGTGGTCGGTCGATAGCCGAACCCCGCAACCCGCCCTGCAGCCCCAACCCCGGCAACCCACCGCCCGCCCAACAAACTCACACGACAAAATAAGCCTACCAAATGGAAAAATAATGTTAACCCCGGCGTCTATTACGGCATGTGACAGACGGATGCGAGCTCCCAATTATAATACGTAGGAAATATCTAGATTTTGTTTTTCCTTTAAATAATAAACCAATATGCAATTACGTAGCCTAGTAGTAAAAGAGTAATTCAAGCAGTCTTTGCACAACTTGCTGAAAGAATTTGGCCAATCAGCTCTACTGTCAGTACATTTTTTACGGACAAGGATAAGCAGCAAAGCGGGCTAATGAATAAACTGTTAGTAGAACAAGGCAGATTGATGTGTAACCGGACTGAGTAAGGTCTTTTCTAAAGTTAAAAATATTAAGTTTTTTTTCTCAGAACTAACAAATTTTTGTATTACAGCTCTCAGTCACAAAGGTTAGTGGGTAGAAAATGCATTTACGGCTTAATGCCTCGCCTATGTACCTGCACTTGTTTTGGTTTTGTACAATAAATAATATATTATTATTATTAAATTTAGGAGGCTCCCGAGTCTCGCGGGTCTGTTGCTCATAAAATTGCAGAGCCGGTTGGGGGGTAGGCTGGGAGAAAGAGGGTACCATGCGGAGGTTCCACCGCCGTCTCGGCGCCTCCGCCGCCCGCAGCCAATTAGCAGCCGGCAACACGGAGTTGAATTTGTTTCGTTACAAGAGTTACTGCCGAATTACCTCAAGATGTTCAAGTAATCTCGAGTATTGTTCAAGAATTGGCGTTGCAATGTTTTTATCTGAAATTAAATAGAAGATGACGCAATATTTTTTTATAAATTTTTAGAATTAATAATTGACAGTCTGTTTTGTTCCAATTTCAGAGAAATATGTAAAGAATATATCCTTTAAAACAATGGTCCTTTAATGCTTTATAATAAACGGTCCACGCGTCTGGTCAGTGTTGTGAGATTTAAATTAGTATTGAACTAATTACTAGAATTTGGACCAGAAAACCTTTAAGTTTAGGCCAATTCGTTGATTTCCTTGGTCTATGATTTTGTTGTTTACTTTTAACATTTTATCGGTCCAGGTCTTACATTACTATAAAAAAAAAGTTCAATTTAATATACATCAGGACGGTAGTTACTCTAATCGATAGCGAGCAATGACCTCTGGCGGTTATAACTGGGAATTCCTGGATTAACCCCCACAGGCGCCACAAGCACAGCGCAGACACGACTCACACGATCGAGGAAATTCCGTGCCTAATCAATTGCATCAGCGTTATTGGCCATGTGGATTTTGTGATTGTGGCAGGGAGGCAGAATTCAATACATTTTAGTAATAATACTTAAAACAAATATCACCGCCTATTCATAAGTATGCACAACATTATATCATTTTAAATTTAAAGGCACATCCTCACATCCTCTCATCGTCATTACCACATGTTTGAAGTATGTCGTATGGAGCAGAGACGTGGACCTGACAGTGGGTATGGTTACTCAGGGACTATGCTTGGTATTTCTCTAATGGATAGAATTACAAACGTTGATATTCGTCAGAGAACGAAAATTACTGACATAGTTTTTAAAACTGAGGTGGCAGTGGGCCGCAGCACCGACGAACGATGGGGCAAACGGGTTCTAGAGTGGAGACCATGTACAGATAAATCCAGACGCAGAGTTGGACGACCCCCCGCCAGATGGACGGATGACCTGAAGAAGGTCGCTGGTGGGGCTTGGGAGAGGCCTACATCCAGTAGTGGAGAGACAGGCTGATGATGAATATTAAAGTTTAGTCCTTTTAGGATTTGAAGGGGGACAAGGGTGTAATAGACCCAACATGAGTTTACCAAGAAAGCTGCAGTCCTAATAAGATTGATATATAGTAATCTTTTCGATAAGTATTACATTTTTATTTTCTATATATTATTATATTAAATTTCGTTGTAATATAGTTTATTTAATATTAATATACGATAAACTTTTCGATTATTGTGTACAAAATCATATTATTTTTAATTAAAGGGAGTTTAGGACTCCTATGACTGATCAGCTTAACGCTACATCGACTTTGCATTAATGTTACAAGAAAATTACTACCACAACCACTCTACCAAGAGTGGGACGGCTAGGAAGAAGAGGCCACGTATAGTACCGAATGATCTGAGATGGGTAAATTAGAGTTAGTGCAAAGCAACACCAAGACTTAGCTAGTCTTGCATCAGAATAGGTGTTGTTGGTCTCGGTTGGTCTTCCACTCCCAATCTTGGTTTTGGTCTTGACTCTTGCTATGACTTTTTTTTTTCAATTGTAGGTACCTACAAAGGAAATCTTTTGTGTATCGTCCGCAAACAACTATCTCGACAACTGCTAGTATGATTTACTTAAAATTTTAAGTAGTTATTTAGTACCTGGGCCTTTGTGGTCAAGCGGTTAAGACCGTAGATTTAGACTCAGAGGTACTGGGTGCTATTCCTGATCGGGACACAATAATTTGTTCGCGAATTAGAGTGTAAAATATTGCCTGCAATGCAGAGGTAGGCCTATATTTAGCAGTGGAGAAATTCTAATGATATTTATAAAGATTCAATGCAAGTTATTGCAACGTTTATTGCAGGGTGATTGAGGATTATGATGAGATAATAATAGTATTTTATGAAGGATAATTGTGAAAACCCTATGGGTTCAGTAAATAGCTATACTTTAAAGCAACTGTAGGCTTTATTGTGGGTTATAAAAAGTACTTAATGTCATTTTGCGAAGTGGGATTACATCTTTCCGATAATATAGGCGACTCCCTGGAAGGGCAACAAGTAAGTCACGTGCCGGCTGGATTTGGTTAGGAACGTAGACATATAGACTGCTGTAGGGAGTTCAAGGTTCCTTACTTATAGATAAAAGAGGGGTGGAATTTTTTATTGCTAAGTGGTGTAGCGAGCTTCATCGTCATTATTACAGCCCCTAGACAAAGTCCCACACGTCAACAGCTAAAAGCATTTCACAACATTTTGCTGGCCTATTTATTCCTAGTTTGTAGCTGCACTTAATAAACTAACATATGCCTCAGTAACAACAGACATAAAAATATTCTATACATACTGGTATTATGTGCAACTACCCTCATAAGATATAAATACACAAAACGCGATCGGCACATGTAGCACGAAATGCTGCATACATACATACATATTTTCACTACTACTCTTTTCACCTACTACTTTCGCATTGTATATCTGGTTCGTCAATCTCTCTTCGTTCATACATTTAACATGCTCGAAGCATCGGAGCATGCCTTTTCTTATTTTTGTATCTATGCTTTCTTTCAAACCTACCCTTTTGCGTATTTCGTCATCACGTATGTGGTCTGTTGAAGTTACGCCGCATATCTGACGCAACGACCTTATTTCTACTGCATTAACTCTACTCATTCTGACTCATCCGCGTCTCGCTTCCATACATAAATATAGTACCAGCATGGCATTGTGTATGGCGGGTCGAGGTTTGTCACTAACATTTCGACTGACGATCAGTAACCTCAGGTCACCTTTAACATTATTTCCCGCGCTCACTCTTCTTTCTACATCCCTATCAAACTTCCCATGGGCAGTGAAAATAATGCCCAGATATATAACTTCATTTCATATCACACGAAATGCTAGTTTCATTAATAAAAGCTTTTAGTGCGTGTGGCATAATTTTTTAATTTGGTAAGATACCCCGTAACATGGGGACTGGTCATTATAATACGACCATGGTTAAGAATATAATTTGGAGCAGGCGGCGCGTGTCCGCTAGCGACGGCACTCTTATCGATTTTGCCTTGTTTCAAGACTTGTCTATAAATTCAGAATTTTTTGGGTTTTTTCTCATTGGACAAAATAAAATGACGACATCTGAGTAGTTAGTATAGGATTATCGGAATAGATTTGCAAGACGCAATAGATAGTTGGAAACCTAAAAAAATGATTCCAAACTATGAAAACAAACGAATTAAAAATAAATAATACCTCTAGAATCGCTGCAGCTTCGCCGCCACCGTGAGTTTCGAACCACACCATCTATCCCTACGCGTACAATCTAAATTTTGAGACTCTTACATCTGTCGAACGAGGAAGATGTGAAATGCTTTCCCTTTCCCAGCCAGTGTTTCGCCATTCCTATAGCCTGGAGTCCTTCAAGCGAAGTGTGAAAAAGCATCTTGGTAGGTCGGCATAATGGTAGAGACTGATGGCGTCACTTGTCGTGTACAATATTTAAAAAAAAACAAAGTGTTTTGTAACGTCGTCGATCGGTGTGTAAATCTCAAAGTTTTGTTCTTGTAATAAAAACATTATAATCAATAACAGTACAATACAAGAATTGTTTGTCTAATTAAATTCCGAACAAAATTTTATATTTCAAGCATGCAGTGATTTTATGAAATCCACGTAGCTCAATAAGGCTTAATCGGGATCCGAATAGAATCGTTAATATGGAAAGGGTCGGATTTAAAGAAAAAGCCTGAGTAACAATTCAGTTTGTATTTTATGTAAATACATACATATATATCTTTACGCATATTCCCTTGCGGTATAGGCAGAGACGATTAAGCACCATTTGTCATGATTACCACATACCTCTCTTTGACATTCATCAACGTTTTCATATATGCCCTTTTATTTTATAGACTCTTTACTGCACTTCTTGCTAGTGTTTTATTTATTTGGTCGTGATAGGCGAGTCTTGGTCTGCCGGGCCTCTATTACCCACAACTTTCAATATTATACCTATATCTGGTTTGACAACATTTCTTCACTCATCTATCATGCTTTTCCTTATGTTTGTCCCTATGCTTTCCCGAATACTGCGTACATATAAATGCATATTTCGTCAATGCGAATGCGGTCCGTCAAAGTGACGCCACATGTTCGACGTACTCGTAATGATCTCATTTCTACTGCATTAACTCTACTCTCATGCATATTCTGACATATACACGCCTCGCTTCCATACATCAGTGTTAGTACCAATATTGTACCTGGCATTGTGTATGACGAGCCGAGCTTTGTCACGGACATTTCGACTGCCGATCAGTGACTTCAGGGCGCTCGTAACACTATTTCTGGCTCTTCTTTCAACATCCCTATCATACTTCCCATCCGCAGTGAAAACACTGCCCAGATATATAATTTCATTTAATTGTTCTAGAGTTTCATCGTCAATCTTTACTATCACGTTTGTCATGCTTATTCTTTCAACCTTAGTTTTTCTCGCATTCAAACAGAGTGATTGCAGTTATTATGTAAATAACATTATTTTCAGTGATAACAGTAATCATTATCATAACAGCCCCTAGAATACAGTTCTTTATTTTTTCGATCTAGCACGACATGCGCTCACCTAGTGTCGCACGAGGTCCATGAATATTAGTAACTGGAGTCAGACACTCAGTCCCTAACACTATGTCGGCTTGACTGGTCGTTGAGATGGGCCTCTCAGAACATATATCTGGAGAACTTGGCTGGCCTGACGGGTTGGCAAAGTTAAATATATTTTTTATTTTATCCAAAACGTTTCTGTTGCACTGACCGAATAACTAAACAATTGGGAAGCGCGCATGCAAGCTCCTCTTGTCGTTTCGCTCCGAACGATCTAAGCGCTGAGGTGATTTGGGAAAGTAGGAGCTAGTGTATTTGGGAGCTCTCGAACTACACAAGTTTACTAACGACGACATTTGCTTACCTTAAGGTGTTCACCTTAAAGCAAAGTCCAAGAGGAGAACACTGGAGTCAGTTCCTAACCATTCAGCCATAACATCTTTGCAAACTTAGCCTGTTGGACTGAACCCCTTTTAAACTAAGATGGGTGAAACTTACATTTAAATTTAAAATGATGAATTTAATAAGTGCAGTATTTCATTTAGTTTACCGTCAATAAGGCGACGTTAAAGTACTCTTGAATAAGGCATAGTCACGGGGAATACTCGAGTCCAGGGCTGTTACCAGGATATCAATATTACAAAGAAATACTGAACATAAAATATAAATATTATGAGTATTTTTTTTTCGATTCTGAATTTCAAAAAATCCGGCTTGAAGGACCATCATTCGGTAGTAAATTATCATTATTGTTATTGCAAATAATTACTTCGACTGTTAATGTAATGAAGTAACGTGCTGCTGTATCGATGTTTATTGAATGACTGATAAAGTAAATATTTAATTTATCTACTTAGCATTGTATGTACGGTTGAAGGCACACTTTTTAATGACCTGTTTAATCTTATGGTGGTTGAGTAAGTACTTTTGTTTTATTTATCGTTAGTTATCCTGTAATTATTAAATAAATATGAAAATCAATGGAGGGGTGACTAACAAAAAATATGACTGATATTATTTGAATTCGACTTTTAATTCAACTTAGTATTTGTTTTATAATATATATAATAATAAAAACATAATATGAGTTGACGACCCTAACCCAAGCCCTCCCCTTTATTTTCGGAGAACAGCAACATATCCATCGCTACGAGGAAAACTTCCAACAATATTGGAAACATCCAATTGGCGTACTCTATGTCGAGCACTTTATGAAACTAATAAAGTTGGATTATTATTAATAAAATTGGACAAACGTCACCACAGCCTCTACAACACAACTCGCCACGCTCTGGCCAGACGAGTTATCCGTCAAATTTAATGTCAATTTATTAACAATTCCACAAGTTGATATTCAGCAAACCGAACGACTTAATGTGCTCTCCGACGCACAAGAACGGTGGTGTTGTAAATCTATTACAAATTAATGCGTAGCGAGAATAGGCCAAATTCTTCAAAAATAATCTAGATAGCCCATCTCCAACAGTGGAGGTGTAGGACTCTCGTGTTCTAGGGGTATACTTAAAGCGGTGGTGGCTCGGTTGTAAGACCGCGTCCCTTAAATCCTACAAAGGTCGGTTCAAACACCCCCCCCCCCCCCCCCAAATGTACTTTTCTTAAGTACATTTATCATAGATTTATAACACCACCGTTCCCGTGCCTCGGAGAGCATGTTAAGCCGTCGGTCCCGGTTCCACTAATACCAACTTGTGGAATCGTTAATAAATTGTCATCATATCCTCGCCAAGCCGTCTGGTCAGCGTGGCGAGTGTAGGCCAAATTATTAGTTCTGGAAGGCCCATCTCCAGCAGTGGAGGTCTAGGACGCTTTGTTCTAGGGCTGTAATGAATAAATAAAAAATGAATGAATACTAAAGTTCCGGTAAGATAAGTTTTTTTTTTCTGGCAAAACTTAAGATTACGTTGTCTTATTTAAATATTATTCTTGTCAGAATTACTACGAGTACACACTCTAGCACTTTTGACATCCATAAGCCTGTTTCTTTTATATTATGAATATTCATGTATCACTAAAATTATTTATATTGGAACAAAAACTGATTTGAATGAATTTGACAAATTGTTTTCTTTAAAAATGTTAATAATGTGTTCTTTAACTAAAAAAAGTAATTTAACTAATTACATACATACATATCTTCACGACAAATCCCTTGCGGGGTAGGCAGAGACAATTGAGCGCCACTAGTCACGATCACGACATACCTCTTTCGCTTCTTCAATATTCATCAACCTCTTCATGCATGCCCGTTTGTTTCGATGGCTCTTTAATGCAACTTCAGCTATTGTTTTATTTATCAGATCGTGATAGGTAAGTCTTGGTCTGCCAGGGCCTCTTTTACCCACAACTTTCGCATTATATATCTGGTTAGTCAATCTCTCTTCGCAATCCTTTCAACATGCCCGAACCATCGGAGCATGCCTGTCCTAATTTTTGTCCCTTTGCTTTCTTTCATACCTACCTTTTGACGTATTTCATCATTACGTATGCGGTTCGTCAAAGTGATGTCGCATATCCGACGCAACGACCTCATTTCTACTGCATTAACTCTACTCTCATGCGTATTCTGACATATCCACTTTAACTAATTAATTAGAAAATAAATAATACAAGTTTAAATAATATAAAGATTTAAAGTAAAGAGTTAAAATGGCTTAATATCCGAAATCGCAGGTCTGCACATAGTCTTTCGTTTCTTTACAGTATTCTTTATAATCCCAATGCACCCCCTTACCTAAAAGATCGTTTCCAATTCCTATGTGACTCTCACAGTCTTTCACTTCATTCTTCCCATAATAACCTACTTAAAATCCCTCCCCACTCTTCCAGCAGATATTCAGATTCCTTTACAGTATCTGTAGCTCGCCAGTGGAACAGACTTCCTTTAATTATCAGACAAGCACCATCTCTTAAAATATATATGAATATATATGTATTTTATATATAGGTATATATTTATTTGTTTAGGTATGACATTAATTTATGTATAAGTATAGTTCTTATGTGTATGTAATTAATTTGTGTTTTATATAGTAATAAATAATTTCAACTATCTATTTTCTTCGTAACATTCTGCACCCGCTTATTACATATCCCAGTCACAAAGGTTAGTTGGTAGAAAATGCATTTACGGCATTAGGCTCGCCTATGTACCTGCACTTGTTTTGGTTTGTACAATAAAGAATTTATTATTATTATTATTATAAATATTAGCCAAAAATAACATAAAACACGATTCAACTTTGACAGTTCGAGACGTCCCAGCTAGAGGGAATAATTGAGTGGAGGACCCCTTAATACAACGTCTAAGATACGGGGCAATGGGCATACAGTACGTTGTATTCTTAACTTAACATATGTCAATATTTTTTAAACAAAACGAAGGGGATGACTTATCGTTATATGTATTTTATAAAAACCTTCCGCATTTTATAAATGTGTAACCTTGTGTGAGAGATATAAATCTTCCTGTTTTGCCATACCAGGAGTTACTGGAGGTCGCAGGTTCGATGTCCGACATCTGATAACTGGTTATAAAGACGAGATCAACAAGTATTTCTTGAAATTTCAGTCATAGCTATACCGCGTGATTTTATGTGATCTTACTTTAGACTGATATGTTGTAAAGCAACTTTTCCTAGAAAACCATATTTTGGAAGTGACATTTTTGTAACACTTAACACGGTTGTCCATGGCCATTCATTCGTACAACCGCCTCTTTCTTCTTGATTCCGTTTTTTTTTAAGTTATTGCACGTTATACAAGGGGCGGACTTAATGCCGCTAGACATTATCTGACAGCCAACCTTAGGGACAATTTAATTCAAATGTAAGGTAGGTGCAAATATTTATATATAATAATAAATAAATCTATATACATATAAATACAATGATATATTTATATATTTTTCTGTGAGAAAGGAATATTTATATACTTAGCAATATATGGATTCAAGAAAAAGGTGTCTCGGGCTTCCGACCGACTAAAGGCTGGAGGTCTCCTCTTTTTTTTTGCGCAACAAGACGCTTACCATCCACTATGCTGCTCCTCTCCCTACCCGCTAAAGGTTGGTGGTTTAGAAAATGCTAAGTCATAAATATTTTTTTGCCGTCTTGGAAGCTTGTTCCATAAATGCATCTCCTGCAGACCCGCTTAAGCCCGATTATTTTAGTAAGTGGAGCAAAATTTTGCTGGAATTGCTCTAGCACCAACTTCCACGTAATAGTATAAATACAACCAAGTTCACGACTTGACTATAATAGAAATAAAGCTATAAATATATACCCCTTACCAACAGTTAAGTGCAAGAATGTTTTAAAAGATTATCTATAGGTTAGAGAAGACAAATTTCTAAGCATTCCATGGATTCACCGTGCGGGTGCCGGGTCCATCGTGTGTGGGTAAGAGATGCGAAGAATGGTGTCTCGGGCTTGCGACCGACAATAGGCTGGTTTAAGAAAAGGAGGCCTCCTTTTTTTTCTATTGCGCGATAATACGCTCACCATCCACCATTCTACTTCCTACCCAACCAAATACTGTATGATTTCGTTAATGACGTCTTGGAAGCTCGTTCCATAAATGGATTGACGGCAGACCTGCTTAGGCCCAATTCTTTCAGTAAGTGATTTTTTAACAAATTTATTCGTAAAAACGAATCCTGGACTATACCAAAACCGTCTCAGAAGTAAACGTCATCAAAGTGCTTTAATCTGACGGCAAATATAATAAAATACCGTTGAGACTACAGGAGCTAGAGTTAAGAGAAGACTTAAATATATACTAATTGACAAGATATACTACACAATCAATGACTTTTTTACAGACAAAAATATGATTACATGACATTTTGTTTCACTTATAATTTATTAATATTAGATTTTAGATATGAATAATATTGTCTTTTATTTTTTTTATTGTATCTCAATTTTGTTTACATGTATCTATTAAAATTAAATGCTATCCACAATTACTAATATTTGTACGCCCTATGGGCAGAGCACCTGGTGCAACTTTATAACCTATATCTGTTGTTTATAATATTGTGTCTAAACAAATAAATGATTTGAATTTGAAACAGAAAACCTTTTTAAATTGACAATATAATATAAATGTAGTAATCATAATTCAAATTATTATTATTAATATTGTACAAAATACTTTCTTGATATTCACTTCAGACATGATTATGTTGCTGGATATTGTATAGCTCTAAACTGATTTGAATATTTAATTTTCTTACTTTTAATAAATTTTATTCGAAGTTAATTATAGTACATTAAATATAAATTAAAAGCTACCTAAATAATAAAATTAAAAATAAACTAAACTATAAATAAAAAATGTCATCTAGAGACGTCCCATCCGAGATAGTCCCAAGGAGACTGGCAACATTTCCCCTCTGTATAGCGAGGCTAATACGTTGGCAGAAATAATTGCCAGCCTTCCTGTCTCCAGACCTTTCTGTCAGCCGCTATGACAACTCCTTGGCCAAGCGCCTCGCTGACGGTCCCCATGGGCCCACCGTCTCGACCCCAAACGGCGCAAATTCGTAACCGATACCAAGGTTAGCGTATTTGCGCAATTTGAGGTTCTCCGCAGAAAGAGCCGCACTTCCCGCGCCTGACGAGGTCGCCTGGATGTGAGATGGAGCTAATGTATCTACACACGTCGCATCCCACACCAGAGACCTGCCAAGTTTCCACGGCCCAACAGTGCTCTTGCCATCGCTCCGCACAATCCCAGATGGTTCTAATATTGCGGGTACACCAGCAGTGACAAGAGCCCTTCGGATGATGTCGTTGAGAGCCGCGTGACGAGGAATGCGGCGACGGAGAATGATTTTCTTTGTATTGTTATTTAGTTATTTTCCTTATTTAAAAAATGTACTATTTAAATGTTATATTTAGGTTGAATGGAAATGGCTCCGTTCGCACCGGCCAAAAACCTACCTCAGGGGCCAGTGCCACATTTGTTTTGTAATGTATAAGTATTTTTTTATGTCAATTTTTTTTTTTTTTTTTTTTATTATTTATTTATTTATTTTGGAAAACAAACAGTTGACAATTTCAAATAGGTAAGTAACATTAAACTTTCTAAGAACTATTAAAGGTTTTTACATATAGGTTTAAAAAATTGAGTACATAGAAATAAAATAAGAAAACAACTTATTATTATTATTTATTTAATAGATCTCCAAAATGTCTACTTTAGAAGTACACTTAGACTTGAATAATCTTTTTAAAATGTTGGAGTGTGCAAGCGAGAGAGCATAGCTGAACAACCCTCATAAATTCGGTAACTTCAATAAATGAATAGATATCTTAATCATGAAGTTGATTGAAACCACAGTGCAAAGAAATCCGAGATGAGAGGCCGAGCCAGGTTGTAATTAGCGGTTACCCTATACAATATATATATCTCTCTCTCTCTAGCCTATACAACCTACTTTGTTGGTACTCTGCATATGTATTGTATTACTTGAGGTTAATCTTATTTTATTAATTTCGTTTTTAGATGTATTTATTTTATTTATTTAGAAAAGTATTAAAATCATGTATTAATTTATTTAGTTATAAGTACGTAATTTAAATTAATATCAAAATTATTTAAATATTATTTATTTTATGTTTGTCCTCCCTGGTCTAGCGGTTAAGTCCGTGGACATAATTTATTTGTGATATTTCTCGAGTTTGGTACGCTGGAGACATCGACGAGCTTGCCACTTGTCATGATTGGGCTATAGTAAAGTTGGCTAAATGAATCCGTTTATTTATAAGCGTGGTTTCTGACCACCCCGAAAGGGAAACGGTCGTGATGATACATACATGTTACATCTCTACTTAATATAGTGTGATTTGGTAATTACGATGGCTGTTTATTTATTTAAATACTTTATTGCACAGTATCATCATCATCACGACCGTTTCCCTTCAGAACAGTTATGAATAAGCGGATTCACATTTAGCCAACTTTACTATAGGCCAATCATGACAAGTGGCAAGCTCGATGATGTCTCCAGAGTACCAAACTCGAGAAATATCACAAATAAATTAAATATTAAATCGACCAGGAATCGAATTTATTTATTTATAAACTTTATTGCACAAAGTACAAAGGCGGACTTAATGCCCGAAGACATTCTCTGACAGCCAAACCTTGGGGACAAATGTGATCAAATGTAGGTGCAATCATAAAGATAATAAGAGAAATAAATAACTATTTAAATTAACAGCAATTTAATATATTCTTACTTACAATATATATGGAATAAATATTATAATATCGATACACTAAATACTAATACATACATATTATTATACATAAACATACATATATACTACTTACTAACACTGTGTGGAGCTATTTAGAAAGTGTGAAAACACCAGTTTTTTGAATAATGTTCTGGTAGTTGCTTGCCGTATGTTAACAGGTAGATTATTCCACAAATTAGTAGCAACAACTACAAAAGAGTTAGGACACAAATGAAGAGTGATGAGAGGGGACAGATAAAAGAGAGTTGTTAGCAGAGCCGGTACCTCTGAGTCTAAATCCACGGACTTAACCACTAGACCACGGAGGCAGTTTTTTTTATTGCACAGACATAAAATAGGGAGTTTAATGATATTTGGACATTTTCTAACAACTGACCTGTTCTTTGCACTACTTGTCACTCTTTTGCTATCCTACCTTCATTTGTAAACAGTTGATTGTATAACTGACAAAACAAGTTTGACTAAGTATAACCTAAGAAACAAACAAACCAGGTTGAGAAAAACGTTTAAGCAAGGTTTGCCGTTGAAAATTACATTATACAATAAACTACCTGAGATTATAACTAGACTACAACCAAGTGAATTTAAAACAAAATTGAAAATCTTTTTCCAAAATAATGCTTTTTATAACCTGTCAGAATTTATTGACTTGCCTTTGACGGAAAGTTCTTTTAAATAGTTGTATAGTTTTGTGGTCTTATGCCTTCTACTGTATTGCGTTCCTATGCTCCTTTGTCTACGATGCATGGTGTCAATAGCATTATTGTTATTATTTTAAAATTTGTTAACTGACATACCAAAATATAACGATTGTTATATAGGTGAAATATACAAATATACAAAATATACAAAGTACCTAATGTAATATAGTGAATCTAATTGAGTGGAGGTCTAGAACCTTCTGTTCTAGGGTCTTATCATCATGATACATATCTAAACCATAGAATCCTCTGCTTACTCTTTTCTATACTCAACGAGCCTGCGACACCGAAATACCATAAGGACAAATTTGCCTATCTCTCGTCACTTCATGAAAGATCCCTCCGTTCGTCCCACAATTCTGTTCTATCTATTCCTTCTCATCACTCTAGCTTTCAGGCTAACTCATTCGTAGTAGTGGCAGCAAATTTGTGGAACGACTTGCCAGTTGAAATTCGCCAAGCTCCCAACAAAACACTATTTAAAAAGATGGTTTACTCTCATTTCTTAAAGAGCTCCTTAAAGCGTATTAAGTAAATGTTGTTTGTATGTATATAGTGTGTAGTATATAGTTTGTAGTATATGTATTTTTATTTAATATTTGAATGTATGTGTATTTGTAGTTATATATATATATTGTATATATAAGAACGATTTAATTTATTATGTAAATGTTTTATATAGCCAGTTGCACCTAGCTTTCAACGTTAATGCTCTGTATTGTCCCAAAGGTTGGCTGCTAGAGAATGCCTAGCGGCATTAAGCCCGCCTCTTGTACATAGTGCAATAAAGTTTTAAATAAATAAATACCTATTGCACCTTTAGGTAGACTGGAACGAGACGTACAACTGATAAAAGCAATGCAAAACAAACAAAAGACATGAATCACTGGGGGAAATGACCTGGCTAAATAGATACACGTAAGTATAGAGACTGGCATAAATTCATCGATGTATATACATAGGCCTTCACTGATATAAAAACGTTCCCGCAAAACTAATCGAAGTCATGTAGCTGCACCAACAGTCGCGAGCTAGCAAGCTTTGAAAGTGCTTATATATTAATATTTATATCGAGTGAAACTAGTCTTTATAGCATGCATTGTGACAGAATTTCCGACAAATATCGCATGTGACATTCATTGCTTGAAAATTGGCCCCCAAAGTTGGTAGGGACACGTGGCAAGCGGCACGTTTTTGGAGTGCGTTTTGTATTGAATAGGCCTATCTATATACATCAATGCATGATTTTATTTTTATTTATTTTTTATTTAAAAACTTTATTGCACATAAGTACAAAGGGCTAACATAATGTCGTTGGACATTCTCTGCCTGTTAACCTTAAGGACAATAAGAGAGTTTTAATTGACAGGAGTAGGTGCACAAAATTAAAAAAATTAAAATGATTGAATAATGTACATTATTTACTATCTTAATTCTAAGAAATAATAAAGACCTACGTAATATACCTATATAAGTATAATAAACATACATATACCTACATAAAAAAACTATATAATAAATACATACTAATACAATGTAATAAATGCGATACAATAAATATAAACAACTACACAATACTGACAAAAAGCAACTTTTAACATTTTATAAAATAAATAAAAGTGGAGGTCTTATTTTGGCTCCATAAATCCGCCCTCCTGCCCACCTAAGGGGCCCGACTGGTGTCGCGGGGGTGACATCGCTCACATAGGGCCCCACGAGACGGCGCGTGCGGTTGTTGTCGCGCGCCTCTCTGAAGGCGAGGGAGGAGACTCGCTCTCTCTCTCCCTCCTCGCCAAGAAGGCGCCCGCACTAGCGGGCAACGCCGGCGGGCGGTGGTCGTTTGCATATTGCTCCCCGCCGTCCGCCATTCAACACGAGGAGTCTTGAGGAAAACCATCAGGTTTTAGTTGGTGCGAGCCCCGGCATAACCCCTTGTCCCCCGACTCGGGGAGGGTATCCGGTAGGGATTTCCTGATGTAAAAAAAAAAAAAAAAAGAGACCGGAAGATCGTTCCAAAGAGATGACGTTACGACGACAAAAGACTTTGATACAAAGTTTGTGTGATGAGAGGGGATTGCAAGGACCGAGTTATGCGATGACTGAGTTATGAATGATTAGGACTGACGTCAAATCGACAGTGGCCAAGGATAATCCTTTGACTTACACCATTTTAAAGAAAACAACAATGGTTCTTTGTGCCATTTTGCACGGGCATGCCAAATGCCAGTTTTATGGAAAACAATAAATTGGACTTAATATATAGGGCAGAAGTTGCAGTTTATGATTTGCGGTTTTCCCGCGCTCTGGACTCCCATATATCCGACGTGTTTGGGCGATATTGACGAGAATTACCATGAAAAGCATCAAATTCTGCAACACTTGGAATTTGATGATCCCCAACTAGGTTATTTTTTGATTATGTTAAGAGGTCCATGAATGTTAGCAACTGGAATCAGACACTCATGACTGACATCAGTCCCTAACACTATGCCGGATTGACTGGGCATCACGGCAATTTGAGCCTGATCCCGAAACGTGTGGAAACACTTTACTGGGTTTATCGGCACGAACGGTGGATACTTATGTATGTAGTTTTATTTGTATGTATTTGTGTATGTATTAGTATGTAAATAAGTATTTATTCACTAGTATATATTGAGTCTAATATTTTTCTTTTAGTTTTGATAGCACCTGCCTTATCTTGTCGTAACTGCTTTAGTTGTCCCAAAGGTTTGACCAGTATAGAATGTCTAGCGGCATTAGGTCCGCCTTTGTACTTTGTGCAATAAAGTTTATAATAAATAAATAAATAAATACTTTCCCGCCCTGGCAGACTGGGCAAATTACCACCTTTAGCCCGCCTACCACCTGTAAATTGGTTATGAACAAATTTTACAAATAAATCACGTCCTTAGGACTGATGTATTCTTTAACTAAAGAAACTTGATAAATACAATTGTTTTATAAATTACTCTTCTGTGGGATTGTTACTCAGAGGTTTGTTGTTACGCAAAGATTGTGTCGTTTAATAATGTGATATAATATCAATAATTATAGAAAAAATTATCGTTATTGTATTAAGTTGCAGTTAATTTTGTGTGGTTGGATTTTAGGGCCACAGCGTAGTTATTTTATTGTTACCGGTTCTTATTGTTATTACTGTGTCTACACACTTAAACAGGGTGAATAATCTCGTATAAACTATTGAGCCAAATTGCACTTTTTTGTTATCATCGCTATACACAATTAGATGATTAATGGTGTACAATGATTTATGCTTAACCATCGTTATTTATTCAGAGAATCATAGTAGATTTAATATTTTACTGCACAATTCCTCTTTAAGAATACATCATCATCATTATCATCCTGAAACTCTCCACTACTGGATATAGGACTACTTGCAGCTTAACGCGATCTCTTGCCACCCTCATACAAACCCCTACCAACGACCTTCTTCAGGTCATCCCACTCTGGGTCTTTCCGTAAGTCTGGTCTCCACTTTAGAACCTGTTTGCCCCATCATTCGTCGGCAGATGTGTCACTTTAGCTTGCTAATTTTAAAAGCTATATCAGTAACTTTCATGCTCTGACAAATATCCACGCTTTGAGTGTTATATATATATAGCATAGCTCGCTGAGCAACGATGAATTTATAGACCAGACCCACTGTTAGTGTCCACGTCTCTACTCCATACGGCATTACCGAAAGGGATTGTCCAGAAGAAGTCAGAGTACAAAAAAAACACAATCTATTTATATCATTAAAATCTTCTAATTTAAAAGTCGTTCTATGTTAGTCAGAAAGGTCTTATTTATATTTATATTTAAAAAAAAATGCACTTTGTAGGCGGACCATTAGATGCCTATGAACATTCTTACTCGGTCAACCTAACCTTAGGGACATTACGAACATTGAATGTGAGGTAGAAAAGGTAGGTACAAATATTTGAACAGAAAAAGAAGTTAATTTAAATTCTACTGAAATTAAATCTAATACTAATATAAAACATAATTATAAATAAATATATACAATATTACTTACAGTTGTTAGGAACTATTCAAGAAGTGTGTGAGGACCATTCTTTTAAATAGCATCCTGTTCCGCGCTTTTTGGATATCTAAGGGCTGGGCACTGATTCTCTCGCTTTTGACGTACATGTCCGCTGGATTTACTCAAATGAAAGTTTTCTATGGAGATTTGTCGCTTTTCATTCGAATATTTCGACCCGACACGTAAGTCGAAAGCGCCAGATTCAGGCCCATGGTTGTTCCACAGATATGCGGCAACAACTGCAAATGAGTCGGACATAAAACTAGAGTGGTAAGATGGTATAGCATGTACAGCGTTATGCGATGACCGCAATGACCTGTCGTTGAACTAATAGAGGGAGGATCTAATATCTTAAAATTACAAAAACTGCGCCGCGACACAGCTTTAGAAACATAATTCTAGGCTCACAAGTAAAAACCTAACCTAGCCTCGATCGATAACATCGTAAAATAAAACGGAGAGGGTTCCGGCGAGACGTGGATCGTAAAACAATATAAAATACTAGCAGGCTGGCAATGGCTGGCATACGTTTTGCTAAACGATGACAAAACGCTGTATGATTCAATGGGGTGTATCAGGCAAAGCTTTTTGTAGATGTCGCTAGCGGCACTGGTAACTTGTTTACACCTATGACGGATCCTTTTTTAAATTTATTTGTAGTTTTTCATTTTTATAACAGAAAAATGTATTTAAACTTAACGTTACCTAACTTAAAAGACGAATTAAGTAAGGGAACACCGTCTTTAAAATAAAAATAAGGTTGAATTAATAGAACGGCAATTTTTAGATCACCATATCTTTGCTTTCGCTTAGAAAATAATAAATTTATCTATCATGCGCCATCTGTTGTGATAAAAAGTTAGTGATACACCCCATTAAAAGCTATTATGACTGTCACCTCGCAATTTACTCGCAGGTTACAAGCGTGCTTAGGTTACCTAAGCACGCTTAAAACAGTTCCGAGACGTGCATAAACTGTTTTGCCAAAGCTTTGTTTCGTCACAAATGACATCATTCGTCACGTTTAGACTGCTCACGATATCGAGGTAGATCGCTCTGAGCGCTGTCAGTTTTTTATCATTATGTCGCGCGCCATTTTCAAGTTTATTTAATATTAGATTTTTTTAAAAATTATTTAATATTGTAATTGTTTATACTGTTTGTATATTACTTCTAAAACCAAATCTATAATAAATATTTAAGTAAAAAAAATGGCTAACGTTTTTTTCACAAATAATGACAAAAAACTGACAGCGCTCAGAGCGATCTATCTCGATATCGTGAGCAGTCTAAGCGCGAGAAATGATGTCATTTGTGATGTCACACAGCTTTGGCAAAACAGTTTAAGCGCGTCTCGGAACACCTTTAAGCGTGCTTATTAGGTTACTATTATCGCGTCTCGGAACTAAGGGTTAGACAGCTCATAATATCAAGGTGGATCACTCTGAGCGCTGTCAGTTGTTTGTCATTAATGTCTGACTAGAGAATACTACATAATTGTGTACTGAACTATGTTCTTTCATTTGGGATTTGAAGATGTAATTGGTAGATCGCACAGGGTTTCGTCAATAAACAGTAGACCTTGGGTCTAGTCAAGTCGACCACCCCTATAGATAAATGAATCAGATAGGTTCTAGATATTTGTAACACAAAAACCCGCAAAAAATGCATTGCAAGAGAAAGGCTGTGAAAGATGTATGACCCGTGGGCGGTACATAGCTCACCCACGTATCCTCGCCTTATGAGGAAACTTGGCCAGACTTGAGCGGCTTATTTACACCGATTTAAAGATGCCTTAGCTTTCGATAATAATTCGAACACACTTGTATTTTTTTAAACTTAAGAATAATTTTGAATTGCAGACCTATTCTTGTTGTCTTATAACCCGACTCCGCGACGCAAAGAAGGGTTGTTATAATAATAATAACGTTTATTTTCCAGATCGATTTTACATAGTTAAATACAATCCAATTATAGTCTCTTATTTTTGTATTAATGACACCAATTTTAACATTCTATATACATTTTTACTATCAAATAATAAAAAAGTTTTTACTCGAAGTTAATTAATATAAATTAAATATAAAGGACAATGGGCAAATATGACCCGCTTAGCGAAAAGTGGCGGACATTAACCAAAATGGTTTTAAATTAAAGAAAATAATGTGGCCTTTCATTATATGTAAACATTTTTTTTTTAATCGATGGGAGAATAAAGTTATGATGTTTTTATTAAAATAAAAAATACACAACTAAACGAATATTTTTCTCTATATACAGTGTAAACTTCATTTAACAGCACACGATTTAACGACAAATACCCTAAAACGTCAAAATTACTTGACTTGGGTTAGTTTACCTTATTATAAATAGTGTTAATGATAGGTACACTCTTATGTAGCATTACAAAACCTCTAAATAACGACAACAATACGTCATCATTTATGTAGTTTATGTACAAATACTAGTTATAAATGTAGTTTATTATTAGGTTATTGGTTAGAATTCTACCCCACATATTTTTACTGTTTCATTCACCCAAAGGTTAGCAGGAAGAAATATCTAAAAGGGCTTTAAGTTCGCCTTTGTACTACTTTTAAGTAAAGTGCAATGAAGTATATTAATAATAATTACGCAATAAACAGTAGGTAGTTTCTAAGTTGCCGAAGTTAAAAATAACTGCAGCTGTATTACTGCCTTTTGTTTGTTGTTTTATTGCTTTATTGTCTAGCAAGCACGTATTTACTGTCGGCATCATTAGTTCACGTTGGGATCATATCACCTGGGACTCGCCAGGTCATATTGTCACGAGCACATGCGACCAAACGGTGTCTACACTATAGAAATGTATCGACACCAACAATTAATTAATAATAATATATTGATCAGAGGACGAATCCAGTCACGACATATCCGCCTGAAAAAATATTATACATATATTATGATAAACCCAACACAAAACGGGAGACAAAGTATCGAAGCATACTACTACTGCTCATGTATACACGGCCGCCGCACTGTCGGGAGTTGTGCACATATTGCAAGCATTGTTTATTTTCTGTCTTGGGCCAGACATCAAGAAGCTATAGACACGCCTGCTTTATTCTTAGATAATGTTATTATAGATTTGGATAAAGTTGAATAATTCATATTAAAATGGTATAAATAATAATTTACTTTTATTTTATTTTATTTATTTTCCCTTTATTATTTTTTAGTGTTATAATAGTGCTTTTAGAAATTGTTATCTGACAAGAATGCTACAAAATGTCGAAATCTTATTGATTTTTATATCAATATATTTCTTTATTTTTTACAAGATTCCCGTAACCCACAATAATGCGACTAAGTTCATAGTAACTCAGAGTCATATACCAACACATTGTGCTATATTTTGTTCGTGTCCGCCGTGGGTATGGTTTCCATACTAAAGTGCCCCATGTCCTTTAAAGCTACCTAAATACTAAAATTAAAAATTTAACTAAACTATAAATAAAAAATGTCCTCTAGAGATGTCCCATCCGAGATACTCCCAAGTAGACTGGCAACATTTCCCCTCTGTATAGCGAGGCTAATACGTTGGCAGAAATAATTGCCAGACTTCCTATCTCCAGACCTTTTTGTCAGCCGCTTTGACAACTGCTTGGCCAAGCGCCTCTTATCCAATTATTAAAACTAATATTAACAGTAAAACTAAGAACTATGGTATAAAATAAAATTAAGAAATAAATATTACGTTAAATTAAATATCTAAACTGGGACTATGATAGTCTCGCCATAGTTGGTGCAGTGGACTACCTGGCCAGTCACGCACAGCTGATTTTATTTAGTTGTTTGAGTACGTGTGATCTGACGCCCGCTGTTCTCTGTCGCATTAGTGCGGCCCAGCCCGGAACGCGCCCTGTGCAGAACATCTAGCTAGCACTGCACCAGCGAGGGAGATGGAACATAGCTAGCCAACAATCATTGTACTGGACACGCATTGTTGACAAGGTTGCTTTTGTGTATTGAGACCACAGCTCCACGATGTACACGCTGGTACAGTATGATAGAAACAATGTTATGTGTTTATCAGCCTAGTCATTGGTCGATTTAGATGATTGTCGCGTCAATCGATTCGTCTTCATCACGCGTGTGACGCTGAAGACATGACATTAATCAAATATCATTGAGGCGACAAACAGACGCTATATTGTGGAAAATAAAAAAATCCAAGTCGACGTACTATATTGAGTGGGGTATCATTAAATAGGTATTTGAAAATCATGTTGAGGTTTCTCCTATCATTTACTCTCTAATTATTAAAAAAAAACTTTTAATTATTATTAATAAAAAATTACTTATTAATTAAAAATACAACTAAAAACCAAAACAAAAATAAAGGAAAAATATTATAAATAAAAAAAATGCTCCAAATCGCTATCAATGGGCAAAGTGCCAAGGATACTGGCAGCATTGCCACGTTGAATGGCAATGCTGATCCTTTTACATACATTACATAATATGTAAAGATGATTTTAATAATATTGAAAAACACAATCAATGTTGATTATATGTTTGTTTTTTCATTTTCACTTTGCCCATTAGTAATTGGAGCATTAATTATATTTATTTTATTTTTTCCTTTATTTTTGTTTTAGTTGTATTTTTAATTCAAATCAAATCAAAATCTTTGTTTGCAATAAATGTGGTACCATATATATGTGACAATAAAATTTGGCTCAACACCTTTAGCCATGGATACAACATGCAAATTTTTTGGTCAGACTTACATTATATATACAAACTTATGCTACATAATTATAGATTATATATATCTTAGTATAACATTTCGACCAATTTAACTGTGTACGGAAATCGGAGACATTTCCGTACACAGTTAAATTGGCTCAATATCCGCTTTCGCAGGTCAGCACATCTTCTATACTTTCTATACAATATTATTTACAACCCTATAGCTCCCTCTTATCTTAAAACACACATTGAATTTCTTTGTGATTCGCACGACCGCCCTCTTCGTTCTTCTCATAACAACCAACTTAAAATCCCACCCCACACTTCCAGCAGATATTCAGATTCATTTACCGTATCGTCTGCTCGCCAGTGGAACAAACTTCCACTAACAGTGGAGGTCTAGGACGCTGTATTCTAGGGGGCGGTAATAATGAAGTAGTTTTTTTATTATTAGTAATTTATATGTTTTTAAAGTCGAGTTTTTAGTTCATTTAATAATTAAGTTTTTTAAAATCATTGTAGGTACCTTTTTTGAATAAAAAACTTTATTTGCACATATTTTCCTTTAAATTTAAGTTGGCTAAATGTGATTGCGCTTATTTATAAGCGTGGTTTGTGACAACCCTAAAAGGGAAACGGTCGTGATGATACTTTACTTTTTTTTTCCTTTAGATTTAGATATAAGATCTTTAAACGTTTAATAACCACATCGTTCCCGGAGAAACAGAATAAAACACTATTTAAATAACCGTGTATTTATTTAAGTTATAATGTATATGATGTACTTGTATGTATGGTTTATGTATGTTTATGTGTTTAGGTATAATGTGTAGTATATTAGAATTAGTTAAGTAACTTATTAACTGTATCATTAAAATTTCTTATTTTTTTCATACTGCCTATCACCTTACTCGATCCCCAAGGTTAGCTAGTAAAGAATGCCTACTGGCATTATAGCACGCCTCTGTACTATTTTTAAGTGCATTAAAGAATTTAAATAAATAAATATAAATATTATAAAGGGGGTCAAAATAAGTCCTACATAATAAATTAACATTGAAATGTTGTTGAGCTATGATTAGATTGGATCGTCTTCAAATCGTAATCAAGAATTGATGGTGTCATTAAATCATGAGTACTGGAACGGGTATACTTTTTGCACTGAGTCACAACATGTGAAAGCCCATGTGGGTGTAACTACCTGGGACAAGTGACGGTACTTGAAGAAATTATTAGGATACTATGTCAATTGAAAGCAACGATTTTATGAGAAAGTTGTTATCTATGAAACATTCTTGGAATTCATCTATGGGCGTATACATACACAAAGGAATCAATCAATCAATCAAATTATCTATTTCCTTATGTTATCTTGTAACAACATGGATATTGTCAGCACTAAAATAATATAAAACAAAAACATAAACAAATTGTAACATGGCAGTTTATATTTGTCATAAGAGAAACGCATTAATGCGTTATGCGATGAACTCGGAGAAACAGAACGCTCAGGGACGGTACGCAATGTGTCAAAATCTAACTTTGTTCAAGCATTAAAATTACCAAGCGACCGTAATCCCCTAATTGGGGAACCAGTTTTGGGTTAGAAGCTCCGCGAGCTTCCGGAGACTCATCTCGTCCGTCGGCCAACTCCCCCCCAGCCGAGCGTTACTTCTTCACGCCCGACTGCTACACAAGATAAGCATTAGCTAGATTACCTACACTCTTAAATGTGCGAAAGTGTCCTCAACTGAATATACAATAAATCTACGACCCGTTATTTGTTGTTTTATTTGTCGAGCCCCGGTCCTTAACCGGGGAGTTCGCGACATATATAATAAGTTATATATAAGTTCGCGATATATAATAAGTTAGGTAATCATGGTTGGACCGTAACAGGTAATAATCCAGATTTGTGTGTGTAATACATAGGAAGCAGACTACTGGAGACCAAGTACAGGACGAGGCTAAGTGGGACGAAACATTGACAGTGGGACGAATGGTCTAAATATCGCTGGTGGGGGTTGAATGAGGGTCGCAAAAGATTGAGTTGAGGAGCCGTACGAATGGAAACAATTGACGCCAGCCACAAACGACCGAGTTTTTAAGTGTCTACCACTATGCCGGCCTAAAAAGATATTAAAAAGTGATTTTTATCGAAGTTGGTTTAGGCCCAAATGCGAGACATACACACAATAACACACATACATATATTTTAACCTAGATTGAGGATATTAAAGGCCAGAGAGATATATCGATCGCTTTGGGCAATTTCTTTAGGTGGAGAGAAATGAATAAAGTTTTTTGTCCTAACAGCCCATTCCGGGGCATTCCTGGGAGAAATTACATTGCCCACTGGGATTCTATTGGAATTTACCTTCTACTGTTAAAGCACATTCACACAAAACGACGAATATCAAGCGCACATAAAAAAAACACCAATTTGTAGCGATTCAAGTGTATAACACTGCCTCCGCGGTTATGACCCAAGATTTACACGAGGAGATACCGAGTTCGATTCCTGGTCGGGACGAAATATTTATTTATTTAATACTTTAATGCACAAAACAAAGGCGGGCTTTAATGCCGCTTTAATTTTATCATAGCCAACCATTGGGAAAACTTTAAACACAGAAAAGTAGGTGCAAAAATAAAGTAAAATAAAAAATAATATTTAAAAACAAACTAGATGTATAAATATATAATATACTACGTACTAATACATACTTATATACTCGTATGAACCTACATACATACATAATAATATAGTTACTAGCTTTACTGGGATAGGAAATGCGAATAAATAGACCATTTTTTAAATAGCGATCTGGTGGTTACCTGCCTGATGCTAAGAGGCAAATTGTTCCACAAATTAGTGGCGACAACGACAAACGAAACATAAACATGCTCATTACTAGTGTCTGTTATTTATTTGAATTTGATGGTCAGAATACGCACTTAAAAGAAACGAATTCGAAATAGATCACTTTACTTAGGTCCATCATGACAAGTGGAAAGCTCGTCGTGGCTGCTGCTAGTATCATTTTTATAAATAGATTTGTTTTATTATGGAATAAAATAAATAAGTATTGACAATACGAGTATAGGTCGAACCCCGGCATGTACCAATGAGAAATGGACTTTTCTTACATACATTAGTAATTTACAACGTCACCGTTCCCGTGCCTCAGAGTGCCGGTTCCACTTATACCAACTTGTGGAATCGTGAATAAATTGTCATTAAAAAAGTGATACTAGAACCTCGCCAACCCGTCTGGCCAGCGTGGCGAGTGTAGGCCAAATTCTCCAGAATTTTCAGGAAGGCCCATCTCCAACAGTGGAGTTCTACGACCTTGTGTTCTAGGGGCAGTGATGATGATACAATACAAGTATCAAGTAACTAAACAAAAAAAAAAAGATTTAATCACTAGTACTAATTTCATTTTTATTTTATTTTTCTATTTTTCATTTTGGAAAACCAACAGTTGAATATTGATATTAAACAGTAAATTCCCTAAGAACTATTAAAGGTTTTCACACATAAACATAAAATTAAATTAATCATATTAACAAGCAAAGGAAGAAAACATCGCTACAAAAGAACAATAACAATATAGGTGAAACACAAGTTACTTAAACTAATAAACATTATACAAGCATTTAATTATAACTATTATTGATGCCTGCTATTGACCGATTCAACATACCGAAGCGTTAACTGCCGTCTAATGTCTGCAGCCTTGGAATTAAATAAATCAATGTCCAGCTCTTTTGCAAGGTCATTGAAATCATTAAAGACTCAATAAATAACTGTTCTGCCTATACCTAGTACCAGCGTATGGCACGAGCAAGAGGGGAGAACGTCGGAGATTTGGTCTTGGGACTCGCAGTCCTATACCAGCCAGCAACACAGAACTATCGACTGTACCGTTGGCTATGTCAATTAAATATGCGACATCAGTTATTTTGCGTCGGACATCCAATGGAAGTAGATGCAAATTTTGACACATGACATCTAATGACAAAAACACGCCGTGTCTCGCATTATGAATAGTCCTTAAGACGTAATAGCACCTTTACTTCGTTACCAGTTTAATCAAGGCTTACCCTCGAATAGGGGTAGACAGTAACAGTTGAAAACGTAAATTTAATGAAAAAATAAATAAATGAGGGATAGTAGAGTTAAAGAAAAGATAAATTTATTTGCTTTGGAACCTGTGTAACTGGTGTTTACAATATATTTTCTCAACAAATTCTATCATAGTATGGTGTACAAATTTTATCAAAATATACTTAAACAATAATATACAAATAAGACTAACTGCTTATAATACTGATAATAAGAGAACGAGGCTTGGTTGATAGCCTAACGTGGTTTGATGATGAGGCAGTGCACTAACGCAAATTGCCAGTCATATCAAATAAATAATAATAAAATTATTTATTGCACACAAAATATAAAAACATGTACACAGGCGAGCATAATACCATGAAGGCATTCTTAAGTTTTTTTTAGATGTAAGTTTTTTAAATCTAGTTGAATTCTTTTTTTTTCAGTATCATCACGACCGTTTCCCTTCCGGGGTGGTCAGAAACCACGCTTACAAAGAAGCGGATTCACATTTAGCCAACTTTACTATTGGCCCATCATGACAAGTGGCAATCTCGTCGATGTCTCAAGCGTACCAAACTCGAATATAATATCACAAATTAAATATTATTTAAATCAGGAATCGTACCGTAATGGCGGACTGATGGTGGTAAAATGTCCAGAAGTATCCACCGTTCGTGCCGGATAAACCCAGTAAAGTGTATCCCCACGTTTCGGGATCAGACTCGAATTGCCGTCATGTCCGCATAGTGTTAGGGATTGATGTCAATCATGAGTGTCTGATTCCAGTTATTAGCATTGGACTATAATTTAAATCAAATTTAAACATGTCTACTTCAATTACATAACTATTTTTAATATGTTGAATTCTTGATCGTAGCTTATAGGCAAACGTTCTAGTTACAGCTGTATCACAATTTTCAACAGTATAAATTAGGAACAAATAGAGGCGTGGTAGCGTCTCTTAAATCAAAATATACGAAACAGTTAACAAGATATACGAAAAACTAATCTAAAATCGCTTAATCATCCAAATAAAGAGTATGAGTCACGTAAACGGTTGGCTAGTAAACTAGTAACCGTCTCGCATCTTGAACAAATAAATGAGTCGAGATGACGCATCCCACGCAACAACTCGCGAACTCGTTTTGTCATCAAACGACCGTTGCAACTGACGTTTTTTAAAAAAGGAACAATAAACCGTTGAGTTTAATTTAAAAGTTGGTGTATAATTACGCTATGCCATTTTCTTTTCTTTTGAGTTCTCTTCTCCCGATGGATGATGAATGAGGTGATAGGGAAGGCAAAGGGTCTAGCCCATACAGCCAAGTCTGACGTAATATATCTCTCTTTTTTATGAATTAATGAGGTCATCATCAAATTCCAGATGCTGCAGAATTTGATGCTTTTTTTGGAGTCACTCGCGGCATTGTAGCTTAAACACGTCGGGTAAAATATGGGAGTTAGCAGCGCGGGAAAATGCCCCATATTCAAAGTCCAATTTATCGTTTTTTATAACTAATTACATTGTAGCACATTATTAAACAAAACACCACTTTTGACCAACAATATCCACAGCAAATTAACTTACAAAACAAAAACTTGCACTTGACATACCCGCGCAAAATGGCGCGAAGGACTCTTCTTCTTTGTTTTACTTTTGACAGCTGCGTACAGTAATTAATTAATGTTGTCAATGCGTTACTTATTCGATTTCTTAAAACAAAAGAATTTATTTATAAACTTCATCATCACAGCCCTACTTGACTTACACTTGCAACGTCTGGTGTCATTTATTAATGATTCCACAAGCTGGTACTAGTGGACCCGGTACCGACATCTTAACGTGCTCACACGCAAGGAATCTATTATCAATGTACGTAAGAAAAACCTATTTAGGATTTTAAGGAAAGCATTCTTACAAACTACCAACTACCTCCGTGGTCTAGCGGTTAAGTCCGTGGATTTAGACTCGGAGGTACCGGGTTCGATTCCTGTTTGGGAGCGGGACACAAAAATATTTATTAATGTAAATAAATCTGCAATAAAAAGCCATCGAAACAAAAGGGCATGTATGAAGAGGTTGATGAATGTCGAAGAAGCGAAAGAGGTATGTCGAGATCGTGACAAATGGCGCTCAATTGTCTCTGCCTTCCCCGCAAGGGACCTGGCGTGAAGATATGTATGTATGTAATACATTTAATTAATATTTAATTTATTTGTGATATTTTTTTGAGTTTGGTACACTGGAGACATCGACAAGCTTACCACTTATGTGAACCCGCTTATTTATAAGTGTGGTTTCTGACTACCCCGAAAGGGAAACGGTTGTGTTGATACTTTATCCTTGGAAGAAATACATATGCCTCTAAGGTAAATCGCGTAAAGACCCGTTACAATTATAAAAGTTATTGTTATGTTAACAAAGATAAGCATTATCAATATAATAAACTAGTTTTACACAAAATTAATTTTGTTGCGCATCATTTTAATTTTCCTATGATATGATCAGGAACGGGTTGAAGACTCAGCTTTACGCAGTGGAAGTTGGTGCAAGAGGAGTTCCAGCAAAATCTTTGCATCACTTACTGAAAGAATTGGGCCTAAGCAGGTCTGCCGTCAATACATTTATGGAACGAGCTTCCAAGACGGCATTACAGAATCATACAGTATTTGGTTGGGTAGGGAGAGAAGTAGAATGGTGGATGGTGAGTGTATTATCGCGCAATAGAAAAAAAAAGGAGGCCTCCTTTTTATAAACCAGCCTATTGTCGGTCGCAAGCCCGAGACACCATTCTTCTCATCTCTTACCCACACACGATGGACCCGGCACCCGCATGGTGAATCCATGGAATGCTTAGAAATTTGTCTTCTCTCCTAAGGTATTCATTTAATTTGCATTGTGTAAAGGGAAAAAATAATGTTCAGAAAATGCTTATTCCAACTAACGTATTTATAATAATAAGAATTATACCGCATTTGTGTAAATAGCTTTCCAATTACTGCTTTATATTTGCCCATATTTTAAAGTATTAAAATGGATATAGTATGTTATCCTTAAGAGAGAGACATATGCAATCGAGGACTTTTCTGTAGACCTATATAGGATACACAATTCCACTATACATTATTCTGTTATATCTCAAAGGGTTAAGACAGCGTTTTCGTTAAAATCTCCCAGACGGTTAATTTTTTTCCACAAATAAATATAAATAAATAAATATTTCCAATCAGGTCACACAGCGCCATCTAGTTTCCATGGTAAGCTACGAGGCTTGTGTTACAGAAACTAGATGGTTGATAAACTACATATTATACCTTTTTTTTTTTTTTGTAAATACACACATCAAAAAAGTCTAGGGATCAAGCATGTTTATGCGGATTTCTTGTGATTGAGATGTGGCTTTGTAATAAATTTATGATTTTATAAATTTATATGGATCCTTTTTGGTGCATTTCATAATTTAAAACAGGAACTGTCAATCAAATTCGAGTAAAAGATGAAAATCAGCTGTCAATATTTTCCCTATAAAAACATAAGACGCATTGAAGACATTATTAGTGCTACTGTTTCCCTACTACTGATTAAAACCAACGTTATTATGGAGCGGCGACGTCATTTAAGCAGGGAAGAAATGATCAGAGCCGTGGGAATGATAGAAGCTGGTTCCCGGCAACGTACTGTGGCTTTAGCTCTGAATACAAGTCAGAGTGTTATCAGTCGACTTTGGACACGTTACCGAACCACTGGTACCGTGGCTGAGCGCCATGGAGGACGGTATCGCTGCACCACACGGAGACAAGACCGATACATTCAAATCACAGCTCGAAGAACTCCAACAATAACCGCCATGATGTTAGCCGTGAGCCTTCATCGCTCTTCAGGGAACTTAATTAGCGACCAAACAGTCAGAAACCGCTTGCATGAAGTGAACCTTCATTCCCGAAGACCGCTACGGGTACCACCTATAGCAATGCACAATCGTAGGACTCGATATCAATGGGCTCTTGAACACAGAAATTGGACAGAAGAACAATGGCGTTTCGTGTGCTTTTCTGATGAGTCTCGTTTTGGTATGAGGCCGGATACAAGACGTATACGACACTGGAGAACCCCTGGACGCCAACAGCGATTAAAATCCTGCCAGGAAGTCCATCCTTATAGTGGTGGAACCATCATGGTATGGGCGGGTATTTCGATCGGCGGAAGAACTGAGTTGATTTGGATCAGAGGCAACCTCAACGCTCAAATTTATGCTGAGACGGTTGTATCAGACGTCATCGTTCCTCTACAAGTGCATATCGGTCCCTTATTTCAGTTAATGCATGATAATGCACGACCGCACACCGCAAGAGTTGTAAGACAGACTCTCGCCGCAGCTAACATCAATGTCCTGCCCTGGCCTGCTCAGTCGCCAGACTTGAACCCGATTGAGCATGCATGGGATATTCTTCAGAGAAGAGCTCTGCCGAATATGGAGGGTATCCAGTCGCAAGAAGACCTTTTTTTGTTGTTGCAACGAACATGGGCGGCCATTCCACAGCGTGATTTGGATGAACTCATTTTGAGTATGCCAAACCGATGTTCTTGTGTTGTTAGTGTTCGCGGTAGAAACACGGATTATTAATTGTTTAAGTTACCCAATAAAATTAAAAAAAAAACTGTTATTTCAGTCTTTTTTTCGAACTTTAATGTTAGTGGTTCAAATGTCAAAAATCCCTTTATTAGGAAAATGGCAATTTTTTTTACTAATGCAAAGGTGACTTGGTTTATCGTTACTGTAGACAAACGAAAACATTTTATTTGATCAATCCTTAAAGAAAATTTTAATGAATATCAATCAGGAGAAAAGTTATTGCAAAAATATATGTTGATCCCTAGACACTTTTGATGTGTGTATATACATATAAACACCCAGCCGAGACAAATTATACAATGTACAACTTGCCCCCGGTGGGAATCGAACCCACAACCTCCCGAGTTCACGGCAACGTTTATCACCACTAGACCATGGAGGCGGTCAAAATATAGTTAATGTATACAAAAACTTAACAAATTATATACTAAAGCTTTCCTCAAGAACCACTATCCATTGGTGAAAACAGCATGAAAATAGGTGCAGTAGTTTTTGAATTTATCGCTAACAGACAGACGCAGAAGACTTTGTTTCACAATATGTAGTGATATTATTATTTATCCAATTTAGGATTATCTAGAGATATACATATGATTACAAAATGTATTATTAGGTGGAATCTTTGCTGAATTTTGAAAGTTCTATAATTATTAAAATTAGCTCAATGGAAACACTAGTCGTAATTTCTATATCTATAAGGTTGCAAAGGAAAATGGAATAATATTTATAAAATTAAAAAAAACTTATAAACTACAGAAATTTTATAGATGGTATGCCGAATGATGGTGGTAATTTGCGTAGTCTGCCGGGGCAGGGAAGTATCCACCGTTAGTGCCGATAAACCCAGTAAAGTATATCCAAATGTTTCATGTCCAGTCAAGCCGGCATAGTGTTAGGGACTGATGTCAGTCATGAATATCTGATTTCAATGGCTAAAATTATCAGACATCGCACGCCACGTTGGCGAAAGATAAAGAATACTAAACGTTATTTAATTTAGTTTTTTTTTTATATATGTAGGTACCTAAGTACTAAAAATAAATAATAATTTTGTTTAAAATTACAAATTAACCAAATTGGTAATTAAATTATTAAGTATTTACCCGCTGTGTTACTTTTTTAATTAAATTAAAATCGATACGAATTTTAAAAAAGCCTTTTTTTGTAGATAATCCAATAAAATTCATAATTTAAAAAAAAATCAAAAAAATAAATAAATAAATACTCACGATTGCTTTGTACTTCTGCCATTGTTTCTTAAAGTTGGTTCTGGAAGATATTAAATTGTAATTAAAAATAAGCAACAACGAACTAGAGTTGATGCACAAAGAAAGATAGTGGCCGGCTCCTTGGTCTTACAATCACACACTGAACTGAGCGAAATATTTGAAATAATATTAACTCGGCAGATAACTTTTAAATTACCTCAGTTGTAACTGATATTCTCAGCAGGATATGAAAGCAAAAACGTTTTTCTCTCAAACTCAGACAAAACAAAGCGACTGGAAGTTATATTTCAAGTTCTTGTTTTGTCAAAATTTGCAGCCGTTTATATCTCGGGTTTTTGAACTTAGAAATCTTTATTTAAATTCTACATTGCGTGTTATTTTGTACCAAGCTTGTGTTTAGTTTATTGGAAACCTGCAATGTATAAGTTTAACATAACCTGGGCAGAAACGATTAAGAACACGGTGCTTTGAAACTCGAATTCTGCAATATGATTGGTTGGTTCGTATTGACCGCCATATCGATTCGAATTCTACGATGAAACGTTTGGTTTTATCATATCTCAAAATTAAAAACAATTAATTTTACCTAGCTATTACCAATTTTTGTAAATGAACTATTTTTGTATACAATTTCTCTTTCTACTCTTAACTGTATAACCTATTAATATTATATAATTAAACTTTTAAAAATGTTTAGTAATAAAAACTTTTGCAATAACGAAACTATTTAGTGTGGCCACAAATTTATTTTAACTTACCCTATTTATTGGGATTTTATAAATATTCTAGTATACTACTACAATCTTAAAGGACTACGTGCTCATCTTATATAACCTGTAGCCCTATTCTGTTACTTAGTCGCAAACGTTATTAGTGGTTTTCGTTATTTACGTCAGAGCTTGCGTCATAATTAAAAAATATTATTCAATTCTCATAAGCGCTCGACCATGACAGCGTCCGTGCAAATATCAACTTTATTAGCGTGATATATATAGTTAACAGATTCCATTATATAACGTTTGCGCTGAATAAAAACAATAGGGCTGTTGGAGTATTTCACATAAAGTGTTATAAAGCATCAGTGTCATGCTATAAGAGTTAATATTTTGTTATTTTAATGTAAGCTCGGGTACTTTTGCACTAAAACTGACAACAGATAGCAGAATCCACTATTGTAACAACGTTTGCGCCTAAAGTATTAGTATGTCACTGCTGTGCTAGATAGCGCTCTTTAATTTAAGTAGATAATAGAACTCCTGAAAGACGTACTTATAACACGGCCCGTTTACAGCCACGAATTAGTATTAATATTTTTTAGTACATTTAAGTTGACATTTATTATTATTGTTAGATTATAGCTGACTCGACCCTTTTACAGCCACAATTTAATATAGTTGACACGGCCTATTTACAGCCACGATCTTATCATCATCATTACAGCCCCTAGAACACAGCGTCCTAGACCTCCACTGCTGGAGATTGGCCTTCCAGAACATATAAATAATAATAAATAAATATATCCAGACAGGTCACACAGCGCCATCTAGTTTCCGTGGTAAGCTATGAGGCTTGTGTTACGGAAACTAGATGGTTGATAAACTACATATTATACTTCTTTTTTTTTGTAAATATATACCTACATATTACTTATACATAAACACCCAGACCGAGACAAATTATACAATGTACAACTTGCCCCCGGTGGGAATCGAACCCACGACCTCCCGAGTTCACGGCAACGTTTGTTACCACTAGACCACGGAGGCGGTCTATATATATATCTGGAGAATTTGGCCTACACCCGCCACGCTGGCCAGACGTCTTCCCGAGGATCTGTTGTCAATTTTTAATGACAATTTATTAACGATTCCACAAGTTGGTATTAGTGGAACCGAGACCGACGGCTTAACGAGCTCTTCGAGGACTAATACGTAAGAAAAGTGTATTTCTCATTGGTGAGTTTGAACCGACCTTGGTAGGATTTAAGGAATGCGTTTTTACAACCGAGCCATCACCGCGCCTTATACGTTGCTACGATCTTATTTTAGGTAGTTATTTTACTAAAACAAATCTATGATTAATATATCGCTAAAATATACGTAATTTTATTCCCTAAAAAGTTAGTAGACTACAAAAGTGCTCTGACTTGAGTGTTTTCGTTCATGTTTTATCATACCATGGCATCCATCATACATGATATTATTATGGTCTTTGAATTTATTAGGTACATAAAATCGTTTAAAAAACATTTTTAACAAATATAATAGAAAACTATAAAGTATATAAAAATGGTAAAAAAAAACATTTTATAAGTTAATGACAATGAAATGAAATAAATGAAATGAAATAATATTTATTTGTATGGAATATGGTAAATAGGTACATAGTTTTAGAATAGCTCACATACTCCGCCATTTCTGGCACACAAATTTATACTAACTTAATTAATTACTAATTTATACACTGAAAATAATTTATGTAATAAATAAAATGTCATGAATTTAAGAAATTTCGCATAAGATAATACTCATATGCGAGATTATGGTCAGTTGATTAATACAATTTATTACAATTATTTATTACAATTTCTAAATTTGTATGAATAAAACTCGCTTAACGAATAAAAGCAACACTCTGTTAATAGCTTCTTGATTCTAGATTTAAACTGATTATTGGGTAATTGTTTGAGAACCTCTGGTAACTTGTTATAAATACGAATGCACATAACGTAAGAGTTATTATCGAAAACTCTGCTTTTTGGTGTCTTAGTATAGGCAATAGTGTTTGGATGTCGACTACTTTTAAAGACATCTTTTTGGTAAGTAAATAGGTCACTGTGTGTCCTAATAAATGTGACTACTTCGTATATATACATGCCTGTTATAGTCATAAGATTTAGGCTTTTAAATAGCGGCCTGCAAGAGTCAGTGGGGGCTGCACCGCATATAGCTCTTACACACTTCTTTTGGGCAATCAGTATTCTGTTAATTTTTGACGAGTTACCCCATAGTAATAATCCGTATCGCAGAACTGAGGCTACGTAGCCGTGATAGGCAGTCAGTGCGGTTTGTCGTGACGCAGTAATACTAAGTCTACGTAGTGGGTATACAAATCTATTGATTTTCGTACATACTTTTTCTATGTGACTAAACCAGTCACAATGAGAGTCTATGTTTATACCTAAAAATATTGCTGTTTTACACTCGTCAATTTTGTCATTTTGATATTTTATGTTTAGGTCACATGGTTTTCCACCTTTATTATAAAATTGTAAATATTTAGTTTTAGTTAAATTAATTTGTAAATTATTCTTATTTAGCCATGTTATTATTGAATTCATTGTATAATTAATGTCATTCTCATATATGCCAATATTATTTTCTCCTGTCACTACAATAGAAATGTCGTCTGCAAACAATACTGTTTGATGTCTAGAAACGTTTGGAATGTCATTTATATACAGTATAAATAGGAGCGGGCCTAGCACACTCCCTTGCGGAACCCCAAACTTTACTTTCCTAAATTGAGAACTATATTTTGTAATTACTGATTTAGAATTCATTTGAGTAATTTCTACGGACTGTTCCCTATTTATTAAGTATGATTTTATCCAATCCAATGCGTTACCCCTTATACCATAGAACTCCAGCTTATTAAGTAGTCTGGCATGCATGACAAAGTCAAATGCCCTGGTCATATCATACAGAAGTACAGTTGTAGGTTTTCTAATATTCATGGATTCAGTAATTTTTCTGATTAGATTGAATCCTGCTAATGAACATGATTTATTTTTCTGAAATCCATTTTGTTCTGGTCTGATGATATTGAATTTAGATATAAAAGCCATTATTCGTCGATGCATAACCTTTTCAAAAATTTTTGATAAAATAGGAATAAGTGATATCGGCCTGTAATTTTTTACATCATTTACGTCTCCTTTTTTGTGTATCGGTCTTACTACAGAATATTTTAGTCTATCGGGGAAACATCCAGATTTAAATGATAGATTTACTAAATAGGTTAGCATTGGAGCAGTAATATTTACGCTTTCTTTAATAACCTTTGTTGGTAGCATGTCATAACCTACTGAGTTCGAATTCTTAAGACCACGTGTAATATCTATGATTTCCTTATCATCACATGGTGTCAGAAAGATAGTATAGGCCTGTCTATTGATTAAATCTATTTTATTTGTAGCTAAAGTATTTTCTGATGGTAGGTTTATGTAGAAGTCGTTAAAGATTTCTGCAATAGTTTTAGGATTATTTATTATGTCATTTTTATATATTTCATTGATACTGTCACATTGTTTACAATTATTTTGTTTGTCCTGAATTATGTCCCAGGCAGCCTTACATTTATTTTTAGCATTGTCCATATATTTTTTATTTGTTACTCTTTGAGCTCCGTTTATGCAATTTTGTAATATTCGATAGTATTTTTTGTATAGGTTTTTATTTTCTACTGTCTTGGTCCTATAGAAATTATATCTAAGTTTGCGACTTTCTTTACAGGATTTACGCAATCCCGCTGTTACCCACTTAAGACCTTTTACTTTGTTGTCAATTCTAATTCTAATTTTTGGAAAACACAATTTATAGAGTAATGTTATTATGTCATGGTAGTAATTAAATGCGTCGTTCATATTTCGTGCATTGTACATATCAAAGAACTTAAAACTATGTAAATGATTACAAAAAATAGTTATGTATTCATGTCTATGGTCAAATCTTTCAACATACCAAACTTTCGTTATATGCACTTTTCCTTTCAGTTCAAACGAAAGAAATTGTGCTGTATTATGATCTGATAAGTTTAGGGGCTTTAAATAGCCTTTTGCATTTTTTATATTTGTTGCAATGTGATCAATGCAATTTTTTAATCTTGTTGGTTCTTTTATTTGTAATGTTAAATTGTAACTTTCGAGCAATTCTATAAATTTAATACTAACTGTGTTTTTTACCAGCGTATTTATATTGATGTCACCAGCTATAATTATATTGTAGTCCTTTGACCTTTGATTGAGTTTATGCAACAAAGTTTCAAGGGTTTGAAAGAATATATTGACTTTCGACGAAGGTGTTCTGTAGATAGCAATAATAATTGTTTTTTGGCCAACTAATTCTATACCACAACATTCAAAGATTGATTCTATCGCACAATCATGAACAAAAGGTAATGTCCTGTAATTTGTACCCCATTTAGAAAATATACAGGATCCACCACGATTCTGTTCTAATCTGCTATAGAACGATGCAAGATCATAGCCATATAGTCTAAGATCTCCCTCAAGACCATTTTTTATGTTTGTTTCTGTTAGGCAAATAAAATCTGGGACACACTTTTCTTTTATTAACTCCTCGATACAGACTTCTAGATGTCGTGCTTTTTTCCTGAACCCTTGAATATTTTGATGCACTAAGTTGTAAAAATTACTGTATGTGTTATTAGGAGTCTCGAAAAAAAATTTTTTTTTTATTTTGTTTAGAAGGTTGGCTAAAGTAAAAGGGAATTGTACCTTTTATAGGTGGTTGTTTTAAAGCGAATTTATTGGACGCGGAGGCACTAGCTTTTTTAATTTTGGAAAAGTAGTAAGGTATAGTTCCTTTAACTTGTTTAGTCTTATTTAAGACGACTATTTTCCTATTCTCAGTTACAGGTCGTACCAATACCATAGTGTCCTTTTTATTTAAAACTTCAAATGTCAAAAAGTTTATACTATAGTCAGAGTCTTCAATAATAAAGCTAATTTGTTTACATGTGCCCTGCTTATTAATAGAATGTTGTCTAATATGCGAGTTATTTGTAGAAATATAATGACAGTTTTTAAAATGTACACAAATATTTTTAACAGATCTGTTAACCATCTCTTCATTTAAATGGTCACCCTTAGCAGGCCCTAGTATAATAATTTTATAATTTCTTAGATTGTAAAGTTTCGCAGTCAGTTCTATTATCATTTTTCGTGGATTAATGTCATGTTCCCCTACTGAGATAATGATCCAGTCATTATTGGAGATGTTAAACAAGCCAACGCTTTTTAATATTTCTCCTGTATCGGCATTTGGTTTAATTATAGACTTTATCTCATATTCTTCTATGTTTTTTGTATCATTTCTTATGCCACACAGTTTTTTGGCGATTCCTTTTGATTGTTCTCCACCAAAAATATATATACTTTTTCTAATATCCTTTTTATGTTGGTTGTGCATTTCCTTATTTATTCCGTTACTTGATAAAATTTTTTCTTTACCTTTTTGGACCTCTTGTGTTTCAATTTCCAGACCCAAATCTATAGCACTTAAATTAAGGGTTGATTGTCTAGCTAATGGTTGCGGTTTTCTTCTGTCTTTGTTTTCTTTCTTTTGTGTGTTCGTTTTTCGGATAGGTGTAGTACATATGGCTTTAAGTTGCTTCTTTTCAAAATTTTGTTTTTTTATTGTTTCATGTAAAGTTCTATTTTCCATATTTAATTTTTCTATTTCTTTGTGTGCTATTTCTAACTCTTGTTTCACGTTAACCAACTCTTCTTTAAGGTCTTGAAGCTCATATTTATTTACACAGGTTGATAAGTCCATTAAGCTTCTACCCGGGTCGTGTGATGATTGTGTACTGTTAAGTTTTATAGATTCGTAAGAATGGGATCGTGGTTTATCTTTATCCCTCGTTGTGATGAAATTCATTTTTACTGGATTGCCTCTATAATATTATTGTTCTAACTTTTTTTTTTTTTTTTTTTATGTGTCTTATATCTGTGACACTCGTCACTATTTGTAAAATAATAATAATAAAAAGTAAAAAAAAAAAATCTAAAAAGATAAAGTAATTTAAAAATATTCGCGTGGGTTTGAACTCCCGTGTCAAAGATTCATCAGTGTATAGTACAACGACGCTACCCGTGCAATTGGTCAACCGTGCGAATTTGTGCTGTATATTATTCGACGTTGTGTTTGTGACACCTAATGAGTCATTCGGCTACCGTCTGAAATACCGATTTGCACTCACACAGATACACTTTTAATTTTTTTGACGCTTCCAACGTTTAGTTTGTTGACTGTTTTTAAGTTTTTATGCAATTAGCACAAACTTTTTCGTAATGTTTTTTGCACAATATATGATTTTTTATCCACGTTACATATATTATTAGTTTGTTTTACTGAAATATAACTTTAAATACTATTTAATAAATAAATTCTTAGAGACGTTTAACACGCGACCTTCTTGTTTACCCATGGGGTGTGTCACTAACTTTTTATCACGATAGATGGTGCATGATAGATGGTACCTAATATAACTGTCAGTTGCATAGGAATCTTGTATTTTTATTACGAAATTTATTATTTTCTGGATATAATGCGAAAGTAAGCAACTTTTAAGTGTAAAAATCGAGATTTCCAAGCGAAATTAAAAATATCGTGATCTCAAAATTGCCGTTCTATTAATAAAACCTTTTTTCTTTTTAAAGACGGTGTGCGCTTTCTTAATTTGTCTTTTAAGACAGGTAACGTTAATTTTAAATACATGTTTGTGTTATAAAAAAAACTACAAAAACATTAGAAAAATATACGATATAGGTATAAAACAAGGTACCATTGCCGCTAGCGACATCTACAAAAAGCTTTGCCTGATACACCCCATTGTCAAAAAGTAACATCAATAACCCCTCCTTTCAACACGGTACTGTCATACGAAATTAGCATCAAATACTTGTGCTAAAAAAAGTGGTATTTTCATGCTAACATTTCTTAAAACGAACGCGGCCTTAAATAATCTTTCAAGTCCTGCATCGTTCGAGCGAGAGGAATTAACGCATTTGCATCTTCATAAGTCTTTATTTTAATGTTTATAATACCCAAGTTATTACAAGTTAACCGAAGGAAAGATTTGATTGATAAATAATAAAAAAACAGGTTTTATTTGTCATAATTTATTTTAGATATATTAAGGTACAAGACAGGTTACTCTGTATTATTCATGATCACATTGTTAAACGATAGGTTAAAATATTTCCCAAAACCATTGATGTATATAGATAGGCCCTCACTGATATAAAAACGTTCCCGTTAAACCAATCGAAGTCATGTAGCTGCACCAACAGTCGCGAGATAGCAAGCGTCGAGAGCGCCTAATATTTATATCGAGTAAAACTAGTCTTTTTGTATGCATTGTGATATAATTTCCGATGAATAAAGCATGTGGCATTATCCTTGCTTGAGAATTTCCCCCCAAAGTTGGTAGGTACACAAAGCAAGCGGCACGTTTTTAAGAGTGCGTTTTGTATTGAATAGGCTTATCTATATACATCGATGCCCAAAACTACATCTGTATACATTTTTTGATAAATGTTGGTTACTATATGTATACTTTTAACAATTCCAAAAAATCTAGTAAATCAGAACAGTAAAAAAGTATCATCACGACCGTTTCCCTTTCGGGGTGGTCAGAAACAACGCTTATAAATAAGCAGATTCACATTTAGCCAACTTTACTATAGGCCAATCATGACAAGTGGCAAGCTCGTCGATGTCTCCAGCGCAGCGTACCAAATTCGAAAAATATCACAAATTAAATTTACATTAATATTTTTGTGTCCCGACTAGGAATCGCACCCGGTACCTCCGAGTCTAAATCCACAGACTTAACCGCTAGACCCCGGTCAGTAGTTCTTGAAATACTAGTTTACGTATAGACCAGTAAAGTCTCACAAGGTATTCTTACTACAATCAGAAACAAATATATATATGTTCTCTGGGTTACTGCTGCACCAGGTATTGTAATCTCATAGGTACTGATAACTAAATTTAAAAGGTTATTAATTGATCGTTGTGGTGCAGTTTTGTATATGTTTTATTTTGTAAATCTGATATAGCTGAGTTTTCCTTGCAGATTCCTTTCTCAGTCAGATTAAACATTAACAGGTCACTGGAATCTGCTAAGCTGCTGGTCTTCTGCTAACAGCTTACTTATTGGACCACTTTGCTGCTTAGTCTTCCACTAGCAGGAGTAGAAACATTCAAAATAATTAAATTTATGACGTTTCATAAATGCCTGTAATAGGTTTACGTGAATAAAAATATTTTGACTTTGATTTGACTCTTGCAAGACTCTTGTGCAAGACTAATATCAAGATTAGGAGTGCAAGAACAAGACCAAGACCGAGATCAGCTGTTAGGATGTAAGACCAAGGACCCGATTCTCGCGCCTTCGACATACATGTCCGCTCGATTTGCTAGAATAAGACTGACAGTTATCTATTATTATTATTGATTAATAGTCTCGCAGCGCATTGCTGATATGCCTATATCAAGCACTGGTGTAAAGTTCATAAAATAGTCAGTTATCACCATAGTCTATGTCAATTGTCACTAGCCACTTGTCCAGTTTGTTTTTAAAAGTGTTTACAGTTGGGACTTCAATATGTCTTCTGGTATTTTGTTCCACATATTTACAACTCTGTTATTCATAAAGTGATATTTCACATTTGTATTGCTGGATTTTCACATCAATTTCATTCCGTGATCACGACGGGAAATATCATTGTGTTCAACTTGAACATTTTGGCTAGGTGAGGGCAGTTATACCTTCCTGTTAGAATTTTAAATGTGTCAATTATATCTCCCCTCATTCTGCGATCTCTGAGACTTTAGGTATCTAAGTCTCTGGTCATAGGTCTTCCTCAAGCAGTGTGGAAGTTTAGTTGCTCGCCTTTTTACGCCTTCAAGAATTTCTATGTCTTTAATGAAGTATGGATTCCATACTTGAAAACCATATTCCAACAATGGTCTTATGTATGTTTTATATAATTTTATAAAAGTGTTGGGGTTGACTTGCTGGAAGGATCTCTTAATTGCATAAAGGACTGAGTTGGCTCGCTTTACAATGCCATCTATATATTCAGCCCATTTTAGATTGGCAGTTACTGTGATACCAAGATCTTTTTGGGTCTGGACTGGTGTAATGGGAACATCACCAACTATATATTTTATATTCGGATTGTTTTGGCCCATGTGTAACACTGTACATTTGGATGGGTTAAGCTTGATTATCCAGTCTTTTGTCCATTCCACCAACAGTTCCAGATCTTTTCTTAGTTCTCCGCTACTGACCAAGGGATTTCCAAAATATTTATGGAGATCTGTCGCTTTTTATTCTTGGTCTTGCTTTGGACAACACTAGACACAGGCTGATGGTAACGCACATTTGAAGATATAACTTTTACGATGCTGGAATGGTACACAATTTAAAATAGCATAAATTATTTTTACAATAAATTACATAATATTATGGCTACATTGTTATTTCCTTATTGGAATACATTTTTAAATAGAAAAATTTCTTTTTCCTCAACTAATAATTATTGTATTTAAATACATTTTAATTTGTTTAGGGCTGGTAGCTAAATCCTTCCTTAGTAACATTTCTGCATTTGTAAACAAAAAACAATGTTATGGAAATGCGGCTAGCGAAGCTAGTGACGAAATGACACTAAGGAAGAATTTATTAATTATATTACAAAAAAAAACCCATAAGAGATTAAAATAACAATGTACAAGTACATTAAAGCAACTATTTATTATTACATACGTAATATATAGCCTAATGCAACTTGCTTAACTGCTTGCATTACCATTGGGTGGACCCGAGGTTATATGTCATGATCAGTATTTAAGTATAAATATATTTTATAAACTACTCAGTTACAGTTACATACAGAATTCACCGCACTTAGTCTCCGAGAGACCATTTACAATGAACCTAGGGAATCCTTTCTTCTCCAGGAAGGCCAGGAGACCCGTTACATTCCAGAATAACTATAATTCAATAAGGTCATTCTGAATATGTTTATATACCAATGATAATTACGCTGTTTATGATAAGGACACCATTATAATTCAGAACAATTTACCTAGCAACCAGCATATCGCTGTGGTCATTAACCAAGAAATGCTGAACAAAGCTAGCCTTCTTTCTATCAATAATTTGCTTATTTGGTCTTGTTAACTCCTGATGATGACATGGATTGTCTCTTAGGAATATTTGACCAAAGAGTGTTGATAGGGTCTTCACATCGAGGCCATTCTCAGCACTATACCTTAAGGCCTCTTTCAGAAACTCGCATAAGTATAAAAACACGTTTTTTCTGGATTCAGGCAACTGCATAACTATCTGCTTACATTGGATATAGTTAGTGCAAGAGCTAAGGCAATGCAAGTGTAAGTTGTAAGGGATTATTGGCTCGGACGTGCTTTCGAGAAGCAAAAGCAATGCTTCAACAACAGAATGAATGCTTCCAGGCATTGGTTCAACAGAACCGCTGTCTAGCCAATCTCTGATCTTTAAAACTTCTAAATGTAGACCAGGTTGCTCAAATAAATTAGGTTCCTTTAAACCGTGTAAGAAAATATGATCAACTAAGTACCATATTTCTTTTGGAATGGAATAAGTTGATGGATTAACAGTGGAATCTCGCTTGTTCTCTAATTCGAGTAGCTTACCAAATGGTATAGCTTGTATTGGAACTTTAAGATTTACCAATGCTTCTATTGAACATCCAAAACAACTTCTGTCATAAGTTCCTGATACTGTAACAAATATATCTTTTCCACCATCCAAATGAAGAACTAAAATGTCATATAGTTTGTCTAAACCAGAATTCATCTTACAAGCTGATGTTTTATTAATCAGGACTTTTAATTGTATGTTGCAAGTTTCTCCAGGATATATGTACTTCTTGTGTGGTTCAACTATTAGCCATTCCTTGCAGAAGCTAGCTTCATCCAGCTTTTTAATGAATTCAAACTCAACAAGCACTTGTCCAGTGTTTGCTATAGTAATACTTCTAACTTGAAGTTCAAGATATTTGACTACACCAAAATCAATGTCGGTTTGGTCAACTGTTACTTGAGGAATGAGTTCATTTTCTAGCTTGTCAAGTTTTTTGATAACTTCTTCGTAAATCTTTCTGTATTTGTCTTCATCAATGATTTTAATGTCAGATTTGAATAAAGCTGATACAGGTTTATGATCGCTGATGTTGACTGATGGATGACTAGTATAAGTTAATTGTTTAATCCCTTCTCCTCTGTAGAATATTCTATCGCACCATGCCGGAGCTCTGTTTTTCTCGCTTGAATCCCAATTATCCGTTCCAGGGTCATATTTATATGTAGGTTTGAAGGTAATAGGGCCTTCAGTATAGCCAAAAAAGACTTGATTCTGGCTATGTTGTAGGTTAAGTTGATCCCATTCCAAGACTGGTGCAAAGTTGTTTTCTTCAATGTGTCTTTTTACTGTATTAGGGTCCAATTCTGTAATTCTATAGTTCAAATCACCAATCCAGTAGACTTGGTCATGGTCTTTGATGTTTTTGCAGTCGTTTTTAAAGTGTGTTCTGGAGCAGATGTCTCGGAAATCTTGGTTACGTCGTTCATATTCCTCTACATGAGCTGCCAAGTGCGAGTTGACAAAGCAGAGTGATGTGTTATGGAAATCGAACCTAATAGCTACACCACCTTTGTTTCCCATCTTGCCCATAATACCAGTTCCAACTGTAATATATTCAATATTATGAACGTTACTCACATGTTGATCTTTAATGAGTATAATAAGCAGCATTCCGACGAGTCTTAGTCTTTTTACATCAACATATTTTGTTCTTTTGTTAACTGTAGCTAAAACTGCTCGGTACCATTCTTCTTCTTTAGGAGTTTGATCAAAAAGAAATGTCTCCTTAGACAGATCAAGTTCTTGAAAACCTATAGCATATATATCTGGAGGTTCACCAACGTTAAGCCATTTGTCAAGTGGTATAGTGGGTATTTTATCGTTAACATTCCAAGTTGTAGTATAAATTGTAAATGTATTAGCATATGTAAAGTAGCTTTCTTTCATTTGCATCTCGAATTTGATTCTGCTCTCTCTAGCAGTACGTGTTTGAGCCACGGTGGTTGGTTGCCGGGGATACTGCGTCGGGCTGATATTTGACTCATCTTTACCGGAGTACTTCTGCAGCCACATGAATTCTGGAACTACACTCGCCTTCTCAGCACTCTCTAAACCTCGAAACAACTCGTCAACAAAAGCCCCCACTTGCGGCGTCATCTGAATCTCGAATTTTAATTTATTATTCCTGGATTGAATATTAAGATACAATATCGCCTCAGAATCGGACGGCTTGTTATCAATCTCGCATTTGAAAGACTTATCGACAGGCAGCACTATCTCTATCGATAAGTCAGGAAACGTTTTCGGTGGATATCTAGTACAAAATAAACAGAATAGTGCTTTTTCGTTTTCATTTTCGACGATAGCCAGTATTCTTTCGTTTTTTACCCACTCCGGGTGTAGCACTTTCGCGTCACATAGTATAGCGGTTACCTTATCGCTGGAGGAAAATTTATCCTGAACCACATTCTTTATTTCCTCAATATCCATTTCTAATTATTAATTTACTATACAATATTTACGAATTTGTCATGACTCCATTAAAGTCAGAGTTAGCTGACAGTAGTTGTTTTAATATGTAGGCTTTGATAGCAAAAATCATTATCAAGGCCTTAAAAAATATAGTAATATTTATAAAGCACGTGTCGTAAAATCACGGTCGTTTTGAAGACATTTTTTTAATCAATATTAATGTCAAACATTGTGTAAAACTGGTGTAAGATTCAGTTTTATATTAGTTGTATATATTTTTGTCAATAAATTATCACGAAGCTTTAACTTATCTATTATTTGAAATGAAAACTATGATTCTACGCTAAAACTATAATACGCGATAGCTGTCTTTATAAACGTTTGTATACTAATTTGTCCGTCACTGTTTTCGCATTTATTTATTTTTAAACAATTTACATAATTTCTAAATATAAAGCACTGTTCATTTTATAATCTGAAAGAGTGGAGTTGGATTTTACCATGGCGGCGTTACCGAATGATTGGCAATTATCCTGTACGGAGATGAAGCAGAGAGGCCAATATTTATTGCAGTCTGGACAATGGTCAGATTGTACTTTTTTTGTCGGTTCTGAGCCAAATCAAATAGCTATACGTGGTCACAGGTTGATCCTAGCCATGGCTTCTCCGGTTTTCGAAGCCATGTTCTTCGGTGGAATGCCTGAGAGGAACGAACTTATACCAATTTTAGATGTCCAGCCAGACGCTTTTAAAGCCCTTTTAGAGTGAGTGTTAATTGTCCATTTCTATGAATATGAATAACTAATAAACAAGAAGACATTTCCCATAAATAATGATAGTTTTAGGTCTGTAAATGATAGTACTTTAGTATTTTTCTTTGATTATAGTCTATCTCCGTGGTCTAGCGGTTAAGTCTGTGAATTTAGACTCGGAGGGACCGGGTTCGATTCCTGGTCGGGACACAAAAATATTTATTAATGTAAATAAATATGTTTAATTTATTTGTGATATTTCTCGAGTTTGGTATGCTGGAGACATCAACAAGCTTGCCACTTGTCATGATTGGCCTATAGTAAAGTTGGCTAAATGTGAAATAAGCATGTTTTCTGACCACCCTGAAAGGGCAATGGTCGTGATGATACTTATTTTTATATTCTAAATAAAATTATATAAAACATACATAAGACCATTGTTGAAATATAGTTTTCAAGTATGGAATCCATACTTCATAAAAGACATAGAAATTCTTGAAGGCGTACAAAGGCGAGCAACTAAACTTCCACACTGCTTGAGGAAGAAGTCCTATGACCAGAGACTTAGATACCTAAAGCTGACAAGTCTCAGAGATCACAGAATGAGGGGAGATATAATTGAGACATTTAAAATTCTAACAGGAAGGTATAACTGCCCTCACCTAGCCAAAATGTTCAAGTTGAACACAATGATATTTCCCCGTCGTGATCACAGAATGAAATTGATGAGAAAATCCGGCAATACGAATGTGGAATATCACTTTATAAATAACAGAGTTGTAAATATGTGGAACAAAATACCAGAAGACATATTGAAGTCCCCAACTGTAAACACTTAAAAACAAACTGGACAAGTGGCTAGTGACAATTGACATAGACTATGGTGATAACTGACTATTTTATGAACTTTACACCAGTGCTTGATATAGGCATATCAGCAATGCGCTGCTCGCCTATTAATCAATAATAATAATAATGGCTGTTAGAAAATGTCTTCGGGCATTAAGTCCGCCTTTGTACTTTGTGCAATAAATTTTATAAATAAATAAATAATAATAATAAATTTAAGAAAATACTTTAACTGCATCTCATATTGGCACAGGTTGTCCTTTGTTGTTTAATACCAATAACTAATAAACTAGAACAGCGGTTCTCAAACTTTTTTGGTGACGGAACCCTTTTGGAAAGCAAAATACTTGATGGAACCCTACAATAATAATACGACGTCACTGAAGAGCTACTGAACAAACTCGATCGTCTGCTCAATTTATGCATCCGCTATGTATACGGCTTGCGTAAATATGATCATATCTCTCATTTTCGTAATCAGTTGAAATGGCTCAATATCCGCTTTCGAAGATCTACCCATCTCCTCGTGTCTCTGTATGGTATCCTGAACAACCCTCATGCGCCTGCATATCTTAAATCCCGTTTTGAATACATGTGTGATACTCACAACCTTCCACTTCGCTCTTTACATAACAACCAACTTAAAATCCGTTCCCACTCCTCTAGCAGATATTCAGATTCGTATACTGTGTCTGCAGCCCGCCAGTGGAACAGGCTACCACTCGCTATTAGACACGCGCCGTCTGTCCACGTTTTTAAGCGCTTGGTCACTGCTTTATTTCTAGACAAACAGGAGTCGTCATCAGGCTAAAAATATATATTTGGCATAATATATATGTGTATATACGTTTATTTATAGGTATATGTGTAATTTATGTAACAGTGTAAGTATCTATTAGTATGTAATGTGTGTAGTATATTCTATATTGTTAAACTTGATATCAGCACTACCCTTAATCTCACACTCTCCCAAAGGTTAGATGTTAGAAAATGCCTTGTAGGCATTAATCTTCGCCTTTGTACACTTATTTTGTGCAATAAAGAATTTAATAATAATAATAATAATAAAACAATAGTTTTTAAAAGTGTATTCTTTACTTTATGTTTTGAAGTTAGAGTCGAAAGTCGCTTGTTCACAACTATAGCGTCTAATTTAGAGGCGCCTTTTATCAATGCGCACACAAGTATACGCGCGGTGGTCAAAACGTTCAACCAAAGAGAGGTGTTTTGTTTTTTTTTTCCAAATTCTTGCGGAACTCCTACATTCTTGCGGGGTATCGTGGAACCTTAGGGTTCCGCGGAACGTACTTAGAGTATAGCTGAACTAGAATATATTTCCTCTAGATAAAGCAGAGCCAAGTCTCTAAAAATATCTTCTGGGTATTCCATCTCCATCAGTGGAGGCTAGGGCTGTAATTTATGTGTTTTATTATTATTAATTATAAAAGTAAAAACACTATCTTGTCTGTTATAAAAATTAAAATACCTAATTTTCAGATACATATATACAGACAAAATTAACATCAGCACATTTGACAAGGCCTGTGAGCTATGTTACGGAGCCAAGAAGTATATGTTACCGCATTTAGTGAAGGAATGCACACGTTACCTCTGGTCAGATCTTTCTCCTAAGAATGCATGCAGAGCTTATGAGTTTGCCAGGCTTTTTGAGGAATCAGTACTCATGAATAAATGTATACAGGTAAAACATCATAAGACACTTCATTCATAGGAATATATAAAAATCAACTACATCAGACTGGAAAATTGTCATGGATACATTGGACCATCATTATAGGATCCCAGATGAACTAGCTATATCATCCTATAGGCGAGACATCTTAGTGTTTTTATCGGAACTTGAAAAAGTTATCCTTAAAAGTTTAACTTACTGTACTGTGGGTATCAATTATAAAACGGGTGTGGCTGCATCTCGTACGGTGCGTTAGTTATCAGGCCATAGTAATACTCAACACAAGTTGCAACAAGGCAGTGTTTGGTATGATATGTTAGTTAACAGGCCGTTGTAATACTCTACATGTGTTACTATGTCACACGTCATTGCCCCTATTCCTTAATGTATAATGTAATTTATGGATGGCCCCCATTTAATGTTTCCTATAACTTGGAGTCCTTCAAGCGAAGTGTGAAAAAGCATCTAGTCAAGCCGGCATAGTGGGACTGATGTCAGTCATGAGTGTCTGACATAACAATTGTGGGCCTTGTGCGCCAATTTTTATTTATTTATTTATTCGAAGTAAGGTACAAATAACAGCTAACAAACAAAACAATTATTGAAATCATAGACAAATAATCCTGTCAGGTTTGCCAGCCTAAAAAAAATGTACACAACATTGAATAATACAAAAAATGGTAATAATATAAAATAAAAGTTAATAGTAAATATATATATATATATATATATATATAAAAATGCAATTAAAAGTAAAACCTATAAAAACTAAAAGTAATAACTAATAAGATTATAAAAGTAAACATAATAATAACAAAATGAGATAATAACATGAAACAAAATCACTCTTTCCTTCCTAACCCGTTCCACAATTTATTGTGCATACCTACCGACAACTTACCATCAGGTGGGCCCAAGGTCACATGTCGTGCTAGTATAAAAATTATATATATATATATATAAAAGTATTATTATTACAGATAATCAGCTCCAACACTAAAGAAGTACTCCACGACATCAGCTTCTTAGAATTGGAGCCAGAAACGATTATTACGGTGTTCTCTTTAGACGAACTCAATATTAATACAGAATTGGACCTCTTTAATGCTGCGACAAGGTATGTGGTTCAAAAAAGGTTGGATCGACGTAAATTTCCAGTTTTTGTGTTATTTCAGATAAATTACATACATATAACGAGCTCCCTTTGGGTTATATACGTTATGGAATCATACAGTATTTGTTTGGGTAGGAAGGGAAGCAAATATGGTGGATGTTGAAGTCCTTGAAGGACAAATTATTGAAGAGGTATCTAGTCATAAATTCCTCGGCATTACCCTTGATAAGTTTTGCAATTGGAAGGACCATGTGCAAGATGTTTCCAATAGACTCAATAGATTTGTTTATGCTTTAAAAAAAGTTAGATAGTTCGTCAATAAATCAGCAGCTATTACTTCATACTATGGATATGTAAACTCTGTGCTGAGATATGGCATTGTAATTTGGAGGAACTCTGTAGATATACATACGCTGTTTATAATCCAAAAAAAATGCATCTATGCAATTTTTAATCTCGGACAGCGCGACTCCTGTAGACCATACTTTCGTGACTATAATATTCTAACATTGCCGTGTCTGTATATTTTAGACGCATGTATGTTTATTAAAAACTACCCGAGTCTTTTTCGGCCTGTTAACGAGGACGGGCGAACAAATGTTCGGACTCAATATAGATACAATTTATGGAAACCTGCTACAAAACTTACCATTGTTTCTAAAAACAGTAACCAAATATAAAACAATTGACATCAATAATTAAATTTAAGAAGCTGTTAATTAAATGGCTGAAAGAACAATGTTTTTATAGTATCCAGGAATTTTTACACTATAAGTGTTGACAAATATAATTTTTGTTGTAATTTGACATGTACATGCATACCATTATACCAGCTGGACTGTAAAATTGTATTATCCTATATCTACCTGTATTTATTTATTTATTTATTTATTCATGGGAAAATTTACAGCCTTTGCAATATTATGTATACAAAAAATATCTAATCTCAAAGCCTTACAAATTTTCACTGTTAGCTATAATAAAAAATAATAAAAAAAAGAACCAACAAAATCAGTACAATAACAATGAGATATGAAATAACAATTGCATTTGTATACTGGTCCCGTTTTACACCTTAAGAATTATACAATATAATAAAATTAATTAAGTGCAACAACAAGTATTAGTAACAATAAGTAGGTACTCAAACAACACTTTACAAATTTTTATAAGAAACATAAATGAAGTAATAGAAAAATATATAAAATAAACTAAAACATTATTATTATTATTCTGTGCAATAAACGATTTTGAATTTGAAAAAAATAAATACTTATGAGATTAATTATTAAATTATATGTGAAATTTACTTATAATAATAATGCAAACAAATACTTATATAAAATAATAATAATAATAATATAATACAATAAGTACATGAATAAACAATTAAATAAACGTACACATATACAAAATTTACTATGTCAAGGCTTGATTTAGTATGATCATAAATGATCATCATTATCACGACCGTATCCCTTCCGGGGTGGTCGTAGATGTCTCTAGCATACCAAACTCGAGATAGATCACATTTTATTTATTTAAATTGTGCCCTGATCATCATGGTCGTACAGTTCTCCCAAAGTGATAATGCGCATAGAAATCTTCGTCACTGTTCGGCAACGGTCGTATTCCCCGAGCGTCGGAAGACGATATGTATATAGAGTGGTTAAGTGCATTTTCTTCATGCATAATTTAGTAGAATTATGTGTAATAAACTAATTAAAACTAATAAATAAACTAATAAATTAATAAACTATTTAAAGTTGAAATTAAATTCACCTTTGAAAACAAAACCAAGAACGGTGTGTAATATCAGCTCTATATAATTCCACTCAGAGAGAACACATGCAGTCACCGACCGCCCGAATTGTTTTCGATTGTGTACACATGATATTGACTTCTATTTCTTTCGAACAAGGTGCAAAATGCAAGTGCAATGTTTAGGCTCTTACGATTCAATGATTCGGGTGTTTCCGGGAATACGACAATTAGCGAAGATCTGTATGTGCATTATTAATTTGGGAATACTGTACATAAAATTGATCATAAAAATATTTATGTTTTTCAGATATGCATGTGCGTATGAGAAAAGAGGTCTTGACGAACAAATTGCCATTGAAACAGGTCCCAGGAAGGTATTTTTACACATTATTATTCATCATCATCAGCCTGTGTCTCACCACTGCTGGATATAGGCCTCACCCTCATCCAGCCCCCACCAGCGACCTTTTTCAGGTCATCCGTCCATCTGGCGGAGGGTCTTCCCACTCTGCGTCTTCCCGTACGTGGTCTCTATTCCAGAAACCGTCTACTCCAACGGTCATCGGTTCTGCGACAGACGTGTCCCGCCCATTGCCACTTCAGCTTACTAATTTTGATGGCTATGTCGGTAACCTTGGTTCTCTGACGGAAGTTCACATTTCGGACTTTATCCATTAAATAAATACCGTTCATAGCTCGCTGAGTGACCTTAAACTAGTTGACCAGACCCACTGTCAGTGTCCAAGTCGGCTGCGTACGACAATACTGGAAGAACGCATTGGTTGAAAACTTTCGTTTTCAAACACTGTGGTATGTCTGATAAGAAGATGTGACGCAACTTCCCAAATGCTAGCTGAATGCGTCTATCGGCTTCTTTGCTGAAGTTCGCTACGCCTAATTGCCTCACCTAGTTCGCCTAATGTTTAGGTTTAACACAATGATATTTCCCCGTCGTGATCACGGAATGAAATTGATTGATTGAGAAAATCCAGCAATACAAATGTGAAATATCACTTTATGAATAACAGAGTTGTAAATATGTGGAACAAAATACCAGAGATATTAAAGTCTTTGTGGTTGTTAGTTTAATAAATTATTTACAACTACGTTATCCTTATTGAACTTACCGTTTTGTAGGATTCAAATATACCAAAAGAGCACAACATGAAGTCAAATAAATACTATGATATCACAGAGGAAATGCTCAGGAATTAAGACTCATCTTTATGCTGTAGAAGTTAGTGACATTTGCACCACTTACTGAAAGAATTAGGCCTAATCAGGTCTGCTGTCAATACCTTACTGGAACAAGACGGCATTAATGCAATTATACAGTATTTTATTGGCTAGGGAGAGTAATAAATAAAATAAATATATGTTTCAGAGTCCAGAGCCGTCAACGTCTAAGGTGGTGAATGTGGAAAGTTCAGCCGAAAACAGTCCTGAAGTAATAGATCCAGTGAAGATTTCGACAGATCAGGATAGTCAGGATAACCAAACGGAATCAGAATCAGTCACAGATCACCCCGCACCCAGTCCCAGTTCGGAGCCTAAATTAAAGAAACCTGCACCTGGTAAATATATTTTTTATTTATTTCACACTTCAATGTACAAAGACAAGGCGGGCTTTAATACCGCAAGATATTCTATCATAGCCAACCATTGGAACAACTTTAATGCCGCAAGATGTTCTATCATAGCCAACCATTGGAACAACTTTAATGCCGCAAGATATTCTATCATAGCCAACCATTGGAACAACTTTAATGTCGCAAGATATTCTATCATAGCCAACCATTGGAACAACTTTAATGCCGCAAGATATTCTATCATAGCCAACCATTGGAACAACTTTAATGCCGCAAGACATTCTATCTTAGCCAACCATTGGAACAACTTTAATGCCGCAAGACATTCTATCTTAGCCAACCATTGGAACAACTTTAATGCCGCAAGACATTCTATCTTAGCCAACCATTGGAACAACTTTAATGCCGCAAGACATTCTATCTTAGCCAACCATTGGAACAACTTTAATGCCGCAAGACATTCTATCTTAGCCAACCATTGGAACAACTTTAATGCCGCAAGACATTCTATCTTAGCCAACCATTGGAACAACTTTAATGCTGCAAGACATTCTATCTTAGCCAACCATTGGAACAACTTTAATGCCGCAAGACATTCTATCTTAGCCAACCATTGGAACAACTTTAATGCCGCAAGACATTCTATCTTAGCCAACCATTGGAACAACTTTAATGCCGCAAGACATTCTATCTTAGCCAACCATTGGAACAACTTTAATGCCGCAAGACATTCTATCTTAGCCAACCATTGGAACAACTTTAATGCCGCAAGACATTCTATCTTAGCCAACCATTGGAACAACTTTAATGCCGCAAGACATTCTATCTTAGCCAACCATTGGAACAACTTTAATGCCGCAAGACATTCTATCTTAGCCAACCATTGGAACAACTTTAATGCTGCAAGACATTCTATAGCCTAAAAAGCATATGTAAACATTTTTGTCATTACAGACATAAAAGAAAAAGTGAAGCATGCACTCCGGGGTGCTATAGAAAAGATTCGATTCCTAACTTTGCTGCCTCAGCAGTTTGCCGAGGGCCCGGCCAAGTCAGCATTACTGACCGAGTCTGAATCGTTTGCTGTCCTCATGAATATACTGTCCAGCAACTCAGACCTCCCTATGCCGGCTGGATTCTCCACATCACGATCCCCGAGACAAGTCAAAGTCATCGATGAAGAGAGTTTGGTATGGAAATCTTTAATTCTATTATAGTCTAAGAGCGACATTCACTATCGGCAATGGTGATAAAATATGGCCATGTTTTTTTTTTTCTTCTTCCATTTCATTTCATTACAGACCCTTATAGATCACTAGTTCTAGACCTTCAATGCTGAAGATGGGCTTTCCAGAAATTTCTAGGGAATTTGGCCTATATTAGCCACGCTGGTCAGACGGGTTGATGATGAATGACAATTTTAATAACAATTCCACAAGTTGGTATTAGTGTAACCGGAACCGACGACGGCTCGAAGAGCTCTCCGAGGCACGAAAACGATGGTGTTGTTAATCTATGATAAGTGTACGTAACATAACCAACCTGGTTGGCGTTGCTCGTGGAATTGTGGATTCGCCTGAATTAGTAAACTTGATATGCTTGAAAATACCCTCACGTAAGCTCAGGCAGCGTCCACTCTTACATGTAAATAAATAAAAAATAAATAATAAATATTTCCAGACAGGTCACACAGCGCCATCTAGTTTCCGTGGTAAGCTACGAGGCTTGTGTTACGGAAACTAGATGGTTGATAAACTACATATTATACATATAAACACCCAGACCGAGACAAATTATACAATGTATAACTTGCCCCCGGTGGGAATCGAACCCACGACCTCCCGAGTTCACTGCAACGTTTGTTACCCCTATCGTTCCGATACGTGATAATAGTAACCTAAGCACGCTTAAGGTGTTCCGAGACGCGCTTAAACTGTTTTGCCAAAGCTGTGTGACGTCACAAACGACATAATTTCTCGCGCTTAGACTGCTCACGATATCGAGGTAGATCGCTCTGAGCGCTGTCAGTTTTTTGTCATTATGTCGCGCGTCATTTTCAAGTTTATTTAATATTAGGTTTTCTTTGAAATTATTGAATATTGTAATTCGTTTATACTGTTAGTATGTTACTTCTAAAACAAATCTATAATTAATATTAAAGTAGGAAGTGGAAAAAAAAATGTCTGTAACACGGCAATTTATTTTAAAAGATCAAAATAAGTTAATAATATTAAACTTTACACATATAAAGATGAATAAACCGAGAGATGTATATTTGTTAGTATTCATACTCAAAGATATGGAATCCGCAATTTATCTTCCATGCATTTAAAAAAAAAACTAACATTTTATGAATGAAAATGTGATTTAGACCGTTCCGAATTGATATCACGCTCTGAGCATCCAAATCTCGATATTTGATTCGGAACGACGGTCACCACCACTAGACAGGGGACCACTAGACCACGGAGGCGGTCTAGTATGTTCCTCGCTGCAACACCAATTACAGACGTAACGCGTTCTTCAACGACCTGAGCATTGATGTTGATATGTTTAAAGTACCATATCTATTAGACACGCAATGACAAATTAACACTTCAGGTAGGGAAGTGTGTTCAGCTTATCCGTGTAGAGTATGGTTTATTTAGCATTGTTAGTTTAATTTTTTATTGTATCCATTTTTCTAATATATTTTTTTCTGTAATTGTGTCTACCTATATGTGAAAATTTAAGGTCGCTCAGCGGGCTATGGAGAGAGCTATGCTCGGTATTTCTCTGATGGATAAAGTCCAAAACGAGGAAATCCGTCGGAGAACCAAAGTTACTGATATAGCCTTCAAAATTAGTAAGCTGAAGTGGCAATGGGCTGGACATGTCTGTCGTAGAACCGATGAACGATGGAGTAGACGAGTTTTTGAGTGGAGACCACGTACGGGGGGACGCAGAGTGGGTCGACCTCCCGCTAGATGGACGGATGACCTGAGGAAGGTCGCTGGTGGGGGATGGATGAGGGTGGCAGAAGATCGTGTGAAGTGGCGAGCCTTGGGGGAGGCCTATATCCAGCAGTGGAGAGACACAGGCTGATGATGATGATGATATGTGAAAACTTGTTATTAGCTTAATTGTGTTTAATCTTTCATTTTATATATGTATAGTAGCTGTAAGTTTTCCTAACATAAATAAATAAATAACGCAAGTGTTTTTTTTTTTTTTTTTTTTTTTAAATTTATTTTAATTTGATTTATTTACTTCACAAATTGAGAGTCATAATATAATCAAGATTAACTTATAAAAATAAGGTAATGAATTAGAAAAGGTTAGGTCACGCCATAGTTCTTTACGAATATGAAGAGGGAGTCGGTTCCACTGGCGAGCTGCTGATACTGTGTAAGAATCTGAACATCTGCTGGACGAATGTGGCAGGATTTTTAATTGATTATTAGAGAAGGAGCGAAGAAAACAACTGTGTGTGTCGCACAGATAGATTATATTAATAAACTTCTTTTTTTTTTTTAATCCTCTGGCTCTTAATCTACTATAAGCCAATACAATCATAATTAATTTAAATAATGTGTGTTATTACGTAGATGCCGACATTCACAGTGGACACGCCCAGTCCAGTTACCATTGAATTCGTCGACACTCCCAGGTATCAGCGATCCAGCATTAACGGAACAGAACCTAATTTTCGTAAGTTTTTTTTATATTTTTTTAACTAGCACGGAATTCTTCAGATATATGTTCTGGAAGGCCTATCTCCAGCAGTGGAGGTCTACGACACTGTGTTCTAGGGGCTGTACTGAACTAGCATGTCATGTTACCTTACTGGAATCAGACACTTATGACTGACATCAGTCCTTAACACTATGCCGGCTTGACTGGACATAAGGGTAATTCGAGCCTGATCCTGATACACTTTACTGGGTTTATCACCCCGAACGGTGGATACTTCCCCGCCCCGGCAGACTGGGGAAATTACCACCATCAGTCCTTAACACTATGCCGGCTTGACTAGACATAAGGGTAATTCGAGCCTGATCCTGAAACGTGTGGATACACTTTACTGGGTTTATCACCCCGAACGGTGGATACTTCCCCGCCCCGGCAGACTGGGGAAATTACCACCATCAGTCCACCTACCACCTATTCAAAGTCAAAATATCTTTATTCACCTATTACAGGCATTTATGAAACGTCATTAATGAAATTATTTTGAATGATTCTACTCCTGCTAGTAGAAGACTAAGCAGCAAAGTGGTCCAATAAGTAAGCTGTTAGCAGAAGACCAGCAGATTCTATTCTAAGTCATATTTATTATATCAATTAAGGTGGTGGATCGGTTGTAAGAACGCGTTCCCTAAATCCTACAAAGGTCGGTTCGAACCCACCCGGCATGTACCAATGAGAAATACACTTTTCCTAAGTACATTTGTCAAAGATTTACAACACCACCGTTCCCGTGCCTCAGAGAGTTTCACCAATACCAACTTGTGGAATCGTTAATAAATTGACATCATATTTATTTTATTTTATTTATTTAAAAACTTTATTGTTTTGTTAACAAAAGACGTATGTAATGCCGATTGGCATTCTCTTACCATCAACCTTCGGGACATTGTATCAATTATGGTAGGTTTATAAAACAAACATAAAATAAAGAATATTTAAATAATTTTGATGTTAATACTTAAACTACATAATAATAATAATAATAATATTTTTATTGCATAAGTACAACAGTTTGATAATGATATACTTTGTTAATACAGTACTTAAGGCTATTTGTTAGTTGTACAAAGGGTGTATTAAAGTAGTCTTTCTAACTCCACACCAAGCTACTTGTGTTATGGAAGTTAGTCTATTATTCTAGGTTATAAATTACAATTAAAAATATTAGTGTTCATAAATAATAATTAAATAAATAAAATAAATAAATAAAAATATATATTATATGTATAAATATTTTATGTACTTCTAGACTAAGTTATGATACCATCATAAAAAGTAGGTAAGGGTATGTATAGTTAGACGACCAGATCAAGATACTATAATACTATTCCATAACGGACAGAAGCATCTCAGTCTGGTCGTAGCTCAGATTTTGTAACCAGCTTGATATTTTCTTTTTAACGTCGTATTTATTTAATAGGTATATGGAATATACAATACATACGTAAACTACTTAAACGTATATACATAAACAGAAACTAATATTTATATTATTCAACCACATTACAATAACAATGAAAAGAGAAATGAATTGTGAATATTTATTGCATCTTTAAAAAGTGTGAATATACTTGTCTTTTAAATGCACTTCTGTTTGGTGCCTGACGGATACTAAGAGGTAGGCTGTTCCATAATGTCACAGCTACGACTGAGAAGGAATTTGAAATGGAGTTAGTGTGATGTGAAGGGATGGACAGTAAAGAGTTATGGGCAGAGCGGAGAATCCTTTCATGAAGAGAAGTGAAAAATTATCTTTTAAATATCTGTTATGTATTTGTGTTTTTACAAGTATTTTAGTTTAAGACGTTTATTAGACAAATCTTGCTGATTTTGGCATTATAAAATTCAAATAAAATACTTTTAAAAACACAAATACATAACACATTCACACTTATCTAAAACCGTGCCGATCTGGTGGACGTACCACTCTAGCAGAACGGCGAAGCGGCGGCGGTGGTGTTACGGCGGCATGTAATGAAGTGTCAGGTGGCGAAACCAGGGGGACAGGAAGTGGTGTTACCAGGTCTGTAGGGAAGTCGGTTCGTGGAATAAGCTGTGGAACTGGTGAACATGACGGTACTGCTAGCGGCAGTATTTGACTTCTGATAACGGGTTGAACAGGCAACGTGTTAGAATTTGTGCCGCTGCTAGTTTTAATTTGATCAACATGTCTATTAAAAATACTACCGTCAGTAACTCTTATTGCATAATTTATTTATTTTATTTATTTATTTAAACTTAATTGCACAAAGTACAAAGGCGGACCTAATGCCGCTAGACATTCTATGACGGTCAAACCTTCGGGACAACGAGAGCAGTAAGTACATAAGGTAGGTGCAATACTGAATAAACTTGAGTAGTTTTGTTGCAGATAACATATACATACTTATTAATAATTACATAGTTACAAGTAATACATACATATAACCTACATAAATAAAATATTAACAATACTATATAATATATACACAATACTATACCTACTAATGATAAATCACAGTCTGATTAAGACTAAGCTAAAACAAAAGGAGGAACATGGAAAATTACGAACCTCGGTCTTGCATGTAGTGAGCATACACTAGTTTTTTAAAAATACATCTATTCGGAGCTTGGCGAATTTTAACTGGCAGCTGATTCCAGAGGTTAGTAGCCACAACTGCGAACGATTTGGACACAAAGGTAGTATGGTGAGGGGGTATTGAGAGCGTATCATTAGAAGAAGATCGAAGAGTCCTCTCATGTGTGGCACCAAGATACGTAAAATAATCTTTCAAATAATTGGGTGTAGACGGCTCGTTAAGTATGGAATACAGCATGCACAGAACTCGGCGGTTCCTTCGGTAACGAATAGGCAACCATTTTAATTCGTTTCGAGAAGGTGTGATGTGGTCGTATTTCCTAAGACAAAAAATAAATCGAATACATGCGTTGTGCAGACGTTCCATTTTGTTTAATAATTCTTCCGATAGGTCTACACAACACACATAACCATAATCTAGCAACGGAAGTAGCAGAGACTGTACAAGGGTTATTTAAGCTTTTAATGGCAAAAAATTCTTTAATTTGTTGAGAGAGTGCAGTGAAGAGAATATTTTACGACTGGTTTTGGTGATTTGTGGTCTCAGATGAGAATCAAGATACAAACCCAGATTCTTTACCTCGCTGGAGAAGGCAATTGGTGCGCCGTCATACCGAACAAGGTCAACTTTGCTCATGTCGACTTTAGACAAAAGTCTGGAACTTCCAATGACAATTGACTGACACTTGCTTGGGTTAACAACGACACCGTACCGTGATGCCCAGGTATATACATTATTAAGATCGGAATTTAGCCAAGCTATAGCACTATTAAGCGTGTTGATATCCGTCTGCACATAAAGCTGCAAGTCGTCAGCGTAGAGGTGGTAGTGACAGTGAAGAGATGATGTGATACCATTAATGAATAACGAGAAAAGTAAAGTAATTTCTAGAACCTAAAACTTTAATAATTTCGCCTGGGGTATAAGGATTCTGATTACTACGAAAATCTTTTACCCATACCTTATCACCCACAACAAATATTCTCTCATTTCTTTCTGTCGTTCTTCTCTCACTTAATACTATATCAATATCCTCGCCAAGCCGTCTGGCCAGCGCGGCGAGTGTAGGCCTAATTCTCCAGATATATGTTCTGGAAGGCCCATCTCCAGCAGTGGAGGTCTAGAACGTTGTGTTCTAGGGGCTGTAATGATGAATTGTACTTCACTTTTGATATACTGTAACTCGATCCTACTTTAGTCCCAGCGCGGTAACAATTAGGGATTGCAGTCCCGCAAAATGAGGTCCCGCAATCCTGCGTAATCCTATTCCACTTATCCTACGAGATTCCGCACCTCTAACTGCGGATTCGCGAATCGTGTAACTTTAAAATAACCCAGTAAAGTGTGTCCATACGGGATCAGGCTTAAATTGCCGTCATGCTCAGTCAAGCATAGTGTTAGTGACTGATATCAGTCATGAGTGTCTGATTCCAGTTGCTAACATTCATGGACGCTCGCGCGGAGTATAAAAAAAGTATTGTTTCCCTTTCGGGGTGGTCAGAAACCACGCTTATAAAAAAGCGGATTCACATTTAGCCAACTTTACTATAGGCCAATCATGACAAGTGGTAAACTCGAGAAATATCACAAATAAATTCAATATTAATTAAATGTATGTATTTACGTTAATAAATATTTTTGTTTCCCGACCAGGAAGCGAACCCGGTACCTCCGAGTCTAAATCCACGGACTTAACCGCTAGACCACGGAGGTAGTTACCCTCTTAGGAATATATTTTTCTGTCATCACACAACTACCTAAACACTGCAGAGCATGAATTTTTTTTTCTACATTTTAGCATATGGCAACCCTCGAATATCACTGGTTCAACTTCCTGAGATGAACCAATCGACCGAGGTCCGTCGAGTGTACTGCCAGCGACCTCTACTTAACACAACTTCATGTCTAAACACATCAGTTCTGGACTGCTGCGTCACTTTCATGGTCGACAAGAATATCTGTCTGCTGGGAGTACAGGTGCCCACTCAGGTATTTTTTTTTTTATATTATATTATAAATAGACTTTGGCAAATGTGAGTAGAGACTGGAAAATTAGGTTGTTTTGTAAATAACTTTTCTGTGGATATTGTTAGTCAAAAGTGGTGTTGTTTTGTTTAATAATGTGCTACAATGTGAATAATTATGGTAAACGATAAATTGGACTTTAAATATGGGGCACAAGTTGCAGTTTATTTTTTGCGGTTTTTCCGCCGACTCCAAGAAAAGCAACAAATACTGCAACATGCACATGTGACCTTGGGACCAACTGATAGTAAATGGCGATGGAATCAGACACTCATGACTGACATCAGTCCCTAACACTATGCCGGCTTCACTGGGCATGACGGCAATCCGAGCCTGATCCCGAAACGTGTGGATACACTTTACTGGGTTTATCGGCACGAACGGTGGATACTTCCCCGCCCCGACAGGCTGGGGAAATTACCACCTATTTGTTGTTCTCGTTGAAAGTATGTGACATTTGCAATGATGTCAAATGGCAATGTTTACTTGCAAAGAGAACTAATATTGTAAGTTTGCCATGGTGATATTTATATAATATATAGTGGTTGTAGCCGACAAGTCACAGGTGTTCTAAGCCGCAAGATAAACGGTTCCTTGCAGTGTGACAGAGATGGCGTGCATCCCGCATCTCTGTCACACTGTACCCCCACCACTAACACACTGGTTGCGACCATCTTGGTTCAGAGTTATTTCTCAACTTGGTATTGTGACTTTTACTTCGACTACAAGAAGCCTCGTCAACATTTACGGCATTAAGCTCGCCTATGTACCTGCACTTGTTTTGGTTTTGTACAATAAATAATTTATTATTATTGGGTCACGTCGGAGTCACATGATCTATTTACTTACCAAAAAGATGTCTTTAAAAATAGTCGACATCCAAACACTATTAGCCTATAGTTCATACATATCTTCACGCCAGTTCCCTTGCGGGGTAGGCAGAGACAATTGAGCGCCATTTGACACGCTTCGTCGACATTCATTAACCTCTTCATACATGCCCTTCTGTTACAAAGGCTATATGTATCTGCTAAGCTGCTGATGTTCTGCTAACAGCTTACTTATTAAAATTATAAATGCCTGTAATAGGTTTACTGCATCCGTGGTCTAGCTGTTAAGTCCGTGGATTTAGACTCGGAGGTACCGGGTTCGATTTCTGGTCGGGAAACAAAAAAATATTTATTTATGTAAATGTATTTATTTACATAATATTTAATTTATTTGAGCTGGCCACTTGTCATGATTGGCTTATAGTAAAGTTGGCTAAATGTGAATCCGCTTCTTTATAAGCGTGGTTTCTGACCACCCCGAAAGGGAAACGGTCGTGATGATACTTTACTTTACTTTTTTAATAGGTTTACGTATATAAAGATATTTTGACTTTGACCTATATGATCCTTTTTCTATGCTTATTATTATATGTCAAAGTAACGTCATGCTCTAGCTAGCTCTTATGGTGACAGTTTGCTATACGATATTGAACCTTAGGTGGGTTGGAAATTAAATTCCTTGACTGTACCTATTTACCATATTCCATACAAAAAGTATCATCACGACCGTTTCCCAAAGTCAAAGTCAAATCATTTATTACAATTTGGCCTTCTCGGGCTCTTTTGTATTGTCACATTACATTGTTATAATTATTTAAATAAATTATATAAAATTTATTACAATACAATTGAATTGACCTAAATATAAACATACACCAACAGTAAAAGGTGTCCAAAATATATTAATAATATACATTTGCACATCTACCAGGCATCGTAACCACCCCTTTTCCTTTTTTTCTTTCCCTTTCGGGGTGGTCAGAAACCACGCTTATAAATAAGCGGATTCACATTTAGCCAACTTTACTATAGGCCAATCATGACAAGTGGCAAGCTCGTCGATGTCTCCAGCGTACCAAACTCGAGAAATATCACAAATAAATTAAATGTATTTATTTACATTAATAAATATTTTTGTGTCCCGACCAGGAATCGAACCCGGTACCCCCGAGTCTACAAATTCCTTACAAATAAATATTATTTCATTTTTTTTTCCTGGTAGGCTCCACCTCCAGAAGCTGGAGCTCCTCCGTCTGCGGGGGCGGGCTACTCCGAACTCCTCTACGCCCACTTACTGGACGCTGACGGTGCTAGGCTCACCTACACACACTACACCAATCGGGTGCCTTACAGACATCTACTTGACATCATGTTCAACAGATCCGTCTACATATTAAGGAATAAGGTATTTATAATACAATTACAATGATCAGCCTTCCCCAAGGGGAGCCAGTATATTTATAATACAATTACAATGATCAGCCTTCCCCAAGGGGAGCCAGTATATTTATAATACAAATACAATGATCAGCCTTCCCCAAGGGGAGCCAGTATATTTATAATACAATTACAATGATCAGCCTTCCCCAAGGGGAGCCAGTATATTTATAATACAATTACAATGATCAGCCTTCCCCAAGGGGAGCCAGTATATTTATAATACAATTACAATGATCAGCCTTCCCCAAGGGGAGCCAGTATATTTATAATACATATACAATGATCAGCCTTCCCCAAGGGGAGCCAGTATATTTATAATACAATTACAATGATCAGCCTTCCCCAAGGGGAGCCAGTATATTTATAATACAAATACAATGATCAGCCTTCCCCAAGGGGAGCCAGTATATTTATAATACAATTACAATGATCAGCCTTCCCCAAGGGGAGCCAGTATATTTATAATACAATTACAATGATCAGCCTTCCCCAAGGGGAGCCAGTATATTTATAATACAATTACAATGATCAGCCTTCCCCAAGGGGAGCCAGTATATTTATAATACAATTACAATGATCAGCCTTCCCCAAGGGGAGCCAGTATATTTATAATACAAATACAATGATCAGCCTTCCCCAAGGGGAGCCAGTATATTTATAATACAAATACAATGATCAGCCTTCCCCAAGGGGAGCCAGTATATTTATAATACAAATACAATGATCAGCCTTCCCCAAGGGGAGCCAGTATATTTATAATACAAATACAATGATCAGCCTTCCCCAAGGGGAGCCAGTATATTTATAATACAAATACAATGATCAGCCTTCCCCAAGGGGAGCCAGTATATTTATAATACAAATACAATGATCAGCCTTCCCCAAGGGGAGCCAGTATATTTATAATACAATTACAATGATCAGCCTTCCCCAAGGGGAGCCAGTATATTTATAATACAATTACAATGATCAGCCTTCCCCAAGGGGAGCCAGTATATTTATAATACAATTACAATGATCAGCCTTCCCCAAGGGGAGCCAGTATATTTATAATACAATTACAATGATCAGCCTTCCCCAAGGGGAGCCAGTATATTTATAATACAAATACAATGATCAGCCTTCCCCAAGGGGAGCCAGTATATTTATAATACAAATACAATGATCAGCCTTCCCCAAGGGGAGCCAGTATATTTATAATACAATTACAATGATCAGCCTTCCCCAAGGGGAGCCAGTATATTTATAATACAATTACAATGATCAGCCTTCCCCAAGGGGAGCCAGTATATTTATAATACAATTACAATGATCAGCCTTCCCCAAGGGGAGCCAGTATATTTATAATACAAATACAATGATCAGCCTTCCCCAAGGGGAGCCAGTATATTTATAATACAAATACAATGATCAGCCTTCCCCAAGGGGAGCCAGTATATTTATAATACAATTACAATGATCAGCCTTCCCCAAGGGGAGCCAGTATATTTATAATACAAATACAATGATCAGCCTTCCCCAAGGGGAGCCAGTATATTTATAATACAAATACAATGATCAGCCTTCCCCAAGGGGAGCCAGTATATTTATAATACAAATACAATGATCAGCCTTCCCCAAGGGGAGCCAGTATATTTATAATACAAATACAATGATCAGCCTTCCCCAAGGGGAGCCAGTATATTTATAATACAAATACAATGATCAGCCTTCCCCAAGGGGAGCCAGTATATTTATAATACAATTACAATGATCAGCCTTCCCCAAGGGGAGCCAGTATATTTATAATACAAATACAATGATCAGCCTTCCCCAAGGGGAGCCAGTATATTTATAATACAATTACAATGATCAGCCTTCCCCAAGGGGAGCCAGTATATTTATAATACAATTACAATGATCAGCCTTCCCCAAGGGGAGCCAGTATATTTATAATACAAATACAATGATCAGCCTTCCCCAAGGGGAGCCAGTATATTTATAATACAAATACAATGATCAGCCTTCCCCAAGGGGAGCCAGTATATTTATAATACAATTACAATGATCAGCCTTCCCCAAGGGGAGCCAGTATATTTATAATACAAATACAATGATCAGCCTTCCCCAAGGGGAGCCAGTATATTTATAATACAAATACAATGATCAGCCTTCCCCAAGGGGAGCCAGTATATTTATAATACAAATACAATGATCAGCCTTCCCCAAGGGGAGCCAGTATATTTATAATACAAATACAATGATCAGCCTTCCCCAAGGGGAGCCAGTATATTTATAATACAAATACAATGATCAGCCTTCCCCAAGGGGAGCCAGTATATTTATAATACAAATACAATGATCAGCCTTCCCCAAGGGGAGCCAGTATATTTATAATACAAATACAATGATCAGCCTTCCCCAAGGGGAGCCAGTATATTTATAATACAAATACAATGATCAGCCTTCCCCAAGGGGAGCCAGTATATTTATAATACAAATACAATGATCAGCCTTCCCCAAGGGGAGCCAGTATATTTATAATACAAATACAATGATCAGCCTTCCCCAAGGGGAGCCAGTATATTTATAATACAAATACAATGATCAGCCTTCCCCAAGGGGAGCCAGTATATTTATAATACAAATACAATGATCAGCCTTCCCCAAGGGGAGCCAGTATATTTATAATACAAATACAATGATCAGCCTTCCCCAAGGGGAGCCAGTATATTTATAATACAATTACAATGATCAGCCTTCCCCAAGTATATTTATTTATTTAAAAACTTTTTGCACTATGTACAAAGGCGGACCTAATGCTAGACAATCTTACTCGGTCAATCTTAGGGACATTACAAACATTGTATGTAATAATAATAATAATAATTGTATGTGGAAGGTAGGTGCAAATATTTAAACAGGAAAATAGATAGGTAATTGAAATTCTACTAAATCTAATACTAATATAAAACATAAATATTTATAATAAACCGCCTCCGTGGTCTAGCGGTTAAGTCCGTGGATTCAGACTTGGAGGTACCGGGTTTTCTGGTCGGGACATAAAAATATTTATTAATATAAATAAATACACACATCAACACTGTCTAGGGATATTTTGGATACACTGAATTTACTAAAAATTTATGATAAATAACATACAACATGTATGTATTTTTATAAATCCCATTTATCAGATTACAATCCAGAATAAAAGAAAACTATTTTTATTGCGTAAACATTTTTTTATTTAAATCAAGAAACAACATGAAATAATGGTAAAACTAACAATGAATGTGTTTCTCAAGAAAAAGTGAAAAATAAGGAAAAATTATTCTGTTTTTAACAGTTACGTGATAAATCAGTAGTCAGTAAAACCACCCATGACGTTAATAACGGTCCTGCAACGGTTTTTTATGCTTTGGAGTAAGTTATCCAAGTCTTGCTGCGGTATATTGTCCCAGGTCCGGCTAAGATGCAAAAAAAGTTGCTCCTCCGTCGCAATGTTTGCAGGGAAATTCCTCAAGGCCCTTCTTTGAAGCATGTCCCACGCGTGTTATATAGGGTTTAGGTCAGGCGATTGAGCTGGCCAGCCTAAGACCGATATGTCGTGCTCCTGCAACCAGCTCGTCACCACTCTCGCTGTGTGCGGACGGGCGTTATCGTGCATGAGCGTGAATTCGTGGCCCATTTGTAGTCGATGGGGGTAGATTATTGGTACTAGCAATTGGTACGGTATCAGCTGTCATGGTGTTTCTGATCCAAACGAGGTCTGTTCTTCCACCGACACGAATTCCCGCCCAAACCATAATTGTCCCGCCGTGGTATGAATGGATTTCCCGAGGATGTTGCAGACGCAAATGTTCACGAGCCAACTCTAGTCGTCGTCCACAATTTCCTCGGCGTAGTGCTGGAGTACGAAGCGGTCTGCGAGCATGAAGGTTAGCTTCATGCAGCCTTCTCCTCACAGTTTGGTCACTCACAAGCAACTGGTGCTCTGACTGGAGCCTCTGAACCAACTGCATGGCCGTAACATTGGTTGTCTTCTCGCGGCAACTTGCAAAAATCGGTCTTGTCGTTGAGTTGTTATGCGATTCCCGCCTGAGTGTCTTTCAGCCACGTAGCACGATAACGTGACCATCACCTTGATATAACGTTCTGTCTTGTTCCAATCTCCTCAGCAATACTCAGTTGAGTAGCCCCAGCTTGGAGCATGCCTACTGCCCTTAACATTTCCTCTCTCGTTAAATGGCGCCGCTGCATGATGCACACAATAACATTAATTCGAAATTGACCAATAACTTGTTATAAAACTTAAATTTAACACAAAAAATAGCCAAAAACAACTGTAGGTAAATGAAACCTTCGGACTTCAAACTTCGGAATTAAGATTAGAATCGTTCAAAAAGATTTACAAAATAAGCTTTCTTCAAAATAATTTAAAACTGGCCAGTATTTTTTGAGTTTAAGAACTTTATACAAAATATCCCTAGACAGTATTGATGTGTGTACATTTAATTAATATTTATTTTATTTGTGATATGAAATGGCTCCCCTTGAGGGAGGCCTATATCCAGCAGTGGAGAGACACAGGCTGATGATGATGATGATAAGACTTTGTCAATATTTCTAAAAATGAAATTAAATTTTGTGATTGTAAAAATACATTTTGGTCGACACTGGCGGAACATGTGAATTATATATGATGGCGCGGGTTTAGTGGACTGTATCTGAGTGCGGGGTTTGCGATAAACTTTAAATTAGATACATAGACGATACTCTGTTGTCCTTGGCACCAGCACTTTTAAATTGTTCTTACACTAATTTTGCGGATTTTGCGAATTGTTATCACCTAACAATGATCGCAGGGATTTCTTCAGCGTCTTCTTTGGGTTAGTGAGCGCGATGGGTAATATAGAAAGGAAGCGGCGAGAAAGAGATGACAATGGTATAAGGGTAACAAATTAGGACGTCTGTTTATGCACTAACGAATCACAATAACGCCTAACCATCCAAAATTGGTCGAATTATCGCTATCGGCGCGAATTCTAGCAAATAAAAATATTTCATTTCAATACGCAAGAAAACTCAAAATTCAGAATAATATACGAAAAAAAGACATCTCTTTAGTGGAGTTAATATTTCAAGAGACAATTTTAACAGTGACATTTTTTGCTCGTAAATCGTTCGTGAATGTCGGTGTCGACTAATCCTTCATTCCGAGACACGATAATAGTAACCTAAGCACGCTTAAAGGTGTTCCGAGACGCGCTTAAACTGTTTTGCCAAAGCTATATGACGTCACATATGACATCATTTCTCGCGCTTAAACTGCTCACGATATCGAGGTAGATCGCTCTGAGTTTTTTATCATAATGTCCCGCGCCATTTTCAAGTTAATTTAATATTAGGTTTTCTTTTAAATTATTTAATATTGTAATTCATTTATACTGTTTCTATATTACTTCTTAAACAAATCTATAATTAATATTTAAGTAAGAAGTGAAAAAAAAATGTCTGTAACACGGCAATTTATTTTAAAAGATTAAAATAAGTTAATAATATTAAACTTTACACATATAAAGATGAAAAAAAACCGAGAGATGTATATTTGTTAGTATTCATACTCAAAGATGTGGAATCCGCAATTTATCTTCCATACATTAAAAAAAAAAGTAACATTTTATGAATGAATATGTGATTTAGGCCGTTCCGAATTGATATCACGCTCTGAGCATCCAAATCGCGATATTTGATTCGGAACGACGGTCAGTGTCATATTCGTTCTAAGCGCTCTGAGCACGATTTGGAATGAGGGGTAACTACACTGACGACGTCAGAACCCTACGCGGGGTTACAAAACGAACGCAGCTAAAGAGAACTAATATCGTAAGCTTGTCATGGTGATATTTAAAAACAATACCGCTTGAAACGAGACTGACCTAATTTATGCTGCTAATTTATGTAACAATCTGGTCGTTGAAATTCCCTTCTGTCTGTCGCTGTTATTAATTTCTCATTATTTTTTATCACAGGTATACAAAGTCGGTGTGGTATTGAACAAGGTAGGTTGGTATAAAATGGGTACTTGTGCCAAGCAAGTTGCGGCCGAATCTGTCTTCTTCAACTTCGGAATTGGCCCCACGGCAGACTCGGTCCGGGATGGATTAATTCGGTCCATCATATTTACCTACTAATACATTTTTTTCATTCATTTATTACAGCCCCTATAACACAGCGTCCTAGACTTCCACTGCTGGAGATAGGTCTTCCAGAACTGGAGAATTTGGCCTACACTCGCCACGCTGGCCAGACGGCTTGGCGAGGATATGATGACAATTTATTAACGATTTTACAAGTTGGTATCAGTAGAACCGAGACCGACGGCTTAACGTGCTCTCCGAGGCACGGGAACGGTGGTGTTGTAAATCTACGACAAATGTACGTAAGAAAATTGTATTTCTCATTGGTACATGCCGGGTGGGTTTGAACCGACCTTTGTAGGATTTAAGGAACGCGTTCTTACAACCGAGCCACCACCGCGCACATTAGTATTTACCTACTAATATATACTACGTGTAATTTAATAATGGCAAATAATTTCATATTATAATCTAGAATAAAAATAAATAACTACGTATATTTTATTTTGATTATACAGTAATAAAATCTTAAGTTATGGTGCAGAGAAGTTATCCTAAAAATATCGCAACTCATACCGATCCTAATCAAGTAAGGTCGACAATAACGCGAATAACTTCCCAGCCTTTGGGTAATACAGTATTTTTTTGTTATTCGGATAATTATTTTTATCTTCAAAATATATTTTTTTTATTTTAAAAATGACACCTATAGAAAAAAAAAATTGCTTTTTTGACAATTACACATGGTATAAATTGAAGTGTAAACACACAAATTTAAGCCTTTGGGTAATACAGTATTGTTTTGTTTTTCGGATAATTTTTATCTACTCTTATATCGTAAAATGCGAATTACAAACTTCGAAACGAATTTATATTGACATGCTTTATAAACATGCTGCTGAAATTTAAAAATAAAATCACATTATAACACTTTTTCTCTAACAAAATAATGTTATATTTCATTGAGTTTTTCGCGCCATTTTGCGTGGACATGTCAAGTGCAAGTTTTTGTTTTGTAAATTAATTTGCTATGGATATTATTGATCAAAAGTGGTGTTGTTTTGTTTAATAATGTGCTGCAATGTGAATAATTATGGAAAACGATAAATTGGACTTCAAATATGGGGCACAAGTTGCAGTTTATTTTTTGCGGTTTTCCCGCGCTGTCAACTCCCATATTTTACCCGACGTGTTTGGGCTATAATGCCGCGAGTGACTCCAAGTAAAGCATCAAATTCTGCAGCATCTGGAATTTGATGATCCCCAACTCGGTTATGAACTTTGTTTAGATATAAATTACGTGTTTAGGGCTGATGTATTCTGTACAATGTCCTTTAAAGGCAATTAAAAAAAATTAACACTTATTTTTTTAAGGCAAAGGTTCCATTACAAAAAAGTTTTGATTACAATTTTTACTTGTCTATGGTACACGCGCAGTCATAAGCTAGGTTTTGGCGCCATTTTATTGTTTGGACTTATGTATTCTGTGCCATGGTCATTTAAAAAAATAAAAAATAAAATATTGGCGCCATTCAATACGTTTTGTTGTACAGTATTTCGTGTGATTTTTATTATTATTGCTTAAAATTCTTACTCTTTTATCTTCTATTTAGTAGGTTCAATCCCAATGTATGAGAGTAGATAAATTAGTGTATGAAACTGCACATAACTAGGTATTAAAACACTCGTGTGATACTATTAAAAACCTCGCTTAAAACCCTCGTGTATAATACCCCTTATTATGCAACAGTTTCATAAACTACTATTATCTTATTTATTTACTACTATACTTAGTCTGAGTGCACTTTAGATGTCTAAAAATGAAGTCTACTAACTTCCTAGGAAATAAAATTACAGACATTTTGGTGTACTCGTGGGAATCAAATATTCCAAAAGACCACAACATAAAGTGGAATGAATATTATGATCTCACAGAAGAAATGATCAGGTACGGGTTCAAGACTCAGCTTTACGCAGTGCAAGTTACTAAAATAATTGGGTCTAATCAGGTCTGCAGGAGATATTTATGGAACGTGCTTCCAAGACGGCATTAACGGAATCATACAGTATTTGGTTGGGTAGGAGAGAGGACGCCTCCTTTTTTAAACCAGCCTATTCAAAAAAAAAGTCAAAATATATTTATTCACGTAAACCTATTACAGACATTTATGAAACGTTATTAATTTAATTATTTTGAATGATTCTACTCCTGCTAGTAGAAGACTAAGCAGCAAAGTGGTCCAATAAGTAAGCTGTTAGCAAAAGACCAGCAGCTTAGCAAATTCCAGTGACCTGTTAATGTTTAATCTGACTGAGAAAGGAATCTGCAAGGAAAACTCAGCTATATCAGATTTACAAAATAAAACATATACAGAACTGCACCACAACAACCTTTTAGTTATTGTGGGTCGCAAGCCCGAGACACCATTTCATCTCATCACACGATGGATCCGGTTTGCACCGATGATGCTTAGAAATTTGTCTTCTCTCTTAATCATAGATTTGTTTTAGTTAAGAGGAATGTCGTATAAATGATCTACCTATATCGTTGAACGTACGTCCGTACGTCAGAACAGCGCTCAAGGGAATACAGCGCGGCTGGGAAGGAGAAGAAATACATTACATTTAGGCCGCGTTCGTTTTAAGAAATGTTAGTAAAAAATGTAAATTCTAACATTTGATGCTACTTTCGTATGTCAGTACTGTGTGAAAGGAGGGTTATTGATGTTACTTTTTGACAGATGTCATTAACATATAAAATGGTTTGTTTACCATTTTATATACTTTATAGTTTTCTATTATATTTGTTAAAAAGGTATTTTAAACGATTTTATGTAATAAATTCAAAGACCATAAGAAGTTTGGCCAAGGAGTTGTCAAAGCGGCTGACGGAAAGGTCTGGAGACAGGAAGGCTGGCAATTATTTCTGCCAACGTATTAGCCTCGCTATACAGAGGGGAAGTGTTGCCAGTCTCCTTGGGACTATCTCGGATGGGACGTCTCTAGAGGACATTTTTTATTTTATTATTTAGGTAGCTTTTAATTTATATTTAATGTACTATAATTAACTTCGAATAAAATTAATTTGGCATTACAAAAGACCATAATACATTGTCAATTGAATTATTATTTGTTACTTGTCATACTTGTCAAAAAGTAGCCTCACCGCTCGTTTTTTTAAGAAATGTTAGCATTGTTAAAAAAGTGGAATTTCTTATCAAAAACGACATTTCGCGCTGGTTTATGAAGTTGCTACAAATGTTGGAAATACTATAAAACGAACGCGGCCTTAGACAATTTTAAAATCATTTACATTTATCATACCACGCATTCATTTAATCTCCGCATTCCTACCAACTACGAAATCAATAACCTGCAAGTTTAGTTGTCACTTTTGCGGTACGTCCCGCGACGCATCCGTTTTTTTTTTCCAGTCTAAAATTATGTATCTGAAAGCGAAACTATGTCCAACATGTCCGTCATTTTATTTCCTCGCAAGACTATACTTCTCTAAGTACACTCACTCACTTGAAAAATCTTTGAAATTGTTGGATTGTGCGAGTGAGAGGTAAACACAAGCGTTAAAAGTTTTTAAGGTATTGATATTTTTTCTAACAACCCTAAAATCATATAATTTTAATTTGGTTTAGTTTGACGAGTAGGTACTTATTTTTGTATATATTATACTATTGGATAGGATTAAGATGGTTAATGCTTTATTTTGTTTTTAATGTAATAAATAAATACTTATATATATATATGTGTTTTATTTTTCATTATTTTCATTACACTCCCTAGAACAAGCGTCCTAGATCTCCGCTGCTGGAGATGGGCCTTCCAGAACTTGAGAATTTGGCCTACACTCGCCACGCTGGCCAGACGGCTTGGCGAGGATATGATGTCAATGTTTATGTAAAAGTTTCGGGGTGGTCAGAAACCACGCTTATAAATAGGCGGATACACATTTAGCCAACTTTACTATAGGCCAATCATGACAAGTAGCAAGCTCGTCGATGTTTCCAGCGTACCAAACTCGAGAAATATCACAAATAAATTAAATATTCATTAAATGTATTTATATACATTAATAAATATTTTTGTGTCCTGACCAGGAACCGAACCCGGTACCTCCGAGTCTAAATCCACGGACTTAACCGCTAGACCACGGAGGCAGTCAATGTACATGACAACTTATTAACGATTCTACAAGTAGGCATTAGTGGAACCGGGACCGACGGCTTAACGTGCCCTCCGAGGCACGGGAACGGTGGTGTTGTAAATCTTATGACAAATGAACCTAAGAAAAGTTTATTTCTCATGGGTACATGCCGGGGGGGTTTGAATCGACCTTTGTAGGATTTAAGGTACGCGTTCTTACAACCGAGCCACCACCGCCATTTGTTTTGCCGGTTTCTATTTTTGCCCCGGCCTAAAGGTGGCCAAGGAAGGGGGTGTGGCCCCTTGTCAGCGGTGTCCACAGACTATATAGCTAATGGGGTGTCTAAATGGTAACAACGGCGCGGGCTACGCCTCGGTCCTCAGGATCTCCCGTGGAAGGCGGCGGTCGTGCGATTCCCCGAAGATGGCCGAAGCGGCTGTGGTCGGCTCGATCGAACTAAAAGGAACATAATACAACTTTGGTATGTTGCACAGGTTGTAACACACTGCACCCTGTGTTCGACTTGTCGCTTTATTTCGCTTTGAAAGTCGTTCGACATGGCGTTTGTTTATTGTTTTCATACAAAAATCGATAAAAAAGCAAGCTTTGCTTTATTGTCTATCAAGTCGAACATAGCAATAGTAGGCTAAGATACGAAAATCTGTTATCCGAATAAAATTCACTTTTAATATAATAAAATACGCTAACAAAACAACAATGCCGCAAATGGATGGTGTCATTTTAGTTTCAAGATTGTAAAATAATAAAGAAATTTAACAGCTCGGGCAAGAACATGGATCGTGCTGTAACATTGAACGATATATATATAGGGAAAACTAGACTGCCCTTAAATAAAAGGGGTTATAATTTTCCTTGCCGATGTCGATCTTTAATGGGGTGTGGTTGGTTCCTTTGGGATTTAAGAGTAACGTTTCACCAACGTTCTTAATCAAAGCTGGGATTTGTTTTTCATTATACATTGCGTGTTATCCATTAACTAAACATAAGCTTTGGACAAACTAACACGCAAATCAAAACATTTTAGGATTCAAAGTAAATGAACGGCTATTTACAGGAAGAAATTGTAGCAGGTACCTTAAATATAGATGGCGCTAATCTAATAAATTAAATTTTGAAAATACAATTTGTACGATAATTATTAGATTTTTTAAAGAAGTTTAATTTTTGCTATTTATTAAATGTTTTCAATAGCTGTCTTTATAAACTATCTTTGTGTAGTAACATCATTACATATCATACATTGCGTGATTTTTACTAGTTACATAAAGATACTAAAATAAAGACATCGATGGACAATAATTAATAATATTTTGCTTAAATTGTGAAACAGCTGTCACACTCTGACAGTTTTGACTTTTGTCATGTTGGAACTAAGGAAAATTGACGAAAGTTTTTCGTAATATATTACGAAAAACAATGGTATTACAATAGTTTTAGTGAGAAAAAGGTGCTAATATTGAATACTGATGTGTGTAGCGTGTAATTGTAATTATATTTAGGAGTTAATTAAATGAACTAGGTCAAAATGTCGAGAAATCGGACTGATGGCTTGCTTGCGCGAGTGGATTTTCCTCTTTACACTGTTCAGACGTTGACCAGCAGGCATGTTTTGGTGGCAGGCGGCGGAGGAGCTTCTAAGACTGGAGTAGCTAATGGCTTCGTGAGTATTAGCACTATAATTTATAAAAAAACATAAGTTACGACTTAGACAACAAAGTGATTCTCTAATTAATTCATAATAAATCTTCCTCCTTGGCCTAGTTGTTATGAATTAGACGCGGAGGGATCAGGTTCGCTTCCATGTCAGGGAGCTAAACTGATAATAAATAAATTTTCATTGATTTTTTATTTTGAGTTCAGCCCTGATATATTGGGCTTGTCGTAATGGATCATCTATAGAGTCCAACGGTATTTGTTTGGGTAGAAAGAGGAGCTAAAATAAGTACGGCTGTTAATTAAAAAGATTCCGTGATGTTTTAGAATCCATTCTAATTTATTAGGTATTTTGTTTTTGAAAAAAAAAAAACTAGTTTTGGATATGTAAAATTAAATTTGAAATCATTGCAAATGGTACATACTTTCAACAAGAATAACAAATAGGTGGTAGGCAGACTGATGGTGGTAATTTGCCCAGTCTGGCGGGATGGGGAAGTATCCACCGTTTGTGTAGATAAACCCAGTAAAGTGTATTCACACATTTCGGGATCAGGCTTGAATTACCATCATGCCCAGTCAAGCTGGCATAGTGTTAGGGATGTTATTCATGAGTGTCTAATTTCAGTTGCTAACATTCATAAACCTTGCTCACTTACGATCAGTGAGTATCTTATATAAAAATAGGAGTCCTCAAACCAAACAATTCTTTTTTTCAATGTGATAGCAACACTGTGAATTGCTAAGAATTTTGTCTTCTTTCTCATTATTTGCAGGAAATCTTTGAGTTATCCCACAATGGCAAAAGGTTTGTGGCAGAGGAGGTTATGCGTCATGAGACCGGCTGTAATGTCGTGATGAACTGCTCCATACGGGCTGAGCAAACCAGAACCTACCTTACAGCAGGCCAAGAAAGCCATTGCCAACTGTACAAAATTAATCTACGCATGGTTGATTCAGCGGAAATGAGAAGAGGAAGCTTCCGGGCTGAAAATGGATTGGTACGACGTCGCAAGAGGACCGTATCGGAAAATGATAACATTTCAAAAACAGACAGAAACTGCAACTCGACAGAAAAAAGAATATCGTTTGAAATAAGGACTATGGATAGTGTGCAAACTGATTTTGGGTGAGTTTGTAACATAATAACAGTGGTGGTCGTTCGGTTGTAAGAATGCTTTCCTTTAAGTTGCAGTTTTATGCACGACATCATCATCATTCGCCTCCGTGGTCTAGTGGTAACAAACGTTGCCGTGAACTCGGGAGGTTTAGGGTTCGATACCCACCGGGGGCAAGTTGTACATTGTATAATTTGTCTCGGTCTGGGTGTTTATATGTATATATTTACAAAAAAAAAAAAAGTATAATATGTAGTTTATCAACCATCTAGTTTCCATAACACAAGTAGTAGCTTACCACGGAAATTAGATGGTGCTGTGTGACCTATCTGGAAATATTTATTATTATTATATTATTATCATCACAGCCCCTTGATTACAGAGTCCTAGACCACCACCACTGGGGATAGGCCTACAAAAATATATATATATATGGAGAATTTGACATCAAATTAATCTACATAATTACAAGGCTACTGTAATAGTAAGATCTAAATAAATAGTTGCATCTTAGCCTTGTGTGTGTTACACGTCTGTAAACCATAAACTAATTGTCTACATTTATTGGTCTTAAATTTGCAGAGGTTTTTGCGTTTTGTCAACTTTCGGGTTGCTCATGGCCAAGTAGTCTTCCTTAATTCCATCTTCCATTCCATCAATATAGATAGGCCCTAATTGATATAAAAATTCAATCCGTTTCTCAACTAAATAAGTCGTTATGTACAACACCTCTTCCTGACTAGTTGATTCATATGCGCCCTTAATTGGTATGTTTGGTTGGTATGTAACAAGCGGTATATTGTTAGACTGCGTTTTGTATTGAATAGATCTATCTACGTATATATGAGTACATCAATCTATTATGCATTCATTTCCATTAACTCTCTCTATGAACAGGGGAAAGTCAGTGCCTATAATTACATAAACAGTAATTATATGCAGTACTAACTATGCATGGAGTGATTCAAGGAAATTAATATAATTATGTAATTAATGTTTACAATACTCTGTAAGGGTGCTTGTACACAATGCATATTGCTCGAGCAAGTTACTGGTGCGCGCTACTTGCAAGATCAGCAGATTGCACTAATTACTCACTTGTGCTTTTTGCTTGAGCAAGTTACTGACACAGGCTTCCTGCGAGAGCAGTAATGCACAAGTAACTCGCTCATACTTGTAGACAATGCATGTTGCTGGCGCAGGCTACTTGCAAAAGCAGTATTGCACAAGTAGGTCTTGCACTTGCACCGTGTGAAGCACCCTAAGGCCTATTCAGCCTGAGTTAGACCAAAAGTTAAAAATATATATTTTGTATTGTCCAGATACTACAAACTGGACAAGTGGCTAGTGATAATTGACATAGACTATGGTGATAACTGACTATTTTATAAACTTTACACCACTGCTTGATATGGGCATATCAGCAATGCGCTGCTCGCCTATTAATCAATAATAATACTTTGTTTTGGTACAACCCAGCCTTAGCATCCATGGAGGTGTATCTTTATAGCTCTCAAATACGCCGTGAGGCTTGTTTCTTATCATGTTTTACTAACCAAAATTAAATAATATTAATGCATAATTTTAATATTCTAGCGATGATCCGATGCAGCGTGTGGTTAGGATCAGTCATAATGGCAAGATCATGGCAACTGGAGGGACTGATGGCAAAGTGAGGGTATGGAAATTCCCCAAACTTCAGCTGATGTTCGAAATTGAAGGACATAGTAAAGAGGTAAGATCCGCTCAAAGACGTGATACTTTACTACTATTTAAGTATCAGCCTTCCTAGTGATCATATATTGCTGAAAGAATTGGGCCTAAGAAGGGGATACATTTATGGAACATCCAAGATGGCATTAACAGTAGTGTTACTCAATCTTGGTTGTGCTTTTTTGTCACTGACATTTCGACTGGCGATCAGTGACCCCAGGACACCGTTAACGCTATTTTCCTTACTATTAGAAATAAATATATAATTTCAGTCATAGCTAGAGTCATACAAGACTCTTGCAAGAGTCTTGCGAGACTCTTGCACAATACCAAGCCCAAGATTAGGAGTGCAAGAACAAGACCAAGACTTGGTCAGTCTTGGTCTTGCTTTGGGCAACACTAATTAACTAAATCAGCCTATTGTCAGTTGCAAGCCCGAGACACCATTCTTCTCATATCTCTTTCCCACACATGATGGACCCGGCACCCGCACTGTGAATCCATACAATGCTTAGAAATTAGTTTTCTTTATTTAGGTACACCACAGTTTTAATCTTATTTCCAGCTGGATGACCTAGATTTTAGTCCTTGCGACACAATGTTGGCCAGCATAGCCAAGGACGGGCTGGCCAATGTGTGGAGCTCGTCTGCCAAGAGAGACCCGCTGCTCAAGCTTACCTGCCAACCTCCCAACGGCACCAGATATCTCTTCAAAAGATGCAGGTTCGATAAACACTTAAATTAGTAAATGCGGTGGTAATTTTTGTTTGTCACATTTCTAGAATTTGGCAGGCTAGAGACATTGATGACCTTTCCACTTCTCATGACTTTTTTTTTTATAAAAGCATGGCACGTGACTTTGTGACCTGAGTGGCGCGCAAGGTCCATGTATATTAGTAACTGGAATCAGACACTCATGACTGACATCAGTCCCTAACATTATGCCGGCTTGACTTTTTTACCTGATAATGAATAGAATACGTTGGACCACTATTTACTCAACCCCCTGTACATACGAGGGGCGTTCAAAATATTCTCGGTATTGATACGTTACAACCTCTTTTATATATATATTTGTTACTGGCCGCTAAGATTCATCCATTGACATTAAAAAAAAGTAAAATTGGAACCGAGATGTTCTTTTGTTTTTCTGCAATTGCCGAACAAACATGAACACCATGAGCGAATTAACAATTTTAACGAAATTAGAGCACCGATCCGTCATAAAATTCTTGACAAAACAGGGTAAAAATCAAAAAACCATAAAAGAGGAAATGGATTGTGTTTACCGTGAGTCTGCTCCTTCTTTATCTACTATTCAAAAATGGTCAAGCGAATTTAAGCGTGGAAGGGAGAGTATTGAAGATGACCCTAGACCTGGCCGGCCTGTAGTGGCTACCTCACAAGAAAATATTGATAAAGTGGAAAAACTTATATTGGAAGACGGCCGAGTGAAGGTAAAATCTATAGCTCAAGTAACCAATCTCTCTATTGGTACCGTACATGACATTATACATGACCATCTTAATATGTCAAAAGTAAGTGCAAGATGGGTTCCGCGAATGCTGACGCTTCTTCAAAAGGATATGCGTGTGGCTTGCTGTTCAGATTTTATCGACCTGTGTGGTGAAAATCCCGATGAGGTGCTGCAAAAAATAGTTACTGGAGATGAAACCTGGGTTCATCATTATGACCCAGAGAGCAAACAGGAGTCCATGCAGTGGCACATTAAGGGTTCAGCTCATCCCAAGAAGTTCAAGGTAATCCCGTCAGCTGGCAAGGTCATGGCCACAATATTTTGGGATTGTGAAGGAGTTTTGCTTATCGATTATAAAGAAAAAGGTGTAAATATCACAGGGCAGTACTACGCTAACGTTATACGTCAATTAAGAGATGCGATCAAAGAAAAGAGGCGAGGAAAGTTAACCAAAGGTGTTCTGCTTCTGCATGACAACGCCCCTGTCCATACTGCTCATATTGCCAAGGCAGCTATTGTTGAATGTGGGTTTGAAACTGTTACTCATCCACCCTATAGTCCGGACTTAGCCCCAAGCGACTTCTTTTTGTTTCCCAATCTTAAAAAGGATCTGCGTGGAAATAAATTTTCTGACGATGAAGCGTTGAAGACGGCCGTGGAGGAGCATTTTTACACCAAAGATAAAAAATATTTTTATGAGGGATTAAAAAAAATAATTGATCGATCTTATAAGTGTATGAACATAGGGGGGGAGTATATTGAAAAATAAAAATATCAAACTTTTCGTACTTGTTTGTTTTTATCCACATACCGAGAATATTTTGAACGCCCCTCGTATATATATATATGTAGACTTGTGTTTAAAAGTTAATTTTTTGAGTATAAATACAGTTGGGTTTATTTTTCAAATGTAGGTTTGGCTCTATTGAGGGTCAGAAGGATAGATACCGTCTGTTCACACTTGCTAACCCCTTGGGGAGGGCGGGAAAGCAGAAGGGGTTGCTACAGCTATGGGATCCTTCGGATGGGGGTCTGCGGCGAACGGTTGCGGTGGGGGAAAGTCTGTCAGCACTTGCAGTTAGGGATGATGGACGATTTGTTGGTGTTGGGACCATGTTCAGCGGATCTGTGCATGTCTATATCGCTTTTAGTTTACAGGTGAGTATCTTAAATATTAAGCGGCATAAATGTCAATGGAGAATACATCTCACACCTTTGATTTGTGGATGACATAGTCATTATGGCCAGCTTGCTCAAGGATCTTAGTGGAATGTTAAACGGCTTAAACGTGGCTTCGTGGATTGGTCTTGGAATGAACTTGGACAAAATGAAAGTCATGCTCAATGATCATGTCAAGCCGAGGCAAGGTCACATGATTGTTAGCAACTGAAATCAGAGTGATATCAGTCACTAACACCATGCCGGCTTGACTGCAATTCAACTCTAGAAACTTGATACCGAAACTTGTTTCCCGCCTTGGCATACTGGGAAAATTACAACCATTAGTCCGCCTACCACCTATTTAAACATCTACTTCTGACAGACTATTCAATTAGTCGCAGCCAACTTCAGCAAAGAATCCGACAGACGCATTCAGCTAGGATGGGCGGCATTCGGGAAACTCTGGCACATCCTCTCATCGTCCATAACACAATAACGGAGAGCTATGCTTGGAATTTCTCTTGGATAAAATTCGAAACGGAGAACTAACGAGCGATGGGGCAAGCGGGTTCTAGAGTGGAGACCATGTACAGATGAACTAAGGATGGTCGCTGGTGAAGGTTGCATGAGAGTTGGCAAAGACCGTGGGAAGTGGCTCCCCTTGGGGAAGGCCTATATCCAGCAATGGAGAGACACAGGCTGATGATGATGACGATCTTTAAAATATTATATTTTGAAGTCAGTCCATCTCCTCTGCGACTGCATCACCAAAGCACCATCTTGGGCGCTCACAGATGAAGCCCCGAGGAGGTACGACGCCCATACGTCAGGTTCCTTAAAGCCGTAGGGCTAGCGAACTATACTCTAGGAAGGTCACAATAGATCATTACTAGTCGCAGTGACTACCACCCTATTCATATATTTTAAAAAAACTTTTTGAAATGTTATTCTCAGCATATGACAAACTGCTATTGCACTTTTGATAGCCATAAGTCTGTCTCTTTCTTAGATATGCCAGGAGAATATTTATAACCACCAAAAAGGTATTTTAAAGGGTTATCAAATATGAAAATGACAATATAGTAAATTTATTTTTTATTTTTAAAATTGTTGTTTTGCGTTTAAAATATTTGTTATATTAGAATTAATTCATATTAAAAAAAAAAAAAACGACCTAGCCAAGAAAGCATAAAAAAGTATAGGGACAAAAATAAGGAAAGGCATGCTACGTGGTTCGGGCATGTTGAAAGGATGAGCAAAGTAATATTGACGAATCACATATATAATGCGAAATTTGTGGGTAAAAGATCCCTGGCAGATCAAGACTTATCAATCACGATCAAATAAATAAAACAATGGCTGAAGGTGCATTAAAAATCGAAACAAAAGGGCATGTATGAAGAGGTTGATGAATGCCGCAGAAGCGAAAGAGGTATGTCGTGATAAGTAGCGTTCAATTGTCTCTGCCTACCCCGCAAGGGATTTAGAAAGAAAGAAAATACTTTATTTATCGCAACAATTACAATGGTTACGAAATTTTTTTTTTTTTTTTTTTTAATCTTTATTGCACCAAAACTTAAAATTAGTTACATAGGCGAGTTTAATGGTAAGGCATTATCTGACAACTAAACTTTGGGATGGCGAGAGATTATGGGCAGGGTGCAACAATCTAATAATAATAGTCTATTATTATTATTTATAAATACACTACATACCAAGCAATTACATAAACTACATGCAAGTATTATGAACATATATATGTTATGGACTAAGTGATAAATCGGGCATTTTTCATAATGACCGGGCACTATGAAAAATGCCCAATATGAGAGGGCAATTTGATAATAATTATTCAAATTATCAAATTGACTGGGCATTATACATAATGTCAATTATCTTTTGGGCAGAGTAATACAAACATATTTAATAACCATTTTGTTATTATTGCAGTCACTTACCTTAAAATAAACTAAATGTTAAACAATTTAAATTATAAGATCATATAATAAACTAAAATTAGAGCAATTCTTATTATTATTTGGCATAGTTAGCATCTACATTTAGAATTAACAAGTATTCAGCACTTAAAAATATTCAAAGCTGAATGAATATATAATAAAAATAGAACATAAAATTTTAAACAATCATTTTTTCGGAATATTCTTGATCATTTTTTGCGGAATCTTCTTGATCATTTTCAGTGAAATCCTCAAGATTCCTTTCGTTAATAGTGCTCTCAGTAGATAACAGTTTCTCCAAGTCTTCTTCTGAATTAATATCAAGCAGAACTTCATGTGGTATAGAAGAACTTTAAATTTTATTATCAAATTGCTCATTTGTCACGTAGCAATATAATAGTGACCAGGCAATATGATAAATAATGAATTTTTGATAGTTATTAATCACTTTGCCCAATAGAGCTAGACATTATTAATAATGTCCGCATTAATCACTTGGTCCATAACATATATATATACAAATAAACGTACATAAACATATTGCGTGCCAAATATTCAATGTGTACTGGATGCAGTGTGCTTCTGCTTATTAAGAAACAAGCTAGTGACTAATTGTTTAAAAACATATGCAATGAATAAATATACCGAAACATAGATACAGGTGTGGGGATACATTGCGTATATGTGAACCAAGCCAAGGATTGCCCTTTCATTTCTACATTACTTACAAGTATAAATATCATTATTGTTGTTTACATTTTATCAGAGGATCTAATGGGGTGTATCACTAACTTTTTTTCATGGTAGATGGCGCATGATAGATGGTACCTAATAGAACTGTCAGTTGCATAGAAAATTTGTATTTTTATTACGAAATTTATTATTTTCTAGATATATTACCGAAGTCAGCAGCTTTTAAGTGTACAAATCGAGATTTCCAAGCGAAATCAAAGATATGGTGATCTCAAAAATGCCGTTCTATTAATTAAATATTTTTTCTTTTTAAAGACGGTGTTCGCTTTCCTAATTCGTCTTTTAAAATAGGTAACGTTGAGTTAAAATTCGTATTTCTGTTATAAAAATAAAAAAAACTACAAAAACATTTATTAAAATGGCCAACATAGGTGTAAACAAGGTACCAGTGCCGCTAGCGACATCTATAAAAAAGCTTTGCCTGATACACCCCATTAAAGACGCATGGTATTAAAATCGCAACTTAATAAGTTGTTTGTGTTTTTTTAGTGCGTGCTTCAAGTGCCAGGAGCTCACTCCATGTTTGTGACGGGAGTACAGTTTGTCCCGGCCACAGGGGAGGCGCCCGTCACCTCCCCAGACGAGGCGGCTCTCCTCTCCATATCCGTAGACAACAAGCTCTGCATACACAGTCTACCATATAGAAGTAAGTACTGCATCATTACAGTCTACTGTGCTGAAGATGAACCTTCCAGGACATAATTGTTTTGTTTGTGTTCTCTTCTCCCGATGGATGATGAATGAGGTGATAGGGAAGGCAAAGAGTTATTTTTTTATAAATAAATAAATATTTCCAGACAGGTCACACAGCGCCATCTAATTTCCGTGGTAAGCTGCGAGGCTTGTGTTACGGAAACTAGATGGTTGATAAACTACATATTATAGTTTTTTTTTGTAAATATATACATATTATACATATAAACACCCAGACAGAGACAAATTATACAATGTACAACTTGCCCCCGGTGGGAATCGAACCCACGACCTCCCGAGTTCACAGCAACGTTTGTTACCACTAGACCACGGAGGCGGTCAAATAATTTTATGAGTTAATGAGGTTATCATCAAATTCCAGATGTTGCAGAATTTTATGCTTTTCTTGGAGTCACTCGCAGCATTATAGCCCTAACACGTCAGGTATAATATGGGAGTTAACAGCGCTGGAAATATGAAATGGCGCCGAGGACTCGCATAATTGTTTTTAATCTTTGGCTGTTGTGCCGTATTGTCTGTGCCTTTCGGAGTGGAAAAAAATAAAAGTGACCGCCAGTTTTGATAAAATTAGTTTACTGTGGATATTGTTAGTCAAATGTAGTGCTATTTAGTTTAATAATGTGCTACAATGTAAATAACAATAAATTTGACACTAATACAGTATATTTTTGCGGTTTTTCCCGCGCTGCGAACCCCCATATGCCCGACATGTTTGTGCGATATTGACGCAAATTACTCCGTGAAAAGTATCAAATTCTACAACACTTGGAATTTGGTGATCCCCAACTTGGTGAAGAAAGTGTCAAGAGGCCAATACAAGCATGTTTTTTTTTTTTTTAAATATTTTTTATTAAATAAAAAAAAAGATTTATATATACCAAAATGTAAACTTAGCTTAGTGAAGAAAAATGAGTTCCATATGGCAATAACAATTTATAATAACCTTCCCTTAAGTATAAAAGAATTGCCAAATAAATTATTCAGTAGAAGACTACATCGCTGGTTATTGGAAAATAGTTTTTATTCATTGACCGAATATAATAATTATAAGCGAATCACGTAGGACATTTTATTATTTTATTTTGATATTTTATTTTATTTTGACATTTTTCTTATCTAGGTGTATTATTTTGACATTTATTTATATTATATGTAACGAACCTCTATAAGATTAATGTATGTAAATAAATTGTTTGTTTTAGCCGTAGTTTTAGAATAATTGTTAATTAGTGTTAGGACTCAGATTAATATTTGTTGTTGCAGGGAAAAATATATTGAACAATCTTGATTTGTACCCATACATCACAAATAAATATTTAATTTAATTTCATTTTATTGGTTACGAACATAAAAAAACAACATAATAAATTACGTGTTTAGGACTGATGTATTCTGTACCATGTCCTTTAAAGAAATTAAAAAAAAAACTAAGAGTCATTTTTACACTATATACTTGTCGGGAGTTCTTCGCGCCATTTTGCGTGGACATGTCAAGTGCAAGTTTTTGTTTTGTAAATTAATTTACTGTGGATATTATTGGTCAAAAGTGGTGTTGTTTTGTTTAATAATGCGCTACAATGTGGATAATTATGGAAAACGATAAATTGGACTTTAAATATGGGGCACAAGTTGCAGTTTATTTTTTGCGGTTTTCCCGCGCTGTCAACTCCCATATTTTACCCGACGTGTTTGAGCAGTGGATGGTTCCGCGAGTGACTCCAAGAAAAGCATCAAATTCTGCAGCATCTGGAATTTGATGATGACCTCATTAATTCATGAAAAACAAAGATATATTACGTCAGACTTGGCTGTATGGGCTAGACCCTTTGCCTTCCCTATCATCTCATTCATCATCCATCGGGAGAATAGATACAAAAAAAAAAAAACTATATACTTGTCGAATACGAACATCTTTTTACACTTCCGTAGCATGCAGGTCGGCATATTATTCGTGAAACAACAAAACCGAACACGACCATAACCGGCAATGTATTGTCAACAAAGACATCCTAGCCCCCATCTTGTTATATAATGTGTTTGATTATAATCTAAATTGTTTTTGTTTCAGAATCTATACCAATTTGGGTAGCCATCTTCCTAATTTTATTTGTGTTATTTTGTACGTTCTCTTTGTGCTCTTACCTTGGTATTTAACGCGCGGGATTATGCTGAACTATCACTCGAGGCTACAACTGCCATGGCGGCGGACATTGGCCACATGTCTGTGTTAAAATTAAATCTGTATATACCAAACCAATCCTTGTTTTATCTTTTAATAAATCTATAAATATATGTAGAATAATATATATTGTTTCATATTTTTAAAGTATTTTTAGTTATATCATTCCATTTTTAACAATGGAGTTGCATTAATATATTGTTGGAATGGCATAACTAGATATTCAAATAAACCTTATTCTACAACTCATTGATATAGTTAATAATAAAATAATGGATTGGTTTTTTATATTATGTTTACGCTAATATTTAAGTTATATTTGTAATAGTTAAATCGGTTAATTATGAGCAATCCGAAAATCCCTCCATTTCCAATATCCAAGTATGCTACCTACTACTAGATGGCGCCACGTTACTCCAAAATTGCAATATTTGTTAATTTAATTCGTAACATGAAGTACCCTCATTGTGGACTCGCAGAAAATAGTTTTCTTTATAAGCTTAATTGCTTGAAATGTCAGTCGCACGTCGCTTCCCGACCCAGTTAGAAGTCTGATTTATCGTGATCCCGTTCTTCTGGAAGACGCGCCGTTGTGTTTTGCGGACATCTGTGCTAACGTATCGAATACCCTGGCCAGGATAGGTGATAGTGAAGCTGTGAAAAGGTACGTGACATTCTTTCCTTATAAGTGACCCATCCTATTCTGTTTCCAATATCATCCGGATTGCTCGTTACCAGCCGTTTTACTTTTATAAAAAAATAAAGTCCATTGAGGCATTTGTTCGCGTTTGGTCCGGGTCAGCTTTACGCAGTGGAAGGTGGTGCGAGAGGAATTCCAGGAAAATATTTGCATCACTTACTGAAAGAATTGGGCCTAATCAGGTCTGCAGGAGATACATTTATAGAACGAGCTTCCAAGACGGCATTAACTCCTACAGTATTTGGTTGGGTAGGGAGAGGAGTAGAATGGTGGATGGTGAGCGTATTATCGCGCAATAAAATAAAAAAGGGGGGCCTCCTTTTCTCAAGCCCGAGACGCCATTCTTCTCACCTCTTATCCACACACGATGGTCGCGGCACCCGCACGGTGAATCCATGGAATGCTTAGAAATTTGTCTTCTTCTAAGCTGGATTGTTCTGGATCAGGCGCGAACATATATTACTTAAACGAAACAAAATGGCGGCAAATGTAAGACTTTTGTGATGGTTACTTCGGACCTAAATATAGTTAAATTATAAAGTTGGCAGTTCCAAACAGCTGAGCACGTAAAATCGTAGCTCATGCTTAGATCTAAGAAAGCTAATATACGTTACGAATTCATTACGTCTAACTGACACAGTTGAATCGGTTTACCCGCCATCTTACTGTACAGCCCGCTAAAATCGAAGATACAGACTCAAGGAATATAATACTAAGGTATAAGAATAGAAGAAAAATGTTTTAATTTTAGCAGCGCTACTGCGTTATCCCAGCGAACTAACTTAGGCGGCAAATTTTTAAATTCGCGTTCTTTATTTTTTTTATCATTATGATTTGTCTCGGTCTGGGTGTTTATATGTATAATATGTATATATTTACAACAAGTTTATCAACCATCTAGTTTCCGTAACACAAGCCTCGTAGCTTACCACGGAAACTAGATGGCGCTGTGTGACCTGTCTGGAAATATTTATTTATTATTATTATTTATTTATATATCTGGAGAATTTGGCCTACACTTGCCACGCTGGCCAGTCAATGATGTCAATTTTTAATGACAATTTATTAACGATTCCACACAAGTTGGTAGAGGTATTAGTGGAACCGGGACCGACGGCTTAACGTGCTCTCCGAGTCATGGGAACGGTGGTGTTGTAAATCTATTACAAATGTACGTAAGAAAAGTGTATTTCTCATTGGTACATGCCGGGGGGGTTTGAAGGATTTAAGGTACACAATTAATATTCTCAATTTGTTTATTTCTTAAAGTTCTCTAACAACTTTTACTATACAACTATTATTCTTTAAATTTATGATTTATTAAAATTAAAACATAAACTCCATTAAAAAAGAATTCAAATATACATTTGGAGCTTCTATCGTATTATGTTGTTTGAGTCACACAATGGGGTGTATCACTAACTTTTTATCACGGTAGATGGCGCATGATAGATGGTACCTAATAAAACACACATGGATTTTTACTTACAACTAAGACAGAAAACAGATGCTGAACCAATTACAGGCAACCACCACATGCTATTTACAGTATCCATTAATTGGGCCTTTGAGTAGACAAAACAAAAACAATACAATTACAATAGCAATAATAACTGAGTAAATCTAAACAAAAATTACAACACAATACAACATGATGCAACCATAATCAAGGTATATATCGTCATGATCGTAGAACAGTGACGGATCTGCTATATTTAAAATTTTCATGACGGCCATTCAAAGTTAAATAACTGTTTTTTTGTCACTTCTATTTTTAATACTAGTCTCATAATAAGTGCAAACCTTCTAGATTTAATTTTGGAGCCCTTTCTAACATTTGCACTATAAATTACAGACCACAAACAATATAAAACTATACTTATATAAAATCAGATTTTTTTAAATCCAACACTGTTCTACGATCATAACGATATTATATTAGGTACCATCTATAGCAGGGTTGCACAGACTTATTAATACTAGGGGCCACTCGGCTAAATCATGAACTGATAGCGGGCCGGCCGCCAGAAGTAGGTATAGGTAGTTAAAGACAATAAAGAATTGATAAAAATTTATTAAAATTAAAAAAGAAATTATTAATTTGAAGCGTGGCACTGCATAGTGCTTACAATCTTTTTTATATTTGGCTCAAATTTACTTGTAGCAACACGTAAAACTGCTTCCAAACTTTCATTTGCAAGGCGGTTTCGATTTTTTGTTTTATTATTATTTAGTATTGAAAAAGTTTGTTCACATATATAGGTAGAACCAAATAAGCTGGCACATTTCAGAGCGTTTATGCGCAACTCTTCGTACATATTTTTATCAATGCAGCGGTAAAAGTTCAGCAAGTCTCCTTCGTTGAATTTGTTGCGTAAATCTTGGTCATTTTGAATGTCGATAATTTCTAACTGCATTGACTCTGGCGCATTTTCAACTGAAATAGTGAAAGGATTGCTGAATATGTCCAACAGAGGTTTCACTTTTTTAAACTCCGAAAATCTGTCTTCAAAAGATTGAATCAAAATATCTAGCTTTTCTACATAACTGAAATTAATCGCAGTTTTGTTGAATTTTTCAGCCATTTTCTTATAATTCGGAAAATGATTATAATTTCCAGAATTCAATTGTGATCTGAAAAGTGTCAGCTTGCATTGAAAGGATGTTACATGAGCATAGAGCTGGGATATCAGTTGATTTTTGCCTTGAAGCCGTGTGTTCAAGACATTCAAATGATTTGTAATGTCAACTAAATAAGCTAAATCACACAACCAATCAGGATTTTTAAGTTCCGGGACATCCCTTTGCTTTTCCGCCAGAAATATTCCAATTTCTTCTATTAAATTTAGAAATCGTTCCAGTGTCAATCCACGACTTAGCCACCTTACTTCTGTATAATACAGTAAATCTCCGTATTCGCTTTCGATGTCATCAAGGAATTGTTTGAATTGTCTGTGATTGAGTCCTCGTGATTTTATGAAATTTACAGTCGAAACTACTACTTTCATTACATTTTGAAATTCATTTTTTTTAGAACAGAGGGCTTCCTGGTGTATAATGCAGTGAAACTGCATGAGATCTTCAGTGTTTATGTTTTTTTCTTGCAGGTGCTTTTTCAGCAAAGTAACTAGCCCGGAATTGATACCAATCATGGAAGGAGCACCGTCAGTCGCAACTCCCGATAACTTAGATAAGTCCAAATCAGTTTTTGAACACTCGTCCAAAAGTCCATTGAGTATATCAACTCCTTTGGTTTGACCTTTCAATGAACACATTCCTAATAACTCTTCGAAGACTTCAAAATCTTGAGTAACACCTCGTATGAATATGAGAAGTTGAGCTGTGGAACTAATATCAGTCGATTCGTCGAGTGCTAATGAAAAAAATTCCATGATCTTAGTTTTTTCAATTAATTGTTCCGCAATATTACCTGACAAGGACATAATTCGTCTTTGGATAGTCATACGATTCAGTTGAATTTTCTCAAACTTTTTTGCTGCTTCTGGACACATTTTCTTAGCGGCAATTTCCATGCATTCTTTTACAAAATCGCCATCATTGACGGGGCGACTTCGCTTTGCTATCATTCGAGAAATTTCATAACTAACTTCTGTAGCCGTTTCTGAATCTTGAATGTGTTTTGTAAACATAGCTTGCTGACCAATAAGCTCCCGTTTTAAAGACAACATTTTTTGCTTTCTTAATTCGCCTGTAAACTTGGTAAAAGAAGGATGCTGCGTTTCATAGTGCCTTTTTACATTATAATCCTTTGCAATCGCAACAGAATTCTTGCAAATTAAACAAACGACTTTGTTATGCGACCATACAAAAAAGTATTTCTCAGTCCAAATTTCTTGAAACTGCCGATTTTCATCTTTAACCTTACGTTTTTTACTAGGTCCTGGCTTCTCCATGTTGCGTTCTAATCCTGGCTAGGATTAACACAGCACCTAAAAACAATTACAGTACCCACTTAAATTACCTATCCTTTTTTAAATTATCAAAAATAATTGATTAAATATTATTTCTCAGAAATTTTAAGATTTTTATACAGATTTTATCTGAAATAATGACGTAATTATTACAGTTAGAGAAATTCTTATAAAAATAGTAATTTCTTTGTTTATTTTAATATTTAGCCAACATTAAAGCTAAATTTGATTAAAATTGATTAAATAGGTAGGGAAACACTTATTAATAACAGAGTTTTACTTACGTTTTCACAACACAATTATACACGGCACTTGACGGGTTAACACTGCAACAGGAAATCTACGTTGAATGTGGATCAAAATATATGACACCGGCTAGTCGAGTTAAAATCTACACTAGAACTATTGCCTCCCAAAAACACTAATAAACTGCACTTATTCTCAATCACTTATTACTTCGCTTTGTATTTTCGCGCTTATTTCTTTCTGTTGTTGACACTTCACTCAAATGAAAAGCGAACTGTTCGGCCGCTGCGGTTAACGTGATTTTTATACCGCGCAAACGACTCTGGAAGCTTCGTGTAGATACGCGAGCAATCGGGAATACGGGACTATATCTATCTCGCTTGCTCACCGCGCTAGAAAATTCTTGATTTCTATAGCGAGCGATGTTACTTGACTTAGCAATTTTGGGCGCTAGATTCAAATTGCGCGCGCGCGAGTTTCACATTACTTTTCGAACATATTTTTTTTTTGTTTTATTCTGGAATAGAATTCAATATTTTTCGAATGCACGAGAGTATTATTTTTGCTGTCGGCGGGCCACCAGTATTCGACCCACGGGCCGCATGCGGCCCGCGGGCCGCGGTCTGTGCATCCATGATCTATAGTGATAAAAAGTACTCCATTGTCTACATCATATTTTTTTATTATTATGACATTGCAACAGTGGGTTGCTTTATGACAAATAGACAAATGTTAAATTTAAACTGCGCAATTTATTATGCATTTTTACTTGTCAATGTCAAAAAAATAACCATATCCATTAATCGTAGCCAAAAGCTAAAAAAAATAACACAGACTAGATGAAATTAGCGCGGTCAATAACTGGAACGCGTTGATAGGCTGTTTTCGATAACAGCTGTCAGAGAGGTCGAACTATTTATGAACTATGACACTAAAGGACCAATTTGAGAACGTGTGTTATGAGCACTCGGTCTCGCGTTTTGGACTGCAGCCTTGATGGCACACAATGTCCTTCATTCCAAATGGATTTACACTATTATTGCTCATAATTATTAATGAATTTGTATAAAATAGGAAACAATTATTGAATAAATATTGAAGTGATTTTTTTGTTTTATTTATTATCCTATCTAGGGAAATTAAAAAAGAAATGAAGGTTGCATGTCTAAAAAATAAAGGATGTAAGAGGGGTTGTTAGTAGTACGGGTGGGTCGTTGACGCATTTTTTGAAGACGAGACGCATCTGTTTTTCGAACGACAAAAACTATAACTAACAAACACACCTCTCTCGGTTTTTTCATATTTATATAAAGTATTATCGCGACCGTTTCCCTTTCGGCGTGGTTAGAAACCACGCTTATAAGCGGATTCACATTTAGCCAACTTTACTATAGGTCAATCATGACAAGTGGCAAGGTCGTCGATGTCTCGAGCGTACCAAACTCGAGAAATATAAATAATTTAAATATTAATTAAATGTATTTATATACATTAGTAAATATTTTTGTGTCCCGACCAGGAATCGAACCCGGTACCTCCGAGTCTAAATCCACGGACTTAACCGCTAGACCACGGAGGCGTTCTTTCGGAATGTTTCAACTTAACTATTATTTCACAAATAAAGAAAAACAAATATTATTTGTTGAAAATTTTATTAAAAAACAAATATTGCTACTCTACTCGGGCTCCAGGAAGATATTTATCGAGCTTGTCAGAAAAAAATAAAAACCTTTTTGTAATTTGTACATTAATCGTCATATTTTAGAGGTACATGTAATAAATTACAAAATAATCTATCTGAGTTAAGATTGATTGTTGCAAGATGAAAAAAGCCCTCACATTATTTAATTAGAACTATTTAGTGTTTTTTTTTTAAATGCTCTGAAAATCTAATAGGGGTAGGTGGATAAGTTTAAAATATTGCTTCTTAATCAATTCAATACCTAAACCTAATTAAAATTATTTTTTTATTTATTAAATGTTAATTATCATTTAGGTTTATATGCTTTAATTATTCTTATATCATCAACGGGTCCAGATTTTCCACACTCAACTAAACCTATTCGTTTAACAATATTCATGCCGTCACAAACTCTTCCAAAAATGGTATATTTCCCATCTAACCATTGAGTAGGAGCTAATGTAATAAAAAACTGTGATCCGTTAGTATTTGGACCAGCATTAGCCATCGCTAGTATACCAGCCCCTGTAAATTTTAATTCTGGATGAATTTCATCATCAAACGTTGGCCCGTAAATAGATTGGCCTCCTTTTCCTGTGCCTGTCGGGTCTCCTCCCTGAATCATGAAGTCTCTGATGATCCGATGGAATTTCGTGTTGTTGTAATACCCTCTCTGGACGAGCTCCATGAAGTTTTTACACGCAGACGGCGCATGCTTCCAATACATTTCCAATGTGACTGTGCCAAGTCTATAAAAATGAATTTGAGTAAGCAAATTATATATTTAGATTATTTAAAGCCATGTTTATATGCATATATAAACGTGTAGAAGGTATTTTTACTAAACTCGAGGTATTAAAATATTAACATTTCAAATCTTTATTACATTTTACTTGTAAGTTATGAATGATTGATATTAGGAATACTCACGTTGTGTTAAGTACAGCGCGCGATAAATCCGATAAGTCTTCGATATTATTGGTCATTGTATTATGAAGATATTTACATATAAATTGAGAAAATCCACGAAGAACAACAGACGCAAAGTTTTAGGTTATTATATCAATAACAAATCAAACTTTTATAATAAATGGAATTAACGATGAAATTTTGGATTAATAAATAAAACACTGCTTGTAATAGTTATAAAATAAATAATTCCAGCCAATGTGATATAAATACATTCAACAACAAACAAAATTCCTTTTTTTTTTAATTCTTCAAGGTACAGAATATATCAGTATTCAGTCCTAAACACACTAAACCAAGAAACATTGAATAAACTGTGTAACTTGTCGTTTCAGGCGCTTTTTATTACTTTATTACGCTTTAAATATTGTTAAAAATATGAAATTAATTTAAAAAATTGCGCGCTTTGCTTTCAAGTCGAACACGAATATTATGGGGTGTATCAGGCAAGGCTTTTTGTAGATGTCACCACAGATTATATAGGATGTCGCTAGCGGCAATGGTATTTTACACCTATACCGCATCATTTTAAAAATGTTTTCATGGTTTTATATGTTTAAACATATTTTTTTGGTTTTCCATTGGAAATTTCGATTTGTACACTTAAAAGCTGCTCCAGAAAATAGGAAATGAGACAAACAACGTAATGTTGCAATCTGGTTTATTATTTAATATACACATTCTTAAATACTAAATTTCCATTTACACCGACAGCACACAGATACATTAATATATATTTCCAGACAGGTTACACAGCGCCATCTAGTTTCCGTGGTAAGCGTAGCTTGTGTTACGGAAACTAGATGGTTGTTAAACTACATATTATACTTTTTTTTTTTTGTAAATATATACATATTATACATATAAACACCCAGACCGAGACAAATTATACAATGTACAACTTGCCCCCGGTGGGAATCGAACCCACGACCTCCCGAGTTCACGGCAACGTTTGTTACCACTAGACCACGGAGGCGGTCGAAATTAATAAATTAATCTTTACTACATTGAAATATAATTGTTGTACAATTTGCTCTCTCAACAATTATGATGGCTGCGGCCTAGAAACGAACAAGGCATGTTTTGTCAGCTAAACAAGCGATTTAGATCGGTCAAGTAATTTAGGCATGTCGGCGAATCAAACAGGTAGACGCCATTTTTAACTTTAATCGTTACAATTGTGGAGACTTAGTTTTGGTACAACCTTAACCTTATTGTAGCGAATTCAATGTCAAGTCAAAGTTTTTTTGTTTTGTAAATTACCTACTTTACTGTTGACTTGAAAGTAAAGCAACGTTCAACGCTTTTTTTTAATACCGAGTTTTGGTTAAATTGTATGAAAACTATAGCACAAGACATTCAAAGCGAAATAAAGTAAAAAAGACGCTTAAGAGACAAGTCGAACACAGAGTAGGAATGTGAATAAGGAAATAAATAAAAGATAAATATTTTTAATAACATTTAATTACATCAAAACAAGTATAACATACACATATGAATTAATCGGCAAGTTAAAATTTAATATATGTATTGTATGCGACCGACTAGATATTATGGGTAGGTATATAGCTAAATAGTCACATAATATTAATTTTGAACATTTTAAATTTATATAGTCATAATTTTGAGACTAAAAAAATTCAGGTCAAAACAAAAACTGAAAATCCACAAAGTTTTTTTCATATTTATTTGGGCATCGCATTTAAGTCCGTCAGTCTAAATTTTGGAATATTGTTTTTTAAAATGTAATTTAGGTAAAGGGAGTAATAATTTGAGTCCAAGAGAAAATTATATGACATTCTTGGAAGACAAAAACTAATAACAAATAATATATTTATTAAAATTAGGAAGAAATATAACTGTGCTTTATTAACAAAAATAACTTAATTTAGAATTTAGCAACAGTAGCTATGTTGAAGAGATTCGGCTTTTTCTTCCTCATAATAATAAAAATGGTAAGTATATTATACTAAACATAGCAACATTGTTTAACAAATATATGTATATATATTTAAATTTATAAAATTCCCGCGCAATCATAAACGTTTTTTTATAGTACCTAACGGGTGTTTACGTGTTTTACCTATTTTTTGGACATATTTATTTCTAGTTTCGGCCAAGTCGCATTGACTGTCGAAAACGACTAAAGAAATAATGTCTCGCGTAAATCGCGTAAATACCTGTTCTTTATAAAAACTTATTTGCCCATTGGGCTATAGCAAATATAACAAACAGTCGGACATCCCATAATTTTCGTGTATAATATAATATTAAAATTTGTATGGTCCCTAAAATACAATACTGTTATAAAATATGTAATTTGTATAAGATGTTTATTAAACCGGAGTTGACAAGGCACTTTTGACTCTTCATTTTGGCCACAGTAAATTGTTTCAACACCGGCTGTTATAGGTAATATATAAAAATATATAACAGTCGTACATTGTAAATCGGACGATATGCATTTGACGCATAATATTTCGTCATGATCGTAGAACAGTGTCGGATTTAAAAAAATACCCACAATTTTGCATATATATTTATATATAGTTTTATATTGTTTGTGGTCTGTAATTTATAGTGCAAATATTAGAAAGGGTTCCAAAATGAAATCTAGAAGGTTTGCACTTATTATGAGACTTAGGCCGCGTTCGTGTTATAGCATTTCCAACATTTCGTAGCAACTTCATAAACCAGCGCGAAATGTCGTTTTTGTTAAGAAATACCACTTTTTTTAACAATGCTAACATTTCTTAAATAAAACGAGCGGTGATGCTACTTTTTGACAAGTGTTTTCGTTCATGTTTTATCATACCATGGCATCCAATACACGTGATATTATTATGGTCTATGAATTTATTACATAAAATCGTTTAATATACCTTTTTAACAAATATAATAGAAAACTATAAAGTATATAAAAATGGTAAACGATCAATTTGACATCTGTCAAAAAGTAACATCAATAACCCTCCTTTCAACACGGTACTGACATACGGAAATTAGCATCAAATGTTAGAATTTTCATTAAACGAACGACTTGTGCTAAAAAAAGTGGTATTTTCATGCTAACATTTCTTAAAACGAACGCGGCCTTAAAAAATGACAAAAAAACAGTCGAAATGACAGTTGAATGGCCGCCATGAAAATTTTAAATATAGCAGATCCGTCACTGTTCTACGATCATGACGATTTTATTGTTGGTACACATTGATAACTACTAATGCATTGTAAATGGCACATTTATATAATGTATAATAGCTTTCTCTAACATTAATAAAACTTTAATCCATTAATTACACAATCTAAGGCGGACTTCCACCGATCAATAAACATTTTTGTATATATTTAAGCCAGCCATCAAGCGTACACGTTGAAACATCAATAATTTTACAAATATATCTATGGTTTAAAATTGAAAAAAGTAAAATAAAAGAGAGACCTTCGCTCCATTATACACAAACATGTCGAGAGCAAGTATTTTTTATAAATTACATTACTGTGGATATTGACAAACAAAAGTGCTGTTGTTTATTAATGTGCTACAATGTGAATAGTTATGGAAAACGATAAAATTGGGCACTAAATATGTGGCACAAATTGCAGTTTATTTTTTTGCGGTTTCCGGCTGTGAACTCCCATATAATACCCGATGTGTTTGGGCAATAATGACACGAGTTACTTTAATAAAGGCATCAAATTCTGCAACACCTGGAATTTGATGATAACCTCATTAACTCATAAAAATAAAAAAATATATTACAACAGACATGGCTGAACAGGCTAGATCCCTTTGCCTTTCCTATCATCTCATTCATCATCGATCGGGAGAATAGAAACAAAAAAAGTAATTTGCCTATATTTGACGTGGTCGTTGCTAGACGTACCTAACCTAAAAACCAAGACAAGCAAAATAGTTTTTTTAAAGTTATAAAAAAATCCTACGCCATAAAAGTTGACAGTCGCCATTTAGTTATAGCGCAGCGACAACTAATCCTTAATTCATGTTTAGTAATCGGTGGAAGGCTGAATATATTTCGCTCTAAACATCACATCAGTACAGTTTAAGCTTCGAACACACGGGTCAAATTACTGGCATACAAATAGGTGTGAACCCCGAGTGAATAACGCTTAACGACATACACATTATAGTTCAAATTCAAGTTCTATAGACATTCAAAGCTACAATTTTTCTGAAAGTTTTTTCTCTCTCCCACTTAGAACTTAATTTTTATTCTATATTTGTTAATTTACGAGAGCCAACAAATTACGTAAAAACACTATTGCTAACAAAGACCCGTTCCAGTTATTAGCTGTGCCAACATCATAAACCAGCGTCACCAACCGCTTCATTTATTACTAAATGGAACGACATGGTTTTTTTTTTACATTGACACAGGTAAAGATGCTTAAAATATTAGCATTTCATGCTAGTGCTACTGGTAATTCTATAAACGAAACGCGTCATAACATAACAATGGCGGCGACAAATATTAATATTATTTCTTTCTATAGAAATAAAATTTGAACCATAGACTACGCACTGTGTAGCAACTTATCACAATGAGTCAGACATCAACACGTGCAATATATTCTACAACATCAAAACTTAATAAATATCTTATAATTAATAATAATGTAATAATAATAACACGTCGTACTAGCTCATTTTAGGCAAATAGATTCGATATTTAATAATTATTTTATCTATTAGGAATTAGGAAGGACGACGGATACCAAGGTTTACACAATCAATTTAGAATTTAGTCTTTAAGGTCCATACAAAATTTTGCATTTATTTGTTATGTAACTTATTATTAACTTGTTATGGAACTTATGTTTAGCGATAATAAACATACACAACCCAGTGTTGATAAAGAACGCGAGACAGTCAAATGTTCATACTCCGTGATTGATCAAAGCGCGCTTTTATTTACTGAATTTTGCTTTGAAGCGAGTTAAAACGCTACTAGAACACTTTTTTAAGTATAAAAAATACAGGGAGTTTTTCGCGCCATTTTGCGTGGACATGTCAAGTGCAAGTTTTTGTTTTGTAAAATTAATTTGCTGTGGATATTATTGGTCAAAAGTGGTGTTGTTTTGTTTAATAATGTGCTGCAATGTGAATAATTGTGGAAAACGATACGACTTCAAATATGGGGCATAAGTTGCAGTTTATTTTTTGCGGTTTTCCCGCGCTGTCTACTCTCATATTTTACACGACGTGTTTGGGCTATAATGCCGTGAGTGACTCCAAGTAAAGCATCAAATTCTGCAGCATCTGGAATTTGATGATCCCAAACTCGGTTATGAACTTTGTTATAAACATATATTATGCAAATAAATTACGTGTTTAGGACTGATGTATTCTGTACAATGTCATTTAATGACAATAAAAAAAATAAAAAAAAATACGGTAAAAAAAAGCGTTCTTTGAGCACACCGAGTGTAAACGCGCATAGCATAGATAGGTACGATCTACGATAGGTAGACTAAATTCTAAATTGGTCGCTTTTGTGAAATATATATCTAGATTTTATTTATTAAAATAAGATTTTGTTGTAAAACATATATTCATACTATCTAACAAAAAAATCGTTACTGCCACATCAACCACACTAGGTAGTTTTGGAGATATTTCAATTCATTTATTGTAGGGGGTCGATATTTTTACCTCTGAAATATATAGGTAAAATAAGTAAAAAATAATGAAAATTTTTGCAAAATTTTTAAAATAATGTCTGAGCGAGTCTTGCAAGACTCTAGGTTAGTCTAAGTATTGGTCTTGCTAACATACGGTGGTCGTGTTCTTGCTTAAAATCAAGATCAACATTACCCCTAGTGTGGCATTGAAGTTAAGATTTAGGAGCCAAAAAGTAACCTACTAAAGTTGAAATTCGTTTGCACTATTATCGATTCTTAAAAATAATCTTGTCTTGTATTGTGTCGACGTCAAACCTTAGAAACATTAGTAATAGATCGATTTGAAAGCAAAGAACGCAAAGCTTGCTTTTTTTACCAAATTTTGTATGAAAAACAAGTCGAACAACTTACAGCGAAATAAAGTGAAACAAGCGCTTTAAGCGACAAGTCAAACACAGGGTATATATATATCTGTGTTTGACTTGTCGCTTTAAGCGCTTTTTTTATACCACTTAAGCGAAATTCGGTAAAAAAGTTTTAAGTCGAACACAGCATAGATGTGACGGGCATTATTTTTACCAAGCTTGTATTTACCAAAACATACCACACTAAACCTTTTACACACATACAATTCCTCTAATAACAACATAATGCAATATTCTCAATTTCAACTGCGTACAATTTTGTACATAGATTTATAATTCCATAAAACAAAAATCAATTTCTATCAATCCGATCAAAGCACGTGTTGCATGCACTCGCTTAAATAAATCAGAGATATATTCAAATTTAAAGTTTTCAATATATATATTTCATTAGCCCTGTAATACTGACTTACTATTGGAATAATTGACATACCCCTTGAACGTAAGCATACGACATATAAAATATATAATGTGTATAAAACACATATATTTATTTATACACTGAATAATACACTGGATTGGCAATTATTTCTATTGGAAACTAAGAACTTAAAAAAATAGTTCCATTGCCCCGCTCCGATAGCTGTCATCGATATGAATGATATCAACGATACCATCAATAATTATCTCATCTACCATTCCAGTGTATGAAACAAATAAATGGTATAATGTGAGAATCTTGTCCTTTTGACACGCGCGATGCTTTTCATACATTCCAATCTTGATTTGAGCCATCTTTTTACCAAATGCAACAAACTTGGTCACTCGTTCTTGTAAAGTCTTCTCAATAATTTTGTTTGTAAAGGTGTAAATTCTTGTATAAAATATTCTTGGTTCCATTTTGTGCTTCGATGTTGTGCTTAGACTGTAAAGACGAAAATTACCATTAAAATTAAATATAAACATTTAGGAATATTTTTAAAAATTCAAGCCTTTATTTAGTTTTTTATGTGTATGGTACTTTTAAGTGTTGATTGTTAGTGAATGTAAACAATTTAATTAAATTTAGTTTTCAATAAAAAAAAAAAAAAAATATCTGTAAGTTTTTTTACATTATTCTGACAAAAGAAAAGATAATTAATATTTAAAACGTTATTAGTTTATAAGACCGTTAATATAGGTCCTCTATAGATTATAAAAAGTAATACACTGACCTTGATCGAAGGTGGATGGGTTAATATAAGACAGCAGATCGCTGTCGCTCATGTCGGTTAGGCGCTGCACCGGGGCCGCCATCTCCTGCGTCACGGCTTGCGACACTGCTTGCGACACTGCCTGCGACACGGCTTGCGTCACAGCCGCAGACACGGCAGCCGCTAACGGAGCCTCTGTCGCAGGCTCTGTCGCAGTCACCATCGGAGTCTCCTCCGTCGTCAAAATCGTAGCCGTATTAATCGCTGACGTCACTAATGCATCCATTGTTGAGTCAGAGGAAAGGATCTCGGCCGCTGCTGATAGAATCATCGATTTGACGGCAGCGGGAGGTGTGGCGGCGAGCTCAGGAGCAGGCGGAGGTGCTGCCAAATGCGCATCTGCTCTCGAATTAACTAACTCGTCCAATTTAGCTGCATCAGACGGCAACATAGCAGCTGTTGCCTTCATGGCATCTTCAACCAAAGCTTCCATCTGCGCAGATTGACGAGCTAACTGTCGCTCGAGCCCGGCTTCACCAAGCGTAGCTAAAAGCATGTCGGCATCCATCGGCCGCGCGGCTCCTTCCTCCGCATTAAAAATAGCAGCCGCAACCGATTCCACCATCTTATCCGTCTGCGCTTGCGTCTGAATGGCACGAAAGAAGGAGCCAGGCGGAGAGTCGTCCGGGTAGAATGTGGCCTCAGTCTTGAGGCGGAGATCGACGACTCGGTCGGGCTCGGACTCTGACTCGTCCCGCTCGGCCTTGAGTTCGCGAGCGGGCGAGCGGCGCGTCCAGTCGTCCCCCGCGCCCCCTGTAACAGACTGCGGTCAGCGCGGGCGGTCGCACTCCTAGCGCAGTGCCGCGCGGTGTAACTGCTCTAGACGCGACAGAGTATCGGGTGACTTAGCCCTAACGTGGCACTGGGTGTATGTCGGAGTACCTGCGCGCGTGTCGTGTCTTGTGTCCGTTGTAACATTATGAGCTAGCATGTTTTAAACTGACAAATATTCAAGTTATTTGCTAAAGTATGCAATAATCTTAAAGTACATCCACTATTTACCCACACGAATGTGCCAAAAACAACATGGTGTGTATCCGATTGCGCGTAGTTCACAATCAGATCCACATTAATAAAAAATACTTGTACATATTCGTGTTGGTAAATAGCTTTTAATGAATGTACTTGAAGTAGATTTGGTTATTGTACAATGTAAATGTTTCTAATAAGACATATTTTAACAAAATACTTTCGAACGAGTCAGTGATAAACATGAGCTCTGGCTATCGTCTTTCTAAACGTTATCATATCAAGAGTGTAGTCCGTTCAGTGTGTGTGTGTGTAGCGAGTGCGTGTGTGTGTGCATGATGTGGTCAGTACCGTGTAGCGGCGGCGGCGGCGGCGGCAGCGAGGACCCCTCTACCTAGACAGACCTAGCTTAAACAAAAGGAAAAAGAAAACAAGAGTGCGCTATTTACGCATCAGTCATTTCTTCCAAACTCCTTACTAAACCTCTAAACTAAATACAGCTAAAGTGCGGTGTTAGCATGCCACAATCATATAGCCACGGGATCGCGGGATGAGTCAAGCGGTACAGCACGTACGAATGAAAGCGTTACGTAACATAGCACGTCACACAATGTTCGAGCTGTATTTGCTTTAAACGCGATGCGTACGTTCGCGAACCGTACGCAATCAGCACCAACGTTGCCGATCCAAACCCGTTCAATAACCACGCGACGGTATAAGCGAACGAAATAAGCTGGTATAATAATAATTGTTGACGATGTTGTGTACGCGATTCAAATAATACGCATTGCATTTGAAGCAAATTGTGTCGTTATTTATTAATGCCTAAAACCCGTGTTAAAATTATTAGACTAATCTACAATCAATTCAATTAATTATTTAGTTTACAACAAATCACAGAAGCGACTTAACATAGCAAATCATAATAAAGCAGGTGATATGCATAAAAATATGTAATAAAAGAGAAATATATATTTAAATAAATTATTTACACATGCAATTAAACTTACATACAAATATATTAATAGTAACAATTCTTAATCAAAAAAATATAGGCATTAATTTTAAAATATTTATGAGTTGAACTCTCTTCAGACGCAAACTAAATACCTAAAATAATTTGGGAGGGTTGTTTGCACCAACATTCCAACAATTTTAAAGATTTTATAAGTCTTAGTGTACTTTTAGTGTACTTTTGGGAATAGTAATGTTTTTTTTTTTTTTGGTTCTCTTCTCCCGATGGATGATGAATAAGATGATAGGGAAGGCAAAGGGTCTAGCCCATACAGCCAAGTCTGACGTAATATATCTTTATTTTTCATGAATTAATGAGGTCATCAACAAATTCCAGATGCTGCAGAATTTGATGCTTTTCTTGGAGTCACTCGCGGAACCATCCACTGCTCAAACACGTCGGGTAAAATATGGGAGTTGACAGCGCGGGAAAACCGCAATAAATAAACTGCAACTTGTGCCCCATATTTAAAGTCCAATTTATCGTTTTCCATAATTATTCACATTGTAGCACATTATTAAACAAAACAACACCACTTTTGACCAATAATATCAACAGTAAATTAATTTACAAAACAAAAACTTGCACTTGACATGTCCACGCAAAAAGGCGAGAAGAACTCCGTAATGTTTTTTTAAAATTTATATTATACTAAGGATAGGGATATAAGTCCCGTCCGCGTGGAATGGTGGCAAGAACGCTGGCTGCATTTCCCCGCGGAAAAATATATTATAATTTATATTTTTTAAAATATATATTAATAGTAAGTTATATTTTACATTATATTTATATTGTACTGGCTGACCCGGCGAACTTCGTACTGCCTAACAAATAATGTTTGAAAAACTAAAATGTCTTGTTACTTATTAACTAAATTTATGATTATATGGAAGTAATACAATGAATATAAAATAAATATTTCAGTCCAGCCGTTTTCGAGTTATAAGTGTTCAAACAAACCCGACTTTCAATCAATCCAAACTGTCAAATTGATTGGTCTCACTTTTACGTTTCGAAATTGTCTGTGACATGTTTTGTGTGAGTATTATTATTATTAATACACATATACATTTATTAACTGTCAGGCGGTACAAAGTTCGCTGGGTCAGCTAGTTATATATTTTTAAATTAACTTTCCGTTACGATATGATCATGCGATCACCACCATAATAATCCCGCCTCTTTTTCTGACGCCCACCTGTGTGAACCCCTTTTTGTGTTTCGCAGCGCCATCTGACCAAACTCGGTTACACTACCAGGCCAAAAGGCCAACAACCTCATCTTAGTTCTAATTTAAACACATGACGCAAGTTGTCTTTTGTACAATTCTAATCTTACAATATATATATAATTTATTCAAGGTTTAAAACACACGAATATCTATCTAATACTCGTATATTCCTAAAATGTCCGTTATTTTATTTCCTAAAAAGTTATTTGACTAAATTTAGGAAAGACTTGAAATTCTTTTAAAAAGTTGGAGTGTGCAAGCAACATTGATACAAGGATTAACGACTTAAGAAAAAGAAATAGCATTAATAAAAGCATTATCAAAAATAAACAACAAATTAAATGCATTTGCAAACATATTGTGACAGTGTGCAATTTTAAAACGAAAAGTTAATGAAGGTAGCAAATTTCGTTTAAAGAGAGCCAAATGGAATGAAGATCAAACACAACACTGAGAGCGATTCGGCGATGACAATCCAGATTGGCCTATCTTTTGCCAACTTTTGGCGGCAAACCAAAAACAAATATTCCCCGAGGATGGCAGAGAAATTTATTCAAGGCACTGCGATTAAATAAAAACGCATTCACAAATACAGATTTGTTATTTTTAATTTTATTAATATTTTGGATTAAATTAAAAAGAAATTTAAACTCAAAACCTACGTGAAATAGTTTATATATGAATTAAAGACTACAATATACCATGTGACTTTGTACTAGTGTAGCTCTGACTATAGACTAATATTTGGTTATTAGAATTACACCACCTGCACATCACTAAAGACAATTATCTTGTCTAAATGTCTGTGCCTAGAACTATAGAACGTTGTTGTCTATTGTGAGCGCGTCTGTTTGTATCGGTGTGCAGACGCCACGCAGACGCTATTAATAAGAAATATTATATCCCGTGTAACTTGTATCTTAAATAGATTAATAAACAATTAGTTCCATAGTCAAGTTGTAGTGGTTCTATTGATAGAAACAAAACATTCCAGAACATTCATTAAGCAATTTATTAATGGAACCACAATAGTGGGATCGTGGGACGTGTTTTTTTATGTACGAGCACGACATTTGATCTTGCCTACCTGATGGTAAGTGGCGCACAAAGTCCCATGAATGTAATCAGACACTTATGACTAACACCAGTCCCTAACACTATGCCGACTTGACTGGGCATATGACGGCAGTTAAGGCCTGATTCCGAATCATGTGAATACACTTTACTGGGTTTATCAGAACGGACGGTGGATACTTCCCCGACCCGGCAGACTGGGCAAATTACAACCATCAGTCCGCCTACCACCTATTTGTTGTTCTCGTTGAAAGCATGTGCCATTTGCAATGATGTCAAATGTCAATTTTTACTTTCAAGGAGAACTACGCTTGTAAGCTTGCCATGGTGATATTTATATAAGAATAACACTGCTTGAAACAAGACTTTTTGGATCTCCTTACACGGGAACGGTAATGTAGTGAGTAATAAATGTACGTAAGAAAATTTTATTTCTCATTGCTGACAGAGAAATCTGGAGACGGGAAGGCTGGCAATAATTTTTACCGACGTATTAGCCTCGCTATACAAAGGGGAAATGTTACCAGCCTCCTTGGGACGTCTCTAGAGGACATTTATCTATTTATAGACATCTTATTTTTTATTAGGTTTAGTTTATAGGTTGTAACGATTGTATCAGATGAGGCCATGGAATAAATATTGTTGGCTGCAATCGACATCCTTTGCCTTGAACATATTTAAGACGCCACCTGTCAATGTAGATTTTGACATTCGTCCAGGAGGTGGAATCTTAGAACAAGTGGCGTTGCCTAGTAGACGGTCTAAAAACCGTATTTATAATAGGCTACGCTTGTGTTCAGATGAACGAGAGTTTTTTAACGTGAGTAGCCATTATTATCCCAATTTTTTTTGATATTCATTTTGGAAAACCAACAGTTGACAATATTATAATAAATGAATAAATATTTCCAGACAGATCATACAGCGCCATCTAATTTCCATGGTAAGCTACGGGCTTGTGTTACGGAAACTAGATGGTTGATAAACTACATATTATACTTTTTTTTTGTAAATATATACATATTATACATATAAACACACAGACCGAGACAAATTATACAATGTACAACTTGCCCCCGGTGGGAATCGAACCCGCGACCTCCCGAGTTCACGGCAACGTTTGTTACCACTAGACCACGGAGGCGGTCTTATTATACAGTAATTTCACTAAGAACTATTAAAGGTTTTGACATATAATCTATTAAAGGTTTTGACATATAATCTATTAAAGGTATTCATTGACATATAAATTAGTTACTATATTCTTTGGACTTAACTTTATTTCTTTTAAAGTAGTTTGTAATTATTATTTAAATTATTTGATAGACCAATCTGCAAAGATAACAATGAATTATTTACGTCGTAAATATGGTGAATTAGCAATAATATTGGTAACTCTTAATAAGTCTGACTATAGAGTCATAAGAACAGATTTTAATAATCGTTTGGATGGAACGACTATGAAAATCCTTAACTGGATTTATAACGATAGATACCTTGGGTATGGTGTCTGGTGCTATGCATCGGGCCGGCATCGTGAGAGGGTGGCGTGTAGTAGAAACAATGTGATTCTGAAGCTCGTCCTCCAGATCGAACGAATAGTTGGACTTGAACAGGCTCGGCGATGTCTCCGATGTAGGGAGGGACGCAGCAAACCAAATGACTCTACGGTTAAATTTTTCATTGATCCAACTGTCTAGTCGTTTCATACCTTACCTCAGCGAATAGAAGCAGAGCGATTTAAGAAGGCAACGGACGATTTCTGAATTTATTCCTAACCATATTAAAAACTAATGAATTGTTTACTTGTCTCGCCTTACATGGATTCAACGTGCGGTTGCCGGGTCAATCGTTTGTATGAAAGAAAGATGAGAAGAATGGTGTCCTATTTTATTTTATTGCGCAAAAAATTCACTCATTCACTATTCTACACCTCTTCTTCCCCAACCAAATGCTGTATAATTCGCTAATGCTGTTTTGGAAGTTCCATGAATGTCTGGGATTCCAGTATGACCGTTGGGCCTTGTCCACTGCTTTGGGATGCGACATGTGTAGACACATTAGCCCTATCTCACATTCAGTCGACCTCGTCAATCGCGGGAAGTGCGGCGGTTTCTGTTAAAAACCTCAAGCTGGGTAAATACGCAAACCAACGAATTTGTGCCGATTGGGGTCGAGACGATGGGTACATGGGGACCCTCAGTCAAACGTCTGGCCAAGGAGTTTTCCAAAGGGCTAACGAAAAAGTGTGGAGACAGGAAAGCTGGCAATCATTATTGCCAACGTATTAGCCTCGCTATACAGAGGGGAAATGCGGGTGTCCTTGAGACTATCTCTTAGAGGTCATTTTTTATTTATATTTTATTTTTAATTATATTAATAAATTAATTTTAATTAATATAAATGTTATCATTATTATTATTATTTTTTCAAAATTTATGATATTTTTTAACTTGCTTGATTGTTATTTTTATCCATTGTTATATTGTGTATTAATTTAGTATGTTTACTGAATAAATAATAAATAAGCTATCTTTATTGTGGAATCCAGTAATTAATCAGTTTCGACGCCGCGATAAATAGCCCGATATAACTGAGGATATTGTGAGTGTTGTGTGTCGGTATTTTTTAAAACTTTTAAAGTGACAGTGGGTTCACATCTACCGCCCATTATGGACGAAAGCTACACATGCAGCTCCAGTCCAGCCGTGACCACGGCCATCGCAACTTGACCGAAACGTCCGGAGATGTATGACTTTAATATTTTTATAGAGCGATTACATATTTATGCCGTTTGCTGTAGAAACTCTGGGCCAATGGAGTCCAAGCGCAAAAAGTTTTAAAAAGACATAAGACCGCGTCAAGTCGTCTCCTCCGGTGACAAGAGAGCTGGCTCTTTCTTTGCCCAGAGAATCAGTATTGCAATTCAGCGGGGAAATGCAGCCAGCGTTCTTGCCACCATTCCATGCGGGACTTTCCGTAGTATTCATATTAATTTTAATTTATATTTTGTATTTTTTTTTTAAAATAAATTTGTTGATATATTTATTTAATAAAATTTGGTTTAAGTATTCTTAGGGACCCTAGACATTAGTGTTGCCCAACCTTGCAAGGACAAGACCAAGACCAAAAGCAAGACTGCCGATACGTTAGCAAGACAGCATATCTTGCGCAAGAGACTTGAATCTTGAATGTCACGGGTCTGTCAGGGGAAATTTGTCTCTAAAGTAATCCGCGTAATGAACCATTAAAATATACAAAAAAAACTATTATTAATAAATCACATTGAAAAATGGCCCTTCCAAAATAATAATATTATCTCAGTATTTTTTCCTAATTTCGCTAAAAATGGTCTTTTTTTTTGTGCCAACTATTTTTATTTTCATTTGGTAACTGTTTCGTGTTTGTCTTTTTTAGAGTTCAGAGGTAACTATATCGAATCCTTACAGTAGATGACTTCAAATATATCTAAAACTATCTATGTATACATTTGTGATAAATCTAGGTTAACGAATGTATACTATTCGAAATTTCTAGTAAATTAGACCAGTAGTTCTCGAGATACTAGTTTGCGGACAGACACTTACAAGGCTTTCTTACATTTGGAATACAAACGGAGATCATGACTAAAGTAAGCATTTAACAGATATTAACAATATGTGAGATACCATAAAAAGTACTCACCAAGAACATATAAATTTGTACATTGATTGGGGTGAGTTAGCAAAATTTAAACGTAAATAATTAACAGAATTGAAAGATAAAATTAAATAAAACTAAAAGCTCCAAGTTACGTAGGGTTACAGTGGCCTGGTCTAAATACTGTGGCCTCCTTCTGTGAGCACGCCATGCTCCAGCGGCGGAACGGGAGTGGAAAGACGACCCGAACGCCCCTCCCTTCCGCCAGAGGAGAAGGCAGCGCAGGAGGCGGCAGTACACCCGCCCTCCTGCCCACCTGAGGGGCCCGAGTGGTGTCGCGGGGGTGACATCGCTCACATAGGGCCCCACGAGACGGCGCGTGCGGTTGTTCCCGCGCGCCTCGCCGTCTCTCTCTCCCTCCTCGCCAAGAAGGCGCCCGCACACTACTGTTGCTCCCCGCCATTCAACACGAGGCGTCTTGAGGACCACCATCAGATTTTAGTCGGTGCGAGCCCGACATAACCTCCCCCTTGTCCCCCGACTCGGTCGGTCGACTGTCTACGCAGTGGCTCACGAGCTCCATTTTATATTAGAAAAAAAAATATATTTTTGGTCAGAGTCTTGGTCTTACGCAAGACTCTTACTTAAGACCAAGACCAAGATTAGGAGTGCAAGAACAAGACCAAGACCAGCTGTTCTGATAAAAGACCAAGGCTCGACCAGTCGTTGGCTTGCTTTGGGCAACACTAAAAGATATATGAGTTCATAATTTAAATTGTCTCACGAGACCAGATTACTACACGGGTGAAACCGAGTCAAAGGTATATCAATTCAAAATGAAACACTAAAAAAAGGTTTTTTTTGTTGGATTATTTCAGAAATCGTTCGTTGATAGTTTCGAGAGTAAATGATAAAGGATATTGGGAATTTGTACTACCTTTCCGATCGAAGGAACTGTGGGAAATAAATTAACTAAAGAAACCAACGGGATTCGAACCCAGGAAGGCTGTGGCCGCGAAATTGTCCGAAGCTTTCCTGAAAGAAAACATAGAGAAGGGAACGAGATGATCTCGATTTCAATTCGTGGTACAAACAAGATAGATTTTGGCCAAAAATCTTACCACAGTTAGTCGTTTATTCTAGTCTTGCAAATAAATTTGAAATACGTAATTTGAAAGCAATTTGTTTAGTTTATTTTAAGTATATAAATTTGAAATACGTAATTTGAAAGCAATTTGTTTAGTTTATTTTAAGTATATAAATTTGAAATACGTAATTTGAAAGCAATTTGTTTAGGTTATTTTAAGTATATAAATTTGAAATACGTAATTTGAAAGCAATTTGTTTAGGTTATTTTAAGTATATAAATTTGAAATACGTAATTTGAAAGCAATTTGTTTAGTTTATTATCTCACAAATTTGTATGGATCAAAGTCAATATATCTTTATTCACGTAAACCTATTACAGAAATTGATGACATGCGGTGGTGGCTCGGTTGAAATAACGCTTTCCTTAACATCCAACAAAGGTCAGTTCAAACCCCCCCATCCCCCCCCCCGCATGTACCAATAAGAAATACACTTTTCTTACGTACATTTGTCACAGATTTACAACACCACCGTTCCCGTGCCTCGAAGAACACGTCTAATACCAACTTGTGGAATCGTTAATAAATTGTCAAGAAAAACTAGGGGGAGGTCCAAAAGTTCTTGGAATGGAAGGGATGGAGTGGCGATAGGGGCTTGCCTAGTGTCATACTCGTACTCATTGGAGACTCATCATTAGTAATATAAGCTGACTTTTAGCCCTTCAGTCGTTTACGAATATTCACCAGCTAAACAAGTCAATCCGGAAGAAAACTATGGAGAAAATTGAACACAGTGGCGTGATAAAATTCTTTGCAAAGCAAAGAAAGAATTGCCAAACCATTTAAAATGAAATGAAAACCGTTTATGGGGAACATTGCCCTAGTTAATTCCTGATTTTATAAGTGGCATAGTATTTTTAAGCATGGTCGGGAGTCAATTGAAGGAAAAAAAAGAGTTTTTAGTTAAATAAGGAATTCCTCGCCAAGCCGTCTGGCCAGCGTGGCGAGTGTAGGCCAAATTCTGCAGATGTATGTTCTGGAAGGCCCATCTACAGCAGTGGAGGTCTAGGACGCTGTGTTCTAGGGGCTGTAATGAATGATGATGATGAAGGAAAAAAATATCTAAGCAAGAGCCTTGCGCAAGATTAGGGTAAGTCTTGCTAACATATCAGTGGTCTTGGTCTTGCAAAAAATCAAGAACAAGACCAAGACGAAGATTGGGAAACACAAATGACCACCTGGGTAAGATGCAAGACGGGTACCGAGAATGCTCACACCGCTTCAAAAACAGCAACGTGTGGAACGAAGCAAACTAGGTCTCACTGACACATTTGTATTGGTAGCAAGGAGCGATGTAATTCTAAGGGATATGCAGATGGAAAAACTGGACGAATTCGCCTGGCAAGTTCGCACGCGCAGAGGCGACAAATTCCCATTAAAAAAAAACCCTTATATTACAGCCCCTATAACACAGAGTCTCAGACTGATGTGGACGGGCCTTTCAAAATATATTTCAGGAGAATTTGGCCTACGTTCTCCACGCTGCACTGGACAAACGGTTTGGCGAGGGTATGATGTCTATTATAAAACTTATAGAAGTAATATTTTTTTTGCGTTTTGTCGACTTTCGGGTTGCACATAGGCATGTAGTCTACTTTAATTCTGACTTGCCTGGTGGGTTACTGCTGTACCAGGTATTGTATTCTCATAGGTACTGATAACTTAATTTAAAAGGTTATTAATTGATCGTTGTGGTGCAGTTCTGTATATGTTTTATTTTGTAAATCTGATATAGCTGAGTTTTCCTTGCAGATTCCTTTCTCAGTCAGATTAAACATTAACAGGTCACTGGAATTTGCCAAGCTGCTGGTCTTCTGCTAACAGCTTACTTATTGGACCACTTTGCTGCTTAGTCTTCTACTAGCAGGAGTAGAATCATTCAAAATAATTAAATTAATGACGTTTCATAAATGCCTGTAATAGGTTTACGTGAATAAAGATCTTTTGACTTTGACTTTGAAAGCCTTCAGGTGTCATTGGTAGAACCCCTTTTTGAAATAAAAAATCAATATCCGTAAAACAAAACACTACTGTATGGTGAATGAGACCGCGTCTGAAAATCACAATATATATCGTGATAAATACCTTAAGGGTGGGGAGTGTGACAAGGTCACGGCGCGGGGCGGCAACCTCGCTCGAATCTCAAGGCTCTTTATTACGTAAGTCAAAGTCCGCGCGATCGTCCACCTTTCGCTACCTACTTGATTAGGCTCAGTATGAGTGACGATATTTTTGAGAAAACTTCTCTGCACCGTAACTTAAGATTTTATTACTGAATAATTAAAATAAAAAATACGTAACTCTTAATTTTTATTCTAGATTATAATATAAAAATATTTGATCTTTAATACATTCCATATTGTACGAGTATATGTACATATGTACTAAACTTAATTTATATGAATTTATCGTTTTGAAGAATAGATAAATAAATTTTAAAACTTTCACAAAGTGCATCCTTAATATTTCAAGCTTTCTCGCAAAAATAGAGTAAACGACATAAGCGCGAGATGTGATCAAGAATGGTTTAATACCAGCCTAAAAATTGGTTATGGCCGAATGATAATAAACATAAATTAAAAAAACTTATAAATAAATAAATGTGACGATTTAGCAATATAATAATAATAATAAATATTTCCAGACAGGTCACACAGCGACATCTAATTTCCGTGGTAAGCTACGAGATTTATGTTACGGAAACTAGATGGTTGATAAACTACATATTATACTTTTTTTTTTGTAAATATATACATATTATACATATAAACACCCAGACCGAGACAAATTATACAATGTACAACTTGCCCCCGGTGGGAATCGAACCCACGACCTCCCGAGATCACGGCAACGTTTGTTACCACTAGACCATATCTAAGTATAAAAATGACTATTTTTATTTTTTGGTATATAATGACAAAATAAATAATAAATAAACAATACATTAATTAATTTCTGATAATATACATTTTTATTATATTTTATTATGTGAAAAAATTCGACTATTTAATATACTGCGTTTAATTGTCAAAAGAGCAAATTTTTTTTAGGCTTAGGTGTCATTACTAGAACCTCTATTTAAAATAAAAAGGTTATTTTTTTAAAAGATAAAAAATATTATCCGAAAAACAAAACACTACAGCATGGTGAATAAGGCCGCATCTGAAAATTGCGATATCCATCGTGATAAATACTTAAAGGTTGGAGAGTTTTATTCTTAATTGAATACTAATTAATATTAATAATTGATCACGCCCACAACCGAGAAATGTAAGTAAACATTCGCGCGATCGTTGATCACCGCTACCTACTCGATTAGGCTCTGTATGAGTTGCGCAATTTTTAGGATAACTTCTCTGCACCGTAACTTAAGATTTTATTACTGAATAATTAAAACAAAAAATACGTAGTTCTTTATTTTTATTCTAGATTATAATATAAAAATATTTTTGATTTTTAATAAATTTCACGTAGTATTTAAAATAATAATTTAATATAGAAAAATATTTTTTTTTGACAATTTTAATACCTTTTTAAGCTGACAATATTGTATGGATACCTACATATATATATATTTGGACATAATATATTAAAATAATAATAATAATAATATTTGATATATTTTCTCGCCAATTTACTTGGCAAATGTTATGTTAAGTTAGTATATAAGACCCGTAAATTAGACTAACATTTATTTTTCAATCTTTTATCTTGTCTTTTATATAAAGCAAGAAAGGAAATAAATATTAAAATGTGAGAAATAAATACTTCTTCGGCGTACTATAGATATGTCTTCAAAAAAAAAAAAAATGTTGACTTTAAAAATCAGAAAAAGTAAAAAAGATAACGACCGTTTCCCTTCCGGGGTGATGAGAAAGCACGCTTATAAAGAAGTGGATTCACATTTAGCCAACTTTTCTATAGGCCAATCATGACAAGTGGCAAGTTCGTCGATGTCTCCAGCTTACCAAACTCAGAAGCATCACAATTAAATAAAATTTATTTATTTAAATTAATAAATATTATTGTGACCCAATCAGGAATCGAACCCGGTACCTCCGAGTCTACATCCTCGGACTTAACTGCTAGACCACGGAGGCTGTTTATATATATTAAAAAAATATATATACTTAGGCCTCGCGTCCACTATTGGATTAAACGGCACGACAGGTGGCTTTTGGATGATAAAACCCATTACATAGTAAAAAAAGTGATAGCTATTAAATTGTTTTTTGAAGATTTTTTTAAACTTTAAAACAATTACCTGTGGGACAAATGAGTTAGGGACGTTTATTATATAAATTATATTATAAGGTAATTTATGCATAATAATATTGCCAGTGGAAAAAAATCTGAATTGCCAAGTTTAAAAGTCATAGATCGAAATTAGTTATATAGGTTTATCACTGAGCTAGTAATTTTTTCAGCGTCAATAAGCCCTGGTTTTGTAACGATGTCTTTTAGAAGTTTGAAGAATATATGCCAGCATCCTTATGACACCGGTTTGGAGCGTTTCGCAAAATTTTAGTTTTTTTATAAGAAAAGACGAACCCTAATTTTTCATTTTAATTAATTATATTTAACTAATAAAAATGAATATTATAAAGCTTTGTGCAAGTTTTTTTGTTTTTTTTTTTTTTTTTAATTATATATCGTCAGTGGAAATGCTAAATGTCTAAGGTGATACTATAAAAATATAATGTTTTAATATTTTTTTTTCCCCTAAAAAATATTCTTACATACATATCTTCACGCTAGCTCCCATGTGAGGTAAGCAGATACAATAGAGCGCCATTAGTTAGGGTCAACGATGTCTTTTCGACGTAGTATGTATGTTGTATATGTAGTTTATAATAGTAGTTTATGAAACTGTTGCATAATAAGGGGTATTATACACGAGTGTGTGTTTAAAAACCGAGCCGTAGCTGTAGGCGAGGTTTTTAATAGTATCACACGAGTGTTTTAATACCTAGTTATGTACAGTTTCATACACTAATTTATCTACTCTCATACATTGGGATTGAACCTACTAAATAAAAGATAAAAGTTAAAAGAGTAAGAAAAATCACACGAAATGCTATATTATACAGAACGTATTGAATAGCGCCAATTTTTTTTTTTTTTTTTAAATGACCATTGTACAGAATACATAAGTCCTAAACAATGGAATGGCGCCAAAACTTAGCTTATACGCGCTAAGGCGGGCGCTGCCATAGACAATTAAAAATTGGAATCAATACTTTTTTGTAATGGAACCTTTGCCTTAAAAAATAATATGCATCATACATACATCTATTTTTAAAATGAAATATAACATTATTTTGTTAGTGAAAAAGTGTTATGATGTGATTCTATTTTTAAATTTCAACAGTATGTTAATAAAGTATGTCAATATAAATTCGTTTTGAAGTTTGTAATTCGCATTTTACGATATAAGAGTAGATAAAATAATTTATATATGCATGTCGTATATGTATTGTATATACCCACTTCTATATGTAATTTAATACTTTATTTGTAAATATATTGTTTTGTTTTTTTTTTCTTAATAATTGTTGTTTATTTATCCTAACCTTACCCTCTTATGTTTCAATGTCCCGAAGGTTGATTGGAAGAGAATGCCTATAGGCATTATATCCGCCTTTTGTTAATTTAACAATAAAGTTTTTAAATAATAACAAAAAAAAAACCAGTTCAGTGATACATATAATCCATCTTTAGCCTATATAGTTTTAATATTAACACTGACGATATAAATTGTTTATTTAAATTATTATCTTATTAAAATCAAAAACTATTACGAAATCCGTAAGAACTTTCTTGTAAGAATTGAAGGCGAGACTTAAGCACAAATGTATCTTTTACCTGCTGCAGGAATTCTTTATCGGGGACAACTTCTTCTTCCCAAACCATTCTTCCTTCCTGTCGCTGGGAGAACACCACTCTGGTTTCCTTCAGGAAGTTCTTGCCCAGCAGGTACAGCTCCAGGCCTCCCGTTGCCGGACACGACACCAGCGACTTGCGACAGACTTCTGGAACTCCAGGGGGTTGTGCTGAAAATTAAAATAGTCATTGAAACTTAGCTGAGTGTTTACTTTTCTCTAAAAGATAAATTATTTACCAGATCATGTATATTGAAGCACTGGGGTCACTGATCGCCAGTAGAAATCTCGACTCGTCATACACAATGCCATGCTGGTACCAACACTTATGTATGGAAGCGAGACGTGGATATGTCAGAATACGCATGAGGGTAGAATTAATGCAGTAGAATTGAGGTCGTTGCGTCGGATATGCGACATCACTTTGACGAACCACATACGTGATGACGAAATACAAAAAAAATGGTAGATATGAAAGAAAGCATAGGGACAAATATAATGCGAAAGTTGTGGGTAAAAGAGGTGCATTAAAAAACCATCGAAACAAAAGGCATGTATGAAGAGGTTAATGATGTCGAAGAAGCGAAAGAGGTATGACTTGACCGTGACAAGTGACGCTCAATTGTTTATGTCTACCCCGCCAGAGATTTGGTTAAAGAATGTATTTATTTATTTTTTATGCCTTCCGAGGATTGGAACTCGTTTCACAGCTGAAAGGAATGGTTGAGTGGGGGTGCCGATAAAGTAACGTCCTTAGAACACGGATGTAAGACTGTTTTAGTGGCTGTAATAAAGAATCATGAAAATAATATTTATTACCCCAGACACAAGATTCAAAACATTTTTAACATACCCTATCACAGAACTAACCTAGGTATACATCATCCTCTTTCCAGAATACAATCAAAATACAATGCTCATGCTGCAAAATTTCCAGATATTGACATCTTTGGAGACTTCCAAAGAGTATTTAAACATAAACTGCTAAAAAAATTATAAGTTAATTTTATGTTTTTTTTTTTATAAAAATAATTTAAATTATAATTTAAAAAATAAATTACTTTATTACTTGAACTAGGTAATATTTTAGTAATTTTGTACATTTTTTTTTTTAAAGAAATTGTATTTTTATTATATATAAGTATTTTTTAAATTGTTTCAGTTTTTCGAATAATATTTAGTTTTTGTATACTTATTGAAAATTTTATAATTTTGTTATTTCTTATAGGCAATAAAGGCTACTGTGGTAATGTGGTGGTCGCCTATAATAGGTGCAACATCTAACTTCTGATTTAGTGTTAAGTACAAATAAGTGTGTGATGTTAGCACTGTTGGCTACCCTATTATAAATAAATAAATAAATATTAAGCTTCGAGAGTAATTGTCTACGCCAACAAACTGTGGTTACAGTTTGGCGGGCTATTTAAAAAGTTATATGTATTGGAAAGTAATTAAATGATTGTTTTTTTTTTATTTTCACTTACTGCATATAATTTGCGTCGAGCAGACTTGCAGTGTCTCTGTCTGTCCGTCGTGGTTAACAATTTCCGTGCGGAACACCATTCTGCAGCGAGTCGACTTTTTCTTTCCTCGAGACATGTGCGCCGCGTTTGAGCCCGACAGGGATTCCCCGAACCGATGCTCCACGTCTACGTTTCTTTCCTATAAAATGGGAAAAACAGTTTTATTAACCAGTGAAATTAAGTCGTTTTTATTTATTAGTTTCATCATTCATCATTACAACCTCTATAACACAGCGTCCTAGACCTCCACTGCTGGAGATGGGCCTTCCAGGACATATATCTGGAGAATTTGGCCTACACTCGCCACGCTGGCCAGACGGCTTGGCGAGGATATTATGTCAATTTTTAATGACAATTTATTAACGATTCCACTAGTTGGTATTAGTGGAACCGGGACCGACGGCTTAACGTGCTCTCCTCCTCACGGGAACGGTGGTGTTGTAAATATATGACAAATTAAACTTTTTAAACTTTCGCGCATATTCATAATAGTTTTTTTATAATTTTAACGGGTCTTTACGCGATTTACCTTAGAGACATATTTCTCCCGACTTTTCAGCCAAGTTGCATTGGCCGTGGTCACGGGTCGACTGAAGCTATGCGGTGTAGTCTCGTACATACTGGGTGGCAGATGTAAACCTACCCACTTATCACTTTAAAAGTTTTTAGAAATCACGATTTTTCCCGGCGTCGAAACCTATTGATTACTGGATTCCACGATGAAGATAGCTTATAACCCCCCTCTCGATTGAAATTTTTGTGTTTCTTTATTTCGATCGCTTCACGTACTATTCTAGGGTAATAGTGACGATCGGTGGAAAGTATCTTTGGGTCATGCAGCTCAATCCAATGGTTTGTGCCACTATCCATTAGGTGTTCTGCTATTGCTGACTTGTTTAATTGGCAGTTTTTTACAGCTGCTATATGTTCCTTGACCCTCTCGGCTATTGTGCGCTTAGTTTGGCCAATATATGAACTCCCACAGCTGCAGTTCACTTTATACACGCCAGGCGTTTGGAAAGGAATGACATCCTTTGGGGTGCGTACGTGTTTTGCTACTTTGGAGAATGGGGTGTACACAGCATTGATAGATAACTTTTTGAAAGCTGTACCAATTTTATCCGTTACTCCTTTCACATATGGTAAGAACGCGGGCAGCCGATTGACCTGTGGATATCTCTCCTTGTTTTTCTGTCGCAGCAACCTCGGACCCACACCATATCCATTGCGTTTTAGCACTGTTTTAACATGTGATATGTCTCTAAGGTAAATCGCGTAAAGACCCGTTAAAATTATAAAAAACTATATGACAAATGTACGTAAGAAAAGTGTATTTCTCATCGGTACATGCCGGGGGGGGTTTGAACCGACCTTTATAGGATTTAAGGAACGCGTTTTAACAACCGAGCCACCACCGAGTTATGTAATATTCATTACATTCAGAATAATTTGTCCTAGGCTTAAGTATTAGTTTAAACTTTATAAAATACTTCTCTATTCTGTACTAAATGAGCCTGCCACACCGAAATACCTCAAGGACAAATTTATCTATCTCTCCTCAATTCATGACAGATCTCTTCGTTCGTCACACAATTCTGTTCTATCTATCCCTTCTCATCACTCTAGCTTTCAGTCTAACTCATTCGCAGTAGTGGCCGCAAATCTCTGGAACAGTTTACCTGACGAAATTTGCCAAGCACCCAGCAAACCGCTGTTTAAAAAGCTGATTTACTTTCATTACCTAAAGAGCTCCTCACAACGTATATAAGTATATAGTAGCCAATATATTTATTTATTTATTAAATACTTTATTGCACTTTACTTAAAAGTATGTACAAAGGCGAACTTAAAGCCATTTCGGCTTTGTAGATAAACAGCTAACCTTTGGGAGAGTGAGACAGTGTAAATATGTGGGGTGCAATCCTAACCAATAAACTACATAAATAGTATGTATTCATAGACTACATAAATACTCATCAATATATAAGTATTATAGAAGATATACATATATTAAGATAATATATTATTAGGAAGTAGAAATTTGTGGAGTTAAAAGGAGTTATTGTTCTGCTTGTTTAAAAAAGAAAGTATCAAGTAGTTTTTTGAAGATTTGAATGGAAGGAGCTTGTCTGATGATCAGTGGAAGTTTGTTCCACTGGCGAGCAGACGATACGGTAAATGAATCTGAATATCTGCTGGAAGTGTGGGGTGGGATTTTGAGTTGGTTGTTATGAGAAGAACGAAGAGGGCGGTGTGTAGTATAGTGTGTAGTTTATGTATTATTGTGTACATATTTGTATGTATGTGTATTTATTTTAATATCTAGTGTATGTAAGATTAAAGGAATTTATTTGGCAACGTGTCAATCGTTTGCACCTAGCCTCATGACTCTAATGTTCTGTATTGTCCCAAAGGTTGGTTGCTAGAGAATGCCTAGCGGCATTAAGCCCGCCCTTTGTACATAGTGCAATAAAGTTTTAAATAAATAAATAAAATAATCTTGTTATCATTTCAAAACCTATAACTAATCATAAAAATAAAATGTATTATTAACTGTCATTGACATTTATATTCTTATAATTGTGTCTGTCTTAGCTAATAGTGTGACAATGCCTATCTACAGCAGCTATAATGTTAAGCGTTATTCTGTATTTGTAATTTTGTTATTTTATTGTTTCTCTTTCCAAATGATGGTTATCATGTACTGCTCCAAATTCACCAATATGTACTATAATATTATATCGTTTTATATCAATATTGTAAAAGTGCAGAATACATATCTTTTTGTCCTATGCCTACTTGCAAAATAAACGAATTGAATTGAATTGAATTATTGCATTTGGGTGAAGTTTGACATTCTCATAAATTCATTTAAAAGCGCTCAACGCTTTTGCATCCCTGATCACTGATTGGATTTTGAGCCACATGTTTATAGGTGTTTTGTACCAATGGTGTATCCCAAAGTTTTTGAAAGTTTGATTCCTTTGAAATATCATCATTAGGACAATTTATTTTCCAGGCTCCAATTGCCACCAGCGCATGTTAATTCAACACGATTTAGATTTAATATTTTAGAACTTAAATCTTAAACGCCGGTAAAGCTATACTAAGTATATACAATAATTTAGTGAAGGAGCATGCATGCGTTTAGTCAGTATACGCTGGGCCTTAAGAGTAAACAATCAATACTAATGTTAAAATTTATGTAACGTTATTAATATTTATGAAGATCCTTCTAGTCTAGGGAATACATTGACCTGAGATAACAGACAAAGGAGACATGCAGCAATAAATCAGATAGGACCGCTTACAGTACCTACTTACGTAGAATTATAGTTAACGAACTGTATATATTATTATTATTCGAAGTAAATTAATATACATTATAATAATAATAATAATAAATATTTCAAGACAGGTCACATAGCGCCATCTAGTTTCCGTGGTAAGCTACGAGGCTTGAGTTACGGAAACTAGATGGTTGATAAACTACATATTATACTATTTTTTTGTTGTAAATATATACATATTATACATATAAACACCCAGGCCGAGACAAATTATACAATGTACAACTTGCCCCCGGTGGGAATCGAACCCACGACCTCCCGAGTTCACGGCAACGTTTGTTACCACTAGAACACGGAGGCGCCATAGCTGAGTAAACGAATTTTTCAAGAGTGTGGCGACCCCAAATGTCATAACTATCTAAAACAGAATATTTCCATTATAAATCATAAAGGAAATGCGGCGAGCGTCTTAGGTACCCTCCCTGGTGGTAAGCCCTTAGTTTATTTTGTAGAATAGTTTTAATTTCATAGGTATTTTTAGTTTAGTTTTATTTATAATTAGTTTTTTAATCTATTTAATGTATTTTTTTTTCGTTATTGATTTAATTAGAATATGTTTATTCGAAATTAATTAATATACCTACAATAAATATAAATTAAAAGTTACCTAAATAATAAAATTAAAAATAAACTGACCTATAAATAAAAAATGTTCTCTAGAGACGTCCCATCCGAGATAGTCAACCCCAAATGCCACAAAGTTATAACTTTGTTTAATATTATATTTGATGTGCTTTTTAAATTCGGCTGTATGAGAAGCCGGGTAATAAGTTCTACTCGCCGGGTAATAAGTTCTACTCGTCGGGTAATAAGTTCTACTCGTCGGGTAATAAGTTCTACTCGTCGGGTAATAAGTTCTACTCGTCGGATAATAAGTTCTACTCGTCGGATAATAAGTTCTACTCGTCGGATAATAAGTTCTACTCGTCGGATAATAAGTTCTACTCGTCGGGTAAAAAGTGGATTTCATTCGAATATCTTGTACTATTACTAACCTTAAGTATACCAACGCAGTCGCAAGTGACTTGCCAGTTTTTGGTGGGTTCCAGTTCTATTTCAATAACCACTGTGCCGTCCTCCTTCCTCTCCTTGCACGGGGTGGAATTCTTGCCAGAAACCCGACACGCCTGGTAAAACATGTGCGGTGCAACTCGGCCCGTATCTGTTCCTATGTAAACCTAAAAAAGAAGAACGAAAAAGGTCGTTAAAATCGATATTTGATTTTGTATGGTCGCACTCTAGGCTAATATGTTTTCTATTGAATCAGAAAAATTAATATGTAATGCATATTTTATTCGAAGTAATATACAACCAGTCTAAAATAATTACAATGTAAAAGCTACCTAAATAATAAAATTAAAAAGAAACTAAACTATAAATAAAAAATGTCCTTTAGAGATGTCCCATCCGAGATAGTCCCAAGGAGACTGGCAACATTTCCCCTCTGTATAGCGAGGCTAATACGTTGGCAGAAATAATTGCCAGCCTTCCTGTCTCCAGACCTTTCTGTCAGCCGCTTTGACAACTCCTTGGCCAATTTCTATTGATAGAAACGAACAACTTTTCTAAGATAGCTATGTCGGTAAAGACAAAAAAAAATATCTTTCTACAAATTGGCTAGGTTCCTATTGTAAATGAGAATGCCCATTTTTCTTAAAGAAATGGGCCCAGTAAAATGTTCTCGTGCCATAATGTTTATTTATTTATTTGATAGTTAATATATTGTGTTTTCATAATCTGTAATTAATTTTATTTATTTTACCTTAGCATAACGACAATTGTCAATTTTTTTTCCGTTAATATTACATAGTTTCGATCCCGCCGATTTGAAATCCAATGTTTTATCTATAATAAAGTACCTGGTATATTATAAAGAACCTAATCGTATTAATAGTGCTTTGTAACTATTTCATACTAAATTTTCAAACTAATTTCAAACTATTTCTACTAAATTTTAACCAAATTGGCTATTTAATAAAATTATACTTTAATGTGTTCTCCCGCGAGCTTGGTAAGAAACTCCACTTGGCGACGGGTGACCCTTTGAGTAGAGAATATCTTGTTCAAAGGGTCAGCTCGCTGTTCAACGGGGGAACGCAGCGAGTGTCCTCGGCACACTACGCCCATCGAATAGTCGTAATTTTATTTATTAATTTTTATAATTTAGTTCCTAATTTATTTTATTTTTTAATCTTTGTACTTTACTCCGAATAACTAAAATCGTTCTGAATGTGAAAGAGATGTTGTAATTAAATAAAAAAAAAACACAATTAATTGTTATGATTCAATAATTGTATTTAGTCGAGGCACGCTGCGAAAAAGTTGGGGCCTGGTTTTGGGCAATCTCTTTTAACAGTTTGAATGGCTAAGGCTGGTGGTGGCTCGGTTGTAAAAACTCTTTCCTTAAAATCATACAAAGGTCGGTTCAAATCCCCCTGGCATGTACCAATGAGAAATACACTGTTACCCGTGCCTCGGAGAGCACGTTAAGACGTCGGTCCCGGTTCCACTAATACCAACTTTTTTATACTAGCACCTGATGCCAAGTAGCGCGCTAGGTCTATATATAATTCCAGACAGGTCACACAGCGCCATCTAGTTTCCGTGGTAAGCTACGAGGCTTGTGTTACGGAAACTAGATGGTTAATATATATTATTATATATATTTTTTTTGTAAATATATACATGTTATACATATAAACACCCAGACCGAGACAAATTATACAATGTACAACTTGCCCCCGGTGGGAATCGAACCCACGACCTCCCGAGTTCACGGCAACGTTTGTTACAACTAGACCACGGAGGCGGTGATATTAGCAACTGGAATCAGACCGTCATTACTGACAACAGTCCCTAACACTATGCCGGCTTCACTGGGCATAACTTGTGGAAACGTTAATAAAATGTAATAAAAAATTGCCACCAGAACCTCACCAACCCGTCTATCATCACAGATAGGCCTGTTAGTGATGGGCCTTCTAAAACATATATCTGAAGAATTCAGCCTACACTCATTTGCAGTTGTTACCGCAAATCTGTGGAACAACCTGCCCTTAGATATCCGTCAAGCGCCCAACAGAATGCTATCTAAAAGAATGGTCTTCACACACTTCTTGAATAGTTCCTAACAACTGTAAGTAATATTGTATGTATGTATGTATGTATTATTATTATTATATTAGAACATTACAAATAAATTTATTTTTAATTAATATAAAAACTTAATATTTACAAATATCTTGATTATAATCTACATGTCATCGAATCCAGGAGAAGATGAACCCAATGTTCCGAGGACTCCGGCGACATTGCCTCGTTGGATGGCAACACTGATCCTCTGAATAAGATATTCCCTACTCAGAGGATCACCTGTTGACGCTCGGATGGCAACGCTTATGTCGCGTATTAACGATTTAGCGTCCTCAGACCAAGGGCCCATCGTCTCTACGGCAAACGGCACAAAATGGTAACGATTTGCCAACTCTATGTACTTAATATATTATATTATTTATTTGAATTTAGTATTATTATATATATTTGTGTTTTATATTAGTATTAGATTTAGTTTTAGAATTTAAATTATCTATTTTCCTGTTTAAATATTTGCACCTACCTCCCACATACCATGTTCGTAATGTCCCTAAGGTTGACCGAGTAAGAATGTCTAGCGGCATTTTATTTTATTTATTTGGAATAACAAACAATTGTACAATAAGAATACAATACAAATATAGATTACACAGTACAGGTAATTATACAATTAACACCGTTATCCACAGATAGGATATATTATTATAGAATGTACAAAGTTATATATATATATATATATATTATTAATTATTGTATTTAGAATTTAATAAAATTTTAATTTTAATTTTGATTTTGATTTTGATTTTGATTTTGATTTTGATTTTGATTTTGATTTTGATTTTGATTTTGATTTTGATTTTGATTTTGATTTTGATTTTGATTTTGATTTTGATTTTGATTTTGATTTTGATTTTGATTTTGATTTTGATTTTGATTTTGATTTTGATTTTGATTTTGATTTTGATTTTGATTTTGATTTTGATTTTGATTTTGATTTTAATTTTAATTTTAATTTTAATTTTAATTTTAATTTTAATTTTAATTTTAATTTTAATTTTAATTTTAATTTTAATTTTAATTTTAATTTTAATTTTAATTTTAATTTTAATTTTAATTTTAATTTTAATTTTAATTTTAATTTTAATTTTAATTTTAATTTTAATTTTAATTTTAATTTTAATTTTAATTTTAATTTTAATTTTAATTTTAATTTTAATTTTAATTTTAATTTTAATTTTAATTTTAATTTTAATTTTAATTTTAATTTTAATTTTAATTTTAATTTTAATTTTAATTTTAATTTTAATTTTAATTTTAATTTTAATTTTAATTTTAATTTTAATTTTAATTTTAATTTTAATTTTAATTTTAATTTTAATTTTAATTTTAATTTTAATTTTAATTTTAATTTTAATTTTAATTTTAATTTTAATTTTAATTTTAATTTTAATTTTAATTTTAATTTTAATTTTAATTTTAATTTTAATTTTAATTTAATTTTTAATTTTAATTTTAATTTTAATTTTAATTTAATTTTTAATTTGATTTGAAGTTATGTAAATTATAGATTTAGTGTAATTGAGACCCCATAATACCGGCCTTCCTAGTGTGGATCTCCAATAGAAAAACATGTACATAGGATTTTATTGGAAATAAAAAATAAAATAAACGATTAAATATATATACATATATTTTATAAAGAGATAACTATTAATATTCCATTATACAAAAAAAAAAAAAAAAAATTGTGAAATTAGTCATTACATTTGTACATAGTGCAAAAAGTTTTTAATTTAATAAATAAATACACTCGCCACGCTGGCGCGCTGGCCAGACGGGTTGACAAAGGTTCGATGATTATTTTAATGACAATTTATTAACGATTCCACAAGTTGATGTTTCTCTCCTCATCACGAGAACGGTAATGTTGTAAATCTATGGTAAATGTGCAAATAAGTAGATATTCCAATGCTTACCTGTAATACGGCAGGTTTGTCGTAACCAACTAATTTTACTATTGGAAATCCGTTCCCTGAATTGTCTTTTACTGCGCCTCGACTACCTTCAGTTTGATATCTGAAAATAATTATACTTTTAAAATCACTAGTCACAAATGGTCTATTCACATTTCCTATCCCAATAAAGCTAGTAAGTATATTAGTATGTAGGTTCATACGAGTATATAAGTATGTATTAGTATGTAGTATATTATATATTTATACATCTAGTTAGTTATTACTTAAATATTATTTTTTAAATTCCTTTATTTTTGCACCAACTTTTCAGTAAAGTGTTTAAAGTTATCCCAATGGTTGGCTATGATAAAATGTCTTGCGGCATTAAAGCCCGCCTTTGTTTTTGTGCAATAAAGTAATAAATAAATAAATAAACGAAGCATGTGCAGAAAAAGAACTGCGTATAACAAACGTGACGATAAAAATAGATGATAAAATTATAGAACAATTATATGACAATATATACCTGGGCAGTGTTTTCACTGCGCATGGAAAGTATGATAGGGATGTTGAAAGACGAGTGAATGCGGGAAATAGTGTTAACGAAGCCCTGGGCAGATCAGCAGTTGAAATTTCAGAAATTAAAGATACATGTGCAGAAATAGGACTCCGTATAACAAACATAACGATAAAAATTGACAATGAAACTAAAGAACAAGTATATAAAATTATATATTTGGACAGAGGTTTAACTGCTGGTGGGAAGTATGATACGGATGTTGAAAGAAGAGTGAACGCAGGAAATAGTGTTAACGCTGCCCTAGAGCCGTTGATTGGCAGTCAAAATTGGACTCCTTATAATAAACGTGACGATAAAAATAGATGATTAAACTTTAAGTCAGAATATGCATGAGAGTAGGGTTAATGCAGTAGAAATAAATAGAAGTCGTTACGTCAGATATGCGGCGTCACTTTGGCGGACCACATACGTAACATCGAAATACGGAAAAGGGTTGGTATAAAGGTAAGGATTGGGACAACAATAAGGAAAGACATGCTACGATGGTTCGGGCATGTTGAAAGAATGAGCGAAGAAAGATTGACGAACCAGATAAATAAAGCGAAAATTGTGGGTGAAAGAGGCCCTGGCAGACCAAGACTCACATATCACGATAAAATAAATAAAACACTAGCTGAAGGTGCAGTAAAGAGTCTACGAAACAAAAGGGCAAGTATAAAAATGTTGATGAATGGCGAAGAAGAGAAATGAATGTGACGAATTGCGTCTCTGCCTAAAGGGAACTGGCGTGAATATATGTATGTAAATCCATACTGTAACTATAGACAAAATACTTTTATTATTGGAACTAGTTGTTGTATCAATGAGATGATTGGTGATGACAATATTGACATTGATATTTTTGCTATGAAGCCTTCAGCAGTAAGGCGTCTACTTTCTTCTCAATTCTTTAACCTTCCGGCTTCTGTATATTTTTAGGATTTGTTCTTTTTGTTTCTTGTGTTGTTTATATTTTTGCCAGTGTATTAATGTATTTAGTTGCGCTATAGGCGAAAACTTTTAATTGGCTCATTTTTTATTATATCTATTCATTTATATTGTTATCTAGCTGTAAGTTTTTCTGTAATACATAAATAAATAAATAAATATTATAAATGTAAAAAAAGTTTTGTCTGTATGTTTGTCAGTCATTCACGCCTATATTACAGAATCAATTTCGATGAAATATGGCAGAAATATTCAATGAAAACCAGGGACTGACTGTATAGGCTAAATAAAGCCATCATATATACGTATAAACTGCTGGTTAGATTCACCTTAAACTACGTGACTGGTTTTAATAAAATTTGTCAGATATTTTTCTTAGATGAAGTCAAGATGTATAGGTTTTTTGTCGACCACAATTCACAAGCGAAGCCGGGTCTAACATCTACTAAACAATATACCAAGACCCGTGTTTTGGGCTGTAATCCTATCTTTTATAAGCGTTGGGGGCATCGTAAAACCTTTATTAACGTGTCACAAGGATATAACATAATAACGCAAAAGTTTAGGATGTGGGTAGGTATAGAAAATTTTGGAAAGGATAAAGAATTACCTTAATGGAGGATTAATGTAATTATTTTTGTATTAAACTGGATAATAATGTTCGTATATTATTTCAATTTAAGGAAAGTAAGGCATATAATGTGGGACATCTGTAGGCACATTAGCATCCTCACAGGCGACTTTCGTTCAGCGCCGGGAGTGCGGCGGTTTCTGCTGAGAACCTCAAACGAAGACGATGGGACCAAGATAACCCTCAGCCAAGCGTCTGGTCAAGAAGCCTTGCTATACAGAGACAACGAGGAAATCTTTCAAACTAAAGTTTTTGTATAGTTTTTTAAAATTTGTTTTATGCTATGTGTATGGTTTGGCGACAAATAAATATATTTCTTTCTTTCTTCTTCTTTCTTTCTTTAAAATTAGTAAGCTGAAGTGCAATAGGCCGGACAAGTCTGTCGCAGACGATGAACGATGGAATAGAGGTTCTGGAGTGGAAAGCGCTTATGGGAAGACACACATTTATTATTATTAATATGGGACCACCTTTGAAGTATGACCTTAATACAAAAAAAATAATATCATAAAAACCAACACTACAAGACGTTATACATATATATATATATATAATATAAAAAGCAGTTTTGACAAAACTGCTCTCAAAAATTTAAGTGTCAAAGTTCATATAGCTTGATTTTTTTAATATAGTAAAGTATTTAAGTTTCCCTTTCGGGGTGGTCAGAAACCACATTTATAAAGAAGCGGATTTAGCCAACTTTACTGCCGGCCAATCATGACAAGTGGCAAGCTCGTCGATGTCTCCAGCGTACCAAACTCGAGAAATATCACAAATAAATTAAATGTACTTTATTATATTAATAAATATTTTTGTGTTCCGACCAGGAACCCGGTACCTCCGAGTCTAAATCCACGGACTTAACCGCTAGACCACGGAGGCAGTTGTTTTTCATTTCATTTTTAATTATTAAGTAGTTTTTTTATTATTATTAGTACTTATTACTTAATTTATATGTTTTAGAAATTTAGTTTTTAGTTTAGTTATAGCGCTACGAATATTCTTTTAGTTGATTAATTATGTAATATATTGTAGCCAACGGATTAAAATTAAAATTGGACGTAGTTAGGCAAAAAATATCCAATCCACATTAAGTTAATTTTAAGTTAAAAAAGCATGCTAAAAATGCTTGAGGTCTTTTTGTCGACGGAATATGTTAGTTTTAAGGACCTAACTAACTTCTTATCATTAAGCTAGTGTGGAGACAAGTGCGTGAATATAAAAAAAAATACTCACCTAGCTCTATGTTGAGTTTCGGGTTGACATAGAATCTGCAGTTCGACTGTACCATCTCTAGATCTGTAAGCAAGTGGCGCGGCCAACCCAGCCGGGCCAGTATGCATCGCAGCCAACGCTCTCCTTCTAGCCAACGCCTGGGCCAACTTTCCACCATATTTCCCCCCCAATTTACCGCCCAATTTTCCTCCATTAGGCAACTTCCCCGCTCCAATGATTTTCCCCCCTCCCGGATATTTAGAAGCCAGTTTACCGCTGCTCCCCAATTTCCCGCACGATCTGAACGAGTGCTCCTGGAATCGCTTTCCGGGACTTTCTACCATTTTTCCAGGACTTGAGACGCTACTGCTGGCTCGGATTCTGAAAACAAATGAAAATCATCAGGTCTATTACGTAGTGATGGTTGTGTCTCTTATACCGTGGAGTGAGGGAAGATGTCTTGTCTGGGATGCCACCTTTGCCGCTTTCCACATTTCCTTTACCTACGAAAAGGCCGGTTTAAAAAAGTACATAAAATACCATGCGAGACTTTGTATGCTCTGACGTTAGACTAATATGTGGTTCTATTTATAGAAACAATCAACTTTTCCTTAGAATCCTACGTCGTCTCCGACCACGTCCTCTCTCAAATAAGCGCTAAAATAAATAAGACTCGTCTTACTTCAGAAAAGCTTATTGGGTATGGCTCCTAAAATGTATAATACCAGACGATTTATCCCTTCCAATGTTTAAAAGTATATTAACTTTAATTTTAATAAAAAAATGTGAAATATTATACCTTAGATCATTTTTTTAATGACGAAACCATTTCAAATAATTCAAATACAAATTAATTTATTGTCAGAATTGTTTACATGTAAAATTTCAGAAACATTATCTTCATGCAGATGATGCTGTTCTTATGGCATCGTCCGAACAACAACTGCAATCACTAGTCACGGAAATGAAAGAGGGATGTGCAGAAAAAGGACTCCGTTTGAATGCAAGAAAAACCAAGGTACTAGTGTTTGAAAGAAGAAGGAGGACAACCGTGACGATAAAGATTGATGATGAAACTCTAGAACAAGTAAATGAAATTATATATCTGGGCAGTGTTTTCACTGCGGATGGGAAGTATGATAGGGATGTTGAAAGAAGAGTGAACGCGGGAAATAGTGTTAACGGTGCCCTGGGGTCACTGATCGCCAGTCGAAAAGTAAGTGACAAAGCTCGGCTCGCCATACACAATGCCATGTTGGTACCAACACTTATGTATGGAAGCGAGACGTGGATATGTCAGAATATGCATGAGAGTAGGGTTAATGCAGTAGAAATGAGGTCGCTGCGTCGGTTATGCGGCGTCACTTTGGCGGACCACATACGTAACGTCGAAATACGAAAAATGGTAGGTATAAAAGAAAGCATAGGCACAAAAATAAGAAAAAGCATGCTACGATGGTTCGGGCATGTTGAAAGGATGAGCGAAGAAAGATTAACGAACCAGGTATATAATGCGAAAGTTGTGGGTAAAAGAGGCCCTGGCAGACCAAGACACACGTATCACGATCAAATAAATAAAACACTAGCTGACGGAGAATTAAAAAGCCTTCGTAACAAAAGGGCATGTATGAAGAGGTTGATGAATGTCGATGAAGCGAAAGAGGTATGTCGTGATCGTGTCAAGTGGCGCTCAATTGTCTCTGCCTACCCCGTAAGGGATCTGCCGTGAAGATATGTATGTATGTATGTATTATCTTCATATACATTATTGTTGAATCAATCTGCCCACATTAGGCATACAATATTTAATATTTTAACTAAACAATATTATATTATATTATTATTATTGCTTACAGTTTTAAATTTAAAACCCATGTCAAATTAACATATTATTCAAACATTTTATCTTTACTATACCTACTACTTATTTACTAATACTAATAAAAATTGTTAACTACAAGGTGCAAATGTCATAATTAAAACTAAAACAATAACAATCAGCAATACAAATAACAAAAATTGGTACTCAATTTAATTCGCTTTCATTGAGATAGTCAATAACATTATAGTAACCCTTTTGGATCAATAATTTAATTAACATTTTCTTAAATGATTTCATTTCTTGGTCTTTAATGCTGCTCGGTAGTTTATTATAAATTTTAGGTGCCAATATAGATTGTATTGTTATTATTTTTACAAAAGTATTTTTGGACATTTCTCTTTTGAATACATTTTGTGTTACATGTTTAAGTTGTTATTTTTTTAATTTTTTTTTTTTTTTCAGACAGGTCACACAGCGCCATTTAATTTCCGTGGTAAGCGGTAAGCTTGTGTTACGGAAACTAGATGGTTGATAAACTACATATTATACTTTTTTTTTTTTTTGTAAATATATACATATTATACATATAAACACCCAGACCGAGACAAATTATACAATGTACAACTTGCCCCCGGTGGGAATCGAACCCACGACCTCCCGAGTTCACGGCAACGTTTGTTACCAATAGACCACGGAGATATATATTGTTATTATTTTTAGAATTATATTTGTTAATGTAATTAATTCGTACACCACATGTGGTAGGTTTTTTGCATGCTCACCCTAACCTAAGAACTATGTACCGAAAAACCACAAATAAATGATTTTGATTTGATTTACAGGTAGGCGGACTGATGGTATACGTTGCCGATAAACGTTGTACAAAGTATCCACACATTTCGGGATCAGGCTTGAATTGCCGTCATGCCCAGCCAAGCCGGCATAGTGTTAGAGACTGATGTAATTCCAGTTGCTAACATCCACGGGCCTCGCTATTAACCATTAGGTTGGAACAAGGTCACATGTCGTGCTATAAGAGAGAAAAAAAGGAAAAAAAAATGTTCTAGAAATAAATTTGTCATCCTAAAATGACACCAGTTGTCTATATGTCGGTAGATATAGAACTAACTCCGTCCCCCTCTCGCTTCCACCGGGCTACCGGGCTAAATCAATAAATAATGGTACACCAAGTGTGGCAAATATGAGCCAATCACTAAATGCAGGGTTCCCATACAATGGGTGGCACTAACGAATCTACTATTTTTGGTGGCGATATTTTTGAAGAAAGAAAGAAAAACACAAGCAATAAAAAAAAATATTAATAATACAACAAACAAGATAGTGTGGTGACAAATAGGGAATCAGCTCAGCAATAAGCTGCAACACTCGGTCACAGCGCTGATTTTCAGCTGATCCCTCACAATTTTGACATTTACATTGTACGTATTCCACGAGCTTGCCACTTGTCATGATTGGCCTATAGTAAAGTTGGCTAAGTGTGAATCCGCTTCTTTACAAGCGTGGTTTCTGACCACCCCGCAAGGGATACGGTCGTGATGATGATGATGTATTCCAATAAATTGACAAGAACTTTAAGCTTGTTTTTTCTTTTTAGTTTTATTTTAATTCTTTCAGCTTTTAATGGGGTGTATCACTAACTTTTTATCACGATAGATGGCGCATGATAGATGGTACCTATTATAACTGTCAGTTGCATAGAAAACTTGTATTTTTATTACGAAATTTATTATCTTCTGTATATTATGTCGAAGTGAGCAGCTTTTAAGTGTACAAATCGAGATTTCTAAGCGAAATCAAAGATTGATCTCAAAATTGCCGTTCTATTAATTCAACCTTTTTTCTTTTTAAAGACGGTGTGCGCTTTCCTAATTCGTCTTTTAAAGCAGGTAACGTTAATTTAAAATACATTTTTCTGTTATAAAAATAAAAAACTACAAAAACATTTAAAAAATGTGCGATATAGGTGTAAAACAAGGTACCATTGCCGCTAGCGACATCTACAAAAAGCTTTGCCTGATACACCCCATTAAAGTTATTTTTTACGCAGTCACGACTTCTTCTCCGTGCCTCCGTGGTCTAGCGGTTAAGTCCGTGGATTTAGACTCGGAGATACCGGGTTCGATTCCTGGTCGGGACACAACAATATTAATTAATGTATATAAATACATTTAATTAATATCTAATTTATTTGTGATATGTCTCGAGTTTGGTAAGCTGGAGACATCGACGAGCTTGCCACTCGTCATGATTGGCCTATAGTAAAGTTGGCTAAATGTGAATCCGTTTATTTATAAGCGTGGTTTTTCACCACCCTGAAAGGGAAACGGTCGTGATGATACTTTTTACGATTTCTTATTTTATTTTTGGTACAACCCAAGAAACTTAAAATATCGTTGCATGCTGTGAGCAAAATGATTTGCAAAATGAGTGATGAGCTGATGGATCTAGAAGTACTTCGTTAAAGTCAAATGCATACAGGGTTCAACTTGAAAAAAAAGCAGGATACTGTTTCACCTTTAACATGTCATCACCTTTTCACTCTTACACCCGTATTCTAAGTCGTTCCCTCAACTATTCCTTCCTTCCAGCTGTCAAACTATCGAAAAGACGTTACCTCGACTCAACATTTACTTCTAGCTGTCAAACTATTATCATTCATCATTAACTATGATGAATGATAATGATACCTATTAACTATGGGCCCATGGAGGCGCTTGGCCAAGGAGTTGTCAAAGCGGCTGACAGAAAGGTCTGGAGACAGGAAGGCTGGAAATTATTTCTGCCAACGTATTAGCCTCGCTATACACAGGGGAAATGTTGCCAGTCTCCTTGGGACTATCTCGGATGGGACGTCTCTAGAGGACATTTTTTTAGTTTATTATAGTTTAGTTTATTTTTAATTTTATTATTTAGGTAGCTTTTAATTTATATTTAATGTACTATAATAAATTTCGAATAAAATTTATTATTATTTTATAAATAAAAATTATAATTTATTGTCATTAACTATATCATTATTTAACTAAGTCTAGCTGTTATTAATTATTATTTTTAGTTTTTTTTGTTCTATGTTATGTAGTTTATTGTTCTTAGTTTTAAGTTTAGGTTAATTTTATTTTAGGTTTCGTGTTGTTATTGCAGCGAGCACCACCTAATGGGGTGTATCAGGTAAAGCTTTTTGTAGGTATCGCTAGCGGCAATGGTACCTTGTTTACACCTATAACTGATCATTTTTTAAATTTTTTGGTAGTTTTATATTTTTATAACAGAAAAATGTATTTTAACTTAACGTTACCTAACTTAAAAGACGAATCAAGTATGCGAAAACTGTCTTTAAAATAAAAAAGGTTGAATAATAGAACGGCAATTTTGAGATCACCATATCTTTGGAAATCTCGATTTGTACACTTAAAAGCTGCTCACTTCGGCATAATATCCAGAAAATAATAAATTTCGTAATAAAAATACAAGTTTTCTATGCAACTGACAGTTATATTAGGTACCATCTAATATGCGCCATCTATCGTGATAAAAAGTTAGTGACACACCCCATTATGTAATTTTAGCTATCGGTGGCAACTTGTCAATAGCCATACCCTACCCATATGTACTGTATATATATCTTAGATACATAAAATTTTTAAGATACATGTAAGTTGTACATTAAATAAAAAAAAAAACAACAATGAAGTGTTTGCAATGGGGTGTGTCAGGCAAAGCTTTTTGTAGATGTCGCTAGCGGCAACGGTACCTTATTTTACACCTATGTCGCATATTTTTTTTAATGTTTTCGTAGTTTTATATGTTTATAAAAAAAAAAAAAAAATTAACGTTACCTACCTTATTAGACGAATTAAAAAGCGCACAGTCCGTCTTTAAAAAGAAAAAAGGTTTTATTAATAGAACGGCAATTTTAAGATTACCATATCTTTGATTTCGCTTAGAAATCTCGATTTGTACTCTTCAAAGCTACTCACTTCGGCATAATATCCAGAAAATAATATTTTTTAAAATAAAAATACAAGTTTTCTATGCAACTGACAGTTTTGTTAGGTACCATCTATCATGCGCCATCTATCGTGATAAAAAGTTAGTGATACACTCCATTGTTACGATTAGAAAAAAAAATGGACCCTATTGTACCAGTTTTATTTTTAAGGTCAGCCGGAAGCTGATACATTCGACGTAATTTTTAACATTCATTACGGCCGCTAGAACACAGCGTCCTAGACCTCCACTGCTGGAGATGGGCCTTCCAGAACATATATCTAGAGAATTTGGCCTACACTCGCCACAGTGGCCAGACGGCTTGGCGAAGATATGATGTCAATTTTTAATGACAATTTATTAAAGATTCCACAAGTTGGTATTAGTGGAACCGGGACCGACGGCTTAACGTGCTCTCCGAGGCACGGGAACGGTGGTGTAAATCTATGACGAATGTACGTAAGAAAAGTGTATTTCTTATTGGTACATGCCGGGTGGGTTTGAACGACCTTTGTAGGATTTAAGGAACGCGTTCTTACAACCGAGCCACCACCGCGCATAATTTTCAAGTTTAATCGTCACAATTACAGTGACTTCATTTTCGTTTGACAGCTGGAAGGAAACGTTGAGTGGAGAAGCCGTTGAGGTTCTTAGAATACGGGTGTTAATTGTAAACTCTCCAAACCTCAAAAAAAATTAATGTTACTATTAAAAAAAAACCGGTAAGTTATTTTTCTGGCAACATTGAAGATTGCGTTCCTACCTGTGTTTGACTTGTCGCTTTAAGCGATTCTTTCACATACTGAACTAAGAATACAGATGTAAGACCCTGGGTCCTAAGTGAGTTCTTTTTGCATCGCTCGGTCTGACATTTTCAAAGTTTTTTTGAGTGTACTTTTAAGAAATATAGAAAATAAAATTACGGACATTAAAAAAATACATTTATGGAACGAGCTTCCAACACGGCATTACCGAAATCATATACTTGCTTGGATAGGGAGAGGAGCAGAATGGTGTATGGTGAGCGTAATAAATCCTATTTTGTTAACCAGCCCATAGTTGGTCGCAAGCCCGACACACCATTCTTTTCCTCTCTCTTTTCCACACACGAAGACCGGGTGGCCTGATGATCAAAAATATTAAAAATGATATTAGAATTTGGAAAACATACAGGGCAGGTGTGACTAGGTAGGCATCGGTTGGCGCGGGGGCTGCGCAGGAGGCGTAGACATGCTGTCGTGGCTGGAACGTATACTCATCGATAGCGTCGTCGCAAGCAAACTTCACATCAGTGTCGCTGCGACTTCGCTTCGGTTCCGCGGCGCCCCACTCCTCGCTCGTATCAGATAATCTGCGTAATACTCTTAAATTAAGCCACCAGCTTCGCGTTCTTAATCAACCTATAGATCATTATTATATATGCAGATATTTAGATTTATTCACCGTATCTGCTTTTTGCCAGTGGAAAAACTGACCATCAGACAAAGCTCTTTCAATTTATATTGAAAAAGGTACTTTATTTTTAAATGCTCAGACCAATAGACTATATAATCTAAGAACACAGAGTATAGCCATAAACTATCACTGCGATGTAAGTAATATTTTATTTATGTACAAAAAAAAAAAAACATTGCCATACAAATAAATAATACTTAATTCGCATTTATCGATATTTCAGGATTTTGATAAGTTTTTTTTTTAAAAGAGTTTTATCGAGTATTAGGTACGCATGGCATTTGATTACTATATTATTAGAATAAGTACGCGTATATATAAAAAGTGTATAAAAATAGTAATATAAAATTAAGTCGGGACACACTCTTTCGAACGGTGGTGGCTCGGTTGTAAGAACGCTTTCATAAGATATCAAAAAAGTGGGATTGAACCCCGGCATGTACCAATGAAAAATACATTTTATCATGTACATTTACCATAGATTTACAACACCGTTCCCCTGCCTCGGAGAGCACGTTAAGCCGTCCGGTGCCGGTTCCACTAATAACAACTTGTTAATCTATAATCATAAAATGTTATTTAAAATTGACATCAGATTCTTTCCAACCTGTCTCTGGCTAGCGTGGCGAGTGTAGGCCAAATTCTCCAGATATATGTTCTGGGAGGGCCATCTCCAACAGTGAAGGTCTAGGTTGCTGAGTTCAAAAAATGAAGTCACCGGCCTATCTGTATACATCATCATCATCATCATCGTCAGCCTCTCTCCACTGCTGGATGTAGGCCTCCCCCAAGGCTCGCCACTTCACACAATCTTCTGCCACCCTCATCCATCCCCCACCAGCGACCTTCCTCAGGTCATCCGTCCATCTGGCGGGGGATCGTCCCACTCTGCGTCTTCCAGTACGTGGTCTCCACTCCAAAACCCGTCTACTCCATCGTTCATCGGTTCTGCGGCATATGTGTCCAGCCCATTGCCACTTCAGCTTGCTAATTTTAAAAGCTATATCGGTAACTTTGGTTCTTTGACGGATGACAACGTTTCTGACTTTATCTTTTAGTGAAATCCCGAGCATAGCTCTCTCCTCTGAGCGACCTTGAACTTGTGGACCAGACCTACCGTCAGTGTCCACGTTTCTGCACCATACGACATTACTGGAAGAACGCACTGGTTGAAAACTTTTGTTTTCAAACACTGTGGTATGTTTGATAGGAAGATGTGACGTAGCTTCCCGAATGCTGCCCATCCTAGCTGAATGCGTCTATCGGCTTCTTTGCTGAAGTTGGCTACTCCTAATTGGATGGTCTGTCCAAGGTAGACGTATTTTTGCACAACCTCGAGAGTAGCGTTTCCCACGCAGATCTGTATATCTGTATACATCGATGTAAAATTCATGTTCATTCCGGAATCTTCGAATAATATATATAGCATTTATTATCATAGCTAAGTATGAATAAAATTTTATACATAATATGAAACTGTTTGCGCGTGACTCAGCCAATCCCAATACTTGCCAAAAATATTAATTAGCACTTGTAAATAGTGTTGCTATGGTTTGTCTAAGATGCTTAGAAGAGCGACCTTCATCTATCTGTTATACAAATGAAAACCACTTTTTATATCTTCTTCTTCTTAAGGTGCCATCTCCTATCGGAGATCGGCTATCATTAAGGCGATTTTGATTTTGTTGGCCGCTGTCCGGAACAAGGATCTGGTGCTCATCCCGAACCACTCCCTGAGGTTCTTGAGCCAGGAAGTGCGTCTTCTCCCCGGTCTTCTGGAGCCTTGTATCTTGCCTTGCATGACGAGCTGCAGCAAGCTATACTTTTTATTGCGCATGATGTGTCCCAAATACTCCAACTTCCTTCGCTTTACCATTTTCAATAGTTCAACGCCTTTGTTCATTCTCTGCAATACAGTTTCGTTTCTTACTCTGTCCTTCCATGATATCTTCAACATTCTCCTGTATATCCACATTTCAAAAGCTTCTAACTTCTTCGACATTGTGTTTGTCAGGGTCCATGATTCGACACCATACAGGAGAATGGAAAATATGTAGCATCTTGTAGGAAGTTTAAGATTGCGATTGCAGAGAAGGTGGCTCATTTTAACAAAGGCGTTTCTAGGTTGTTCTATGCGGCATTTTATTTCGGTACTATGATCTGCTTCTTCATTCACAATGGAGCCTAGATATTTGTATGATTTAACTCTATCGAGCGGTTGGTCTTTAATGTAAAGCGACGACCATGAACTTAGTTTTCTTTATGTTCATGTTTAAACCATAGTTGGCGCTTACATTATCCACTCTACACTCACTCACTTTTTATATACCTAATAAAATACCCTAACAAAAGCAACGGTGATGGGTTGTCTAACGAAATAGGTTTGAGGCTCTTTGGCATAAAAACAGCGTCAGTTAGTGCATAACATTATGTGATGTACAGCTGACTGAAGCTGAGCCAAGACCCTTGCCACATCATATAAACTCATTTTAAAATATTGTGCTCTAGTTCTTATATTAATTGATGTGGCAATAAAAGTTTTTTATTCTTTATTCTTAAAAAAAAGTAAAGGACTCGTCTCTCGCGCCATTTTAAGCGGATATGTAAAGTGCAAGTTTTAATTTTGTAAATTATTTACTATGGATATTGTTAGTCAAAAGTGGTGTTGTTTTGTTTTATAATGTGAATAATTATGGAAAACGATATACTCGTATTAGAATTTAAATCTGGGGCACAAGATGCAGTTTATTTTTTTGCGGTTGTCCCGCGCTGTTAACTCTCATATTTTACTCGACGTGTTTGGGCTAGAATGCCGCGGGTGACTCTAAGACAAGCATCAAACTCTGCAACATCTAGAATTTGATGGCAACCTCATTAACTTATAAAAAAGAAAAATGGCTAACGTAATGGCTGTATGGGCTAGACCATTTGCCTTTCCTATCACCTCATTCATCATCCATCGGGAGAAGAGAACACAAAAAAACAAACAAAAAAGTAAAGTAACATCACGACCGTTTCCCGTCTGTGGTTAAAAACCACGGGAGTTCCTCGGGCCATTTTGCGTGGACATGTCAAGTCCAAGTTTTTCGTTTTGTAAATTAGTTTACTGTGGATATTGTTTGTCAAAAGTGGTGTTATTTTGTTTAATAATGTGCTACGTTGTGAATAATTAAAGACGATAAATTTGACTCTATACAGGTATACGGGGCAGAAGTTACACTTTATTTTTTGCGGTTTTTCCCGCGCTGTGAACCCCCTTATACCCTTCGTGTTTGGGCGATATTGACGCGAATTACTCCATGAAAAGCATCAAATTCTGCAACACTTGGAATTTGATGATCCCCAACTCGGTTATGAACTCTGTTATGAACATATATTATGTAAATAAATTACGTGTTTAGGGCTGAAGTACAAAGACCTTTAAAATAGAATTAAAAAAAAAAAAACACGCTTTTTATACTTGCACGACATGTATTTGTTCTCGTATAAAGGATGTGTGTGCGATTTATTCTTAATTTTGTCACCATACGTTCACATCGGAATTTGGTTAAGTCTATGATAAATTATGTACTTACATAATTTTATTTGGTACGAGTGTTATGTTATATAATTTACTTATTTATATATCTATCGTGTCTGGAAAGTGTTATATTCGAGCAAAGAACAGAACTGGCAGTAGGTACCTTATGATGAAGACACTTAAAATAACTTAAATGCGGCTGTAATGATGACAATTTGCAAAATAGATAGCCCAAAACCAGGCCCCAACTTTTATGCAGCGTGCCTCAACTAAATACAATTCAATAATCATAACAATTAATGGTGGTTTTATTAAATTTAATTACAACATCTCTTTTACTCCAGCATTAAAATATTATTTAATTTAATAGTCAATTGGTTAAAATTGTTTTTTTTTTTTTGGTTTTCTTCTCCCGATGGATGATGAATGAGATGATAGGGAAGGCAAAGGGTCTAGCCCATACAGCCAAGTCTGAGGTAATATATCTTTCCTTTCTATGAGTTAATGAGGTCATCATCAAATTCCAGATTGGTTAAAATTGATGTATGAAATAGTTACAAAGCACTATTTATACGATTAGGTTCTTTATTGTGATCAGGTACTTTATTATAGATAAAACACCGAATTTCAGATTGACGGGATCAAAACTATGTATGTAATTATTAACGTAAAACAAAAAGTTTTTCTCAATTATCGTTATGCTAGGGTAAAATAAATAAAATTAATTACAGATTATGAAAACACAATATATTAACCATGGAGTAAAAAAGGAATCATTATGGCAATAGAACACTTTTTTGGGCCCATTTGACTAAGAAAAATAGGCATTCTGATTTGCAATGATGTCAAATGTAATTTTTTACTTTCAAGGAGAACTAATGTAAGCTTGCCATGGTGATATTTATATAAAAATAACACCGCTAGAAACAAGTCTCTAGTTTAAAATTTCCTTTTAGAATTAATTTACTTAGTAGAGTGTAAGCTATAACCTATATTTATACGATTAGGTTCTTTATTATGACCAGGTATTTTATTATAGATAAAACACTGGATTTCAAATCGGCGGGATCGCAACTATGTACTTAAATTTTAATATTTTTTTGTCATTTGTCGTTATGCTAGGGTAAAATAAATTACAGATTATAAAAATATGGTAAAGCTTGAATTTTTGTCTTGTTCGAGACAGCCAGGAGCTGAGGAACTAAAAGAGCGAACTAGTTCATTAAGAAGCTGTGAACTAAAAGGAGCGCTCCTGGTCATGAACTACTATGTGCAAGCCTACTATATTGTAATATTTATTATAATTATTCTAAAATACCTACCTAAATTACAAATATCCCGAAAAAATTGAGGTTAGAAAATGATAGTACCTAAATATGTACATTATTCTACAATACGCAACTATAGCCACTAATAATAGCACAATAAGAAGTAAAATGGTGTATCAACTCCATGCTAATGGTTTTCTAAACTTATTTTAATTATGGACGAGGCACATAATATGTAATTGCTTTCACCACAACTTTTACTGTCCAAATATTTTGTTGAATTTACTCCAAACCTATATCGTAAACTTTGAAGGATACAAAAACAATATTATGTTTAAATAAAACCAACCATAATATTTTAATATAACATTTTTTTTTTTAATTTTTATGGTAGGAATAATAGAGGTTAACAGATTCCATTCTTTGACCTAGCTCAGTATAAAAAAAAAAAAAAAAACAATCAATATTTTAAGTAAGTAGGGACGGCTGAAATGCCTGAAGTCAATGCCTGAATATAGTTTTAAAAAAATATATAGAGATATCGTACCCGCCATTTTACACGGACATGTCATGTCATGTTTTTTTGTTTTACTTTACTGTGGTTATTGTTAGTAAAGTGTTATTATTTTGTTTAATAATATAAATATTTATAGACATCGATAAATTTGACACTATATACCTATAGGGCACAAGTTGCAGTTTTATTTTATGTGGTTGTCCAGCGTTGTAAACTCCAATATACTTAACGTGTTTGATATTGCCAAGAAACACTCCAAGAGAAGCATTAAATTCTGTATCATTACCAAAAAGAAATCAGAAAAAAAGGAAATTTGGGCAAGGAGGAAGCGATTGTGGAGTAAAATAGTTGTAGCAAGTGCAAAAGTCTTACACTAAAAACCCGACACCGGTACGGTGAATTCATAATTCATAGAGGTTAGCTGTTATAAAATGTCGAAAGGCATTAAGTTAGCCCTTGTACATCACTTTTAAGTTTTTTGTGCAATAATGAGTTTATAAAGTAAAATAAATAGATTTATTAAACAAATTAATTCACTATTGTAATTCCAACTCCACTGCAAGCTAATAAATATTTAATTTAAAATAGTTACTTAACCTAATCAAAGTGCATTAGGTAGGTACCTAATTTCCGGTAGGTATTATGTAATATTATATACATAATTGACATCTATAATAAGGTTCGTGCCTTCAATACAACTTATGTAGATTCCAAGAACGCATTACAGAATCATACAGTATTTAGTTGGGTTATTACGCAATAATAAAATGACAAAACCAGAAAAAAAAACTTTTTATCACTGTGAAAAAAATGAGAATTAGGGAAAAACGAATTTTTTTTTTTGTTCTCTTCTCCCGATGGATGATGAATGAGGTGATAGGGAAGGCAAAGGGTCTAGCCCATACAGCCAAGCCTGACGTAATATATCTTTAATTTTTGTGAGTTAATGAGGTCATCATCAAATTCCAGATGCTGCAGATTTTGATGCTTTTCTTGGAGCCACTCGCGGCATTATAGCTCAAACACGTCGGGTAAAATATGGGAGTTGACAGCGCGGGAAATCCGCAAAAAATAAACTGCAACTTGTGCCCCATATTTAAAGTCCAATTTATCGTTTTTTATAATTATTCACATTGTAGCACATTATTAAACAAAACAATACCACTTTTGATCAACAATATCCACAGTAAATTAATTTACAAAACAGTAACTTGCACTTGACATCTCCGCGCAAAATGGCGCGAAAGACTCAAAACGAATATTAATTATGGGTAGGACTTTTTGTTGTTGTTGTGGTTATCGTCTCTTGGATTTTAATTCTTTTCATGCCAAACCTTTTTTGTATGCTATAACATTTTTAAGGCTACTACTCTACAATCAAGGATGCTACTACTAATTGAAATTGATTTTGATGGATAACAATATTTTTCAAAAACCCAGATCATATCCAAGTCAAGTATATGAAGATAAGCATTTCATGTGACAAACATAACCAAAGTAAAGACACGAGTTTTATTGCTGCCATTTGCTAAATTAAATTAACAACGCGAAATCACAATGAAAAACAATTTGGAGTATAATTTTTTTTTTTTTATATATATAATAGTTTTGACTTATTCATCATCACCATAACTACAGCATCCTAGACCTCCACTGTTGGCCTTCCAGAATATATATCTGGAGAATATGGCTTACACTCGTCACGCCTGGTCAGACGGTTTGGCAAGGATCTGATGTAAATTGTCATTACAAGTCGGTATTAGTGGAACCGGCACCGTCGGCTTAACGTGCTGTCCGAGGCGCGGGGAACAACGGTGTTGGTAATCTATGACAAATGTTCGTAAGAAAAGTATTTCTCATTCATACATGCTGGGGTTCAAACGGCGAAATTTTTTGGATTGGACTTTTCTTACAAGCGATCCACCACCGCTCTATAAGCTTATTTATGATTAAACATATACAATAATAAAATAACTATGTAATCTTTAACTGTGGCTAATTAGGTGGTTTTACAATCTGAAGGTGGAATATATACAGTATTTTTTTAATTAGTTTATTAACGTCTCTTGGATACGAGTCATTTGGGAACAATAACATTATTCTTTGGATAATCAAATTACAAGTGTAACAAATTTCTTATTCGGTTTCTGACGGGATCAATATTATATCGAATTTGCTTAATAGTTGAAATTCAACAAATATCCTCTATAGCAAGAAACAATTATTACTATTGGTACTTGTTATTCCAAATCGACGGGACGAAATTAGATGCGCTTCAGCGTGTTTCCATATCACATCATTCCCTTTCATTTGGCATAATGTCAGAATCGTGGCTGCTTTACACCACTTTATACAAGTTTAAGTACATTTAATACTGAAATAAAAAATACAATGTCAATATATTTATGAAACGATGTTTCAAGACGGCATTAGCGGTATCATATAGTATTTGGTTGGGTAGGGTGAGGAGTAGGTGGATGGTAAGCGTCTGGTTACTTGTCTTCTTTGAAAACCAGCCTATAGTTAGTCGCAAGCCCGAGGCACCATTCATCTTCCCTCTCTTTCCCAAACACAATGGACCCGGCACCCGCACGTTGAATCCATGGAATGCGTCTTCCAAATACTTAAACTTATAAAATTATACCGTTTTTGAGAAGTTATGTAGACTTGTGTTGTTTTTTGTGAATGTGGGTCAATAGTGCCTTATAATGAAAAAAAAAAAAAAAAAACTATTGTCAACTTATTGATCCCCTCAGACACCCAGCAATTGATATTACCAAATACCAACAGAAGTTAAAATATAAATTATATAATTGTTGCTGCGACTGTCAAATTACATATGTGCATTATTTTGCAATACACATAATCTTCGTTTTAATTTCTATGTGTTAATAAAGTACATTTTATGATATTCGAACTAGAAATAAGCTTAAAAATGTCATAATGTATTTTGACCGTTAAACCTTACAAAAAATGGAACTTGTCAAGCGCAGCGACGTAACGTTGTGTAAAAAGCATGGCTGAAGCGTGACATGAAAAAAAATAGAATAATTGACAGCTGTATTTTTTCTTACCTATTAATGGCATTTCTTTGATCATGATCAGGACCAAGGCCGCTGTCATTGCTGTCACCACAAGGCTCTGGTGGCCTTAGAGTGTGTGTTGTATGCGCATAATGTTGTAGTTTTCCGAATCTGCCTAAATGTGTAAGTTTTCCAGGATGTACCATCTTCCCTGGATGCACCATTTTGCCCAGCGACGCCATTTTGGCCGGGTGTGCGCGCTTGTGAGGTGCACGCATTACTTTACGATGTACACGCGCCGACATAGTTGCAGTGGTTGACATCGTCATTTTCATGCCTGGAGACAAAGAAATAATTTGTTATTATTATGTTTTGGGAGTGAATTTTGCACGGACATCTCACGCCCAAGATTTTGTTTTGTAAATTATTTTACTGTGGATATTGTTAGTCAAAAGTTATTTTATAAATGTTGATATTCTAAATAAATAAACGATTTTGAAGTAAGACACTGTCAAGATAAATATAAGTAGCATTAATTTTTAAACAGAAAAAAATGACCTATGATACTGGCTTTTAACAGCAGTTAACATATTAGTGCAAGATTCTTATCGAGGCAAAGTCTGTGCCAAAATTTATATAAGTGTCAAAATTTATTTTTAACTTTTCTGTCTAATAATATGCACGTGTTCGTTAAAATAGTTAGATGGACACTGTTTTAAAAAAAATATATGTTTATTTTATTAAATTTGTCACTTTATTGCCTGTTGGTAAGCAAATACTTTACACATTATGAATTTTATTGTGTTGTGTTCTCTTCTCCCGATGGATGATGATTGAGATGAGATGATGATGGGAAGGCAAAGGGTCTAGCCCATACAGCCAAGTCTGACGTAATGTATATATTTCTTTTTTATGAGTTAATGACGTTATCACCAAATTCCTAATGTTGGAAATCAAATCAAATCAAGATAGTTTATTTCCATTGGTTCTCTTAAAACAACTTGGATACAGTCAGAACTAATAAAATCAATACAATTATCAAAACCAAAAAAAGTTGGACCGTAAACAGGCAATAATCCATATTTATGTATGTTATGCACAACATTATTGCTACAAGCAAGTAAAACTAACTTAACTAACTTAGAAACTTCTTAAATAAAATCGTGGCTGTAAAGAGGCCGTATCAGTTTACATTCTAAATACTTAATAATAATAATAAAAAAAACGTCTCATCTTATTCATTTCATGCTTTTCTTGGAGTCACTCGCGGCATTATCGCAAAACACGTCGGGTGTAATATGGGAGTTCACAGCGCGGGAATACCGCAAAAAAAAAACTTTATAATTTATCTTTGTGTTCGACTTGAAAGCAAAGCTAGTTTTCTTAAACTGAATTTTGCTTAAAGTAAATGAAAAAAGTCGAACGACATTCAAAGTTAAAAAAAAAAAACGCTTTCAGCGACAAGTCAAACATGGGGTGTGTTTTACGCCACCTAATGTACCACTAGCAAAACTGCTGACTTTTAGAGATAACAGTTTTAAAGAAAAAAAACATGTCGATTGAGCAATGCGTGGATCAAATGTCAATCTTACGTCAAGTGTATTTAAGTTTATAATTAATTCACTAGGAATAATTATATTTAATTTCCAAACAGTATAAATAATTAAAAATAATTAAAAGTAAAAATTAAAATAAATATAAACTAAACCTATAAACTATTAGTAAAAAATGTCCACTAGAGACGACCCAAGAAGACTGGTAACATGTCCCCTCTGTATAGCTAAGCTAATACGTTGGCAGATATAATTGCCAGCTTTCCTGTCTCCAGACTTTTCCGTTAGCCGTTTGGACAACTCCTTGGCCAGACGCTTGGCTGAGTGTCCCCATAGGCCCATCGTCTCGACCCCAAACGGCGCAATAATTAGATTATAATTGCTTCGATGCGGCTATAATCACCGGCTTTAAAAGAGTCCAAGTTTTAGCGGCATAAATAAATAAGGAAAATAATAAACTGTCTTGTTTTGCTCCTGAGGGTAATAGTTCCATCATTCCATATTTATTTTAAGTGGCTCGAGATTCGACTAGTAATCCGGCCCTTAATGTATTCGACTGTGTCTCTAAGGGCTGATTTGATAAAATGATTGACGATTATTTGCTGTCAAGCGTGTTTTAAACAAAACAATGATTAGCGATTAGGTAATAATATTAATTGTTTTGTAATAATTGAGTGATGACAACTGATGTTATTGGTTTTAGTTAGAGATAGCGGGCATCGCGCTATAATCTAGGCTTTATATTGGTAGATAAAAGTTGTCTGGCCACAACACAGGACACGATAATGACAAGATTAAAAAGTCGTCTGGGATTAAATATAATAAAATTCTCATATTTTTTCTTTTACATTAATATGTATTAAATTTTTATTCCTATGTATTTTTTTAATGCATGTGGAATAATAATGGACAGTGGTGCCAGGCCATGATTAAATTAAAAAGTAAAAATAAAAATCATGGCTGTATGGGCGAGACTCCTTTGCCTTCCCTTCCCTATCATCTCATTCAAAGAAATAAAACAAAACAGGAGAGTTCTTTGCGCCATTTTGCACGGACGTGTCAAGTGCAAGTTTTAGTTTTGTAATTATGTACTTTACTGTGGATATTGTTAGTTAAAAGTGGTGTTGTTTTGTTTAACAATGTAAATAATTATAGAAAACAGTCAATACATATGAGCCACAAATTGCAGTTTATTTTTTCTGTTAACTCGCATATTTCCGACGTGCTTGGGTGATATTTCCTTGAATAACTCCAAGAAAAGCTTTATATAACACTTAGAATTTGAGGATCCTGAACTCGGTTATGAAATTAAAATAATAACGCTGTTCATAACACTGAAAATATCGTGTTTAGGACTGATATATTTGAGGTTTGTGTGATGTATTGTTAAAAGGCAGAGATTGTAAAAAAAAAAAACAGTCTTGTTCCAGCCGAGTTATTTTATTTATAAGTGCGTCGATTCGTTCGCATAGACCCGCTAAATTATAGCACACAATGTGTAACACAAAACAAAGAACCTGTAGGTTATAACTCTAAATCAAAATTCCAAAAGTGATTTTTGAAGGCCAGCCATTATCCTAGCTATTCGGGAAACCATCAAAAAAGGTCACAAAAGTGAGTCACTGAAACGTAAGACAAGCATTACAGATTGTAATCTTAAAGTTTATAGACCGACCATAACTACGATCGTAAAACGGCGATTTCGCACCGAATACTAAGTTTGGTAGCAGATCGTCAATGTTCACCAGACGGAGATAAAGTTAATATATTCGATGTCATAAATATGTTGACAATAGACGAACATGCTGGCAATTGTTTGTAGTCTACAAACACATGATAGCAAACAGTGACATTGAGTTTCGGAAAATCAGATCCAACTATTTTTTTTTTATTTACAGTCTGCGATATTATAGGTGGATTATGGCTTATATTCAATGTAAAATGAAAAAAATGGTACATTATTTTTATTATTCTGCTTTTAAGGGTTATGTGCATGGGCGTAGCGAGGTACGGGCAGGGAGGGGCAGCTGCCCCCCCTTAGAACAGCGGTCGTGAAAGAAGAGCTTCTTGTGAAGAACCTCGTAGAATAATTGTCAAGTAATAAAGCTACGAGTATTACCGAGATTAGGCAACACTAGCAAGGGGAAATCAAAGTCAAAGACAAAATATCTTTATTCACGTAAACCTTTTACAGGCATTTATGAAACGTCATTAATTCAATTATTTTGAATGATTCTACTCCTGTTAGCAAAAGTGGTCCAATAAGTAAGCTGCTAGCAGAAGGCCAGCAGCTTAGCAGATTCCAGTGACCTGTTAATGTTTATCCTGTCTAAGAAATAAATCTGCAAGGAAAACTCAGCTATATCAGATTTACAAAAAAAAAACATATACAGAACTACACCACAACAAATATCTTTATAGTTGACCAGCTTTGTATACTACAGCCCCTACAACATTCTAGCCTAGACCTCGTATTTGTGAGATGGGTCTTCCAGCACATATACATACATAAAATATTTCCAGACAGGTCAAACAGCGCCATCTAATTTCCGTGGTAAGCTACGAGCCTTGTGTTACGAAAACTAGATGGTTGATAAACTACATATTATATTTATTTTTTTTGTAAATATATACATATTATACATATAAACACCCAGACCGAGACAAATTATACAATGTACAACTTGCTTCCGGTGGGAATCGAACCCACGACCTCCCGAGTTCACGGCAACGTTTTGTTACCACTAGACCACGGAGACGGTCAACATATCTGGAGAATTCGGCCTGCACTTGCCACGGCTGGACAGACGTATTGGCGAGGGTCTAATGTCAATTTGAATGACAATTTATTAACGATTCCTCAAGTTGGTATTAGTGGACACGGGACCGACGGGCTTTACGTGCCCTCCGGGGCACGGGATCCGTGATAATCTATGACAAATGTGCGTAAGAAAAGTATTTCTCATTGGTATATGACGGATCCTTTTTTGTATTGAAAAGCGTTCTTACTACCAAGCCACCACAGCAACGCAAATTTTAAAATTATATTTGTAAAACGCTTGTCCAAAGTCCTAGAACGAGATGTGATTTTGACAGGATTAAGTTTTTATTTGTTGTTGTGTTCTCTTCTCCAGATGGATGAGGTGATAGGGAAGGCAAAGGGTCTAGCCCATACAGCCAAGTCAGACGTAATTTATCTTTCTTTTTTATGAGTTAATGAGGTTATCATCAAATTCCAGATGTTGCAGAATTTAATGCTTTTCTTGGAGATACTCGCGGCATTGTAGCCCAAACACGTCGGATATAATATGGGAGTTCAAAGCGCGGGAAAACCGCAAAACATAAACTGCAACTTGTGCCCCATATTTAAAGTCCAATTAATCGTTTTCCATAATTATTTACAGTGTAGCACATTATTAAACTAAACAACACCACTTTTGGCCAACAATAGCCACAGTAAATTAATTTACAAAACAAAAAAAATGCACATGACATGTCCGCTCAAAATGGTTTTAGAATTCAGGAAAGCAATCTTACGTGGCGTGACTTAATTATATAAGAAGGCAAAGAAACTAAGTTCAAAGCTGCCATTACTCTTTTGGTCGAAAAGTGATAATGAAAAAAGATCAGTTTTAAAATACGTAGTTATTTTAAGATACGAGTAGTTATTGCGAATTGGAGCTTCGTAAATTGCGACTTCCGCATTTCGTTTATCACTTTGCGATAGGCGCCATTTTGTTTTATGTCATAACATAAGTTGGCAAATCAAGATGGAGTGATAATGATCTCCCACAAGGTCGAACTTTACGGCACCATTAATTAGTAGTTTCCTGAAAACCTGCTCTATGATATCATATTACGTGATATTACATTTTGCGGTCTATTTATAACTTTCGGGCTAAATAAAGACTTCGACATAATCTTTACACTTTGTTCTGGTTAACCTCATTTTTGCAGACATTAAATAAAAAATAAAAAAAATAATATTTATTAACACCAATTTTTAACATCCTATATACATAAATTACTATCTAGGAAATTATATCATTTATTTATTTATAATACATTGAGCTAGGACAGGCTAACAGAACTGTTAGTAAGTGCACTGGTTTCTGCACTAGATAATTCTGTCAAGGCACAGAAACCAGATTGATCAGGGAAGGTGTAGTTTCTTGATCCTAGTTTTGCAACACTCAAATGTGGTTGTTATTATCTTATTAAATATTGTGACATATATTATAACAAATATTATGACAGGGTAAGAATCCAACCAGTATGAGAATAAATGCTAGTCTAATCGTCACAGAATGAATTATTGCATGACTGTGATTAATTTTTTTAATAGATTTTTGGTGTTCTCTTCTCCTGATGGATGACGAATAAGGTGATAGGGAAGGCAAAGGGTCTAGCCCATACGGCCAAGTCTGTCGTAATATTTATTTCTATCATCAAATTCCAAACGTTGCAGAATTTAATGCTTATCCTGGAGTATTAAAATCCACATTAAATTAATTTACAAAACAAAAACTTGCACTTGACATGTCCGCGCAAAATGGCGCGAAGGACCACCTTAAAGTTTTTTTTTGTTTGTTCTCTTCTTCCGATGATGATAAATGAGGTGATAGGGAAGGCAAAGGGTCTAGCCCATACAGCCAAGTCTGACGTAATTTATCTTTCTTTTTCATGAGTTAATGAGGTCATCATTAAATTCCAGATGCTGCAGAATTTGATGCTTTTCTTGGAGTCACTCGCGGAATCATCCACTGCTCAAACACGTCGGGTAAAATTTGGGAATTGACAGCGCGGGAAAACCGCAAAAAATAAACTGCAACTTGTGCCCCATATTTAAAGTCCAATTTATCGTTTTCTATAATTATTCACATTGTAGCACATTAAACAAAACAACACAACTTTTGACCAATAATATCCACAGTAAATTAATTTACGAAACACAAACTTGCACTTGACATGTCCACGCAAAATGGCGCGAAGAACTTATTTTTTTATTCTTTAAAGTAGACGATAGAGTGTTATACTCTTATACTTCGTCACACAATTCTGTTCTATCTATCCCTTCTCATCACTCTAGCTTTCAGTCTAACTCATTCGCAGTAGTGGCCGCAAATCTCTGAAACAGTTTACCTGTTGAAGGTTGCCAAGCACCCAGCAAACCGCTGTTTAAAAAGCTGGTTTACTTTCATTACCTAAAGAGCTCCTTACAACGTATATAAGTATGTATTGTATGTAGTATATAGTAGCCAATATAGTGTGTAGTATATGTATTATTGTGTACATATTTGTATGTATGTGTATTTATTTTAATATCTAGTGTATGTAAGATTAAATGAATTTATTTGGCAACGTTTCTTACAATCGTTTGCACCTAGCCTCATGACTGTAATGTTCTGTATTGTCCCAAAGGTTGGCTGCTAGAGAATGCCTAGCGGCATTAAGCCCGCCCTTTGTACATAGTGCAATAAAGTTTTAAATAAACAAAATATACTCGTATTCCTTTGACCAAATGATGATTACTGAATGTCCGGTAAATATTAGATCAATTGGCAGAAATGTGTTCGCGGTTTAGGAGGGTCAGATCCAATATCTACTTCAGGGTTATTGAGAACTATTTTCGTAACATAATTTCTGCCGAACTCCCCCTTAGTCTACCGGGCTTGACTGTAGACTACTCTATCTGATCAACACATAATAAGCTAGTAACTGGTGGCCAAAAAGTAAAGCCACTATCTTCAGCTACAACTTCTTCTTTAAATTAACATTAAAAAAACTATCATCATCATCATCACGAACAAATCTCTTTCGGGGTGGTCAGAAACCACGCTTTTTAGAGAAGCGGATTCACATATAGCTAACTTTAATATAGGCCTATCATGTAAAATGGCAAGCTCGATGAAGTTTCTAGCGTACTAAACTCGAGAGATATCACAAATAAATTTAATAAATTATTGTGTCCCAACTAGGAATCTAACCCGGTACCTCTGCGTCTAAATCCACGGACTTAACCGTACACAAAGGCAGTTTATGTGCTGACCTTATATTATCTATAAACAAAATATTTTATATAACTGTCTCCGTAGTCTAGCGGTTAAGTCCGTGGATTTAGACTCGGAGATACCGGGTTCGATTCCTGGTCGGGACACAAAAATATTTATTAATATAAATAAATACATTTAATTAATATTTAATTTATTTGTGATATTTCTCGAGTTTGGTACGCTGGAGACATCGACGAGCTTGCTTGTCATGATTGGCCTATAGTAAAGTTGGCTAAAAGTGAATCCGCTTATTTATAAGTGTGGTTTCTGACCACCCCTAAAGGGAAACGGTCGTGATGATACTTACTTACAAAATATTTAATAGGGTGTTTTTTTATTATTAGGCTTCGAGACTAATTGTCTCCGCCAACAAAATGTGTTACAATTTGGCGGGCTATTTATTAAGTTATATGTATTGGAAAGTAAATAAATTATTGAATTATTTTTTTAGCTGCATGAGAAGTTTTAATAATTGTTGTCTATGGTTTGACAGTTGAGAATGTCGAACTGTGTTGACATTCATGTTCAGCTACGTTTGACAATTCATATTGAATCGTTTAACGCCAGAACAACTTTTCCAAATAGTGAATATTTAGTTTTTAAAAAAGAAATCTGTTCGCGAAGTTCATAGAGCACTGCGTCCACATAATCGGACTATTGAGGAAGCGATTCCTGCAGTTATTGATCGTTTTCGCACTCATTTTAATCTTCTCTATTCAAAACCATCAACAAAGAATATTGCTGCTCTGCTGTAGCGCGAAGTGTTGGAGAAGACGCCGAAATGTCGATTCGTCACGAAGTAGTGAAGAAATGGACTGATCGAATGGACCAAATAACTCGTAGCCGCGGCGGACATATGCCGTAAATCATATTATAAAATAAATGCCATGAAATCATCTACCAGATTATAAAATATTAAAAAATAATTGCAGCAAAAAGTTCTCAAGCTCTTAAAAACAACCAAATAAAGATAAAAGAAAAAACTCTACAAGTTCTTCGCGCCCTTTTTCACGGACATGTCAAGTGCAAGTTTTTGTTTTGTAAAATACTTTTCTGTGGATATTGTTAATCAAAAGTGCAAGGGTTGTTTTGTTTAATAATGTTCTACAATGTGAATAGTTATGGAAAACGATAAATTGTACTTTGAATATGGGGCACAAGTTGCAGTTTATTTTATGCGGTTTTCCCGCGCTGTTAACTTCCATATTTTACCCGACGTGTTTGAGCTATAATGCCGCGAGTGACTCCAAGAAAAGCATCAAATTCTACAGCATCTGGAATTTGATGATGACCTCATTAACTTATAAAAAAATATATTACGTCAGACTTGGATGTATGGGACCCTTTGCCTTCCCTATCACCTCATTCATCATCCATCGGGAGAGGGAGAAGTGAAACAAAAAAAATACAAAAAAACTCTACCAACAAAAATGCATTTATAAGGTATAGGTAACAAAAAGTCCTACTACAATAATCACAAAATAAAAATATGTACAATAAAAAAGGAAAATACTAAAAAGTTGAAAAACGAAAGTGGTCACGAACGCTGTTTGCCATTTTTTACGCCTTTGCGCAAAAACCAAGCAAGCAAGCAAGGTCGTTCCAAAAATAACTTTGTAAAATAATTAAATTTAAAAATATCTAGGCGGCTCTCAATCTACAGGAACGCACTATTTGAGTTCGTTTACCTCGGCCTGTACTGCATCGGCTAATACATTAGGGTTGTCACGTTTATAGGCCTCAATTAAAAAGTACATCTCAAGTTATTATTATTATTGTTTGATTTAAATCTTATTAAAAATACTTATTATTACTAATAACATGTTATTATTATTTTTAAGTTTATATATGTAATTTTAGTTAAATATAATAATAAATATATAATATGTATGTCAAATTGTTATTTTTATGTTTAACTTTAGTTATATCATTGTATTTTGTTGAATGTTTTGTCTATTAACTGTTTTTTGTACCTTAATAATAAAAAAAATGTGATGTGCCTATAGGGATTTGGGACAGAGAAGAGAGAAGACAAACTGAGAATTCATGGATTTACCGTAAGGTCCATCGTGTGTGGGTAAGAGTTGAAAAGAATGTTTTTTATTTCATTGCGCAACAATACTCTCCCTATCCACCATTCTACTCCTCTACCTACCCAACCAAAAAGTGATGATTATTTAAAATAGTTCTATAGTGTAGTTCTGTGTAAATAATACATTAGATATGCACAATGCAATGAAATCTACACATTTTCACTCATTCCCACTTACAATATACACCTTCACACACCTACACATTCACATATACATACACTTACATAATGATGCGTAGATGGATTTTTTAAATATTGTCTCTTTACTTTTATTCTTATGTTTATTTTTAATAGTTTAAATTGTTAATAATCCGTTCATGCTATATGTTTAGTGAAAATAATGTTATTCCGTAATTGGCTAGGTGTTCGGTAATCATTTTAATGTAAATATTTATTTGTAAAATACAGCTGTGGAATAAGTTAATAATAAATAAATAAAAACAGTGGCAACCCTACCTATCTATCACTCGGCGAAAGTCCAACTAGCATAATCAAGTCAAATTAAAAATTATCACCGCCATCACGCGTTAAGAAACGCGACGCGTTACCCTTTATGTAAAATAGAGATATTTTGTAATAAAGATTTTGTTACCGTTAAACCTAGCTAGTTAAAGTTAGATAAAAAAACATGGCTCGGTTGATAAAACGCTTTTCTTAGCATCCTACAAAGGTCGGTTTAAACTCCCCTAATGAGAAATACTCTTATCTTACGTTAAATGGCGTATGTCTATCAATGTCGGCAAAACTACCCCATTGATAACATCCAGATGTCGACTGCCTCCACTGCAGCTTCGGGGACAGAACATCGAGTGGACGCCGACCGTCAAATACCTGGGCTGCATCATTAACAGGACGTTAACCATGGGTGAAATGGCCTGCCACGCCGTCAATCAGGCAAAGGCGGCCCGAGCCATGTTACGTCCTGTTATGAATTCCAGATTGCCGCTCAGGTTGAAGGTCCGGATCTACAAAATGTTCATCCGTTCCTGTCTTACCTACGCTGCGCCAGCCTGGCACCACCTTCTGGCCAAAACTAATAGGGACAAGATCCAAAGTCAGCAGAACATATCGCTCAGAGTGGTCTCCCGAGCACCATGGTTCGTGCGTAATTCCGTCATAGCTCGAGATCTGGAGATGCCTAGTATTGAGGAGTTTGTCGTTGGCCTGACTAGACGTATGTTCTATCGGGCCGACAACGGACACTTCAAGCATCTCCAGAATATCGCTCCGTCTTGCGCTCGGCCCCCCAACGGGAGACCACTTCCTAGAGAAGTGCTCCTGGAGGAGAACTGAAGTAGCCGAACCCAGATCCCCTGGGCTCGTGAGCCATACGGGAGCTGTTATACCAGTAACGGTGCCCAGCACTAAAGGTGCATGAATTACCAGCGGGTGATTACTCGCTGAGATCCTGCCGGGGAGAACGGGGGAATGTCCCCATCCCCAACCCAGGCCCATTAGACATCCGGGCCTGGACGACCCCACTGTCTGTCTGTATCTTACGTACATTTGTCATAGATTTACAACACCGCCGTTCCCGTGTGAAGAGAGCACGTTAAGCCGTCGGTCCCGGATACACTAATACCAAATTGTGGATTCGTTAATAAATTGTCATTAAAAGTTGACATCAGATCCTCGCCAAAGGCCAAATTCTCCAGACATATGTTCTGGAAGACCCATCTCCAACAGTGGAGGTCTAGGACGCTGTGATAAAATGATACAAAAATTGAAAAAAAATAATAATTGCATATTAAAATATACAAAAACAAACTGAAAAGAAATAAACAAGCTTAAAGTTTGATAGCCACTTATATATATATATATATGTACATATATATATATATATATATATAGGTCAATATATATATATATGTACATATATAGCGACTATAAGTCGAGACGCATTAAAGATTTGACCTGATCTCAGAACGAAACAATAGGTATGTGCCTTTTTTTTAGGTTTTATGTATATGGTTTCTTATCAAGATAATGTATTATTTATTTATTCGAAGTAGATACAAAAATATTAAAATAAAATACATTAAAAAACAATTATAAATAAAACTAAACTAAAAATATATATGAAATTAAAACTATTCTACAAACTAAACTAAGGGCTTACCACCAGGGAGGGTACCTAAAACGCTCGCCGCATTTCCTCGTTGAATTATAATGGAAATATTCTGTTTTAGGTAGATATGGCATTTGGGATCGCTACACTCTTGAAAAATTCATTTACCCAGCTCTTTTATGAATTTGTTAATTTATAGTTTCTTAGGAACAGTTGATTTTTTCTATCAATGCAATAATTATTAGTCTAAAGAACATACAAAATAAGGCGGTATGTACAAAAAAATATATTTCTACTTTAAATAAAAACTAAAAATAGAAACTAATATGTGAATAAATTGCATATTATTAACGTGGATAGTCACGTACGCAACGGTAGTAGGTTTTGTGTTGGTTGGCTGAATTTATGACAGGGCAAGATGGCAAAATTATAGTATGTCTAACAGACAAAAAATGCAAAGTTTTTTTTTTTTTTTAATAAATCAATTGTACCTTAATTCCTTCGAATAAATTTAGTATGTCTAGTAAGGCTTTAAAAGTAATAACATTGTCAGTTTATGTACCCTCATGATGTAATGCAGGTTCTAGATAAGACATTAATAACATACATTTTTTCATTCTATGTCTTTATTTAAATGTTATGTTGGTTTTTTTTTGGTATTTTCTGTTACTAGTACTAGTTTTAAGCTATTTTGTATGAGGCTTATTTGATTAATAAAATATTTGAATTTTAATATAATTTCTGAACCCGTCTTTAGTAGACAGTGATAAAATAGGTATAAGGTTTGAAATTAAAAACAAACAATGATAAGAAACGCAGTCGGGGACACTTATCAGTCGTGATAACAGTGGGGGGACCTTCGCTCTCTCCGTGACATAGATATCAGATTATAATGTAAAGTATCATCACGGCAATAACTATTTGAGTAGTTTTTTTTATTTTTTATTTGAAGAGAACCCCAAAATACAGGCTATATAAAAACAAGAATACTGCATAAGCAATTAAAAGAATAATGTCACAAATAAATTAAATATTTCATACCCAACTAAATCTACCACTATAACATTTTTAATCTATAATTTATTTTAAAGGCTGTATGGCATAGTTTCCGTTGCCTTACCATAATGTTTTTTTTTAATTCATCAGGCCGTAATCTTCCATGCCTGGAGCCATTACAGAACCTTAGTCAATACATTGTCTTATTAGAAAAATATTAGTTGACTCGTTATAAAGCAATTAGGCCGATAGCACGTGAAATTAATTCAATTTGTTATATTAAGGCTGATGACCTGGCTTTAATAAACATTGACGCAGAAGCAAAATATAAAATAATGTGTATCGACCGGTGCAATAAATCAATTTTATTTACTACGAACTTTTAGTTACTTATTTAAATCAAATCAAATCATTTATTTGTTTCAACACAGGTAATCTAGTTAATGTATTAACCTAGTTTATAAAAGTGCAGCTGTGTTCTGCCATGAGGCGTACAAATATTGTTTATATATGTATATTGTAAAGATACATATAACTACATTATTACACAACACAAAAAAATAAAATAAAATGTTAATTCACAGTAAAAAAAATTGTATGTAATTCTGGTTGTGGTCAAATTAAAATTAATATTTAGATGTCAATTTGGGTCATTTAAAAATTCTTGCACAGAATAATGTGATTTTTCAATTATAACTTTAGTCAACGTCTTTTTAAACAGACTATGCGGTAAAAGTTTAATGTCGTCGTTAATAATATTAAATATTTTTGGTCCCATACAGATTATACTTTTATACCATATATATATATATATATATATATTTATTTAGCCATCATAATGTACATAAACAATTAATATACGAGTATAGACAAATTCAAAAAAACATATTTGAACGTAACGTTATTATGTCAAAATAATAATAATAAATAAATATTTCCAGACAGGTCACACAGCGCCATCTAATTTCCGTGGTAAGCTACGAGGCTTGTGTTACGGAAACTAGATGGTTGATAAACTACATATTATACTTTTTTTTTTGTAAATATATACATATTATACATATAAACACCCAGACTTGCCCCCGGTGGGAATCGAACCCACGACCTCCCGAGTTCAAGACAACGTTTGTTACCACTAGACCACGGAGGCGGTCTTGAGGCCGGCTTAGCTGAGCGTACATTATATTTGCGTTAAAAGAAACATAAATTATTTACTGAACTGCCTCCGTGAAAGAAGGCATTTATCTACAAATTACCTTACTATAAAAGCTAACAATAATACATAATATTGTATATGGGTAAGTTAGGTTTTTTTTTTTTTTTTTTTTGGCATTTAGAAACAATTTGCCAATACCAAAGTCGAAGGTCAATTATAAGATAGAGCGGGAATTGTGTGTTATTTTCATACTAAATGATTGTTACATAATTTTTACGCAATCTACGAGTACTTTGCTCTTCTTCTCTTGTCGCGGAAGCTGTTCCGTAGCATTCTCATACCGTTTCGCTTCTTGCCCCATCTTGTAAATATTCAATGTTATAAGCTAGTTTAGGGCCAACGGCAATAATTGTATTAAATTGTATTATTGTCTGGTCATTTTAAATTTAAGTGCATCGACGGCATTATTGTCCTGATATGCTATTGTTCGTCCGTTGTCCCAATTATAACCAAATAATTTAATCGTAACATATTTGTCTTTAAAATATTTATAACATAATTCCTCTTGTTGTTCCTATAACGCGTTACAATTAATTGATTAGGTTTTCTTGGAGATCTTCAAATACATTTTTGAATTTGATGATAACCTCAGTAACTCATTAAAATAAAAATATATCGTCGATAACTACGTCAGACTTGGCTGTATGGGATAAATCCTTTGCCTTTCCTATCATCTCATTCATTTGTCGGGAGGTAACAAAAAAAGAAAGAATCTTTCGCTCGGAGATGTCAAGTGCAAGTTATTGTTTTGTAAATTAATTTACTGTAGATATTGTAAGTCAAAAGTGGTGTTGGTTTGTTTAATAATGCGCTACAATGTGAATAATTATGGAAAACGATAAATTGAACTTTAAATATGGGACACAAGTTGCAGTTAATTTTTTTGCGGTTTTCCCGCGCTGTTAACTCCCATATTTTACCCGACGTGTTTGGGCTATAATGCCGCGAGTGACTCCGAGAAAAGCATCAAATTCTGCAACATCTGGAATTTGATGATGACCTCATTAACTCATAAATAAGAAATATATATTACGTCAGGCTTGGCTGTATGGGCTAGACCCTTTGCCTTGCCTATCACCTCATTTATAAACCATAGGGAGAAGAGAACAAAACAAAAAAAGAAAAATAATATAATGCTGCGAGTGACTCCAAGCATAAAATTGTGCAACATATGGAATTTGATGATAACCTCATCAACTTATAAAAAATAGAGAATATATTCGACAGACATAAGTGTATGGGCTAGATCTCTTTGCCTTCTCTATTACCATTCATTCATCATCCATCGGGAAAAGTAAAACAAAAAAACGAAAAGTAATAATAAAATGAAACGACTGAAGGACTAAAAAAAAAAAAAACAGAAATAAATAAAAGCATACATTAGTCCTACAGTATCGATATCAAATAGATATGAATATTAAATATATGAAATGTTATCTATCCCATATGTAGTTGAAAAATCGTTTACAGTCGTGTTTACGACTTATTTTACGATCTACGATTATAGCTGTATAAATTATGAGCACGTCCATAAAAGAAGTTGATTTCATAACACAAAATTGTGCTTTATGTATGAAGGAATGAACTATCTAAGTAATTAAATCAAATTCTAAATATCTGTATATACAAGTACGTAAGGCATTTGTGACAAGTCATTATTTTGAATAATTCTACTTCTAGTGCTATTAAAACACTAAGCAGCAAAGCGGTGGAATGGAATAAGCTGTTAGCAAAAGACGAGCAGTTTAGCCCATCTACTATAAATACATAGGATGTATGGCTTAGTTAGCTTTGCCTTCCCGTTAGGACTATTTTTTTAAAGGAATCACTTTAAACCGTAGACAAAAGTCTTCGCGTCATTTTGCGCGGACATGACAAGTGCAAGCTTTTGTATTGTGAATTAATTTACTGCGGATAAGTGGTGTCGTTTTGTTAATGTGCTACAATGTATATAATTATGCAAAACGATAAATAGGACTTCAAATATGGGACTCAAAGAAAAGCATCATATTCTGCAACATCTGGAATTTGATGACAACCTCATTAACTCATAAAAAAGAAAGATATATTCGTCAGATTGGCTCTATGGGCTAAACTCTTTGCCTTATCTATCACCTCAACCTCTCATCGGGAGAAGAGAACACGACAAAATAAAATAACGTTTCATCATATATATTTTTTAAGTGTATTTAAAGGACATTGTACAGAATATATCAGCCCTAAACACGTAATTTATTTACGTAATATATGTTCATAAAGGAATTCATAACCGAGTTGGGGATCATCAAATTCCAAGTGTTGCAGAATTTGATGCTTTTCAAGGAGTAATTCACGACAATATCGCCCAAACACGAAGGGTATACGGGAGTTCACAGCGCGGGAAAACCGCATAAAATAAAGTGTAACTTCTTCCCCATATACTCGTATGGAGTCAAATTTATCGTTTTCCATAATTATTCACAACGTAACACATTATTAAACAAAATAACACCACTTTTGACTAACAATATCCACAGTAAACTAATTAACAAAACGAAAAACTTGGACTTGACATGACATAACGTTTCATTATCATCATTACAGCCCCTAGAACACAGCGTCCTAGACCTCCACTGCTGCAGATGGGCCTTCTCGAACATGTATCTGGAGAATTTGGCCTGCACTCGCCACGCTGGCCAGACGGATTGGCGAGGATATGATGTTTTTTTTTATGACAATTTATTAACGATTCCACAAATTGGTATTAGTGAAACCGGGACCGACGGCTTAACGTGCTCTTCGAGGCAGGGGAACGTTGGTGTTGTATATCTATGACAAATGTACGTATTTCTCATTAGTACATGCCATGGTTTAAACCGACCTTTGTAGGATTTACTTACAACCGACCCACCACCGCTGCACCGCCATAAATAACGTTTATTAGATCATAATCAAACTCTAGGCAATATAGCCCAAACACGTCGGGTATAATATGAGAGTTCACAGCGCCAGAAAACAGAAAAACATAAACTACAACTTGTGCCCTATATTTAAAGTCCAATCGTTTTCCATAATTATTCATATTATAGCACATTATTAAAGAAAAATTCGGTTAAAGAAGATTTCGGTGTCTACCTTGGACAGACTATTCAGCTAGGCACTGCAAACTTCAGCAAAGAAGCCGACAGACGCATTTAGCTAGGATGGACGGCATTCGGGAAACTTCGACATATCCTCTCATCGTCCATACCAGTGTTTGAAGACAAAAGTCTTCAACCAGTGCGTCCTCCCCGTAATGTCGTACGGCGCAGAGACGTGGACACTGACAGTGGGTCTGGTTCACAAATTCAAGGTCGCTTAGCGAGCTATGGAGAGAGCTATGCTTGGTATTTCTCTGATGGATAGAATTCGAAACGTTGAAATTCGTCGGAGAACCAAAGTTACTGACATAGCATTCAAAATTAGCAAGCTGAAGTGGCAATGGACCGGATACATCTGCCGTAGAATCGACGACCGATGGGGCAAACGGGTTCTGGAGTGGAGACTACGTACGGGACGACGCAGAGTGGGCCGACCCCCTGCCAGATGGACGGATGACCTAAGGAGGGTCGCTGGTGGGGGTTGAATGAGGGTTGCAAAAGACCGCGTGCAGTGACGAGCCTTGGGGGAGGCCTATATCCAGCAGTGGAGAGACACAGGCTGATGATGATGATTAAAGAAACCTACACCACTTTTGACTTACAATATCCACAGTAAATCAACTTACAAAATAAAAACTTGCACTTGATGTCAGCGCAAAATGGCGCGAAGGACTCCGTTATTTAATTTTTATTTAAATCAAAATTTAATAAAAAACAAATAGTCGACAAAAAGAGCGGCAATTTTAATAATGACATGTCATTTTATATTAGTAAAGGCAGAAAATTGGTCGCCTAATGTTGTATTTTACTTACACGTGTACGCAAAACTATGACCATAGACATACATGAAAAAACAAACTCTTTTTTTTTTTTGGGCCAAGTAAGCATAAACTACTAACATATGTCTAATGTTCCTACAATGCCCTTGGTCGCTACACTCTTGGGAGAGTAGACGTGGTTGTCACTTGCGTGTGCTTGTGATTACGGTGGCATTTCCGCACTTAGTCTCCATTGGACCATTGTGCGTGACTTTTACTCCTTCAGCGGAGCCATCCGATCTCCTCCAGGAAGGCCAGGAGACCCGTTACGTTCCTGCAGACCTCCGGAAGAGTCCTCGCAGTCTGGAGGAACCTTAGTCTAGGCGCAGCCACACTGTCGCATTCCAAGAGCACATGCGCGGCCGTCTCCTCCTCCGCCATGCATCCTCTACACAGTGGGCTATCTGTAATGTGCAGAATATAGAGATGTTTGTTAAAGGCACAGTGTCCCGTCAAGACCCCCACTCGATGCCCACATCTGCTCGTGCAGTTTATCAGTTCTTTGTGTCACTTGAGTGTTAGTAGATATGCTTAAGAAGTCGTCGCCACTGCTCTCGAACTACTTTCCTGGCGTACTCATGTAGGGAGTGATCAATTGCTGCTTCGCTTTCCACTGAACGACAAGGCGCTTAATGGATGTATCTCCACCCCGCGACATACTCGTAGTCCGAAGATTGTCCGATCGTACTATGCTGTCATTTTTTTTAAGGGCCCATTATTTATTATTTAATTTATTTATTGAAATACTAGGAATAACGAAACGCAAAATGTCTCCTCAGGATTTTTTTTATGTAGAGGTAACCCAGTTTTTTTGTATGCCAAAATTCGTAGTCTCGTGGAAATATTTAGTCCTTAAAATAATTTGTAACATATGGGAGATTGTTTGAGCTTAAAAAAAAACAACTATTCCATTAATTTGTTTTGCGATGCAACATTAGTTTCACTTTGTAGGTAAGTGAAATATGGCACTGGAACGCTAACTAATGTGGAATTAGAAAAGAACGTAACCCAAGATGTGTAAGTCAATATTACAGCAAAAACTGCCACATAATGCGAATTAGAGTATATGATAAAATTCCTAGAGAGATACGAGAGTTACATATAAAACGTTTTACTATTGAGTTAAAGAAAATTCTTATTGACAACTGTTTTTACTCAATAAAATAATTTTTAGCATGCAAATTTTAACATTAACATTGTATTCCAATAAATTGACTAAGAACAATATTAATTATAAACTATATACAAATAAATATCTATTGACATAAGCATATTGTATGCCCATAATATGGGCAGATTGCATCAACATGACATGTACATACAACTGTAATTAGAATAAGCAATCTATACAATAAAGAAATTTGAATTTGTATTAGTTTAATCGACACAAAATTTGTACAATTGGGCTGCTGCTTAGGTCAAATTCGTTCACCAACTTCCACTGCGTTAAGCCGAGTCTTGAATTCATTCTTGATCATTTCTTCTGTGAGATCGTAATATTTGTTCCAACTTGATGTTGTGGTCTTAGGAATGGTGAGTTCATCATAAGAATATAATTTTTGAGTCCGATAAAAAAACTAAATCCGACGTCCACTTTTGTCCCGCTGCCTTCATCACATGAATAGTTTTATTTTATATGTATTATTGTATATATACATATATGTATAAGATATTACCTATTTACGTATTTTTATATGTAATAGTAAGTATTATTTTTATGTATTTGTTTTATAAATTGTTATTTTATATCTTTTATTGCACCTACTTACCATGAAAACTGTCCTGATGTCCTAAAGGTTTGGCTGTCAGAGAATGCCTAGCGGCATTAAGTTTGCCTTTGTACATAGTGAAATTAAGTTTTTAAATAAATAAATCCTACAGGTTTACAAATGTACGTGAGAATGTATTTGTTTGTAATAAATATATGTCCATGGCATCTATACTAGTTTTATGACCCGAGCGCGCTCGCTTCGTAAATTATGTCTAATTATCTTCACGCTACAGGTTTGAAAAGGGCCGAAAATCTGTTAACGGTATTTCTTACTGTTTTTTTTTTGTACAAACTTGTAGGTAATAGTTGCATCACTTTCAACGTCCGAGTTAAAATGGAATAGCTTTTTATGCGTATAGATGTTATTTAACTGCCTCCGGAGGTTCGATTCCTGTGTCCCAATAATATTTTAAAATGTAAAAAAAAACATTTAATTAATATTTAATTTGAGTTTGGTACGCTGGAGACATCGACGAGCTTGCCACTTGTCATGATTAGCCGGCAGTAAAGTTGGCTAAATGTGAATCCGCTTATTTATAATGGTTTCTGATCACCCCAGAAAGGGAAACGTTCGTGATGATACTATACTAATTTATATGGCAGACCAATACTTACCTTTCACGATCAAATAAATAAAACGATAGCTGAAGGTGCATTTATCAAGAGGTTGATGAATTTAGAAGAAGTGAAAGAGGTGTGTCGTGATTAAGTGGCGCTGAATTGTCTCTGCCTACCCCGCAAAGGATTTGGCGTGAAGATATTTATGTAGATTCTGCGTAGTCTATAATGAGTAGTAAGCAGATTTAAGTAAGCTTAAATTCTGGTAAGGTTTTAAAGAATCTTGCATTCTTATTGATTTTAGAGACTGGTGGTTCCAGAGAAGATCGCTAATTATGTGATGAAGTTCATCAGATAAACTAAAAAAAAACAAATGACCATAGAATAACGCGGCACCGTACCAACCCATTATAATAATAATAAATCGTTATTTTGAGGCATCAAAATGAATATACAAAATTAATTGAAAATAAAAACTAAAATATATAAATATGCAGTACATTATAGTTTCCGCATCTTCATTGACCGCCTCCGTGGTCTAGTGGTAACAAACGTTGCCGTGAACTCGGGAGGTGGTGGGTTCGATTCCCACCGGGGGCAAGTTGTACATTGTATAATTTGTCTCGGTCTGGGTGTTTATATGTATAATATGTATATATTTACAAAAAAAAAGTATATTATGTAGTTTATCAACCATCTAGTTTCCGTAACACAAGCCTCGTAGCTTACCACGGAAATTAGATGGCGCTGTGTGACATGTCTGGAAATATTTATTATTTATTATCTTATTGTGGTCAAAGTTATACCCATTAGGTACGGCGACCACCTTCTGATAAAGGCTGACTGCTGCAGTGTAGTGTTGCCCAGTCTCAGTCTTGCAGTCTTGATCTGCAAGCACCATCACTTATATGTTATAAAAATTTGCTCACTAAACACTTTCACAAAAAGCAAGACGAGTCTACATAACTTGACTAAATAGACAATGTGTAAATAGACAAAGGTTTTATTGTAATGATTTCTATTAACAAATTTTTACCTTCTTGGGACATCCTATATTATGTTTCTACTTAGAGAAAGAAACCCCGGTAGATAATTAGATATTTATTCCCACGTGCAATTATAAACGATACACGTGTCGATATCAAGCATGGACATAAATAAACAGGGACACGTAAATTTTGGTCAAATGCACCACGGAAGATGCGACGAGGCCAACCACAGCACTGAACCCGCATGAAGCACCTAGAGGACCTCGGCACCGACCCCCTCTGCAGTAGTGTTTTTTTTTTTTTTTTTTTTTTTTTTTTCAAAGACAAAAAAATTATTGTTCATGTGGTAAAAAATATAACATTTTCAGCACACGACCCAGTTCGGGCATTACAATATTGTTTCTTAAAATCTAGGTGTTTTACATATGTTTCTTACTAGGAGATCAATTTACTAAAATTAGTTCTTATATTAATAATGAAATTAAAACAATTAGAATCTTACAAACTAAATAAGATAGAAATTCTAAAATATATATATATTTTTTTTTTTTTACAATAGAAGTGTTTATACACACAGATACTCCTCTACGGAGTAGAAGCAGCTTTGCACCAGATATTGTCTTAGGGCCTTATTAAATTGTTTTTGGGTGGGTTTATTTTTTATGGATTTTGGAAGTTTATTGTATATTTTTATTGCCATGTAATATGGGCTTTGGTTTAGCATCTTTATTCTCGACTGTGGCAGGGTTAACTTATCTGTATTTCTGGTATGTTGCCTAAAGCTAGACCAAGACTTGCATTACAATAGGTAGTCTTGGTCTCGATCTTGCACTCCTAGTCTTGGTTTTTATCTCGCAATACTCATGCTCTAACTCAATATATATATGTATAAGACCAGGGCAACCTTAGTATAGGGGACAGAAGTCGTCTACTAAATTATAATAAATATAAATAAAATATTAAATATTTCCAGACAGGTCACACAGCGCCATCTAGTTTCCGTGGTAAGCTACGAGGCTTGTGTTACGGAAACTAGATGGTTGATAAACTACATATTATACTTTTTTTTTTGTTGTAAATATATACTTACATATTATACATATAAACACCCAGACCGAGACAAATTATACAATGTACAACTTGTCCTCGGTGGAAATCGAACCCACGACCTCCCGAGTTCACGGCAACGTTTGTTACCACTAGACCACGGAGGCGGTCATTGCCGGTTATGGTCAGACACTCATGACTGAGATCCGTCCCTAGCACTATGCCGGCTTAACTGGGCATGACGGCAATTCGAGCCTAATCCCAAAACGTGTGGGTACACTTTACTGGGTTTATTGGCACGAACTTCACCGCCCCAGCAGACTGGGCAAACTACCACCATCAGTCCGCCTACCACCTATTTGTTATTCTCGTTGAAAGTATGTGCCATTTGCAATGATGTCAAATGCCAATTTTTACTTTCAAGAAGAACTAATATTCTAAGCCATTGTGATATTTATATAAAAATTGTACCGCTTGAAGCAAGTCTTAATTGTGAAAATGTGATACTGTATCCTGTAAATTTTGTTCATCATAAAATAATTAAAGTTTGGATCAACTTGGGATCATGCTCTATTGAGAAAAATGCACACAACAATAATATTTATTTAGTCTATGGACTATTTAATCGGATAGTTTCGTTTATGGTATGTCGTATGAGATAAGGACAAAAACATAAGTGACACGCGCGTGACAGTAAATCTTTATTCGCACAAAAACAAGTCATTGACCGATATAAAACACATTTGATTTAATGCAAAGACCGGGTAGTCAATAAACATTAATCAATAAAATATAAAAAATTGCATATTTTTTTTTAATATAGCAACACTGTTTCTCTAACGGCTTTTATTTAGAGGTAGTTTCTGCCAGGAGTGGAAAATTATAACAAGCAATTGACAATGACAGTTTATATAGAAAATGGCCCAGTAGACGGTAGGTGGTGCTAAATTTTATGTTCATTCATTAATTCAATTAGTTCGTTCAATATATTTAACATGTCGGCTATTGTTGTCAACAAGCGAACAATACAACCTTATTAAAAAAAATGTATAGTGTTACTTTTAGACCTGGGGCCAAATTCTGGCGCTTTCGACATGCGTGTCGGTTCGAAATATGCGAATGAAAATCGACAGATCTGCATAGAAAACAGTCAGTTTCTTTCCAATAAATTGAGCGGACATGCATGTCGAAGGCACGAGAATTAGAGCCGTGCCCTGGATTTAAAAAAAACGGATGCTAATAATTGGTTTCGGGCACAAAAACCAAATTTTGGATATAATACTATTTTATTTTATTTTTATTTTATTTTATTTATTTGGAATAACAAACAATTGTACAATAAGGATACAATACAAATATAGATTACATAGTACAGGTAATTATACAATTAACACCGTTATCCACAGATAGGATATATAATTATAGAATGTACAAAGTTATAACAAACTAAACATTAAGAAAAAATAAGAAATTGTGAAAAATAATAATAATAATTAAAAAGCCTATATAAATTTTAACGTTTCTTTGACCTTATTCTTATACCTACATGCAGATAAAGCAAATATGTCTACATTAGAAAATATATCATTATATGAGCACACAAGACGTCTTAATGGGGCACGAACAGCAGCGTTAGTGCGGGCTGCAGTAGTTACAAATAAGCGATGCTGGCACACGTCGCGCTGCGGGTTCGTGGGAATACGGTAACAGAGTTTACTATTAAGATCAATACAGTCATATTTATTATTGCATAAACCATGAAGTGTCATGGCATCCAACAGGATGCGTCGATTTGCCAAAGTCATCATAGTATATTTATCCAAAAGCAGTTCATACGAGAGCCGGGAGCGAAAGCTTCTATATTGTACAGTACGAAGAAACTTACGCTGCACTCGCTCAAGTAGGACAGTATATTTATCATAGATCGGATTCCAGATTTGTACCGCATATTCAAGTTGTGGTCGTATTAGAGAAGTGAACAAGTGTGTAAGTGTGGACGGACGTTTAAACTCCTTAGATGATCTCATTACAAAGCAATATTCTCAACATGTATGTCAAAATGTAATTTAGAGTCTAACTCGACACCAAGATCACGAACTGAGTTGAGTTTCTTAAGAGGAACATCACATATGAGGTAAGAGTAATTAATTATGTTAATTTTCTTAGTAAATGTTATAGTGTTGCATTTGGGTAAACTTAAATGCAATTTGTTGTTAGAGCAATAGCTGCTAAACCTATTTAGGTCTTCTTGAAACCTGTGACAGTCGTCTATATTGTGAATAGGCAAAAACAACTTGAGGTCGTCAGCATAAAGAAGAAAACGACAATGTCGGAAACATTTACCAATGTCATTAATAAAGAGGATGAACAACAGAGGCCCAAGAATAGACCCCTGAGGTACCCCCGACGTCACACAGAATGTACCAGACTCATAACCATTAATAACAACCTTTTGCATTCTGTTCGTTATGTACGAGACAAACCAACGCAGCAAGTTACCTCGAATTCCGTTGTAGGCAATTTTTTCCAACAGTATCTTGTGGTCCACCTTGTCAAAAGCTTTCTGAAAATCTGTATACGCTGAATCGACTTGAATCCTGCTATCCATGCATTCAAAGAGGTAGGTAGTATAAATAAGTAGATTTGTGATAGTGGACCTTCATTGAACAAACCCATGTTGTTCTTGGATGATGTTATTATGTATAGCAGGGTAAATGCTACTATGAACAAGACGCTCAAAGAGTTTTGACAAGGTGGACAAAATTGAGATAGGACGATAATTCTCCACATTTGCCTTTGACCCACTCTTATATACTGGGGTAATATTTGCCAATTTCCAAATACTAGGAAATGTACCCTCTTGGATGCATTTATTATAAATGTAATAAAGAGGGATACCAATACTGCAGGCCGTATTTTTGAAAAATGAAGGTGGTATGCCATCTGGGCCAGGACCTTTAGTTATATCAAGGTGTTTTAATTCGTTAATAATAGTTTTGAGGGAAAAAATAGGATTATTAATATTTATGTTATTGATATCATTGTCAACAGGCGGATTCCACGAATTCACATCCAATTCAGAGGGCTCATACACCGATTGAAAAAAAGAAGAAAACATGTTACAAATATTCTCTGGTTTATTTGATTGCATGTCCTTGTAATACATATTTGATGGAACACCAGAGTTCCTTTTGCGGTTTGAGATGTACGTCCAGAAATATTTGGAATCTTTATGTACAGATTCCTCAACAGATTTAATATATTGGCTATAACACCTTTTAGACTCCACCCTAAATCTTTCCCTGTATAACGCAAAAACCTCATAGTCCGACACATTTTTATACTTCTTCCACTTGACCCAGGCTTTGTTCTTTGATTTAAATATATGCATTAAAGCTGGGGAGAACCAAACTGGTGTAATATTCTTTTTAGGAGGCTTTGTTGGTACATACATTTTCATAATACCATACAAACGTTCATAAAATAATTCAACGGCACACTCAGTAGAAATACTTGCAAACAAAGACTCCCATTCAAGCTCATGAAGTGCACTATTAATTTTGGAGTAGTCTGCCTTATCGAAACATAATTTACGTATAGGTCGCCGCGCCATTGAGTCATTTTTAATATCCAGCTGAGCTGTAACATAGAAAGCAGGGTGGTGGTCTATCCTGAGGCAAAAGTGAATTTGAGACAAAAGAACATTCGCAATCAGAGTTAGAAATAAATAAATCCAAAATGCGACTGTTTATATTTTTGGTGTTGTTAAATTGAGACGCGTTATTCATTGAAAGAAAATTAACAAGTTCTCTGCCAGCCTGGCTTGTATTATTATTTATATTAGGTAAGCAGTGCATTCCATCAAAATCCCAATCAAGGCAAGGCAATTTCTATATGTAAGATTTACGTGGCTACGCTAGTGTTCGCGGGAATGAAAGTTTTTTGAGTGAGTACTCTTTTCCCAATTAGTTACTATCCTCTTTGGTTCCCGCGCTTTTGCATTGACATGTCAGATGTTTTTTTTTTTGTAAAATACTTTACTATGGTTATTGCTTGTCAAAAGTGGTGTGTTTATCTAATAATTTGCGCTGTACTGGTAAATTCCAATATTCCCGACGTGTTTGTGCGATATTGCTGCGAATGACTCCAAGGAAAGCATAAAATTTAACTCAATTATAAACTTAGGTTAAAAACACAGATATTAATAAATATTGTGTTTAGGACTGATGTTTTCAATAACAATAAATAAATTAAAAAAAAAAACTATTAGATTTTTTTTTTCTTGCCATTTTGCACGGATGTTAAGCTTAAGTTTTTTGTTTGCTAATAAGTTTACTGTGGATATTGTTAGTCAAAAGTAGTGTTATTTTGTTGAATAATCTGCTACAATATTCTATACCGATTGGTCTAGTTCATTTATTGCCCTGTCTTATGATATATTTAACATTTGTATAGACTTTATTCAAATCAAATCAAAATCATTTATTCGTGGTTTTTCGGTACATAGTTATTAGGTTAGGTTAGGGTGAGCATGCAAAAAACCTGCCACATGTGGTGTACGAATTCATTAAATTAACAAATAAAATTCTAAAAATAATAACAAATACAATAACAACTTAACATGCATTTTACAATTTATATAAAACTTAAATATGTAACACAAAATGTAGGCAAAAAATAAATGTCCAAAAATACTATTGTAAAAATAATGACAATACAATCTATATATTGACAGGTATTAACACATTTAAAATGGTTTCGTCATTAAAAAACTGATCTAAGGTATAATAACATTTTTCAATTAAAATTAAAATTAATTTACTTTTAAACATTGGAAGGGATAAATCTTTTAAACCGTCAGGTAACTTATTAAAAAATTTTGGAGCCATACCCAATAAGCTTTTCCAAATTATTTATTAAATTATATTATCATGCCATGCATATACGACGTAATAGCAGCAAGGTATGTTATATAGTTATACCATTACCTAAGTTCAAGGATGTTGACAAAATGTTAAAATCAATACTCTTTAACCTTCAGCCAAACAAATCAAACCTCTATCTATATCTTATGAATCATATAGATATCAACCTATCCTGGCTGCTTTTAGTATTGCCTAACCTTGGCGTTGGTCTTGCAGTCTTGGTCTCCAAAATTATCTACTGTTTAGATGTGTACCTGTCGATTCCTTTTTCGCTCTGACAAAGTTGTTCGTAATGATTTATTTATTTATCTGGAACTCCAACAGCATAACCAAAAATACAATATTATCAAATTTTACACAATAAATAAGGCCATGAATGGGTTCACAAATTATACACAAAAATATAAATCCACTGTGAAGACAGATTAAGAAATCAACAAAAACAAATAGTGCATAAAATTAAGGAAATTTACAAAATACAACAAAAACACAAAGAAAACAATACATACATACAACAAGACGGAAGAAAAATTGTATAAAACAACCCTTATAGGTATATACAATTTTTAAGAAATATCGGAATATTACATACATATCTTTACGCCAGATCCCTTGCGGGGATAGGCAGAGACAATAGAGCGCCATTTGACACGATCACGACATACTTCTTTCGCTTCGTCGACATTAATCAACCTTCTCATACATGCCCGTTTGTTTCGATGGCTTTTAACGCACCTTCAGCTATTGTTTTATTTATTTGATCGTGATAGGTAAGTTTTGGTCAGCCAGGGCGTCTTTTACCCACGACTTTCGCATTATATATCTGGTTCGTCAATCTCTCTTTACTCATCCTTTCCATCGACGAAGCATGCCTTTCCTTATTTTTGTCACTATGCTTTCTTTAATACCTACCCTTTTGCGTATTTCGTCATTACGTATGCAGTCCGTCAAGGTGACGCCGCATATCCGACGCAACGACCTTATCTCTACTGCATTAACTCTACTCTCATGCGTATTCTGACATATCCACGTTTCGCTTCCACACTACTAGCATTGCATTGTGTATGGCGAGTTGAGCTTTGTCACTGACATTCCTACTGGCGATCAGGGATCGCCATATGTAAAACAATTTATATGATGTGTGCAATTTATTATTATTTTATTTTCAAGTGCGTAAGTATGTAATGGTAATAAGGTATCTAGAATTAGCAGACTTGATACATTAAGTAGCCACGCCTTGTAAGCTAGCCGGGCGAGGTGTCGTGCGTCACAAGACCCGTCAATGTAGGCCATGTTCGTTGCAATATGTCGTTTGCGATTATTAATCCCATACACAATAACATCTTCTTGGTCGGTCGCTACACTTTCTGCAGAATGGTCAATGGTCTTATCGCGACTATAACGTAAGTAACTTGGGGAAAGTTTGGCATATAAATACGAGAGATAAAATTTTATTGATCACCACTGATTGATACTTATTGTAATTTGATATAGTTTACGATAACGTATTCAAATATATATGTAACGAGCAGGTGCAGCGGCTGAATTGGCTGCAAACGGCAAACGTAAAATGTACATAGAGTTGGCAAATCGTTACCTTTTTGTGCCGTTTGCCGTAGAGACGATGGGCCCTTGGTCTGAGGACGCTAAATCGTTAATACGCGACATAAGCGTTGCCATCCGAGCGTCAACAGGTGATCCTTTGAGTAGGGAATATCTTATTCAGAGGATCAGTGTTGCCATCCAACGAGGTAACGTCGCCGGAGTCCTCGGAACATTGGGTTCATCTTCTCCTGGATTCGATGACATGTAGATTATAATCAAGATATTTGTAAGTATTTAGTTTTTATATTAATTAGGTTTATCTTTTAACGATATCGCGGATCGAGGACAGCTGAGTGCCGACTTGGCACCTGGAATGTCCGTGGAGGGATAAAAGATAAGATGAATGAACTTCTAGATATGATGGATGAAATGAAGTTGGATGCGATTGGCGTGACCGAGACCAAGCGGAGGGGTAGTGAGATGCAGGACTTGCCGGGGGGAGGGATCGCGCTCTGGTCGGGAGTGGGAGTCAACGATCGCGGTAGTCAGGGGGTGGGCATTTTACTATCTAGCCGCTTGGCCGACAGCATGTACGAGTACTGCCTGGAAAGCCCAAGAATACTCTGGGTTCGTCTAAAAACTGGTCTTAAAAAAATATTTATAGCCGTGGTTTACGCCCCAGTAAGCTCAGCCCCACAGCAGGAACTGGAGAATTTTTGGAACCAGGTCAGGACAGTTCTAGATTTGGCAGTTGGGAACGAAAATATAATATTATGTGGCGACTTGAATGGATGGGTGGGGACACGTCGTGCAGATTACGAAACGGTCCTAGGTGATTTTGGAGATAGGAGAGTAAATGATGCAGGTAAGCTTATTCTTGACGTGTGTTTAGAAAAGAATATTTTTGTGTCCAACACAATGTTTGCTCACAAAGATATTCACATGTATACAAGAACGATGAATAGTGAAAAGAGTATGATTGATTTAATAATAGTTGATGAAAGACTGCGAACACAGACTCTGGATACCAGGGCGTATCGTGGGCCAGAATTGGGAACAGACCACTACCTAGTAATCACTAGGATTAGTGGTCTGTTCACAAAATGGCGCCACCGGCGATCAGGTGGCAATCTGTCAGCAGTAGAGAGAATAAAGAGTGAAAAGTTACAAGATGATAGTGTGAAAGAGGAGTATATGAAACGCGTCAAAGATAAACTTATCAACTTGAAAGATGTGAGCAAAGATGTAGAAGAGTGCTGGAAGTACCTAAAAAATGGTATGGTAGAATCGGCAAAAGAAGTATGTGGAGTAGCAAAAAAGCGAGCAACTAAAGGTGACGCGTGGTGGGATGAAGAGGTTAAAGAATCGGTTGAAAGAAAGAAGAAAGCTTGGATAGATTACGTTGCTTCGCTAAATATGAATGAAAGTATGAAAAGAGAAAAAAAGAAGATATACCATCGCTGCAAGAATGAGACAAAATCTTTGATTAAGGAGAAGCGTGAAAGATGTAAAGAAATAGGTGAAAACAGGATGACGAGCAACTTTAAGGAGAACTCCAAACTTTTCTGGAGGGAAGTTAGGAAGGCCAAGGGTGGCTTGACATCTTGTCGAATGAATAGAGTTAGATCAAAGAGCGGTAACATTCTTGCAAACACGAATGAGGTGTTGGAGCGATGGAGTGAATATTTTAGTGAGATGTATGCTAGTACGATTCCTAACGACGTTACGACGGGTACTTTACCTCCAGAGCTACCCTCAAATACAACGTCTACATCTAAAGAGGAAATAAGTGTGCAAGAATTGCAATCGGCAATTAGAAGCCTGAAATGTGGCAAAGCAGCGGGAAAAGATCGAGTGCTCGCCGAAATGATCAAATACGGAGGTATACCGGTCTGGAACGCTTTCCACCTACTATGCAACCTTTGCTGGCAGGAGGGAAGAGTACCGGAGGACTGGCAGCAATCAGTCATCGTTCCTTTGTACAAAGGTAAAGGATCTAGATTGGACTGTGCCAACTACCGAGCGATTAGTTTGATCAGTTTGGCGAGCAAGATGTATGGCAAGATTCTCACGAAACGCCTGCAAGAGAAGACAGAAGGTCTTTTATGGGAGGCACAAGGAGGCTTTAGACCTGGAAGAGGATGCACTGACCAAGTCTTCTCGCTCCGCAATATCACAGATAAGTTTTTGGCCTTAAACCAGAAAGTTTTCTGTGCTTTTGTGGATTTGGAGAAGGCTTTTGATAGAGTTGTAAGAAAGAAGCTTTGGGACATATTGCCGGAGTATGAAGTGGATGACAAACTGCTACAGGCTATACAGTCCCTGTACAAGGGCTGTAAAGCTTGTGTGCGGGTGGAGGGAGGTATGTCGCCTTGCTTTGAATCCCAAATGGGCGTCAAACAAGGCTGCGTGCTGTCCGCCAGATTATTCACTTTATATCTCGACAAATGCCTAAAAAGAGTAAGGGAGAGTGACTGTGGGATAAAAATGGGTGATCTTGTGGTGAACTGCCTGCTTTATGCAGATGATGCTGTTCTTATGGCATCGTCCGAACAACAATTGCAATCACTAGTCACAGAAATGAAAGAGGGATGTGCAGAAAAAGGACTCCGTTTAAATGCGAGAAAAACCAAGGTACTAGTGTTTGAAAGAAGAAGGATGACAACCTTGACGATAAAGATTGATGATGAAACGCTAGAACAGGTAAATGAAATTATATATCTGGGCAGTGTTTTCACTGCGGATGGGAAGTATGATAGGGATGTTGAAAGAAGAGTGAACGCGGGAAATAGTGTTAATGGGGCCCTGGGGTCACTGATCGCCAGTCGAAATGTCAGTGATAAAGCTCGACTCGCCATACACAATGCCATGCTAATACCAACACTTATGTATGGAAGCGAGACGTGGATATGTCAGAATACGCATGAGAGTAGAGTTAATGCAGTAGAAATGAGGTCTTTACGTCGGATATGCGGCGTAACTTTGATGGACCGTATACGTAATAACGAAATACGCAAAAGGGTAGGTATAAAAGAAAGCATAGGTACAAAAATAAAGAAAGGCATGCTCCGATGGTTCGGGCATGTCGAAAGGATGAGCGAAGAGAATGAGATGACGAACCAGATATATAATGCGAAAGTTGTGGGTAAAAGAGGCCCTGGCAGACCAAGACTTGCCTATCATGATCAAATAAATAAAACATTAGCTGAAGGTGAATTAAAAAGCCATCGAAACAAGAGGGCATGTATGAAGAGGTTGATGAATGTCGAAGAAGCGAAAGAGGTATGTCGTGATCGTGACAAGTGGCGCTCAATTGTCTCTGCCTACCCCGCAAGGGATTTGGCGTGAAGATATGTATGTATGTATGTATCTTTTAGTTTATTTAATTTAAGGTTTTGTTTAGTTTATTTTTAATTTTATTATTTAGGTAGTTTTTAATTTAATATTGTACATCTAATACGAATACATATGTATATTAAAACATTACATATTTGTGCCGTTTGCTGTAGAAACTCTGGGCCCATGGAGCCCAAACGCGAAAAAGGTTCTGAAAGATATAACACTGCGTCTTGTCGTCTCCTCTAGTGGCAAGAGTGCTGGCTCTTTCTTCGCCCAAATAATCAATATTGCAATGGGGTGTATCAGGCAAAGCTTTTTGTAGATGTCGCTAGCGGCACTGGTACCTTGTTTACACCTATGACGGATCATTTTTTAAATTTATTTGTAGTTTTACATTTTTATAACAGAAAAATGTATTTTAACTTAACGTTACCTACCTTAAAAGACTAATTAAGTAAGCGAACACTGTCTTTAAAATAAATAAAAGCTTGAATTAATAGAACGGCAATTTTGAGATCACCATATCTTTGCTTTCGCTTGGAAATCTCGATGAAGCTGCTCACTTCTGCATAATATCCAGCAAATAATAAATTTCGTAATAAAAATACAAGTTTTCTATGCAACTGACAGTTATAATAGGTACCATCTATCATGCGCCATCTATCGTGATAAAAAGTTAGTGATACACCCCATTTAGCGGGGAAATGCAGCCGGCGTTCTTGCCACCATTCCACGCGAACGGGACTTATATCCCTATCTGTAGTATTACAATTAATTTTATTTTATACTTTCTAAATATTTTTTCCGAATAATTTCTAGGTGATGCATATACCTACGTGTTCGACTTAAAAGCAAAATCGGGTTTAATTTTACTGAATGAAAAACGCAATTCGAATGACTTTCAAAGCTATTTAAAAAAGCGCTTACAGCGACAAATCGAACATGGGGTTAAAAAAACGATTAATACCACATAAAGTGGTTATACATACATACCTCGCCTAGTCACACTTCCGCCGTAACAACAAAAAAAAAACAAACCTATTTTACAGAGTTGACACATGTTTTTAGAGCGCCATCTAGGGTCATTATTTATGACCTTTGTAGTAGTGTCGTTTTGTTTAATAATGTGCTACAATGTGATTAATTATGGAAAACGATAAATTGGACTTTAAATATGGGGCACAAGTTGCAGTTTATTTTTTGCGGTTTTCCGCGCTGTGGACTCCCATATTTTACATGACGTGATTGGGCTATAATGCCGCGAGTGACTCCAAGTAAAGCATCAAATTCTGCAGCATCTAGAATTTGATGATCCCCAACTCGGTTGAACTCTGTTGTGAACATATATTATGCAAATAAAGTACGTGTTTAGGGCTGATGTATTCTGTACAATGTCCTTTAAAGACAATTAAAAAATATATATATGACAGTCAATGTAATCGAAAAATTATTGCTGTTTTATAAAATAACTACCTTTTTGGGAGTTATAAGCAGTGTTTACACTTTGCCCGTGTCTAAATTTACCCCAACTCACCTTAACTAATTTTGCGAGTAAATTTCCGCTATACATGACAAGTCCAAGTTTTTTGTTTTATAATTTACTGCGGATATTGTTCATCAAAAGTGGTATTATTTTGTTTCTTACTTGGTAAAATATATAAATTGAAGCTTAAAAAAAAAAACAAACTGTCACTGATGACGCCGCTCCAAAGAGAGGCGAAATATTTGGCAATAAATTTTTTAAGCTTCAATTTATATATTTTACCAAGTAAGAAACACATCTAACACATTTTATTTGTTGCAGATTATTATTTTGTTTAACAATGTGCTACAATGTAAATATTTATTATTGGAATTAAGAACACATTTGTATTTGTCTATGGCAAAACGCATAGAGAACCCACTTGTCATTGTCTCTGCCTATCCTGTTTTACGCCATTTTTCTGTTCATACGATTGTAAAATTACTATTGTGTACTAAATAAACGATTATACTTAATTGGTGCTGGCTTTTACTAAAAAAAAAAACCACAGTTATGGAAAACGATAAATTTCACTCAATAATGTGGCAGAAGTTGCAGTTTGTTTTTTTGAGTTTTCTCGCGCTGTGAACTCCCATATACCCGACGTGTTTGGGCAATATTGACGCAAAATAATTATTCCATGAAAAGCATCAAATTCTGCAACACTTGGAATTTGATATAAGTTATGCATATGTGTGAAGGGCCACAAAGCCAGTGGTTACGTGAGGCCGGAAGATCTCCTTTCACCGACAACTAGTTTACGATTTCGGTCACCTGCTGTTTGCTGCCGAATGTGCAGCAAGGCGGACTTTTGAGCCAAGCATCAGTGGCGCTACAAGGCATTGAATTAAAGTAGGCATATTATTTAGTATGTACTATCTGTATAAGCGGTGGTGGCTCAGTTGTAAGAAACATTCCTTGCAAAAAAAACTAATTTGGTCGGTTCAAAATGAGAAATACACTTTTCTTACGTACTCGTCATTTATTTACAACACCACCGTTCCCTCACGTTCAATTCAATTCGTTTATTTTGCAAGTAGGCATAGGACAAGATGTATTCTGCACTTTTACACGTCAATTTTTACAATATTGATATAAAACGATATCATTTTATGGTACATATTGGTGAATCTGGAGCAGTACATGATAACCATCATTTGGAAAGAGAAACAATAAAATAACAAAATTATAAATACAGAATAACGCTTAACATTATAGCTGCTGTAGATAGGCATTGTCACACTTAAGATAATAGCTGCTGTAAAGAGGCATTGTCATACTATAAGCTAGAACAAACATTTTTTTAAAAAAAGGTAACTTAAATTTATAGGTGCTGTATAAAGGCATTGTCATACTAAACTAGACTATAACTAAATACAAATTGTGTAATAAATGAATGTCCCTTATTAACTATGTTAATTATATGAATATTAATTACGTTAAGCTGTCGGTTCCGGATCCACTTATACAAACTTGTGTGAGCGTTAATAAATTGTCATTAGAAAAGTGACATCAGAACCTCGCCAAACCGTCTTGACCAGCGTGGCGAGTGTAGACCAATTCTCCAGAATTTGGGCAACAGTGACGTTCTAGAACTTTTTGTTCTTGGGGCTACGATTGTGATCTGTGTGACACATCCTTTCAGTGTGCATATCACAGTGTCTATAGACGAAAGTCTTCAACCAGTGCGTACTTCCGAAACAGAGACAGGTCAAGTCCCGACCACAAATTCAAATTGGAATTTGTCTGATGGATAGAATTCGAAACATTGACATTCGTCAGAGAACGAAAGTTACTGACATTGCTTTCATAATTAGCAAGCTGAAGTGGCAATGGGCCGTACACATCTGCCGCAGAACTGACGCGTTCTGAGGCAAACGGGTTCTAGACTCGCCAGATGGACGGATGTTTTGAACAAGGTCTCTAGCGAGGGTTGGATAAGGGTTGCCAAAGTGCTGAGCCTTAATTGGGGGAGGCCTACATCCTGGAGAGACTGATGATGATGAACTGTTTGACGCGGCGTCGGTGCCTCACTTGGAGCCACGATTCACACTTAGCTGTAAAGGCACACAGAGCCAATAGTAAGTGAGACGGTTATAAAAGTCTAACATTGCCCGTATGGTGTAGTGGTCAGCATCATATTAAAATTTTGACCTCTTATACCCCATACTTATTCCGAATTTCAATAAACATTTCTGACAGATTTTATAAAAAACGCGTGAAGGCGAATTAAATAGATGGACGGATATATGGCTGTGGGGTCACATGTCGTGGTCAGATAATAACGTCATATAGCTATGTCCTTCTCGGGGTTACAATGAACAATTCTGCCAAATTTAATTAAAATCGGTCCAAATAATATTTAAGGAAAACATCAGACATCAAACATCATCAAACATACTGAAACATGCATGAGTAACATATAAACACTACACAACAAACTACTAATGAATATTTGTATCCACATATAGGCGTGAAGGCGAGACAAACATACATACATAAATCTCTTTGAAATATTAACTCTAGTATGCAAACGGATATAGTATGAAGGTTTTCCTTTGAAACTTTGCACTTTCAGAGATATTATTATAACGAGGAGAAATGTCTACGAGAATTTGGAGAAATAAATTCCTTATTCTAGGAAATAGGGCAGAAATTCGACGAAATAACACAAACAAAAGGCGAGCAGAGACGTAAACACGGCGAGCTATACTTGGTGGATATAAAAAAATGTATTTTTTTTTTAATTGTCTTTAAGGACATTGTACAGAATACATCAGTCCTAAACACGTAATTTATTTGCATAATATATGTTCATAACAGAGTTCATAACCGAGTTGGGGATCATCAAATTCCAGATGCTGCAGAATTCGATGCTTTTTTGGAGTCACTCGCGGCATTATAGCCCAAACACTTCGGGTAAAATATGGGAGTCCACAGCGCGGGAAAACCGCAAAAAATAAACTTCAACTTGTGCCCCATATTTAAAGTCCAATTTATGGTTTTCCATAATTATTCACATTGTAGCACATTATTAAACAAAATAACACCACTTTTGACCAATAATATCCACAGTAAATTAATTTACAAAACAATAACTTGCACTTGACATCTCCGCGCAAAATGGCGCGAAAGACTCCATAAAAAATTGACACAGCTTGTTGTTTTGTTTGTTCTCTTCTCCCGATGGATGATAAATGCGGTGATAGGGAAGGCAAAGGGTCTAGCCCATACAGCCAAGTCTGACGTAATATATCTTTCTTTTTCATGAGTTAATGAGGTCATCATCAAATTCCAGATGCAAAATTTGATGCTTTTCTTGGAGTTACTCGCGGCACCATAGCTGAAACACGTCGGGTAAAATATGGGAGTTGACAGCGCGGGAAAACCGCAAAAAATAAACTGCAACTTGTGCCCCACATTTAAAGTCCAATTTATCGTTTTCCATAATTATTCACATTGTAGCACATTATTAAACAAAACAACACCACTTTTGACCAATAACATCCACAGTAAATTAATTTACAAAACGAAAACTTGCACTTGACTTGTCCACGCAAAATGGCACAGCTTTTAAAATTAACAAGCTGAAGTAACAATGTACCCAAAAGCCCTTTAGCAATTTTGTTGAGAGTATTATTACAATAAAACTTAATATTAATTGATATAAATAATTTTGATTATCAAATAAAACCCTGAGCAGACATGCCGGTGACAAATTTTCAATAAAAGATTAATGATAGGCGGTTCCATTATTATGATGGCGAGTCTATTATGTTTAGGGCTGCCATTCATACGCGTTTATGGCAACGAACTTGCAGAGCTAGGGCTTCAAATAATTAAACTCGGATACTTAAGAGCGTAGATATGTCAAAAATTAATAATATTAATCATTTATATTCATAAGTTAGGTTAGTTATAATGAATAGAAAGGTATACGATTTATACCACAGACCTAGTATTTTACGTCAATTTTATTTTCAAATGGCAACCCTAATGTAGGTTTCGGCACAGGTGACCTAGTTTTGGGTCCAAAATCCTTCCTTATTCTGCCTATAGAAACTAGGTCATACATGATCCACGATTGCGTGTTCCTGAATGTAATCACTTTTAAATCATAAACCAATAATCGGTGTCTATAAGTTTTAGGTCAACATGACCTCAACATAGTTTTACAAACCACGTTTAATAAAATACGGGATATGTTAATGTTTTATTATAACTGTTTAACTGCCTCCGTGGTCTAGCGGTTAAGTCCGTGAATTTACACTCGGAGGTACCGGGTTCGTTCCTGGTCGGGACTCAAAAATGTTTATTAATTTAAGTAAATAAACCTAATTAATTTTTAAATTATTTGTAATATTTCTCGAGGTTGGTACGCTGGAGACATCGACGAGCATGCCACTTCTCATGATTAACTATAGTAAAGTTGGCTAAATGTGAATCCGCTTCTTTATAAGCGTGGTTTCTGACCACCCCGAAAGGGAAACTGTCGTGATGATACTTTACTTTTAGTTTACTTCTATAATGATTTAATTTAACGTATGAAGACATTTACTAAAAAAAATTGACAACTACAGTTTTTTTTTTGGTTCTCTTCTCCCGATGAATGATAAATGAGATGATAGGGAAGGCAAAGGGTCTAGCCCATACAGCCAAGTCTGACGTAATATATCTTTCTTTTTCATGAGTTAATGAGGTCATTATCAAACTCCAGATGCTGCAGAATTTGATGCTTTTCTTGGAGTCACTCGCGGCACCATAGCTCAAACACGTCGGGTAAAATATAGGAGTTGACAGCGCGGGAAAACCGCAAAAAATAAACTGCAACTTGTGCCCCATATTTAAAGTCCAATTTATCGTTTCCCATAATTATTCACATTGTAGCACATTATTAAACAAAACAACACCACTTTTGACCAATAATATCGAAAGTAAATTAATTTACAAAACAAAAACTTGCACTTGACATGTCCACGCAAAATGGCGCAAAGAACTTCCACAGTTTTTTTTATATATTAACATTAAGATAATTTTAAGATCCATCTAAATCTACGGTCTTAACCGCTAGAGTACTGAATAAAAACATAATGGTTATACCATTTTTATTTATTTACAATTATATTTATACTTTATTTATAACGAAATTTTTTTTTTGAATGGTTGATATAGATCACATTTGTATATTCATTATTTGTGTTCATAACTAAAATGAACGAATGCAAATAGTAAAGTTAGTTAAGAATAAGAATCGCAAATAGTTCCAGGGCGGGTTCTGTTACAAATGTCCCTAATATGGGGTGTTTGTCCGGGATAAACAACCCCCGGTAGGTCATTTGTCAACCCCCACCCCACTTGTTGCTGGGGGCAACTAAAGGCCTGAACACATCAGATGCGGCCAGTTAAAGCATAGTGCAAGATTACAAGACCGAATGTAAAGTATCATCACGACCGTATCTCTTCTGGGGTAGTCGGAAACCAGGTTTTTTAAATTAAATGAAGCGGTTTTAAAACTAGACAACTTTACTAAGCTATACGCAGGTAGCCAATTTGTATGGTGAAGCCAAAAATTTTTGTTACTTACGATATATATATGGTTTCTTAGATATTTTTTTTTCTCTCAATAGAATGACATATTAATTGCACGGCAACATTTGGGTACTTAGGAAGTAATTGTTATGTTTAGCTTGTGTGTGTCTCGAAGGTCATTCTTAGTGTTCAGGTTCTCATGGTGTGGCGTGTCCGGTGGTCGCCCCTTCCTTAGAAGGTCATTGCAGTGGTGGCACGTGTGTCGGGTCCCGGTCCGCACCCTAAGGTTGAGCGGGGGGATGGCTGGCACATGCGTTATGTCCGTGATCGGGTGCTGCTGTGGGGGCCTGGGACCTCTGCCGAACACGTTCAATTTATTGTTCTTAAATTAACAGAGGTTTTTGCGTTTTGTCGACTTTCGGGTTGCACATAGGCATGTAGTCTACCTTAATTCTGACTTGCCTGGTAGGTTACTGCTGTACCAGGTATTGTTTTCTCATAGGTACTGATAACTAAATTTAAAAGGTTATTAATTGATCGCTGTGGTGCAGTTCTGTACGAGTATATGTTTTATTTTGTAAATCTGATATAGCTGAGTTTTCCTTGCAGATTCCTTTCTCAGTCAGATTAAACATTAACAGGTCACTGGAATTTGCTAAGCTGCTGGTCTTCTGCTAACAGCTTACTTATTGGACCACTTTGCTGCTTAGTCTTCTACTAGCAGGAGTAGAATCATTCAAAATAATTAAATTAATGACGTTTCATAAATGCCTGTAATAGGTTTACGTGAATAAAGATATTTTGACTTTGACTTTGACTTGATCTAGATAAAGGGCATACAAAGTCACCCCGTATAATAATAATAATAATAATAAATTATTTATTTCAGAATTAATTCCATAATTATTAGTAACATTCCAACTTAGAACTATGTTAGTAGGTATACACATTATTTAAAAAGTAAAAAACAAACCGCAAAAATAATAATAATAATAACAATACCTAGCACTTAATTTAATTATCTGTATAATGTAGGTATCTGTGTTCCAATTCCAAGGATAATTTATCAAAATCGGTCAAGTAATATAGAGCGTAAAGTGAATACAAACAGCCAGCAAAGTATTTTTTTTATATACTGAACACGACATGTGACATCGCGTCCACCTGATGGTAAGCTAAAAGAATGGGCGCAACTGACGCCAGCCACTAACGACCGGTATCAGTCCCTACCACTATGCCGGCCTAACAAGATGCTTTTTCACACTTTGCTTAAAGGACTCCAGGTTATAGGAATGCGGAAACACACTGACTGGGAGAGCATTCCACATCTTCAGCGAGCGACACATGTAAGAGTCTCCAAATTTATGAGTTTGCTGGCAAAGATTAAATAAATAAATATTTCCAGACAGGTCACACAGCGCCATCTAATTTCCGTGGTAAGCTACGAGGCTTGTGTTACGGAAACTAGATGGTTGATAAACAACATATTATACTTTTTTTTTTGTAAATATATACATATTATACATATAAACATCCAGACCGAGACAAATTATACAATGTACAACTTGCCCCCCGGTGAGAATCGAACCCACGACCTCCCGAGTTCACGGCAACGTTTGTTACCACTAGACCACGGAGGCGGTCAATAATATCAATAATGTCTGCACGTTTCACATTACGCTCAATTACAAGATGGCGACGACTTAAAATGTGCGATCATTAGAGGCTGAAGGGGGCCCTTAATTGGGATTTAGCAATTTGCATTCTATAAGTCAGTCTATTTTGAATTTAAATGTTCTAGTAGCGACTAACCTACTAAATTCGATGAATCTTACATCAGTAGTACGCTGAAGATATACAATGGTCTATCAAATAAGTCTATACACATGACAAAAAATAAAGATGTTTTTCTGCCAAGGTCTTTTAAATCTAGCTTTGCGAAAAGATTTATCGGCTTTCTTGGTTATTTATTCATTCATTACAGCCCCTAGACCTCCACTGTTGGAGGTGGGCCTTTCAGAAGATATATCTGGAGAATTTGGCCTACACTCGCCACGCTGGCCAGACGGCTTGGCGAGGATATCATGTCATTTTTTTTGGATGACAATTTATTAACGATTCCACAAGTTAGTATTAGTGGAACCGGGACCGACGGCTTAACGTGCTCTTCGAGGCACGGGAACAGTGGTGTTGTAAATCTATGACAAATGTACATAAGAAAAGTGTATTTCTCATTGGTACATGCCGGGTGGGTTTGAACCGACCTTTGTAGGATTTAAGGTACGCGTTCTTACAACCGAGCCACCACTGCGCCAATCTTGGTTATTACATTTATAATAAAGCAAATAAGGCATTATCAATAAGATATAAAAACAAAAGGTTTTGCAAGAGAGCTGTAGCTGAATGACTCCAGCATCAAAGCTATCATGAGACTGAGCAAATGATAGTCGTAGTGAAGTAGAGTGAATTGTTATTTCATTTTGTATATTATAGCTAACTGTTAAAATTATAAATAAGATGACTATTTATTATCAATGTAAATACTTGCTAGTCCGAGGGGAGTTAACTGGGTGACCTGAGATACAGGTATCTTTTAGGTACCCCGTTCAGGCACCAGCTCTTATGCTTGGTAAGTTAATTTGTTTAAAATATACATTTTGTTTTTGGGTACAATATCTAATAGGTATGATGTACCATATTGTAACTGTTGATATTTTTATGTATTTTACGAGAGAAATGAATGAAGAAATGAGAATCAAAGCTAGACCAATTGATACAGAATGAATACTAATATGACAGTCATTGCCAGTTATGTTATGTTCGATGTGCACTTTCAAATTTATATTATATATTATTTTGTTGTTTTACGGACAATATGTCGACCTGCGTGCTACGGAAGTGTAAAACAAAACTTCGACAAAAGAACCTCGTGTACTTTCTTTTCGAATAATTAGGTTTCCAATTTAGAAGAATCAAAGTCAATAAGATCATACTCGTAGATATCACTATTATAGATGCACACAATTATAGTCTTAAAACACTAATTATAAGGTTTAGATTGGCTCTGATCATTATTTATTTGTTTATTTACAAATTTAGACATAAAAGTTCAAGTTCCTCTAGACGATCATAGATGGCGCTATATAGTTGCACACAATTGTAATCTTAAAAAACACTAGCCATAGGGTTGACATTAGCTACATACATTGCTAAATACAGGTTAATTTTTAAACTGTCATCTATAAAAGTTAGTAGTTTTGCTAGTGGACGTTAGGTGGCGTAAGTAATTAAACAATTAACATGAAAAAAAATACTAGTAGCCCATTGTATGTAAAATTCGTTTCTCGCCTTCATTCACAGCCCATGCTACAGGAGCAGTTATGAAAAAAAAAATAGGCGCCATCCGAAAATATATCGGAGCCATTTTGTACCGCAAAACTGTGGTAAACTAATACAAAATGTTTTGAAATAAAAATCATCTTAACGATTACGTAACAACTATTTTTCTCTCCAAAAGATATTAAAAATGCAATAAAATATGAGTTAAACATCTAAAATAATCTAGTCTAGTCATATAGACTACGAATAACCTATGATTATCATAGACATTAAATATATATAGTATAAGACGGGGCAAGAACCTAATCGGTATAAGACAGTAGTAGTAGTCATCTTCGCCCTGGGGCGGAACGCTCCGGGGTTATCCCCATTTAGCGTGCGTTATTCACGGTGGGCGACGGCCCGCCGGTTCCTTGTTTTACCTCGGCGGCTTGAGCTGCCGGGGAAGGGACCACTGTATGATCTGTGGCACCTATGGGCACTAATATTGTTGGTAACTGCTGGTTACGCTTCTGCCCCCAGGATCTCACGGGGCAGGGGACGGCCCTCCGGTGGCCGTGCGTGCAGCGGTGCGATTCCCCGAAGATGGTCGAAGCGGCTGTGGTCGGCTCGATCGAACATGGATTTTGAGAGCCTGGCCACAAACTGCTCGATGGTCTCCATCTTCAGGTCGTCGTGGAGGACGGTGTTGCGCACGAATCATGGAGCTCTGACTGTCGCGCGCAATGAAATATTTTGTTGCGCTCGGATCGCAGCAGCTATGGATGGCGCCACCAGGTGGTGCCATGCCGGGCCGGCGTAGGTGAGGCGCGAGCGGACGAACGTCTTATAGATGTTTAGTTTCACCCGGGGTGGTAACGACGAATGCAGCAGCGGCCTCAGTTGGGCCCGAGCGGCTTTAGCGCGGTCGATTGTGTGGCGCGCCATAGGTCCCATACGGAGGCCGCGGTCGATTACGCACCCCAGGGAGGTGACAGTGTTCGTCCAGCTCACTTCCTTCCCACGGAACAGCAGCGGGTCGGGAAGGCGCCGGCGGGACGTCAGGATGGCGGCGGTCTTGTCCACGTTCGCAGACATCCGCCATCTGTCCAGCCGGTATAAGACAATGCACTGTCATAGAATAATACATTTTGAGACTATTGTTCTAGTTTCAATTCTCAAACCATTTGGCTTATTTAATTTAATGTCTTAGCTATTTCGCTACAGTATTATAAACAAATATTTCGTTGCAGCTGTCATGATAAGAATTTACTTCACTAAAATTTGGCTTTTTGAATTACAATTCAGATATTTTTGTCGTTTCTTGCCTTATATCACAGGCTCTTAGTAAAAAAAAACCGAAACCAACCAATAAGAATGAGTTTTTAAGAATAATATCCAATAAGATTCGTCCTAGTTTGAATTGCACCAATCGGCTCTTACACGTGTTGGCACGCTTATTTATTAACTTTGTAAAATCCTTGATAAACAAGATTTTAAAAATAGAACGAAATAGTGTCGCGCCGTTCAGGGATGACTGATTGGATTGAGTATCAATATAGACATGTTTGTTTAATCGATGCAATCGCCGGGGACAAGTGTCAGTGCAATGAACTCGAATGACGTCCAACACTACGTCAGAGGCCCTATTCCCATCTTTACATCGAGATCTTTCGAGATATAAGGTTTTAAAAGCCTTATAAAGTTACAAACTGACCACGGTTGAAGGACTAGTTCCCATTGCCTCCATAAATTATAAAAATAAGCTGGGAGTCCTTCGCGCCTTTTTGCGCGGACATGTCAAGTGCAAGCTTTTGTTTCGTGAATTAATTTATATATAATATTTACTGTGGATATTGTTAGTCAAAAGTGGTGTTGTTTTGTTTAATAATGTGCTACAATGTGAATAATTATGGTAAACGATAAATTGGACTTTAAATATGGGGCACAAGTCGCAGTTTACATTTTGCGGTTTTCCCGCTCTGTGAACGGCAATATTATACCCGACGTGATTGGGCTATAATGCCGCGATTGACTCCAAGAAAAGCATATAATTCTGCAACATCTGGAATTTGATAATAACCTCATTTACTCATAAAAAAAAAGATATATTACATCAGACTTGGCTGTATGGGCTAAATCCTTTGCCTTCCATTTCATCTCATTAATCAACCATTTGGGAGAATAGTACAACAAACAAAAACTGACTATACAAAAAAGGCCACACTTTTGAAAGATATTTGAGTATCTAATAAATTACAATATATATACAGTGTAAACTTTATATAACGACACTGAAGGGACTGTGCATTTTATGGTGTTATAGAGAGTTGTCGTTAAATGGAAAGAATAAAAATCAGAATTGGAAGTCAAGCTAAACCAACCAAAGCCAATCCAAAGATTTCGACGCTTGTCGGGAGTTTGTCGTTAAATGAGTGACGTTACATGGAGTTCACACTGTATATACATTTTGTGTTATAGCTAAATTAACAATGTGCAATAAATATAGAGCTCGGGTTTAGAAAAGAACGCCAACCAGACATAACTTAAAACGTCACTATTGAATGCAATTAAATTAAAATTGTATGCCTATTGTAGGCAGATTGCTTAAAATTTACAATGTAATGTATATCAACTATTTTCACTAAACAATCTTGACAATAAAGAATTTTGAATTTGTAAAATCGTGTACGCATTCTTAAGACATTAAAAGTTCATTAATAATAAATACTTAATGTTGAAAATAAAAAAATACATTCTGCCAGCTTCGCACAAATCGTCGGACGGTGGACGATTGGATAAAAAACTGTACCTACTCGTACGTACGAATCTTTAAATCGTTGCACAAGAATTAACTTCTTATTTCTGGTTTTACCTTTCGTTTCCTGTATTGCAATTATTTTGTTACTTTATGTTTCAATGGTTACAGAAAGGAACCGGTGCTCGATAACGTTATGGAGATTTGAACTAAAAGGTTATTCCTTTATGAATACGCCCGTAACGATTACAATATAAATTAATATTGAAATTAATTCCATTTCAGAGGAGAAAACTCTTTGCCAAGCATCAACGCTCTGTGCTTAAAAACTATAAAAGTCTTATTTTTGCCGCCATAAGTTTGAATTTCGAATGAACAAGATTCGACATACCGAGTGAAACTATCAAACTAGTTTTTTTTATATAGTGTGGCCAAAGTTTTTTGTTGGATCTAAAAATAATCTTCTCTCACGCACTTTAGTTAGATGATGTTGAGTAAATGTAAATAGAATCCGGAAATAATGCGAAATTGACGATTTTGTTTGTAAATCTAAATCCGGTAAACAATCTAAAACAAATGACATAACATTTTGCATTTTAAGTTCAAGACTTAATATTGAAAAAACTTGGTGAGTGAAAATGTTTTCAGTTGTGATGTCTGTGAAAAATATATCTATTCCTTAAAAGGATTGGCGCCCTAGTTTCAAAAATGTTTCAATTTAAAGGGACGTTAAGCAAACATATAAAAAAAATGAAGCGTTTAATTAACAATGGAAGAGTTTAAGAGTGACTTCCAGCCTTTTGCACGGACATGTCAAGTATAAGTTTCTTGTTTTGTAAATAACCAATAATAAATAAACTAAATTGGACTTTAAATATGGGGCTCAGTTTTTTTTTTTGCGGTTTTCCCGCGCTGAAAACTCCCATATTATATACGACGTGTTTGGGCTATAATGCCGCGAGTGACTCCGAGAAAAGCATCAAATTCGGCAACATCTGGAGTTTGATGATAACCTCATTAGGTTATAAGAAAGATTTATTACGTCAGACTTGGCTATATGGGTTGACTTAAGGCCCAAGCTTGAAAGCAACATCAATGGGGTGTATCAGCAAAGCTTTTTGTAGATGTCGCTAGCGGCAATTGTACCTTGTTTTACACCTATATCGCATAATTATTTATTTTTATTTTTGTAACAGAAAAAAACCTACCTTAAAAGACGAATTAAGAAAGCGCACACCATCTTTAAGCAGGATAAAGGTTTTATTAATAGAACGGCAATTTTGAGATCACCAAATCTTTTATATTGCTTAGAAATTTCAATTTGTACACTTACAAGCTGCTCACATCGGCATAATATCCAGAAAATAATAAATTTCGTAATAAAAATACAAGATTTCTATGCAACTGACAGTTATATTAGGTCCATCTATCATGCGCCATCTATCGTGATAAAAAGTTAGTGATACACCCCATTGGACACATCCACTATTCCGGGTTAGACTTCGAACATGCTATTTATTAAAATAAGTTATTTTATAAGAACAGTGATGGTTCGGTTGTAAGAGCGCTTTTCTTAAAATCCTACAAAGGTCGGTTCAAACCCCACCAGCATGTACCAATGAAAAATACACTTTTCTACGTACATTGGTCATAGGTACAACACTACTATTCCCGTGCCTCGCAAATTCTCCAGATATACATATGTTCTGGAAGGCCCATCTCCAGCAGTGGAGATCTAGGACGCTGTGTTCTAGGGGATGCAATGAAGTTATTTTTAGTTGCTCCTTAAAATCCTTTTGTATAAAAATAAAACTATTATACAAAAATAGTTATTTGTTAAATATGCAATAGAAATTACCATAATCTAGTTTGCCCGCGATGTAGCCTTCGGCCTGCCTACGCAATTTCGTATTACTATATTATACTATATATTAATATGGTAATTTATTTAGCCTTTATAACGGTTATAAAACGACGTCCTTCGCGCCATTTTGCGCGGACATGTCAATTGCAAGTTTTTGTTTTGTAAATTACTTTACTATATGGATATTGTTAGTCAAAAGTGGTGTTGTTTTGTTTAATAATGTGCTACAATGTGAATATTTATGGAAAACGATAATGAGTACTTTTATGAGCTGGAATAATTATTCTACTAGGATAACGCGTTTTAAAATTGCAATAATATATTGTCTTTGTCGAGCTTAGTGTCTAGGCATTCTTTTGTCGAATAAAACATTTATTAACCAGCATATGTTTGACTCTTAATTTGAACAGTTTTAGTGGCCTTATAGTAATCTACCTTGGTAGGTATAATTGGTGTTAGCTGGAAACTATTTTTTTTATTTTGCAATTTTTATTATTCGTTAGTGTAAGGTTTCAATGTACCTATTAATTGTGATCGGTTACCTACCTATAACAGATTGTCGTTTAAAAAACTGGTCTATTCACACTTCATGAATAGCTCTAAACCACGTTAGTAAGTTTTATTTGTGTACAGTATTCCCAAATTAATAATGCACATACAGATCTTCGCTAATTGTCGTATTCCCGGAAACACCCGAATCATTGAATCGTAAGAGCCTAAACATTGCACTTGCATTTTGCACCTTGTTCGAAAGAAATAGAAGTCAATATCATGTGTACACAATCGAAAACAATTCGGGCGGTCGGTGACTGCATGTGTTCTCTCTGAGTGGAATTATATAGAGCTGATATTACACACCGTTCTTGGTTTTGTTTTCAAAGGTGAATTTAATTTCAACTTTAATTATCTTATTCAACTTAAAATAGTTTATTTTGTAAAATAGGAAAACGTACTAACAACTAGCACAAAACACATAATTCTACTAAATTATGCATGAAGAAAATGCACTTAACCACTCTATATACATATCGTCTTCCGACGCTCGGGGAATACGACCGTTGCCGAACAGTGACGAAAATTTCTATGCGCATTATCACTTTGGGAGAACTGTATGTTTATGTACAAGTTTGTGTATGTATTAGTATTTAGTATTTTCATATTATAATACATATATAAGAATATATAAGTAGGTATATAATATTTGTTGAATTATCCTATAATTGTATATTACTGTTACTTTCATTGCACCTATATTTGTTCAAATTTGTCCCTAAGGTTTGGCTGTCAGAGAATGTCTACGGGCATTAAGTCCGCCTTTGTGCTTTGTGCAATAAAGTTTTTAAATAAATAAAATACCTAAATATATATTTTAACTAGGTACGCGTTTGGTGTGCCTCAAGTCTTTATCATCAGTAACAATTTAAGGAAAACCCAAGAATTTACATTACAAGCCTTATTGTTCTTTATCAGAAATACTAATAAAGGTGATTTTTGCGTGGTGTATTTATTGCGGTTAATTGAATCGGTAATTTAATTAATTGTTGTTCTAAGATTTGTGCTGTGTCTATTTATGATAAGGGTTACATTACTCGTACATATTTACTATATTTCTTGTTCCGGGTGTTTTAGTTAACTTTTAAACGATCCATTATGATTCAGTTGTATCCTAACGTGTTTGATGGATCTTTCTGTTGGAGCCTTAAAATAATGTTTTTTTTTTTTTTTTTTTTTTTTTTGCGTTTAAAGGACATTGTACAGAATACATCAGTCCTAAACACGTAATTTATTTGCATAATATATGTTCATAACAGAGTTCATAACCGAGTTGGGGATCATCAAATTCCAGATGCTGCAGAATTTGATGCTTTACATGGAGTCACTCGCGGCATTATAGCCCAAACACGTCGGGTAAAATATGGGAGTCCACAGCGCGGGAAAACCGCAAAAAATAAACTGCAACTTGTGCCCTATATTTAAAGTCCAATTTATCGTTTTCCATAATTATTCACATTGCAGCACATTATTAAACAAAATAACACCACTTTTGACCAATAATATCCACAGCAAATTAATTTACAAAACAAAAACTTGCACTTGACATTTCCACGCAAAATGGCGCGAAGAACTCCTTAAAATAATGACAATAATTTATTAAGATTCTAGTTCAAAGTTCAAAACTAGTAGTTTTTTTTTATAAATTTGTTTAGCGTCCCATGGACTTTGAAGCCTTTGGCAAACTTGATGAAAATATCGTACCATTTCTAGACTTGGTCCTAGTAAGGCAACAATCGTCGTCGTATATACATGTTATAAAATATACATTAGTTAAAACGAAATGGTCATTTAATCACACAGAATCGGACGCGTCCCAATATAAACAGCATACGTCTCTGTGATTTGTTTAATAAAAAAAGCTTTGACCATGTATTTCTTAGTGCTTAAGAACTAAACAAGAAAGAGACAAGGAATAAAGGAAAAGAGACGTCAATATTCGCAATTCGCGCTATACCTACAAGGAAAACTGTTTTTTTTTTCTCTCACAATGATTGTAAAGTAACGCCAGATACGTACGAAAAATGTGTGATCTCTAAACTGTAACCAATATTTACAAAGGTTAGTTGTCAGAAAATGCTTACCTAATTTTATTATTTCAATAAAAAATACTAAAGGCCGGACTAATAGTCGGATCTTAGCATAAGCTCGTGCTTTCAAATGTCAAAAGTGACAGTTTTTTCATAAAATATTTGACTGTCAAATCTCTAGGTACATCGCGGCGTACTTCGAAACCTCCTTCACGAGTGTTTATGTTATTTTAAGCTAATATTTATATTATTTAGAAGCGGTAGTAGATCGGTTGTCAGAGCGCTTTCCTTAAAATCCTACAAAGGTCGGTTCAAACCCACCCGGCATGTACCAATGAGATATACACTTTTCTTACGTTCATTTGTCATTTTACAACACCACCGCTCCCGTGCCTCGAATATCACGTTAAGCCGTCGGTCTCGGTTCCACTAATATCAATTTGTGGAATACTTAATAAAATTGTTACAAGAAATGACGTTTGACTCTCGACAACAAGTCTGGCCAGAGGTAAGTGTAGGCCAAGTTCTCCAGAAAAATCTGGAAGGCTCATCTCCATGTTGTGATGATGACGAAGATTTATATTATTTTAAACTTGTATTTCTTTTTTTCTAATTAATTATAATTATTAGTTAAACTACTTATTTTAGTTAATGAACACATTATTAAACAATACAAATTGTTAATCTCACTCATATAAATATTTTGAATACGGGAATGCAAACATCAATGTTGCTAGGATAAAAAAAACTTACCGGGAATATTTCAAATGGTAACATTTATGCTGACTTAAAGGAACCCTTGAGATTGTGGTAAGTCGCTAGTCGCTAATGAATAAAAATAATAAATAAACAATATTTTAATTATATTTTATTATAAACTTACCCCGTTAAAAGGACAGGATTAATGTAAAATTTAGTTTTATCGTAATTCACACTTCACAAAATTGTATTTTGAATGACAAATAACTGTATTTACTTCACTTATTAGTAGAACACTTCTTATGGAGGACATAGGAATACTAACGGCATGCGATGTCAATTTGTTAATAATCCTGCGTACAGTCAGGGAAAAAAGTTATTCATTTTAAATTTTAGGTTCTAGAGGTTAGATCCATTCATAATCATTATCTGTACCCAGATTTAGTATAATAAATAATCCTTTGCAGGCAGAGACAATTAAGCGCCACTTGTCACAGTCACGACATACCTCTTTCGCTTCTTTAACATACATCAACCTCTTCATACATGGCCTTTTGTTTCGATGACGGAAAAGGGTAGGTATAAAATAAAGCACAGGGACAAAAATAAGGAAAGGCATGCAACGATGGTTCGGGCATGTTGAAAGGATTAGCGAATAAAGATAGACGAACCAGTAATATAATGCGAAAGTTGTGGGTAAAAAAGACCCTGGCAGACCGAGACTCACATATCACGATCAAATAAATAAAACATTGGCTAAAGCAAAAGAGATATGTCGTGATCGTGTCAAGTGGCGCTCAATTGTTTCTGCCTACCCCGCAAGGGTTCTGGCGTGAAGATATGTTACGTAAATAAATAAAATATACTGTAAAGTAATAATAATAATAGATACGTTTTTTTAAAAATCAAAATCCTTTATGTCCTTAGATATTTATTTACAATATTTATTTGTATATAGTTTATATTTAATATTGTTCTTGTCAATTTATTGGAATACAATGTTAATGTCAAAATTTGCATGCTAAAAATTATTTTATTGAGTAAAAACAAATGTCAATAAGAATTTTCATTAACTCAATAGTGATAATACAGTTAAAAATACAAAATAATGTACAAAATAGGTTGGTCCCTTCAACATTTAGCAGCTTAATATAAGGCATTTTGATCGTCTCTGTTGATTTCAAAGTGACGACTAAGGTATAATTGATTGAAACTTTTGCCACTGACTGTACATTTAGTAATTAGCCTGGGATAGCCACAACAATGAGTCACTCTTATTGCACATTGTAAATTCATATTAAATCCTGGGGAATAAGGGCGTGTTCACAGTAATACAGGAAGTGATTGGTCCTTACTTGCTTACGTTTGCTTGATTCTCAGAATTATTTACCGGTCAAAGTCCGAAACTACTGTTAACTATATATAAATATATTTTATACTAGGACTATGGTAAGTGGCGCGTTAGGTCCATGAATCAGTAAGTTAGCAGACATTCATGACTGACATTAGGCCCTAACACTATGTCGGCTTGACTAGATGACTTTTCGCACTTCACTTGAAGGACATCAGGTTATATTTGTTAGGAAAGTGGAAACACAGAGGCTGGAAGAGCATCCCACATCTTTGTTATGCGACAGATTTTTTTTTAAAGACGGTGAATTGATAAATCATCAATGATACGCCCCCTGTCGTGCAAATATCAACTTAATTAGCGTGATATATATATTGTCATGATCGTAGAACAGTGGCGGATCTGCTATATTTAAAATTTTCATGCCGGCTATTTAAAGTTATTTCAACTGTCTCTTGTCTCTTCTTTTATAAGTTAATACTAGTCTCATAATAAGGGCAAACCTTCTAGATTTCATTTTGGAACCCTTTCTAACATTTGCACTATAAATTACAGACCACAAACAATATAAAACTATATATAAAATCAGATGTTTTTAACCAAGTTATAATAGTTCCTATTATTTGCTATCGAAATAATGCAAAATTATGTGTATTTTTTCAAATCCAACACTGTTCTACGATCATGACGATATATATAGTTAACGGATTCCATTATATAACGTTTGCGACTCAGTAACAGAATAGGGCCGCTGATCGTAATTTCATTATTCATTCAAGGTATAAAGCGAACCCTTCACGGTCGGTAGGTTGGACGTAGACTGCCTCTAGCGTGACCAGATCTCACTTTATAATGCGCCAGTATCATTAACATAAAACATTTCTTAAATATTCATTACTTAAGTTTCTTTTGTGTATTCACTTAGATTTTCTTAATGCGTTGTAAACCTGTTTTTTTATTTTATTATTTTTTATTCTAGCACGTCATGTGACCCTTCGCCCACCTGATGGTAAGTGGCGTGCAGGGTCCATGAATGTTAGCAACTGGAATCAGACCCTTATGTCCGACATCAGTCCCTAACACTATGCCGACTTGACTAGATGCCTTTTCACACTTCGCTTGAAGGACTCCAGGTTATAGGAAAGTGGAAACACAGAGGCTGGAAGAGCATTCCACATCTTTATTGTGCGACAGATGTATGATGTCACCAAATTTATAGGTACGCGAAGGGATAGTGACTACGGTATGTGGGTGCATATTCTGACCTGTGCATGTGGTTCGGTTGCGGAATGGAGAGGGAGGGATTAGGTTATAGAGTTATTCAGAGCACTCACCATAGTATAGCCGGTAGAACACGCTCAGAGAAGCTACATCTCGGCGAAGCTGCAGGGATTCGAGAGTTCCAGATATAGTGGCATCGTCCACAATTCGAACAGCTCGCCTCTGTAGGACATTGAGAGCATCTGTGAGGTACTTGGCTGAACCATCCCAAAGGTGGTTCGATTCCTGGTCGAGAAAATTATGACGATTCAGCAGAATCTCCCTTCTGGCACGCTGAAATCTTTGCCCGTCATTCACGCCAGTATTACTAAACGGATTTTAATGAAATTTTGCAGAAATGTTCTTTGGAACTCAGGGATATAGAACGTATGGCGGACGGGTTGGTCAATTTTTAATGGCAATTTATTAACGATACAAGTTGGTATAAGTGGAACCGAGACCGACGTCTTAACGTGCTTTCCGACTCACGGGAACGGTGGCGTTGTAAATCTACATGCCGGGGTTTCTTAGTGTTCTTACAACCGAGCTACTTCTGTATTTGGGCTCTAGCGCGAGTATGTAACCCTACGGTTTTTATTAAGGTTAAAAAGGCTTAATAAATACTAGCTATACCCTATAATCTAGATCATTCACTAGTGAAAAAGGTATATTTATTTATACAAAATATAAATAATAATAAATATTTCCAGACAGGTCACACAGCGCCATCTAATTTCCGTGGTAAGCTACGAGGCTTGTGTTACGGAAACTAGATGGTTGATAAACTACATATTATACTTTTTTTTTTGTAAATATACATTTATTCGAAAAAATATTTACAACATATAAAATAAAATTAATATTAAGGATAGGGATATAAGTCCCGTCCGCGTGGAATGGTGGCAAGAACGCTGGCTGCATTTCCCCGCTGAATTGCAATACTAATTCTCTGGGCGAAGAAAGAGCCAGCCCTCTTGTCACCGGAGGAGACAACAAGACGCGGTGTTATGTCTTTTAAAAACTTTTTTGCGCTTTTGTAAATATATACATATTATACATATAAACACCCAGACCGAGACAAATTATACAATGTACAACTTGCCCCCGGTGAAAAAAGTTATCTTGAAATATTGGTAGAGAACGGAACGCGAATGGAAATTAGGGAGATCAGTGAAGCACGATTATATAAAGGACAAGAAAATAAGACATGGTTCAGATCCTCGACGTCTAATTACCATCTTGCATTCTGACATTTCTACAAAATGATAAACCAAATATAATAAAAGTTTTTCGCGCCATTTTGCGCGGACATATCAAGTGCAAGTTTTTGTTTTGTAAATTAATTTACTGTGAATATTGTTGGTCAAAGTGGTGTTGTTTTGTTTAATAATGTTCTACAATGTGAATAGTTATGGAAAACGATAAATTCTACTTTGAATATGGGGCACAAGTTGCAGTTTATTTTATGCGGTTTTCCCGCGCTGTAAACTCCCATATTTTACCCGACGTGTTTGAGCTATAATGCCGCGAGTGACTCCAAGAAAAGCATCAAATTCTGCGGCATCTGGAATTTGATGATGACCTTATTAACCCATAAAAATTAAAGATATATTACGTCAGACTTGGCTGTATGGGCTAGACCCTTTCCTTTCCCATCACCTCATTCATCGTCCATCGGGAGAAGAGAAAATTGTTATGTTGTGTCCAAATATAATAAATACCCAATCAGTCAGATTTATGAGTGACTGATAGCTATTTTTTTTACGGGCATCGAATTAGTCCTTTAGTACTCGAGCTTTCATGATAATATTTTAAATACTTTATTCACCTAAACTATTTTAAATAATTTCTACCTAAATTGTACTCTTGTTAGAATAAATGATATTTACCTAAAATGCATATAACTGTGAATACAATTTAACCTGAATCTCCATAAAAATAATGTCTTTACAAAGCAAAAAAGTCTGCGTATAAGATTTGGACCAATCAGCAAAAGGATAGGCTGATAAGAAATAATATGGACCAATCAGCGGCATTCTCTAGTTAATGCATCTGTGACCTTGATGCATATACACACGACAGCATATCTATTGATCATTTGAGTTGGAATTTGATCCCTATTTATTATGGCATTTGGTTTTGTGTATTTTTGTTGTAATGTGCGCAAATGTTACAAGGGTAATGAAATCCAGATGTTTTATAGACATGAATTGTTACAGCTACTGTTATAAACCTTTTTCTTTGTTATGGAGGGGAAAAAGTATGTAGGTATGCAGGTAGGGTTGCCACTTTTTAATATAAGGGTTACCAGCATAAAAAATACGGGTTTTTCTTGAAGAGGAATTCCAACAAAATCTTTGCACCTCTTACTGAAAGAATTGCCGTCAATACATTTATGGAACGAGCTTCTAAGAGGCTATTAACGGAATCATACAGTATTTTGTTGGGTAGGGAGAGAGCAGAATGGTGGATGATGAACGACTTTTTACGCAATGAAAAGAGAGGATCTTGACACACGATGGACCCGGCACCCACCACGGTGAATCCATGGAATGCTAAATTCATCTATAAGTAAATGTGAAACCAAAAGACAAATACTCACCAAGTCAAGAGATACAATTTCTCACAGTGAGACGGGAGTGAGACAGAATGCATAGGGGAAGGGTGTTTTGGGTGTCCTCTTTTTATTGCGTAAAAAGACGCTCTCCATCCACCATTTTGCTCCTCTCCTTACCCAACCAAACACTATATGATTACGTTAATGCTGTGCAAGCTCGTTATATAAATGTATTAACGGAAGACCTGCTTAGGCCCAATGGGGTGTGTCACTAAATTTTTATCACGATAGATGGCGCATGATAGATGGTACCTAATATAACTGTTAGTTGCATAGAAAACTTGTATTTTATTACGAAATTTATTCTTTTCTAGATATTATGCAGAAGTGAGCAGCTTTTAAGTGTACAAATCGAGATTTCCAAGCGAAATCAAAGATATGGTGAATTTAAAATTGCCGTTCTATTAATTCAACCTTTTTTTCTTTTTAAAGACGGTGTTCGCTTTCTTAATTCGTCTTTTAAGGTAGGTAACGTTAAGTTAAAATACATTTTTCTGTTATAAAAATGTAAAACTACAAATAAATTTAAAAATGATCATTCATAGGTGTAAATAAGGTACCAGTGCCGCTAGCGACATCTACAAAGAGCTTTGCCTGATACACCCCATTCTTTCAGTAAGTAGAAGGCGAAGATTCCTCGCAACAACTTCCACTGCGTAAAGCTGGAGTCTTGCATAAATGTATTGTCCATATTATACGCAATACTACGGCTGTTAAAACTGTAATATTTAATTGACATTTCTGTTTTGAGTGGGCCACATTCATGAAAATCAATTTTGATTAAATATTAATGCCTACCATACACGTGTTTTCAATAGTTTTGACACAAACTAGCTACAAAATTGGGCCACAAGGTTTAAAATTAGAATTTCAAATAACGATAAAGTTTGTTTTGTTTGAGTTTATTATACGGATTTAAATAAATGCGTGATGATTATAAATTATTGTGTTTTCTAGTGTCACGCTCTAATTGGAATTCTTTAGGGATTTTTTATACATTTTTACATTTACATCCTGACCTGGGCGAGAGAAGCTGCTATTATCGATAAATGTGCTAAAATTGTAAAAAATAAATAAAATAAAATTAGGACTTAAATGAAGAACACAGAATCAGATGGTTTAAGAGTTAATGACCTTCTTATATGAAAAACAGGACTCACCACAAATAGGTGGTAGGCGGACTGATGGTGGTAATTTGTCCAGTCTGCCGGGGCGAGGAAGTATCCACCGGTCGTGCCGATAAACCCAGTAAGGTTTCACACACGTTTCGGAATCAGGCTCGAATTGCCCAGTCAAGTCGGCATAGTGTTGGGGACTTATGTCAGTTATAAGTGTCTGATTCCAGTTGCTAACATTCATGGACCTTACGCTGGCGCGTAGCATCAGGTGGAGTCAAGGTCACATGTAGTGCTAGTATAAAAAAAAAACTCTACAGCATAGCGTATCCACGTGTGTGATGGCTATCCACCTCGATTAAACTCTAGATTTCTTTTCCAGTTTTATAGGCTATGCACCACAAGCTTTATTAGACACGCACATATGTATAGTTTAGTTCACTAATATTCAGCAAAAGCATTCGAATTATGATTTAAAATTAATAAAAGTACACGCGAGGCATGAGTCGGCGCGGTTGAAATTTTGCAACTGTTCATAGCAACTGTGGGTAAAAGAGGCCCTGGCAAGACTTATTTAATTAAATTAAATTATATAATTAAATAAATAAAACAACGGCTGAAGGTGCATTAATAGCCATCGAAACAAAAGGGCATGTATGAAGAGGTTGAATGTCGAAGAAGCGATAGAAGTATGTCGTGATCGTGACAAGTGGCGCTCAATTGTCTCTGCCTACCCGCAAGGGATTTGGCGTAAAGATATGTACGTTATTTCAACTTAATCGTCATTGGCCTGTAGCTCGTGACGTCAGTCGCAAACGTTTTGGATGCTTTTTTACTGGGAATTGAACCTGCTACCATTTTATTCCACTATACCATAACCATAAGGCTGACATTAGCTTCAAACATTGCGCAGTAGGTTTTTTTTTAAAACTATTAACTAGTTATTTTAAATTTCTTCAATGACAAAGTTGGAATCATCAAATTCCAAGTTTTGCAGAATTTGTTACTTTTTATGAAGTAATTCGCGTCAATCTCGCCCAAACACGTCGGGTATATGGGAATTCACAGCGCGGGAAAACCGCATTAAATAAACTGCAACTTCAGCCCCATATCTAGACTCAAATTTATCGTTTTTCAATTATTTACCATTTATTCACATTGTAGCACATTATTAAACAAAATAACGCCACTTTTGACTAATATTTAATAGTATTTTACAAAACAAAAATTGGATTTGACATGTCCGTATGAAAAAGTCAGGAATTCACTCCCTATTAACTGAAAGTTTTTTACAGTAATATATTTCTAGTAAAAAAGACAAAAATTGAATGAAAATGTGCTCGATGCCCGCATTATCTTATATTTGACCTCGTTGTATAATAAACTATTAAGAAAATAAATATTTTATACGCAAATTGTGACGCAAAGCCAATAAACAAAATTTACAAAGTACTTGATTACTAATTTTAACCTAAAAGTTATCTCTATAAAAATAATTAGTTTTGTCTTTGTCTTGAATTTGAATTAAGAGACGAGAGTGACTTCCCGCCATTTCCACGGACATGTCAAATCAAAGTTTTTTTTATTTGTAAATTAATTTACTGGAAATATTGTTAGTCAAAAGTAGAGTTATACTGTTTATTAATGTAAATAATTATGGAAAACGATAAATTTGACTCTATATATGTTTAGGACTAATGTATGCTTAACAATGTCCGTTAAATATTTTTTTTTAAAAGTGGTTTTTCGCACCATTTTGCACGGACATGTCAAGTGCAAGTTTTTGTTTGTAAATTACTTTATTGTGGATATTATTAGTGTTGTTTTGTTTAATAATGTGCTACAATGTGCATAATTATAGAAAACGATAAAATGGGGCACAATTTACAGGTATTTTTTTGCGGTTTTCCCGCCCTGTATACACTCATATACCCGACGTGTTTGTGCGATAATGCCGCTTTAAGAAAAGCATTAAATTCTGCAACAATTGGAATTTGATGATCCCCAACTCGGTCATAAACACTTTTATAAATAGATCACGTGTTTAGGACTGATGTTTATATTATGCTTTAAAGAATAACAAAAAAGGAACCGATTGAACGAACTGTCAGTTCACAGGTGATATGCTATTTATTTCACGATCACATAACCCAATACTAATCTTGTATCAAGGGCTATCGACTTCCATACATTGCACTGGTTCCCGCATTGGGAAATATCGAGGGTTGCCATTCATTATTTTTTTCAAGGTTACGAATAATATTTCTGCGTATTTAATAAGTTTTGTTGTTAATATTTATTATTTCATCAATATTATTTAATATTTCGTATCTCAATTTAAATTATTAAGATTGTTATGTAGTTTTATACTTTGCGCTTTAATAATTTATTATAAATAAAGTTTTTTTTTTTAATATACTGGTAACCCTAAATTGTCAAAACCAAATTGAAACAAAATGGAGTCTTGACTGTTGCGAAGCAGATTTGTTATTTATTGTATTGTCTCTTTACGAGAATTTAAAAATAAATTTACATTAAACGTAAATCGAGAAATGTGTGTGATAAAAAAATATAATACAATAAGTGCTCCAAATGTATATATGTATAAATGTTGTTTTTTTTTTTTTTTTTTCAAAATAATAGGTACGTGAAAGTCGTTAGAGAGAACTCCAAGAAGTAAATAATTCTAAAATATGATGTGTTTATATTAGTTACGTATTCCTATTCCGCCATTTTTAATAATTTAATTTTTTGTTCAAATTTATACTTTTATTGTTTTTTTCATAGTAACTATCGAAATTAATAAATTGATCAATTATTAAGGATGCTTCAATGGGGTGTATCACTAACTTTTTATCACGATAGATGGCGCATAATATAGATATATAATATAGATGGTACCTAACATAACTGTCAGTTGCATAGAAAACTTGTATTTTTATTACGAAATTTATTATTTTCTGGTTATTATGCCGAAGTGAGCAGCTTTTAAGTGTACAAAGCGAGGTTTCTAAGCGAAATCAAAGATATGGTAATCTTAAAATTGCCGTTCTATTAATAAAACCTTTTTTCTTTTGAAAGACGGTGTGCGCTTTCTTAATTCGTCTTTAAAGGTAGATAATGTTAAAATAAAATACACTATTCTGTTATAAACATAGAAAAATACGAAAACATTTAAAAAAAAAAGCGATTTTGGTGTAAAACACCTAGCGACATCTACAAAAAGCTTTGCCACCTTGTACCAGCACCTCATTAACAAAAAGTACAAAAAGAATTCAAATTTGCCGCCAATTCTAGTTCGGTGGGAAGCCGTCGTAGCGCTACTAAAATTAGAACACTTTTCTTCTATGGAGTTACGCTTCTTCTTGTATTGTGTTCCTTGATACTAATAGTCAACGTTAGTTTATTGAGACGATTTGACGTTCTTTGTGTAAAATTAAAAGAAAACATTTCAAATGTAAATATTGCTATCTAGTAAATTGTTTACTTTATCTTATCTTTTGTATTGTTGCAGCTATATACGACTATACGAGTAATGCGCAGAATAAACACAGCGTTTTTAATTTAAGTCTAGAACTAGTCTACCATACAAATAAATTGATACCAGTAAACTAATGTTACTAGAACCGAAACCGCGAATTAGGTTCAACTGAAGCGGGCGTAATTGCGTTTTCCATACAAAATTTTAACAGCTTTGCAGTCAAACTCAGCCAGCGTAGCAAGTGTAGGACAAATTATATAAGAAAGTCACGTTGGCCAGACGCGTTGTCGAGGATCTGATGTCACATGATTCCCTTAACTAGGTAGTTAACAATTACAAGGTAATTTAAAAAATAAATTTGCGGAAGACGAATTGAGCGTGTAAAAACTTCAGTGGGTAACAGATAATAAAAAAGCGTCAATTTACTCATTAAGTATACCCGAAAGTCTGAATGAGTATTGTTTCCGATGCCTCAAAAAAAAACATTTAACTATATCTATATTTAATAATTTAAATTCCGCTGGAGGATCTTAGCGGAATGCTAAACGGCTTAAACGTAACGTCCCAGCAGGTTGGCCTCGGTATGAACTTGGACAAGACAAAAGTCATGTATAACGACCATGTCGTACCGAGATCAATCTGCGTTGGTAATGCCACTCTAGAAGTTGTGCAAAAATACGTCTACCTTGGACAGACTATACAATGGGCGGCATTCGGGAAGCTGCGCCACATCTTCCTATCAAACATACCCCAGTGTTTGAAGACGAGAGTTTTCAACCAGTGCGTTCTTCCAGTGCTGTCGTACGGAGCAGAAACGTGGACACTAACAGTGGGTCTGGTCCACAAATTTAAGGTCGCTCAGCGGGCTATGGAGAGATCTATGCTCGGTATTTCTCTGCTGGATAAAGTCCGAAACGAGAAAATCCGTCGGAGAACCAAAGTATATATATAAATATAGCCTTCAAAATTAGTAAGCTGAAGTGGCAATGGGCTCGACATGTCTGTCGTAGAACCGATGAACGATGGAGTAGACGGGTTCTAGAGTGGAGACCACGCAGAGATGATCACGCACGGATGAACTAAGGAAGGTCGCTGGCGGGGGGGGGTTGGATGAGGGTGGCAGGAGATCGTGTGAAGTGGCGAGCCTTGGGGGAGGCCTATATCCAGCAGTGGAGAGACACAGGCTGATGATGATGATGATATTTAATTTGACTTGGAAGCACAAAATATACGATTATTCAATGAATATTGCATTCTACGAGTATATCGACAATAGGGGTTTCAGTCTCTACCACTAAGCCGGCTGCATTAAATGTCTATTCTTAGATTTATTGCTAGGTCAATTTTTGTCAAATTCATGACTAACAAAAAACTGGTTCTAATTTCTACGTAATTATTATGGGTACCTACTAAACCAGTACGCTACGTGATTAACACATTACAACACAAGTTTAGACATACCATAAAGCACCTAATTGAATCAACGTCACTAGGACCAGCGCTGCGGCAATTTATTATCTACCTAAGTACTTAAGCAGTATTTAATACATAATATGTGTTTTTTATATTTTTATATCTACGCCAGTCAAGAAGTAGTAAGTAGATACGTAAAATATTGCATAATTCGCCTGCTATTATCTGAAGTTTATCTTAACTGGAGGCTCGCTGATAATATTCAGGCTAGCAACACAGTACACACTCGACCTTCAGCCATTTAGTTTTTTCTTATTAATTATGACAAGCGGTTTTATTAGTTATGACGTCCATTATATTAGTCGGTGTCCTAATAAATTATATTTGGTCCAAGCAGGTCTGCAGTCAGGTATCTACATTATCATACAGTTTTTGGTTGGAAGAGAAATTTAAATTGCTTGTTTTTTTTTTTGTACTCTTCTCCCGATGGATGATGAATGAGGTGATAGGGAAGGCAAAGGGTCTAGCCCATACAGCCAAGTCTGACGTAATATATCTTTGTTTTTCATGAAATAATGAGGTCATCATCAAATTCCAGATGCTGCAGAATTTGATACTTTTCTTGGAGTCACTCGCGGAACCATCCACTGCTCAAACACGTCGGGTAAAATATGGGAGTTGACAGCGCGGGAAAACCGCAAAAAATAAACTGCAACTTGTGCCCCATATTTATAGTACAATTTATCGTTTTCCATAATTATTCACATTGTAGCACATTATTAAACAAAACAACACCACTATTGACCAATAATATCCACAGTAAATTAATTTACAAAACAAAAACTTGCACTTGACATGTCCACGCAAAATGGCGCGAAGAACTCTTAAATTGCTTGAGTGGGTAACGATTATAAAATATATAATATAGCTAAAAAAACCTTAAAATAATATACGAAAAACGAAACAAAAAAGGTATTTTTTGTAAGTAAAAATTTCGTTTAAAAAATTTATTTTTAAATTTATTCATGCTTTGGTGGGATAAAAAAAAATACTTTGTTTTCTGAAATGGCACGGCACGTGTACAAAGTTAATTTATTAAAGATTACGATTATCGCCTTGCGGAAACTGGGACACTGAGGGGGGACGTCTTTGATCACTTATTAATACTCAAAATAATCATTTTTGTTCATAATTAATTAAAGTATTATTTAATCCAAATATTCCGTGGAATATCCCGTTTTTTTTTTTCGAAAATTTTGTTTTAAAGGGTTCTTAAATCTGTGCTAAATCCTAAGCCAGGAAAATTGACGGATGGCAAACTTATTACATTTTATAGACTAATTTAATATTTTTTAAATTCAACTTACACAGACACTATATAGTCGTTTATTATTTTGAACTCTACGATTTCAACTAATATTTCATCATCATTCATCATTACAGCCACTAGAACACAGCGTCCTAGACCTTCACTGCTGGAGATGGGCCTTCCAGAACATATATCTGGAGAATTTGGCCTACACTCGTAACACTCAGACGGCTTGGCGAGGATTTGATGTCAATTTTATGACAATTTACTAACGATTCCACAAGTTGGTATTAGTAGAACCGAGACCGACGGCTTAACGTGCTCTCTGAGGCACGGGAACGGTGGTGTTGTAAATCTATGACAAATGTACTTAAGAAAAGAGTATTTCTCATTGGTACATGCCGGGTGGGTTTGAACCGACCTTTGTAGGACTTAAGGAACGCGTTCTTACAACCGAGCCACCACCGCACCTACACTTAATTGGAAGAAGGCTATACTTACACTTAATTAATAATTACACAAAATAGTCCTTCAAAAAACACGTGTATGTCTGGTTTACTAAACTTTACGGAAAACATATTTTTTGTTAATATTTGCATTTCAATGTTAAGTTTATTGTGCATGCTAGATACCTACGTTATTTGAATGTACAATCTATAACAACTGGGCCCCGATTCTGGCGCTTTCGACATGCATGTCCATTCGAATATTTCGAATGCTACAGATCTCCATAGAAAACTGTCAGTTTCATTCGAGCAAATCGAACACGCATGTCGAAGGGGCCCTGGTCTAGCATTCCTCGTCCTCCTTGCGTCGTTTTCCTCAATGCTGAATGTCGTGACCCCCTTCACGGATCACTTTGTCTCGGACGATGCTGCGCCATCCAGGTCTGCACACGGCGGCATGCAGCGCACTGTGAGGTGTTAAGTATGGTTCGGATCTGGTCAGACCAACGTAACTTCGGCCACGGGGCCTCTTGCCTTCGATTTTACCCGTGATCACCAGCTTTTCCAAATTGGACGAACTTTTTCGAGCTATATGACCAAAATACTCAAGGACTCGCTGCAGGCAGATAGAAGAGAGCCTGGTAGTGACTTTGAGCTCCTTGAGTATTGATACATTGGTTCTCCGCGCTGTCCACGGAATGCGCAACAAACGCCTCCAGCACCATATCTCAAAGGCGTCGACGCGGCTACGATCAGATGCTTTGAGGGTCCAGGTTTCGGCAGCAAATAGGAATATAGAAAATACGAGGTTGCGGACGAGTCTTGTTTTGGTCCTGATATTACGATCTTTCCATATTCCTTACATCTGACTCATGAAATTGTTAATAAATTGTCATAAATAATTGACATCATATCCTCGTGAAGCCGTCTCGCCAGCGTGGCGAGTGTAGGCCAAATTCTCCAGATATATGTTCTGGTTCATCTCCAGCAGTGGAGGTCTAGGACGCTGTGTTCAAGGGGCTGTAATGATGATAATGATGGCGTTTTTCTAAGAGCGGTGGAGGTTGTTTTAAACCCCGGCAAGTACCAATGAGAAATACACTTTTCTAACGTACATGTGTCATATATTTACAACACCACCGTTCCCGTGCCTCGGAGAGCGTGTTAAGCTGTCACTCGTTTGCGCTTTAGTAACAGAATAGAGCTGCTGGTTCCACTAATAACAACTTGCGGAATCGTTAATAAATTGACATTAAAAAATTACATCAGACCCTCGCCAACCCGTCTGGCTTGCGTGGAGAGTGAAATGTAATGTCAATAAAGTCATTTTATTTTTATTTATTTTGCTAAGCAGCGAAGTGGTCAAAAGAATAAGCTGTTAGTAGAAGACTACAGGAGATTCCAGTGATCTGTTAATGTTTAATCTGACCGAGAAAGGAATCTGCAAGATAAACTCAGCTATAGCAGATTTTGAAGACGAGAGTTTTCAACCAGTGCTGTCGTACGGAGCAGAAACGTGGACACTGAAAGTCCACAAATTTAAGGTCGCTCAGCGGGCTATGGAGAGAGTTATGGTTGGTATTTCTCTGATGGATAAAGTCAGAAACAAGGAAATCCGTCGGAGAACCAAAGTTACCGATATAGCCTTCAAAATTAGTAAGCTGAAGTGGCAGTGGGCTGGACATGTCTGTCGTAGAACCGATGAACGATGGAGTAGACGGGTTCTAGAGTGGAGACCACGCAGAGTGGGTCGACCCCCCGCTAGATGGACGGATGAACTAAGGAAGGTCGCTGGTGGGGGTTGGATGAGGGCGGCGGGAGATCGTGTGAAGTGCCGAGTCTTGAGGGAGGCCTATATCCAGCAATGGAGACACACAGGCTGATGATGATGATTTACAAATAAAACAAATATAGAATTACACAACAACAATAAATAAATATCTTTCAAATTCACCTATGAGTACCTATGCGATTACAATACCTGGTACAGTGATACCCCACCAAGTATGTCAAAATTAGGATTCGTTACTTGCCCGTATGCAACCCGAAAGCCAAAACCCAAAACCTCTGCAAATTTAAGATAAATAACAATAAATTGAACGCGTTCGGCAGAGGTCCCATCTATGACAGTGGAGATCTAGGACTCCATGTTCTGGAGGATGTATTGAATAATGAATAAAAGATGAAACATTTATTCGAAAAAAATATTTACAAAATATAAAATAAAATTAATATTAATACTAAGGATAGGGATATAAGTCCCGTCCGCGTGGAATGGTGGCAAAAACGCTGGCTGCATTTCCCCGCTGAATTGCAATACTGATTCTCTGGGCGAAGAAAGAGCCAGCCCTCTTATCACCGGAGGAGACGACAAGACGCGGTGTTATGTCTTTTAAAAACTTTTTTGCACTTGGACTCCATGGGCCCAGAGTTTCTACAGCAAACGGCATAAATATGTAATCTTTTAATATACTTACATACTTGCGCCGCTTGCTGGACTCCGCATTTTATTTATGAATTAATATAATTCGTTCATAAAATTTGTACGTGTAGTAGCAAGTACGTGTGGCATCGTGTGATAAGAATTGGTGTCACTGCTGTCAAATTTATGACATCCCATTGATAAAACAGTCTCGTGAGAACAGTGAGAAGAATTTAGTGCTTTACCGCTTGTGGCATGTTAGTTCGATTTTCAGTCGATTTAAGGGTTACCAGCATCAAAAATACGAAATTTAAATATTTTTTTATATGTAGAAAACAGATTTTGTGAAGCATCATCATCACGACCGTATTCCTTCCGGGGTGGTCGTAAACCACGCTTTTAAAGGAGCAGATTCATATTTAGCCGATTTTCCTATAGGCCCATCATGGCAACTGGCAAGTTCGTCGATCTAGCGTACCAAATTCGAAAAATATCCGGAAAGAGAGACCAGGAATGAAACCCGGTACCTCCGCGTGTAAATCTACGGACTTAGATGTTAGACATCGGAGGCAGCTGACGGCTGACCTTAAAAATAAAACTAGTACATTCGACCTTTTTAAAATTTAATTGTAACAATAATAAAGATTATATTTTGGTGCAACTCCTTGGACTTTGACGATACTAGTGGTAGAAAACGTTGCACACAAAATGACTTTACGGAAAAACGACTTTCTAGTGCTATGTTTGACTTGAAAGCAGAGAATACGCTTTTGTAACTGTTAAATTAATAATATTTTATAGTAAAGTAACCCCTTCAGGGGTGGTCAGAAACCATGCTTATAAATAAGCGGACTCACATTTAGCCAACTTTACTGCCGGCCAATCATGACAAGTGGCAAGCTCGTCGATGTCTCTAGCGTACCAACCTCGAGAAATATCACAAATAAATAAATTTGATTTATTTAAATTAATAAATATTCTAAATCCACGGACTTAACCGCTAGACCACGGAGGCAGTTATATATAATATTTTATAGTATTTTTGTAAATTGTATAATAAATGACAAAGTCATAAGATCTTGTAAAAAAACAATGATAGTGAAGATAACACGTGACGTAGATAACTTCAAAGCGTGGACGCACGATAAAAACTTAAATAGATGTGGTATTATTATTTGGGCAATTTTTTTTTTGTATGTTCATCATTATCTTGTGACCCTTGTGTTTTAAACGCATTAACCAAAGTCAAATAGTTTATTACAATTAGGCATTCTCATAAATTCCTTTTCTGTGGATATTGTTAGTCAAAAGTGGTTTTGTTTTGTTTAATAATGTGCTACAACGTGAATAATTATGGAAAACGATAAATTGTACTTTAAATATGGAGCGCAAGTTGCAGTTTATTTTTGCGGTTTACCCGCGCTGTCAACTCCTGACGTGTTTGGGCTATAATGTCTCGAGTGACTCCAAGAAAAGCATCAAATTCTGCAACATCTGGAATTTGATGATAACCTCATTAACTCAATAAAAAATTGCATACTTGATTATGTATATATTGTTTGTATTTTCTGTTTTCTGCCACTTGTCACCACTTGGCCTATAGTAAAGTGGGTTAAATGTGAACCAGCTTCTTTAACAAAGAAAAAGTTGTGGTTTCTGACCATTCCAGAAGGGATACGGTCGTGATGATAGTTTACTTTTTACCACTGCAGAGTGGCACAAGTGAATAAACGTGCAGCGCATCCGGCGCAAGCGACAATTTATTGTTGCGTCGTATCGAAGAATACAAATTATTTCCTCTGCTAAATCAAAGTCCATTGAAGCTAGTTAATATTAATTTATCTTAGCAGACCAGCAATAATTCTTATAAGATGTTATATTGGATAAAATAAAACATTTGCAAAGGATGGAGAGGAGGAGGTACTATATGAAGCAGAACAAAAAACCAAAAGCTAGTAGTACCTACACCAAACCAAAATGTCTTGGCTTTGACATTGATAAGTTTTATTATTTTATAAAGAAAAGGTCGCTCTTATGGGTAGCCGGTTGGTCGGCGAGGAGAGATCAGCCCAAAATCTACAAAATTTGGTTCTGGGAGGCGTCAGCAGTGGAAGTCTAGAACACTAGTCCTTTTTAAAGTAATAATAAAAAAAATATAAATTTTTTGTTGTGTTCACTTCTCCGGATTGATGATAAATGAGGTGATAAGGTAAGGCAAAGGGTCTAGCCCATACAGCCAAGTCTGACGTAATATATCTTTTTTTTTAGAGTTAATAAGGTTATCATCAATTCCAGATTATATATATATAGATATTTCGCTTTGACAATCGTTCGACTTGCGTTTTAATTTTAAGCAAAAATCAGTAAAATAAAGCGAGTTTTGCTTTCAAGTTGAACACGACATACAAAAATTACAGCCTAAGTAGGTTCGTAGTACCCATAAATAGTTGCCAACAAAAAAATAATTCATAATAGTGTCTGCAGCTAACTTCACAATAGTGTTTTTTTAAACATTAAATTAATACTCTATTATAAAGATTGTATTTATTACGACACACACTCTTATTGTAAGTTGTATCAATAAGATAACGTTTATAACCGAGCTGGCGCCATGTTGCAATATTTACGCGTCATTTTTATCTATGTCCAAGTGCTAATTGATATGTGTGAATTACAAGACTTTTCTGGAGTTTGTCGAAGATATGTTTTTACTTATAAGTATTGCAATGATTCGATTTGTTTATATAACCTGTAAAAGAACCTAATATTTTCGTATATATGCAAGGTTGAGATCACTAAAGAATTCCTTGGTGCTCAAATACCATACAAGGCCCCTTACAGTGTTTTAATGCGAGCCTGAAGTTAGATTTTTTCTAGACAAAATACAAACTGTAAATGTAAAATAGAGCTGTGTTAAAGTTAGATAAAAAGGAAAAAAAATAATAATATACGTCTCGTTAAAATCTACCTAAAAACGACCGTTGTCTGCTAACTTCAGCCTTATGAATTTTATCAAAAAACAACGTAATTGATTGAAGGGCAGCAGCGTCATCCGTCACAACCCTTCATTATCACCAATGCCTGTACCACCACCTGCCAAGCGTGATGATTAGGGCAAAACCCCCCATGAATAGCACAATCACAATACGGCCCTCAGTACCCGGCAGCACTTTAGCCCCCGATTAGGGTGACAGTCAAGGACTCGGTGGGGCAGGGGGTGCAAAGAATTCCTGGCGAAGATCCGTTCACCATCCCCACGGACTACATCTGGCAACGTACAATAACCGAACTTTGAGAATACAAGAGATCAAACATTCCACAGTGTTTGAAGACAAACGTTTTTAACCAGTGCGTTCTTCCAGTCATGTCATATGGTTCGGAAACGTGGACATTGACGGTGAGGTGGTCCACAAGTTTAAGGAGATGGATGAGAGTGGCAGAAGATCTTATGAAGTGGCGAGCCTTGGGGGAGGCCTATATGCAGCAGTGGAGAGACACAGGCTGATGATGATAAAATCGTAGGGTAGACAAATCGACGTGTTGGGAAATAACTTACGACGGATTATGAACATTTTTATTTTTTACAGAAGTAGTTGAAGTAAGTTTTATAGATTTTAGCTTTAGGTGTGTAAAATACAAAACAATTGTATGAACAGAACATAAGTTTAGAGTGCCAGCACAGAATAGGACGTTAGGGAGGGAAGCTTTCAACTTGCTTCTAGTAAGAATTTTAATAAAGTTAAGTACTTTCTCTTCGTAAGCTATAATGCTTTGGTTTTTTACCCGACTACCCTCCGGCCAAGCTTGCGAGTGTCTTTGAAATCGCGTAAAAAGTAACGTGGCGTTTTGATATGATATTTATTTATTTATTTTAAACTTTATTGCACGAAGTACAAAGGCGGACTTAATGCCCGTAGACATTTTCTGACAGCCAAACCTTGGGGACAAATTTGAACTATTATAGGTGCAATGAAAGAAATATTAAAAAATTAGGAAGAAAAATTAACAGCTTAATTATACACTTACATATTATATTGTTATATATACTATGATATCAATATACTAAATACTAATACATACATAATACTATACATATATACACTTACTAATCTTGTGAGGAGCTTTTCAGGTAGTGTAGATATACGAGTTTTTTAAACGAAGATCTGGTAGTTGCTTGTTTTATGTTTACAGGAAGATCATTCCATAAATTTGTGGCGAAAACGACAAAAGAATTTGAAACAAATCCGGAATGATGAGAGGGGACTGAAAGAAGTGAGTTGTGAGAGGAGCGAAGAATTTTATCATGGAAAGATGAGGAGATACTCTTATATATAATACACACAGGGTTTTTTAAAATAGAAACTAAAGTAGTGGTGCGCAATTTCAGTCTGGAAAAAGCAACCGAATCACTCTTGGTATTTAAGTTCCTGTCGCAATTCGAAAACTTTTTTGTGTGTACCTCATAGGACGGTAGGGGGCAAAAGGTAAAAAATGTAAAGGTATTAAAGTACTCACTATTGTTTAAAACAATTGACATCAAAAATATCGTGTAGCAAACGCTTGCACCTAAAAGGAAAGTTCTTGTTTTTGTCACATATGCTCATAACTTATGCCTGTAAAAGATTTACGAGTATTATGCATGCAGAAGTTTCCAGAACAATTGTATGCATCTCTGATCTGTTTTGTAATGAGAGCCGTCAATCTGACGCAGTTAGAGCATAACACGCAACAACAATGAATAAAATTGCCTTACTCATATACCAGATACTGGTTGCTCCTCTTCAAGGTAGAACAATAATTACATGCCTTTTTCGAAATTGCTACCTACGTTTGCGTAATATGACCGTATTTTTTACTTTTGCCTTGATTAGATAAATACTTGTGATGGTGATGGTAGTGTTATAATTTTATTTACATCACAAACCTCTAGAAGGAACTGAATTTATCCAGAATTTCTTTCTAGATAATTTGGCCAACTGAGACAGGTTATCGAGGGTCAAATTTAATTTTTAATTGCACTTCCCAGTAAAAACATAAATATGTTGCGGGTAGTTTAGCAAATTTATAATTTTAGATATTATTTAAGATAATTAAACTATCATTAACAGTTCGAAAGTATGTTTAATTAAATATTCCTAAGAATAAATAAATCATATTAAATACATGTTGTTACAATATAGTAGTCGATTATAAATTGACAAAATAAATTTCTTAAACCATAAACGGTACTTATTTTTAATTTCATAGAGATTCTCGAGTCTGTATCTATACCTATCGATTATGTAAATCGGTGCATTCGCTACATGCGTGCATCCTGTTCGAAAAACAACTTCTAGAAAGTAGGTAATACGTACTAACAAGAAAACTTACCCATCTACTTCTATCTAAGGGTGTACCAAGAGAGATGGCATTACCAGATTAACATTTCAAAAGCTTTCAATGATCCGCCGTATTATATACATATATTATAGTCGCTGATAACTCGATAAACACTGCTTATCTCCGAAGCTACTTTGTAAGCCACTTCACTATTTACTATCTCTATGGCCTGTTTGTGTAGTAAGAGATAGTCCGGCCAATTATTGACAGTAAGCATATACCACAGTTATATAAGCAACATATTTTATTTTTGTAGTTTAATTCTTAGTTTAAACAGTATTTATTTGTATTTTATTTATTGGTTTTACAAAATTACAGCATTAAATTAATACTAATATTTGACGATAGGAATTTTGTTATACATTAGCCAGATGATTTTTATTTTATTGAAAATTGTAAAAATGTGAAATGTCTTAACTAATGTGTTTTTTGTAGAACTTTTCTCAGGATGCCTTCCAACTATTGTCGTCAGATTACTTACGAGTACGTCTAACGTAAGACATTAAATATGAACCTACGCTCTCAAGTAACTATAGTTACGTTATATACTTTTTTCAGTTTTATTTTATTGTAAGTCACAACAAATCCAATAAGAATTTTATTTATAATAATATATTCAAGACAATGGTGCGTAATTTCAGTCTGGAAAAAGCAACCGGATAACTCTTGGTAATTGAGTTCGTGAGGCAAATAGAAAAAAATCAGGTATGATCGGTATCGAGCGAGTGATATTAATATATTTTATTGTCGTAATTAAGTAATTTAAAGTCGAATTTGATAAAAAGTCGATTGAAATACTTGTAAGTATTGAGGCACTAAATATGGTGGTAAGCCAGAGTGGTACGATGTTGTTGAACATTTACCTATGGGGCCAATCATTTATTACTTAAGATAATATAAGGGGGGAAGGGGATCGACCATGTCTTATTTTTTATTATAAGGGGATGATGATAGGGGGTCTTGATAGTTCTTACGTAAGATTACAAAAATGCGCATATTTAAAATTATTCCAGTGGCAGATACAATTTTGCGAGTGAGTTTTGAGTCCCTTGGACTGATCAAAATCTTTGAGATTACATACATCATATAATATGTAAAGATGATTTTAATGATAAATAAAAAAACTATAAAACAAAACCAAAGATAATTGATGAAATTGCTAAATGTGAATCCGCTTCTTTATAAGCATGGTGTCTAACCACCCCGAAAGGAAAACGGTCGTGATGATACTTTACTTTATTTAGATTCTTACGTAATAAATTTTAAACAAGGGTAGGCTTATTCTTATTTTTTCTTACATAGTCAAAAAACGTCTTACGTAATAAATTAATGGCCCCAATGTAAATAGAATACTAGTCAGGATTCATTTGTAAAAATAAATTTCTTAAATTTTAACTTTACTAAAGCCATTATAAGTATACAAGTCATCACAATTAACAGCAATCAAGAAATATAGTGTAGTAATGTATAGTAAATAAATATATAACGTAACTACTGTCAAATCTGCACTTTAGCATCATTGACATAAGACCATTATAGCGATACAATCACTACAAGGCCAAGGCTGATTAGAACATTGTGCTTGCGCATTTATAAAAGGCAGTGTAAATATTTTTTATCTCTCTTCCTCAAACAATCCAACTAAGTGTAAGAAAAAGATAGCAAGCTTAACAAAAACCTGAACATTAATCACAAGTTCACACGCAGAAAATAAATCGAATTAGTTCAAAAGACGATACATCATAAGATACTTCCTAATTACAATTCCTTTTAAAAGTAATAGTTAAGGAGATGGATTGGAATGTCCAAGATTGTTTTATTTATTAAATTGCATGACAATTTATTTATTTTAAGAGTTTTATCTGGAACTATTATATAACGTTTTAGTTAACAAGGTGAGTTGGGGTAAATGTAGATTATGGTGAAAATGTCAACATTGCTTATATTATAACTCCTAAAACGATAATTACTTCATTTCAAATACTTGCTGCAACACTTTTTCGATAATATAGACAAAAGTCATAAATAGTAACCCTAGATGGCACTCCCAAAATAATTGTCTACTATGTAAAATACATGTGTTTTTCTGTTCTTTCCTCAATTACGGGGAAAGTTGAAGTGGTATTTATTAAAATTCTTAAGCATCACCTAGAATTCGAATGCGTTATTGTAATCAGCATAAAAATGCGACAAAATTACTAATATATATTATTAATTTCAAGTTTATCTCTTGTATTAATATGCCACACTTACCCCAACTCACCTTACCTTATTTGTTGCGGTTGCGCCGCGACAAAGTTTTAAAAGAACATATCGCTTATGATGGTACCCCGAATGCCGTAGTTTAGTCTAAAGATGTCCACAATTATTAAGGAGTTTGTAATCAGCCTGAGTAGACGCATGTTCTATCACTACTTTCTAGAGAAGAGCCTAAACCCTCTAGGAGCTGTAACCAGTAACGGCGACCAGCACTAAAAGTGCATTGAATTACCCTCTGAAATCCTACCCTATCCCTACCCAGGTCTGGGCGACGGCACTGTCTGTCTGGCACGATGGCTGGCTAAATAATCTACGAACGTTGGCTAGGTAATTAACTATAACGCTTGTAAATCCGAAAATAGTTTGATATTGTGCATGTAGTATGTGCGCGAATAATTTCAAAATAGCCAAAACTACTATTACTAGCATGTTGTAAGGTAATGACGTTTTTTACACAAGGAATTGTGTTTTGTATTAAGATTTACAACCGCAGCCATTTTGATTTAATCGATTCGACGAGCTTCCGAATTAACAGATAAAAAGACACAGTGGGTCAGTCCGACGATTGAGCGACCATTTATTATCATTAGAACAGCCGAGTCTACGTAATATTGTCCTATTAGCTCACGTACTTGTACTTTGTTCGACTATCTCCAGGATAGCTACCGAGGCACGATTATCTAGATAAGCTAAAATTATATCCCCCTTATCTAACATATAGTATCGCCGATTATCTCATGAATGGTGGCGGGTGACTAAGGTACTAATGCCCAAATTCTGGCATTCAAGATAAATGTTAAATTACAAGATATAGTGCAAAATTTTGTATATCTTAAGTATATTCGAAGTTATCGTTGATAATAATATTTGGCATTACTAGGTGCATGCTTATCTCTATAATTGACATGATATTATGTTGTTTTTGTTCATAATGTCTACTTTTAATAACGCTAAATTATGTAATCTCATCGATTTCTATATTATAATATTTTATTTAAAGCTACTGGTTCTGTGTTATGGTATTTTTGTAATCAATTTAAATTAGAACACGTTTGGAGCACATAGGAATCTGCGTTAATTAGTTGCTAAAAATGGTATTAGCAATCTTAATTTGACATCGTCCTACCTGAGTTTCTGCTTTCTGTTAGTAGCACATGTGTTTGTATACATACACGGTCGCGGATATAAGTAAATATACCTACGTAAGTATTTAACTCATGTTGAACAAAATGATATCTTACATTAGCTCCAAACCACAACGTAATTTAAAATGACGTTAATCAAACTTATCGATGAAATTTCTAAATTGTAGTCATATTTGACGTCTTTTAATTGCGCCTAAACTTCAAAAACTTGTTCTTTTGATAACCTAATTGCCGTTACTGATACCTACTTGCTTTATTTGTCTCAATATTGTATTGATTTTGTTGTGAGTTTGAGCCAGTCATACAAGTTTATAATCTATACACATTTATTTATACTTATATACGCTTGTTTCGTAAGTAGATCATTAATTTGTTACGTTGTTTTGTAGCAATATTTCGGAAACATTTGACTATAACTAAAATCTTTTAGTCTTAGCCATATGACAAGAATGCATGCACAAATACGTAGCTGTATGCGAATTGATGCATTTATAGGTTTTGATGATATGCAGGTGAAAATGTAGAAACAACCGGGCAGAGCGTTCACTCGATGGAGGCGTGCTAATTGACGTGGACGAAGACTGTAAACATAGCGAGCCAATGTCCTGACCCCAGTCTGATACGAAGATAACAGAATGTGGTCTTAAAGCCAAACGTTTTGCGCTACAAACACTACAATACGTATTTATGATTTGTCACACCATTATTAAGTCTATTTTTATAAACGTTGATTTACGTGTAGACTCGTCTACTGTAGGGTCATAAGTCATTAGATAAGGAACAGTTACATAATGCTGAAGAAAATATTTGCAAGTTATTTATTGTAATTAGGCTTTATTATAGCTATTATGAAATACTTTTTGAAAATATGTACCTTATTGCTTTCTTTATACTGCTATTGTGAATATTTTAATTATCTTTAAACAAGCTTTAAATTTTAGCAATGTCTTATAACTTATATACATTATTTTTGAAAACTGTAATGGTAAATTTTGTTCTGTGTGAATTGAATACAAAAATAAGTAAGTAAATATTTTAGGGACTTCGTTATTACTTTGTTCATATTGATTTAGTTTTTTTTACATTGATTTAAAATAAAATATTATTATAAGTCGTGATTGCACCGCGTGATTTATTCCATACAAATTAATTATCTAACCTTGGGGTAGATACAAATATGTACGGATTTAGAAGTGTAATTTCTAAGAAATATCTTCCCAGAGTGATTTATTTAGAAAACTCGGCGCACCTTACCTTGGAATCGGAGTGTGGTCACCAACTGAATCCACCAGACATAAACAGGATCTGCGTGAACGATCCACATGGAGGGCAATCAAAACAACAGTTCAAATAAATCAATATTTTCAATCTTTGATCCATATAAATATATTGATTTAAATAAACTGAATTTATTCACGATATTAGCGTGGTTCTAATGGCGTCAATGACGCACTTAATATTTGTATCAGTCAATATTTGAGTGGTAGGGAGGTATTCTGGTAAAATCCGGTGAATCTAGAAAGCCAAATTTAATATAGAAGGACGTTAAATTTATAAAAATGAATTAAACTAACTTTATATGACAAAATATATTATGAAATGTATTCTTTGGACTACACTTTTACTCGAATAATTATCTTTTAAGATAAATTAAATTATTAATATTTGTTTGGTACTTCCTACTTACCTTAATACAGTTAATTAAAAACAATATCACGTGGTTTCGTCAAGGAATTCATACATGTTACTAAAATTATAAATAGAAGCCTTGTTTATACGTGATCAAGTGATTTAATTACCTAAGTTACACGTGGAACCCAAGTTTCATCTCCAAACAAAATAGGTCAGTAGGTACTTACTGGCTTATAGCTACATTTGAGCGACATTTTTGTATCTTAGGATCAGTAATTTACCACTTGTTTAACTTTAAGGTCGCCTTACGCATACATTTGTATGGGCTAAAGAATACTTAAAGGATTGATTACCGCCGCTTTAGTTTAATAAACTACCTACTGATTCAAAGTATCGTTCGTGTTTTAGGTTGATATGGATAAGGCATTCTTATGCATTGTTTAGACATCCCAAATTCCTTATAAAAACCGTTAAATCGATACAGTTATCACTGTAAAATTTAGCCACAAACAACGTAAATAAATAGTAGGTCGAGAAAATCGACGAGTTGATAAAAGCTTACAAACCTTTCTGCTCTAAAATTATTTATAATGCAAACTTCAAGCACCTTTTATAGATTTAGTACATAGATCTTTAGTATCTACGAGTATAACAAAATTGGCATAAAACATGGTAAGAACTTCTCTCGTGAACAATACACTTGTTTTCTTAGTCTATTTAGAGGGCCAAATTAATAATAGAATATGTAAATTTTCGTATCAATTTTATTTTTATTTTCTATTGATATGGTATAATAAATTATAGTACTCAGCATTTGATATGGCACATCAGGAACAAGAGTGAGATGTACGGCTAGGTCGGCTATCTATGGTTTTGTAGAGCATTCTCTCTGTCGTACAATGTCAGCGATAGAATGATATAACAATACAAGACGAAATCTACCGCATTTCTCACTCTTGTTGCCGATATACCAGATTAAATGCGGCGTACTGCACCATATATTTGTAGTATGCGAGTTAATCGTTAATAATAACTGATTTTATGCTAACCCTTGTTTAATTGTAAAGTAGCAAATTATTTCTTAACATTGTGTTGGGTTCTCATCTTCTCCTATCAAGCTGATATTATTACACCGAGTATAGATTTTTTATCTTTATAATATTTTCTATTGACTTAATGGCTAGTATATTTTTTTTCTAATCACGTAGGTGGTTAGGTTCTGTTTAGACATTTCTTGTTATAGCAAAACCATATAATAGTTTCTGACCATAGCAATGAATAAACACTGGAATTCATTCCTTTCTTTATAATATCCATTAAGGCAGCAATGTCCAATTACCATCAAGGTAATTAACGACATATTTATTTTAATGATCTTCAATTATCATTAGGTAGGTAGGTAGTCTTGTAACACGCTGAAAATTGTTACTAATCTACAAAATACACTAAAAGCTGATAAATAAGTAATCTACTATAGAATATTATTTTTTATTTATATCAAGCATTTAAAACTTTTATAAAGCATATATACTAGAAAGTATTAGCAATTTTATAAATCTATCTATTAATAATTAAGTAGGTATTCTCATGAATTCCTCAAGCGTTTAATACCATAAATGTGTAGTATATAATATTTAAAGAATTACTTTACATATTAATATTTCAGTCATTTTAAGTTGTATAAATTCTCTACTGATAAACAGTTAAGTATATAGGTAGTGGAGTATTGCAGCAATTGATATCTACTTAATCTAACTAATGGGTAACCAAAGACGATGCATGTGATTACCAGGTAGTTGATACAATGGTTAAGTAATAGGTACTCAGTACTTACCTCTAGCAATATTACCATGCTGTACCGGTGTCCCGTTCACTTTGATCCTTCGCCCATCCGGAGTGCATTTCAACAGCATTATTCAAAAAACTTCAATGACCCATTAAAACACCTGATTATAGAAACAAATTGTTTTCAAACATCCAAACACTTTATCGCTATCAGCCTGTTGCTCGGCGCTCGGTGTCCTCGAACAATCTTATTGGTCGACCAACGTGACGTCAAAAGTTAATTTAAATCCACTCAACCAGCACAAAAACTCAATTTATTACAGTTTTACGCAGTTTATTTTGTGCAATGGTTAAACACTTGTTCTCTTCACATAACACATGTAAATATTACACAAAAAGTCTAATAATTGTCTATAATAATAATGAGATACTGCTCAGCTGAATACAACTAGCAAGCAACCTACACAGCGAGATCACCCAATATCACTGACTCGCGCACTTGACAAATGACAATGTTTTGATACGAAAACGAATGAAACAAACTTCAAGTGAAGTTCGTTCAAACGATCCAATTAGATGTTACGTTTAGGTAAATAAATATAGAATTATGGTTCAAAATGAATATTTTATTGTTACAAATTATAACTTGTGTTATTATACAATTACTTTCACTATTATAGCAAAAAATCAGAAGAAAATCTAGCAAATTCTCGTTTTTGACACTTCAGTTGCCAACATGAAAATCTACAACTTCATGTCGGTGTCCTTGAATTCGATTGGTTAATTTCTGGTATTTATTTTGTTCAGTTGGCAGCATTTCTATTTTTATTTATTTTTCTGGCATAGAAAACAACTTTTTATATCTTGTAAGATCAATAAATATTTAATGAAAATTTCGCTATAGAATACAGCAAAATACAGGTAAAAACATATGCTGATCATATAAGATAATTAAGTTCAGCGCAGTTATATTAGGAAACTTTTTCTAAAATTGTGTTAATTAATTTATTTGAATAGTCAAGAAATCTTTAGATACGCGTAATATGCTATTGTACCTAGCCTTTTACAATATGGGGAAAAATAAAATTGCAATATAAATAAAGTAACAAAGAACTGCAATATTTTTATTTCTGGCAACATTATAACTGACGCCATTACTGACGCCGGATTGTTTTTTTCGGTAAATTTGGTGAATAGACTATTCTTTTGCAGTAAATAGTCTTGAGAAGTTTCTAAAATGGCCAAAGGAAAGGACGGTTCAAAGAAGGACAGCGAGAGCAGCGAAGAAGAAGAATACGTGGTAGAAAAAGTGCTCGACAGACGCACTGTGCGCGGGAAGGTTAGAAAAATGCATGATTATTGTATTACCAGGCTGTAGAAGCTTCATTTAAGCACTGCCTTAGCTATATTTGCAGTCACACCTTTATTTTGAATCCTGGTTAGTAGAATTTTTGATCATTATAAAAAAATATCATTGCCTTGCACCATTTTGCGGCCTCCACGTTTTTGTCTCGGGGTTCCAAGGTTCCCCGTGTTTTCTTGTATGTTTTTATCTAATTGCGTTTTGCCCGCCAACATTTATTTTAACTTATTTGCCTTATTGAAATTAATTAAGGCTCTCGACAGAAGTCAAGTGCCAAAGTAAAGAATGTGAGCCTTTTAAGGTTCAGTTGCACCAAAATAAAGTCTGTAATTGTAACGGTTAAAGTAAAAAGGTAAAGTAAAAATAGAAAAAGTTTGTCAATTATGTCCAGTTTTCGGTCACCATAATGCTCCAAATGTCAGTAAGGTGATAAATTACAATTTTTTAAATCAAATTTATGCATTTGATCATTGATCATTATCACCCTTGTCCGCCACTCGATATAGCCACAGTAAGGGAATCTATGGTCAAGAAACCAGACTTCCATTCGGCATTGTTGTGGTCAAGAACATTTTCAGAAGCACTATGAAACAAATTTTGGTAGATGCACGCATACAAGATTCAATTGGTGCAAGAAATCGAGCCAATGTTTAATTTAAAATCTAATCCGGTTCTCTTATATATAATAATTCTTTTAAAAAAAAAATGCATAAGTATCAAAATTATTCTTAAGTTGGTGTTAGTGGAATCTTGATTAATGGCTTAACATGATCTCCAAGCTGCAGGATGCCAGATATATTTATTTATTTTTTTATCTTCATTTGTATTGCAATCTGTCTGCAGTCAAGACATTCGGCAATATGTATGTAATACAGGTCTTGAACTGTTTGCTTCCATTGATGCAACCATATTGATACATTAATGCATTGCAAGTCATTGTCATTGGAAATTAAATAATCAATTCATGTGGAGCTGTTCTCTTCAGTCTTCTGAATCTGGATGTTCTATCCATAAGGTTGCTTGCCAACTTGTTTTGATGATTTTGTTATGCGTTTGCCACAATTGGTAGCTTAAGTTTTAATTTCTTCTTTGACTGTTGGGATGCCAAGGTCATGGTGAATTACATCATTTGTGACGTACCAGGGTGCATTTGCAATCATTCGAATAGTTTTTGATTGAAATCTTTGCAGTATTTCCACATTGGATTTTGCAGATGTACCCCATAATTGGAGTCCATAGGTCCATATCAGTTTCAGAATGCACTTATCTCTATGCCAGATATAAGTAACTAATGTTGTTGCTGATGTAGTTTTAACGGTAAATCCTGGCTACCTCTTCAAGTGTGTAAGGTGCAACAGTTTCTGCTGAGAACCTCCAATATACCCAAATATGCCAATATCGGTTCAGGTTACGAATTTGCGCATTTTGGGGTCTGGCCAAGGACAAAACAGCTAATGGAAAATTCTGGAGATAGAAAACTCGCTATTATTTCGGCCACATATTAGCCTCGCTATACAGAGGATTTCATCATCACACCCCCTAAAACAGATTCCTAGACCTCCACTGTTGGAGATGGTATTTCTCTTTGGTACCAGCTTGCCACTTGTCATAAGGAGCTTAAAGTAGGGAAACAGCTCCTTAAAAAAGCATGATTTTTGAACATGCACATGTTATAATACCAACCATGTAAAGTTTTTTTTAGTTATAATACGCTCACCATCTACCATTTTACTTCTCTCCCTACCCAACCTAATAGTGTATGATTCCGTTAATGCCGTCTTGGAAGCTCGTTCCATAAATGTATTGACGGCAGACCTGCTTAGGCCCAATTCTTTCAGTAAGTGATGCAAAGATTTTGCTGGAACTCCTCTCGAACCAACTTCCACTGCGTACAGCTGAGTCTTGAACCCGTTCCTGATCATTTCTTCTGTGAGATCATAATATTTATTCAACTTCATGTTGTGGTCTTTTGGAATATTTGATTTCCACAGAATGGTAAGTTCAATAAGGATAACTTTTTTCAAGTTCCGAGAAACACTTAGATGTCTGGCCTACAAGCTAAAGTGTAATTTTTTTTCTCGTAATTTATTTTTTCATCATTATGAATCAACATTTAGAATAAATACTGTGGTTTTTATTATCCAAGTTTTCCTAATAGTAATAAAAATATTCAAATATTTGATAACCATTTTTTTACGAGCCCTATGCAATAGTAAAAAAAATAGGTTTACAGTTTCTCTCTTTCTATGTTTCTAGGTCCAATACCTACTTAAATGGAAGGGGTATAAGGAATCCGAGAGTACCTGGGAACCAGAAGACAACCTGGACTGTGAGGAACTTATCAGGACCTTTGAAGATGCTCGCAAGGAGAAAGAAGTAAGAAAATCTATATTTATCACATTGCTGGGCATTTGCATTGCTTTTTAGGGAATTAAAATCACATTGAGAGTGCGGTGACTAAAAAAGGACTGTTCAAACCACATTTTTTGACATGTTTTTTTTATTCAAATTCATAAAATTCTTTATTATATAGATTGCTTATTCTAACTACAGTTGTATATACATGTAATGATCATGCAATCTGCCCATATTACATTACAGCCCCTAGAACACAGGGTCCTAGACCTCCACTGATGGAGATAGACCTTCCAAAACATATACCTGGAGAATTTGGCCTACACTCACCACACCACCGCTGGCCAGACGGGTTGGCGAGGATATAAAATAGATTTTTAAAAACAATTAATAATTCCACAAGTTGGTATAAGTGGAAACTGAACCGACTACTTAATGTGCTCTCCGAGGCACGGGAACATTGGTGTTGTAAATCTATTTAAAATGTACGTAAGAAAAGTGTATTTCTCATTGGTACATGCCGGGGGGTTTGAACCAACCTTTGTAGGATTTAAACATTCTAACAACTGAGCTACTACTTCACCCATATTATAGCTATACATATATTATATATAGTTAACAGTTAATAATTTTCTTGAAAATTTATTGGAATATATTATAATACAGTATCATCACAACCGTTTTTCCCTTTCTTAATAAATGCTTAATGCATGCTAAATAAGCGGAAATGCTTAATGCATGCTAAATGCTTAATAAATAAGCGGATTCACATTTAGCCAACTTTACTATAGGCCTATCATGACAAGTGGTAAGCTCGTCGATGTCTCCAGCGTACCAAACTCGAGAAATATCACAAATAAATTAAATGTATTTATTTACATTAATAAATATTTTTGTGTCCCGGTACCTCTGAGTCTAAATCCAAAGACTTAACTGCTAGACCACGGAGGCAGATTTTTATTATTATTATATTATTATTATGTTAATGTTAAATTTAGCATGTTATAAATAAAAAAAATATCTTATTAAGTAAAAACAGTTAATAAGTTTTTATTTAATATAATAGTAAAATGTTTTATAAGTAACTCTCGTATCTCTCTAAAAAATCCGTGTATACATAATATCCCATTTAATTGAGAAGATGTAGTCACTAATAACTAGTGATAGTTAATGGTTCACATTGTATAGTCACTATGAAGTTTTATTGTACATAATGGTACATTGTCTAATTTACGCGAAATATGTATGATGGCAGATTGCTAATTTAACAGCCCTAGAGCGAAGTGAAGTCAAATTGTCGGTATGCTGATGCGGTGTTAATGTATTTGATTTATTATCCGACTGCGCGACGCATATAAGGGGTGTGTTTATCAGCCTATGAAAGAGTATGTATGTTTACGAGTGTTGCTTCTGGTGTCATTAGTAGAAACTCTAAAAAAGGTTACCCTTTTTTATTGATAAAAATCATTATCCTAAAAACAAAACACTACTGCATGGTGAATGAGGCCGCGTCTGAAAATCGCGATATCCATCATGATAAATACCTAAATACTCAGGCGGAGTGTAATTATTAATTAATTCGCCCACAGCCGAGAGACGGAATTAGAAAGAAGAATAACAACGTTCACGCGATCGTCGACCTCTCAATACCTACTTGATTAGGCTCAGTATGAGTTGCGATATTTTTAGGACAACTTCTCTGCACCGTAACTTTAAATTTTATTACTGAATAATAAAAATAGACAATACGTAGTTTATTATTTTTATTTTAGATTATACTATAAAAATAATTGCTCTTTAATGAATTCCACGCAGTATTAACTTTGGCCATGAAATTTCGTCTCATTAGGATTTGAAGATGATGTCTCTTAAAGTGACCTCGTTGTTGAAAGTTGGTGCCCTTTGAGCCCTATTTATGACATTTTCCATAACTTGTCTCAACGTTTCTGGCGACATCAAATCAAATCAAATAATCTTTATTTTCAATCAGTTATACATGAGTTTCAATCAGGAGTCTGAACAAGATTCTCTGGGACGCCTGGATCTCTGGACACCCTGCACTTCCGGTCGCAAACAATATTGCAAAACATTAGGCGCTTGCAGATAAAAATACTTTTAACTAATTATTTATTTGAACACCTACTTAATATTACAAATTATATAAAAAGAGAAGTTATAAATGTTTAGTGTGGGTGTGGACATGTTTCTTATTAATTAATTAATGTTTCCTTTTAAGGCTGCGAGAGTCTGTGGCTTGTTCACATACACCAGAGATTTCAAATAACCCCAAAGAAATTCGGTAAAATCATTGTCAAAATCAAAATATCTTTATTCACGTTAACCTATTACGGGCATTTGTGACAATTCATTATTTAAATTATTTTAAATAATTCTACTCCTGTTAGTGGTTGACTATGTAGCAAAGTGGTCCAAAGAGTATGCTGTTAGCAGAAGACCAGCAGCTTAGTAAATTGACACGATTATTCCACATTCTTGAGGAGTAAACATTGTGTATTTTTACTTTTAATATCAGGATGACAGACAATGCCATTTAAAAAAATATATATTTCGATAGTACCAGTATTTTGTGCTAGGGGTGCAGGTGCAGGCTGGGTGAGGCGGAGTGCACAGTCGTCCGAAGACGAATCGTCTAAGATCGATTACGTCTGTCAGAAATGTCAAAAGCTTTGCGGAATGCTGTCATCGAACAAACGTTAGTTGATACGATAGTGAAAACGAATGTGCTCCCCGTCACCCCGCTGTTGTTATTTATGAATTTTATGCAAACAACCCTGGCTTCAGTAGTTTGGGCTGTGCGATGATTAATAATTCAAGATAATATAAAATAATAAATTATTTAGCACTAAACACATTTTAGCATAATTGACCATGGTCTATCGTGAAGTAGGTGAAGCGGTTGTTTCCGCCTTCAATTAGACTGTTGCCTTCCTTTTTTTTTTAAATCTAAGGTGGAACATTTCGGCCACCACGGGCTTTCTTGCGTTAGAAGTGCTGGCCGGATTCCTCGTTGCTCTAAGCGACATCATCCGGAGGGCTTTTGTCTCTGCTGGAGTACCCACGATCCTAGAACTCTCTCGGATTGACCAGTATGACCGTCGGGCCGTGGAAACTTGTTAGGTCTCTGGTGTGGGATGCGACATGTGTGGACGCATTAACCCTGTTGCGTGTTCGTGGATGAAATTAAATAAATATTTCCAGACATGTCACACAGTGCCATCTAATTTCCGTGGTAAGCTACGAGGCTTGTGTTACGGAAACTAGATGGTTGATAAACTACATATTATACTTTTTTTTATTTTTTTGTAAATATATACATATTATACATATAAACACCCAGACCGAGACAAATTATAGAATGTACAACTTGCCCCCGGTGGGAATCGAACCCACGACCTCCCGAGTTCACGGCAACGTTTGTTACCACTAGACCACGGAGGCGGTCAAAAAAATTGTGATTTAGAATCTCGTGTCGTTTATAATTATTAGCTCAGCCAGCCTCCAAGCTAGGGGAAACCTAAACCTGCTGAAATCAAGAGTTGGAAACCACACTATAACTGGTACTGAAAAGAAAGGTTACTCACATGAGCTCGTCCGGGTTAGGAAATTAGGAATCGCTGAATTTAGGCTTCACAGTAAGTTCACTAGGTCCATCAGACCGGCCGGCTGTTTTTCTACATAACCCACTATTTGCACGTTAAGTAATTTGTTTTATGTATAGTCACAGTGTACGGCTACCACCGATTGGTCATCGACTGCTTGGGTCGAAAGTTTGATCGCAACTGTCAGACGAATAGACAGTTTCTTTTTGTGTGAAGATTTTACTATATAGGAAACGGAATGAAAGGATGGTACCAAGCCATAACAAACCCAATCACATATACAGACGACCTCGTCAAGCGCGGGAAGTGCGGCGTTTTCTGCGAAAAACCTCAAGCTGCGCAAATATGTCAACCTCGGTACGTCAACAGTTTACGAATTTGCGCCGTTTTGGGTCGAGAAAAGTTATAGTTTTATTTTTTCGTCCTACACGTACGATTAGAGGGAGTAGATTTAGACTTTTTATACTTTAAGTAATTCTATTTAATCTTCTTCGTAACCATTACAAAATAAAGCATTGTTATTTTGTGTGTACAGCGAATTTAGATTTATTTAATACGGTGGCAACACTACAGTCTGCTTTTTCAACGAATGTCACAGATCGAATATTCGTAATTTTCCACAGAACTTCAATCAGTTGGGACGGTTCTTCGCGCCATTTTGCGTGAACATGTCGTGTGCAAGTTTTTGTTTTGTAAATTTATTTACTGTGGATATTATTGGTCAGAAGTTGTGTTGTTTTGTTTAATAATGTGAATAATTATGGAAAACAATAAATTGGACTTTAAATATAGGGCACAAGTTGCAGTGTGGGAGTCCATATTTTACCCGACGTGGCGAGTGTAGGCCAAATTCTCCAGTTCTGGAAGGCCCATCTCTAGCAATGGAGGTCTAGGACGCTGTGTTCTAGGGGCTGTAGTGAATTAAAATGAATTAAACACAATTAACAATTGTTAAATATTTAAGGTAACATTTAATTATATGTTATAATTATACATGTAACTACTTAAATAATATAAATTCAATAAGTATAAACTGACTGTCTCCGTGGTCTAGCGGTTAAGTCCGTGGATTATACTCGGGCACAATAATTTATGAATTCTTTGCACCACTTACTAAAGAAATTGGGCCTAAGCAGGTCTGTCGTCAATACATTTATGGAAAGAGCTTCCAAAACGGCATTAAAGGTATCATATTGTATTTGGTTGGGTGAAGAATAAAATAAATGACTTCTTCTAAACCAGCCTATTGTATTCAAATCTCTTACCCACACACAATGGATCCGGCACCCGACGGTGAATCTATGGAATGCTTAGAAATTTGTCATCCTCTCTCTATTTGTGTATTTTTCGAGTTCGGTACGCTAGAGACATCGACGAGCTTGCACACTTGTCATGATTATATAGTAAAGTTGGCTAACTGTGAATCCACTTGTTGAAAGAGGAACGGTCGTGATGATATCTTTACATATTTCTTACCAACCAAACGAAAAAATAATAATCTTAAAAATTGCTTTGTTCACAGAAGAATGCAAAGAAAGATCCGTCTTCTTCCTCTTCTTCTTCTTCCGCTAAGAAGGACACCACCAAGAAGAGAAGTCGAGAGGACAGCGAGGAGAAGCCATCTCGTACTAAACCCAAGGTGGATGATGGAGTCAAGACTGGCTGCGAGAAGGGATACAAGGCAGAGAAGATCATAGGTAAATATTGCAGTCCTTTTTATATCAAAGTCAAAATATCTTTATTCACGTAAACCTATTACAGGCATTTGTGACACGTCATAATTTAGATTATTTAGAATGATTCTACTCCTGTTAGGAGAAGACTAAGCAGCGAAGTCATCCAAGGAGTAAGCTGTTAGCAGAAGACTAACAGCTTAGAAAATTCCAGTGACCTGTTAATGTTAAAGAGGCATTGGCTGGAAGAAAAAAGAAAGTGACAAAGAGGTTATAAAATCCTTCCTCAGGAAAGATGAAGAGCATGAATACAGAGTGCACGCGACGACTCTAGAAGTTCTTCCTCCTTTTCTTAAACCAGCCTATTGTCGGTCGCAAGCCCGAGACACCATTCTTCTCATCTCTTACCCACACACGATGGACCCGGCACCTGCACGGTGAATCCATGAAATGCTTAGAAATTTGTCTTCTCAACACATTTATGTTATAAACTTAATATTACATACACATTATTTATCAATACAACTATATAGAATTACTATTATATATTTTTTTAAAATTTTACTTTATTATAATGTCAATGTTTAAAATTAATTTAAGTCGATAGTTATTTTATTTTAATAATTTAAAATTTGATGTCAAATAAATATAAATAAATAAATATTTCCAGACAGGTCACACAGCGCCATCTAGTTTCCGTGGTAAGCTACGAGGCTTGTGTTACGGAAACTAGATGGTTGATAAACTACATATTATACATATAAACACCCAGACCGAGACAAATTATACAATGTACAACTTGCCCCCGGTGGGAATCGAACCCACGACCTCCCGAGTTCACGGCAACGTTTGTTACTACTAAATAAATATAACTAACAATGAACAATAATAAATAGTTGCTAGGTCTATAATGTCAAATTATCATCGAAATATTCCTTGTTTGAATAATATGCTTTTTGTACCAGAAGTTTTTTTAATTAATTGTTTGTCATTCCAGGTGCGTCTGATGCGACCGGTCAGCTCATGTTCCTTATCAAGTGGAAGGAGACGGATGATGCCGAACTGGTGCCCGCCAAGGTCGCCAACAAGTACTGTCCGCAAGAGGTAAAAAAAAAAAAAAAAATTGTGGTCATATAGTTTGGGTAAACGTTGTTTTGCCATATAAATTATTTCTAGGGAATTTCTAGTGTAGAAAAAAAAAACTAACTTATTGTAAGTGTGGTATATGAGTGAAAGAGGCATGGAGCGCTGTGAGCGATGAGCGAATATAAAAATAACAAAACAACAAACGTTTTTTATAATATTTATTATATTTATTCCTTAAAATTATATATATGGTGAGAGAAAGTTTCCGCTTGTGTTACGGAAACTAGATGGTTGATAAACTACATATTATACTTTTTTTTTTGTAAATATATACTCCCTCAGCTGTCAGCTGTCAAAATGTGTTTAAGTCTTCTCCTATTTTAACTTATTTAAAAATATAATTAAGTGATATATTGACAACTTTCTGGTATAATTGCGATTAATATATGTTTAACCAATCATACAAATAAATGTGTAATAATTAATAAGTGTTTTTAATGTGAAAAAGTGTCTCGACATATTGTGTAAAAACATCGTTAAGTGTCCTTATTTTTTATGGATAAACAGAAGATTTATTAATGAATAAGTGCATTCACAATACGTAGAGAGAAATACAGAAATTGACTGAAAGAATTATGAAAAATCTAAAAAATAAATACTCGATAATATATTTGACGTATGACATGACGCATTGAGTGTCGTTAAATTGTAAACAAACAATTATAAATACCTGGAAATCATAAATAAGGTTCTCGAGTATACATAGGAACCATAATTAAAAGTCACTAGCACCAATCTACTTTCTAATTGTAATGCATTGATAATGATTACAACCATGGACTCATAAAAAATACACACTTAATGCACTAACCTATAAGTTAACATTTATGAACAGTACAAGCCCTGAATAGCCAGCTGTATTACCTTTGGCACTTTGTTGCATGACATGAAATATTATTGGTGATGTGTTAGGCTGTAACATAATATAGAACTAATGTAAATAACAAAATACAACCGCGGCGCAGCCGAATGAAGTTTGTTATTGTAAATTTATTTTTATTGACCATATTGGAAAGGCTAAGGCATTGAAGCCATACAGCCTGAGTATAATTTTTGAAATTTTCTTTAAATATTCCACATATATACAGCAATAACTGCCACTTGTAATGTACACAATACAATAAAAATAAATAATAATATAATAACAATAATATTTAATAATAATATAATTTTCATATTTCTTATAGAGCATGTTCCTAAGAGATATGGATAATAGGCGAGTTAATTTGGTTAGAACACGTTCTGAGGTACTAAAACATAATGAAAACAAAATGAATGAACAAAAACAAAGAATTGATGATTTAGAAAATAGTTTAAAAATTTACGAAAGAATAATAGGTGATTTGCGGTTAAAATTAGCTGACAAAACCAAATTAATAAATAAGATGACGACAGAGCAGGAAGAGAATAGCCAGGAGTTTGAGAAAATGTGTAAACAAAATACTTTGCTTAAAAAACAACTAGCAAATAAAGAAATTGATAACATAGAATTACATAAAAATATACATAATCTCACAGATCTAAACATAACTTTAAGTGAAGAAAATGAAGTAATTTGTATTGCAAAGAACACAATGGTCAATCCATTGAGAACCCAAATTGACGAAATCCAAAATGAAAACTCTATACTACACGCAAAGATAGCCGAGATTTTAAAAGAACTACATGATTATAAATTAAAATACGAAGGGAAAGTTACAGAAACCCTAAAAGAACCTATGCTACAACACAAAAATAAAAATATGTTAAGAAAAATCAGAAAACAAAATAAAATTATGAAACGAAATTATCAAAAACTAAGAAAAATGAATACTAAACTTAAGAAAAAAACCAAAAAAATGGATCACTTACCCGCCCAAGTCGAAAAAGAAAGTGAAGAACACAAAGAAGTAGCAGTAATAAATAAAAGCTTAACATATCCAAAGAAATCACAAAGACATCACTTGCATACGGATAAATGTAAAAGAAGAATAATAATTGTTGGTGACAAATCATGCCGTAACATGGGAGTGCAGTTATCAACTAAAAATTATAACACATACTGTGACATACATTCAAATGCCCCAACACAAAAAATTATTAACTCGGCTAAAGAAATTATTAAAAACGAAAATAACATAATTCTACTAATAATTATTCAGAAACTAGAAGAAGAAGATATTCACAATTACCTTGCAGAAACTACTAGCCTAATGGAAAGTGCAACTAAGAAAAATATTAAGCTGGTTATGACAAATGTACCATACTTAACAAGTTCAAAACTAAGTCAAATTAATTATGATATTTTTAAAATAAACTGCAAACTTAATACGATTGCACTATTTGACAATAACTTTGAAGTCATCAACATCAGCGAAGTAAATGTAAAAAACACTGGGATTAAACAATTTAGAGACATGATTAGCTACTATATGATAAGTATGGTCGAAAATGAAATAGCAAAGGACAACGAATTAAATTTTCCACTAGTTTCAGCCCAAGAAAAGGTGAATTAGTTCAACGTATTGTAAAAACACCTATAAATACACTAATTCAAAGTAACAAAATGATAATATGCCATCAAAATGTGCAAGGTTTAAAAAATAAACTGTTAGATTTAGAAGTATTTCTCAATGTAAATAACATTGACATATTTTGTGTTACAGAGTCATGGCTGGAAAGTGATTCAGTGGGTCTCTTTGAGCTAGTTAATTTCAATATAAAAAGTTCTAGTCATCGAACTGTTTATAAGAGAGGCAACACTTTAATTTATGTAAAAAGGATATTAAGAGCAAAGAACAGAACTGATATCGTAAAAATGTCTATAGATAAAGAATTTGAAACTTGCTGTGTGGAGCTGGATGATCTTATCGTACTAACGGTATATAGATCTCCTGGTACAGGTCTTAATGTTTTCAATGAAAGACTAGACGAATGTCTGACAAAACTATCTTATAAAAATAATAAAACCATCATAGTTTGTGGTGACTTTAATATAGATTTTCCATTAGTTAAGGGCGGTAGCCATAGTATTAAGGATTTAATGAATTCATTTCGACTGTCTCAGCAGATTTTCGAATTTACAAGGATAACACCGACTAGTGCAACATGCATCGACAATATTTTCACAAATGGTAGTGTCCTGGATTCATGTGTATGTATGGGTTTAAAGTCAGATCACAAAGCACAAATGGTTACCATAGAAACTAAACTTAATAAAATATGTGTTAGACCGAAAATAAAAACCAAAAGATTAGTTTCTAGTGAAAGAATAGAACAATTATTAGAGTCTTTACAAAATAATCTGACACTACATGGTAAATTTCTGAATTATAAATCATTTTTTAGGGAATTTATTGGTGAATGCAATACTTTTCTGCCTGTTGTACAAAGAAAAGTAAGGGAAAACAACATAAAAAATAATATCTGGATTACCCAAGGTATATTAAAGTCCAGAGAAGTATTGCGTTCACTACATGAACGTTTACAGTTCTCTAAAAACCCAATTTTTAAGAATTATGTAAAAAGATATAACAAATTATATAACAATGTATGCCTTGAGGCTAAGAGAATTGAAATCAAAAATAGAATATTAAAGTCGGACAATAAAATTAAGACATGCTGGTCTATAATAAAGGAGTTAAGCGGAAAAACTAATAAAACAGACACATGCGATATAAAACTTAAGATTTATAATAATACTCTTTGTACAGATGAAACTACCGTTGCTAATTATTTCAATTCATTTTTTAGTAATGTAGCTGCAGATGCAACCTCCAATTTAGTAGTTGATATCGAACATGCATTAAATTATGTTAAACGATCGAAAGTGGAAATAAACTGCCAAAGTATTTTCAACCCGGTCACACCGGCCGAAATAGCAAAAGTTATAAAAAATATGAAACCGAAACATTCACATGATCTATGGTTATTATCGCCTAAATTAATTAAAGGGCTAATACATGTTATTACATATCCATTGGCAAAGTTAATCTGTGATGCATTTGAGACTGGTGTTTTTCCAGATCTGTTGAAACTTGCAAGGATCATTCCCCTCCACAAAAAAGGTGACCATTGCGATGCACATAATTATAGGCCAATATCCTTATTGCCAATTTTCAGTAAGATTTACGAAAAATGCATGTATTCCAGAATCGTCAAACACTTGGAAGACTTTAGTGTACTGGACGAAAGACAGTTTGGCTTTCGCAAAAAAAGATCAACAACTCAGGCCGTATGCAACATGGTTAAAATGATACTCGAGAGCCTCGACAACAAGAACGGTGCATTAGGGATTATTTGTGATTTGTCTAAAGCTTTTGATTGTGTGCATCATGGTGTTCTATTAGCAAAGTTGAATCATTACGGTATCAAGGGCAAAGACTTAAAACTGTGTAAGTCATATTTAGATAATAGGAAACAATTTGTTAATATAAATGACACAAAATCAGCAGAAACAATTATGAAATTAGGAGTCCCACAAGGGTCAGTGTTGGGTCCACTGTTTTTTCTGATATACATAAACGACATAGGTGTTTGCATTCCTAAAGACATTAAAATGGTTATGTTTGCCGATGACATATCGTTATTGATAAATAGTTATAAAGAAAATCGAACTAATATGTTAGTAACAAAATTAAATAATGTTATAAAAGAATTAGAAACTTGGTTTGGACATAATAATCTCCTAATTAATCTTAATAAAACTAAACTACTTAACTTTTCCTTAGATACTCATATTAACAGAAAAGACTCACAAGAACTCAAGGAATATATTTCATTAAAATCATTAAATTTAGTACACAGCACTGTATTTGTTGGCATCGAACTAGATATTAAATTAACATGGTTACATCATATTGATAAGATAGCCAAAATATTAAGTCCTGCATGCTATGCCGTTAAAAAGATCAATGAGTATTCCGGAGCAGAGGCAGCTAAATCCGTATATCATGCCTATTTCCACAGCATCATGTCATATGGACTTTTGGTGTGGGGGACAGCTGCCGAAGCTAACCGAATATTCATTCTCCAAAAAAGAGCAGTCCGTTTTATAGCAGGAATTAGAGCAAGAGACACTTGCAGGGAAGCCTTTAAGGAATTAAAAATTCTTACCATGGCTAGCACTTATGTAATGCATTGTTTGGTGTATATCAGGGAAAACATGGACCTATATCACATTAGACCCGTGAGAAGTGCATCAAGACAAAAAGAATCCTTAGCTGTTCCTAAACACAGATTAAGCAAGTTTAGCAAAAGCTTTATCTGTAATTGCGTTAAACTGTATAATAACTTAGAAAATGAAATTAAAAGCCTAGATGATAAGGAATTCAAAAACAAAATTAAATCAGTCTTGATGCAAAAAGCTTATTACACGGTTGACGAAGCGTTAAAGGATGTTAACATAGCATAATACAAACTACATATATTATGTACCTAGAAATAATATTTGACATGCCCATTTACAGCAGTAATTATTTAAATGTGACATATTATAATAATAAAATTGAAATATATTCTTGACAAAGCTCATTTGCAGCTGCTAAATTAATAATTTATTAATATTAATATTTTAACCTTAGTATAGGATATTGACAAGGCCTCTTTACAGCTGCTTTAATTATTTTTACTTTACTTTATATATATATATGTGTATATATAATTTTTTTTTTTTTTTTGACAAGGCCATTTTACAGCCATATAATTTTGTTTTATTTAAAAATTAATGTTTCTTTTTGTTTTTATTTTGCTTTTATTAGTTTTCCTTTGACACTGCTTTAACCTGCAGTTCTGTTCCTTGCCTTATAGCACTCTCCAGGCAGGACAAATGTGTTGTACTTGTGTTTGTAACCTTAGACTTAGCCGAATTCCGGTGGGAATGTATGGCGGTACGTAAAGAATAAGAATAAGAAACAGGAGACCGGCTTCGGTCTCATCCCTACTCTGTGCTGTTTACTGGGAAGTGAGTGTAGACATAATGCGAAAGTTGTGGGTAAAAGAGGCCCTGGCAGACCAAGACTTACCTATCACGATCAGATAAATAAAACAATAGCTGAAGGTGCAATAAAAAGCCATCGAAACAAAAGGGCATGTATGAAGAGGTTGATGAATTTTGAAGACGCGAAGAGGTATGTCGAGATCGTGACAAATGGCGCTCAATTGTCTCTGCCTACCCCGCAAGGGATTTAGCGTGAAGATATGTATGTATGTAATTATCGCAAATCAGCGATGTGTAATTGTGTTTACCTATAAGTGAAAACTTGTCATTAGCATCATTACAGCCCCTAGACCTCCACTGCTGGAGATGGGCCTTCCAGAACAGCCACGCTTGGCGAGGATATGATGTAATTTTTTATGACAATTTATTAACGATTCCCAAGTTGGTATTAGTGAAGTTTTGTAAATCTATGACTGCAGTACGTAAGAAAAGTGTATTTCTCATTGGTACATGCCGGGTGGGTTTGAACCGACCTTTGTAGGATTTAAGGTACGCGTTCTTACAACTGAGTATAAAATCTTTAATTTAATTTTTTATTTCTAATTATTTATTAGGTACACACAACAGGAATGGGTACAAAACATTTTTTTAAATTTGAAATCTTTACACTACAGTTCCAGTACCATCTCCAAAAGCATGTGCACACAGCATGCAATTATGAAATATTTACATATATTAAAAAATTAAAATAACAATACTATACCCACAGTGAGTAATAGTTTAATAGTTCATAAATGTTAATTTAGTTTTAGTTTGCTCGCTGTCCACAGCAAATTACTTCTTCCCAAAGGTCAGAAATAATCCACTATAGAGAGCGAACACCTATTTAGGTTTTTTTGTTATTCCTTATATCTTGTACAATACTGGAGAATTAAAATAAATCAGGAGCGTCTCCCTGTAAACATAAATCATTGTATTGCCTACACATTCGAGTGAGGGGGTTGTTGCCTGCTATGTTGTTTGCAAAGGGCGATATAGCAAACAACATTTATATATGTATAGTAGATGTAAGTTTTCCTATTGTAAATAAAAAGAGAGGGGAGAACGGTGTCTCGGGCTTAGGACCGACTTTATTGCGCAATAAGTCGTTAACCATCCACCATTCTGCTCATCTCCCTACACAACCAAATAATCACTCATAACTTTTCCATTTCAGGTGATTCATTTCTATGAAGAAAGGCTTTCATGGAGCTGTCCTGATAAATAAGTTTACTGTAAAATTTACTTAAGACGTAAAGCTAAAGCTGTTTATCCACTAGAGATGGACGATGTGCGAGGAAAATATACGCCAATAGTATTACATGATAATCTCTAATGGACAACCAGTGTAAAACAATAGTAAGGGGGCTTTCATACTGTGGTAAATAACGTTTTAAAATATACTTAACAAGGTTTCTTTCTGCATCGTTCTCGTTCGCACAATACAATATTAACTCTAGAGATTTGGTGTTGGCGGATAATGTATATATATATATATATATATATATAATAATTAGAAGTAAAAAAGTAAAGTATCATTTAGTGACAATCGAAATAGACTATGGTGATAACTGACTATTTAATAAACTTTACACCAGTGCTTGATATAGGCATATCAGCATTGCGCTGCGAGACTATTAATCACTAATAATAATTAAAAAAAAGTAAAGTATCATCACGACAGTTTCCCTTTCGGGGTGGTCAGAAACCACGCTTATAAATAGCGGATTCACATTTAGCCAACTTCACTATAGGCCAATCATGACAAGTGGCAAGCTCGTCGATGTCTCCAGCGTACCAAAGGAGAGAAATATCACAAATAAATTAAATGTATTTACATTAATAAATATTTTTGTGTTCCGAGCAGGAATCGAACCCGGTGCCTCCGAGTCCAAATCCACGGACTTAACGCTAAACTTTTTTATAATTAATTCTCATAATTCATTTATTCATGCAAGCTGTATTGGTACGCTGGAGGCTTGTCACTTGTCATGATTGGCCTATAGTAAAGTTGGCTAAATGTGAATCCGCTTATTTATAAGCGTGGTTTCTGACCACCCCGAAAGGGAAACGGTCGTGATGATACTTTACTATTTTGCTTTGAAAGTTGTTCGATCGTTACATTCCTTTAAACAAAATTGTGTAAAAAAAAGCGTATTGTATTATTAAGTGACGTCATAAATGCTGACTAATGTTTTTAAGGTAACACACTGTTGTGTTAATTAAAACAAAAATCTTTTAACAAATATAATAGAAAACTATAAAGTATATATATAAAAATACAACACCATTTTGACATCTGTCAAAAAGTAACATCAATAACCCTCCTTTCAACACGGTACTGACATACGAAATTAGCATCAAATGTTAGAATTTTCATTAAACGAACGACTTGTGCTAAAAAAAGTTGTATTTTCATGCTAACATTTCTTAAAACGAACGCGGCCTTAATGCAGTAGTCCTTACGTCGGATATGCGGCGTCATTTTGGCGGATCACATATGTAATGCAAAAAATATGAACCATATAATGCCAAAGTTGACATAACGATCAAATAAATAAAACAATAGCTGAAGGTGTATTAAAAATCGAAACAAAAGGGCATGTATGAAGAGGTTGATGAATGTCGAAGAAGCGAAAAAGGTATGTTGTGATCGTGTCAAGTGGCGCTCAATTGTCTCTGCCTACCCCGCAAGGGATTTGGCGTGAAGATATGTATGTATATTATTTTTTTACATAACCAATTGACTATTTAATCGAAGTTAAGATAGTACATTACATATAAATTAAAAGCTACCTAAATAATAAAATTAAAAATAAACTAAACTATAAATAAAAAATGTCCTCTAGAGGTGTCCCATCCGAGATAGTCCCAAGGAGACTGGCAACATTTCCCCTCTGTACAGCGAGGCTAACACGTTGGCAGAAATAATTGCCAGCCTTCCTGTCGCCAGACCAATTTTTTTAAATTAGTTAAGTATATTTTCTAAATAGTAATATCCCAGTATGCTCGCGTCCTTACTATTTTATTTTACTATTTTATTTTCACATAGTGATAACGAATTATATTAAGATTAGGATCTAAAACTTAACGTCACTTTCTGAAATAATAATTACTTAAGAGGGTTGTGAAGAGTCTTCTCGCTCGCACAATCAAATACATTCAAATCTTTTTCAAGTGTGTATTTGAGAAATGTATCAACTTTATAAGAAATAAAATTAAGGACATTTTGAAGATGCGTTAATCTTATTATTTGTTAGTAAAGATTTTCAAAATATCTTTATTCACGTAAACCTATTACAGGCATTTATGAAACGTCATTAATTTAATTATTTTGAATGATATATTATTATGATAGAAGACTAAGCAGCGAAGTGGTCCAATAAGTAAGCTGTTAGCAGAAGACCAGCAGCTTAGCAGATTCCAGTGACCTGTTAATGTTAAATCTGACTGAGAAAAGCAAGCAAGGAAAACTCAGCTATATCAGATTTACAAAATAAAACATATACAGAACTGCACCACAACAATCAGATTCCTATATATACTATATATAAAATTATTCACTCATTACTTCATCATGTGGCAGTGTGCCAAGAACACTCGCAGCATTCCTCCGATGCTAATTTGCCTCTTGTCACATACAGCGTTAACCAGACGCTTAGACAGTTCTTTAAAGAACTTCTTAGCGCTTGGCCCCCACGGTCTCAATGTCTCAAGACCAAAAGGCACACGTAGTCATTAGCAACAGACTCGTATTTGCGACATTTGGTCTTTTCAGTCCGCAGCCGCCCCAGCCCTGGTCATGAGACCGAGCACGGGTGTCGACACAAGTGGCCTGCCACACCAATGCTCGACCCATAAACCACGGCACCAAAGTTAATCCATTTAACGACCCGTTTTCCTCCTCCTTAGTCGGTGCCCCACTGTTGGGGATCGTGACTCCGTCGCAGTCCATCCTCTAGCCGTTTCCAGTGGTTGCGGTCCTCGGCGCAGTGGATGGCTTGGTGTACTGGGATGTTTAGGTGGTCAGTCACCTGACTGGACCATCGTTTGGGGCTTCTTCCTCTTGTTCTTTTACCGTCTACCTTTCCCGTTACTAAGAGTTTTTCCAGATTGTCGGCGCCTCTTCTAGCAATGTGGCCAAAATATTGCAGAATTCGGGTAAAGCAGACGGCAGAAAGTCTCTGTACCTTAGCAAGTTTGAGCTCTTCGAGCACGGAAACGTTAAACGACCCGTTTAATGTTATAATAATATTTGTTCAAAATGTCCGTAATTTTATTACTCAGAAAGGTGAGAAATGTGCAAAATGTTAAAATGTGCGAGCTAGAGGGATGCAGAAATTAAAAATCTTTAATAACGAAGGTAATGATTATATAAAATGTGTCCATTGCAATTGATGTATTGCACAAACATTAAGTATTCTCACTTCATTGACGTTTTGCGCCATTGGCTGAAATAGCAAAGTGACAAGCTATCTACCAATCACGTGGCGTATATCAAATGGATCATTAGGATCTTCTTTTCGAAAATTGTAGTCAAAAATATAATTTGATAATATATTACGTTATTACTAAATAGTCGAAAACTCTTACATACTTATTTAGTGTACCGAAATATCGGTTTTGGAGTCGAATATTTAGTTACGGTTTCAGTCGTAACTAGAATAGGAGACGAAAAATTAGTTGCGGTTGTTGTCGTAACTAGAATAGGTGACAAAAATGTAGTTACGGTTTCAGTCGTAACTGCAATAGGAGAGAAAATTTAGTTACGGTTTCAGTCGTAACTGCAATAGGAGAGGAAAATTAGTTACGGTTTCAGTTGTAACTAGAATAGAAGTCGAATATTTAGTTACGGTTTCAGTCGTAACTAGAATAGGAGAGAAAAATTAGTTACGGTTTGAGTCGTAACTAGAATAGGAGTCGAATATTTAGTTATGGTTTCAGTCGTAACTGCAATAGGAGAGGAAATTTAGTTACGGTTTGAGTCGTAACTAGAATAGGAGTCGAATATTTAGTTACGGTTTGAGTCTTAACTAAAATAGGAGTCGAATATTTAGTTACGGTTTCAGTCGTAACTGCAATAGGAGAGGAAATTTAGTTACGGTTTGAGTCGTAACTAGAATAGGAGTCGAATATTTAGTTACGGTTTGAGTCTTAACTAGAATAGGGTTCGAATATTTAGTTACGGTTTCAGTCGTAACTGTAATAGGAGAGGAATATTAAGTTACGGTTTCAGCCGAAACTAGAATCGGAGACGAATATTTGTGTGAATGTTCGGTTTGGCATATATGCTTTAACAACGAATGCCATGTTTAGCATAAGTGGATTTCCATTACGGTTTCGGCTTAAATCGTGCTTTGGACATTAATTACTTTAAAATTGAGTTCAGTTAATAAAAAATAAAGAATTATTATGAAATATTCTTTTAGTGGTCATTTATTTAGTTATTAAAAACGAAACACAATTCGCGTACCAGCAAGCGGAAGTGCAAAACACAATAAAAAAAAAATATACTATATTTGGGATTAATTACTTGCACTAAAATTTTGGACATGAAATAAAAAATAATAAGTGCCTCGGTTGTAAGAACGCTATCCAACATCCTAAAAAGGTGGGTTCGAACCTCGGCATGTACCAATGAGAAATACAAGTTTCTTTTGTACATTTGTCATCGATTTACTACAACACCACCGTTCCCGATTCGTTAATAAATTGCCATCAGTCCCTCGCCAACCCGTTTCAACCAAATTTCTGGAAGGCAAATCTTCAACAACGAAGTGAACCTAGTCCTAGACGTCCACTGTTAGAGCATTCCACAAATTTCTAGAAAATATGACCTATTTCACAACGCCTGGCCAGACGCAGACGCCGAGTGTTGTAAATCTATGACAAATGTACGTAAGAAAATTGTATTTCTCATTGATACATGCCGGGGTTCGAACCGAGCTTTTTAGGATTTTAGGGAAGCGGTCACCGCCAGCGCCTTTTGACACTTTTTGCTGGAAAGCGATATGTCAAACATTCGATCTGCCAATGTCTATTTTCTTTCTGTCCTCAATTAGATAATATAGTTTGTACATGTGTCAGCCGTGTCCATCAGACTCAAATAAAAAAGCACTAAACTAAAAATATCATACTATCGTATTAAAATTTTTGGAAGGCAATTTAAAGCCGTCATAGTGATTTCGGAATGCCATCTCTGGTGCTTCCATTTACCATCAAGTGGGTAAAGTACTGGTTCGCGTACCATCAGGTGGTCAGAAACTACTTTAAAAAAAAAAACGCATAAATAGTCTGCGTGCTATTGTATAGTGTTTAAGTTGTAAATTATTCCACACCTTGTTACCTTGTACACCACCCGTACTTACTCAACGGGTCCTCCACTCAAACATCCCTTCCAGCTCCAAACCACGAAAGGCATAAATGTTACCATTTCAAATATTTTCTGTAACATTAGTTTTTTTTCTCTGGCAACATTGAAGATTTGCGTTCCGTTATTCTATTTATTTATTTACAATTACAAAATTCTGTATGATGCATTCATATGAATATTCATGTATCACGAAAATTATAATTGACAATTTGTTTTGTTAGGAGAATCCAACATTTTTAATCATTCTTCAATCTTTTAAGCAATGACTATTAATTTTCTAGGAAATAATATTACGGATTAATAGGATTAATAATAATATACCTAATATTAGACAGAGAAAAGCTGCTAACAGCTTACTCCTTGGACTACTTCGCTGCTTAGTCTTCCACTAACAGGAGTAAAATAATTCTAAATAATCTAAATTATGACGATCACAAATGCCTGTAATAGGTTAAGATATTTTGACATTGACCTAGCAATAACATTTATAACGATTTAACTTTACTAAGACAAATCTATGATTAAAATGTTTGTAATTTTATACCCTACGAAGTTGGACGTAGTTACTCAGAAAGAATTCAATCTATAATTAACTATAGGTGGTAGGGGGACTGATGGTGGTAATTTCCAGTCTGCCGGGGCAGGGAAGTATCCACCGTTCGTGACGATAAACCCAGTACAACGTTTCAGGATCAGGCTCGAATTGCCGTATTAAGTCAAGCCGGCATAGTGTTAGGGACTGATGTCAGTCATGAGTGTATGATTCCAGTTGCTGATGAACCTCGCGCTGGAATAGTTACCAATCGATGGAATAGTCCAATATTTAATACATTTACTCCCGTATTTACTCAGTCAGTACTCAACATTTCCTTCCAGCTGTCAAACAACAATGAAATGTCTGTAATTGTTACGATTAGAGTTAAAAATGGACCCTATTGTACCAGTTTTATTACACATCTGCCTCCGTGGTCTAGCGGTTAAGTTTCTGGTCGCGACACAAAAATATTTATTAATGTAAATAAATACATTTAATTTATTTGTGATATTTCTCGAGTTTGGTACTCTGGAGACATCGACGAGCTTGCCACTTGTCATGATTGGCCTATAGTAAAGTTGGCTAAATGTAAATCTGCTTATTAATAAGTGTGGTTTCTGATCACCCCGAAAGGGATACGGTCGTGATGATACTTTACTTTCTTTCTCACACAGCCGTAAGCTGGTAAATTCGACGATTTTTTAAACTTTATTCGTCACAATTACAGTGACTTAATTTTTGTTTGACAGCTGGGAGGAAAAGTTGAGTGGAGAAGCCGTTGAGGTAACGTCTTAGAATATGTCTTATTTTTATATGGATCCTTTTTGATATAAGATCCTAAGGACGTGATTAAAAGTTATAATTAAATTTCTGAAAAAATGTGGATTGTATTCTTTTTGTGGCGTAACTGCGTCCTGTTAGTAGATCAGAAGGTTGCGTGCTCAAATCACGTCGGGGTCATCAGTTTAGGAGGTTGAGGTGTTAAGAGAAACTAGTTATCCAATTTTGTGATAAATTTATTGTAAAACTAAATTTCTTAAAGTCTACAGTGGTTGTGACCCGGAAAGCTGATGAGCGTGAGGCAGATATTGCTCTCTCACTACTATATAATACGCGCGCTACCTCGCGGCCAGAATCAGTCGCTCGAACCAGTCGATGGAGGTGCACGCATGCTGTGGCAGCTACAGTAGACGTGAAAAATGAATTAGTGATTCAATTAATAATAAGAAAATGGATTCAAGGAGGTTTTAAGGTACGCGGTGTACCTAGAGTTTGACAGTTCCGTTTCGTGTCGAGCCTTTTGACAAAGGGATAATTGAGTGAAGGAGCCGTTGAGGAATCCTCAAAGAAGACAACTTCTTAAGGAATGATTGATTACCTGTAAGTTAAATCTAGATTAATCTAGATATTTAATAAAACATTTAATGTTTCCGAGAAGGGCTACTATTTCTTACACAGCTATGCAGATTCGGGTGCGATATAAGGGTACTATAATATCTATTAATTTATCACCTGTTTGTAGTTGATATTTATTAGTAATATAATATAATAATCCACACCAACTCAATCGGCCGCCGCCATCCGCGCCACGCTCTAGTGATGTCCCCCGTAGTGTTGTTCCGTGTCAGTCAGTGTGTATGCTACAGGTACTAATGAAAAAAATACCTATATGAGGGTACTGATGAAAAAAATACTTACCTAAGTTCTACAAACTATAATTAATAAATATTTTGTTCCCAAAACACGTTTCACTTCTGTTTCGTTATGTTTAAAAAACAACACTTCAGAGGGTTTTGCATTCCTCGCCCGCACAATCCAATGAGGGTACTAATGAATAAAAATACCTATAATGAGGGTACTGATGAAAAAAATACCTATATGGGGTACTGATAAAAAAAATACTTACCTACGTTCTACAAACTATAATTAATAAATATATTGTTCCCAAAACACGTTTCACTTCTGTTTCATTATGTTTAAAAAACAACACTTCAGAGGGTTTTGCATTCCTCGCCCGCACAATCCAATGAGGGTACTAATGAATAAAAATACCTATAATGAGGGTACTGATGAAAAAAATACCTATATGGGGTACTGATAAAAAAATACTTACCTACGTTCTACAAACTATAATTAATAAATATTTTGTTCCCAAAACACGTTTCACTTCTGTTTCGTTATGTTTAAAAAACAACACTTCAGAGGGTTTTGCATTCCTCGCCCGCACAATCCAATGAGGGTACTAATGAATAAAAATACCTATAATGAGGGTACTGATGAAAAAAATACCTATATGGGGTACTGATAAAAAAAATACTTACCTACGTTCTACAAACTATAATTAATAAATATATTGTTCCCAAAACACGTTTCACTTCTGTTTCATTATGTTTAAAAAACAACACTTCAGAGGGTTTTGCATTCCTCGCCCGCACAATCCAATATTTTCAAGTATGCCAACTTACTAGGAAATTAAATTACGGACATAACGCTGTACCTTTATTTATTTTATTTACTTATTACAGGAAAACTTAAAGCTAGATAACAATATAGACGAATAGATATAATAAAAAATGAGCCAATTAAAAGTTTTCGCCTATAGCGCAACTAAATACATTAATACACTGACAAAAATATAAAAATAACAATTCCTAAAAATATACAGAAGCCGGTGGGTTAAAGAATTGAGAAGGCGTCTAGCAAGAATATCAATGTCAGTATTGTCATCACCAATCATCTCATTGATACAACAACTAGTTCTAATAATAAAAGTATGTTTTTTTACCAAAAAACAAATAATTGAAGAGAGAAGAAATTTCTAAGCATTTCATGGATTCGCCGTGCGGTTGGACTTGCGACAGACAATAAGCTGGTTAAAAAAAGGAGGACTTCTTTTTTATTTTATTGCGCAATAAGACGCTCACTATCCACCATTCTACTGTACTAACTCTCCCTACCCAACCCAATACTGTATGGTTCCGTTAATAATCATAGATTAATCTAAGTTTAACTTTAAATCAATAACAAGGTCGTGGTATGTAAGTTTATAATAATATTATTTTATTAATAATAAGGCGGAGGCATCTATCAGAGTATAAAAAAAAACCTGGGTTGAGATCTAAATTTAGCCATAACTATAAGACTAAATTTAAAATTTAGTGTTACAGCAGCTTCACACGTTGGCATCAATGTTGGTTAATTTGGTAAGGTCACCACGTGTTGGCTATTACGAGGGGGGGGGGGGGGGGGCAAAAGTAACGGGAATTGGGTGGCGATGTCGATGTTTGCTGTACACTTGATGCGTGTCGAAATAAGACGAAAATTGCCAACATGTGGACTAGGGTCGTGTATGTTCCCGTCATAAAACAGATTTTTGAATGTCCACTCTGAAGGAGTAGCATTGTGAATAGTAACGTGTGGAGCCGGCCTAAGTTTTTACCATAAAACCAGTGTATAGCCTAGCCTTGGAAGTTAAGTGGAAATATATTTTCGACTTTATAAAATTATTGTTTGTTTTATTTGGCTCCTCTATTTTATTCCTAAGTTAAATTTTAAAGCGACAAGTCTAACAGACATAGCTGTTGTGAACATAGAAGTTTTGGAAACTACCTTCAGTAGTTTAGCTAACCAAGCAATGTAAAAATTAAAAAGCTTAAAAGACTAAACCTGTTTTTTTGCTGCCTCCGTGGGCTAGCGGTTATGTCCGTGGATTTACTGGGTTCGATTCCTGGTCGGGACACAAAACTATTGATGTAAATAAATATATTTAATTTATTTGTGATATTTCACAAACAAGTTGGTATTAGTGGAACCGGGACCGCCGGCTTAACGTGCTCCCCGAGGCTCATCTTACGATGTTAACGTTCTTGCAACCGACCGTGGTCTAGCGGTTAAGTCCGTGGATTTAAGACTGTTTACCTACAGGGTTCGATTCCAAAAAATATTAATGTAAATAAAGACACCATACTCGTATTTCACAATATATTCACTTTATTACTAGAAAATACCTAATAATCGCGAAAAATATGCGGAACGCTCGAGTGAGCGGGCTGATATGGAATGATGTCAAAAAAATAATTGGCGTATCGGTTGTTTTCATGCTCTCTTTCTAGCACACGCTATTGTGGTTATCCTCGAGGTCTCACTCGCACGCTTCGTTCGTCTTTAAGCGACGACGCGACGATCCTATGTCTATGGTTTTGCCGATTCGTGCACTCATCCAGCTAGTCAGTAATTATATTTTATTAAACTGTTAGATAAATGCAAGGTTGTCGATGTCTCCAGCGTACCAAACTTGAGAAATATTATAAATTAAATGTATTTATTTACATTCATATTTTTTGGAATCGAACCCGGTAGGTAAAGAATCTTATCCACGGACTTAACCGCTAGACCACGGAGGCGGTGGTGGCTCGGTTATAAGAACGTTTCAACTTCGTAGAGGAGCCTCGGGGAGCACGTTAAGCCGGCGGTCCCGGTTCCACTAATACCAACTTGTGGAATCGTTAATAAATTGACATATAGATCCTCGTGAACCCGTCTGGTGAGTGTAGTCCAAATTCTAGATATATCTGTGGTGTCAAGGAAAAAGGGGATAAGTCCAAAACTTGAACTTTTCACTAGAGGCAAATTAAGAAAACTCATTTTTATAATTAGAAAATTGTAATTTACGTAATGTTCAATTTCATTAGTCGCATACTTTAGGTACGAGTCGACTCATCTCACTATGCATAATTATGATCTCTCAGAAGAAATGATCAGGAACGGGTTCAAGACTCAGCTTTACGCAGTGGAAGTTGGTGCAAGAGGAGTTCCAGCAAAATCTTTGCATTACTTACTGAAAGAATTGGGCCTAAGCAGGTCTGCCGTCAATACATTTATGAAACGAGCTTCCAAGACGGCATTAACGGAATCGTACAGTATTTGGTTGGGTAGGGAGAGAAGTAGAATACTGGATGGTGAGCGTATTATCGCGCAATAAAAAAAAAAAGGAGGCCTCCTTTTCTTAAACCAGCCTATTGTCGGTCGCAAGCCCGAGACACCATTCTTCTCATCTCCTACCCACACACGATGGACCCGGCACCCGCACGGTGAATCCATGGAATGCTTATAAATTTGTCTTCCTTCAATTATTGGCGGAAAAAGCGCGATACTGAAATAACTCGATTGAACTCTTTTTACTTATTTATAGATTTTAATGTTACGACTACCCCCTTTATGTACGTAGGGGTGTAAAATAAACTGTACAGTGTATAGACTCATCTCCTTATTGCATTGACGCATATGAATGTTTTGAACTAATAGGTGCAAACTTCTAATTTTTATTTTTATCGGATCATCTCCTTTTACCTTGACACCACATATATGTTCTGGAAGGCTCATCTCCAGCAGTGGAGGTCTAGGACACTGTGTTTTAGGGGCTGTAATGATGGAACTGGAACTGGTTGTTAATGTCTCGGTTACACTGATCGTAACAGAGTACCTAAATGATCCACTTTTGACAATCTAACGGTTGCAGTATAGGAAAACAGAATAGGAGGCAAACGGGAAATAAAAAATCATTTTGTGATTATAATTTATTTATTTTTTTGTGTGAGAGGGTTTAAGCTTCGCACCCATCTCGCTCGCACAATAGCAACTTTATATAAATTTTATTCGAAGTTAATTATAGTACATTAAATATAAATTAAAAGCTACCTAAATAATAAAATTAAAAATAAACTAAACTATAAATAAAAAATGTCCTCTAGAGACGTCCCATCCGAGATAGTCCCAAGGAGACTGGCAACATTTCCCCTCTGTATAGCGAGGCTAATACGTTGGCAGAAATAATTCCTGTCTCCAGACCTTTCCGTCAGCCGCTTTGACAACTCCTTGGCCAAGCGCCTCGCTGACGGTCCCCATGGGCCCATCGTCTCGACCCCAAACGGCGCAAATTCGTAACCGATACCAAGGTTATAATAATAAAGTTATAATAAATGTGGCTATTGTCGAAAATGAAAATGTCTAAAATGACAGTACTTTTCATTAAGGCCTTTAAAAAAAAAAAACTTTTTTTAAATTGTGCGAGAGAGAAGGTTACAAATCCTTAAACCGTTATAATAGGTAAGGTACATTTTCTTAAATACTTTTTAGCTACTTTATAATAAGCTAAAATTTTATAATAAAAAATTAAGTATATTCTGTGAATCCAGAGGAGAAATGCTGTCAGTGTACGGGGTGTATCACTAACTTTTTATCACGATAGATGGCGCATGATAGACGGTACCTAATATAACTGTCAGTTGCATAGAAAACTTGTATTTTTATTACGATTTTTATTATTTTCTGGACATTACACCGAAGTGAGCAGTTTTTAAGTGTACAAATCGAGATTTCCAAGCGAAATCAAAGATACGGTGATCTTAAAATTGCCGTTCTATCAATAAAACCTTTTTTTTTTTTAAAGACGGTGTGCGCTTTTTAATTCGTCTTTTAAGGTAGGTAACGTTAATTTAAAATACACTTTTCTGTTATAAACATATAAAACCACGAAAACATTTTAAAATGATGCGATGTATATACAGTATATGTATGTATTGTATGTATTTATGTATGTATGATATAATAAATCTCTTTATCTCAAATATTAGCGGTCATGCACCTTACAATCCCTGCTCACATCTCCCAAAGGTTAGCTGTTAGAAAATGTTTTTAGACATTAAGCTCGCCTATGTACTGTGAAATGTATTATTTTCTGTACAATAAAGAATTTATCTAGCTATCTATCTAGGTGTAAAATAAGGTACCATTGCCACTAGCGACATCTACAAAAAGCTTTGCCTGATACACCCCATTATGTGTCGATTAAACTTAACTTACGTTCTTTTCCGATCCCACATTAGTAATTCTCCCGTAACTTACCTAAAAAGTGGAACCAAAAATGCATCGCATAACAAATTGAATGGAATAATTGTGGAAAAAAAAAACTTATGAAATGAAATAATTTATTTGTCAGAAACATGGTAGGTACAGGGATGTAAATTATTATATGTAATTATATCACATGCTTCGCTATTTCTAGCATACAAATATTTATTTAGTCACATGACTTTGTCGAGCTTAGTGTCTAGGTATTCTTTTGTCGAATAAAAACATTTATTAACCAGCATTTGTTTGACTCTTAACTTGAACAGTTTTATTGGCAGCTCCCTTATAGTAACTGGAAGCTTATTAAATAACTTTGTCGCCATTGCATAACAATTTCGGCTATATTGGGTACTTTTATGCGCTGGAATTATGGAAATTGATTCGGTAGGTAGTATACCAAAACATGTTTTGACAGTATTTAACGTTAAAATAAAATGGAATATAAATAAAACTGTTAGTAGAATGGGGTGTTGCAGGACAGCGATTTTTTTTTTTTTTTTTTTTTTTAATTTTTTTTTAGATAATTTATGTTTTGTTAATATGTGAATAAAAAAATATTTTTACTATAAAAGATAGATACTTAAAGTTAATTTATTTGGTAAAGCTATAAAACATTTTTTAAGTAAATAGGTGCAATTAGTCGTTAAATAAATGAATTTAGAAATGACAAATAGTGATGTACTTTACAGTAAATTAATATTTGAAGAAAACAAATCAATTATTCCTACCAACTGTCTATTTTATTTATTTATTTAATGAACAGTCAATAAAGGTACAAGAATATTACTAGTACTAACATATACACACATCCTTTTCATTACAGCATGCATTAATCATAACGTCTTTTATTATACATTAAATAAATAGAAAAAAGATATTAAATAATAATAAAAAAATAAGTTAAACCCAATAAGACCTAAAAAAAGTACAGGAAAATTAAAAAAATCCTCTGCTGCTAAAAAAGTTGCCTCCGTGGTCTAGCGGTTAAGTCCGAGGATTTAGACTCGGAGGTACCGGGTTCGATTCCTGGTCAGGGCACAAAAATATTTATTTATGTAGTTTGGTAAGCTGGAGACATCGACGAGCTTGCCACTTGTCATAATTGGCCTATAGTAAAGTTGGCTAAATGTGAATCCGCTTCTATATAAGCGTGGTTTCTGACCACCCCGCAAGGGAAACGGTCGTGATGATACTTTACTTTTTTAAATTATTGTGTCCCGACCAGGTCCGCTGAATCCACGTACTTATTTTTTTTATTCTAGCACATGTGACCTTGGGCCCACCTGATAGTAAGTGGCGCGCTAGTCCATGAATGTTAGCAACTGATGTCAGACACTCATGACTGACATCAGTCCCTAACACTATGCCGGCTAGACTAGATGCTTTTTCACACTTCGCTTGAAGGACTCCATGTTATAGGAAAGTGGAAACACAGAGGCTGGAAGAGCATTCCACATCTTCATCGTACGACAGATGCTGCTTATCTCCCGTACTCTACGCGCTGTATACCAATGATATTCCTACTCTCTCCTAAGTCCTGGAAGAGGGTGAGCAGGATGTCATGCTTGCACTGTTTGCAGATGACAGTGCCTACTTTAGCTCTTCTTCAAGTCAATATGTTGCTGCATTGGTGACGTCTAGATGCCGGCTGCCTCCACCATTACAGCTTCGGGGACAGGACATCGAGTGGACTCCCACCGTCAAATACCTGGGCTGCATCATCAACAGGACGTTAACAATGGGTGAGATGGCCTGCCATGCCGTTAATCAGGCGAAGGCGGCCCGAGCCATGTTACGTCCTGTAATGAACTCCAGTTTGCCGCTCAGGTTGAAGGATGTTCATCCGTTCCCGACTTATGCTGCCAGCTTGGCATCACCTTCTGGCCAAAACCAACAGGGACAAGATCCAGAGTCAGCAGAACATATCGCTCAGGGTGGTATCCAGAGCGCCGTGGTTCGTGCGAAATTCTGTAATTGCAAGAGATCTGGAGATGCCTACTATCGAGGCATTTGTTGTCGGACTAGCTAAACGTATGTTTTACCGGGCTGACAACGGATCCTACAAGCATCTTCAGGATATCGCTCCTACTTTCGCACGGCCCCCGGAGGGAAGGCCACTACCTAGGGAGGCGCTCTTGGAGAAGAACTAGAGTAGACAAATCTAGGAGACTAGATTCGTGAGCCACAAAAGCGGTGGTGTAGTAGAAACAGCGCCCAGCACCAAAGGTGCGTTGAATCACCGGTGGGTAGTTAGCCGCCGAGATCCTGACGGGGTATCCCATCCCCAACCCAGGCCCATTGAACATCCGGGCCTGGATGACTCCGCTGTCTGCTGTCTGACAGATGTATGTTAATAAAGTAACCGTTAAAGTTACTTTATTTTGCTTTTAAAGTTATTCGAGTAGGATTTTTATTATTGCAAAAATTCTCGAATACGAGGTGGGAATTTCTTGAGGGAATCCGTTTGACAGCTGGAAGGAATGGTTGAGTTGATTCGTTGAGGAAAAACCTTAGAATGCAGGTTTAAATTTCCTAAATTGTTCACTGTTGACATTTGTACGCGTCGTGTTTATTGGATCCATTACTGAAATAAAATAAAGTTAATTTAATGACAATAACCCTGCGTTCGTTTTATAGCATTTCCAACATTTCGTAGCAACTTCATAAACCAGCGTGAAATGTCGTTTTTTTTAAGAAATACCACTTTTTTTAACAATGCTAACTTTTTGACAAGTATGACAAGTAACAAATCAATTGACAAATCTTTGAATTTATTACATCAAATCGTTTAAAATACATCTGTCAAAAAGTAACATCAATAACCTCCCTTTCAACACGGTACTGACATACGAAATTATCATCAAATGTTAGAATTTTCATTAAACGAACGACTTGTGCTAAAAAAGTGGTATTTTCATGCTAACTTTTCTTAAAACGAACGCGGCCAAAATATTTCCTTGGAGTGGAAACTGACTAAACGCCTCCACTCAACATTCCCTTTCAGCTGTCAAACGAAAATTAAGTCTGTGTAATGCGGTGTATCAGGCAAAGCTTTTTGTTGATGTCGCTAGCGGCAATGGTACCTTGCGCATCATTTTTTTAATGTTTTTGTAGTTTTTTTTATTTGTATAACAGAAAAATGTATTTTAACTTAACGTTAAATACCTTTAAAAAAAAGAAAGGGAACACCATCTATAAAAAGGAAAAAAACTTATATTAATAGAACGGCAATTTTGAGATCACCATATCTTTGATCTCGCTTGGAAATCTTAAAAGCTGCTCACTTCGGCATAATATCCAGAAAATAATAAATTTCGTAATAAAAATACAAGATTTCCTATGCAACTGACAGTTATTTAAGCGCCATCTATCGTGATAAAAAGTTAGTGATACACCCCATTGAAACCATTAAAATAAAAAATGACGTCTAATGTACCAGGTTAATTAATAACCTAATTTTCGTTTGACAGCTGGAAGGTAAAGTTAAAAATAGAGCCGATCCGTCAGTTTTATTTTAAAGGTCAGCTGTAAGCAATGTACCAACATTGGACGCCATTTAAATTTTAATCGTCGAAGACTTAATTTTCGTTTGACAGCTGGAGGGAAATGTTAAGTGGAGAGCTGTTGAGAAAATGTCTTATCCGCATTCCGAATCGCGCTCAGAGCGCTTAGAACGAATATGACACTGACCGTCGTCGTTCCGAATCAAATATCGCGATTTGGATGCTCAGAGCGTGATATCAATTCGGAACGGTCGAAATCATATTTTCATTCACAAAATGTTAGTTTTTTTTTAAATGTATGGAAGATAAATTGCGGATTCCACATCTTTGAGTATGAATACTAACAAATACTACAACCCAGCTTCAACATACTTGGGGTGGAAATACGCTCAGATCTCAACCACCGAAACTACATTGAGAGCATCACCAAAACAGCGTCCAAAAAACTAGGGATACTGAACAAGGTAAAACGTTTTTTTCCGCCCTCACTCCGGCTTATGCTTTATAAAGCGCAAATAAGGTCATGCGTGGAATATTGTTCTCACCTCTGGGATGGATCCGCTAAGTACCTTACAGATGCTCTCAATGTCCTACAGAGGCGGGCTATTCGAATAGTGGACGATACTACAGTGTCCAAAACTCTCGAATCGCTGCAGCTTCGCCGAGATGTGGCCTCCCTGAGCGTATTCTACAAGCTATACTACGGTGAATGTTCTGAAGAGCTCCACGACCTTATCCCTTCTTCTCTATTCCGCAACCGGACCACTCGCACAGGCCAAAATATGCATCCACATACCGTAGCCACTATCCCTACGCGTACATACAAATTTGGAGACTCTTACATCTGTCGCACGCTGAAGATGTGGAATGCTCTCCCAGCCAGTGTATTTCCCCACTCCTATAACCTGGAGTCCTTCAAACGAAGTGTGAAAAAGCATCTTTATAGGCCGGCATAGTGGTAGGGACTGATGTCGGTCGTCCGAGGCTGGCGTCAGTTGCTCCCATTCTTGGACCTCGCGTACCGCTTACCATCAGGTGGGCGCGGTGTCACATGTCGTGCTCCGTATAAAAAAAAAAAAAAAAAAAAAAATATACATCATATACATTTTGATGAAATTTGCCCGAAATGTTCCTTGGAATCCTGGGATATAATTATGACGTCATCATCTGACTACGACATGTGATCCTATAGCTATATATATATCTGTCTGTTTAATTTGACTTCACGTCTATACTACTGAACCGATTTTCATACTGTTCGGATTCCTACCCGTATTGTTGATAAGTAGCTGACCTGAGTTGTTGTACATGACAGTCCGTCCTTATCAACAAGGGAGCGAGTCGTTCCGTTAGCCTCTGGTAGTTCCGTTCTAGTTCTCTCTGGTACTCTCGCTGGTCTCGACCAATCAGATTATTGTTCTTGCGCAGTGCATCTTGACATCTGAGGAAATAAATATGCATATGCTATACAGGTCCTTACATATGAAATATGCATATGCTATATAGGTCCTTACATATGAAATATGCATATGCTATATCGGTCCTTACATATGAAATATGCATATGCTATATAGGTCCTTACATATGTAATATGCATATGCTATATAGCTCCTTACATATGAAATATGCATATGCTATATAGGTCCTTACATATGAAATATGCATATGCTATATAGGTCCTTACATATGAAATATGCATATGCTATATAGGTCCTTACATATGAAATATGCATATGCTATATAGCTCCTTACATGAAATATGCATATGCTATATAGGTCCTTACAAATGAAATTTACTTTTTTATATCGAAATGGTAAATCGAAAAAAATAATTAAATTATATATTTAATCAATCGAAGTATGTAGGCATAAGAAAAAAACAAGAATTATAATTTTGTATTTTTACTAACACTTATAAGATTCTTTTAAAAATTCATGGAATTTATTGTGAAATAAAGTTTTATTATTATTGTTAGAATTTGTTACTTTGTATAGATAATAAAAGAAGCAGGACAACACTGGATGGACGAGGCACAGGATAGAAACAAATGGATAGAAAAGAAGGAGAGCTTTGCCCGACGACGGGTCCTTAATTAAATTAGAAAAAAATACATTATTATTTAAATTAATTTTGACATTGTAATTAATAATTTTAAAATAAATAAACATTGAATTTGTAATTTAGATATAAGAACATAGTTTTAGTTACATAGTATGTTAAATAAGTATTATTATTATTTTAAGCTTATATTTGAAATTATTAATTGAAATTGTTCTTGACTATGTAAAAACTGTACATTATTATTAATTAAGGAATAAATGGCTTTATTATTATTATTATTATTATAGATAATTTAAAGTACATGTCGGGACATTACGAGACGCACGCTGAAGGACTGGATTGGGGGAGTGAGTGTCGGGTGACGGAAACTCACAAACTTGCGTTACACAAATGACACAATTCTCTTGGCTGCATCGAAAGCAGAAATGCTTAGGATACTCGATCGAATGGAGCAAATTAGCAAAAACCACAAAAGCACAGAAAACCATCTGGTTTAAAAGTCAAAAACTTTTCTGTGATATTGCGGAGCGAAAAGACTTGGTCAGTGCATCCTTTTCTCAGGTCTAAAGACGAATGTGCCTCACAAAAAAAAAAAAACCTTTTATAACACACATTAGGTAATAAATCAAAAATATGACAAATACTAAAAGAAATATATAATTACATAGTAAATACTTTATTACTAATTCATTTGTGATATTTCTCGAGTTTGGTACGCTGGAGACATCGACAAGCTTGCCCACTTGTCATGATTGGCCGGCAGTAAAGTTGGCTAAATGTGAATCTGCTTCTTTATAAGCGTGGTTTCTGACCACCCCGCATACGGTCGTGATGATACTTGACTACATATTTATATAGTTCGGCTTACTTTTTGGAGAAATCCTTGAAGGCCAATCGCAATTTGTTGGTGAATTTGGTCGGTGGGGCTGTTCCTTCTGCTACGGGAGCAAGGAATACCTAAAAAGATATAAATAGAAATATTATAAATTAAAACTATCTTTTTTATAGAGAGATATCTTTGTCAGTATGGCTCTAAGTCGTGGTATAGAGAGATATCTTTGTCAGTATGGCTCTAAGTCGTGGTATAGAGAGTTATCTTTGTCAGTATGGCTCTAAGTCGTGGTATAGAGAGATATCTTTGTCAGTATGGCTCTAAGTCGTGGTATAGAGAGTTATCTTTGTCAGTATGGCTCTAAGTCGTGGTATAGAGAGTTATCTTTGTCAGTATGGCTCTAAGTCGTGGTATAGAGAGTTATCTTTGTCAGTATGGCTCTAAGTCGTGGTATAGAGAGTTATCTTTGTCAGTATGGCTCTAAGTCGTGGTATAGAGAGATATCTTTGTCAGTATGGCTCTAAGTCGTGGTATAGAGAGTTATCTTTGTCAGTATGGCTCTAAGTCGTGGTATAGAGAGTTATCTTTGTCAGTATGGCTCTAAGTCGTGGTATAGAGAGTTATCTTTGTCAGTATGGCTCTAAGTCGTGGTATAGAGAGTTATCTTTGTCAGTATGGCTCTAAGTCGTGGTATAGAGAGTTATCTTTGTCAGTATGGCTCTAAGTCGTGGTATAGAGAGATATCTTTGTCAGTATGGCTCTAAGTCGTGGTATAGAGAGTTATCTTTGTCAGTATGGCTCTAAGTCGTGGTATAGAGAGTTATCTTTGTCAGTATGGCTCTAAGTCGTGGTATAGAGAGTTATCTTTGTCAGTATGGCTCTAAGTCGTGGTATAGAGAGTTATCTTTGTCAGTATGGCTCTAAGTCGTGGTATAGAGAGTTATCTTTGTCAGTATGGCTCTAAGTCGTGGTATAGAGAGTTATCTTTGTCAGTATGGCTCTAAGTCGTGGTATAGAGAGTTATCTTTGTCAGTATGGCTCTAAGTCGTGGTATAGAGAGTTATCTTTGTCAGTATGGCTCTAAGTCGTGGTATAGAGAGTTATCTTTGTCAGTATGGCTCTAAGTCGTGGTATAGAGAGTTATCTTTGTCAGTATGGCTCTAAGTCGTGGTATAGAGAGTTATCTTTGTCAGTATGGCTCTAAGTCGTGGTATAGAGAGTTATCTTTGTCAGTATGGCTCTAAGTCGTGGTATAGAGAGTTATCTTTGTCAGTATGGCTCTAAGTCGTGGTATAGAGAGTTATCTTTGTCAGTATGGCTCTAAGTCGTGGTATAGAGAGTTATCTTTGTCAGTATGGCTCTAAGTCGTGGTATAGAGAGTTATCTTTGTCAGTATGGCTCTAAGTCGTGGTATAGAGAGATATCTTTGTCAGTATGGCTCTAAGTCGTGGTATAGAGAGTTATCTTTGTCAGTATGGCTCTAAGTCGTGGTATAGAGAGTTATCTTTGTCAGTATGGCTCTAAGTCGTGGTATAGAGAGTTATCTTTGTCAGTATGGCTCTAAGTCGTAGTATAGAGAGTTATCTTTGTCAGTATGGCTCTAAGTCGTGGTATAGAGAGTTATCTTTGTCAGTATGGCTCTAAGTCGTGGTATAGAGAGTTATCTTTGTCAGTATGGCTCTAAGTCGTGGTATAGAGAGTTATCTTTGTCAGTATGGCTCTAAGTCGTGGTATAGAGAGTTATCTTTGTCAGTATGGCTCTAAGTCGTGGTATAGAGAGTTATCTTTGTCAGTATGGCTCTAAGTCGTGGTATAGAGAGTTATCTTTGTCAGTATGGCTCTAAGTCGTGGTATAGCGAGATATCTTTGTCAGTATGGCTCTAAGTCGTGGTATAGAGAGTTATCTTTGTCAGTATGGCTCTAAGTCGTGGTATAGAGAGTTATCTTTGTCAGTATGGCTCTAAGTCGTGGTATAGAGAGTTATCTTTGTCAGTATGGCTCTAAGTCGTGGTATAGAGAGATATCTTTGTCAGTATGGCTCTAAGTCGTGGTATAGAGAGTTATCTTTGTCAGTATGGCTCTAAGTCGTGGTATAGAGAGTTATCTTTGTCAGTATGGCTCTAAGTCGTGGTATAGAGAGATATCTTTGTCAGTATGGCTCTAAGTCGTGGTATAGAGAGTTATCTTTGTCAGTATGGCTCTAAGTCGTGGTATAGAGAGATATCTTTGTCAGTATGGCTCTAAGTCGTGGTATAGAGAGTTATCTTTGTCAGTATGGCTCTAAGTCGTGGTATAGAGAGATTTCATTTCATTTCATTTATTTATCACCGTAGGGACCGTCTGGAACACTTGGTTAAGTCAATTTATAATACTCTGTAACTAATATTAGTTACCTACAGTAAACGATAACAGAATCATGGTCAGACAGCTTAATACGAAACAACACGACGAAGACCAGAAACAGCCCAAACTATCAATACAATTATGGAAGAGCCATATTGAATGCTAAATAATCAATTACAGAAAATAAAATTTTAATACTAATAATGTCAAACTATGTTAAAATAAAAATGTCAAGTACTACAAGGTACTACTATAATCTAATATAAATATATTGTATACAACACTAAAATATGTCAAATAATATTATTAAACATAGAAATCTGCCACAAGGGCATCGTCATTAAAACTAGATAAGAAAAATAAAATATAAATAAATTTATTAATAACATGTCATATTAAAAACTAATAGTAATAAGTAATTATAATTTTATTAATTTGGCTGTATAGAGGCGTCGTCAATCTATAACTAAAATAAACATATATATTCTCATATACCAAATATATTATCATCGTCCAGTGCTTCATTTATAGTATAATATACTTTACCTATTAATATTGATTTAATTTGTTTTTTAAATTCGTCATCATCCAATTCCCTCAACGAATCAGGCATTTTATTTAGTAAAGGAACACATATACACATGTAGCTTTTTGCTACCTTCTGTAGACGATGTTTCGGCATTGGGATTGATGGTTTTTGACGAGAGTTTGCTCTCAAAGGATATTGAATTTGGTAGTTCTGCTTGTTTTCTCTAAAGTATAGTAGACTCAGCATTATGTATACACTGGGCATTGTAAGTATTTTAAGATCTTTAAAAGCCTCCCTGCAAGTATCCCTAGCTTTCAGGCCTACTATAAAACGCACAGCACGTTTTTGGAGGACAAATATTCTATTTGATTCTGCCGCAGTACCCCACACCAGTAGTCCATACGTCATAAGGCTATGAAAGTATGCGTAGTAGACTGCCTTAGCAGCTTCAATGCCACAATATTCTTTAATTTTTTTAATTGCATAACAAGCAGAACTTAACCTTTTAGCAAGTTTTTCAATATGACTCTTCCATGTTATCCTAACATCCAGACTGATCCCCAAGAACGTCGTCTCATTTACAAGTTTTAGGGAATTCAGTCGCGAATAATTAACTATATCTAATACATTATTTCTATTATGAGTGTCAAGAGAAAAATGTATGATTTTTGTTTTATTTAGATTTAGTAGTAGATTATTGCAACCAAACCACTTTTCTAGATTTTCAATAAGACATCCTAATTTATTTATAATTTCACTTTTTTTGTGACTATTAATTAGAATTGAGATGTCATCTGCAAACATTACCGTCTGTAGTCCCTCCGGGATACATACACTAAGGTCATTAATATAAATAAGGAAAAACAAAGGACCCATAATTGATCCCTGTGGGACTCCTAGTTTTGCAATTTGTTCTGATGATTTTGTACCATTTATATCCACTATTTGTTTTCTATTATTTAGGTATGTCTTACAAAGATTTAGATCCTTGCCTTCTAAACCGTAATGTTGAAGTTTAGCTAGGAGGATACCGTGATGCACACAATCAAAAGCTTTAGATAAGTCACAAAATATGCCCAATGAATTTTGCTTTTTATCCAGGCCCTCTAGTATCATCTTAGTCATTGTGGTAAGAGCATGTGCTGTAGATTTGTTTTTTCTAAACCCATACTGCTTTTTTTCAAGAATATCGTTTTTTTCTAAGTAACTACTTAGTCTTATAAATATAACTTTTTCAAAAATTTTGCTGAGTATTGGTAAAAGTGATATAGGTCTATAATTCTGTGCGTCGCGATGATCCCCCTTTTTGTAGAGCGGTATAGAGATATCTTTGTCAGTATGGCTCTAAGTCGTGGTATAGAGAGTTATCTTTGTCAGTATGGCTCTAAGTCGTGGTATAGAGAGTTATCTTTGTCAGTATGGCTCTAAGTCGTGGTATAGAGAGATATCTTTGTCAGTATGGCTCTAAGTCGTGGTATAGAGAGTTATCTTTGTCAGTATGGCTCTAAGTCGTGGTATAGAGAGTTATCTTTGTCAGTATAGCTCTAAGTCGTGGTATAGAGAGATATCTTTGTCAGTATGGCTCTAAGTCGTGGTATAGAGAGATATCTTTGTCAGTATGGCTCTAAGTCGTGGTATAGAGAGTTATCTTTGTCAGTATGGCTCTGATTAAATAACATATTTTGTACTACAGTCAACTAGTCCAGTGGTGATGTTACCTGTGCGAGTTCGAGTGGTCCCTGGTTGACAGTAGTACCGATGCACCCCTGGACCACCATCTGTAACATTTTGGGGTCGGCTGGCTCCTGGCTTGTGGCCGCAGCCAATTCCGCAATCTACAATTAAAATGACAAGGTAAAGTTATTAATTCCTTATGGACATTTTTCCATGAAGTAAAAGACAAATTTATAGTTATATATTATATATATATATATATTTGTTTTAGTAAAATAAAAAAAATGGGTATAATTGAGTTACCTTTTTTTGTATATCTTCAATGGCCACTTCAATAGGAGATAGAATGATTTGGGATCTCTGAACCACCTGGGAATAAATGTAATTTTCTTTATTAGGGTGAAATATTCACAGTGAGAAATATTCTGGTGGCAGGTATAATTTTAATTGCTTCTACTCTGATGCTATCTTCTATGTTCTTATGTTGCCTGTCTCTGTCCTTTCTCTTTGAATAAATAAATAAATAAAGAAACAGCATTACACAGATTCTTATCAGTTAACAACAATATAAAACTTACCTGTATCCTGGTCTTAAGATAGGGGAAGTGGTGAGCTGTGGTGAGTATGGTCTTCCGCTTGCATTGCTCAGTCAATTCTCCGTGAGCTCGTCCGTCCACAGTGAATGGAGTCGCATACATAAACCGTTCTGAATTAAGTTAACATATATTATACATTTGGCCATAACTACTGTTACTGGCGCGGTGGTGGCTCGGTTGTAAGAAATCCTACAAAATCCTACAAAAGTCGGTTCAAACCCCCCCGGCATGTACCAATGATAAATACACTTTTCTTACGTACTGCAGTCATAGATTTACAACACCACAGTTCCCGTGTGAGAAGAGCACGTTAAGCCGTCGATCCCGGTTCTACTAATACCAACTTGTGGAATTGTTAATAAATTGTCATAAAAAATTGACATCATATCGTCGCCAAACCGTCAGGGCATCGTGGCGAGTGTAGGCCAAATTCTCTAGATATATGTTCTGGAAGGCCCATCTCCAGCAGTGGAGGTCTAGGGGCTGTAATGATAATTCATCTTGTATTGGGATTTTATAGTGGTTTAATAGGATACATTATTATAGTTTATTATCTTTAAATAGGTGGTAGGCGGACTGATGGTGGTAATTTCCCCAGTCTGCCGGGGCGGGGAAGTATCTACCGTTCGTGCCGATAAACCCTGTAAAGTATCCACACGTTTCGGGATCAGGCTCGAATTGCCGTCATGCCCAGTCAAGCCGGCATAGTGTTAGGGACTGATGTCAGTCATGAGTGTCTATTTCCAGTTGCCAACATTCATAGACCTCGCAAGGTCAAATGTTGTGCTAGTATAAAATTTGTGTAAGCGACTATTTATCTAGCTATAGATAATGGAAAATAGTTCACACCTAGATGAATTTATACACCTGCATGCTCCTCCGTTTTGCGGATGACATAGTCATAATACTCGCTGGAGGATCTTAGCGGAATGCTAAAGGGCTTAAACGTGGCGTCCCAGCAGGTTGGCCTCGGTATGAACTTGGACAAGACAAAAGTCATGTATAACGACCATGTTGTACCGAGATCAATCTGCGTGGGTAATGCCACTCTAGAAGTTGTACAAAAGTACGTCTACCTTGGACAGACTATGCAATTAGGCGTAACCAACTTCAGCAAAGAAACCGACAGACGCATTCAGCTAGGATGGGCCGCATTCGGGAAGCTGCGCCGCATTTTCTTATCAAATATACCACAGTGTTTGAAAACGAGAGTTTTCAACCAGTGCGTTCTTCCAGTGGTGTCGTACGGAGCAGAAACATGGACACTGACAGTGGGTCTGGTCCACAAATTTAAGGTCGCTCAGCGGGTTACGGAGAGAGCTATTCTTGGTATTTCTCTGATGGATAAAGTCAGAAACGAGGAAATCCATCGGAGAACCAAAGTTACCGATATAGCCTTCAAAATTAGTAAGCTGAAGTGGCAATGGGCTGGACATGTCTGTCGTAGAACCGATGAACGATAGAGTAGACGGGTTCTAGAGTGGAGACCACGTACGGGGGGACGCAGAGTGGGTCGACCCCCCGCTAGATGGACAGATGACCTGAGGAAGGTCGCTGGTGGGGGTTGGATGAAAGTGGCAGGAGATCTTGTGAAGTGGCGAGCCTTGGGGGAGGCCTATATCCAGCAGTGGAGACACAGGCTGATGATGATGATGGATGCAGGTTGGATATCATTTACCCTTACTTACCACATCTAACATCTTGTACTTGTTATTATGTCTGGCAAATAATATTTTTTTTTTGGCTATATTGTATTTACAGTTATATAATTCTAACAAGATTACAATTTAAGTAGAAAAATACTTTATTTTTTAGATAAAAAAAAATATTGTTAATAGTTAGTTTTCCAAAAAAAAAACAAAAAATACGGGTGCGTCGCGCGACGTACCGCAAAAGTGAGAACTAAACTTGCAGGTTATTGATTTCGTAGTTCGTAGGAATATGGAGATTAATGCTAATGTGTATGTTTATCAGTATATATATATTTACAATATGTATTATATATTAGGTTACGTCAAGTTAACTTATTCTCTTTATGTAATTATTTTTGCACCTACTCCTAGATTATTTTTTGATCTCTCTCTTGTCCCAAAGGTCGACTGTCAGAGAATGCCTAACGGCATTAAACTTCGCCTTTTGTACTATTGTGCAATTAAGTTTAAAAAAAATAAATAATAATAATGAATGCGCGTGGCTGCGTGCGCACGCATAGTTGCAGACGCGTAAAAAAGAAAGAGGAAGAAGGAGAGGAAAAGAGCGAAAGGCAGCGGCTACACGCGCGCGCCAGTCCGCCCCTCTTCCCCTTCCCCGCCGCGCTGTTTCGAGAGGAAGAAAGAAGGAGAAAAAAGGAGCGAGAGAGGCAGCATCACGCGCGCGCCAGTCCGCCCCTCTTCCCCTTCCCCGCCGCGCTGTTTCGAGAGGAAGAAAGAAGGAGAAAAAAGGAGCGAGAGAGGCAGCATCACGCGCGCGCCAGTCCGCCCCTCTTTCCCTTCCCCGCCGCGCTGTTTCGAGAGAAAGAAAGAAAGAGAAAGAAGGAGCGGGAGAGAGCGAGAGAGGCAGCGGCTACACGCGCGCTTCAGTCCGCCCCTCTTCCCCTTCCCCGCCGCGTTGTTTCGAGAGGAAGAAAGAAAGAGAAAGAAGGAGCGGGAGAGAGCGAGAGAGGCAGCCGCTATACGCACGCGCCTATCCGCCCCACATCCCCTTCCCCGACGCGCTGTTTCGAGAGGAAGAAAGAAAGAGAAAGAAGGAGCGGGAGAGAGCGAGAGAGGCAGCCGCTATACGCACGCGCCTATCCGCCCCTCTTCCCCTTCCCCGCCGCGCTGTTTCGAGAGGAAGAAAGAAAAAGAAAGAAGGAGCGGGAGAGAGCGAGAGAGGCAGCCGCTATACGCACGCGCCTATCCGCCCCTCTTCCCCTTCCCCGCCGCGCTGTTTCGAGAGGAAGGAAGAAAGAGAAAGAGGGAGCGAGAGAAAGCGAGAGAGGCAGCGCCTATACACGCGCGCCAGTCCGCCCCTCTTCCCCTTCCCCGCCGCGCTGTTTCGAGAAGAAGAAAGAAAGAGAAAGAAGGAGCGGGAGAGAGCGAGAGAGGCAGCGGCTATACGCGCACGCCTATCCACCTCTCTTCCCCTTTCCCGCCGCGCTGTTTCGAGAGGAAGAAAGAAAGAGAAAGAAGGAGCGGGAGAGAGCGAGAGGCAGCGGCTACACGCGCGCGCCAGTCCGCCCCTCTTCCCCTTCCCCGCCGCGCTGTTTCGAGAGGAAGAAAGAAAGAGAAAGAAGGAGCGGGAGAGAGCGAGAGAGGCAGCGGCTATACGCGCACGCCTATCCACCTCTCTTCCCCTTTCCCGCCGCGCTGTTTCGAGAGGAAGAAAGAAAGAGAAAGAACGAGCGGGAGAGAGCAGGAGGCAGCGGCTACACGCGCGCGCCAGTCCGCCTCTCTTCCCCGCCGCGCTGTTTCGAGAGGAAGAAAGAAAGAGAAAGAAGGAGCGGGAGAGAGCGAGAGAGGCAGCGGCTATACGCGCACGCCTATCCACCTCTCTTCCCCTTTCCCGCCGCGCTGTTTCGAGAGGAAGAAAGAAAGAGAAAGAAGGAGCGGGAGAGAGCGAGAGGCAGCGGCTACACGCGCGCGCCAGTCCGCCCCTCTTCCCCTTCCCCGCTGTTTTCTCTTGATCGCTGTTCTGACGTACGGACGTACGTTCAGCGAAATAGGTCCCCAACCAAGCGCGCGCAATAAAGTTCTCATTTTAAAAAAGCATCTGTGGACAGATACACGGTGATGGCAATGAATACTTACTAATGTTATAGTTCCTATCGAAGTGTGTGTGTCTGTGTCTTATCTCATAGGGCTCGAAGTATGGCTCCACATATGTAATCTGGATATACGCTTTATCTGGATCCAGTGACGTCACATCCACGTTGTTAGAATCCTTTATAACCACCACGTTTTCGGTTCCGAAACGGGCGCTGTAGAAATTCTGTAAATGGATTTTTATTATTATTTTTTGTCACTGAAAGACTCCTTTTGTTTTCTTCTCCCGATGGATGATGAATGAGGTGATAGGGAAGGCAAAGGGTCTAGTCCAAACAGCTAAGTCTGACGTAATATATCTTTAATTTTTATGAGTTAATGAGGTCATCATCAAGTTCCAGATGTTGCAGAATAAGGTGTCTTTTACTGTTTTGTGGTATTATTTAAAATTAAAATAACACAAAACGCTGACAGTTAAATAAGTGGTTAAGATTTATTTGCACCTTCAACTAACAATAAGGTTGATTTTCCCTCGAAAACAGTACAATATTTCAAATACTCGACCTTAGCAATGATTTACACTGATAGACCACTTTCTTGTACCTGTATTTATTGTCTTCATTTTATTTATTTATTTATTATTAGGTGTGCAAACAGATTCCAGTCAGTTGCAAATTTGGGTTCGTTTAATTTATACATGGACTAGACTGGAATCCAAGCAGCACACACAACATGCAAATTATAATAATTATTATTAAAATTAGAAAATAAATTACACAAATTAAATTCAATCAAATTTTTTATTTTTTATTTATTTAGATAATTTTTGATTTATTTAATGTTTAATTTAATCAATAATTTTATTGTCTTTATGAATTTAAATTGAATATCACTGTTAGGTTAAATATTAATAGGTTGCATTCATTTCATGCTTATGTATAATTTAATTTATTAATTTTAAGAATGTAACCAAATTGTAAACTAAAAAAAAAAAAAAAAAAAGAACATAAATTGCCTAAATAAAGAAAAAAATATACCTCAAGTCTGCTGAAAATCTCTGGTAATTTAGTGAGGGCATGTTCTTTATATACGAATTCTTCTGCGTGTAGATCACCAAATTTGGCTCCGTAAAACCCGACCCGGAAATATGTACCAAACACACGTTTTCCATGCAATTGCTCAATTCGAGTGAAAGCATCGTTTAGTTTGCTGGAATAAAAACAACGGGGTCAAATAAGAGATAGAGGGAGACTGTTTAGTCGAAGGAAGTAAGGTTATTATAAATATAAATAAATAAATATTTACAGACAGGTCACACAGCGCCATCTAGTTTCCGTGGTAAGCTACGAGGCTTGTGTTGCGAAATCTAGATGGATGATAAACTATATATTATACTTTTTTTTTTTTTGTAAATATATACATATTATACATATAAACACCCAGACCGAGACAAATTATACAATGTACAACTTGCCCCCGGTGGGAATAGAACCCACGACCTCCCGAGTTCACGGCAACGTTTGTTACCACTAGACCACGGAGGCGGTCATATTATATATATTACTTACATTTTAAAACATAAATTACTATTAATAAAAATAAACCTACTTAATAAATAAAAATACAACTAAAAACTAAAATAAAGAAAAAACAAAATATATATTATTATAAATAAATAAAAAAAATGCTCCAAATCGCTGCCAATGGGCAAAGTGCCAAGGATACTGGCAGCATTGCCACGTTGAATGGCAATGCTGATCCTTTGGCCCAAATATTGCCCAGCCCTTTTGTCGCCCGAGGTGTTGACTACCAGTTTTGACAACACCTTGAAAAGATAAAGATAGAGATTCAAACGCCACCTTATCGAGGCGTAATCTTGGCGGTGAGGTAGAGAAATGAAAGGAATACTAGGGTAAACTTTAACAGTTATTAAACCAAACAGAAATATAAGAAAAAAGTAAAAAATCATCACGTTTTTCTCTCCGTGTCAAAAACCACGCTAATAAATAATCGGATTCACATTTAGCCAACTTTACTGCCGGCCAATCATGACAAGTGGTAAGCTCGTCGATGTCTCCAGCGTACCAAACTCGAGAAATATCACAAATAAATTTAATAATACCACAGAGTCTAAATCCACGGACTGCTAGACAATAGAGGCAGTCTTTGATTTAAAAAAAACATGTCTACTGAGCAATGGATGGAGCTAATGTCAACCTTATGGCTAGTATTTTTAAGATTATAATTGTGTTCAACTTTAATAACGCCATCTATGATCGACTGGAGAACTTTTTGTTTAATTATCAACCGAGTAATAGTTGGAGCCAATGTCGACTTTATGATTAGTGTTATAAGGCATAACCCTTTCAGCACGAACAATACGCCCATCTCCAACAGTGGAGGTCTACGACTATGTATTCTAGGGGCTCAGAACTGTAGCGCTACAAGGAATAAATTTAATTAAAAAATTGAGAAAGATACAAGGCAGCAGGACTTTGGGACGTTATACCCAACGCCTCAGTTTCTATTAAAAATAAAACGTCAGTCTGACATTTTACCAGATTAGTCAAGATTTCGCTTCGGGAAGGAATAAGTTATTTTTTTTGAATTCTTTAAATTTTTAAGTTTGAATTCTGTACAGAAGTCATTAAACTTTTTTAAAGAAAGAAGAAAGAAAGAAAGAAATTGTTCTAGGGGTTGTAATGATGATGCTACGTATTTTCTTAAGAGCTATACTTTTGTACTGACCTGTGTATGTTGGCAAGTTTCTTATAGTCTCTGTGTTCTTCTGCTATCGGTATGAGAACCTTGTACACTTGGTTCACAGTCTCATACATTCCTGCTGTCATTAATTCACTGGCTGCGTGTTCTAGTAAAGCCTGGAATAAGCAATACGTCTAAGGGTAATCACATCAAACGTTTTCAAAGATTTTAAAGTCCGATTTTACTTATGAGAAATGTCGTCAAAGTCGTAGGAAATAAAATTTATGTCATTTTAGATGTATGTTCACTTTCATGTAAATAACTTTAGACAGAGAACAATAGCAAAAATATTAAAATTCCTTTATTTTAAGAACATAAATCTATAATCTCTAAAATATCTTTAATTTAAATTTTAAATGGTTGTACTAACTCGACTTGAAAAAACTTATAAAATAAAAATGCTCTTAAGCGTGCTAAGCGCTGGTCTTCTGCTAGCAGCTTACTCTTTGGACCACTTTGCTGCTTAGTCTTCCACTAGCAGAAGTGGAATCATTTAAAATAATTTAACAAATGACGTGTCAGAAATTTCTGTAAGCGAATAAAGCTATTTTGACTTTGACTTTGTGCCATTTGTTACACGAATGTTATTCGACAATAACTCGTGAACCCCATGTACAGATTTTGATACAATATAAAAATATGTTATACAATAAGGGACCCAAATGGTAACCCTGAGGTACTCCCATAGTGATATTGGTAAATATCAGTGAGGCTAGTAGCATTCGTTTATTACAATAATAAAATACTTTTCAAGTGATATTTTTGCAATTAAAGTCTTCTTATGGCCAAGTTTGTACAGTTTACAATAAAACAAAAAAAAAGGTCCAAGGCTTATTCCAAGTCAGCGTAGATCAAAACCAACTGTCTTCTTATTTCTATTTCTGTTTAGTTTTTTTAAACAAAATTTAAAATGTTTTCAATATTTAAAAAAAAAACACAAATACCTTTGAGGACTTGATTGTTTAGAATTTATAACATTTTTTAAATTACCTGTAGCTCTAAATGTGTTAAATGCTGATGATGTAGAGTATCTCCTCCGCCCTCGTGTAGTGCGTTGTGCGTGACGTGTTCCAGTAGAGCAGCTCCCCTTCCTCCAGCTCGCAGTTGCTCGGCCACTAGTGCCGCCCCATGTACTAGACACATGCCCGCTTCAGTATGGTTAGAACGCTGAAATGTGACAAATTAGTAAGTTATAACGCATACAAATTACAATTTAGTAAGTTATAACGCTGAAATATGACAAATTAGTCAGTTATATTAGCCACTACGATTTTATTAGATTCGATTCGATTAGACGATAAAGTGATTTGAATTCGACAATCTTCAAAACACAAATGTTTGATCAGCGACATTGATGTCTTTGTTGAAATAATAAATATATACTCGTATGTAATAATATGAATAACAATAAAGAAAAAACACAATAAATAAACCGAATAAAGAAAAACATAATAAATTACAGGTATAAATAAACTTAATAAAGACAGTTTTAAGCAAAGAGGGATAGCGGTTTCTCCATCGTCAATATCTAAAAAATAAAAACGTTTTTCTTGGGTTTTCACGAGAAAGTTAATAAAAAGGCAATTCCTGGGATTTACTAGAAATATGTGAAACCTACTTCCATATGTTTTTGCGCCATATTATTGAGCCAAGTTAATCTGAGATCGGGACTGTGTTGGTACCCTCGGGCGATCCTGTGCATCAAATCTAACAGCATCTCTGGATCTTCTTGGAATTCCTTCATCTTCACTGTGTCTGATAGAATCATGTGCAAGTTGAACACTAGATCTTTTACCTTAAAGGAAAAATAAATAATAAATCATTACTAGAGATGCCCTTCTGGAGTGGTCAGAACCACGCTCTAGCACTGTTGTAATTTATAAGTCTGTCTCTTTCATATTATGAATATTCATGTGTCACGAAAATTATTTATACTTTTGGAACGTAATCTGATTTGAATTTGTTTTTTATTTAACATATTAAAAAAATGATCGATAAATAAGTAATTTAACTACTTAATAATAATAAAATAAATACGCCTTGTGTCGACACCCCCCTGGGCTGGGGCGGCTGCGAACTCGGCTGAACAGGCCAAATGTCGCAAATACGAGTCTGTTGCTAATGACTACGTGTTGGTGCCTTTTGGTCTTGAGACATTGAGACCGTGGGGGCCAAAGGCTAAAAAGTTTTTTTTTTTTTTTTTTTTTAAATACTAGCACGACATGTGACCTTGCTCCCACCTGATGGTAAGTGGGGAGCGAGATCCATGAATGTTAGCAACTGTAATCAGATACTCATGAATGACATCAGTCCCTAACACTATGCCGGCTTGACTGGACATGACGGCAATCCGACCCTGATCCCGAAATGTGTAGATACACTTTACTGAGTTTATCGGCACGAACGGTGGATACTTCCCCGTCCTCGGCAGACTGGACAAATTACCACTATCAGTCTGCCTACCACCTAGTATTTTACCTTTGAAGAACTTGTACTTTTAAAGAACTGTCTAAGCGTCTGGTTAATACTGTATGTGACAAGAGGGCTGGCAGTTTTTTCGCACAGCGGGGGAATGCTGCAAGTGTTCTTGGTGAATCAAGTCATGTGTGAATATTTTTTAGTTTTATTATTAATTTAGTCTAAGGCTGTAGATCAACATATTTATAAAGAAGGAAAATCTATCCAGGATTGATTATCTGAAAATGAGAGTTTTACCTGTTCAGGGAATGTAGTGTCTTGCATTTCGCTGTCCTGTTCGGCATACAGTAATATTGTCTTCAAGGAGCGACGAAGTGACTCCTCACTGAACGTGGTAGAAGTACCCACCAAAGAAGAAAGCGACATAGTCACTTGCATCTTTACTCGGCTGAAATTCTACAAATACAGAAATATACATATATTTAAGCTACCTTCGTATATTCCCAAATACTACAATATCAAGTTAAACAAAAATTACAATCAAATGATAAAGAACGGATTTACGACTCGACTTTACGCAGCAGAAGTTGTTGCGAGAGGAATTCCAGGTAAAGAATTTGGCCTAAGCAGGTATGCCGTCAATACATCAAGAGCTTCCAAGACAGAATTAGCATAACTGTTTTGGATGAATCAAAATCAAAATAATTTATTTTCATTGGTTCTCTCAAAACAACTTGGATACAGTCAGAACTAATAAAATCAATACAATTTTCACAAAATATGTACTAATTAAAGTGGTAATAATGGTTGGACCGTAAACAGGCAATAATCCATATTTATGTATGCTATGCACAACATTATTGCTATAAGCAAGAATGTGGGATGATAGCATATAACTGTATTGGTAAGTATGTGATGGCTTATGACCACATTTGATAAGTATGTGATGGCTTATGACCACATTTGATAAGTATGTGATGGCTTATGACCACATTTAATAAGTATGTGATGGCTTATGACCACATTTGATAAGTATGTGATGGCTTATGACCATATTTGATAAGTGTGTGATGCAATGTCTGTATTGAATGAGTGTGATATAACTGTATTAGATAAGTGTGTGATAGCATATGACTAAATTGGATGAGTGTGTGATGGCATATGACTGTATTAGATGAGTGTAAGATGACATATGTCTGTATTGAATGAGTGTGTGATGGCATATGACTGCATTAGATAAGTGTGTGATGATGGTAAGACTAACGTGTCTTCAATGATAGTGGTTTCTCTAAGAGTGTAATATGGTGTCACGGCGACTTGTATATGTATTAAAGTATTGTGGATGTGATTAAAATATACGACATAGTATATTGGCTGAGAGTGTGACGTGTTGTGGTACTCACGTTTCCTCGATGATAGTGATGTCTCATGAGAGTGTACAGTGTGGCGGAGGCGTGCCGTCGTGCGGTGGGCAGGTGTCCGGCGCTCTGTCCCAGTAACACACGACACACTAGTCCAGCTGCCTCGCCCTCACCACACGACCAACCCAACTAGGAAAATTATCACATGATTATTTTGTGCTGATATTTCTTTCGGCGTTTTCGGAGCTGTTATCTATAACCAAGTTGACTCCTGAATGAAATACTCACATTTATTGATACTTTACCTTGAGTATAAGTGAGCGGAGTGTGGCGAACATGTGTTGCAACACGCTGGCGCTCTGGTTGCGCTGCATGGCTCGCAACAACACTTGCAACACGGCGCCAGATATGCTCTGACCGGACTCCCAGTTCATACACGTCTGGGTATTATACAAAAAATAAAATTTCAATCTTTATATATGAATGTCGGTATGTCCGTCTTTCATGCCTATATCGTTTATTTCCAATAAAATCCTATGTACATGTTTTTCTATTGGGGATCCACACTAGGAAGGCCGGCATTGTGGGTTGCAGTTGCTACCTGTTGCAGTAACTCTAGAACATGCAGCTGTGTGAGTGCGAGGTCTGCAGCGAGCGCGGCCTCCATCTCCGGGTGCGAGTCGAAAGAGCGAACGGGTTGCGAGCGCGGTACTACCTGTTGCAGTAACTCTAGAACATGCAGCTGTGTGAGTGCGAGGTCTGCAGCGAGCGCGGCCTCCATCTCCGGGTGCGAGTCGAGAGAGCGAACGGGTTGCGAGCGCGGTACTACCTGTTGCAGTAACTCTAGAACATGCAGCTGTGTGAGTGCGAGGTCTGCAGCGAGCGCGGCCTCCATCTCCGGGTGCGAGTCGAGAGAGCGAACGGGTTGCGAGCGCGGTACTACCTGTTGCAGTAACTCTAGAACATGCAGCTGTGTGAGTGCGAGGTCTGCAGCGAGCGCGGCCTCCATCTCCGGGTACGAGTCGAGAGAGCGAACGGGTTGCGAGCGCGGTACTACCTGTTGCAGTAACTCTAGAACATGCAGCTGTGTGAGTGCGAGGTCTGCAGCGAGCGCGGCCTCCATCTCCGGGTGCGAGTCGAGAGAGCGAACGGGTTGCGAGCGCGGTACTACCTGTTGCAGTAACTCTAGAACATGCAGCTGTGTGAGTGCGAGGTCTGCAGCGAGCGCGGCCTCCATCTCCGGGTACGAGTCGAGAGAGCGAACGGGTTGCGAGCGCGGTACTACCTGTTGCAGTAACTCTAGAACATGCAGCTGTGTGAGTGCGAGGTCTGCAGCGAGCGCGGCCTCCATCTCCGGGTGCGAGTCGAGAGAGCGAACGGGTTGCGAGCGCGGTACTACCTGTTGCAGTAACTCTAGAACATGCAGCTGTGTGAGTGCGAGGTCTGCAGCGAGCGCGGCCTCCATCTCCGGGTGCGAGTCGAGAGAGCGAACGGGTTGCGAGCGCGGTACTACCTGTTGCAGTAACTCTAGAACATGCAGCTGTGTGAGTGCGAGGTCTGCAGCGAGCGCGGCCTCCATCTCCGGGTGCGAGTCGAGAGAGCGAACGGGTTGCGAGCGCGGTACTACCTGTTGCAGTAACTCTAGAACATGCAGCTGTGTGAGTGCGAGGTCTGCAGCGAGCGCGGCCTCCATCTCCGGGTGCGAGTCGAGAGAGCGAACGGGTTGCGAGCGCGGTACTACCTGTTGCAGTAACTCTAGAACATGCAGCTGTGTGAGTGCGAGGTCTGCAGCGAGCGCGGCCTCCATCTCCGGGTGCGAGTCGAGAGAGCGAACGGGTTGCGAGCGCGGTACTACCTGTTGCAGTAACTCTAGAACATGCAGCTGTGTGAGTACGAGGTCTGCAGCGAGCGCGGCCTCCATCTCCGGGTGCGAGTCGAGAGAGCGAACGGGTTGCGAGCGCGGTACTACCTGTTGCAGTAACTCTAGAACATGCAGCTGTGTGAGTGCGAGGTCTGCAGCGAGCGCGGCCTCCATCTCCGGGTGCGAGTCGAGAGAGCGAACGGGTTGCGAGCGCGGCCATTCTTTTCGCCAACGAGAACGCTTGTCACAACCCGCTCGTGATGTGCAACCTGCAACCGTTTGCAAACATCAGCCAACAAAATGTATGACACAGGTAATTTTATATAAAATGTACTAAATAACGTTAAAAATATATTGTAATAAAATATGTGGTGCATCCAGGTCCTAAGTTGGTTGCCTGGACGCGGGGTGGAAGGAATACAGGATGGTGATGGACTCACGTGCAGGGTGGTTCGGACTCCTCTTACTTCCTATCCCAAAGACCACAGCGGCGCTGCTTCTTCTTTCTTGATGTGAACACACTTTGCACAACACCAGGAATAGGAAGGACACTAGCACACTTCACACTTGCTACAATAGGGGCTTGAAGAGCTACAGTTTTGCATAAAACGACACAATACAGAGGGGACGTCTACAGTGACATCTACAGACTACAGTGTTCAGCGTTGAACTTTCTTCAACGACTTCAGATTTACTTTTTTTTTTTTTTGTCTTCTCTCGATGGATGATGAATGAGATGATAGGGAAGGCAAAGGGTCTAGCCCATACAGCCAAGTCTGACGTAATATATCTTTTTTTTTATGAGCTAATGAGGTCATCATCAAATTCCAGATGCTGCAGAATTTGATGCTTTTCTTGGAGTCACTCGCGGCACTATAGCTCAAACACGTTGGATAAAATATGGGAGTTGACAGCGCGGGAAAACCGCAAAAAATAAACTGCAACTTGTGCCCCATATCGTTTTCCATAATTATTCACATTGTAGCACATTATTAAACAAAACAACACCACTTTTGACCAATAATATCCACAGTAAATTAATTTACAAAACAAAAACTTGCACTTGACATGTCCACGCAAAATGGCGCGAAGAACTCCGACTTCAGATTTACAACTAAAAAATAATAGCACTGACACACAGTTAAAGTGTTGCCAGATATAAAGGTTTCCCTTAAAGTTGGGAAACTACAGTTGAGAGTGAACAATATGTATCTTACCTTTTCTTCTCATTATAAAGTCAGACCTGGCAGACCCTTGACCAAGTATCACATCTTCCAATTTAGATTTAATATCTGTGGTTTTTCGTACGTTTTGTTGAGCACATTTTAATATCTCTTTACGGCCCTGAAAATTTCGGAAAATAATAGTCAGTGGAAGGTACACTAATACTTATTTACAAAAAAATATATTAAAAAAAAAATATTTTTGGCAAGTATTAAATCATTTTTGCTTTACCCGACGAGGGGTCCTTAATTAGAAAGAAAAACATTTTTATAGATATAATTAGAATTTAGTTTTAACATTACCATTTAAAAAAAAAAATAGATATAAGTACCTACATAGCTTTAGTCTAAATGTTATAAGAGTATTATTATTATTATTTGGCTTATATTTTAATATAAAATTATCAATTGTGTCGATTATATAAATAAACAAAAAAACTGTATATGTTAATTAATTAAGGAATAAACGGCTTTATTATTATTATTAACATTTTGACGTTTCAAAAATAAAATGTATTTATTATGAAGAATACTGTATCTGGTGACGCTTAGCGCCATCTAGTAGTATGATTTGGTACTAATTAAAAAAAAAAAACAATATTTTTACATGTGGCACTCAGTAGTGGTTCTCCTCTCGTTCCCATCCCGTGAGCACGTCTAGTCTTTTTGGATACTCGCCCTCGATTCATACCTTTCTGAATCGAGTGATAACGCCGTGAAAGTAGTACACGTTAAATAAGTTACCAACTATAACTTAAAAACAAAACGATAACCTCGCGCCAACCATAGTGATAATGCTTAGGTAGGCAGTGCGAACAAAGGACTCGCCGTCCAGTTCTATTCTGGATTGTGACAAGTACCGGCCGGTGCCCTGGAGTAGACCTGCAGCTACATCCGGGTGACGAGCTTAAAGAAGACCCAAGGTAAGGCGTGCATGTCTTTTCTTACATCCTTTGTTCATACTTTGTGCCATATAGAAATTACGATTGGCCATCAGCCCCTTTATGGAAAACGCATACAGTCCACTTTAATTTATCCTAGGATTACAGTCCATTCGCTCCGCAACAGTATCAATACCTTATACTCCTGACATTTGAAGCAGAGATCGATGGTTTGAAGTAAGGTAAGCACTCTTATGACACTCATTTCACCAATAAACTGTGTTAATGTTGCTCGCTCCGTCCATTTCAGTACCCAAGTGAAACACATCAGCAGATTCCGACTGGTCTCACTGTTGAATGCTGCTCGAATGTTCTGGAAGTAATAATTAAGGTAAAGTATCATCACGACCGTTTCCCTTTCGGGGTGGTCAGAAACCACGCTTATAAATAAGCGGATTTACTTTTAGCCAATTTTACTATAGGCCAATCATGACAAGCCAAGAACTCAAGAAATATCCCAAATGAGTTAAATATTCATTAAATGTATTTATTTAAGATAAGATAGATTATAAGGATGCACATATATCATGCAAATATACCATTGCATAGAAAGTTTTTACAGCCACAAATTTATCAATTTATGTAACATGAAAATTATATTTGTTTCAATGTAAGCTGACACGGCTTTTACAGCTACAAATTTATATTTATGGACATAAATTTATTAGATTGTAGGCTGAGACGGCCTTTTTACAGCCACGAATTAATATTTATAAATTTATTAGATTGTAGGCTGAGACGGCCTTTTTACAGCCACGAATTTATATTTATGAATTTATTAGATTGTATGCTGAGACGGTCTTTTTACAGCCACGAATTTATATTTATAAATTTATTAGATTGTAGGCTGAGACGGCCTTTTTACAGCCACGAATTTATATTTATGAATTTATTAGATTGTATGCTGAGACGGTCTTTTTACAGCCACGAATTTATATTTATAAATTTATTAGATTGTAGGCTGAGACCTCTTTTTACAGCCTCGAATTTATATTTATTAAATTGTAGGCTGAGACGGTCTTTTTACAGCCACGAATTTATAATTATTAGATTGTATGCTGAGACGGTGTTTTTACAGCCACGAATTTATATTTATAGACATAAAATGGCCTACACTCGCCACGCTGGCCGAGACGGCTTGGCGAGGATATGAGGTCATTTTTTATGTAAATTTATTAACGATTCCACAAGTTAGTATTAGTGAAACCGGGACCGACGGCTTAACGTGCTCTCCGAGCTTGGTTCGTTTCTGTCTCGGAGATTAATCTATCGATGGATAATTCCTAAAAGACATTGACCAAAACTAGGCCCCAACTGTTTTGCAGCGAGCCTTAATTCAATAATCATAACAATTAATTGTTTTTTTTTTTATTTATATACAACATCTCTTTAACCCCAGCATTAAAATATTATTTAATTAAATAGTCAATTGGTTAAAATTTATGTATGAAATAGTTACAAAACACTATTTATACGATTAGGTTCTTCATTATGATCAGGTACTTTATTACAGATAAAATATTGGATTTCAAATCGGAGGGATCGAAACTATGTAATTATTACCGTAAAGAAAAGTTTTTGTCAATTGTCGTTATGCTAGGGTCAAATAAATAAAATTAATTAGATTATGAAAACACAACATATTAACTAACAAATAAAAATGAAATCATTTTGGCACGAGAACATTTCGTCATGATCGTAGAACAGTGTCGGATTTAAAAAAATACCCATAATTTTGCATATATATTTATATATAGTTTTATATTGTTTGTGGTCTGTAATCTATAGTGCAAATAATAGAAAGGGTTCCAAAATGAAATCTAGAAGGTTTGCACTTATTATGAGACCTAAAAAGTGACAAAAAAACAGTCGAAATGACAGTTGAATGGCCGCCATGAAAATTTTAAATATAGCAGATCCGTCACTGTTCTACGATCATGACGATTTTATTGGGCCAATTTCTCTAAGAAAAATGGGCCTTCTCATTTAATACAACATAAATTGACATTAATAATAACATATTTATTCTCGTATATAGTATTATTATATTGATAATGATGAAATGGATGAAACCTAAAATTTTAAAACTGAAAAACACAGTTAATTCTAATCATCCAAGTAGCTATGTGTAGCATGCCGTGTACACTGCCCTTGGGTGGCAATGCCGACCTTATGAATTATTGTAAATTTGTGCTTGATATGTATTCATTGTAACCTGTTAGTGTACCTTAAATAATAAATAAATAAAATAAAAATACTTTTTAAATATGTCAAAAATATGTCTTGGCAGGTCCCTGGTGTGGGATGCGACATGTGTAGACACATTAGCCCCATCACACATCCAGGCGACCTCGTCAATCGCGGGAAGTGCGGCGGTTTCTGCTGAGAACCTCAAGCTGCGCAAATACGCCAACCTCAGTATAGGTTACGAATTTGCGCCGTTTGGGGTCGAGACGATGGGCCCATGGGGACACTCAGCCAAGCGTCTGGCCTAGGAGTTGTCCAAACGGCTAACGGAAAAGTCTGGAGACAGGAAGGCTGGCAATTATTTCTGCCAACGTATTAGCTTAGCTATACAGAGGGGAAATGTTGCCAGTCTTCTTGGGACTATCACTGAAGGGTCGTCTCTAGAGGACATTTTTTACTTATAGTTTATTTTTCATCAGGTTTAGTTTATATTTATTTTAATTTTTACTTTTAAGTAGCTTTAATTTATAGTGTAATTATTTTATACTGTTGGTATATTACTTCATTAAATAAATAAAGTATTAAATATTTCAAAAACAGTATTTTTATATGGATCGTGTTTGATATGAGATATATCACCCTCATTTTAAATTTCATAATAAAATTTCTGTAAATTGTGAATTGGATCCTTTTTCAAATTCAAATTTAAAATTCTTTATTGTATAGATTGCTTATTCTAATTACAGTTGTATGTACATGTCATGATGATGCAATCTGCCCATATTATGGGCATACAATAGGCTTATGTCAATAGATATTTATTTGTGTATAGTTTATATTTAATATTGTTCTTGTCAATTTATTGGAATACAATGTTAATGTCAAAATTTACATGCTAAAAATTTTTTTATTGACCCCTTATTCCGAATCGCACTCAGAGCGCTTAGAACGAATATGACACTGACCGTCGCCGCGTCGTTCCGAATCAAATATCGCGATTTGGATGCTCAGAGCGTGATATCAATTCGGAACGGTCTAAATCACATTTTCATTCATAAAATGTTAGTTTTTTTTTTAAATGCATGGAAGATAAATTGCGGATTCCACATCTTTGAGTATGAATACTAACAAATATACATCTCTCGGTTTATACATCTTTATATGTGTAAAGTTTAATTTTATTAACTTATTTTGGTCTTTTAAAATAACTTGCCGTGTTACAGACATTTTTTTTCACTTCCTACTTAAATATTAATTATAGATTTGTTTATGAAGTAATATACAAACAGTATAAACTAATAACAATATTAAATAATTTAAAAGGAAACCTAATATTAAATAAACTTGAAAATGGCGCGCGACATAATGACAAAAAACTGACAGCGCTCAGAGCGATCTACCTCGATATCGTGAGCAGTCTAAGCGCGTATCGGAACACCTTTAAGCGTGCTTAGGTTACTATTATCGCGTATCGGAACGATAGGTTAGTAAAAACAGTTGTCAATAAGAATTTTCTTTAACTCAATAGTAAAACGTTTTATAGGTAACTCTCGTATCTCTCTAGAGTCACCGCACGTCCAATTTATTTGTGATATAACACCTTTAAGCGTGCTTAGGTTACTATTATCGCGTATCGGAACACCCTTAAGCGTGCTTAGGTTACTATTATCGCGTATCGGAACACCCTTAAGCGTGCTTAGGTTACTATTATCGCGTATCGGAACACCCTTAAGCGTGCTTAGGTTACTATTATCGCGTATCGGAACACCTTTAAGCGTGCTTAGGTTACTATTATCGCGTATCGGAACACCTTTAAGCGTGCTTAGGTTACTATTATCGCGTATCGGAACACCTTTAAGCGTGCTTAGGTTACTATTATCGCGTATCGGAACACCTTTAAGCGTGCTTAGGTTACTATTATCGCGTATCGGAACACCTTTAAGCGTGCTTAGGTTACTATTATCGCGTATCGGAACACCTTTAAGCGTGCTTAGGTTACTATTATCGCGTATCGGAACACCCTTAAGCGTGCTTAGGTTACTATTATCGCGTATCGGAACACCTTTAAGCGTGCTTAGGTTACTATTATCGCGTATCGGAACACCTTTAAGCGTGCTTAGGTTACTATTATCGCGTATCGGAACACCTTTAAGCGTGCTTAGGTTACTATTATCGCGTATCGGAACACCTTTAAGCGTGCTTAGGTTACTATTATCGCGTATCGGAACACCCTTAAGCGTGCTTAGGTTACTATTATCGCGTATCGGAACACCTTTAAGCGTGCTTAGGTTACTATTATCGCGTATCGGAACACCCTTAAGCGTGCTTAGGTTACTATTATCGCGTATCGGAACACCCTTAAGCGTGCTTAGGTTACTATTATCGCGTATCGGAACACCCTTAAGCGTGCTTAGGTTACTATTATCGCGTATCGGAACACCTTTAAGCGTGCTTAGGTTACTATTATCGCGTATCGGAACACCTTTAAGCGTGCTTAGGTTACTATTATCGCGTATCGGAACACCTTTAAGCGTGCTTAGGTTACTATTATCGCGTATCGGAACACCTTTAAGCGTGCTTAGGTTACTATTATCGCGTACCGGAACACCTTTAAGCGTGCTTAGGTTACTATTATCGCGTATCGGAACACCCTTAAGCGTGCTTAGGTTACTATTATCGCGTATCGGAACGATAGGTTAGTAAAAACAGTTGTCAATAAGAATTTTCTTTAACTCAATAGTAAAACGTTTTATAGGTAACTCTCGTATCTCTCTAGAGTCACCGCACGTCCAATTTATTTGTGATATTTCTCTCTACTAGTACGTCTTTTGTGTTAATAAAATTTGCTGATAGCAATTATAAATACCTGTTTGTATTCTCCTTCTGGAGATGTGATGGAGTAGTTTTGGCCAAAATGATTAAAATCTCCATCAAACTGAAGAATATCTGAAAATGTTCAAATACAAATTTAACCACTTATTTCGAATTCCTAAAAAAAAAAACACTATAAAAAAAAGTAAAGTAAAGTATCATCACGACCGTTTCCCTTTCGGGGTGGTCAGAAACCACGACTATAAATAAGCGGATTCACATTTAGCCAACTTTACTATATGCCAATCATGACAAGTGGCAAGCTCGTCGATGTCTCCAGCGTACCAAACTCGAGAAATATCACAAATAAATTAAATGTATTTATTTACATTAATCCTCGCCAAGCCGTCTGGCCAGCGTGGCGAGTGTAGGCCAAATTCTCCAGATATATGTTCTGGAAGGCCCATCTCCAGCAGTGGAGGTCTAGGACGCTGTGTTCCAGGGGCTGTAATGATGAATGATGATGATGATTTACATTAATAAATATTTTTGTGTCCCGACTAAGAATCGAACCCGGTACCTCCGAGTCTAAATCCACGGACTTAACCGCTAGACCACGGAGGCAGAAAAAACACTATACCGCGTGTAATTGTCAAAAGAGCTAATTTTTTTTTTAGGTTTCATACGTCATTGGTAGAACCACTTTTTTAAATAAAAAAGAAAAAAATAGATGGGCCATTCGCGCCATTTTGCGTGGACATGTCAAGTGCAAGTTTTTGTTTTGTAAATTAATTTACTGTGGATATTATTGGTCAAAAGTGGTGTTGTTTTGTTTAATAATGTGCTACAATGTGAATAATTATGTAAAACGATAAATTGGACTTTAAATATGAGGCACAAGTTGCAGTTTATTTTTTGCGGTTTTCCCGCGCTGTCAACTCCTATATTTTACCCGACGTGTTTGAGCTATGGTGCCGCGAGTGACTCCAAGAAAAGCATCAAATTTGATGATGACATCATTAACTCATGAAAAAGAAAGATATATTACGTCAGACTTGGCTGTATGGGCTAGACCCTTTGCCTTCCCTATCACCTTATCATCCATCAAAAATCATTATCCCAAAAACAAAATTCTACTGTATGGTGAATAAGACCGCGTCTGAAAATCACAATATCTATTGTGATAAATACTAAGAGCTGGGGAGTGTGACAAGGTCACACGCCGAAAGGCGGCCCGGGGCGGCAACCTCGCTCGAATCTCAAGGTTATTTTTTTACGTAAGTCAAAGTTCGCGCGATCATCGACCTTTCGCTATCTACTTGATTAGGCTCAGTATGAGTGGCGATGTTTTTAGGAAAATTTCTCTACACCGTAACTTAAGATAACCATAACTTAAGTCCGTGGATTTAGACTCCTAGTCGGGACACAAAAATATTAATATTTAATTTATTTGTGATATTTCTCGAGTTTGGTACGCTGGAGACATCGACGAGTTTGCCACTTGTCATGATTGGCTTATAGTAAAGTTGGTTTAATATGAATCCGCTTATTTATAAGCGTGGTTTTTGACCACCCGAAAGAAAAACGGTCAAAAAAGATTCGATTTCAAAAATTATTGTATATAAATATTAAATAGATATAGGTATCAATAATTTTGTTGATTGTCCTTCAAGGCTTTTAAGGATATTTTTTTTTTCATTTTAAGTTTGTACATACAGTTTTAAAGTTAGCGTTTATCATTTGCATTATATATATATATATATATATATATATATATTTATTGTGATAATTTTCTTAAAAAGCGTTGAATCAATTGCGATAAAATTATATAGGACCAACTATGAACTACGAAACAAAAAAAAGAATCATCAAAAATCAATTCATAATTGGCGGAATGATCGCGCAATAAACATACACGTACATAAAAAAAACATATAGTCAAATTCAGAATCGTCTTGAAGTCGGTTAATAAATTAATTTGATTTAAAAATATATATATTACCTTTATTATCATGAAATCCTCTATAAAGTTGCGCGTAGACGTCCAATACGATGTTGAGTAGAGGCAGGTATAGTGCGGCGACCCGGGACTTGAGTTCGGGAGAGCCGAGCCTGCTGTCCGCGTCGTGAGCTGTCAGCAAACACAGGAGGGCGTTCACAGCCGCGCACTGGAGTACTGGGCTCCTACAAAACACAGGAGGGCGTTCACAGCCGCGCACTGGAGTACTGGGCTCCTACAAAACATAGGAGGGCGTTCACAGCCGCGCACTGGAGTACTGGGCTCCTACAAAACACAGGAGGGCGTTCACAGCCGCGCACTGGAGTACTGGGCTCCTACAAAACACAGGAGGGCGTTCACAGCCGCGCACTGGAGTACTGGGCTCCTACAAAACACAGGAGGGCGTTCACAGCCGCGCACTGGAGTACTGGGCTCCTACAAAACACAGGAGGGCGTTCACAGCCGCGCACTGGAGTACTGGGCTCCTACAAAACACAGGAGGGCGTTCACAGCCGCGCACTGGAGTACTGGGCTCCTACAAAACACAGGAGGGCGTTCACAGCCGCGCACTGGAGTACTGGGCTCCTACAAAACACAGGAGGGCGTTCACAGCCGCGCACTGGAGTACTGGGCTCCTACAAAACATAGGAGGGCGTTCACAGCCGCGCACTGGAGTACTGGGCTCCTACAAAACACAGGAGGGCTTTCACAGCCGCGCACTGGAGTACTGGGCTCCTACAAAACATAGGAGGGCGTTCACAGCCGCGCACTGGAGTACTGGGCTCCTACAAAATATAGGAGGGCGTTCACAGCCGCGCACTGGAGTACTGGGCTCCTACAAAACATAGGAGGGCGTTCACAGCCGCGCACTGGAGTACTGGGCTCCTACAAAACATAGGAGGGCGTTCACAGCCGCGCACTGGAGTACTGGGCTCCTACAAAACATAGGAGGGCGTTCACAGCCGCGCACTGGAGTACTGGGCTCCTACAAAACATAGGAGGGCGTTCACAGCCGCGCACTGGAGTACTGGGCTCCTACAAAACATAGGAGGGCGTTCACAGCCGCACACTGGAGTACTGGACTCCTAAAAAACATAGGAGGGCGTTCACAGCCGCACACTGGAGTACTGGGCTCCTACAAAACACAGGAGGGCGTTCACAGCCGCGCACTGGAGTACTGGGCTCCTACAAAACACAGGAGGGCGTTCACAGCCGCGCACTGGAGTACTGGGCTCCTACAAAACACAGGAGGGCGTTCACAGCCGCGCACTGGAGTACTGGACTCCTACAAAACACAGGAGGGCGTTCACAGCCGCGCACTGGAGTACTGGGCTCCTACAAAATACAGGAGGGCGTTCACAGCCGCGCACTGGAGTACTGGGCTCCTACAAAACACAGGAGGGCGTTCACAGCCGCAAAATAGAGTACTGGACTCCTACAAAACACAGGAGGGCGTTCACAGCCGCCCACTGGAGTACTGGACACCAGGAGAAAAACATTGATAATCAAAACTGTATTCCACTTACTGTATATCTAGATCAACTGCTAGTTCCGAAAGCAGGAGTGCTGCTAAGTAGTGCCTCTGTCGAAACTCTGCCGTCAAGTGTCCGGCTGAAGATGTTTGAGAAGTGCCTGAAGGTGCCTGGACAAAGTACATCGACGAATCATCATTATTGCCTTATATTTTACTTTGTTACAATTTACTACCTCATTTTAAATTCAATTCAATTATATTTTGCAAGTAGGCATAGGCTTAACACAGTACGAGGGAGCTGCAGTCGTCCAATTAGATATTAACAATACATAACTTAGGTTTAATGGTATTTAGAATATAAAAAATAAAAATTTTCAGACAGGTCACACAGCACATCTTATTTCCGTGGTAAGCTACGAGGCTTGTGTTAAGGAAACTAGATGGTTGATAAACTACATATTATACTTTTTTTTTGTAAATATATACATATTATACATATAAACACCCAGACCAGAATATAAGATGACACGGCACTTTTACAGCTACGAATATATGTTTAATTGACATATTATTATTATTACATTGTAAGGTGACACGGCCCGTACACAGCCACGAACTAGTATTAAGATTTGATATTTATTATTATTGTTAGATTGTAAGCTGACTCGACCCTTTTACAGACACGAATTTATATTTAGTTGACAGACCGAGACAAATTATAGAATGAACAACTTGCCCCCGGTGGGAATCGAACCCACGACCTCCCGAGTTTACGGCAACGTTTATTACCACTAGACCATGTTTGTTTAGTGCATATTAAAATTAGGATATAAAATGAAGATGATACCTGGGAAGCAGAGCTGGGTGCTGGAGAAGAAGCAGAAGGAGCAGAGGAATTCCAGGTCGGTAAATTTAAAGATACATAGTGCTCGTGAGAACATACTATACGGAGGAACGCCAACTGAAATACAAAACATATACATATCTTATTATCTAAAGTACAAAGTTTTTAACTGAAATAATTAAATAGTAACTGAAATACTTTTTATCACTGAATTAATTAAATTGTAACTGAAATACTTTTTTTAACTGAAGTAATTAAATTGTAACTAAAATACTTTTTTTTTAACTGAAGTAATTAAATAGTAACTGAAATACTTTTTTTTTACTGAAGTAATTAAATTGTAACTGAAATACTTTTTTTAACTAAAGTAATTAAATTGTAACTGATATATTTTTTTAACTGAAGTAATTAAATAGTAACTGAAATACTTTTTTTTTACTGAAGTAATTAAATTGTAACTGAAATACTTTTTTTAACTGAAGTAATTAAATTGTAACTGATATATTTTTTTAACTGAAGTAATTAAATTGTAACTGAAATACTTTTTTTAACGGAAGTAATTAAATAGTAACTGAATTTTTTTTTAACTGAATTAATTAAATTGTAACTGAAATTCCTTTTTTTCAACCTTTAAAAACAAACTGGACAAGTGGCTACGCCACACCCAGTATATAGCTTTACTCGTATATATATATATATATATATCTTAACTAATATAGTAAATGACACGGCACTTTTACAGCTACGAATATATGTTTAATTGACATATTATTATTATTTACATTGTAGGGTGACACATATATACAGCCACGAATTGTGGTGTTATCCGTGAAGCAGTAAGTCTTTCTATTGCAAGAGCCAGAAAGGGACTGACTACAAATAAAACTTTGACCACATTTGTAAAGGAAGGGCAAAACACGAAAACTAAATGCAAGCCCACCTCGATCCTTGGCGCCGCATCAGACTGGAAAATTCTCATGGATACATTTGAACACCATTATAGGATCCCAGATGAACTAGCTGTATCAGCCTATAGGCCAGACATCTTAGTGTTTTCTCGGAACTTGAAAAAAGTTATCCTTATTGAACTTACCGTTCCGTGGGAATCAAATATTCCAAAAGACCACAACATGAAGTCAAATAAATATTATGATCTCACAGAAGAAATGATTAAGAACGGATTCAAGACTCAGCTTTACGCAGTGGAAGTTGGTGCAAGAGGAGTTCCAGCAAAATCTTTGCATCACTTACTGAAAGAATTGGGCCTAAGCAGGTCTGCCGTCAATACATTTATGGAACGAGCTTCCAAGACGGCATTAACGGAATCATACAGTATTTGGTTGGGTAGGGAGAGGAGTAGAATGGTGGATGGTGAGCGTATTATCGCGTAAGAAAAAAGGGGAGGCCTCCAATGTCGGTCGCAAGCCCGAGACACCATTCTTCTCATCTCTTACCCACACACGATGGACCCGGCACCCGCACGGTGAATCCATGGAATGCTTAGAAATTTGTCTTCCTCTCTATGTTTGTTTATATATTTTTGTTTTACATTATTTTAGTGCTGTCAATATCCAAGTTGTTACAAGATAACCTAAGGAAATAAATAATTTGATTTGAAATATTATTTAACTACGCAGAGTATACAATGCCTGCATCATCTGGGTACGACTAATGACCCTGCTACATCAAGTGGATTTACATCGGTCTAACAGCTATTAAAATACTGAACGTATTTTTACCTTATACAGTACAAGCGGCACAGCGTCCGGTAAAGAAGCTATTTTGGCCGACATTTGTTTATAATAAGTTCGAATGAGGCCAAAAACATAGCCCCTGTCCATAATGCTTAGCAAATCAAACAGGAAAAATGCTAGGCTGTTATTTAAACCTGGAAAAGACATTATAATAATTTATTTTATTTAAAAACTAGAAAATAAACTAAACTAGAGATGCCTGGTCAGTAGCATGTCCAAATGTTTCGGTTCCAAATTCACCAAAAATCCAACGACTATGGGACGAGCCGCTCTGCAAACTGGTACAGGAAGATATTTTATCTGCCAGTAATATGAAAGAGCGGGCTCGCCTCATGGCCGTTTCCACTAGGGAGTCAGGTCTTTGGTTGCAGGCTTTTCCCTCAGCATCGGTTGGCACACTCCTTGACCGAAATACACTGACGGTGTGCCTTCGTCTCGGAGCCCGGACTGTCCACCCGCACCAGTGTCGATGCGGAGAACCAGTCGATCATCTCGGACAGGTGGTACAAATATAGCCCAAAATGGATGATGTCAATTTTAGTTAAAGTGGAACGCTGGCAATTATTTCTGCCAACGTATTAGCCTCGCTATACAGAGGGGAAATTTTGCCACTCTCCTTGGGACTATCCCGGATGGGACATCTCTAGAGGACATTTTTTATTTATAGTTTAGTTTATTTTTAATTGTATTATTTAGGTAGCTTTTAATTTATATTTAATGTATATTAATTCAAAGACATTTCCGATATTCGTATAGTTTTTGACAGTACCTTGAGTGAGTCTGCTATTTTTTCCGTATCTGGATATGATTTCTGAGGTAACATTGTTGACGAGGGTCGTGATATCATCTGTGAGCTGTTCTGGAAATCGCGCCTTCCTGGGAGACTCGTACGCACCACTCCAGTACAAATATTCAACCATGGACTTAATCATCAGCTCGAATAATGACCTGAAATAAACGCAAAAAAAAAACGCAATCAATAATAATAATAATAATAAAATTCTTTATTGCACACAAAATATACAATATAAAGTGTTGTACATAGGCGAGCATAATACCATGAAGGTATTCTCTACCAGCTAACCTTTGGGAGAGTGAGAGGTTAATATTATGGGTGCAGAGTGAAAATGGAAATAATATAGTAAAAACCAGAATTAAAATATGTAAATAAATACAATATATACATTTATAATACTATAATACCTAACAGAAAAATAATAATACATAATTAAGATAAATACATAAATAATTATATATACATATATAGGTACTAATAATATGTCAGGTGATTAGGATTCGTTTTGCTTTTTAAGAAAATAAGAGATAAGTTTTTTGAATATATTTAAAGACGGTGCCTGTCTGATAAACAATGGTAGCCTGTTCCATTGACGAGCTGCTGACACGGTGAGAGAATCGGAATATCTGCTAGAAGAGTGAAGAGGGATAGAAAGTTGGTTGTTCTGTGAAGAACGAAGAGAAACATCAAGAGTTGAGAACTAGAGTGTATCCACACGTTTCGGGATCAGGCTCGAATTGCCGTCATGCCCAGTCAAGCCGGCATAGTGTTAGGGACTGACGTCATTCATGGACCACATGTCGTGCTAGTATATAAAAAAAACTATTTATATACGTACTTAAAGAGGCTTTGTCGTAAGGTGTAAAGATGCTTTGTCGTAAGGTGTAAAGAGGCTTTGTCGTAAGGTGTAAAGAGGCTTTGTCGTAAGGTGTAAAGAGGCTTTGTCGTAAGGTGTAAAGAGGCTTTGTCGTAAGGTGTAAAGAGGCTTTGTCGTAAGGTGTAAAGAGGCTTTGTCGTAAGGTGTGAACAGATATTTTATTTTATTTTATTGGAAAACAAACAGTACCTACTTAATAACTAATTGATTGACCGCCTCCGTGGTCTAGTGGTAACAAACGTTGCCGTGAACTTGTACATTGTATAATTTGTCTCGGTCTGGGTGTTTATATGTATAATATGTATATATTTACAAAAAAAAAAGTAAATATGTAGTTTATCAAAAAATTACAAAATAAACATATATATATAGACCATTAATATGTTTTCACATATAGGAAACTATGAAAGCAAGCTAAAATTTAGAAAATAAAGAAAGTAAGAAGTAAGGAAATAAATTAGGTATGAATTTAGGTAGTTTCGGAAACACTCAAAGAAACTCTGTCAAACCAATGTTTTGACAGAGTATTCTTAAAAGTAGCTGTAGTTGAATTAAATAGATCCAACTCGTAAAAGTCAACCAGTTTATTAAATTTATTAGCTGCACGGCAGCAAAACGAATTACCTCTATACCTAGATGCACTAGCTGGCACTGATAAGCATGTTGGCTTTCTTAAGGGTTTAACTGGAGCACACAAATTAATTCTAGATAGAAGCTGTGAATAACCTAATAATTAATCTCGACAAAACTAAGGTCATACATTTTAAACAAAAAAAGATTTTTAATTTAAATACAAATTACATGGGTAAAAATATAGAATCAGTCGATAATACAAAGTTTTTGGGAGTATTATATTTTATTTTTATTTTTTTTATATATCCAGACAGGTCACACAGCGCCATCTAATTTCCGTGGTAAGCTACGAGGCTTGTGTTACGGAAACTAGATGGTTGTGATAAACTACATATTATATATTTTTTTTGTAAATATATACATATTATACATATAAACACCCAGACCGAGACAAATTATACAATGTACAACTTGCCCCCGGTGGGAATCGAACCCACGACCTCCCGAGTTTACGGCAACGTTTGTTACCACTAGACCACGGAGGCGGTCATTATGTCAGAACGTCTACGGGCATTAAGTCCGCCTTTATGCTTTGTGCAATGGGGTGTATCACTAACTTTTTATCACGGTAGATGGCTCATGATAGATGGTACCTAATATAACTGTCAGTTGCATAGAAAACCTGTATTTTTATTACGATATTTATTATTTTCTTGATATTATGCTTAAGTGAGCAGCTTTTAAGTGTACAAATCGAGATTTCCAAGCAAAATCAAAGATATGGCGATCTCAAAATTGCCGTTCTATTAATTAACCTTTTTTTTTTAAAGACGTGTGCGCTTTTTTAATTCGTCTTTTAAGGTAGGTAACGTTAATTTAAAATACATTTTACTGTTATAAAAATAAAAAACTACAAAAACATTTTTAAAATGATGCGACATATGTGTAAAACAAGGTACCAAGTTTTTAAATAAATAAATATTTACTGTAAATAGTATATCTTTTTTTTTTTTTTTAATTCGTTTATTCATATAAAAACTTAAACTATTTACATTTTTAAAATTATACGCCAAACTGCATAACTGCATAAGATGATATCTGAAAGATATGATTCGCCGTGCATTGGCTGCCGGCTGCTGGTCTGGCGGGAGTGAGGTGCATCCTGTCAGACTGGTGGGGGGCGGAGTGGTTACTGCACGGTCATATTGTTTTAATATTGCCATATTTTATTTTCTTTTACTTTTATTTTCATTTTTATATTAACATTAGTTGTAAGAATTTTGTAACTAACAAGTGAGCCTAGTTGCTTTTAATAAACGTAATTCGCCTCCGTGGTCTAGTGGTAACAAACGTTGCCGTGAACTCGGGAGGTCGTGGGTTCGATTCCCACCGGGGGCAAGTTGTACATTGTATAATTTGTCTCGGTCTGGGTGTTTATATGTATTAAATGTATATATTTACAAAAAAAAAAAAAAGTATAATATGTAGTTTATCAACCATGTAGTTTCCGTAACACAAGCTTACCGCTTACCACGGAAATTAGATGGCGCTGTGTGACCTGTCTGAAATATTTATTTAAATATTTATTTATTATTATTATTATTATAACAGTTTGTTGGCAAATAGTACACTCTTTTTTACCAGTTTTTTTTTTTTTTTATACACTATATTTTTAAAACACAAAGTTATTTAAGATTAAATCACATTACTGTTGTATTTACCTAGCAAAAGCGACTTTAATTTTCCTTTAAATTCTTTTTTTGTCATTTTTACACAGTCATCAATGGGCATAATATTATTAAATATAATGGGAGTTAAAAATTCTATGTTACGTCTCCCAATATGATACACCTTACACCTTGCTTCGTAGTTACCTATTATCATTGAAATACGAGGTTCAAACATTTGAAATAACTCTATTAATATTACATGTCACATCGTTAAATTTGCCTGAGTCTAATACAGGAAATGTAATTGGAGTTGAAAACAATTCTACAATTAATGGTAATAACAGTATAAACTCGTATTACAGTGTCAATTTTATGGGGTAACTCAACCGATGTCAATAAAGTATTTATCACTCAAAAGAAGTGTGTTCGGGCTATCTGTGGAGTTGGATTTTTAATTTGTTGCTTTAATTTATTCAATGATTTATACAACATACATAAGAAAATTAAAAATAAACTAAACTATAAATAAAAAATATCCTCTAGAGACGTCCCATCCGAGATAGTCCCAAGGAGAACATTTGCCCTCTGTATAGCGAGGCTAATACGTTGGCAGAAATAATTGCCAGCCTTCCTGTCTCCAGATCTTTCCGTCAGCCGCTTTGATAACTCCTTGGCCAGACGCCTTGCTGAAGGACCCCCCCCCATGGGCCATCGTCTCGACCCCAAACGGCGCAAATTCATAACCGGTACTATTTGTATGGCGTATTTGCGCAACTTGAGGTTCTCAGCAGAAGACGCTGCACTTCCCACGCCTGACGAGGTCGCCTGGACGTGAGATGGAGCTAAATATATATATATATTCATCCTATTGATTATTGTCGCCCCCTAAGCTTGGGGTTTTTTTATGTCTGGACTTTAGAACTGCGACCCAGTTTGAGAAGATAACCCCGCTGCCCAGAATCCCCGTGACGCCTCGTTGTCTGCTTGGGATCGGCCGCGCTCTCCGGGTCCCCGTCTTCAAGGAAGGTACCCCTACGTACGGTCAACAGATGCATAAAGAGTGGTAGGGCTAAGTTTTAGCTTACGACCGTCCCTTGTTTAATTGTAAACTCATTCTCTTTGTGTTAAATTCATCTTCATCTAATAATATATATATTTGTGAGGTGTTCAAAATCTTGTCCAGTTTAATGCCAACAAGACCCAGGCAAGTCCCCCTTCTCTCCGCCCCCCCACTCTTCAGGACACCACGCTGGATCTACAGCCCAGCTTCAGCATTCTCGGGGTGCAAATACGCTCAAACCTTAACCACCGGAACTACATTGAGAGCATCACCAAAACAGCGTCAAAAAAGCTCGGAATACTGAACAAGGTCAAGCGGTTTTTCCCGCCTTCAATCAGACTGTTACTGTACAAAGCATCATGCGTAGAATACTGTTCACACCTATAGGTTCCGCCAAGTACCTCACAAATGCTCTCAATGTCCTACAGAGGCGAGCTGTTCGAATTGTGGACGATGCCACTATATCTGGAACTCTCGAATCCCTGCAGTTTCGCCGAGATGTAGCTTCTCTGAGCGTGTTCTACCGGCTATACTATGGTGAGTGCTCTGAAGAGCTCTATAACCTAATCCCTCCCTCTCCATCCCGCAACCGAACCACACGCACAGGTCAGAATATGCACCCACATACCGTAGTCACCATTAGTCGCACAATAAAGATGTGGAATGCTCTTCCAGCCTGTGTGTACATTTTCCAATAACCTGAAGTCCTTCAAGCGAAGTGTGAAAAGGCATCTAGTCAAGCCGGCATAGTGTTAGGGATTGATGTCGGACCTGAGTGTCTGATTCCAGTTGCTAACATTCATGGACCATGCGCGCCACTTACCATCAGGCGGGCACAAGGTCACATGTCGTGCTAGTATAAAAAATTAAAAAAATGTATTTAACTTCTATTGCTTAAATTCTGTAGTTTTATTTTTGTCACGAATCCTGTGGGGTGAGGCGGAGTGCACAATCGTCCGAAAACGTATCGTCCAAGATTACGTCCACAGATTATATAGACATATTACGTCTGTCCGAAATGTCAAAAGCTGAGCGGAATCACGAGGGCCGCGTTCGTTTTAAGAAATGTTAGCATGAAAATACCACTTTTTTTAGCACAAGTCGTTCGTTTAATGAAAATTCTAACATTTGATGCTAATTTCCGTATGTCAGTACCGTGTTGAAAGAAGGGTTATTGATGTTACTTTTTGACAGATGTCAAATTGATCGTTTACCATTTTTATATACTTTATAGTTTTCTATTATATTTGTTAAAAAGGTATATTAAACGATTTTATGTAATAAATTCAAAGACCATAATAATATCACGTGTATTGGATGCCATGGTATGATAAAACATGAACGAAAACACTTGTCAAAAAGTAGCATCACCGCTCGTTTTATTTAAGAAATGTTAGCATTGTTAAAAAAAGTGGTATTTCTTAACAAAAACGACATTTCGCGCTGGTTTATGAAGTTGCTACGAAATGTTGGAAATGCTATAACACGAACGCGGCCGAGGTCAAAGAAAGAATGTTAAAAGTAAGCCAGTGAGTCAGTTCGGTCACAAACTCGTGAGCAATCATTCAATATTTGACCGTGGCCGAACGAAACCTGGAATTTAGTGAGGTGCAGCACGTTTGTCGATATTCGGCAGTTTATAAGAACTCTTTCCATTAAAATCCTAAAAAATCCAATAAGAAATATATTATTTTTACGTAGTACATTTGTCATAGATTTACAACACCACACATCATTACAGCCCACACACAGTCCTAAAACTCCACTATAGGAGATGAGCCTTCCAGAGGCGCAACGGGGCGAGGAGCTGGTATAAATTTTAATAAAAAAAAGTAAAGTATCGTCATAGCCGTTTCCCTTTCGAGGTGGTCAGAAACCTCGCTTATTAAAGAAGCGGATTCACATTTAGCCAACTTTACTATAGGCCAATCATGACAAGTGGCAAGCTCGTCGATGTCTCCAGCGTACCAAACAAGAATATTACATATAAACTAAATATTAATTATTAATTTTTATAACTATTATTGTGACCCAACCAGAAATAGAACCCGGTACCTCCGAGTCCAAATCCACGGACTTAACCGCTAAAATACGGAGACCGTAAATTTTTATAATAATATTACGTATGCGGTCCGCCAAAGTGACGCCGCATATCCGACGCTACGATCGCATTTCTACTGCATTAACCCTACTCTCATTCTGACGTATCCACGTCTCACTTGCATACATCAGTGTTGGTACCAACATGGCATTGTGTATGGAAAGCTTTATCACTAACATTTCGACTGCCGATCAGGGCACCGTTAACACTATTTCCCGCATTCACTCTTCTTTCAATATCCCCTATCGTATCGTAAAAATAGTATTGTCAATATACGACAATGACATAGTTGACGGTTTTTAGTTATGAAAAAAAAAAAGAGATTCTGGAGCTCGGACCGAGAGGTCGAGAGAGCGAGCATTTTTATGAATATTAGGATTAAAATAATAGTTACGGTTAAAGTCAATCGCGTAATAATCGCAGAAGAAATGATCAGGAACGGGTTCAAGACTCAGCTTTACGCAGTGGAAGTTGGTGCAAGAGGAGTTCCAGCAAAATCTTTGCATCACTTACTGAAAGAATTGGGCCTAAGCAGGTCTGCCGTCAATACATTTATGGAACGAGCTTCCAAGACGGCATTAACGGAATCATACAGTATTTGGTAGGGTAGGGAGAGAAGTAGAATGGTGGATGGTGAGCGTATTATCAAGCAATAAAAAAAAGGAGGCCTCGTTTTCTTAAACCAGCCTATTGTCGGTCGCAAGCCCGAGACACCATTATTCTCATCTCCTACCCACACACGATGGACCCGGCACCCGCACGGTGAATCCATGGAATGCTTAGAAATTTGTCTTCTTCTTCTGTCCCATGTAGGAAAGTGTTTAGTTTTTGTAAATTTCTATCAGTAATATCAAATATGTAAAGTATAAAAAAGTTTAATGGATTTTTAATTTAAAAAAAGGTTCCGTAGGATCCTCTTCGTAACAATTAAAAGCAACTACATCCAACCGCAGGCGTTGGATAATCTTGTAACTGCAAAGGCAGGTTACAGTACTGTTCCGATGTGGCCCTGTCAGCTCGTCGATGTCTCCAGCGTACCAAAAAAAGAATATTACATATAAACTAAATATTAATAATTAATTTTTATAACTATTATTGTGACCCAACCAGAAATAGAACCCGGTACCTCCGAGTCCAAATCCACGGACTTAACCGCTAAAATACGGAGACCGTAAATTTTAATAATAATATTACGTATGCGGTCCGCCAAAGTGACGCCGCATATCCGACGCAACGATCGCATTTCTACTGCATTAACCCTACTCTCATTCTGACGTATCCACGTCTCACTTGCATACATCAGTGTTGGTACCAACATGGCATTGTGTATGGAAAGCTTTATCACTAACATTTCGACTGCCGATCAGGGCACCGTTAACACTATTTCCCGCATTCACTCTTCTTTCAATATCCCCTATCGTATCGTAAAAATAGTATTGTCAATATACGACAATGACATAGTTGACGGTTTTTAGTTATGAAAAAAAAAAAAGAGATTCTGGAGATCGAACCGAGAGGTCGAGAGAGCGAGCATTTTTATGAATATTAGGATTAAAATAATAGTTACGGTTAAAGTCAATCGCGTAATAATCGCAGAAGAAATGATCAGGAACGGGTTCAAGACTCAGCTTTACGCAGTGGAAGTTGGTGCAAGAGGAGTTCCAGCAAAATCTTTGCATCACTTACTGAAAGAATTGGGCCTAAGCAGGTCTGCCGTCAATACATTTATGGAACGAGCTTCCAAGACGGCATTAACGGAATCATACAGTATTTGGTTGGGTAGGGAGAGAAGTAGAATGGTGGATGGTGAGCGTATTATCAAGCAATAAAAAAAAAGGAGGCCTCGTTTTCTTAAACCAGCCTATTGTCGGTCGCAAGCCCGAGACACCATTATTCTCATCTCCTACCCACACACGATGGACCCGGCACCCGCACGGTGAATCCATGGAATGCTTAGAAATTTGTCTTCTTCTTCTGTCCCATGTAGGAAAGTGTTTAGTTTTTGTAAATTTCTATCAGTAATATCAAATATGTAAAGTATAAAAAAGTTTAATGGATTTTTAATTTAAAAAAAGGTTCCGTAGGATCCTCTTCGTAACAATTAAAAGCAACTACATCCAACCGCAGGCGTTGGATAATCTTGTAACTGCAAAGGCAGGTTACAGTACTGTTCCGATGTGGCCCTGTCGATTTTTCAAAGCCCAAAGTGCTAACCACGAAAGAGTGCCTTCACTCCGTAGCCACGACTCAGACTTAGCTGTTAAGGCACGCAGGGCCAACAGTGAGAGAGAGACGGTTTATAGGGTTTTAGTCCGTAGGCGCCTTGAGGTCTCACGGTGATTCAGGCATGCGACCTCCCGCGCTTCAGGCTGGGGTCGTATCATACATACATACATACATATCTTCACGCCAGATCCCTTGCGGGGTAGGCAGAGACAATTGAGCGCCATTTGACACGATCACGACATACTTCTTTCGCTTCGTCGACATTCATTAACCTCTTCATACATGCCCTTTGGTTACGAAGACTTTTTAATGACCTTCAGTCAGTGTTTTATTTATTTGATCGTGATATGTGAGTCTCGGTCTGCCAGGGCCTCTTTTACCTACAACTTTCGCATTATATATCTGGTTCGTCAATCTTTCATCGCTCATCCTTTCAACATGCCCGAACCATCGTAGCATGCCTTTCCTTATTTTTGTCCCTATGCTTTCCTTCATACCAACCCTTTTCCGTATTTCGACGTTACGTATGCGGTCCGCCAAAGTGACGCCACATATCCGCTGCAACGACCGCATTTCTACTGCATTAACCCTACTCTCATGCGTATTCTGACGTATCCACGTCTCGCTTCCATACATCAGTGTTGGTACCAACATGGCATTGTGTATGGCGAGCCGAGCTTTGTCACTGACATTTCGACTGCCGATCAGTGACCCCAGGACACCGTTAACACTATTTCCCGCGTTCACTCTTCTTTCAACGTCCCTATCGTACTTCCTATCCGCAGTGAAAACACTGCCCAGATATATAATTTCATTTACTTGTTCTAGAGTTTCATCATCAATCTTTATCGTCACGGTTGTCATCCTTCTTCTTTCAAACACTAGTACCTTGGTTTTTCTCGCATTCAAACGGAGTCCTTTTTCTGCACATCCCTCCTTCATTCTTGTGACTAGTGATTGCAGTTGTTGTTCGGACGATGCCATAAGAACAGCATCATCTGCATAAAGCAGGCAGTTCACCACTAGATCACTCATCTTTATCCCACAGTCACTCTCTCTCACTCTTTTTAGGCATTTGTCGAGATATAGAGTGAATAATCTAGGAGAAAGCACACAACCCTGTTTGACGCCCATTTGGGATTCAAAGCAAGGCGACATACCTCCCTCCACCCGCACACAAGCTTTGCAGCCCTTGTACAGGGACTGTATAGCTTGTAGCAGTTTGTCATTCACTCCAAACTCCGGCAATATGTCCCAAAGCTTCTTTCTTACAACTCTATCAAAAGCCTTTTCCAAATCCTCAAAAGCACAGAAAACCTTCTGGTTTAAGGCCAAAAACTTCTCTGTGATATTGCGGAGCGAAAAGACTTGGTCAGTGCATCCTCTTCCAGGTCTAAAGCCTCCTTGTGCCTCCCATAAAAGACCTTCTCTTGCGATTCACCGATTTTTCTTTGGTCTGACAAAGTTGTATTGATGAATAAAACATCATTGTAGGCGTTATAGTATAATCATTTAGTTACAGATTCAACAGCGCTTAAAATTAAACCTAGTCCACAAAATTCTTAACTAAAGCCAATTAATGAATCAATAATAAAAATATATAGTGAGCGATACACAAACATAAAATTAAAAACAAAAAAAAAAACCCTAATCTGTTCTCCTGTGTGCTAAGGCATTAGTATTGGTGTGTGTGTAAAATGTGTGTGTAGTTGTGACAGTGTAGATGTACATGAATTTAAAATTTGAGTGCGACTATGGATTGATGCGTTTGAGATGTGGTGCTGGCGTCGTTAGCTCAGAATCCCTTGGACCGTACGACGTACTAACATTTCTGTGCTCGAAGAGCTTAAGCTGATCAGGGAGCAAAGACTCTCTACCTTGGCTTGGCCCGAATCCTGCAATACTTTGGCCACATTGCAAGAAGAGACGACGATAATCTAAGAAAAACTTCTAATCACGGGCAAGGTAGACGGTAAAAGAACAAGAGGAAGAAGCCCCAAGCGATGGTCCAGTCAGGTGACTGACCACCTGAACATCCCCGTACACCAGGCCATCCACTACGACGAGGACCGAAACCGTTGGAGACGGCTAGTGGATAAGCTGCGACAGCGACGGAGTCACGATCCCCATCAGTGGGGTACCGACTAAGAAGGAAGGAAGGCGACTATGGAATGCTCTGAATTCAACTTTTAGTTATTTCTGTTTTAAAAGATTTTAAAGGTAAATAAAATTTTATTTATTTTTTATTATATTTATTTATTAGGGTCACCAACAGTGACAGCAACAAAACATACATCGATTTTTACTTACAACTAAGACAGAAAACAGATGCTGCCACCACATGCTATTACAGTATCCATTAATTGGGCCTTTGAGTAGCCAAAATAAAAACACAATACAATTACAGCAACAACTAAGTAAATCTAAGCAAAAACAAAAACAACAAAAAACATAATACAACCACAATCAAGCAACACAATTCCAAGTATCAAAATTGGTTAAACAGCAGTTCAGTTTACAGTCCCAGCCAGGATCCGCTGCAGTGACAATACATTGCGCTTAAAAACATGCAAAGAATTAGCAAGTAACCCAAATTGGATTTAGATTGTCGTAGGATGAATAGATCATATTTGCCAACCCTTGGCAGCCTGGTCGGCACACACGGGACAGTAGGTGTGCGTCGATTTTACCGTTGATTAATTCATATAATATGTCAATATGAGAGAAATGTTCATTGTAAGTCCTTGCCAATCTCACAATTAAAGAATTTTTGGCATAACTAATGCGCACTAGAGGTACATTAAAGAGATTTTTTGGTGCATTTCGTGTCTTTTTGATGTTAGCATTTAGAGGCGAGGCGAGTAAATCAGGGCAGTCCAGGCGACCAGCGAGCAGCGAGTGCTTCTCAGCATGTCTGGAGTTCACGTCTCAGATTTAATAGAGGAATACGGTATCGATGGTACGAATCATGTTTGCTACAACAACGAGTTTTTGTTACAACCTGTGTATACATTTTTGGATACATGCTGATCAACATTTAAATTTTGTGAATCAATTATTTATAAGTTAAAATATTTGGATTGAATTATTATTGTACTAATTTTATCATGATGTCGAATTGATTTATTTATTTATATACTTACTCACTTTTTATTCTAATATTTATTGTTTTGTATTAACTCTATTATTTCATTGATTTTATTATCGTTGAAACTGATGTTATTTTATTATTACTGTCTTTTCTTTTTATATTTACTATTGTTAACTTAAAAGCTTTATAAATATCATTATTTGTATAGAAAATTAATAATTATAAGATTGACTGCATGGAAAGTTGGGCTTTACTGTTGGGGGGAGATTTTCAACTCCCTCACCCGTGGTAGATGAGTGGACTGTATATTGTATGTGGGGGGGTTTTGATGACGAGCCAGCATTACTCTAATGCACATTAATAATAAAATTCCTAGAGAGATACGAGAGTTACCTATAAAACGTTTTACTATGGAGTTAAAAAAAAATTCTTATTGACAACTGTTTTTACTCAATAAAATAATTTTTAGCATGCACATTTTGACATTAACACAATATTCCAATAATTGGCAGATTGCATCATCATGACATGTAGGTACATACAACTGTAATTAGAATAAGCAAACTATACAATAAATAAATTTGAATTTGAAAAAAAGACCAAGACTGGCCAAGATTTGGTCTTACTTTGGGCAACACTAATTCTCATGCTTATAAAATATGTGCACAAGTACTAGGGATGTGCCGAAGTTTGGTCAAAACTGCCGAATATTCGATAAAACATAATATTAAACTTTGTTTGCTGTCGTCGCCGCAAATCTATGGAATGAATTACTTCAGGATATTAGACAAGCTTCTAGTCGTGCTATATTCAAGAATGGGGTATACAAATACTATATTTAACTTAAAATGATTTTTTTACTTCTATTGTATTGCCACTCTCTTCATTCACGCTCTGAGCATCCAAATCGTGATATTTGATTCGGAACGACTGTCAGTATCATATTCATTCTAACCAAGCGCTCTGAGCATGATTCGGAACGAGCCGTATATAAGTGTACATACATATCTTCACGCCTTGCGGGGTAGGCAGAGATAATTGAGCGCCACTTGACACGATCACGACATAACTCTTTCGCTTTATCGACCTCTTCATACATGCCCTTTTGTGACGAAGGCTTTTTAATTCTCCTTCAGCTAGTGTTTTATTTATTTGATCGTGATATGTGACTCTCGGTCTGCCAGGGCCTCTTTTACCCACAACTTTCGCATTATATACCTGGTTCGTTGTTCTTTCAACATCGTAGCATGCCTTTCCTTATTTTTATTCCTATGCTTTCTTTTATACCTACCTTTTTTGCGTTACGTATGCGCTCCGCCTAAGTGACGCCGCATAACCGAGGCAACGTCCTCATTTCTACTGTATAAATGTACCCCTCGTTCCGAATCATGTTTAGAACGCTTAAATGAATATGATACTGACAGTCGTTCCGACCGAATCAAACATCACGATTTGGATGCTCAGAGCGTGATTAAATCACATTTTAATTCATAACATAATAGTTTTTTTTTTTTTATGTATAGATGATAAATTGCGGTTTCCAAATCTTTGAGTATAAATACTATATAACAAACACACTTCTCTCAGTTTTTTCATCTTTATATGTTCAACGCTTATATATGAAGTTCGGTTTACATTCGATTAATTTTCCACGTTCGGCCCATCACTAATAAATACTTATCGTTATCGCTACGATAAACAACGCCTTATAATGCATCTGTTTTAAAACAAAGAGCTTCAGTCACATTATATAGTAATATGTGTACAGTGTGCTTCAGTAATAAACAGTCGCGCGTAGAAAGAGTATCTATTTCGGGAATATGGATCGGCAAAGAGAGGAACAGCGGAACAGAGTGCCGTGGTATTTTGCACTGGGAGCTGGGGTTGCAGTTGGGGCAGCAATATTTTTCGGTTTCAAGAAAACAACCACAGAAGAGCCGACAGAAGATCAGGCTTCGACACCTTCGAACCTCACATTACGTCCTAGCAGACAATGGCCGACCAAACTAAACACACTTTTCGACGACATCTACAATAGATACATTAAAATCAAGGATGATGACATGGTAATACACTACAACGTATTCTGCAAGGTGTTTGAACAAATCAATGCAAGAATGAAGCAAGTCGACAAGTATTACAACAAATACTCGGCAAGAAAACAGTTCGCCGGCAGTCACTACGGAAACCTCCGCATTAAGAAGCCGGACGAGTTTGACTACGATATCGTCATAAAGCTGGCGGTCGACTACGAACTGAACCGGACCAATTCCAAAACCAGTGACATAGTCATAAAGGATCAGTCGCCAGGTTTTGTTAGGCTTAAAATGGGACCCCAGTTCCAGAATATGTACAACCGAGACGACTTCGAGACAAACAAGATAGCATACAACTGGATGGATCCCAACACTAAATATTTGCGCAGAACGGAATTCCAGTATTGGTTCAAGAGCGTAGTGGATAGAGCTCTGCTTCTCTTTGATAGGAACTGGCGTGGGGAGAAAGTTTTAGTGATAGACGGGGTGACTTATAGTATAAAGTTGTCGTCCAGTGGACCGGCAGTGACGCTAATTATTTGCGGTGAGGGGAATTTTTTATGCGAAGTGGACTTAGTGCCAGCCCTGCGCTTTCCGGAGACCCGTTGGCCTCCATGCCAAGGATACCGCCAGATCCCTTCACACTGCCGCAGTGAGTACTGGATGGTGGTGCCCAAGCCTAACAACAGGCCGACGGTGGACCCGGCCACGTCATGGAGGATTGCGCTACAAGATCAGGAGTACAAGATGATGGCAAACAATGAGCGTATGAAACAGAGCATTCGGTTCCTAAAGAAACTGAGAGACACGCAAAATATGAAAATAGCTAGTTATTATATTAATACATTGTTTTTCTATGAGTTGGATAACAACAGTGCTACTAGCTGGCAATGCAGTGACTCCGTATTGTTTCAGAAAATGGTGAAGAAGTTTTACGAAGCGTTGGTTGAAGGAAATATACCGTACTATTGGCATCAGGGGCATAATCTCATCGAGGGATTTCATAGGCAGGTACTGAATCAGTATGCAAAGAAATTAGAGACTTTACTAACGATTCTGGAGAAGCCAGACTCAGAAGACAAATGCAAGGCAGTCGCTAAGTTCCTACTTACAGGGGATGAATTTAAAGATTATGATTCAAATTTCCACTGAATTATCTAAAAGAAACTACGAGTATGTATGTTTGGGTATATTACACAATAAAAATACTTTATTGAGAAAACACATCATTTTTACACAACTTTTAAAATACAATTCATGGTAAATAAAACAAAAAAAAAATTTTTATACGGGAGCTACTGCCTACACGTCTTACCCCTAACGCGCGCGGGGCGGCAATTATATATAAAAAGACGTCATCTTATAATCTAAATACTAATATTCATAGCTGTAAATGGGCCGTGTCAACAAACTATCCACCAGGCCAAGATCTATAAGTATCATCACGACCGTTTCCCTTTCGGGGTTGTCAGAAACCACGCTTACAAATAAGCGGATTCACATTTAGCCAACTTTACTATAGGCCAATCATGACAAGTGGCAAGCTCGTCGATGTCTCCAGCGTACAAACTCGAGAAATATCACAAATAAATTAAATATTAGTTAAATGTATTTATTTACATTAATAAATATTTTTGTGTCCTGACCAGGAATCGAACCCGGTACCTCCGATTCAAAATCCACGGACTTAACCGCTAGACCACGGAGGCAGTTAGTAGTCTATCAGATACCATATAATTGAATTACTTTTATTTTAGACAAGGACTTTTTATTTTAGAGGTTTTTACGATCTGCATGCCTCTCGCTCGCACAATACAACATTTATTAAGATTCTTTTAAGTCTGATATTTTTTTGGAAATCTGATAGACTACATTCCCAAATGAAATCAGTCTCTCATGGTCCACCAGATTATGGCATGCAAAGCTACACGCCCTAGCTTTTTATGACAAAAAAAAAGTAATTTTTATTTGAGACCTAATTTAAGAAAATAATTATAACGATTTTCCTTTATTTTATATTTAACAAAACATATTTCTAAAATAATTATAAAAAATAATATCTTAAAGTTTTTTTAATACTATACCTACCTAAAATATCGCTATCGAATTTTATATATTTTTTTATACTACCACATGTGACCTTGCGTACACATGGTAATTGGGCGCATGGTCCATAAATGTTAGCAGCTGGAATCAGACTCTCATGACTGACATCAGTCCCTCACACTATGCCGGCTGACTGAGCATGACGGCAATTTGAGCCTGATCCCGAAACTATCATTGTTACAAAACAAATTAAAAATATTGACGAAATTATAGAATTAGGTAAATACAACACGGAGAAGTTGGATTCCCTCCTAAATAAAAATTGTAGTTGTAGTGATAATCTACAAAATAGTATTCAGGCATCATCTTTTTTGAGCTTACCTACGGAAGAAGAGCCATCCAGTAACACCTTAATGTTTACCGATGGCATAGGTGTAGGAATGGGTAAATTCTTTAATGACCGTCTCAACCACACGGTTCTTAACTACTGCATGCCCAATAATACTTTTAAAAGTATTATTAAATCTATCTCACAAAAATCCGTCAACAAAATGAGTAACATACTTATATTAGTAGGTAACGGTTTAAATACAAGTAGAAGGGACTTGTATGACTGTATTGAAATACTATCCCAACTTAAAGTAAGGAATGTTACAATATCTACATTTCTTTATTCTGAGAAGAATACTACAAAACAGAACCAGCACTTATATAATTTAAATAATTGTATATTTAGTTTAACTAACCATAACAAATTATTTTTAAGCTTTGACATAAATAGTTTTTACAAAAATTGTAATATGACACAGGATAGTATAAGACTACCAATAAAAATTAAGAACTTTATTGCTACATTGATAGCCAATAATAATTTATTTAGTTTAAGGGACTCCACGGCATTATCTATGGACTCCACTAGTAATGCTGTGGTTCAAGTACAAGTTGTACAACCATTTTTAAACTCTTAGATACGACAACAGAGAAGCATCTTCCTAAACTGAAATTAATTCACCAAAATATTCAGAGCTTCTCTAGCAAAATACTTGACATTGAATTATTAATTGAAAAATATAATTTAGATTTAATATGTATAACAGAATCCTGGCTTAAAGCGGAAAAAATGTGCTTTAATGTAAATAACTTTTTAGTAGCTAGTTTCTTCAATAGACACTTCTGTGAAGGTGGCGGTTCTATTATTCTAATTAAAAATACACTTAAATATAAAGAGAGAAAAGATATTGTAAAACTTTCTCTTGAACGGGTTTGTGAAATTTCATGTGTGGAGATGGAAACATTATTATTTTATGTATATACAGGCCACCAGCCTCGGCCTTGTCTATTTTTATTGGAATTATGGAAGATGTTCTGTCCAAAATATATGACCTAAATAAACGTGTCTTTGTATGTGGGGACTTTAACATAGATATTCTAATTGATTCAAGTGATAAGCAAAAACTTATCTCTCTTTTTAATTCATTCAATATGAAAAACATATTCGCAGAACCAACTAGGATTACTCCAACTAGTCAGACTTGCATTGACAATATATTTTCCAATTGTTGTCTTTTGGAAAATTCTATTATTGCAAGTGTGCGTTCTGATCACAAATGTTTGATGATTAGCTTTGAGTCACAGATCAAAGCTGTAAATAAGATAATTAAGTATAGACCTTTAACTGAAAATAGATTACAAAGTCTCCATAATAAGGTTTCCAATAATATAAGTAGCTTCAGATATAATATAAATGAACACTTGCCTATCGTTCCGATACGCGATAATAGTAACCTAAGCACGCTTAAAGGTGTTCCGATACGCGCTTAAACTGTTTTGCCAAGCTGTGTGACGTCACAAACGACATCATTTCTCGCGCTCAGACTGCTCACGATATCGAGGTAGATCGCTCTGAGCGCTGTCAGTTTTTTGTCATTATGTCGCGCGCCATTTTCAATTTTATTTAATATTAGGTTTTTTTTTTAAATTATTGAATATTGTAATTCGTTTATACTGTTTGTATGTTACTTCTAAAACAAATCTATAATTAATATTAAAGTAGGAAGTGGAAAAAAAAATGTCTGTAACACGGCAATTTATTTTAAAAGATCAAAATAAGTTAATAATATTAAACTTTACACATATAAAGATGAATAAACCGAGAGATGTATATTTGTTAGTATTCATACTCAAAGATGTGGAATCCGCAATTTATCTTCCATACATTTAAAAAAAAATTCAACATTTTATGAATGAAAATGTAATTTCGACCGTTCCGAATTGATATCACGCTCTGAGCATCCAAATCGCGATATTTGATTCGGAACGACGGTCAGTGTCATATTCGTTCTAAGCGCTCTGAGCGCGAATCGGAATGAGGGGTTGGTTAAGTCAATTTATAATACTCTGTAACTAATATTAGTTACCTACAGTAAACGAGATAACACAATCATGGTCAGACAGCTTAACACGAAACCACACGACAAAGACCAGAAACAGTCCAAACTATCAATACAATTATGGAAGAGCCATATTGAATACTAAATAATCAATTACAGAAAATTGGACTGTCCACCCACACCAGTGTCGGTGTGGAGAACCCGTGGAACATCTCGGACACCATGGGCTTTCTTGCGCTAGAAGTGCTGGCCGCATTCCTCGTCACGCTGCTTTGAACGACATCATTCGAAGGGCTTTTGTCACTGCTGGAGTACCCGCGATCCTAGAACCCTCTGGGATTGCGCGGAGCGATGGCAAAAGACCCGACGGCATGACCGTTGGGCCGTGGAAACTTGGCAGGTCCTTGGTGTGGGATGCGACATGTGTAGACACATTAGCCCCATCACACATCCAGGCGACCTCGTCAAGCGCGGGAAGTGCGGCGGTTTCTGCTGAGAACCTCAAGCTGCGCAAATAAGCCAACCTCAGTACAGGTTACGAATTTGCGCCGTTTGGGGTCGAGACGATGGGCCCATGGGGACACTCAGCCAAGCGTCTGGCCAAGGAGTTGTCCAAACGGCTAACGGAAAAGTCTGGAGACAGGAAGGCTGGCAATTATTTCTGCCAACGTATTAGCTTAGCTATACAGAGGGGAAATGTTGCCAGTCTTCTGGGGACTATCACTGAAGGGTCGTCTCTAGAGGACATTTTTTACTTATAGTTTATTTTTTATTAGGTTTAGTTTATATTTATTTTAATTTTTACTTTTAAGTAGTTTTAATTTATATTGTAATTATTTTATACTGTTTGTATATTAATAAATTACAGAAAATAAAATTTAAATACTAATAATGTCAAACTATGTTAAAATAAAAATGTCAAGTACTACTAGGTACTACTATAATCTAATATAAATATATATATATACAATTGTCCTCCTTGCGTCGTTATCCTCAATGCTGAGGGTCGTGACCCCCTCCACGGATCACTTTGTCTCGGACGATGCTACGCCATCCGGGTCTGCACACGGCGGCATGCAGCGCATTGTGGACAGGGGTGTTAATTATGGTTCGGATCTGGTCAGACCAACGTATCAGGCTTCGGCCACGGGGCCTCTTGCCTTCGATTTTACCCGTGATCACCAGCTTTTCCAGATTGGCCGAACTTGGCAGATAGAAGAGAGCCTGGTAGTGACTTTGAGCTCCTTGAGTATTGATACATTGGTTCTCCGCGCTGTCCACGGAATGCGCAACACACGCCTCCAGCACCACATCTCAAAAGCGTCGACGCGGCTACGATCAGATGCTTTGAGGGTCCAGGTTTCGGCATGGCATAGGAATATGGAAAATACGAGGCTGCGGACGAGTCTTGTTTTGGTCCCAATAGTGATATTACGATCTTTCCATATTCCTTTCATCTGACTCATAGCGTTTTTGGCCATGCCTATCCTTCGGCGTACTTCCGCTTCACACGAACCGGTGTTAGAGATACTGGAGCCCAGGCATGTGAACTCAGTAACGTGTTCTAGTTTAAGCGCCCCAGTGAGCTCCAGTTTCTTGATGCGGTCGACCACCATGATCTTTGTCTTCTGTTTATTGATTTGAAGACCCACATCGTTACTTATTCCATACAATTGTATACAACACTAAAATATCTGAAATCTGCCACAAGGGCAGCGTCATTAAAACTAAATAAGAAATAAAGAAAATATACAAGAAACAAGACGCTAATAATCTCTTGTGCACATAATGGGTAATCTAACAACTTCTAGAACAATGGATTAAATTGGAATTCTTATCGCTGGTATTTGATTACTTTGTACCACTAATTTCCAAGTAATCATTATGTATCTAATTAATTAATAGATAAGATTAATCAATGTTAGTGATTCATATAAATAACGGTAAGTCATAGCCATTAATTTGTTATTTAAGCTAATAAATAAAAATAAATGCCTCCGTGGTCTAGGTCTAAGTCCGTGGTGGTTAGGACACAAAAAAAATATATAAATAAATACATTTAATTTATTTGTAATATTTCTCAAGTTTGGTACCCTAAAGACATCGCGGAGAGAGATTTCCTAGTACAATTGGAAAATAAAAAATATAAAAAAATATATTTCCAGACAGGTCACACAGCGCCATCTAGTTTCCGTGGTGAGCTACGAGGCTTGTGTTACGGAAACTAGATGGTTGATAAACTACATATTATACTTTTTTTTTTTTTGCAACCATATTATACGTATAAACCACGGAGGCGGTCAAAAAAATAAACATAATAATAAAAATAAAGAGACAATATTAAAAAAAAAACCATCTACGCATCATTATGTAAGTGTATGTATATGTGAATGTGTATTGACAGTGTAGGTGTGTGAAGGTGTAAATTGTAAGTGTGAAATCTTTTACTATACCTTGTCAATTTTACTATACTTAGTTATTATATTGTACTTGTGTTTGTAATCTTAAGACTTAGGTTATCAAACTTTTTGACGACGGAACCCTTGGAGTAGTTTTTTTTTTTTTTTTTTTTTTATGCAGTAAAGTTTTTATATAAATAGATGCACTTACCAAGAGTTGTTCATAGCGAGATCCCGTGTAGCTCCACTGGCGACTACCCACTGCAAGGCTAGCTCCTCATGAAGGATCTTACACGAGCCATCTGTCATTACTGAGGACAAAAAATAAATAAAAGGCCGCGTTCGTTTTAAAAAATGTTAGCATGAAAATACAACTTTTTATAGCACAAGTCGTTCGTTTAATGAAAATTCTAATATTTGATGCTAATTTCGTATGTCAGTACCGTGTTGAAAGGGAGGTTATTGATGTTACTTTTTGACAGATGTCATTTAACATAAGAAATGGTTTGTTTACATTGTTGTATACTTTATAGTTTATATTTGTTTAAAATGTATTTTAAACGATTTTATGTAATAAATTCAAATACTATAATATATATCTGCAACAAATAAAGTGTGTTAGATGTGTTTCTTACTTGGTAAAATATATACATTGAAGCTATACATTTTTTTTGCCAAATATTTCGCCTCCCTTTGGAGCGGCGTCATCAGTGACAGTGACTGAAGGTCTTTGTCATAAATTTTGTAAAAGTAATTTTATTTCTTTTAGCAATGGTAAAGGCAATGCACTATACAGTTTTGTATTTATTTTTTAGAAAAATATCATCATTACCTAGCGCATCATGGAAAACATCATCAGTATGTTATGTCCATTGTTGGTTCGATATTAATAAATTTACAAAACAAGTTAGACAAAACCTAATGCATTACATTCAGACCAGGGCTATAGTATGCCCCAAGCTGCCATATAAAAGAGCTTTCTCATGTTTTTAAATCAATAGACCGAATAGTTTTAGGAAAACTCTTTAATACTCTTACTGTGAAACAATTGTTAAAGGTAGTGAGTGTTATGTATATTTATTTATTTATTATTAGGTGTGCAAACAGATTCCAGTCAGTTGCAAATTTGAGTTCGTTTAATTTATACATGGACTAGACTGGAATCCAAGCAGCACACACAACATGCAAATTGTAATAATAATTATTAAAATTAAAAAACAAATTACACAAATTAAATTCAATCATAATTACAATTAAATAATTCCTTACACAAATACTATTTTCAACAAGATATACATGCACAACAAGATATACATGCACAACAAGATATACATGCACAACAAGATATACATGCACAACAAGATATACATGCACAACAAGATATACATGCACAACAAGATATACATGCACAACAAGATATACATGCACAACAAGATATACATGCACAACAAGATATACATGCACAACAAGATATACATGCACAACAATACAGGTAACATAATAATAATTTAACAAAAGACAAAAGTCAATATGAGTCAAATAAGGCAGAGAAGGTCTGTGGTAATGGACTTTTTATACGCTGCTAAACCACTGTCAAAAACATCAATTTTTTTTTTTTTTTTTTTATATACTAGCACGACATGTGACCTTGCGCCCACCTGATGGTAAGTGGGGAGCGAGATCCATGAATGTTAGCAACTGTAATCAGACGCTCATGACTGACATCAGTCCCTAACACTATGCCGGCTTGACTGGACAGTACGGCAATTCGAGCCTGATCCCGAAATGTGTGGATACACTTTACTGGGTTTATCAACACGAACGGTGGATACTTCCCCGCCTCGGCAGACTGGACAAATTACCACTATCAGTCTGCCTACCACCTTTTAAATATCAGGCCGCAAGCTAACCACTCTATTGTAGGTGCGACACATTCTCACCAACGGGTTAAAGAAAGATGTGTTGTTTACATAGGTACATAGAATGTATTCGGGCATCTTGTTCTGTAACGAATATTAATGTTAAGCGACGACAGCAAATATTTAGAGGAAATGGAAGAGTGCAGGATTTTGTGTAAGCACAAAAGGTCATATCTTATGCGACGGTTCTTAAGAGATAGAACCCCAAACTTGGATAATCGAGCGGAGTAGTAGCGGAGTAGTATACGCGCATGGGTGGGCACAGGTAAAATATTATTAATTTGAGAATCTACTGAATGTCTGTGTCCATTCATGCGAGTACGAAGGGGTGTAATATAAGACTATATATATTTTTTTTAATTGTCTTTAAAGGACATTGTACAGAATATGTAGACTATAATTGACTGACAGTTGTAAACCGTACTTTAATAAACTAGGGATACTTACACTCCCGTGTCTTTATATTTTAGAACTTGCTAATTTCGTAAAATCTAATCTAGAACTTTTTCCACTGAGCAAAGATAAACGTAATAGAGTACTAAGATATGGAAATAAATTATGCCCTCCAAGATCACGTACGGCGTTAATGTATAAAAGTATAATCTGTATGGGACCAAAAATATTTAATATTATTAACGACGACATTAAACTTTAACGCATAGTCTGTTTAAAAAGACGTTGACTAAAGTTCTAATTGAAAAATCACATTATTCTGTGCAAGAATTTTTAAATGACCCAAATTGACATCTAAATATTAATTTTAATTTGACCACAACCAGAATTAGATACAATTTTTTTTTACTGTGAATTAACATTTTATTTTATTTTTTTGTGTTGTGTAATAATGTAGTTATATGTATCTTTACAATATACATATATAAACAATATTTGTACGCCTCATGGCAGAACACAGCTGCACTTTTATAAACTAGGTTAATACATTAACTAGATTACCTGTGTTGAAACAAATAAATGATTTGATTTGATTGATTTGATTTTACATCAGTCCTAAACACGTAATTTATTTGCATAATATATGTTTATAACAAAGTTCATAACCGAGTTGGGGATCATCAAATTCCAGATGCTGCAGAATTTGATGCTTTACTTGGAGTCACTCGCGGCATTATAGCCCAAACATGTCGGGTAAAATATGAGAGTTGACAGCGCGGGAAAACCGCAAAAAATAAACTGCAACTAATGCCCCATATTTAAAGTCCAATTTATCATTTTCCGTAATTATTCACATTGCAGCACATTATTAAACAAAACAACACCACTTTTGACCAATAATATCCACAGTAAATTAATTTTACAAAACAAAAACTTGCACTTGACATGTCCACGCAAAATGGCGCGAAAAACTCATAAGACTATAATATATTGCAGGTAAGCTTATACTTGACGTGTGCTTAGAAAAGAATCTCTTTGTGTCCAACACAATGTTTGCTCACAAAGACATTCACATGTACACAAGAACGATGAATAGTGAAAAGAGTATGATTGATTTAATAATAGTTGATGAAAGACTGCGAACACAGATTCTGGATACCAGGGCGTATCGTGGTCCAGAATTGGGAACAGACCACTACCTAGTAATTACTAGGATAAGTGGTCTGTTCACAAAATGGCGCCACCGGCAATCAGGTGGCCATCTGTCAGTAGTAGAGAGAATAAAGAGTGAAAAGTTACAAGATGATAGTATGAAAAAAGAGTATATGAAACGCGTCAAAGATAAACTTATCAACTTGAAAGATGTGAGCAAAGATGTGGAAGAATGCTGGAAGTACCTAAAAAATGGTATGGTAGAATCGGCAAGTGAAGTATGTGGGGTAGCAAAAAAGCGAGCAACCAAAGGTGACGCGTGGTGGGATGACGAGGTTAAAGATTCGGTAGAAAGAAAGAAGAAAGCTTGGATAGATTACGTTGCTTCGCTTAATATGAATGAAAGTATGAAAAGAGAAAAAAAGGAGTTATACCATCGTTGCAAGAATGAGACTAAATCTTTGGTTAAGGGGAAGCGTGAAAGATGTAAGGAAATAGGTGAAAATAGGATGACGAGCAACTTTAAGGAGAACTCCAAACTTTTCTGGAGGGAAGTTAGGAAGGCCAAAGGTGGCTCGTCATCTTGTCGAATGAATAGAGTTAAATCAAAGAGCGGTAACATTCTTGCAAACACAAATGAGGTGTTGGAGCGATGGAGTGAATACTTTAGCGAGATGTATGCTAGTAGAACTCCTAACGACGTTACGACGGGTACATTACCCCCAGCGCTACCCACAACAACAACGTCCACATTGAAGGAGGAAATAAGTGTGCAAGAATTGCAATCGGCAATTAGAAGCCTGAAATGTGGCAAAGCAGCGGGAAAAGATCGAGTGCTCGCTGAAATGATCAAATACGGAGGTATACCGGTCTGGAACGCTTTCCATCTGCTGTGCAACCTTTGCTGGCAGGAGGGAAGAGTACCGGAAGACTGGCAGCAGTCAGTAATCGTTCCTTTATACAAAGGCAAAGGATCTAGATTGGACTGTTCCAACTACCGAGCGATTAGTTTGATCAGTTTGGCGAGCAAGATGTATGGCAAGATTCTCACGAAACGACTGCAAGAGAAGACTGAAGATCTTTTATGGGAGGCACAGACCTGGAAGAGGATGCATTGACCAAGTCTTCTCGCTCCGCAATATCACAGAGAAGTTTTTGGCCTTAAACCAGAAGGTTTTCTGTGCTTTTGTGGATTTGGAGAAGGCTTTTGATAGAGTTGTAAGAAAGAAGCTTTGGGACATATGGAGTGAATGACAAACTGCTACAGGCTATACAGTCCCTGTACAAGGGCTGTAAAGCTTGTGTGCGGGTGGAGGGAGGTATGTCGCCTTGCTTTGAATCCCAAATGGGTGTCAAACAGGGCTGTGTGCTTTCCGCCAGATTATTCACTCTATATCTCGACAAATGCCTAAAAAGTGTGAGAGAGAGTAACTGTGGAATAAAGATGAGTGATCTAGTGGTGAACTGCCTGCTTTATGCAGATGATGCTGTTCTTATGGCATCGTCCGAACAACAACTGCAATCACTAGTCACAAGAATGAAGGAGGGATGTGCAGAAAAAGGACTCCGTTTGAATGCGAGAAAAACCAAGGTACTAGTGTTTGAAAGAAGAAGGATGACAACCGTGACGATAAAGATTGATGATGAAACTCTAGAACAAGTAAATGAAATTATATATCTGGGCAGTGTTTTCACTGCGGATGGGAAGTACGATAGGGACGTTGAAAGAAGAGTGAACGCGGGAAATAGTGTTAACGGTGCCCTGGGGTCACTGATCGGCAGTCGAAATGTCAGTGACAAAGCTCGGCTCGCCATACACAATGCCATGTTGGTACCAACACTGATGTATGGAAGCGAAACGTGGATATGTCAGAATACGCATGAGAGTAGGGTTAATGCAGTAGAAATGCGGTCGTTGCGGCGGATATGTGGCGTCACTTTGGCGGACCGCATACGTAACGTCGAAATACGGAAAAGGGTTGGTATGAAGGAAAGCATAGGGACAAAAATAAGGAAAAGCATGCTACGATGGTTCGGGCATGTTGAAAGGATGAGCGAAGAAAGATTGACGAACCAGGTATATAATGCGAAAGTTGTGGGTAAAAGAGGCCCTGGCAGACCAAGACACACGTATCACGATCAAATAAATAAAACACTAGCTGAAGGAGAATTAAAAAGCCTTCGTAACAAAAGGACATGTATGAAGAGGTTGATGAATGTCGATGAAGCGAAAGAGGTATGTCGTGATCGTGTCAAGTGGCGCTCAATTGTCTCTGCCTACCCCGTAAGGGATCTGGCGTGAAGATATGTATGTATGTATGTACTATAATATATTGTCAATTGATTTGTTACTTGTCAACTTGTCAAAAAGTAACCTCACCGCTCGTTTTTTTTTAAAGAAATGTTAGCATTGTTAATTAAAGTGGAATAAATCTCTACTCTTATGCGTATTCTGACATATCTACATCTCGCTTCCATTCATAAGTGTTGGTACCAGCATGGCATTGTGTATGGCGAGTCGAGCTTTGTCGGTGCGTCACTTACCATCAGGTGGGATCTACTATAATACTGACCAGTGGGAGGTAACGGTAGTCCGATGTCCCGATCTGAGAGTGAGGGTCGGGGAATCGAAGCCTGGTACTGTATGTAGGTGCTGAGCAGACCGCTGCGACCGTGCGCGTCGCAAGTCGCACCCTCGTTCATATTCTTGCGACAAAAGAAAAGTAAAGTATCATCACGACCGTTTCCCTTTCGGGGTGGTCAGAAACCACGCTTATATAGAAGCGGATTCACATTTAGCCAACTTACTGCCGGCCAATCATGACAAGTGGCAAGCTCGTCGATGTCTCCAGCGTACCAAAGGAGAGAAATATCACAAATAAATTAAATATTAATTAAATTTATAAGTAAATTTTATGTATAAAATAAATAAATAAATATTTCCAGACAGGTCACACAGCGCCATCTAGTTTCCGTGGTAAGCTACGAGGCTTGTGTTACGGAAACTAGATGGATGATAAACTATATATTATACTTTTTTTTTTTTGTAAATATATGTATACATATTATACATATAAACACCCAGACCGAGACAAATTATACAATGTACAACTTGTCCCCGGTGGGAATCGAACCCACGACCTCCCAAGTTCACGGCAACGTTTGTTACCACTAGACCACGGAGGCGGTAACAAATGTATGTTTTTATTTTTTATTTTAATTTTATTTTATTTTACTTTATTACTTGAAATTGTATTTTAGTTATTTTCGTTACTTTTTTTATTATTTCTAAAAGGAATTGTATATTTATTATATAGGATATATTTTTAAAATATGTTTCAGATTTAGTTTTTGTATACTTATTGAAATTTTATAATTTTGTTATTTCTTATAGGCAATAAAGGCTACTGTGGTAATGTGGTGGTCGCCTATAATAGGTGCAACATCTAACTTCTGATTTAGTGTTAAGTACAAATAAGTGTGTGATGTTAGCACAGTTGGCTACCCTATTATAAATAAATAAATGTATTTATTTACATTAATATATTTTTTTGTGTCCCGACCAGGAATCGAAGAATAAATAATGAACAATCACACATTGACATTAAAATTTGTTCTCCAACTATATTTTAAATAATAATAATAATATAATTGGCCAAAAAGTTATATATTAGTAGATAGTGTGGCTCTGGCTTCTAAAATCGGCAAGCCAGTATCTTAGGAGCAGTTCCTTCAGTGAATTAACTTTATTGTTTAGCCAAAGTCAATGTCAAAATATCTTTATTCACGTAAACCTATTACAGGCATTTATGAAACGTCATTAATTCAATTATTTTGAATGATTCTACTCCTGCTAGTAGAAGACTAAGCAGCAAAGTGGTCCAATAAGTAAGCTGTTAGCAGAAGACTAACAGCTTAGCAGTTTCCAGTGACCTGTTAATGTTTAATCTGACTAATAAGACATATGTACATATTCTTAGTGAGAAATATCAAAGAGATTTGAATGTAATTTATGACTTGTTTTTATATTTTTAAGCTATTGCATAGCTTTGAGCGCGGCGACAGAATCAAGAAATTCCGTAACGAAATGAACCCAACACCCCCCACGGCCGGCACAGCGGTGCGGCGTTGAAAGCCGTGCATCGTCTAACGTCGTTTCAGTTCGGCAGACTTCGGCACGGTGTTTGTGTGCGTGCGACTAGACGTATTTATTTATTTATTTAAAATCTTAATTGCACTATGTACAAAGGCGAACTTAATGCCGCTAGGCATTCTCTGACAGCCAAACCTTTAGGACATTAGGACAGTTTTCATGGTAAGTAGGTGCAATAATAGATATAAAATAACAATTTATAAAACAAATACATAAAAATAATACTTACTATTACATATACAAATACGTAAATAGGTTATATATATATATATGTATATAAAATATATACAATAATACATACAAAATAAAACTACTCATGTGATGAAGGAAGCGGGACAAAAGTAGACACAAATACGTTACATATACAAATACGTAAATAGGTTATATATTATATATATATATACAATAATACATACAAAATAAAACTACTCATGTGATGAAGGAAGCGGGACAAAAGTAGACGTCGCGTCGCGTCGCGTCGTTGCTCGTTGTGAAAGTGTGAAGAGAGTGGCAATACAATTGAAAAATTTTCTCAATTTTTTCAATTTTTTTTTAATGTCAATAATTTGAAAAGTACTTAACTTAGATTTTTTTTATTATTTTTCTGATAACTGTCACCACCTGGCCTATCAACCGTTTTCGGCTTGACGTTGATTTTTGTGACACTGTATATAATAATATTTTTCGGACATAGTTCCTAAATATTGTGAATGGACTCGTTATAAGACCCATGTGAGAAGACCATTTCATTGTAATAAATTGTATTCAATCCGAAGATGGATTCTTGATTTTATCAAGAACCAAGTAGTTGAAGACTCCCGTGGCTGGTCCTTGTCCACTTACCGTTATGTGAGTAAATATCTGGGCAAGACAGGTGAATGCATCTTGAGCTATGTTGAGGATTTCTCCCTGAAGAGAAGGTGGTGCTGTGAGGAGGTGGAGTGTCTTGTCCAGCACTACTGGAAGGTAGCGAGATAAAACTTCCACATTAGCAGTAGGAAGTTCACTCATGCTGTAAAGAAAATCAATTGTTATACACAGGTGAATTAAATTACTGCCTCCGTGGTCTAGCGGTTAAGTCCGTGGATTTAGACTCGGAGGTACCGGGTTCGATTCCTGGTCGGGACACAAAAGTATTTATTAATGTAAACAAATACATTTAATTTATTTGTGATATTTCTCGAGTTTGGTACGCTGGAGACATCGACGAGCTTGCCACTTGTCATGATTGGCCTATAGTAAAGTTGGCTAAATGTCAATCCGCTTCTTTATAAGCGTGGTTTCTGACCACCCCGAAAGGGTAACGGTCGTGATGATTGATACTTTGATTAATTAAATTAAATGAATGTTCATTATAAAGATATTAATGTAACGGCCAGTTACAGAATATATTAATAAAATTATATCTTATCAATACTTATATACGCCACGTGATTGGTAGTTAGCTAGTCACTTTGGTTGTTTCGACCAATGACGTGCCTCACAAGCTTAAGAGTGTTTAACGCCCGCTCGCACAATACAGCATTTTTAAAGATTATTCAAGGGTAAAACAATAAAGTTGATGCAACTGTGAAGTAGGTGAAACAGTGAAGTGGGTGAAACAGTGAAGTGGGTGAAACAGTGAAGTGGGTGAAACAGTGAAGTGGGTGATACTTACAGTGATGAGAGAATAGTAAAGTAAGTGAAACAGTGAAGTTGATGAAACTGTGAAGTAGGTAATCCTCACAGAGATGGAAGGATAGTAAAGTGAGTGAAAAAGTGAAGTTGATGAAACTGTAAAGTGGGTGATACTCACAGTGATGGGAGGATAGTAAAGAAGTGAAACAGTGAAGTTGAATGCTTACTAAGTAATTTGGATTAGTTTCTTATTGTTTTTGTTGTTGCTCTCCTGTTATTTAACACTACTGCACAAAGCCGTTTAATACAACATCTAATAGATAAATACCTGTTTCTTAGTTCAGCCTCCATATTAGCGATTCCAATCCTAGCAGGTATATTTCCTTCTTGCACGGCCTCACAAGCTAAAGCAAATCGCTCAATACTGCTATCCTAAAATAGAAAAAACATATTAAAATAGCTACATAAATGGCGGGCGTCAACAGTGACAGTTCTAAAACAAGACTCAGAAGCAACTCCGCACGTTTGCCACATGCAGCAAAAACTAAATCGCGAATAAACTGTAATAATAGAAAATTTCCGTACATAGTGAAAAGTGTGGTGCGATCCTGGTGAGTTCCCCTCCTTTGTACTATAGAAATAGGAACCCAATACTCGGCCTAAAATTGTAGATGACTTGACGACTCAAAACATCTGTTAAATCCTTAACAGTAGGTAAAACAGTGAAGTTTAGTTGATACTCACAGTGATGGGAGGATAATAAAGTGGGTAAAACAGTGAAGTCGATGAAACGGTGAAGTGGGTGAAACAGTGAATTGGGTGAAAAAGAAACAGTAACTTACCAACGGATGTATAGTAGATTGCGCATCCAAAGTAACCGTAAAAATAGGTTTATGATTGTCAATCCACCTTGTTCCGGGTAACAAAACTTCGGGGAAGATGTACGAATAATTTGGAGGCGGCTCTTCCAACATCACCGGCAGATTATATTCGCCACAAGTTAACTTGCCATTTCGACATAAAGGTAGCCACTGGAATAAAAAATAAATAATAATAATTAAACTTAAGGGTCATCGTATATTTATGGGAATTTGGACTAAGTATGAATTTTTAGATAACAATTAAAGTAAAAAAAACTTTTTTGTTTGTGGATTTATTCAAGCTCGCCTGTGCACATTAATTTCAAGTTATTTTAGTTTATGTGCAATAAAGCATTTTATTATTATTATTTATGGTCGTAATTTGCACAGACTACCGGAGCGGGAAAGTAGTTCGTTCGATAAACCCAGTAAAGTATATCCGCACGTTTCGGAATCAGGCTCATGACCAGTCACAGGTACAGTGTTAGGGATTGATGTCAGTCATGAGAGTATGGCCTTACGCTAGACTAATATGTGATGTCTATCTATAGAAAGTTTGTTACGCTGGAGACATCGACGAGCTTGCCACTTGTCATGATTGGCCTATAGTTAAGTTGGCTAAATGTGAATTCGCTTCTTTTTAAGCGTGGTTTCTGACCACCGCGAAAGGGAAACGGTGATGATACTTTATACTTTTATTTTAAAATTATCAGTTTGTTAAGAACCCATTTGATTTGTCATTTCTGACATATGGTTTCCTAGTGCTGGCCAGACGGGTTGGCAAGGGTCTGATGTCATTTTTTTTTGTAATGACAATTTATTAACGATTCCACAAGTTGGTTTTACTTGAACCGGGACAGATGTCTTAATGTGCTCTCCTCACACGGGAACGATGGTGTTGTAAATCTATGACAAATGTACGTAAGGAAAGTGTATTTTTTATATGTGCATGGGGTTCAAACCTCAACCGAATCACCATCGCTCTCACCGGATCTTGTAGTATTATATTTACTTACCGAATATCCAACGATGGTTTCCAAATTTTTCTCAAGTTCCGGAGCAACCGGTTTCCTTTGACAGGAAATGTGGAGAAATGTGAAAAAAAGATGATGCTGGTCACCCAGATTGGCTGGCAACTTTAGTTTTACCTCGTCATATAGAGATGGATTTCTGAAATGAAAAATAATAATAATATATATATACATTCAGTCAAAAACTTATACTGTTGTTATTAGATTGCTCCAACTGTTTTTCATTTTGGCACGGAGTTTGAGTTGCATATGTAGTCGCGATCACAGCGACATTATTGCCGCTCGGCCAATACCACCTGGATCGGTGGCCAGCGCTCCGAGCGGCGCCCAAGGGAGTGGAATCAATCCGCGCACCGAGCGGTCACATGTTTTTGCTCTCACAATTTATAGCCTTAATTTACTCAAGTAATTATTTGTAACTTCTTGTTCTACAATAAACCATATACAGTCCGCTAAACAATCTTTAATTGAGCCATCGAAGACCCGCAGCAGTATCCCTACGTGGTTAGCAGCACAAATAGGGACTGACGATTTTATACATATGTTATTTAACCCCTCATTCCGAGACACGATAATAGTAACCTAAGCACGCTAAAAGGTGTTCCGAGACGCGCTTAAACTGTTTTGCCAAAGCTATGTGACGTCACAAATGACATCATTCCTCGCGCTTAGACTGCTCACGATATCGAGGTAGATCGCTCTGAGCGCTGTCAGTTGTTTGTCATAATGTCCCGCGCCATTTTCAAGTTAATTTAATATTAGGTTTTCTTTTAAATTATTTAATATTGCAATTCGTTTATACTGTTTCTATATTACTTCTTAAAAAAAACTATAATTAATATTTAAGTAGGAAGTGAAAAAAAATTGTCTGTAACACGGCAAGTTTTTTAAAATACCAAAATAAGTCAATAATATTAAACTTTACACATATAGAGATGAATAAACCGAGAGATGTATATTTGTTAGTATTCATACTCAAAGATATGGAATCCGCAATTTATCTTCCATACATAAAAAAAAAACTATCATTTTAAGAATGAAAATGTGATTTTGACCGTTCCGAATTAATATCACGCTCTGAGCATCCAAATCGTGATATTTGATTCGGAACGACTGTTAGTACCATATTCATTCTAAGCGCTCTGAGCTTGATTCGGAATGAGGGGTTAAAGGTGTTCCGAGACGTGCATAAACTGTATTGCCAAAGCACAAAGTCACAAATGACATCATTCCTCGCGCTCAGACTGCTTACGATATCGAGGTAGATCGCTCTAAGCGCTGTCAGTTTATTTAATAAGTTAAAAAATATGTTTTCTTTTAAAGCATATATCTGGAGAATTTGGCCTACATTCGCCACGCTGGCCAGAGGGGTTGGCGAGGATAGTGTATATAATACTTACTTATTATGATATAGTACTGTAGTATATGCTTCTGTAGTAAATTCTGCACAAGAACTTCTGCCAAATATGGCTGGCAGTGCGCACGATTGCTGTTCTCCCGCCATTAGCTGAATGCGAACCTAAACATAAATAAATATTAAAAAAAACTCTTTTTATAAGAACTATATGCCGGGGCGGGGAAGTATCCACCGTTCGTGCCGATAAACCCAGTAAAGCGTATCCACACGTTTCGGGATCAGGCTCGAATTGCCGTCATGCCCAGTCAAGCCGGCATACTGATCGACTGATGTCAGTCATAAGTGTCCGATAACAGTTGCTATCATTCATGGAATTTGCACGCCACTTGCCATCAAGGTCACATGTGCTAGAATATAAAAAAAAAGCTTGTGTTAAAGCGGATTCACATCAACGTTACTAAATGCACTTCATGACAAATGGCAAACTCGTCAATATCTCTAGCGTAAATACCAGACTCGGAAATATCACCTTAAAATTAAATAAATTCTGCTCCGACCAGAAATCGAACCCGATACCTCTGCGTCTTAATCTACAGACTTACCCGCTAGCCCACGAAGGCAGGTCATCCGCATACATTCTACTTAGTCCAAACATATTTTACACTAATCCGCACACATTCTGCGCATTCCGCATATATTTTACACTAATCCCCACACATTCTGCGTCTTCCGAATATATTTTACACAAATCCGCACACATTCCGCATATTCCTCACTCATTTTTCACCAACCACAACTTACCGCAATGTTCCTAGCAGATCCAGTACGTGACGTGTATGCATTCAGATTGATATCTTTGGGAAACACGTAGAGCAAACTGCGGTACTGATAATGCGGAACGGAAGCAGGACTTAAAGGAAATGGTAAGTTTTCCTTACACGGACGTACGTTGTCATCTAAAATAGATTACAGATTTATTATTAAAGACATTAAAACATACATAAAATATAGTATTATATCTAAAACGCAATACCAAAATATAATAATAAATAAATAGATATTGCACTTATATATTTTTATATTATGTATATATAGTGCGTCTGTGTCCGTGGTCTAGTGGTAACAAACGTTGCCGTGAACTCGGGAGGTCGTGGGTTCGATTCCCACCGGAGCAAATTGTACATTGTATAATTATAATACATATGTATATATTTACAAAAAAAAAAGTATAATATGTAGTTATCAACCATCTAGTTTCCGTAACACAAGCCTCGTAGCTTACCACGGAAACTAGATGGCGCTGTGTGACCTGTCTAGAAATATTTATTTTATTTTTTATTTATATTTCTTAAATATTATAACTATAGATTATAATTTTAATATGGAATTAGAGTCATGTAAGAATATATGTATAGACCAATCTATAAATACTTATAAAATAAATATACGAGATATAAATAAATATGTATATTATAAAAAAATATATGATAATTATATTAAAAAAATAAAAAACTATATTAAATAAAATAATATATACACGTAATTATATATACACTACATTACACTATAGATGTATTTAATTTTTAAGTTTGAGTCGGAGAAACCTGGAGTGCTTTAACACAGACTAAGCAGTTTGGTTTTGCCTCCAGTCTCCTACACAAATGTTTAAAAATATTGTTACTAATATAATAAGCTTAGTGGGAGAAAATAAATACTTTTTTATTTTTTTATTTATTTATTAAATACTTTATTGCACTTTACCTAAAAGTATGTACAAAGGCGAACTTAAAGCCATTTCGGCTTTTTCTACCAGCTAACCTTTGGGAGAGTGAGACAGTATAAATATGTGGGGTGCAGTTCTAACCAATAAACTACATAAATAGTATGAATACATAGACTACATAAATACTCATCAATATATAAGTATTATTGAAGATATATATATATGAGGATAATATATTATTAGGAAGTAGAAATTTGTGGAGTTAAAATATATTGTTCTGCTTGTTTAAAAAGAAAGTATTAAGTAGTTTTTTAAAGATGTGAATGGAATTTAATTAATATTAAATTTAATTTATTCATGAAATAAATTATTTTAATGCATCATCATCAGCCTGTGCCTCTCCACTGCTGGATATAGGCTCTCATAATACATGTCCTTACCTCCATAAGGCTTTAATTTAGCCAATTCAGGTGTCAATGCATTTCTAATTTCTTCGGGACAAGCGCATATCTCAATTTTCAAGGACCCAGGAATACACTTCAGCTTTTTTGGAGCGGAACTTGGCCTTTTTATATCTTGAAGAAACTTGTAAAGATCTTCATCTCGAAGTTTATCACCTTCCTAAAACCATAGGATGTTTTAAAATCACAATATCATATTGATCTCTAGAAGAGGACAAATTTCTAAGCATTCCATGGATTTACCGTGCGGGTGCCGGGTCCATCGTGTGTGGGTAAGAGATGAGAAGAATGGTGTCTCGGGCTTGCGACCGACAATAGGCTGGTTTAGGAAAAGGAGGCCTCCTTTTTTTTTCTATTGCGCGATAATACGCTCACCATCCACCATTCTACTTCTCTCCCTACCCAACCAAATACTGTATGATTCCGTTAATGCCGTCTTGGAAGCTCGTTCCATAAATGTATTGACGGAAGACCTGCTTAGGCCCAATTCTTTCAGTAAGTGATGCAAAGATTCTGCCAATGCTGACAATAATACCCGTACTCTAAGACATTCAACGGCACCTCCACTCAACCATTCCTTCCAGTTGTCAAACAGGTTCCTGCTCAAGGGATCCTCGAAATTCCTTCAAATAGTTCAAAGAAACAATACGACCTTTAGCAAGGCGCCTGGCCAAGGATTTGTCAAAGAAAAGGTTTGGAGACAGGAAGGCTGGTAATTATTTCTGCCAACCTCGCTATACAGAGGGGAAATGTTGCCAGTCTCCTTGGGACTATTTCGGATGGGATGTCTCTAGAGTACATTTCTTATTTATAGTTATGTTTATTTTTATTTAAACATGTTACAAGCCCTGAGATTGTGCAGATGAAGCAATTAGAAATGTTATGATGACCATAGTCCTTCCGGGGTTGTCGGAAACCAAGCATTTTTTTATAGAAATGACAGCCATCTTTACTATAGGCCTATCATGACAAGTAGCAAGCTTGTCGATGTCACTAGCGTACCAAACTCGAGAAATATCACAAATAAATTATTTTCTCCTGAGGAGAATCAAACCCGGTACACCGAGTCTAAATTCACTAGACTACGAATAAAATACATTTATAAATGAAATTAAATTTTCCAATGATTTTGAATTTTGAAGTGGCAACCCCATGGGGTGACTTTTGAAATTGTAGAAAACGTTATTTAGACGTGTGTTCGGCTATGATCGGCAAAGCTCGGGCTAAAAAAAGTGATGTTCCCATTACGCCAGTCCAGACCCAAAAAGATCTTGGTAGTGACTGCCAATCTAAAATGGGCTGAACATATAGATAGGATTGTAAAGCGAGCCAACTCAGTTCTTTATGCAATTAGGAGATCCTTCCAGCAAGTTAACCCCAACACATTTATAAAATTATATAAAACATACATAAGAACATTATTGGAATATGGTTTTCAAGTATGGAATTCATACTTCGAGAAAGATATAGAAATTCTTGAAAGAGTACAGAGGCGGGCAACTAAACTCCCACACTGCTTGAGGAAGAAGTCATATGAACAGAGGCTTAAATATTTAAAGCTTACAAGTCTCAGGGATCGCAGAATGAGGGGAGATATAATTGAGACATTTAAAATTCTAACAGGAAGGTATAACTGCCCCCACCTAGCCAAAATGTTTAGGTTTAACACAATGATATTTCCCCATCGTGACCACGGAATGAAGTTAATGAGAAAATCCAGCAATACAAATATAGGATATCACTTAATGAATAACAGAGTTGTAAATATGTGGAACAAAATACCAGAAGACATATTAAAGTCCTCAACTGTAAACACTTTTAAAAACAAACTGGACAAGTGGCTAGTGACAATCGAAATAGACTATGGTGATAACTGACAATTTAATAAACTTTACACCAGTGCTTGATATAGGCATATCAGCATTGCGCTGCGAGACTATTAATCAATAATAATAATAATAAATAACCCATTTTTACAATATAACACTTGTGCTTAACTAATGCACTACGCCTAATGATGTAGATGACTTGGTAAGTTAACCCCTGGCAAACTGAACAACTTAACCTAAAACATACCTGTTTGAATATCGTAGTAAGTGTGATGGCTATAGGTTTGAGGGTATCGAGGTGTGCCGCCATATCATCAGGGTCGGCTGGCACAAGGAGTCGTCTCTCCGATCCCTTCCTAGTCAAAGACCCTCCCACTTCTCCAGCTCGACGACGGAGCTGTTCCAAACTACTAGTAGAGCTTTTACGATCTGTAATTTTTTTTTTATGTTTAAAAGTTTTCCGGTTCATTATTTATTGGCATTAAAAACATAACGGAATCATGGAGTATTTGGAAAGAGTGGAATGGAATGGTGGATGGTGAGCATCTTGTTGCGCAATAAAAAAGGGTAACCCAACCTATAGTCTGTTGCAAGCCCGAGCCAAGCCACACCTATGTTTGTCTGTTTCACTAATACCAATGAACATAATAATAAATTGTCATCAGACCCTCGCCATCTTGTCTGGCCAGAGTGGCAAATGTCAAATTCTCCAAAAATATGTTTCATCTCCAACAGTGGGAATCTAGAAAACTGTCTTCTAGATTTTTCATTCAAACCCAGCATGTACCAATGAGAAATACACTTTTCTAACGTACATTTGTCATAGATTTACTTCTTTTATATATATTTATTTATTAAGGGAGAAGTAGAATGGTGAATGGTAAGCGTATAATAGAATAAAAAAGGAGGCCTCGTTTTTAAACCAGCCTATTGTAGGTTGCAAGCCCGACACCATTCTTGTCATCTTTTAACCACATATAATGAACCCGGCACTCGCACAGTGAATCCATGGAATGCTTGGAAATTTGTCTTCCTTTTCTTCACCACCGTTCCCGTAAGGAAAGCACGTTAAGCCGTCGGTCCCGGTTCTACTAATAACAACTTGTGGAATTGTTTATAAATTGTCATCAATTAATATCAGAACCAACACCAAGGTTGGTGAGGTTCACAGGTGTCTGGTCTCAGCATGGTGAGTGTCAAATTCTCCAAAAAATTTGGAAGGAACAACTCCAACTGTGAAGGTCCAGGACTTTGTGTTCTGTGTGATGTTGGCTATAAACTTACCCAGACTATTGCTGGCTGAGTCGGAGGTAGTGGGGTTCTCTGTATTGGGCCCGGTAACAACATTGACCAGAGAGACTGCGGTCCAAGCAAATGGCATCCGATACTTCCCGAGCCGAGAGCATGCAGCTTGTGCACTAGCACGGACTTTCTCACGGTTCTAGAAGTAAGATTTTTACATTAATGTTATGTATTCATAATAAATAACAAGTTTTTTTTTAAAGCATTATCAAACCACGCTTATAAAGAAGCGGATTCACATTTAGCCAACTTTACTATAGGCCAATCATGACAAGTGGCAAGCTCGTCGATTTTGTCTAGTGTGTTATTATTAATTATATGTATATTTATTTAAATTAATAAATTAAAATAAAAATGCGACCAGGAATCGATCATGGTTTGTTGTTGATTTTTTTTACAGCAATTAACTCAACATGTTACATCATACAGCAATACAAAAGAGAGATATCACTACATGAATAACAGAGTTGTGGATGTGGAACAAAATACCAGAAGACATATTGAAATCCTCAACTGTAAATATTTTTTTATACTGCACACGTGATGGTAAGTGTCGCACAAGGTCCATGTTAGCAACTGGAATCAGACACTCAAGACTGACATCAGTCCCTAACACTATGCCGGCTTGATATCAATCGCCACGTACGGTGAACACGTACTTCCCCACTCCGGCAGACTGGGGAAATTACCAGGTTTGATCAACATTTTTGTTCTCAAAGGACAGTTGTTAGATCCTGTCAAGCAACCAGTAGTTCTCTGTATCTGATGATGATCACAATAAAATGACACAAAGATTGAACCAACCTTATCATCTTTAATATACGGTTCCACACATTCATTGATATCTCCTTGCAGAACTTTTTCCAGTCGAACCACCAAAAATATATCTTGTGACGGGTTTAAAATTTCGAAAACTGCACTTCGGCTAAGCGTGGATAAGTCAGCATGGGGTATGTGCGTGCTCAGCATCTGCTTAGTACACTCGGAATTCAGGTCGAAGTAAAAGTTTTCCGATAGCTTCTTCTTTTCTTTAGCATCGTATAAGGCCATTGATGCAAATATTGGTTCAACATCCAGTTCCAATCTGAAAATATTATTGAGTGGATTATTGTCACTGTTATTTGCCATGTGCAATATGCTATAACTTAATTAGATCAAAAAAATACGGTTAAGTTTGGGGTAGGGTGTTCCATAGTCGAATCAGTCAGAAAAGATGCAAACTACACGCCGGATCTAGGTCGACTTTCCCTGTAACCCTGTATATATATATACATTTTTAAAACATTATCACATCTATTTATTCACTATTTATTATTGTAAATAAAATACTTGTCTATATTAACATTTTAGCCATCTTCTATTCTGACATATTAATTTGTATCTTATTACTATATTTTCTCTTAATCTTGTTTTAATTGTTTTGTCTAAATAATATAAAATTTCATTGGCTTGTGTTCCACTATCGCTACTTTGTTTAATATAATAAGCTGTGTAATTATTGAAGCGTGTGGCTACACTTTTAAGGGTTTATCGACACGAACCCGGCAGACTGGGGAAATTACCACCATCAGTCTGCCTACCACCTATTTGTTGTCCTTGTACCATTTGCTATGATGTCAAATGCCAATTTGCCATGGTGATATTTATATAAAAATAACACCGCTTGAAACAAGACTTACGGTACAAATATGGTCATGACTTTAATAAAATAGATCTTTGTCAAAGTTATACGTACCCTTTTAGTCAATGGCGTTCAAAAGCTTGGCAAAATAAAAAAAATAAGCTATAACACACTTGCATACTCACTTAAGCTGATGACAGATGACCAGTATCCGATGGCCCGCGACTTCGCACGGCATATCTGCAGCCAACCTTCTTTCAACTGCTTCTTCTTCCAGATAAGAACTGTATAGTCCAAGAAGGTCGTACTGACGGTTTTCTAGTCTTCTAGACTCGTTTATTGCATCTAATTTAGGACAAAAACAAACATAATACTGAAATAAAATGAATAAACCTTTATTGAACAACATACATAGCGAGTTCGATTCCTGGTTGCAATAAATACATGCAAATAAATACATTTAATTTATTTGTGATATTTCTCGAGTTTGGTACGCTGGAGACATCGACGAACTTGCCACTTGTCATAATTGGCCTATAGTAAAGTTGGCTAAATGTGAATCTGCTTATTTATAAGCGTGGTTTCTGACCACCCCAAAAGGGAAACGGTCGTGATGATTATTCCTCTTCTTCTCTTTCTGAACAATATAATAAATAAATATGTATATATTTTTTTTTTTAATTTTTTTTCTTTTTTTATATAATAAATTCTCCTAACGAAACAAATGTATGCTTAAGTGTATATTCAATGCATTGCACTGATAAATTGTGATTGGGGGTCGGTTTCAAAATCACCTCCTTTTCTCATACGGCAATATGATTAAGAAACCACCTCCTAACCTTACCATTGGAATGGTTGTAAAAATAGCAAGCTGTATGCTCAAATTTTTGAGATGAAGTCCAGATCTTAGTTAGTTGTATGTATCTGTTTATATTTTGGTATGACTGCATCTTGTTATGAGCATCTAATAAATAAATAAAATAAATAACAAGTACAGCAACAATTATATGTGTAAAACAAAATATAAAATACTAAGACTCCTAAACTAGGTGAACCTGAACTACAGGGGTCAGTCAATAATATGATCAGAGAAAGTTGCATGGAATTTAATGTAGTCACTGGGTGTCATCCACTGCAGTATCTATGTGCCAACAATTTTTTATATTATACAAACCTATGGTAAGATAAGAAACGAACGAAGTTGAACAAATTTTATGATCCCACAGAAGAAATGCTCAGGAATGGATTCAGAACTTGGCTTTATGCAGTGGAAGTTGGTGCGAGAGAAATTCCCAAGCAGGTCTTCCATGCATTAATGGAACGAGCTTCTAAGACGGCATTAGTGGGATCATACAGTATTTGGTTGGTAGGGAGAGGAGCAGAATGGTGGATAGCGAGTTGTCTTGTTGCACCCGGTACCCGCATGATGAATGCAAGGAATGCTTAGAAATTCGTCGTCCATCATATGTGGGAAAGAGAGATGAGAAGCATGGTGTCTCGGACTTGCGACCAACTATAGGCTGGTTTACAAGGGAGGCCTCCTCATTTTATTGCAAAAACGTTCTCTATCCACCATTCTGATTCTCTCCCTACCCAACCAAATACTGTATGATTCCACTAATGCCGTCTTGGAAGCTCGTTTCATAAATGTATTGACGGCAGACCTACTTATGCCCAATTCATTCAGTAAGTGGAGAAAAGATTTTGCTAGAATTCTTCTCGCACCAACTTCAGCGATGATGAGTCTTGAACCCGTTCCTGATAATTTCTTCTGAGATCATAAGCAATTTATCAAATAACATACCTAGTTGCTCTGTAGGTGTTCTCTCAAGCAGATCTGGAAGCAGAGGGTCTGAAGAAGAACTGCGTAGGTCTAGACTGGCCCAGGAACCACGAGGTGTCAAAGTCTCGTTACATGATGAAGATGATGACATAGATGCGACTGACTGACGACCCGATGATGGTTGAGATTCGAACTGCTAGATTTAGAAAATTAACATTATTAAATTTTCGTTACAGATTCTAGTTAGAAAGTGACATATCACTTTGGATATTTTATAAACTCATATTGGAGTAATACTCAAAATTAATATACATAACGAAAAAGTCCATTAAAAATAATTATAATGAAGACAAATTTCTTAACATTCCATGGATTTACCGAGAGAAGAATGGTGTCTCGGGCTTGCAACCGACAATGCGCGATAATACACTCACCATCCACCATTCTACTCCTCTCCCTACCCAACCAAATACTGTATGTTTCTGTTAATGCCGTCTAGAAAGCTCTTTCCATAAATGTAATGACCTGCTTTCAGTAAATGTTGCAAAGTTTTGCAGGAGCTCCTCACGCACTAACTTACCGAGTCTTGAATCCATTACTGATGATTTCTTCTGTAAGATCCAATGAGATTAAAATTTCTGAAATAACCTAACAGCAAAATGCTCACAGCAGTCCAGTTTCGTCTTCATTGAACCTGATGACATCACGTGGCAGAGGAGCAGTCACAACATCTTCACTCGCTGGGCGCACCGCCGCGGCCGTCTGATGGACGCAGCCGCGGTGCGAGGGACAAGGAAAGTCGTAGTAGGGTACCATAGGAGCGGGTTACAACCACAACTAGTTTTAAGAATTTAATTGTATATAGGTAGGGTAATTTTGACAAATAGATATTCCGAAAACTCCAGTCTTCTTTTATTGAACACTCAACAAGCAACAGTGCTTGTTTAAAGTCAAAGTCAAAATATCTTTATTCACGTAAACCTATTACAGGCATTTATGAAATGTCATTAATTCAATTATTTTGAATGATTCTACTCCTGCTAGTAGAAGACTAAGCAGCAAAGTGGTCCAATAAGTAAGCTGTTAGCAGAAGACCAGCAGCTTAGCAAATTCCAGTGACCTGTTAATGTTTAATATGACTAAGAATGGAATCTGCAAGGAAAACTCAGCTATATCAGATTTACAAAATAAAACATATACAGAACTGCACCACAACGATCAATTAAAACCCTTTTAAATTTAGTTATCAGTACCTATGAGAAAACAATACCTGGTACAGCAGTAACCCACCAGGCAAGTCAGAATTAAGGTAGACTACATGCCTATGTGCAACCCGAAAGTCGACAAAACGTTACTTCAACACTATGACAAAAAACAGGAATATATTTCTAAATGAAAACTACCTGTTGTGAGCTCAGTTCCTCAGTAGAAATGGTCAAGGGATCAATATCCACTTCGTAATGATGCCTCTGTACATTTTGGAGTCGGTCAATTCGTTCAGCTCTCTTCTCCCGACTACAGGATGACCCAGATTGGGACCTGTGTTTGTAGTCTACCACTGTGAAGTTGGATGTGTATGTATGGATGCATTCTCGGACAAACATTGGTGCTGTGTTGCTGTGAATCAAAAACATATTTATTATTATGATTAATAAGCTCGCAGCGCATTGCTTTAATGATCACAATGAAGGAATATCATTGTGTTAAACCTAAACATTTTGGCTAGGTGGGGGCGGTTATACCAGCCTGTTAGAATTATAAATGTCTCAATTATATCTCCCCTCCTGCAATCCCTGAGACTTATTCAATAATAATAACTATACTAACAGTGGTTCATCTGGTAAGACAGGTTCTATAGTCCGGAGTGGTCGTGCTATGGTGAGGAGCTCTACATCACTGGCAGGATAGGCCAGGGGGTCACGCTCACTTAGTACCCGCTCACACAACTCCTCCCAGTCTGGGGGCTCAATCATGTCGCACAACGATATCTGTAACAAGGTTAATAGGTAATTTCTACAATACATTGCATCACCGCACGCACCGCAAATATATTTGTTCTCATCTCAACAATCATTGCAGCAGCACGCCTAATGAAGAAAACTAGGTTTTAAATTATGTTAACATAATTTATTTATTTTATAAAAATATAAATAAATAAATAATAAATTATATAGCCATAGTTTTATGTATATTATTTATTTATATATTTAGGTATATCATTGTGAGGGATTAGCTAAAAATCGGCGCTGTGAACGAGTGTTGCAGCTTATTGCTGAGATGATTCCCTATTTGTCACCACATTGTTTGTTTTATATATTTTTTTCCTGCTTTTGTTTTTTTTGTGACAAATAAACTTTTTTCTTTCTTTCTTTCTTCTTTCTTTCAAAAGGGGCCAGATCCAAATTTTAGCCAATGCTCTTAATTTTACCTATAACACACTCCGTTCTATCATGACAATAATTCATTATTTCTATTTAAATTTAATAAAGTAATAACTATTCACAAAAAGTAAATGGGATTAGTAAATTGGCATATAGTAAAGTTGGCTAAATGTGAATCCGCTTATTTATAAGCGTGGTTTCTGACCACCCGAAAGGGAAACGGTCGTGAAAAAAAATACAAAAACTATGTGTTTTCGCATGATTTTGATTATGGAATTCGACTACTTATAACAAACTCTAGATATAAAAAAAAAATGGTACCATAGCTTACCGGGAATATTCTACATTATACCTATACTATTATTATTATAATTTAATACTATTTATTGGTAAATTTTAGGATACAATTGAGGACCCCGTGGTCTAGTGGTAACAAACGTTGCCGTGAACTCGGAAGGTCGTGGGTTCGATTCCCACCGGGGGCAAGTTGTACATTGTATAATTTGTCTCGGTCTGGGTGTTTATATTTATATATTTAAAAAAAAAAGTATAATATGTAGTTTATCAACCATCTAGTTTCCGTAACACAAGCCTCATAGCTTACCACGGAAATTAGATGGCACTGTGGGATCTGTCTGGTAATATTTATTATTTATTTATATATACATATAGTTATGGGGTGAGGAGGGGCGTGTTGCTGGTGTATAACCCAGGCATATATATATATTTATGGGTTTGGGTTGTTTGCCAGTAGTGTGTTTTTCTCTTTATTTTTGCTACATAATTGTATAAAAACTAAATGTATGATACTTCTAATTATTGCCATTCTGTTAAGTGCTGTATGGTTTACCTAATAAGATAAAATAAAATAAATCTAATAGGACAGGCAGTAATTAAAAAAAGCATGTAGTAGGTTAGTACTACACACATCAAAAAAGTCTAGGGATCAAGCATGTTTATGCGGATTTCTTGTGATTGAGATGTGGCTTTGTAATAAATTTATGATTTTATAAATTTATATGGATCCTTTTTGGTGCATTTCATAATTTAAAACAGGAATCAAATTCGAGTAAAAGATGAAAATCAGCTGTCAATATTTTCCCTATAAAAACATAAGACGCATTGAAGACATTATTAGTGCTACTGTTTCCCTACTACTGATTAAAACCAACGTTATTATGGAGCGGCGACGTCATTTAAGCAGGGAAGAAATGATCAGAGCCGTGGGAATGATAGAAGCTGGTTCCCGGCAACGTACTGTGGCTTTAGCTCTGAATACAAGTCAGAGTGTTATCAGTCGACTTTGGACACGTTACCGAACCACTGGTACCGTGGCTGAGCGCCATGGAGGACGGTATCGCTGCACCACACGGAGACAAGACCGATACATTCAAATCACAGCTCGAAGAACTCCAACAATAACCGCCATGATGTTAGCCGTGAGCCTTCATCGCTCTTCAGGGAACTTAATTAGCGACCAAACAGTCAGAAACCGCTTGCATGAAGTGAACCTTCATTCCCGAAGACCGCTACGGGTACCACCTATAGCAATGCACAATCGTAGGACTCGATATCAATGGGCTCTTGAACACAGAAATTGGACAGAAGAACAATGGCGTTTCGTGTGCTTTTCTGATGAGTCTCGTTTTGGTATGAGGCCGGATACAAGACGTATACGACACTGGAGAACCCCTGGACGCCAACAGCGATTAAAATCCTGCCAGGAAGTCCATCCTTATAGTGGTGGAACCATCATGGTATGGGCGGGTATTTCGATCGGCGGAAGAACTGAGTTGATTTGGATCAGAGGCAACCTCAACGCTCAAATTTATGCTGAGACGGTTGTATCAGACGTCATCGTTCCTCTACAAGTGCATATCGGTCCCTTATTTCAGTTAATGCATGATAATGCACGACCGCACACCGCAAGAGTTGTAAGACAGACTCTCGCCGCAGCTAACATCAATGTCCTGCCCTGGCCTGCTCAGTCGCCAGACTTGAACCCGATTGAGCATGCATGGGATATTCTTCAGAGAAGAGCTCTGCCGAATATGGAGGGTATCCAGTCGCATGAAGACCTTTTTTTGTTGTTGCAACGAACATGGGCGGCCATTCCACAGCGTGATTTGGATGAACTCATTTTGAGTATGCCAAACCGATGTTCTTGTGTTGTTAGTGTTCGCGGTAGAAACACGGATTATTAATTGTTTAAGTTACCCAATAAAATTAAAAAAAAAACTGTTATTTCAGTCTTTTTTTCGAACTTTAATGTTAGTGGTTCAAATGTCAAAAATCCCTTTATTAGGAAAATGGCAATTTTTTTACTAATGCAAAGGTGACTTGGTTTATCGTTACTGTAGACAAACGAAAACATTTTATTTGATCAATCCTTAAAGAAAATTTTAATGAATATCAATCAGGAGAAAAGTTATTGCAAAAATATATGTTGATCCCTAGACACTTTTGATGTGTGTATTTAGAATATTATTTTATAACACAACTTACCGAAGACGAGCAGCCAGAGAGAGTACCGACCTTCGACTGGCTAGCATAGACCTTTCTCGCCTCTCCCGCATTACTAAAAATAGGGAAAAATCAATCCAAGTCGATTTATTTTTAACATAAAAGGGTCCCTGCTTTATGCATCAATAATCAATGGATTCCGCAAAAGGTTAAGGTCGTATTTACCCAGTAAACTGTTGGTGCTTGCGGCCGAGCGTCATTTTATACAATAATAGCTTTTACCACAAAAAAACATACACTTTATTAGTTTTTTTTAAACAATTAACGCAATTTAACGCATAAATAAAAACAGTTTGTTGTCTCACGAAAACATTTTTTTGACAGATTGATGTTGCAAGACTATACGAGTTGGGTTGCAAGTTTAATATTTAATTTAATCAAAGATCTTTTATGTTTTATATTTACGATTAAAATCATTCGTCTTCGTCCATTTCATTTATTATTATTTTATTATTAATAATTTCATTAAGGCGGCAACCAGGCGTCATTTTGTACGTATGATTGTTCTACTCGTATTTTCGAATATGTAGGTTTTTTTTTTTTTTTGGAGTTTTTTCGTATTTGATAATTTCTTAATGCGTAGTGGAATAGGGACCGACGCTTTCCTTCTCATGGGAACGGTAGTGTTATAAAACAAAATATTTGCAAGTGTAACGATTAAAATTAAACATGGCGTCGATTGTACCAACTGCGGCTGACCTTCAAAATAAAACTGGTACATTCGACGCCATTTTTTTGTTGCGGAATGGAGAGGGATCGATTAGGTTATAGTTCTTCGGAGCACTCACCATAGTATAGCCGGTAGAACACGCTCAGAGAAGCCACATCTCGGCGAAGCTGCAGGGATTCGAGAGTTTCAGATATAGTGGCATCGTCCACAATGGGGTGTATCACTAACTTTTTATCACGATAGATGGCGCATGATAGATGGTACCTAATAGAACTGTCAGTTGCATAGAAAACTTGTATTTATATTACGAAATTTATTATTTTCTGGATAGCAGCAGCTTTTAAGTGTACAAATTGAGATTTCCAAGCGAAATCAAAGATATGGTGAGCTCAAAATTGCCGTTCTATTAATAAAACCTTGTTTCTTTTTAAAGACGGTGTTCGCTTTCCTAATTCGTCTTTTAAGGTAGGTAAAGTTAATTTAAAATACATTTTCTGTTATAAATATAAAAAACTACAAAAACATTAAAAAATGTTGCGACATAGGACTAAAACAAGGTACCATTGCCGCTATCGACATCTACAAATAGCTTTGCCTGATACACCCCATTCAAACAGCTTGCCTCTGCAGGACATTGAGAGCATCTGCGAGGTACTTGGCGGAACCATCCCAAATGTGAAAACAGTATTCTATACATGATCTGATCTGTGCTTTCTACGGCAACAGTCTAATTGAAGGCGGAAAAAACCGCTTCACCTTGTTCAGTATTCCGGGCTTTCTTGACGCTGTTTTGGTGATGCTCTCAATGTAGTTCCGGTGGCTAACGTCTGACCGTATTTCCACCCCGAGAATGTTGAAGCTGGGTTGTAGATCCAGGGTGGTGCTCTGAAGAGTAGGGGGAGGAGAGAAGGGGGACTTCATGGCCGTCAGCGCGCATGTCTGGGTCTTGTTGGCATTGAACTGGACAAGATTTTGAACAGCAACAGTCTGATTTAAGAGAAAAAAGTTTTTACGTTGTTCAGTATTCAGAGCTTTTTTGACGCTGTTTTGGTGATGCTCTCAATGTAGTACCAGTGGTTAAGGTCTAACTTTAATCGTCAATGGGGTGTATCAGGCAAAGCTTTTTGTAGATGTCGCTAGCGGCAATGGTACCTTGTTTACACCTATGACGTACCATTTTTTAAAATGTTTTTGTAGTTTTTTATTCTTACAACAGACAAATGTTTTTTAACTTAACGTTACCTACCTTAAAAACGAATTAGGACAGCGAACATCGTCTTTAAAAATAAAAAAAGTTGTAATTAATAGAATGGCAATTTTAAGATCAACATATCTTTGATTTAGCCTAGAAATTTCGATTTGTACACTTAAAAGCTGCTCACTTCGGCATAATATCCAGAAAATAATAATTTTCGTAATAAAAATACAAGTTTTCTATGCAACTGATACTTATATTAGGTACCATCTTTCATGCGCCATCTATCGTGATAAAAAGTTAGTGATACTTCATTTTGGTGCAACTCAGGCTAAATCTTGTAGTTTATTTTTATCTACAGTGCCTGCGTGGTAAAGTCGCGTGTACACGAAGCCATATTCACGCGAGTTACAATAAAGCCGATTATAGACTTGTATTCGTAATGCATTCGAGTCGCCATACCGAGTCGTATTTGGTTCCTTTCTATGACCGATTTTGACGATATTTAAATTGAATATATCAAATATGAGTATAAAATGTTTTTAAAGTTTAAAATAATATTAGGTCCTGTAACGGGTACATGTAGGTTACAGTTTTATTGGCATTGTAAGAAAGAATAGTATTGTCAATATACGACAATGACAGGGTTGATGGGTTTTTGTTTTAAAAGAAGAAAAAAAAGAAGATCGGGGGAGCTCGGACCGAGAGGTCGACAGAGCGAGTATTTTTGTAAAGATTAGGATTAAAATAATAATTAGTTAAAGTCTACCGCGTAATAGTGTCCCACGTAGATAAGTGTTTAGTTTTTATACATATGTAATTATTTCTAAAATATAAAGTATAAAAAGTTTTATGCATTTTCAATAAAAAAGGAGTTCCGTAGAATCCTCTCCGTAACAATTAAAAGCAACTACATCCAACCGCAGGCGTTGGACAATCTTGTAACTGCAAAGGGCAGGTTACAGTCCTTACATATGAAATAGATGTTTTATATGGCACAAGTAAAACGAAAAAATATCAATAAAAATATATACCTATTTAATCAATCGAGGTATGTACCATTATAGTTTTATAGCCAGTTCATTGATTCCATTGCTGAAAAAATTGTGGGAATGAGAATTAAGAAAAATCTATGAAGGCGGTTTCGACAGCCTTATCAAATTGATTTTTTTTCGTTGCTTTTATTGAAATTGTCCAAGTTGCAAAAATACTGGTAATCTTTTGGAGCAAGGTCTGAGGAATACGGTGGGTAAACTGCATCCCTGGTCTAGCGGTTAAGTCCGTGGATTTAGACTCGGAGGTTCGATTCCTGGTCGGGGCACAATAATATATATTAATTAAAATAAATGACTTTAATAATATTTAATTTATTTGTGACATTTCTCGAGTTTGGTACGTTGGAGACATCGACGAGCTTGCCACTTGTCATGATTGGCCTTTATGTTTTAAATTCACTTGGTTGTAGTCTAGTTATAATCTCAGGTAGTTTATTGTATAATGTAATTTTCAACGGCAAACCTTGTTTAAGATAATGGGGAGATTTGGGATTATTAAGAATGCCGTATAAGAAGGAATTGAATTGATCATGGTAGTCAACCGTAAACGTGTTTAGTGTAATTTTTAATGCAATAACATTGACTACGATTTCATATCACGTGAAAGTAACACGTTTCCAAACACATCATCACACAAGAACCCGCTAAAATATGCACCATACTTTATCTACCAAGGATGCTTTCTTTGGAGTTGCTAGCCGCATTATCGCCCAAACACGATCGAAATAGAAGACAAATTTCTAAGCATTCCATGGATTCATCGTGCGGGTGCCGGGTCCATCGTGTGTGAGTAGGAGATGAGAAGAATGATGTCTCGGGCTTGCGACCAACAATAGGCTGGTTTAAGAAAAGGAGGCCTCCTTTTTTTTATTGCACGATAATACGCTCATCATCCACCATTCTACTTCTCTCCCTACCCAACCAAATACTGTATGATTCCGTTAATGCCGTCTTGGAAGCTCGTTCTATAAATGTATCTCCTGCAGACCTGCTTAGGCCCAATTCTTTCAGTAAGTGATGCAAAGATTTTTCTGGCACTCCTCTCGCACCAACTTCCACTGCGTAAAGCTGAGTCTTGAACCCGTTCCTGATCATTTCTTCTGTGAGATCATAATATTTATTCGACTTCATGTTGTGGTCTTTTGGAATATTTGATTCCCACGGAACGGTAAGTTCAATAAGGATAACTTTTTTCAAGTTCCGAGAAAACACTAAGATGTCTGGCCTATAGGCTGATACAGCTAGTTCATCTGGAATCCTATAATGGTGTTCAAATTTATCCATGAGAATTTTCCAGTCTGATGCGGCGCCATGGATCGAGGTGGGTGGGTGTACCAACACATATAAAAACTGCCTCCGTGGTCTAGCGTTTAAGTCCGTGGATTCAGACTTGGAGGTGCCGGGTTCGATTCCTGGCCGAGACACAATAATGTAGCGTCGATCTCTCAGAGGTGTTGCTTAATAAAATGGCTTGCTTAACTCGTGCATACGCTTTATCTTCTGTTTACGCAAATACGACACATCTCTGAGTATCGAGCTAAGTTGAAGTGGCTGCCAATTCGTTGTCGTAGAAATCTACGAATTCTTTGTCTGCTTTTCTCTATACTGTATGAGCCTGCGACACCGAAATACCTCAAGAGCAAATTTGCTTTTCTCTTTTCTCTTCATGACAGGTCGTTGCGATCATCGCATAACTCTACCCTTGCTATTCCCTCTCATCACACTAGTTTTATGTCCGACTCCTTTGCAGTTGTTGCCGGAAATCTGTGGAACAACCTACCCTTAGATATCCGACAGGCGCCAAATAGAACATTGTTTAAAAGGATGGTTTTCACACACTTCTAAAATAGATCCCAACAAATGTAAGTATGTATATATTGTATTTATGTATATATTAAGTATTATAAGTATATTAGTGTTTAGTATATTAATATTATTTACTGGTAAGTAGTTTAGTTTTAGTAGTATTTTAATTTCTCCCTTATATTATGTTCTATAATTTGCGCGAACCTTCCACATACAATGTTCGTAATGTCCCTAAGGTTGACGGAGTAAGAATGTCTAGCGGCATTAGGTCCGCCTTTGTACATAGTGCAAAAAGTTTTAAATAAATAAATAAAATCATATTTATTAATTTAAACAAATATTTAAATTAAATTAATATTTAATTTATTTGTGATATTTCCCGAGTTTTGTAAGCTGGAGACATCGACGAGCTTGCCACTTGTCATGATTGGCCTATAGAAAGTTGGCTAAATCTGAATCCGCTTCTTTATAAGCGTGGTTTCTGACCACCCCGAAAGGGAAACGGTCGTGATGATACTTTTATATGTATATTTTTGTATATGTATTGGTATTTAGTATATTAATATAACATATGTAAGCAATTATAATTATGTTTGTTAAGACATCCAACAGGATCCTACACCAATTTATCCCATCCACATTCATTCCAAAATTCCTATCACCAAGCCTGGTAGTATCGTCTATGGATCGCGAGTAGTTTCGTGATCTACCACTAGAGGCGCCCAAGTTGGCGCCAGTACAAAATCTACGCTCGGCCCGTGCGGTTCGAAAATCACCGCGATTTTAGTGTGAAGGCTCCCAAGCCGGGTTGGACTCTAAATCGTGCCTAAAACAGTTCCGAGAAATTGAAGTGCAAGAAGAAAGCGTGCCCGCAGTGAAAACCTGGCTTTTTTCCCGTGGTATGTCCTTTTTTTCTTGTCCACTTGTTGGTTCTAGCAGATCCTTGCCATTTGCTTTAGTGACTCATTTTCTAGACAAAGTAGCAGAGTAGACCGCCTGACCGATGGCTGGACCCGTGTTACCCAGTACGGACCATTAATTGTTCCATTCGATCCGGGTAAAACCATTCAAATCATAAAAATACAGTCCATTCAAAAAATCCTACTATAACACGTGGTGCTCAGTTTTTGGTCAAATCTACTTTGCTGCTAAGTTTCACGTGCTAAGTAATTTTGTGCTCGAATTCTATAGTTTTTAATCAATTTTACACTATTTTTCTACCTATTTTGTTACCTTTTAGGCCTTAAAGTTCAAAAATATTTCTCGTAAATTTTTATTTTTCGGCTATTGTTTTTTGCTGTTACGTAGGTAATTAATAACTAAGTAATTATGTCTAAACAAGTAGAAGCACATGTTAAAGTGCTTATATCACGTTGTGAACATTTATTTCGTTCGGTACAAATATTGTACGATTTATCGAAAAACGCACACAAAGATAAATCGGCGGAATCGCAATTTCGTTCTAGGTACAAGGGTTTAGGTCGTATTCGTGACGAGTATTACCAAATAAATGATGAAATATATATCAAATCATTAGAATTAAAACCAGAAACGGAAATCAATACAAATAAGTTGTCTGCGTTTGATGATTTATATTATCGCATAGAAAACGTTGTAGATTCCTTAGAACCTAGTACAAGTACCGCGTCAAATAAATCTATAAGCTTAGACAATAAGATTCCTCAGATTAGGTTACCAAAAATAGAAATACCTAAGTTTGACGGTCAAATTGAGAACTGGCCTACCTTTATAGACAGTTACATTCCGTTAATACACCAAAATTCATCTCTTACTGATGTAGAAAGGTTTCATTACCTAATCTCATGTCTGTCAGGTCCAGCACTAGGTATTGCTAAGTGTTTACCGCTCACTGAACAAAACTATCAGATAGTCTACTCATCTCTAATTGAGCGTTACCAAAATAAACGTATACTTGCCACTACTTACCTCGACAAAGTGTTTAACATGCAGCAGATAACGGCACCTACTCATGAAAACATCAACAAAATATACAATGTTCTTTATGAGTGCGTAAATGCTCTTAAAGCCCTAAATATAGACAACCTAAGTGAGTTTTTGTTGTTCTATCTATCTGCACGTACACTAGACTCAGATACAAGGAAACGTTTCGAGTTACAAAACATAAGTGATATTCCCACTTTCAGGGAATTGCAATTGTTTTTACAGAACTACGTTAAAGCACTCGAAGTTAGTAAAGACACTTGTTTAAAACCTTCATTCAATAAACGTAATTTAAATCAAAACAATTTAAATAAACAACCGTCTAAAAACTCTTTTGTTACTTCCACTAAAACTGATAAACAAATAAGCTATAATTGCCCTTGCTGCAATTTATCACATAGCGTTTATCGGTGCTCTAAATTATTAAATTTGTCTACTGCATCTCGGTTACAGCTTATAACTAAACATAATCTTTGTCATAACTGTTTACGTGTAGGACACGGTGCAAAGGTATGTCCGTCTAAAACGGGTTGTTTGGTATGCGGCGCGAGACATAATACATTGCTGCACGGCGATCAATCTCCCGCGGTTTCGTCTGCTCAAAGCAGTAATGTATCGTGTGCTATTCAAGATGTTCAAAACGTAGTAACGCCTGTTTCAGCTGCTAGTACGAGTACTTCAGTTGGTTTAGCGTGCGCGCGAAAACAAATTATGCAACTTCCGATAATTGAACGTACTATCAAAATATTAGGTACTGCCTTAGTACACGTGCGTGGTTATAACGGTACCCTACATACAGCACGCGTTCTTATTGATAGCTGCTCACAGGATTCGTTCGTTACCAGTAAATGTGCTCGTAGATTAGGGCTCTTTACCCGTCGTTGTCACTATTCCGTTGCCGGTATAGGGCAAAACGCAGTATGCGATGTCAAAGGAATTGCAAACTGTACAATTATGTCCCGAGAGAATGTAACGCCTAAATTTAATATTTCTTGTTTAATTATACCTAAAATTACCTCGTTTATGCCTTCTGCTAAACTCCCGTCATCTGTCCGTCAACATTTTAAACATTTAAAGTTAGCCGATGATGGTTTTGACATACCGTCGCATATCGATATGCTTCTCGGTGTCGAATTATTCGACCAGTTATATAACGGCGAGCGCTTCGCGCCCGGTCCTGGCTTACCGTGTGCGCTGTCTAGTGTTTTCGGCTGGGTTATTACTGGTCAATATCAATGTGACTTACCTTCAACCGATCAGAGGATCCTCTCCTTAGTGACGTCGACTCGAACTGTCGACGAAACGCTGAAGCGGTTCTGGGAAGTCGAGGAGCCCCCGCTCGCTCCGCCTACGCTCACAGCTGATGACTCAGCTTGTGAGCAAATGTACAACGAGTACATGTACCGTCAACAGGATGGTCGTTTTATTGTGCCGCTTTTGCTCAAAGCTGGTGCAGGTTTAGGTGACTCGTACCGTCAAGGCCTAAACCGGTTTCTTAATTTGGAAAAACGCCTTGCTCGTGATCCAGAATTAAAAGCCAAATATATTAACTTCATGCGCGAATACGAAGAGCTGGGACACATGCAGCCCACGAGCGAGCCCTCCGCCCGCGCATCGTATATCATACCGCACCACTGTATCGTGCGCCCGAGCAGTGCTACGACCCCAGTGCGTGTAGTATTTGACGCTAGCTGTCAAAGTTCTAATAAAAAATCATTAAACGATATTGTTTACACCGGCCCTAAGCTACAAACTGATATCGTCGATTTAATTATAAAATTTCGACTTCATAACGTCGTATTTACTGCCGACATTAGCAAAATGTACCGGCAGATGCTCATCAGGCAGGAAGATAGATCCTACCAGCATGTATTGTGGCGTGATGATCCCTCCGCCCCGCTCCAAGAGTACGAGCTCACCACGGTCACGTACGGGGTTAGCAGCTCGCCGTACCTAGCTATACGGACGCTGCACCAGCTCGCGGCTGAGCACTGTGAACAGTTTCCCCGGGCAGCACAAGTGTTGCGCGAGGAAACGTTCATGGATGACGTCACGACTGGATGCTCGTCACTAACGGAAGCGATCCAACTCAAAAATGATCTTGTCACTCTTTTAGGCCTAGGTTGTTTCGAGTTACGTAAGTGGAGTTCCAATAACTCACAATTACTCATCGACATACCTGCTGAGCATTGTCAATATTCTAAATCATTTGATGACACCGAAATTAATCTTAAAATTCTCGGCATCAAGTTCGATCCAATAAAAGATTGCTTTTCTTATTCAGTTTCTGAAATAAATACAGAGGATACGAAACGTTCTATTCTCTCATCTGTATCTAAAATCTTTGATCCACTAGGCTGGATCTCACCTGTTGTTTTCTCCGCCAAGGTGCTATTACAAAACTTGTGGCGATTAAATTTAGGTTGGGATGACACCGTTCCATCTCATATTGCAAAGCAATGGCATGACATTTCTAATTATTTAACTAAATTAACAGAAATAAAATTACCTCGCCTAATTTTACCGCCAAATTCACCTTCTGTGTATTTGGTGGGCTTCTGTGATGGCTCATCCAAAGGATATGGCTGTTGTGTGTACCTGTGTACAGGTCACCGTGACCGCTTCACGGTAAATCTGTTGGTAGGTAAGTCTAGGGTTGCGCCGCTTAAAACTTTAACGGTAAATCGGCTCGAGCTGTGCTCAGCGGTGTTACTCGCCGGCTTGTTACGTCACGTGTTTGATCTGTTAAAAACTAAAATTAAAATTAATTCCGTGACGGCCTTCACCGACAGTACCACTGTTTTGTCTTGGTTAGGCACACCCCCGTGCAATCTCAAAACTTTCGTTGCTAACCGTGTAGTAAAAATCACTGACTTGATCGACAAGTCGTCGTGGCGTCACGTGTCGACTCACGACAATCCCGCAGACTGTTGCAGCCGTGGATTGACGTGCAACGAGCTAGCTGCCCACCCCCTGTGGTGGACCGGTCCGCCATGGTTGGCCAAACATCCTACATTTTGGCCAAATAGTTTATTAAATACTTTGCCGCCGGAACAAATTCCAGAACTAAAATCAGACGTAATTTCTAGTAGCTTGCTTATTGTCGCTGCACCTTCATTTACGCAAGTAATTGAAAGATTTTCGTGTTTCTACAAGCTACAAAGGGTAGTCGCGTGGTGCCTGCGTTTTCGTAGAAATGCTGGGTCTACCATGAACGCTCGAATATTCACACCGCTGTCTGTAGTCGAAATAAATAATTCCGTGCGTGTTATTATTAAATTAACTCAGTTTAATCATTTTCAAACTGAAATAAATTCTATCACTTCCGGTCTGCCTTGCGTAAAGTCAATTCAAAAATTATCACCTTTTCTTGATACAGATGGTATCCTGCGAGTGGGGGGAAGGATCGCCAATTCTAGTCTATCCGACCTTAACGTACATCCGTACTTATTACCTAAATCTTGTTATTTATCTAAATTAATAATAGATTCTTTACATATCCGTTATTTACATTGTGGCCCTCGCCAGCTACAATCTATTATCCAAAGACAGTTTTGGATATTAGGTATTCGTCTTTTAATACGTTCACGCTTATCTAAGTGCGTCACCTGTTTTAAATCCAAACCGGTTCCATGCCAACCGAAGATGGGCGACCTCCCGGAAGCCAGGCTTCTCCCGGGACGTCCCTTTCTTAACGTAGGGGTCGACTTCGGCGGTCCGTTCGTTGTAAAGGAAAGCAGGCGTCGCAACGCTCGTACGTATAAGGCATATCTGTGTCTCTTCATCTGCCTCTCGACTAAGGCCGTGCACCTCGAGGCGGTGACAGAACTGTCAACTGAAGCGTTTCTCGCCGCGCTAGACCGTTTCGTTTCTCGTCGAGGACTGTGCTCTAAAATAGTTTCCGACTGTGGCACAAATTTCGTCGGTGCTAATCGCTGTCTCAATGAAATTTACGACTTCATTGCCCGTGAAAAGACAGACATCGCGGACAACTTGTCACATCGTCGTATCCAGTGGGATTTCAACCCTCCCGGTGCTCCACACTTCGGTGGTATTTTCGAGAGTGGTATTAAATCCACCAAATACCACTTGAAACGCGTCGTGGGTTGTCAAGTTCTCACGTTAGAAGAGCTATTTACCGTTTTCACGAAAATCGAGGCTATGCTAAATTCGAGACCTCTGTGCGTATTGTCTACAGAACCACGTGAGTCCGACGTGCTCACGCCTGGTCACTTCCTTGTAGGCGCGCCGCTCGTCGCTGTACCCGAGCTTGTACACGACGAGTCCTATCATCCGCGGTCTCGTTGGCAGATGCTACAGAAGCTTACTCAGTCTTTCTGGCGCGTCTGGCAGCGAGACTATTTACACACGTTGCAGCAAAGAAACAAATGGTTTGTTTCCACACCTAATGTTAAATTACACGATGTAGTTATGATGGTGGATCCAAATCTACCACCCTTGCAGTGGACTTTAGCTGTTGTAACTGAACTACATACAGGTGCCGATGGTACGGTGCGTGTCGTTACTGTTCGCACGCCCAAAGGGCACTTCTTCCAACGACCAGTCGTTAAGATCTGTCCTTTACCTTTGAATTAGTTTTCTGTTTCTACTTTTTTCTTAGTTAACCTAGCATTTAATTTAAGTTAAGTAAATAGTTAAGATTTCGAGCACCAAATTATAGTTTAGTTTAATATTTGTTTTGAAATCTTAGATGATTTCAAGTGGGGGGAAATGTTAAGACATCCAACAGGATCCTACACCAATTTATCCCATCCACATTCATTCCAAAATTCCTATCACCAAGCCTGGTAGTATCGTCTATGGATCGCGAGTAGTTTCGTGATCTACCACTAGAGGCGCCCAAGTTGGCGCCAGTACAAAATCTACGCTCGGCCCGTGCGGTTCGAAAATCACCGCGATTTTAGTGTGAAGGCTCCCAAGCCGGGTTGGACTCTAAATCGTGCCTAAAACAGTTCCGAGAAATTGAAGTGCAAGAAGAAAGCGTGCCCGCAGTGAAAACCTGGCTTTTTTCCCGTGGTATGTCCTTTTTTTCTTGTCCACTTGTTGGTTCTAGCAGATCCTTGCCATTTGCTTTAGTGACTCATTTTCTAGACAAAGTAGCAGAGTAGACCGCCTGACCGATGGCTGGACCCGTGTTACCCAGTACGGACCAATGTTCTTGAATTTATCGTACTATTAATATTTCTTTCATTGCACCTATAAATGTTCTAATTTGTCCCTAAGGTTTGGCTGTCAGAAAATGTCTACAGGCATTAAGTCCGCCTTTGCACTTTATGAAATAAAATTTTTAAATAATTAAATATTAGATATCAATAAAAATATCAGTGTTTTTTTAAAGTCAGTGAAGTCCTTCCCATGCTCTCTCCGTTAAAGATCACAGCTTGCCACGGTCACTGGCTGATAGGGGTGTGGGTGCAGCTTTCCTGGGAAAATGTAGGCTAGGAGCTGACAAACAAAATTTTAGGCTCGAATACTCGATCTTAAAGGGTAGTGGAAAAAAATGTTGTACATTGTTATCTACGATTAACGGCCGGTTGCAGAAATGCTGATTATATACGCCACGTGACGAAAAATAAATAAATAACATACGAGTGTAGGCCATACTCTCCAAAATTTCTGGAAGGCCCATCTCCAACAGTGGAGGTCTAAAACTCTGTAAATAATAACACAAACAAACAAACATACATACATATATACATACATACATAGGCTGATACTCACAGAACCCTTATTTGTGTCGCGCAGTCGGCTAATAAAGGAACGATAACGATTATTCATTTTTTTTTATTACACTAAAGTAAAGTAAAGTATCATCACGACCTTTTCCCTTTCGGGGTAGTCAGAAACCACGCTTATAAATAAGCGGATTCACATTTAGCCAACTTTACTATAGGCCAATCATGTCAAGTGGCAAGCTCATCGATGTCTCCAGCGTACCAAACTCGAGAAATATCACAAATAAATTAAATATAAATTAAATGTATTTATTTACATTAATAAATATTTTTTGTGTCCTGACCAGGAATCGAACCGGGACTTAACCGCTAGACCACGGAGGCAGCTTACAATTAGGAAAAAAAAGGTTTTCTGTTACTGTTATTCTAAATTTAAAAAAATATAAGTAGGTATTTTTAATAACTACTATTAGACGATATTTTAAAATATAAACTATTTAGATAATTTTTTTTGGAAATCGAATTTATTGCTCTGAAGAATTAATGTTTATTAAAATATTGTTTTGCATACAATGATTTAAATAATAATAAAGAATATTATTATTATTATTATTAATCAAAAGTAGGTATACTTGAAACAGCTCGTCAGTTCCTAGCCTATCTTGCCCGCACCCAACGCGCAGAACGTCCGCCCGCCCAAGCCGCAGTCTCAAATCTGCCCTGCGAGCAACTACACGCGGGCAAAACATAAAATTTACATTAATTTAATTTTTAAAAACAACAAATAACGCAACTTAAATCATACATAAACAAATTAAATGAATTATTAACAATAAAAATACATTTAAATTATAAATTATATTATTGATTTGACTTACTTTTTATGGACAATTAATTAAGCTTTGCAGTGGTTCATTATATTAGTTTTTTTTTATATATAAAAATTTAAAGTACTTTAAACAAAAACAGTCATATAGCATAATATATTTAGAGTAATTTAAGTTATTTTATAAAGTCAAGGTGCAACAAGTTAAGGAAATAGGACTAGACATGACTTTGTATGAAGTAAGTACATTTTTCTTAGTCGTTCTTGAGAGAATTTAAGTTTAATTTTAATATTTTATTCTTATTCTTATTCTTATTCTTAGTGTATCACCGTACATTCCCACCGGAATTTGGTTAAGTCAATATAATTTAAACAAAATTGTACACAATATATATTTAACGTTAAAATATCTGTCTTGCCTGGAGAGTGCAATGTGAAGACAAGGAACAGAACTGGTAGTGACATAGGAACATCAACACAATAACAAAAAATAACCAAAAATATAGGTACCTATATTAAATATAAATATCTACCTACGTTAGGTAAATAAATTAAATTAAACTGTTGTTGCGGCTGTATATGGGCTTTGTCAGTAAAATTATATATTATTACATACCTACTTAACTAATTAATATAATATTTAACATTATTGACATTTATTTAATATCATATTATTACGATTTTAATTTGACTCGGCTACTGTACGGCCACGAAATTAATTAAATTTTATTATAATTAGACATTATGTTATAATTATTTTAGATTATAAGTTGACACAGCCTTTATACAGCCACAAAATTATTATTGTAATTTATTTTATAATTTGACATTAAATTATAATTATTTAGACTGTAAGTTGACACGGCCTTTATACAGCCACAAAATTATTATTGTCATTTTTTTATAATTTGACATTAAATTATAATTATTTAGATTGTAAGTTGACACGGCCTTTATACAGCCACAAAATTATTATTGTCATTTTTTTATAATTTGACATTAAATTATAATTATTTAGACTGTAAGTTGACACGGCCTTTATACAGCCACAAAATTATTATTGTCATTTTTTTATAATTTGACATTAAATTATAATTATTTAGACTGTAAGTTGACACGGCCTTTATACAGCCACAAAATTATTATTGTCATTTTTTATAATTTGACATTAAATTATAATTATTTAGACTGTAAGTTGACACGGCCTTTATACAGCCACAAAATTATTATTGTCATTTTTTTATAATTTGACATTAAATTATAATTATTTAGTAGTAGAAATTAATTTAAATTTATTATAATTATACATTATGTTATAATTATTTAGATTATAAGTTGACACGGCTATAATGCCTCGAATTTAGGTTAAGCTACAGTACTTGCTTATGGCAGCAATGTCACTTCCTTATTTCGGTCTATCCATAATTTAATTTAATGTTTTAATTTATTATTTTAATAATATTGTAAAAAAATGTCAATATCCGAGTGTTACATGTGAACCATATAGAAATAAATATTTTGATTTTAAATTGAATTTGAATTTGAATAAATGAAAAAGTTGATAAAAAATGCTTTTATTACAGCCCAGAACATATATCTGGAGAATTTGGCCTACGCTCGCCACGCTGGCCTGGTTGGCGAGGATCTGATAATTATTAATGACAATTTATTAACGATTACACAAGTTGGTATTAGTGGAACCGGGACCGACGGCTTAACGTGCTCTCCTAGGCACGGGAACGGTGGTGTTGTAAATCTATGACAAATGTACGTAAGAAAAGTGTATTTCTCATTGGTCGTCACACTCTGCGTCTTCCCGTACGTGGTCTCCACTTGCTGTGCAGAAACCGTTTGCCCCATCGTTCGTCGGTTCTGCAGCAGATGTGTCCGGCCCATTGCCACTTCAGCTTGCTAATTTTAAAAGCTATGTCAGTATTTTATCCGTTAGAGAAATACCAAGCATAGCTCTCCATAGCTCGCTGAGCGACCTTGAATTTATGGACCAGACCCACTATCAGTGTCCACGTCTCTGCTCCGTAAAACATTACCGGGAGGACGCACTGGTTAAAGACCTTCATCTTTAAACATAAGTCAAAGTCAAAATATCTTTATTCACGTAAACCTATTACAGGCATTTATGAAACGTCATTAATTTAATTATTTTGAATGATTCTACTCCTGCTAGTAGAAGACTAAGCAGCAAAGTGGTCCAATAAGTAATCTGTTAGCAGAAGACCAGCAGCTTAGCAGATTCCAGTGACCTGTTAATGTTTAATCTGACTGAGAAAGGAATCTGTAAGAAAAACTCAGCTATATCAGATTTACAAAATAAAACATACACAGAACTGCACCACAACGATCAATTAATAACCTTTTAAATTTAGTTATCAGTACCTATTAGATTACAATACCTGGTACAGCAGTAACCCACCAGGCAAGTCAAAATTAAGATAGACTACTTGCCTATGTGCAACCCGAAAGTCGACAAAAGGCAAAAACCTCTGCTAATTTAAGAACAATAAATTGAACGTGTTCGGCAGAGGTCCACAGCAGCACCCTATCACGGACGTAACGCATGTGCCTGCCATCCCTCTGCTCAACCAGGCTCTTAGGGTGCGGACCGGGACCCGACACACGTGCCACCACTGCAATGGCAATGCCTATCCTAGCGAAATGCGTCTGTCGGCTTCTTTGCGGAAGTTGGCTGCTCCTAATTGGATAGTCTGCCCGAGGTAGATATAATTTTACACAACTTCGAGAGTAGCGTGTCCTACGCAGATTGGCCTCGGCTTGACATGATCATTGAACATGACTTTCGTCTTGTCCAAGTTCATTCCGAGACCAACCCTGCTTGTATCTATATTTATAAATTATTTTATGAACTACAAATCCTCTATGAATTGGCGATTCGTCCTCACTGTAAATTGTACTATTTATAACAAAGAAAAATGTAATATTTTTTATAGATAACTATTAAAAAACAGAAATAGCCGATCTTGTAATTGCCTCCTAGTTGTGACACATCAATTTCTAAGAAACTGGTAATAGCACAATAAAATCTCCATTCCTGGAAAACTAAATACCTATAAATATACGATTTCCCCGCCAAACTGACAGCCGTCATTATTTTCTCTGAAGGACAAACTAGTTCACGGAAGTTACGCCCTTAAATAACGATGGAATAAGAGCTGAAATTCTGTGGAACTTTGAGATGAGGCATACAGTTTCCTGAAAGTTACCGTGCGCAGAATCCACGGTTAGTGATGTGCAGGTTGAAAATAGATATTTTTATTATTGATACATTTATTATTTTTCTCAAGTTATATCAAAGCCTGAATAGGAGTTCTTCGCGCCATTTTGCGTGGACCTGTCAAGTGCAAGTTTTTGTTTTGTAAATTAATTTACTGTGGATATTATTGGTCAAAAGTGGTGTTGTTATGTTTAATAATGTGCCACAATGTGAATAATTATGGAAAACTATAAATTGGACTTTAAATATGGGGCACAAGTTGCAGTTTATTTTTTGCGGTTTTCCCGCGCTGTCAACTCCTATATTTTACCCGACGTGTTTGAGCTATGGTGCCGCGAGTGACTCCAAGAAAAGCATCAAATTCTGCTGCATCTGGAATTTGATGATGACCTCATTAACTCATAAAAATGAAAGATATATTACGTCAGACTTGGCTGTATGGGCTAGACCCTTTGCCTTCCCTATTACCTCATTCATCATCCATCGGGAGAAGAGAACAAAAAAAAAAAAAAAAATCAAATCCTGAATAATTTATCCATACTACAAGGAAAGCTTAAGCTACCAACGAAATATAGTTAGGAGGGTTTTTAATAAAAACAAATCTATGAAGAGGTGACAAATTTCTAATGCTTAGATTCATTCGTGCGGGTGCCGAGTCCATCGTGTGTGGGTAAGAGATGAGAAGAATGGTGTCTCGGGCTTGCGAAGGCAAACTAGACTAGGCTGACAAAGGAAGCCTCCTTTTTTTTTGAATTACGCAACAAGACGCTCAACATCCACCAATTTACTCCTCTCCCTACCCAACCAAATACCGGCTCTTTCCATAAATGTATTGACGGCAGACCTAGTAAGGCCCAATTCTTAGAGTATTTATTTGCAACACTGCAAAGATTTTGCTGAAACTCTTCTCTTCTTGAACCCGTTCTGTGACCATTTCTTCTGTGAGATCATAATATTTATTTGACTTCATGTTGTGATCTTTTGGAATATTTGTTTCCCACGGATCGGTAAGTTCAATAAGGATAATACTTAACCTGGAACCCCCGCAGTGCAGCTGACGCACAGAGCAGTACAGCTTACAATATTACTACCAGATTATGGCAACTCACCCCAGCGAGACCTTCTATAAAGATTTAGAAGTAATTTATACAACTAGCGATGTTCTTTCTCCTATGGCAGATCAAGCCGATTTGACAGCTCGTCCGCCTTTTCGTTAATTTTTTAAAACCGTGCGCAGACGCATGTCATAGACAATTCTCTTTGACAGGCGTCGTAATATTATTTTAAGATTTGTATTTAATTACTCTTATATTAATTAAGATGATACTCCGTCCTTTCTATCCCTTCCCATCACTCTAACTTTGTCTCAAAGTCTTTCGTAGTCGCAGCGTCATCCCTTTGGAACAGCCTTCCAGTCAGTATTTGTCAAGCACCGAATAGAGCCACCTTTAAGAGGCTTGTGTTTACACATTTAGTTAAATCCCAATAAATAATACTATTTTAATGTGTGTTTTTAGTTTATTCTAATTATTATGTAGTTATATGTGTATGTACGTATTATGTATATGTGAGTATATGTAGGTTTATATATGATGTATATTAAGTAGTATATGTATTTGATATTAGGTTAAGTATTAGTTATAGCAACAACTGTCTCTTTTAACTCTTATTTTTGCACCGTCTCATATTTCTATTTTATATCTCCTTTGTCCCCAAGGTCGACTGTCAGAGAATGCCTAACGGCATTAAGCTTCGCCTTTTGTACATTGTGCAATAAAGTTTTTAAATAAATAAATAAAAAATAATTAATTTATTATTTAGTAAGAAGGTATTTTTAAACTTTAAATGTGATAAGTGGGTAGGTTTACATCTACCGCCCAGTATGTACGAGACTACACCGCATAGCTCCAGTCGACCCGTGACCAAGGCCAATGCAACTTGGCTGAAACGTCAGGAGAAATATGTCTCTAAGGTAAATTGCGTAAAGACCCGTTAAAATTATAAAGAAGGTATTTTATTGTAGGATTTATTTATTTATTTTAATACAAATATATGTATTAGATAAAATTTTATTTATTTTTTCATTAGCAATACGATTTCTAAGTCGTAACGCAATATTACTATAACTAACAATGAGTGGTCATCCTTTAAACGTCTTCGCGTTCAGTTAGAGATAGAGAAACATCGATAAATACAGCATTTTGTTTTGGCATCTCTAACACATCTCGAATCGCAACCTTCAGTTCCCGTTGCAGACGCGTTGCGAACACGCGTTCCTTAAAAAAGGACTCTGTTTTTTTTTTAATTACCAAAAGAATGTAGTATCTAACATTAGTTTGGAGGCAGTGGTGTTAAATCTTTCAGCCATGGGCCTGGATTGCGAATTAGACACAGAAAAGGTATTTTATTGTGTGGCAATATAGAATTACAGCCAAATAAAGAGATGTTAATTGGTTTGAAGACATTGGCATTTCTACGGGTTTAATCCCCTTTGGCTCTTTTTAGGCCGATATCTAAGTCTGAAATCTATGAAGCTATACTTTGTTAAAGTTATTTTTGAATACTTTATCCCATGTTCTCTATTCCGACACCGAACCACACGCACAGGCCAAAATATGCTTCCACATACCGTAGCCACTATTCCTATGCGTAGGTACTCATTAATTATCTTATTATTATAATATAATTATTTTTTATGTAACATTTAGTTAGGTACTATTATCTGCAACAAATAAAGTGTGTTAGATGTGTTTCTTACTTGGCAAAATATATAAATTGAAGCTTAAAAATTTTATTGCCAAATATTTCGCCTCTTTTGGAGCGGCGAAATATATGTATTTATTATTTTATATTTTATTAACTAATGTATAAGTTTGTTAACGGAATTGCACGGCAACATTTGGGTACCTAGGAAGTAATTGTTATGTTGATGCTTGTGTGTGTCTCAAAAGTCATTGTTAGTGTTCAGGTTCTCATGATGTGGCGTGTCCGGTGATCATCCCTTCCTTAGAAGGTCATTGCAGTGGTGGCAAGTGTGTCGGGTCCCGGTCCGCACTCGTAAGGGCCTGGTTGAGCGGGGGGATGACTGGCACATGCATTACGTCCGTGATCGGGTGATCGGGGGACTGGGACCTCTGCCGAACACGTTCAATTTTATTTTTTCTGACTGAAAAAGGAATCTGCAAGGAAAACTCAGCTATATCGAATTACAAAATAAAACATATACAGAACTGCACCACAACGATCAATTATTAATCTTTTAAATTTAGTTATCAGTACCTATGAGATTACAATACCTGGTACAGCAGTAACCCACCAGGCAAGTCAGAATTAAGACTACATGCCTATGTGCAACCCGAAAGTCGACAAAACGCAAAAACCTCTGCTAATTTAAGAACGCCCTATGAGTGCACTAGGAAGGCTTTAGTTCATAAAGAGTGGTGACGGCTTGTAAAGCGTGCGACCACGACCACTCTGCCAAGAGTTTAGCGATTAAGAAGAAGATATCTGTCGCCCGCTGAAGATCTGAAATGCTCTCCCTGCCATTGTGTTTCCCCACCCATATAACCTGAAGTCAATCAAGCGAAGTGTCCAAAAGCATCTTGTTAGGCCGGCATAGTGTTAAAAACTGATGTCGGTCGTCAGTGGCTGGCGACAGTTGCTGCCATTCTTAAACCTCGCGTACGGCTTACCATCAGGTGGACGCGATGTCACATATCGTGAAATTTTAAAATTATTGTGAACCAAAATGTGTGAATTATGAATGCTTTTTTAAAATCCTAAAATGGTCGGTTCGAACACCAGGCAGGTACGAATAAGGAATACACTTTTACACGTATAATTGTCATAGATTTACAACACGACCGTTCCTGAAGAGGACGTTAATCCGTTGGTCCCGGTTTATCTTGTGGAATCATTAATAAATCAATTATGCCGGCTTGACTGGGCAAGGCAATATATAAGGTCCAATTATCATTTTCCATAATTATTCACAACTGTCTCCGTGGTCTAGCGGTTAAGTCCGTGGATTTAGACTCGGAGGTAATAGGTTCGATTCCTGGTCGGGACACAAATTTATTAATGTAAATAAATATATTTAATTTAGGTATTTGTGATATTTCTCGAGTTTGATACGCTGGAGACATCGACGAGCTTGCCACTTGTCATGATTGGCCTATAGTAAAGTTGGCTAAATGTGAATCCGCTTCTTTATAAGCGTGGTTTCTGACCACCCTGAAAGGGAAACGGTCGTGATGATACTTGACTTGACTGGGCAAGACAGCAATTCGAGCCTGATCCCGAAACGTGTGGATACACTTTACTGGGTTTATCGACACGGACGGTGTATACTTCCCCGCCCCGGCAGACTGGGAAAATTACCACCTAGTTGTTGTTATCGTATTTGCAATGATGTCAAATGCCAATTTTAAAGACTTACTAAAGGCCGAATTCTCCAGAAACAGTGAAGGTTCTGTGTTCTAGGGATGGTGATAATGATTGTGTAATATAATAATACCTTTAATTTTTTTTTTTTTAATTTTTTTTTTTATTTTTTTTTTTTTTTTTTTAGACAGGTCACACAGCGCCATCTAATTTCCGTGGTAAGCTACAAGGCTTGTGTTACGGAAACTAGATGGTTGATAAACTACATATTATACTTTTTTTTTGTAAATATATACATATTATACATATAAACACCCAGACCGAGACAAATTATACAATGTACAACTTGCCCCCGGTGGGAATCGAACCCACGACCTCCCGAGTTTACGGCAACGTTTGTTACCACTAGACCACGGAGGCGGTCAATAATATATATATAAAATAATGGAAGTAATCAATTAACTCTAAGATTAATATTCGAATGATCAATATATTTTCCTACCGCTATACCGCTTTTATGACATGCTGTATAAAACAATAAATGTTTACAGTTATAGCATGACCTGATAATAAAATAGATTACTAGCTGTCTGACCCGGTTTCGCTCGTGTAGATAACAAAAAAGCGCGGCAAATTTTAAATATATTAGTATATAAAGCGAATAAATATATAGCGCGAAGTGTCGTTTTGACGTGACAACGTCTTATAAATTGGTTTGCCGGGTGACACTTCAAGAAACTGCGTTACGCTCCGCTCACGTTATGCGCTCACAATGAGAGCGAGTGAGAGGCACGCGTCCCTTCCACTCGGGCATGGTTAGCCCGCCTAAGAGCGAGAGAGACAGACATAAAAAGTGAAAGACATTGACTTGACATTTTCTAGGCACATTACAGCAGAAACACTTCCTTTCATTTCATATTTCTCCTATCATCGCCCTATCCTCAACAAAATCACTCAGATAGGAACAAGTTAAGTTGTAGTAAACGCTGTTTCATTGTACGCAAATGTATTGCAAGTTATTGTATGTATATTTGTATATAAATACGTATGTATGTGTAAAGGTAAAAATAAAATTTTGTTAATATGAAATTCAGTGCGAGATTCTTTGTATAAATTAATGTTTTAAATATAATTCTTTGTATAAATAAATGTTTTAAATTGTTACTATTATTTCATCCTTCTTCCTACTATACGAATGAATATTCACATTAAAATTATTTTACCACTCAAAGTCGTTGTCACGTAAAATTTTCGCCCGTATACCGACTTTACAGGCAACCAATTTTTTTTGTTAATAAATACCACTTTTTTTAACAATGCTAACATTTCTTAAATAAAACGAGCGGTGAGGCTACTTTTTGACAAGTGTTTTCGTTTATGTTTTATCATACCATGGCATCCAACACACATGATATTATTATAGTCTTTGAATTTATTACAGAAAATCGTTTAATATACCTTTTTAACAAATATAATAGAAAACTATAAAGTATATAAAAATGATAAACAAACCATTTCATATGTTAATGACATCTGTCAAAAAGTAACATCAATAACCCTCCTTTCAACACGGTACTGACATACGAAATTAGCATCAAATGTTAGAATTTTCATTAAACGAACGACTCGTGCTAAAAAAAGTGGTATTTTCATGCTAACATTTCATAAACGAACGCGGCCAAAGTCTACGATATCGCTACGCCGTAGTCGCGTTGTAGTGGGGTAGCTACATAACCCTTGTAAATACGTCTAGGTTTATTTTGGGTGTGTTCAGATAGGAACTCCGAGTGCTTCACTTCTTCAAAGCGCTCCAAGGGTTTGACTTAGAAAATTGTTACCTCAAAGCGCTGACGCTTTAAGGCAATCCAAAGAGTCGTTCGACTTGCATAAAATAAAGCGAAGCGAAGTAAAACGACTTTAATCGATTCAAAGCTACGCGAATGGTATTTCGTCTTTTTCTCTTTGTATAATATATTTAAATTATAATACAAATCATTAAAATTCTAAAAAAAATAAAAATCGATATAAGATATCTCTCCAAATAAAAAACAAAACAAATCACGACGGTGACAATAAAGAATTAGAAAAACCTGAAAATTTAATAAATATAACAATTAACTGCCTCCGTGGTCTAGCGGTTAAGTTCGTGGATTTAGACTCGGAGGTACCGGGTTCGATTCCTGGTCGGGAAACAAAAAAATATTTATTAATGTATATAAATACATTTAATTTATTTGTGATATTTCTCGAGTTTGGTACGCTGGAGACATCGACGAGCTTGCCACTTGTCATTATTGGCCTATAGTAAAGTTAGCTAAATGTGAATCCGCTTATAAGCGTGGTTTCTGACCACCCCGAAAGGGAAACGGTCGTGATGATACTTTACTTTTACTATAACAATTAAAATAAACTATAAAGAAATATTGACAATGGAAAAATAAAATAAAGCATGGTTATATAAAATTAAATTTAATTAAAGAAAGCCCATTTTTCTTAGAGAAATGGGGCCAATAAAATGTTCTCGTGTCATAATGATTTCTTTTTTATTTGATAGTTAATATTTTGTATTTTCATAATCTGTAATTAATTTTATTTATTTCACCCTAGCATAACGACAATTGACAAATACTTTTTTTTACGTTATTAATTACATAGTTTCGATCCCGCCGATTTGAAATCCAATGTTTTATCTATAATAAAGAACCTTATCGATAAATAGTGCTTTGTTACTATTTCATACATAAATTTAACCCAATTGACTATTTAATTAAATTATATTTTAATGCTGGGATAAAAGAGATGTTGTAATTAAATTTAAAAAAAGCACAATGAATTGTTATGATTATTGAATTGTATTTAAACTTTTTAAACTTTCGCGCATAATCATAATAGTTTTTATAATTTTAACGGGTCTTTACGCGATTTACCTTAGAGACATATTTCTCCCGACGTTTCAGCCAAGTTGCATTGGCCGTGGTCACGTGTCGACTGACGCTATGCGGTGTAGTCTCGTACATACTGGGCGGTAGATGTAAACCTACCCACTTATCACTTTTAAAGTTTTTAGAAACCACGACACACGACACTTACAATATCCTTGGCGACACCGGGCGATTTTTCCCGGCGTCGAAACCTACTGATTACTGGATTCCACGATGAAGATAGCTTATAACCCCCCTCTCGGTTGAATTTTTTGTGTTTCTTTATTTCGATCGCTTCACGTACTATTCTAGGGTAATAGTGACGATCGGTGGAAAGTATCTTTGGGTCATGCAGCTCAATCCAATGGTTTGTGCCACTATCCATTAGGTGTTCTGCTATTGCTGACTTGTTTAATTGGCATTTTTTTACAGCTGCTATATGTTCCTTGACCCCGAGAGGAGCTATTGTGCGCTTAGTTTGGCCAATATATGAACTCCCACAGCTGCAGTCCACTTTATACACGTCAGGCGTTTGAAAAGGAATGACATCCTTTGGGGTGCGTACGTGTTTTGCTACTTTGGAGAATGGGGTGTACACAGCATTGATAGATAACTTTTTGAAAGCTGTACCAATTTTATCCGTTACTCCTTTCACATATGGTAAGAACGCGGGCAGCCGATTGACCTGAATTGTATTTAGTTGAGGCACGCTGCATAAAAGTTGGGGCCTGTTTTTGGGCAATCTCTTTTCTAATTTGACATTAAAAACATTCTAAACCTGAAAACCTCCTTTTTTAAAAACCTTTTCTTACCGGCAAATGATAGCAGTGATAAATTACCAAAATTTCGTGTATACTATTTGGGTTCATTAAAATGTATAAAATAAGGCATTAACTCATCATAGCGTGCATCTTTCACTTGTTACGAATGACGTATATACACGAACGGTCCAACGTTCGATTTTATATATTTTTTTATTTAATACCGTATATGAATATATATGCATTTTATGTATTATTTTATATTTGTAGTTGCATTTCTTTAATAGTTATATGTACTATTGGGTTTAATTATTAAGTTTGTTTATAGATATTTTGATGTAGTAGTAGTAGTAGTATCATCACGACCGTTCCCTTTCGGGGTTGTCAGAAACCACGCTTATAAATAAGCGGATTCACATTTAGCCAACTTAACTATAGGCCAATCATGACAAGTGACAAGCTTGTCGATGTCTCCAGAATACCAAACTCGAGAAATATAACAAATTAAATATTAATTAAATGTATTTATATACATTACTAAATATTTTTGTGTCCCGACCAGGAATCGAACCCGGTACCTCCTAGTCTAAATCCACGGACTTAACCGCTAGACCACGGAAGTTGTTTGTTTCTATCAATAGAATAACATATTTATTAGTCTGACGTAAGACCATATAAAGTCATCTCGTATATTAGGTCACTATGATTTAAATAAATAAACTTAAAGTGAAATGTATCACAAATAAAACTGACAGAATATTATTTTATTATTTTTTTTTTAGTTTTATAAGACAAATAGTTTTATTCCTTAATCGGTTGTTGTTGGGTTGTTGTAACGGAGTTCATGGCTTCATGCGCCGCCTGTACATTGGTCTTCCACAGCACCAACACATCCCGGAGCTGTTCCCACTGCGCTCGCCCGAATGTTCTGTGCATTGTGCTTGACACACGAACTACACGAGCAGCCTGGTCCATTGTAACTATGCTTACAAATTGTACTGTACTTGTTGTTAACTTTCCATGGAGCCCAGGGAACCCCATATTTACAGTATATTTATTTGTACTTAGAATTAGTGCTTTTTTATACTGTACTCTTTATTTTGGTTAATAAAAATTATGAATATTATATCTCCTTATGTTATTTTTACTGAGTTTAGTTTATTTATTTCTATTAGTTATTAATATTCTGGTGGCGGGTATAATTTTAATTGCTTCTACTCTGTTGCTATCTTTTATCTTCTTATGTTGCCTGTCTCTGTCCTTTCTCTTTGAATAAATAAATAAATATTTAAATTAAATTTTTAGAAGCACGACTTTTTTTTTTTAAAGTAAAATTTCTTGGTAATTTTTGTAATCAGTATTAGTTTTAGATCTGTCGTCGTCCCTTATGTCTGTGGGCTCGCCAGTTATCTTAGAAGGCCCGATGAAATTATGGTACCATGGAGGATGGGTCTGCCATTTGTGTGGGATGCCCTGATGCGTTCCCACCTGTCCTCGACTTCTAAGGACGCGGGCGCTGCTGCACTATAAGCATATTCATAGATAGTAGGCAGACTGATGGTTGTAATTTCTTATGAATTTTCGTCATAGTGTTAGGAACTGATGTCACGTCATGAGTATCTGATTCCAGTTAGGCACAAGGTCACATGTCGTGCTAGGCTGCTAAGCTGCTGGTCTTCTGCTAACAGTTTACTTATTGGACCACTTTGCTGCTTAGTCTTCCACTAGCAGGAGTAGAATCATTCAAAATAATTAAATTATTGACGTTTCATAAACTTTGACTAGTATAAAAAACAGAGAGCATCAATGCCCATTTACATCGTTACATTTTAATAGTATTTTTTTTTGCAATCTACGAGTATACGTCTATGGGATAGTGGTTAATAGTCGAGGAATGGGGTCGTGTCATGCCATTCCGTTTCTGTCAGCTATTATGGCCCCATTTTGATCTCAAATACCTGGAATACCAGGTAAAATATTAGGCTGGTAACTTTTTAGTAGTACTGGGGGGCTTGAACCGATCATTGTAGGATTTTAAAAAAGCGTTTTTACAATTGAGCCCCCACTGCTCTTTTTATACTTGTTATAAAGTGTTATATTTACTAACCTACATCAACTGACCGAAAAGGACAAAATCACGTTAATAATTTGAGAATAAAGCTATTTTAAAACCAACCCCTATTTTCGGCACGACCCCTCTCAAGACGCGTGATAAAGCGAAATCATATCAACGACCAATATGTGAAGGATTGGGCAATTAATAAAAAAATAATTCCAATCTTCCTTAACGATAAAATTAAAAGTTATCGGAGATAAAGGGAAGAGATGGTATTACGTTAGTCATCTGGGAACGAGGACGTGCTCTCGTGTTGGACGCCACGTGCGTCAACACCCTTACCGCGTTGCATCTCAGGGGGACATCGCATAAAAGGGGGTCGTGGCGGAAAATGCGGAGTCCGGCAAGCGACGCAAGTTTATGTTTCCACATTAAAAGATTACATATATGTGCTGTTTGTTGTAGAAACTCTGGGTCCATTGGCATAGACATATTACCGCGTCTTGTCGCCTCCTCCGGTGACAAGAGGGCTGGTTCTTTCTTCGCCCAAAGAACCAGTATGGGCATTTAGCGCGGAAATGCAGCTACCATTCCACACTGACGGGACTTATATTCGCATCCTTTATTCTTTCTTTATTCTCTTATTCAACAATACCTACCAACCGGAATTCGGTTAAGTCAATATTTTACAAAACATGCTGTAACACAATTCACCTTAACATTTTAGTTGTCTTGCAGCCCTATTATGTAACTTAACCACAAACGTTATATAATGGAATCCATTAACTATATATATATCACGCTATTAAAGTTGATATTTGCACCGCCTCTGTCAAGGTCGGGCGCTTATAGAGTTGAGAATTGAATAATATTTTGTAGTTATGACGCAAGCTCCCACATAAATAACGAAATCAACTAATAACATTTGCGACTAAGTAACAGAATAAAGCTGCTGCCTAAGAGTGTTATGGAACTATAGGCAAGATGGATAGAACAAAACTGGGGGTTAATGAACATTACATTGGGTACCACCAACTCACAACAAAATAATAAATAATGCTTTCTTTATTCATTTCTTTCTTATGAGTTAACGATGTTAACATTCCAGATGTTGCAGAATTTGATGCTTTTCTTATAATATGGGAATGTGAAAATGTGTGCGGGAAAACCGCAAAAAATTAACTGCAACTTGTGCCCCGAGTATAAAGTCCAATTAATCGTTTTCCATAATTATTATATACATTATTAAACAAAACAACACCACTTTTGTGTATCAATATTCACAGTAAATTAATTTACAAAACAAAAAGTCGCGAAGGACAGTAGCGCAAAAATAAATTACATTGCGGCCGGTCTTAATCAGATAAATACTATGTCAATGTTCGAAGCTATGACGTCATAGCTGACGTCAGCCATCCACAAGTGACCCGGAATAATTCCCGGGATTCTAAGTCCCTCCCGGTTTGAGAGAGCCGTCTTTGTCAAGCTGAGTACATGTTATTTTTGGATCAAATACTTTCTACTATTTTTAGGGTAGGCTGTAAATAGAGGACCATAAAAACTATTATTACATTTGGGACCTCATTTATTTATATATATACCTTTCGGTATTTCATACTAGCTAACCTTAACGGAAAAGTCTGGAGAAAGGAAAGATGGCAATTATTTGCCAACGTATAAGCTTCGCTATACAAAGGGAAAATGTTGCCAGCCTCCTTAGGACTATACATAAAGGGTCGTCTCTAAAAGACATTTTTTAATTATCGTTTATATTTTATTAGGTTTAGTTTATATTTAATTTTTATTTGAAAAATATTTATATTTAATCAAGTAATATACAAACAGTATAAAATAATTACAATATAAATTAAAACTACTTGTAAAAATTTAATAAATATAAACTAAACCTAATTAAAAATAAACTATAAGTAAGAATGTCCCTTCAGTGATAGTCCCAAGAAGACTGGCAACATTTCCCCTCTGTTAAGCTAATACGTTGGCAGAAATAATTGCCAGCCTTCCTGTCTTCAGACCTTTCCGTTAGCCGTTTGGACAACTCCTTGGCCAGACGCTTGGCTGAGTGTCCCCCGGCGCAAATTCGTAACCTGTACTGAGGTTGGCGTATTTGCTCAGCTTGAGGTTCTCAGCAGAAACCGCTGCACTTCCCGCGCTTGACGAGGTCGCCTGGATGTGTGATGGGGCTAATGTATCTATATATTAAGTAGAAGCGGCGTTTTCAGCGAAGAACATCAAATTGCGCAAATACGCCAACCTTGGTATCGGTTACGAATTTGCGCCGTTTGGGGTCGAGACGATGGGCCCATGGGGACCGTCAGCGAGGCGCTTGGCCAAGGAGTTGTCAAAGCGGCTGACAGAAAGGTCTGGAGACAGGAAGGCTGGCAATTATTTCTGCCAACGTATTAGCCTCGCTATACAGAGGGGAAATGTTGCCAGACTCCTTGGGACTATCTCGGATGGGACGTCTCTAGAGGACATTTTTTATTTATAGTTTAGTTTATTTTTAATTGTATTATTTAGGTAACAAAAATTATCATCACGACCATTTCCCTTTCGGGGTGGTCAGAAACCACGCTTATATATAAGCAGATTCACATTTAGCCAACTTTACTATAGGCCAATCATGACAAGTGGCAAGCTCGTCGATGTCTCCAGCGTACTAAACTCGAGAAATATCACAAATAATTTCAATATTAATTCAATGTACTTATTTACATTAATCAATATTTTTGCGTCCCGCCATATATACACACTCACAATATGAAAACGATAATTATTGTATTATTAATATTTTTATTTTATTATATGTATTATATATATATTTTTTTTAATTTTAATATGGAATATTTATTCGAAGTACTTAGATACAAAAATATTAAAATAAAATTTATTAAAAAACTAATTATAAATAATACTAAAACTAAAAATACCTATGAAATTAAAACTATTCTACAAAATAAACTAAGGGCTTACCACCAGGGAGGGTACCTAAAACGCTCGCCGCATTTCCTCGTTGAATTATAATCGACATATTCTGTTTTAGGTAGTTATGGCATTTGGGATCGCCTCACTCTTGTAAAATTCGTTTACCCAGCTCTTTTATGAATTTGTGGGTATCAAGAGAATATACCCCCATTTTTAAAATTATTATTATTGATAGACCGCCTCCGTGGTCTAGTGGTAACAAACGTTGCCGTGAACTCGGGAGGTCGTGGGTTCGATTCTCACCGGGGGCAAGTTGTACATTGTATAATTTGTCTCGGTCTGGGTGTTTATATGTATAATATGTATATATTTACAAAAAAAATAATATAATATGTAGTTTATCAACCATCTAGTTTCCGTAACACAAGCCTCGCAGCTTACCACGGAAATTAGATGGCGTTGTGTGACCTGTCTGGAATTATTTATTATTTATTTAAAAGCCTTTTCGAAACAACCATTAATCACTTCTTTATTTTTAATTTAGTTGTTGTTTGTTCCCAGTTACGTCTTGACGGAAGCGCGGGCGAAGGTCCTGGACCTCCGTGTAACAACAACGCTGACCAACCTCCAGAGACACCAGTCCGTGATGATAACTACAATGCAGCCCCAGTTCAACTTCCACCATCACCGCTTACACCCTCAGGTTAGTTCTCCAAACCAAAGCAACGTGACATCGACTACTCCTCAGTTGACTGACAATATTATGTCAAGCTTGAATAGCAAAAATCAATGAATCCAGCCAAAAGACTAGAAGAAAACAAATTTCTAAGCATTCCATGGATTCACCATACGTTATGGCTTAATACTATGGGGTAACTCTACAGATGTGGACTTAGTTCTTAAGGCTCAGAAAAAGTGTATACCTACTTGCTATATGTGGTGCCCATAATTTAGATTCGTGCAGGCCACTATTTAGAAAGTTTAAAATATTGCCTGCACCATCATTTTCATCATTACAGACCCTAGAACACAGCGTCCTAGACCTCCACTGCTGGAGATGGGCCTTCCAGAACATATATCTGGAGAATTTGGCCTACACTCGCCACGCTGGCCAGACGGCTTGGCGAGGACGGCCTGCACCATGTATTTACATAAAACAAATAGCCTTATTTGTCAGACAATATTCGGAATTCTACCCAAAAGTTGAGGATATACTGAAGAAAGAGTCAAGAGGCCAATACAAGCATGATTTATATATACCAAAATGTAAACTTAGCTTAGTGAAGAAAAATGTGTTCCATATGGCAATAACAATTTATAATAACCTTCCCTTAAGTATAAAAGAATTGCCAAATAAATTATTCCGTGGAAGACTTGGAAAATAGTTTTTATTCATTGACCGAATATAATAATTATAAGCGAATCACGTAGGACATTTTATTATTTTATTTTATTTTGACATTTTATTATTTTATTTTGTAATTTTTCTTATCTAGGTGTATTATTTTGAAATTTATTTATATTATATAATATTAAGTTTACATTATATATAGTTTCATTACACATTACATATGTGTAATGAAACTATATAAGATTAATGTATGTAAATAAATTGTTTGTTTTAGCCGTAGTTTTAGAATAATTGTTAATTAGTATTAGGACTCAAATTAATATTTGTACGACTCTTAAGGTAGATTGTTGCAGGTAAAAATATATTGTTCATCTTGATTTGTAACCATACAATCACAAATAAATATTTCATTTCACCGTGCAGGTGCCGGGTCCATCGTGTGAGGTAAAAAGAAATGAGAGACAATAGGCTGGTTTACTTGGTTCAAGGAGACTTAATTATTGCGCACAAGACGCCCACAATCCACCATTCTGATTCTCTCCCTACTCAACCAAATACTGTATGATTCCGTTTTATGCTAGCTTGGAAGCTCGTTCCATAAATGTGTTGACGGCAGTCCTGCTTAGGCCCAATTCTTTCAGTAAGTGGTGCAAAGATGTTGCTGGAACTCCTCTCGCACCAACTTCCACTGCGTAAAGCTGAGTCTTGGAACTCGTTCCTGATAATTTCTTCTGTTACATCATAATATTTCATGCTGTGGTCTTTTGGAATATTTGATTCCCACAGAATGGGTAGTTCAATAAGAATAACTTTTGTCAAGTTTCGAGAAAACACTAAGATGTCTGGTCTATAGGCTGATACAGCTAGTTTATTTGGGATCCTATAATGATCACATGTATCCATGTCAATATTCCAGAATTGTAGGTATATAATATTTAAAGGTTTATATAAAGTGCTTGGCCAAGCTGGAAATGTTGTTCTCCGAAATCTATGGGTAACTTGGTGCCTATATACACCAGGATTTACATAATAAATAAAACACTAGCGAAAGGTGCAGTAAAGAAAGAACAAATAAATTTATATTTCATTGGGCTGTGCATTTTTACGTTGGCAATTATGAGTGTCGCAGTTGAGAACCCCGCTAACCTCTTGACCCACATTCTGAGGAACTCTTGACGATTCTTCGACTACTATAGATCATTCATTTTAATATGAGCTGCATCTGCAATATTTAAAACACCTACTTTTTAATTTAATTTAAAAAAAAATTAATTTAATTTAAAAAAAACTTATTCATAAACATATTTGTACAGGCGGAGTTAGTGACCCTCATTTACTAACAACATTTTGGGATAGTGGAAGATAATTACGAAGTATGCTATTGTATTTATGTTTATTTAAAAAAAATGGCATTTTAAAACCTTTTTTTTAAATTAATTATTTAGTGTAAATAAATAATTGTAATAAAAAACCCGAATGCGTAAAAAAATAACTTTAATTTAAAACTGAAAAGAAATAGACAAATAAAACAATAAGCCAAACCGAGTAAAGCTTTAAATAAAAAATAAAAAGAAAAAAAGGGAGTTTTTCGCGCGGACATGTCAAGTGCAAGTTTTTGTTTTGTGAATTACTCTTCTGTGGATATTGTTAGTCAAAAGTGGGGTTGTTTTGTTTAATAATGTGCTACAATGTGAATAATTATGGAAAACGATAAATTGGACTTTAAATATGGGGCACAAGTTGCAGTTTATTTTTTGCGGTTCTCCCGCGCTGTCAACTCCCATATTTTACCCGACATGTTTGAGCAGTGGATGGTTCCGCGAGTGACTCCAAGAAAAGCATCAAATTCTGCAGCATCTGGAATTTGATGATGACCCATTAACTCATAAATAAGAGAGACATATTACGTCAGACTTGGCTGTATGGGCTAGACCCTTTGCCTTCCCTATCACGTCATTCATCATCCATCGGGAGAAGATAAAAAACAACAACAACAATTAGTTATTGTGTGTGAGTTCTTCGCGCCATTTTGCACGGACATGTTAAGTCCAAGTTTTTTGCTTTGTAAATTCGTTTACTGTGAATATTGTTAGTCAAAAGCGTTTTCCATAATTATTCACAACGTAGCACATTATTAAACAAAATAACACCACTTTTGACTAACAATATCCACAGTAAACTTACAAAACGAAAAACTTGGACTTGTCCTCATCCGATGGAGACGGGAATCTATCGTCATAAACTAATTAATTCTGAGGCAATTTATTGCTTTTAATCTCATACCCCCCATACTTTTTCTAATCTCATACCGTTTGGATTCTTGACACATCTTGTTATATATTTAAAATCTTTGCCTGCCACCGACTCTCGTTGTCACTAATACGTAACTGACGCAAGTTGTGACCTTGGCCGAGACTAGCAGCTTAGAAACCTTAGTAAATCTTCCTTACAAATACCTAATAACGTACATTGTCCTAAAGGTTTAGCTATCAGATAATGTTTAGGGAATTAAGTTCGCCTTTGAACGTACTGCGCGGATTTTTTTAAAGACAATTATTTTTATATTATAATCTTGAATAAAAATAAATAATTACGTGTATTAAAAAAAAAAATATAAAAAAATCCTAAGTTACGGCGAAAAGAAGTTTTCCTAAAAAAATCGCCACTCATACAGAGCCTAATCAAGTAGGTTGACGAACGCGCGAACGTTGACTTACGTAATTCTTTCTCTCTCTATTATTCGTCTCTCGGCTGTGAGCGAGATCAATTTAAAATAAGTACCAATTATGATAGATATAGAGTCTTGTCTAATATGTTATTCTAATTGTTGTGGAATAGGTCGATAGATTCTAAATATATTGTTACCACTAGACCGCCTCCGTGGTCTAGTGGTAACAAACGTTTCAAATCAAATTTCCACCGGGGGCAAGTTGTACATTGTATAATTTGTCTCGGTCTGGGTGTTTATATGTATAATATGTAGTTTATCAACCATCTGGTTTCCGTAACACAAGCCTCGTAGCTTACCACGGAAATTAGATGGCGCTGTGTGACCTGTCTGGAAATATTATTTATTATTTAAATCTATAATCTAATCGTTCATTGATTACTATTTATTTAGTACCCATTAAGTATTGACAATTACATGCGGTATAATTTATTTTTTTATTTATTTTGAAACTTTATGGTTTTGTTAACAAAAGACGTATGTAATGCCGATTGGCATTCTCTTACCATCAACCTTCGGGACATTGTATCAATTATGGTAGGTTTATAAAACAAGATGAGATTTTTTTTTTTTTTTTTTTTTTTTGTTTTATATATTTATAAATTATCTGACATATGTACATCATAATTATTAAGTATTTAGAATGTAAACTGGCCGTGTCTTTACAGCCACGATCTCATTTAAGTAGTTTCTAAGTTAGTTAGTTTTACTTGCTTGTAGCAATAATGTTGTGCATAACATACATAAATATGGATGATTGCCTGTTTACGGTCCAACCATTATTACCACTTTGATTAGTACATATGTTTTGATAATTGTATTGATTTTATTAGTTCTGACTGTATCCAAGTTGTTTTGAGAGAACCGATGGAAATTATTTTAATTTTGATTTTGAAATAAAAAAGAATATTTAAATAATATGACCGGTGACCGGATTGTGGGATTATTAGTGCAAGAACAAGGCCAGGACCATGATCAGCTGTTCTGGTGCAATACCAAGACCACGACTTGTCTTGCACCTGTATTCCAAGACATTACATCAACGGCTCCTCCACTCGACATTTCCTTCCAGCTGTCCAACGAAAATCAAGTCTCTATTTTTTTTTTTTTTTTTTATACTAGCACGTCATGTGACCTTGCGCCCACCTGATGGTAAGTGGCGCGCAGGGTCCATGAATGTTAGCAACTGGAATCAGACCCTTATGTCCGACATCAGTCCCTAACACTATGCCGGCTTGACTAGATGCCTTTTCACACTTCGCTTGAAGGACTACAGGTTATAGGAAAGTGGAAACACAGAGGCTGGAAGAGCATTCCACATCTTTATTGTGCGACAGATGTATGAGTCACCAAATTTATAGGTACGCGAAGGGATAGTGACTACGGTATGTGGGTGCATATTCTGACCTGTGCGTGTGGTTCGGTTGCGGAATGGAGAGGAAGGAATTAGGTTATAGAGCTCTTCAGAGCACTCACCATAGTATACCCGGTAGAACACGCTCAGAGAAGCTACATCTCGGCGAAGCTGCAGGGATTCGAGAGTTCCAGATATAGTGGCATCGTCCACAATTCGAACAGCTCGCCTCTGTAGGACATTGAGAGCATCTGTGAGGTACTTGGCTGAACCATCCCAAAGGTGTGAACAGTATTCCACGCATGATCTGATCTGTGCTTTGTACAGCAACAGTCTGATTGATGGCGGGAAAAACCGCTTCACCTTGTTCAGTATTCCGAGCTTTTTTGACGCTCTATCCTCCTCCTTGCGTCGTTTTTCTCAATGCTGAGGGTCGTGACCTCCTCGGATCACTTTGTCCCGGACTATGCTGCGCCATCCGGGTCTGCTCACGGCGGCGTGCAGGGCCTCGTGGACTTGGGTGTGAAGTGTGGTGCGGATCTGGTCTGACCAGCGTGTCGGGCTCCGGCCACGGGGTCTCAAGTCTCTATAATTGAGACGATTAAAAACTAAACTGTCGGCTCAGCTCTATTTTTAACTTTAATCGTAATAATTACAGAAAATTCATTTACGTTTCCAGCTGTCGGAAGGAAATTTTATTTATTTATTTATTCGAAGAGAAAGGACAGAGACAGGCAACATAAGAGAACATAGAAGATAGCAACAGAGTAGAAGCAATTAAAATTATACCCGCCACCAGGATATTTCTCATTGTGAACAATAGTGCACTCTTTGTGCGATAGAAAATTCGTAAAATATCACCTTGGCCAGGTATAAAGAAAACAACTGCATTGTATGTGTTTGAATGCATTAAAACTGTTAGGCGAACTCCGAAGCAAACTGCCCACACTTTGCGATCTAAACCGAAAGTAGCAGCTTCTTGATTTTGGCTTTGAAAGCGGCGCGGGAGTTACTGAATATATCAACGTCCGATACACGCCTGTTGTACGTGTCGCACATCCGACGTACAGGTGTTGTACGTATGCGGCAGACATGGAAGAGATCGCAGGAGCGAGTCTGTCTCGAGGATGTTGTGTGTGTTTGGATGTTGAGTGGTGGAATGCGGGTGTTGGTTGGACCAAGGTCTTGCTTTGTTACGCGGCGAACAAGTGCCTTCACTCCGTAGCCACGACTCAGACTTAGCTGTTAAGGCACGCAGGGCCAACAGTGAGAGAGAGACGGTTTATAGGGTTTTAGTCCGTAGGCGCCTAGTCCGTTAGGAGGCCTCACGGTGAGTCGGGCATGCGACCCCCACCTGCGTTGGCCCTTCAGGCTGGGGGCGTATCATTGATGATTTATTGATTCGAGAAGTCGAACACGACATTAATAAAGTAAAGTATCATCACGACCGTTTCCCTTTCGGGGTGGTCAGAAACCACGCTTATAAATAAGCGGATTCACATTTAGCCAACTTTACTGCCGGCCCATCATGACAAGTGGCAAACTCGTCGATGTACGACATTAATAGAAGGAGATATTTTCTTGTAACAATATTTAGGGCGAGAATAAAATAATTCACCAAAGCGTTTTTTTTAATACGAATACAAGGACCTGAGCCTCGTGACCTGCCCTCGACCTTTTCGGCATTCCCGGTAAACTTTACAACCTTTACCCGTGACGCATTTATTCAAAATATAGGGTAAATTAACTTTGGATAAGTTTTAATGATGATTAAATTGGATATTTTTTTTTTTATTTATTTAATTCAACAACATGTTTACAAAATCTTATACAATATACAATCTAGAAGGTATCTTAATAGTTTAGTAAACATGTAACTTACAGAACAGCATTGCATTTAAAAGGTAGGTAACATCGTTTACTAAAACACAAAAACTAAATAGTACAATTTAAAAATATAGGCATGACAAAAACAGTAAGCTACAGAAAACAACAAAAATGAATATCGCAAGTACTTACAAATGGAAACAGTATAACCTAAACAAAAATAATTGAATTATATGTACAAATCAACACAGCGACACCACAGTCACCAGCAGTGCACAATAACAACAAAAAAAAACAAAACTTAGACCGAGAGTCGGCGACCCAAAATCACCTTTCGTGAAAGCTCTCAGCCAAAACCGCATCACTAAGCGACAACTATCAATCCTAAGCCTCAGTTAGCTCCTAAACACCGCCCGGCAAGATAGCAGGAGACCTTTCTCCTGAAGCCTGACAACCTATCATTAAATACGTCAATTGTCCTGTCCACAAGGAAAACCTCGTTGTACAACCGAGTCATCCGTCGTAGTGCCGAGTTTCTGCCAAGGTTAGAACGAGATATTAGATTCGTACGCTGGGTTGTACCTAAACGTAGTCTTTGTAAATGTAACTATTAAAGTTAAAAATAACAAATGTTCCTGAAGCACTACTTTTATGGGAAACTGATTACCCACTTTCAAGAGATTCCTAAAGGTTATGGGATTGTTTATACGCTTTCAAATTCTAAAATATCATTTATCATATTTTTACGTTATGTGTATGTATTATTAGTATTTAGTTTATTATAGTATTTATTATTGTAGTTTAGATAATATTGCATATTTATTACGTAATCATATTTCTCTAATTGCACCTACGTTACGTCTTTAATGTTCTACAGTGTCCCTAAGGTTGGCTGTCAGAGAATGTCTAGCGACATTAAGTCCGCCCCTTGTATATATTGTGCAAAGTTTTAATAAATAAATAAATATTTTTATTATTACAGCCCTTAGAACACAGTGTTCTAACCTCCACTGCTGGAGATGGGCCTTCCAGAACATATATCTGGAGAATTTGACCTACACTCGCCACGCTGGCCAGACTGCTTGGCGAGGATATGATGTCAATTTTTAATGACAATTTATTAACGATTCCACAAGTTGGTATTAGTGAAACCGGGACCGACGGCTTAACGTGCTCTCCGAGGCACGGGAACAAAGGTGTTGTTAATCTATGACAACTGTACGTAAGAAAAATGCATTGCTCATTGGTACATGTCGGGTGGGTTTGAACCGATCTTTGTAGGATTCAAGAAACGCGTTCTTACAACCGAGCCACCACCGCGCCTAAAATATATATTTTTTCTTTTTTTATACGGAGCACGACATGTGACACCGCGCCCACCTGATGGTAAGCGGTACGCGTGGTCCAAGAATGGGAGCAACTGACGCCAGCCTCAGACGACCGACATCAGTCCCTACCACTATGCCGGCCTATAAAGATGCTCTTTCACACTTCGTTTGAAGGTCTCCAGGTTATAGGAATGGGGAAACACACTGGCTGGGAGAGCATTCCACATCTTCAGCGTGCGACAGATGTAAGAGTCTCCAAATTTGCATGTACGCGTAGGGATAGTGGCTACGGTATGTGGATGCATATTTTGGCCTGTGCGAGTGGTTCGGTTGCGGAATAGAGAAGAAGGGATAAGGTTGTGGAGCTCTTCAGAACATTCACCGTAGTATAGCTTGTAGAACACGCTCAGGGAGGCCACATCTTGGCGAAGCTGCAGCGATTCGAGAGTTTTAGACACAGTTTCAGACGTAGTATCGTCCACTATTCGAATAGCCCGCCTCTGTAGGACATTGACAGCATCTGTAAGATACTTAGCGGAGCCATCCCAGAGGTGAGAACAGTATTCCACGTACGACCTTATTTGTGATTTATAAAGCATAAGCCGGAGTGAGGGCGGAAAAAAAACGTTTTACCTAGTATCCCTAGTTTTTTGGACGCTGTTTTGGTGATGCAATATGAATTACGAATTATTTCAAGGATAAGTTCAGGGATAGTCTCAAGAAGACTGGTAACATCTCCCCTCTGTATAGCGAGACTAATACGTCTCCAGACGTTTCCGTTAGCCGTTTGGACAACGCCAGACGCTTGACTGAGTCTCCTGGGCACATCGTCTTAACCCCAAACGGCGTAAATTCGTAACCTGTACCGAGGTTGGCGTATTTGCGCAGCTTGAGGTTCTCAGCAGAAACCGTTGACGAGGTCGCCTGGATGACACAATATAAATTATTATCTGCAACAAATAAAGTGTGTTAGATGTGTTTCTTACTTGGTAAAATATATAAATTGAAGCTTAAAAATTTTATTGCCAAATATTTCGCCTCTCTTTGGAGCGGCGTCATCAGTGACAGTGACTGAAGGTCTGTCATAAATTTTGAAAAAATAATTTTATTTTTAGCAATGGTAAAGGCAATGCATTATACAGTTTTGTATTTATTTTTTAGAAAAATATCATCATCACCTAGCGCTCCAAAGAGAGGCGAAATATTTGGCAATAAAATTTTTAAGCTTCAATTTATATATTTTACCAAGTAAGAAACAATATAAATTATTTCATTTATTTGTGATATTTCTGGAGTTTGGTACGCTATAGACATCGACAAGCTTGTTACTTATAGTTAAGTTGGCTAAATGTGAATTTGCTTTGTGAATGTGAGACACTCGCGTGATGAAGACGAATCGATTGACGTCGGAATCATCAAAACATAATAAAGACGCTTCAAGGAGGTATCAATGACGTCGCGATGTACCTTAAGTTCTTCTCTCTTCTTCTCCTGATGAATGATGAATGAGGTGATAGGGAAGGCAAAGGGTCTAGCGTAAAAGTCTGACGTAATATATATTTCTCTTTCATGAGTTAATGAGGTCATCATCAAATTCCAGAGGCTGCAGAATTTGATGCTTTTCGAGTCACTCGCGGCACCATAGCTCAGACACGTCGGGTAAAATATGGGAGTTGGCATTGCTACTTTTTTATCTAACCACTGACATTTATTTATATACTCTTTATTGCACAAAATAACTTAAAAAGTAGTGTACAAGGGCGAACTTAATGCCTTCCGGCATTTTATAACAGCTAACCTTTGGGAGTGTGGCAGAGGATTTCGGGTGCATTAAGATACAATTACTTAAGAATACTTAAATACTATTACATAAATACTTACATGATATATAATTAAAATAATATATATAATAAACATAAATATATATTATGTATAAATATATAAACACAACTAATAGATACTCGTATTATATTACATAGGTACAATCATTTACGATAATATGTTAAGAAAATAAATAGAAATTATAATGCATAGGTGCTTGTAGTTATCATGACAAATTATTTTGTATGTAAACATTGCACAGTATATTTTATTGAAGTAATATATAAACAGTATAAAATTATGACAATATAAATTAAAACTACTTAAAAGTAAAAATTAAAATAAATATAAACTAAACCTAATAAAAAATAAACTATAAGTAAAAAATGTCCTCTAGAGACGACCCTTCAGTGATAGTCCCAAGAAGACTGGCAACATTTCCCCTCTGTAAAGCTAAGCAGAAATAATTGCCAGCCTTCCTGTCTCCAGACTTTTCCGTTAGCCGTTTGGACAACTCCTTGGCCAGACGTTGGCTGAGTGTCCAATTGCTACTTGTGCCCCATTTTTAAAGTCCAATTTAAAGACATAACCAGCCCATGAGCCGTGCTGTCATCTGCATAACAATGAATGTTTCCCAGAGACAACATAATCATTGATATGTAGTAGAATTTATAGAATCCTAATGTACTCGTAGTAGAATCCTAATGTTTTTATACAGTTTTGTGTAAAAACATTAGGATGTTTCAATTTATATCTACGTATAGTTAGGTAGTTTTCTATCTAATCTATTTTTATTATATATTTATCTTACTTAAAAATTTTGGGATACACTATTGGTACAAAACACCTATAAACATTTGGCTCAAAATCCAATCAGTGATCAACATCGCGCCCGGCTTCTGGCTTCAGTAGAAAAGGAATCCGGCCACTGGTTACACGCACTGCCTTCTGCGAACCTCGGCACACTGCTTGACGACGAAAGTTTCCGTATCGCCGTTGGTCTTCCGTTAGGGGCACCATTATGTATCCTACATAGATGTCCGTGTTTAAAGGAGGTCGACTGTCTTGGAGTTCATGGGCTCTCCTGTTCCAAAAGTGCGGGCAGATTTTCCCGCCACGGCTCCCTTAACGATACTATAAAAAGGGCTCTAGCCACCATCGAGGTTCCAGCTCTTCTAGAGCCTGTTGGAGTTATCCGAGATGATGGCAAGAGACCCGATGGTATGACGTTGGTCCCCTGGGAACGGGGACGTGCTCTAGTGTGGGACGCCACGTGCGTCGACACCCTTGCCGCGTCGCATCTCAGGGGGATAGCGCATAAAGCGGGAGCCGCGGCGGAAAATGCGGAGTCCAGCAAGCGGCGCCAGTTTGCTGTAGAAACTGGGCTTATGGAGTCCAAGCGCAAAAAAGTTTTTAAAAGACATAACACCGCGTCTTGTCGTCTCCTCCGGTGACAAGAGGGCTGGCTCTTTCTTCGCCCAGAGAATTAGTATTGCAATTCAGCGGGGGAATGCAGCCAGCGTTCTTGCCACCATTCCACGCGGACGGGACTTATATCCCTATCCTTAATATTAATTTTATTTTATATGTTGTAAATATTTTTTCGAATAAATGTATTTTTTTTTTCTTACTTATATGTATCTTATTTTATTTATATAAATACTATATTTTATCTATTTAATATGAAAAATAAAAATATTATTTTGATTGCTTAAAGTTCATTTAATATCTATTTATTCCATCATAGTTTCTTAGGTGTATAAATACATATATCGAATCATACTCATTCCGCACTCAATGAATACTGCTTCCCGGAACACAGGTACTCTTCGTTCGGGTTGCAGGGTTTTACAAATGCTGGAGGATAGTCTACGTCACTCTATGATCTGCGTTAAATATTTGTTTTAACCTACTTACTTATAAAATGTAAACTTGAACTCTTTGACTTCGAATAAAGTTATTTTTATTTTATTTATTTATTAGAATTGATATGATATGTAAAATATTACCGAATGTGGAGCTGTTCTTTGTTTTTATTTTTTATTCAGGCGCCTTTTGTACGCATATTGTACTATTTGGTTTTGGCTGTTTTTAATTTACTGCCTCCGTGGCTTAACATTTACGATTTAATTGCGGAAGTAACTGGTTCAATTGTTGGTCAGAACACAATCATTCATTTGTGATAGTTAATAGAGTAGTAGAATGGATGGATATAAATAACTTAAATATAAATATTAGTAAGACTAAATTGATACAATTTCAAACGACAAATAGCACAAAATTAAAACTCGACATTCTATATGATACAATTAAGGTAGAGGAGGTTGATAACACAACATTTCTTGGTATAACAATTGACAAAAACTGTAACTGGAAAGCTCATATTGACAAATTATGTACAAAATTAGACAGATTTGTTTACGCACTTAAAATAATAACAAATGTAAGCTCTTTAGATGCAGGGTTGTCAGCCTATCATGGGTATGTATCGTCATTATTGAGATACGGCGTAATTATATGGGGAAATTCGGCAGAGGTAAATAGAGTCCTAATAACACAGAAAAAATGTATTAGGGCTTTATGCAATGCACACCAAATGGATAGCTGTAAACCGTTATTTAGAAAACTCGGTATTCTGACTACTCCGTGTTTATATATCTATGAAATAGCAGTATTCGTCCGAAAGTACCCAAGCCTTTTTAAAACGAACGGAGAAATGGGTTACCGAGGTCAAAGATACAAAGACAAACTATGTACCCCATCTCAACGCTTGGAGATTTACTCGAAAAATTGTTACTGTATGGCAATTAAAATATTTAATCATTTGCCATCTGATCTAAAAGCATTAAATGTAAGGGATTTTCAAAAAAAGTTATTTAAGCTATTGGTACTAAAGGTATACTATTCAAATAAGGATTTTCTTAGTGATGTACTTGAGTAGGATAATAATATCATAATAAATCTTTGACATAATATAAGTAGGTACTTAATTGACATGTAATTTATTGTTCCATTTAATTTAATTTAGTTTTATTTTTATGTATAGGTGTGTTAAAACTATTGACTATAAAATAGTATATAAATGTTAATATTTTCACGCTGCATGACGGCAGGATACGCCGGAATACTACTAAGTACTACTAGCCACATTATGTACCGTATTCTAGAAAATAAATCTTTTGATTTTGATTTTGATATTTCTCGATTCTGATATGCTAGACACATCGAAATGACGAGTTTACCACTTGTCATGATAGGCCTATAGTAAAGTTTGCTAAATTTGAGTCCGTTTTTTTATAAGCCTGGTTTCTGAGTTCACCAGCGATACGGTCGTGATGATACTTTACGTGGCAAGCCCGTTGATGTCTCCCAGAGTACCCAACTCGATAAATATCTCAAATAAATTATTGTACCCCGACCAGGAATCGAACCCGGCACCCCAGCGTCAAATCCTCGGACTTAACCGCTAGACCACGGAGGGAGATATTAACAAAATAAGAAAAAAAAATACCTTCATCAATAATACATTATTGGAAATAAATAAATTCTAAGGGAAAAATCTGGAGACAGGAAGGCTGACAACTATTTCTGTCAACTATTTCTGTCAACGTATTAGCCTCGCTATACAGAGGGGAAATGTTGCCAGTTCTCTCTGATAGGACGTAACTTGAGGACATTTTTTTATTTTTAGTTAAATTTTATATTAGCTTTAGTTTAAAGTTGCCTCCGTGGTCTAGCGGTTAAGTCCGTGGATTTAGACCCGGAGGTACCGGGTTCGATTCCTGGTCAGGACATAAAAATATTTATTAATGTTAATAAATATTTAATTTATATGTAATATTTCTCGAGTTTGGTACGCTGGAGACATCGACGAGCTTGCCACTTGTCATGATTGACCTATAGTAAAGTTGGCAATATGTGAATCCGCTTATTTATAAGTGTGGTTTCTGACTACCCCGAAAGGGAAACGGTCGCGATGATACTTTACTTTACTTTTTTTTAAAGTTATTTATTTATTTTTATTTTAGTTAATTACTTTGTAATTATTAGTTTATATTTAATAAATATATATTTTAAATAAATAATAACAGTAATAAATAAATAAATATGCTATTCCAGATGCCCTTAAGCTGTACAGCGCGCGATTATCGGAGTGGGAGAGAAATGAGATCAGGAAGTATCCAGAGGTGTGGTTCTTGGGCCTGGACTCCTCCAAGATCAACGCCAAGGCCACCCTCTCCAACAACTGCGGGTTTGATGATGAAAACGGCAGCTATAATAAGGTTTGTAGCTCTTTTTCATTACTACCACGACATGTGACCCCGCATCAGCCTTTGCTATGCTGCTATAATGCGCACATTGTATTTACTGCCTCTGTTGCAGTAACGGTTAGTTAATTCCTTGGATTTAGATTGGAGGTACCGGTTGGGTTCCTGGTTGGAACCGAATCGAGTGAATCGAGTGAATGGTCCTTGTTGGCAATGGGGTGTATCACTAACTTTTTATCACGATAGATGGAGCATGATAGATGGTACCTAATATAACTGTCAGTTGCATAGAAAACTTGTATTTTTAGTACTAAATGTATTATTTTCTGGATATTATGCCGAAGTGAGCAGCTTTTAAGTGTACAAATCGAGATTTCTAAGCGAAATCAAAGATATGATGATCTCAAAATTGCCGTTCTATTAATAAAACCTTTTTTCTTTTTAAAGACGCTGTGCGCTTTCTTAATTCGTTTTTTAAGGTAGGTAACGTTAATTTAAAATACATTTTTCTGTTATAAAAATAATAAACTACAATAACATTACAAAATGATGCGATATAGGTGTAAAACAAGGTACCATTGCCGCTAGCGACATCTACAAAAAGCTTTGCCTGATACACCCCATTGAATTGATGTTTCATTACATTCTGTCTTTAAATAATAATTTTAATTTTATTATAATTTTTATTTTACTAATGTTTAATATTATTAATTTTTAATTTGTATTTTTTTTTTTTTTAGTATTTAACTCACTGTTTTTGAGAAATGATGTACAAATAATATAAAATCTTTCTGGCTTAAGATTTAATAATTTGTAATATTGTATTTTTTATGTCCTAGTTTTAAAATTTTAAATTTATTTGTGATATTTTTCGAGTTGGGTACGCTAGAGACATCGACGAGCTTGCCACTTTTCATATTGGACCTAAATTGTCATCATTATAATATTAATACACTGAAGGACCGAAGAGCTCTGCTTGATATGATGTTTCTGCACGATGTGGTTGGAGGTCGGCTGGACTGCGAGGAGTTAGTTAGTGGTATTTACAGAGCATCGAAAAATCGTACCCGCTCTACAGATCTTTTGCTCGTACCATGGCATCGGAAAAACTCACCTCTAACCCGAATTGCATACACATATAACAAAATCTTTTCTGATATTGATCTCTTTGTTGGTTCAAAGAGATCGTTTAAACATTCGGTCGCCTTATCGCTGCGTTTACAATAGTTCATCATAAAATAAATAAATAGTGATATAATTTATATTTATACTAAATTTAAGTATGTCTATTCAGTCACTTTCTTTTTGCTTTGCTTTGAGTTTATTATCTGGTTATGTATTTGTTGATAAAGGTCATTTTTCTGTTTTTTTTTTTTGACATTCATTCATCTTTTGTGGAAATCTTTAATTGGCTGTACAAATTATCACTACTTTAAAAAAATATATGTATTTAAAGCTGTTGATTTTCCGAATAAATAAATAAATAGTTAAGTTGGCTAAATGTGAAACCTCTAAATTAAAATGTGGTTTCTGCCAACTCCGTAAGGTATACGGTTGTTATGATACTTTTTTTTTTACTGTGAACAAATCAGCAGGCGCTTGACTGATAAAAGTATTTGACATTAACTATACTAGTTTTTATAATTTTAACTTGTCTTTACGCGATTTACCTTAGAGACATATTTCTCCAGACGTTTCAGCCAAGTTGCATTGGCCGTGGTCACGGGTCGACTGACGCCAAGCGGTGTAGTCTAGTACATACTGGGCGGTAAATGTAAACCTACCCACTTATCATTTTAAAAGTTTTTAGCAATCACGACACACGACACTTACAATATCCTTGGCGACACCAGGCGATTTTTCCCGGCGTCGAAACCTATTGATTCCACGATGAAGATAGCTTATAAAATTGAAATTGAAATTTTTGTGTTTCTTTATTTCGATCGCTTCACGTACTATTCTAGAGTAATAGTGGCGATCGGTGGAAAGTATCTTTTTACTATTAACTATACTATTAAATTAAGTATACAATTTGCACATCTATAAAATATGTATTTTCTACTTAAATTGTAATCTAGTTAGAATAAATAATAATGCATATTTAACTTGGTTGGAGAGAGATTGATGAACCAGATATATAATGCGAAAGTTGTGGGTACATGAGGCAAACCAAGACCCACTTATCACGATCAAATAATTAAAACTATAGCTGAAGGTCCAATAAAAAGCCATCGAAACAAAAGGGCATGTATGAAGAGGTTGATGAAGCGAAAGAGGTATGTCGAAATCGTGACAAATGGCGCTTAATTGTCTCTGCCTATTCCACAAGAGACCTGGCGTGAAGATATGTATGTATGCATATAGAACTGTGAATACTATCTAACCCGAATGATGTCCTTGAGCGGTAGTAGCTTGTTTGTAAGAACCCTTTCCTTAAAATCGTTTAAAGGTTCGTTGTTGAATCGTTAAAAAAAGAATTGTCATTATAAATTGATATCAGACCCTTGCCAACCCGTCTGGCCAGAACGCGGCAACGTGGCGAGTGTAATCCAAATTCTCCAGATATTTCTGGAAGGCCTATCTCCAACAGTGGAGATCTAGGTCTCTGTGTCCTAGGAGCTTTAATGATAATACAAATGATGTCCTATCGTAACACGTAGAATTTGATGATTTCCCCAGTATTTGTACAAGGGCAAACTTAATGCCACGGCATTTAATAACAGCTAACCTTTAGAAGTATGGTAGAGGATTACGGGGTGCATTATTATAAATATACAATTACATACAATACACAATAATCCCATAATTTTCCCTATCTTTGACACTGGTTAATTGTTACAAATTCCATAAATAAAAAGAAGATGTTCCAATAGATACCATTCTTATAGAGAATTCCAAACTAATTTCAGCTCAATATTAAACAAACTAGAAACACCTGAGAGCAAGACGAAGGTCTTTTTCTAGGTCAGAGTAAATTTATCTGTACTTGAAAAGTAATCCACTTTGCCGTCCCTGTACTGCAATATTTTAGTATTTAATGTATTCGCCGCTCGTCCTCTCCGTGTTAGAAACACAATATAACTAGGGATTGCAATCCTGCAGCTTTTAAAATATCGTGGGATTGATGTGACTAAACCCCCGCGCGGTTTTCACTTGAGCTTGCTAATTTTGAAAGCTATGTCGTTAACTTTGGTTCTCTGACGGAAGTTAATTTTTCTGACTTTATTCAGAGAAATTACGAGCATGGCTCTCTCCATAGCTCGCTGAGCGACCTTGAACTTGTAGACCAGACCTACAATTAGCGTCCACGCCTTAGCACCATATGACATCGAAGAACGCACTGGTCGAAATCTTTTTCTTTAACCAGTGTGGTATGTTAGATAGAAAGATGTGACGTAGTTTCCCGAATGCCGCCCATCCTAGCTGAATCAGTCTGTCGGCTTCTTTGTCTGTGGTTAAGTAATAGATAAATATAGGGAATCTGTCTGTATGGGAAATATGGTCAGTCTGGACAGTCCAAAGCCTTCAGCACAAGGCATTGCTTTTTAAGTTGACGGCATAAGGTTAGCCTTACAGCTGGTGGACGGATAACTGGCTTCCTACATGGCCATTCGAGCTCTTGTGGATAGAAATGCGCCTGGAGTCACGTCGGTGTGCCGCAAGGCTCCGTATTGTCCCTAGACTGTTTCTTCTGCATATAAATTACATGTTGACCCTTGGCGACTATCCTATGCACACGACAGTATAGATTATGGGCGGTACCTAATTCCACAGAATCACCCACATAGAGAAGTTGCCTGTTTCCTGACGCCGCAATTGGAGAAGCACCCTTAGCATTTGTGTGAGGCCCTAAACTTAGTCCAGTTAAATTCGAGTAAGACCTAGTTGAAGAAATCTTCCTAATATTCAAAAGACCGTGCTGGAACTTCAACCCAGCTTCAACATATTTGGGGTTGTAATATACTTAGATCTAAACCACCTTAACTACATAGAAAGCATCACCAATACAGCGTTCAAAAACTCGGGATATACAGTATTCACTGTGTACCGGTTTTGACCGCCTTCACTAATACTTGTTAATACTTTCATATCGTTAAGCAGGATATATGTAGTATCAGTATGTATTGTTTATTTAATATTTACTTGGCACTCTGCCTGTCACATGTTTTCAAAACTCCCAAAGGTTAGCTGGTGGATAATGCCTCACGGCATAAAGCTCGCCTGTGCACATTAATTTTAAGTTATTTTAGTTTTTGTGCAATAAAGCTATTTTTATTTATTTATTTATTTATATATTATTATTAAGCTATTGCATAGCTTTTATCGCGGGCTTTGAGCGCGGCGACCGAATCAAGAAATTCCGTAACGAAAATAAACCTAACACCCCCCACTCCGACCGGCCAGCGTGCATCGCCTAACGTCATTTAAATTCGGCAGACTTCGGCACGGTGTTTGTGTGCATGCGACTAGACGTATGCGTGTAGACTAGCTGCTAACTGCTCATAAATGATTCTATCTCTTTTTAAACACAATGCTAGATGAGACAGCGTGCTTTTTAGCCGCGTTCACGAGTAATATAAAAAACTTGAATTAATATCAAAGAAAAAACACTGCACAATTAAAATAAATAAATAATTATAATTGCATTAGTTGATAAAAAAAATTTAATAGCGTTTTCATTCACAGCAAATCCACGATCACATAGCTTACCGGTACGAAATCTTGGAGGTGATTGGCAAAGGTTCCTTTGGGCAGGTGATCAGGGCCTTGGACTACCGGTCAGGGATGCAGGTCGCGATCAAGATCATCAGGAACAAGAAGCGGTTCCATCATCAGGCACTCGTTGAAGTCAGGTACTACATTAAGTCGGTTTCCGATTTTGAAAATATGGCACTGAAAATTAGTTTTTCGTAATTTTTGTATAGTAAAAGTATTGGATAAAGAGTGCGTATTGTTTCTTTCAGAGTCCTTGACCACCTGAGGCTGAAGGATAAAGACCAGACACACAATGTGATCCATATGCTCGACTACTTCTACTTCAGGAACCATCTCTGCATCAGCTTCGAACTCATGAGGTAATTTCTTTTTTAATGATTCTGATAAGTCTAGTGGTTACGTCCGCGGATTTAGATGCGGCGAGGTACCGCTTCGAATGCTGGTCGGGACACAAAAATATTATTAATATAAATAAACACATTTAATTAATATTTAATTTATTTGTGATATTCTCGAGTTTGGTACGCTGGAGACATCGACGAGCTTGCCACTTAGTCTATAGTAAGTTGGCTAAATGTAAATCCGCTTCTTTATAAGCGTGGTTTCTGACCACTGCGAGAGGAAAACGGACGTGATGATACTTTACTTTTTTAATGTTATTGTTTTGTTTCCATTGTTTCCATCACACTCTCTCCTCCGTTTGAATGCGAGAAAAACCAACTAGTGTTTGAAAGAAGAAGGATGACAAACGGGAGAATAAACATTGATGATGAAACTCTAGAACAAGTAAATGAAATTATATATCTGGGCAGTGTTTTCACTGCGGATGGAAAGTACGATAGGGATGTTGAAAGAAGAGTGAACGCAGGAAATAGTGTTAACGGTGCCCTGGGGTCACTGATCGGCAGTAGAAATGTCAGTGACAAAGCTCGGCTCGCCATACACAATGCCATGTTGGTACCAACACTGATGTATGGAATCGAGACGTGGATATGTCAGAATACGCATGAGAGTAGAGTTAATGCAGTAGAAATGAGGTCGTTGCGTGTCGGATATGCAGCGTCACTTTGACGGACCGCATAAGTAGTGTCGAAATACGGAAAAGGGTTGGTATAAAAGAAGGCATAGGGAGAAAAATAAGAAAAGGCATGCTACGATGGTTCGGGCATGTTGAAAGAATGAGCAAAGAAAGATTGACGAACCAGATATATAATGCGAAAGTTGTGGGTAAAAGAGGCCCTGGCAGACCGAGACTCACATATCACGATCAAATAAATAAAACACTGACTGACGGTGAATTAAAAAGCCTTCGTAACAAAAGGGCATGTATGAAGAGGTTAATGAATCGACGAAGCGAAAGAGGTATGTCGTGATCGTGTCAAATGGCGCTCAATTGTCATTGCCTACCCCGCAAGATTCTGGCGTGAATATATGTGTCTTACGGTAATTCTTTGACTAATGTACGTCAGAAAAGTGTATTTCTCTTAGTTGAACCGAGAAACTAGATAATTGAAATTGATTTATTTATTTTCAGTATAAACCTTTACGAGCTGATCAAGAAGAACAACTACCAAGGCTTCAGTCTTAGCCTTATCCGTCGGTTCGCCAGCTCTTTACTCAGATGCCTGCGGTTGCTGGAAGTTGAGAACATCATACATTGTGATTTAAAACCGGTCAGTATTTACAAAATTCTTTCCTTTATTATTATTATTATTATTAAAATACTTTATTGCACTTTAACTTAAAAGTATGTACAAAGGCGAACTTAAAGCCATTTCGGCTTTTTCTACCAGCTAACCTTTGGGAGAGTGAGACAGTATAATATGTGGGGTGTAATTTTAACCTTAAATTAAAAAAAAAAAAAAAAAAAAAAAAAATTGAATAAACTACATAAATAGAATGTATACATAGACTACTTAAATACTTATTAATATATAGTAGATATATATGAAGAAAATATATGATTATTAAGAAGAAATATTTAAATTTAAAATAATAATAATATTTTTATTGCATAAGTACAACAGTTTCATAAATCATTATCACTTTGTTAATACAGTACTTAAGGCTATATTTTAGGTTTTTAAATTTTATTTTTTATACTAGCACGACATGTGACCTTGGGCCCATCTGATGGTAAGTGGCGCGCAAGATCCATGAATGTTAGCAACTGAAGTCAGACACTCATAACTGACATCAGTCCCTAACACTATGCCGGCTTGACTAGATGCTTTTTTTTATAGGAAAGTGGAAACACAGAGGCTGGAAGAGCATTCCACATCTTGTATGAGCCCCCAAATTTATGTTTTTTTTATTTGGATGGTGACTACGGTATGTGGGTGCATTCTGACCTGTGCGTGTGGTTCGGTTGCGGGATGGAGAGGGAGGGATTAGGTTATAGAGTTTTTCGGAGCACTTATTGTTCTAGGTTATAAATTATAATGTAAAATATTACTGTTTACGAATAATAATTATTTAAATAAACGATTTCACAAGTTGGTATTAGTAGAACGGTGCTGTCTGAAAAGGGAACGGTGGTCTCATTGGTATGGACCGATCTGACATCGACGAGCTTGCCACTTGTCATGATTGGCCTATAGTAAAGTTGGCTAAATGTGAATCCGCTTATTTATAAGCGTGGTTTCTGACCACCCCGAAAGGGAAACGGTCGTGTTGATACTAGAACCGATCTGACATCGACGAGCTTGCCAATTGTCATGATTGGCCTATAGTAAAGTTGGCTAAATGTGAATCCGCTTATTTATAAGCGTGGTTTCTGACCACCCCGAAAGGGAAACGGTCGTGTTGATACTAGAACCGATCTGACATCGACGAGCTTGCCAATTGTCATGATTGGCCTATAGTAAAGTTGGCTAAATGTGAATCCGCTTATTTATAAGCGTGGTTTCTGACCACCCCGAAAGGGAAACGGTCGTGTTGATACTAGAACCGATCTGACATCGACGAGCTTGCCAATTGTCATGATTGGCCTATAGTAAAGTTGGCTAAATGTGAATCCGCTTCTTTATAAGCGTGGTTTCTGACCACCCCGAAAGGGAAACGGTCGTGATGATACTAGAACCGATCTGACATCGACGAGCTTGCCACTTGTCATGATTGTCCTATAGTAGAGTTGGATAAATGTGAATCCGCTTATTTATAAGCGTGGTTTCTGACCACCCCGAAAGGGAAACGGTTGTGTTGATACTAGAACCGATCTGACATCGACGAGCTTGCCACTTGTCATGATTGGCCTATAGGAATGTTGGCTAAATGTGAATCCGCTTATTTATAAGCGTGGTTTCTGACCACCCCGAAAGGGAAACGGTCGTGATGATACTAGAACCGATCTGACATCGACGAGCTTGCCACTTGTCATGATTGTCCTATAGTAGAGTTGGATAAATGTGAATCCGCTTATTTATAAGCGTGGTTTCTGACCACCCCGAAAGGGAAACGGTCGTGATGATACTAGAAGCGTTATTACAACCGAGCCTCCACCGCCCAGTTATATAGTCGTATATGGATTATTATTATTACTATTACAGCCACTAGCACACAGCGTTCTAGACCTCCACTGCTGGAGATGGGCCTTCCAGAATTTGGCCTACACTCGCCACGCTGGCCAGACGGCTTGGCGAGGATGTGATGTCAATTTTTATGACAATTTATTAACGATTCCACAAGTTGGTATTAGTGGAACCGGGACCGACGGCTTAACGTGCTCTCCTCACGGGAACGGTGGTGTTGTAAATCTATGACTGCAGTGCGTAAGAAAAGTGTATTTCTCATTGGTACATGCCGGGGGGGTTTGAACCGACCTTTGTAGGATTTTGTAGGAGTTCTTACAACCGAGCCACCACCGCGCCACATAAGACCGCCTCCGTGGTCTAGTGGTAACAAACGTTGCCGTGAACTCTGGAGGTCGTGGGTTCGATTCCCACCGGTGGCAAGTTCTACATTGTATAATTTGTCTCGGTCTGGGTGTTTATATGTATAATATGTATATAAATACAAAAAAAATATATAATATGTAGTTTATCAATCATCTAGTTTCCGTAACACAAGCCTCGTAGCTTACCACGGAAATTAGATGGCACTGTGTGACGTGTCTCGAAATATTTATTATTATTATTATTTATTATTATTATGATATATATATATATGTATTTTGCCTTAATTTTTAGGAAAATATTCTTCTTAAAGCTCGAGGCAGTAGTTCCATCAAAGTGATAGATTTCGGCAGTTCGTGTTACACCCACGCGCGGGTGTACACCTACATCCAATCCCGGTTCTACAGAAGTCCGGAGGTCATACTAGGGCTACAGTACGGGACTGCTATAGACATGTGGAGTATAGGTAAGTTGTTTTCAATCTTTTTTTTTGTTGATGGCGCTAGCACTGGTACCTTGTTTACAGCCATGACAGATCATTTTTTAAATGTTTTTGTAGTTTTTTATTTTTATAACAAAAAAAAATATTTTAACTTAACGTTACCTACCATAAAAAACGACTTAAGAAAAAAGGTTGAATTAATAGAACGGCAATTTTGAGATCACCATATCTTTGATTTCGCTCAGAAATCTCGATTTGTACACTTAAAAGCTGCTCACTTCGGCATAATATCCAGAAAATAATAAATTTCGTAATTAAAATACAAGTTTTCTATGCAACTGACAGTTATATTAGGTACAATCTATCATGCGCCTTCTACCGTGATAAAAAGTTAGTGATACACCCCATTGATGATAAGATGATTGGGTTAGTTTGTATGAAGAAGCAAAAGTATCATCACGACCGTTTCGCTTTCGGGGTGGTCAGAAACCACGCTTATAAATAAGCGGATTCACATTTAGCCAACTTTTCTATAGGCCAATCATGACAAGTGGCAAGCTCGTCGATGTCTCCAGCGTACCAAACTCGAGAAATATCACGAATAAATTAAATGTATTTATTTACATTAATAAATATTTTTGCGTCCCGACCAGGAATCGAACCCGGTACCTCCGAGTCTAAATACACGGACTTAAGTTAGTTTAATCTAATAAATAAATAAATAATAAAAAAGTCGAACATAGTGTATAATAAACCAAGAAGTACTTAATATATAAACAATACTCATACTTACAAATAATACATAATAATATAACATAATTACAAATTAACTGCCTCCGTGGTCTAGCGGTTAAGTCCGTGGATGGTCATGATTGGCCTATAGTAAAGTTGGCTAAATGTGAATCCGCTTATTTATAAGCGTGTTTTATGACCACCCCGAAGGGGAAACGGTCGTGATGATAACTAATTACAAATTTTGTTTGGAAAGGAAATGCGAATAGACCTTTTTTTTTTAATATTCGTATGTTACTTCGACTTTCACCAGTCAGTCAGATTTTTCGCTACATTGACATCGCGCTATAAAAAATAATTACCTCATGAACTGCCAATTAAATTATGACTACACTTTCACTCAGTTAAATTACTTTTATTTAAAATTACTGATCAGTCTGGCCTGCGTGGTGAATGTAGGCCAAATTCTCCAGATATATGTTCTCAGAGGCCCATTTGAATTTATTTGTGATGATAATCCCAAATGATGATCTTTGTGATGATAAGATTGCCCAAAACCAGGCACTAACTTTTTTGCAGTATGTCTCAACTAAATACAACATCTCATTTACCCCAGCATTAAATTTTTATTTAATTAAATAGTTAATTGGTTAAAATTTATGTATGAAATAGTCACAAAGTACTATTTATACGATTAGGTTCTTTATTATGATCAGGTACTTTATTATAGATAAAACATTGGATTTCAAATCGGTGGGATCGAAACTATATAGGTACATAATGGGGTGTATCACTAACATTTTATCACAATAGATGGCGGATGATAGATGGTACCTAATAGAACTGTCAGTTGCATAGAAAACCTGTATTTTTATTACGTAATTTATTATTTTGCTGAAGTGAGTAGCTTTTTAGTGTACAAATCGAGATTTCTAAGCGAAATCAAAGATATGGTGATCTTAAAATTGTCGTTCTATTAATAAAACCTTTTTTTCTTTTTAAACACGGTGTGCGCTTTCTTAATTCGTATTTTAAGGTAGGTAACGTTAATTTAAAATACATTTATCTGTTATAAAAATAAATAAAAAACTACAAAAACGTTTAAAAAATGATGTGATGTAGGTGCAAAACTAGGTACCATTGCTGCTAGCGACATCTACAATAAGCTTTGCCTGATACACCCCATTGTTAACGCAAAAAAAAGTTTTTGTCAATTGTCTTTATGCTAGGGTAAAATAAATAAAATTAATTACAGATTATGAAAACACAATATATTAACTATCAAATAAAAAAGAAATCATTTTGGCACGAGAACATTTTATTGGGCCCATTTCTCTAAGAAAAATGGGCATTCTCATTCAAGAGAAATTTATTTATGTAAAAACTTTTTGCACTATGTACAAAGGCGGACCTAAATGTACGTAAGAAAAGTATTTGTCATTGGTACATGCCGGAATTCAAACCGCGTACCTTTTTGACTTTAAGGGAAGCGTTCTTATAACCGAGGTACAGCATTTTTATACATAAATTTACATAAAAACGCCCAATTGCAATTATTTACACTGTCTAAGCGTCTGGTTAACGCTGTATGTGACAAGAGGGCTGGCAGTTTTTTCGCGCAGCAAATCAGCATCGCTGTGCAGCGGGGGAATGCTGCGAGTATTCTTGGCACACTGCCACATTATCAAGTCATAGGTGAATATTTTTATATATAGTTCAGATTTTAGTTTTATTTTTATTTTAGACTGCCTCCGTGGTCTAGCGGTTAAGTCCGTGGACTTAGGACTTGGAGGTGCCGGGTTCGATTCCTGGTCGGGACAGAAAAATATTTAATTTATTTGTGATTTTTCTCGAGTTCGGTACGCTGGAGACATCGACGAGCTTGCCACTTGTCATGATTGACTTATAGTAAAGTTGGCTAAATGTGAATCCGCTTATTTATAAGCGTGGTTTCTGACCACCCCGAAAGGGAAACGGTCGTGATGATACTTTATTTTCTTTCTTTGTACTGTTTTTTTTTTTAAATATATGTATATCTACTACGTACTTCTACTTTTGTCCCGCTTCCTTCATCACATGAATAGTTTTATTTTGTATGTATTATTGTATATATTATATATATAATACATAACATATTTACGTATTTGTATATGTAATAGTAAGTATTATTTTTATGTATTTGTTTTATAAATTGTTATTTTATATCTATTATTGCACCTACTTACCATGAAAACTGTCCTAATGTCCTAAAGGTTTGGCTGTCAGAGAATGCCTAGCAGCATTAAGTTCGCCTTTGTACATAGTGCAATTAAGTTTTTAAATAAATAAATAAATATTGCAAGTTACAAGTACCTTCTAAAAATAACGTTGGTAATTATGACCCAAATCTATATTATTTCTTAACATTAAGTAAAAAATCGAGAAATTTGAGAGCATAACTTAAATACAATAAAAATTAGATCATAATTAAAGTTAACGTAATTCCGAAATATTATATAATAATATTACTTATTATTAGGTACACTTCCGATGACAGAGACGCAAGATAACTAATTTTATTAACTAATATCTGAATGCATCCTGTTGAAAACATTATTTTTATTTTATTTATTTTGTTTATTATTGTAACAAACAGTCACTGTACAATTTATATAACAAAAAATATACATATCTTTAGACCTGTAGCCCTATTCTGTTACCTAAGCGCAAACGTTATATAATCGAAGCCGTTAAGAGCCTGTTGACGCGATTTATTTTTATTATCATCATAATGCAAATTTCCGAACGCATCTGTCAAACATTTATCCTATCTACCTTCCCAAGTCGTTGGTATCGCAACACGGTGATGCGCACGCGTCCATAATTTAATTTTATTATATTAAACCCGCACCGCCCCGCTTTATTTGTGCTAAATATCACCTACTAATTATCTAGACTTTATAAAACAGCTGTGAGTGTTTTTCGCCGCGATAAGTGTATCTTTAAAATAGTGCTGTGAACTCTGTTTCGTGGAATGGACTTTGGCCTGCGACCTGCTGAGCTGATGACCGGATCTCACCAAGTAAGTTGCATGCCTTTTTTCCTTAGAGACAGCAGTTCCACCATACTGTCTTCCGCGCTGTCTCATTTCTTCCATCCATTTCCCTTACTCGCTAGCGAGTTGAAATCACTTGTTTTTGCGTGGCACTGAGTCTGCATTCTATTCTTTATTTTTTTTTATCTGAAACATTGTGATATTTATTTATTTATATAGTACACACAGCAGTACATATATTATCACACACATAACATAGTATAATTATAACTTATCTAATATATGTACCAATTAGGTGTCACAGCATTCACCAATATAAAAGAAGAAATTAGAAACTTATTACTGTCAAAACAAAATAATAAATTTAACAAATTTACAAAATATAACATAAAAATATGACTTCTAAAATAAAATAATACATTTTTTCTTTTTTGATAGAACTTTAAAGGAAACATAAAAATTGCATAAATTTGGTACTTTAAAAACAAATACAAAACACTTGTTAAATAAATTATAAGCTACTTATATATTGATGGCTTGAAATGTTCGAGAACATTTTTTCTGAATACATTGTCATGAAATATGTCTATATTATTATTGGCACTGCAGAGACTACTGTAGGTTATTATAGAGTTTCTCAACATCTAGTTCCCAAGTAGTATCCTAATTTATGGAATATAATACAAAGAGCATTCAAATACAAATTTGTCATTGTAAATCCTTCTTGATAGGATGAGCTAAAATAACTACTCCCGCGCGAACTATACTTCCGCTCATTGCTAAAACGAAAAGATACTCGCCACTAGTTCTCGGCTAGCTAGCGTCGCCAGCGAATCGTCAAGTAAATTAGCCCGGCTTTACTTTTACAATCGGATAGTTAAATAGCAGATTGTAAAAAAACCAATGTAAAAATCGAAGGCGCTGGCTTACTAGCCCGTATCATAAGTGCTTTATGTTATGTATTTTAGCTAGGTAATGGACAAATAATAATAAATAAATAGCATAGTCAAAGCGGCTGACGGAAAGGTCTGGAGACAGGAATTATTTCTGCCAACGTATTACCCTCGCTATACAGAGGGGAAATGTTGCCAGTCTCCTTGGGACTATCTCGGATGGGACGTCTCTAGAGGACATTTTTTATTTATAGTTTAGTTTTTTTTTAATTTTATTATTAAGGTAGCTTTTAATTTATATTTAACTAGCTGTTTGACCCGGCTTCGCTCGTGTAGTAATCTGGTCATCATGTGCCATCGATTTGCTAAATGTGGCAAATGACATAAAGACTATATAGGTACTTTAGTTGAAAAGAGTTATATGCCATTTGAAAGACAAAACTCTACCAATTTATGTTTCAAAGTTATTTCAATATTATTAGACCACATTATTACGCAAAACAATATAAAACAAAAACTAATATCTTATTATCCTACTTAGGTATTATTCTATTTCCTATATTACTAATATCATAAATGCGAAAGGTTGTAATGAGGATAAATACATGTCTGGATGTTTGAGGCTATTATGTCATCTCTGACTACGACATGTGCCCCACGACCATTTATCTGTATGCCAAGGGATCTTCGAAATTGGTATTCTTAGTTGTAAACTTGCCGAACCTAAAACTTTCAAAGTAAGTTATAAATATTGATTGAGATGTACTATAATTAACTTCGAATAAAGTTTCTAAAAACAATATAATATTTTTCCATAGGGGATCAAAACGCTTGCTAGGTAATAAGTTTATTGCTCATCCGTCTCTGAAGTCGGAAGTGAGCTGAATGATAATTGAGACCAATATTTGCCATATTACGTGTGTTTGTGACCAAACAAGAAGCGGCCACCTTTCGCTTACTCGACTTTCTATGGCAAAGTGACTCATTACGTCACAGACCTACTGGCTCATCGGATAATATATTTAACGTAATATAGTCATTGGCAAAAAACAGTTGACCACGTGTCACGTTTATATGGCGATTTACACTCTCCACTCAACATTTTCTTCCAGCTGTCAAACGAAAATTAATTTTCTTTAATGGGGTGTATCAGGCAAAGCTTTTTGTAGATGTCGCTAGCGGCAATGGTACCTTATTTTACACCTAGATTGCATCATTTTTTAAATGTTTTCGTGGTTTTATATGTTTATAACAGAAAAATGTATTTTAAATTAACGTTACCTACCTTAAAAGACGAATTAAAAAGCGCACTTTAAAAAGAAAAAAGGTTTTATTAATAGAACGGTAATTTTGAGATCACCATATCTTTCATTTCGCTTAGAAATCTCGATTTGTACACTTAAAAGCTTTAATATGGGGCACAAGTTGCAGTAAATTTTATGCGGTTTTCCCGCGCTCTGTGCCCTTATTATACCCGACGTGTTTGGGGTATAATACCGCGAGTGACTCCAAGAAAAGCATTAAATTCTGCAACATCTGGAATTTGATGATAAACTCATAATAAAGAAATATATATTACGTCAGACTTGGCTGTATGGGCTAGACCCTTTGCCTTCCCTATCACCTCATTCATCATCCATCGGCAAAAGAAAACACAAAATAAAAAAAATCGTGAGACATGAATATTCATAATATGAAAGACACAGATTTATAGATGTGTTATATTTTTCCTTAGTCGTTCAAGTTGCGTTTTAAGCAAAATTCAGTCATAAAAAGCGCGTTTTGCTTTCAAATTGAACACGCCATTAGAATCCAGGAACTACCCCCCCAGGGCTGGCACTGACGATGTTCATGACAAAATTCACCCTCAAATTTTATATATTCTTCTTTCCCAGGTTGTATTCTAGCAGAGTTGCACACAGGATATCCTCTATTTCCTGGTGAGAACGAGGCGGAGCAGTTGGCCTGCATAATGGAACTGCTGGGCCCCCCACCACCCGACTTGCTGCTCCAAGCTACACGAAAGCGACTGTTTTTTGGTAATTTTCAATGACAAGGAGTTTTTTCAGTAGTAATATTCTATTACTTCAGCGCAAACGTTATCTATATATATATATATATAGAGAGATTTGCGCTTATATATATATACATATATATATATATAGAAAACTGTCAAGATTAAAGTAAAAAAAGTATCATCACGACTGTTTCCCTTTCGGGGTGGTCAGAAACCACGCTTATAAAGAAGCGGATTCACATTTAGCCAACTTTACTATAGGCCAATCATGACAGTGGCAAGCTCGTCGATGTCTCCAGCGTACCAAACTCGAGAAATATCACAAATAAATTAAATGTATTTATTTACATTAATAAATATTTTTGTGTCCCGACCAGGAATCGAACCCGGTACCTCCGAGTTCTAAATTCACGGACTTAACAACTAGACCACGGAGGCAGTTAAATTATATATATACGACGAAAATGCTCAAATTAAATTACTATTTGTACCTCGCCAACCCGTCTGGCTAGCGTAGCGAGTGTAGGCCAAATTATCCAGGAGTTTCTGGAAGGTCCATCTCCAACAGTGGAGGTCTAGGACCCTGTGTTCCAAGGGCTGTGATGATGAAAATGAAATGACTATTTAAATGAAGATATATTTATTTCTCGGCTTTCTGTAGACTTAATTCTAATAAACTTTTTAATTTTTCGCGTTTATTCATAATAGTTTTTATAATTTTAACGGGTCTTTACGCGATTTACCTTAGAGACATATTCCTCCCGACGTTACACTATTACCCTAGAATAGTACGTGAAGCGATCGAAATAAAGAAACACAAAAATTTCAATCGAGAGGGGGGTTATAAGCTATCTTCATTGTGGAATCCAGTAATCAATAGGTTTCGACGCCGGGAAAAATCGCCCGGTGTCGCCAAGGATATTGTAAGTGTCGTGATTTCTAAAAACTTTTAAAAGTGATAAGTGGGTAGGTTTACATCTACCGCCTAGTATGTACAACTACACCGCATAGCTTCAGTCGACCCGTGACCACGGCCAATGCAACTTGGCTGAAACGTCGGGAGAAATATGTCTCTAAGGTAAATCGCGTAAAGACCCGTTAAAATTATAAAAACTATTAATTCTAATACCCTTTACAGCCGCATTTAAGTTATTTTAAGTGCCTTCATCTTAAGGTTCCTACTGCCAGTTCTGTTCTTTGCTCGAACATAACACTTTCCAGGCACGATAGATATTGATATTATGTATTTTTATTTATTATTAGGTTTATTTTTATTAATAGTCATTTATGTTTTAAAATGTAAGTTTTTTTTTTTTTTTTTTTTAAATCAATTGTATTTAATTCCTTCGAATAAAAAAACTAAAAAAAAAAAAAATGTAAGTAATTTATATAACATAACACTCGTACCTAATAAAATTATGTACTTAATCATAGACCTAACCAAATTCCGGTGGGAATGTACCGTAACAAAAATAAAGAATTTAAGAATACCAGCATTATATGCTTCAAGTTTTTTTTTTTTGTTAAGTTAGAAGAACGATCACAGGTCAAAATGGTCAAGTTTTTTTCTATTCCTGTCATGTTTTTGTCCATAGATTCGAAAGGATGTCCCCGAAGCGTGACTAACTCCAAAGGTCGCAAGCGCCGACCTGCCTCGCGCACTCTGTCTTGTGCCGTACGCACTGATGACCCTGCATTTCTACATTTTCTCCACAGATGTTTAGAGTGAGTAATAACCTTAACATCATCTCTTTACTGCTTAATGAAGCTTTCCTCTGGCTTTACAATCTAACACGTGATCCTCAAAGGGAAGGAGCCTTCATTAATTCATTCCTTACAGCTGTTAAACGACATAAATATCTGCCGCGTCTATCTGTCTATTCACGATAAACTCAAAAACTACTGCACCAATTTTCATGCTGCTTTCACCAATGGATAGAGTGGTTCTCGAGGAAGGATTCAGTATATAAAAAAGTAAAGTATCATCACGACCGTTTCCCTTCCGGAGTGGTCAAAAATCACGCTTATAAATAAGCGGATTCACATTTAGCCAACTTTACTGCCGGCTAATCATGACAAGTGGCAAGCTCGTCGATGTCTCCAGCGTACCAAACTCGAGAAATATCACAAATAAATTAAATATTATTTAAATGTATTTATTAATGTAAATTTTTGTGTCCCGACCAGGAATCGAACTCGGTACCTCCTAGTCTAAATCCACTGACTTAACCGCTAGACAATGGAGGCAGATTTAGTTATAATTTGTTTTAATTCCTATATAATTTATTCGAAGTTAATTATAGTACATTTAATATAAATTAAAAGCTACCTAAATAATAAAATTAAAAATAAACTAAACTATAAATAAAAAATGTCCTCTAGAGACGTCCCATCCGAGATAGTCCCAAGGAGACTGGCAACATTTCCCCTCTGTATAGCGAGGCTAATACGTTGGCAGAAATAATTGCCAGCCTTCCTGTCTCCAGACCTTTCTGTCAGCCGCTTTGACAACTCCTTGGCCAAGCGCCTCGCTGACGGTCCCCATGGGCCCATCGTCTCGACCCCAAACGGCGCAAATTCGTAACCGATACCAAGGTTAGCGTATTTGCGCAATTTGAGGTTCTCCGCAGAAAAAGCCGCACTTCCCGCGCCTGACGAGGTCGCCTGTATGTGAGATGGAGCTAATGTATCTACACACGTCGCATCCCACACCAGAGATCTGCCAAGTTTCCACGGCCCAACAGTCATTCCGTCGGGTCTCTTGCCATCGCTCCGCACAATCCCAGATGGTTCTAATATTGCGGGTACTCCAGCAGTGACAAGAGCCCTTCGGATGATGTCGTTGAGAGCCGCGTGACGAGGAATGCGGCCAGCACTTCTAGCACAAGAAAGCCCGTCGTGTCCGAGATGATCGACTGGTTCTCCGCATCGACACTGGTGCGGGTGGACAGTCCGGGCTCCGAGACGAAGGCACACCGCCATGGTCAGTGTATTTCGATCAAGGAGTGTGCCAACCGATGCTGAGGGAAAAGCCTGTAACCAAAGACCTGACTCTCTAGTGGAAACGGCCATGAGGCGAGCCCGCTCTTTCATATTACTGGCAGATAAAATATCTTTCTGTAAAAGTTTGCAGAGCGGCTCGTCCCATAGTCGTTGGATTTTTGGTGAATTTGGAACCGAAACATTTGGACATGCTACTGACCAGGCATCTCTGGCATCTGACAAGTACGACGGCTCAACGGAACCCAAAGATGGGTTAGTGATTCTCCCGTAGAGCTCGACAGTACTATGTACAGACGACAGAAAAGCTGGCAGTGCTACACTAGAAATTTTGCGGGTGCCTAGGCCTCCGAACCGAATTGGTAGTGAGGCCTGGGCCCAAGTACGGTCAAGTAAGGTTATAATTTGTTAATTTTTTATATACATTAACGACATTTATTTGAGGTGTCGGAAAAAAATAAGTCGTCTGGGAGCTTGCAACGAAAACTATTTCACTATATAACAAAATAATATATAGTGAAATTGTGTATCTTATATAGGTCTACAGAAAAGTCCGCGATGGCATATGTCTATCTCTTAAGGATAACTTACTATATCAATTTTAATATTTAAAAAAATGGGCAACTATAAAGCGGCATTTGGAAAGCTATTTACACAAATACGGTATTAATCCTTATCATTTTAAATACGTTAGTTGGCTTAAGCATTTCATGAAGATTATTTTTTCCCTTTACACCATGCAAATGTGTATGTATGTGTATGTATGTATGTGTTTATGTGTATGTATTTTGTTGCTATGTATATTGTATGTGTGGGTATGTATATATGTATCTTATAGTTTTTTTACTGTTTTATTATTATTTTTAAAATTATATTTATTATATAAATAATTTATGTATGTTATTATGAATTATGTAGTTATATTATGTTGACAGTTCTTACTTTTTTGGTTATTACATTGTAGTTTTTTACATGTGTCGGTAATGGTTTAAAGAAAAATTTAGGCAAACTGTATTTATTTTTGTAATTTTATTTGATTCATGGGGCTCAGTGAAAATCAGCGCTGCAGCAGAAATGTTGCAGCCTATGCTGACCTGAGTGCCTATTTGTCGCAGCAGCTCACTCATTTATTTTCTATGTATTTATCTTGTCTATTTTTTGTTGGTAATTTTATATATATATTTTTTACGTTTTTTATTATTGTATAAGCTGTTGTGTGCAAATAAATATTTTTCTTTCTTTCTTTTAAATTAAATGAATATCTTAAAAGATATAGCAAAATGAAAATAATGCGCAACGTAATTAATTCGTCTCAACGTTTACACTGGCAAAATTTAATATAAACTAGAATATTAGATAGGACATAAAATTATAACTTTGTGGCATTTGGGGTTGAAACAATGGGGGTATATTCTCTTGATACCCACAAATTCATAAAAGAGCTGGGTAAACGAATTTTTAACGAATATCTACCTAAAACAGAATATTTCGATTATAATTCAACGAGGAAATGCGGCGAGCGTTTTAGGTACTCTCCCTGGTGGTAAGCCCTTAGTTTATTTATTTTGTAGAATAGTTTTAATTTCATAGGTATTTTTAGTTTAGTTTTATTTATAATTAGTTTTTTAATCTATTTTATATTAATATTTTTGTATCTACTTCGAATAAATTCAACAAAAAGCAACTTAATAGGACATTAATGTGTTAATTGATTTGTTAATAAAATTAATGCATTATTTTGCTAATAATCTGACTTTAGCTATTAAATTAATATAAGTTAGTATAAGGGTAAAGTATATCTAAACGAACAAACTACTGATTAGCAATTTAAAAATGTATATGCACCTATACTGTCTGACGTACCTATTTATATAGTCTGTGGTTTACGTCGTTGGTAACATACTTAGCAATTTGTTTATTTAAATGTTATTATATATATATGTGTTACTAATTTTTTTTTTTAATTGTCTTTAAAGGACATTGTACAGAATACATTAGTCCTAAACACGTAATTTATAATATATGTTCATATCAGAGTTCATAACCGAGTTGGGGATCATCAAATTCCAGATGCTGCAGAATTTGATGCTTTTTTGGAGTCACTCGCGGCATTATATCCCAAACACGTCGTGTAAAATATGAGAGTTGACAGCGCGGGAAAACCGCAAAAAATAAACTGCAACTTATGCCCCATATTTGAAGTCCAATTTATCGTTTTCCATAATTATTCACATTGCAGCACATTATTAAACAAAACAACACCACTTTTGACCAATAATATCCACAGCAAATTAATTTACAAAACAAAAACTTGCACTTGACATGTCCACGCAAAATGGCGCGAAGAACTCCATATGTGTGTTACTGTTTGTAAACCTAAATAAATAAAAAAAAAATACTTAAGGATGAATAAATGATTTTATTAAAAAAAAAACTATAAGTACTGGCAATTTGTTACTAATGCCATAAAAAAAAAAAACTATAAGAAAAATTACCTCTAGAGACGACCCTAAAGGCTGGCAACTTTTATCCTCTGTATAGCAAGGCTAATACGTTGGCAGAAATAATTGCTAGTTTTCCTGTCTCCGGACTATACCGTTATCCGTTTGGACAACTCCTTGGCCAGACGCTTGGCTGAGTGTCTCCATGGGCCCATCGTCTCGACCCCAAACGGCGCAAATTCGTAACCTGTACAGAGGTTGGCGTATTTGCACAGCTTGAGGTTTTTTCCGCGCTTGACGAAGTCGCCTGGATGTGTGATAGGGTTAATGTGTCTACACATGTCGCATCCCACACCAGGGACCTGGCAAGTTTCCACGGTTCAACGGTCATGCCGCGTCTCCGAGAGGGTTCTACGGTACTCCAGCAATGACAAAAGCTTTTTGATTTGGAACAAAATACCTATTGATTCAAGTGCATCAGATAGATGTAGTTTGCTAGTTCCAAGGGTAATCTCTCCAAAAAATATCTTTATTTACGTAAACCTATTACAGGCATTAATAAAACGTCATTAATTCAATTATTTTAAATGATTCTACTCCTGCTAGTAGAAGACTAAACAGCAAAGTGGTCCAATAAGTAAGATGTTAGCCGAAGACCAGCAGCTTAGCAGATTCCAGTGACCTGTTAATGTTTAATCTGACTAAGAAAGGAATCTGCAAGAAAAACTCAGCTATATCAGATTTACGAAATAAAACATATACAGAACTGCACCACAACGATCAATTAATAACCTTTTAAATTTAGTTATCAGTACCTATGAGATTACAATGCCTGGGACAGTAGTAACCCACCAGGCAAGTCAGAATTAAGATAGACTACATGCCCATGTGCAAGACGAAAGTCGACAAAACGCAAAAACCTCTGCTAATTTAAGAACAATAAATTGAACGTTCCGTACCAATGGGGTGTATCACTAACTTTTTATCACGATAGATGGCGCATGATAGATGGTACCTATTAGAACTGTCAGTTGCATAGAAAACTTGTATTTTTATTACGAAATTTATTATTTTCTAAATATATTACCGAAGTCACCAGCTAATATAAAGTGTACAAATATAGATTTCCAAGCGAAATCAAAGATATGGTGAATTCAAAATTGCCGTTCTATTAATTAAACCTTTTTTCTTTTTAAAGACGGTGTGCGCTTTCCTAATTCGTCTTTTAAGTTAGGTACCGTTAAGTTAAAATTAGTATTTCTGTTATAAAAATAAAAATTACAAAAACATTTAAAAAATTAACCGACTTAGGTGTAAACAAGGTACCAGTGCCGCTAGCGACATCTATGAAAAAGCTTTGCCTGATACACCCCATTACCATCCCCTTGTGTTCCATTCGTCTTTATATAATGTTTCCACTTTAAGAATATTTTACGCACTTTTATCTGACTATGAAAATTGACAAAGACAACAGTCGTAATCGCGTGAAAAATGTGCTAAATTTCTCGTACGGTGAAAGCAGTTTTGTCAAACCTCTAAAAATAACAAATACAGGAAATTATATAAACACTTTTTTTTTACCAAAACCAGATATTTAATTAATAACAATTTATTCAATTTTAATAGGCCAATTTGATTTTTATTACTTTCAACTAGTGTTGTCCAAAGAAAGACCAAGGCCAAGAAGACCAAGTTGGTCTTGCATCAGAACAGCTGGACTCGGTCTTGGTTAGTCTTGCATTCTTAATCTTGGTCTTGCGTAAGAGTCTTGCAGGACCAATATCAAGAAAGAGATAGCATAAAACTGACATACAAAACAAACTATAAAGAAGACATATTTCTAAGCATTCCATGGATTCACCGTGCGGGTGCCGGGTCCATCGTGTGTGGGTAAGAGATGAGAAGAATGGTATCTCGGGCTTGCGACTGGCTGGTTTAAGAAAAGGAGGTTTATTTATTTTATTGCGCGATAATACGCTCACCATCCACCATTCTACTTCTCTCCCTACCCAACCAAATACTGTATGATTCCGTTAATGCCGTCTTGGAAGCTCGTTCCATAAATGTATTGACGGCAGACCTGCTTAGGCCCAATTCTTTGTGATGCAAAGATTTTGCTGGAACTCCTCTCGCACCAACATCCACTGCGTAAAGCTGAGACTTGAACCCGTTCCTTATCATTTCTTCTGCGAGATTATAATATTTATTGGACTTCATGTTGTGGTCTTTTCGAATATTTGATTCCCATGGAACGGTACTCGTAAGTTCAATAAGGATAACCTTTTTCAAGTTCCGAGGAAACACTAAGATGTCTGGCCTATAGCTGATACAGCTAGTTCATCTGGGATCTTATAATGATGTTCAAATGTATCCATGAGAATTTTCCAGTCTGATGCGGCGCCAAGGATCGAGGTGGGCTTGCATTTAGTTTTCGTGTTTTGCCCTTCCTTTACAAATGTGGTCAAAGTTTTATTTGTAGTCAGTCCCTTTCTGGCTCTTGCAATAGAAAGACTTACTGCTTCACGGATAACACCAAGGACTTTGTCATGTCGGCGTGAGTAAAAGCCCTTTTCTAGAAGAGTAACGCACCCTACAAGTGTGTGTCTAGCAGTTCCTATGGCAGCACCACACAATGTACATTTCTTTTCCGTAGTTTTTCCCCTTCTCCTTGCGTCGTGTTTCCTCATTGATGAGGGTCGTGACCTACCGATGAATTGGTGTGCGTCTTGATGATAGCACGCCACCCGTTCCTGTCTTCGGCGGCATGCACAGCATCATGGACGCTAGTGTTGGTGGTGGAGCGGATTTGGTCGGCCCAGCGTACCGGACTACGGCCTCTCAGTCTCTTTCCTTCCACCTTGCCAGTAACAAAAAGTTTCTCCAGGTTATCCCCTCCTTTTCTGGAAGTACTGGAGTATCCGACGAAGGCACATGGTGGATAGCCTAGTCGATATGTCTAGTTTTCCCCACCTTACCAGATTACTCTGGTCCGGGACCAGGGACCAGTCTAGGAAAGTGTGTTCTGCTGTAATAAATGAAAAAACAAAAAACGTGCCTAGTACACAGCGATCTAATGAGATGGTTCTTAAAAAAACAGAATCCCGCGTCTTCGAGTAATTTCGCTAAAACAACAAGCAATTGTATGAAGAGGTTTGTGCAAAGCTTGAGAACGTTTATCGATTGAATCTAGTATTTTAAAGACAAATATGGTGATACGTGCCGATCGACCCACTTGGTATAGCAAATAAAGTTTTGTAGCCCTTTCTGGAGCAAGGTGATGTGAAGGGACACATATACCTACACTTGGTAGCAAAAAAAATGTATCACTCATTTTATTAAATTATTTATTAAGTTAATATAAAATATTTCGATTCCTGGTCGGGGTACGAAAATATTTGTTAATGTAAATAAATACATTTAATTATTATTTAGTTTATTTGTGATATTTCTAGAGTTTCGTACGCTGGAGACATCGACGAACTTGCCACTTGTCATGATCAAAGTCAAAATATCTTTATTCACGTATGATTGGTCTATAGTAAAGTTGGCTAAATGTAAATCCGCTTATTTATAAGTGTGGTTTCTGACCACCCCGAAAGGGAAATGGTCGTGGTGATACGATGATAAAATTTAATACTAAATTATAAATAAAATAATCTACACTACCATTATAACCGTCCAACGAGCGTAGTGTGCCGAGGACACTGGCGACTCCTCGTTGAACGACGAGGCTGACCCTTTAAACAAAATCAAAATATACTCTGCTCAAAGGGTTACCCATCGCCAAGCAGTTTTTTCCCCAAGCTCATACGAGACAACGCCAGAGCCTCCTCGCAATGTCAAGTGCAAGTTTTTGTTTTGTAAATTAATTTACATGGTGGATATTGTTGGCCAAAAGTGGTGTTGTTTTGTTTAATAATGTGCTACAATGTGAATAATTATGGACAACTATAAATTGGACTTTGAATATGGGGCACAAGTTGTAGTTAATTTTTTGCGGTTTTCCCGCGCTGTAAATTCCCATATTTTATTCGACGTGTTTGAGCTATGGTGCCGCGAGTGACTCCAAGAAAAGCATCAAATTCTGCAGCATCTGGAATTTGATGATGACCACATTAACTCATAGAAAAGAAAGATATATTACGTCATACTTGGCTGTATGGGCTAGACCCTTTGCCTTCTCTATCATCTCATTCATTATCCATCGGGAGAATAGAACCAAAAAAAAAAAAAAATTGGTGACATAGCTGGTTCTTTCCTCGTCCAGAGAATCAGCATAGCGATTCAACGAGCCAGCGTTCTTGCCACCATGCCGCGCGGATACGATTTATATTTAAATTAGGTTTTGCAACAAGGTTTTTTTTTTGTTTTAGTTTATTTTTTATATCATATTAATTATGATATTTATCTATTTAATAACGAGTCCATTTTATTGACTGCCGTCTATCAAAGATGACAGTAGTGTTCTACTACAAACCATATGTGTATATTAGTGTAAACAATAAATATACCTAACTCATGGTGCCAATGGGGTGTATCAGGCAAAGCTTTTTGTAGATGTCGCTAGCGGCACTGGTACCTTGTTTACACCTTTGACGCATCATTTTTTAAATGTTTTTGTAGTTTTTTATTTTTATATCAGAAAAATGTATTTAAAATTAACGTTACCTACCTTAAAATACGAATTAAGAAAGCGAACACCGTCTTTAAAAAGAAAAAAAGGCTAAATTTATAGAACGGCAATTTTGAGATCACCATATCTTTGATTTCGCTTGGGAATCTCGATTTGTACACTTTAAAGCTGCTCACTTCGACATAATATCAAGAAAATAATAAATTTCGTAATAAAAGTATAACTTTTCTATGCAACTGACAGTTGTATAAGGTACCATCTATCATGCGCCATCTATCGTGATAAAAAGTTAGTGATACACCCCATTAGGATGCTTCAAATGCCAATCATTGTATAGTTTACCCTACCTATCTTGCCATTTATATCCGCTAACAGTAAAAAAGTCACACGCATTATAGTTACATAAGCTATGGAATCCATCGCAGAAGACGCACCTAATGTTTCATCACCGCTGTAACCTTTCACTTTGCGAGCAAAAAACTTGAGGTAAAAGGCATTTTGCACACCACTTCGCTCACATCGAATCTTGTACCGGTATTTGTTATTTTTAGTATGCACTGACAAAAATAATATCATTTTATCATTCAAAATAATTTCATTTCAACGCGGTCATATATAATATAGTGTAGGCATTGGTGCCAATTTCAACCTTAAAGTTGGCCCAGTTCGTGATGAAACACACTACCAGCAGATATTCAGATTCATTTACCGTATCGTCTGCTCGCCAGTGGAACAAACTTCCACTGACCATCAGACAAGCTCCTTCCATACATCTTTAAAAAACTACTTCATACTTTCTTTTTAAACAAGCAGAACAATATATTTTAACTCCACAAATTTCTACTTCCTAATAATATATTATCCTCATATATGTATATCTTCTATAATACTTATATATTGATGTATTAATGTAGTCATACTATTTATGTAGTTTATTGGTTAGAATTGCACCCCACATATTTATACTGTCTCACTCTCCCAAAGGTTAGCTGGTAGAAAAAGCCGAAATGGCTTTAAGTTCGCCTTTGTACATACTTTTAAGTAAAGTGCAATAAAGTATTTAATAAATAAATAAAAAGCAATGGGGGTCGCCTGAGTTGGGGATGAGGACATTCCCCCGTATATCCACGGAAGAATCTCACCGGGCAACCACGTACCCGTAACACAATACACAATTTGTGCAGGGTGCCGTTATTAGAGTAACAGAACTTCTACCACTTTAGCTCTCCTCCAAAGTGGGAAAGTGGTCTCCCGTTGGGTGGCCGTGGACTAGACGGAGCGATATTCTGGATATTCTTGAAGTGTCCATTGTCAGCCTGATAGAACACGTCCAATCAGGCTGTCAACAAATTCCTCAATAGTAGGCATCTCCAGACCTCACGCTATAACGGATTTTCGCACGAAGTTCGGAAGACCACTCTGACCAATATGTTCTACTGAATTGGGAATTCTCCCTGTTGGTCTTGGCATACAGTTGGTGCCAGGCTCGTGCATTTTAAAGCTATAATTATGTGCATCTATAATAGCGCTATCTATGATCGAATAGAGGAACAATTTCTTAATGATAACTTCAAAATTTAAAAAAAAATCATTTATTGTCATAAATTGTGGTTGTTTGTACATTGTTGGTTACAAAAGAGGTCTCACAATTTACCCCGGGAAAGGGCGTACAATATTGTGCTATTTAAAAAAAAAAATAGCTATTAACAATTTTTCTAAATATTAGGCTTGCAAATAAATTACATTTTACACACCAATTAACATAATCATAATAAATATTATAATACGGAGCCAAACTTTTCCTTCCTTTAATAACAAAACCAATATAAAATTTAATAATATGTCAACACTAAAACTAAATTAAAAATAATGTCAAGATTTTATATTATTATAATGTTCTAAAAACTTCCACACTAATAATAATAAATAATAAAATAAAATACTTTATTGAGAAAAACATTTTACACAACTTATTTTAAAATACAATAGTAACTTAAGCAAAAAATATAAATAAAAATGTTTTACAAATAAAAATTGACATTTGCTTTGAACCTTATCTCCCGAAAAAGTAGTCTGTGTATCTGAGGAAGAAGTCCAATGACCAGAGATTTAGATACCTAAAGCTGACAAGTCTCAGAGATCGCAGAATGAGGGGAGATATAATTGAGACATTTAAAATTCTAACAGGAAGGTATGCCCTCACCTAGCCAAAATGTTCAAGTTGAACACAATGATATTATTTAAATTGATGAGAAAATCCAGCAATACAAATGTGAAATATCACTTTATGAATAACAGAGTTGTAAATATGTGGAACAAAATACCAAAAGACATATTGAAGTCCCCAACTGTAAACACTTTTAAAAACAAACTGGACAAGTGGCTAGTGACAATTGACATAGACTATGGTGATAACTGACTATTTTATGAACTTTACACCAGTGCTTGATATAGGCATATCAGCAATGCGCTGCGAGCCTATTAATCAATAATAATAATAATAATAATAATAACTATTTATACTTATCTACAGTCGCATACCCTCAAAATATTACAATATGTCTGTTAGGGTCGGATTACATGTCAATGTTTTATTAAAGTACTCGCTTAATGAATAATGACAGTTTGTGATGAGTAATTTTTTTAGGCTTTCATTAAATTTATTTATGTCATATGTCTTAATTATGCCTGGTAAATGATTGTAAATTTTTAAACCATTATAAAAAAAACTTTTCTTAAATATTTCATTACGTGGGGTTGGAAGACTAAAATCTAGAATGTTCCGTGTATTTCAATTAAAAGCTTATATGCATACACGCGGTTCTCTTGAATTTTTTTTTTAAATAATTACGACGTTTATTCACCATTTGCTCCTCTCCCTACCCAACCAAATACGTATGAATCCGTTAATGCCGTCTTGGAAGCACGCTCCATTAATGTATTGATTGCAGACTTGCTTATGCCCAATTGTTTCAGTAAGTGGTGCAAATATTTTGCTGGAATTCCTCTCGCATCATCGTCATCAGTGGATGCACTGCGTAAAGCTGAGTCTTGAACCCGTTCCTGATTACCTAGGCTAAGGTTTACAGTCGTGTACATGTGCATTTTATTGCACGTTTTTATTGCTTCATGTAAATTGCAAAAACTTGTATCTAAGTTAGACATTAGTATTCTCCTTAGACACCCGTCACATCCATGCGCGTACTCAGCTTCTGGGCCAAGGAGGGAGGGGCAGAAGATGAAGATTTTTATAAGCACCTAGCCAAATGAATAAACATAAATTAAAATATGTATTTTTTAAAATATTATATTTTTAATTATTCTTCTTCTTAGTCGCTACACTCTTGGCAGAGTGGTCGTGGTCGCCATTGGAGTGCTAGTGGCACGCTTAACAAGCCGTCGCCACTCCTCGCGGACCCCGGCTTTCCTAGTGCACTCATGTAGGGGAGGATCCATTGCAACCTTCACCTGATCGGTCCATCTCATCGGGGACCTACCACGCATCCTCTTGCCATCGACTTTCCCCTGGACTACCAAGCGCTCGATTGATGTTTCTCCACGCCGTGACACGTGTCCGAAGAAAGTGAGAATGCGTAATTGTACAGTCGAGGAAAGGCGCTGTCTGATCCCCAGTTCCTCCAGTATGGATTTGTTTGTTCGGAACTCCGTCCATGATATGCCCAGCATTCTCCGCCAACACCACATCTCTAGAGCATTAATTCGTTTTTTTTTCTGTTTCGCGTAGGGTCCACGTCTCCGCAGCATACAGAAAAATAGGGAACACAAGAGCTCTAACCAGCCGGATTTTAGTGGCTTTGGTAACGTTTCGGTTCCTCCATATCTTCTTCAGCTTGTCCATAGCAGATCTTGTAACTGCCATTCGACGCTTGATTTCATCTTCGCATCCACCGTTATTAGATATTAGTGCTCCCAGATAAATGTAAGATTGGACCACATCGCACTTTGCTATCCTTGTAATTTCTGGCCAGTTATTGTTGGCTCGGTCTACGATCATCACTTTCGTTTTGCTGCGGTTGATTTTAAGGCCGAACTTAAGACTGACGGTCTCCATTTTTTGCAACAGTTTGCAATTTTTAATTATACATTAGATATTTTAAAAGTGACATGTTACGGCCATAATACGGTCAGTTGGATACAAACCCCTCGTTCCGAGACACGATAATAGTAACCTAAGCACGCTTAAAGGTGTTCCGAGACTCGTATAAACTGTTTTGCGAAAGCTATGTGATGTCACAAATGACATTACTCAACGCGCTTAGACTGCTCACGATATAAAGGGAGATAGATCACTGTCAGTTTTTTGTCATTATGTCGCGCGCGATTTTCAAGTTTATTTAATATTAGGTTTTCTTTTAAATTATTTAATATTGTAATTCGTTTATACTGTTTGTATATTACTTCTAAAACAAATCTATAATTAATATTTAAGAAGGAAGTGAAATGTCTGTAACACGGCGAGTTATTTTAAAAGATCAAAATTAGTTAATAATACTAAACTTTACACATATTAAGGTGAATAAACCGAGAGATGTTATGTTTGTTAGTATTCATACTCAAAGATGTGGAATCCGCAATTTATCTTCTATACATTTAAAAAAAAAACTATCATGTTATAAATGAAAATGTGATTTAGACCGTTCGAAATTGATATCACGCTCTGAGCATCCTAATCGTGATATTTGATTCGGAACGACTGTTAGTACCATATTCATTCTAAGCGCTCTGAGCTTGATTCGGAATGAGGTGAAAGACTTCGAGCGCCACCAAGGCCATCTTTGTACCTTTTTTTATCTAATTATGCGAAACTACGATTGAAACTCAGTTAGCAAGTAGGAATTGACCATTATTTCGATGGATACTCGCGTTATCATGGTCCTTCGAGCCGGATATCAAGCTAGCAACCTAATAGCGTAAAATTTAAATTTGAAATAGTAACACATGTATTCCCCAAGTATTCCGAAGAATCCTGCCATCCGAAGACCGCCGAGGACACCGAATGCAGCACTGATCTTCTGGATAGCTATCATTAGATATGTCAGTTCATTCCGTCAGTCTTTCTTACTAACATCACCTCTCTAACTGGTAAATCCGTCTAGTAATTGTTGGGGCCAAGGCCCTTTGTAGGATGACTCGGGGTACCCTGGCTGGTGAAGTATGTGAATGATGGACTGTATTTCTTTTGATGCGTTTATTACTGTTAGGTGCGTGTACGAACCGCGAATTCCCGACAATGACTCCGCGGTCCCAAAAATATGTTTAAACTTAAAGCTATTAGCCGACCGCGGAGAGGCTCCTCTCCGTGGTCGGTTAACTGATGTTAGGACATTTGGTCTTAACAGTAATATTCAAGTACATATGTAGTACAAAGTGAATTCATCATTAATAATCAACCTAAACCATCAAAATTGCTGTACGTTTGTTACCAATTGCTGTTTATTAATAGTTTTTTTTTTGTGCTTGCTATCTATTGCTCTTAAAAACAATTTAAGGGTCTTCAGCAAAACGGTTTAGGTATGATGTTGCTATACTGCTTCTACTATCGACAAAAGTAGATAGTAGAGACGTAACAAAATCCAGGGGGACAGCTGACTCTCCCTGCCCTCTCCTGGGTACGCCTATAGTCACATCTACAGATAAATCTCAAAATAATAATAATAATATATAATATAATATATATAATAATAATAATAATAATGACCGCCTCCGTGGTCTAGTGGTAACAAACGTTGCCGTGAACTCGGGAGGTCGTGGGTTCGATTCCCACCGGGGGCAAGTTGTACATTGTATAATTTGTCTCGGTCTGGGTGTTAATATGTTTAATATGTATATATTTACAAAAAAAAGTATAATATGTAGTTTATCAACCATCTAATTTCCGTAACACAAGCCATGTAGCTTACCACGGAAACTAGATGGCGCTGTGTGACCTGTCTGGAAATATTTATATTTATTTTTTTGGTTATTGAATCAATGTTTTCCAAGTGGCAATTTTCCATCGTCAATGGGTAGCGGTTCTGGCGACAGATTGGTGCAATGGTGTCATAGTAACCTTGTGTACCCTTCAACGGCCAAGTCACACAACTTTATATAATAATAAAGAAATCAGTCTTATCCAGAGGTTCTCAAATAGGGGCCTGAAAATGCGGCGAAATGGTTCCAGTAAAGGTTGGTACGACAGTGTTTGCTTCGCGCTCGACTTGGCGGGAGCATGGCAGTAACGGGCAATAATATATTCAATTTAATAGATAATTACAATCCATTTTTGTTAGTATACCTATCACTATGTTAGTAACAATGGCTTAACATTAAAGTTAGTAAACCAAAATTTTATGTTAGTGCCTTATTTATACTTATTTGTACACGTGTCAATAAGATGTGACGGGAGACTTAACTAGAGATGGGGACATACATAACGCAAAGATAGTCAATAAACTATCTACTAAGGTTCAAATCGCTTTCTCGGTTTTAAGCAAATTAAAACTATCTACTTTTCATAATATTCTAACGTTTCGTAACGATAGGTAGCGATCGAATAATGTACAGACAGCAACGGTTGCGTACGAATGAAATGAATTGGTTAGGGCATTGCACATTCGTCCGAGTGCGAATGAGTTGAACGGAAGTGACCTGACATTTAGTTTTAAATAATATTTCTTTTAAACACGCGACGTACTTGAAGTAGATAGTTTTTATTTATTTATTTAAAAACTTTATTGCACATAAGTACAAAGGGCTAACATAATGTCGTTAGACATTCTCTGCCTGTTAACCTTAAGGACAATAAGAGAGTTTTTAGTGACAGGAGTAGGTGCACAAAATATAAAAAATAAAAATGATTGAATAATGCACATTATTTACAATCTTAATTCTAAGAAATAATATAGACCTACGTAATATAACTATATAAGTATAATAAATATACATATACCTACATACGAATACTATATAATAAATACATACTAATACAACTACACAAATTCGATACAATAAATATAAACAACTACACAATACTGACAAAAAGCAACTTTTAACATTTTATCAAATAAATAAAAGTAAAACAACGTGTTTAATTTTATGTGGAGGTCTTATTTTGGCTCCATAAAATACTTATAAACTTGACTCTTAAAAGTTAGTCTAGTTGTGGCATGTCGGATGGAGACCGGAAGATCGTTCCAAAGAGATGACGCTACGACGACAAAAGACTTTGATACAAAGTTTGTGTGATGAGAGGGGATTACAACGTTGTTTAAAAACGGATAACGGTTCCGTTTTGTTATTTCAAAAATACATACCGACACAACTCTAGACTTAACTGTATGCCTGTATAAGGCATTGTCAAAGGTCAGCGGTAAGGTAGGTGGGCGGGCCCTCTACTTTCTCCAACTGGCTCTCACCTATCTATTCTTATTTCTGTTTCCACTTATGTTTTACAAATATATTTTTCTAAATCAATTGTAGTTATTATTATGTTATTTATATTTAGGTATATCATTGTGAGGGATCAGCTGTGTTTTTTTTTGTGACAAATAAATATTTTTCTTTCTTTCTTAATGGGGTGTATCAGGCAAAGCTTTTTGTAGATGTCGCTAGCGGCAATGGTACCTTGTTTTACACCTACATCGCATCATTTTTAAATGTTTTGTAGTTTTTTATTTCTATAACAGTAAAATGTATTTTAAATTAACGTTACCTACCTTAAAAGACGAATTAAGAAAGCGCACACCGTCTTTAAAAAGAAAAAAGGTTTTATTAACAGAACGGCAATTTTGAGATCACCATATTTTTGATTTTGCTTAGAAAACTCGATTTGCACACTTAAAAGCGGCTCACTTCGGCATAATATCCAGAAAAGAATTAATTTCGTAATAAAAATACAAGTTTTCTATGCAACTGACAGTTCTATTAGGTACCAACTATCATGCGCCATCTATCGTGATAAAAAGTTAGTGATACACCCCATTGGTAGAGATTTTAAAGAATTTTTTATTTGTTATAAATAAATTATACATTTTTTAAAATCAATTTAAAAAATAGTACTTTATAAAAAAAAAACAGAAGCTATAGTTGTACCAACACCATATCTTTGGTATAGCTTGGATGCCATAAATTAGAAAGACAGTGGGTCGTCCAGGTCCGGATGACTAATGGGCCTGGTTTGGGGATGGGGAAATTCCCCCGTTTGCCCCGGTAGGATCTTAACGGGTAACCACCCGTCATAACAGCGTCCATGTAACTCAAGAACCCAGGGGGTCTAGGTTCGACTACTTCAGCTCTCTGCCAAGAAGCTCTCTAGGAAGCGGTCTCCTGTTGGGGGGCCCAGCGCAAGACGGAGCGATATTCTGAAGATGCTTTGAAGTGTCTGTTGTCGACCCAATGGAACATACGTCTAATCAGGCCGACGACAAATTCCTCAATAGTAGGCATCTCCAGATCCTACCATAAATTAAATTAGGTACTATTTATCATGCGCCATCTATTGTGATAAAAAGGCATCACTCCCCATTTGGGACAATGTTTAATGTCACCATGGTTATGGGTTGATGATGTTTTTTACACCATGCAACTCAGAATAATCCATGGAACGATATAGAGGCAAACATTTAGACACGCGCAGCCGAGCATGTATAAGATGAAAGATTATAATCTAAGCCATGAAAAGAAAAATAAAAATATTACTTTCTCCGTCGCGTTCACAGCTTCCTTACCTCGTAAAGTCAAAAGAGCTAAAAAGGAGTAAATTTACACGGACCAATTTTTTTGTTTTGTAAATATACTAAATGTTATTTATTAAAATACAAAATAATAATATTAATAATAAGGATAGGGATAAGCCCCGTTCGCGTAAATTACTTTACTGTGGATAATGTGATACAATGTAAATAATTATAAATTAACCTATATACATACATATAAGTTGCAGCTTTTTTTTGCGGTTTTCTCGCGCTGTAAATTCCCATATACCCGACTTGCTTGGGCGATATTGACGCGAATTTCTTCAAGAAAAGCATTAAATTCTGCAACATCTGGCATTTGATGATACCCAAATTAACTCATAAAAAAGTAAGATATATTACGTCAGATTTGGCTGTATGGGCTAGACCCTTTGCCTTCCCTATCACCTCTTTCATCATCCATCCGGAGAAGACAACACAAAAAAAAAACTCCAATCAACTCACGTACAAAATTAAGCCATATTTTAACGTTTTTTTATCTTCCTTCACCAGATGGGATCCAAAGCATCGCATTACTCCGACAGAGGCGTCGCGTCATGAGTTTGTAACGGGCTGCGTCATGACCAGCTCAACTCCTGGGATCATGGCTTTACCCAGGCTGGCACCTCCCAGGCCTCCCAGGACGGCTCTCCTCCACTCTCAATCAGCTGGCGATGTGGCCGCCATGTTGGGACGAGCGTGACCCAAGCGCCGCGGTAACGCTGCCACTGTTTGCTCCATCAGTTATTGAATCTGTAAAAATTTAGCCAATCTATGTACTTTTCAGATATTGTATCATCAAAAAATGTAGAATAATGTGTCTAGGTAGTTTTTCTTATAATATTTTAGTTTATTAATGCATATATTTCAGTTATTTTTACCATTAAAGTTAGGCCGCGTTCATTTTAAAAAATGTTAGCATGAACAAAAATACTTGTCAAAAAGTAGCCTTACCGCTCGTTTTATTTAAGAAATGTTAGCATTGTTCAAAAAAGTGGTATTTCTTAACAAAAACGACTATTTGCGCTGGTTTATGAAGTTGCTAATAGATGTTGGAAATGGTATAAAACGAACGCGGGGTTAATAAGTTAGTGTGTATGCGTGTCAATAATATTTTAAACATGGATTGGCTTTAGCCTCTCTTTCATTCTCAGTCAGCTGCGAGCGATACGTGGCCGCCATGTTGGAACTTGCATGACCCAAGCGCCGTGGTAATACCACCACTAGTTTCTGAATCTTTAAAAATCTAGCCAATCTATGTACTTTTCAGATATTTTATCATCAAGAAATGTACAATAATGTTTCTACATAGAATTTTAATAATATTTTAGATACATGAGGTATAAATCTCTGTTGTTTTACGATTAAAGCTATATCTAAAGATTTATTTTAAATTGACTTGATTAGGTTTGCCAGTGTTCTTTTTCAAGTCAGACTGTACTTTAAAAAAAAATTAGTCTATTACATTTCTAGGAAATAAAATTACAAACATTTTAGTGTTTTTGCTATTTTTCTCTGTCTAAAACTACGTAAATGAAAGAAAGAAGACAAATTTCTAAGCATTCCATGGAATCACCGTGCGGGTGCCGGGTCCATCGTGTGGGTAAGAGATGAGAAGAATGGTGTCTCGGGCTTGCGACCGACAATAGGCTGGTTTAAGAAAAGGAGGCCTTTTTTTTATTGTGCGATAATACGCTCACCATCCACCATTCTACTCCTCTCCCTACCCAACCAAATACTGTATGATTCCGTTAATGCCGTCTTGGAAGCTCGTTCCATAATTGTATCTTCTGCAGACCTGCTTAGGCCCAATTCTTTCAGTAAGTGATGCAAAGATTTTGCTGGAACTCCTCTCGCACCAACTTCCACTGCGTAAAGCTGAGTCTTGAACCCGTTCCTGATCATTTCTTCTGTGAGATCATAATATTTATTCGACTTCATGTTGTGGTCTTTTGGAATATTTGATTTCCACGGAACGGTAAGTTCAATAAGGATAACTTTTTTCAAGTTCCGAGAAAACACTAAGATGTCTGGCCTATAGGCTCATTTCATCTGGGATAATATGTCCAAAAAATCCGTAATTTTATTTCCTAGTAAGTTAATAGACTACATTTCAAAAGTACACTTGAATAATGTTAAAAAATATTGGATTGTGCGAGCGAGAGGGATGCAAATGTGGCTAAATTCTGTTTCTTTGACCGCAACAGTTAAATCAAGAAAAAACTAAGCAAATATAAATTTTATAAAATGTCAAATTTAATAGCATTTAACATTTACTGTATCCGTTCTTTAATGGATTCCCTTATGCACGAAATTAAACAGAATTTGGCTAAGGCATTTTATTTTTTTATTTAATTCACTTCATACCTTAGATTATCACAAAAGGAGAAGATACAGTACGAAGACGTCTCATAGACGCGCTTTAATTAGTAGTAAGCTAGCTATTGAGATAAGATAACAAATCTTTATTTACATAAATGGTGGTCTAGTTTAGAAGTCAGAGAAGAAAGATCAAACACTTTGCACTTGTACTGATCCTGTTTTACAAATTAACAATTTTGACATGCGTCATAGTACGAAACGATGGCGATAACGATGTATTTTGCTGTAGAAACGATGGGCCCGTGGGGATCGGAACTGAAAGCATTCTATAAAGAAATTGTTCCAAGGCTCATTGACGTCTCTGGTGACAATATGGCTGGCAGTTTTTTCTCACAAAAATTAAGTATCCTAATTCAAAGGGGAAATGCTGCTAGTGTATTGGGCACCATGCCACAAGAGAGCGATTTGGAGGATTTTTTTTTTTCTATGTATTTTTTTAAAGTTAATTTAGATTTTGTTGTAATAAAGATTATTTAATTTAAGGTTTTATATGAAATAAATAAAATATTTTTTACTAAACGTAAATTATTATTATTAATCTATCAGTTAGTAAAGTCTTGTTTCAAATGGTATTATTTTGATATAAATATCACCTGGCAAGCTTACAATATTACTTCTCATACATATCTTCACGCCAGATCCCTTGCGGGGTAGGCAGAGACAATTGAGCGCCATTTGACACGATCACGACATACTTCTTTCGCTTCGTCGACATTCATTAACCTCTTCATACATGCCCTTTGGTTACGAAGACTTTTTAATGCACCTTCAGTCAGTGTTTTATTTATTTGATCGTGATATGTGAGTCTCGGTCTGCCAGGGCCTCTTTTACCCACAACTTTCGCATTATATATCTGGTTCGTCAATCTTTCATCGCTCATCCTTTCAACATGCCCGAACCATCGTAGCATGCCTTTCCTTATTTTTGTCCCTATGCTTTCCTTCATACCAACCCTTTTCCGTATTTCGACGTTACGTATGCGGTCCGCCAAAGTGACGCCACATATCCGCCGCAACGACCGCATTTCTACTGCATTAACCCTACTCTCATGCGTATTCTGACGTATCCACGTCTCGCTTCCATACATCAGTGTTGGTACCAACATGGCATTGTGTATGGCGAGCCGAGCTTTGTCACTGACATTTCGACTGCCGATCAGTGACCCCAGGGCACCGTTAACACTATTTCCCGCGTTCACTCTTCTTTCAACGTCCCTATCGTACTTCCCATCCGCAGTGAAAACACTGCCCAGATATATAATTTCATTTACTTGTTCTAGAGTTTCATCATCAATCTTTATCGTCACGGTTGTCATCCTTCTTCTTTCAAACACTAGTACCTTGGTTTTTCTCGCATTCAAACGGAGTCCTTTTTCTGCACATCCCTCCTTCATTCTTGTGACTAGTGATTGCAGTTGTTGTTCGGACGATGCCATAAGAACAGCATCATCTGCATAAAGCAGGCAGTTCACCACTAGATCACTCATCTTTATCCCACAGTCACTCTCTCTCACTCTTTTTAGGCATTTGTCGAGATATAGAGTGAATAATCTAGGAGAAAGCACACAACCCTGTTTGACGCCCATTTGGGATTCAAAGCAAGGCGACATACCTCCCTCCACCCGCACACAAGCTTTGCAGCCCTTGTACAGGGACTGTATAGCTTGTAGCAGTTTGTCATTCACTCCATACTCCGGCAATATGTCCCAAAGCTTCTTTCTTACAACTCTATCAAAAGCCTTTTCCAAATCCACAAAAGCACAGAAAACCTTCTGGTTTAAGGCCAAAAACTTCTCTGTGATATTGCGGAGCGAAAAGACTTGGTCAGTGCATCCTCTTCCAGGTCTAAAGCCTCCTTGTGCCTCCCATAAAAGACCTTCAGTCTTCTCTTGCAAGCGTTTCGTGAGAATCTTGCCATACATCTTGCTCGCCAAACTGATCAAACTAATCGCTCGGTAGTTGGCACAGTCCAATCTAGATCCCTTACCTTTGTATAAAGGAACGATGACTGATTGTCGCCAGTCCTCCGGCACTCTTCCCTCCTGCCAGCAAAGGTTGCACAGTAGGTGGAAAGCGTTCCAGACCGGTATACCTCCGTATTTGATCATTTCAGCGAGCACTCGATCTTTTCCCGCTGCTTTGCCACATTTCAGGCTTCTAATTGCCGATTGCAATTCTTGCACACTTATTTCCTCCTTAAAAGTGGACGTTATAGTTGTGGATAGCTCTGGAGGTAAAGTACCCGTCGTGACGTCGTTAGGAGTACCACTAGCATACATCTCGCTAAAATATTCATTCCATCGCTGCAACACCTCATTTGTGTTTGCAAGAATGTTACCGCTTTTTGATTTCACTCTGTTCATTCGATAAGATGACAAGCAACCTTTGGCCTTCCTAACTTCCCTCCAGAAAAGTTTGGAGTTCTCCTTAAAGTTGCTCGTCATCCTATTTTCACCTATTTCCTTACATCTTTCACGCTTCTCCTTAACCAAAGATTTAGTCTCATTCTTGCAGCGATGGTACAACTCTTTTTTTTCTCTTTTTATACTTTCATTCATATTCAGCGAAGCAACGTAATCTATCCAAGCTTTCTTCTTTCTTTCTACCGAATCTTTGACCTCTTGATCCCACCACGCGTCACCCTTGGTTGCTCGCTTTTTTGCTACTCCACATACTTCTCTTGCCGATTCTACCATACCATTTTTTAGGTACTTCCAACACTCTTCTACATCTTTACTCACATCTTTCAAGTTGATAAGTTTATCTTTGACGCATTTCATATACTCCTCTTTCACACTATCATCTTGTAACTTTTCACTCTTTATTCTCTCTACTGCTGACATATTGCCACCTGATCGCCAGTGGCGCCATTTTGTGAACAGGCCACTAATCCTAGTGATTACTAGGTAGTGGTCTGTTCCCAATTCTGGCCCACGATACGCCCTGGTATCCAGAGTCTGTGTTCGCAGTCTTTCATCAACTATTATTAAATCAATCATACTCTTTTCACTATTCATCGTTCTTGTATACATGTGAATATTACTTCTCCTTGAAAGTAAAATTGGAATAACAAATAGGTGGTAGGACTGAAGGTGGTAATTTCCCCAGTCTGCCGGGGCGGGGAAGTATCCACCGTTCGTGCCGATAAACCCAGTAAACTGTATCCACACGTTTCGGAATCAGGCTCGAATTGCCGTCATGCCCAATCAAGCCGGCATAGTGTTAGGGACTGATGTTAGTCATGAGTGTCTGGATCCAGTTGCTAACATTCATGGACCATCAAGTGGGCAAGGTCACATGTCGTGCTAGTATAATAAAACAAAAAATAAAAAATCATCAGCCATTCTGAATCGCTCGCGTCCCCCTGTGACAATGTTTTCTATCTCATTCAATAAACTTCTTGTAAACAACATAATTGCGGGTGTGATATTGCGCGTAGTTGACAAACGGTCCTGCATTTAGGAGAGAACAATATAGAGCGTGCCGTATCTTCTCCTTTTGTTACAATCAAAGCCTAAGTTTGTGCCAAACCTTAATTTTAAGATTGCTTAGCTGTAGTTTTTATGTATTGAAATTCATTGCGGAAGTTATTCTATATAATTATGTACCATTAAGAGTGTTCAACGCTTTTGTACAATCCAATATTTTCAAAGATATTTTAACTCCCGTATTCTAAGACCAGCTGTCAAACAAAAATGACGTCTCTGTATTTGTTACGATTAGAGTTAAAAATGGACCCGATTGTACCAATTTTATTTTGAAGGTCAGCAGTAAGCTGGTACGTTCATTTAATTACAATAACATCAAATTACAATTTAACACGGAAAATAACAATTTTAAAATTCAATTTCAATTTTTTTTTTTTTTATACACCAAATTACAAATCAATAAATTATTTCCCCATAACTAGTTTGGTTACCTGACCCCCATATGCTTCTAGGGCCAAGATTAAACAAATCTAATTCGTTATGTTTAATAGACAGGGCATTGAAATTGCGACACATACAAATGATAGGGGCGTTAAATGATACATTGTTCGTTGCTAAGGGAATTTTAAATAGACGCTTAATGCGTTCAGGGCGTCTGGGGATATGAAAAATATGCTAAATACCTTACCGTAATAATGATAAAAAATAAACAAATGTCGTCTTTATTTTCGAATAATGATTTTTATCTTTAAAAAGGGGTTCTACCACCACAATTAACAATTACACATCGTATTTTAAATTGACCCAACGTTGCCAGTGTATTTTTTTTTTTTAAATTAATAATAGGTTCGCCAATAGTGCCAACAGCTCCCATGTATTTGTACCTAATGCTAAATCAAAAGTCTGATGCTGCACCTATTATAGGCGACCACAAATATTAGTGGGCGATCGAAGCGAAAAATCTCCATCCTCTGATGAACTCTGTTGGCCCGAAACGGTTTGGTGAATAAACGCAACGCACGTTGCCTTGATAGATAAATGCTAAATGTGTGGAAAACCTATGCCGTGGTACTTGATCAGGTAAAACCTGAGTTATGTGAGTAGGTAAGGTACTCAGCTTAACAGTCGTGAGTCGTGATGGCACTGTAAACAGTCAATTTAAATAATGATACTTGAATCTTCTCACTGTTTCGGCGAAACAGTCCTAAGGCACAGAAAGTGACAAGAAGCGAAGGTCAAACGTATAATAAAATATATTTAACTAGCTGTTTGACACGACTGTGCACGTGTATTATAGAGAGTTAGGAGGAGAGCCACAAGGGCGCTATTTGTCAGTAACGGTGTCCACTAAAAGTGCATGAATTACCACTGCTAAGATCCTGCCGAGAAAAACGGTTTTTTTTTTTATAGTAGCACGACATGTGCACCCACCTGATGGTAAGTGGAGCGCAAGGTCCATGAATGTTAGCAACTGAAGTCAGACACTCATGACTGACATCAGACCCTAACACTATGCCGGCTTGACTAGATGCTTTTTCACACTTCGCTTGAAGAACTCCTTGTTATAGGAAAGTGGAAACAGGCTGGAAGAGCATATGGGTTATGGTCCCCATCCCCAATCCTGTATAAACTTAAAAACACTAGCCTTAGGTTGTCATTAGCTCCGAAGCAGTAGTAGATATGTTTTTTTTTGTTTGTTGTTTGTATTCTATTCTCCCGATGGATGATGAATGAGATGATAGGGAAGGCAAAGGGTCTAGCCCATACAGCCAAGTCTGACGTAATATATCTTTCTTTATTATGAGTTAATGAGCTTATCATCAAATTCCAGATGCTGCAGAATTTGATGATTTTCTAGGAGTTACTCGCGGCACCATAGCCCAATCACGTCGGGTATAATATGGGAAAACTGCAACTTGTGCCACATATTTAAAGTCCAATTTATCGTTTTCCATTATTATTTACATTGTAGCACATTATTAAACAAAACAACAACACTTTTGACTAACAACTAATCTTTAATGTTTAATATTAAATATTTACATAATCAAGGACCAACTATTTGGGCCATAATTAGTGTTTTTCTCAATTATTGTATGGTATTGGTTTTACATGAAAACTTTTTCTGTTCAGTTTTTGGCATTGAAAATTAGTCCTTCAGCCTAAACTTTTTTTTTTCGAAATACATCGTGTTATTTATATTTATTTCTTTATTTATAATCCCAAAAATTATTATCATGTAAAACTTATATTCTTATTTCTATTGGCCTATTTAGCGTCATGTTTTTATCAAAATGGCGGTTTGTTTTTTAGGTTAAGGCTAAGATTCTTACTTATATAGTAGTATTTAAGCTCTTAAAATAGTTTTTGACATAATCAGTAGTTGTTTAAAATAGGTACGTATATTTCTGTAGATTTCTTACTGTAGCAAAAGAATTGTAAAAATATATTATAATAGACGAGGCCAAAATGACTTCTGTAGGTTAAAGTTCATCTAAAAACTATTGTATTATAGACAAATTAGTTATATTCAGAAAATGTTAATGATTTTAACCATATTATAATAACTTTATTATTGTATATTAAATATATTTATGTTGTATGTAATTAAGAAAGATTTATTTTATTAAAATACCTTTATTTTTTCTGAACTTAGTTTAACGTTCCGTGATTTTTTTTGTAGGGTAACTACTAATTAGGCTATTTTACATAACACGAATAGTAACACAAAGAAATTAATATTTTCTGAATATAGTTCTCAAATGGTGTTTATATATTTATTGTAGATACGACGCTGTGATTGTCGCTAGAGTTAGAAAATTAAACCCGTGGTTGTTACAAACATGTATTATTGTGTTGTATTTAAAAACATTATTACAATATTTTACAATAAATAAAAATCTTCCATGATTACTTATTGGTTTTATTACATTTTACTCCTATAGAGATGTGAGTCGTGAGTGTCTACTATTATGGTATAAAATTACGGACATTTTAGACATATATTCATGCAACCCCATCTTGATCCTTGGCGCCGCATCAGACTGGAAAAGTCTCATGGATACATTTGAACACCATTATAGGATCCCAGATGAACTAGCTGTATCAGCCTATAGGCCAGACATCTTAGTGTTTTCTCGGAACTTGAAAAAAGTTATCCTTATTGAACTTACCGTTCCGTGGGAATCAAATTTTCCAAAAGACATAAAGTCGAATAAATATTATGATCTCACAGAAGAAATGATCAGGAACGGGTTAAAGACTCAGCTTTATGCAGTGAAAGTTGGTGCGAGAGGAGTTCCAGCAAAATCTTTGCATCACTTACTGAAAGAATTGGGTCTAAGCAGGTCTGCCGTCAATACATTTATGGAACGAGCTTCCAGACGGCATTAACGGAATCAAACAGTATTTGGTTGGGTAGGGAGAGGAGTAGAATGGTGGATGGTGAGCGTATTATCGCGCAATAAATAAAAAAGGAGGCCTCCTTTTCTTAAACCAGCCTATTGTCGGTCGCAAGCCCGATACACCATTATTCTCATCTCCTACCCACACACGATGGACCCGGCACCCGGACGGTGAATCCATGGAATGCTTAGAAATTTGTCTTCCTCTTCTACATATACCTAATTTAAGACGGCGTAAAACAGCGAAAACATTCAGGTATAACGATTTTTTTCTATTTCACTAAAAACAGAAGTGCGTAATTTTATTTCCTTGAAAGTTGATAGACTACATTTGTCAAAGCTGGAAACAACTTTAAATTGTTGAAATGTGCGAGTGAGAAAGATGCAATACCATTAAATCAAAAAAAAAAGAGTTCTTCGCGCCATTTTGCGTGGACATGTCAAGTGCAAGTTTTTGTTTTGTAAATTAATTTACTGTGGATATTATTGGTCAAAAGTTGTTTTGTTTAATAATGTGCTACAATGTGAATAATTATGGAAAACGATAAATTGGACTTTAAATATGGGACACAAGTTGCAGTTTATTTTATGCGCTTTTCCCGCGCTGTCAACTCCCATATTTTAGCCGACGTGTTTGAGCTATGGTGCCGCGAGTGACTCCAAGAAAAGCATCAAATTCGGCAGCATCTGGAATTTGATGATGACCTCATTAACTCATTAAAAAGAAATATTTATTACGTCAGACTTGGCTGTATGGGCTAGACCCTTTGCCTTCCCTATCATCTCATTCATCATCCATCGGGAGAAGAGAACAAAAAAAAAAAAAACACCTAAAATCAAAATAATAGGTAGGTACCTAAATGTTTAACAGCAGATAAAAAGAATCATAGATAGTTGTGGGCGGAGCGTTTGCACAGTCATCGATAGAAGTTTTTATTATTTGAACAATATATTATATATATAAATGAATTTTCTATCTAAAAGCATGTTTTGAACAAAAACTTGTAAGCGACTGTACTTTATAATGGGTCGGAGCGTCAGAAAAAAAAATCGGTTCCTGCGTTTCAAATTCAATTACCGTCAAGCGCTCATTTTATCTCCGACAACTGTATTTATGTTATAAGAAATTAGTATTTTTCCTTTATGAATTAAGACGTGGGGATTGTTGTCCACTGAAGTGTGACTTAGGAACACGCGATGGATATGCTCTGTTTACTGGAAATGTAATGCAAACCGCACCACGAGTTCATGATCACCTACGTATATTTTCATTGGGACCGTGAAAAAACGCAAAAGGAGATGACATTACCTTACCGATGACATCTATGTATATGACATGTCGCGGCTTTGTAAAAGTCCAACACACCAGAATGTCCTTGACCACATACGTGGACGAGGATAGTCCGAATCCGTTGTGGAAATCACTAAGCTGGTCTCGGAATGGCGAGACACAAATTTTAAGACCTATCGCATTCTTGTGCAGTCGTAAAAATAAAAAAAACTTTAAGAAATATTTCTGGCCGCAGGGTGTTGTGCTTCGTCGGTATATAGTTTTATTTGGGCCTACGAAATGCACCACCTAAGACCACCCCGGCGGCGAAACCCACTGCAGCATTCAGCCTTCATCAGAAGGTAGTCGCCGTACACAATGGTACTACTTTGACCACAATAGAATGAAGATGCGGAAGCCACGCTTATCAATAAGCGGATTCACATTTAGCCAACTTTACTGCCGGCCAATCATGACAAGTGGCAAGCTCGAGAAATATCACAAATAAATTAAATATTAATTAAATGTATTTATTTACATTAATAAATATTTTTGTGTCCCGACTACGAATCGAACCTAGTACCTCCGAGTCTAAATCCACAGACTTAACTGCTAGACCACGGAGGCATTGTAAAAATGATAACTTAAAAATATTTAAGTAAGTAGTTTTTTTATTATTTAATGTAAACAGTTTAAAATCAATCAAGTTTGCAAAACGTAACAACTGGATAGTTAATAATGAAAGTAAATGTTTATTTCCTAGAATTACGCACTATTGCGTAATGAATAAAGTGCATAGGTCAGGTTAGTCTTAGAGGAAACAAGGAGGTTAGCTATACACAACGGTGGATGCGGCATATCGTCTGTGAACTATGAACTAAAGAATAATATTTTATTCAAAATTTTATCAAATCAAAAAATCTTCTTTTTCTAGAATACTGTGAACTTAGCAATAATAATATTTGCCACATATTAAACAGAACTTAAAGTCTAGTTAGTCGCGATCACAGCGACATTATTGCCGTCAAGTCAAAAGTCAAAGTCAAAATATCTTTATTCACGTAAACCTATTACAGGCATTTATGAAACGTCATTAATTTAATTATTTTGAATGATTCTACTCCTGCTAGTAGAAGACTAAGCAGCAAAGTGGTCCAATAAGTAAGCTGTTAGCAGAAGACCAGCAGCTTAGCAAATTCCAGTGACCTGTTAATGTTTAATCTGACTGAGAAAGGAATCTGCAAGGAAAACTCAGACGGTGTGCGGTCACACGATATTTCTCTCACACTTTTTTTATAGTTATTTTACACAAGTAATTATTTGTAAATTTGACTTCTGCAATAAACATCGAAGTCCCGCAGCAGTGTCTCTACTAGTAGTGTACACAAGATGTGTGGTGACAAATAGGGAATCAGCTCAGCATGGACTCTCTGCGCTGACTTTCAACTAATCCCTTGTTAGGAGTATGTCGAGGTGTTAATAGATAAATATATAAGTAGATATAATGTGGTGCATACATAAAAGGTTAACCAAATATAAAATTATAGTAAAAGTCGGTATACGGGCGAAAGTTTTACGTGACAACGACTTTGAGTGGTAAAATAATTTTAATGTGAATATTCATTCGTATAGTAGGAAGAAGGATGAAATAATAGTAACAATTTAAAACATTTATATTTAAAACATTAATTTATACAAAGAATCTCGCACTGAATTTCATATTAACAAAATTTTATTTTTACCTTTACACATACATACGTATTTATATACAAATATACATACAATAACTTGCAATACATTTGCGTACAATGAAACAGCTTAACTTTTAACTTAACTTGTTCCTATCTGAGTGATTTTGTTGAGGATAGGGCGATGATAGGAGAAATATGAAATGAAAGGAAGTGTTTCTGCTGTAATGTGCCTAGAAAATGTCAAGTCAATGTCTTTCACTTTTTATGTCTGTCTCTCTCGCTCTTAGGCGGGCTAACCATGCCCGAGTGGAAGGGACGCGTGCCTCTCACTCGCTCTCATTGTGAGCGCATAACGTGAGCGGAGCGTAACGCAGTTTCTTGAAGTGTCACCCGGCAAACCAATTTATAAGACGTTGTCACGTCAAAAACAAAGCAGAACATAATAATAATAATTAAAGGCGTTTATTGAGTAATAAGGTTCACTGGTAGTATAAAATTGGTAGTATAAACTACGCAACCGTCAAGCAGAGGCGATCTACGCAAACCCGCATTAAAAACTGGGAGAATAAAGATATGTTCTCCATACGGGCTAACTGTACAGCTCCACCCCACGATCGGAAAGTCAACTCCAAGAAGAATTTGGGTAGGTTAATATTTAGAAGGTTTGCTGGTTTTTATGAAGAGAGATTTATATTTATTTTTAAAAGCATACGCCGACTGCATGTCGTGCTGTGGTGGAGGTACGTTGCTCCATATCGTGGTAGCAGCTTACCTAAAGCTCCCACGGAACGCAGGGGTTTTGTATCCGGGAAGACACAGTAATTTGAGACTGGATCGTGTGCCATATCAGTTTACTATAAAGGTAAAATGGAGAATGAAGTTTTATCACCCCAAAAAGCAAACATGCCAAATGGACTGTCATGGTTTATCAGCGCGCATATGTGATGTCTCGGATTGGAATGTCACTTTATTATCGATTGACATTGACAGAGTTCTTTAGTTTATTATCGATGGTGACATTCCCTTGTTTTTTCTGACAGCAACCACCCGCCCCGGTTATTTATTTATTTACAATACAACAAACAGTTATTAAATTCCAACAATTATCAAAATCAAATACAAGGGAAACAAGTTAAATTTAACAACCTAAAACTATTGTACACTGCATGCATGAACTAAAAATTAAACGGATGAAAATATTAACTTAAACTAAAGTAAATCTACACAAATAATACAAATAACAATTACAAACAGCAAAATTAAACAAATATTAAATGCAAATTACAACTTAACACGGAAAAAAAGTAAAAAATGTAATAACAATTTTGAGATTCACTTTCAACCACCAAATTACAAATCAATAATTTATTTCCCTATAAATAGTTTGGTTACCTGACCCCCAAACGCTTCAATGCATATCTATTGTTGGGCGGGAGTAACAGTGCCGGTGTGGCTAGATATCGGATTAAGCCGAGACCCCTAGTGTTAGTTAGTTTAGTGTTAGGATTAAAAATAATCGTAACACTAAAAAAAACTGCCTCCGTGGTCTAGCGGTTAATTTCGAGGATTTAGACTCGGAGTTACCGGGTTCGATTCCTGTTCGGGACACAACAATATTTAATAATGTAAATAAATACATTTAATTAATATTTAATTTATTTGTCGATATTTCTCGAGTTTGGTACGCTGGAGAGATCGACGAGCTTGTCACTTGTCATGATTGGCCTATAGTAAAGTTGACCAAATGTGAATCCGCTTATTTATAAGCGTGGTTTATAAACACCTCGAAAGGGAAACGGTCGTGACGATACATACATACCTCTAGTGGTCTCCGCACCACCGCCTCCAAAATTTAGTTAATCTGTAACAGTTATATAGACATCGCTTTCTAGGAAACATTGCGGCCTTGAGAAGATCCGCGGTGAAAGTTGAATAATATAACGTGACCAAATTCAAGAGTCATTCGTTTTACTTATTATATGTAGAGAGTTAAATTACTTCTCACACTAGCTTCTACACAATACAATTTTTTTTTTGGTTCTCTTCTCCCGACGGATGATGAATGAGATGATAGGGAAGGCAAAGGGTCTAGCCCATACAGCCAAGTCTGACGTAATATATCTTTCTTTTTCATGAATTAAAGAGGTCATCATCAAATTCCAGATGCTGCAGAATTTGATGCTTTTTTTGGAGTCACTCGCGGAACCATCCACTGCTCAAACACGTCAGGTAAAATATGGGAGTTGACAGCGCGGGAAAACCGCAAAAATAAACTGCAACTTGTGCCCCATATTTAAAGTCCAATTTATCGTTTTCCATAATTATTCACATTGTAGCACATTATTAAACAAAACAACACCACTTTCGACCAATAATATCCACAGTAAATTAATTTACAAAACAAAAACTTGCACTTGACATGTCCACGCGAAGAACTCCTACACAATACTAAATTAACACCATAGTTTTTTTTTTTTTTTAAAAGGCTTTTATAACAATTTGCCAGTGTCAAAGTTAGGGAAAGACGGGTTAAATAAATAGGACTTGAACAATTTGGAACAGGATCAAAAGGGTAAATACAAAAATGGAGAATTAATAGAAAAATACATCATTATATGCAATAATAAGAGAATAAATAATGGATTATATGCAATTACATAGGATAGGTATATTTATATTTTCACATACATATATATCTTCACGCCAGATCCCTTGTGGGGTAGGCAGAGACAATTGAGCGCCATTTGACACGATCACGACATACCTCTTTCGCTTCGTCGACATTCATTAACCTCTTCATACATGCCCTTTGGTTACGAAGACTTTTTAATGCACCTTCAGTCAGTGTTTTATTTATTTGATCGTGTAATGTGAGTCTCGGTCTGCCAGGGCCTCTTTTACCCACAACTTTCGCATTATATATCTGGTTCGTCAATCTTTCATCGCTCATCCTTTCAACATGCCCGAACCATCGTAGCATGCTTTTCCTTATTTTTGTCCCTATGCTTTCCTTTATACCAACCCTTTTCCGTATTTCGAAGTTACGTATGCGGTCCGCCAAAGTGACGCCACATATCCGCCGCAACGACCGCATTTCTACTGCATTAACCCTACTCTCATGCGTATTCTGACATATCCACGTTTCGCTTCCATACATCAGTTTTCACACACTACCTTTAATCTCTCAATCACCCAAAGGTTAGATGTTATAAAAAGCCTTTTAGGCATTAATCTTAACCTTTGTACAATTGGGTATATCACTAACTTTTATAGATGGTACCTAACATAACTGTCAGTTGCATAGAAAACTTGTATTTTTATTACGAAATTTATTATTTTCTGGATATTATGCCGAAGTGAGCAGCTTTTAAGTGTACAAATCGAGATTTCTAAGCGAAATCAAAGATATGGTGATCTCAAAATTGCCGTTCTATTAATAAAACCTTTTTTCTTTATAAAGACATTTGTGCGCTTTCTTAATTCGTCTTTTAAGGTAGGTAACGTTAATTTAAAATACATGTTTCTGTTATAAAAATATAAAACTACAAAAACATTTAAAAAATCATGCTACATAAGTGTAAAACAAGGCAGCATTGCCGCTAGCGACATCTACAAAAAGCTTTGCCTGATACACCACATTAACAGTGCAATAAATAATTTAATAATAACAAGCGAAGCCAACAGTTGGATTATTCGAAAAAAGCCATTTCAAATCGTTAGTATAATACTTATATGATTATATATATTATATATATATATATATATATATATATATATATATTATTTATATTAGATAACGGTTTAGTAGTGACGCGTGTGATTTATTATTTCGTGAAGAAGATGAATGCTTCATTCAGAAGCGGTTTTATTCAAGTGGATTCGAGATCTATCACTATTGTTATGGTTTTTGTGCCAGTGAATAGCAATGTTTTGCTTCAACATCCCCAAGAATAACATCTATGCGTAACTTACAAATGCTTTTAATGAAAATAAAAAAAATACTATTTGTTAAAGCTAATTATACTGTGGATGAAATTCAATTGTAATAACATTATTAATTATCTTGGTTTTTAAAAAGTTATTACTCGTAATAATGTCCTAACTAATAACTAAGAATAATAATGTCATAACTAAAACTTGTCTCCGTGGTCTAGCGGTTAAGTCCGTGGATTTAGACTCGGAGGTACATTTGTAGAGTAGAGGTATATTTGTAGTTGTATCATCACGACCGTTTCCCTTTCAGGGTGGTCAAAAACCAGGCTTATAAATAAGCGGATTCACATCTAGCCAACTTTACTATAGGCCAATCATGACAAGTGGCAAGCTCGTCGATGTCTCCAGCGTACCAAACTTGAGAAAAATCGCAAATAAATTAAATATTAATTAAAATGTATTTATTTACATTAATAAATATTTTTGTGTCCAAATCCACGGACTTAACCGCTAGACCACGGAGGCAACTTTTAGTTATGTCATTATTATTTTTAGTTATTACTTAGGATATTATTACGAGTAATATTATTAATTCTGATAACGCCTCTATACAGCTCCAATAATTAAATAACATTCGTAGTATATTTAAGTATATTATAGGATTGACATAATAATTATTATAATTATATTATTAATATCTGTTTACATCTTACGACAAAGCCTCTTTATATCTCTTTAATACGTGACATATAATTAGACATTTAATATTTAGCTTTATTTTAGTGTAGGTAGGTGTAGGTAAGTTTACAGCTGCTATCCACTATTAGAATTAAGTTTGTTATTCTCACTATGCCCTTATTAGCCGACTGTTCCTTGCTAACAACATATTGATTTAATATTTAAGCATCTTAGAGGGACAGCGCATAAAGCGGGAGCGCGGCGGAAAATGCGGAGTCCAGCAAGCGGCGTAAATATGTAAGTATATTAAAAGATTATATATTTATGCCGTTTGCTGTAGAAACTCTGGGCCCATGGAGTCCAAGTGCAAAAAAGTTTTTAAAAGTCATAACACCGCGTCTTGTCGTCTCCTCCGGTGACAAGAGGGCTGGCTCTTTCTTCGCCCAAAGAATCAGAATTGCAATTCAGCGGGGAAATGCAGCAAGCGTTCTTGCCACCATTCCACGCGGACGGGACTATCCTTAGTATTAATATTAATTTTATTTATTATTTTGTAAATATTTTTTTCGAATAAAAATATTTAAGTAAATACCAAACGATCGGTATTTCTGAAATCGTTATGTTATACTCATATGATGAAATACGTCAACATAAAACGAATGCGCGCGGGCGTGATTTCGTAACGAAGTTTTCATTCGTTTTTATAAAGATTTCTGAACTTTTAAAGGCACTCGAGTGTTGCAAGATTTTGTGTCAAAAATGGACGTGCATCATTTGTACTCCTTTGTGAAAAGCAAGAATGCTTACCTCGACTTTTATAGATAGGGTTACAAATCGCAGTACGTTATATGTGGCTTAAGGCACACTACTGGTGGAATACACAAATCTTTTAAGGTATTGTCAAAAAAGTAGATTTTTTATCATATGAATGCTATATATCGCCGAGCTTGCCAATTATTATAATAGCCCTATATTAAAGTTGGCTAAATATGAACTCGCTCCTTATAAAATCATGGTTTCTGGTAAGTACGGGAGTGCTCGGAGATTATCGTAAATCACTACTTCATCCCATTTGCAGTCGAAACGATGGGTCCGTGGTCCGAGGAGGGTATGGCGTTCTCTCGTGAACTTGGGAAAAATATCAACTTGGCGACGGGTGACCCTTAAACCCTATCAGACCTGATTAAATAAGATGTATTTTTTAAATAATAATAGATATTACATTAGTAAATGAAAAAATATATATTTTTAAAATCCTAATTATTAAATATTTGAGGCATTTCATAATAATGGGGTGTATCAGGCAAAGCTTTTTCTAGATGTCGCTAACGGCACTGGTACCTTGTTTACAGCTCTGACGGATCATTTTTTAAATTGTTTTTGTAGTTTTTTATTTTTATAACAGAAAAATGTATTTTAAAATAACGTTACCTAACTTAAACGAGGAATTAGGAAAGCGAAAACCGTCTTTAAAATGAAAAAAAGGTTTAATAAATAGAGCGGCAATTTTGAGGTCACTATATTTTTGATTTCGCTTGGAAATCTCGATTTGTACACTTAAAATCTGCTCACTTCGGCAATATAACCAGATAATAATAAATTTCGTAATAAAAATACAAGTTTTATATGCAACTGACAGTTCTATAGGGTACCGTCTATCATGCGCCATCTATCGTGATAAAAAGTTAGTGATACACCCTATTAAAAATAAATTTTTAAATAATGTCATAATAAATTGACATCATATCCTCGCCAAGCCGTCTGGCTAGCGTGGCGAGTGTAGGCCAAATTCTCCAGATATATGTTCTGGAAGGCCCATCTCCAGCAGTGGATGTCTAGGACGTTGTGTTCTAGGGGCTGTAATGAAATATATGTAGGTATATATTATATAATAACAATAATACACAAAATAAAACCAGTCATGTGATAAAGAAGTGGCTAAAGAAAAATGTTACAAAGGAACTGCAAAGGTGTGGAATAAACGGAAGTCGTAAAAAAAATACGTATAGAGAAATTTAAAGTTATCAGTGTGCCTCTAGCCTTACTTTGACAAATCATGTTAAGAGAAGAAATTTGGCAACAATTTCGTACCATGTAAATTCTAAAATAGCATCTCACGTGCAATAATGAAACCTTCAAAACTTGTTGAAAGGCGGATAATAGGGGAAATAGAAATGTACTATACGTAGGGTATAAACATAACAATCCTAAATCGTCACACGGCTCTCAACGACATCACTCAAATGGCTCTTTTGGTAGACACATTAGCTCAATCTCACATCTCACAAGTGCGTCTTCTGAGAACCTCAAGTTGCGCAAATACGGTTACGAATTTGCACCGTTTGGGGTCGAGACAATACCCCATGAGGACCTGGGGGAAAAGCGGCTGACGGAAGGGTCTGGAGACAGGAAGGCTGGCAATTATTTCTGTCAACGTATTAGCCTCGCTATACACAGGGGAAATGTTATCAGTCTCATTGGGACTATCTCGGATGGAATGTCTCTAGAGGGCATTTTTATTAATGGTTTAGTTATTTTTAATTTTATTATTTAGGTAGCTTTTAATTTATATTTAATATATATAATATATATATATATATATATCATTATCCCGTTTTCCTTTTAGTGGACAGAAACTAAGCTTTTAAAGTAGCGGATTTACAATTTAGCCAACTGTACTATAGGCCCATCATAATAAGTGGCAAGCTAGTCGATGTCTAGCGTACCAAACTTGAGAAATATCACAAATAAATTAAATAAATTATTGTGTCCCGACCAGAAATCGAACCCGCTACCTCCGCGTCTAAATATTATATTATACTACCGGGTGATTTTGTATGCTCTTATTATATTTTGGAAGTGACTGCCGTCAATACATTTATGGAACGAGCTTCCAAGACGGCATTAACGGAATCATACAGTATTTGGTTGGGTAGGGAGAGGAGTGGAATGGTGGATGGTGAGCGTATTATTGCGCAAACTCGAGACACCATTCTTCTCATCTCTTACCCACACGATGGAGCCGGGCACCTGCACGGTGAATCCATGGATTCACTTATATTCGCTTAGATTTTTTTCTTCTAATTGACCCTAATGTGGGAACAAGTGTAATGTATGGAAGATTTACAAAGCCCCTGATTTGGCTAGCATTGCCTAATTCCCAGATTTTCCAGCTTGTTTTTATTATTGACATTTAAATCTTCGAAAATTAAACGAGTGGTGTATTGACGTTAAGTGTACCTACACGTTTTTATAACCGCCTACACATAATATTCTCACAGATTTACGATAAAGGTCGTAATTTGATACTATCTTACTTATGTAATATCATTGTCTTACGTGAGCGATGAAATTACCAAACTAGGGAAAAGTCGTGTAAAATAATAGCTTTACAATTCTACAAGTTGGTAATAAGTGTGGTACAAGACAAATGTAATAATAATAATAAAATCATTTCATCATTTCAGCCCCTAGAACACAGCGTCCTAGACCTCCATATATCTGGAGAATTTGGCCTACACTCGCCACGCTGGCCAGACGGCTTGGCGAGGATATTGTGTCAATTTTTAATGACAATTTATTAACGATTGCACAAGTTAGTATTAGTGGAACCGGGACCGACCGTTTAACGTGCTCTCCAACGGTGGTGTTGTAAATCTATGACGAATGTACGTAAGAAAACGACCGAGCCACCTCCGAGCCATAAAAAAATATATAAGAAAAACTGATTTAAACATAAAAACGATGTATGTACTTAGGCGAGCATAACACTATAAAGGTATTCTCTACCAGCTAAGCTTTGGAAGAGTGACAGACTGAATATTGTGCAGAGTGCAATGCCAGAAAAATAAAATTATATATTTTAAAAAAAGAGAAAAAATAATAATAAATAAACTATAGGATTAGATAAATAGATAAAATGTAAATAGGATCATAATATACTTATGTAATAAATTCAAATAATAATGTACGTAGAAACGTGTATTTGAACATGGCGGGGGTTTGAACCGACTTTTGTAGGATTTTAAGGTAAGTGTTCGTACAACTGTGCCACCACCGCGCCAATAAATAAGAGTCAATTAGGAATTTATAAAAATAAATACTTAAATTATCCCTAATAAGTATATAGCTTCATATACCTGTTATAAATTGATTGCAAATTATAAAACATGTCTAATAAATGATGCATTTTTAGCACAATAAAAATATTGTTTTACTTTGATTTTGAAATTATATCCGCGAGTAATTGGGCAATCCAGAAAAGCTATCCCGCGGGTTTCAATTATGTGCGGGATTGCAATTTCGAAACGTAACACACCTAGTATTATTAATTGAAGTGCCGGGTTACCGGGGAACAAATGTTACTGTTTTCTATGTGAAGATTTAATGTGATGGCTAGCCGTTTCGAAGGTATAAACCTTGTCGTGTCGCAGTGTCGCAGTTTTCGCGTAAGTAGGATAGATATTTTAAAAATTTGGAGCGTTAATTGCAGATGACCTCCTAATGGATATGTTAAGAAATTCAATACTCTTTTTAAAGGCACAGTGTGGTACCTTCACACATTGACGTAATAACAAACACAAACCTTTGAATATTTTTTTCTTTTTTTTTTTGTTCTCTTCTCCCGGTGGATGATGAATGAGGTGATAGGGAAGGTAAAGAGTCAAGCCCATACAGCCAAGTCTGACGTAATATATCTTTTTCTTTTCTATGAGTTAATGAGGTCATCATCAACTTCCAGATGCTACAGAATTTGATGCTTTTCTTGGAGTCACTCGCGGCATTATAGCCCAAACACGTCGGGTAAAATATGGGAGTCCACAGCGCAGGAAAACCGCAAAAAAATAAACTGCAACTTGTGCCCCATATTTAAAGTCCAATTTTTCGTTTTCCATTGTAGCACATTATTAAACAAAACAACACCACTTTTGACCAATAATATCCACAGTAAATTAATTTACAAAACAAAAACTTGCACTTGACATGTTCACGCAAAATGGCGCGAAGAACTCTATTTTTTTTCTTTATAAAATATATAGATAATAATAATGAAGCTATTTATTTCTAAATTAATTCATAATAATATACAGTTTTTACATAGTCAAGAACAATTTCATTTAATAAATTAAAATATAAGCTTAAGAATAAGCAAGAATTTCTAAGCATTCCATGGATTCACCGTGCGGGTGCCGGGTCCAACGTGTGTTACCCACAGAGATGAGAAGAATGGTGTCTCGGGCTTGCGACCGACAATTGGCTGGTTTAAGAAAAGGAGGCCTCCCTTTAAATAATAATACAAATTTAACATACTATGTAACTAAAACTATGTTCTTATATCTAAATTATAAATTTAATGTTTATTATTTTTTTTTATTATTAATTACAATGTCAAAATTAATTTAAATAATAATGTCAAATAATAAATATAGTTTTTTTTTTCTAATTTAATTAAGGACCCCTCGTCGGGTAAAGCTCTTCTCCTTTTCTATCCATTTCTTCCTATCCTTGGCCTCGTCCATCCAATTTTTTCCAGCTTCTTTTACTATCTCGTTCTCCCATCTTTCCTTCCAAAAATATATACATATATGGTTAAAACAACAAGTTCAAATCATAACTGCCTTCGTGGTCTAGCGGTTTAGCCTCGGAGGTACCAGGTTCGATTCCTGGTCGGGACACAAAAATATGTATTAATGTAAATAAATACATTTAATTAATATTTAATTTATTTATTTAAAAAAAATAATAACATATTAATTAAACTAAAAACTTACATCTTAAAACATAAATTACTATTAATAAAAATAAACCTAATTAATAAATAAAAATATAACTAAAAACTAAAATGAAGAAAAAACTAAATAAAAATTATTATAAATAATAAATTTGCTCCAAATCGCTGCCAATGGGCAAGGTGCCAAGGATACTGGCAGCATTGCCACGTTGAATGGCAATACTGATCCTTTGGCCCAAATATTGCCCAGCCCTTTTGTCTCCCGAGGTGTTGACGAGACATTTATTTATGATATTTCTCAAGTTTGGTACGCTGGAGACATCGACGAGCTTGCAACTTGTCATGATTGGCCTATAGTCAAGTTGGCTAAACGTGAACTCGCTTATTTATAAGCGTAGTTTCTGACCACCCCGAAAGGGAAACGGTCGTGATCATACTTTACTTTTTTTTCAAATATAAGACATTGATAACATTTTTAAACAAAATGGTAATTACAATAATTAAGCCCCACCTACCGTCCACTAACTATGTATAAAGGACTCCGTTTGAATGCGAGAAAAACGAAGGTGTCTTTGAGAGAAGAAGGATGACAACCGTGACGATAAAGATTGATGATGAAACTTTAGTAGAAAAAAATAAATTAAATAATATATCTTGCAGAGGATGAACAAAGGCGTTGAACTACTCAAAATGGTAGAGCGAAGGAAGTTGGAGTACTTGAACACATCATGCGCAATAAAAAGTATAGCTTGCTGCAGCTCGACATGCAAGGCAAGATACAAGGCTCCAGAAGACTGGGGAGAAGACGCACTTCCTGGCTCAAGAACCTCAAGGAGTGGTTCGGGATGAGCACCAGATCCTTGTTCCGGACAGCGGCCAACAAAATCAAAATCGCCTTAATGATAGCCGACCTCCGATAGGAGATGGCACCGTAAGAAGAAGAAGAAGAATATATATGGGCAGTGTTTTCACTGCGAATGGGAAGTATGAACGTTAAAAGAAGAGTGAACGCGCTAAATAGTGTTAACGGTGCCCTGGGGTCACTGATCGCCAGTCGAAATGTCAGTGACAAAGCTCGGCTCGCCATACATAATGCCATGGTACCAACACTGTTCTATGGAATCGAGACGTGAATATGTCAAAATACTCATGAGAGTAATGTTAATGCAGTAGAAATGAGGTCGTTGCGTCGGATATGCGGCGTCACTTTGGCGGACCGCATACGTAACGTCGAAATACGGAAAAGGGTAGGTATAAAAGAAAGCATAGGGACAAAAATAAGGAAAGGCTACGATGGGACGGCCTTGTTGAATGGATAAGCGAAGAAAGATTGACGAACCAGATATTAAATGCGAAAGTTTGGGATAAAAGGGTCCAAGACTGATAGGTATACCACGATCAAATAAAAAAACACTGGCTGAAGGTGCATTAAAAAGCCTTCGCAACAAAACGGCACGTATGAAGAGGTTGATGAATGTTGATGAAGCGTCAGAGGTATGTCGTGATCGTGTCAAATGGCGCTTAATTGCCTCTGCCTACCCCGCAAGGGATCTGGCGTGAAGATAAAATATGTATGTATGTATATGTCTAATAATGTCGACCTTATTATTATTGTATTTATTCTCTAGTAAGTTGACAGAATACATTTTATTTATTTTAATATTGGATTGTTAAAAATTAACATTAGCCTTAAAAAAAAAAAGTCACCTTTGACCAGTTATTATATTAGTCAATGTTGTACATATCATTTAACGCATACAAAAATGGTAACAGTCCACGGTCCATTTAGTTTTCAAAGAGAGCTTGGGAAATTCTATAGGGCCAATTAAACGCTTGCTAATTAGAGATCATTAAAAATGACACTGTAATGGACAACCTTATGTATGCAATAGTATTATTACGACATACGACAATTATATACTGTAGAATATTATGTACGTCCACAAGAATATAAAAACAATTTAATAGTAGTTTATAAAACTGTTGCATAATAAGGGGGTTTTGCGCCGTTTGGAGTTGAAACTCTCGGGCCGTGGGGACCAAGTGCACACGAAATTTTCAAGGCGTTGTCAAAACAGCTCGTCAACACCTCGGGAGACAAAAAGGGCTGGGCAATATTTGAGCCAAAGGATCAGTATTGCCATTCAACGTGGCAATGCTGCCAGTATTCTCGGCACTTTGCCCATTGGCAGCGATTTGGAGCAATTTTTTTATTTATAATAATTTTTATTTTGTATTTTCTTCATTTTAGTTTTTAGTTATATTTTTATTTATTAATTAGGTTTATTTTTATGAATAGTAATTTATGTTTTAAGATAAGAAGTAAGTTTTTAGTTTCATTATTTTTTTTTTTTTTTTTTTAAATCATTGTACCTTATTTCCTTCGAATAAAGGTTTTAAATACCAAGGGGTATTATACACGAGTGTTTTATTACCTAGTTATGTGTTTCATACACTAATTTATCTACTCTCATACATTGGGATTGAACCTACTAAATAAAAGATAAAAATTAAAAGAGTAAGAAAAATCACACGAAATGCTATACAACAAAACGTATTGAATGACGCCAATTTTTATTTTTATTTTTTTTTAATGACCATGGTACAGAATACATAAGTCCTAAACAATGAAATGGCGCCTAAACCTAGCTTTGGAATCAAAACTTTTTTGTAATGGCACCTTTGCCTTTAAAAAAATAAGTGTTATATACTTAATATGTATGATTTATTTTTAAAATGAATTATAACATTATTTTGTTAGAGAAAAAGTGTAATAATGGGATTCTATTTTTAAATTTCAGCAGTATGTCAATATAAATTCGTTTTAAAATTTGTAATTCGCATTTTACGATATTAGAGTAGATAAAAGATATTTGTATATGATATAACTTTGTCTCAGTAAAAACGGATTTTTGGAACTTGGTGTTCGTTTTTTATAACACATTGCCAAATGAACTAACTTATGGTTAAATAAACTAAAAAATTATCTTAATCGTCGACTTATAGGTATGGCCTATTTTAAGATAAATTATTTTATTAGTGACAAAAATGCCTGAGCCGGCTCTCTTGATAGATCAGTAAGGATTTCTGGCGGTAAGTCATAAAAATATGTTGCCACTTACAAAATGAATAAGCTGATACTGACCATAATATTTTGTCTGTCTTGACTATACGTTTATAGTGCTGGACAGATTATAGAAAATGACTGCTACACGTATGTTTGCCTAATGATTTGGTTGCCTAATATTAAGTAAATTAATTGATACGATTAATTAATGTTATATCCTTTTCACATTAATAAGGATACAGCCGATTTATCACTGTCCACGTCCATGTGAGAATGTGTAATACACACAAGTGATCAATAAAAACGGGTCAATTACACTAGTTATATACATACATACGTACAATCTTCACGCGAAATCCCTTGCGGGGTAGTTAAAGACAATTGAGCGCCACTTGTCACGAACACGACATACCTATTCTGCTTCTTCAACATTCATCGACCTCTTCATACATGCCCTTTTGTTTCAATGGATCTTTAATGCACCTTCAGCTAGTTATATGACGGGTATTATTATAATCATTTATTTTAACTATATTTATTTTTCTTATATTTTATTATTATTAGGTCCTTACCTTTGTAGTATTTAAAGAACGCGTTCTTACAACCGAGCCACCACCGCGCCTACCGAGCCACCACCGCGCCTACCGAGCCACCACCGCGCCCACCGAGCCACCACCGCGCCACCGAGCCACCACCGCGCCTACCGAGCCACCACCGCGCCTACCGAGCCACCACCGCGCCTACCGAGCCACCACCGCGCCTACCGAGCCACCACCGCGCCTTCCGAGCCACCACCGCGCCTACCGAGCCACCACCGCGCCACCGAGCCACCACCGCGCCTACCGAGCCACTACCGCGCCTACCGAGCCACCACCGCGCCTACCGAGCCACCACCGCGCCTACCGAGCCACCACTGCGCCTACCGAGCCACCACTGCGCCTACTGAGCCACCACCGCGCCTACCGAGCCACTACCGCGCCTACCGAGCCACCACCGCGCCACCGAGCCACCACCGCGCCACCGAGCCACCACCGCGCCTACCGAGCCACCACCGCGCCTACCGAGCCACCACCGAGCCTACCGATCCACCACCGCGCCTACCGAGCCACCACCGCGCCTACCGAGCCACCATTACACCATTATATATATATATATATATATATATATATATATATATATATATATATATATATATATATATATATATATATATATATATATATATATATATATATATATATATATATATATATATATATATATATATATAATATTTGTACGCCTCATGGCAGAACACAGTTGCACTTTTATAAACTAGGTTAATAAGTATATTAACTAGATTACCTGTGTTGAAACAAATAAATGATTTGATTTGATAAGTTTTATTTATTTAATAAACTTAAGTATTTTTGGACCATCGATGTATATAGATAAGCCTATTCAATACAAAACGCACTCTTAAAAACGTGCCGCTTGCTTTGTGTACCTACCAACTTTGGGGGGCAATTCTCAAGCAAGGATAATGCCACATGCTTTATTCATCGGAAATTATATCACAATGCATACAAAAAGACTAGTTTTACTCGATATAAATATTAATATTAGGCGCTCTCGGCGCTTGCTATCTCGCGACTGTTGGTGCAGCTACATGACTTCGATTGGTTTTACGGGAACGTTTTTATATCAGTGAGATGCTATATACATCGATGTTCATGACTAATAATAGCCCATAATATTATATGCTATAACAGTTTACGGTTCGCTTCACTGACGCGACGTCACATTTACATAATGTCATTCACGTTGGAGGATGATACCGAGTCATTTTTTGACATCGATACCTAGTAGACCGGAACTGAGTTTTGTGGGTACTGGATGCAGCGCCGGCCCTAGCTCTTAATAAGAATAGAGCAGGAACGATGATTCATTTCACGTAAATATATGTTAAATAATTAATAAGGTGAGTATTATCACGACCGTTTTCTTTTCAGGGGTCAGAAACCACGTTTATATAGAAGCGAATTCACATTTAGCCAACTTTACTATAGGCCAATCACGGCAAGTGGCAAACTCGTCGATGTCTCCAGCGTACCAAACTCAAGAAATATCACAAATAAATTAAATATTATTTAAATGTATTTATTTATAAATATTTTTATAATTTTAATATTTAATATTAATATTTAATATTTTTGTGTCCCGACCAGGAATCAAACCCGGTACCTCCGAGTCTAAATCCACGGATTTAACCGCTAGACCACGGAGGCAGTAATAAGGTGAGTTGGGGTAAATGTGGATATGGGGAAAGTGTAAACAAACAATAGTATTTTTTATTTTTATATCTTTTTTTATACTAGCACGACATGTGACCTTGCGCCCACCTGATGGTAAGTGGCTCGCGATGTCCATGAATGTTAGCAACTAAAATCAGACACTCATGGCTGACATCAGTCTCCAACACTATGCCGGCTTGACTGGGCATATATAAAATCAATAAGAAAAAAAATAGTTGCGGGAAAGAAAGAAGAATGGTGTTTCGGGCTTGCGACCGACAATAGGCTGGTTAAGAAAGAAGGCCTCCTTTTTCATTTTATTGAGCAACACATGAACCGGCACCGGAATGGTGAATCTACGGCATTTCTAAAAAAATGTTTCTCTAATTAAAAACTACTTAAAATGAACTAAACCTAATAAAAAATCCCAAGAAGGCTGGTAACATTTCCCTACTGTATAGCGAAGCTAAATACGTTGGCAGAAATAATTGACAGCCCTCCAATCGTTTCGTTCGAGTATGATCAGAAACCATGCATTAATAAAGCGGATTCCTATTTAGCTAACATCAAATAAACATATATAAGATTTTAGTATTTAAAATAGTAGTTTATGAAACTGTTGCATAATAAGGGGTATTATACACGAGGGTTTTAATACCTAGTTATGTGCAGTTTCATACACTAATTTATTTATTATATATTATTATATTATTACGGAAACTAGATGGCGCTGTGTGAACTGTCTGGAAATATTTATTATTATTATTGATATTATTATCTACTCTCATACATTGGCGCCAATTTTTTTTTTTTTTTTTAATTGACCATGGTACTGAATACATAAGTCCTAAACAATGAAATGTCGCCAAAACCTAGCTTATGACCGCGCACGCAAATAAGTGTTATATAATATGTATGATTCTATTTTTAAATTTCAGCAGTTGGTTTATAAAGTAAGTCAATATAAATTCGTTTCGAAGTTTGTAATTCGCATTTTACGATATGAGAGTAGATAAAAATATATATATGACTAATAATTACAGTATATGCATAATCAAAAATATAATCGGCAAGAAAATATCCAAGGAAATTAAAGATTATATTATAAGGAAAGAAATGTCAAACGTGTTAAATATTATGTAATATAGTATAGGAGTTACATGAGCAGCTGTTTTTGTTACACTTACAATCTTGGTTCTCACTCGCATCTAGTAGTCAGGGAGGTTGTCAATAAAAAATACATCATTTTATTCCAGGGCCGCGATTCTCGACATGCATGTTCGTTCGATTAGTCCGTATGACCCTGACAGTTTTCTATGGAGATCTTTTCATTCGAATATTTCGTACCGACACGTAAGTCGAAAGTGCCATAATTAGGCCCCAGTGCCGAGATTGTCTTCCAGTACTCTTTGATTGACACTATCACTTCACATTAATTATACTTCTTTAGTAAGCCTCAAATCTACAGATCACAGAGAGACAGACGCAATCTACGTTTTTTTCACCAGCTTATGTTTAAAAATCAGATCTGGTAATACTGCCTCCGCGCCTATCAAAGGGCACTTAGGTACAATTTTTATTTTTTGCCAAAAACAGATTTCGCTGCATTTTCGCCTAGAGTGCACTGATTCATACGAGTATATCGTCACCTTACGAATTTATAAAAAAAACAGATCTGCCACACACTACCTGCGCGCCTCTTAAAAGATACCAATATTGTTTATTTTTTTGCTGCACTTTTTGGCGCCCATTGCCGCTTCTAGGGCACTGATTGAAGCACCTTACAAACTTATAAAAAAATCAGAACTAGCCAAATTCCTCGCCTCTCAAAGGGCATAAATCTTTTTTATGATGTAAATTGTTATTCGCCGCACTTTTAAGCGCCCATTGCCACGCGGCGGCGTCTAGAGCGCTGTACCCCAGCGCCGGCATTGATTCAGTCGAACATGTCGAATATATCGGCATGTCTAAGTGGTTTTAGTTTAGTAGTAGTTTTAATAATTTCAATAGGTAGATATTATTAATTTTTAATACACTTTTTCTTTTTCTTAAAAAAAAAAAACGAAATAAAAACTAATTGTAAAGAAGTTTTGACTTCTATCTCCTAGACTATATGCTATCAAACAATCTGTTTGTAATTAAGCACACAATAATGTCTACGCCACCTCCATTGTTCCCGCCATAACTACAAAAAGCGCGTGAAAAATCTACCATTACCATCAATTTGTGTGTGCTAATGATATAAGATTCACATACCGTAATTGTCAAAAGAGCAAATGTTTTTAGGGTTCAGGTTTTATTTTTTTAAATTTAAAATCATTGTCCGAAAAACAAATCATTATTAAATTGATCTCGCTTACAGAAACAATTACGTAAGTCAACGTTCGCGCGATCCTCTCGCCTCCCAACCTCTCGCTACCTACTTGATTAGGGTCGGTATGAGTGGCGATATTTTTAGGATAACTTCTGCGAGATGTAACTTAAGATTTTATTACTGATTAATTAAAATAAAAAATACGTTGTTCTTTAATTTTATTCTAGATTATAATATAAAAATAGTTTGCCCTTTAACATATTGCACGCAGTATAATAAAATTTAAATAACATCGTTGGCACCCCTCGCAATTATTGGCATTATGACATTTCATTGAAGATCAATCATGACAAGTGGCAAGCTCGTCAATGTGTCTAGCCTAATATTCGAAGTAAATTATTATACATTGAATATAAATATAAATTAAAAGCTAAATAAATAATTCAAGGAACTTCTGTTAGAGCTGGTGTTGCAGCGGAACAAGCGCAGATCAGCAAGCGTCGAAAATATGAAACGATTTGCAATAGTTACTTTTTTTCGACGATTGCTGTAGAAACGATGGGCCCGTGGGGATCGGAACTGAAAGCATTTTATAAAGAAATTGTTCCAAGGCTCATTGACGTCTCTGGTGACAATAGGGCTGGCAGTTTTTTCACACAATAATTAAGTATCATAATTCAAAGGGGAAATGCTGCTAGTGTATTGGGCACCATGCCACAAGACAGCGATTTGGAGGAGCTATTTTTTTGTAAGTATTTAATTTTTATTTTCTATGTATATTATTATTATTTTTTACCTTAAATTTAGATTTTGTTGTAATACTCGTATAGTTTATTTAATTTAAAATAAAAATAAATTCAAATAAGTAAAACTAAATTAAAATAAAAAATGTTTTCTAGAGACGTTCGATCCGAGATAGTCCCAAGAAGACACATTTGCCCTCTGTATAGCGAGGCTAATTATCAGAAATAATTGCCAGCCTTCCTGTCTCCAGACCTTTCCGTCAGCCGCTTTGACAACTCCCAGCTGAATGTCCCCATGGGCCCATCGTCTCTACCCCAAACAGATAATGCCTGAATGTGAGATGGAGTTAATGTATCTACACACGTCGCATCCCACACCAGAGACCTGCCAAGTTTTCACGGTCCAACAGTTATTCCGTCAGGACTTTTGCAATCGTTCCGCACAGTCCCAGTGGGTTCTAAGATTGTAGGTACACCAGGAGCGACAAGAGTCCTTCGGATGAATGCGGCCAGTACTTCTAGAACAAGAAAGCCCGTGGTGTCAGAGATGATCGACTGGTTTGTCCGGGCTCCGAGACGAAGGCACACCGCCATGGTAGTGTATTTCGATCAAGAAGTGTGCCAACAGACTTCCATTAATTAGCATTCGCTTTATAGTGATTGTTTCTCAATTTGATTAAATTTTAAATTATAACTAAATATTTCATGATTTTTAATTTCACCGCGTATTATCATTGCGTTTTTTACCGGATAATTTATAATAAGTAAAAACAGACACCGTGCCCTTGAGGTTTACGTTGAATTAAATCGACTATTTGAGCGTCTTATTGCACAATAAAATGGGGGCCTTATTTTTAAACCTAACCTTTTAAACTATCGCGGGCTTTGAGCGCGGCGACCGAATCAAGAAATTCCGTAACGAAAAGGGAATACTGTGTTCTTGGTACACTGCCATACGTCATTGGTGAATATATAATAGTTTAGTATAAATTTTTATTTTTAATTTAGTGTAGTATATACGGCGCTCAATGGATGTATCTCCACGCCGCGACACGTGTCCAAAGAAAGTGAGAATGCGTGATTGCACGATTGAGGAAAGGCGTTGTCCTATCTCTAGTTCCTCCATGATGGATTTGTTGGTCCCAACATTCTCCGCCAACACCACATTTCTAGAGCATTAATCCGTTTTATTTCAGTTTCGCGCAGGGTCCACGTCTCTGCAGCATACAGGTAAATGGGGAACACAAGAGCTCTGACCAGCCGGATTTTAGTAGCTTTCGTAATGTTGCGGTTCCTCCATATTTTCTTAAGCTTCTCCATAGCAGACCTCGACACTGCCATACGACGCTTAATTTCCTCCTCGCATCCACCGCCATTCGATATCAATGCTCCCAGATAAATGTATGATTGGACAACATCGCATTTTGCTATCTGTTCAATTTCTGGCCAGTTATCGTTGGCACGGTCTACAATCATTACCTTTGTCTTGCTGCGGTTAATTTTAAGGCCGAACTTAAGACTGACGGTCTCCATTTTTTGCAACAGCTCTTCCATGTGACCAATACTTGTTGCAAATAATGTAGTGTCGTCCGCATATCGCAAATTTGAGATTTTTAGTCCTCCAATTGTTACTCCATCAGTCCAGTTTTCAAGGGCAATTCTCATTATAAGTTCTGTGTAGATGTTGAACAGAAGCGGGGAAATAATGCATCCTTGTCGAACTCCAGCATTGGGGTGGAAGTGGATATATCACACTATTAAAGGTGATATTGGCACGGCCGCTGTCAAGGTTAGCGCTTATAGAGTTGAGAATGAATCATCGTCATCAGCCTGTGTCTTTCCACTGCTGGATATAGGCCTCCTCCAAGGTTCGCCACTTCACACGATCTCCTGCCACCCTCATCCAACCCCCGCCAGCGACCTTCCTTAGGTCATCCGTTCATTTAGCGGGGGTTCGACACACTCTGCGTCTTCCCGTACGTGGTTTTCCACTCTAGAACCCGTCTACTCCATCGTTTATCGGTTCTACGACAGACATGTCCAGCCCATTGCCACTTCAGCTTACTAATTTTGAAGGCTATATCGGTAACTTTGGTTCTCCGACGGATTTCCTCGTTTCTGACTTTATCCATCAGAGAAATACCAAGCATAGCTCTCTCCATAGCCCGCTGAGGACCTTAAATTTGTGGACGAGACCCACTGTCAGTGTCCACGTTTCTGCTCCGAACGACAGCACTGGAAGAACGCGCTGGTTGAAGACTCTCGTCTTCAAACACTGGGGTATGTTTGATAAGAAGATGTGGCGCAGCTTCCCGAATGCCGCCCATCGTAGCTGAATGCGTCTGTCGGCTTCTTTGCTGAAGTTGGCTACGCCTAATTGCATAGTCTTGAATAATATTTTGTAATTATGACGCAACATCTGACGAAATAAAGAAATCCACTAACACGTTTGCGATTAAATAACATAATATTTATAATAATAGGCTCGAAGGCCTATCTCCAACAGTGGACGTCTAGGACTGTGTTCTAAGGGCTTTAACGAATATTTCAATGAATATTTTTTTTTTAAATTTATTGTATCTTTCTAATAATCTCGCTTACGACACTCGTATTTAAATCGGTTGAGAAATGTGAACTGTATCCATTAATCAAGTCAGTGTTTCGAGATGTTGATGCGTCAATTAACCGGACACAATGGCCGGGATATCTTGGAGTTGTGAAAATGACCTGCGAACCATGTCTTGTCTTGTTGCTATATTGTAAGTCGTTTACCCGGTTATTTGTGACCCAAAAAGTAAAGTAAGTGTAGGTAGGACCTAAATTGAAAAAGATGAAAGCTGTTACTAACCAACTTTCAATAAGCATAGATCCTAAATGATGACTGAAACCTCAACTTGATTAACAAATACCTATTCAACTATACCCTACTCAATATAGTTCGTCGACTTTTTTTTTTTTTATATAAATAAATAAATATTTTTAGACAGGTCACACAGCGCCATCTAGTTTCCGTGGTAAGCTACGAGGCTTGTGTTACGGAAACTAGATGGTTGATAAACTACATATTATACTTTTTTTTTGTAAATATATACATTATTATACATATAAACACCCAGACCTAGACAAATTATACAATGTACAACTTGCCCCCGGTGGGAATCGAACCCACGACCTCCCGAGTTCACGGCAACTTTTGTTACCACTGGACCACGGAGGCGGTTTTCACAATATGGCGTGTGGTTGTCGCCTTACTCAAATTTGATAAATACTCTATCTTCAGGGACGCTCGTGTGATTAAGACGAAACGATTGACGTAAGATACATCAAACTCGACCCACGCGTTTGGTCTCCAGTGTACTACAAAGGAACATTATATACATAGGCTGATAAACACATAACCATTGTTTGCGTCTCGCAGTCGGGTAAATTAAGCACGGGCATTTTGCAAGTTTTTGTATTGGAAATTAGTTTACTGTGGATATTATTAGTCAAAAGTGGTGTTGTTTTGTTTAATAATATGCTACAATGTGAATAATTATTAAAAATAATAAATTGGACTTTAAATATGGGGCACAAGATGCAGTTTATTTTATGCGGTTTTCCCACGCTGTGAACTCTGATATTATACACGACGTGTTGGGACTATAATGACTCCAAGAAAAGCATCAAATTCTGCATCATCTGGAATTTGATGATAACCTCATTAAATCATGAAAAAGAAAAATGTATTACGTCAGACTTGGCTGTATAGACTAGACCCTTTGCCTTCCCTATCATAGCATTCATCATCCATCGGGAAAATAGAACACAAACATTAACAAAGTATTAGGTAGTCTTAAAATACACTTGTAAAACTTGGGTATACAATCATAATAGTATTTTAATTGGCCTTTACGCGATTTATCTTAGAGACATTTCCCAATGTATCCGAGGATATTGTAAGTGTTGTGTGTCGCGATTTCTAAAAACTTTTTAATCGACAAGTGGGTTGGTTTACATCTACCCATTATGTACGCAGCTCCAGTCGACCCGTGACCACGGCCAATGCAACTTGGCCGAAACGTAGGGAAAAGCCGTGGTCGATTCCTGGTCGGGACACAATAATTTATACGACCTTGCCACTTATCATGATGGGCCTATTTAAGGTTGGCTAACTAATTTTTAAGAAAAGCGTGGTTTCTGACCTTCTCGAAAGGTCGTGATGATGATAAATAAGATAATATTTTAAGGGTCACAAAGCAACTTGGGACGCAATTTAAGGTCAAAATTGGTCCGAATCTCATCGCTTAATTGGACTACATCGACAACAATTGTTTGGCATCAGTTACCGTAACGACTAACTAAACTGTAGCATAAAGTTTTATTCTGAGCATCGTTGAATTCACTAGAGAATCCATGATCAAAAGGACATCACTTATTTTGTATCGGGATTCACTTTATGCGCTGAAATAATTATTTGACTAGGATATTACAAGATCGAAGGCAATTGCTGGATAGTCTGTTTCTATATAAATTAATCAACGGTAAAATCGACGCACTCCACCTACTGTCCCGTGTTCATGTCTCTGTGCCGACTAACTAAATTTAAAAGGTTAATAATTGATCGTTGTGGTGCAGTTCTGTATATGTTTTATTTTGTAAATCTGATATAGCTGAGTTTTCCTTACAGATTCCTTTCTCAGTCAGATTTAACATAAACAGGTCACTCTCGTCTCGTCTGCTAAGCTGCTGGTCTTCTGCTAACAGCTTACTTATTGGACCACTTTGCTGCACTGTCTTCTACTAGCAGGAGTAGAATCATTCAAAAGAATTAAATTAATGGCGTTTCATAAATGCCTGTAATAGGTTTACGTGAATAAAGATATTTTGACTTTGACTTTGACCGACCAGGCTGCCAAGGGTTGACAAATATAGTATATTCGTCCTACGATGATCTAAATCCAATTTGGGTTACCGCTCATCACAAAACCGTACATGTTGTCAATAGAACAGATTTACAGACGAATTAATAAGAATAACAGTCTAGTCATATTTGCTAACTATTTGCATGTTTTTAAGCGTAATATATTGTCGCTGCAGCGGATTCTGGCTGAGACTCAATTCAATTCAATTCCTTTATTTTCTGTAATAAGGCAAAGGACAAAACAATTGTATTTTGCACTTTTATATGTCAAATTTACAATAAGTATACTATTATATTATACTAAATAATTTCACAGCATTCTACCAGGTAGAACGCCATGAAACTACACAACCTTACTTTTAAATGTAGAGCAGTGCGTTACAATACAAACATAAAATAACTTAACTTACGTGATTTATACACACAATAATAATTCCACACAAAACTACACTTATAATTATAGCTGCTGTAAATAGGCATTGTCATCTTATCAAATAATAATAAAATTATAAAAAATATAAATGTCACTTAAGATTATAGCTGCTGTAAAGAGGCATTGTCATTCTAGAAGCTAATGCAACACAAATATAAAAAACAAAAAAAAAATGTCACTTATAATTATAGCTGCTGTAAAAAGGCATTGTCAACTATAAGCTATACTATATAAACATGATTAAACTGTAAACTGAACTGCTGTTTAACCAAGTTTTATCCTTGGTTGGTTGTGTTCCTTGATTGTGGTTGCATCATCTTATATTGTGTTATAGTTTTAAATTGTATTTGCTTAATTGTGTCTTTATTTTGGTTATTAATAAACTCCCAAATAATAGAATGTGTACTGTAAAAGAATGTGGTGGTTGCCTGTAATAGGTGCAGCATCTAGGTTAATTCTTAGTTATAAGTGAAAATCCATGTATGTATTGTTGCTGTCACTGTTGGCGACCCTAAAACTTAAATTAAATAAAAAAATAAAAACGTGTTTTAAAATTGCAATTATCCCTAATAGTTTAAAAAAGTTCCGGGTGGCTTTTTACAAATAAACAGCATTTAAGTATGTAGATAGAAGGAACTGTCAGTAATTTTAGTTTTATAAATATAGTTGAGAAATCTCACATAAAAATGTAGGACATTAGATTCACTTATTCAACGCCATGATAACATTCAACAATGAGGTTTTTTTATTATTTGTTATCTGTCTTTTCATTCTAAAGTGCGACGTGTTTTTTCAGACCTATGGGAACTGACTTACTGTCCAAAATGCATGTGGCACCATCAGAGATAAAATTTAGGTAGATAGAGCTATTTTTATTCAAAATATTTTTTTACTTTATTCTTCTTCTGTTGTCTAAGAAAAACGTGTTTTACACTTCCATAGCATGTACTCGTAAGTCAACATATTTTAGTGAAACAACAAAATCAATTTTAAAGTACACGTCGACCACAATCTGTCATGAATATTATAAGATTTCATTTCATTCCATTCTCAACGACATCATCCGAAGAGCTTTTGTAACTGCAGGAGTACTGAGCTGAATCTCAAGGTTACGAATTTGCCCCGTTTGGGGTCGAAATGATAGGACCTTCAGCCAAGCGTCTGGCCAAGGAGTTGTCCAAACGGCTAACGGAAAAGTCTGGAGACAGGAAATCTGGCGAATATTTCTGCCAATTAGCCTCGCTATACAGAGGGAAAATGTTGCCAGTCTCCTTGAAGGGTCGTCAATAGAGGACATTTTTTTTTATAGATTTTGTTTTAGTTTTTTAAATAAATATAAACATTTAATTTCATTGTTGTTTGTTCTCTTCTCCCGATGGATGATGAATGAGGTGATAGGGAAGGCAAAGGGTCTTGCCCATACAGCCAAGTCTAACGCAATATATCTTTCTTTTTTATGAGTTAATGAGGTCATCACCAAATTCCAGATGCTGCAGAATTTGATGCATTTCTTGGAGTCACTCGCGGCACCATAGCTCAAACATGTCGGATAAAATATGGGAAAACCGCAAAAAATAAACTGCAACTTGTGCCCCATATTCAAAGTCCAATTTATCGTTTTTCATAACTATTCACATTGTAGAACATTATTAAACAAAACAACACCACTTTTGACCAACAATATTCACATTTTAACTTTTAAATAATAAACAATCCTTATTACACAAAATCTATTTTTTTTTCTTATATGGCATGTAACAATTTGCCAGTACACAAAACCTATATTAAATTAATGTGCACAGACAAGCTTAGTGACGTGCCTAGGCGTCCGTTTGACAGCTGGAATGAATAATTCAGCGGAGAAGCCTTTGAGGAAACGTCTAATACATTTTTTTTCTGCACAAACGTATTTAAAAATAAATGTGCATCGTTAGGGCTCGTCTGCATATTTTAGTTACTGCTAAACATTTCTCTTACATAAATAAATATCATTTAAGACGCTATAGACATCGATAACTTACTCGTCATAATTTGCCTATAGTAACGTGACTACCATAGAAAAGTGAGTTACGGTCATGATGATACTATTTTCAAAATCAATTTTCTGTTTCTCCAAGTATTATAAAGATAAATAAGCATATTACAAATATTTCTTAAGCCAATTAAGTTTAATTATTTGTAATAATTTAATACCATTGTGTAAATAAAATACGTTATAGTAATTACTATAACTTAACAATTAAGTATTTAGTTATTTGTATTTGTAAACTACTTGAATCCTTTCGAAATTGTATATTGGCGGGAGAAAAGTAGTAGGGGCGGTAAAACGGTGCATCTGTGCCGTCTCAGGCGAATAGTGGCACAGACCGCGGCCGGACGCAGCAGCCTTTGCTTTTCGCGATTAAAAAAAAAAAGTGAAGCGATTTAGCGCGCATTTTTGTCATTGTGTGTGTGATATAATTTATTATAAATAAATAACAATAAATTGTATTATTGTGTGTTGCGGAGTGTTTATTATTAGTGTTTGTGTTTGTGATATGAATTTTGTCGGATTTTTGCTGTGTTGATGATGAACGGCATTAAAGCGAGCTCGTGCCGGCTTCTGCTGTTGGTGCATGCTGTGTGTGCCATCACTGGGCCCAGGGTAAGTAAAACAACAATTGAAAATAGTATTCTTGTTTTAGGATGTATGACTTAATTTCTTTACCTTCCCATTTAGGGTTTTTTTTTAATTGATATTTAAAGGACATTGTACATAATGTTATTCTTGTAAATTTATAATTTTATCGGGATTATTAAATTCCAAGTTCCAATTCCAATGCTTTTTATAAAGTCAATCGCGCCAATATCGCTCAAACACGTCTGAAATATGGGAATTCTCAGCGAGGGAAAAACAACAACACATAAACTACAACTTCTGCCCCATATGCACATATGTAGAGTAAACAAAATAACCACTTTCTCATTTGTAACACACAATATCCACAGTAAAAAAAAAAACTTGCTCCTGTAATGTCCGTGCAAAAGCGCGGGAATGACCCTTAAAGTTTTTTTAAAGAATGCTTTGGCTAATGAATAATGATATTTTTTTAAAAGAGTTTATTAGTGTATAATATTCTTTTTTTCTATAAAAAAAAAACTGTATTCCTTTATTGAATAAGTATTATTTATTTTTACCATTATTTTAATTGTCCCGACTAATTAAATATCATAGCAAAACAAGTTGTATTTTGTCAGTGACCAAATTAGGGTTGAGGAATGACGTCACTCGCTACCACATTGCCTGCTCGCTTTTTAGCTTAGTTGACAATATATTAAAGTTAATGTCCCAAAACAATGTTAATAAGACAACGTAGCATTTAATAGTTTATGTTATAATTGGACGCCGTAACGCATATCTGTTGCATGACTGGTGCAGCTTTCCTCCATCAATCTCTTACACGGAATGGGGAGGCGTGGCTGGCAACATGGAATTCGGAATAAAAAGTATGGTCGTTGATTTGATTTTTTTTTTGTGTTTCTTCTAAGTACAGAATACATCAGTCCTAAACACGTAATTTATTCATAACAGAGTTCCTAACCGAGTTGGGGATCAACAAATTCCAAGAGTTGCAGAATTTGATGCTTTTCATAGAGTAATTCGCAGCGCGGAATTTACAGCGCGGGAAAAACCGCAAAACATAAACTGCATCTTCTGCATGGATTTTTGAGAGAGGACAGTAAGAGCAGGTACCTTAACCAAAAGGTTACAGTTACAGGAAAACGTTCCTAGGAGACCATCCTTAACTCTTTGAGATATGCTGAATTTGCATTTACAAATTTCTAACAATATCCAGAGTAAAGTAATTTACAAAACAAAAACTTGCACGTGACATGTTCGCGCTAAATGGCGCGAAGGACTCCTTTTGTTTGTGTTCTCTTCTCCCGATGGATAATGAATGAGGTGATAGGGAAGGCAAAGGGTCTAGCCCATACAGCCAAGTCTGACGTAATATATATTTCATTCTCATTCGCGGGCGTTAAAAAGTCGCCACGTATTTATGTACTCAATAACTAGGTGTACATTTAAATTAAAATAAATAATGCAATACGCAAATATAATTGACATGCTATTTGTTTTTTTCATTGAAAGTTGAGAATTGAACTGATTTGATTTGAATATTAAATGATGCGTAACCGCTGTACTTATTTACCCCCAGAATCTGTAAAGATCATTAAAATAATTCATGTTCACGATAAATTGGACTTTAAATATGAGGCACAAGTTGCAGTTAATTTTTTGCGGTTTTCCCGCGCTGTGAACTCCCATATTTTACCTGAAGTGTTTGGGCTATAATGCCGTGGGTGACTCCAAGAAAAGCATCAAATTCTGCAACGGAATTTGGTGATAACCTTATAAGAAAGAAAGATATATTACGTCAGACTTGGCTGTATGGCCTTTGCCTTTCCTATAACTTCATTCATCACATATCGGGAGAAGACTTAGAATAACGAGAACACATCTTAACCAATCGACTATTTAATTTAATTATATGTCAATGCTGGGGTAAATGCTGCAACAAAGTTGACGCCTGGTTTTGGGCTATCACCTATAATTACACGGATAAAGCCGGGTCAAACAGTCAGTACTAAATAAGTATTACGATTAACTAACATTATGTCATGAGAGAAAGTTGTATTGTGTGTGACGTGAGAGAGCGGACCGGCGAACTATGGCAGAAGATGCGACAGATTACCTGCGCGCTAATATCTCGCACGAACCTAAGAGGTAAAAAATACAGCTATCGTCATTTCTGAACTAAAATCTACTAAGTACAATTCACGCAGGAAAAGATGACACGCACGCACATTAACCCCTTATTCCGAATCAAGCTCAGAGCGCTTAGAATTAATATGGTATCAACAGTCGTTTCGAATCAAATATCACTTTTTGGATGCTCAGAGCGTGATATCAATTCGGAACGGTCTAAATCACATTTTCATTCATAACATGATAGTTTGTTTTTTAAATGTATGTAAGATAAATTACGGATTCCATATCTTTGAGTATGAATTCTAACAAACAAAAATCTCTCGGTTTATTCATCTTTATATGTGTAAAGTTTATGGTCTTTTAAAATAACTTGCATTTCTTACTTAAATATTAATTATAGATTTGTTTTAGAAGTAATATACAAACAGTATAAACTAATAACAATATTAAATAATTTTAAAGAAAACCTAATAATAAATAAACTTGAAAATGGCGCGCGACATAATGACAAAAAACTGACAGCGCTCAGAGCGATCTACCTCGATATCGTGAGCAGTCTAAGCGCGAGGAATAATGTCATTTGTGACGTCACATAGCTTTCTTTGGCAAAACAGTTTATACACGTCTTAGAACGCCTTTGCTTGCTTAGGTTACTATTATCGTGTCTCAGAACTAGGGGTAATTTGCCTTGTTTACTTTTTGGCGTGATGAAACTTCATTCTCCATTGCACCTTTATAATAAACTGACAAGTCCAGTCTCAAATTACTGTGTCTTCCCCGATGCAAGACCTCTGCGTTTCGTAGGAGCTTTGGGTATGCTGCTACCAAGATATAGAGCTAATATTATAAAATCTCTCTTCTGACATACAGCTGCATAGCCTCTAAATATTTTATATTTTATTTTCAGTCCAGATCTTCGAGGCATAGGTGTAGGAGATTCAAATGGCACAGGTTCCAAAACAGGAGGTGATTCTGTCGTTTCTATTAGAGGCGAAGGTAGCTCAAAAGCTTCCGAATCTCCTAGATCAGGTGATTGGGCTGGTAATTCTTGATCTTGAGAATCATAGTGTTCCTGATCTACATCACCTGTCGGAGCAAGATGTCGATTAGATACAGCCAATTCTTGTCCACCTGAGCGTCGAATATGACTGTATTAGGTTCTCTCTCATTTCATATACTGTTTTAAGCTGCCTCCGTGGTCTAGCGGTTAAGTCCGTGGATTTAGACTGGGAGGTACCGAGTTTGAATCCTGGTCGGGACACAAAAAAAAAATCATTATGTAAATAAATACATTTAATTAATATTTAATTTAATTGTGAAATTTCTTGAGTTTGGTACGCTGGACACATCGACGAGCTTGCCACTTGTCATGATCGGCCTATAGTAAAGTTGGCTAAATGTGAATCCGCTTATTTATAAGCGTGGTTTCTGACCACCCCGAAAGGGAAACGGTCGTGATTATACTTTTTATATATGTTTTACATTTTATTGATCTATTTGTTTAACGTTTTATGCATACATACATACATACACCACACTATATTATATACATATTTATCAATTAACACCCAATTTTAGTGCAATAAAGTATTTAAAATAAAATAAAAACTCCTCGACACGCTCCTAACAAGGGATTATCTGAAAATCAGCGCTGTGGAGAGTTTCAGATATAGCGGCATCATCCACAATTCGAGCTGCTTGCGGTAACTTGCGCAAACAGTTACATCTCGATCCTCCAATTTTTGTCTCGCTTCCTTGATCTGAAAGCTATTATTATGTGGCAACACTGATAACTTCAAGCCGCAATGCTCAATACGTAACAATAAGTGCTTTTGTTTTATTGCCAGTAACAAAAATGCATTTGTCAATCGCATTTACTTAAAAGCAAGCAAAAGTAGGTCATATTTTCAACTTTCATTTTCGGGGTTTTATATGGATTTTAATATCAATACACAGAAGTACTATTGAAAGTCTTTCGCGCCATTTTACACCAACATGTCAGGTGCAAGTTTTTGTTTTGTAAATTACTTTACTGTGCATATTGTTAGTCAGAAGTAGTGTTGTTTGTTTAATAATGTGCTACAATGTGAATAACTATGGATACCGATAAATTGGACTGTGTATATGCAATTTAATTTTTGCGATTGTATTGTACCGGACGTGTTTAGGCGATAATGCCGCAAATTCTGCAAATAAATAAATAAATAAACATCTAGAATTTGATGATAACCTCATTAATTCGTATAAAATAAAAAAAATAAATTACGACATACATAGCTGTATGGGCTAGATCCCTTTGCCTTCCCTATCATCTCATTCATTATGCATTAAAAAAAAAAACATTTTTTTATGGCATTGATAAAGCAATAAATCCTAATGCACGTTTAATATGCAAGGTGAAATTAACCTGAGCTACTTAACATTTTTAGACTATTGTTCATATTTCTTGTCGACTCATTTCATTACGCTAAGAAAAACAAGTCATAAATTCTTCAAATACAATTAGACCCTGACGTTTTACAACACGATAACAAATTACATAAATAATTTATCATTTTAATGTGTTAAATTGATTAACGAGGACAAGATTGCTTGTGTTTTGCTTATACCTAATGTGCTCTAATTTCTAGCTCCTGTAGCTTCCCTTTCTGATAGCAAAATTATTCACGAAAATTTAATAAATATTATTTTATTTTATCTTAATGCATTATTAATAGCAAATTTTAGTAGGTACCTAGTATTATTCCTTTTGAATTTCACGGATTTATTTATTTATTTTTATTTAAATCTTTATTGCACAAAGTACAAAGGCGGACTTAATGCCGCTAGGCATTCTATGACAGTCAAACCTTCGGGACAACAAGAGCAATTAAACAATGAAAGGTAGGTGCAATTACAGGCTTAATTAGACAATATAATGACATATATAAATTAATACATACTTACATACACATAGACATACAAATAAATAATATTTACATATCTACCTACATACTAATACTACATGCAAATACATACACATTAAATTAAATGTAATACTATCTATAACCATATCAAATACAAGTATAATTATTAGCAACGCCAGAACTAAACTAAGTTTATTATGACTTCATGTAGTGTGCATACAAGTTTTTTAAAGATAGCCCTGCTCGGGGCCTGCCGGATGTTTATAGGCAACTGATTCCAGAGGTTTACGGCTACAACTGCAAAGGACTTTGAGACAAAAGAAGAATGGTGAGTGGGAATGGACAGAGTAGAATTAGAGGATTTACAGTGAGATGAGAACACAGTGACTCATGCTTGCCACCGACTATGGGGTTGAATTGACTCTTGAAGTATTCGCTTAATTTAACTCGGTCTTCAATCATTCGAATTAATTTTCATGTCACGCATAATAGCCGGACGATAATGATCAACATAATTTACTATTGCTGACGTGACTCGAGACCATTCGATCTCTCGACTATGCGATATTCGAATGCAAAGATCGAATAACGTAATCGATGACTTTCTCCTGTCATCGTTTGGTCGGCGCATCTCGTTTGGCCACGTATTATAGGTACATTATACATTCACCCTATTTTGTGAGCGATTCTGTAACTACGCCATGTGTATTATATGCATTTTTTATATGTTTGTAACTAGTAATTGTCGACATTAGAGTTAGATTTACACCCGTATTCTACGACGTTCCTTCCAGCTGTCAAACAAAAATTTAAGGAACATAATACAAGGTCATATTGTTGGAAAAACCATTTAGGTGCTTTTGGATTTTTAAGTGTAGGTACATATGTCGTGATTGATGTTTTGTATTAAAAAAGCTTTGACTGTATACCCACAGAAGTATTTTTTTTTCCATTATTTAGGCAACACACAGTCACCATACACAAACAATATTACAGATAAACAAAATTGCCACTGTCGCTTTAAGGATACTAAATTAAAAATAATGAATAATAATAACCGCTATGGGCTCCTTTGAAGGCTTTGCCGGCACATGACAAGGTTGAACATCTGTGTAATAAATTAATAACAATAAGAAGACATTAAGAGCCAAGGATATTTTCATACATAATAGAAGTTAAATACTATGGACAAAAAACTAGACACAAGAACAAAAACAAAGATACTGTAATAACTCAAACATGATATAAAAGATACTTAAACATATGCTATAATATTTTTTATTATCGAAGTAGATACAAAAATATTAAAATTAAAAAACTAATTATAAATCAAACTAAACTAAAAATACACATGAAATTAAAACTATTCTACAAGATAAACTAAGGGCTTACCACCAGGGAGGGTAACTAAAACGCTCGCCGCATTTCCTCGTTGAATTATAATGGAAATATTCTGTTTTAGGTAGTTATGGCATTTGGGATCGCCACACTCTTGAAAAATTCGTTTATATTATCCATAAATATAAATACATACTTATAATAATAATTACGGATTATATGGCTGGCAGTTTTTTGTCACAAACATTTAAGTATCCTAATTCAAAGAGGAAATGCTGCTAGTGTATTGGGCGCCATGCCACAATACAGCGATTTGGAGAAGCTATTTGTTTTGAAGTATTTAATTTTTATTTTTTATGTTTTTTTTTTTTGAGGTTAAATTTCATATAGTTTTTACGAATACAACAAACTACCAACCATCAAAAATATTTTTGTATAAACTTGAATTAGAAATAAGTATTTGATGTTGTGGAATGGCTCAACAAAGAAAGGTTAAAGTAACTGGTCGGTCCGGTATTGTTTCTCCTTACACAATATCATGCCTGTAATTAAAATCTTACTAGAGAGTGGACTGTTGGGATGGGCTATTGTGTATCTCTATTGTGGTTATTGACTGAAGAGGATTATGAAAACCACTTGCTTGCGGCTCTCAACGACATCATCCAAAGGGCTCTTTTCACTGCTGGAGTACCCGCAATCTTAGAACCCTCTGAGATTGTGCGGAGCGATGGCGAGAGAACCGACGGAATAACTGTAGGGACAAAGATTTTTTTTTTATGTATCACTTTACTAGTGATGGTAAGTGGCGCGCGAGGTCCATAAATGTTAGCAACTGGAATCACGCATGACTCACATCAGTCCCTAACACTATGCCGGCTTGACTGGGCATGACGGCAATTCGAGCCTGATACCGAAACGTGTGGCTACACTTTACTGGGATTATCTGCACAAACGGTGAATACTTCCCTACGCCCCGGCAAACTGGGCAAATTACCACCATCAGTTCGCCTACCACCTATTTCTTGTTCTCGTTGAAAGTATAGATAGATAGCTAAATTCTTTATTGCACAGAAAATAATACATTTTACAGTACATAGGCGAGGTTAATGTCTAAAAACATTTTCTAACAGCTAACCTTTGGGAGATGTGAGCAGGGATTGTAAGGTGCATGACCGCTAATATTTGAGATAAAGAGATTTATTGAGTCAAAAACTTATAACTAAAAAAAAGAACGATATTAAATCTATAATATAAATACATACAATACATAGATAACACACACATATACTGGTTACATACTATATTTATATATATACATACAATAATATACCGATTTAGTTAAGTTATGTAGACTCGTCTTGCTTTTTGTGAAAGTGTTTAGTGAGCAAATTTTTATAACATATAAGTGATGGTGCTTTACGAATATGAAGAGGGAGTCGGTTCCACTGGCGAGCAGCTGATACTGTAGAATCTGAACATCTGCTGGACGAATGTGGCGGGATTTTTAATTGATTATTAGAGGTATGTGCCATTTGCAATGATGTCAAATGCCAATTTTTACTTTCAAGGAAAACTAATATTGTAAGCTTGCCATGGTGATATTTATATAAGAATAACACCTCTTGAATCAAAGCTTACATAACACAGACTTACAAACTTGGCAGGTCTAGTCTTGGGATGCGACCGTGAGGCTCGATCTCACATCCAGACGACCTTGTCAGGCGCAGGAATTGTGGCGGTTACTGCTGAGAAACTTAAGTTCACGCCAGATCCCTTGCTGGGTAGGCAGAGACATTTGAGCGCCACTTGACACGATCACGATATACCCCTTTCGTTTCGTCGACATATCATCTATCACCTACATACATGACCTTTTGTTACGAAGGCTTTTTAATGCACCTTCAGCCAGTGTTTTATTTTTTTATTTAAATGATCGTGATTAGTGAGTCGGTCTGCCAGGGCCTCTTTTACCCACAACTTTTGCATTATATGCCGGGTTTGTCAATATTTCTTCGCTCATCCTTTCAACATGCCCGAACCATCGGAGCATGCCTTTCCTTATTTTTGTCCCTATCATTACGTCCTACATTGCAGGAGATGGGCCTTCCAGAACATATGCTGGTCAGACGGCTTGGCGAGGATATTTGTACCTATGCTTTCTTTTATACCTACCCTTTACGGAATTAAATGACACCGCATCCGACACGACGACCTCATTCTTACATAACATATCCACGTCCCGCTTCCATACGTCATTGTTGGTACTAACATGGCATTGTGTATGGCGATCCGAGCTTTATCGTATATTTTTTTTAAGAAATAATGTGGGAAAATGTGTTATTACTCCCAAAGGGCATTTATGCGTGATATAATAAATATTAATTATGAGATTAAAAAAACCCTGAGCAAGTTATCTAAATTATTACTATGTAATTGTTTATTTTCATTCATTAAAAACATAAATATCTTTTGTGTTTTATCTACTTACCTTGGTATGTAGTTACAAGTAATTATGGGATTTTAGCTAATTTAATGAAACATTCAAATATAAGATAGAGCGTGTGGAAAGAAGGTCGACTGTCTTGGAGTTCGTGGGCTCTCCTGTTCCAAAAGTGCGGGCAGATTTTCCTGCCTCGGCTCCCTTAACGATACTATTAAAAGGGCTCTAGCCACCATCAGGTTTCAGCTCTTCTAGAGCCTGTTGGAGTTATCCGAGATGATGGCAAGAGACCCGATGGTATGACGTTGGTCCCCTGGGAACGAAGACGTGCTCTGGTATGGGACACCCTCGCCGCGTCGCATCTCATTTATGATTCTTTTTTTATGAGTTAATGAGGTCATTATGAAATTCCAAATGCTGCAGAATTTGATGCTTTTCTTGGAGTCACTCGCGGCATTACAGCTCAAACACGTCGGGTAAAATATGGGAGTCCACAGCGCGGGAAAACCGCAAAAAATAAACTGCAACTTGTGCCCCATATTCAAAGTACAATTTATCGTTTTCCATAATTATTCACATTGTACCACATTATTAAACAAAACAACGCCACTTTTAATAATATCCACAGTAAATTAATTTACAAAACAAAAACTTGCACTTGACATGTCCACGCAAAATGGCGCGAAGGACTTATTTCATTCTATTTAATCTAGTCTATTTTAGGCAAAGATTTCACAATTCGCGACAGAGGTAGTGTTTATATTTAAATTGTAAATTACTGACAAAGACGGTCTTTAGTGGAATACAATAGTCGTATTATCAAACCAGACGGGTCGAGAAAGCCACTTTCTTTGCATTTCTGGAAAATACACAAAATACATTTGCATTCATTTCGTAACATTAAAGTTATTAGTATGCTATGCGATTCGGTATTTTCTATTTCCTATCAGGTAATTCCATAGATTAATCTATTAATTTTAGAATTCCAAAGAATATAATATATTTATTCGAAGTTAATTAATATAAATTAAATATATGAATATTAATTAACATTAATGCTATTAGAATATAAGATGACACGGCCCATTTACAGCTATGAATTTATGTTTAATTGACATATCATTATTATTATTTGGATTATAAAATGACGTATATTTTTTTTTTTTATACATTTATAAATTATCTGACATATGTATATAATTTCTATACATCATAATTATTAAGTATTTAGAATGTAAACTGACACGGCCTCTTTACAGCCACGATCTTATTTAAGTAGTTTTTAAGTTAGTTAGTTTTACTTGCTTGTAGCAGTACCTAATGTTGTGCATAGCATACATAAATATGGATTATTGCCTGTTTATGGTCCAACCATTATTACCACTTTGATTAGTACATATGTTTTGATAATTGTATTGATTTAATTAATTAGTTCTGATTTTTTTTGTTTATTTTGATTTTGATTTTTTAATAATATGTAAAAGCTACCTAAATAATAAAATTAAAAATAAACTATACTATAAATAAAATCTAATTAATTAGTAAAAAAGTATAAAAGTATCATCACGACCGTTTCCCTTTCGGGGTGGTCAGAAACCACGCTTATAAATAAGCGGATTCACATTTAGCCAACTTTACTATAGGCCAATCATGACAAGTGGCAAGCTCGTCGATGTATGATGAATTAATTAGATTAATCTATATTTATAAATGTCTGTGTGTGTGTTCCCTATGCATTACAAAACTACTTGACCGATCGGGATGAAACTTTGGGAATATGTTGTGTGAACATCGGGGAAGGTTTCTGACATATTACATTGCATAATAAGCAAAGCTTAATGTATAAAACTAAGTCGGGTTTGTTAGAACACCAACAACTGTCTTATCAATTGGTCACACTTTTACGTCGCGAAATTGTCTGATTCGTTTTGAAAATTGTTGAAAAAATTGAAAATTTAAAAGTAATTCTCGAGTTTGGTACGCTGGAGACATCGACGAGCTTGCCACTTGTCATGATTGGCCGGCAGTAAAGTTGGATAAATGTAAATCCGCTTCTTTATAAGCGTGGTTTCTGACCACCCCTAAAGGGAAACGGTCGTGATGATACTTTACTTTTTTTTTATTCAGAAGTTTTATAAACTAGTTAATTCATACAGTAAATATGGCCACATATTTACCTCCCCCGTCGGAAATATTGCCAATTTATATATTTTTAAAAACTGTTGAAAATACTATTTATCGTTTAATGTAAGTAATTTTCATTAATAACATGATAGTTTTTTGTTTAATGTATGGAAGATAAATTGCGGATTCCACATATTTCAGTATGAATACTAACAAAAATGCTTCTCTCGGTTTATTCATCCTCATATGTGTAAAGTTTAATATTATTAACTTATTTTGGTCTTTTAAAATAACTTGCCGTGTTACAGACATTTTTTTTCACTTCCTTCTTAAATATTAATTATAGATTTGTTTTAGAAGTAATATACAAACAGTATAAACGAATTACAATATTAAATAATTTAAAAGAAAACCTAATATTAAATAAAATTTAAAATGACATAATGACAAAAAACTGACAGCGCTCAGAGCGATCTACCTCGATATCGTGAGCAGTCTAAGCGCGAGGAATAATGTAATTTGTGACGTCACATAGCTTTGGCAAAACAGTTTATGCACGTCTCGGAACACCGTTAAGCGTGCTTAGGTTACTATTATCGTGTCTTGGAACGAGGGGTAAAGATAATTAAAATTGCACCATCGGATTGATAAAATATTGCGGTTTCGATGCAATAAACGAATTGTGGTAATACTCGTTACATGATTTATGCTTACCGTTTTTACACAATTGTATTATTAGACTGTCACTGTTTACGTCTTTTTAAAGTATTAAATCCTATCATTATAGGATCCCAGATGAACTAGCTGTATCAGCCTATAGGCCAGACATCTTAGTGTTTTCTCGGAACTTGAAAAAAGTTATCCTTATTGAACTTACGGTTCCGTGGGAATCAAATATTCCAAAACACCACAACATGAAGTCGAATAAATATTATGATCTCACAGAAGAAATGATCAGGAACGGGTTCAAGACTCAGCTTTACGCAGTGGAAGTTGGTGCGAGAGGAGTTCCAGCAAAATCTTTGCATCACTTACTTGAAAGAATTGGGCCTAAGCAGGTCTGCAGGAGATACATTTATGGAACGAGCTTCCAAGACGGCATTAACGGAATCATACAGTATTTGGTTGGGTAGGGAGAGGAGTAGAATGGTGGATGGTGAGCGTATTATCGCGCAATAAAATAAAAAAAGGGAGGCCTCCTTTTCTTAAACCAGCCTATTGTCGGTCGCAAGCCCGAGACACCATTCTTCTCATCTCTTACCCACACACGATGGACCCGGCACCCGCACGGTGAATCCATACAATGCTTAGAAATTTGTCTTCTCCAAAAGACAACAACATGAAGTCAAACTAATATTATGATCTCACAGCCGAAATGATCAGGAACAGGTTCAAGACTCAGCTTGACGCAGTGGAATCGGGTGCGAGAGGAATTCCAGCAAAATCTTTATATCTATATATAAGCAAAATCTTTATATCTATAAAAAAAAAAAAAAAATATCAATATTTATTACGTTCCACAGTTAAGAAATAACTGGTAATTAGAGAAATAAAGCTAAAAACTAAATCATTACTATAAGAAAAAAAAACTGATAGGCTAGCTAGAAAGCGTGGTTTCCGACCACCCCGCTCGTGATAACGATAGGTGCTGAAAAAACTCTTATACAAAAAGTTCATCAAATCGCATAATATCTGGTCAATGTAAATAAATAAAATTTTTCTTCAAAATATGTCTTTCGCACGCGAGATATACCGGGCATAATTTAACAAAATACAATGTTTACGCCAAACTCTGCTTTATAACAACGTACGCATGGATCAGAATCCTATCAAAAAAGTTAACCGATGCACTATTAGAATTTTCAGGCGAATCACATCTTTATTTTCTTAATTATAAAGGTCAAAATCCTTTCAATAGGCTTGATTGGTCCACTTCCGTGAGTCTGCAGAACACATGCGCCGGCGCATTCACGGAATGCACTTTCTTCATCTGAATGGTTTTAGCGAAGATCAATAAAATCCGATATTATTCACTGTTTCCAAGAAAAATGTGGTAGAAATAGTTTTTTTTTTTAATTATATTTATTTATTTATGTTAGGAAAACTTACAGCTACTATACATTTATAAAATGAAAGATTAAACACAATTAAGCTAATAACAAGTTTTCACATATAGGTAGACACAATTACATAAAAAAAAAACATTTGAAAAATGGATACAATAAAAAATTAAACTGACAATGCTAAACAAACCAATATTACTCTACACGGATAAGCTAAACACACTTCCCTACCTGAAGTGCTCATTTGTCATTGCGCGTCTAATAGATATGGTACTGTCATTAAACATATCAACATCAATGCTCAGATCGTTGAAGAACTCACTTGCTCTGTTGAAGAACGCGTTGCGTCTGTAATTGGTGTTGCTGCGAGGAACATGTAAGAGTGGACGCTGCCTGAGCTTAAGTGAGTTTAGTTTATAGTTATTTGATATTATATTTATTTAGGTAATTTGTTTATTATTATTATATTATTTTATCTTTTTTATAATTTGAAAGACTGAATATTTATTGTATTTTAATTTAGCTGCCTTTTCGGCTCTAGCATGGACTAATGCTCGTAGAGTCAATACGTGTTGGAGTCCGATCCCAGACCAATGACATCCCATTAGACCAAGGAATTAACGTTATACCATCTCGACGTATTCCGTGATTTCTAATTAGACCTGCAGCCCTTTTCTGTTACTAAGCCGCAAACGTTATTAGTGGATTTCGTTATGTACATGAGAGATTGCGTCATAATTACAAAATATTATTCAATGGGGTGTGTCACTAACTTTTTATCACGATAGATGGCTCATGATAGATGGTACCTTATATAACTGTCAGTTGCATAGAAAACTTGTATTTTTATTACGAAATTTATTATTTTCTGGATATTATGCCGAAGTGAGCAGCTTTTAAGTGTACAAATCGAGATTTCCAAGCGAAAGCAAAGATATGGTGATCTCAAAATTGCCGTTCTATTAATTATACCTTTTTTTTATTTTAAAGACGGTGTTCGCTTACTTAATTCATCTTTTAAGGTAGGTAACGTTAAGTTAAAATATTTTTTTTGTTATAAAAATGTAAAACTACAAATAAATTTAAAAATGATAAAAAAATAGGTGTAAACAAGGTACCAGTGCTGTTAGCGACATCTACAAAAAGCTTTGCCTGATACACCCCATTCTCAACTCTATAAGCGCTCGACCTTGACAGCGTCCGTGCAAATATCACCTTTAATAGCGTGTTAATAATAGTTAACGGATTCCATTATATAACGTTTGCGCTTAAGTGAATAGGGCTGCTGGCGGCTCTAGGATTGATCGAATGTTAGCATCCGTTGTATTATGTAGTTGAGTATTATAAATTATTTATTGCGCAATAAACAAATACACATTTAAATGTACATAGGCGAGTTTAATGTCCAGTGTCGTTTTCTAACAGGAACTTTGGAATAGGTAGCAGGGATTGTGGGTGCATTAAATCACAAATTTAAAATATCGTATGAGGCCTCATAAGCATACGTTTAACATGTCAAGAGAAGATCAGCCTTCTGCAAGTGGTCGTAAATTCACAAATTTAGCTTTTAAGAAGCTGGTTGACATCATATATTTAATTTTAAAAAAAAACTAATCTCTTGATTAACAATTCGATTACCTACATTTACAATTTTCAGCCATTATAACCAAATGACGAATGATTTTATATCTTTCGGGCTTTATAATAATATGGAGTGAAATAATGCCAGAAATAAATTCTATCTATTTCCAAAACTAATATTTCCTATCTCTTTGTTACAGATTGATAATGACTTCGACAGAAGAAGACAATTGTCGTCAATTGGCCACCCTGGCTTTACGGAACACCAGACAAGATTCGGCCTCAATTCCCCTTTACAAAACTTCAACTCACAACAAAATGGATTAGGAAATCCTACCCCAACCCCATCCCTTTTCCAACAGTCTATATTCCCATCTCAACAAACCCAACAATCCTACGTACCACAATTCAATTCCCACACACTTCTTCCTAACCAAAATGGATTAAACAATATTGGCAATCAAAATAACATCCCTTTAGCAAGTAACAACTTGCCAACTTTCCAATACCAGAACCAACAAAATTTACCTTCTCAAGGGATCCTGAACAACTTCCACTCCAACCCACAATACCCTAACAATCAAATCTCGAACATACAACAACCAGTACCAACTTTACCAACATTTAACAACAATGCTATACCACAAAATCATAACCCATTCGGCCAAGCGCCAACTTTCCCTAGTACAGTTAATATAGGACAACCGAGACCAACTCAGCCTGCTTTCTTACCAACAATTCCAACACAAAGCTCGTCATTCAACCATCCCAGCCCAATCTCCATTCAACCAGCCCCGAATCTAGGTCCTCAAAACCTAAACAACGCTCAAATATCTTTCCAACCTTCGGTGGGCCAAAACCCAATTTTCACTAATGGTCAATCTTCGCATATCCAATCCCTCTTTGAGCAACAATCAAAGGAAAATTTGGAAAAGATCAAAGAACTACAAGAAAGACAAAGAATAATCCAAAAGCATCAGGAGTTCGTTCACAAGCAACAACAGAAACAACAGGAGAAAGTGGATAAACTTCACGAGGAGTTCATAAATAAGCAGCAGAAGAAGACAACCCTGCCTCTGTTTTCTACAACTGAGAGTTATGAGGATTTCTATAACCAGGATAAGAGAAGACCTATAATGCCACATGAGACCGATCTTTTCAGAAAAGCTGTGGAAATGTACGAAAAGTTACATCCCACAACCACCACCACTACAACCACAACTACGACAACCACACCAGCCCCAACCACCAGTAGATTCAAACCCAGACCTAAACCTAAACAAAGGAGCCCACCTCAAGACAGGACAAAGCAAAAGCTGTACAATGAAATCAAGTCTTTGCTGGAAGAAAGTGAGACGAAAGGTTTTGACGACAGTCTCAGAGCAAAAAGTGTCGCGTTGTTACAAAAACCTGACATATTAAAGCAACTTAAAGTGGCTTTAGCTGAGAATCCGGAAGATTTTAATGAAAAAAACTACACATCCAGGGAAATATCTTTAAATGGACAGAAATTCGAAGTTATTAGAACAACCAATCCCAATTTGATTCCCAAAGGAGCTATCACAGCTGACAGTTCAAGTTTATCGCAGATAGTTACTGGAGTTCCGCCAACTAAAGAAAGCAGAATTTCATTCGATGATCTAACAAAGGGAGTTTTACCTCCTGGTGCTGACTTTGAGCTGATCAAACAATCAGAAAATGGTAAATTGGAAGAAGTATCAAAAATACCTGCCAACATACAAAACAAGAAAAAAGTAACTTTTGTCTTCCTTGAAGAGCAAGACGACGGATCATACAAAGTTAAGGGTGTGAAAGCTAACGGACAACAAACTGAGGAAGGTCCTGAAGTTGAGAATATTCTGAACAAAATTAAAAAAGGAGAAATTCAATTGCCTGGAAATACAAAGATTACAAACTCTATTGGACCTGGTTCAACGTCTGGTCCATCAACTGAAGCTGACTACGCTGCTGCATCATCCATCTATCCTTCAAGTTACTCTAGCATTGTGACAGCGTCAAGTCACGGATCAACTGGACACACCAACCCAATTTTCCACACAACGTCATCTCCAAGCACATCGTATCGACACCCGTCTAGCACAGCAAAGACTACAAAACAGTACATTCCATCCAGTACACGAAGCGTGACTACTACAGAGAGATACGTTCCAAAAGCTACACCACCCAGCTATACCCCTGCCAGAATTCACAATCAAAGCACAAGGAATGGATTTTCCAGCTCACAAAGCAATACCACTCCTTCCTACCGGCCGACCATTGAAGACTTAGTAGTAATTGGATCTAGTACACCTTCACCAGCTCTTGAAAGCGACAGTAGACCCCATTCTCAGTACGCCAGAGATGTGAGACCAGGTTTAGTCGAAATTTTAAAGGAAAGTGGTTTGTTTGCTACAGCTAAATATCTAAAACAATCAGGCTTGGACTCAATCTTAAATGAGACAGGTCCGTACACAATTTTCGCTCCAACTGACAAAGCATTTAGGACGCTTTTGGTGCAACTTGGAGGTCCAGATAGAGCTGAAGAGAAATTCCGAGACAATCCAAGACTTTTGAGTGGTGTGAGTATTTTTTTTTACAATTGTCTTATTTATCTAAACCTAAAAAAATATATTTTGGAAGACTTATCTCCAACAGGTGCTAGAATATCTTTTGTGTGGACTGGAATATGACGAAGTAGTTTTTCTCAAACAAACAATTAATTAATCTTCAAACTTGGTATTCCTTGTTGTAAGTTGTAAACTATCTAAAGCTCGAAAAGCATAAATGTTACCGTTTAAATAGATTGGGTTGTTTTTTTTTTTCTGGCAACTACGCTCCTCGTTTCACACACATGATGGACCCGGTATATCCATGGATACTTTGGAAAAGTTTCTCTTGTCATTATGCCGTTCTGTATCGACTTTATAAGTACGAGTATATTGACAAATTATTGTAAAAACAAATATTAAAGTTCATGGATTCATTCTAAATACTTCTACAGATCTAAATACTTTTTCAGATTTTGTCAGATATTGATTTATGTTAAAGATATTTAAGACTATACTAAACTTGGCAGGTCACTGGTCTGGGATGCGACATGTGTAGACACATTAGCCCCATCACATATCCAGGCGACCTCGTCAAACGCAGAAACTGCGGCGGTTTCTGCTGAGAACCTCAATCTTCTCAAATACGCTAACCTCGGCTAATTTTCGTCGTTTGGGGTCGAGACGTTATGAGCTCGTGGGGACCCTCAGCCAAGCGCCTGGCCAAGGAGTTGTCCAAACGGCTAACGGAAAAGTCCGGAGACAGGAAAGCTCGCAATTCTTTTTGTCCACCTTAGCCTTGCTATATATACCAAGGGGGAATGTTGCCAGTCTCCTTGGGATTATCCCTGATGGGATTAATCCTAGTTCTTAATTGGTGGGTACAATAAAATTCAATCATCAAAGTGAGAGAACAAGACGAAGAATAAGTGTGTATTAAGTATGTGTTGACTTTGATCATAAACTTTCACAGTTGCTACTGCACCACGTGATTCCTGGAGCATTCGACATCGGGTCCCTTCAGGATGAGATGACAGGCGTCTCTTTAGCCGGCACCCAGTTACGTGTGAACCAATACGACATGCATGATGTCGAGTGGAATGAAGTTAGAGTCACCACCATCAATGGAGCCAGGGTCTTGGAAGATAAGAAGGATATTCACATTCCTCAAGTAAGGACGAATTTTACTATTATTCATGTATTAATAGCTCCCCGGTCTTCTGGAGACTTGTATCTTTCCTTGCATGACGAGCTGCAGAAAGCGATACTTATTATTGCCCATCCTTCGCTTTATTATTTTAAGGAGTTCCATGCCTTTGTTCATCCTGTGTAAGAAGTTTTCGTTTCTCACTCTCTCCTTCCATGATATCTCCAACATTCTCCTAATCTAATCTAATTCTATCCATCAGAGAAATACCGACCATAGCTCTCTTGATAGTTCGGTGACCAAACCCACTGCCAGTGTCTACGTCTATTCCATCGTTCGTTGTTCTGCGGCAGACGTGTTTCGCCCATTGCCTTTTCATCTTACTATTAGTCAATGACAATGTTTTGGATTTTATCCATCAGAGAAATTCCGAGCACGGCTTTCTCGATATTGTATTGTTTACTTTGTGTATCTTGTATTATTTTACTTTTCATTGGTGGTTGTGATTTAATTTTAATTCACTATTTACAAATATTTATATACCTGATCATTGACTTTTGTAGCACATGAATACTTTACCATCCCTAATAAATGTACCAAAAGTTTATACTCGTAAATAAATGGTTGATTTTGATAGCTGTGATAACTGTTTCTGCTCCGTACGACATTACTGAAAGATAATAATAATAATAAATCTTTATTGCACACAGTTAAATAACTTAAAACTAAGGGCATAGGCGAGCTTTATGGCTTAAGGCATCTTCTACCAGCTAACCTTTGCGAAATATAAGCATTTACACGCAGAGTGACAACAAATAAATAAATGATAGACAATGAGAATTATTATAAAATATATATTTACGAATATACTAATACTTACAAATATTACTATAATATTGGTACAATAAACTACATAAACAACAATACATTCTACACATACAATACACTACACATAATACATACTGAAAGGATAAATACTTACATAGAATACATAGAAGATCACACTGGTTGTATCATGTTCTTAATATCTTGGTGTATAATTTTCAGGGTATAGCTCATGCTGTGGATCGAGTGATGTTTCCCTTGCCAGTTGGAGACTTAGTCCAGACTTTACAAGCTGATCGAGATAGACGGTTTACCACCTTCCTTAAAATTGTCTACACAAGCGGATTCGCGGAAATACTTGCTGGTAAGTCTATGTTTTATTCTCACAGCCCGTATTCTTAAAGTTTCCACAACGGTTCCTCCACTAAAATTATTTATTTCAGCTGTCAAACGGGTTTTCTCAAGGGATCGAAATCGGTATTCCTAGTTGTAAACTCTCCAACCCTAGAAAAGCATAAATGTTACTGTTAAGACATCCAACAGGATCCTACACCAATTTATCCCTTCCACATTCATTCCTAAATTCCTACCACCAAGCCTGATAGAATCGTCTATGGATCGCGAGTAGTTTCGTGATCTACCGCTAGAGGCGCCCAAGTTGGCGCCAGTGTAGTATCCTATATAATCTGTGGCGCCAGTACAAAATCTACGCTCGGCCCGTGCGGATCGATAATCATCGCGATTTTAGTGTGAAAGCTCCCAAGCCGGGTTGGACTCTAAATCGTGCCTAAAATAGTTCCGAGAAAGTAAAATGTGAGAAGAAAGCGTGCCCGCAGTGAAAACCTGGCTTTTTTCCCGTGGTGGTCCTTTTTTTCTTGTCCACTTGTTGGTTTTAGCAGATCCTTGCCATTTGCTTTAATGACTCATTTTCAAGACAAAGTAGCAGAGTAGACTGCCTGACCGATGGCTGGACCCGTGTTAGCCAGTACGGACCAGGTACCGTTTTAAATATGTCCAGTTTTTTTTTTCTGACAACATTGAAGATACGCAATCTTCCAAATATATATTCATTGTTTCAGAATTACTTCCTCTCATCGTCCATACTACCACAATGTTTAAAGTCGAAGGTCTTCAGCCAATTGTAATGTCGTACGGAGCAGAGATGTGGACACTGACAGTGGGTCTGGTTCATAAATTCAAGGTCGCTCAGCGAGCTATGGAGATATATTTTTTATACCAGCACGACATGTGACCTTGCACCCACCTGATGTTAAGTGGCGCGCGAGGTCCATGAATGTTAGCAACTGGAATTAGACACTCATGACTGACATCAGTCCCTAACACTATGCCGGCTTGACTGGGCATGACGGCAATTCGAGCCTGATCCCGAAACGTGTGGATACACTTTACTGGGTCTATCAGCACGAACGGTGGATACTTCCCCGGCCCGGCAGACTGGGAAAATTATCATCATCAGTCCGCCTACCACCTCATTAATATAGCATTCAGAAATAGCAAACTGAAGTGGCAATGGGCCGACCGATGGGGCAAACGGGTTCTAGAGTGGAGACCACGTACGGGACGACGCAGAGTTACATACCAGTATTTTCTCGGAATGTGGTTTTCCTCTCTCGGGGAGAGGCGCGGGCGGGGGAAGGAACTCCATCGCCAACAAATAAGGAGACAAAAGTCAACTCGGCTAAACTATCTAATTTCTTATGTCGGAGACTTCGACTGAAGAAGGTTGCTGGCGGAGGTTGGATGAGAGTTGCAAAAGACCGCGTAAAGTGGCGAGCCTTTGGGGAGGCCTACATCCAGCAGTGAAGAGACACAGGCTGATGACGATAATGATAAAAGAAGTTTATTTATAAAATTTTATTACAGAAAGCAAAACCTACACAGTATTTGCACCAACGGACGCTGCATTTGCTCGGCTAAGTCCTATTGAAATGTCAAAATTAGGAGATAGAGTTCATGCTAAGGCATTTGTTGCTAAGCACGTATTACCTGGAACCCTGTACAGTGCTGGGATGAGATATTACCAACTAAGGAACTCTATGGAAGATGCCAAACCTTTGACTTTACAGAAAAATGCAGGTAAGATCAATCTATTTATATAGAAAATAATGTTTCCAAAATAAAGAAAAGTGTTATCACGACGATACGCCGAAATTATCATAAATCACCATTTTATCCCATTTGCAGTCGAATGGATGAGCTTGGGGAATTTGGCGACGGGTGACCCTTTGAGTTTTTTTTTATTTTATTACTAGCACGACATGTGACCCTGCGCCCACCTGATAGTAAGTGGTGCGCAGGGTCCATGAATGTTAGCAACTAAAATCAGACCCTTATGTCCGACATCAGTCCCTAACACTATGCCGGCTTGACTAGATGCCTTCGCTTGAAGAACTCCAGGTTATAGGAAAGTGGAAACACAGAGGCTGGAAGAGCATTCCACTTTTATTCAAAGGGTCACGCTGAGATTGAATTTGGCACACTACGTTGTATAGTTCACTTGTTGACAACAATGGCCGACATGTTGAATAAATCCAACGAATCAAGGAACATAATAAACTAATTGATTGGATTCATGAATGAATGAAAAAAGTATCATCAAGACCGTGTCCCTCACGGGTTGGTCAGAAACCAGGACTGCAGGGGGTAAAAACTTGGAACAAGCGATTGACAAATTTCGGTTCACATAGGAATTTGCGCCCCCCTAGTAGACGGTAGATGATACTAAATCATTCATTCATTCATGACTGAACAAACTACCTCCGTAGTCAAGCGGTTAAGTCCGTGGAATTAGACTCGGATGTACCGGGTTCGATTCCTGATTGAGTTAAACAATATTTATTAATTTGAATAAATTTAACTATGGACAATTTTTTGTTTGAAATAAGTGACTCTGAAACGGCCCCGGATTTATTATGGCTGGATGTCACATGTGACGGACAGGGTGTGTAAACACATTTGACATTCCAAACCAGTGCACCTCGTTTGGATGGAATCAATGACACTCCATCGGACGCCCTATAATAATCATTTTTATTTTCAGGTCGCATCAAAGTGAACAACGCTCAGGTGATCACGCATAACATTCCCGCCACAAACGGTGTCATCCACGCCATAGACGCCATCTTGTGAGCTGTCACGTGATTCGATAAGCATTTACCTAAATTAATTAATAGCTTCAGTGAAGCCAAGTTATCTAATTTAATATCTTCTTCATCTATGGTTTTTTTATGCAGTCGTCGACGTTTTTGCAAAACAATATATGTATTTTAAAAAAATATATAAGGAGGTATGGAGTCAGGCGATAAAAGATGAGCACGACAACACATTGACAAATTATTTTAGTATGAACTGTTTGTTTTGATAAAGCCGTCGCGATAACTAGAATCGTCTCCCTCTAGCTCGCATGGTCTTATGAACAAGAAAGAGATAGCAAAAGCTATGGTTTGCGCCATCCAATAAACACAGGTTGTTCTCACTTTAATTAGTAGCGGATTTTAAACTCTACAGTGTATCATAACATCTTTAGTAATAATAATTATTATTATTATTATTCTTTGCAATGTGTTTGTACTGTGTAGTGCTCATCGTTTCCCGCGTGACCTGTACCTAGGTATAGTTACCGGAAGGAATTGACACGTACTCGTTTTGTTCAAAGCATGATTATAGATAGGATAAAAGAATAAAATTTAAAAAATTATAGTATAATTCAATAAAAACGGGAGCTGAAATGGAAAAATTAACGATAATAAATCAATGAATAAAACAGACTTGAGCGGTGTTATTTAATTTAAATAAAATCAGTAGTACATCAATTAGATTTTTATTTATTTATACTATTATAGTAATAAGAATGTACTGCGTGGAATTTAATAAGGAGCAAATATTTCTATATTACAATCTAGAATAAAAATAAAGAATAAGTATTTTTTTATTTTATTATTCAATAAATAAATCTTAAGTTACGGAGCGGAGAAGTTTTCCTAAAAATATCGCAACTCATACTGACCCTAATCAAGTAGGTAGCGAGAGGTCGACGATCGCGCGAACGTTGACGTACGTAATTATTTCTCTCTGTATTTCGTCTTTCGGTTGTAGGCGAGATCAATTAATAATAATACTTCCCAGCCTTAAGATATTTATTACGATGGATATCGCGTTTTTTTTTTAGACGCGGTCTTATTTATTCACTATGTTTTGTTTTACGGATAATGATTTTTATCTTTAAAATTATGTTATTTTGTTATTTTTATTTCAAATATAGCTTCTATTAATGACACCTGAAGCCTAAAAAAAGATTTGCTTTTTTGACAATTTCATGCCGTATATATACATGCCTGTACCAATGCGCAAAGCTCCGCTCAGAGTATCCCTGTACTCTTTGTACATGCCGGTAACTATATCTCAAGTAAATTGGATTTTATTTATTTGATTTACAACCTTTCTGATAATGTTTCTTTTTTGGTACTGAATCTTAATACTTTGTAACCTTTTTCATAAAAAGCACGCTTTATTTTAAATTGGTTTATAAAAATGCTTAAATACAAAATAATATTGAAAACGAAGGACTTTACAATTCCCATACATATTATAGTCACAAGCAACTTTTGTCTCTGCAACTAATTCGTCTATTTTATTATAAATTATTATAATTGATAATCTCATTAACTCTTAAATAAGAAAGAATATATGACATGGCTGTATGGGCTATAGATACCTTTGCCTTCTCTATCATCTCATTCATTATCAATTGAAAAAAAAAGGAGTCCTTCGCGCCATTTTACGCGGATATGTCAAGCGAATGTTTTCGTTTTGTAAATTTATTTACTGTGGATATTGTAAGTCAAAAGTGGTGTTGTTATGTTTAATAATGTACTACAATGTGAATAATTATAAAAACGATAAATTGGAAAACCGCAAATAATAAACTGCAACTTCTGCCCCATATATATATACACACATCAAAAGTGTCTAGGGATCAACATATATTTTTGCAATAACTTTTCTCCTGATTGATATTCATTAAAATTTTCTTTAAGGATTGATCAAATAAAATGTTTTCGTTTGTCTACAGTAACGATAAACCAAGTCACCTTTGCATTAGTAAAAAAAATTGCCATTTTCCTAATAAAGGGATTTTTGACATTTGAACCACTAACATTAAAGTTCGAAAAAAAGACTGAAATAACAGTTTTTTTTTTAATTTTATTGGGTAACTTAAACAATTAATAATCCGTGTTTCTACCGCGAACACTAACAACACAAGAACATCGGTTTGTCATACTCAAAATGAGTTCATCCAAATCACGCTGTGGAATGGCCGCCCATGTTCGTTGCAACAACAAAAAAAGGTCTTCTTGCGACTGGATACCCTCCATATTCGGCAGAGCTCTTCTCTGAAGAATATCCCATGCATGCTCAATCGGGTTCAAGTCTGGCGACTGAGCAGGCCAGGGCAGGACATTGATGTTAGCTGCGGCGAGAGTCTGTCTTACAACTCTTGCGGTGTGCGGTCGTGCATTATCATGCATTAACTGAAATAAGGGACCGATATGCACTTGTAGAGGAACGATGACGTCTGATACAACCGTCTCAGCATAAATTTGAGCGTTGAGGTTGCCTCTGATCCAAATCAACTCAGTTCTTCCGCCGATCGAAATACCCGCCCATACCATGATGGTTCCACCACTATAAGGATGGACTTCCTGGCAGGATTTTAATCGCTGTTGGCGTCCAGGGGTTCTCCAGTGTCGTATACGTCTTGTATCCGGCCTCATACCAAAACGAGACTCATCAGAAAAGCACACGAAACGCCATTGTTCTTCTGTCCAATTTCTGTGTTCAAGAGCCCATTGATATCGAGTCCTACGATTGTGCATTGCTATAGGTGGTACCCGTAGCGGTCTTCGGGAATGAAGGTTCACTTCATGCAAGCGGTTTCTGACTGTTTGGTCGCTAATTAAGTTCCCTGAAGAGCGATGAAGGCTCACGGCTAACATCATGGCGGTTATTGTTGGAGTTCTTCGAGCTGTGATTTGAATGTATCGGTCTTGTCTCCGTGTGGTGCAGCGATACCGTCCTCCATGGCGCTCAGCCACGGTACCAGTGGTTCGGTAACGTGTCCAAAGTCGACTGATAACACTCTGACTTGTATTCAGAGCTAAAGCCATAGTACGTTGCCGGGAACCAGCTTCTATCATTCCCACGGCTCTGATCATTTCTTCCCTGCTTAAATGACGTCGCCGCTCCATAATAACGTTGGTTTTAATTAGTAGTAGGGAAACAGTAGCACTAATAATGTCTTCAATGCGTCTTATGTTTTTATAGGGAAAATATTGACAGCTGATTTTCATCTTTTACTCGAATTTGATTGACAGTTCCTGTTTTAAATTATGAAATGCACCAAAAAGGATCCATATAAATTTATAAAATCATAAATTTATTACAAAGCCACATCTCAATCACAAGAAATCCGCATAAACATGCTTGATCCCTAGACTTTTTTGATGTGTGTATATATATAGTCAATTTAACGATCCATAATTATCCAACACTTTTGACTAACAATATCCACAGTAAACTAATTTGCAAAACAATAAACTTGGACTTGACAAGTCCGTGCAAAATGGCGCGGAGAACTTCCCGATTTTTTTATTTAGTATGGGATTTGTAAGCTTCTTAAAGAAAAAAAGCGACAAAACTATACCAGTTTATAGTTGTTGCTTTATTATCTAATATTAGTAAATTTAAACCTCGCTCGTTATTTTCTTGAAATATAGAAAATAATTGTCTTCCAAATTAGCGACTAACATTTTCTGTAACGACAATTTTCAGTCACAATTCTCTGTAACGACATTTTTTAGTAAAGACCTTTATCACTAACAATGGGGTGTATCAGGCAAAGCTTTTTGTAGATGTCGCTAGCGGCGTTGGTACCTTGTTTTGCACCTATGTCGCATCATTTTAAAAATGTTTTTGTAGTTTTTTTATTTTTATATCAGAAAAATGAATTTTAAATAACGTTACCTACCTTAAAAGACAAATTAAGGAAGCGAACACCGTCTTTAAAAAGAAAAAAGATTGAATTATTAGAACGGCAATTTTAAGATCACCATATCTTTGATTTCGATTTGGAAATCTCGATTTGTACACTTAAAAGCTGCTCACTTCGGCAAAATATCAAGAAAATAATAAATTTCGTAATAAATATACAAGTTTTCTATGCAACTGACAGTTATATAAGGTACCATCTATCGTGATAAAAAGTTAGTGATACACCCTATTGTTGCATTTACAACGCTAACGGAGCTAAATAAAGTAACACAGCTTAGAAAAGTGTTAGCATGTGATGTTAGCGCAGCTTAAAACTGGAACGCGTAAGTTTGTAAGTACGAGTATTGAGCATTGTTTTTATAAAACAGCTGTAAGATTGAATCGTCTTTCTCTCTTTGCTGAATGTTTTATTTCTTGTCTTCGAAATAACCTCTAAATAACTTTCTTACTAAAACCTATTTATCTACTCTACTGCTAGATTTATCCACCTTCTCTTTTGTTAAAGCCGTTTGTTTGTCATATTAAATTATTTATCATCTTTTCTTGCTGGAGGGGGTATATAGTTTACGGGCTAACGGAGCCGATCTGCCAGCCAGAGAGTAAAGTAACTAACTGCCAGAGCTTATCAGTAAGTGGTGCAAAGATTTGCTGGACTACTCTCGCACCAACTTCCATCATTGATCATTTCTCCTGTGAGATCATAATATTTATTCGACTTCATGTTGTGGTCTTATGGAATTTCTGATCCCATTCCCATTAATAGGCGGTAGGCAGACTGATGGTGGTAATTTGCCCAGTCTGCCGAAGCGGGGAAGTATCCACCCGATAAACCTGTAAAGTTTAGTTTCGGGATCAGGCTCGAATTGCCGTCATGTCCGGTCAAGCCGCTATAGTGTTAGGGGCTGATGTCAGTCATGTGTCTCATTCCAGTTGCGAACACTTATGGACCTCGCACTATGTATCCATAAGAATTGTTCAGTCTTGATAAAGATGATACATTTCTCAAAAATACAGAAAACTCTTAGATAATATTGTGCGAGAGAGAGGAATCCTTAGAGGTATTAAACCTTCTTACTCGTAAGTAAGTATTCAAAGCGCTAGCAGATCGGCGTCTCGGTCGCCCGCTTCATACTCAGGGGATGGAAACTTAGACGATCAAGCAATTGACAAATTTGAGTTCACATATAAAGTGGCGCCGCCTAGTAGACGGTAGGATACTAACTTTAATGTTCATTCATTCAACATGTCTGCCATTGTTGTCATTTTTTAAATTATTATTTAATTTTCAGACAGTAATACACATATATATAATTACATTTAATTAAACAAATTACTAATTATGTTACCAACGACGTAAACCACAGATTATATAAATAGGTAACGTCAGATTAGTGAAAAAGAAAGAAAACAACAATGGGGTGTATCAGGCAAAGCTTTTTGTAGATGTCGCTAGCGGCAATGGTACCTTGTTTACACCTATGACGCATCATATTTAAAATGTTTTTGTTTTTTTTTATTTTTATAACAAAAAAATGTATTTTAAATTAACCTTACCTACCTTTAAAAACGAATTAAAAAGCGAACACCGTCTTTTAAAAGAAAAAAAGGTTGAATTAATAGAACGGCAATTTTGAGATCAACATTTCTTTGATTTTGCTTGGAAATCTTGATTTATACACTTAAAAGCTGCTCACTTCAGCATAAAATCCAGAAAATATTAAATTTCGTAATAAAAATACAAGTTTTCGATGCAACTGACAGTCGTATTAGGTACCATCTATCATGCTCCATCTATTGTGATAAAAAGTTAGTGATACACCCCATTAGTAAAAAAGAATAAAGAAGAATTAAAAAATAAGTAAACAACAATAATGATAGATATTATCAACACATTATGGTTTTGGTATGTCCAAAATAGATTTCCCAAAAGTACCTGCGGTCGAGGCATTGATAAGTGAAATTTGTTACTGTATCTATTATCTAGCGGTATCCGATCAAAATCTTCTAAATAGTCGAGTCGCAGACAGATTACCTAGTAATCATCAAAACATTTATATATTTAAAAGGAGGAAAGGTGAAAAATAAATGAAAGCAAACGAACTGAAGCGAAGGTACACTAATAATAATAAAATTAGAAAAAAGATGTAAATATTATTTTAGTTTAGAAGATAATTTATACCCCGTGTACACGGATTTGTAAATAAATATTTTTTTAATATTCCTTTGTTTTATTTACTAAGCAAAACTTCCAACTTTTATAGATTTTATAGATCTAATGTTTAAGAGCGTTAAGCGCGAAGGTGGAACTTAAGAACAAGCAATCATGCAAAACTTTTTGTAGATGTCGCTAGCGGCAATGGTACCTTATTTTACACCTCGCATCATTTTTGAAATGTTTTATTGGTTTTATATGTTTATAACAGAAAAATGTATGTTAAATTAAAGTTACCACCTACCTTAAAAGACGAATTAAAAAGCGCATATCCCGTCTTTAAAAATAAAAAAGGTTTTATTAATAGAACGGCAATTTTGAGATCACCATATCTTTGATTTCGCTTAAAAATCTCGATTTGTACACTTAAAAGCTGCTCACTTCGGCATAATATCCAGAAAATAATATATTTCGTAATAAAAATACAAGTTTTCTATGCAACTGACAGTTATATTAAGCGCCATCTATTATGCGCCATCTACCGTGATAAAAAGTTAGTGATACACCACATTGACAAATTTCGCTTCATATAGAAAGTGGCGCCGACTAGTAGACGGTGCTTTAATGTTCATTCATTAATCCAATCAATTCGTTCAATTTATTCAGCATGTCAAGATTGGACTGTGCCAACTACCGAGCGATTAGTTTGATCAGTTTGGCGAGCAAGATGTATGGCAAGATTCTCACGAAACGCTTGCAAGAGAAGACTGAAGGTCTTTTATGGGAGGCACAAGGAGGCTTTAGACCTGGAAGAGGATGCACTGACCAAGTCTTTTCGCTCCGCAATATTACAGAGAAGTTTTTGGCCTTAAACCAGAAGGTTTTCTGTGCTTTTGTAGATTTGGAAAAGGCTTTTGATAGAGTTGTAAGAAAGAAGCTTTGGGACATATTGCCGGAGTATGGAGTGAATGACAAACTGCTACAAGCTATACAGTCCCTGTACAAGGGCTGCAAGCTTGTGTGCGGGTGGAGGGGGGTATGTCGCCTTGCTTTGAATCCCAAATGGGCGTCAAACAGGGTTGTGTGCTTTCTCCTAGATTATTCACTCTATATCTCGACAAATGCCTAAAAAGAGTGAGAGAGAGTGACTGTGGGATAAAGATGAGTGATCTAGTGGTGAACTGCCTGCTTTATGCAGATGATGCTGTTCTTATAGCATCGTCCGAACAACAACTGCAATCACTAGTCACAAGAATGAAGGAGGGATGTGCAGAAAAAGGACTCCGTTTGAATGCGAGAAAAACCAAGGTACTAGTGTTTGAAAGAAGAAGGATGACAACCGTGACGATAAAGATTGATGATGAAACTCTAGAACAAGTAAATGAAATTATATATCTGGGCAGTGTTTTCACTGCGGATGGGAAGTACGATAGGGACGTTGAAAGAAGAGTGAACGCGGGAAATAGTGTTAACGGTGCCCTGGGGCACTGATCGGCAGTCGAAATGTCAGTGACAAAGCTCGGCTCGCCATACACAATGCCATGTTGGTACCAACACTGATGTATGGAAGCGAAACGTGGATATGTCAGAATACGCATGAGAGTAGGGTTAATGCAGTAGAAATGCGGTCGTTGCGGCGGATATGTGGCGTCACTTTGGCGGACCGCATACGTAACGTCGAAATACGGAAAAGGGTTGGTATGAAGGAAAGCATAGGGACAAAAATAAGGAAAAGCATGCTACGATGGTTTGGGCATGTTGAAAGGATGAGCGATGAAAGATTGACGAACCAGATATATAATGCGAAAGTTGTGGGTAAAAGAGGCCCTGGCAGACCGAGACTCACATATCACGATCAAATAAATAAAACACTGACTGAAGGTGCATTAAAAAGTCTTCGTAACCAAAGGGCATGTATGAAGAGGTTAATGAATGTCGACGAAGCGAAAGAGGTATGTCGTGATCGTGTCAAATGGCGCTCAATTGTCTCTGCCTACCCCGCAAGGGATCTAGCGTAAAGATATGTATGTATGTATGTATGTCAAGGAACCACAGACCATAAGGAACATATTACAAGATGTCACAGATTATATAGCAATATGTACAACGATTGACGTTTGTATTATGCTCCTTGATTGTCGTTGTCAACAAGCGAACCATACAACCTTAACAAAAATTTTTTTTTACAGGTCACACAGCGCCATCTAGTTTCCGTGGTAAGCTACGAGGCTTGTGTTACGGAAACCAGATGGTTGATAAACTACATGTTATACTTTTTTTTTGTAAATATATACATATAAACACCCAGACCGAGACAAATTATACAATGTACAACTTGCCCCCGGTGGGAATCGAACCCACGACCTCCCGAGTTCTTTCTTCTTTTTTTTAAACTAGAAAAGAAAACTAGTACAGGCAATCGCCACTAAGGCATTTGTGCCAACATCACGTTTATATGATTTTATAAAAAAAAAATGTTTATGATTAATTATTCACGGCAACGTTTGTTACCACTAGACCACAGAGGTGGTCGACCTTTATTGCACAAAGACAAAGGCGGGCTTATAATGCGGTTAAATTACGGTTTAACTATATTATTATACACTAATAAACTTATGTATATACATACATAAGGCGCGGTGGTGGCTCGGTTGTAAGAACGCGTTTCTTAAATCCTACAAAGGTCGGTTCAAACCCACTCAGCATGTACCAATGGGAAATACACTTTTCTTACGTACTGCAGTCATAGATTTACAACACCACCGTTCCCGTGAGGAGGAGAGCACGTTAAGCCGTCGTCGGTCCGATTGTAGGCCAAATTCTCGAGATATATGTTCTGGAAGGCCCATCTCCAGCAGTGGAGCTCTAGAATGCTGTGTTCTAGGGGCTGTAATTAATGAAATGATATACATATATATACTTTTAGTAGGTACCTGCCTTATATCGCAAGACGGAGCGATATTCTGGAGATGCTTGATTTTCAATTTTCATGTGTTTGTCATGGTGACAAATCCCTGAACAGTAGACAGTCTCCAGATCTCGAGCTATGACGGAATGACGCAGGAACTACGGCGCTCGGAAGACTACTCTTTGGATCTAGTCCCTGTTGGTATTGGCCAGAAGGTGGTGCCAGGCTGTCATAGGTGAGACGGGAATAGATGAACATCTTGTAGATTCGGACCTTTAACCTGAGCGGCAAGCTCGAATTCATAACAGGACGTAACATGGCTCGGGCCGTCTTCGCCTGATTGACGGCGTGGCAGGCCATTTCACCCATTGTTAACGTCCTGTAAATCAGGTATTTGAATTTATAAAAGGAAAAAAATCACCACCCTAATATACACACATAGGCTGATAAACACATATCAAATCATTTATTTGTTTCAACACAGGTAATCTAGTTAATATATTAACCTTGTTTATAAAAGTGCAGCTGTGTTCTGCCATGAGGCGTACAAATATAAATATATATATATATATATATATTTGACCGCCACCGTGGTCTAGTGGTAACAAACGTTGCCGTAAACTCGGGAGGTCGTGGGTTCGATTCCCACCGGGGGCAAGTTGTACATTGTATAATTTGTCTCGGTCTGGGTGTTTATATGTATAATATGTATATATTTACAAAAAAAAAGTAAAATATGTAGTTTATCAACCATCTAGTTTCCGTAACACAAGCCTCGCAGCTTACCACGGAAATTAGATGGCGCTGTGTGATTGTCTGGAAATATTTATTTATTTATTTATATATATATTATAATGATACATATGGTTATATAATTACACAACACAAAAAAATAAAATGTTAATTCACAGTAAAAAATTGTATCTAATTCTGGTTGTGGTCAAATTAAAATTAATATTTAGATTTTTATAATTTTAACGGGTCCTTACGCGATTCACCTTAGAGACATATTTCTCCTGACTGAAGCTATGCGGTGTAGTCTCGTACATACTGGGCGGCAGATGTAAACCTACCCACTTATCACTTTTAAAAGTTTTTAGAAATCACGACACACGACACTTACAATATCCTTGGCGACAATCGCGTAAAGACCCGTAAAATTATAAAAATCTATTATGAATGTGCGCGAAAGTTTAAAAAGTTTAATATTTAGATGTCAATCAAATCATTTATTTCCTTAGGTTAGTACACAACACTTGGATATTGTCAATACATATATTTTAATACAATATAAGCTTGGCTCATATTGTATTGCAATTAGGGTCATTTAAAAATTCTTGCACAGAATAATGTGATTTTTCAGTAAGAACTTTAGTCAATCATAACCCTTCTTTGCGTCGTGCAGTCTGGTAAAAATAGCACAGGAAGATATTTTTGTGGTCCGTTTCATAAAAAAAGCCAGTATTAAAAAGAAATATTTTATTAGAAAATAAATTAAGTACAAGTCATTCGTTGATTAAAACATACACAAGACATTGATTAAAATTACCTATTCAATTACATTTTGCGACATTCACAGTTCAAAGTTCATTCAAGTACAATTTTATTGATTAAATTCATTAAAAAAACATACCTATACCTAAATTTAAAAATAAATTGCGACTTTTTCTAGAATTAATCTCAACCTAGCAATATCACGTTCCTAATGGGGTGTATGAGGCAAAGCTTTTTGTAGATGTCGCTAGCGGCACTGGTAACTTGTTTACGCCTATGCCGGATTATATTTTAAATGTTATTGTAGTTTTTTTTTTTTATAACAGAAAAAATAATTTTAACTTAACGTTACCTACCTTAAAAGATGAATTAGGAATGCGAAAACCATCTTTAAAAAGAAAAAAGGTTTAATTAATAGAACGGCAATTTTGAGATCACCATATCTTTGATTTCGCTTGGAAATCTCGATTTGTACACTTAAAAGCTGCTGAAAATAATAAATTTCGTAATAAAAATACAAGTTTTCTATGCAACTGACAGTTATATTAGGTACCATCCATCATGCGCCATCTATCGTGATAAAAAGATAGTCATACACCCCATTCTTCTGTAAGAAAACATGGGTTCATCTTTTACACTCGTATTTTTAGGCGTTTCGTCAACGTCAACCACACAATTTAAAAGGTGTGGGTAGTTCCGTATGTTTTATTTTGTAAATCTAATATAGCTGGGTTTTCCTTGCAATTCCTTTCTCAGTCAGATTAAACATTAACAGGTCACTGGTATCTGCTAAGCTGCTGGTCTTCTGCTAACAGCTTACTTTTTGGACCACTTTTCTGCTTATGCCGTGTACTTCACAGCAAAGCACTAACAGCGACAAATTAAACACAAGGTTAATGAAACAAATAGTCAACACAACATTCAAATAATTATTAAAGAGAGACTGATGAATGTCAAAAGTGCTAGAGCGAGAAGTAATTCTGACAAAATTCATATTTAGAATACGAGAACGCAATCTTTAATGTTGCCAGAAAAAAAATTACTGGAATTATTTTAATTGGTAACACAATACCTTTCGTTTTTTTTTATTTTCTTAAAAAGGACATTGTACAGAATACATCAGCCCTAAACACGTAATTTATTTGCATAATATATGTTCATAACAGAGTTCATAACCGAGTTGGGATCATCAAATTCCAGATGCTGCAGAATTTGATGCTTTACTTGGGAGTCACTCGCGGCATTATAGCCCAAACACGTCTGGTAAAATATGGGAGTCCACAGCGCGGGAAAACCGCATAACATAAACTGCAACTTGTGCCCCATATTTAAAGTCACATTGTAGCACATTATTAAACATAACAACACCACTTTTGACCAATAATATCCACAGCAAATTTATTTACAAAACAAATACTTGCACTTGACATGTCCACGCAAAATGGCGCGAAGAACCCTCTGACAATGCTATCGAAGTTCGGTGCGTTTCGTATGCTACAATTTCTAGTATGTGTGGGTAAAGTAATGATGTTTTCCAACAATAAAAAAACGCAAACTAAATGACTATTTAAATGAACTGTCTCGGCTTTCTATTAAAATAATTTTAAAAGGAACATGATCCGTGGTTGTTCTTGAGAGGTTGTTAGTTCAGCTAAATTCATGTAACGCTGTTGGCTGATCAAATAATTTAATTATTAACCATTTAATTTAAAAACCTATAGTATTACATTTTGCTCTGTTCTAGCATTAACTTCAGTCTAGCAATTTCACTTTCCTTAGCAGCTAATTCTTCTTTAAGGCATCTGATGGTTTCATCTTTATTTTCGTCAAAGTTTTTCAATTCTTCTAGAAGTTGGGTCGTATCCAGTCTCTTGCTAGCTCTTCTTTGTACTAAATTCCCTATGATATGAGCTATTTTTGGAAAATTAGCAGTGAGATGAGAAGGAATTTGGCCTTTACGAAGGTCTGTGATGGTTTTTACTCGTTCCATATCTGTGCTAAACGGTTCAACCATTTCTAGAAGAATTATTCCTAGGCTGTACATGTCACTCTGTAAAGAAAATACATAATTCTTCAAAGCAATTCAAATGGCATTCTAAAAGTAAATGTCAATTTTTTATTTAATATAAAAGCTAACTTTAGAAATACAATTTTTTGACTTAATTAATGTGTCTGTCTATATGATCTAGTGGTTAAGTTGTAGTAGTAGAATTTAGACACAGCGGTACCAAGTTTTATTTTATGACACAATCATTTATTTAATTTGTGATATTTCTTAATTTTGGTAAGCATCTTGATGATGGACCTATAGCAAAGTTTGCTAAATGTGAATCCGGTTCTTTAAAACCGTGGTTTCTAACCACCCCGTAATGACACTTTTTATGTTTAAAAATATCTTCAAAACGTCCTTTACGACGGAGACAATGAGAACAAAAAACAATGCTTTCCTTTTTATTTATTTATTATAAACTTTATTGCACAACGTTCAAAGGCGGATCTAATGCCGCTAGACATTCTATACTGGCCAAACCTTTGGGACAACTAAAGCAGTTACGACTTGCTTTTATTGCAGGGTAAATAACCAACTATTAACACCCCTATTTTTTTAATCATCAAGGATCAGGTTCTGTTTAGTCAACTTACCTATAGGCCCATCATGACAAGTACTAGACATGAGAATTGTCACACAAATAAATAAAACCATGTTTTTCTAATTATGAGTCTAAATCCAAAGTTTTTAAAAAAGGGTCAAATAGCTCACCTTAGGATTACACTGTCCTTCAAGTTGCTCCGGCGCTGCATACAAATGCGTTCCAACAACCGTACCCCTATGAGATTTCTGCAACGGACAAGCAAGTCCAAAATCACCCAACATAACTTGAAGACCACGTTCACCAGTTTCCACAAAAACATTACTAGGTTTAATATCATGATGGATAACTTTACGAGAGTGTATATAGTGCAATCCATTCACTAGTTGTGTGAACATATTTGTTATAATGTCAACATGAGTGCAATTTGATGGATTAGTCCAAGAAACATCAGTTAAAAAGTTTGTTGAATCGTTGCTCTCGGAATGATGCAAGCTAAATTCAGATTTTTGGTTTGCAATTTGGTAATTTCTCTGATCGAGCCACTGTTTTAAAGTTTGCTGGCAAAATGACATCTGTATGTACAATGTAGCCCATTTTAAATTCACCCGTGAGCAATTCTCGTATTCCTTAGTTTTTAACCAACGACAAATTGCATTGTCATCCTGAAACGATTCTTCAGAACTTTCGCTAGAATCATCCTCTTCCGTCGACATGCTAGTTTCAAAGCTACTTGTATTTCTGAAGGATATCACAAAATCGGATTGACTTGTAACTTTAGTCAATTCCTTAGAATTATGAGTCTTAAACGAAGTAATTATATTTGTATTGTTGTATGTAGTAACATTATCTAAGTCCATTTTAATATGTTTTTTCTTTTTGACATTAGATTCAATCATAGGTTCTAGCCATGCAGCTTTGTAGTTAACTATATTAGGATGATTTAAACTTGCTATAGTTTTAACTTCAGCTAAATGTGTCATGATTGAATTTACATCTGCAGATTTGATGTATACTTTTTTGACAGCATATTCTACTCCGTCTAACCTATGTTTGGCTTTGAATACGCTGCCAAAGCCTCCACCGGCTATGTAGTAAATTTCCTCAAATTCTCTGTGATATCGTGACCATTCTAAACCTGAAGGTTGGACTATCGGCCATGTATCAGGTAGGTTGATCGGTGTTTCTGATCCACTTGTTACAGAAACCAGTTGATATAAGGCTTTTTGGTATAAGCTCCGCATGACCTCAAATTCGCCCATTGCATATGAATCGTCTATCAAATGCATACTGTGTAGCTTTTCGCAGATAATTTTGTATAGTTGATTTGCCTTGTTTTGGTCTTTTTCGAGTAAAGAACATAGCTGTTGGACTAGGGATTGTACAAGAAGACTTATAGGAGTTGTTGTGCCGGTATTTATTATTTCAATTTGCTGGTGGTTTATGTTTGCATGCAGTAAAGAGTCTTCTTGGCGTATACCTGGAAATTATAATTAGTAAATGATGGCCATTTTGGTAATTTTAGGGATGGTAATTCATTGCATAGTTGGCTATGTACAAAAATTTTTACATGCCGACCCCAACCATAGAGGCTATGGGGTTGGTAAACCAGAACATGACAATTTGAATATGAAGATCATTATGGACATCAATCATCATCATCAAGCCAACTACAGCCACTAGAACCATTTTTGATGAGTTGCACCTCTCCATGCACTTACCTTTCATACACACATGTCATAGATTATCAATACCCCCTTTCTTGTGCCTCAGAGATGTTAAGCTGTTGGTCCCGGTTCCACTAATACCAACTTGTAGAATTGTTAATGTCATGTTTTGATATACTAATTTATAGCTTTTTATAATGCTTTGTCATAATTCAACTCATTCACAATAATCGTCAATAAATCTGGCTAGTTTGCCGGTATAGGTCATATTTTTTTGAGATATGTTTTGGAAGAACAGTGGATGTCTACAACACTGTATCCTAGAAGCTGTTTTTGATCCGACAAATGCCTAGCGTATGACTGATGACTATGGCGTACCAGATAACTACAGAGTATAATCACTTTCTATTTTGCTAGAAACCTAAAAAAATATATAAACCTGCTTAGAGAGCATTTATGGCCACTACTACAACTTGTGGAATCATAAGGAAGTTGTACAAAAAAAAAATAACATCCAACCCTTGCCAACCCCTTGGCCAGCATAGCGAGGGAAGGCCATATTCTCCGGAAATTTCTTCTAGAAGTCCAACCTCTCTGAACTTGAATTTCCCGTGCAAATGCTCTTCAAATTAATTTTACTTTGGTGATGAAATAAGTAATGTCAATAGTTACCAAAATCAAACGATTTAACAGTCGTCAAGGTCTCCCATTTTGGCTCCATCGCAGTTTTATCTTGCTCCATTGATCTCTAGAATCTTCGATACCAAAATTTGTTAGCTTTTAATCAGTTACATAGCGGTAAAACTGTTTTTTTAATATATAAACCTTCAATATGGTTGATCAACAATAATCTTTTATCGAATGTGCCATTTTTATGCAATAGATAAGAAATATATGTATTAGACATTAAAAAGTATACTTTCTACGTATGGAAAAGGGTCAGTTAATTCACAATATACAATGAGAAATAATAGAATCAAAATAAAAAGTGTTCGAGAGATTTCCAATCTTATACAATACACGATTTCTTTTTTTTTTTTTTTTTTTGGAAATGGCACTAATAACAATTTGCCAGTGTCAAAGTTAGGGAAAGACTGGTTAAATAAAAAGGATTCGAAAAATGGAATAGGATCAGGTAAGTATTAATAAAAATTACACTATATTTAATAAATATATACAAAAATTAAAAACTAAGACTACTAAATAGGAAAATATTTACAGTTATATTTTAATGTTATTATCAATGATAAATGAAGCAATAATATTGTAAATATATTTACTACGTTTATTATATACAAGTAAGGTTGAAATATGGGTAGGGAACGGAACTCGGAAGGAAATTAGAGAGGACATCAGGGACGATCTGTCGTATAGGGGACATGAGAAAAATATGTGGTTAAGGTCCTCCACGTCTAATCCACATTCACAAACGTCACTATCAACAATTTGAAGCCTAGCAAGATGGGATGCAGTGCACACGTGACCAATACGCATGCGTATTATGATACTACTTACCATCTTGCTAAGCCTCAGCTTGAAAAACCAAGGCTTTAACGGAATTTTCGGTTGTATTTTTGAATAGAGTTTACCCTTATAAATACATCCTTCAGCCCACAGTTCCTTCCATGCAATCCGAAGGTCTATGCGTGATAATTCAAGCAAATCATGGCAATAGTTTACATACGGGAAGATGTCTCCACACACAACAGCTTCATTAGCTAGAAGATCAGCCTTTTCATTACCAGTAATACCACAATGGCTAGGTATCCAGGCAAATGTTATAGTATAGTTATTCTGTAAACATTTATATAGTGTGTCCTTTAATTTTAATATAACAGGATAACATGTTGAGGTTTTAGTGTAGAAAGGAAAACGGTTCAGGGCTTGTAAAGCGCTTAAGGCATCTGTAAAAATTATGGTATCTGGTAATTTCATTAATAGGGCATATTCTACTGCTTTTAAGAGTCCGTAACATTCTCCAGTAAAATTTGATGTTTCTGGTGGAAGTTTAATTTTTTGAACTATATTATATTGTGAATGAAATACTCCAACGCCGACACACCCTAACGCATGTTTGGATGCATCAGTAAAAATACGATGTGAATCCTTCCATTTATTGTTCGTGATATTTGTAAATAGTGTATTAGGTTCTATGCTATTTTTATTAATGCCTATATTGTATAAAACATTAGTTTGAATAGTTAATGATTCGTAATTAAAACTAAATAGTGGGTGTTGAATGGAATTATGTACTGGCGCTTTAATAGATATAAATTTAAGAAAGCTTTTTATCAGAGGAGGAGATTGTTTGTGAATCCAATAAGAAGAAGACGCTATTAGATCTATAAGTTCCTTGAGAATTGTATTTAAAGGATGTTTGGAAAATTGAAGAGATCGGTAAATAAATTTATCACATAAAGATTGTCTTCTTAAATACAAAGGAGGTTCTGCACACTCTATCTGCAGGGCATTAATTGGACTAGATCTCATTGCTCCAGTTATTATACGTAATGCTTTTGATTGAATGAGGTCTAATTTCTTAAATCCTGCCACTGGGCCAGGTTCTAAAAGGAATGTGCCATAATCAAGTACACTCCTTATAATGGCATTATAAATTAACTTAAGAGAGAATGGGTGAGCCCCCCACCAAACTCCCGAGAGACACCTTATTATGTTTAAGTGACGTTCGCATTTGGCTACTACATAATCACAATGCGCAAGGCCCGAAAGCTTGGTGTCCAATATCACGCCTAAAAATTTAATATTATTATAAACAGGAATAGGTATATTATTAAATAGAACATTGACAAGAGGCGGGTTTCTCATTCTTGTAAATATCACTACGGAGCTTTTTTTAACAGATAGATCTAAACCGTTGTGATCAAGCCAGTTTTTTAATGTTTTTAAAGATTTTGTTAATATAGAAGCGGCGGTATCTATTGATTTGTTATTTACAAAGAGCAGTAAATCATCTGCATACTGCAACATATTCACATTATTATTGGATTGTAAGTCATAGGTATAAATATTATACAGTAACGGACTAAGTACGGATCCTTGTGGGAGTCCTTTCCAGACAACTCTGGATATGTTTGTGTAATCGTCAATGTGTAAATTTATGTATCTTTCTGTTAACATGCTTATGATAAAATTTGTAAGCATAAGTGGTACTTTTAATTTGTGAAGTTTTTGTAGTAACACTGATATAACGACATTATCATAGGCTGAACTAATATCCAAAAATGAGGCGACAACAGACTCATTGAGAGAAAAGGCTACACGTACTTTAGAGGTAAAGATGCTAATGTTATCTAACGTACTTTTTCCTTTCCTAAATCCAAACTGGGTATTGGAAAGTAGTCCATTGCTTTCAAGATACCACTCAAGACGAATTTTGACTAGGTGTTCCACTGTTTTTGCTAATGTGGAAGAAAGTACAATGGGTCGGAAGGATAAGGGGTCACTTGGAGGATGTTTAGGTTTTAATATGGGGACTATTGTTTGGGCCTTCCAGGAAGAAGGAATATTGCCTGAAACCATAATTTGATTGATAAGGTCTAAGTAGTACATGAGAGAAAGATCATTCAGGTTAGTAAGAAGTGAATATGGAATGCCATCTTCGCCTGGTGCGGAGTCTTTAACATGAGTGAATACGCCCTTTATTTCTGTGAGTGAAAATGGAGAATTGAGGCCTGATGTATCAACTATGGGATATGATAAAAGATGGGATGTGTTCTGAAATACGTAAGGAGGGCCAAGACGATCCATAAATCGACTGGCAGTTATAAAATTAATATTTGTTAAAGTGTCGTTAAATGCTGATCTAAATCTTTTTATATTTTTCCATACTAATGTGGAGGGGGTATCTGGAGAAAGAGATTCGCAGAATCTCTTCCAACCATCACTTTTCTTTTGTTTTAATAGTTTTCGGGTGTCATTAGCTATTGTTGTGTAACTGTCAAAATTTTCTGTGGTCATATCTCGGCAGTATATTTTCTCAGCATTTTTTCTACATTTAATAGCTTCTGTACAATCATTATCCCACCATGGAGGTGAAGCTATTTTATTTTTGGCACTATTTTTCAAAGGAAATGTTGAGTCTGCAGATGTAGTAATGAGTTTAGTAAAATTTTCGGCACATATTATTTCATTACCATGTGTTATATGAGGAAGAGAGGAGATTTTATTATCTATCAGAGTAGAAAAGATCTCAAAATTGTCATTTGAAAATTTATATTTCATGCGAGGTTTTCGAATAGGTGTAATTTTTTTACGGAAAGGAAATGAGAGAAGAAGAGGGAAATGGTCACTGCCAAATGTTGATGAAAATGGGCGCCAAGTTATGGTAGATGCGAGGTCAGGAGTGCAAATTGATAAATCCACAACACTAATATTATCGTTCGGGTTTGTAAGTCTTGTTGGATTTCCAGTATTAAGGATACATAGATTGTGTCGGTCTATAATTTCAACTATATTTTCACCATGGGAATTCGTGGTAGAGCTACCCCACGATTGGTGATGCGAGTTAAAGTCACCCATAAGTAAATATGGTTTGGGAAGAATTGATATGATATCATTTAATTCATTAAAAATTTCTGTGGAAGGGCGGGGGATATATAAAGATACGTAACAAATATTTTTTATTTTTACAGCTAAAATTGAAAAATCTTCATTATGAGGAGGAAGGGTTATCAATGAAAAATTAAAAGTATTTTTTATTAAGATGGCAACACCACCATAACCATCTGATCTGTCATCCCGAACACAGGCATATCCAGGAACTCTAAAAGAGTGTCCTGGAAGAAGCCAGGTCTCCGAGATGGCAAAAACAAACGGCTCATAGTGGTTTAAGATGAAATATAAATCTGAGCGTTTACTTGCTATGCTGCGGCAATTCCATTGTATCGCTTTGGCGTATGGATCCATTTCTGATAATGTTTGAGAATAGTTCAATGTATGAAGCAACGTTGGACGGTAATGAGTTGGATTGTGACAAAAGTGTAGTGATAAGAGAAATAATAATGTCTGTAATAGATTGTGTGGAAGATTGGGACGCAGTATTAGAATTTATAAGTGCACAGCCATCTCTAGGGGCTGGCATGTCATAGTCCTTAATTAGGTTGTTGTGAATGGTACGGTCATAACCGTGTGATGGTTGAGGAGGTGAGCGTGGTTTCAGTAGTACTGTTTTTTTGTATGAGGTGCTAGCAGGTTGAGTGTGATGTGTGGGTGTTAGGTTATGAGTAGGAACAGAGTGATGATTTTGTGTATTATGTATAGCTGAAACTACATCAGAGTATGGTTTCGAGGTAGGAGGGTGTAATTTCAAAGCTTCAGAGTATGAAATACAGTTGTTTGCCATGGAAGATTTTATATTTTTCTGTCTATTTAGTTCAGGGCAGCTTTTATTAATTGCAAAGTGGCTACCTGAGCACATGCAGCAGTACGCATAGTCATTATTAACGGGGCAAGATTCACCTGTGTGCTCATGTCCACACTTGTAGCAGCGCGGCTTAGATCTGCATGATACTTTTGTATGGCCATATCTACAACAGTTGTAACATTGTATTGTCGGGTATGTGTATAAGTCTACGGTAAGGGCAGTATAACACATGAAGACTCTTTTCGGTAAGACCTGTCCGTCAAAAGTTAGTACAACTGTTTGTGAAGGTTTCCAAACTGGGGAACCTTCCACTGTAACCTTGAAATTTAATCGTCTTATTTTGATAATATCACCACATCCTACTGGAACATTAATGTTTGCCTTTACTTCATCTAGTGACCATTCAGATGGCACACCTCTTACTAAACCCATTCGTGTGATGTGGAATGATGGAATAAAAGCTTTAAATTTATTTTTTTCTAAATCCGAATGTGTAAGGAATAAATTTGCATCTTGGTACTTAGAAAATGCCAGAGAAAGTTTATTGCGCCCTATTCTTTTTAGACTACCATTGATTATGTTACTAAACTGGTGTTTTTTTAGGAAATGGCCAAAGATTACAGGGTGGAGGATTGTTCCATCATTAGGTTCTTGTGTAATTTTTTGAACGTGAACAATATAAGGAGCACAATCAGTCTGTTCATACAGCATCCTGCTTACCTGAAGTGGAGGACGTGGAGGATCTGGGATATCTTTGTTATTGACACCATTAGTGTCAGTGTTTAAAATAACATTGTCCATACAACATCCACAAGTAAATGTGTTTGTGACTTTGTCTTTTTTTGTTCGTTTGTTGCATTTTTTGCATACTTTTATTAATCGACTACGCTTACGTGATAAAGAGCGTATTGAGTGGTCCGTATCCATACTAGAATCATGTATAGTATTTAATGTTGATGGAGTTATGCCTCCACCAGGATCGGGTGGTTCCCTATCCATTTTATAAATTATCTAATACTAAAACTACTAATATATTATATGAAACTTACCTATTATAACACTAAACTAAACTAATCTACACTAAAATAATATTAAATAGATACAAATCTGATCCTAAAAATGATATTTTAATAAAAGAGCCAAAAAACACGACCGCCAAATTGAAACTTTCCCGCCCTTTTCCAAATACACGATTTCATAAAAAAATATGTGACATTGACAATTACATTCTTAAAATTTTAGTGGCCGGTAACATAATTCTATTCAAAGAGAGAAGGTCCTTCGCGCCATTTAGCGCGAACATGTCAAGTGCAATTTTTTGTTTTGTAAATTAATTTACTGTGTATATTGTTAGTCAAAAGTGGTGTTGCTTTGTTTAATAATGTGCTACAATGTGAATAATTATGGAAACAATAAATTGGACTTTAAATATGGGGCACAAGTTGCAGTTTATTTTTTGCGGTTTTCCCGCGCTGTCAACTCCCATATTTTACCCGACGTGTATGAGCTATAATGCCGCGAATGACTTCAACAAAAGCATCAAATTCTGCAGCATCTGGAATTTGATGATGAACTCATTAAAAAGAAAGATATATTACATCAGACTTGGCTGTATGGGCTAGACCCTTTGCCTTCCCTATCATTTCATTCATCATCCATCGGGAGATTAAAACCAAAAAAAAATATATATAAAGATCATAATTATTTATCATTGCGAGTTCTTCGTGCCATTTTGCGTGGGCATGTCAAGTGCAAGTTTTTGTTTTGTAAATTAATTTACTGTGGTTATTAATGGTCAAAAGTGGTGTTGTTTTGTTTAATAATGTGCTACAATGTGAATAATTATGGAAAACGATAAATTGGACTTTAAATATGGGGCACAAGTTGCAGTTTATTTTTTGCGGTTTTCCCGCGCTGTCAACTCCCATATTTTACCCGACGTGTTTGAGCTATGGTGCCGCGAGTGACTCCAAGAAAAGCATCAAATTCTGCAGCATCTGGAATTTGATGATAACCTCATTTACTCATTAAAAAGAAAGATATAATACGTCAGACTTGGCTGTATGGGCTAGACCCTTTGCCTTCCCTATCATCTCATTCATCATCCATCGGGAGAAGAGAACCAAAAAAAAAATATTTATCATTGCACATTGATATTATAGCAAACAAAAGCCTGGAACAAAATAACACGCAATGTATAACCGAAGTATTCTAAATGGAACCACAGATTATAAGACATAATGGTACCAAAAGCACATCAGTATTTTATTTCTGTCAACACAGAAGCTAGAACCTGTCAATTATACGTTCCGTTTATAGAAATGTTTGAACGAAATGATGTTGACATAAGTTGTTCCATTACCATGGACTTTTCATTACCAATAAAATGTATGACTATGACATTAAAAACTTATATTTCTGCATGTGATGTTAGCACAGCTTATAACATTAGCTATATAGTCTGTGGCTTATAACTAGAATTTCTCTCTGTGCTGTCTTAGCTATATAGTCTGTGGTGCTGTCATTAGACCATGCACAGACCACAGATTATATAGCACAGACTATGAAGAGTACAAGGGGCTGTCAGTGTAAAAATTTAAAACCATAACACTGCACAGTGCACGTTTTTATTAATTTTATTTCACTATATTATTGAAAAATCCTTATTTTTAATAGTTAATAAATAAAACAACCATGAATCTTTTACCCAAAAGCCACAAGGAGTTTGGCGAGAAGGATTATTGGAACAAATTCTTCAAGAAACGCGGGAACAAAGCCTTTGAATGGTATGGATTTTTTTCTTACCATTATTACTTATATCATCTTACGTTCTGTTTTCCTTACCAATATTATTAATATTTCAGGTACGGAGAATACCTGGAGCTATGTACACACCTTCATAAATACATAAAACAAAAAGATTTCGTCCTTATCACAGGTTGCGGTAACTCGAGCTTGAGCGCTGATTTGTACGATGTGGGTTTCACTAATATAATTAATATTGACGTTTCCGAAGTTGCTATAAAGCAAATGAAGGCAATAAATAGTAAACGGGACCAGATGAAATTTCTTTGCATGGATGCTACAAAAATGGATTTTGCGGATGAGAAATTCAATGTTATAATTGACAAAGGTACGCTAGATGCGTTAATGCCGGACGAATCAGAGGAAACCGTAAAGAATATAGAGAAATATTTTTTCGAAATTAAACGGGTTTTAAAAATTGGTGGGAGATTTATTTGCATTTCCTTGCTTCAAGAGCATATTTTAAGGAAGCTGTTAAGTTGTTTTTGCGACGGATCGTGGATGTTCAGAGTTGTAAGGTGTCATGATGCTGAGGAGAAGAACTCCGAGGAAGCTGATGGAAAAACATTTCCGGTTTTTGTTGTAATAGCTACTAAATTCAAAAAGTTACCACACTTGGTAAGGAATTTTATTATTAAAGAGTCCTTCGGGCTATAATGCTGTAAGGGACTCCAAGAAAAGCATCAAATTATGCTACATCTGGGATTGGATAACACTTTATTAACTACTAAGAAAGAAATATACATTATATCAGATTTGGCTGTATGGCCCTTTGCCTTCCCTATCACCTCATTCATCATCCATATTGCTTATCTAAACTGGTGATTTGGTATGATTGAATTCTTCTCTGAACTGCCTTTTTTGGTCTAGCAGTTAAGTTGTGGATTTGGTCTCGGAGGTACCGGGTTTGATTACTGGTCGGGACACAATAATATTTAATAATTTAAATATATTTTAATTGTGATATTTGCTGAGTTTGGTACGCTAGAGACAACAATGCGCTTGCCACTTGCCATGAATGGCCTATAGTAAAGTTGGCTAAATGTAAATCTGCTTCTTCATAAGCATGGTTCCCAACCACCCCGGAAGAGAAATGGTTGTGATGAACTCTTCTCCAGGGCCTTGAGCATTCTTTGTTGTAGAACCCTCTCACAGATATCTTACAGGTTTCCCTGGTTTGTGGATCATTATTATTGTAGACACCTTTCAGATAATGGTAAACATATTTTTTCTTGTGGTTTAACTCTTTGCATTCCTTTTGCTTGCAATCCAGGCATCCAACATTTTCAAAGTCAATCTAAACTGATAACTGCCAATCTAAAATGGGCTTAACATATAGATGGGATTGTTAAGTGAGCCAACTCAGTTGTTTATGCAATTAAGAGGACCTTTCAGCAAGTCAACCCTTATACTTTTATAAAATTATAAAATACATACATAAGACCATTGTTGCAATGAATGGTGGATGGTGAGCGTATTATCGCTCAATAAAAAAAAAAAGGAGGCCTTCTTTTTTCAAACCAGCCTATTGTCGGTCGCAAGCCCGAGACACCATTCTTCTTATCTCCTACCCACACACGATGGACCCGGCACCTGCACGGTGAATCCATGGAATGCTTAGAAATTTGTCTTCTTCTTCTGGTTTTGAAGTATGGAATTCATACTTCATAAAAGACAGAACTTCTTGAACAAAGGCAAGCAACCAAACTTCCACACTGCTCCTTCCACAAGGAAGAAGTCTTGTGACCAGAGACTTAAATATCTAAAGCTGACAAATCTCAGTGTAGAATTTGGGGAGATATAATTGAGACTATTAACAGAGAGGAATAACTGCCCTCACCTAGCTAAAATGTTTAAGTTTGACACATTTTTTTTTCTCGGTGGGATTACAGAATGAAACTAATGAGAAAATCCAATTCCATATGTGGAACATAAAAACATGTTGAATTTCTCAACTGTAAACACATTTAAAAACAAACTGGACAAGTGGCTAGTGACAATAGAAATAATAGACTATGGTGATAACTGTAAATTTTATGAACTTTACATCACCCATGCACCAGTGCTTGATATAGGCAAATTAGCAATGCGCTGCTCGCCTATTAATTAATAATAATAATATTAAAATAATACAATGACACCATTTTAAAATCATTTTTCGGTTGGATCCAGCCATGAGTTGTGAGAAGAGTGTTTAGCATTTGTCAAGCCACTTTTTGATGTTGCCTAGGTTGTTCTATAGTGTTCTAGATGCCTCCTAGTTACTTGTCTAAGGCAAGAATTGCTGTTTTGTCAGCAAAAATGGCTACAGTTACTCCCGGGCTTTGTGAAAGATCTGAGGTAAACAATGTGTACAAAACTGGTCCAAGTACTGAGCCCTGGGGCACTCTCGCTAGTATGTTATGAAATACTGAAGTGCAATCACCCTCTCTTACTTAAAATAATCCGTCTGATGGGTAGGATTTCAACAATTCTATATTGCATGTTGCTTGATTTTGCACTCTAATAATTTAAATACAATTTTGTTAGATTTTGGAGCTATGTTTGGCGGGTGACAAGATGCAGCGTTTGGCTGATATGAAGGAAATGCAAGGATGTATTAAGTCTGTACAGGATGCTGCTGTTGTCACTAATGGACTGGCCAGTGTTACTCTGCAGAAGGATGAAGAGGTAAAATTTAATTCCCATGAACTATGTTGTGGACGGCCTATCTGTAGCAGTAGAGGTCTAGCACTTTCAACACCCGTATTCTAAGATATTTCCTCAATGTCTCCACCGTTTCTTCCAGCTGTCAAATGGGTCCCCCCTCAAGTAATCCTAAATATCGGTATTCTTAGTTGTAAACTCTCCAAACCTCGAGAGGCTTAAATATTACCATTTTAAATATTTCTGTAGAGATGTTTTTTTTTCTGGCAACATTGAAGATTTAGTTTTCGTATTAGGTATAAATATTCACTTTGTCAGAATTACTACACGCCGTAATAGACATCCGTAAATCTTACTGAACCCACACAATAAACCGCGCGAAAGCAGCCCAGGCCCAGCTGAGTCCCTTGCTTCATTCGTCGTTACCACGTTCGCTCACGCCTGACCAATAGTGCATAAACAAGTGCAAGATCGAGACCAACTGTTTTGATGCAAGCGCAGTCTTAGTTGTAGTCTTGCTTTGGGCAACACTAACTAGTACAAAACCAAACACTGCATGCTTCCACTAATGCCGTCTTGAAAGCTTGATACATAAATGAATCATCGTTAGAACTGCTTAGTCCCAATTCTTTCAATAAATGGTATTTGTCTTCATCTAACATAAAACATTATATTTGTGCAAATGTTTTAAATTTTTATTCTTTTAACAGGTGGTCTTAGATCTCTGTCCTCCGGAGAGTAATGCACCTCGCTACACTCTGTATATAGTGGACCATCTTCAGAAACAGTCTGCTAGCAAAGTGTATGCAGTATTCATTGTGCCTCAAGGAAGGTAAGATACATCCTTATTATTGGCGCGGTGGTGGCTCGGTTGTAAGAACGCGTACCTTAAATCCTACAAAGGTCGGTTCAAACCCCCCCGGCATGTACCAATGAGAAATACACTTTTCTTACATACATTTGTAATAGATCTACAACACCACCGTCCCCGTGCCTCGGAGAGCATGTTAAGCCGTCGGTCCCGGTTCCACTAATACCAACTTGTGGAATCGTTAATAAATTGTCATTAAAAATTGACATCATATCCTCGCCGAGCCGTCTGGCCAGCGTGGCGAGTGTAGGCCAAATTCTCCAGATACATATTCTGGAACGCCCATCTCCAGCAGTGGAGGTCTAGGACTCGTGTGTTCTAGGGGCTGTAATGAAAGCTGACTCGGCCCTTTTACAGCCTCGAATATATGTTTAATTGACATATTATTATTATTACATTGTAAGGTGACACGGCCCGTATACAGCCACGAACTAGTATTAATATTTGATATTTATTATTATTGTTAGATTGTAAGCTGACTCGGCCCTTTTACAGCCACGAATTTATATTTAGTTGACACGGCCTATTTACAGCCACAATCTTATATTAAGTAGTTATTAAGTTACAATTAACTTGCTTATGGCAATAATGTTACTTTAACACATGTATCTGGATTATTACATGTAATGGTTCAACCATGATTATCGAATTGTTTTGTGTTTGTTTCTTTTATCTTTTTGTGTTCGTTAATGTTTTAGTGCTGATAATCAAATCAAATCATTTATTTCCTTTGGTTATCTTGTAATAACTTGGATATAGTCAGCACTAAAATAATATAAAACGATATGAACAAACACAAGTTAGGTAATCATGGTTGGACCGTAACAGGTAATAATCCAGATTTATGTGTGTTATAATAGCATTATTGCTATAAGCAAGGTAATTGTAACTTAATAACTACTTAATATAAGATCGTGGCTGTAAATAGGCCGTGTCAACTAAATATTAATTCGTGGCTGTAAAAGGGCCGAGTCAGCTTACAATGTAAGTAATAATAATATGTTAATTAAACATATATTCGTGCCTGTAAAAGTGCCGTGTCATCTTATATTCTAAATATAATAATAACCAAGTTGTTACATGATAACCAAAGAAAATAAATTATTTGATTTTTATGTATATTATTCCGCCCCCTCCAGTTCATTAGTTTCAAATTTCAACGAAAACAAATACGCTACCACGTCAGAATTTTAACTTCAAAAATAACATTGAGTGCAATTCTATAAATACCTGCTTGTGTTGGGTTTATTTATGTACTGTTTACAACGGCCAAGCCCACGCATTTACAAAATATTGTAAACACACAGGTGATGTGCCGAAAAACACTATAGTACTATTTTAGGTACAAATGTTTTTTTTTTTAATTCTCTTTTGCCAGCAGTTTTAGCAATTCATTTATTACAGTCTCTAGAACAGCGTCATAGACCTCCACTGTTGGAGATGGGTCTTCCAGAACTGTAACTGGAGAATTTCGCCTAAACTCGCCACTCTGGGTTTATTGATTTATTATTAGGTGTGCAAACAGATTCCAGTCAGTTGCAAATTTGAGTTCGTTTAATTTATACATGGACTAGACTGGAATCCAAGCAGCACACACAACATGCAAATTGTAATAATAATTATTAAAATTAAAAAACAAATTACACAAATTAAATTCAATCATAATTACAATTAAATAATTCCTTACACAAATACTATTTTCAACAAGATATACATGCACAACAAGATATACATGCACAACAAGATATACATGCACAACAAGATATACATGCACAACAATACAGGTAACATAATAATAATTTAACAAAAGACAAAAGTCAATATGAGTCAAATAAGGCAGAGGAGGTCTGTGGTAATGGACTTTTTATAAGCTGCTAAACCACTGTCAAAAACATCCTACCTACCACCTTTTAAATATCAGGCCGCAAGCTAACCACTCTATAGTAGGTGCGACACATTCTCACCAACGGGTTAAAGAAAGATGTGTTGTTTACATAGAGAGAATGTTGGCAAGGGTCTGATGTTAATATTTAATGACAATTACGCTATTCCACAAGTTATTAGCTTTTAGTGGATTCGACGGCTTAAGTGCGTTCCGAGGCACGGTAACGTTCGTGTTGTAAATCTAATAAATGCGTAATAAATGTGTATTTAAAAAATACTTAAAGAAGAAGAATGACAACCGTGACGATAAAGGTTGATGATGAAACTCTAGAACAAGTAAATGAAATTATATATCTGGTTGGTTTTTACTGCGAATGAAGAGTGACCGCATTTAATAGTTAAATAGTGTTAATGGTGCCCTTAAACTTCGCAATCTTAAACTTCCTACAAGATGCCGACTCGTCCGATGCTACATATTTTCCATTCTCCTGTATGGTGTCGAATCATGGACCCTGACAAACACAATGTCGAAGAAGTGAGAAGCTTTTGAAATGTGGATATACAGGAGAATGTTGAAGATATCATGGAAGGACAGAGTAAGAAACGAAACTGTCTTGCAGAGAATGAACAAAGGCGTTGAACTACTGAAAATGGTTAAGCGAAGGAAGTTGGAGTATTTGGGACACATCATGCACAATAAAAAGTATAGCTTGCTGCAGCTCGTCATGCAAGGCAAGATACAAGGCTCCAGAAGACCGGGAAGAAGACGCACTTCCTGGCTCAAGAACCTCAGGGAGTGGTTCGGGATGAGCACCAGATCCTTGTTCCGGACAGCGGCCAACAAAATCAAAATCGCCTTAATGATAGCCGACCTCCGATAGGAGATGGCACCGTAAGAAGAAGAAGAATAGTGCCCTGGGGTGATCGCCAGTCGAAATGTCAGTGACAAAGCTCGACTCGTCATACATAATGCCATACTGGTACCAACACTTATGTATCGAATCGAGACGTGGATATGAGATACGCATGAGAGTAGAGTTAATGCAGTAGAAATGAGGTCTTTACTTCGGATATGCGGCGTCACTTTGACGGACCGCATACGTAATGACGAAATACGCATAAAGCATAGGAACAAAAATAAGTAGAGGTTTGCTCCGATGGGCATGTTGAAAGGATGAGCAAAGAGAGATTGACGAACCAGATACATGAAGATGAATGAATGCGAAAGTTGTGGGTAAAAGAGACCCTGGCAGACAAAGACTTACCTATCACGATCAAATAAATAAAACAATAGCTGAAGGTGCAATAAAAAATACAAAACCTCTGCTAATTTAATAACAATAAATTGAACGTGTTCGGCAGTGGTCCTAGGCCCCCCAAATGTGCCATGCCCCCGCTCAACCAGGCCTTTAGGGTGCCGACTGGGACCCGACACATGTGTCACCACTGCAATGACTTTCTAAGGAAGAGACGACCACCGGACACGCCATACCATGATAAAAGCATGGTACGGAAAAAAGGTTTAAAAAAATGAATTATTTTTTTTTGTTCTCTTCTCCCGATGGATGATGAATGAGATGATAGGGAAGGCAAAGGGTCTAGCCCATACAGCCAAGTCTGACGTAATATATCTTTCTTTTTTATGAGTTAATGAGCTCATCATCAAATTCCAGATGCTGCAGAATTTGATGATTTTCTTGGAGTCACTCGCGGCACCATAACTCAAACACATCGGGTAAAATATGGGAGTTGACAGCGCGGGAAAACCGCAAAAAATAAACTGCAACTTGTGCCCCATATTTAAAGTCCAATTTATCGTTTTCCATAATTATTCACATTGTAGCACATTATTAAACAAAACACCACTTTTGACTAACAATATCCACAGTAAATTAATTTACAAAACAAAAACTTGCACTTGACATGTCCACGCAAAATGGCGCGAAGAACTCTCTAAAAAAATGTAAATTATATGAAAATAACAACGAAAAATCATTTCTGTTGTTTTTGTTGATGTACGCATAAACGTGGCGTTGTACTTTTCTCCAAATCATGCGTAGGCGCAAACTGCTTTATTTTAAAACCATTTTTAACACAACACCTTTAGTCCGCTCAAAGTGGTCAGCTTAGCTGCTTGTGTCCAAATTATTAATACATATATTTAGTTAATCTGAAAGTGAAAAAAGCCGACATATTAATAGGTAGGTAAGAAGTGACTTAGAGATGTTTTATTTATATAGTACACATAGCAGTACATATATTATCACACACATAACATAGTATAATTATAACTTATCTACTATATGTGTCAATTAGGTGTCACAGCATTCACCAATATAAAAAGAAGAAGAAATTAAAAACTTATTACTGTCAAAACAAAAAATATATATATTAACAAAACCTAAATTTGTTAAAGTTGTAAAACATAACATAAAAATATGACTCCTAAAATAAAATTATACATTTTTTCTTTTTTAATAGAACTATAAAGGAAACATAAAAATTACATAAATTTGGTACCTTAAAAAAAAACAAAACCAAACCCTTGTTAAATAAGCAACTCATTGATGGTTTGAAATGTTCGAGAACATTTTTTCTGAACACATTGTAACTGTCATGAAATATGTCTATATCATTATTGGCACTGCAGAGACTACTGTAGGTGTTGCACATTCGGGATGTTGACGAATGTGAACCTACCTTAGTTCTTGAGGGAGGACAGCACAGGATCTTTATTATTATTTATTGATCTTTATTTATCACGTTTTATATATTTATTTAAAAACTTAATTGCACTATATACAAAGACAGACCGCTAGGCATTCTCTGACAGCCAAACCTTTAGGACATTTAGACATGATAGATAGTGTGTCGCGAACTCCCCGGTTAAGGTCCGGGGCTCGACAAATAAAACAACAAGTAACGGGTCGTAGATTTATTGTATATTCAGTTGAGGACACTTCCGCACATTTAAGAGTGTAGGTAATCTAGCTAATGCTTATCTCGTGTAGCAGCCGGGCGTGAAGAAGTGACGCTCGGCTGGGGGGGAGTTGGGCGACGGACGAGATGAGTCTCCGGAGGCCCGCGGATCTTCCAACCCAAAACTGGTTCCCCAATTAGGGGATTACGGTCGCTTAGTGATTTTAAGGCACGATGTTACAATTAATATTTTATTTATTATTTGTCGGAGCACCCGCAAAAAGAAAGTGCGCAGAAAAGGTTTCAAAATCACAGACTATATAGTTCAAAATTAATCAGGAAAGGCTGATTTTGACACATTGCGTACCGTCCCTGAGCGTTCTGTTTCTCCGAGTTCATCGCATAGCGCATTAATGCGTTTCTATTAAAACAATTATAAACTGCCATGTTACAAGTGCAATCATCATTCATACTTTATATAGTTACTATCATGTATTCGAAAAATAATATCTACAAAATATAAAATAATACAGTATCATCACGACTGTATCCCTTTCGGGTTGGTCAGAAACGACGCTTATAAAGAAGCGGATTCACATTTACCCTCGTTCCGAATCACGCTCAGAGCTCTTAGAATGAATATTATACTAACAGTCGTTCCGAATCAAATATCACGATTTGAATGCTCAGAGCGGTTCGTATTCTAAATCACATTTTCATTCATAACATGATTTTTAAATGTATGGAAAATAAATTGCGGATTCCACATCTTTGTGTATGAATACTAACAAACATACTCTCATCTACATCTCTCCGTTTATTCAACTTTATATGTGTAAAGTTTAATATTATTAACTTATTTTGGTCTTTTAAAATAACTTGCCGTGTTAAAGACATTTTTTTTTTCACTTCCTACTTACTCGTAAATTTTAATTATAGATTTGTTTTAGAAGTAATATACACACAGTATAAACGAATTATAATATTAAATAAACTTGAAAATGGCGCGCGACATAATGACGAAAAACTGACAGCGCTCAGAGCGATCTACCTCGATATCGTGAGCAGTCTAAGCGCGAGAAATGATGTCATTTTATATGCTTATACACGTCTCGGAACACCTTTAAGCGTGCTTAGGTTACTATTATCATGTCTCGGAACGAGGGGTTAGTCAACTTTACTACAGGCCAATCATGACAAGTTATTTTTTATTTTTTTAATTCGTTTATTCAGATAAAAACTTAAACTATATACATTTTTAAAATTATACGCCAAACTGCATAACAGTTTGTTGGCGAATAGTACAAGCTTTTTTAACAGATTTTTCTTTTTTTTTTTTACACTATATTTTTAAAACACAAAGTTATTTACGATTAAATCACATTACTGTTGTATTTACCTAGCAAAAGCAACTTTAATTTTCCTTTAAATTCTTTTTTTGTCATTTTTACACAGTCATCAATGGGCATAATATTATTAAATATAATGGGAGTTAAAAACTTTCTAGTTCTTTTACCATAATAGTTGTTATACCGGTATTCATTGTATCTTGTCTTTTGTGAGAATCTAGTATTATAACCACATCCAGTATATACATTTTTGTAGGCACTACCTTCAAATTGCTCCAGGGCTATTAAAAAGTTCACTTTATCATGCACCGGAAGTATCTTGCAAATACCATATATATATACGAGGGGCGTTCAAAATATTCTCGGTATGTGGATAAAAACAAACAAGTACGAAAAGTTTGATATTTTTATTTTTCAATATACTCCCCCCCTATGTTCATACACTTATAAGATCGATCAATTATTTTTTTTAATCCCTCATAAAAATATTTTTTATCTTTGGTGTAAAAATGCTCCTCCACGGCCGTCTTCAACGCTTCATCGTCAGAAAATTTATTTCCACGCAGATCCTTTTTAAGATTGGGAAACAAAAAGAAGTCGCTTGGGGCTAAGTCCGGACTATAGGGTGGATGAGTAACAGTTTCAAACCCACATTCAACAATAGCTGCCTTGGCAATATGAGCAGTATGGACAGAGGCGTTGTCATGCAGAAGCAGAACACCTTTGGTTAACTTTCCTCGCCTCTTTTCTTTGATCGCATCTCTTAATTGACGTATAACGTTAGCGTAGTACTGCCCTGTGATATTTACACCTTTTTCTTTATAATCGATAAGCAAAACTCCTTCACAATCCCAAAATATTGTGGCCATGACCTTGCCAGCTGACGGGATTACCTTGAACTTCTTGGGATGAGCTGAACCCTTAATGTGCCACTGCATGGACTCCTGTTTGCTCTCTGGGTCATAATGATGAACCCAGGTTTCATCTCCAGTAACTATTTTTTGCAGCACCTCATCGGGATTTTCACCACACAGGTCGATAAAATCTGAACAGCAAGCCACACGCATATCCTTTTGAAGAAGCGTCAGCATTCGCGGAACCCATCTTGCACTTACTTTTGACATATTAAGATGGTCATGTATAATGTCATGTACGGTACCAATAGAGAGATTGGTTACTTGAGCTATAGATTTTACCTTCACTCGGCCGTCTTCCAATATAAGTTTTTCCACTTTATCAATATTTTCTTGTGAGGTAGCCACTACAGGCCGGCCAGGTCTAGGGTCATCTTCAATACTCCCTTCCACGCTTAAATTCGCTTGACCATTTTTGAATAGTAGATAAAGAAGGAGCAGACTCACGGTAAACACAATCCATTTCCTCTTTTATGGTTTTTTGATTTTTACCCTGTTTTGTCAAGAATTTTATGACGGATCGGTGCTCTAATTTCGTTAAAATTGTTAATTCGCTCATGGTGTTCATGTTTGTTCGGCAATTGCAGAAAAACAAAAGAACATCTCGGTTCCAATTTTACTTTTTTTTAATGTCAATGGATGAATCTTAGCGGCCAGTAACAAATATATATATAAAAGAGGTTGTAACGTATCAATACCGAGAATATTTTGAACGCCCCTCGTATATACAAGCTCGTCGATGTCTCTAGCGTACCAAACTCACAAATAAATTAAATTTATAAGTATTTATTAATTTAAATTAATAAATATTTTTGTGACCCGACCAGGAATCGAACCCGGTGCCCCCGAGTCTAAATCAACGGATTTAACCGCTAGACCACGTTATTATTATTATATGTAGTAACACGTCCGTCTAGATTGATTTTTTTTTGTACAGAGAATCCGAGTGGTTATTCGGTACATCATCAGGTCGTCACCAATTGCTGACGTCAGCAGGATTTGGCAGATTGGTGGTGGTGTTACTCAGACGTGGGCAAGAGTATTTAGGATTGGATGCTGTGAAGGAAGAATTGAGTCACAGTGCCAAGATGTTAGCTCCGAGGGGATTTGTTGGACAGGTAAGGGACTGACGTCATAGACTATGGCTTGGCCACTATGTATTTATGTACGAGTATGTATGTCCATTTATATACTCTCAATTATTTATTTATTTTTATTTAAAATTTTATTGCACATACAAAGGCGTGACATAATGTCGCTTGACATTCTCTGCCTGTCAGACCTTCGGGACAACGAGAACATTTATGTGAGGTAGGTGCAATATATCAATTAAAATTAAATATATTAAAAATATAAGTCTATAGAATATTATTTATTAATTATAATAAATATTTATTAATAAAATTACATACGAATACATACACACATACATATATAAACTTCATAAATAAGTTATACTATTTATATACACATATATACTACATAAACATAAATTAGGTACTACGTATTATATGTATTATCCATCCCTTTCCCACACCTGCGCCTGAGCGAGAGGATCCACCGCATGTTGTTAGAATACGGATGTTAGTCTTTGACTTTCTCACAGAAGAAATGATCAGGAACGGGTTCAAGACTCAGCTTTACGCAGTGGAAGTTGGTGCAAGAGGAGTTCCAGCAAAATCTTTGCATCACTTACTGAAAGAATTGGGCCTAAGCAGGTCTGCCGTCAATACATTTATGGAACGAGCTTCCAAGACGGCATTAACGGAATCATACAGTATTGTATTGTAGAATGATGGATGGTGAGCGTATTATCGCCTCCATTGTCGCCTCCATTGTCGGTCGCAAGCCCGAGACACCATTCTTCTCATCTCTTACCCACACACAATGGATCCGACACCCGCACGGTGAATCCATGGAATCCTTAGAAATTTGTCTTCTTCTTCTTTATTATTCCTTCCAGCTGTCGAGCAAAGGGACGCCTCGAAACATGGCAAGTCCCAAGTTTTTCGTTTTGTAAATTAGTTTACTGTGGATATTGTTAGTCAAAAGTGATGTTGTTTTGTTTAATAATGTGCTACGTGGTGAATAATTATGGAAAACGATAAATTTGACTCTATATGAGTATATGGGTACACTTTATTTTTTGCGGTTTTCCCGCGGTGTGAACTCCCGTATACTCTTCGTGTTTGGGCGATATTGACGTGAATTACTCCATGAAAAGCATCAAATTCTGCAACACTTGGAATTTGATGATCCCCAACTCGGTTTGAACTCTGTTTTGAACATATATTGTGTAAATAAATTTCGTGTTTAGGGCTGATGTATTCTGTACAATGTCCTTTAAAGAAACTTAAAAAAAAAACAACAAAAAAAACGAAATAGCAAAAATCTTATCCTCTAATCCATTCCTAATGCTTCTATGTTTAAAAATTGGCAGCAACTGTGTTGCAATTTAATGCGTGAACTAAAAGTGTGTCCAGAGCAATAAATAAAATTAATTGCTCTAATGCGAGTCGTCATAATTCTCACACGTTTGGGCTCCATGCCAGAATTGTTAAAAAAAACTATTTAATTATGGTATGCGATAACTGGTTGTGGTCCATAATTAAGAGAATTAATAGACTGCGTTGCCCGTGTAATATAGTGGTCAGCAGAGGAAACCTTTAGGTGGCTGTAGAGTCTCATGTCATATATACAACCTTTTACAAGGAATATATCGGCAAAATTTAAATTTTACGGATGATCGCTGGTAGGGGTTGGATGAGGGTGGCAGGAGATCGTGTGAAGTGGCCTATATCCAGCAGTGGAGAGACACAGGCTGATGATGATGATGGTGTTTTCCTGCTGGCTGTCAATTTTTTTTTTTCAAATTCTGTGAATGCAGTTCAGAATATCTCAAAAAGTTATGAATGAACGTTTTTCAGAGGGTACCTGCCCTTACTATCCCGTCTCAAAAATCCAACCTGTATTTAATTTATTAATTAATTAATTATGCCTACATAAATTACAGATACCATTCCTATCAATTGGTAGCGATTTGGGTAAACGTGTGAAAGTATATGAGGGTACTTCTAAAAGTACTGGCGACTTTCTGGTAGAAGATGTGGATGTGGAAGGTCAAACATCTCGAAGACTCATATTCTTGGATAACCAGTTCCTTGTGCAATCTGAAGCTAAAATGAAGACTGGTAAGTGTCATTGTGGCCCTTGGGACACAGAATTTTAGACCCCAATTAACAAGTTCAAAAGTTAATTGAGTTTTCCTTGCAGATTTCTTTCTCAAGTCAAATTAAACATTAACAGGTCACTGGAATTTGCTAAGCTGCTGGTCTTCTGCTAACAGCTTACTTATTGGACCTCTTTGCTGATTAGTCTTCCACTAGCAGGAGTAGAATCATTCTAAATAATTTACTAAATTGTGTGCCTTCCTTCTAATAGGATATCTATACTGTGAACGACTTTACCGATCAAGTTTACTAAAAAGTTAAATTATTGTTATTTTAAAAATATACCTAACTGCCTCTGTGGTCTAGCGGTCAAGTCCGTGGATTTAGACTCGGAAGTACCGGAATCGACTCCTCATCACACAATATTTAAATGAATAATTTTAATTAATATTTAATTATGGCGCGGTGGTGGCTCGGTTGTAACAATGTACCTTAAGTTCTACAAAGGTCGGTTCAAACCCACCCGGCATGTACCAATGAGAAATACACTTTTCTTACGTACTGCCGTCATAGATTTACAACACCACCGTTCCCGTGTGAGAAGAGCACGTTAAGCCGTCGGTTCCGGTTTCACTAATACCAACTTGTGAAATCGTTAATAAATTGTCATAAAAAAATGACATCATATCCTTGCCAAGCCGTCTGGCCAGAGCCTGGCGAGTGTAGGCCAAATTCTCCAGTTCTGGAAGGCCCAATCTATGACAAATGTACATAAGAAAAGTGTATTTCTCACTGGTATGTATTTTACACCAGAGTCACCATCTTATATTTTTTTATTTATATTCCAGTGTCATATAAAGGAAAGCAAAAATCAGTTGTTGATTTTGGAGCTATTTCGTTCTACCACGCCTATATGAGTGTTGGTGTAAGAATGTCACAGATAGATGGCGCTGCTAAAAGGGTCGCCATTTTGGGTTTAGGAGGCGGAAGTCTGTGCATGTTTCTTAGAAAATGTTTCAAGAATCTGGAGCTTACTGCAGTAGATTTAGACGTAGCTGTTTTTGAAATAGCTAAGGAACATTTTGAACTAAAAGTTGATGATAAACTCCAAGTGCAGATTAAAGATGGAATCGACTTTTTGAAGGATGAAGCAGAAAATGGTAAGTTTCTTATATCAATCTAGAACGCAGAGTCTGGAGATCTTCACTGCAAATTATGGGATATTCTAGATCATCATAATGATATCTATTTTCTTCGTAACCTTCCTCACCAGCTTATTACAGATCTCAGTCACAAGTAGTGTGTTTATATATTCATACATAATATATATTAATGATTATTATATATATTATTTTAATTATATATCATGTAAGTATTTATGTAATAGTATTTAAGTATTCTTAAGTAATTATATTTATCTTAATGCACCCGCAATCCTCTGCCACACTCCCAAAGGTTAGCTGTTATAAAATGGCGGAAGGCATTAAGTTCGCCCTTGTACACTACTTTTTAAGTTTTATTGTGCAATAAAGAGTTTATAAATAAATAAACAAGGGTTAGTTGGTAGAAAATGCATTTACTGTATTAAGCTCGCCTATGTAAACAGCTAAAATTGTTGACCCTCCCTGGTTTAAATATTTATGAAACAGTATTGTTTGTTAAACATACATACATACATATCTTAACGCCAAATCCCTTACGGGGTAGGCAGAGACAATTGAGCGCCACTTGACACGATCACGACATACCTCTTTCGCTTCATCGACATTCATCAACCTCTTCATACATGCCCCTTTGTTACGAAGGCTTTTTAATTCTCCTTCAGCTAGTGTTTTATTTATTTGATGGTGATACGTGTGTCTTGGTCTGCCAGGGTCTCTTTTACCCACAACTTTCGCATTATATATCTGGATCGTCAATCTTTCTTCGCTCGTCCTTTCAACATCACCCTGAAAAATACAATATTTAATAAGTATAACACTAGGTACGCTAACAATCTAATCTCTGAAATCATACCGAAGAGCAGAGTTTTTGACACCAACTCGTACAATATGGCAATAAAATTGTACAATAATTTACTTACTACATTTCAAGAATTGCCTACAATTACATAAATTCTCTGACATAAGTGTTTATTTAATTATTTTTATTTAAAAAACTTTATTGACTTAAATAATAATAAATAAATAAATAAATATTTCAGACAGGTCACACAGCGCCATCTAATTTCCGTGGTAAGCGGTAAGCTTGTGTTACGGAAACTAGATGGTTGATAAACTACGTATTATACTTTTTTTTTTTTTGTAAATATATACATATTATACATATAAACACCCAGACGGAGACAAATTATACAATGTACAACTTGCCCCCGGTGGGAATCGAACCCACGACCTCCCGAGTTCACGGCAACGTTTGTTACCACTAGACCACGGAGGCGCCAAACTTAATGCCTGAAGACATTATCTGACAGCCAAACCTTAGGGACAAATTTGAACAATTATAATAATAATAACAAAAACGTTTATTTCAAACACAAGTTCATAAAATAATATAGAGCTTGATTAGTGGTTAGTAACAATGTATTATTAAAACTATGTTACTGTTGTTAGTACCTTATAACTATTTACTGTGTTTATTACAACTGATGACTGTCTCCATCCAGTGTTCTTGGATGGGACAGTCAAACCGTGCAGCAATTGTTTTCAGAACACTGCTGTGACTACTTCTCAGGCGCTGCAGCAGTGCGGCCATTTTCTTGCGGCTGATCGCTTAGAATTCATCTGTGCGCGCCTCTGCGAACATACCCGACGCCTCCGTGGTCTAGTGGTAACAAACGTTGCCGTGAACTCGGGAGGTCGTGGGTTCGATTCCCACCGGGGGCAAGTTGTACATTGTATAATTTGTCTCGGTCTGGGTGTTTATATGTAGAATATGTATATATTTACAAAAAAAAAAAAAAGTATAATATGTAGTTTATCAACCATCTAGTTTCCGTAACACAAGCTTACCGCTTACCACGGTAATTAGATGGCGCTGTGTGACCTGTCTGAAATATTTATAAAAAAAAAAAAAAAAAATGCAGCGTCTCGGCAGTCCCAGCAGCATTCTGAATGCATTGTTGTATTGCACGCGCAGGACTTGTAGGCTCGGCGCGTATACGTCACCCACAGACGGCTCGAGTAGAATGATTGGCAGAAGGCCTTGAATAGAGTTATCTTGACTGGTTCAGTACATCGAGCAAACCTGCGTGCGAGCATATTGCTCCTCACCGCCAACGCCCTGCGCTCCCTCTCAATATCCTCATCATCACATAGGTCACTTGTCATGACATGCCCTAAGTATTTGAACCTGTCAACCAGCTGTAGTGGAGCTCCACCGAGGAATACTGAAGGCACATGTCGAGGTCGTAGTCTGCCCGCTTTGAAAACTATATATATATAGGTGCAATCTTAGAAATAATAATAATATTATAATTATAAATGTAAATTTAATACAACAGATAACTTTTTGGCGCCATACCTTAATATACGAATTAAAGTTTGGCAATGTTTTTAAAAACGTCTTGTTTAGTTACAGAAGGCCAGTTTGATGCCATACTATTCGACATGGACAGTAAAGATAGGTCCATGGGGCTCTCTTGTCCCCCCAAACAATTTCTCCACGACACAGTACTGCAACATGTCAACAAATTACTTACTAACCAAGGTAAGGATTAATTAAATGTTTTTTTTTATGTAAAATTAAAAAATCTCAAAAAAAAAAATAGGCAATTTTATAAACCTAAAATTCCTGTTTTTATATCATCTGATACTTTTCTAATCGTTCTAGTTATAAGAAAGACCTATTAACACAGATTCTATCGGGACTTAGGTGTGTAAAAGTGAGGTTTTAAAGTGACAAAAACCAACCTCAAATTCATGTTTTTATATCATCTGATACACTCTAATCGCTCTAGTTACAAGAAAGACATAAAATTTACATAATTATATTATACGCCACTGAACGTGCTCTCTCCCTAGGGGTTTGGGAAATAAAACTCGAAAACAATATTAATTTAATGCAAAAACTAACCTAGCTATTAAATTGAACAAAAAAAAAATGATTATGTTTTACACAAGAACTTCTAACGAGTTTGTAAAAGTGAGGGTTAAAAGAAGTGGGGTTAAAAAGGTGAGGTTTTAAAATGACAAATTACAAAACAAACCTAATCCCAGGTTGTGGATATAATTCACAAAATAAAAAATATTACATTATTATTATAATTTAAAAACTGAACTAATTAAAAAAATGATTTTATTAGAGTTTTTCTCATACCCACTGTTGTTTTAAAAAAAATATATACTAAAATGTATAGGATAATTATTTTGTAATATATACAATTACTAAAGGGTGTTCGGTGGCAGGTTTCGAATTATAAAATTAAGGACAAATATGCAGAATATATTCTTCAAAAATTATGCTGTATGTATTGTCTTGCGTGTCGTACACACTTGTGGAATCTGTCGACTGCATTACATTGCAGTAGTGAGAGACGTTGGAATGTCATTTACTTCACGAACTATATTGTTCATTAGTTCTGAAATAGTGGCTGGATTCATACACAAACCCTTCGACGAGCATTAGTAGCAGAATCGTTGGCTTTAAAAATGAGCCTCGATTGTTCATCCGTCCACTGCGACATCGTGACTTCTTGACGAACCTAACGCGACCCTCTCACCCCTTTTTCGCTTAATTTTTTCACAATTATTCAAATTTTAATTTCGAATTCCGCTACAAGACACCCTGTAGCACTCCCTCAGTTGTTTTCATTGAAACATTGATTTTTTTTCAGGTCATTTCATCCTGAACTTGGTATGCAGAGAGAAGCCTTTATACACTGCTATAATGGACAAATTAAAGTCACATTTCAAGCATATTATGACAATTAAATTGCATGAAGAAGTTAATGAAATTGTCATAGCAAGTAATAATCATGAATGCAATAAAACACAATTAGAACAAGCCAGTAAAAGCCTTAATACTATGGCCAGAGAGGCCAAATTGGTGAAAATCAAATGCGTCGATTTGCAAGATATTCTGCAATCTGCCACTGTTCTTTCATAAATTGATTATAAATTGATATTTTTTATGTAGTTAGGTAGCAATTGTACGACTTTTATTTCTGATAAAAGGAAATGTGGAATTAAATATAAAGACGCAATAATTAACGTATTGAATTATGAAAATGTATATTTTGTTTATCATACTGGTATAGTTGAAATCATATTAGGGCTTTAAAAGTCACCAGTAACATATTAAGGAGACAGACAATTTTAGCAATTTCAAAAATATTCATTGTTAATTATTTGACTTTCGAGAATTAGGGACTTTTGTAAATTACTCAGGCGATATTTTTAGTCTATTCAAAGCTTAGGTTATTAAATTATCAACTTAACACTTTATCAATAATAATTTTAGCATAGATTATATATATTAGATAAAGGGCAGGTCCCATAACATTAACCTGCAGAACACCATACGACATAATTTTGTCCTAATTAGTATAGAATAACATGTTTTTGGCGAAACTAAATGTATCTATATCTAATAATATTTATTTTTTAACCGCCATTAATGTTTTTAACACTTTATCAATAATAATTTTAGCATAGATTATATATATTAGATAAAGAGCAGGTCCCATAACATTAACCTGCAGAACACCATACGACATAATTTTGTCCTAATTAGTATAGAATAACATGTTTTTGGCGAAACTAAATGTATCTATATCTAATAATATTTATTTTTTAACCGCCATTAATGTTTTTAACACTTTATCAATAATAATTTTAGCATAGATTATATATATTAGATAAAGGGCAGGTCCCATAACATTAATGTTGATTTATTTGTATTAAAGGTAATATAGACTATCAAATGCTTTAACAAAGTCGTGAAAAATTCCTACATAATTATCTCTTTAGAACAATAATAAAGCATTTCTCTAAAAATTATTGTTACCAAACTATAATGTTGATTAATAAAAAAAAACTTTAGTTATTTAGTTAATACTTAATTTCTTAGTTATATATTGGCAATATTTTGGGTGATATTTACGTAAATTAGGAAAAGAGTAGGTCTAAAGACACTACCCTGCGGAACACCAAAAGATAATTAATTAGTATAGAATAACATGTTTATGATGATACCGAATGTATGTATCTATGGAAAAATAAATAATTAATATTTATGTTAACCGCTATTAATGCATTTTTTAAATAATATGAAATGCTTTAGCAAAGTCAATGAAGAATCCTACACAAATATTATTGTCATTTTGTTGTTTAATAATATTAAAATCTTAGCGATCTAGAATAACTAGCGGTTTGACACGGCTTCGCCCGTATAATTATAGGTGGTAGGCGAATTAGAGCTTTATATATATTTATTATTACGTCAAGTTATTATTTATGTAGATTTCTGATGGTTTTTATCGAAATCAGTTCATTGTAAAAGTATGAAGGTAAGACATATATAGCTTGTTTTGCCTTTATAATATTATTAAAAATATTAATGATACAGATAACCTATGGAAAATAAATAGGTTAATTTTTAAAATTAATTATAAACTTTATTATAGATTATATTCCTTCTACTTTTCTTCTCTTTATTATTATTATTATATAAAATCTTCTAGATTAAGCTTTGACAATAATTTATATTTATTCCAATTGTAAGGTACTACTTATTATATTAAAATAACTAAACCTGCTTAGAGCTGCTCATCTAAAGATGGGTCCACACCTATGCATTTGTCAAATAAGATTTTTTGTGATAAAGCGAGGAGCATAATTAATAAGAGAATAATAGAAGATTAAGAAATAAGTAACTTGACATGTGGCCGACTGCACCTACAACATTCTTCTTCAGAGTCATCTATTTATTTTTCTTCTTCATTTTCTGAAAAATCTTTAGTCTTCTTAACACTTTTGTTTCCATGTAACGTAACTGTGGAATTATAAGTTTCACTGCAAAAGGGGTGCTTCTTAATTTTTTGGCCTCTGCCTTCAGCTACTCAGCAAAGGATTTAAGGTAAGAACAAGCCTGTATAGCATGTCAATATTGCAAACTTCTCGAATTAATTTCCTCGAAAAATTCAGTGTATAAACGAAAATGTTTTATTGCGGGCTTATGCAACTTCCTCTGATTAGTAACCAAATGGCAGCAAAACTTCTGAAATCACAGTTACCCCGTGAATTAATTTAATGAACGTTCGCGTTATAGGGTACCAGTTCACGTACAACTCTGTAGTCTTAAATGCATTTGGTAAAAAAATATCTATTTTATAACCACTTCTTATAACCTTGTATGTTTTTATCAATGACTGTAATGTGAGAAGGAATAACTTCAAAAAATCTTCGGGATGATGTGTTCCCGTTATTTATATTCCCAAAGCCAGCTTTTGGATTATCTACCAACCCCACTTCTTCTTTAGAAGCATTGTGTATTCTTTGCTTTGTATCAGCATAGATTATTTTATCTTCTGCACTTGTCATCCTCCATTTTTAAATAGACATTTTGTACGCTAGATGCAAAATAAATTCTCAAAATCTAATCCTGGCATGCAGAATAGAAAGTCATGTCAAATCAATCATCTATCTACTCTCATGCGTATTCTCTCGTATGTCTTGCTTTATACGTCAGTGTTGGTACCATAATGGCATTTTAAGCTGAGCTTTGTCAATGATATTTAGATTTTACATTAAAATTGTATGCTGACATAGCGTTATTATAAGCAAGCAGTTACGTTTTCCAAAAATGCGTGACATATGCTCTTGTTATGTCATTTTAATTGCTTGGCAGTTTTTTTGTCTATGAAGTAGTACCTTTTTATCTCTTTACTTCTTACCTAGAGGTGGTAGGCAGACTGATGATGGTAATTTTCCCAGCTTGCCGGGACGGGGAAGTATCCACCGTTCGTGCCGATAAACCCAGTAAAGTGTATCCACACGTTTCGGGATCAGGCTCGAATTGCCGTCATGTCCAGTCAAACCGGCATAGTGTTAGGGACTGATGTCAGTCATGAGTGTCTGATTCCAGTTGCTAATATTCATTGACCTCGCGCGTCACTTAACATGAGGAGGGCGCAAGGTCACATGTCGTACTAGTATAAAAAAGAAACCTCCGTGGTAGAGGTGCTGGGTTCGATTCCTGGTTGGGAACACAAAACATTAATATTGAATTTATGACATTTCTGGAGTCTGGTACGCTACATACATCGACGGACTTGTCACTTGTCATGATGAGTATAGTAAAGTTGGCTGTATGTGAACTTGCTCTTTACAAAAGCATGGTTTGCAAAACAAAAGCCTTGCGGGCTGGTCAGAAATTTACTACTTTACTTATTATTACTTACTACTTTACTTATTATAACTTACTACTTTACTTATCATAACATACTACTTTACGTATTATAACTTACTACTATTATTAGTATTTAGTATATTAACACTTAGTATTAGGTAGTGTTTCTTCTATTAATACTCTTCTTTCTTCACTCTTCTATATCTTCTGGGTTTAAGAACCAAATTTCGACAATAATTTCTTGGATACTACTTCTATTTATTAATTATCTACTTACTTAATAGGAGTATAATCTACCTACTAGTATCACCACCAGTTTCTGAAAATATTTTAAAATTAATTCTTATTTATGTAAAACACGCCACATGATTGGTAGCTTGTCATATTAGTTAATTATCTTAAAACAACACAATTGTTTTTCACAATAACTCCAGCGATGACGAACAGACCCTTCGCTCACCATGTATCGCGGATCCATTGCTAGATCAGCGACGCTGTTTTCATTGAAGTATCTCTAAAATCCTTAGACCTAAGCTAAATATATTTATAAAAAAAAAATACACGTATTTAAATAAAATAAATTATCTATAAACTAAACCTAATTTTAAAAAAAACTATAAATAACAAAGAGACCTCAAGAGACGTCCCATCAGAGATAGTCCCAAGAAGACTGGCAACAATTCCCCTCTGCATAGAGAGGCAGAAATAATTGCCAGCCTAAATATAAATAATAAAATACATACAAAACATAAATGAATGTGATACAAATATCATATATAATTATATAATAGGATTATATATATAAGTTGTCCAAACGGCTAACAGAAAAGTCTGGAGACAGGAAAGCTGGCAATTATTTATGCCAACGTATTAGCCTCGCTATACAGAGGGGAAATGCTTCCAGTCTCCTTGGGAAGGGACTCTAGAGGACATTTTTTACTTATAGTTTATATTTTATTAGATTTAGTTTTTATTTAATTTCATTTTTACTTTTTGAGTAGTTTTATTTATACAAAATAAAAAAAACTCCACTCGATGATGGGAAGTCAAAGTCAAAATATCTTTATTCACGTAAACCTATTACAGGCATTTATGAAACGTCATTAATTTAATTATTTTGAATGATTCTACTCCTGCTAGTAGAAGACTAAGCAGCAAAGTGGTCCAATAAGTAAGCTGTTAGCAGAAGACCAGCAGCTTAGCAAATTCCAGTGACCTGTTAATGTTTAATCTGACTGAGAAAGGAATCTGCAAGGAAAACTCAGCTATAGCAGATTTACAAAATAAAACATATACAGAACTGCACCACAACGATCAATTAATAACCTTTTAAATTAAGTTATCAGTACCTATGAGAAAACAATACCTGGTACAGCAGTAACCCACCAGGCAAGTCAGAATTAAGGTAGACTACATGCCTATGTGCATACACCAGAGTGTTTAGCTATTTTCGTTATAATGTCAGGCGGTGATTAAGCGTTAGTTCCAAGAATACCCACTACCTCAAGGTTCTGGAGCTGGGTTCCTGCAGTCTCACGTTTATTGTTTTCCACCTTAAGGATTTTCATTTTGTCCCTAAGGTTATTGTCAGCTAGGGGACATGTTAGGGCTTGTTCCATACTGTCAATGTTTTCTATGATTGGGCTCAAGTCTTTAGCAGACTTTTTTTGTGGAATAAGTGGTATTTCAGAAGATAAGGTGGATTGCAGGTCTTCCCTAATTGTAGACACCACAACGATTTTACATGTTGGTATTAGTGGAACCGGGACCGACGGCTTAAAGTGTTGTCAGATCCACGGAAACGGTTGTGGAATCGTTAATTGTCATTAGAAAAGTGACATCAGAACTTCGCCAACCCGTCTAGTCAGCGTGGCGAGTGTAGTCTAAACTCTCCGGAATCTTCTGAAAGGCCCATCTCCAACAGTGGAGTTCTAGGGGCTGTGTTTTATCTTAGATTAAGTTTATTTAATATTTTTAATTAAGTTTCATATCCCCTTTGCAATTCTCTGTATTGTCCCAAAGGTTGGCTGCGGCATTAAGCCCGTCCTTTGTACATAGTGCAACAAAGTTTTAAATAAATAAATAACTAAGTCTAGTTAGTACAAATGATTTAAAAAATTATATATTATATTCCTATAATCTTCTTTCTCTTTTAAATCTTCTAGGTTAAGAATCTTTGACAATAATAATTCTTATATCCCACTTCTGATGTAAAATTTTTAATCGCTGCTGGTCATTTCTTGTCTTTAATTTAGGTTTTTTTTTATATTAATATACCTAATGGGTCCTAGTTTATATGTTTATTGATTATAATAAAAAAAAAAAACTCTTTTTATACTTTATAATAATAAATTTGTTCCTTATCATGGACCCGAGTGATCAATGATAAAAAAGTTATTTTAATTTTAAAATGTTTTGATTCGAGGTTGAGGTAAAGAATTTAAAAAATGCGTGGACATGTCAAGTGCAAGTTTTTGTTTTGTAAATTAATTTACTGTGAATATTATTGGTCAAAAGTCGTGTTGTTTTGTTTAAAAAGTGCTACAATGCAAATAATTATGAAAAACGATAAATTGGACTTTAATATGGGGCACAAGTTGCAGTTTATTTTTTTCGGATTTCCCGCGCTGCCAACTTCATATTTTAGCCGACATGTTTGTGCTATAATGCCGCGAGTGACTCCAAGAAAAGCATTAAATTCTGCAGCATCTGGAATTTGATGATAACCTCATTACCTTATATAAAAAAAAAGAAATATTACGTCAGACTTGGCTGTATGGGCTATAGTTGCCTTCCCTATCACCTCATTCATAATCCATCAGGAAAAGAGAACACAACAAATAATGCACTGTCACTTATGTAATAATGGGGTGTATCACTAACTTTTTATCACGATAGTTGGCCCATGATAGATGGTACCTTATATAACTGTCAGTTGCATAGAAAACTTGTATTTTTATTACGAAATTTATTATTTTCTGGATATTATGTCGAAGTGAGCAGCTTTTAAGAGTACAAATCGAGATTTCCAAGCGAAATCAAAGATATGGTGATCTCAAAATTGCCGTTCTATTAATTCAACCATTTTTCTTTTTAAAGACGGTCTTCGCTTTCTTAATTCGTATTTTAAGGTAGGTAACGTTAATTTAAAATACTAACTACAAAAACATTTAAAAAATGATGCGTCAAAGGTGTCAACAAGGTACCAATGCCGCTAGCGACATCTACAATAAGCTTTGCCTGATACACCCCATTGTATAGCTAAAATACATTCACAGCTATTTGGAAACATGACTAAATTAGCATGTTACAAAAATATGTTAAGCTGCATTATTACGGATGATTACAATAATTATGATCAATATTTTAATATACCCTACGTGATTGGTACGAGCCTCATAGGCATACATTAGAAGTTTCAAAAGATAATCAACCTTCCTGCAACTGAATTGTACTAAATCAAAGTCTGTGTAACGATCAAAGTTTATAATCGGCGCGGTTGTAAGAACGCGTTCCATAAATCCTACAAAGGTCGGTTCAAACCCCCCCTTGACATGTACCAATGAGAAATACACTTTTCTTACGTACTGCAGTCATAGATTTAATATCTTAGTGTTTTCTCGGAACTTGCAAAAAGTTATCCTTATTGAACTTACCGTTTCGTGGGAATCAAAAGCCCACAACATGAAGTCGAATAAATATTATGATCTCACAGAAGAAATGATCAGGAACGGGTTCAAGACTCAGCTTTACGCAGTGGAAGTTGGTGCAAGAGGAGTTCCAGCAAAATCTTTGCATCACTTACTAAAAGAATTGGGCCTAAGCAGGTCTGCAGGAGATACATTTATAGAACGAGCTTCCAAGACGGCATTAACGGAATCATACAGTATTTGGTTGGGTAGGGAGAGGAGTAGAATGGTGGATGGTGAGCGTATTATCGCGTAAGAAAAAAGGGGAGGCCTCCAATGTCGGTCGCAAGCCCGAGACACTATTCTTCTCATCTCTTACCCACACACGATGGACCCGGCACCCGCACGGTGATGAATCCATGGAATGCTTAGAAATTTGTCTCCTCTTCACCACCGTTTCCGTGCCATGTTAATCCGTGTTCCACTAAAATGAACTTGTGGAATTGTTTTTAAAAAAATTGACGTTAGATCCTTGCCAGCGTGGCGAGTGTAGGCCAAATTCTCCAAATATGTTCTGGAAGGCCTATCTTCAAAACTGAAGGTCTAGGTTGCTGTGTTCTAGGGGATGAATTCAATTCAATTCATTTATTCACCATAAGATACATGACGTACACTTGGTTTTGTCAGTTATACAATCAACAGTTTACATATCATGGAAGGATAGCAAAAGATCGACCATTAGTGCAAAGAACAGCCATCGTCATAACCAAATTAGGACTATGTAAATTATACACTCCCTAAATATAGATGCTGCTGTAAAAGAGCGTTGTCAGTTACTATACTACTTAAACCTACATTATTAAATTAGATGTCAGTAAATGTCACAAAATATATTAATAAATATTACACTATGTAAGATAAGCAGCTGTAAAAGGGCGTTGTCACTTAAAAATTAAAAATTAAAAAATATATATAAAAAACTTATGTTTGTTATCAAAGTAACCTAAATGTCATAATTAAAATAATAATAAATAAAAAATATGAAGGAATGTCACCTAATATATTCCTCTTTTAAAGCATCCTCTATGGTGTAATATGATTTGTTGATTAGAATAGTTTTAATTCTGTCTTTGTACATATTATAATCTAAGTTTTTTGTGTCTACAGAGAGTTTATTATACAATTTGACACATTGACACAAGAAGCCCTTTGATATTTTATTTAATCTGTGCTTTGGTACTTGGATAAGAGATGACATGTGATGGTAACGTGAGTTTTCTCTAAATTGCATTTTGGGAAACTCCTTAATGTTCTCCTTAATATATAGCAAACACAGCATTATATAATTACTGTACAAAGTAAGAATACCTAGTTGTTTAAAAATAAGTCTACACGAGTCTCTGGGCTTTAAACCTACAATGGATCTAATAGCACGTTTTTGCAAAATAAAAATTCTTTGGGCTTCTGATGCAGTACCCCAGACCAGAAGACCATAACTCAATATGCTGTGAAAATATGCAAAATAAACAGACCGCGCAGCAGTAGAATCGCAATATTGTTTTACTTTTTTTATTGCATAGCAAGCAGACGATAATTTTTTTGCAATGTTTTCAATGTGCCCTTTCCATGTTAATTTTTGATCCATTTCCAGACCCAGAAATTTCGTATTTGTAACTCTGTTTAATGAGTTTCTTATTATAATATCTTGGAGTCCACCAATGTCGTTTCTTTGATGCGTGTCAAGGGAAAAGTTTATCAAATTTGTTTTATTCTTGTTTAACAATAGGTTGTTACACCCGAACCAGTCCTCTAAACAATTTAAGAGGTTTTCTAGTTTTAACGTCACATCACGTTTATTATCACAGTTTATTAATAGTGATATGTCGTCGGCAAACATAACCATCCGAAGTCCCTCAGGAATACACACACCTATGTCGTTAATGTAGATCAGGAAGAATAGGGGTCCTAGTATGGATCCCTGAGGAACACCGAGTTTTATATTATGTTCCCTTGAGCGTGTGCTATCAATATCAACTATCTGTTTTCTTTCCTCCAAATAGGATTTACAAAGGGTTAAATCACTTCCCCAGAGACCGTAGTGCTTTAATTTGTCAAGAAGAATACCGTGATGAACACAATCAAAAGCCTTGGAAAGGTCGCAAAACACTCCAAGGGCACTCTGTTTTTTATCTAGTCCCAATAATACGTATTTTGTCATTTTACTAAGTGCATCCACTGTCGACTTTCCTTTTCTAAAGCCAAATTGCCTTTTATCCAGTAAATTGTTTTCCTCAAAGTATTTACTGAGTCTATGGTAGATACACTTTTCAAATATTTTACTGAAAACTGGCAAAAGAGATATCGGTCTATAATTGTGAACATCACAGCTATCTCCCTTTTTGTGGAGCGGGATGACTCTTGCCATCTTTAACAAATTTGGAAAAATACCAGTAGAGAAGGAGTCATTTATCAATTTTGTGATAGGGAATGTTAATTCATTATTAAAGTATTTTATTAATTTTGGCGTAATATACCATAGATCATGCGATTGTTTGGGTTTTAAATTATTGATAATATTAGCAATTTCGTTTTCAGTTACCTTGTAAAATACTTTGTAAGGGGCCTGATTATTAATGTATTTGTTAAGAAAACCTATTGCTTTTAACTTGTCAACATTAAGTACTTTTGTTGCGTCAGGCGCTGCGTTACTGAAAAAATTGTTGAAATGATTAACAATGCTATTCTTATCAGTACTGAGATTTTTAGCCTTAATGTTTACTTCCCATTTATTACTATCAGGCGGTTTATTTTTTCCACTTAATTCTTTAATAATGGTCCAGGTTGTTTTTATTTTATTGTTTGATTGAAAGATTCGGTTTCTAAGATATATTTTTTTAGCAGTCTTACATACTTTTTTATAAATTTTACTGTACTTCTTTGTGTATAATTTTAGATCATCATTATTGTTGCGTTGGAGACATTCATATAAGAAGAATAATTTTTCTCTGGATACCAAAATACCAGGGGTTATCCAGTTTATGTTTTTGATTTTATTTTTGTTATTATAAACCTTTTCAACAACAGGTATATGAGTATTACATTGCCGAATAAATTCATCATGAAAGAGACTGAAATTTAATTTATTCTTTTTGTACGTACTATTATTTCGTAAGTTATACTTTATATTTTCTAAAGCGTCTTGTGATATTAGCCTTTTTTTGACGATCATAGGGGAGTACCTTTTCCTAGATTTATTATTTATTTCAATAGTAATTTTTTGGGCCCTATGGTCCGATTTTATGCCAAGCAAAACATTTGCTTTAATAACTTTGCCATCAGTAAATATATTGTCAATACAAGTTGACGATATCGGTGTTATTCTGGTGTAATCAAATATTTGTTGAGAAAGGCAATAAGATTCCATTAGGTCCGTTAAACTGTGACTTCCTTTTTTTGTCAGAGGAAAATCTACATTAAAATCGCCGCAAACTACAACGGGTTTCTTATTTCTATTTGTCAATTTAGTTAAGCATTCATCAAGTCTATCCGTAAATATACCCAAACACACACTAGGAGATCTGTATACTGTAACGATTACAAGGTCATCCAGCTCCACGCAACTAACTTCAAATTCTTTATCAACCGACATAATTTCTATATCAGGTCTGTTCTTTGCTTTTATTGAACTTCTTACATATATAAGTGTACCACCTCTTATATATTGAGTTCTATGACTACTACTTATCAATTTGTAATTATTAACATTGTAAGTGTCAAGGCTTTCGCGATCCAACCATGATTCCGTGACACAAAACACATCAATGTTGTTTATATTTACAAAAATGCTTAAGTCTAATAACTTATATGTTAAACCTTGTACATTCTGATGAACAATGATTAATTTATCAGGAGTTGTGCTAACTACATGTCGATTCCTTGCAGATGACGGTTTTCTAAAAAACTGTCTTTTAAATTATGCTGGGCCTTGACTATTGATCCAGTTAGTTGAAGTTCATTTGATTTGTCTCTTATGTTTTGCACTTGTTGATTAATGAACTGACAAAGTAAATGCTTAAATTGTTTCAGGTTTTTTTTTTCTTTAAATGAAGTCAAATCAATTATTGTCAATGATTGGTCGTACATCATCATACTATGTAATTTTACATTAATCTTGTACATATGTTTTCTATCTTTATAGTCGTAATTTAGTATATTAGTTACCATAAGGTTAGTGTTATTTTTTGTAGCGATTTTTTGTAAATTCATTATGTCATCTAGATAACTTGAGGCTTCTTCTTTTTCAAACCTTTGTTTAAGAGCAAGTATTAACACTTCTGGTTTTTCAAAATTTATTAAACTTTTTGTTTTAGAGATTATAATATTTATCGGAGTATCGCTGTATATGTAGCTGCACACATCATAATTTGAATTATTTGGAACACCCAACATGGTGCCTGTCTGTTTACACAATTCATCCCCCACTATACATATCTTATATTTGTTGTTTGTTAAATTGTTTTTAGTACTATCTTTATTGCTAAAAGCTTTGTCCATTTGCAAAGTTGTAATCAATATTTCTTTTTGCTCCAATTCTGTTGTAAGCTTTGCAACTTGCATAAATAAATCATCTGAAACATTATTTATTATTATTTGTTCTATTTTATCAGCTTCAAGTATTTTTTGATTTTTAAATTCTTCCCTTTTCTTTTGCATCTTTAGATTCTGTTTGCGTAAAAGATTACACTTTTTATTTAGAACTGATATCGCTTTGTTAATTTTGTTAATTTTTTTGAGCTTATTCCTGTTTAATACCACTGCTTGTTTTCTATATCTTGCAAAAATGTGTTTATGTGATTTCCTAGGGTGATTGTTATCTCCTAAGTTTTCCAATAGCAATTCACTGTGCTTTTTCTGTTCTTCTCTGAGCTTAAATGTAACTGTTGTTAGGTCATTTTGTAAACTGCTAATTTTAGATAACATGTTCTCTACCTCGTCATGCTCTGATGATATAATTTGATTATTTTTTTTCAAGGCGTGTATTTGCTCATTTAGGTCTGAGCATTCTTCATCCTTTTCCGCTAGTTGTTTTTTTAAATTACTATTTTTTATGCACATTGTTTCAAATTCATGTGAATTTATGTCTTGTTCTTCTAGTAGTTTTGATATAAGTTTTTCATTCTTTGTATTTTTAAATTGTAAGTTTTTAATGGTATCTTCTAGATTTTTTATAGTGTTTTCAACATTTTCTCTCTCCTTTAAATTTGCCTCAACAGCTTCTAGTTGTTTTTTTTTAGTTCTGGTCATCATCATTATTATTGTTTTTTAAATATCTATATATATTATGTCAAAATATTGATATTATAATGTAGGTATTTAATTCATATATACTCATAAGTAGTTAAAGTTTAATTTATTATTTGTTTTCTTTATTATATCATGAAAACGATTATTAACTTAATTAAATCATATATAATGCTGTAGGTCACAAATAATAATTAATAAAATACAAAAAATAATAATAAAAAAAAAAAAAAATAAATAAATAAATTAAGATAGGGGGGGATCGAACCACCCGACTTCGGACGGGACACAGCCTGACACCGCCGCTACAACTCGTCCACCTATTCACTGCGAACAACTGCGAAAATATCTTGCTCTTTGTGATTATATTGTTAAAAAAAATATTCAAATACGGGTATCGGTTAAATATTTTTTGTTTTTTTTTCTATTTTGTTTCACTTTTCCACTTTTTTCGCTGATTCTTTTATTTCATTATTATTCCAGTACACATCACTTAGTAATGTATGATTTTAGGTTAATTATTATAAGAGCACAATACAATATGTTTAACACGCGATGTAAACACTTCACTTTAGTCACTATTGTTACAAATTTTGGGGATTAAAGCCTATTTACATCACCGTTTCATGTGAACATCGACATTATACAGTTTCGCTTATTCACTGTCCATGTTTTAAACTTTAGTTTGTTTATTTATCATCGTAGCTTTATTTAAATTATTATTTTTATACGGAGCACTATTTCACTTGACACGCACGGCGACAATGAATGATAAATGATACAATCGATGTCATTTTAATCGTAGCATTTACAGACACTTCATTTTGGTGCAAGCAATGCCTTAATGTTTTACGTACAGCTACTTCCATATCTAAATATGTAAATATTTGAAATAAAGCTATTAAAAATTTTTTTGGTGTTTTTTTATATTTCCAGACAGGTCACACAGCGCCATCTAGTTTCCGTGGTAAGCTACGAGGCTTGTGTTACGGAAACTAGATGGTTGATAAACTACATATTATACTTTTTTTTTTGTAAATATATACATATAAACAGACCGAGACAAATTATACAATGTACAACTTGCCCCCGATGGGAATCGAGCTCACTACCTCCCGAGTTCACGGCAACGTTTGTTACTACTAGACCACGGAGGCGGTTTCCATCTAAGGTATAAGTTACGATATAATATGTAAGTCCTATGTTCGACTTGTCGCTGTAAGCGCTTTGAAGTTCGATTTGCATTATCATTCACTTGAAGCAAAACTAAATAATAATAAAAAAAAACTTTGCCTTCAAGTTGTTATCACGACCGTTTCCCTTTCGGGGTTATAAAGAAGTGGATTCAAATTTAGCCAACTTTACTACAGGCCAATTATTAGAAGTGGCAAGCTCGTCGATGTCTCCAGCTTACCAAACTCGAAAAAATATCACAAATAAATTAAATAATAGATGTATTTAAAATCAATAAATATTTTTGTGTCCCGACTAGAAATCGAACCCGGTACCTGAGAGTCTAAATCCACAGTTTAACCGCTAGACCATGGAGGCAGTCTTTACACCTCATTACGTTTTACGTTAGAACGCTTAGAACGAATATGACACTGACCGCGTCGTTCCGAATCAAATATCGCTATTTGGATGCTCAGAGCGTGATATCTATTCGGAATGGTCTAAATCACGTATTTGGTTGGGTAGGGAGAAAAGTAGAATGGTGGATGGTGAGCGTATTATCGCACAATAAAAAAAGGCCTTTTCTTAAACCAGCCTATTGTCGGTCGCAAGCCCGAGACACCATTCTTCTCATCTCTTACCCACACGATGGACCCGGCACCCGCACGGTGAATCCATGGAATGCTTAGAAATTTGTCTTCAAACTAATATTTGTTGCATCACTAGTAAAAATAAAACAAATTAAATTAAAATCAATGCATTTAATGCTAGTTGTGATTATTTAATGACGAAACCCACAAAGCCATACTTTATTGTCAAACATACAAACTGACAAACATAATATTATATATTTACAGAAAAAAACAAAACAATAATAAAGGTAAAAGAGCTTATTGCTAAAAAAACCGTTCGTATTAACATTGTGTTCAACTTGGCGCTTTTTTTACAGGAATTTGCTTTAACAGGCGTTGAACGAGTCTTATTCACTCCAAAACAAAGTTTTAAAAAAAGCGCGTTTTGCTCAGTACGTAAACACGGATACTATCTCCATGTAAGCGTAGTTACCTTGTGGTTTTCAAACAAAATTTGGTAAAACAAGCAAGCTTTGCTTTCAAGTCAAACATAGCCTATGCGTGGTTATTTTAACTGTGGAGTTCTTCGCGCCATTTTGCACGGACATGTCAAGTCCAAGTTTTTCGTTTTGTAAATTAGTTTACTGTGGATATTGTTAGTCAAAAGTGGTGTTATTTTGTTTAATAATGTGCTACGTTGTGAATTATTATGGAAAACGATAAATTTGACTCGTACGAGTGTATATGGGGCAGAAGTTACAATTTATTTTTTGCGATTTTCCCGCGCTAAGAACTCCCGTATACCCTTTGTGTTTGGGCGATATTGACGTGAATTACTCCATGAAAATCATCAAATTCTGCAACACTTGGAATTTGATGATCCCCAACACGGTTATGAACATATATTATGTAAATAAATTACGTGTTTAGGGCTGATGTATTCTGTACAATGTCCTTTAAAAAAAAAAAAAAACTGAATTTTGAAAATAAATTTGGTCAAATAAAGCGATCACAGCGCCAAGTAGAACACGACACATAGGAGCGTCCATTAATTACGTAAGGCGTCTAGAGTTTAGGAAATTTGAGCCGAATCTCATACAATTTTAAATGGGGTTATATTTCAAGAAATCTTGCTTAAATATAACTAAATTAACACTAAAGCTGGGCTTGTAATAAAACGAAGTCTCTAATTGTAACGGTTAAAGTAAAAAATGGCGTCGAATGTACTAGCTGACGGCTAAACTTCAAAATAAAACTGGTACATTTAACGCAACACAACATAGACATTTTGAAAAATGTAAGGTGAGATAAGATCAATCCAAATGATAAAAAGGTGTGAAAATATTTCCAACATCGCCTCTCACGTAATTAATGGACTATCCCCAATAAATTATTTCACGTTTTTTCTCACAGTAGTAGGTGTGATATAATTTAGTACCTATGTAACATACTAGTTACGATTACATATAGAGATGCGCCGAATATTCGGTATTCGACATCTTTTCCACTATTTCTATTCTGCTGAATTATTCGGTTTTGTTGCCGATTATATTCGGTTTGAGTACTTCTTGGCTACATGACATGGTATAGAACTAAAATACATTTATTATGTAAGATTTATGTTATAAGTCAAAGAAAATCTATGAATAATGAGTTGAATAATAAAGCTAATTAAATAAAGTAATTAAACTTCAAATCAACGTTTATTTAGAAACTAAAGTCAATATTTATTTTTAGAACTCAAAACAATATTTATTTAACTATAAACATAAAATAATATTTTTTTAAACGTCAATCATTTCCAAATGTGTTTTTAAAACTTATATCAACATTTATTTTGAAACCTCAAATCAACATTTCATTTTTTTAATGAACACATTTAAGTGGCAAATTGACATTTTTTTTTTTTTTTTTTCAACGCACGCGCTAGCGTACGGAAGCCTATGGGGTGGCCCCGTTAGGCTGCAGTTTGTCTCAGCGGGCAACAACCCGCCGGTTTCTATTTTTACCCTGGCCTAAGGGTGGCCAAGGAAGGGGCTACGAAAGGTGTGGCCCCTTGTGAGCGGTGTCTATGTGGTAACAACGGCACGGGCTACGCCTCGGTCCTTAGGATCTCCCGGGGCAGGCGGCGGCCAAAATTTACAATAATAGACACTATAACAGAGATATATATATAGATACAGAGAGACATTATATAAATATTTTATGTCGGAACCTGTTTACGCGGTAAAACAATGAAATGGCAAACCGAATAATTCGGCCGAATATTCGGTGAAACCACTATTCGGCGCATCTCTAATTACATATATGCTGCGTGTAATTTATTAAAGAGCAAATATTTTAATATTATAATCTAGAATAAAAATAAAGAACTCCGTATTTTATTTTTAATTTCTTAGTCAATCAAGTAGGTAGCAAGAGGTCGACAACCGCGCCAACGTTGACTTACGTAATGGGGTGTATCACTAACTTTTTATCACGATAGAAGGCTCATGATAGATGGTACCTTATACAACTGTCTGTTGCATAGAAAACTTGTATTTTTATTACGAAATTTATTATATTCTGAATATTATGCCGAAGTGAGCAGCTTTTAAGTGTACAAAGATATGGTGATCTCAAAATTGCCGTTCTATTAATTCAACCTTTTTTCTTTTTAAAGACGGTGTTCGCTTTCTTAATTCGTATCATAAGGTTAATTTAAAATACATATTTCTGTTATAAAAATAAAAAAACTACAAAAACATTTAAAAAATGATGCATCAAAGGTGTAAACAAGGTACCATTGCCGCTAGCGACATCTACAAAAAGCTTTGCCTGATACACCCCATTGTTTCTCTCTCTATTTCGTCTCTGGGCTGTGGGCGAGATCAAATAATAATATTATATTATTTATTAGGTATTTATCAAGTTGGATATATTTTTAGACGCGGCCTTATCACCATGTATTAGTGTTTTGATTTACGGATAATGATTTTACTAATCACATAAATAACACTCCTGAAGCCTAAAAAAAAGATTTGCTCTTTTGATAACTACACGCGGTATACAGTCATTACATTTATTTTATTTTATATGACACATAATTTTTAAATTATTCGTATAAACCTAAAAATGTGTTAATGTAACAATTAAATACAATAATTAAATTAGAAAACAGGTAACACTAATATTAGGCTAGTAACATTACATTAGCTTCCCTAATTTATCACAATTGGCACCTAATTAAAGTAATTCTATAAAATTAAAAAAAAAACAATTATAATTTGTTTACAACTATTTGATTAATTATCAGCTAATTTCCGAAAGGTAGAATAAATAACACTGTGTTTGACTTTGATAGTCGTTCAACTTGACGTTGCGCTTGCTTGTTGGCGTTTTAATACAATTTAAGCAAAAATTTACTGCAACTTGTGCCCCATATTCAAAGTTCAATTTATTGTTTTGCATAATTATTAACATTGTAGCACATTATTAAACAAAACAACACCACTTTTGACTAACAATATCCACAGAAAAGTAATTTACAAAACAAAAACTTGAACTTGCCATGTCCACGCAAAATGGCGCGAAGTTTTTTTTTTATACTAGCACGACATGTGACTTTGGGCCCACCTGATGGTAAGTGGCGCGCAAGGTCCATGAATGTTAGCAACTGAAGTCAGACACTCATAACTGCCATCAGTCCCTAACACTATGCCGACTTGACTAGAGGACTCCAAGTTATAGGAAAGTGGAAACACAAGGGCTGGAAGAAAATTCCACATCTTTATCGTACGACAGATGTATGTGACCCCAAATTTATACGTACGCGACGAGATGGTATCTACGGTATGTGGGTGCATCTTAGTGCCTCTACCATTTTAAAAAAATTTTTTTTTGATGTAAAGACGTCACAAAGTCACGTCAGGTAAGCTCATGTATGGGGCGCTCGATTGGCCAGGGATTGGCTTGCCACTTTGTAATTTTAGCCAATTACGTCTCTTACAATTAAATAACAAAGACCACAACATGAAGTCGAATAAATATTATGATCTCACAGAAGAAATGATCAGGAACGGGTTCAAGACTCAGCTTTACGCAGTGGAAGTTGGTGCGAGAGGAATTCCAGCAAAATCTTTGCATCACTTACTGAAAGAATTGGGCCTAAGCAGGTCTGCCGGAGATACATTTATGGAACGAGCTTCCAAGACGGCATTAACGGAATCATTTAGTATTTGGTTGGGTAGGGAGAGGAGTAGAATGGTGGATGGTGAGCGTATTATCGCGTAAGAAAAAAGGGGAGGCCTCCAATGTCGGTCGCAAGCCCGAGACACCATTCTTCTCATCTCTTACCCACACACGATGGACTCGGCACCCGCACGGTGAATCCATGGAATGCTTAGAAATTTATCTTCTGTTTAAAATGTATGAAAACCATAGCAACGCCAAAAACATCTTTTACAGCTAAATTAAGCGACAAGTCAAACACAAATCACTTGAGTGAATTTGTTTGACAGCTGGAAGCAATGGTTGAGTGGAGTAGCAGTTGAGAAATAGAATACGAATGTAGCAGTTGCTCATTAATTTGTACAAAATAGAAAATAATTATTGAGATGAATCCGTATTCGTATAGAACCACTTACAACCAATGATTGAAATGCATTTTTTTTTTTTTATAAATTTTTTTTGCATACAAAATATAAAATAATGTACATAGGCGAGCATGATACCGTATGGTATTCTCTACCAGCTAACCTTTGGGAGTGAGAAATGATTATAATAGGTGCAGAGTACAAAATAAGAATAATAATAATAGTTAAAATCAATCATAAATATACCATAGTAAGTATAAATAACATACCAATATATAAATGTCATTTTTTTTAAAGATAATAATAATAATAAACAATAACGATTTAAATTAAACACACTATAAACATAAAAAAAAAAAATATTATAGTTGACGAAGCGAAAGGTTAGGTGACGTGTCAAATGGATTGATATGCTCTGCCTGGGGAACTGGCGTGAAGATGTATGCTTTTTTTTACAATTGCACAATTCGTACTACAATAATCAAATATAGATTTCGAAAGATACAAAACTACCCGCATTTGAATAATAAATACAATAAATGGTCTGACGGAGAAATCTGGGGACAGGAAAGCTGGCAATTATTTCTGCCAACGTATTAGCCTCGCTATACACAGATTAATGTTCCCCAATGTTCTTGGGACTATCTCCGATGGAACGCCTCTTCAGCACAATTGTTATTTTTGTTATTTTTAGTTTATAGTTTTGTAATTATTGTTTTATTTTTTGAATAAATAGTCTAAACACTAAATAATCCAATACTCGGTATTTATTTTGGCACATTTCTATAAAATAACTACTTTATATAACACGACCATAATTAGCAATAGTCATAGACTAATTAATGTTAATACGATTGTCCTAACTTTTCTCATAATGTTTGGCTTCTTGTCCCATCTCTTGTTATATGTTTAATGTCTTTGAACTTGGATCACATCTCCACCAACATTTTTGGTTTATCCATATATTTTTTCTTGATAAAAAAAAAAAACATTATATTAAAAGCTTGATAATAATTATAGTTATACAGCTTGGAATTTATTAAAAAGCAAATATTTATATATTATAATCTAGAACAAAAATAAATAACTAGGTATATTTTATTTTTATTATTCAGTAATAAAATCCAAAGTTACGATGCAGAGAAGTTTTCCTAAAATTGACTCAACAGAGAGCTGTTTACCAAAATTGAAGCTACTCAAAATACTAACATTTCCCTGTCTTTATATATATGAGGTCGTAGTCTTTACAAAAACTAATCTTAACCTTTTCAATATTGTAAAATCCTCAACTTATAAATCTTTTCGTCCCCGTCCCCGAAACCAAATGTACTCCTTTAAACATAAACCAGCTCTCTTGAGTAAGAGTATTTTTGGTATGGCTCCTAAATTGTACAATACTCTGCCGGACGGTTTCAAGGACTTGCCTCTGTCATTATTTAAGTCAAAACTAAAGAAAGCTTTACTGGGAAAATGTTATTATACAATTGACGATTTTCTAACTGACGATGATCTCACATTTGACATAGATTATAATATTTTAAATAGGACAATTATTACATATTTTTTTTGTGTTTGTATACCAATTATTTTTTTATTTTTATTTATATGCATTTATGACAATAATTTTGACTTTGGCATTTATATAAATATATCTGTATGTCCTTAAGGGTAAAGTATAGCTGAACGTACAAACTACTGAATACCAATTGCAATATGTATGTACCTATACTTAAGGATGAATAAATAATTTGATTTGATAAAAATATCGCCACTCATACTGATCCTAATCAAGTAGACAGCGAGAACGTTAACTTAGGTAATTCTATCTCCCTCTATTTCGTATGCTGTGGGCAAGATCAATTAATAATACCACACCCCAGTAGTTAGGTATTTATATACATTCACCATGCAGTGTGTTGTTTTTCGGATTTTTACCTTTAATTTTTAAAATTTCAAATAAAGGACCAACTAGTGACTGAAACCTAAAAAATATTTGCTCTTTTGAAAATTACAGGCGGTATAGATCAATTTAATTGACTACAATTATTGCACAATAAAAATATTGTGTAAGCAAAGCGCAATATCAATATTCAATGTCAAAAATATAGATTTATAATTTATTTAAAAAAAAAAACCTAAAATTAAAATAGCAACTTAAAAGGTTTAAAAACATAAATAATAAAAGATAATGGTAAACCATAGACATTTTTTTGTTTTTAAAGATGGTCTTCCAATGGTGTACCACTGCCTTTTTATCACGATAGATGGTACCTAGTATAACTGTCAGTTGCATAGAAAGAAATTTTTGTTGCGATATTTATTTTTTCCTTGTTATTATGCCGGATTGTGCAGATTTTAAGTGTGCAAATCGAGATATCCAAGCGATACCAAGGATATAGCGATTAGTTATTTTATTATTTCTCTCAGCTATATATATATATATATCTAGAGACATTGACGAGTTTGCCACTTGTCATGATGGGCCTATAATAAAATTGGAATTGGCTAAATGGGAATCCTGATGATACTGTACTTTTTCTGTATTATTTATTCTAGCTGATAGGTATCACAAATAAATTACAATAATAATATAAAACAATATTGTGTCCCGACCAGGAATCGAACCCGGTACCTCAGAGTCCAAATCCACGGACTTCAACTCTGGACCACGGAGGCAGTGTAGTAATACAGGTTGTTTTTATCTGAGGAATCAATATCGCTTTTTTTTCGTACTTAATTTAAAAAAAAACGGTTAACTAATTGGTGAAGGTCGCTCTTAGACTATAAAACCTGTTATACACTTGAAACGAGCACAATTCTATCAGAAAACCTTCCGAAAAATATTCTTAAAGCTTTTCTTCTTGCTTTTAGTTGTAACGCTAACATTGTCGCACTGTCCGTTAATTTGAGACATCTCCGTTGACTGAGACCAAAGACTACTGGTTGGAGACTCCGAAGTTACGGGCACTTTACCGTTTTTGGGCTCAGTTTTAGTCGAACGACTACTTTGGCGACTAAGTGTTCTCAAAAACGCCGGAGAAGATAGTCTTCTAGTTTTAATTGTCTTAGATTTTAAATTGTTGAACAAAGATCCATTTGGCTCTTTCTTACGTTCTATTTTTGTATCAATTGAGGGTAGGTTGAATTCTTTAGGTTCAGGCACTGGAGCTATGAATTCTTCTTCTTCCAAAGCTATAGGGTTTTCCAATAACTTTCCTATGCTGTCCTGTCTACTCCATTGATTGACTTCGGAATTTCTGTGCAAAATGGACGATTTACGTTTTCTATTTTTTCTAGCTACCTGCCATTCTCCGTCATCTACTGCGTCTATGTCTTCTGTAGACTGTCTAGCGATTTGCAAAGCTTCCTCGCTAGGTCTACGCTTTTTAGCTGAAGGTGTTTCGTGGCCACTAACACCTTCAACGGATTTTCGTCTAAATTTATCCTGATTTCGTTTATTTTTGGATATTTTCTTATGAATTGGTATTAAGATTGGATTTTGACGTTTCTTTTTATTAATATAGTACAATACTGCAGATATGATTAAACATTGGAGAATTAGAAATTTGAAAAATGTTAAGTTACCAAAAAAGTTGTCTCTTTCGTCCATCAAAATCTTCATTGTTGTTGTCATTTGTGCAATTTGCTCTTGTAATTGTGTCATTTGGTCAATGTATAGGATTTCCTTTTCGTTTCTCTTCTGTCTTTCCTCTGCCATCTGTAGGATTGTCTTCTCGAATGATTTCTGCATTTCTTCTACTTGCTTCTTGTACCTTCGACTCAGTTCCTCCAAATATTGACCCGAAAGCGACATGTTTCGCTCTAACGTCTGAAATAATTAAATAATTAAAATTAATTAAAACATTTAATTATAAGAATAATAAAGTAGTAATATAATGATAAGCCGCGGTAGTGGCTCAGTTGTAAGAACGCGTACCTTAAACCCTACAAAGGTCGGTTCAAACCCCACCCGGCAAGTACCAATGAGAAATACATTTTTCTTACGTACTGCACTGCAGTCATAGATTTACAACACCGCCGTTCCCGTGACTCGGTGAGCACGTTAAGCCGTCGGTCCCGGTTCCACTAATGCCAACTTGTGGAATCGTTAATAAATTGTCATGAAATATTGTCATCATATCCTCGCCAAGCCGTCTTGCCAGCGTGGCTAGTCTAGGCTAAATTATCCAGTTCTGAAAGGCCTATCTCCAGCAGTGAAGCAGTGAGTCCTTCGCGCCATTTTGCGCGAGCATGTCAAGTGCAAGTTTTTGTTCTATAAATTTATTTACTGTGGATATTGTTAGTCAAAAGTGGTGTTGTTTTGTTTAATAATGTGCTCGATGTGAATAATTATGAAAAAAGATAAATTGGACTTTAAATATGGGGCAAAAGTTGCAGTTTATTTTTTGCGGTTTTCCCGTCGCTGTGCACTCCCATATTATACCCAATGTGTGATGTTCCAAAAAAAGCATCAAATTCTGCTAATTCTGGAATTTAACTCATAAGAAAAAACTCTACTCTGGACGAATATTAAGTCAGACTTGGCTGTATGGGCTAAACCCTTTGCCTTCTCTTTCACCTAATTTATCATCCAACGGGAGAAGAGAATACAAAAGTGTTATTAAATAACTCACCTTTACTCTATTTGAAAGCCTCAAAAATACAGATTCCTTTTGGAACGACTGCGATTGCTGGTTATTTTGTGTATGAGAGCCTGGGGGTGTTGGATCTACAGTCAATTGTTCAAATTCCGTCAGAAAACTGTCATTTTCTATCAAAAGTTGATCGTTTATTTCTTCTACGCTCACTTCTTTAACTTTTTCCTTATTCTTTGACTCATCTTTGATTTCATTTTTAGATTCTTCTACATTTTCTTCAACCTTTTTGCTTTCGTCTTTAAGTTCTAAATTCTCTTTGGCAGTTTCTTCCTTAATTTTACTCCCATCTTCCTTTGTATCCTGTTCAAATTTATCAATAATTGGTGTTGATTCTTCCGTTTTAATGACAATTTTATCTTCGTTTGGTAACTCTGTTTTAGTATTATCGATTTCTTTTGTATCTTTTGTTACAGTATTATTGTCAATTGACGTTTCTGAAGTTTGATTATTATCTATTGTGCCATTTGTTGGTAGTTGCACAAGTTCTTTCTCATTCTTATCGCTTATTGTCAATACTTTATCTACGGTAATATTCGTTGTAGCATTATGTTCTGTTTCGAAACTTGTATTTAATACAACTTTTTTCTCTTTAATAGCTAAAATGTTACACATAGCAGCTAGGTACGTTTCGGAGAATATAGCTTCCAAGTACCTCACTCTGTGATGACTGAAAGTTATAGTTTTTGTACTTTTAAAGTCAAGACCGAATGGCTGACAAATTTTTGTGCATTTTAACGTGTCTCTAATAAAGACGTGGCTTATTAGATTAGTTAATTCATCAGCGTTACAACTAATAAGATCATGTACATTATTGTACATGGACTGGCTGCAATTATCACACACTATTATATGGCTGGGAGAACAACAGTTTTTATACATATTGTTAGTTGTGTCGTTTTGCTGACTGGAGGCGTTTCTAGGAACTTCTGATTTAACTAATACTTGAGCAGCTTTTTTCATTATAGACATAACAGCATCTCGAGCTGATCCGAATAAATTCTTAGACGCTTCAGCCTCTGTAGTAGGAACATCAGGAACATCAACTATTTCATCCTCTTCATCACCATGTGCAGCGTGTTGAGCATTCTCCTTCTCCAACACCTCAAACTCAGAAGTCCCATACACTTTAAACAACGAAATAGGACAGTAATGCTCTGAACCGTGATGGGAATTCAATTCTACTTTAATAAACTTCCCAAACATGTGTGGAAACAAATCAAAACTTTGCACATCTCTTAAGTCTTCAGCTGTGAACTGGCCGACACTACTCCAATCTCTCGTAGGAAATCTATCACTAAAATAAACAGCAAATTCTTTAGGCGTCGAAGAAAACAGTTCGAAGTTTGCTATTTCTATCTTTTGAGCTTGTACAGCTTCGCACAGTTCGACCACGAACCAAATGCGACTGTTACATGTATTAAGCATGTATTCGTCCCTGTTTGGAGTAAGGATGGAGCTTGCAGAACCAGCTTCGGGGTTCACAGCTACGATCTTAGCCCCACACGCTGGTGAAGCATAGTTTTTTGATCGCAATTTTGTGCTTTTATTACTAACATTAATATTATTATGACTAGGTTGACTCGAGTGATTTAGAACTGTGTCTTTCTTTTCGGCTTCGGCGAGTTGCTTTTGCGCCCATTCTGAGAATGACGGTATGTCTTCGTGTGGAGCTTCTTTGTCTGGAATTGACGTGGAGTTTAGTTTTAAGGGATCGATTTGAGATTCTGTATTATCAGCTGCTGCGTCTATTGTAGGTAGTGTTGATTGTTCTTCTGATTGTTTGACTTCATGCATTGGTTTCGCTTGTACTACTAAAGTGGCTTCTTTATTTTGTTCTAGGTTATCACTTTTTTCTTTCTCTTCTTCCAGGCCTTTCTTTGTCTCCACGAGAAGTAATGTCTTGGTATCATTATGTTGCTCCGATTCATTGACATAGAGTAGTTCGTCTTCTTTCTTTAAGTGTAACTTGGCAGTGCCTGCCAGAGATATTAAGATAGGTGGCTGCCCTGTGTCAGGTAACCTGGAAAAGAAGAAAAAACATTGAGTTAATGAAAAGTTGTACTTTGAATACAAATCATTTAAGTGAATGTTTATTCGTTTAATTTTTATTATAGTTGTATTTACTTTTTATAAATTGATTATTGTTGATTTCTCTTTACTCTTTATTCTGATTGTTATAATAATGTGCGTCCTCCATGTAATGTTGTACGGAGAGGAGATTAAAATTCATCCATAAATTCAAGGTAGCTACGAGCTATGGCAAGAGCTATGCTTAGTATTTCTTTGATGGATAGAATTCCAAAAGTTGATATTCCTCAGAGAACCAAAGGATAGATCTATTAAATTAGGAAGCTGAAACAGCAATGGGCAATGTGCCGGAGACATCTGCCGCAGAACCGATGTTCGATTCTGGAGTGGACACCACATACGGGACGACGCAGCGGGACGACCCCCCAACAGATAGGTCATCCGGACTGAAGAAGGTTGCTGGCGGGAATTGGATAATAGTAGAGTTACGTTGTAACCACACGCACAGGTCAAAAATTGCAACCACATACCGTAGTCACCATCCCTACGCGTAGGTATAAATTTGTACCCAAATACATCTATCGCACAATAAAGTTGTGGAATGCGTTTGGGTTTCCACTTTCCTATAACCTGAAGTCCTTTAAGTAGTGTTGCCCAATCTTAATGCACAATTTAAGTAGGTGACTTGACATATCTCCAAAAATACCTTTGTTGGGATACATTAACAAGATCTGTAACCATTCTAAATTTCAAGTAAATCAGAGCAGTAGTTCTCGAGTTTGCAGACAGATACTTAAGTCTCACAAGGTTTTCTTACTACAATTTGATACAAATATATATTTTCAGTCAGAGCAAGTATCTAGCGAGACTCTTGCGCAAGACCAATGCCAAGGTCAAGATTAGGAGTCCAAGAATAAGACCAAGACTGAGACCAGCTGTTCCGATGCAAGACCAAGACTTGGCTAGACTTGGTCTTGCTTTGGGCAATACTACCTTCAAGCGAAGTGTGAAAAAGCATATAGTCAACTCGGGTACTAATGTCAGTCATAAATGTCTGATTCCAGTTGCAAAAATTCAGGGACCTTGCACAATCTTACTATCAGGTGGGCGTTAGTATAAAAAATATACTGTTTTAATAAGACTAATTATAGAAGCCGAGTTGGTACTACAAAAAGGTTTGTTACCAACATTATGGGTCCATTTAGTAGGATATTAATTCTGATAATGCAACTTTCGCCAATTACCGATTATGCCCATATTCACTTTCATGATTTTAATAGAATTAAACACTTAACCGGGCATTAGATTTGGTCGTAAAATTTAACCACCGCAGCGACAAGAAGCTTTTTGTTCAATCACAATTATTAAATTCATATTACTTTTTATTCAACACAACCTCCTAGACTTCCACTGTTGGAAATGGGCTTTCCAGAACATATATCTGTAGAATTTGTCCTGGATGATCAGATGGATCGGCGACGATCGGATGACAATTAACGATTCCACGACGAGTTGGTATTAGTGGAACCAAGACTGACGACTTAACGTGCTCTCCGAGTAGAGAATACAATCACAAGCATGTTTATCAATCGCAGGATTACGGGATTTTTGATACGTAATCCCGGGATCAAAGCATGTAATCGCAGTAATATCAAACGATCTAATATTATTGCCAACATAAGCAACAGCTAAAAACGCTTGCTCAGGTTCTCTACGTGTTGGAGGTATAGACAATAGATACTTAGGTAGGCTGTGTCTAAGAGATATCCACGAACTTCTACATTTTCGAACAAGCTCATTTTACGTCTAATACTATTTGCCAACACCGATTCATTTTGTACTTCAGGATCTGAGGATTTCATACTCTTATCAAATTCCTGCTGTCCTCCTCCTCCTCCTTAGTCGGTATCCCACTGATGGGGATCGTGACTCCGTCGCAGTCGCAGCTGATCCACCAGCCGTCTCCAACGGTTTCGGTCCTCGGCGTAGTGGATGGCCTGATGTACAGGGATGTTCAGTCACCTGACTGGACCATCGCTTGGGGCTTCTTCCTCTTGGTTATTTACCGTCTACCTTGCTCATGATTAGAAGTTTTTTTAGATTATCGTCTTCTTTTCTTGCAATGTGGCCAAAGTATTGCAGAATTCGGGCAGACGGTAGAGAGTATTTGTTCTCTGGACAGCTTAAGCTCTTCGAGCACAGAAACGTTAGTATGTCGTGCGGTCCAAGGTTCCCGCTGTAACTTTTCCTTTAATGTTAAATGGTTTGTGATCCTTCTTCCGTGGTAATCCCGAGATTAGCCAAGTACAGTCCCGGGATTTTCGTTGCCAGAAAACGGCCAGGATCCTCTTGTATTCTCTAACTCCAAAGCACGGAAACAGTGGTGTTGTAAATCTATACAAATGTACGTAAGAAATGTGTATTTGGTACTCATTGGTACATGCCGGGGCTTACAGGTATCCTCCGTTACTTTTTATTATACTGAGAATGCCAATCAGAATTTAAATAAATGCTTACGTAATAAAGATCTTGGTGAGGCTCTGGTGGCCACCGTACGTCAGCAGTTGGCAGAGGAGCAGCACTGCGAGCAGCGCCCTCGGCGGCGACATCGCGCAACCGCGGCTCCGGCATTGGCGAAACACACTCCAAATAATTACGAACACAACCAACGAATAATGTTCACAATACGTCCCGAATAATCACTAACGCACCCAGTTAATATCACGAATACACCTCAATGATAACATAAATACTAATAAAATAATGTCCAGCAATACTTTGTAAACTTTGCCTCGGATAAATTAAAAAGTAATTTCCCGCCTATACAAGGTACTTTATCACACTTAATTCCGCAGCGGATAAATTTAAGGTCTTTTATGATAATGTTATACTAACACTATGCGGGTAGAATCGAAGAATCAATTTATTAACCTTTGTTTTTCGTTGTAACTGTAATTATGATTACTTATTAGTTTTCTACACTCTTTGTAAATTTCGTGTTATTTTATACTGCATTGTGATGGATAATTATCTAGTGTAAAAGTATCTAATAATAATATATAAGACGGTACTCTGAAGTTTTCAGCGAAAATATATGTTTTTTACAGTTTACATTATATATCAGTAAAAGTTCTTCGCGCCATTTTGCGTGGACATGTCAAGTGCAAGTTTTTGTTTTATAAATTAATTTTCTGTGAATGTTATTGGTCAAAAGTGGTGTTGTTTTGTTTAATAATGTGCTACAATGTGAATAATTATGGAAAACGATAAATTGGACTTTAAATATGGGGCGCAAGTTGCAGTTAATTTTTTGCGGTTTTCCCGCGCTGTCAACTCCCATATTTTACCCGACGTATTTGAGCTATGGTGCCGAGAGTGACTCCAAGAAAAGCATCAAATTCTGCAGCATCTGGAATTTGATGATGACCTCATTAACTCATGAAAAAGTTTTAAACAGTTTAAAAATTCACCAGTTATTCCTCTGTTTTTATTTATTTCGTGCACGCCATCTCTAGTTTTCAACACCTCCCATCTCAGGATTGGACTGTCTAGTAAAAATAGCAAATCCTCGTCCATAGTTTGCAACACCTGATATACGTCGAAACGCTACAATAGCTCGCGCGTCACTGTGGCCACCGCACGCCCCCGCTCGCCGCGCCCGCCTCAGGCTCCAGTTACCGCGCATTCAGTGTGGACGCACACTTAGGGTGCGGACACGGGCCCGATACACGTTCTGTCTGAGTGTACTTATAGTCTAACTTTATAGAAAATTAATTTATAGACATTATAGTATAGTACAAGTGATAGAAAAATTACACATTTCAATGTGAAAAGATCGACAGGCCTTCGGATTTAATGTATGCAAGAGAGGAAAATTTAAGGCTTCCAGCTACGTTTTATAGCGGAGGCCAAATACATTATTCAAGTTTCAGGCCAGTATTCGAACCCGCACATATCACGTACGATAAACACAAAATACGATAGGCTGTGTATAGTAAAGTATCATTACGCATCCCTTTCGAGGTGGTCAGAAATCACGTTTTTTTTTTCAAAGATGCGGATTCACATTTAGTCAATATACTATAGGCCCATCACGACACGTGGTAAGCTTGAGAAATATCACAAGTAAATTACTGTTTTGCGACTAGTAGCCCGATTCTGTTAATTAGTCGCAAACGTTTTTATTGGATTTCGTTATGTACGTCAGAGATTGCGTCATAATTACAAAATATTATTCAATGGGGTGTGTCACTAACTTTTTATCACGATAGATGGCGCATGATAGATGGTACCTAATATATAGAAAACTTGGATTTTTATTAGGAAATTTTATATTTTCTGGATATTATGCCGAAGTGAGCAGCTTTTAAGTGTACAAATCGAGATTTCCAAGCGAAATCAAAGATATGGTGATCTCAAAATTGCCGTTCTATTACTAAAACCTTTTTTCTTGTTAAAGACGGTGTGCGCTTACTTAATTCATCTTTAAGGTAGGTAACGTTAAATTAAAATACATTTTTCTGTTATAAAAATAAAAAACTACAAAAACATTTTAAAATGCTGCGACATAGGTGTAAAACAAGGTACCATTCCCACCAGCGACATCTACAAAAAACTTTGCCTGATACACCCCATTCTCAACTCTATAAGCGCTCGACCTTGAGAGCGTCCGTGCAAATATCTACTTTAATAGCGTGATATATATTATCAACCGATTCCATTATATAACGTTTGCGCTTAAGTAACAGAATAGGGGGTGCAGGCGAGTCCTACTTGTAACGTCTAAATCCTCGAGACGATAGAGACCTCTGCTGTTGGAGATGGGCCTTCCAATAATTTGGCCTACGCTCGCCAAGCTGGCCAGACGGGATTTTTTTTTTTTAAATCACAGCTTATTATATTAAACATATAAATAAAGTAGCAATAGTGGAACACAAGCCACTCCTAGGATTACTCGGATTTGGTATACCTAGCCGGTCTCAAAGGGCTTATAGACCTTTGGTAGTGCCATATGCCCGCACCAACCGTCAAAACTCATTTTTAGCGAGAGCATCAAAAGAACTCAACCGCCCAGCTGAGGTCATGGATATTGACATGTTCTGTACATCGCCTAAATTAGTCGGTCGGGCGATGTCTAGAGCATTTTTTACAGTATAACACACATATATTATTTATATTATATTATTTTTATTTTTCTAAATTATTGTGGTTTAAAATTATTATTTATATGTTTCTTCTATTTGTAAGTTATTTAGTTGTATAAGATATTTGTGGAAACTTGTAATTGGCATCTAGTTTTTTATATAAGTAATCATTTGTTAGAAGCTGTAAGTTTTCCTTAAAGATAAATAATAAATAAATAAATAAAATAAATAAATAGAGATTTTATATTATTTAGACAATACAATTAGGAGGCGTGGCGAGACGGCTTGTTAAGCGTGCCACTAGCACTCCAATGGCGACCACGACCACTCTGCCAAGAGTGTAGCGACTAAGAAGACAATTAAAACAGAAATAAGAGTAAAATATAGTAATTGATTGCGGTGGTGGCTCGGTTGTAAGAACGCGTACCTTAAATCCTACAAAGGTCGGTTCAAACCCACCCGACATGTACCAATGAGAAATACACTTTTCTTACGTACATTTGTCATCGATTTACAACACCACCGTTCCCGTGCCTCGGAGAGCACGTTAAGCCGTCGGTCCTGGTTCCACTAATACCTACTTGTGGAATCATTAATAAATTGTCATAAAAGATTGACATAATATCCTCGCCAACCCGTCTGGCCAGCGTGGCGAGTGTGGGCCAAATTCTTCAGATATATGTTCTGGAAGGCCCATCTCCAACAGTGGAGTTCTAGGACGCTGTGTTCTAGGGGTTGCAATGAATGAATGAATGAATAGTAATTAGATTTAAATTAATTGTGCAATTGAACTGTGACTAGCAAAAGTAAAAGAAAAAACAATAATAATAAATAAGTGAAAACCAATAGGTTAATGATTATTTACCTAAAACAAATTGAATGAATGAGAGGCAGCTTGGCGAGGTTCTTATATAAATTTTAATGACAATTTCTTAAGTAATATTTTTAGTTATTTTTGATTTAGATGGATAATATTTACTCATCCATCATTCAAACCTGATGAAATAGGCCCTTATTCACTGTGATTGTTAAGTCAGAGTATTAACGTACTAAAATATGTGCATAAACTAAATATTTCAATACATTGGAAAGTCCATTTCACAACAAGCTGAAACAATGAAACACATACGTTACAATTATGCACAGAATGTCAATAAGATCAATTTAAACGCATAATCAATCCAGGGGTTACTAATCGCAAGTCGAATGATAAGAGTGACAAAGCTCGAGTCGCCATACACAATGCCATGATGGTACAAACACTTATGTATGGAAGCGAGACGTGGATATGTCAGAATACGCATGAGAGTAGAGTTAATACAGTAGGAATGAGGTCATTGCGTCGGATATGCGGCGTAAAAAGGTTTAAGCATAGGGACAAAAATAAGAAAAGACATGCCCCGATGGTTCGGACATGTTGAAAGGATGAGTGAAGAGAGATTGACGAACCAGATATATTATATATAACAAAATTTGTAAGTTTTATATGTATGTTTATTATTGTGTATGTATTTTGTATATTTATATTTATAAGTAGATTATATATAAGTAAGTTTATTATATAAGTATTTATATCTAATTGTTGTGTCACTTATACTTTCATTGCACCTACAGTTGTTGTAATTAGTCCCAAAGGTTTGGCTGTCAGAGAATGTCTACAGGCATTAAGTCCGCCTTTTGTACTTTGTGCATTAAAGATTTGAAATAAATAAATAAAATAAATATTAAATGCGAAAGTTGAAAGAGGCCCTGGCAGACCAAGACTTACCATCACGATCAAATAAATAAAACAATCGCTGAAGGTGCATTAAAAAGCCATCGAAACAAAAAGGCATGTATAAAGAGGTTGATGATAGTCAAAGAATAATAATAATAATAATAACGTTTATTGAGCTTTCTTATTGGTACCTATATACAAAGTTGAGTAAACAATATATAAAATATTCCTTGAATTTACATACATTTTTAATTGAATGCAAACCACAAGGATAGGCAATTTTAAGATGGTCCCTGACTCCTAACCAAGATAACTTGTGTCCTAGGATGTCAGTCAGTTCCATATTGACTTATAGCCTCAGATAGCCAGCTCAAAAGGTATCATAAAATAAAATAAACAATGTAAATCAAAGTACAAAAGAGGTTCCAACACAACAGACCTGTAAAACGACACCAGCATAGATATTTTGTTATTATATATTATAACTATTGTCATCTTAAAGCGGAAGCGAAAGAGGTATGTCTAGATCGTGAAAAGTGGCGCTCAATTGTCTCTGCCTACCCCGCAAGGGTTTCGGCGTGAAGACATGTATGTATCAATTCAGGATCAAAATTAGGGGCTGGGTTGTAGCAAAACGACGTCTCTATAATTGTTACAATTGAAGTTAAAAATAACGTCAATCGTATCAGCTAACGGTTGACCTTTAAAATAAAATTGGTACATTCAACATAATTTTTACTTAAATCGTGACAATTAAAAAGACTTCATATCCAGACAGGGAAAAAGTATCATCACGCCCGTGTCCCTTTCGGGGTGGTCAGAAACCACGCTTATAAATAAGCGGAATCACATTTAGCCAACTTTACTATAAGCCAATCATGACAAGTGGCAAGCTCGTCGATGTCTCCAGCGTACCAAACTCGAGAAATATCACAAATAAATTAAATATTAATTAAATGTATTTATTGACCAGGTCCCGACCAGGAATCGAATCCGGTACCTCCGAGTCTAAATCCACGAACTTTAACGGAGGCAGCCAGAAAGGGACTGACTACAAATTAAATTTTAACCACATTAGTAAAGGAAGGCCAAAGTGCGAAAACTAAATGCAAGCCCACCTCGATCCTTAGCACCGCATCAGACTGGAAAATTCGTAACATCTCTCTTCAGCACCCTTTAGGCATGAAGACAATTTTACAACAATTAAACCTATTGTATTTATTAATGCTATGCATAGAGAATGATAATTGCAAGATCGGGGCAACGTCCGACTGAGTGGACGAGCGAGTTCAATCGCACATGATAATGCTAGGGATACATGCACTGACCATGGCGCGACAGGCCACGCGTAACGACTAGGGAATTGCCATAGCCTTGAGTCACATGTGTTGAATGCAAAACTTCAGACTAAAATGTGAAATAGTGATATCGTCTCAACTGCAACGTATAACCAGCGTGTTAGCGATACTGGTTTCCACTAATGCAGACCCCAAATCATAGTGACGATGTTGACACTAGGCTTGCAAATAATAAATCGAATTTAACAGTTAATTTATGAAATTAAAGTGGCCAATCGTTCTTAATTGATAAAATAAATACGATTGACGATACGTACGACGGAAGTACACGTTTCGGAGTAAATTAAAATGGATACCTATACGATTTCGTCGTAATCTAAGAATTCTGTCTCTTCTTTTCTCTCCTCTTTATGAACCTTTGTCACCTAAATATTTAAAGCATAACTTTTCATTTCTAAGTTCATTTCATGATAGGATTCTTTGCTCTGCACATAACTCTTTACTGGCTATTCCTTCGCACCGTACTAATTCTGTTTCCAACTCTTTTTTAGTGGTAGCTGGGTCACTATGGAATGACCTACCTTTAAATATTCGGCAAGCGCCAAACAGAGTCATATTTAAAAGACAAGTATAAGCCCACTTTTTAAAATTTCAATAAGTATTTATTACCGAGTCAGAAACGTTCAAATCCGTCAAAGAACCAAAGTTACCGATATAGCTTTTAAAATTAGCAAGCGGAAGTGGCAATGGGCTGGACACATATGCCGCAGAACCGATGAACGATGGAGTAGACGGGTTCTGGAGTGGAGACCACGTACTGAAAGACGCAGAGTGAGACGACCCCCCGCCAGATGGACAGATGACCTGAGGAAGGTCGCTGGTGGGGGATGAATGAGGGTGGCAGAAGATCATGTGAAGTGTCGAGCCTTGGGGTAGGCCTACATCCAGCAGTGGAGAGACACAGGGTGATGATGATGATGATGATTACTTGATTTATTTATTATTCGTATAAATTTATATGTTTAATTTTTCGTTCTAGTAAGTGTATTGTAGTTCGCATATTATTGTGTATATACGTATATATTTCCCCTTTACGTAATCTATGTATATAATTAGTCAATGTTATATTAGTCTATGCATCACTTACTGAAAGAATTGGGCCTAAGCAGGTCTGCAGAAGATACATTTATGGAACGAGCTTCCAAGACGGCATTAACGGAATCATACAGTATTTGGTTGGGTAGCGTATTATCGCGCAATAAAATAAAAAAAGGAGGCCTCATAAACCAGCCTATTGTCGGTCGCAAGCCCGAGACACCATTCTTCTCATCTCTTACCCACACGATACCCGCACGGTGAATCAATGGTATGCTTAGAAATTTGTCCTCTGTAGTCTATGTACTCGTAAGGTAAGATGATGATGTCGATAATAAATTCAAAATCAAAACAGATCATAAAGTGTGAGTATAAGATGTGCACGTTGATCAAGATAACCAATGTCAACTCATAAGTCAGAGCTGTCGGAAGTGCAGTTATCAGGTAAACATGTGCTAAAAACGTTAGGAAAATTTACAACTATTTAATGGAAATATGTAGCCACGCGTACATACAAATTTGGAGACTCTTACATCTGCCGCACGCTGAAGATGTGGAATGCTCTCCCAGCCAGTGTTTCCCCACTCCTATAACCTGGAGTCCTTCAAACGAAGTGTGAAAAAGCATCTTTATAGGCCGGCATAGTGGTAGGGACTGATGTCGGTCGTCTGAGGCTGGCGTCAGTTGCTCCCATTCTTGGACCTCGCGTACCGCTTACCATCAGGTGGACGAGGTGTCACATGTCGTGCTCCGTATAAAAAAAAAAAAAAATTAAACAAAAAACGTCGTTGTAGCACATCATATAGTAGGCATTTTTACTTTTAGCATCTTCACCATTTACATCTCTCGCTCGCATATTAAAAAAAAAAAAAAAGTAATTTATGAGAAATGTATCAACTTACTAGGAAATAAAATTACATACTTTTTGGTATATTTTCACTTTCATATAGCTTATTTTAGACAGAGAAAAATTGCAAAATCATTTATAAAGATTTTCCTCTAATTTTTTACTAAAACAAAAATATGTATATGCGCAAATACGCCAACCTTGGTTCCGGTTACGAATTTGCGCCGTTTGGGATCGAGACGATGGGCCCATGGGGACCGTCAGCGAGGCGCTTGGCCAAGGAGTTGTCAAAGCGGCTGACAGAAAGGTCTGGAGACAGGAAGGCTGGCAATTATTTCTGCCAACGTATTAGCCTCGCTATACAGAAGGGAAATGTTGCCAGTCTCCTTGGGACTATCTCGGATGGGACGTCTCTAGAGGACATTTTTTATTTATAGTTTAGTTTATTTTTAATTTTATTATTTAGGTAGCTTTTAATTTATATTTAATGTACATATATTAATTAACTTCGAATAAACATTAAAAAATAAAAAAATAAATGTATTAATCTCCAAAATGTCCGTAATTTTATTTTAACTAGAAAGTTGATTTCTCGAAAGTACAATTAGAATTGTAAAATCTCTCGAAAATATTGGATTCAAAGTCAAAATATATTTATTCACTTCAACCCATTACAGGCAATGAGATTAACATCATTGATTACAGGCATTTAAATTTGAATGATTCTACTCCTGCTAGTAGAAGGCTAAGCAGCAAAGTGGTTCATATCATTTAATTTTTAATAATAATCTGTATGTAATAAGTGTGACTAAAATTATAAATATAATAATAAGATTTTAACATTGTAAATAATGTTCAACACAATGTGTGTGCAGACGTCCCATTAGAGATATTCCTAGATAGAGATAATCCCGAGGAGACAGGCAATATATTGGCAGAAATAATTGCCAGCCTTCTTATCTCCAGACCTTTCCGTCAGCCGCTTTGACAACTCCTTTGCCCATCGTCTCGACTACAAACGGCGGAATTTCGTAACCTGTATCAAAGTTGGCGTATTTGCGCAACTTGAGGTTCTCAGCAGAAACCGCCTACTTCCCGCGCCTGACGAGGTAGCCTGGATGAGAAATGGAGCTAATATGTCTATTTTATTTATTTTAAATACTTTATTGCACTAAAATAGGCGGGCTTAATGGCCAGGCATTTTTTAACAACCAACCTTTGGGAGTGTGGAGAAACTATGCATGGGTGCAAATTTATTATTATAAACTACATACTAATAATACATATAAGAATAAATAAATACATGAATACATACATATAACTATAAAAAGCTGAAAATAAGCCTACACACTAATAAACAGTAAATGATAAATTTAAAAAAATATATATAAATTAACACAATTGGTACATATATTAGATAAGCTATAATTATACTATGTTATGTGTGTGATAATATATGTACTGCTGTGTGTACTAAATAAATAAATAAACACAAAAATAAAATGTAATATTAATTTAAGAAACACTGTTTTGCTTGTTTAGAAAGTAGGTGGTAAGTAAACGTTTGAAAATATGAACAAAGGGAGCCTGTTGAATGTGTAGACACATATTATAACATCAAATATCCATTTTTCCGAGTGTATCTGAACTGCAAAGGGAATACTAAGAATGCAGTGGAAAATGAAGTGAGAGGTTTAGCAGAATGCAGCTTAAGAGAGCAATTTCAATAGGTCCAGCTCTCAACCCACGTTCCTCCCACAAATGTCATATTTATGTCTGCAGTGGGCGAACTACTGTTAATAATGCAATAGTCATTCACTTGCATAAAGCTGCGACTGCATTGCTTATAAACGACGGCATTAAGTGCATAGTAAATCTTGCAGGGAAATTGTGATATATGAGGGCTTAGATAGCTTAGAAATTCAGAACATGAACTTTATCAAATAGTAAATGATGAAAAGGTTTTATCTATGTGTTACACTACAATATAACCTAAGTTTTAATAAATAAATGACTTGAGGCTACCGATTCAGTTTAATCTGCAGTGCCTGGCGACAAAGATTGGTTCTTCTTCTTCTTCTTTTTTAAAAATAAATGGCAATCGCCGATGAGGCATTTATGCCAACTTCACGTTTGTATCGTATGTATAAAAATATATAAATTTAATTTTACGGGCGACGCGGTAAATCGCAAACACTGAAAGGGTAAACATAAATGGTTAGTAGGAATAACACAAACAACACAAATTGTTAGCAGGCGGTACACACACTTTATAATTAGATATTACACATATGTATAGTAGGTTGTTGATGAATTATATCGAATATAAAAATATTTATATCTATAATTTGATTTGATTGATATTTAAGAAATGGACAATAATATTTACAATAGTGGGGTTGAGTGAGGATAATAGAGTCGGGATAGTGGTTGGAAAGGGAACTATTTTGTAAAGGGATTTAAGTAAAGAGGAGCGATCGTATAAGGGGCAGGAGAAAAAGATGTGATTAACATCGCCTTCGTCCAGACCACATTCACATATTGAGGTGTCCGTAATCCGAATTTTGGCAAGAAAGACGGGAGAGCAGCAGTGACCAAGTCTTAGACGGCATATTATTGAAAAGATTGGTTCAATGTTTACTGGCATTGTTTTGATTGTTTCTATTTAATTACGGATTACGTATGTCATTAAACTGTCATTGTAGACCAAATTCTCTTGAAAAAAATAATTGTTTTCTCTTCTTCAAAGTCAAAGTCAAAATATCTTTATTCACGTAAACCTATTACAGGCATTTGTGACACGTCATTATTTAGAATTATTCTACTCCTGTTAGTGGAAGACTAAGCAGCGAAGTGGTCCAAAGAGTAAGCTGTTAGCAGAAGACTAACAGCCATGTATCAGCCATGTATTATAAACAATCACGTATAACGTGTTTTTTTTTAACTTACAATTAAATAAGTGTTACAAATAAAAGAGAGAGAATTAAACTATTTCAAAAAAATAATATAGACAAGAGATTAAAAGTAAAATCAATGAAGATCAATTGGTGTTATTACTCCGTAAATGACTTCTTAAATGATAGAAAAGAAAATGATGTACCTGACTATTAATTACGCAATACAATTGACATCTAGAATAAATATTTAATGAATTATATTTGACATTGAAACCTATTGGACCAATAGTTATTATAATTTATGATTTATAAGACTGTGCCAATGTTTCTAAATTTGTAATTTATTTTTTATAATAGTTGTATAATATTTTGCATGCCGTCACTGGCGAAACATGTAAGTTGTCTATAAAACTGAGACCATACTTGAATCTGTAACCATGTGTTTTTTAGCAAATAAAATATTTCATTTCATTTCAATTCAAAAATAATATTAGTTAAATAATTAATTATATATACAAATTAATATTAGTTTAATATCTGGAGAGATTGTTGGTAATTTTATTTAGTCAATGGAGAATGTTAATAGGTATGAATAATCGTTTAAAACTTATTAGTTACAGTAAGCTAGTGTAATAACACTAGTTTTATTATATATTGATTTGAAACGCTTTACTTCGCTTTATGCAAGTCGAACGACTTTTTATTTATTTATTTCTGGTACAGGAAGATATTTTATCTGCCAGTAATATGAAAGAGCGAGCTCGCCTCATGGCCGTTTCCACTAGGGAGTCAGGTCTTTGGTTGCAGGCTTTTCCCTCAGCATCGGTTGGCACACTCCTTGATCGAAATACACTGACCATGGCGGTGTGCCTTCGTCTCGGAGCCCGGACTGTCCACCCGCACCAGTGTCGATGCGGAGAACCAGTCGATCATCTCGGACACCACGGGCTTTCTTGTGCTAGAAGTGCTGGCCGCATTCCTCGTCACGCGGCTCTCAACGACATCATCCGAAGGGCTCTTGTCACTGCTGGTGTACCCGCAATCTTAGAACCATCTGGGATTGTGCGGAGCGATGGCAAGAGACCCGACGGAATGACTGTTGGGCCGTGGAAACTTGGCAGATCTCTGGTGTGGGATGCGACGTGTGTAGACACATTAGCTCCATCTCACATCCAGGCGACCTTGTCAGGTGCGGGGAGAGCGGCTATTTCTGCGGAGAACCTCAAATTGCGCAAATAAGCCAACCTTGGTTCCGGTTACGAGTTTGCGCCATTTGGGGTCGAGACGATGGGCCCATGGGGACCGTCAGCGAGGCGCTTGGCCAAGGAGTTGTCAAAGCGGCTGACAGAAAGGTCTGGAGACAGGAAGGCTGGCAATTATTTCTGTCAACGTATTAGCCTCGCTATACAGAGGGGAAATGTTGCCAGTCTCCTTGGGACTATCTCGGATGGGACATCTCTAGAGGACATTTTTTATTTATAGTTTAGTTTATTTTTAATTTTATTATTTAGGTAGCTTTTATATTGTAATTCTTTTATACTGGTTGTATATTACTTCGAATAAAATATTATAAAATTTTATTTATTTATTAAATACTTTATTGCACTTTACTTAAAAGTATGTACAAAGGCGAACTTAAAGCCATTTCGGCTTTTTCTACCAGCTAACCTTTGGGAGAGTGAGACAGTATAAATATGTGGGGTGCAATTCTAACCAATAAACTACATAAATAGTATGAATACATAGACTACATAAATACTCATCAATATATAAGTATTATTGAAAATATACATATATGAAGATAATATATTATTAGGAAGTAGAAATTTGTGGAGTTAAAATATATTGTTCTGCTTGTTTAAAAAGAAAGTATTAAGAAGTTTTTTAAAGATGTGAATGGAAGGAGCTTGTCTGATGGTCAGTGGAAGTTTGTTCCACTGGCGAGCAGACGATAAGGTAAATGAATCTGAATATTTATTTATTTATTTTATTTAAAACTTTATTGCACTATATACAAGGGGCGGGCTTAATACCGATAGACATTCTCTGACAGCCAACCTTAGGGACAGATAAAGCATTTAAAGTGAACGGTGCAAGTAAAAATCCAATATATTATAACTATATTATCACTTTTTTTTTTTTTTTTTAATCAATAAACAATATGTAAATTATATACACACATAAACACATACATACATACACACAATAATACATACAATACAATATATATACATACACTAAGTAGGTATCTTGTTAGGAGCATATTTAAGAAATGCCAATAGACCATCTTTTTAAATTGAGCTCGATTTGATGCTTGTCTTATATTTAAGGGCAGGTTGTTCCACAAATTCGCAGCAACAACTGCAAAAGAGTTTGACACAAAGGAAGAATGATGCGAGGGAATTGAAAGAAGAGAGTTATGTGAAGAGCGAAGGGATCTGTCATAAAATGTGAATAGATAGGCAAAGTTGTTCTTGAGGTATTTCGGTGTCGCAGGCTCGTTGAGAATAGAGAAAAGTAAGCAAAGGATTCTGAGATTTCTGCGACATCGAATTGGCAACCACCCTAATTTAGCGCGATACTCAGAGACATGATCATATTTTCGTAAACAATAGATAAACCGGATACATGCGTTAAGTAGCCGGTCCATCTTGTTAAGCAAAACCTCCGAGAGATCGACACTACACACGTCACCATAGTCAAGGAGAGGAAAAAGAAGGGTTATTTTAGCTTTAATTGGCAATTTTTTTTTAAGTTTATTTAGAGAGTGCAGTAAAGAAAAAAATTTACGACTAGTGTTACTAACTTGAGCAGTCCAGCTGAGGTGAGATTTTTTGGATTAGCTTAAAGCGTCAGCCCTTTGAATTTAATTGTTTCCAATTCCAACACGGCCTCAGTCTTATTCTGTAGCAGGCGTTGTAGTATGACGTCACCAATCTCTCGTTGTCGCTGACAAGACCAAGACTACTGTTATGGTTGCAACACTAACCTAGTCTTGGTCTTGCGCAAGAGTCTCGCAAGAGTCTCGCAAGACTCTTGGATAGATTTTCTTTTCCAAATTTTGCTAGTGTTTACTTTTTTTGGGGTTATTATTATTATTAAAAACTTTATTGTTTAATACAAAAGGCGTATGTAATGCCGCTTGGCATTCTCTTACCATCAACCCTCGGGACAAGGAATCGAAATTTAGGCATGGCAAAATAAAAAAAACACAAAAAAATCAATAAAAATAATTAAATCACTTATTAGTACCAGTTAAATTAAATATAATTAATGTATATAAATACATTTAATTAATATTTAATTTATTTGTGATATTTCTCGAGTTTGGTACGCTGGAGACATCGACGAGCTTGCCACTTGTCATGATTGGTTTATAGTAAAGTTGGCTAAATGTGAATCCGCTTATTTATAAGCGTGGTTTCTGACCACCCCGAAAGGGAAACCGTCGTGATGATACTTTACTTTTTTTAAATTAAATATACGATAAACATCATAAAAATAATAATACTTAAACTACATCATATATATATATATATATATATATATTCTTACATACACTACGTAAACGGGAAATATATACTTATATACACGGTTAGGTTTTGTTTTCAATAAATTTTAATTGCGTCGTGTCCGTAATGGGGTGTATCAGGCAAAGCTTTTTGTAGATGTCGCTAGCGGCACTGGTACCTTGTTTACAGCTATGACGGATCATTTTTTTTATGTTTTTGTGGTTTTTTTTTATTCTTATAACAAAAAAAAAAAAAAAACTAAACGTTACCCACCTTAAAAGACGAATTAGGAAAGCGAACACCGTCTTTAAAAAGAAAAAAGGTTTAATTAATAGAACGGCAATTTTGAGATCACCATATTTTTGATTTCGCTTGGAAATCTCGATTTGTACACTTAAAAGCTGCTCACTTCGGCAATATAACCAGAAAATAATAAATTTCGTAATAAAAATACAAGTTTTATATGCAACTGACAGTTCTATTGGTCCGTCTATCATGCGCCATCTATCGTGATAAAACGTTAGTGATACACCCCATTTTGATCCTAAGGAAAAAAAATAACGTTTAGGTATTTGGAACTTGGGAGAGCTCGTTTGCAAATAATCTTATTTTAGTATACGCAAATCCTACCTATACCTAATGCCTCCGAGGTCTAGCGGTTAACTCCGTGGATTTGGACTTGAAGGTACAGGGTTATATTACTGGCTCCCGACCAGGAAATAAATTATTTCATTCATTACAGCCCCTAGAACACAGTGTCCTAGACCTCCACTGCTGGAGATGGGCCTTCCAGATCATATATCTGGAGAATTTGGCCTACACTCGCCACGCTGCCCAGACGGCTTGGCGAGGATATGATGTCAATCTTTTTATGACAATTTATTAACGATCCCACAAGTTGGTATTAGTGGAACCGGGACCGACGGCTTAACGTGCTCTCCGAGGCACGGGAACGGTGGTGTTGTTAATCTATGACAAATGTACGTAAGAATGCACTTTGCATTTCTCATTGGTACATGCCGGGTGGGTTTGCACCAACCTTTGTAGGATTCAAGGAACGCGTTCTTACAACCGAGCCACCACCGCGCATAGATTAATAAATTATTATATAAATAAATAAATTATTTAATTTATTATTATTGCAGACCTGCTTAGGCCCAATTCTTTCAGCAAAAGATGCAAAGATTAAGGGGGACAACCCTAGTTTAATATATAAATACTTTATTGTTTATTAAGTCTAGTTTTTTTATAGTTTACGAGTTTGTTTCTTACCATAATTAAACTATAATTAAAATATAAAAAACTATAAATTATAAATTAACAATTATCTGTTGAAAACCCAGTATTGGAACAGCACGGCATGGAGATACGATCGATGTCGTCTGACCTATTTCCATAACCCATGTACGTCATTATATCCAGTGAGATGCAGTACAATCTTGTCCTTCTTCAAATATTGCATTACTTTTAAAAAGTTCGAAAGTTTTGGTGCATTAAACTCGACTATGTACACTAATTTAAGTTTTTGTGCAATAAAAAAAAAGGAGTACTTCGCGCCATTTTTGTAAATTAAGTTATGTTTTGTAAATTAATTTACTGTGGATATTATTGGTCAAAAGTGGTGTTGTTTTGTTTAATAATGTGCTACAATGTGAATAATTATGGAAAATGATAAATTGGACTCTAAATATGGGGCACAAGTTGCAGCATCCGGCATTTGATGATGACCTCATTAAATCATAAAAAAAGATATATGGGCTAGACCCTTTGCCTTCCCTATCACCTAATTCATCATCCATCGGGAGAAGAGAACAAAAAAAAATTGCTGAAACTCCACTCGCACCAACTTCATCTTTTTGGCTATCAGAAAATGTAAGTATGTATTTTGTGTAATAAAGATTTATATAAAAAAAATATTTTGCTTAACAATGTACCTAATTAATATACAGCAGACACAATATTAAATGCAATCGACATTCGATATTGTTTACCTTGTCTCTATTGGCCACTCCAGCTCATTTCTGAGAAACTATAAAACCAAATATTTGATTTATATGCCAGATACATTGGCAACATTTGTTCAAATGGATTTTTGTGAACAATCAATTTGCTATTAAAGGATTTTCATTTTTTTTTCATAGTGCCCTGGAACACAGCGTCCTAGACCTCCACTGCTGGAGATGGGCCTTCCAGAACTGGAGAATTCGATCTACACTCGCCACGCTGGCCAGACGGCATGGCGAGGATATGATGTCAATTTTTTATGACAATTTATTAACGATTCCACAAGTTGACATTAGTGGAATCGGGACCGACGGCTTAACATGCTCTCGGAGGCACGGGAACGGTGGTGTTGTAAATCTATGACGAATGTACGTAAGAAAAGTGTATTTCTCATTGGTACGTGCCGGGTGGGTTAGAAGCGACCTTTGTAGGATTTAAGGTACGCGTTCTTACAACCGAGCCACCACCGCGCCTATTAAAGGATTAATTATATTATATTTAAATCAAAGAGATCAAATATAAGAAGCTTAAGCTTGGGCTCAAACCTTCCCAACAAAGGGCTGTTAAAGTCCTTATGTAATAAAATATATTATTTTATTTATATAAACACTTTATTGCACTATGTACAAAGGCGGACTTAATGCCTACATTATCTGACAGCCAAACCTTTAGGACATTTAGACAGTAGAGATGGTAGGTGCAATATTAAGTAAGTCCATATATATCAATATATACATACCAATATTTACTTAGGTACTATTACATAACACGTACATAAATAAATATTGACCGTGGGAATCAAATATTCCAAAAGACCACAACATGAAGTCAAATAAATATTATGATCTCACAGAAGAAATGATCAGGAACGGGTTCAAGACTCAGCTTTACGCAGTGGAAGTTGGTGCAAGAGGAGTTCCAGCAAAATCTTTGCATCACTTACTGAAAGAATTGGGCCTAAGCAGGTCTGCCGTCAATACATTTATGGAACGAGCTTCCAAGACGGCATTAACGGAATCATACAGTATTTGGTTGGGTAGGGAGAGAAGTAGAATGGTGGATGGTGAGCGTATTATCGCGCAATAGAAAAAAAAGGAGGCCTCCTTTTTCTTAAACCAGCCAATTGTCGGTCGCAAGCCCGAGACACCATTCTTCTCATCTCTTACCCACACACGATGGACCCGGCACCCGCACGGTGAATCCGTGGAATGCTTAGAAATTTGTCTTCTTCTATATATTATGTTGCAGAACAAATAGATTTGTGAAGTCTCTATGACAAGATTGTTAGAGACAACGTACACCTAGATCTAAAGAGAGTTGACTTTACTAGTTCCTTTATAAAATATTAAACATGACTCTTCTACACTTTTACAAAATATATAATTACACGTAGCACTCGCAGCAACAACTTATTTGTTATTTCTAATCCATCTACTAGGTCCACGGCTAATAGATATTTTTGTCGCTCTCTCGACTACTACGATAAGGAATTGTCTCATCTTGACTTATTTAACTTTAGTGTTAACAAATTTAAAAACGACCTCAAATTAAATAAATATAAATAAATAAATATTTCCAGACAGGTCACACAGCGCCATCTAGTTTCCGTGGTAAGCTACGAGGCTTGTGTTACGGAAACTAGATGATTGATAAACTACATATAATATATATTTTTTTATATATAAACACCCAGACCGAGACAAATTATACAATGTACAACTTGCCCCCAGTGGGAATCGAACCCACGACCTCCCGAGTTCACGGCAACGTTTGTTACCACTAGACCACGGAGGCGGTCTAAATATGTTACATATGTTCTCTAAATTAAAATACACACATCAAAAAAGTCTAGGGATCAAGCATGTTTATGCGGATTTCTTGTGATTGAGATGTGGCTTTGTAATAAATTTATGATTTTATAAATTTATATGGATCCTTTTTGGTGCATTTCATAATTTAAAACAGGAACTGTCAATCAAATTCGAGTAAAAGATGAAAATCAGCTGTCAATATTTTCCCTATAAAAACATAAGACGCATTGAAGACATTATTAGTGCTACTGTTTCCCTACTACTGATTAAAACCAACGTTATTATGGAGCGGCGACGTCATTTAAGCAGGGAAGAAATGATCAGAGCCGTGGGAATGATAGAAGCTGGTTCCCGGCAACGTACTGTGGCTTTAGCTCTGAATACAAGTCAGAGTGTTATCAGTCGACTTTGGACACGTTACCGAACCACTGGTACCGTGGCTGAGCGCCATGGAGGACGGTATCGCTGCACCACACGGAGACAAGACCGATACATTCAAATCACAGCTCGAAGAACTCCAACAATAACCGCCATGATGTTAGCCGTGAGCCTTCATCGCTCTTCAGGGAACTTAATTAGCGACCAAACAGTCAGAAACCGCTTGCATGAAGTGAACCTTCATTCCCGAAGACCGCTACGGGTACCACCTATAGCAATGCACAATCGTAGGACTCGATATCAATGGGCTCTTGAACACAGAAATTGGACAGAAGAACAATGGCGTTTCGTGTGCTTTTCTGATGAGTCTCGTTTTGGTATGAGGCCGGATACAAGACGTATACGACACTGGAGAACCCCTGGACGCCAACAGCGATTAAAATCCTGCCAGGAAGTCCATCCTTATAGTGGTGGAACCATCATGGTATGGGCGGGTATTTCGATCGGCGGAAGAACTGAGTTGATTTGGATCAGAGGCAACCTCAACGCTCAAATTTATGCTGAGACGGTTGTATCAGACGTCATCGTTCCTCTACAAGTGCATATCGGTCCCTTATTTCAGTTAATGCATGATAATGCACGACCGCACACCGCAAGAGTTGTAAGACAGACTCTTGCCGCAGCTAACATCAATGTCCTGCCCTGGCCTGCTCAGTCGCCAGACTTGAACCCGATTGAGCATGCATGGGATATTCTTCAGAGAAGAGCTCTGCCGAATATGGAGGGTATCCAGTCGCAAGAAGACCTTTTTTTGTTGTTGCAACGAACATGGGCGGCCATTCCACAGCGTGATTTGGATGAACTCATTTTGAGTATGCCAAACCGATGTTCTTGTGTTGTTAGTGTTCGCGGTAGAAACACGGATTATTAATTGTTTAAGTTACCCAATAAAATTAAAAAAAAAACTGTTATTTCAGTCTTTTTTTCGAACTTTAATGTTAGTGGTTCAAATGTCAAAAATCCCTTTATTAGGAAAATGGCAATTTTTTTTACTAATGCAAAGGTGACTTGGTTTATCGTTACTGTAGACAAACGAAAACATTTTATTTGATCAATCCTTAAAGAAAATTTTAATGAATATCAATCAGGAGAAAAGTTATTGCAAAAATATATGTTGATCCCTAGACACTTTTGATGTGTGTAATATAACATTTCTCATGTGTAGCTGTTTATATATGTAGTATTATTAATATTGTTTCTGCAAATGATATAACTTACATACATATCTTCACGCCAAATCCCTTGCGGGGTAGGCAGAGACAATTGAGCGCCACTTGACACGATCACGACATACCTCTTTCGCTTCTTCGACATTCATCAACCTCTTCATACATGCCCTTTTATTTTGGTGGCTTTTTAATGCACCTTCAGCTATTGTTTTATTTATTTGATCGTGATAGGTAAGTCTTGGTCTGCCAGGGCCTCTTTTACCCACAACTTTCGCATTATATATCTGGTTCGTCAATCTCTCTTCACTCATTCTTTCAACATGTCCGAACCATCGGAGCATACCTTTCCTTATTTTTGTCCCTATGCTTTCTTTAATACCTACCCTTTTGCGTATTTCGTCATTACGTATGCGGTCCGTCAAAGTGAAGTATTTCAATTTAATTTTGATGTTAATAATTTAATTTGTTGCTTAATTGTTAATATGCTATGGTTCGTTGTGTTTTCGTTTATTGTATTTTGTGTAAATTCTCGACACTCAAGGTCTTGTTAAAGTTAATTACGTTTGTAATATGATGTAAATGACTGTTTGCTGTCAAAATAAAATGTTAAACATATTTATTATTTTGAATAACTATATTGACTTGGTTTAAACCTAAATATTGGTTTATTTATTTATTTAAAAAAACACACAGCTTAAAATATTAAACATATAAACAAAGTAGCAATGGGGTGTATCAGGCAAAGCTTTTTGTAGATGTCGCTAGCGGCACTGGTACCTTGTTTACACCTATGAAAGATCATTTTTTAAATTTATTTGTAGTTTTACATTTTTATAACAGAAAAATGTATTTTAACTTAACGTTGCCTACCTTAAAAGCCGAATTAGGAAAGCGAACACCGTCTTTAAAAAGAAAAAAAGGTTTAATTAATAGAACGGCAATTTTGAGATCACCATATCTTTGCTTTCGCTTGGAAATCTCGATTTATACACTTAAAAGCTGCTCACTTCTGCATAATATCCAGAAAATAATAAATTTCGTAATAAAAATACAAGTTTTCTATGCAACTGACAGTTCTATTAGGTACCATCTATCATGCGCCATCTATCGTGATAAAAAGTTAGTGACACACCCCATAGTGGAAGCCAAAGAGATTTTATATTATTTAGACAAAACAACTAAAACAGAAATAAGAGTAAAATATAGTAATTAGATTTAAATTAATAGTGCAATTGAACTGTGACTAGCAAAAGTGAAAGAAAAATAATCATAATAATAAGTGAAAACCAATAGGTTAATGATTATTTACCTAAGACAAAATGAATGAATGAGAGGCAGGAGCAAAATTATACTATATATAGGAGTATAGCAGTATTCGTATATTAGCAAGCGAAGTGTATTTTCAAAGTCAGTCCGGGATAAGAGTTGTCTTGATACTGCCTCCGGTGATTAGTTAGATGTATCAGAGTAGAACATGGCTAAAACGTTAATATAGACAAGTCATTTACAGTAATCTAAACAGGTGAGTACTAACTAAATTATTCATATCTATTAGCTACTGCTAATGCTGAAACTTCATAGTTAGTACTAAGGTAGTAGAATCTTGTATTACTTTAATATATATATATATATAAAGACATAAACAATATTTCCTATTTTATTTTAATTCATGCTAAAAGATCTAATACACACTTTGTTCTCAAAAACAATACACCTGTCGCAAAATTAAATAATAACAATTCACAGATTTTTTAACAAGAATGATAAATCCAACACAATGCAGTAACTAATTCACAATCACCTAACCAGAGTTTAAGAAACTAGGAATTGTCGCGATAACGTAATTCGCAATTTCACGGTCGCGTAAAATTCAAATAAACAGGACGTCCGCCCTCTCCGGCGCCTCGCGGCTGACTGAGCGACTGCCAACTCTGGCCTGCGTTCTTAATCACCACTACCCATAGATTTGCATTACACATTCCGTGTTATCACTAAACTAAACACAAGCTCAGCGCAAAATAACACGCAATGTACAATGAAAATACAGAAACCGTAATCAAATCCTCGAGAAAAAGAACGTCTAGTTCCACATTCACAAAATGATCCGATCGTGCGAACCGGGCAGAAGTGATGGTCCTTCGAGAAGGATTTTGAACTTTATACAGTTCGGTTTTAAAACTATAATGGCTTGTAAATAGGTGGGAAACAGGTTGTTTTTTCGCGCTAAAGGGCTAGACTGGTAGAAATCAGACGACGGAAGAGATTTTTACAGACCAAGCCCACTTATCTAAGACATTCCACATGCCGTAGACACTTGAAACGATATTTGTAGATGGTTATATTTTTAGGTATACCAAGTACTAACAAAGGTTTATTTATTTTTGGTCGGCTTATCGCTAACTACTAAACTGGCATGGGGATAATTGTTAATTTGTTTGTGAGTTATGTATCTTGTAATACGTAAATTGTCATTATTGTTTCTTCGGCAGAATGAGGTTCAATCTTAGCCATTATTTATTAATTAGGCAAACAAACGTTAACGTAAGTCATGTTTCAATTTATTGTTCTTAAATTCACAGAGGTTTTTGCGTTTTGTCGACTTTCGGGTTGCACATAGGCATGTAGTCTATCTTAATTCTGACTTGACTGGTGGGTTACTGCTGTACCAGCTATTGTAATCTCATAGGTACTGATAACTAAATTTAAAAGGTTATTAATTGATCGTTGTGGTGTAGTTCTGTATATGTTTTATTTTGTAAATCTGATATAGCTGAGTTTTCCTTGCAGATTCCTTTTTCAGTCAGATTAAAAATTAACAGGTCACTGGAATCTGCTAAGCTTCGGGTCTTCTGCTAACAGCTTACTTATTGCTGCTTAGTCTTCTACTAGCAGGAGTAGAATCATTCAAAATAACTAAATTAATGACGTTTCATAAATGCCTGTAATAGGTTTACGTGAATAAAGATATTTTGACTTTGACTTTGACAAGCGGTGTTATTTTTATATGACAACATTGCAAATTGCACATATATTCAACAAGAACAACAAATAGGTGGTAGGCGGATCAATGGTGGTAATTTTCCCAGACTTTTTAATACTAGCGCGACATGTGACCTTGCGCCCCCCTGATAGTAAGTTGCTAGCGAGGTCCATTAACGTTAGCAACTGGAATCAGACACTTATGACTGACATCAGTGGAACACTATGCCGGCTTGACTGGGCATGACGGCAATTCGAGCTTCGTCCCGAAACGTGTGGAAAAACTTTACTGGGTTTATCGGCACGAACGGTGGATACTTCCCCGCCCCTGCAGACTGGGCAAATTACCACCATCAGTCCGCCTACCTCCATCTTTTATTATTATATCATTATTACGACAACTATAATCCCTAAATAAAATGTAAATAAAAATAACGATATAATATAAATTAGTTAATACAATTTTTAAACAGTTGACTATAATTACTTATAATTAGCATTTTTATCTAATTGGTCGTTTCCCGTCTTTTGTCATAGTTATTTAATTATTTGATAATAGTTCAATTCAATTCAATTCAATTCGTTTATTTTCTGTAATTAGGCATAGGACAAAAAAAAATGTATTTTGCACTTTTACATGTCAAATTTACAATAAGTATACTTTAATATTAGGCTGCATAATTTCACAGCATTCTACCAGGTAGAACGCCATGAAACTACACAACCTTACTTAAATGTAAAGCAGTGCGTTACAATACAAACATAAAATAACATTTTAAAAAAAACCTACGTGAGTTATATACACAATAATTCCACACAAACCTACACTTATAATTATAGCTGCTGTAAATAGGCATTGTCATCTTATCAAATAATATACAAATATAAAAAATATAATTGTCACTTAAGATTATAGCTGCTGTAAAGAGGCATTGTCATTCTAGAAGCTAATGCAACACAAATATAAAAAATAAAAATTAAATGTCACTTAAAATTATAGCTGCTGTAAAAAGGCATTTTTTGTTAGTTTGCAAACTAACTATAGTCGCTTTATCGAAATATCGAACCCAATTATGTATAGCGGTGTTACAGCGGACTCGATTTCTGGTTAAAATGATGACATGTTTTTTTTGTACTAACTGAATTTGATTAACTAAAGTAGCTAACGAAAAACCCGCCCTTCAGATTCCACAAGTTGGTATTAGTGGAACAGGGACCGACGGCTTAACGTGCTCTCCTCACACGGGTGTTGTAAATCTATAACAAATGTACGTAAGAAAAGCGTAGTTCTCATTGGTACATGCCGGGTGGGTTTGAATCGACCATATGGTGTTAAGCGTTCGTACAACCGAACCACAAAAAAAAAAACATTATCACATCCCCTAAACCACAGAGTCCTATAGATCTCCACTACGGATTATGGGCCTTCCAGAACATATTTCTGGGGAATTTGGCATACTCTCGCCATGCTAGCCAGACTGAACTCTGTTCCTCAAACCATGATGTTGTATCTTTATGAGCATACATGGATTGTCAGCGTAGCGATTGTGTCAGACGCGGCCATGGAATAAATATTGTTGGCCACAATCGATATTCCGTGCCTTGCACATATTTAAGACGCCACCTGTCAATATCAATTTTGATATTCCATCCTTTTCGCGCCATTTTGCACGGACATGTCAAGTCCAAGTTTTTCGTTTTGTAAATTAGTTTACTGTGGATATTGTTAGTCAAAAGTGGTGTTATTGTGTTTAATAATGTGCTACGTTGTGAATAATTATGGGAAACGATAAATTTGACTCTATGCGAATATATGGGGCAGAAGTTGCACTTTATTTTTTGCGGTTTTCCCGCGCTGTGAACTCCCGTATACCCTTCGTGTGTGTGCGATATTGACGTGAATTACACTCACGTCACTTATACTTACATTGCACCTACAGTTGTTCTAATTAGTCCCAAAGGCTTGGCTGAAAATGTCTACGGGCATTAAGTCCGCCTTTTGTACTTTGTGCATTAAAGTTTTGAAATAAATAAATATAGCTTGAGCTCTCTGACAGAATAACAATAATTCGATTGTCAACATCATCCCAACGCTATAGGCTATTAAGTTCATAAACTATAGCTCGAGCTAATGTGTATGTAACAATTAATTGATCGACATCATCGTACCAACTTAATTATTATAAAAATTAGCACTGTCTGTAACGCAAGTCTTTTTTTTTTAACAAACTCAAAAGTAACGATACGTTCGCAAATAAGCTTTCTCCTTTAGCAGCAAGATCCCACGCGGTCAGCTGTCTAACTCGCGTTTTGTCATTACCACCTTTCTCCAATATTAGATTTTCAAGTTCTCTAATCAATCACTTCTTCACTAATAATCAGTTTTATAGTTTTACTAGTTTTTGACCCTCAGATAGCCGTAGGATCACATTAGATGTTGACGCCATGTCGATGCTGGTCAAGTCGTTTAGGCATGAAAGCGAATCAATGGCCGTTGAGACACATTTTTTTTTCTTTTTTTTTTTTTTAATTTTTTTACACACTGGTTACATTCTTAAAATTTACAAATAACATTATACATAAGCATGAAATGAATGTAACCTATTAATAGTAAACCCAACACTGATATTCAATTTAGGTTCATAAAAACAATAAAATTAATGATTAAATTAAACATTAATTAAACAAAAAAATATTTAAAAAAAAAACAAATTGATTAAAATGAAGACAAAAAATATTAAATTTTATACTACGTACTATACTATCTAAAAATTAAAAAAAAAAACAGTTGATGACGTTATGTAATAAAAGACATCGACAAGATTGCCACATAATATGAGAGGCCTATAGTAAAGATGGCTAAATGTACACTAGCTTCTATAAAAAAAAACAACCACCCCCGTAAGGGTTACTGTCGTGATGATAATTAGCCAATTATAAAACCGTTTTTATCTTTCTTATAAATAAAGTAAGCTTAAAATATTGCATGCAAATGTTAAGGCGAAGTAAGCAATTATTTGCATAGATGTCACTTCAATTGGAATAATATTTTCAGTAAATTGGCTTTTGCGTAAAAATGAGACGCAATGTGTTTCAACAAATGACGTGTTTCACATGCCATTGGTAGTTGAAAAGTAAACATTATAAGTTAAACACGTCACGTTATTCGTTACATTTTTTTTTTGTCAAGACAAACAATGATGTAAAAGAAGAAATAATTGCATCAAGTGTATAGTTTTATTATTATTATTATTCTCCATATTTATTTATGCCGCTGAAACTTGGACTCTCAAAGCCGGTGATCGTAGCCGCATCGATGCCTTTGAGATGTGGTGTGAGGAGGGTGACCCAGCGTATGTTGCGTATCCCTTGGACAGCGCGAAGAACTAACGTGTCAATACTCAAGGAGCTCAAAATCTCTACTAGGCTGTCTTACATCTGCCTAAAACGAGTCCTTGAGAATTTCGGCCATATAGCTCGTAAAACACCTGGTAACCTGGAAAGGCTTGTTATCACAGGGAAAGTCGAAGGCAAAAGACCGCGTGGCCGAAGCCCCATACGCTGGTCTGACCAGATCCGCACCTCCCTCAATACGTAGATGCACGATGCCCTACATGCAGCCGTAAACAGACCCGGATGGCGCAGCATCATCCGGGACAAAGTGAGCCGTGGAGACCCCCTCCACGACCCTCAGCAGTGAGAAGAACGACGCAAGGAGGAGGAGTTTTATGATTATATATTATATTATTATTGTATTATTATATATTTTTTAGGCTCGGATGTAAGAACGCTTTTCGATCACGGTTCGAACCCTGGTATGTATCAATGAGACATATACTTATCTTTTTCCCTTTTTGTGACCAAGGCCACCTGATGGTAAATGGCGCGTGAGGTCCATAAATGTCAGCAACTAAATCAGACACTCATGACTAACATCAGTCCCTAACACTATACCGGCTTGACTGGGCTTGACGGCAATTCGAGAATGATTCCAAAAACGGATACACTTGTGGGTTTATCGGCACGAACGGTGGATACCTTCCCGCCACGGCAGACTGGGAAAATTACCATTATCAGTCCGCCTACAACCTTAAGTACATTTGTCATAGACCACCACCACCGCGCCGTTCCCGTGTCTTACAAAGCACGTAAGGCCATGATTAAAAGGGGGATCCCTAGGCCCAATTCCTCTCGCACCATCTTTCACTGCGTAAACCTGAGTATTGGCGTTTGTGATCATTTCTTCTGCTAGATCATATTATTTGTTCAAATTTTAAGGCTCTCCTACAAAGGCGCGTTATTATCGGTTGATACTACCGGATGCGTTCTTGCGATATCTGTTTTTTAGTATATTATTTATAAGGACGGCTACGACGTTACACACTGCTGCGATAATAACGACACAATAGAAGTAGGACGCTTTTTCTTAAACAGTTGTATTGGGATGCATGCGATCCCACATACAACTGCGACACCTTAATACGTCTAGAACGAAAATTTGGTTTTTTATAAGTCTATAATATGGATATTGATTTATCATCAGACATAGAATTTTACAGTAGCTATGGATGACCGACGAAGACTTCATAAACGAAAGTTATTATTACCCACATTAGGAAAAAAACCTGTCAAATATATTTGTCAGACGATAAAAACGCAGTTGTGTGCAAAGAATCGGGAGGAATTATCGCAATAACGAATCCGGATAATAACGTGCCTATGTGGGATAGCCTTCAATCTTATTAATCATACGAGCTTTACGTAATAAGAGGTCCGCAATAAGTTCACTGACCTTAGAGCAGTCGAGTAACTTGTTATCAATGCACGAGTCGATGTCTGGAGCTCTATGATTTTTTAACATCTGCATAGTTTACTGACATCGATATAAAACATTATAGATGATCATCACAGTCTATCTATTTCTAAGTGTCCCTAATAGACCAGTTCGAATCCGTCGCCCTTTCCTTGTCCCTAGTGCCAAAAATAGAGGATGAAATCAAGCGTCGAATGGAAATGACAAGATCTGCTATGGACAAGTTGAACAAGATATGAAGGAACCGAAAGGAGCGATTAGAATCGACAATGGCCAAGGATACAGCTTGAGAAGATAACCCCGGATCCCCGTGACGCCTCGTTGTCCGCTTGGGATCAACAGCGCTCTCCGGGCCCCCGTCTTTAGGCACTCCGAGGGAAGGTACCCCTACGTACAGTCAACGGTTAGCTTACGACCCTCCCTTGTATAATTGTAAACCCATTCTATTTTTGTTAACTAAATTTTTGTTTACTTAATTTTTCTTAACCTAATTTTTGTTAACTTAATTTAAGTAATATAATTGACTTCCATTGACACAGTGACACTGTATGCTGCAGAAACGTGGTCCTAGAGATGAGATTGTTGGGCATATCATGGAGTTCCGAACCAACAAATTCATATTGGAGGAACTAGACAACGCCTTTCCTCGACTGTACAATCACACATTCTCACTTTCTTCGGACACGAGTCACAGAGAAACATCTATCGAGCAATTGGTAGTCCATGAGAAAGTCGAAGATCCCATAGCTCGCCGAGTGACTTACGTACCAGACCTACTGTAGTGTCTACGACTCTGCACAGTGTACCAATCAGAAATACACTTTTTACGTTTCGTCATAGATATAGTTGTATTTACTTTGAATTTATTTATATTACTTTGAATTTGTCATCTTCTTCTTCGTCGCTACACTCTTGGCAGAGTGGTCGTGGTCGTCACTTGAGTGTCAGTGGCACGCTTAACAAGTCGTCGCCACTCGTCTCGAACTGCAGCCTTCCTGGAGCACTCATGTAGGGGGTGATCCATTGCTGCTTTAACCTGGTCAGTCCATCTCATCGGAGACTTACCACGCATTCTCTTGCCATCGACTTTTCCCTGAACTACAAGGCGCTCAATGGATGTATCTCCACGCCGCGATACGTGTCCAAAGAAAGTGAGAATGCGTGATTGAGGAAAGGCGTTGTCCTATCTCTAGTTCCTCCAGGATGGATTTGTTGGTTCGGAACTCCGTCCACGATATGCCCAACATTCTCCGCCAACACCACATTTCTAGAGCATTAATACGTTTTATTTCAGTTTCGCGCAGGGTCCACGTCTCTGCAGCATACAGGAAAATGGGGGACACAAGAGCTCTGACCAGCCGGATTTTAGTAGCTTTCGTAATGTTTCGGTTCCTCCATATTTTGTCATAAAAGCACTTTAACCGGCGTCGCGCGCGTCGTTCCCAGTTCCACTAACTTGTGGAATCGTTAATAAATTGACATCAGCCCCTAGCTAAGCCGTCTGGCCAGCATGGCTAATGTAGGTTAAATTCTCCAGAAATACGTCCTAGAAATCTTGTACGCTAGAGACATCCACGAGCATGCCAATTGTCATGATAGGGCGGCGGTAAAGATTATCTAAAATATAAATGTGAATATCTGTGTGTGTGTTCCCTATGCATGGCAAAACTACTTGACCGATCGGGATGAAACTTTGGGAATATGTTGTGTGAACATCGGGCGCGTCTTGTCGTGTCCTCCGGTGACAAGAGGGCTGGCTCTTTCTTTGCCCAGAGAATCACTACTGCAATTCAGCGGGGAAATGCAGCCAGCGTTCTTGCCACCATTCCACGCGGACGGGACCTATATCCCTATCCTTAATATTAATATTAATTTTATTTTATATGTTGTAAATATTTTTTTCGAATAAATGTATTATTATTAAATATTTAAATCTTAATATATAAAAATAAAGTCGGGTTTGTTAGAACATTTATAACTCGGGAACGGCTGGACAGATTTTCACGGTTTTTGATTTGTTGGATTTGTCTCCGTCCCGAATAGCAGAATAACTATAAATAAAATTCGAAAATAGAAGAAAAAAATACCCATACAAAAAGTTCGTGGGTTCGTACCTGGCAAACAATGTTGGGTGTCAAATACATATATATGAGTGCGTTCAGAAATTTATATCAAGCTTGACAATTCAATGACTGTTAGGCGGTTCAAAGTTCGCCCGGTTCAGCTAGTACGCTATAAAGCTATAACGATATTATTTATTTATTAAAAACTTTATTGCACAAAGTACAAAGGCGGACTTAATGCCCGTAGACATTTTCTGACAGCCAAACCTTAGGGACAAATTAGAACATTTATAGGTGCAATGAAATAAATATTAATAGTAGGATAAATTCAATATAATTATATATACTTACATAATATACTTTAACATATACTGTACTAAATAATAATACATACACATATATACACATATTAACATTGTTGGGAGCTATTTAGAAAGTGTAGATAGACGAGTTTTTTGAACGAAGATCTGGTAGACGCTTGCCTTATGTTTACTGAGTATTATATTAAATATCCCCCAGCATTCTACAAACATGATATAAATACGGCATCTACAGTTTTTTATGTCAAGAATTTCTGCACTGACCCCTTGATAAAGGTTCAAGAATTATTTATAACCACGAGTAATAAGTTATCAAGTGGATGACGTCACAGAGAATAACGGGGTCAAGTCGTTGACTAATGTATCTAGAAGTATCATCACGACCGTTTCCCTTTCGGGGTGGTCAGATTCTACGCTTATAAATAAGCGGATTCACATTTAGCCAACTTTACTATAGGCCAATCACGACAAGTGGCAAGCTTGTCGATGTCTCCAGCGTACCAAAGTCGAGACTTATCACAAATAAATTAAATATTATTAAAAATGTATTTATTTACATTAATAAATATTTTTGTGTCTAATAAAATCTAACCCGGTACCTACGAGTCTAAATCCACGGACTTAACCGCTAGACCACGGAGGCAGTTATTGTATCTATCTCTTTTTTTAAAACCATCTCGTAAAGATAGATTACTGCGTCGTTTAAAGTGGCTTCTATATCCGACGACACGGAAATTGGAAGACTAGTCTGTTCTCTGAGAGTTGATAAACATTATTCTGAATTCGTCTTTTAACTATACAATATACAGAACTGCACCACAACGATCAATTAATAACCTTTTAAATTAAGTTATAAGTTCCTATGAGATTACAATACCTGGTACAGCAGTAACCCACCAGGCAGGTCAGAATTAAGATAGACTACATGCCCATGTACAACCCGAAAATCGACAAAACGCAAAAACCTCTGCTAATTTAAGAACAATAAATACGCATGAGAGTAGGGTTAATGCAGTAGAAATGAGGTCGTTGCGTCGGATATGCGGCAGGCCGCATACTTAACGTCGAAATAGGGAATAAAGTAGGTATAAAAGAAAGCATAGGGACAAAAATAAGGAAAGGCATGCTACGATGGTTCGGGCATGTTGAAAGGATGAGGAAGAAAAATTAACGAACCAGGTATATAATGCGAAAGTTGTGGGTAAAAGAGGCTCTGGCAGACCTAGACTCATATATCACGATCAAATAAATAAAACACTTCGTAACACAAGGGCATGTATGAAGCGGTTGATAAATGTCGACGAAGCGAAAGAGGTATGTCGTGATCGTGTCAAGTGGCGCTCAATGGGGTGTATCAGGCAAAGCTTTTTGTAGATGTCGCCAGCGGCAATGGTACCTTGTTTACCCCTATGAGGTATCATTTTTTTAAAATGTATAAGTAGTTTCAAGAAAATATGTTTTAACTTAACGTTACCTAACTTAAAAAACAAATTACTAAACCGTACACCGTTTTGAAAAAGAAACAAGGTTGTAATAATATGCCGGTCTATTATTTCAGTTCTATTATTAATTGAGATCACCATATCTTTGATTTCGCTTGGAAATCTCGATTTGTACACTTAAAAGCTGCTCACTTCGACATAATATCCAGAAAATAATAAATTTCGTAATAAAAATACAAGATTACTATGTAACTGACAGTTATATTAGGTACCATCTATCATGCGCCATCTATCGTGATAAAAAGTTAGTGAAACACCCCATTGTCTCTGCCTCTCGCAAGAGATCTGGCGTGAAGATATGTATGTATTAAAAAAATCTTTGAAAATATATATGTGTGCGAGCGAGAGGCTTTCGAAGTGTGACAACATAATAGTGTTGTTGCCTACCTAGCCAGCGTGTCTACATGGTCTGATAAATTTGTCTCCCAACCTGGTTAACAAGATCATTATATTCCGTTACTTAACTTGTTAAATTGTGATTAAGTACATTGGGTACATGGTTTTGTGTACCCCAGGCATCGATGTATTTAGATAGGCCCTCACTGATATAAAAACGTTCCCGTAAAACCAATCCAAGTCATGTAGCTGCACCAACAGTCGCGAGATAGCAAGCGTCGCGAGTGATTAATATTTATATCGAGTAAAACTAGTCTTTTTGTATGCATTGTGATATAATTTCCGATGAATAAAGCATGTGGCATTATCCTTGCTTGAGAATTGCCCCCCAAAGTTGGTAGGTACACAAAGCAAGCGGCACGTTTTTAAGAGTGCGTTTTGTATTGAATAGGCTTATCTATATACATCGATGACCCCAGGTAGCAGTCCCGACATTTCATAACTTAGCGATTTGACAAGCCTTCCAACAGACCAAATCGCGTGGTCTCTTTCCAAAAAATGTTCACGATTGTTAAACGACGTCACAGCCTTGGATTACGTCTACGTCTATTCGGTTTATTTTGCGTTGCGCGTTGACCCACTGTCAGTGTCCCCGTCCCTACTCCGTAACACATTGCGGGGAGGACGCACTGGTAAAGACTTGCTTTCGTTCTTGTCAAAAGATTATCAGAGTTCGAACTAATTACTCAATGTAACACTATTTCTAATGAACTAAAGTTCATAGTAAAATTGCGTGCAGATTATAATTATTCTAAGAAATTGGCAATAAACACGTTAGGTACAGTCCGACAAATCGGCGCTGGCTTATTGAAGCAGTTAATGTCAAACATGTCAAACTGCCTCCGTGGTCTAGCGGTTAAGTCCGTGGACCTAGACTCGGAGGTACCGGGTTCGATTCCTGGTCGGGACACAAAAATATTTATTAATGTAAATAAAGACATTTAATGAATATTTAATTTATTTGTGATATTTCTCGAGTTTGGTACGCTGGAGACATCGACGAGCTTGCCACTTGTCATGATTGGCCCATAGTAAAGTTGGCTAAATGTGAATCCGCTTATGTATAAGCGTGGTTTCTGACCACCCCGAAAGGGAAACGGTCGTGATAATAATAAATATTTCCAGACAGGTCACACAGCGCCACCTAATTTCCGTGGTAAGCTATGAGGCTTGTGTTACGGAAACTAGATGGTTGATAAACTACATATTATACTTTTTTTTTGTTGTAAATATATACATATTATACATATAAACACCCAGACCGAGACAAATTATACAATGTACAACATGCCCCCGGTGGGAATCGAACCCACGACCTCCCGAGTTCACGGCAACGTTTGTTACCACTAGACCACGGAGGCGGTCAATGATGATACTTTACTTTACTAATGTCAAACGCTATTAGGCTTGTAAAGTCAAAAATGGCGTCGAAAGTACAAGCTGACAGACCTTCAAAATAAATATACTTTATTTATTTATTTTAAAAAAATATATCGTCAATGGCGGACTTAATGCCCGAAGACATTCTCTGACAACCAAACCTTGGCATATGAACAATTTTAAATTATTAAAAAGGTAATTTAATAGAATTAATATATACTTACAACATATATCAACAATATACTAAATACTAATATTACGCATTATCTATACTAATATTTTAAAGAGGAAAGATTTGTATTTTTGTATGTTTGTAATGAATAAACTCAAAAACTACTGGACCGATTGCAATAATTTTTTCACCATTAGAAAGCTGCATTATTCAGAAGTAACATAGGCTATATAATATCACGCTAGGTCCTATAGTTGTGGAGCAGTAACCAAAAATGTTTTAAAAACGGGGGAAAAGTATCGTTTCTGAGGCCTTCCGTGGCGTGCGCTGAGCATATAGTTAAAGTTATACAAAAATGCTCTATGGATGAATTGTTCATCTTAACATTACTTTTAAAAAAGTCCGCAAGAGCATATGTCTACCTTTTATAGTTTACCCATAACAATCGTTTTAATGAATGGTTCAATCCTTATAAAAGTTTGCTCTAGATAACTTTTGAATTGTTCAATAATATTTATTTTATATTCATTGTATTACTTCCATAAGATCATTAATTTAGTTCAGCTAAAAAGTAACACGATATTCATTGTCTGTCATGCGGTACGAAGTTCGCCGGGTCAGCTAGTTATAGATAAACATACACACTCGTATATACTTCTTACTAACGCTGTCAGGATTCTTACAATCAAGCCACCACCGCCTATTCGTATAATATTTTGTAATTTAAAAGTGTTTAACGCTGCCTCCGTGGTCTGGCGGTTAAGTCCGTGGATTTAGACTTGGTGGTACCAGGTTCGACACAATAATGGTCGGGACACAACGATATTCATTAATTATTAAAATTAATTTGTGTTATTTCTCGAGTTTGGTACGCTAGAGACATCCGACGAGCTTGCCACTTGTCATGATTGGCCTATAGTAAAGTTGGCTAGATGTGAATCCGCTTCTTTATAAGCGTGGTTTTTGACAAGGCAAGGGATACGGTCGTGATGATACTTTTACTTTACACAACGTTTATTTATTATTATTTATTTAAATAGACATTTTGTAAAAGTTTAAGTGACCCAGCCATCATTTTACTGACTTTACTATTATTAGAAGTAAATTCAGAATACGTCAGAATACGCATGAGAGTAGAGTTAATGCAGTAGAAATGCGGTCGTGGCGTCACCGGATGTCATACGTAACGTCAAAATACGGAAAAGGGTTGGTATGAAGGAAAGCATAGAGACAAAAATAAGGAAAGGCATGCTACGATGGTTCGGGCATGTTGAAAGGATGAGCGATGAATGATTGACGAACCAGATATATAATGCGAAAGTTGTGGGTGAAAGAGGCCCTGGCAGACCGAGACTCACATATCACGATCGAATAAATAAAACACTGACTGAAGGTGCATTAAAAAGTCTTCGTAACCAAAGGGCATGTATGAAGAGGTTAATGAATGTCGACGAAGCGAAAGAGGTATGTCGTGATCGTGTCAATTGTCTCTGTATACCCCGCAAGGGATCTGGCGTGAAGATATGTAGGTATGTAGAAGTAAATTAGATTATCGCTTTTCTGCGGTTTGCAAAAACACTCGATAACTTGGGAAATTCTCAAGTAATTAATTACAAATGACATATCTACATGTACAAGTATCACACACGATATTATCTAATGCGTAGTTTTAGAAACTTCTGGAATTTCAGATAATAGGCACGTAAATTTTATACGTCGTAGAACCATCGATGTAGATAGAGATAGGCCCTCATTGATATAAAAAACGTTCCTGCAAAACTAATCGAAGTCATGTATTTGCACCAACAGTCGCGAGTGTTAGAGTATTAAACAATATTTTTCAATATATATCTGGAACTTGAACGTATGCTTAAAACTTATAAAATGAATGTATCTATTTCTGCTCGTATAGATGATTGGCGGGCAGGTTGTAAGCCAGCCAATCAAAAAATAGCGCGTAAACACGCAATTGTATTTTTAATGTTTTACGAAAATATCTAATGAGCTATTTACTAATTATTATCAAATAAGATTTGTGTAGTTATTTACAATTTTGTGTTAAATGATGGAAAGTATTTATACTTTCCTAATTGGTATAAATGTATTTTAATGTCTGACGAATCGTGTACCGACCGCTTGGCGGGATATTTGAAATGGCCTCGGGCCCGTTCGGGACTACTCGGGTTGTTGCACGAGTCGTTTAGTCATTCGATTCCACGGAACGGTAGAGGAAGGAATAAACGTATTTATATAATAGGTAAGTATTGTTTTATTGATTATACGAGATTTAACACGAGCTAGCAAGCTTTGAGAGCGCTTATATATTAATATTTATATCGAGCGAAACTAGTCTTTATAGCATGCATTGTGACAGAATTTCCGACAAATATCGCATGTGATATTCATTGCTTGAAAATTGGCCCCCAAAGTTGGTAGGGCCACGTGGCAAGCGGCACGTTTTTAGAGTGCGTTTTGTATTGAATAGGCCTATCTATATACATCAATGCGTAGAACCGATGAACGATGGAGTTATATTTTTTGTTTATTCACTAGCTGATTGACCCGGCGTTGCCCGTGTAATGTTGTGTCGTCGACCAAAAATAGACCAAATAGTAGCATGTCATATTTAGATATATTTTATTACATTTTCTTATACGATACTAAATACGATTGACTCCAGCGTACCAAACTCGAGAAATATCATAAATAAATTAAATGTATTTATTTACATTATTAAATATTTTTGTGTCCCGACCGGGAATCGAACCTGGTACCTCCGAGTCTAAATCCAAGGACTTAACCGCTAGGCCACGAAGGTAGTACGATTTTTTTTTCATTTCATTTTCATTACAGCCCCTAGAACACAGCGTCCTAGACCTCCGCTGTTGGAGATGGGCCTTCCAGAACATATGTATATCTGGAGAGTTTGGCCTACACTCGCCACGCTGGCCAGACGGCTTGGCGAGGATATGATGTAATGACAATTTATTAACGATTCCACAAGTTGGTATTAGTGGAACCGGGACCGACGGCTTAACGTGCTCTCCGAGGCACGGGCACGGTGGTGTTGTTAATCTATGACAAATGTACGTAAGACAAGTGCATTTCTCATTGGTACATGCCGGGTGGGTTTGAACCGACCGTTTAATGGAACGCGTTCTTACAACCGAGCCACCACCGCGCCGCGTAGTACGATTAGTTAATAAAAATTTTATCAGACAAGTGATGAAACCGTTTTCAGAACCGTTTGTTGTTACCCGTAAGAGAAAGACATAGGACGACCCGACGCCAGATGGACGGGTGATCTGAAGAAGGTCGCTGGTATGAGATGGATGAGGGTTGCAGGAGATCGTGTGAAGTTGTGAGCCTTGGTCCCCTATATAAAACAGGCTGATGATTTTATTTATTTATTTATTTATTATAAACTTTATTGCACAAAGTACAAAGGTGGACCTAATGCCGCTAGACATTCTATACTGGTCAAACCTTTGGGACAACTAAAGCAGTTACGACAAGATAAGGCAGGTGCTATCAAAACTAATAGAAAAATATTAGACTTCAATATATACTAGTGAATAAATACTTATTTACATACTAATACATACACAAATACATACAAATAAAATACGTTCTATGAATATACATAAATATAATATACCTACTATATGATGACTATAATGAGAGAAATAAATATAGCAGAGAGTGTATTAAGCTTATGGTAAATTTAAATAGTGCGCATAGACCAGTTTCTTAAATAGTGTTCTATTTGAAGCTTGACGGATGTCCACCGGTAACTGGTGGTGGTGATGATGGTAATGCTCTTACTACCAGACAACCACCGCTTAGTTTGTCTACTTCGGATAAATAATTGTTACTTTGTATGTTAAAAATAACTACTGCACATAATCGCATCTGTGCATCCCTGAAGGGCACGCGTGTATCAACGTGATTCAATAATGCAATTACAGCACACGCCAACACGTGGTGTTAACACGCAATAGATTATTAAGAATTAGGATTCATATTTTTTTTTTTTCGTTAAAAGCTAAAATAACCCTAGTTCAACGTGGTGGTGGCTCGGTTGTGAGAACGCGTTCCTTAAATCCTACAAAGGTCGGTTCAAACCCACCCGGCATGTACCAATGACATTTACTTTTCTTACGTACATTTGTCAAAGATTTACAACACCACCGTTCCCGTGCTTTGGAGAGCATGTTAAGCCGTCGGTCCCGGTTCCACTAATACCAACTTGTGGAATCGTTAATAAATTGTCATTTAAAAATTGACATCATATCCTCGCCAAACCGTCGTGGAGTTCTAGGACGCTGTGTTCTAGTGGCTGTAATGAAACCCTAGTTCAAAGCCTTCTCCTTCCTCTCCTCGACTATGGTGACATAGTAGCATTGATCTTACAGAGATGTTGCTCAATAGGATGGACCGGTTTCCTAACGCGTGTATCCGGTTCATCTTCTGTTTACAGAAATAGGATCACATCTCTGAATATCGTGCTAAGTTGAAGTAGCTACCAATTCGTTGTTGCAGAAATCTTTGTCTGGTTTTTTCGGTTTTAAACGAGCCTGCGACACCGAGAAAACCCAGGGACAATTTTGCCTATCTCTTTTCTTTCCACGACAAATTTTTTCGCTACTCTCACAACTCACTTCTTTCAGTCCCCTCTCATCATTCCGGATTTGTTTCGTTTTTTTTTGTAGTTGCCGCCACAAATGTTGTGGAACAAGTAGAGTTTCATGACTTTGATTGTCATGGAGACGTCGATAATTCGATCAAAATTTGTAAAAGCCTAAAGTTGTATTTTTAACATTATATTTTATTTACCACAGTTTTTTAGTGTTTACTTTCCCCTTTAGGTTTGGCTGTCAGAAAATGTCCACGGGCATTAATTTCGTCTTTGTACTTCGTGCAATAAAGTTTTAAATAAATAAATAAATACGCTCAGACCTTAACCATCGGATTAACATTAAGAACATCACCAAAACACCGTCAAAAAGGCTCGGAATACTGTACAAAGTGAAGCGGTTTTTCCCGACTGCAATCAGTCTATTGCTGTACAAAGCACATCAGATCATACTGTTCGTACTGTAGACGATGCCATGAAACTCTTGAATACATGTAGCAGCCTGTAGCTTCGGCAAGATATCGGTTCTCTACCGTGTTCTACCGGCTATACTATGATGGTCTATAACATTATTCAGTTCATCTGGAATTCTATAATGATGTTCAAAATGTATCCATGAGAATTTTCCAGTCTGATGCGGCTCTAACAATCGAGGTGGGTTTGCATTTAGTTTTCGTACTTTCCTTTACAAATGTAGTCAAAATTATATTTGTAGTCAGTCCGTTTCTTGCTCTTGCAATAGAAAGACCTACTTTTGTAACGCATCCTACAAGTGTGTGTCTCGCAGTTCCTATGGCAGCACCACATAATGTACAGGTCTTTGCTTTACGCCACATTACAAGATTACTCGTCGTTTGATATGAGACGAGAATCTGTCGAGCAAATCGAGTTCATTGTCCTAAACCAAAAAAAAAGTGAAGATAACAACATCATTTATATGACGAAGCGATTGTGTTTGGCACACGTCCCGATATTCGGCGCCTGAGTAACAATTAGCATTCGTTGTCAGACACGCCAGTTCTCGCATTTCGTTTGTCTAAAGATGAATTAAAGACCAAATCGGAACGAATACAACCCGGTTCGGGACGGTATTGCGACGGGTCTTTAACCATTCGTTTATGTTTGCATTGCCGCATTTATTTATTTATTATTATTTAAGGTACACCAACAGGTTACAATTAATACATATCAAGCACAAATTTACAACAATTCATAAGGTCGGAATTCCAACCCAAGGGCATGTGTACTGTACACGGCATGCTACTTGGATGTTTAGAGTCAACTGTGTTTTTCAGTTTTGAAAATTTAGGTTACATCCATTATATCATTATTATTATATTTATACTATATCGAGAATAAATATGTTATTATTAATGTCAATTTATGTTTAAAGTTACATCATAGGTTATATATTAGTATAAGTCAATATAAGAATAGTAAAAAGTCACTTTACGTTAGTTTACAATCAATAACACTTGTCTCTTAAATAGACAACATTTGGGTTGAAAATGTCTAGATTCACAGTATCGCTGAAAAGGTCATTAAATAGTCGACACATACGGATAATAGGGTTATTATAAGAGCTGTTGATTTATGGGTACCAATAATAAATGTCCGGTTCTTTTGTCGGGGATTACGCCAAGTACTAAATCTGAGAGAAGACAGCAAAGTAGAGAATTGAAGCAATGAGTGTGTAATTTTGTGCAGGTAAATGAGATCTTGTTGACTGCGACGAATGAACAGCGGGGTGACCTCAAATGCAGACAATATTTATTGCTAATTGATGAAACGAAATGCTCGGTATTTCTTTGATGGATAAAGTCCGAATCGTGGACATAATTTGAATTGCCGTCATACCCAGTCAAGCCGACATAGTGTTAGGGACTGATGTCAGTCATGAGTCTCTGATTCTAGTTGCGGACATCGCACGCGACTTACCATCAGGTGGGCGCTATCAACATGTTATACTAGCTAACCTTCGGAGAGTAGTAGACAATTGCAGGTGCATTAGAAATAAAAACAAATACATACATAATAATAATGTACGAATACTTAACAAAATGAAGGAAAAAATACGTTTATACAATGTTCACAACAAATAAAACGAGACAGAGATAGATATTAGGAAGACGGAATATTTTGTTTATTTAGTAAATGGGCTACATACATACAAATACATATCGTCACGTCAGATCCCTTACGGGGTAGGCAGAGACAATTGAGCGCCACTTGACACGATCACGTCTACCTCTTTCGCTTCGTCGACATTCATCAGCCTTAACATACATGCCCTTTTGTTACGAAGGCTTTTTAGTGCACCTTCAGCCAGTGTTTTATTTATTTGATCGTGATATGTAAGTCTTGGCCTGCCAGGGCACCTTTTACCCACAACTTTCGCATTATATACCTGGTTTGTCAATCTTTCTTTGCTCATTCTTTCAACATGCCCGAACTATCGTAGCATGCCTTTCCTTATTTTTGTCCCTATGCTTTCTTTTATACTCTTTTCCGTATTTATCGTTAAAGTTGTCAACCTTCCTCTCTCAAATTCAAACGAAGTCGTTTTGCTGCACATCCCTCTTTCATTTCTGTGACTAGTGATTGCAGTTGTTGTTCGGACGATGCCATAAGAACAGCATCATCTGCATAAAGCAAGCAGTTCACCAATAGATTACTCATCTTTATCCCACAGTCACTCTCTCTCACTCTTCTTAGGCATTTGTCGAGATATAGCGTGAATAATCTGGCGGAAAGCACACAGCCTTGTTTGGGCTAAGAGGACATTTTAAAATATATTAGAGGAACTTTAGAGTAATATATTATTCTATTGATAGAAACAAACAACTTATTCTAAGAAACCATATGTCGGTAGTGATGCCAAAAGAATTGTCTCTTACAGAAAGCCTATCGGTAAAGTAAAAATAAAAAAGTAAATGAGAATCGAATGTTTAAAGGTCACCCAACAATTGTATAAAAATAGACGCAATATGATCCAAAGTATTTGCATGACTGTAAACAACAATGTTTGAGAATTCGTGACGCAGTACTGAGAATTTAGCCCGTTAAGATCCCACAAAAGAAAGAGGATGTGACACCTTAAAATCTGAGGATAGATTATGATCACTACTACTCAGAACATAACAGCATTGTCCTGCGAAAATAGAACAAAGTAATAGACAAAACACAACCATTGTCTAAATATTGTGCAATGTTTAATTGAAACAAATTGACACAAAGAGTACTTTAATAAATGAAGTTACATAACAATAGAAAATACTGTTGAAATTTATACAAAGCTTTATTTTTGGCAAATTATTTTATATGTTGAAAACTAAGATTAGAAGGCGAATAAAATGTATTATCAATATTAATATTTTGCGGTGGTGGCTCGGTTGTAAGAACGCGTTCTTTAAATCCTACAAAGGTCGGTTCAAACCCCCCCCGGCATGTACCAATGAGAAATACACTTTTCTGACGTACATTTGTCATAGATTTACAACACCACCGTTCCCGTGCCTCGGAGAGCTCATTAAGCCGTCGCTCGGTCCCGGTTCCACTAATACTAACTTGTGGAATTGTTAATAAATCGTCATTATAAATTGACATCATATCCTCGCCAAGCCGTCTGGCCAGCGTGGCGAGTGTAGGCCAAATTCTCCAGATATATGTTCTGGAAGGCCCATCTCCAGCAGTGGAGGTCTGGGACGCTGTGTTCTAGGGGCTGTAATGATGATAATGAATATTTTTATTTAAAAAAAACATTATGACGTCAGAACCTCGCAAACCCGTCTGGCCAGGCAGCGTGGCGAGTGTAGACCAATATCCCATTTTTTTTTATACTAGCACGACATGTGGCCTTGCGCCCACCTGATGTTAAGTGGCGCGCATGGTTCATTAATGTTAGCAACTGGAATCAGACACTTATGACCGACATCAGTCCCTAACACTATGCCGGCTGACTATGATGACTATGCGGTCTGGGACTATTGTGTTCTAGGGGCCGTGATGAGGAAATAATGTCTGAGTAAGAGTCTCGCGAGAGTTAGTAGAGGTTAGTCTGTGTTGCGGCGCGTCCGACATTTTTTAACAGACTGCCTTCCTTTTTGACTAACAATATTTATTTATTTATTTATAATAGGGTAGCCAACAGTGCTAACATCACACACTTATTTGTACTTAACACTAAATCAGAAGTTAGACGTTGCACCTATTATAGCCGTACCTACGTAAAAAATAACAATATTATAAAATTTTCAATAAGTATACAAAAACTAAATATTATTCGAAAAACAAAATTTTAAAAATATATATAATATTTATTTATTTGTTATTTTCATGAAAATGTACATAACAGATTATACGTCTAAACAATACATATTTCATAACAACATTAAAACACGAGTGACTAGATGTGCGAATTAATATGGCTCCAAGTACTTTAGGACAATGTTTTTACTTTCCACATCCGTTGATGTGAACACATCAAAATTCTCATCGGACTGCACGATTTTGTTCAATAACACGATTGCACGGGGAACGGGGGCACTCTGGAGTAGATGTGTACGAGCACTCTCCTCAGCAAACAGCCGATGGCCGCGCGCGCGCAGGTACTTGTTAGGTACAAACAATGAAATTAATTTTAATATAGTAGGTAGATATATTTTACCTCTAAGAATATTTAATATATATAAGACTAGTGCTTTATTGCGTCTAACTTCTAAGGCGTTATAACGCAGCATACCTAATATAAATAATTAATAATATTGGTGGACTATCTTATAATTAGCGGCTGAAAAATGAAAACCTAGATATCTGCGCAATGCATGTGCATGTATCGCAGTGTTGCGTTAAATGTAATGCAAATTTTATGCAATATTCGCTGTCAAGGTTTTTATAAAACACATCGTTACCTGCAAATTACGGAGCAAGAAAAATGGAATAATATAATTTGTGACATTGACAGCTAACAATCAGAGCGAAACTTAACAAGATGCCTACACCCATATTCTATAAAGTTTTTCCAACGGCTTCTCCACCGATTATTCCTTCCAGCTGTCAAACGCACATTATAAGGATATAGATGATATTGTTTATAGGTCGATTTTTGACAGTAAAGTAAAGTAAAGTAAAAATCGTTTATTGAAGCAAAAGTAAATTGAGTTACAAAATTTGGTACAGGAAAAAAATAATCAAAACAAGTAAGCAAGAAAGAGATACAGAACTCTGCTCCCCAAACCATTATGTTGTATCTTGGGGAGCAGTCTTCGCTACAATTTTAGTTGATACTCGTACATAAACATTCAGCGCTATTAGCAGTGCAAAATATATCCTACATCACACTCGGTGGAGGAAACAAAAAATAAAAATAAAAAATAAAAAAACAATATTTACACTCCCTGCCTCCACAGAGTGAGGTATAGGTACCTAACTTAGGCGTCAGTTACTTCTACAATACAACCTAACCAAATAACATAAATACTCACTTAGATTTGCCACAAAACTACACTGACACTGCCACAAAAACTATAAAATTAAAATTAAACCATACGATTACATAAATTCATAAGTAATTAAAACAATTTAAACAAGAATAAACACAACAACATACTCTTGTCACAATCCTACCACCAGGATTTAAAGAATTACTTCGCGAGTTCATCAAATCACAACATACCCACAATCAACAAACAAGTTCCATAGAGGTATGATTAGATAGACCTGACTATGCAACCCTTTGAAACTATTTCAGTACATTAAACAAATGTTCTGTAACAGTAGTAGTAGTAGTGTCAGTTCAAAAAGTTCACTAGACATTAAGTTCGACTATACTCATATACATACATTTAAATGTGTTTTTGTTTATTGTGCAATAAATAATTCATCTATCTATCTTAAATCGGCAAAAAATAATAATTAGAAACATACAGAAAGTCCTTCGCGCCATTTTACGCGAACATGTCAAGTGCAAGTTTTTGTTTTGTAAATTAATTTACTGTGAATATTGTTGGTCAAAAGTGGTGTTGTTTTGTTTAATAATGTTCTACAATGTAAATAGTTATGGAAAACGATAAATTGGACTTTGAATATGGGGCACAAGTTGCAGTTTATTTTTTGCGGTTTTCCCGCGCTGTGAACTCCCAAATTTTACCCGACGTGTTTGAGCTATGGTGCCGCAGGTGACTCCAAGAAAAGCATCAAATTCTGCAGCATCTGGAATTTGATGATGATCTCATTGACTCATGAAAAAGAAAGATATACTACGTCAGACTTGGCTGGCTAGACCCTTTGCCTTCCCTATCACCTCATTCATCATACAACGGGAGAAGAGAACCAAACAAAAAATACAACTGACACTACTTTTGTAGTCTACTAGTGACACTACTGTCAAATATGGCTATTAACATGTGAGAGATTACGGTCGTGAAGATACTTCAATAAACTCTACGAAATCGTGGTGCATGCCGCAATCCTAGATGTCAGCCAATAAGAACGCATGCCAAATATTGGATAAATAATTACCTAGTTTGCATTATTGTCAAACTTAGTCGCCAAAGAAAGCATAAGGCTTAAGAATTTGGCAAAATAATAGATGTATCATTACGACCGTATCCATCCACTGTCCCTATATTACAATATGCACAAAATGAAAATTTATTAACGTTTCCACAAGTTGGTATTACAGTTAGAAAAGAGTTGCGACAACAGAACCACCACCGCCTCTTTGTAATATTGTACATACATACATATCTTCACGCCAGATCCCTTACGGGGTAGGCAGAGACAATTGAGCGCCACTTGACACGATCACGACATACCTCTTTCGCTTCATCGACATTCATCAACCTCTTCATACATGCCCTTTTGTTACGAAGGCTTTTTAATTCTCCTTTAGCTGGTGTTTTATTTATTTGATCGTGTGCCTTGGTCTGGTTCGTCAATCTTTCTTCGCTCATACTTTCAACATGCCCGAACCATCGTAGTATGCATTTCCTTATTTTTGTGCCTATGCTTTCTTTTATACTTACCATTTATCGTATTTCGACGTTACGTATGTGGTCCGCCAAAGTGACGCCGCATAACCAACGCAGCGACCTCATTTCTATTGCATTAACCCTACTCATGCATATTCTGACATATCCACGTCTCGCTTCCATACATAAGTGTTGGTACCAACATGGCATTGTGTATGGCGAGCCGAGCTTTGTCACTTACATTTCGACTGGCGATCAGTGACCCCAGGTCACCGTTAACACTATTTCCCGCGTTCACTCTTCTTTCAACATCCCTATCATACTTCCCATCCGCAGTGAAAACACTGCCCAGATATATAATTTCATTTACTTGTTCTAGAGTTTCATCATCAATCTTTATCGTCACGGTTGTCATCCTTCTTCTTTCCTTGTTTTCTGTACCTTGGTTTTTCTCGCATTCAAACGGAGTCCTTTTTCTGCACATCCCTCTTGTATTTCCGTGACTAGTAACAGTAATAAGTAATATTGTAGATTGCAGTATCCTTGGGAAAGCTGTCAACTTTCCCTGATTCGATTCCATCAATCACAAAGTGAAATTAACTAAGGCTGACATCTATAAAGTGTGTTTGGACATTGCCTAACATAGTCGTAATGCTTCATCTAAGGCAGGCTGTGCGCAGTCAGGCCAAGCAATGTCGCGTACGATGAGACCTGCCGCACGCAACCCGCTGTTGAAAGGTGCGGCGCGGCGTTACAGCTAGGGCGCCTGTCATGGCCTGCATGAGCATCATGGTTGGTTCCATGGGTAGACGCCGCGTTTCAACCAGTTTACTTAATGTGGTGTCCGATATATATTGTTTTTCTTCTTTTCTTCTATCTTGTAATCCTAACAAGGTCCTACTTAGTGTATGTTATATATTGTATTGTATGTATTATTGTGTGTACGTATGTATATCTTTGTGTGTGTATATAATTTATAAATTGTTTATTGCTTACAATGTGATCGTTTAGTTATCATCATCATCATCATTAGCCTATGTCTTTCCACTGCTGGATGTAGGCCTCCCTCAAGGCTCGCCATTTCACACGATCTTTTGCCACCCTCATCCAGCCCCCACCAGCGACCTTTTTCAGGCGGGGAGTCTTACCACTCTGCGTTTTCCTGTACGTGGTCTCCACTTCAGAACTCGTTTACTTAGTTATAATATATTTAATGTTTACTTGCACCTACCGTTCACTTTAAATGCTTTATCTGCCCCTATGGTTGGCTGTCAGAGAATGTCTAGCGGCATTAAGCCCGCCCCTTGTACATAGTGCAATAAAGTTTTAAATAAATAAATAATCAGTCATCAACTTTAAGCAGATGAGTTCCCAATATGTTTTGGTTTGCTCAGTAGTAAGGCAAAGTATGGTATGTAGTATGATTGGTGGTGGCTCGGTTGTAAAAAAAAGTTTTTGCTAATATCCTTAAAAGTTCGGCTCGAACGCCAGTATCAATGAGTAATACACTTTTCCTAAGTACATTTGTCATAGATTTACAATACCACCGTTCCCGTGACTCTAGTGAAATAGGTGGTGTTGTTCTCGTCTTGTTTTTTTTTTTTTTTAACACAGGTAATCTAGTTAATATATTAACCTTTTTTTTAGTCTTGCACTCCTAATCTTGGTATTGGTCTTGGGCAAGGCGCTGATTCTATATACATACATATATATTTCCAATTGTAGTAAAAAAATATTTGTCAGCAAACTACTATTTATATTATATAAATAATATTTATTTATGGCTCCATGGTCTAGCGGTTAAGTCCGTGGATTTAGACTCGGAGGTAACCCGGTTTGATTCCTGGTCGGAACACAATAATATTCATTAATTTAAATCATTAAAAGTTAATTAATATTTAAGTAATTAATTTGTAATGTTTCTCGAGTTTGGTACGCTGGAGACATCGACAAGCTTGCCACTTGTCATGATTGGCCTATAGTAAAGTTGGCTAAATGTGAATCCGCTTATTTATAAGTGTGGTTTCTGACCACCCCGAAAGGGAAACGGTCGTGATGATACTTTACTTCAGTAATAAAAAGCAAAGTATAAGAACGCATTATGGATTTCGGCAATAATGAGACGATCATTACAGGATTATTCATTAGTCATTACTATCGGTGTAATATTAACTGCATCGAGGTAATGGTGTGAGAGCCGCGGGGGTTGGTGCGGGTTCACGCAAGTTTCTAAGGCTAGATTATCATTAAGATAGATAGATAGATAAATTCTTTATTGCACAGAAAATAATACATTTTACATTACATAGGCGAGCTTAATGTCTAAAAACATTTTCTAACAGCTAACCTTTGGGAGATGTGAGCAGGGATTGTAAGGTGCATGACCGCTAATATTTGAGATAAAGAGATTTATTGAGTTAAAAACTTATAACTAAAAAAAAGAACGATATTAAATATATAATATAAATACATACAATACATAGATAACACATACATATACTGGTTACATACTATATTTATATATATAGACTCGTCTTGCTTTTTGTGAAAGTGTTTAGTGAGCAAATTTTTATAACAGATCAGTGATGGTACTTTACGAATATGAAGAGGGAGTCGGTTCCACTGGCGAGCTGCTGATACTGTATAAGAATCTGAACATCTGCTGGACGAATGTGGCGGGAATTTTTAATTGATTATTAGAGGAAGAGCGAAGAGAACAACTGTGTGTATCGCACAGAAATTGGAAACGATCTTTTAGGTAAGGGGGATCATTAAGAGTACCTACAAGGGCGTAGCCAGGATTGTATATAGAAATACTTGAAATTTTAGGCGCAGTGGTAGCTCGGTTGTAAGTACACTTTCCTTAAAATCCTACAAAGGTCAGTTTAAATCAATGAGAAATACACTTTACTTACCTACGTTTGTCATAGACTTACAACACTCCGAGTCTCGGAGAGCACGTTAAGCCGTCGGTCCCGGTTTCACTAATACCAACTTGTGGAATCGTTAATTAATTGTTATTAAAAATTGAAATCAGATCTTTGTCAACCCGTCTGGCCAGCGTGGCGAGTGTAGGCCAAATTCGAAGATGTCTGATAGTCACTGGCGAGTGGCAGATCATCATCATCAGCCTGTGTCTCTCCACTGCTGGATATAGGCCTACCCCAAGGCTCGTCACTTCACACGATCTCCTGCCACTCTAATCCAACCCCAACCAGCGACCTTCCTTAGGTCATCTGTCCATCTAGCGGGTGGTCGTCTTCCCGTACGTGGTCTCCCAACCCGTGGCAGATACGGTGAACGAATCTGAATATCTGCCACACGGTTGGGATTTTAAGCAATGATACTGTACTGGTATGTTTGCGGCTAAACAACGAGACTACGGCCGCAAAACAACTTTTACTATTAAGCCAAATGTATGATATCGAACGATAAATAAACAATTCAAGTAATTAAAGTAAAGTAAACAACACAAATAGCTCAAAACTAGACAATCACGTCTTTTACAATTGATTTACTATTATGGACCGAGTATTGGAGAGAATTTATGGCGGTCGTAGAACCGATGAACGAATGAGTCGACTGTAATGTTTCCCAGTCTTCTAGCAGATATTCAGATTCTTTTACTGTTTTCGCTGCTCGAGAGTGGAACAAGCTTCCACTAGTCATTAGACGGGCGCCTTCAATAATGTATTTAAAAATCTACTTGTTGCTAACTTTTTAAATAAACAAAATAATTTGTCATGATGACAAGTACCTATGCATTATAATATATATTTTTTTCTTAATATATTATCGTAAATGATTGTACCTATCCATTAGTTGTGTTTATATATTCATACATAATATATATTAATGTTTATTATATATATTATTTTAATTATATATCATGTAAGTATTTATGTAATAGTATTTAATTATTCTTAAGTAATTATATTTATCTTAATGCACCCGCAATCCTCTGCCACACTCCCAAAGGTTAGCTGTTATAAAATGCCGGAAGGCATTAAGTTCGCCCTTGTACGCTACTTTTTAAGTTATGTTGTGCAATAAAGTGTTTATAAATAAATGAATAAAATAGACCCGGAATCCATGGATTTTATCTTCAATGCCCAGGCTTTAGATATTAGTCAATGCGTCTTAAAACTCATATGTCGAGTGCAGGTTCTAAACTAAAATAATATCTGGAAAGTCCATTTGAGCTTCCTCCTGCAACACGGATAGAGAAAACTTAAACTCACTACAGCTTTAGTTGCGTTATTCTGAATTTAAATCTAATCGCTCGTTTTCTAGCGAAAAGCGTTTTCTGGCCAGTGCAGCAGTGTGGCGAGTGTAGGCCAAATTCTCCAGAAATATGCTCTGGAAGGCCCATCTCCAAAGGTGGAGGTAAAAGACGATGTATTCTATGGGCTGTAATGATTATGAAAAATTATTCGCTATTACGCATAATGCGCGATGGTGGCTCGGTTGTAAGAACGCGTTCCTTAAATCCTACAAAGGTCGGTTCAAACACCCCCCCGGCAAGTATGTAGTATATATGTATATTATTGATAAATATAGTTATTATTTAATAATGGTCAGTCTTAAATACGTCTTCGCACCTACTCCTCGATCCAAGTTATACTTTTTATTGTCCCAAAGGTTGGCTGTCAGAGAATGTCTAGCGGCATTAAGTACATAGTGCAATATAATTTAAATAAATAAATAAATAATTAGTAAGTTGAAGTGGCAATGGGCCGGGCACGTATGTCGCAGAACCTATGACCGATGGAGTAGATGAGTTCTGGAGTGAAGACCACATACAGGAAAACGCAGAAGTGAGAAGATGGACGGATGACCTGAAAAAGGTCGTGGGCTGAATGAGGCTGGCAAAAGATCGTGTGAAATGGCTCCCCTTGCCTACATCCAGCAGTGGAGAGGCTGATGATGATTTATTTATTTATTCGAAGAGAAAGGACAGAGACAGGCAACATAAGAACATAAAAGATAGCAACAGAGTAGAAGCAATTAAAATTATACCCGCACCAGAATATTTCTCACTGTGAACAATAGTGCACTCTTTGTGCGATACAAAATTCAGAAAATATCACCTTGGCCAGGTATAAAGAAAACAACTGCATTGTGTTTGAATGCATTAAAACTGTTAGGCGAACTCCGAAGCAAACTGCCCACACTTTGCGATCTAAACCGAAAGTAGCAACTTCTTGATTTTGGCTTTGAAGGCGGCGCGGGAGTTACTGAATATATACACGTCCGATACACGCCTGTTGTACGTGTCGCACATCCGACGTACAGGTGCGCGCATGCCAGATATTGTACGTACGCGGCAGACATGGAAGAGGTCGCAGGAGCGAGTCTGTCTCGAGGGCGCATTATAATAAATACCTTCTGTCAGGTTTGGACAACTGAGTAGGCCTCGACAAATATTATACAATAGTGTCATGTCAGTTGTAAGTCTACGGTCTGAGAGTGTCGTCAGTCTGTAATATGTACATAGTTTGTCGTAGGACAGATATCCGGTTCCGTACCTGCGATTAAGTCCTCTTAAGAATTTCTTTTGCACCATCTCAATTTCTCAATGATGGTAGATACTGAGATATATAAACAAGATAAAGGTTATACAAGAATAGGTATGCAGAAAGATTTATGAGCACGCAATTCAGACGTTTCACTTTCGAGCAACGGTAAGTACTAAGTACACAAATGAAATATATCTGCGACACTTTATTTGGGTTAGTTGTCAACTCGACACACGGCATTGGACACACGTGTGTCAAGTTGGGGCAATCTAATTAAAAATACAGGCATCTCCAGTTTTCTTCTTCTTTCACAATTTCCTCCCTCCTAACTGCCTCCGTGTTCTAGCGGTTAAATCCGTGGATTTAGACTCGGAGGTACCGGGTTCGATTCCTGGTCGGGACACAAAAATATTTATTAATGTAAATAAATACATTTAATTAATATTTAATTTTTTTGCGATATTTCTCGAGTTTGGTACGCTGGAGACATCGACGAGCTTGCCACTTGTCATGATTGGCCTACAGTAAAGTTGGCTAAATGTGAATCCGCTTATTTATAAGCGTGGTTTCTGAGCACCCCGAAAGGAAAACGGTCGTGATGATACTTTACTTTACTTCTCGAGTTTGATACGCTGGAGACATCGACGAGCTTGCCACTTGTCATGATTAGCCTATAGTAAAGTTGGCAAAATATGAATCCGCTTATTTATAAGACCGAAAGGGAAACTATACTTTAAAAATGTAGTGCATAATTAGTCGTGCTGAATATTTTGTTTCTTTAAAAAGTGAACAGTAAGAAGGTGTTTAAAAACATTTATTAAAGAAACCCGTCTGATGACAATAATGCACCCCGCATACCTCTACCACACTCTCAAAGGTTAGCTGTTATAAAATGCCGAAAGGCATTAAGTTCGTCCTTGAATATTACTTTTAAGTATTTTGTGCAATAAAGAGTTTCTAAATAAATAATAAATGTATAAAGACGAAGGTCTTTCTTTAGCCAGTGCGTCCTCCCGGTAATGGCGTACAGAGCTCAACGAAAGCTATGCATGGTATTTCTGTGATACATAGAATTTCAAACGTTGTTATTCGTCAGTGATTAGTGAACGATATTACTGACATAGCGTTTAAAATTATGCTATAGTTAGTATTTAAGCTGAATCGGCAGTGGGCCGGACATATCTGCCGCAGAACCGACGAACGATGGGGCAAACGGGTTCTAGAGTGGACGTACGGAAAGACGCAGAGTAGGAAGATTCCCCGCCAGATCAGGTCCGTCTGATGACCTAAAGATTGCTGGTAGATTTGGCTATTATTTGTTTGTGTTTATATTTTAAAAAAAACTTATAATGTTGTTTGTGTAACTCGACACAAGTGTGTCCAATTGTGTGTGATCCAGTGACTTATCCATTTATTTATACAACTACCCTAATCATCCGCAAAAAATAAATTCCACCTTAAAACAAGCGAATAAGGTTCGATTTTCCAGGACTATAGTTAAGCATTTAGCTATACTTTCACTATACTAATGTCAAATTGGACAAGTAAAATTAATTAGACGCTTAGAGAGCACTGTTGTAGTGGATAGCCTAGCAAATGTTATGATAGTGGGTGTACGATTTAGGATATTTGGACCGGCAAACAAATAAGATTTTTTTAAATAAAGTAAATTACCATCACGATCGTTTCCCTTTCGGGGTGGTCAGAAACCACGCTAATAAATAAGCGGATTCACATCTAGCCAACTTTACTATAGGCCAATCGTGACAAGTGGCAAGCTCGTCGATGTCTCCAGCGTACCAAACTCGAGAAACATCACAAATAAATTAAATGTACATATTTATTTACATAAATACATATTTTTGTGTCCCGACCAGGAATCGAACCCGGTACCTCCGAGTCTAAATCCACGGACTTAACCGCTAGACATATATATATATATATATATAATAATTTTTAAATATACATTTATTCGAAAAAATATTTACAACATATAAAATAAAATTAATATTAAGGATAGGGATATAAGTCCCGTCCGCGTGGAATGGTGGCAAGAACGCTGGCTGCATTTCCCCGCTGAATTGCAATACTAATTCTCTGGGCGAAGAAAGAGCCAGCCCTCTTGTCACCGGAGGAGACAACAAGACGCGGTGTTATTTATTTATTTATTTTATTTATTTATTTAAAACTTTATTGCACTATGTACAAGGGGCGGGCTTAATGCCGCTAGACATTCTCTGACAGCCAACCTTTGGGACAATGATAACTATATCTATTAATAATATATATACTACATACTAATAGTACTTACATACATACATAACTATACTATATACAATATCTACTTATATACGCTGTAGGGAGCTGTTTAAGTAATGTGAGTATACCAATCTTTTGAAAATTATTCTGTTGGATGCTTGCCGAACATTAACCGGCAAAGTGTTCCAAAGATTTACTGCAACAACTGCGAAAGAGTCAGACATGAAACCAGAATTATGTGAAGGAATGGAGAGGACAGAGTTGTGTGACGAACGAAGAGACCGATCATGAAGAGAAGATAGGTAGGTAAATTTGTCCTTGAGGTAATTCGGAGTCGCAGGCTCATTTAAAATTGAGTAGAGTAAACAAACGATTCTGAGATTTCTGCGACAACGAATTGGTAGCCACTTTAACCTAGCACGGTACTCGGAGATGTGATCATATTTGCGAAGGCAAAAGATGAACCGGATACATGCGTTAAGTAACCGGTCCATCTTGTTGAGCAACACCTCCGAGAGATTAACACTACACACGTCACCATAGTCGAGGAGGGGAAGGAGAAGGCTTTGAGCAAGGGTTATTTTAGCTTTTAACGGCAAAAAGTTTTTCAGTTTATTGAGAGAGTGCAGAGAAGCAAATATTTTACGACTTGTGTTAGTGACCTGGGTAGTCCAGTTCAGAGAAGAATCTAGGTGTACACCCAGATTCTTCACTTCAGTACTAAACGCAATCGGGACATTGTCAAAACAAACAGGGTCGATGTTGTTTAGGTCTACTTTACCCAACAGTCTTGAACTTCCTATTATAATCGATTGACACTTGTTTGGATTGACAACAACCCCGAAGCGTGCTGACCATGAGTTTATATTGGAGAGATCTGAGTTCAGCCAAGCTATTGCACTATTTAGGGTGGTGATATCAGACTGCACATACAGCTGCAAATCATTTGCATACAGGTGGTAGTGGCAATGTAGAGAGCGGGTGATGGCATTAATAAATAACGAGAATAGCAACGGGGAGAGTATACCACCTTGAGGTACTCCCGTGGCCAGATCGCACCACTCCGATGACACCCGATCCACCCGAACCTGTTGTTGGCGACCGTGTAAGTAGTTGGAGAACCAATTCAGAGTTTCCGATGTGATCCTAAGACGAGACATAATGGCGATGAGCAAATCAGGATCTACTGTGTTGAAGGCATTTGTGAAATCAATGAGTACAAGTACTGTAACCTTGGTTTCTTCCATGCCGCTACGGATATCTTCAGTTACTTTGAGTAAAGCTGAAGTTGTGCTATGACCAGATCGGAAACCGGACTGGAATGGGTTAAGGAGGTCATTGGTATTAAGGAAACAGGACAACTGCTGGTGAACTATAGACTCTAGCACCTTTGAAAGGAATGGTAATATCGAGATAGGACGAAAGTGGGACGGTAGTGTTGGTGATGATATTTTCGGAATTGGTATAATGAAGGCTTTACGCCAGTGAGTAGGAAATTGACCGGAGGTAAGGGAAAAATTTATGATATGCGTGACAATGGGAAGGAGAAGGTCTATAATTGTAACGATCATAACACGACTGATATTATCACATCCTGTTGATTTAGAAGTTATAGAACAAATCGTCTTGAAAACCACATCCTCTGATACATCAACCAGCGCGAAAGGATCAAATTCATCCGGCATAGCAAATTCATTTATTTCGTTGATTGTGTTTAATTTTGTGAGACCGTTTAGCAATGGAGCCGAAGAAAAGTGGGCGTTGAGTTGATCGGGTGTCACAGAACCAAGATTAACCTGACTACGACAGCGGCCCAATCCCAAAGAATTGAAAAACTGCCAAATTTTTGAAGACGACTTGTTAATAATGTTTTCCAAAAAATGGTGTCGTTTGGCGATTCTACAAACCTGATTGCAGCGATTTCTCGCAACTCTATATGCAGCACAGTTATCATCGCTGCGGGTACGTCTATATTTTCGGTACGCACGATCTCGCTTTCGCATTGCGATACGAACATCTTCGGTAATCCATGGCGCAGGTGCCCGTTTCAATTTAGTTGGTCGAAGTGGAGCGTGGATATCGTACAACTTAAGCAGCTCCTGATTAAAGACGTCGACCATATTATCTATATTAGAAGCTGTACGTATGACATTCCAGTCAATATTAGCCGCGTCTTCCCGTAGCTTGTCTTTATTTAAGCGGCAGTAGTGCCGCATTAGAATAGTGGGCGGTCGATATCTTGGTGGTGTAACCTTATAGGAGACGAAGACGAGATCGTGGTGGGAGAAAGGAGCAGGAATTTGACCGTGGCAGGCAACAATATCAGGGCGTGAGGTAAAAATCAGGTCAAGGAGGGTATCAGATGCAGCAAGATGGTGAGTGGGCCCAGACGGCAGTGAAGATAAATTAACTGAGGAAGTGATATTACGGAGCTTAGACGCCCTCTTCTTGCCTGACTCACGGTCATCCAGAAGGCATGTGTTAAAATCGCCCATGATGACGTGGTGATTGTAAAGTGGAACTACCTCCTCAAGAACGCCTTCAAGAGAAGAGAAGTAGTTAATAGAAGGAGGACAATAAACTACGCCTACTAGAATCCGAGATCCCGAAAAATTCACTTCTATAAATAAATATTCAGCTGATGCTGTATACCTATTAGGTGAATTAGTGATTAGTTTATATGGTAAGTCAGCACGAAGGTAAATGGCAACCCCCCCTCCATTCAATCCAGTGCGGTCATTTCTGATAAGAATAAATCCCGGTAGTGAAAAAGAAGTAGATGGCAAAGATGGTTTAAACCAGGATTCGGAGATAAGTATGGCATCAATTATATCAGGGGAGGAAAAAGTAGTGAGAAGGTCTGAGTAGTGTGCTGGTATGCTCTGTGCATTAATATGGCATAGTTTAAAGTTCTTTTTGAACGGCGCAAACTCATTATTCAGCAAAACATCCAAATCAGGTGCATCGTAGTATGAGTCACTCGATGCACTGCTAACGGCAGAATAAAAGGAGTCATCATCACTTAAATAGTCCATAATAATTAATATTGTAAATAAAATTATATGCCTACAAATAATATAATAATGTATAATAAAATAAATATTTCATATAAATATCACGTAAATATATATATAAATAAATTTATAATAAAGCTAATAAAACAAAATATGCTACTGCATGTCCTGCTGGCTAGGCGCCTTACAAACTCTCTAGTTACATCATATAACTTACATTGACATGGAGTAGTTTCAGACAGGGCAGAATAATAAATTTAAATTGATAAAGTTGCATCGCGCCTAACGTCCCAAATCTGAAACAACTCCCATAATATATAACCGATTTTCCGTTAATTGAAAGATCTATGGCCTGATAACATAGTAGATACGTGGAAATAAATGTGTGGCAGATTATTCTAGTAATTAAAGTAATGTTAAACATATAAAAAACTGAATTTTATTCCAAGTTGGCTTTCCACCCAAAAGTAAATAACGCCATCTATTTTGATTAGCATGAACTACAGAAAAGTATATAATAAAAAGCCCGTCAATGTAATAATTATTAAAAATAAAAATAATGAAAAACATTAAAAAATAATAATATAGGTATGAATATTTCATTTACAACTTTAGCTTTTATTTTACTTTTAATGTACACTATTAAACAATTCACAATATTAATCTATTTTTTATTCAAATAAAATAGCAGGTGACATAGGTCAAAGGCTGAAGGACAGAATTATCTTGACCATTACTACTCTGTGCCATAACCTCAAAGGAAAAAAAAAAAAAAAAAAAAACAAATTAAAAGTCATTAATCACAGATTATAGGATTCATTAATTAATGCTTTGTTTTCTATAAAAATTGTGGTTGCATCAAGTATTTTCCACAAAGCAAAAGCGCTGAAAAAGATATGTGTTGCGTAAAATAAGTGCCAAAGTCCATTTAGTGTCTGCAAAACGATAAATGATTTAAGTGCATAGCGAGCAATCATCAGATATATTTTTCCAATTGAAAAATGTACTATTCCATAACAATGGTGGCTGAAATAAGTGAAATGATTGGATTCCGCATTTAGTATTGATGATTTTAAAGTGATGGAGCATGTTTACATGCACCTACATCACTCCCAAACAGGGCCAGGCACTACCGAGGCAATAAGTATTGTGTCACAGCAATATTAATAATAACGTAGTACTAAAGTTTCAATAAAACAGTGCCTTAACACAAACAAATAAGATTGCTATAACCCAACCCAGACGTGTCAGCAATAATAACCCAAACATTTTGTTTTGCAGGCTTTACAGCAATCCATATAACCCAAAAAGAATAAATATAAAACAACAATTACATAAAACCTTTACATGAGAGCATGCAATACACCCTGCCATTAAACTGTGAATCGATAGTGTGGCGTGCCTTGAGCTTACAAAAGTAGGTTGAGATTATAGCATTCATTGTGTATATGGTTAGGTACTAAACAAATAAATATTCTTCCTATCATTTAACCATACAATGGCTTGTTTTATTTAATGTACCATATATAACCCTACACACCACACCAAAAGTTATTAGATTGTAAGTACTATTTCCTGGCAGCTGCTCTCCTATGCCTCTCACGGATCACTCTGTGTTCGCCTGATGTTGTTGGTTGAGGTGCCGGGTCTGACCTTTGCAGGCCAGATGTTAGGGTACTCAGGTCACTGTGATGATAAATCTTTGTCTTTCCACCATCAGGAAGCCTAACTATTATGCATCCATCCTGGGTCCAGCAGTCACGCATGCCGAAGAACCTTCTTGCTTCCACAAACAGTATCTGCCTGCTTCGGATCAAGAATTCCGAGCAACTGAATGGTGAACCCTTAAATTTGGTCTTGGTATTCCACACCTTCCGACGTAGTCTGGAATCCCAAAACCGCACAAGAATAGCCCTTGTCGCAGTCCCACCAGCACCACCAAGTCTATAGCAGGCCCGAAAGGATTGCATGGTAACGTCTGGAATGCCAAGCTTGTCCTGAATAACCCTTACTACTGACTCTGAGACATTCTCGCCGGCTGCCTCTGGAACACCCTTCAGCAGCAAACAGTCACCTCGGTTGCGGGTCTCCAGGCTGTCTACGGTACTCTGCAGCTGTGATATCTGTTGTCGCACCAGCGACAACATCTCCACTGAAAAAGTTTTGAACTCCTGGAAGTCCCGAGCCAGTGTCTCAATTTTGATGCTATTGGGATTTTCCTTTACTTCTGCAAGTTGAGCCTCAAAATCTGCCATCCTCTTGGCCAGACTCTGCTCCAACAGCTGTTGAGTGTGCTCTAGTTCAGCTGCCATTGTATTTTAACACTTGATCCACTGATAATCGAAAATAGTATTTGTGATGAAATTCCAGCAGGATTGATGCAGTCACTTTTATCTAATTCATTTATGATTATACTAATCAACAATAAAAACAATCTATACTAACTTTAAACTATTATTATCAATTAAATTATTATCACGATTTTATTTGCGTATTTGTTTCCACACCTACCCACATATTCTATGTTATGTCTTTTAAAAACTTTTTTGCGCTTGGACTCCATGGGCCCAGAGTTTCTACAGCAAACGGCACAAATATGTAATCTTTTAATATACTTACATACTTGCGCCGCTTGCTGGACTCCGCATTTTCCGCCGCGGCTCCCGCTTTATGCATATAATAATATACCGATTTAGTCAAGTTATGTAGACTCGTCTTGCTTTTCGTGAAAGTGTTTAGTGAGCAAATTTTTTAAACATGAGTGATGGTGGTGGTGGTGCTGATGATGGAACCGTCATTAATTAAATTCTTTTGAATGATTCTACTCCTGCTAGTGGAAGACTAAGCAGCAAAGTGGTCCAATAAGTAAGCTGTTAGCAGAAGACCAGCAGTTTAACACGTTTGCGCTAAGTAGCCCACCGTTGGCCCCAGCAGCACCATGTCGTCCGCGTAGCTGATGTTGTTGACACACACATCATCCACCCAACACCCGACACGCTTGCGGCTAAGGGAAACGATGAGCTCATTTACATACAGGCTAAACAGCTTTGCTGAACTCAGACCCCCTTTCCCCGCATTCTAACCTGTAGTCGTCAGAGAATGTGTCTCCCCATCGTACACAATTTACTTGGTTCGTGTACCAAAACTGAGATAAGGATAAAGATAGGTGATTTAATGGTGAACTGCCTGCTTTATGCAGATGATGCTGTTCTCATAGCATCGTCCGAACAACAACTGCAATCACTAGTCACAGAAATGAAAGAGGGATGTGCAGAAAAAGGACTCCGTTTAAATGCGAGAAAAACCAAGGTACTAGTGTTTGAAAGAAGAAGGATAACAACCGTGACGATAAAGATTGATGATGAAAGTCTAGAACAAGTAAATGAAATTATATATCTGAGCAGTGTTTTCACTGCGGATGGGAAGTATGATAGGGATGTTGAAAGAAGAGTGAACGCGGGAAATAGTGTCAACGGTGCCCTGGGATCACTGATCGCCAGTCGGAATGTCAGTGACAAAGCTCGACTCGCCATACACAATGCACTTATGTATGGCAGCGAGACGTGGATATGTCAGAATACGCATGAGAGTAGAGTTAATATAGAAATGAAATCGTTGCGTCGGATATGCAACGTCACTGTGACGGACCGCATACGTAATGACGAAATACGAAAAAGGGTAGGTATGAAAGAAAGCATAGGGACAAAAATAAGGAAAGGCATGCTACGATGGTTCGGGCATGTTGAAAGGATGAATAAAGAGAGATTGACGAACCAGGTATATAATGCGAAAGTTGTGGGTAAAAGAGGCCCTGGCAGACCGAGACACACATATTACGACCAAATTAATAAAACAATAGCTGAAGGTGCGTTGAAAAGCCATCGAAACAAAAGGGCATGTATGAAGAGGTTGATAAATGTCGAAGAAGCGAAAGAGGTATGTCGTGACCGAGACAAGTGGAGCTCAATTGTCTCTGCCTACCCCGCAAGGGATTTGGCGAGAAGATATGTATGTATGTATGTGTACCAAAACTAAAACATTCTTATCACTTCAGCAGGCATACCAGTGGCCTTCATTTTTTGCCATAGCACATCATAAGCTACAAGATCAAAAGTAGGTATTTAAATAGAGCAGCTGGGAATAATTGAGAATGATTTGAAAAGTGAAAAGCTCATTGCTCCGTGACCACGGCTTATCAGACAATAAACGTAACAAAAAGAACCTTATCGTCATGATATAAGGTACTTACGATGTACTGGTATTACAAACCAGTTTGGGTAACTCGATGTTATGTAGCAAAAAATAGCATCTGATAGTGCAGCTAAATTCACTATCACTTTTCTATAACTGGACACTGCGCCTTAGATAAATCATAAACTCGATTAGTTGGACCATGCTACTCATACTTCTGTTTAACCCTTAATAAGGCACGAGTTAATAGGGTTTTAAATAAATAAATAAATATTTCCAGACAGGTCACACAGCGCCATCTAATTTCCGTAATAAGCTACGAGGCTTGTGTTACGGAAACTAGATGGTTGATAAACTACATATTATACTTTTTTTTTTTGTAAATAATATACATATTATACATATAAACACCCAGACCGAGACAAATTATACAATGTACAACTTGCCCCCGGTGGGAATCGAACCCACGACCTCCCGAGTTCACGGCAACGTTTGTTACCACTAGACCATGGAGGCGGACTTTGAAATGCAAAATTTGAAGTGGTTTTAGGGTAAATTACTACCATAGAATTCAAAATAAATCAACAATCACGTGATAAAGCTAAATTCTACTTACAGGATTTTTTATCGAATAAAAACTTGCATTTTCTCTGTCTTGATCGAAAAACGACTGTGTCTGTCACTCAAAATTCGACTACTGACACTTTGAGATCAAAGATATACTTCAAATGTTGCCATAAAACAAGCAGTGTTGCCAGGTGACAAATTTAAATACTACTATAAATCTATGGTTTATGGTTTCGATCATTCATTGAATTGATTTTTAATAGATTTTTTTTTGTTTACAGATTGTGGTGGGCAATAATTTGTATTGTTTTCAAGACTGTTTCAATTCATGTAGATCACTTAATTTAAAATTAAATAAAATCAAATTAAAAAAAAATAGTATCCATAGGGGTTAGTAACATAGTGTTTGCTTATTCTATATTAGTAAAAAAGAGGACATTTACATTTTATATTTGCCTTGCCCTCCTGAGGCACTGGGCACATACATGTGAGTATGTACCCAGTGCCCCATGATAGGGCAATCTGGCTTCTCACTAACTGCCCTTAACCCTTTCAGCACGACAAAAACTTTTTTGGATATTAAAAGGTATTGAAAACTATGAAATTAAGGTCTAAAATATCCCGTGAAAAAAATCCTCTAGTGAACTAGCGAATTCCACAAAAATCCCTCCGCATATTCGTGCGTTGGTGTTTTTTTAATGTACTTGGGTACTCGTAATATAATGGACATTAAAATCACTATTGTATGTCTTATTCTTAAAAAAGGACTAGCCTAACAATTTAATAAAAATAATCACTAGGTCGGTAGATGAGTGCACGATCTATGGAGGCTGTTACGGAGCGGCATAACAGAATTTGGCGACCAATAGATATATTTTTTTGTAATATCGCACGCTTGGTATTGTCAGTTGCCGCTCCCTCGTACTCTGTGCATCAACGACGCGACTCGTTTCCGCAATACTGAGTAGAAATCATCTGTGTACGCAAACATCGACGATGCACTGCACCAACGAGGGAGCCCCATCATCATCCTGAAGGCGTTATTATATTGTACTCGAAGAGCGTTGTAGGCCCCTAATTGACAATTTATAGAAATAGAAAAAATTAATATCCAAAGTTTTTTTGGCGACGACACAACATTACACAGGCAACGCCGGGTCAAACAGCTAGTTAATTATAAGCAGCATCTCAGTTACGTGGGAATGATTTAAATTCACACAAATGTCGGAAAAATTACAATTAGCATTGTGATGAGGTGATACTATTATGTAACTAGATTGTCTACTCAGCCGGGGCAATTACATAACTATCCGAAATCGGCAATTGTTGGTTCCATTTGATTATTTATTTTTATAACTTCACACCAAATACAAATAATAACACAAGATGAAGCAAGAAGACAAATGTATAAAAAATAAAGAAGTGTTTTCAACACAACTCGAATGATATTTCGTCCCAAAAAGTATTTAACCCTTTGACGACAGCGGGGACACGGTTGACTTAAGCCAAAAAAAAAAACAAATTATTTAATAATTATTATTATTTTGAATGTTTTTTTTTTTAATAAAAACAAAGAATAATCATTTTCCCATACAAAAAGTTCGTGGGTTTCGTAATCGCCGTGATTAGCTTTTGATATTGTGGATTTCGTGCTAACCAAGGTTTACAAACATTCACAGATTCACTCACTCATACACTCACCCATATGTCGAGCCTAAAAGGCCTAGTGTGGGACCACCAACATTACCTGTACGCTAATTTCTTTCTTTGGTTCAATAAACTTTTTATTATTTTATTTTATTATTCAATGACTGATAGGCGGTATGAAGTTCGCCGGGTCAGCTAGTAACCTAGTATATAGGATAACTGTACAATTTAAAAAAAACAAATCTTTATATGATAATAAAATTTAGAAAAACCCGAAAATGTATTAAATATAACATCGAACTAAAATATGTAAGTGATATTTATAATAGAAAAATAAGACAAAGCAGAGAAAGCTAGTAATATAAAACAGGAGACAAAAAAAAATCGCAAAATTTGACCAATATACCCGCGTCATTGTCTTTGGTTATTCGACGTCATCAAAAACACAAAACGCTTGGAAAAGCTACCCAAACACCTGTCAAGTCAAAAACAGGGATAACCTAATACACATAGCCCTTCCTTGCTCCGCACAGTCGGACGCTGCTGTTTCGTGGGAAAAGAGTGAGCTGGTCGGACACCGTCACCTACTTGGGGTGCGTGATCGATCGCCGCCTTCGCATGGGCCCCATGGCACGCCACACCATTAACCGCGCGAAAGCCGCTTGGGCCCAGTTGAGGCCACTGCTGCACTCGTCGCTACCACCCCGGGTAAAAATTCTGTACAAACTCCGTCTCAAAGTCCACTATAACTTTGGTTAGTTAATTAAACAGTTGCCTACGTAATCAGCGGTCAATAGACGACGTGGTATTGAAATGAGTAACGTCATCGGAATTTGATAAGTGAGCACGCGCATATCTGGGTAAACAATTTGATACGTGCAGTTAATGATTATGAAATTCAGTAGATACAGCATTGATCATCATTTATTTATTTATTTAATACTTTATTGCACAAACACAAAGGCGGGCTTTAATGCCGCTAGACATTTTATTATAGCCAACCATTGGGACAACTTTAAACAATTTATTGGAAAATAGGTGCTCAAATATGAAATAAAAAATATATATTTAATAACTGACCACATACATATAACTCCATACACATATATATAATACAAATACGTACTCCGTTTGAATGCGAGAAAAACCAAGGTACTAGTGTTTGAAAGAAAAAGGATGACAACCGTGACGATAAAGATTGATGATAAAACTCTAGAACAAGTAAACGAAATTATATATCTGGGCAGTGTTTTGACTGCAGATAGGGAAGTATGATAAGGATGTTAAAAGAAGGGTGAACGCGGGAAATAGTGTTACTGATGGCCAGTCGAAATGTCAGTGACAAAGCTCGACTAGCTATACACAATGCCATGTACTTACATATATATATGTATACATGTATATATGTATGGAAGCGAAACGTGGATATGTCAGAATACGCATGAGAGTTAATGCAGTAGAAATGAGGTCGTTGCGTCGGATATGCGGCGTCACTTTGACGCATACGTAATGACGAAATACGCACAAGGGTATTAAAGAAAGCATAGGGACAAAAATAAGGAAAGGCATGCTCCGATGGTTCGGACATGTTGAAAGAATGAGTGAAGAGAGATTGACGAACCAGATATATAAATCGAAAGTTGTGGGTAAAAGAGGCCCTGGCAGACCAAGACTTACCTATCACGATCAAATAAATAAAACAATAGCTGAAGGTGCATTAAAAAGCCATCAAAACAAAAGGGCATATATGAAGAGGTTGATGAATGTCGAAGTATGGTGCCATTAACATGTGAAATGGTTTGTTTACATTGTTATATACTTTATAGTTTTCTATTATATTTGTTAAAAAGGTATTTTAAACGATTTTATGTAATAAATTCAAAGATCATAATCATGTGTGTTGGATGCATAAAACATGAACGAAAATACTTGCCAAAAAGTAGCCTCACCGCTCGTTTTATTTAAGAAATGTTAGCATTGTTAAAAAAAGTGGTATTTCTTAACAAAAACGACATTTTGCGCTGGTTTATGAAGTTAATGTTGGAAATGCTATAAAACGAACGCGGGGTATGTTACGTGTGTGATAATATATGTATGTACTGCTGTGTGTATTATATAAATAACTAAAGTCCCATTTGATACTGATAACGGTGAGTCTCGTGCAGGGCTATAATCACTCCAATCAAAGAGTATATGAACTAAGTAGTAACTACTACTAAGTTTTGATTTAGATTACTTCAGATTATTAGTAATTTAAGTTTGAATATTATGTTGGTGATGTTGTCATTACGCTATTCCAGGCCTAAAGAGATCTTGGCATTACAGTAACTGCCAAATTAAAATGGGCTGAACATATAGATGGGATTGTAAAGCGAGCCAACTCAGTTATTTATGCAAATAAGAAATTGCTGAAAGAATACACTTGAGGAAGATGTCATAAAAACATAAGACAAGCAACTACCAGATCTTCGTTTAAAAATCTTGTATATCTACACTACCTAAAAAGCTCCTCACAATATTAGTAAGTGTATATATGTATGTTTATGTATAGTATTATGTATATATTAGTATTTAGTATATTGATAGTATTATAACAATATAATATGTAAGTGTATAATTAAGCTGTTAATTTTTCTTCCAAATTTTTTAATATTTCTTTCATTGCACCTATAATAGTTCAAATTTGTCCCCAAGGTTTGGCTGCCAGAAAATGTCTAATAAAAAAAATTTTAATAAAAAAAATAAAAAAAAAAACCAGAGGCTTAAATGTTTGGAGCTTACAAGTCTCAGGGATCACAAAATGAGGGGAGATATAATTGAGACATTTAAAATTCTAACAGGAAGGTATAAGTGCCCCCACCTATCCGAATTATTTCCCCGTTGTGATCACGGAATGAAACTAATGAGAAAATCCAGCAATGCAAAAGTGGGAATGAATAACAAAGTTGTAAATATGTGATACAAAATACCAGAAGACATATTATAGTCCTCGAATGTAAATACTTTTTAAAAAATCTGGACAAATGGCTATTGACAATAGAAATAGACTATGGTGATAACTAACTGTACACCAGTGCTTGATATAGGCATATCAGCAATGCACTGTAAGCCTATTATTCAGATATAATATAATACTTTTTTTTGCCTTTGTGAAATAAATTAATTAGAAAAGTTTTAATAATAATAATGCCTGAAAATAATAATAAAATAATCCGATAAAAAAATACTATATAGGTAAAACTGACTCACCCATCTGTGGTAACTGAGTTTAATGATAATGTCTCAGCAAATGTCATCTCGCTATCCTGAAGCAGGTCTTTTGGCTTTTCCTCAATTTTCCCACCAAAATCTGCCTCCGAACTGGGTAAAGCAGGAACATTTGTTTTTGATAGACTACTAACTTTGTTTGTAACATTCTGTAGACCATCTAGTTTTACTGTTGTGTTAGAATCCGGGTCTACAAGGCCTTCGGAGACAACACGCAGAAAAAACGCACAACTGAAATACAAGGACAAAATAAAATTCATAAATTGTAAGAACTTAAAGCCTGCCTCGGAGAGCTTAAGCCATCGGTCCCAGGTCCAGTAATACCAACTTGTGAAATTGTTATAAATTGTCATTAAAATGTGACATAAATCCCTCGCCAACCCATCTATCTATCCAGCATGGTGAGCGTAGAGGTAGGCCAAATTCTCCAGAAATAAATTTCTGGAAGGCCCATCTCCAAAAGTGGATGTCTAGAACTATGTGTTCTAGGGGCTGTGATAAAGAATTCAGTAAGAAGTTGGTGCAATATTCCAGGAAAGAATTTGCATTCTTCGTGAAATTTTGGCATTGGCAAACTTGTTATCAGTACATTTTTAGAATGAATCCCTGTTCATTTAGAATTGTTTCTCATTTACTAAGACTTAAGAAGATTTTATTTATCGCTGTTGTGTAATTCTGTATTTGTTTTACATTATAAATGCGATATAGCTTATATCTCTTTGCAGATTCATTTCTCAGTCATATTAAACATTACAGGTTGGAATTGAGTTGGAATCTGATAAGCTGCTGGTCTTCTGCTAACAGCTTATTTTTTAGATCACTTAGCTTTTTAGTCTTTCACTAGCAGGAGTAGAATCATTATAAAATAATTTAAATAATGTCCATCTGACATCCAGGCGACCTCGTCAGGCGCGGGGAGGCGGCGTTTTCTGCGGAGAACCTCAAATTGCGCAAATACGCTAACCTTGGTACTGGTTACGAATTTGCGCAGGTTGGGGATCGAGACCAAGGGCCAAGGAGTTGTCAAAGCGGCTGACAGAAAGGTCTGGAGACAGGAAGGCTGGCAATTATTTCTGCTAACGTATTAGCCTAGCTATACAGAGGGGAAATGTTGCCAGTCTCCTTGGGACTATCTCGGATGGGACGCCTCTAGAAAACATTTTTATTTATAATTTAGTTTATTTTTAATTTTATTATTTGGGTAGCTTTTAATTTATATTTAATGTATATTAATTAACTTTGAATAAATTTTATTTATTTTAATAATGATGTTTCACAAATGCCTGTAATTCGACTTTGAGTTTTGTGCCAGCTCTTCTTTTAAATATGACTAAATCAAGTATATTCTAACCTAGCAGTGTTGGATCTAATGTTATCAAGATTTATAGCAATTCTTTCTGTATCTATCACATTTTTACAACTAAAAACTTTAACTGCATCACGGCAGAGTCCTAGACATTCACTATTGGAAATGGGCTGTCCAGAATTTTCTGTAGAATATGACCTACACTCGCTACGCTGGCCATACAGGTTGGTGAGAGTCATCAGGCCAATATTATCTGTCAATTACAGTAATTATAATTAATTATTTTATGCTTCATATTGTAAAAGTTGGCCTGGATAAAGGAGTGACAAGGCTGTAATAAATGATATTTTTTTTATGAATTATGAATAAACACATACATACCTCGATAACAACGATATTGTCAACAGGGAAGTGTAAATAATACATAAACCACCCTTCATCGTAATATAAGTTCCAAAATCACAATATAGTACATTTTGTGCGAAACTTAAAACATTTCAAGGTATTTTAACTACAATAAAACTAACAAAACAGAACACAATACACTAATTTAAAAACGGTTTCACTGTATTGCACTTATTTTACAGCTGTTGCGCGAAACAAGGAAAAAAAACCACCGTCCGCCAGACTTATTGAAATTGAAATAATTTTTGACAACTCCCAAATTCTGCAAATAAAAAATAGGTTTTATTTTTATTGCAAACCTAAATATATAAATAATTTGATTGGTTCATTTGCTACAAAATATTATTATATCTAATGGACCAATAGTGTAACGACAATCATCTGACATTTATTAATCTTATTGGATAAAAATGAAACGGATAGTCTTTTCGAATGAAACATGTCTGTTCAATATTTTTTATTATAAATTTATATCCTTAGTATTCATATTATTTTTATTTTATATATTGTAAATATATTTTTCGAATAAATGAATGTAAATGAGTGTTTAGTACTGGAGCTATCATGATGATGTTTTTAACATTTTATGTTCTGTATATTTGTGAAATCTTTAAAAGCGATATTTTTCAAATTAATTACAATACATTATTGAATTTTGTTCAATATTATGTTTGTTAATACATACAATATTTAAAAAATAATAATTCTATTAGATTTACTACTCGCTCTAGCACTCTTGATTGTGATATGTCTGTTTCTTTCTTAGAATAAATGTGTCATGCCATTTTTTTTTTGTAATTTAATATGAACATGTATTAATTTTTTAATCTTCCAATACTGTTACAACTGTCATTTACCGTGGTCACGTCAAGGATTTTTCTTGCGCTGTTTATTTTTGATCAAAAATCATGGAAGCGTTATATGCTTTACCTTTCAAAGTGTTTGAAATACCGCAGATTAAAATAAAGAAGCCATCATGGCTACAAGCTCCTTCAGCAATGACGACATTTTCCTTCGTGCTATTATCATACTTTTTGGTGACCGGAGGTTAGCGGCGTTTTTTTTTTTCATTTTTCTATATCCTATATAGGCGGTATAGTGACGGTGGTCAATTTCCATGTGTTTGTAGTTGGAGCCTTCAATATGTCCTCCGGTAATTTGTTCCACATATTCCACAAGTTTGGTATTTACGAATAAAAAGTAGAGTTATGTTTAACTGTACTTAGTTCAAATTAGGGGGTGAGACAGAAGGGGCTACCCCCTGGTACTACCCCCTCTTCTAGGAAATACCTAGTTTTCTAGATTTTGGTTTTAAGGTTAGGTTCTCAATAATATATTTTTTTAAGTGTCTCTAAAGGACATTGTACAGATTACATCAGCCCTAAACACGTAATTTATTTGCATAATATATGTTCATAACAGACTTCATAACCTAGTTGAGGATCATCAAATTCCAAGTGTTCCAGAATTTAATGCTTTTCATGGAGTAATTCACGTCAATATCGCCCAAACACAAAGGGTATACGGGAGATCACAGCGCAGGAAAAACGCAAAAAATAAAGTGCAACTTCTGCCCCATATACTTGTATATATTTATCGTATTCCATAATTATTCACAACATAGTACATTATTATTAACAAAATAACACCACTTTTGATGAACAATATCCACAGTAAACTAATTTACAAAACTAAAAACTTGGACTTATGTCCGTGCAAAATGGCGCAAAGAACTCCTCAATAATCAATATTAAAAGTACCTAAAAGTATACTTGGCACTTTGCCTATTATTTTTTCTTTTTTTTTGTTTTATTTTTAATTAATAGTAAATTATGTTTTAATTTTTAGTTTAAATAATATATATATTTTTTAAAATTAATTCTTGTTTGTATATTTTTATTTAAGTGGAAACTTTGCTGGATTGTGTAACTTTTAGAATTGTTGTAATTATGATTTAAGATCTGTATGTTTCCTGAAAAAATAAAAATTAAATAAAATAAAATATTGAATAAAAATATTTTTTAAAGCTAAAAAAAAGCAATAAGGGGATGAGGAATAGGGATTAAAAAAGAGGTGATACCCTACCTAACCTAACTGAGCAAATTTGGTTATGGATACGTACCTACTGAAGAATATCTTATTATCCTTATTGAACTTACCGTTCCGTGGGAATCAAATATTCCAAAAGACCACAACATGAAGTCGAATAAATATTATGACCTCACAGAAGAAATGATCAGGAACGGGTTCAAGACTCAGCTTTATGCAGTGGAAGTTGGTGCAAGAGGAGTTCCAGCAAAATCTTTGCATCACTTACTGAAAGAATTGGGCCTAAGCAGGTCTGCCGTCAATACATTTATGGAACGAGCTTCCAAGACGGCATTAACGGAATCATACAGTATTTGGTTGGGTAGGGAGAGAAGTAGAATGGTGGATGGTGAGCGTATTATCGCGCAATAGAAAAAAAGGAGGCCTCCTTTTCTTAAACCAGCCAATTGTCGGTCGCAAGCCCGAGACACCATTCTTCTCATCTCTTACCCACACACGATGGACCCGGCACCCGCACGGTGAATCCATGGAATGCTTAGAAATTTGTCTTCTAGTCCAAAATAAATATTGTACAGTTCAAAAAAATCATTTTGAAAGGAAGTTTCAATACTATTTTTTTTAAGTTTTATTTTATTGACTCAGTCACACGCACAAATATTGCACAGTATTTCCGTGGTATATTTGTAATATATAATAATTGTCTTCTTCACCACATCAATAAATAGGCCATAACTGTTATAAAAATGTACCCATAAAACTAATTAAGTTGTTAGTTTATTAGTTTGGAGTCGCAGATGATTGGTGGAGCCGTACAGCGCCTCCTCCTCATCACACACAATTGCCACCACTAAAATATTGTACAATTCTTAAGAAAAAATACTTCAGACTCGCCAACCCTGTAGAATAATATAATAACACTCTATAGAATAGAGCAAAATCATGAATTGTTTTGTAATTTATCCTTATCTAAAATTAGGTATGTGAAGGTGAAAATATCTCTCAAAAACATTCCCCCTTAACACATATTTTATTGTTAAAGGTATAATCTACGATGTGATTGTAGAGCCGCCAAGTGTTGGTTCAACAACAGATGAGCATGGACATAGCAGACCAGTAGCGTTTATGCCAAACCGAGTAAATGGTCAATATATCATGGAAGGACTTGCATCCAGCTTCCTATTTTCTCTCGGAGGAATTGGTTTTATAATCTTGGACCGTACGCATAACCCTTCAACGCCAAAACTGAATAGAATTCTTCTAATATCAGTTGGCTTCATCTGTATTCTAGTGTCATTTTTCACCACTTGGATCTTTATGAGGATGAAGCTGCCAGGATATTTACAGAACTAATAAGTCACAAATCTAGTTAATTAAGACAGAAATTATGTTTATTTCATTCCTATATTTTTTAACAATAAAGGGTTTTACACTATTTTAGTTGTTTTGTGTTTTATTTTAAAAGGGTTGTTTAATCTCACTCTGACACTCACTCGCTCGCACAGACTATAAACCGTATGTTCGACTTGGCGTTTGTCTAAAGTTTTGCTTTATTTGATTTGAATTTTATTTCTTATAAGATCAAATTTATTCGAAGTTAATTAGTACATTAAATATAAATTAAAAGCTACCTAAATAATAAAAATAAACTAAACTATAAATAAAAATGTCCTCTAGAGACGTCCCATCCGAGATAGTCCCAAGGAGACTGGCAACATTTCCCCTCTGTATAGCGAGACTAATACGTTGGCAGAAATAATTGCCAGCCTTCCTGTCTCCAGACCTTTCTGCCAGCCGCTTTGACAACTCCTTGGCCAATACCAAGGTAGGCGTATTTGCGTAATTTGAGGTTCTCCGCAGAAAACGCCGCTCTCCCCGCGCCTAACGAGGTCGCCTGTATGTGAGATGGAGCTAATGTGTCTACACACGTCGCATCCCACACCAGAGACCTGCCAAGTTTCCACGGCACAACAGTCATTCCGTCGGGTCTCTTGCACTCGCTCCGCGCAATCCCAGATTGTTCTAAGACTGCGGGTACTCCAGCAGTGACAAGAGCCCTTCGGATGATGTCGTTAAGAGCCGCGTTACGAGGAATGCGTCCAGCACTTCTAGCACAAGATCTATATATTGCTTTATATATTTCAAGTCGAACATAGCCACAGACTATAAAGAGTACAAGTAACATAGCAAAAGAGTACAAGCGCTCGCACAATTTAAAAAAAAACAAGTCTAATACATCATTGGTCTAATAATGCTATGTTCGAATTAAAAGCAAAGCAAGGCGTTCAAAGCTTTTTTATTTACCGTATTTGCTTAAAATGTATGAAAACCATAGAGCAACGCCAAGTCGACGAATATTCTAAAGTGAAAAAAGCGCTTCAATAGTCAAGTCAAACATGGCGTATAACGGTAACGGTTTAATTGTATCTCGCTCTCACAATCCAAAAATTTTCATGTACTTTTTTTGATGCAAAGAATTTAATTAAAAATGTCTAAAATGTACGTAATTTTATTCCCTAGAAAGTCGTTAGACTACACTGAAAAAACTTTTCAAATATTGGATTGTGCGAGAGGGAAACAAAACTCAACGAATGGGATAGAATCGGGTGTATCAAGCAAAGCTTTTTGTAGATGTCGCTAGCTGCAATGGTACCTTGTTTTAAACCTATGTCGCATCATTTTATATATTTTCATAACAAATGTATATTAAATTAACGTTACCTACCTTAAAATACGAATTAGGAAAGCGAACACCGTCTTTAAAATGATTTTATTAATAGAACGGCAATTTTGAGATCACTATATGTTTGATTTCGTTTGGATATCTCGATTTGTACACTTAAAAGCTGCTGAATTCGGTAATATATCCAGAAAATAATAAATTTCGTAATAAAAATACAAGTTTTCTATGCAACTGACAGTTCTATTAGGTACCATCTATCATGCGCCATCTATCGTGATAAAAAGTTAGTGATACATCACATTTAGGGAGAATTCATTTAAAATAAAAGACAGTTTTAATCAGATCAAAATTTAATAAATATATTTTGGCAGTACACATACTCGTACATAGAAAAAAAACCTTTTCCAATGTACAAAATATAAAATACAATATAAATAAAATAGGAAGACAAAAATCTTAGGTATAGTCATAAAATAAGGACAAAATTAAAACTACATATTTAAAAAACTTTTTTTGAGAGTTAACAGTTAAATTTAAAACCGGTAACGGGGTCGATTCCTGGTCGGGTCACAAAAATATTTAATAAAGTAAATAAATACATTTAATTAATATTTAATTTATTTTTGATATTTCTCGAGTTTGGTACGCTGAAGACATCAACAAGCTTGCCACTGTCATGATTGGCCTATAGTCATCATCATCAGCCTATGTCTCTCCACTGCTGGATGTAGGCCTCCCCCAAGGCTCGCCATTTCGCACGATCTTTTGCCACCCTCATCCAGCCCCCACCAGCGACCTTTTTCAGGTCATCCGTCCATCTGGCGGGGGGTCTTCCCACTCTGCTGTTTCCTGTACGTGGTCTCCACTCTAGAACTCGTCTACTCCATCGGTCATCGGTTCTGCGACAGACGTGTCCGGCCCATTGCCACTTCAACTTACTATTTTTGAAGGCTATGTCGGTAACTTTGGTTTTCTGACAGATGTCTACGTTTCGGACTCTATCCATCAGAGAAATACCGAGCATAGCTCTCTGGGTTCCCCGTTTGACAGCTATAAGAAATGATTGACTGGAGGAGCTATTTAATGGAAATGTCTAATCCCTTTCAGCACGACAAAAAATATTATGGATATTGAAAGGTTTATTGACGGTTGTCGTTTTTTACTGTGATAGCGCACTGTGACTGCGCTGGGTAGGTAATATAGTGGAAATATATTCCACTATCAATTTAATAAAATATAATTAGCTAGATGAGTGGACGAACTATCGAGGTTGTTTCGAAGCGGCAAAACAGAATTTGGCGACCGTTTTTTTTAGTAATATCGCACGTTTAGTTCTGTCCGTGCTGAAAGGGTTATAATATAAGTGTGGATCCTTGATGACTGCACTGTTGGCCATGTTGTGATATCCTCGAGCTTAGCTGAGATTCTATTCTGAGATTCTTTAAAATATTTTTTATATTAAAAACTACTATAAAATTGCCAATGTCATGTTGGATGTATATTTTTTAATATTGGCAGTGAGATAAGCTTAGTTTAGAGATTTGTAGAGATTCTCAGTTTTCTATGTTGTTAATACCAGTAAAGGTTTTTACAATCTTATTCGGAAGGACCTGAAAATGAGAAGGAAATACATTTTATTAGAAATTAATAGTCTTTATGAAGGAAAGCATAGGGACAAAAATAAGGAAAAGCATGCTACGATGGTTCGGGCATGTTGAAAGGATGAGCGATGAAAGATTGACGAACCAGATATATAATGCGAAAGTTGTGGGTAAAAGAGGCCCTGGCAGACCGAGACTCACATATCACGATCAAATAAATAAAACACTGACTGAAGGTGCATAAAAAGTATTCGTAACCAAAGGGCATGTATGAAGAGGTTAATGAATGTCGACGAAGCGAAAGAGGTATGTCGTGATCGTGTCAAATGGCGCTCAATTGTCTCTGCCTACCCCGCAAGGGATCTGGCGTGAAGATATGTATGTATGTATGTTTAATTTGGCAAAAGTTGGCCACACCGGAAGGAATTGAATTATTATTATTAAAAGGCGAGCAGCTCATTGCTGACATGCAATTAGGGTGGGTCAAAAATAACTTTTTTTTTTTACTTTATTGTAGGTAAACCTGTTTGTAAGACTTACATTGAATTTTTTTATGACAACTTAATTTTACACATGTATTAAAAAAAATATTTACAAAAAAAAAAACATAATTACAAACTACCTAAATAAAAATAATCAAATTAAATAACTATAAACTAAACATAATATTTTTATTTTTTTTCGTAACGAAAATAAACCTAACACCCTTCACTCCGACCGGCACAGCGGTTCGGCGTTGAAAGCCGTGCATCGTCTAACGTCGTTTCAGTTCGGCAGACTTCGGCACGGTGTTTGTGTGCGTGCGACTAGACGTATGCGTGTAGACTAGCTGCTAACTGCTCATAACTGATTCTATCTCTTTTAGACACAATGCTAGGTGGGACAGTTTTGGCCGCGTCCACAAGTAATATAAAAAACTTGAATTAATATCAAAGAAAAAAAAATACTGCATAAATAAATAATTAAAATTGCATAAGTTGATAAAAAATGCTATGCAATAGCTTTACCGCGGCAGTCCCCGGGTGCCACACATATTTTTTATTTGATAATATGTTGTCATTTGAGTCGATTATGACCCGAAAAAAATATTATTGTAATAAGTATAGTATAACTGCTGATGGATTAGGTTTAAAGTTTCGGTACTTTCAAATGGCTGATTTATTAAAGTAAACTGAATAATAAATATACTATTTATACTTTTAAAAATGCATATATGTTGATATTAGAATAAAGTCTACTGTTAAAAACGGTACCAAAAATTTACACAAAATATTTGTGGGTAGTTGTAAATATTTTATTAAACTAACAACCACAAAGTGATGTATAACTTTACAATTAACTAAAATATAGTATTCTTTTATAATGGTATACAACAAAATAATAATCATACATAAAGTTTTAAGAAAATAGTATTTTACTTAATTTTTCAAAATTTCAAAGTCAACCCGGAGGCAGCAGATAATATCCGATTGTCTTAAAACTTTGTAAGTTAGTTTTTTCAACAATAACACACACTTATATTGCTATTACAAGTCATAAAAAAAAAAATTTTTTTGTAATACTATAGTACCATCCTAATGCCTATATCAAGCACTAGTTTAGTTCAACAAATTCTCAGTTATGACCATAGTTTACGTTGTGGTCTTTTCGAATATTTGATTACCATGGAACGATACAATAAGAATAACTTTTTTGAAGTTCCAAGAAGACACTAAGATGTCTGGTCTATAGGCTGATACAGCTAGTTCATCTGGGATCCTATAATACTTACTGACAAAAATCCGAGCTTTTATCAATAATATGTTCAAATTCAGCAAATGACAAAGCACCATCATCATCCAAATCTGCTTCTTCCAGCACATTTTGTACCAATTGCTGTATTTCTGGATCCGTCAGTTTCAAATCAACCCCACAGAGACGTTCAATTACTTCACGCAAATCTGATACTCCTATCATGTCATCACCATCAAAATCTAGAAAAATAGGTTATCATATATAGATAGGCCGTAACTGTATAAAAACATTGTCACAAAACGAATCGCAAGTCTATTTTGTAAAAGCACCTGATTACACTGAAACTGTGTTCGTAGTCTTCAAGTCCATGGATTTATATTTCCTTGAGTTTGGCACGCTAGAGACATTGACAAGCTTGCCACCTGTCATGATGGGCCTATAGTTAAGTTGGCTAAATGTCAATCCACTTCATTAAAAAAAGTGAAATAGTGTGGTTTCTGACCACCCTGGAAGACCTGATCATTTCTTCTGTGAGATCATAATATTGCCATTTGGAATATTTGATTCCCACGGAGAGAAGACAAATTTTTAAGCATTCCATGGATTTACCGTGCAGGTGCCGAATCCATTGTGGGTAAGAGATGAGAAGAATGGTGTCTCGGACTTGCGACCAACAGTAGGCTGGTTTGAAAAGGAGCCCTCCTTTTTTACTTTATTGCGCAATAATACACTCACCATCTACCATTGCACTCCTCTCACTACCCAACCAAATACTGTTGATTCCGTTAATGCCGTCTTGAAAAGCTCTTTCAATAAATGTATCTCCCGCAGACCTGCTTAGGCCCAATTCTTTCAGTATGTAGTGCAAAGATTTTGCTGGAACTCCTCTCGCACCAACTTTCACTGCGTAAAGCTGAGTCTTGAACCTGATCATTTCTTCTGTGAGATCATAATATTTATTCAACATTATTTATTATTACTAATTTTTAAGTAATGTGTCAATACCATACATCCAGGAACTTAACTACTAGATCACGGAGGCAGTAAATAAGTAGTATAATTATTTTCTTACCAAATATTCTAAAAGCATGCTCGGCCTTCACTGCTTTCGGAGCATTTTCACTAAAAACCGACATCATATCTAGGAAATCTTCAAAAGTACAGTCTCCATCACTACTGGAGCTAAACACCTTGCAAATGCGGTCCCGGAATGGATTCACTCGGAGCTCAGGATATTGGAGAATTTTGGCCATTGGCAGTTTGACATTTTTATTATGGCCAACCTTTTCTGGTGCTAAAGCTTTGAACTTCTGATGTGCACTGGAATTTAAAATATATTTTTTTAGGGTTTCAATTTTGTTCTCTCCAAAAAGTACTGATGGCATACCTGCTTAGGCCAAGTTCATTCAGTAAGTGGTGCAAAGAAATTAAAGACAAATTTCTAATACTAGCTTTACATGCTTATCAAACCTCGGCAAGCATCCACAAGCATAAGTGTGTGAACAGAGTGTTTGGCTTGCCTTGCATGAGCTTGGAGAAGCTTGTCACCTATCCAGTTGGGTGTCAGTTTTTGAACACAAATCAAAGGGTGCTTGTGCATTTACATGTTTGTGTATGTTTTGTGTGTCTTGTAACATCGCTTTGGATGGACGTGTTGGTGGTTGTGCCAACAAATTTCAAAATGAGTGGCTGGTTGAATGAGTACACTATATCCTTTTTGGATATTACCGGAGTGAACAATGTATGTGGAATTCAACATCCACCATCTTCTTCTTTATCAGTTTTTTATTCTATCTTGACTCTTGTATTTAAAATAAAATTAAGATAAACCAAACTAAATAGCTGAAACAAGTTCGCCTGTCTGGAGTACACTGACATACTCACAAGCATGTAAGTTGCTTTCAAATGCCAGTCTAGTGTGTGTAGTCTTGGAGCTTGTGGATGATTGTCTAGGCTTAGCAAGTGTGTAAAGCTAGCTTTAGCACTCCATGGATTCATTTTATTCCGCAACAAGACGATCACTATCCACCATTCTCCTCTTTCTCCCTACCGAACCAAATACTGTATGATTACGCTGATGACGTCTTGGAAGCTCGTTCTATTGACGGTAGAACTGCTTAGGCCTGATTATTTCAGTAAGTATTAATTATTCTAATAATACTATTAAAATACACTTACAATAAAACTTCTTTCTTCGTAAAATAAGTTAAATCCTGAAACAAATTAGGATCAATTAAATACATATTGGTAATGTAAGTTTTTTTGCGAATAGCTCAAAATATAAATACCTCGTAGTCTTGAAGTTCTTCCTCGGTAAACTGGCTTTTACCCTGCCCCATTATAATGTTATAAATTTAAACTTTTCTTTCTTATTTTAAACAAAAAACACTCAACACAAAAAACAACACAAATGAGTAAAATTACAGATGACAGGTGTTGAGTTATGGTATTCCTATTTACCGTTTATAATTGTATACAAAATAATATTTTTAGTAGATCTTTTGTTGTTTAATATCTCGTATTTGTGCAAGCTACTATTTTATAGTATGTGCTCATTATTTTTTAAAATAAAATATTTTATTTTAACCTAATATTAAAGTCAAATTTATAGAACATGACAAAGCGATAAGTCTATGATTTGCAGTATCGTAACGCTATTATTTATTTTTTCTATCGCACTTTGGAAGTTTGTTTTATCAAACATTTTTTCATACACTGAATAACTATTTAAAATACAGCACTTGCCACTATATAATAAACTAATAAATGATACAGGAATAATAAAATTATGACGAACTGTTATTATTATTTAGGATTGATATTGTTCATTAAAAGCTGCGGTATTGTTTCGTTGAGTATCTGCAAATAAATTATAATATATTAAAGACATAACACCACAGCTCTGTGCATAACACCGCGTCTTGTCGTCACCTCCGGTGACAAGAGGGCTGGCTCTTTGTTCGCCCAAGAATCAGTATTGCAATTCAGCGGGGAAATGCAGCCAGCGTTCTTGCCATTCCACGTGGACGAAACTTGTATCCTTATTCTTGGTATTAATATTTATTTTATTTAATATTAAGTAAATATTTTTTTCGATTAAAATATCTATACTATTATTTAAATTATAATATTTCAAAACATCATTCTATAGTACCTATTATTAATAGTAATTACTTTATTTATGTTGTCCTTGTTATGTTTGTCCAACAAAATTTTATGGCCCTATAAGGCCTTCATAAGAAGTCTACAGCTGAACATAGGCCTATATTTTATTACCTGCTTTTTTCGCAACGCTTTTCAGCAAGTTAGAATGTCAGTATGCCACTGTAGGTAAGTAGTTAATATATATATTAAGTCTATGTAAAAATCTGAATATACAGAGACATTATTGCAAGACGGCAAGAAACCAAACGGTATGAGAATCACCAGTCGGTACTGAATAAATTATTGTATGTCGGTTATATGTCGGGTATTTCTTACCATTTCTCGTGCGATAAGTCAGTAAAGATCCAGGTATATATGGCCCTCCAGGGTTTAATTGACATAGAGAAGGTAGTCGAGCTGAGCATGTCAGGGTCCGCCATGTCCTGTATTTAGTTGCGGCAACGCAGCCATATTTACGGATATTGCGTTTGGGATGACCCGGTTCCCATGCTCTATAGGTTGTGCAGTCGAATGAATCACCTAAAAATATAATTAGGTAGGTACCTAAACTGCCTCCATGGTCTAGCGGTTAAGTCCGTGGATTTAGACTCGGAGGTACCGGGTCCGATTCCTGATCGTGACACAATAATTTATTTGTGATATTGCTCGAGTTTGGTACGCTAGAGACATCGACGAGCTTGCCACTTGTCATGAGGGGCCTATAGTAAAGATGTAGTAAAGATTTTGAACCAAAAATACTCTGGAAACATTTGCTGAATTTCCCCATATAATGAGTCCATAACTCAATGCCCCAAAACTCGTCTAACGAAATCAACCAAAAGTTTTCTATGCAACAGCATCAAACTTTATAATAAATTACCGGAAGAAATAAAAAGTTTACAATTTATAGAATTTAAAGGTAACGTTAAAGATATTTTGATTTAAAAAAGTTATTACGATTATCGGGATGCACTAGCAGATGACTTTGCATAGAAAACTTTATAGTCGTAGTTATAATTTTTAGATTATAAGTTGACACGGCCCCTTTACAGCCACGAATTTAAGTTTAATTTTAATATTTTATAGTGTTTAACATTATTGACATTTATTTAATTATTACGATTTACGAAATTAATTTAAATTTATTATAATTATACATTATGTTATAATTATTTAGATTATAAGTTGACACGGCTATAATGCCTCGAATTTAGGTTAAGCTACAGTACTTGCTTATGGCAGCAATGTCACTTACTTATTTCGGTCTATCCATAATTTAATTTAATCTTTTTATTTATTATTTTAATAATATTGTAAAAAAATTACAATATCCGAGTGTTACATGTGAACCATATGGAAATAAATATTTTGAATTTGAATGCCGATGTAACATCACACCCATGGTATGCTAGTAGCGCTGCGCTTCCTGTTCACCGCTAATACATTTTAGGCTTATAATACTAACCTGTCAAGGACCTAAAATCACTGCCATTATCACTAGTTATGCCAATAAAAGCAACATCAATGATTGCTCCAGTGAGCAGCTGAGATACAGCTTCCATCCGTCTGTCGCTCATTACGCTCGCCAGCAACCCAGATCTTTTCCTACATTCCAGCTCGGCATTGGTGAAGTTCTGCTTCTTTTGCAGGTAAAACATTCCAATACCAGGGATGCATGAAGAGTTTATATTGGCTAGAATGAAGATAATACTAAGCCGAGCTAAGACACTCAATTATTTATTTAAAGAGAAAAACAGGGACAGGCTACATGAGAATATGAATAAAGCAATAGAGCAGAAGCAATTAAAATTATACCCGCCACCAGAATATTTCCTACTGCATAATAGAGTGGGTCAAAAAACACTTTTTTTTAAATTGCATTTAGAAAGTAAAGTCACATCACAGTTTGGCTTTCGTGGTGGTCAGAAACCACGCTTATAAAAAAGCGGATTCACATTTAGCCAACTTTACTATAGGCCAATCATGACAAGTGGCAAGCTCGTCGATGTCTCCAGCGTACCAAACTCGAGAAATATCACAAATAAATTAAATATTAATTAAATGTATTTATTTACATTAATAAATATTATTGTATATACGAGTATATATGGTTGGCGCAAAGTTATGATTTGGTTTTTAATTTATTTTTAACGTGTACTTTTACGGCGTTATCACTCGATTCAGAAAGGTCTGAATCGAGGGCGAGCATCCAAAACACTAGACGTGCTCACGGGATGGGAACGAGAGGAGAACCACTACTGAGTGCCACATGTAAAATATTGGTTTATTAAAATTAGTACCAAATCATACTACTAGATGGTGCTAGGCGTCACCACCCGTCGACAGGCAGATTTAGATTCAGATTTCGACAACTAGGTACCTTGGCAAACTGCGTCTACAATCCGTTTCTGATCATTTGTGTGTTTAACTGATGTAGTGAATACTTACGCAGTGGATTAGCGTAAATGCTATAGTAATCGTAGCGGGTGTCGTTGGCAAGAGACAACCCTGGCTCAGACTCTGCACATTTCAGGACCTCACATGAATATTTTGGTACTTCTTCCTCTTTTAAATCCTTTAACACTTCCGGAGGACTGAAAAAAGTTAACATCATCATAACGTGGTATTTTTTGGTATTTTTAATTTATTATCATTGTTTATGTTTTAATACAGTTTACGATAGATAGCTTTGGTGTCTGTGGCTGATGGGTAGGAATAAATACATATTTTCTTCCGTCTTATTGTATGTTATTGTTTTGTTTGTGTTTTTGTAACTATTGTCTTGATTTTGTAAATTTCCTTAGTTTTACGCACTTTTTATTTTTGTTGATTTCTTAATCTGTCTTCACAGTGGATTTATATTTTTGTGTATAATTTGTGAACCCATTCATGGCCTTATTTATTGTGTAAAATTTGATAATATTGTATTTTTGGTTATGCTGTTGGAGTTCCAGATAAATAAATAAATAACCGTTATCTGTAACTAATGATGAATGCGATACATTCACCATTCGCGATGCCAGTATCAACAAGATTATCTGCTCTGCGGGGTGAGGTGGAGGTCGATTACGTCTGTCAGAAATGTCAAAAGCTAGACGGAATGCCCAAGGTTTTGACATTTTAGACAGACGTAATCGATTTTAGACGATACGTTTTCGGACGATTGTGCACTCCGCCTCACCCCGCAGACTGATAGAGATATACATAAATTGGTGTTTTCGACCAGGAATCGAACCAAGAACACGTCATATATGTCATATATGCATCAGTCAACACTTAGGACACGTGATATGATATATTCTTATAATTGTGTCTGTCTTAGCTTATAGTGTGACAATGCCTATCTACAGCAGCTATAATGTTAAGCGTTAATCTGTATTTATAATTTTGTTATTTTATCGTTTCTCTTTCCAAATGATGGTTATCATGTACTGCTCCAGATTCACCAATATGTACTATAAAATTATATCATTTTATATCAATATTGTAAAAATTGACGTGTAAAAGTGCAGAATACATATCTTTTTGTCCTATGCCTACTTGCAAAATAAACGAATTGAATTGAATTGAATATATAAAAATATATATTTTTATTCGAAGTAATATACAAACAATATAAAAGAATTACAATATAATAATTAACCTAAAAAATAAACTAAATCTAAATAACAAATTAAATATAATAAAAAAATATACATACCTTACAATATAAAAATTTCCTCCAGGCCATTGTCCAGCGGCATGGTGCTCAAAACACTGGCAGCATTTCCTCGTTGAATTTCAATACTAATCTTTTCAGCGAGGAAGCTGCCAGCCCGTGGGTCACCAGAGACGTCGACTAGTTTGAATTGATTGTGGAAATCTACGTCCATTTCATTCTGCGTTGCACAGCCCCAGCGGGGTGTGGCGGAGTGAACAATCGTCCAAAAAAGTATCGTCTAGGATTGATTACGTATGTCAAAAATGTCAAAAGCTTGGAAATTCCGTCTAGCTTTTGACATTTCTGACAAACGTAATCTCCTCACACGGGAACGGTGGTGTTGTAAATCTATGACTGCAGTACGTAAGAAAAGTGTATTTCTCATTGGTACATGCCGGGTGGGTTTGAACCGACCTTTGTAGGATTTAAGGAACGCGTTCTTATAACCGAGACACCACCGCGCCACTTTACACTTGCGGAAGTATAATACTAACCTAAAATTTAAAGCCAGTCCTTTTTTCTCAATAGCAAGCCTTTCGCAACTGATCAGCGATACAAAGTTGGCCTTTGCTAGAATCCCCAAGTTTGATCTATGACACTTTTCCATCAGGTGAAACTTTGGTACAGTAGGCAGATAATCTTGAGGACATCTACTGTTTGCTGATACACATACTATGAAGATTAATACGTATAGCATAGTTATATACTACAACAGTATTTAATCAGTAGTTAGGTATGCCTAGTGTGACATTAGAGTTTTGTAAATTTAACTACAGATTGTAGAGAATTTTCGATGTACATTAGGCGTTATTAGTCGTATAGCCAGACTTGTAATAAACGAAATTTAAAACGTAATTACAGCAGTTATTTTTTAAGTGTATTTAAAGGACATTGTACAGAATACATCAGCCCTAAACACGTAATTTATTTACATAATATATGTATGTTCATAACCGAGTTGGGGATCATCAAATTCCAATTGTTGCAGAATTTGATGCTTTTCATAGAGTAATTCACGTCAATATCGCCCAAACACGAAGGGTATACGGGAGTTCATATCGCGGGAAAACAGCAAAAAATAAAGTGCAACTTCTGCCCCATATACTCGCATAGAGTCAAAATCGTTTTCCATAATTATTCACAACGTAGCACATTATTAAACAAAATAACAACACCACTTTTGACTAACAATATCCACAGTAAACTAATTTAACAAAACGAAAAACTTGTACTTGACATGTCCGTGCAAAATGGCGCGAAGAACTCCTTATTTTATTAAAAACCAACACTAGTGTTGTCCAAACCAAGACTTGGCATTGTTGAAATGAAATGAAATGAAATAATTTATTTGTCAGAAACATGGTAGGTACAGGGATGTAAATTATTATATGTAATTATATCACATGATTCGCTATTTCTAGCATACAAATATTTATTTAGTCACATGACTTTGTCGAGCTTAGTGTCTAGGTATTCTTTTGTCGAATAAAAACATTTATTAACCAGCATTTGTTTGACTCTTAATTTGAACAGTTTCAGTGGCAGCTCCCTTATAGTAACTGGAAGGTTATTAAATATCTTTGTCGCTATTGCATAACAATTTCGGCTATATTGAGTACTTTTATGAGCTGGAATAATTATTCTACTAGGATAACCTATCTATCCCTTCCCATCACACAAACTTTGTTTCCAAATCTTTTGTTGTGTCATCTTCATCCCTGTGGAACAACCTTCCTGTTGAAGTCAGACAAGCACCCAGCAGACCAATATTCAAGAAAAGAGTGTACAGTCATTTGTATAAGTCACTAGCTTAACTTTTTACTGACTTTAATCCATTGTAGGTAGTTATTATTAACATTAAGGTATTTATGTATTATTATATAATTTTATTGTATTATATTTATGTAGTATTAGTATGTATGTGTATATATTATATATATGTATATATATATATATATTATAGTTGTCTAAGTATGTTAATTTTTAATATTATTTATGTTTCATTTTAATATTTTATTTCTCTATTTGCACCGTACTCATATTTAAATGTCCCAATGTCCCAAAGGTTAACGGGAAGAGAATGTCTTGCGGCATTACGTTCGCCTTTTGTATAGATTTACAATAAAGTTTTTTAATAAAAATAAATAAATAAAAAAAATAACGCGTTTTAAAATTGCAATTATCCCCAAGAGTTTTAAAAAGTTCCGGGTGGCTTTTTACAAATAAACAGCATTCAAATAGAAGGAACAGTCAGTAATTTTAGTTTTATAAATAAAGGACGACAGGAAGTCATAGGAGGTGTTACAAATAGCTCGAATGCATTGTTTTTGTCCAATAAAGATTCTATTTATTTCCACTGCATTGCCCCACAATAATATGTTGCATGTAAACAGCTGGTCATGTTATTGGTCTTGCACTTTTAATCTTGGTTGATTGATCTTGTAAAACTTTGCTCTAATTCAAAACATAATAATAATAATAAAATGCTTTATTGCACAAAAACTAACTTAAAATTAATGTGCACGCCTGTGTTGTGTAAAGCTCGCCAGCTTTATGCCGTGAGGCATTATCCACTAGCTAACCTTTGGGAGTTTTGAAAACATGTGACAGGCAGAGTGCCTAGTAAATATTAAATAAACAATACCAATGACCTCATTGAACAATACATACTAATACTACATATACATATATTTTGGTTAAGTAAAAAGTTTTAAATAATAATAAATTATTACATATAATAAATACATTTAGCGAGACTAACGTTACGTGACTTTATGACAGTGTTTAAACGTGATGTGGACGGCGTAAATTAGTGAATCAGACATAAATTAAATATGGTATGTATTATTTATTATCAAGTATCTATTTATTTATAATAAGTAAAAATATAGTTGTTTATTATTATTTCAGTTTAAGTATACATATATATAAGTATTTAAGTAACTGATCGACTGGTAATCATACTTTCATAGTTCATAAGTAAACATTTTAATAAAACTATTGCTTGTTTTTATTTATCATTTTTCCTGGTGGTGGGTAAAGTATTTAATAAATTATAAATGGGTTTCCTACAACAGAAAGGCTTTAAGATGACAATAGTTATAATATATAATAACAAAATATCTATGCTGGTGTCGTTTTACAGGTGAGTTGTGTTGGAACCTCTTTTGTACTTTGATTTACGTTGTTTATTTTATTTTATGATACCTTTAGAGCTGGCTATCTGAGGCTAAAAGTCAATATGGAACTGACTGACATCCTAGGACACAAGTTATCTTGGTTAGGAGTCAGGGACCATCTTAAAATTGCCTATCCTTGTGGTTTGCATTCAATCAAAAATGTATGTAAATTCAGGGAATGTTTTATATATTGTTTACTCAACTTTGTATATAGGTACCAATAAGAAAGCTCAATAAACGTTATTATTATTATATGCAATACATGTTATACATATAATAATACATATCTATAATAGAATACATATAATTAAATATATACAGGATTCATGAAATAAATAAAATAAAACACATACTAAAGATATAAGAGTGAAAGTTGCAACGAGAGTAAAAACAAGGATCAATTTTAACACAAATAATCGTCACTTGTTTTGAGTAGACAACATGTCTATTTTTATTTTATTTATTTATTTATTATTTACTTATTCCACAGCTGTATTTTACAAATAAATATTTACATTCAAATGATTACCGAACACCTAGCCAATTACGGAATAACATTATTTTCACTAAACATATAGCATGAACGGATTATTATCAATTTAAACTATTAAAAATAAACATAGGGACAAAAATAAGGAAAGGCATGCTCCGATGGTTCGGGCATGTTGAAAGGATGACTGAAGAGAGATTGACGAACCAGATATATAATGCGAAAGTTGTGGGTGAAAGAGGCCCTGGCAGACCAAGACTCACTTATCACGATCAATTAAATAAAACAATAGCTGCCGGTGCAATAAAAAGCCATCGAAACAAAAGGGCATGTATGAAGAGGTTGATGAATGTCGAAGAAGCGAAAGAGGTATGTCGAGATCGTGACAAATGGCGCTCAATTGTCTCTGCCTACCCCGCAAGGGACCTGGCGTGAAGATATGTATGTATGTATGTATGTAAAAATAAACATAAGAATAAAAATAAAGAGACAATATTTAAAAAATCCATCTACGCATCATTATGTGAGTGTATGTATATGTGAATGTGTAGGTGTGTGAAGGTGTATATTGTAAGTGTGAGTGAGTGAAAATGTGTAGATTTCATTGCATTGTGCATATCTAATGTATTATTTACATAGAACTACACCTATTTTAAATGAGAATGCTCATTTTTCTTAGAGAAATCGGCCCAATAAAATGTTCTCGTGCCAAAATGATTTCTTTTTTATTTGATAGTTAATATATTGTGTTTTCATAATTTTGTAATTAATTTTATTTATTTTACCTTAGCATAACGACAATAGACAAAAACTTTTTTTACATTGATAATTCTATAGTTTAGATCTCGCCGATATAATGGGGTGTATCAGGCAAAGCTTTTTGTAGATGTCGCTAGAGGCATTGGTACCTTGTTTTGCACCTATGTCGCATCATTTTTTAAATGTTTTTGTAGTTTTTTATTTTTATAACAGAAAAATGTATTTTAAATTAACGTTACCTACCTTAAAAAACGAATTAAGAAAGCGCACACCGTCTTTACAAAGAAAAAAGGTTTTTTTAATTGAACGGCAATTTACATTTAGAAATTTCTATTTGTACACTAAAAAGCTGCTCACATCGGCATAATATCCAGAAATTAATAAATTTCGTAATAAAAATACAAGTTTTCTATGCAACTGACAGTTATATTAGGTACCATCTATAATGCGCCATCTACCATGATAAAAAGTTAGTGATACACCCCATTGGAGAATCCACACTTTGAAATCCTGTGTTTTATCTGTAATAAAGTACCTGATCACAATAAAGAACCTAATCGTAGAAATAGTGCTTTGTAACTATTTCATAAATATAACCAATTCGTCATGATCGTAGAACAGTGTCGGATTTAAAAAAATACCCTATGGTAGAGCTTGCTCAGGGATGAATTATAGACGATAAAGTTCAATACCAAACTATTTTAATGAGTTTCACAACTTCACAATTACAACAAATAAACAAAAATAATATTAAACGTTACGAATGGCGCGCGCGCGTGCTGTCGTCGGCGATGTAGCCGTGGTGTGTCTCAAATAGGCTACTCTTGGCGTCTCACATTGCCTACGGCGGTGAGAGCGAGAGCGACAACACGCATGCGCAGTAAATCTACAAGTCGACGATGTACCGCGCCGGAAGTCGACCACGCGCAACTCTTGGCGGCAATATACGATTTACTACATACTCCCCCTCTAGTTCAGGAGAACGCCCTCGCTCCTGGACTAGATCCTGCCCCTTAGCTCCAACAGTGCGGGTAGGGCGGCCGCGATTTCTCTTGGGTATGACGGGTCTAGGTGGGGTATCATGGCTACCGATATAGGGTGTAAGATCTTGTACGTGATACTTACCGAGAAGATTGCCAGGCTGTTCGATGTCTGAAATCTCGTAAGTTGTGGGACTGACCTTTTTAGCCACACGATAAGGACCATCGCGTCGTGGCACAAACTTAGAGGTTAGTTCCTTAGAACTTTTGCTAAGAACGTGGGATTTAAGGAGTACTAAATCATTTACCTGAAATGATACTGCCGGACGGCGCGAAATATCTGCGTACTCCTTGTTCTTATCCTGCTGGAGCTCCACGCGCTCGCGAACAGCTGACAAGGAATTTAAAAACTTCCCAAGGTAAGGAGTTATTTGTGGTACAAAATTTTCTTTTAATTGTATGGCACGAAGGTCATGTGTGACCTCTGTGGGAGATCTCATCTCTCTGGCGAAAGTTAAGTAAGCTGGTGACATACCTGTTGTGCGACATTTTGCACTATTTAATGCGAAACGAATCACCGAAAGCTTCTTTGGCCATGAGGTGTGATCTTCTTCCACGAGTTGTGCGAGTAAAGCTTTGACATCGCGGTTCTTTCGCTCCGCAGGGTTAGCTTGTGGGTGGTAAAGAGGAACAAAATTTTGCTTTACCTTTAAAATGGACATACACTGCCGCATAACTGCCGACACAAACTGTACCCCATTGTCCGATACAATCCTGCGGGGTAAACCGTAACGCATAAAATATTCCTCAATGAGAATATGGGCACAAGCTTCTGCAGTCGCTTCTTTAAGCGCGTATAGCTCTATCCACCTGGTAGCAGTGTCTTCGACAAGGAAAATCCAACGCTCCCCCTGGTCTCCCTCTGGTAATGGACCGAAGAGGTCTATGGCTAGCACCTCATTTCGCTGATTCATCACCGGTGTTTGGAGAAGACCTGGTGGCTTAGCGTTTGTGGCCTTGTAGCGTTGGCAGTGGATGCAGGCTTTTACATAGTCAGCGACTATCCTCCGCATCCCCGTGAAATAATATAGCTGACTAACCTTTTGGTATGTTCTATCAACTCCTACAGCGAGTCATGGAGTTCCTTTAAAATTTCTGGTACTAGAGCAGTAGGTATAACTAGTTGAGGAGATTCACTTTCAGAATCTGGGTTATACCTGAATATGACTCCCTGGTCCATAACGTAACCGCGCTCTAACCATCTTTGAGCAGCGAGTTCATCAGGACATTCAAGTTCTTTTATGATTTTGGCCACTTCCGGGTCAGAGATTTGATCCTGACGTACCTGAGTAGGTGATTTTCTTGGCAGGTCGCAGATGACTGAGCAAACGCCGCAGGAGCCGCGGTCGTCACTCGAACATATAGGTCTGCTGAGCGTATCTGCTACAACATTTGCTTTCCCGGGTGTGTATTGGAACTGAATGTCAAACTCTTGAAGTTTGAGAGCCCAACGAACTAACCTGCCTGCTGGTGATTTTAATGATAGCAACCAGCGGAGGGGTTGATGGTCACTGCCGATAACAACTGGCTGGCCGTCTAGGTAGGGTCGAAACCGCTCAACCGCCCACACCACAGCAAGAGCTTCCCTCTCTGTGGTGGAATAGTTCCGCTCTGCTGCGTTGAGGAGACGACTGGCATATTCGATTGGCCTTTCCTGATTGCCCTCCCCCTGTAATAAAACAGCGCCAAGGGCGTAGTTGCTTGCGTCTGTACGCAGAATAAAGGGTAGGCCAAAATCAGCCTGAACCAGTACTGGAGCCGTTGTTAATAAATGTTTTAGCTCCGTAAAAGCATTTCTTTGCTCAGATGTCCAAATCCAGACTTGGCTTTTCTTAGTCAAACGTGTCAATGGCTCGGCAATTTTGGAAAAGTTTGGTATAAACTTTCTGAACCAAGAGCACGTTTGTAAGAAAGTTCTGAGATGTTTCAAATTACTCGGCTCTTTCATTTCTACCACAGCACTTACCTTTTCAGGGTCAGTGGAAATACCGTCTTGAGTTATGACGTGGCCAAGGTACCTTACATTGTCCCTGGCAAAAACACATTTCTCCCTATTTATGTGGAGATTGTACTCGTCCAGCCGCGAGAATACTGCTTCTAGGTCTTGCAGGTGCTGCTGGAATCCCTCAGATATAATCAGGAGATCATCTAGATAAGCAAGTATAGTTACTTTTTGTAAAGCGGAGCATGAACGGAGACGGTCGATAAGGCGTTGAAAGGTCGCCGGCGCGTTCTTTAATCCGAACGGCATTCTTTTAAAGCGGTAGGTTCCCAAAGGACAAACGAAGGCGGTTTTATCCCTATCCTCATCTTTGACACCTACCTGCCAATAAGAAGAACGAAGGTCCAGAGAACTCATATAACAGTTCTTCTTGGTACCTTGGAGCAGATCATCGATGCGAGGCATCGGATAGGAATCTGACTTCGTGATCGAGTTAAGACGCCAGTAGTCTACACAAAAGCGAATACCACCCTTGGCCTTGGGCACCAGCAGAGCAGGAGAGCTCCAAGCAGATTCGCATTCTTCGATCACGCCATCTTGTAACATTTTATCAATTTCATTTTTCATCAGCTGTTTCTTCGAGGGGTTTAGACGATAAGGAGGTACCGATATAGGAGAGTGCTCACCTGTTTCAATCCTATGCTCAGCATAGGGTGTGGGGCCTCCCCCTGCTTTAAAACTGCGGTCATGCCTAACGAGGGTTGCAGCTAGTGCTTGGCGCTGAGCTGGACTTAAATGCGCGCCCTCGTCGTCTCGAAGAACGTCTGTAGTAGCGCAAACAGCAGAACACGAGGCACGTTCAAAACACAATTCGTATGTAATAGAATTATCATTACCAAAGAACCATGATTTCTTATTAAAATCAATAACAACACCAGCTTTAGTAATGAAATCGATGCCCAATAATGTTTCATTGTTTGTAGAATCAGGAAAAATTAAGAAAGGAATGGATATTACCTTGTGTATCAGCTTGACTTTTAAGTCAGTAGTAAAGACCGCCATCTCCCGGACGATGCCGTCGGCGAGTTTGATATCTCTTGTTGACGGAGTAAGGGGGTGGCCTTTACGTAGAAGGAGAGCATATAGAGTATGACCAGCAATACAATGCCTAGCTGCCGTGTCAATAAGCGCGGTACCGTTAACACCTAAAATCTCAATTTTAAAAATTGGACGTAAGTCGATGTGTATGACGGGCTTAACATGATGACTAACGCGCGGTACATCGTCTCCACTACAAAAACACAAGTTATTTAATACATTTTTATCATTTATATACGAGGGGCGTTCAAAATATTCTCGGTATGTGGATAAAAACAAACAAGTACGAAAAGTTTGATATTTTTATTTTTCAATATACTCCCCCCCTATGTTCATACACTTATAAGATCGATCAATTATTTTTTTTAATCCCTCATAAAAATATTTTTTATCTTTGGTGTAAAAATGCTCCTCCACGGCCGTCTTCAACGCTTCATCGTCAGAAAATTTATTTCCACGCAGATCCTTTTTAAGATTGGGAAACAAAAAGAAGTCGCTTGGGGCTAAGTCCGGACTATAGGGTGGATGAGTAACAGTTTCAAACCCACATTCAACAATAGCTGCCTTGGCAATATGAGCAGTATGGACAGGGGCGTTGTCATGCAGAAGCAGAACACCTTTGGTTAACTTTCCTCGCCTCTTTTCTTTGATCGCTTCTCTTAATTGACGTATAACGTTAGCGTAGTACTGCCCTGTGATATTTACACCTTTTTCTTTATAATCGATAAGCAAAACTCCTTCACAATCCCAAAATATTGTGGCCATGACCTTGCCAGCTGACGGGATTACCTTGAACTTCTTGGGATGAGCTGAACCCTTAATGTGCCACTGCATGGACTCCTGTTTGCTCTCTGGGTCATAATGATGAACCCAGGTTTCATCTCCAGTAACTATTTTTTGCAGCACCTTATCGGGATTTTCACCACACAGGTCGATAAAATCTGAACAGCAAGCCACACGCATATCCTTTTGAAGAAGCGTCAGCATTCGCGGAACCCATCTTGCACTTACTTTTGACATATTAAGATGGTCATGTATAATGTCATGTACGGTACCAATAGAGAGATTGGTTACTTGAGCTATAGATTTTACCTTCACTCGGCCGTCTTCCAATATAAGTTTTTCCACTTTATCAATATTTTCTTGTGAGGTAGCCACTACAGGCCGGCCAGGTCTAGGGTCATCTTCAATACTCTCCCTTCCACGCTTAAATTCGCTTGACCATTTTTGAATAGTAGATAAAGAAGGAGCAGACTCACGGTAAACACAATCCATTTCCTCTTTTATGGTTTTTTGATTTTTACCCTGTTTTGTCAAGAATTTTATGACGGATCGGTGCTCTAATTTCGTTAAAATTGTTAATTCGCTCATGGTGTTCATGTTTGTTCGGCAATTGCAGAAAAACAAAAGAACATCTCGGTTCCAATTTTACTTTTTTTTAATGTCAATGGATGAATCTTAGCGGCCAGTAACAAATATATATATAAAAGAGGTTGTAACGTATCAATACCGAGAATATTTTGAACGCCCCTCGTACTTATTCTCAATTTTCGGAAAATTACAGCTACTACATTTTGAAAAAGTTTCATTTTGCTGAATTTTCAGAAAATTGGGGTTACTATAATTTGCAAAGTTATCGTAAGAGTTTAAATTACGTAAATTATAATCGTTAAAATATAAATTCTCGTAATACTTATTATTAGTACCTAAGCACCTATGTGATAAAGAAGAAAAATGATTCATGCAACGTGCATTAACATTCTCTACACATTTTGTGTTAAAAGAAAGATCGATATTATCACGTAAACATGCGTCCTTATGAGGAAAGCACTGCCTTAAGCACACAGTTTTGTTAGGCATGTTGCATGTATCTGTACTACAAACTATCTTATTACTAACACAAGGTATATATTTACATTTATTACTATCGTTCAAATTATAATTTGACAAAAAACTTTGATTTAAATTAAGGTCAATGTCCTTTTGAGCAGGCAAAACACTGTAAAAACTTTCTTTATAGTTATCACTATCACACACGTACGCAGGAGAGTTAGTAAAAACACGGGATTCACCTCGATTTGCTAACTTACGACACTGGTCTCTGAGATGTCCATAACTCTTGCAGTACGAGCACACGGGACGCTGTTTCTTGCTGAAGTCTCGCTGATGCGACGGCATCGCTGGCGGCCTAGCCGCGGCGTCGGAGTCCCGTAGCGTGGTGGTAATCGGGCGTGCGAGCGCAGAGGCCGGCGGCGGAGGCGCCGGTCGAGGCTGCGCGACGGTGGAAGCGCGACCTTGAGTTACCGTCAACTGGTCGCGACGTGAAGGTTCCGGCAAAGTGACCTTGTCGCCTTCACCGATCGAGTCCTCGATGTTACGAGCTCGACGAAGTAATTCTGTGAACGTGATGAACTCTTCTCTGCGTAGTCGTTTCTTGATTCTTATATTGAGAAGGGCATAAGCCATGTCTAATTGCGCCCTGTCGGATACATCATCCCGGGGAATTTTTGCCATCATGGCACGAAAACGGGCCAAAAATACGTCCGTGTTTTCTGCACCCTGGGGTGAGGAGAAGATATCGAGGTAAACGCGATGAGGCGGTCGTCGATCACCAAAGGCACTTATTAGATTATCCTTGACCTGGTGCCAGGAAGAGAAGGTGTGCTTTAGACCTTGCCACCACGTGGCTGCTTCATCTGTAACTAGCATTGCTAGACCGCGAATGATATTTGCGTCTGATACAACGACGCAGTCGCAGTAGCTCTCCACTGCGTCGATGAAAGCTTCGACCGATTCGGTCGAGCGGCCGCTGAATGTTGCTTTGCAGCGAGCCAGGGTACCTTGACCAGGATCTAAAAATGTCGAGGACCGGGGTGATGGCCTCTCCCGCTGGCTTATCAGCGTCTCCATCAACTCCTTGAGGGCGCTGGTCTGCGAATTCTGCAGGGAAGCCATGAGTGAGGCAACATGCTCCTGTGTGTATGTTCTATCACCCGGTGATGAGGCGACATCTGCGTAACGGTCTTGATGAACGGGGGGAAAGTTTGGAAGGTGGTCACCCCCGTCGTCGTCACGAATTGTGCTCCTAGTATTAGGCATTTTAATGTTAATCACTGAACAGTTAGGTACGAGTTTATTTTTGCACACGACGTTTTTCGGTTTTATGGCGCGAACTCCCGAGTAGACGCCATTATGCACGGAGTCGAAAAAAACCACAAAACCAAAAGTTAAAAAGCGCGTAAATGTTGTGAGCGTCCTTGAAACAAACACTCACACGTTGTACACCGATTTATTTATTGTAAACGTCCTTAAAATTACACTTAACACTTTGGGACGCCGTTTTATTGTAAGCGTCCTTGAAACCCCATTAACACGTTGGGACGCCAATTTATGGTAGAGCTTGCTCAGGGATGAATTATAGACGATAAAGTTCAATACCAAACTATTTTAATGAGTTTCACAACTTCACAATTACAACAAATAAACAAAAATAATATTAAACGTTACGAATGGCGCGCGCGCGTGCTGTCGTCGGCGATGTAGCCGTGGTGTGTCTCAAATAGGCTACTCTTGGCGTCTCACATTGCCTACGGCGGTGAGAGCGAGAGCGACAACACGCATGCGCAGTAAATCTACAAGTCGACGATGTACCGCGCCGGAAGTCGACCACGCGCAACTCTTGGCGGCAATATACGATTTACTACAACCCATAATTTTGCATATATATTTATATATAGTTTTATATTGTTTGTGGTCTGTAATTTATAGTGCAAATATTAGAAAGGGTTCCAAAATGAAATCTAGAAGGTTTGCACTTATTATGAGACTTAAAAAGTGACAATAAAACAGTCGAAATGACAGTTGAATGGCCGCCATGAAAATTTTAAATATAGCAGATCCGTCACTGTTCTACGATCATGACGAATTGACTATTTAATTAAATTATATTTTAATGCTGGGGTAAAACAGATGTTGTAATTATAAAAAAAACTCTCAAGTAACAAAAATCCACTTTCATCCTTCTTTAATCGTATAGTTTCGAAATATACTTTGCTACAATAATTAGAAGAGTGGAATCAATCAGAAGTTAAAAACACGCGATACGTGCCTGAACTTTCAGAGCCAGGTATAGACTAATTTAGAGCTCATCAAAATGAAACTGCATTAGTGAATCATAAATTATATGACATATCATACTTGACAGAAGTTATAATAGCTTCCTCTGACATGAAGGTCGATGGTACCGGAACTGTGGATCATGTTGGCAAATTGAACCCACTTAATGTAATCAACATGGCAGTTAGGTAACATTCGATTTCGACAAAATTTAGTTAATTCCCAAAAGCAGCTGTCGCCCAAGGCAAGACCAACCTGTCTTGGTCTCGCACTTATATCTTGGTCATGGTATATTTGTTTCTTCATGTACCTTGTACGTTTCGAACTCATTTGCTGTTGTCGCTACGAATCTTTGGAATAACTTACCATTTGATATCAGAGAAGCCCCCAATCGTGCAATATTTAAAAACCAGGTATACAAACACTTTTTAACTAACTAAGTAACCTAACCTAAACCTTTCTTTTCAATCTTTTTTCTCTTAATATCAGCGTAATAGCAGCAGCATCATCACATTGTTAATTTTGTTACACTCTCCTCATCATGTAAGTAGTTTTATTTATATTAGTATATCTATAGTATGACTTATTTATGTATTAGTATGTAAATTGTATGTAGATATTAGTATGTATATATTTATATTACAATTATATTTCTGTTTTATTTAAATTTCATCTAATTTTTAATTGCACCTACCACCTATCCTGTCTAAATGTCCTAAAGGTTTGGCTGTCAGAGAATGCCTAGCGGCCGCCGTGGTCTAGTGGTAACAAACGTTGCCGTGAACTCGGGAGGTCGTGGGTTCGATTTCCACCGGGGGCAAGTTGTACATTGTATAATTTGTCTCGGTCTGGGTGTTTATATGTATAATATGTATATATTTACAAAAAAAAAAAGTATAATATGTAGTTTATCAACCATCTAGTTTCCGTAACACAAGCCTCGTAGCTTACCACGGAAATTAGATGGCGCTGTGTGACCTGTCTGGAAATATTTATTTATTTATTAAGTCCTTCTTTGTACATAGTGCAATAAAGTTTTAAAATAAATAAATAAATCTAGTGTATGTCCGCAAACTACTATCTCAAGAACTACTGGTTTGATTTATGTACTCAGCTCTACGCAGTGGAAGTTGTTGCGAGAGGAGTTCCAGCAAAATCTTTGCACCACTTGGTGAAAGAATTGGGCCTAAGCAGGTCTGCCGTCAATTTATTTATGGAAAGAGCTTCCAAGACGGCATTAACGGAATCATACAGTATTTAATTGGGTAGGGAGAATGGTGATAGGTGAGCGTATTGTCGCTCAATAAAATAAAATAGAAGGACTCCTTTTCAAACCAGCCTATTGTAGGTCGCAAGCCCAAGACATAATTTCACCCGCATACGATGAACCCGCACGGTGAATCCATGGAATGCTTAAAAAATTGTCTCCTCTTCTCTTCTTGTTGACCTACATTGTATCCAAAATTGTACACATAGTATCATCACGACCGTTTCCCTTTCACCACGCTTATAAAGAAGCGGATTCACATTTGCCAACTTTACTATAGGTCAATCATGACAAGTGGCAAGCTCGTCGATGTCTCCAGCGTACCAAACTCGAGAAATATCACAAATTAAATATTAATTAAATGTTATTATTAATTAATTATTCTTTATAATCGTATAATGCTTTAAAGTTTACATGATGCTTTATTCATCAATACAACAATGAGAACATTTTTCTTAGAGAAATGGGCCCAGTAAAATGTTCTCGTGCCGTAATGATTTCTTTTTTATTTGATTTTAATTTTAATAATTTTAATTAATTTTATTTATTTTACCCTAGCATAACGACAATTGAAAAATACTTTTTTATACATTAATAATTACTTAGTTTCGATCCCGCCGATTTGAAGTCCAATGTTTTCTCGTATAATAAAGTACCTGGTCATAATAAAGAACCTATTCGTATTTCATACATAAATTTTAACCAATTGTCTATTTAATTAATTTAAATGTTGGGGTAAAAGAGATGTTGTAAATAAATAAAAAAAAAACACAATTAATTGTTATGATTATTGAGGAGTCTTTCGCGCCATTTTGCGCGGAGATGTCAAGTGCAAGTTATTGTTTTGTAAATTAATTTACTGTGGATATTATTGGTCAAAAGTGGTGTTATTTTGTTTAATAATGTGCTACAATGTGAATAATTATGGAAAACCATAAATTGGACTTTAAATATGGGGCACAAGTTGAAGTTTATTTTTTGCGGTTTTCCCGCGCTGTGGACTCCCATATTTTACCCGACGTGTTTGGGCTATAATGCCGCGAGTGACTCCAAAAAAGCATAAAATTCTGCAGCATCTGGAATTTGATGATCCCCAACTCGGTTATGAACATATATTATGCAAATAAATTACGTGTTTAGGACTGATGTATTCTGTACAATGTCCTTTAAAGACAATTTAAAAAAAAAATTATGATTATTGAATTGTATTTAGTTGAGGCACGCTGCAAAGAAGTTGGGGGCCTGGTTTTGGGCAATATCTTTTGCCAGATCAAATAGTTTCAGAGATATTTGAAAAACATACACGACATCGAATTTAAAGAAATATATCTATCCTGAAAATATATTTATATGTTATTAACAAAATTAGACAAAAAGTCTGAGCAAGAGTTGCGAACGGCATTCAAAGCGAAATAAAGTGAAAAAAAGCGCTTACGACGACAAGTCGAATATGAGGCGTAAGTCGCCGAGCGCAGCGTCGCTGTGCGCCTTTCATAGTACCTGTGCTCCTACAATGGACACGCTCTAAAATCGGTCCCTAATGTTCGCTAGGATGGATTTTGGAAGTTATGAAATGAAATAATTTGTCAGAAACATGGTAGGTATAGGGATGTAAATTATTATATGTAATTATGTCACATGCTTCGCTATTTCTAGCATACAAATATATATTTAGGCCGCGTTCGTTTTAAGAAATGTTAGCATGAAAATACCACTTTTTTAGCACAAGTCGTTCGTTTAATGAAAATTCTAACATTTGATGCTAATTTCGTATGTCAGTACCGTGTTGAAAGGAGGGTTATTAATGTTACTTTTTGACAGACGCCATTAACATATAAAATGGTTTGTTTACATTGTTGTATACTTTATAGTTTTCTATTATATTTGTTAAAAAAGTATATTAAACGATTTTATGTAATGAATTCAAAGTCCATAATATTATCATGTGTGTTGGATGCCATGGTATGATAAAACATGAACGAAAATACTTGTCAAAAAGTAGCCTCACCGCTCGTTTTATTTAAGAAATGTTAGCATTGTTAAAAAAAGTGGCATTTCGCGCTGGTTTATGAAGTTGCTACGAAATGTTGGAAATGCTATAAAACGAACGCGGGGTTAGTCACACGACTTTGTCGAGCTTAGTGTCTAGGTATTCTTTTGTCGAATAAAAACATTTATTAACCAGCATTTGTTTGACTCTTAATTTAAACAGTTTTAATGGCAGCTCCCTTATCATCATCATCATCATCATCATCAGCCTGTATCTCTCCACTGCTGGATGTAGGCCTCCCCTAAGGCTCGCCACTTAACGCGATCTTTCGCTACCCTCATCCAACCCCCACCAGCGACCTTCTTTAGGTCATCTGTCCATCTGGCGGGGGGTCGTCCCACTCTGCGTCTTCCCGTACGTGGTCTCCACTCTAGAACCCGTTTGCCCCATCGATCGTCGGTTCTGCGGCAGATGTGTCCGGCCCATTGCCACTTCAGCTTGCTAATTGTAAAAGCTATGTCTGTAACTTTCGTTCTCTGACGAATATCAACGTTTCGAATTCTATCCATCAGAGATACACCAAGCATAGCTCTCTCCATGGCTCGCTGAGCGACCTTGAATTTATGGACCAGACCCACTGTTAGTGTCCACGTCTCTGCTCCGTACGACATTACCGGAAGGACGCACTGGTTAAAGACCTTAGTCTTTAAACATTGTGGTATAGACGATGAGAGGATGTGCCGGAGTTTCCCGAATGCCGCCCATCCTAGCTGAATGCGTCTGTCGGCTTCTTTGCTGAAGTTGGCTGCTCCTAATTGGATAGTCTGCCCGAGGTATACGTAATTTTGCACAACTTCGAGAGTGTCGTTTCCTATGCAGATTGGCCTCGGCTTGACATGATCATTGAACATGACTTTCGTCTTGTCTAAGTTCATTATAGCTCCCTTATAGTAACTGGAATCTTATTAAATATATTTTATTAGCATTAGTTTTTTTAAGTCGTACTGTGAAAGGAAACACTGTAAACAAACTTAAAAAGGTTTATTAATAAAAGTTCAACAATAATCTCAAAATTAAAAGAATACTAATACATTAAAAACATTAACAGTTTGTCTGATTTTGATCAATATTTTCTGTTGAATCTGAATCTAGATTGATTAATAATTCTGTCGGTACTGATGATGATGATGTTAATTTTGATTTTAACATTGATTGTAAAACTGGCAGTGGATTTATTGTAGGATTGTATTGTAAATCATCTATAATCTCACTAGTTGATGGCAAAATTGATTTTGAAACTGGTAATTTTGATTCCAAAACAGAAGGCGTGGGTGGTGGAATAGAGAAGGTTGGTGGTAATTGTTGGTTTACATTTGATTCTGGTGAAGCTGATCCTAATACGAATGTCGTTGATCCACAAGTTGATAATAAAAGTTCTTCTTGATTGGATTCAGTAACTGATGATTTAGTGGATGGTGGAGTAGACTTTACATTTGCTAGTGAATCTGATGTTGGATTAGAATGTGAATATGATTCTAAAACGGGAGGTGTATTGGGGGATTGTGAAATGTTCAGTAGAACTGATTTTTTTATGGATTGAGTAACTTGTGAAGAATTTGAATCTTCAGATGGTGGAATAGACTGTAAAATTGATAGTGAATTTGATTGTGAAATAGATTTATTAGTTGCATTTTGGTTTGAATTTGTAGAGTTGGATTCTAAAGGAATGGATTGTGAAACTGAACGTTTACTGGATTGTGGTTCTGATCGAGCTGCTGTTGGAGTTATTGTCATTTCCTGATGTTTCTGCATGATTTCTGATAGAACTTCTTTGAGCTTAGCTGCAAGCGCCTTCTGATTTTCATTGTTGTCCAGCTGTTAACAAAATGATTTATTTTATTTATTTTGACTACCCTTTAAATGCTATACTGGGTTAGTCTAGCCTCCACGCCTTTTTTACTTAACCGATTTTAATAAAATTTGGGAGAGATACTTCTTGGAACCCACAGATTGACATGGGGTATATATGAACCACCTGAGCACGACATAAGACCCCACGGCTATCTGGTGTTTGTTTATTTTGCTTTATGCCTATTCTACTGAACAGATTTTGATGGAATTTGGTAGATATATTTCTTGGACTACAGATATTGACTTGGGGTCAAAGTCAAAGTAAAACCAGGCATTTGAACCCAAGCAGCAAATCAGTCTAAAGCGTTCCAATGACCTATTAATGTTTAATCTGACTGAGAAAGCAATCTGCAAAAATATCTCAGCTATATCAGATTAACAAAATAAATCAAATAAAGAATTACACCACAACATAAAAATACATATGTAAATATATTTTATCTTCATATATATGAAGTGACCACGAAATGTGATATTTAACTACCAAAATGATTTTTATTAGGTAGAACAGTAAGTGATATAGTTTTACTAACAGTAACAACATGAGGCCCGTATCTTTTGTGGATTCTCCTGACTCTATTAGCTGCTATTCTCACGACACTCCTTGCTGCATTGATCTCGGAAGCTGGTCGTCCCAGTTCTGATAGTTTACTCTGGAGTCTGCAGGCCGCTACCTATCAGTATAATTTAAAATAGGATTAAATCTAGGAAATATACATTTACGCAGTTCGAAATATATTTTTTATAGAAGCAGCACCATAATCTCGAAGGAACCAGCTAGGTTGATCACAAACGCTCGAGGCGGCATCGTTGCCCGAGGCGTTGAGCGAGGGCGTTAATACAGCCAAGGGTGTTATCACTATAGAAGTACACGCGCTTCTTATTAATAATATATTCTTCAATACACTTGTTGTTGTGGCCAGAGCGATATATAACCGCGGGGTTCGGGGCAGCTATAGGACGTTGGTCAGCTGACAGTGCAGACTACGGCCTTAAAGAGCGAGGTCGCGCCACTTATTACATTTTTTTTACAATTATTTCTTAGCCTAAGTCTAGGCAGTTAGGTCTTTAGCAATACACCGGTGAGCTGAAGACAAGTCTTTCATTTTCCTGATCATCAGCCGCCACATATGTTTAGTAATTAGCCGGAAGCAGAGCACCAGCTCCAATATCATATGTGGCGTCTGGTGATCAGGAAAATTAACGACTTGTCTTTAGCTCTTCGGTCTATTTTCATAACCTAACTGCCTAGATTTTTTTGTAAAAAATCGTAATGAGTTGCACGAATTCGCTCTTTAAGGCCGTTGGCTGTACTGTTAGCTGCCCCGGACCCGGATACATATCGCTCTGGCCGCAACACTTGTGCGGAAACAATAAATAATTGAAACAATGAACTAACCATATTTTAGCGGCAAGGGCAAGATTGTCAGAATAAAGTTACCTCATTATCAACTTTTAAAGCGACAATTTTTTCAGGTCGTTTGACTTGTTTAGTAAACATGGCAGCAAGTCTAGCGTTCTTCGGGAACCCGACGATGATGTACCCTTTGCTGTGTTGCTGCAGGAGCATTGCTTCTTTGATTAGATCTATCGTTGTTTGCTAGAGAGAAAAAAAGAGTATGTACGAGTACAACTAGATCTCCACAGAAGATGAGCCTTCCAGAACATATTTCTGGAGAATTTGGCAAGTTCTTACTTATTTTGAGACCGGTTTAAATGCCTCTATTTCCATTGGTATAATGAGTCCTTTAAGCAAAGTGTAAGCAATCATATGTCAGTTGCTCCCATCGCACACCTAGAGCGCATACACGTAGGAAGCAGGCCATCATTGTTTATCGGAACCAGTCCGTTGTCACGCGTACATTGCTGGTGCAGGAAGTATCTACCTTGTACCGAATCAGGGGTAAAACTCAAGTCAAAAAAACAGTCTAACTCGACATTTCTCGATAAGAATTCACCACACTGATGAGCTCCGAACGTTCCGATCAGCACTGGAAGTGTTCTGTAATTTCTTTTAATGAACTAGACATTTTCAATAGTCAACCCACCTGCTTTTTTGTAGTGGCTATAAGCGCTGGATTCTAGGCGCTGTTATCCAGCTTTCTATAATTATACACCTTAACACACATTGTCATACAACTGCTAGAATAATCTTGAGGAATCGTTAATAAATTGACAAATTGTGCTAACTCGTAAAGCCGGTGACATGGCGAGAGAAGACAAAATTCTCCAGAAATCTGAAGGGCTTATCTACTTAAGTGCAGGTCTAGGGGAACTCGTGTTATAGGCGTTGTGACAATAATGATGATCAGGGCCGTTTCTAGGTGAAGTAAGGATACTTGGGTAAATATTTTTAAATGGGAAAATATATATTAACCAGTAGGTATAGTTACATGAGCATAAGGTATTATGAAAAAAACAGACTACAATGAATTTGTTGTATTAACGCAGGGTAAATCTTCAGCTATTGACCACCTAAGGACTGGCAATATATATTTTAAAAATAAAATAGTATATATAGCCTTTAATTACTTTTTTTATAGCTTTAACTTTTATTATATATTACAATTTACACCTTCACACACCTACAATGACAATACACATTCACATATACAAACACTTACATAATGATGCGTAGATGTTTTTTTTTAAATATTGTCTCTTTATTTTAAATTCTTATGTTAATTTTTTAATAGTTTAAATTGTTAATAATCCGTTGATGCTATATGTTTAGTGAAAATAATGTTATTCCGTAATTGGCTAGGTGTTCGGTAATCATTTGAATGTAAATATTTATTTGTAAAAGACAGCTGTGGAATAAGTAAATGGATAAATAAATAAAATAAATTACTACGCGAACAGGAAGTTAAATGCATCGCGTCGTTTAAATTATGGATGGTTGTTATATGGTATGTATGGCTGCCTTCTTAACTCAGTCGCTGGCGAACAGGCACTCACTGTACGCCTGGTAGGAACGGCCCTGATGATTGCCCCATACCTCTGGAATATCCTCAAGATTGTTTAGTTTATCAGCTACCATTCTGCCTCTCGTAGTATCCTGTGCAGCTTCACACCTGATCAGTTCTCCTGGCTTGATCATGGTGTATTCGGTGATATCGGCAATGGATTCGGCCACGGTATCGTTACCAGCTCCGGGGACACCCATTACGAAGACCACAGCATGCTTAACGACTGATGACATATCATAAGCTGCTTCTTCCTGTCGAATTTTGTTTGAATGAATTATTCTACAAACACCACGGTGAGTTTTCCGAAAAGCTGGAGTTCTATGGATAACATTATCCCTTCTTATCGTCCTTTATTTATAAAAAATATATGATACTTACCATGTGTATATCTTTGAGGCATGTAAATTTGTTAAGTCAAATATTTATTTTATTTATTATAAACTTTATTGCACAAAGTACAAAGGCGGACCTAATGCCGCTAGACATTCTATACTGGTCCAACCTTTGGGACAACTAAAGCAGTTACGACGAGATAAGGCAGGTGCTATCAAAACTAATAGAAAAATATTAGACTTCAATATATACTAGTGAATAAATACTTATTTACATACTAATACATACACAAATACATACAAATAAAACTACATACATACGTTCTATGAATATACATAAATATAATATACCTACTATATGATGACTATAATGAGAGAAATATATATAGCAGAGAGCTGTATCAACAAAGTAATAATGATGGCAAACGTTCCATCACTCACACGTCCTTAGCAATGCCTATACCTAAATTAGAAATCTTTAGACGAAACGCCTCCTACATGAGTTCTAAAATATATAACTGTTTGCCAAAGGTATGGACAGAGTTGCCTTATAAAAGATTCTGCATGCGTGGCTAGTTCAGGAGTGTTTCCATACTTTAGAGGAATACTGTATGTATTTTAAGCAACAAAAAGGTTTTTGTGAGGTAAAGTTACTAAATAAGCAACGCTGAGTTTTTTAGTCACTTTACGACTATAACAGTTGTTGTAAATGTTTGCATGCTTATGGCGAAATATGTGACCCATTTAATATTAATAAGACCTAATATTGTTTGTTACCATGTTTTCTGCAAATAAATATTTTATTTCATTTCTTCTCTATTTCGCAACCGAATCACATGCCAAAATATGCAGCCATTAACTAGGGTAAGATATAAATTTGAAGATTTACATCTGTCGTAAGCAGAATATGTGGAATACCATCCGTCTGTGAGTTCCACCAGTGAAAAAGCATCTTGTAGACTGATATGTCGGTTTGTGTCTTAGTCGCTGGCTTTAGTTACTCCCATTCTTGGCGTTCGCTAGCTTTTTTTTATACTAGCATGACATGCAACTTTGCGCCCACCTGTGATGGAAAGTGGCGCGCGAGGTCCGTAAATGTTAGCAACTGGAATCAGACACTCATGACTGACATCAGTCCCTAACACTATGCCGGCTTGACTAGCCATGACGGTAATTCGAGCCTGATCCCGAAACTTTACTGGGTTTATCGGCACGAACGGTGGATACTTCCCCGCCACGGCAGACTGGGAAAATTACCACCATCAGTCTGCCTACCACCTTACCATTAGGTGGGCGGTGTCACATGCCGCTCGTAGTCATAGTCCACTATTGAGGTATAGTGATAGTGGAATATCGATAGGACTATCTAAATTTACAATTGATGCGATAATATTGATGGTCTGTGCATCGTGCAGCAACAGTCGGGAAAAACCGCTTCACCTTGTTCAGTATTCCGAGCTTTTATGACGCTGTTTTGGTTATGCTCTCAATGCAGTTATGGTGGTCTGAGCGCATTTCCACCCCGAGAGGATGGAAGGAGAGATAGGTCTTGTTGGCATTAAATTGGACAAGATTGTCCAGTTCATAATGCGCCGTGATTCCTCTAGTTGGTTACCTCTCAGAGGTCTTAGAGAGACTTCCGCTAGCACTGTGTTCAATTATTATTGGCTATTTATAGGACAGCTTCTCTCCTCTCCGACCATCTCCGCTATAAAACATATTCTAAGGTTATCCAAAAATGATACTCACATCCTCCGTTCTAGAAAATATGCAGCCCATGTTGGTAAATATTATTAATATAAAGTATTTGACAGTAACGCGTTCTCAAAACATGTCACGGTGCTTTGACAGCTGTCAACATTAGGTTTTAAAAATGAAAAAAAAAAATCGAAGTTAATTATAGTACATTAAATATAAATTAAAAGATACCTAAATAATAAAATTAAAAATAAACTAAACTAAATATAAAAAATGTCCTCTAGAGACGTCCCATCCGAGATAGTCCCAAGGAGACTGGCAACATTTCCTCTCTGTATAGCAAGGCTAATATGTTGGCAGAAATAATTGCCAGCCTTCCTGTCTCCCGACCTTTCTATCAGCCGCTTTGAAAACTCCTTGGCCAAGCGCCTCGCTGACGGTCCCCATGGACCCATCGTCTCGACCCCAAACGGCGCAAATTCGTAACCGATACCAAGGTTGGCGTATTTGCGCAATTTGAGGTTCTCCGCAGAAAACGCCGCACTTCCCGCGCCTGACGAGGTCGCCTGGAAGTGAGATGGAGCTAATGTATCTACACACGTCGCATCCCACAACCTGCCCACGGCCCAACAGTCATTCCGTTTGGTCTCTTGTCATCGCTACGCACAATCCCAGATGGTTCTAATATTGCGGGTACCCCAGCAGTGACAAGAGCCCTTCGGATGATGTCGTTGAGAGCCGCGTGACGAAATGAAAAAATAAATTTAAAAATATACCAAACTATAAATAAAAAATGTCCTCTAGAGACGTCCCATCCGAGATACTACCAAGGAGACAGGACTGATAGCGAGGCTAAAACGTTGGCAGAAATAATTGTCAATCTTTCTGTTCCTAGTCCTTTCCGTCTGACCGCTTTGACAACTTCTTGGCCAGGCGCCTTGTTGAAGGTCCCCATGGGCCTATAGACTTGACTCAAAACGGCGCAAATTCATAACCGGTACCAAGGTTGGCGTATTTGCACGCCGCACTTCCCGCGCCTGACGAGGTCGCACGGATATGAGATGGAGCTATTGTGTCTACACACGTCGCATCCCACACCAGAGACCTGCCAAGTTTCCACGACCCAACAGTCATTCCTTCAGGTCTCTTGCCATCGCTCCGCACAATCCCAGAGGGTTCTAAGCGGGTACACCAGCAGTGTCAAGAGCCTTTCGGATGATGTCGTTGAGAGACGCGTGACGAGGAATGCGGCCAGCACTTCTAAATGGAGTGTATTAGACAAAGCTTTTTCTAGATGTCGCTAGCGGCACTGGTACCTTGTTTACACCTATGTCGGATCCTTTTTTAAATTTATTTGTAGTATTTTATTTTTATAAGAGAAAAAACTATTTTAACTTAACGTTACCTAACTTAAAAGACGAATTAAGTAAGCAAACACCGTCTTTAAAATAAAAATAAGGTTGAATTAATAGAACGGCAATTTTGAGATCACCATATCTTTGATTTCGCTTGGAAATCTCGATTTGTACACTTAAAAGCTGCTCACTTCTGCATAATATCCAGAAAATAATAAATTTCGTAATAAAATACAACATTTCCATGCAACTGACATTTATATTAGGTACCGTCTATCATGCGCCTTCTGTCGTGATAAAAAGTTAGTGATACACCCCATTGAAATAGGTATGTATGTCAAACCGAGCATGCATGCTAACCCGCGACCTTATCTATCTAATATTATATATATGAAAGAAATGAAAAAGCTTTGCCTGTCTGTATGTGTGCAGGGTATCTTACCATGATATCTACCTTAATTTAATATCTCAAGCAAGTTTTTTTCATTTTTTATCTCTTCTTCCATAGAATGATGAATGGAGTGATAGGGAAGGCAAAGGGTCTAGCCCATACAGCCAAGTCTGACGTAATATATCTCTCTTTCTTACGAGTTAATAAGGTTATCATTAAATTCCAGGTGTTGCAGAATTTGATGCTTTTTTGGATTCACTCGCGGCATTATAGCTCAAACACGTCGGGTAAAATATGGGAGTTGACAGCGCGGGAAAACCGCAAAAAATAAACTGCAACTTGTGCCCCATATTTAAAGTCCAATTTATCGTTTTCCATAATTATTCACATTGTAGCACATTATTAAACAAAACAACACCAGTTTTGACCAATAATTTCCACAGTAAATTAATTTACAGAACAAAAACTTGCACTTGACATGTCCACACAAAATGGCGCGAAGAACTCCTTTCATTTTTTTATCTCTTCTCCAGTTGGATGATGAATGGAGTGATAGGGAAGGCAAAGGGACAGCCAAGTCTGACGTAATATATCTTTCTTTTTAATGAGTTAATGAGGTCATCATCAAATTCCAGATGCTGCAGAATTTGATGATTTTCTTAAAGTTTCGCGCGGCATTATAGCGCAATCACGGCGGGGTTTTCCCGCGCTGTGGACTCTTATATTTTACACGATGTGTTTGGGCTATAATGCCGCGAGTGACTCCAAGAAAAGCATCAAATTCTGCAGCATCTGGAATTAGATGATGACCTCATTAACTCATAAAAAAAAAATGTGTCAGACTTTGCCTTCCTATCACCTCATACATCATCCATCGGGAGAAAACAAAATAAAAAAAACCGAGAGTTAATACTTGTCAAAAGAGATTAAAAGTTTGTACAAATCGCGTCACAACACTCGCATTAACGGGTGAAATGGCGCCACGCCGTTAATCAGCCGAAGGCGTCCCGAGCCATGTTACGTTCCGTTATGAATTCCAGCTTGCCGCTCAGATTGAAGATCCAGCAGCTCTGTTACTTAGTCGCAAAAGTTATTTATATATATTACAAAATATTATTCAACTCTATAAGAGTCGTGCATATCAACTTTAATGGCGTGATATGTATAGTTAACGGATTCCATTATATAACGTTTGCGCTTAACAGAATAGGCCTGCAGGTTTATAGCCAACCAGTGCAGTTAATTTCAGACTTTAGGAATCATGTATTGTGATATTATTTATCTATAGTAGTTAAGTGGGATGCAACAATCTACCCCGAACTACACACCTGGGTGTTATACTTCGACCGCCTCCATGGTCTAGTGGTAACAAACGTTGCCGTGAACTCGGGAGGTCGTGGGTTCGATTCCCACCAGGGGCAAGTTGTACATTGTATAATTTGTCTCGGTCTGGGTGTTTATATGTATACATTTACAAAAACAAAAGTATAATATGTAGTTTATCAACCATCTAGTTTCCGTAACACAAGCCTCGTAGCTTACCACGGAAACTAGATGGCGCTGTGTGACCTGTCTGGAAATATTTATTTATTTGCTTTGGGCTTTGTGCTTATAATTGTAATAACTGTCAAGTGCTATTACATAATTATCTTTTTTGTGTACCTCCATAATTTTAGATATACCGTATAATTTATCACATTCTATTTTACATCTCTCTCATGCAGACCTCTGTTTAGAAAATTAAATCTACTTACAGTCAGGGCATAGATAGATAGATAGATACTTTTATCATTTAACTCTGTAACTGTAAGTATTACTTTTAGTCATAGTTCTCATTATTTTTTAGTTTTTAAATATTGTTAATATTATTATTTTAAATTTCTTAAACATATAATGTATCACAATTGAATGTAGTTTGACATGTTGTGGTCACCTGTTACTGGGGTACCATTCACTAATGTTTTTTTTTACTGTTTGCTTCTATTGATAGAATTGGATTCAATGTGCACTCTGTTGGTGATCCTAATTAAATAAATAAATAAATGTACATTCTAGAAATATATATATTTGTTGTTAAAAACCCTGACTTCTTCAAAAAGAGTGTTCGTGCTGATAAACCCAGTAAAGTGTATCCATACGTTTCGGGATCATGCCCAGACAAGCCGGCATAGTGTTAGAGACTGATGTCAGTCATGAGTGGTCAATCCCAGTTGATAACATTCATGGACCTTAAAAAGATTAAGCCCTTTCATCTCGGTTCCCTTCTGAAAAACCATGTCACCACGGACTCCTTCACCAGCTTTGTGGATCACATTGTTATGAGCCTCAAGAAATTCAATCAATGAAACCCAACCGCCGCGACACCAACAATACCCTTGGGACAAGAAAAAAAAAAAAAAAAAAAAAAAAAAAGTGACATTGGTGTGTGGAAGCGTGAGCGTTGCGAAACTACTGAAAACTGTCAGTAGCACCTTCTAACGCACATACCTATGATCTCGGACTTCGATGTTGTATAAAATAGCAACATCAATGGGCCGAAATTCTATAGACAAAGAAATGTATAAGAGAAGAGAGGAGCAGCCTCATAAAGTGAAGAAAAGGATTTAAAAAAAAAAAAAAAAAAAACATTCATGGACCTTACCACTTATCATAATAATAATAAAATTCTCTATTGCACATTACAGCTAACCTTTGTGATGGCGACAAGAGAGCTACCGTGGTGCAGATAAAAGGAAAAATAAATATTTATTTATTTATTTATTATGCTTGGAAAAATTACAGCTATTTTGCACTAGTAGGCTCAAGATTGGATACAATAAAGCCAATTAACAGTTTCCACTTATAGTTACACCTTGAACAAAAAATAATAATAATAATAAAAGTTTATTTCAGAATAAATTCCATATGTGTTAGTAACAATTTTTAAAGCAATCTTATAATATCTAGTGTTAGTAAAAAAAAAAAAAAACAAAATTAAAATAAAAGTTTTTTTTTTTTTTTTTAAATTTTTTTTTTAATAAAACATGAGAATTTACATACAAAAAAAAAAACCATATAAAATAGTACAATTCAATACCGCCATACTACCTAAACAACCTCTATTCGCCTGAAGTGCTCGTCGGCCATCGCGCGTCTTATAGACTGTAGTAGTAGAATTAAAAAGATTAATATTGATATTAAGATTATTGAACAACTCACCTGCCCTAATAAAGAATGCGTTACGCCTGTAATTTGTGCTGAAACGGGGAATACGCAGTAGTGGACTTTGCCTGGTGTTTCTAGTGGGTATACGTAATAGAATTTTGCTTAGTAACACAGGAGAGTCCACATTCCCTCGCGCAACATCGACAAGGTAAACTTTTTAAACTTTCGCGCATATTCATAATAGTTTTTTATAATATTAACGGGTCTTTACGCGATTTACCTTAGAGACATATTTCTCCAGACGTTTTACTATTACCCTAGAATAGTACGTGAAGCGATCGAAATAAAGAAACACAAAAATTTCAATCGAGAGGGGGGTTATAAGCTATCTTCATCGTGGAATCCAGTAATCAATAGGTTTCGACGCCGGGAAAAATTGCCCGGTGTCGCCAAGGATATTGTAAGTGTCGTGATTTCTAAAAACTTTTAAAAGTGATAAGTGGGTAGGTTTACATCTACCGCCTAGTATGTACAACTACACCGCTAGCTTCAGTCGACCCGTGACCACGGCCAATGCAACTTGGCTGAAACGTCGGGAGAAATATGTCTCTAAGGTAAATCGCGTAAAGACCCGTTAAAATTATAAAAAACTATCGACAAGGTAAGTTGTGTCTGCAATGTTACGACGCGTCTCAAGTGGCAGCAAATGATGTCTCTTGCATCGTTGATCGTAGCTCGAATCATAGGTTTTAAATTGTATATATCTCAGAAATTTCTTTTGAATAGATTCTATTCGTGTGATATAATTTTATATAATATATACTACTGATTCATAATATACATACATATATAAAATAATTACTATGTCAGAGCGTGATTGAGACATTTGGCTGAGACAAGTGACTGAAGACCAAATTTTTAAAGATGTAGATAGAAGGAGCTTGTCTGATCACCAGTGGAAGTTAATCTGAATATCTGCTGGAAGTGTGTAGAGGGATAGATGGTTGATTGTTTTGAGATGAACGAAGTGAACGACACAGAAATTGGAAACGATCTTTCAGGTAAAAAATAAAAAAGTGGGTAGGTAAAAATATAAAAAAGTGGGTAGGTAAAAAAATAAAAAATGTGGGTAGGTAAAAAAAAACTTCTTCCACTGCGTCTTGAACCCGTTGCTGATTATTTTTTCATTTAAAATGACCGTAATTTTATTTCTCTAGGAAATAGTAGTAGTAGAGTAGTAGATCTTCTTCGCCATTGGCGGAACGCTTCAGGGTTAACCCTATTTAGCGGGCATTAATCTCGGCGGGCGTCGACCCGCTGGTTTCTTGTTTTACCCCGGATGATGCGGGGAAGGGGCCACTGTAGGGTATGTGGCACCTGGGATGAATTCACTATTGGTAGTGTATAACACGCTGCGTGTGAGAAAGAAATAATTATGACGACGACTGCGGGTTATGCCTCGGGCCCCAGGAAATAGTAAATTTTCACAACTACACTTAAGACTTGAAAAATCTTTGCATGCGCGAGGAATACAAGTGTTAAACCATATTAAAATTAAAATAAAAACATCAAACTTGGAACAGAAACATTTAATAAATAAATAATTTTCTTTTAATAAATAACTAAGCAATTATGTAATTCTTATATTTTCCTAAAATTATTGAATTGATCACAAAAAAATTACTATGCAATTTTTCTAACATTTCTCCAAGCGAATCTATCGCAGTAATCAATGGTCATCTATCTTACTTATCTTAGCATGGAGATTCTAACAGCTGGTTTCTCGAAACTACTTAATTATTTCCTAGCTAATGAATCATAAAATTTTTCTTAAGTCAAATTGGGTTTTTTTCACAATACTTAGGTTTGTTTAGTAAAAAATACACAATCGCTGGGTTAGAGCGAAAACCAACTATTTATTTTAGTAAATTCCCTTTTTTGCACCATTCATTTAAAAAACTTCTGCTTTTTCCAGTGATAAAATCAACTAAGCACTGTGACGCTTAGTTATGAAGATTAAACCAATTAAACGAATGGTTTTAGCCGAAAACGCATATTATAAAGTAATTAAATATGCATAATATTTTTGTGCATAAATAGCTAACTTAGTTGGTTTATGCTCCAACACTGATATTGTTTAAAATTATAGAATATTTTGTTTCATGGTACAGATAACAGAAAACAGTTTTCAGAACTCTACTTAATTATTTCTTATTCCCCATACATTTGTGTAAATGACAGTTGCCATCTTAATTATTTCTTAAGTATTTAATAACCTAGTTATTTTTTACTTAAGAAATAATTAAGTACCAAAAATACGTTCGAGAAACTGGCTGTAAACTAAGCGTCTGGCCAAGTGTTGTTCAATCTCGGTCTTGGTCTTGAATTTTTGCAAAACTAGCCACGTCTTGGTCTTGCTTTGGAAAACACTACCAAGATGTAGTCACAGCGTCTGGCGTAAAGGTATGGAGACAGGAAGGCTGGCAATTATTTGTGCCAACGTATTAGCCTTTCATCCAGAAAACAAATGTTGCCAGCCTATTATTAGTATTTATAAAATAGCTATATTATACATTATTATTTAGTTATATTTAATCCCTGTTTAATATTGCAATTTAAAATTTACTTATATATTTCTAAAACTATTTTTTAATTAACACAAAGGTTAAATAATTTTGTACCAACCTAATAGTAGTGTTGACTTTTAGAACTAAATTTTTAGCATCGATATATCGAAGTTATCGCTGGTATCGAAGGTGTTAGTTTGAGATTGGGTCCAAGATCTTTTGTACTTCAGAGAAAATTATGTTCACGTCCTGTTCAGCATTTATCTGAAATTTAATGAAATTATTTAAGTATATATTTTTTTTTATTCGAATGAATATAATTAAGACTACTTAAAGAGTAAAAAATTAATATCAACTAGACGTAATATAAAAATAACTATTAGTAAAAATTGTCCTCTAAAGACGACCCTTCAGGGATAGTCCCAAGGAGGCTGGCAACAATTCCCCTCTGTATTTATTCATTACAGCCCCTACCACAGCGTCCTAGACCTTCACTGCTGGAGATGGGCCTTCCAGAACTGGAGAATTTGGCCTACACTCGCCACGCTGGCCAGACGGCTTGGCGAGGATATGATGTCAATTTATTAATAATTCCACAAGTTGGCATTAGTGGAACCGGGACCGATGGCTTAACGTGCACTCCGAGGCACGGGAACGGTGTTGTTGTAAATCTATGACAAATGTACGTCAGAAAAGTGTATTTCTGATGCCGGGTGGGTTTGAACCGACCTTTGTAGGATTTAAGGTACGCGTTCTTACAACTGTGCCATCACTGCGCCATATATATATATATTATCAGAATTGCTAGCTTTCCTGTCTCCAGACTTTTCAGTTAGCCCTTTGGACAACTCCTTGGCCAGACACTTGGCTGAGTGTCCTCATGGGACAGCGGAGTCATCCAGGCCCGGATGTTATAATAGGCCTGGGTTGGGGATGGGATAATCTCCCATTTTCCTTGACAGGATCTCGGCGGGTAACTACCCGATCCTAGTACAACACCGCCCGTATGGCACATGAATCTAATCTCCTATAGATTTGTCTAGTTCTTGTCCAAGAGCACCTCCCTAGGTAGTGGCCTCCCCTCCGGAGGCCGTGCGAAAGCAGGAGCGATATCCTGAAGATGCTTGTAGGATCCGTTGTCAGCTAGGCCGACAATAAATGCCTTAATAGTAGGCATCTCCAGATCTTTTGCAATTACAGAATTTCGCACTCTGGATACCACCCTGAGCGATATGTTCTGTTGACTCTGGATCTTGTCCCTGTTGGTTTTGGCCAGAAGGTGATGCCAAGCTGGCGCAGCATAAGTCGGGAACGGATAATATTTTCAGTTTAAGTCCGTGGATTTAGAATCGGAGGTACCGAGTTCGATTTCTGGTCGGGACACAAAAATATGTATGTGAATAAATACATTTAATTAATATTTAATTTATTTGTGATATTTCTCGAGACATCGACGAGCTTGCCACTTGTCATGATTGGCCTATAGTAAAGTTGGCTAAATGTGAATCCGCTCATTGGTTATATTGGGAAACGCTCGTGATGATTCATTTACTCACCCTCCTAAGTTTGGCAGGATACTGGGCGAGAACTTTGTCGTTATTTTGTAGGAATGTATTAAGTCGTAGTTTGATGGTTTCTTCATTGTCATCAGCTCGGCCTGAGGAGGCGGCGCGGCCGAGGAGGCGCTTCGTCAGGGTCTCGCAAGACGCTTCGAAGTATATTATCACCTACAAAAAATATTTTTTTTTAAACGAAGAAACGATGACAAAGAACAATGGCGAGATATTCCTTCTCCTCCTTGCGTCGTTCTCCTCATTGCTGAGGGTCGTCATCCGGGTCTGTTTACGGGTGCATACACTGGCACGCACTTGGGTTTTTAGGGTGGTGCTGATCTGGTTAGACCAGCTTTGGGCACGCGGCCTTTTGCCTTTTCTTGATAACAAGCCTTTCCAGGTGACTAATAAAGTAAATAGCTGCTTATATTATCTCTGTGTTCATAGTGCGCATTTTTACTGTTATTATTTTATTTACATTTACTAGCAAAACTTTTTAAAACCGTCGTAATGTTTACTGAGCAATACATGGAGCTAATGCCAACCTTATTGCTAGTGTTTTTTTTAAATTCAGACAGACAGACAGTGGGGTCGTGCAGGCCCGGATGCCTAATGGGCGTGGGTTGGGGATGGGGACAGTCCCCCGTTTTCCCCGGCAGGATCTCAGCGGGTAACCACCCGCCGGTAATTCATGCACGTTTAGTGCTGGGCGCCGTTACTAGTATAACAGCGCCCGTGTGGCTCACGAACCCAGGGGGCTAAGTTCGACTGCTTCAGCTCTCCTCCAGGAGTACTTCTCTAGGAAGTGGTCTCCCGTTGGGGGGCCGAGCGCAAGACGGAGCCATATTCTGGAGATGCTTGAAGTGTCCGTTGTCGGCCCGAGAGAACATACGTCTAGTCAGGCCAACGACAAACTCCTCCTAAAATTCTTATTGTGTGCAACTATAATAGCGCCATCTATGATCGACTAGAGGAACTTTTTTGTCTTATGGTTATTTAAGCAATAATTGTAGGCAAATTTTACGGGCCGAAATACTCAAGGACTCGTCTTAGGCAGATGGAAGACACCCTAGTGGAGATTTTGACTCCTTTAGTATTGACACATTAGTTCTTCGCGCTGTCCAAGGGATATGCAACATACGCCTGTAGCACCATATCTCAAAGGCATCGATGCGGCTACGATCGCCCACTTTTAAAGTCCAAGTTTCAGCGGCATAAAGAAATATGGCGAGATATTAGGTACCCGATAAAATTTTAAGCCTATCAAAATGAGACTGAAAAAAAAAAAAAAAGTTCTTTCGATAATCGTCTTGATTTTACATAATATTATTATTATCTCAAAATGCCCCAGAAGATATTATTAAAAACTCTACAGTGTTGCCACTGTATTAAATAAATCTGAAAACAGCACACATGTAAAAATAACTATGCTTTATTTTGTTATGGTTATCTATTTATTTATTTATATAGTACACACAGCAGTACATATATTATCAGACACATAACATACACACATCAAAAAAGTCTAGGGATCAAGCATGTTTATGCGGATTTCTTGTGATTGAGATGTGGCTTTGTAATAAATTTATGATTTTATAAATTTATATGGATCCTTTTTGGTGCATTTCATAATTTAAAACAGGAACTGTCAATCAAATTCGAGTAAAAGATGAAAATCAGCTGTCAATATTTTCCCTATAAAAACATAAGACGCATTGAAGACATTATTAGTGCTACTGTTTCCCTACTACTGATTAAAACCAACGTTATTATGGAGCGGCGACGTCATTTAAGCAGGGAAGAAATGATCAGAGCCGTGGGAATGATAGAAGCTGGTTCCCGGCAACGTACTGTGGCTTTAGCTCTGAATACAAGTCAGAGTGTTATCAGTCGACTTTGGACACGTTACCGAACCACTGGTACCGTGGCTGAGCGCCATGGAGGACGGTATCGCTGCACCACACGGAGACAAGACCGATACATTCAAATCACAGCTCGAAGAACTCCAACAATAACCGCCATGATGTTAGCCGTGAGCCTTCATCGCTCTTCAGGGAACTTAATTAGCGACCAAACAGTCAGAAACCGCTTGCATGAAGTGAACCTTCATTCCCGAAGACCGCTACGGGTACCACCTATAGCAATGCACAATCGTAGGACTCGATATCAATGGGCTCTTGAACACAGAAATTGGACAGAAGAACAATGGCGTTTCGTGTGCTTTTCTGATGAGTCTCGTTTTGGTATGAGGCCGGATACAAGACGTATACGACACTGGAGAACCCCTGGACGCCAACAGCGATTAAAATCCTGCCAGGAAGTCCATCCTTATAGTGGTGGGGAACCATCATGGTATGGGCGGGTATTTCGATCGGCGGAAGAACTGAGTTGATTTGGATCAGAGGCAACCTCAACGCTCAAATTTATGCTGAGACGGTTGTATCAGACGTCATCGTTCCTCTACAAGTGCATATCGGTCCCTTATTTCAGTTAATGCATGATAATGCACGACCGCACACCGCAAGAGTTGTAAGACAGACTCTCGCCGCAGCTAACATCAATGTCCTGCCCTGGCCTGCTCAGTCGCCAGACTTGAACCCGATTGAGCATGCATGGGATATTCTTCAGAGAAGAGCTCTGCCGAATATGGAGGGTATCCAGTCGCAAGAAGACCTTTTTTTGTTGTTGCAACGAACATGGGCGGCCATTCCACAGCGTGATTTGGATGAACTCATTTTGAGTATGCCAAACCGATGTTCTTGTGTTGTTAGTGTTCGCGGTAGAAACACGGATTATTAATTGTTTAAGTTACCCAATAAAATTAAAAAAAAAACTGTTATTTCAGTCTTTTTTTCGAACTTTAATGTTAGTGGTTCAAATGTCAAAAATCCCTTTATTAGGAAAATGGCAATTTTTTTTACTAATGCAAAGGTGACTTGGTTTATCGTTACTGTAGACAAACGAAAACATTTTATTTGATCAATCCTTAAAGAAAATTTTAATGAATATCAATCAGGAGAAAAGTTATTGCAAAAATATATGTTGATCCCTAGACACTTTTGATGTGTGTAGTATAATTATAACTTATCTAATATATGTACCAATTAGGTGTCACAGCATTCACCAATATAAAAAGAAGAAGAACAAAATTAGAAACATATTACTGTTAAAAATTAAAAGCTAGAAGAATAAAAATAATTACTTAAAGGCTAAACAGCTACTACTTAAATGAAGATATGTTTATTACAAGAAAGAAAAAAAAGGTGAAGAAGAGCCAGACAGAAAGACAGTGCAGTAGTCCAAGCCCAGATGGCTTACAGCCAACTTCAGCTCGATAGAACATACGTCTAGTCAGGCCAAAGACAAACTCCTCAATAGTAGGCATTTCCAGATCTCAAGCTATGACGGAATTACGCACGAACCACGGCGCTCGGGAGACCACTCTGAGCGATATGTTTTGCTGACTTTGGATCTTGTCCCTATTGGTCTTCGCCAGAAGGTGGTGCCAGGCTGGCGCAGCGTAAGTAAGACGGGAACGTATGAACATCCTTCGACATGAGCGGCAAGCTGTAATTCATAACAGGACATAGCATGGCTCAGGTCATTCACACATTGTTAACGTCCTGTTAATGATGCAGCCCAGGTATTTTACGATCGGAGTCCACTCGATATTCTGTACCTGAAGCTGCAATGTTGGAGACAATCGGCATCTGGATGTCATCAATGCGGCAGTTTTGCCAACATGATGGACATACGCCACTTGTCCAAACACGCAAGGAGCAAGCGGAAGAAAAGCGTAAAGTTCTGTCGTAAGTAAGGCTAAAGAAAATTTAATTTCTATTTAAATATTTTGGTGTATTAGGCGTCTTCATGCAGAGAATCCTACGGTTTTTGCGATGGTGAATAGGCAAGCACTTTAGTTTGGCACGAAATGACGATTGTACTTACAGTAACAGGACCGATAGCAGCTTCAAAAGCAACGCCTTGGGAGGCCTCTCGTGGGTACCCGTCAATCAGGAAACCCTTAGAATCTGCCGCCTTCTTCAGCATGGCCTCCTTCAGCAAGTCCAAAACGATCTCATTGGGGACGAGCTCACCTGAATTTAAAGACTACTTAGGTATTTTTAGACGAAACATCTTGAATTCACGAATAGGCTAAGAGAGACTAATTGCTATAAGAGAAACATAGCAGCAGTTCGTTTCTTACGTCACAGTTGGGCTGATGACCTAAAGGATAGGACCCAGAAGTCGAGAGACACATGCTAATCTTAACTAGCCGAGGATATTGTGACTGTTGTGTGTAGCTATTTCTAAAAAGTTTTAAATAGAATTGTGGGTAGGTTTACATCTACGAAATCTACATGGCTCAGTTCCAGTCGAGCCCTGACCACGGTCAATGCAACTTAACCGAAACTTTGAAAAAAAAAAAACGTTTAATGTTACACGTTATGTACAGATGACCTGACGGGTGTTTGGTGAGGGTGGCAAAGGATAATATGCAGTACCGAACCTGGATGAGGCCGATATCCAGCGAATGGTGAGACACGGGCTAATGATCATAAAATGTAACTCACCTCTTTCCATAATAGCAGTAAGACACTTGGCCCTGTCGGAGCCAGACTTGACCTCGTCTCGCAACAGGTCTCCGGTAGAGAGATGAGTGTAGCCATACTTCTCGATGATTCTCTCGCATTGAGTCCCCTTTCCTGATCCCGGACCTCCGAGCACCCAGACGATCGGCTTTTTACTAAAGTCTATCGGCGCCTGGGTAAGGAATTTTTCGAGTTAGTTATTAAATAATAGTTATCCTAACACATCACACTTTTTTGTACGAAAGTTATGAATAACGGGAGTGACAAGCAACAATTCATCTGGCTTAGTGATATATTTTTTTAATAATATTTTATTAAGAGCTTTTGCCCAAATTGAGCATATCAGCCCCATCGTAACTTAACCTAAATCAACTAACAATTAAGAGCGCCGTGGTTTGTGCGAAATTCTGTAATTGCGAGAGATCTGGAGATGCCTACTATCGAGGCATTTGTTGTCGGCCTAGCTAAACGTATGTTTTACCGGGGTGACAACGGATCCTACAAGCATCTTCAGGATATCGCTCCTACTTTCGCACGGCCCCCGGAGGGAAGGCCACTACCTAGGGAGGCGCTCTTGGAGAAGAACTAAAGTAGACAAATCTAGGAGACTAGATTCGTGAGCCACAAGGGCGGTGTTGTAGTAGGAACAGCGCCCAGCGCCAAAGGTGCGTTGAATCACCGGTGGGTAGTTAGCCGCCGAGATCCTGCCGGGGAAAACGGGAGTTTATCCCATCCCCAACCCAGGCCCATTGAACATCCGGGCCTGGATGACTCCGCTGTCTGTCTGTGACTAACAATTATCAGTTTTCCATCTGCCTATTTTTATTATAAATATAAAATAAAATAAAAATAACCTAGCCGATTGGGAACAAGGATCAGCTAGCACCTAATTGAAGGCACCCGTATTGTATGAATTCAATTTTATATATTTATTTATTTAAATTCTTTGCATTGGCATTCTTTACTAGCTAACCTTGGGGATCGAGTAAGGTGATAGGCAGGATGAAAAAAAAAAAGATTTTTTAATGATACAGTTAAGTTACTTAACTAATTCTAATATACTACACAGTATACATTCCACACATATTTCACACATAAACATATTCCACACATAAACCATACATACAATTATACATACAAGTACATCATATACATTATAAAAACGAAAAACGAGTATATAATTTACATATTATTACAGCCCCTAGAACACAGCGTCCTAGACCTCCACTGCTGGAGATAGGCCTTCCAGAGCTATCTGGAGAATTTGGCCTACACTCGCCTCGCTTGTAAATTTATATATATTACGGCTAAAATTCGGAGTTTTACCATAGAGTAATGATTAGTTTTTCGTGCGCTACCTTAGATTTGTAAGCTTGACATCTTTTGGATCCACATTGTAAAGGACATGAAGGGATTAATTTCTGAATTGGTTCTTCGCAAGGTTTACACGTATTCTGTTCCATTTTGTGTTCTTTTTTGTGAGAAAATTGTTTCACATTATTTTTCCAAAAGTGATGGGTAATGAAATTGACTTTATTTTTCTATTTTAAAATTTATTCGAAGTTAATTAAAATTAAAATCTACCTAAATAATAAAATTAAAAATTAACTTAACGTTTAAGGTACCCTTCCAGGTACCTTAGTTTATTTGTAGAATAGTTTATTTACTAGGTTTACATTGCGCCCCTTTGATGGTAAGTGGCATGAATGTTAGCAACTAGAATCAGACACTTATGTCTGACATCAGTCCCTAACACTATGCTGTTTTGACTAGGCATTACGGTAATTTTAGCCTGATCCCGAAACGTGTGGATACACTTTAACTAGGTTTATCGGCACGAACGGTGGATAATTCCCCGCTCCGGCAGACTGGACAAATTACCACCAACAGTCCGCCTACCACCTATTAAAATCATTATAGTTTAGTTTTATTTATAATTAGTTTTATTGATATATATAATATATAATATATATATATTTTACATCGATTAAATAATGTCTTCTATTTTAGTAAAATATAAAACTATGTACTGAATTTTAGAAATAACTCTGATCGATTGCCAACTGCCTGGCTCAGCAAATTGCTGAAACGACCTTTTGTATCCGACACAAGGGCAGCCAAAGATTCATTATTTCTTCCGTATACATATTTAATTTTAATTCGAGGGTCGGTCATTAAATAGATATTTTCATTCGCTGTATTAAGATTCGAACCCCGTACCAATTGGATATATGGTAGCTTTTAATTAATATTTAATGTATATTACACTTACATCATACACAAAAAAAGGATCTCAACCACACAATTTTTAATTTTAATTATCTTTTTGTGTACATTTTGTTTCTTTTTTATTTTGTAATAAAAAGTAATATAATATATTTAATATATAAAAATAATATATTTAAAAGGGTGTCTGGGCGTTGACTGCCGACGGACAGACCTATACATATAGGCTTAGTTCGGCTGCAAATGTCTGTTTTATTTTGTACCATAATGCATAATGAAATATGTTATTGTTTTCATATCATGTAACTTTTTTACTGAATAAATATATCATTATTATTATTATTGAGGAGTTTGTCGTCGGCCTAACTAGACGTATGTTTAATTGGGCCGACAACTTGGCCAGAATATCGCACCGTCTTGCGCACGACCCCCAACAGGAGACCACTTCCTAGGGAAGTACTCCTGAAGGAGAGCTGAAGCAGTCGAATCTAGCCTTCTGGGTTTGTGAGCCACACGGGCGCTGTTATAATAATATGGATGGTTATCTGCCGAGATCCTGCCGGGGAAAACGGGGGAATGTCCCCATCCCTAACCCAGGCCCATTAGGTATCCGGGCCTAGACGATCCCACCTTCTGTCTGTGTTTCAATATTTGACGCTAATGCCGAACATATCCGGGGAGGGGAATGTTGTCCAAGGTCCAAGAATCAAATTTTACCTTTTAACCACGAAAGTATGCTAAAATTAAATTAAATACGTCTAATTTATTGTTTTAATAATTCAATTATATCGTACTCGTATGATTACGATTCAATCTACGATTAGAGATAGGAACAACACAATAAACATTATTATATTAAAAATGTGCAATATCTTCTATGATAACTTGCTAACGGTCTATCTATCTCCTCTTTGCGTCGTTCTCCTCACTGCTGAGGGTCGTGACCCCCTCCACGGATCACTTTGTTCCGGACGATGCTGCGCCATCCGGGTCTGTTCACGGCTGCATGTAGGGCATCGTGCATCTGAGTTTTTAGTAAGGTGCGGATCTGGTCAGACCAGCGTATGGGACTTCGGCCACGCGGTCTTTTGCCTTCGATTTTCCCTGTGAAAACAAGCCTTTCCAGGTTACCAGATGTTTTACGGAATATATGGCCGAAATACTCAAGGACTCGTTTTAGGCAGATGGAAGACAGCCTAGTAGAGATTTTGAACTCCTTGAGTATTGACACGTTAGTTCTTCGCGCTGTCCAAGGGATACGCAACATACGCCTCCAACACCACATCTCAAAGGCATCGATGCGGCCACGATCACCGGCTTTGAGAGTCCAAGTTTCAGCGGCATAAAGAAAATATCTATTTAAGTGTCCCCAATAGAAAAGTTTGAATCCCTCGCCCTTCCTATGTCCCATAAAATAAATAAACCAAAACACGAATGCCCACTGCATTTTAACATCAACAAATTTCTTCAAATTTGGAATTTTTTCATTGGCAACCAATGCCCAGAAATGATAAAAGATGATGCGTGCAGCAGTTGGTGAGCAGTCTGTTCTACGTATATATATATTTTTTGCCTTGATCGACCGGTTGGGGGGGCCTAAGATACGTGATAACCCTGTAGTCCGGTATTTTGTAAATACCTCGTCTGGCGTGACCATCACCTACGTCACTGACAATGAACACGCTGGGTTATTTTAATCCGCATTATTTTAGACAAGGTTATTTTACTACACTCCCGTCACAGCTGTCTGGTAGGACATAAGCACGGGTTTCGGGCGATGACACCAATTTAACCCTAAAAAATAATGGCGGAAACTTGTATTGGTGTCATCTAGATGCCGGCTGCCTCCACCACTACAGCTTTGCGGACAGAACATCGAGATGCAGGCCCGGTCTGCATCAACAGGGCGTTAACAATGTGTGAGATAGCCTGCTATGTCGTTGATCAGGCGAAGACGGCCCGAGCCATGTCTTATAATGCTGCGTCAACTTGGCATGACCTTCTGACCAAAACCAACAGGAATACGATCCAGAGACAGCAGAAGATATCGCTCAGGGTGGTATCCAGAACGCCTTTGATAATTTATTTACCAAGATTGGTCTATTTGCGCAACTTGAAGTCATCATCATTATAGCCCCTAGAACACAGCGTCCTAGACATCCACTGCTGGAGATGGTCATTCCAGAACATATAGCTGGAGAATTTGGCTTACACTCGCGGCCAGACAGCTTGGCGAGGATATGATGTCAATTTATTAACGATTCCACAAGTTGGTATTAGTGAAACCGGGACCGACGGCTTAACGTGCTCTCCGAGGCATGGGAACGGTGGTGTTGTAAATCTAAGACAAATGTACGTAAGAAAAGTGTATTTCTTATTGGTACATGCCGGGTGAGTTTTCATGCTGGAAATGATTTAGTTACCGGCATTTACAATCAAAAAGTTTTACAAGACTTTTTAGAACATTGGAACGCAATTTTATTTATTTACCTTGCCGAGATTCCCGCCAAATTTTGTCCGCGTCTCCAACTTCCAGACAGCAATGGCGGATATAACACAAAACCACACTTTTAAACAACCTTCATCCAATCTTAATTTCATTTAAACCAATTCTAAACTTTTAAAACTTATGAATATTTTTTATTTCAAATTAAAACTGTATTTTATTTATATTTAATATTAATAAAATGTTATTTACAATTGCTTTTTTAAATAATAATTTATATTGTTTTATTGTACTTTAATATTTTTTTTTGGTAGTTTTGTTAGATGTTAAAAAAAAATGTTTTTAAATTGTTCAAAGGGTCAGCTTCGCTGGGGGGAACGCAGCAAGTGTCCTCGTCACACTACGCCCATCGGACGGTTATAATTTTAGTGTTTTTTTGTAGTGTAGTTAATTTATATATATTTATTTAGTTTTAAATCTTTGTACGTTACTTTGATTAAAACTAATTCCTCTGAGATTTAAAACGCTTTATTTTGTTATATTTTTAGGTAAAATAGTATTAGTATTCATCTATTTAATTTGGCTTGTAAATACATTTGTGTAGCTCTTTTCGTCTATTAATATAGCTGTTTAAGCTGAAATTGGTTATATTTAGGTTTGTGAATTAATATTTAGATACAAGACGCGTATTAATTTCGTAAACAAATAATAAAGTTTGCCAATTTGGCACAAGACTTCCCGAGTAAAGGCGAGCGCTTAGTTTTCTCACTATCCTCACACTGCGTTATATAAAGATTTCTAGATTTCATTCCTGGACATCAAAGTACACAAGGTTAGCCAAAAATTGCTATATTTAGTAGATATGGATTAACTATCGCTATGAATTTGGCCTCACTTTTCTTCTCCATTTTTCTGTACGATTCGGAGACATGGACCATAAAAGCGGATATAGCGAGGATTGGTGCGTTTGAGATGTGGTGCTGGCGTCGTTTGCTTAGAATCTCTTGGACCGCACGACGTACTAACATTTCTGTGCTCGAAGAGCTTAAGCTGACCAGACTCTCTACCGTCTGCTTGGCCCAAATTCTGCAATACTTTGGCCACATTGCAAGAAGAACAGACGATAATCTAGAAAAACTTCTAATCACGGGCAAGGTAGACGGTAAAAGAACAAGAGCAAGAATCGATGGTCCAGTCAGGTGACTGACCACATGAACATCCCTGTACATCAGGCCATTCACTACGCCGAGGACCGAAGGAGACGGTCGGTGGATGAGCTGCGACTGCGACGGAGTCACGATCCCCATCAGTGGGGTACCAACTAAGGAGAAGGAGGATGAATTTGGCCTGCGTAAATCTCTCAATTTTGACCCGTCAATCAGGCAAAGGCGGCCTGAGCCATGTTACGTCCTGTTATGAATTCCAGATTACCGTTTAGGTTAAGGTCCGGATCGACAAGATGTTCATCTGTTCCCGTCTTACCTACGCTGCGCCAGCCTGGCACCACCTTCTGGCCAAGACTAATAGGGACAAGATCCAAAGTCAGCAGAACATATCGCTCAGAGTGGTCTCCCGAGCGCCATGGTTCGTGCCTAATTCCGTCATAGCCCGAGATCTGGAGATGCCTACTATTGAGGAGTTTGCCGACAACGGATACTTCAAGCACCTCCAGAATATCGCTCCGTCTTGCGCTCGGCCCCCCAACGGGAGATCACTTCCTAGAGAAGTGCTCCTGGAGGAGAACTGAAGTAGCCGAACCTAGACCGCCTGGGTTCGTAAGCCATACGGGCGCTGTTATACCAGTAACGGTGCCCAGCACTAAAGGTGCATGAATTACCAGCGGGTGATCACTCGCTGAGATCCTGCCGGGAAGAACGAGGGAATGTCCCCATACCCAACCCAGGCCCATTAGACATCCGGGCCTGGACGACCCCACTGTCTGTCTGTCTCAATTTCGTATTCAATTAAAGTAATTAAACACTAAAAATAATAAGCGATGTACTATTAAACCCAGTATAACATTCTTATCATATCGATGCATACAATAAATAATTGTATATACCTACCTTAACTTAAATAGGTACATATGCTTATCAAAAAAACACAAAATCTCGATAATTCATTGGATTCAAAGATAAAATAGTATTCAAGAACATCTCCGGTTTTTAAATAATAAAATGTTTCAATTTATTGTTTTGTTGTTGCCAAAACACAAAAATTAAACTTTTTCAACATTTATACACTATACTAGCTGTTTTACCCTTGTTCGCCTGTGTGATAAGCCTATCCTTTCATCTTGTGCTGCCTATCTTTCTCCATTTTTTTTTTTTTTTAGACTAGCACGACATTCGACCTTGGGCCCACCTGATGGTAAGTGGCGCGCAAGGTCCATGAATGTTAGCAACTGAAGTCAGACACTATCTTCATCAGTCCCTAACACTATGCCGGCTTGACTAGATGCTTTTTCACACTTCGCTTAAAGGACTCGTTATATCCATGGTCAACGCGTTAAATAATATGATGAAGAAATGATACATTAGCGTTCTATGGATTCACCTGCGGGTGCCGAGTCCATCGTGTGTGGGAAAGAGAGAGAAGAATGGTGTCTCGGACTTGCGACCGACTATAGGCTTGTTTACAAAGGAGACCTTACTTTTTATTGTCGCATCAAATGTATGAAAACCACAGAGCAATGCCAAGTCGAACGATTTTCAAAGCGAAATAAAGTAAAAAAGCGTCAAGTCAAACACAGTGTGATTTGAATATCATGTCGTCTAAGTAAAATAAATAAAATAAACTTGAATTGTAGTAGGAAAAGGAATAGATCCAAACTGTTATTTGCTATCAGATTTGCTGGAACAAAATACTTGAAAAACTCCTTTGTGCTAAGATCATGCCTAAATTACAATGAAAATTTCGGTGATATTGATTTGTTCAGTGTTAGTGTTGCTAGGTTAAAAAAAGAAATTAATATAAGATTATGCTTGGAGAACTTTTAATTTATTTCTTTTTGATTACAATTTATTTTTTCATTTTCCATTATTTTACTATATATATATGTATATTATTTAGTTGTATTTGTTATATAGGTATTGTTTTTAAGCTTATCCCTATTATTTTTTTTTTTTTTTGCAAAATCTATATTTAATATTTAAGTGGAAACTTTGCTGGGTTGTGTAACTTTTAGAATTGTTGTAATTATGATTTAAGATCTGTATGTTTCCTGAATAAATAAAATAATTTGACAGTATAATATGATTTTCAAACCTTAAAAATATAAATATTAAAAGGGCTCTAGCCATCGAGGTTCCAGCTCTTCTAGAACTTGTTGGAGTTATCCGAGATGATGGCAAGAGGCCCGATGGTATGACGTTGGTCCCCTGGGAACGGGGACGTGCTCTGGTGTGGGACGCCACGTGCGTCGACACCCTCGCCGCGTCGCATCTCAGAGGGATAGCGCATAAAGCGGGAGCCGCGGCGGAAAATGCGGAGTCCAGCAAGTGGCGCAAGTATGTAAGTATATTAAAAGATTATATATTTGTGCCGTTTGCTGTAGAAACTCTGGGCCCATGGAGTCCAAGCGCAAAAAAGTTTTTATAAGACATAACACCGCGTCTTGTCGTCTCCTCCGGTGACAAGAGGGCTGGCTGTTTCTTTGCCCTGAGAATCAGTATTGCAATTCAGCGGGGAAATGCAGCCAGCGTTCTTGCCACCATTCGACGCGGACGGGACTTATATCCCTATCCTTAATATTAATTTAATTTTATATGTTGTAAAAATTTATTTAAAAAATATTTCCGGGTCTTTAAATTACTCAATAAATTCACAGATAATTTTAGAAGATAGGTAGGTACCAAATTCTGTTGTATGCAGTGTTAATAACAAACTATTATTTATCAGACTTACCTAAAGATTAATGCGAGTTTACGCACTTATCATAGGTCAATTAATTGAGTAAGTAGCTATAAAACCCGTAATTTGAAGCTATTTTTTAGTACATAAAAAAGTGAATAACTTACCATTATTTGAATTTAATAGTTTTTCGCGGGATTTTGTGACGTAACACGCGCGTGTCGTGAGCCGAATGCGGCGGTACTGTCGATTTTCCTGCGCCCAGCGGCGAGGCTAGGTCAAGGACGCGTAAATTGTGCCATTGCCAAGGGGAAGGCGGGAATTCGAAACACGCTTTTATCTTGATTTTATTATTACAATTAAATAATGACTGTTAACTAAAAAGTAATAATATATTTAGCTCTAGCCAAGTACCTATATATAACGTTTAGTCCGGCAAGATTAGCCGGAGTAACAATTATTACCTTTTAGAAAATACCTTCTTTTAACTTCTGAATTTAATAATTTGACGAAACTTGCCTACATTGTGCACCAATAATATATTAATAATTTTATTTATTAGTTTTGTGTTATGTTAAATACGTACACATGATAGATTTTTTAATAAATTATTATATTAAACCGAAATAATTAAATAAAACTAAAACGAAATGAAACGAATAAATTAAAACGAAAAAATTTTCGCATTCCATAATTATTCACATTATTAATCGACATTGCTTCAAATATAAGGTACTATTATTGTGGGGCGATGCAGTGGAAATAAATAGAATATTTATTGGACAAAAACAATGCATTCGGGCTATTTGTAACACACCTCCTATGACTTCCTGTCGTCCTTTATTTATAAAACTAAAATTACTGACTGTTCCTTCTATCTACGAGTATATACTTGAATGCTGTTTATTTGTAAAAAAGCCACCCGGAACTTTTTAAAACTCGTGGGGATAATTGCAATTTTAAAACGCGTTATCCTAGTAGAATAATTATTCCAGCGCATAAAAGTACCCAATATAGCCGAAATTGTTATGCAATGGCAACAAAGATATTTAATAAGCTTCCAGTTACTATAAGGGAGCTGCCACTAAAACTGTTCAAATTAAGAGTCAAACTAATGCTGGTTAATAAATGTTTTTATTCGACAAAATAATACCTAGATACTAAGCTCGACAAAGTCATGTGACTAAGTAAATATTTATATAATAATATAATAATTTACATTCCTGTGCCTACCATGTTTCTGACAAATAAATTATTCCATTTCATTTCATATAACAACACTTTTGACTGACAATATTCACAGTAAAGTAATTTACAAAGCAAAAACTTGGACTTGACATGCAAAAGGCAGGAATTTACTCAACTCGTGTCAACGTGTGGAGCCGGCCTTATGCTATGTTTGACTTGAAACCAAAGCGTGTCATTCCCGCGCTGCCAACTCCCATATTTTACCCGACGTGTTTAAGCTATTGTGCCGCGAGTGACTCCAAGAAAAGCATCAAATTCTGCAGCATCTGGAATTTGATGATGACCTCATTAACTCATGAAAAAGAAAGATATATTACGTCAGACTTGGCTGTATGGGCTAGACCCTTTGCCTTCCCTATCATCTCATTCATCGTCCATAAGGAGAAGAACAAAAAAAATAAAAATAAATAGATAGTGCTTCGAGCCATTTTGCGCGGACACGTCAAGTGCAAGTTTTTGTTTTGTAAATTAATTTACTGTGGATATTATTGGTCAAAAGTGGTGTTGTCTGTTTAATAATGTGCTACAATGTGAATAATTATGGAAAACGATAAATTGTACTTTAAATATGGGGCACTTCTTGCAGTTTATTTTTTGCGGTTTTCCCGCGCTGTCAACTCTCATATTTTATCCGACGTGTTTGAGCTATGGTGCCGCGAGTGACTCCAAGAAAAGCATCAAATTTTGCAGCATCTGGAATTTGATGATGACCTCACTAAATCATTAAAAAGAAAGATATATTACGTCAAACTTGGCTGTATGGGCTAGACCCTTTGCCTTCCCTATCATCTCATTCATCATCCATCGGAAGAAGAGAACCAAAAAAAAAAGCAAAGCGTGTCATACGAACCCTGTGTTTTATTTACTTGTCGCTTTTTCTTACTTTATTTCTCTTTGAAAGTCGTTCGACTTGCGTTTTAATAGGTTGTAGGCGGACTGATGGTGGTAATTTGCCCAGTCTGCCAAGGCGGGGAAGTATCCACCGTTCGAGGGTTTATCACCCAGTAAAGTGTATCCACACATTTCGGGATCGGGCTCAAATTGCCGTCTTGCCCAGTCAAGTCGGCATAGTGTCAAGGACTGAATTCAGTCAGATGCTAACATTCGGCGCTAGGTCACATGTGCTAGTATTTAAAACATATATATTAATCTGACTCTTTTTTTTCACTTATTTTCATTAACTTTAAGCAAAATTGAGTAAAACAAATGCTTTGCTTTAAAGGAGTCTGCCCACTACCCCGTATCGTACCATGACCGTGCTATGAACGTGTCAAGCACGGAAGGCAATACGATACGGCTTGCTTTGCCCACTGAAACGAATCGACGGCGTTTAATGCCCGTATGGTGCCGGTATGGTGTCCGTATGCAACCCGTATGTTGCCCACCCGTAATTTGTATGACGTAAAATTGATAGGAAGCCGTTTAATTCTCGCATGTGTATCGGTAATACCTGGACGTCGGGGGAGTGCTATAAAGTTTAAAAATAATAAAATAGGTATGGCTATTAAAAGATTAACTATTAGACAACTGGCAATGATTGCCATAATATTGGATGAGGAAGAAGAAGAGAACCAAAAAACCACTCGACGCTACTGGATTCACGAACAAGGTGAAGCGGTTTTTTCAGCCTTCAATTAGACTGTTGCTGTACAAAGCACAGATCAGATCATGTATAGAATACTGTTCTCACCTTTGGGATGGTTCCGCCAAGTACCTCACAGATGCTCTCGATGTCCTGCAGAGGCGAGCTGTACGAATTGTGGACGATGCCACTACATCTGGAACTCTCGAATCCCTGCAGCTTCGCCGAGATGTGGCTTCTCTGAGCGTGTTCTACCGGCTATACTATGGTGAGTGCTCCGAAGAACTCTATAACCTAATCCCTCCCTCTCCATTCCGCAACCGAACCACACGCACAGGTCAGAATATGCACCCACATACCGTAGTCACCATCCCTTCGCGTACATATAAATTTGGGGACTCATACATCTGTCGTACGATAAAGATGTGGAATGCTCTTCCAGCCTCTGTGTTTCCACTTTCCTATAATTTGGAGTCCTTCAAGCGAAGTGTAAAAAAGCATCTAATCAAGCCGGCATAGTGTTAGGGACTGATGGCAGTTACGAGTATCTGACTTCAGTTGCTAACATTCATGGACCTTGCGCGCCACTTACCATCAGGTGGGCCCAAGGTTACATGTCGTACTAGTATAAAAAAAAAACTCGAGAACGAAATAGTTATACGTGTCATGCGTGCAACGTATCGGCACCGGCAAAATATTCTCGCCGGCAATTATTAACGCTCCGTGAATGGCACGCGACGGTACGGGTCGGTGACGGAACGGTCTAGTGGACGTAGTGTCATGCTTTTCTATACAAAGAATATTTTTTAGCCTGAGACGTTCCTATTACGGTCATGGTATAATACGGTGTAGTGGGCAGACTCCATAAGTCGAACACGACAGAGGGGGGAAGGGGTTATTAAATAAAACTCAAATTCAATATAAAAGTGCTTGTATATATTTGTAAACAAATCCTACGATCACGGCTTGTGTCATTATTCCTTAATGGCACTAGCACAGTTAGACGGCAATACATATAGATATATGACTTACAATAATTAGGAAAATAACAGGATACCTTTGTCTATGAACAGAATACAATACCTGTGTTTGACTTGTCGCTTTATGCGCTTTTTTTCTCTTTGAATGTCGTTCTACTGTTCGGTTGATGCTCTATGGTTTTCATACACTTTAAGCAAAATCAATTATTCTTTAATTTTTTTTTTTTTTTTTTAAGTAGGTAATTCGATACAAAAATATTAAAATAAAATTGACTAAAAACTAATTATAAAGAAAACTAAAACTAAAAATACCTATGAAATTAAAGCTATTCTACAAAATAAACTACTTACCAGGGAGGGTACCTAAAACGCTCGCCGCATTTCCTCGTTGTTTAAATTGTCTGAAAACCATAAAGCAACGCCCAGTCGAACGACTTTCAAAGCGAAATAAAATAAAAAAATAATCGCTTTTTAATTATTTTTCGTTTAATGTGTATTTCTAAGTTAAATTGTTACTAACATACGAGTATATGGATCGAATCCGAAATACATGAATTATTATTATTATAAAGCAACAAGTTAAATACAGGGGCTGTAATGGCTTTACTTAGCTTCGAACGACATTAAAAAGTAAATGACATTCCACCGCCATTACTGAAACGCGTTGCGTGGAATATTGTCGACACGAAGGACAATATTTCGACGGGATTATTTTTAAAAATAATATCCAGAATAGGGTAGTTATATATATATATATATATATATATATATATAGTCAACTACCCTATTCTATATATATATATATATATATATATATATATAACCTTATTTTATCAGAGAGTTACACCCGTATTTCCTTAATGGGGTGTGTCACTAACTTTTTATCACGATAGATGGCGCATGATAGATGGTACCTAATATAACTGTCAGCATAGAAAACTTGTATTTTTATTACGAAATTTATTATTTTCCAGATTAAAAAAAAACACCTAAAACTAGATAGGTATCTTTAACAAAAATAATAGGAACTTCCAATGAACAAATAATAAAGTTGAATCATTCTTCTAAAACTAATTTATGTTGTACTGTACCTAGGTTGCGTTTGAGGGAAATACCGGACATTGTTCTGTCCGGTATGACCATTTATTTTTTACCGGACAGGCCTCGAAAATACCGGACTGTACGCTTAAATACCGGACGGCAACCCTACTTATATGTAATTCCAGATAGTTGCTACCTAGAATAAGTTAGGTAACATCATCACGACCGTTTCCCTTTCGGGGTGGTCAGAAACCACGCTTTCTGCTAAGCGGATTCACATTTAGCCAACTTTACTATAGCCAATCATGACAAGTGGCAAGCATGTCGATGTCTCCAGCGCGTGCAGTGTATCAAACTCAAAAAATATCACAAATAAATTAAATAATATTAATTAAATGTATTTATTTACATTAATAAATATTTGTGTGTACCCGGTACCTCCGAGTCTAAATCCACGGACTTAACCGCTAGACCACGGAGGCAGTTTGTTTATTTAAATTAATAAAATTGTGTCCGGACTACGATACAAACCCGATTGCAAACAATTTACTCCATATAGCCCCTGTAGCGTCCATTTTGTTTTTTATCGTACATACCTTCTATACACGCTAACATTTGTGACGTGTGTGAAATGTTTTAAGAATCTAATTCACTCGATCCCGTGATCGTAATTTTGTTATAATAGTTTTGTTATAATAGTTAGGCTTGCCGATAATCAAAACTATACAATATATAGATGTGTAGGACATGTTTAAATAAGTGTAAATGATAAATGGTGATAATAAATAGTCTAAAAAATATAAAAAAATAATATAGATATGTATAATAAATATAAAGATAAAAGAAAATATAAATTTGAATTGTATTACTTTAGACTCTGTTATTCTATTAATAGAAATATTTCGTATTTTTTATATTTTTTTACTAGTGCGTAAAGCGCAAGCGCGCAAGGTAATGAATGTCCCTAACACTATGGCGGCTTGACTTGACATGACGGCAATTCGCTCCTGATCCCGAAACGCCTGGATAGACTTTACTGGGTTTATCGGCACGAACGGTGGGTGCTCCCCCGCCCCGGCTGACTGGGCAAATTACCACCATCAGTGCGCCTACTACTGCCTACCTATTTTCATTTACTACAGCCCCTAGAACACAGCGTCCGACACCTCCACTGCTGGAGATGGGCCTTCCAGAACATATACCTGTAAAATTTGGCCTACACTCGCCACGCTGGCCAGACGGCTTGGCGAGGATATGATGTCAATTTTTAATGACAATTTATTAACGACGGCTTAACGTGCTCTCCTCACACGGGAACGGTGGTGTTGTAAATCTATGATTGCAGTACGTAAGAAAAGTGTATTTCTCATTGGTACATGCCGTGAGGGTTTGAACCGACCTTTGTAGGATTTCAGGAACGTGTTCTTACAACCGAGCCACCACCTATGTATTTGTTTTTTTTTTTTTTTGGTTCTCTTTTCCCGATGGATGATGAATGAGATGATAGGGAAGGCAAAGGGTCTAGCCCATACAGCCAAGTCTGACGTAATATATCTTTCTTATTCATGAGTTAATGAGGTCATCATCAAATTCCAGATGCTGCAGAATTTGATGCTTTTCTTGGAGTCACTCGCAGCACCATAGCTCAAACACGTCGGGTAAAATATGGGAGTTGACAGCGCGGGAAAACCGCAAAAAATAAACTGCAACTTGTGCCCCATATTTAAAGTCCAATTTATCGTTTTCCATAATTATTCACATGTAGCACATTATTAAACAAAACAACACCACTTGTGACCAATAATATCCATAGTAAATTAATTTACAAAACAATAACTTGCACTTGACATCTCCACGCAAAATGGCGCGAAAGACTCCCTATGTATTTTTTATGTGCCATTTGCATTTTTTTATTTTTTATTGACACATTTTTTATTTTACCTATATATAAATGTGCTCTGTCTGTAAGATGTCAATATAACATATGGTTTGTTAGAAAAAGTTGTTTGTTTCTATCAATAGAATTACATTTTGATCTAAAGTAAGGTTATACAAAATCATGGGATATAAAGTAACGACTTACTCTTTAGCAGGTCACAATCGGATTATTTATTCGTGGGAAAATTTACAGCCTTTGCAATATTATGTATACAAAAAATATCCAATCTCAAAGCAACTAAATATCTTCTAAAAATATTTTGAAGTATTTTTTAGGACCGGTATATACTTCCATCTTAACTCATTTTGGGTAGTTTGTTAGGCTAATACTAAAATCTAGATTGGCCCCATTTGTGTTTCTTATAGTCTACGTGAATTATTTTTATAATTAAATAAACTACATAATCTCTATTCCACAAAAACTGATAGTGACTTCATCGCGAAATGAAATATTAGAAATGAAATTATATATTGGTTCTGCATGAAATTGACGTTTTATATGGAAAAAGTAAAACGAGAAAAAAAAGAGTAAATAGTTTTTTTAAATATATTTTTTATACTAGCACGACATGTGACCTTGGGCCCATCTGATGGTAAGGTCCATGAATGTTAGCAACTGAAGTCAGACAGTCATAACTGACATCAGTCCCTAACATAACCTGTTAAGTTTTTAAATGCAATAAAGAATTTATAAATAAATATAAACATGCCGGCTTGACAAGATGCTTTTTCACACTTCGCTTGAAGGACTCCAAGTTATAGGAAAGTGGAAACACAGAGGCTGGAAAAGCATTCCACATCTTTATCGTACGACAATTTAAATAAACAAAGAAGAGGAGAAGACAAATTTCTAAGCATTCCATGGATTCACCGTGCGGGTGCCGGGTCCATCGTGTGTGGGTAAGAGATGAGAAGAATGGTGTCTCGGGCTTGCGACCGACAATTGGCTGGTTTAAGAAAAGGAGGCCTTTTTTTTCTATTGCGCGATAATACGCTCACCATCCACCATTCTACTTCTCTCCCTACCCAACCAAATACTGTATGATTCCGTTAATGCCGTCTTGGAAGCTCGTTCCATAAATGTATTGACGGCAGACCTGCTTAGGCCCAATTCTTTCAGTAAGTGATGCAAAGATTTTCCTGGAACTCCTCTTGCACCAACTTCCACTGCGTAAAGCTGAGTCTTGAACCCGTTCCTGATCATTTCTTCTGTGAGATCATAATATTTATTCGACTTCATATTGTGGTCTTTTGGAATATTTGATTCCCACGGAACGGTAAGTTCAATAAGGATAACTTTTTTCAAGTTCCGAGAAAACACTAAGATGTCTGGCCTATAGGCTGTTAAGTATATTACCAACGACGTAAACCACAGATTATATAAATAGGGAACGTCAGATAGTGAAGTTAAACAACAATTTTCTTTACCGTTTTTATTGTTTGTATCTAATTATTGAAGCATATTTATGTAAGAAACTATAAAACTTTTTACTACTGAAATTATCTGAATTAAGTTTTTTTTTTTTTTTTTTTATTGTCACTGATTTTGATCTGCTTACGAAGCATATACTGTGCACCCGAACCTACTTAATCCGGTTTAAACTGAACACCTGTTCGCCGGCGTGTGCGCAGGCGGAGAACATCGCCTATCCGTCGTTTTAACTCGACGGAGGGTAATGCGACAACTCTTTTGTTTATAGTTATAAAATATTTTCTTTTTTATAAGATTATTTTTGATAAATAGTTGTGATCTATTTATAGGTCTAATACTGTATAGTGGTTCAAATTATTGTAAATATTAAATAAAGTTATTTATACAATCCATATTTATATACTGTGAAATTAATTTAACTTATGGATGATTTTTAATATATATTGTATTTTCACTATAAATTGTTCTACGACCCAAGGCCTATAAAATTACGCTCAAAATTATATTATTATTAGATTTGTATTCTCTTTTTATATTACTGTATTTTTTTGTTACTGTATATTTTTTACATCGAATAAATTATTATTATTATTATTAATTAGTAAAAAAAGAAAAATATGAGTAAAGAAGAAGAAAAAATTAAGTAAACAACAAAAATGATAGGTATCAATAACACATTATGGTTTTAGTATATCCAAAATAGACTACCTAAAAGCACCGGTAGTCGAGGCAATGATGTCTATCATCATCATCATCAGCCTGTGTCTCTAGGCCTCTTCCAACCCCCACCAGCGACCTTTCTTAGGTCATCCGTCCATCTAGCGGGGGGTCGACCCACTCTGCGTCTTCCCGTACGTGGTATCCACTCTAGAACCCGTCTACTCCATCGTTCATCGGTTCTACGACAGACATGTCCAGTTTGTCCAGCCCATTGCCACTTCAGCTTACAAATTTTGAAGGCTATATCGGTAACTTTGGTCTATGAAGTGAAATTTGTTATTGAATGTGTCAACCAGTTGGTATATTGGCGATCGTTTACCCGCGTTAGTGCGGCAGCTACTGAGAACAGAACGGGTCTAGATGATCGCTGATGCACTCTCATAGGCACCCTGTAGCACAACTATTATCTAATAATAGTTTTTATAATTTTAACGGGTCGACCCGTGACCACGGCCAATGCAACTTGGCTGAAACGTCGGGAGAAATATGTCTCTAAGGTAAATCGCGTAAAGACCCGTTAAAATTATAAAAACTATTATGAATATGCGCGAAAGTTTGAAAAAATATTATCTAATAAGTTAAAAAAATGTGTTTTCTTTATATTATTAATAACGTCTGACTCCTCCTTGCATGGTGTATTGGAGTATCTGTAATACCATGTTAAGTGTATGTAAATAAATAAATAAATTAGGCCGCACACTATCAAATTGTTTGTCAAACATGTTTGATCGTTTACAGGGGATTTAAGACTACAACTTAGTGTATCCGTATATACTTGTAGATATTTTATTATTAATATTCTCTAAAAGGTTAAACATTAGCCTTATTCTGTTACTTACCTATCGTTCCGATACGCGATAATAGTAACCTAAGCACGCTTAAGGTGTTCCGATACGCGCTTAAACTGTTTTGCCAAAGCTGTGTGACGTCACAAACGACATCATTTCTCGCGCTTAGACTGCTCACGATATCGAGGTAGATCGCTCTGAGCGCTGTCAGTTTTTTGTCATTATGTCGCGCGCCATTTTCAAGTTATTTAAATTAAGTTTTCTTTTAAATTATTTAATATTGTAATTCGTTTATACTGTTTGTATGTTACTTCTAAAACAAATCTATAATTAATATTAAAGTAGGAAGTGGAAAAAAAAATGTCTGTAACACGGCAATTTATTTTAAAATATCAAAATAAGTTAATAATATTAAACTTTACACATATAAAGATGAATAAACCGAGAGATGTATATTTGTTATATTGTAATTCGTTTATACTGTTTCTATATTACTGACTAAACAAATCTACAATTAATATTTAAGTAGGAAGTGAAAAAAAATGTCTGTAACACGGCAATTTATTTTAAAAGATCAAAATAAGTTAATAATATTAAACTTTACACATATAAAGATGAATAAACCGAGAGATGTATATTTGTTATATTGTAATTCGTTTATACTGTTTCTATATTACTGACTAAACAAATCTACAATTAATATTTAAGTAGGAAGTGAAATAAAAATGTCTGTAACACGGCAAGTTATTTTAAATTACCAAAATAAGTTAATAAAATTAAACTTTACACATATAAAGATGAATAAACCGAGAGATGTATATTTGTTATATTGTAATTCGTTTATACTGTTTCTATATTACTGACTAAACAAATCTACAATTAATATTTAAGTAGGAAGTGAAATAAAAATGTCTGTAACACGGCAAGTTATTTTAAATTACCAAAATAAGTTAATAAAATTAAACTTTACACATATAAAGATGAATAAACCGAGAGATGTATATTTGTTATATTGTAATTCGTTTATACTGTTTCTATATTACTGACTAAACAAATCTACAATTAATATTTAAGTAGGAAGTGAAATAAAAATGTCTGTAACACGGCAAGTTATTTTAAATTACCAAAATAAGTTAATAATATTAAACTTTACACATATAAAGATGAATAAACCGAGAGATGTATATTTGTTATATTGTAATTCGTTTATACTGTTTCTATATTACTGACTAAACAAATCTACAATTAATATTAAAGTAGGAAGTGTAAAAAAAAATGTCTGTAACACGGCAAGTTATTTTAAAAGACCAAAATAAGTTAATAAAATTAAACTTTACACATATAAAGATGAATAAACCGAGGGATGTATATTTGTTAGTATTCATACTCAAAGATGTGGAAACCGCAATTTGACTTCCATGCATTAAAAAAAAAAAAAAAACATTTTATGAATGACAATGTGATGTAGATCGTTCCGAATTGATATCACGCTCTGAGCATCCAAATCGCGATATTTGATTCGGAACGACGGTCAGTGTCATAATTGTTCTAAGCGCTCTGAGCGCGAATCTGAATGAGGGGATAGTCGCAAACGTTATTAGTGAATTTCGTTAATTACGTCAGAGATTGCGTCATAATTACAAAATATTATGCAATTCTCAACTCTATTCGTATAAGTGCTCGACCTTGGCACGCGGCGAACGAGTGCCTTCACTCCGTAGCCACGACTCAGACTTAGCCGTTAAGGCACGCAGGGCCAACAGTGAAAGAGAGATGGTTTATAGGGTTTTAGTCCGTAGGCGCCTTGGGGTCTCCTTATGAGGCCTCAGGTAAGTCGGGCATGCGACCCCCACGTTGGCCCTTCAGGCTGGGGGCGTATCATTAATGATAGATCGATTAACCGTCTTAAAAAAAAAAACAAATCGACCTTGACAGCGTCCATTCAAATATAAAATAAATAATAAAAATAACTTTATTCGAAGTCATCAAGTTTACATTTTATAAGTAAGTAGGTATAAAACAAATATTTAACGCAGATCATAGAGTGACGTAAACTATCCACCAGCATTTGTAAAACCCTGCAACCCGAACGAAGAGTACCTGTGTTCCGGGAAGCAGTATTCATTGAGTGCGGAATGAGTATGATTCGATATATGAATTTATACACCTAAGAAACTATGATGGAATAAATAGATATTAAATAAACTTTAAGCAATGATATTTTTTAATATTTTTATTTTTTACATTGAATAGATAAAATATAGTATTTATATAAATAAAATAAGATACATATAAGTAAGATAAATATATCTTAAAAATTAAATCAACTTTAATAGCGTGTATATATTAGTTAACGGATTCCATTATATAACGTTTGCGCTTAAGTAACAGAATTGGGCTGCTAGATTGTCTGATGACTTCAATATCGATAGTTCTGAGTTGCTGGCTGGTATAGGACTGCGAGTCCCAAGACCAAATTTCCGACGTTCTCCCCTTTTGCTCGTGCCATACGCTGGTACTAGGTATAGGCAGAACAGTTATTTATTGAGAGTCTTTAATGATTTCAATGTCCTTGCGGAAGAGCTGGACATTGATTTTTTAATTCCAAGGCTGCAGACATTAGTATACGTCAGTTAACGCTTCGGTATGTTGAATCGGTAAATAGCAGGCATCAATTATAATTAAATGCTTGTATAATGTTTATTACTAACATCTCTGTGCTCGAAGAGCTTAAGCTGACCAGGGAGCAAAGACTCTCTACCGTCTGCTTTGCCCGAATTCTGCAATACTTTGGCCACATTGCAAGAAGAGAAGACGATAATCTAGAAAAACTTCTAATCACGGGCAAGGTAGACGGTAAAAGAACAAGAGGGAGAAGCCCCAAGCGATGGTCCAGTCAGGTGACTGACCACCTGAACATCCCTGTACACCAGGCCATCCACTACGCCGAGGACCGAAACCGTTGGAGACGGCTGGTGGATGAGCTGCGTCTGCGACGGAGTCACGATCCCCATCAGTGGGGTACCGACTAAGGAGGAGGAGGAGGATAATGTTTATTAGTTTAAGTAACTTGTGTTTCACCTATATTGTTATTATTCTTCTGTAGCGATGTTTTCTTCCTTTGCTTGTTAATTTGATTAATTTAATTTGATGCTTATATATGAAAACCTTTAATAGTTCTTAGGGAATTTACTGTTTAATATCTATATACAATAGTCAACTGTTGGTCTTCGAAAATGAAAAAATAAAATAAATAATAATAATATCAGTTTTAGTGGAATAAAGCTACTTTGAGATGCAGTATCATGTGTCATATATCTATCGAACGTATGATATTTTAAATATACCTATTGTTTTGATTAGATTTTAGAACACATAACGTCATGATCGTAGAACAGTGTCGGATTTGAAAAAATACCCAAAATGATATTTTGCATTATTTCGATAGCTAATAATAGGAATTAATATAATTTGTTAAAAAAAATAAAAATATATATATAGTTTTGAAATAACAGAGTCGGTATACTGACGGATTTGATCAGCGGTCGTATAAAAACGGCGGGTATGCGTGTCCGTCTTTTTACTACGCGGGGGCTTCCCCAACACCCCTTCCCGCGACCGACGTAACCGCGCTTTCGTCACTATTCCTTAAACTCCCACGTTTCGCGTGATTTTTCTTATTGTTCTGTAATTATTTGCGTTTACTAAATATTATATTGATTGCGGTCTGTAATTTATTGTGCAAATGTTAGAAGGGTTCCAAAATGAAATCTAGAAGGTCTGAACTTATTATGAGACTAGTGGAAGAACAAACTCAAAAGGAGAAAAAAACACCATTAAAGGATTCTAAACATGATTATTACGACAGTGACGAGGATTGCATACCAGGAACTCCACGTAAGAAAATTAATTAATTGAAAGTATTACTTTTAATAATTTCAATTAATTTGTACCAAAATATCACAAGAAGGATAGTTAAATCGTCGATTTTGATTATCCGTCACTCTTCTGCGGAACTTTATTATAGAATTAGAGATAATTTTTTAAATAAAATATAATGTCGCCCTGACAGTAGTGTTAAATTATTGGCTATGTAATGCTTTTATAACTATGATTGAAAATTGGTAGTGTATGTAATTATACGACATTTTCCTACGGACATGACAGTGACGGATGGTAACAACCGACTATATTCTGTGCACATGGTTTTGTATTCGAGTGTCGTATGTGTACTTCCCACTTTTATCTTGGAACTCAAATCTACATCCGTCTTTTTTCTAGTACTTAAAATCGATGTTTTTAATTATTTTGTAATATTTTTTATAAAAGTATTAACTTCATGTTATTAAATATTTTTTGTATAAATAAAAAATAATTTTGCACTTATGATATTGTTGTTTTCATACCTACAACGTGTTTTAATGTTCTAATTAATTTACAAAAGACTAAGCATTTTAAGTGAAGTCTAACTACATGTACATATATTTTTATTATTATTTTCATAATAACTTGTCATAATTGGCCTATAGTAAAGTTGGCTAAATGTAAATCCGGTTATTTATAAACGTGGTTTCTGATCGCCCCGAAAGGGAAACGGTCGTGATGATACTTTACTTTTTTTATTTTCATAATGCGATTCACCATTACCACTAAGAGCGCATAAGATATTCGAAAAAAATGCATGATATTTGTAAGGACGTCTTTAAAGATGACGCCATACTTGTAAATGGAACAAGTAAAAGACCAACAGACAAAGAAAATTGAAACCAAAACATACAGTCACCGAATTTCATACTAAAAGAAGATTATTTTATGCCAGTGGAACAGAATGAGTCTCCAATTTTACTCCCAGGAAATAATCAGCAATGTGTTGAATCCTTAAATATTAGTTTAGCCCTAACTCCGTTAGATACCTGTACCTTGATCTCAGAATAATCCCCTTTTCCTCAATTGATATCACCAACTAATAACAAGTTGCCAACACCCATGCCATCACCAGTGACAAACAATACAGAATTATTATGTAACGAAGTGTTTTGTCCGACTCACGACCATGCTAATTACATTAACTGTCCATCTGTCAACACAGTTGCATCCTCATGCCAGTCATCTCCAGCTCCTGTCGTTCAATGTAGGGGTAAAAACGTCTCCGTAATTATGATTGCTGGGTAGAAGTCAAAAGAAAACGCCTAAAAATGAGGGCAAAACATACTGATCCAAAAAGGGTAAAACTATTTCAGCGAAAACTATGGGCAGATCCTGCAGTTGTAGATATAAATGTGACACTAAATTGACTATTGAAGAAAGACAGGACACTTTTGAAAAGTTTTTGAAATTAGGCAGTCGAGAGAAACAATGGCTTTATGTTGCAAATTATACTTCTAAAGAATAAAAGAGGGCTTCAAAGAGATTTAAAGCATAATCGTCAATTTACGTACAATTATTATTACTATAGAACGGCTTATGATAAATACGACGGAAGCACTTCGGTAGAAACAGACATGAGAGGGAAGTATAAAAGTTTTAAAAAGGTTGTAAATAACTAAATGACAATGTCGGTTTGTGCCCATGTCAATTCCTTTGCACCCATAGAGTCTTACTATAATAGGGCAGCATCGAAAAGACTGTATTTAGATGGAACTTTGAGCATCGCTCGTATGTTTAATTTGTACAAAGAATGGCCCGATCTCCCAAAATATTCAAATAAAGCTAATACCCTCAGACAATATAGAGATATTGTCAATAGTAATTTTAATTTAAGCTTCCACGTGCCCAAAAAGGATACTTGCGACCAGTGCCATAGGTTCAAACACACAGAAAATCCGTCCGAAGAGCTCAAAGAACAGTATTCCAAACATCAGAGCAATAAAACTTTGTCCAGAACCATCAAACAAAAAGACAAAACTGACGCACTTGATGGTCGTGTTGCTTGCGCTACCTTTGATTTCCAAAAGGTACTATCCTGTCGTCATGGGCAGATGAGCATACTATATTATAAAATAAAACTGTCCTGTTATAATTTCACTATGTATGACATGGCTGAAAAACAAGGGTATTGTTATACGTGGGATGACGGTGTTCCTAAACTTGAATAGGTAAACCAAGTACCTATTGGCTAAAAAGGTCGTTGCTACTTATTGTCAGGAGATTATTTTCTTTTACTTTCTTAATATTATTTCGTTGTTCCTATTTAGTGATCAATTAAAGTGATTTTTTAAATTTATTAGTTCCGTTAAATACAGACATAATTTTATTATACGTAAGTACCATACCATAGGTATTGCTTACAAATAAGAATAAATGTCTTAATTGAGTAAAAGATGCCAAAGTGTTAAGACTTAATATGTTAGCTTATACTATCTGTTTTAGTATTTTTAAGTAGGTTATAACAATACTTATTGTTTGTGTTAAGTTCATAAAAGTGATTAAATAATAAAAATTATTACATACTTTTAAAAAAACTTTTATTTTTACAAAAATATTTCACACCACAAAACATCCGCCAAAATATTTCGTTGTGTTTTGGTAGAACATAAGTGTAAAGCACGATCCGTCATTTTATTAATGTAAATTTCCGAAGAACAATGTCGGTTATGATTATGCAACTGTTTTGACTCCGAAGTAAAACGAAGCATGTGAATTTTCTCGAAAACTACAGAATTATTTTGTATTGTTGCTATTATATCTTAAACAGAACCCTTTTTATTAGATACATGTAAGTTTTTAGCAATGTAGATCTTAACTTAAAAAAGATATGACAAAAAAACAGTTGAAATAACTTTGAATGGCCGCCATGAAAAATTGAAATATAGCAGATCCGTCACTGTTCTACGATCATGACGATAAGCTGTGTTGTGTATCAACAAAAATAAACACGACTCATGATACTGCCCTTTAATAGGACCAAGTTAACCTAAGTATAAATCTCTTGACACATTTTAAACATTTATACCTGTACCCTCAAATTTAAAATTATACTTTTATGAGGGGTTAACGCTATTGCGTTCCTTTCACTAGCACAATCCAAGTCTTGTTTCAATTTTATATAAATATCACTATGGCAAGCTTACAATATTAGTTCTCCTTGAAAGTAAAAATTGGCATTTGACATCATTCCAAATGGCACATACTTTTGACGAGAACAACAAATAGGTGGGAGGCGGACTTTTCCCAGTCTGCCGGGGCGGGGAAATATCCATTCGTGCCGATAAACCCAGTAAAGTCTATACACGTTTAGGGATCTGGATAAGGCGGCATAGTATTAGGGACAGTTGTCAATCATTGTCTGATTTCAATTGCTAACTGTAAGAAAAGATTGTAAGCTGACACGGCCCCTTTACAGCCACGAATATGTATTAAGTTGACATACCAATTATAATAATTATTATTATTTCGATCGTAAGCTGACACGGCCCCCTTACAGCCACGAATTTACATTTATTGACATAAATATTGTAGTTTAATACAATTTTTATGTATATTTAGATTGTAAGCTGACACAGCCTCTTTAGAACTACGAATTAATTTATTAACCTAACATGTGTAATTTATTTTAGTCTATAAGCTGACACGGCCTTTTTACAGCCACGAATTAATTTTAAGTTTTAAGCAAAAACTTGTTTATGGCAACAGTGTTTTAGTCGAAGATGATGGTATAGCTGATATGATGGGTCCACCCATAGTAGCTGCTGGTTATTTTATAATCTAAATAATAATAAACTATGGACAAAAAATGTATTGACAAACTTTTTTTCTTTTTTCCTTTCTTTTTTCATATCTTAAAATACACTTTATGATGACTACTAACTGTGGTAAAAAAATATTGGATTGTGCGACCGAGAGGGTTGCAATTGCGCTAAACCCTCTTAAGACCTTTGATCAAGAATACAATCATACAGTAACATATGGTTGGGTAGGGAGAGGAGCAGAGTGGTGGATAGTGAGCGTCTTAAGCACAATGAAAAGAGAAGGTCGCCTTATTGGCCGCGTTCGTTTTAAGAAATGTTAGCATGAAAATACCACTTTTTTTAGCACAGGTCAATCGTTTAATGAAAATTCTAACATTTGATGCTAATTTCGTATGTCAGTACCGTGTTGAAAGGAGGGTTATTGATGTTACTTTTTGACAGATGTCATTTAACATAATAAATCATTTAACATAAGAAATGGTTTGTTTACATTGTTGTATACTTTATAGTTTATATTATATTTGTTTAAAATTGTTATGATTTATTATTATTTGTTACTTGTCAAAAAGTAGCCTCACCGCACGTTTTTTTTTAAAGAAATATTAGCATTGTTAAAAAAGTGGTATTTCTTAACAAAAACGACATTTCGCGCTAGTTTATGAAGTTGCTACGAGATGTTGGTAATGCTATAAAACGAACGCGGGGATAGTAGGACGCAAGCCAGCAGTCCTTCTTCTCCTTTCTCTTTCCCACACAAGCTTCTGCACCTTCATAGTGAATCCATGGAATGCTATGTAATTTGTCTTCATAACGGATTAGCGTACAAAAAACAGCGCATTAACAAATCTAAAAAAAAAAAAACTAATATCTTATATAAATTAATCGTTGTGGTGCAGTTCTGTATATGTTTTATTTTGTGAATCTGATATAGCTGAGTTTTCCTTGCAGATTCCTTTCTCAGTCAGATTAAACATTAACAGGTCACTGGAATCTGCTAAGCTGCTGGTCTTCTGCTAACAGCTTACTTATTGGACCACTTTGCTGCTTAGTCTTCTACTAGCAGGAGTAGAATCATTCAAAATAATTAAATTAATGATGTTTCATAAATGCCTGTAATAGGTTTACGTGACTAAAGATATTTTGACTTTGATTTTGTAATTGTAATCATTCGAAAACGATTTTTCACGATGATGACACGATGGGCTCGGACTAAACTATCTACTGAGGTTCACAACGAAATAAAACTATCTACTTTTTAAAACATCACCACTATCTATCTACTTGAAATAGCTAGATAAATATAATAAAACAATATCTTATTTTTTATTCAAAATAATATACAAACAGTATGAGAATTAGAATATTAAGTGATTGTGTAAAACGTTATATTAAATAACCAAAAAAATAAAAAAAAATAATAATAAACTACACGACAAATTAAACTAAAATTATAACTGTCCGATGGGCGTAGTGTTCCGAGGACACTCGATGCGTTCCCCCGTTGAACGACGAGGCTGACCCTTTGAACAAAATAATTCTCTACTCAAAGGTTCACCCTTCGCCTACCGGAGTTTTTACCCAAGCTCATGAGAGAACGCCAGAGCCTCCTCAGACCACGGACCCATTATCGTTTCGACTGCAAATGGGATGAAGTAGTGATTAATAGTACTGAAGCTAATTTAGAGAGAGAATTAATACATTTTTTTCCAATAAAATACGATGCATAATTATTATTCACTACATCTGTAGATAGTTATTAAAAGTAGATAGTTTTCACAACATTGTTTGAAAACGGATAACGGTTACGTTTTGTTATTTCAAAAAAACCATTACGACCCAATTCTACCTTGTATTAATATTAATTAATTCTTAATAAAATTTATAAGTACTTAATAAATAACAATTTCTAACTACACTACTAACTAAAATAAGTAAATGATTTTATATCTATTGTATAATAAAACTAATTGACTACAAATTTGCTACAAATTCTAACTTAATATTAAATTTGATTTATTCGGCACTTTTTTTTCTCGCTTTAAGAGTCTATTAGCACTAACATTTTTATGCAGATAAAGCCGAGTTGCACTAAAATAAAGTATTTGTAAATAGAAGGATTAAAATTAAAAATGGCGTCGAATTTCGATTGTCAGCCGTCAAGGTGGTAGGTACAATTAACGACAGGTTAAAAAAATAAATTAACATTACATTACCTAAATAAGAATCCTAATTGAAATGCTTGGAAAACTTTTTTGATTTATTATAACTTTTTTTTTCCATTTATTTATTATATATATGTATTATTAAAAAACGAAACATTTATTCGTAAAAAAATATTTACAAAATATAAAATAAAATTTATACTAACACTAAGGATAGGGATATAAGTCCCGTCCGCGTGGAATGGTGGCAAGAACGCTGGCTGCATTTCCCCGCTGAATTGCAATACTAATTCTCTGGGCGAAGAAAGAGCCAGCCCTCTTGTCACCGGAGAAGATTGTATTATCCCTTTCAGCACGGCAAAAAATATTTTGGATATTAATAATAATAATAATAAATATTTCCAGACAGGTCACACAGCGCCATCTAGTTTCCGTGGTAAGTTCCGAGGCTTGTGTTACGGAAACTAGATGGTTGATAAACTACATATTATACTTTTTTTTTTTTTTTTTAAATATATACATATATTGACGGGTCTGTTGATAACTTTAAGGTCCTTAAGGTCTAAAATATCTCATATAAATAGTGAAAAAAATCCTCCCTTAGGGAATTCTACAAAACCCTCTTCGCATAGTCGTTTTCAAATTAATGCGCTAGCGCACTATTGTGCGTTGGGTAATAGTGGAAATAAAAACCACTTTTTTGTATGTTTTTTTCTTTACTAGTCCTACCAATTTAATAGAGATTAGTAGTTAGATGAGTGCATGAACTCCTAGGCACAAAAATAAGGAAAAGCATGCTACGATGGTTCGGGCATGTTGAAAGGATGAGCGAAGAAAGATTGACGAACCAGGTATATAATGCGAAAGTTGTGGGTAAAAGAGGCCCTGGCAGACTAAGACACACGTATCACGATCAAATAAATAAAACACTAGCTGAAGGAGAATTAAAAAGCCTTCGTAACAAAAGGGCATGTATGAAGAGGTTGATGAATGTCGATGAAGCGAAAGAGGTATGTCGTGATCGTGTCAAGTGGCGCTCAATTGTCTCTGCCTACCCCGTAAGGGATCTGGCGTGAAGATATATATGTATATGAACTTCTCATATCGAGGACATTTTGGAGCGGCCAAATAGAATTTGGCGACACGGCTAGATTTAATTTGTAATAACGCACGCTGATGGATAGAATTCGAAACGTTGATATTCGTCAGAGAACGAAAGTTACTGACATAGCTTTTAAAATTAGCAAGCTGAAGTGGCAATGGGCCGGACACATCTGCCGCAGAACCGACGATCGATGGGGCAAACGGGTTCTAGAGTGGAGACCACGTACGGGAAGACGCAGAGTGGGACGACCCCCCGCCAGATGGACAGATGACCTAAAGAAGGTCGCTGGTGGGGGTTGGATGAGGGTAGCGAAAGATCGCGTTAAGTGGCGAGCCTTAAGGGAGGCCTACATCCAGCAGTGGAGAGATACAGGCTGATGATGATGAACGCACGCTTGGCATAGTCCGTGCTGAAAGGGTTATTTAGTTCTATTTTTTTATTGGTATTATTTTTAAGTTTATCCCTATTCTAATTTTTTTTGCAAAATCTATGTTTAGTATTTAATAAACTTTGCTGGATTGTGTAACTCTTAGAATTGTTCTAATTATGTATTATTATTTCCTGTTTTTGTTTTTTTAACTCTAATCCTTACTACAGATACTGAGTTTTGGTACAACCCAGCCTTAGGAACATCACCTTGTTTCCTTCCTCTTTTGCATCCCTCTGCTCACACATTCCAATATTTTTACAGAATTTTCTAGTCTGAGTGTACTTTAAGATAAAAAAATATTTGTGTTTAGTAAAATCGTTAACTTCTATTGTTCTCTGTAAATAAATAGGCACCTTCATGATTGATGAATTTTTGTTACTTCGAAAGTTTTTTTTTTAAATATTGCAACACTAACATCAGTCCTTGATACTATGCCGGTTTGACTGGGCATGACGGCAATTCGAGCCTGATCCTGAAACGTGTGGATACACTTTACTGGGTTTATCGGCACGAATGGTGGATACTTCCCTGCCCCGGCAGACTGGGGAAATTACCACCATCAGTCCGCCTACCACCTATTAAAGATATAAAAAAATAAAAAAAACAATCATTTATTTACTTTCCAATACATATAACTTATTAAATAGCCCGCCAAACTGTAACCACAGTTTGCTAGCGCGAACCACTCTCCCCCCGCGCGAACCACTCTCCCCCCGCGCGAACCACTCTCCCCCCGCGCGAACCACTCTCCTCCCGCGCGAACACCCGTCCGCCTATAGGTACCATTAATTTAAGTCTATCTCTTTCTTAGGATGAACACTCATTTCCTCCGAAGATTATTTTAAATATGATAGACTAAATTTCTCAAAGTACACTCCATTCTTGAAAAATATTGGTTAATGCGAGCGGAAGGAATGCAAAAACGTAAACCATCTTAAGTTTTAAATTAAATTAGATGTAATTTTATGTCTATATTTGTGTCTTACGACTTATATATGTGTGTTCATAGTTATTTCACCGGAACTTTTGGCGTACATTTGTCGTACGTCGTCATGTGTCATCTGGGATACGGTGGGAAGTTTTGGCATGGGATTAACCTATAATATAATAATACATTTTTATCATTTAAAATCCTTTATCATCACATGACTGCCTCCGTGGTCTAGCGGTTAAGTCCGTGGATTTGGACTCGGAGGTACCGGGTTCGATTCCTGGTCGGGACACAAAAATATTTATTAATGTAAATAAATACATTTAATTCATATTTAATTTATTTGTGATATTTTTCGAGTTTGGTACGCTGGAGACATCGACATGCTTGCCACTTGTCATGATTGGCCGGCAGTAAAGTTGGCTAAATGTGAATCCGCTTATTTATAAACGGTCGTGATGATACTTTGCTTTTTTATATCCTAGACCTCCACTGTTGGAGATGAGTCTTCCAGAATATATTTCTGGAGAATTTGGCCTACATTCTCGATTCTGGTCAGACGAGTTGACGTAAGTCTTGTTTCAAGCGGTGTTATTTTTACATAAAGAACACAATGGCAAGCTTACAATATTAGTTCTCCTTGAAAGTAAAAATTGGCATTTGACATCATTCCAAATGGCACATACTTTCAACGAGAACAACAATTAGATGGGAGGCGGACTGATGGTGGTAATTTGCCCAATCTGCCTTAAGTTACGTTTCGAGATCAGGCTCGAACTGTCGTCATGCCCAGTCAAGCATAGTGTTAGGGACTGATGTCAGTCATGAGTGTCTGAACCCAGTTGCTAATATTCATGGACCTTGCGCGCCACTTACCATCAGATGAGTGCAAGGTCACATGTAGTGCTAGTATTAATAAAAACTGGTCAGATATGTTGACGAGAATCTGATGTCAATTTTAATGACAATTTATTAACGATTCCACAAGTTGGTATTGGTGGAAGCGGGACCTTAACTTGCTCTCCTCACGCGGGAACGGTGGTGTTGTAAATCTATGACGGCAGTACGTAAGAAAAGTGTATTTCTCATTGGTACATGCCGGGGGGGTTCGAACCGACCTTTGTAGGATTTTTAGGGAACGCGTTCTTACAACCGAGCCAGTTTTTTTTTTTTTATTACAGCCCCTAGAACACAGCGTCCTAGACCTCCACTGCTGGAGATTGGCCTTCCAGAACTAGAGAATTTGGCCTACACGCTGGCCAGACAGCTTGGCGAGGATATGATGTCAATTTTTTATGACAATTTATTAACGTTCCACAAGTTGGCATTAAGTGGAACCGGGACCGACGGCTTAACGTGCTCTCCGATGCACGGGAACGGTGGTGTTGTAAATCTATGACGGCAGTACGTAAGAAAAGTGTATTTCTCATTGGTACATGCCGGGGGGGTTTGAACCGACCTTTGTAGGATTTAAGGTACGCGTTCTTACAACCGAGCCACCACCGCGCAGCCAATAATTATTATTAATAAAATATGATATTAAATAGATAGATAGATAAATTATTTATTGCACAGAAAATAATACATTTTACAGTACATAGGCGAGCTTAAAGTCTAAAAACATTATCTAACAGTTAACCTTAAATAAAAAAATATATTAAAATAGTTGAAAAATTAAGTTTAAGAACTTTGTACAAAATGTCCGTAGACAGTGTTGATGTGTGTATTATATAGTTTAGAATGGTTTCTGTATATACCTGGTTTATTATTTATTTACTATTATATAAGCATGGTACCTATATATGTATCATAACATTACAGCCCCTAGAACACAGCGTCCTAGATCTCCACTGCTGGAGATGGGCCTTCCAGAACATATATCTGGAGAACTTGGCCTGCACTCGCCCGCTGGCCAGACGGCTTGGCGAGGATATGATGTCAATTTTTTTGACAATTTATTAACGATTCCACAAGTTGGTATTAGTGGAACCGGGACCGACGGCTTAACGTGCTCTCCGAGGCACGGGAACGGTGGTGTTGTAAATCTATGACAAATGTACTTTAGAAAAGTGTATTTCTCATTGGTACATGCCGGGGGGGTTTGAACCGACCTTTGTAGGATTTAAGGAACGCGTTCTTTCAACCGAGCCACCACCGCGCCCTATATGTATAGATTATTATTATTATATAAATACATAATAAATTTATTTAACATTAACACCTCCTCTTGTGTCTCAAAGTTGTTTTTCTTGTTGTCCTTTAGATTAATTGTTTAAAATGTATGTGAGTTAGGGTGTTGGCATAACAACAGCGTTAGTAGTGCATCACATTACATGTAATGCACAGCTGACTGAAGCTGAGCCAAGACCCTTGCCACATCATATTAATTTAAATTGTAAATCATTATTATTTTCTCTGATTGTAATACTTATTAATGTAGCAATAAACTCTTCCAGTAATGTCGTATGGAGCAGAGACGTGGACGCTGACGGTGGGTCTGATACATAAATTCAAGGTCGCTCAGCGAGCTATGGAGAGAGCTATGCTCGGGATTTCTCTGAAGGATAAAGTCAGAAACGTTGACATCCGTCAAAGAACCTAAGTTACCGACATAGCTTTCAAAATTAGCAAGCTGAAGTGGCAATGGGCTGGACACGTCTGTCGCAGAAGCGATGAACGATGGAGTAAACGGGTCCTGCAGTGGAGACCACGTACTGGAAGACGCAGTGTGGGACGACCCCCCGCCAGATGGACAGATGACCTGAGAACTCGCTGGTGGGGGATGGATGAGGGTGGCAGAAGATCGTGTAAAATGGCGAGCCTTGGGGGAGGCCTATATCCAGCAGTGGAGAGATACAGGCTGATGATGATGATGATGATGATGATGAAACGTTTGTTTGTTTAAAAAAAACTTAAGTAAAAGTATCATCACGACAGTTTCCCTTCCGAGGTGGTCAGAAACCACGCTTATAAAGAAGCGGATTCACATTTAGCCAACTTTGTTATAGGCCAATCATGACAAGTGGCAAGCTCGTCGATGTCTCCAGCGTACCAAACTCGAGAAATATCACAAATAAATTAAATATTAAATTATTTATTTATTTTATATTGAGATACTCGATTGGTAAAGGTGATAGAGTGATACATATATATATATCACTCGATTTAACGACAAACTCCCTAAAGCGTCGAAATCAATTGGCTTTGGTTGGTTTATCTTGTCTTCCAATTCTGATTTTTCTTCTCTCCATTTACCGACAACTCTCTATAACGCCATAAAATGCACAGTCCCTTCAGTGTCGTTATATAGAGTTTACACTGTATATCTTAGACGTATCTTGTACTATATAATATGTTCGCGAATGAAAACACTTAATTTTCTAAACACACAAAAATAAAGCGCTCCCATTTGCTTCTTCCCTTTCTATTTAGCCCTGCAGACCTATTTAAAAACTTAAGTCAATTATAAATATCAATTGATGTCTTAAATATGTGTTCAACCTAAAATTAAAATACCTTGTTATTATCCATAGAAATGAATCCATTAGGCACGCCGTTGGGTAGATGTCCATTGGCCATTCCCCCGAGCTTATGGGCGCCATTGACAACACCATTCGCCATTCCACCGCCCATTCGAGAGACTGCGTGAGCAAATTGTTGCATTGACGACACGTCTGTGGTAGGGCTTAAAGTTAGCATGCAGAAATGTTCGAAGAAGTGAAAAGAAATGATCTGTGAACTGACAAATAGTGGCATAAGCCAAAAAAAAAAAAAAAAAATCGACAATCGACAGAATTTAAGAACTAAGTAGTTTATTTTTATTTTTGAACTAACGTGGTCAGAAACCACGCTTATAAAGAAGCGGATTCACATTTAGCTAACTTTACTGCCGACCAATCATGACAAGTGGAAAGCTCGAGAAATATAACAAAAAAACTAAATATGTAAATAAATACATTTAATTAATCAATCAATAATTTTGTGTATCGACCAGGAATCGAACCCGGTACCTCCGAGTATCCACGGACTTACCGCTAGACTATGAAGGCAGTTATCTCTATAAAAACTATTAGTTTTTTTATTTGTAATATTGCTTTTTATTTAACGACTGTCTAAAATAAATATATATAATTAAGAATAGTGTGAAATTACTTATATGCGTGGGTGAGTCATCAAGATTTGTGTAAGATAAATTGAAATTCGTGTGAAAATACTTAGGACTTGTGTGAGATAACTTAAAATTCGTGTCAGATGACATAGAATTCGTGTGAGATTACTTAGCATTTGTGTGAGATTACTTAGGAATTGTGAGAGGTTACTTAGGATTTGTGTGAGATTAGATAATATTCGTATGATATTACTAAGGATTTGTGTGATATTACTTGGGATGTGTGAGAGATTACTTAGGAATTGTGAGAGGTTACTTAGGATTTGTGTGAGATTACATAATATACGTGTGAGATTACTAAGGATTTGTGTGATATTACTTAGGAATTGTGAGAGGTTACGTAGGATTTGTGTGAGATTACTTGGGATTTGTAAGAGATTACTTAGGAATTGTGAGAGGTTAGTTAGGATTTGTGTGAGATTACTTGGGATTTGTGAGAGATTACTTAGGAATTGTGAGAGGTTACTTAGGATTTGTGTGAGATTACATAATATACGTGTGAGATTACTAAGGATTTGTGTGATATTACTTAGGAATTGTGAGAGGTTACGTAGGATTTGTGTGAGATTACTTGGGATTTGTAAGAGATTACTTAGGAATTGTGAGAGGTTAGTTAGGATTTGTGTGAGATTACTTGGGATTTGTGAGAGATTACTTAGGAATTGTGAGAGGTTACTTAGGATTTGTGTGTGATTACATAATATTCGTGTGAGATTACTTAATAAGTACTTGTGTTAGGTTTCTTCTGTCTCGGTATTTGTGACAGAGCTACAGCTTTCTCCATCTCTTCTCCCAGCACTCTAGAGAACTCCTGCTGGACGTCAGGAGAATCCGTATCACCGTCAACCTGGAAATGAATTATCAGAATATAGCGAATGGTATTACATTATTTAAAAAGTATATAACATATTATCTAAGAGCGGTGGTGGCTTAGTTGTTAGAACGCTTTCCTAAACATCCTAAAAAGGTGGGTCGAACCCGGCACGTACCAATGAGAAATATACGTGTCTTACATACATTTGTCATAGACATGTCTCGGAGAGCACGACAAGCTGTCCAAAAAAGAGTATTTTTATTTATTTATTTATTTTAAAACTTTATTGTAAAAATACAAAAGGCGAACGTTATGCCGCTAGGCATTCTCTGCCCGTTAACCTTTGGGACATTGAGATCATTTAATATTGAGTACGGTGCAAATAAATAGAATGATCAATCGTAATAATATTTAAAAACTGAAATATATATATTTGGCAATACACATACATATAAGAATATAGGTACATACACGTACATACTAATATTACATAAATAATATATATATATATATATATATATATATATATATATATATATAATACGAGTATAATTAAATTAATTATATATAACATAATACATAAATAATAATGATACCTTCAAAAACAACTCTGCCACGTTCCCGTGAACCGGTTACAGTAGGAAATACAATAACATTACAAAGAAAAAAAAAAAAATTAAAAAACATAAAAAGTTAAACAATATAGAACTATAGAATATAGAAAAACCATAAATCTAAGTACAAATAAATTAACTGTAAATGAGGTTCCCTGGCCTCCATGAAAACTTAACTTGCGTCATGGAGACCAGTTACCAAACTAATACTAAAATTTACATCAGACCTTCGTCGCTCGCCTGGTTCACGCGTCTGGACAGCGCGAGCGTGGCGAGTGAAGGCCAAATTATCCAAGCCAAAATTAGCCAAATTATATATGAAATTTCTGAAATGCCCAACTCCAACAGTGGAGGTCTTGGACTCCTTGTTCTAGTATATATATATTTCAGACAGATCACACAGCGCCATCTAATTTCCGTGGTAAGCTACGAGGGTTGTGTTACGGAAACTAGATGGTTGATAAACTACATATTATATATATTTTTTTGTAAATATATAAATATTATACATATAAACACCCAGACCGAGACAAATTATACAATGTACAACTTGCCCCCGGTGGGAATCGAACCCACGACCTCCCGAGTTCACGGCAACGTTTGTTACCACTAGACCACGGAGGCGGTCAATGAATTCACATATTAAAAAATACATTATAAAAGTTAGATAACACTACTTAATTTCAAAAAGAACGTAATTAAATATTAATACTATATTTAAAGTTCAGTCCTTCAAGCGAAGTGTGAAAAAGCATCTAGTCAAGCCGGCATAGTGTTAGGGACTGATGGCAGTTATGACTTCAGTTGCTAACATTCATGGACCTTGCGCGCCACTTACCATCAGGTGGGCCTAAGGTCACATGTCGAGCTAGTATAAAAAAATAAAAATAAAACTTTTTGAGACGTCATTCCCATCACGGATAATCTCAAGGCTTTTTGGCTAATAGGTTGGCAGAAACAATTTCCAGCCTTTCTGTCTCCACACTTCTCCGTCTACATTCCCACGAGTTAGAGCCATTCTGACAATGATATCTCTCTCTTTGCCTTCATCGCATCTCTCACTTCTTTTTTCTTCCTGTTCCAGCAAATAAATAAATAACAATACTTACAATAACAAGCCTATGATTGGAGTCAAGGCTCTTCAACATGGGCAGAGAGAGTTCTCTAAATACTTCGAGCCGTCTTCTGAAAGCGGCCACCGAGTCGTCTCGCCTCCCGCGACCGAGCTGAAGTTTGGAACAGTCCAGCAATACCATGCGAGGCTCTACCTGGAACTAAATTCAAATTCAAAATCGTTTATTGCACAGAATACAGGTAGATATAGGATAATACAATTTTACAGTTCAGCTGGATACTTAATGTGCAGAACTAACTTACTATTAATATTTACTATTACCATGTTCAATGCAAATAAATAATTTCATTTCATTTCATTTCATTTCATTTCATTTCATTTCATTTCATTTCATTTCATTTCATTTCATTTCATTTCATTTCATTTCATTTCATTTCATTTCATTTCATTTCATTTCATTTCATTTCATTTCATTTCATTTCATTTCATTTCATTTCATTTCATTTCATTTCATTTCATTTCATTTCATTTCATTTCATTTCATTTCATTTCATTTCATTTCATTTCATTTCATTTCATTTCATTTCATTTCATTTCATTTCATTTCATTTCATTTCATTTCATTTCATTTCATTTCGTTTCGTTTCGTTTCATTTCATTTCATTTCATTTCATTTCATTTCAAATAATAGTACATGTCAAATTACAACTAAAATTATATTTGTCAACACTTATAATGTGAAAAATATTGGATACTATAAAAACATTGTTCTTTTAACCATTTAATTAACAGCTTCATAATATAAAATACCCACCAACAGCCCTATAATACTATTTATTATTATTATTTATTTGTTTGTACTTGGGTTAGCTTTACAATGTTTAAATAAATTGTATAAGCTTGTTATTGTGTGACCTGGGAGTGAACTGACTCCTGTCATTCAGAAATATCTACGACAGGGGTCAGGACATCCAATCTAAATTTAAAGTGTAAAAAACATACTTGTTATATAGTAGTGTCAATAAACGATTTTTATTAATTATTTATTTATTATTATTTATAAGTGCAACAACTTCATTAATATTTTGACATACGCCACGTTATTGGTAACTGACTTGTCATTTTGGTTATTTCAGCGAATTACGTGCCAAATTAAAGGCATAGGTTAAGTTTTCGTTCCGTGGGAATTAAATATTCGAAAACATGAAGTCGAATAAATATTATGATCTCACAGAAGAAATGATCAGGAACGATTCAAGACTCAGCTTTATGCAGTGGAAGTTGGTTCGAGAGAAATTGCAGCAAAATATTTTCACCACTAATATTTGGGTGTGTAACTTTTTATCACGATAGATGGCGCATGATAGACGGTACCCAATAGAACATATAAAACTTGTATTTTTATTACGAAATTTATTAATTTGAGGTTATATTGCCGAAGTGAGCAGCTTTTAAGTGTACAAATCGAGATTTCCAAGCGAAATCAAAAATATGGTGATCTCAAAATTGCCTTTCTATTAATTAAACCTTTTTTCTTTTTAAAGACGGTGTTCCCTTTCCTAAATCGTCTTTTAAGGTAGGTAACGTTAAGTTAAAATTATTTTTTTTGTTATAAAAATAAAAAAACTACAAAAGCATTTAAAAAATGATACTTTATAGCTGTAAACAAGGTACCAGTGCCGCTAGCGACATCTACAAAAAGCTTTGCCTGATACACCCCATTAGCCTAATTAGGCTTAAGCAGGTCTGCCATCAATACATTTATGGACGAGCATAACAGACAGCGATAGGTAACTATAAAATATAAAACCCGACTACGTAAAAATATTATTTTAATTAAAAACTTAAAAGAAGTAAATAATAAAACAATAAATAAATGATATCCTAGTAGAATAATTATTCCAGCGCATAAAAGTACTCAATATAGCCGAAATTGTTATGCAATGGGAACAAAGATATTTAATAAGCTTCCAGTTACTATAAGGGAGCTGCCACTAAAACTGTTCAAATTAAGAGTCAAACAAATGCTGGTTAATAAATGTTTTTATTCGACAAAAGAATACCTAGACATTAAGCTCGACAAAGTCATGTGACTAAATAAATATTTGTATGCTAAAAATACCTACCATGTTTCTGACAAATAAATTTTATTTCATTTCATTTCAATAAATTCTAATGCGAACCATAGCGACTTTAAAAATAAAAATCTATACCGGCTCAAATCTATCAAAAAATGGATCCCGACTATTGTTAACTTACCTCTCTTTCAAATGCCTCTAACTGCTCCAAATCCCTTGGATATCCATCCAAGACAAGACCCTGTCCACTTCTGCCAGCCTCACTGACGGCTGTCCTTACAATCTTGGAAACCAGATCTCTTGGAGACAGTTCTCCCCCACTTAATGTCATTCTGGCTATAGCCCCGTCTGATCCTGGACCCCCTCCCGCGTCAGCTATGGCTCGAATACGTTGGCCTACGCTGAAAGGTTATGAAGGAAATAGAGTGATTTAATACAGCTGGAAAAATCAACGAAGATGGGGTGTTACGTTATTTCAAACAGAACTAACCTGAAATGCGTCCATCCTGTATTTTGCGAGACTGCCCTTTGACAGAGAGTTGCCTTATTACTACCAGGGCCCCCCACCACCCACAATATCACGGGATTCGTCGATGACCCACGGACTCTTATTAACTCCGCCTGAAAAAAAAGACATCATAATTAATCCATATTTTTTTAAAATTTATATAAGACTTTTGTCTTCATCATAGATTCATCATCAGCTGCTGGATATAGGTCAGGAACAATATTCCAAGTGCTGGTATCGAGGACATCAGGTGAGTTCCTTTAAGTGTCACTTTCAATTCAAATATTTTTAACTATCATCACGACCGTTTTCCTTTCGGGGTGGTCAGTAACCATGCTTATGAATAAGTGGATTCACATTTAGCCAACTTTACTATAGGCAATCATGACAAGTGGCAAGCTCGTCGATGTCTCAAGCGTACCAAACTCGAGAAATATCACAAATAAATTTAATAATAATTAAATGTATATTATTTACATTAATAAATAATATTTTTATTTCATATATAATCCATATTTTTATATTTAACATATTAATATTATTTTACATTATATAGACTTCCTAATTATCTATAAATAAACTTCAACTAGGTTCAATTTAGTTCTCAATTCGACGGCATGTTTTTTTTTTGTGTATGTTACGCGATTTCTTCGCCAATAATGAATTAACTTTGATGATTCTTTTTTTTGTTTTGTAATTCAGAGGTGGTAAAATAAATAAATTTTTGAAATTGGTTCGGCACAGCAACTGCCTCCATGGTCTAGCGGTTAAGTCCGCACACAAAATTATTTATTAATGTAAATAAATACGTTCTCGAGTTTGGTACGCTGGAGACATCGACGAGCTTGCCACTTGTCATGATTGGCCTATAGTAAAGTTGGCTAAATGTGAATCCGCTTATTTATAAGCGTGGTTTCTGACCACCCCAAAAGGGAAATGGTCGTGATGATACTTTACTATACGTTTTGACAAAATCAACTAACACAAAAATATATATACAGATTGTTCAGGCGCCTGAACGTATGTTACCATAAATTCGCTTGCTTCATCTTAAATTCAGGCGCTAGGGTCTATATCTCGCAAGTGATTTTAATTTTAAATAAAAAATAAATTTGTCTTCGTCTGAATATTTGGTTTCATTTTACAAACCATACACCTAGACACTAGTGGAGACTTGTTCGCAGATAATGTTATTTATGGTTTGTGCTTCTTCAGCAAACGTTTTTGATTAAAAATCTGTGTTTTTTTTATGTATAATAATATAGTTCCCATGGGGACCGTCAGCGAGGCGCTTGGCCAAGGAGTTGTCAAAGCGGCTGACAGAAAGGTCTGGAGACAGGAAGGCTGGCAATTATTTCTGCCAACGTATTAGCATCGCTATACAGAGGGGAAATGTTGCTAGTCTCCTTGGGACTATCTCGGATAGGACATCTCTAGAGGACATTTTTTATTTATAGTTTAGTTTATTTTTAATTTTATTATTTACGAGTATATTGTAATTCTTTTATACTGGTTGTATATTACTTCGAATAAAATTGTTCATAATATTATAAAGAAATTGTTCCAAGGCTTATTGACGTCTCTGGTGACAATAGGGCTGGCAGTTTTTTCTCACAAAAATTAAGTATAATTAAGTATTCAAAGGGGAAATGCTGCTAGTGTATTGGGCACCATGCCACAAGACAGCGATTTGGAGGAGCTATTTTTTTTGTAATTATTGTTTGTTTTTATTCGAAGGAAATAAGGTACAATGATGTTAAAAATTTCAAGGTGTTGTCAAAGGTGTTGTCAAAATTTCAAGGTGCTCGTCAACACCTCGGGAGACAAAAGGACTGGGCAATATTTGGGCCAAAGAATCAGTATTGCCATTCAACGTGGCAATGCTGCCAGTATCCTTGGTATCCAGTACCATTGGCAGCGATTTGGAGCAAATTTTTTATTTATAATATTGTTTATTTTGTTTTTTCTTCATTTTAGTTATTAGTTATGTTTTTATTTATTAATTAGGTTTATTTTTATTAATAGTAATTTATGTTTTAAGATGTAAGTTTTTAGTTTAATTAATATTTTATTATTTTTGTAATTATTTAATTTTTATTTTCTCAATTATTTTTTTTTAGGTTAAATTTAGATTTTGTTGTAATATAGTTTATTTAATTTAAGGTTTTGTGTGTTAATAATATAGTTAATTTATAAATACTACATGAATATGTATTTTTGTGTTGTTGGTCTCCCCAAGAATTCATAAATAAAAATGATTTCACAGATTTCAAGCCATTATTACCAAATCGGCGAGAAAGATTCTTGTGATAATTAAGTCATGACAAAACGATTCATTGGCCTAACAAAGGATAACCTATTTCACTCGAACCAAAATAAAAAGGTGGCGAAAACCCGACCAGTCATAGAGGTCGAACCTATCGACCTTTTTATATAAAAGACAATAGCATTCTATACATAGTAGTGTTGCCTTATGTAATAACTGGGCCTACATATTTTTTTCGCTCTTGTCTTACGTTATGGCTCTGGCATGTTACGCTCTAACAAATGAGACCCTGAGGTCGTCTCCAAGCTGCTACGTCCATAGTCGGCACAAGTAATAAGAAATTATCACCAGATAGATACAATTAAAACAGTTACCTACGAGTATGTATTCTTAAGGCATAAAGGATAACTAATTAAAGGATAACTAAAGAAAGAGTGACGAATGAGATATGTAATGCTTAAGTTGTGGGTAAAAGAGGTCCTGACAGATCAAGACTCACATATTACGATCAAATAAATAAAACAATAGTTGAAGGCGCATTAAAAAGGTTGATGAATGTCGAAAAAGTCTATCGTAATCATTTTACTAACAACACGTAGGTAGGTATATATTATACCCGTTTCCATTCAAACCTACGTAATTTATTTATTTTTAAATAAAATCACATCATTATTACACATATTGACAATATAATATTAGTAAAATATAGACCAAGAAGATTTTATATTATTTACATAGATACAATTAAAACAGGTAATTATTTAGTTACGGCCGCGGTGTAACGTCTTAAAACCAGTTGCAATGGAACGAGAACCGTTTCCGCGACTAGTTTTCGTTCTCCGGTAAACTAATATTTAGAATTAGGTAACGCAATATTCAAATGTAGCCAGAAAAAAAACTTATCTATGTAAATAATATAAAATATTCTTGGTCTATATTATGCTAATATTATATTGTCAAAATGTGTAATAATGTGATTTTATTTAAAAATAAATAAATTATGTAGGTTACAATGGAAACGGGTATAATATCTACCTACGTGTTGTTTGTAAAATGATTATGATAGACTTTTTCGACATTCATCAACCTTTTTAATGCGCCTTCAACTATTGTTTTATTTATTTGATCGTAATATGTGAGTCTTGGTCTGCCAGAGCCTCTTTTACCCACAACTTAAGCATTATATATCTGATTCGTCACTCTCTCTTTACTTATCCTTTCAACATGCCCGAATATCAGAGCATGCCTTTCCTTATTCTTATCCCTATGCTTTCATTCATACCTACCATTTTGCGTATTTCGTCATTACGTATGGGGTCCGTCAAAGTGACGCCGCATATCCGACGCAACGACCTCTTTTCTACTGCTTTAACTCTACTCACTCTACTCTCATGTAATATTAAGAACTATATTTTATTTACAAAATAGGTTACATACTTTATCATAAAACGGAACTGTGTATTGCAAATATAACAGGAGAGAGTTGCGAAAGGTTGGTTGTTAGAAAATGCCTGGCTTATAGGCCCGCCTATGTAAATTTTTAGTGCAATAAAGTATTTAAAATAAAATAAAATAGTACTGAATAGGAAGTTCACGCAACGGTTACTGTTTTCATTCCAAAACGAAAAACGGTTCTACCGTTGCAAAACAAAACGCATTTTAAAAAACGGCTCGTCTTTCCATCTACCTGAAAAATGCCGAGTTCTAAAATGATAGTCAAAGATAGTAGGATGTTATTTTGTATTTAAAGATTTCTGCCTATTCATAGCCTTTAAGTATCGGTTTTAGTCAGGGAGGCACAGCCCGATTTTAACAATCAAATACACCTTAAAATCTTAATTTAGTTGTCGTACCAACACAAAACAAAATACAATGCAATAAATTAATTAATTATATACAGTTATGTAATTATGAAATAAATTTGGTAATTTAAGATGCTGTAAAAGGGCCTTGTTAAATAATATATTAATTAATATATTATAATTGTATGTATGTAGGAGTATGTATGTTTGTTGCTTTGTGGCACACTGTACACCAAACGCGTTGGCCAATTTTGATGATTCTCAAGTCATTCGAGTCGTCAGCGAGCGTCACTGAAGATATGACATTTATTAAATTTCTTTAAGGAGACAACCAAATGCCTTATTGTGTTTTTTTTTACAGTTGTCGAGCTATATTGAGTGGGGTATTATAGAATAGGTATTAATCCATTATTTAATATCAATTTTGTGTAGGTAGATACCATTAACCGCCATTTGAACACTCGGTACAGTTTAGGTTCTCTTTGAAAGTAATATAAATTACTTAATAATAAAATAATACAACTAAAATAAAAAAAAGGAAAACCTAAAGTGCCAAGGATACTGGCAGCATTGCCACGTTGAATGGCAATGCTAAACCTTTCGCCCATATTTTGCCCAGCCCTTGTCTTGTGTTGATGAGCTGTTTTGACAACGCCTCGAAAAATCCCTGTGCACTAAAACACATCACATAAAATGGTGTATTAAAAACAATGGTGTATATCCGCCGTTTGAGGTTCTTTGTTTGTAATGCAACAGCGCCTGACTAGATGAATAATGATTTATAAATTTTCACCACCGACTCCTAGTCTAGCTTTCGTGTAACATATTTAGTTCAAGGGTTTAGCGCGTAAATGTAACGAAAAAAGTTACGGCATAAATATTTAATGACATGTATAGAGCTATTTATATATATATGTATATTATATACGGCCGAAAGGATAAATTATAGACAGTACATTGTCGAAACTCCATGTTTATATACAATGTTCTTGTGATCGTCTTTGTTTGTGATTGTTTGCATCCTTCCCGCTCGCACATCACAGCGCCATTAAAGACCTCATTCGTAGGACGCTTGCAGTGGTCTCGATCCCATCTATTTTAAAACCAACCGGTCTGAGTCGAGACGATTGCAAGCGTCCAGACGGAATTTAGTTCCTTGGAGATTGGGGCAATCCCTGGTGTGAGATTTTACCTGTTGGGATTCCCTAGCCCCTTCCTACCTTCAAAGCAGTTCTGTTAGAGCTGGTAATGCAGCGGATGTTAAGGAAAGCGATCTTACGCGTCCTAGACCTTCACTGTTGGAGATGGGCCTTCCAGAACATATATCTTGAGAATTTGGCCTACACTCGCCACGCTGGCCAGACGGCTTGGCGAGGATATGATGTCAATTTTTATTTACAATTTATAAACGATTCCATAAGTTGGTATTACTGGAACCGGGACCGACGGCTTAACGTGCTCTCCGAGGCACAGGAACGGTGGTGTTGTAGATCTATGACAAATGTACGTAAGAAAAGTGCATTTTTCATTGGTACATGCCGGGTGGGTTTGAACCGACCTTTGTAGGATTTAAGGTACGCGTTCTTACAACCGAGACACCACCGCGTCTCTTTTTATTAGTATGGATGGATTATTGATTTTATTAGCCATTGTTTTTGACTATCAGCTTTCAATGTTATTATCGAATTGTGGGCAATTATTACTTCGTGTATCGTACACCCGTATAGTTTAACAATCCATTTGTATGTGTTGTCAAATTAATTTTACTTTTGGAGGACTTGATATTCACTATAAATTGTTCTACGACCCAAGGCCTATAAAAAACAATAATTATTATTATTTATTTCGGTACAAAAACCATATCGTGTTAGTAACAATAATAACTTAAATAAAACTATGTTAGTAATTAATTATTATTTTTTTGGTTCTTTTCTCCCGTAGGATGATGAATGAGATGATAGGGAAGGCAAAGGGTCTAGCCCATACAGCCAAGTCTGACGTAATATATCTTTCTTTTTAATGAGTTAATGAGGTCACCATCAAATTCCAGATGCTGCAGAATTTGATGCTTTTTTTGGAGTCACTCGCGGGACTATGGTGCTCAAACACGTCGGGTAAAATATGGGAGTTGACAGCGCGGGAAAACCGCAAAAAATAAACTGCAACTTGTGCCCCATATTTAAAGTCCAATTTATCGTTTTCCATAATTATTCACATTGTAGCACATTATTAAACAAAACAACACCACTTTTGACCAATAATATCCACAGTAAATTAATTTACAAAACAAAAACTTGCACTTGACATGTCCGCGCAAAATGGTGCGATATGCATTTTCTAAATGAGGCCATACAATGTCGGATCACCGCGTCTAATACCGTCATCTATAAAACTTCGTTCAAAATTAAATTAAACAAAAAACTATTGTATATTTTTTTAGTATTTGCCATATTTTTGTTTTATTACCTAATGTGTCTTATAAAACTATGTTTATATAATCTTAGTTTAATTAATATAAATGTTGTTAACTTTAATATTTTTAAGACCGCCTCCGTGGTCTAGTGGTAACAAACGTGGCCGTGAACTCGGGAGGTCGTGGGTTCGATTCCCACCGGGGGCAAGTTGTACATTGTATAATTTGTCTTAGTTGTAATTGTATAGTTGTACATTGTATATATTTAACAAAAAAAAAAAAGTATATTATGTAGTTTATCAACCATCTAGTTTCCGTAACACAAGCCTCGTAGCTTACCAGGGAAACTAGATGGCGCTGTGTGACCTGTCTGGAAATATTTATTATTATTATTTATTTATATAAATTCGCGGCGGACAATTTAAGTATTTAATTCACGTTTTTTCAATGATTTTTAAGTTGCAACCCCATGGGTGACTGGAGGAGTTATTGAGTAGGATGCGAATGTAAGTTTGATTTACCTTAGGACTGGTAATTCTTGGAGGCATAATGTCCACTGCTGGATCTGGTGCGGGGATGCTGACAGACTGGACTATTGGAGGAGCAATGGGTATCACAGTAGACTCTGGTGCAGGCGGTGTTATAACGCGTTCAACTCCCACTATTTCTCCTGGAATTCCTGCGAAAATTAATTAATTAAATTTAGAAATCTTTCAGGGGTTCCTACATACATACATATCTTCACGCCAGATCCCTTCCAGGGTAGGCAGAGACAATTGAGCGCCACTTGACACGATCACGACATACATCTTTCGCTTCGTCGACATTGATCAACCAATGGGGTGTCACTAACTTTTTATCACGATAGATGGCGCATGATAGATGGTACCTAATAGAACTGTAAGTTGCAAAGAAAACTTGTATTTTTATTGCTAAATTTATTATATTTCGGATATATTGTCAAAGTGAGCAGCTTTTAAGTGTACAAATCGAGATTTCCAAGCGAAATCAAAGATATGGTGATCTCAAAATTGCCGTTCTATTAATTAAACCTTTTTTCTTTTTAAACGCGGTGTTCGCTTTCCTAATTTGTCTTTTAAGGTAGGCAACGTTAAGTTAAAATAAATTTTTATGTTATAAAAAAAAAACTACAAAAATATTTTATAAATGATGCGTCATAGGTGTAAACAAGGTACCATGCCGCTACAAAAAGCTTTGCCTGATAAACTAAAAATTTGTCATAGATTTACAACACCACCGTTCCCGTGTGAGGAGAGCACGTTAAGCCGTCGGTCCCGGTTCTACTAATGCCAACTTGTTAAATCGTTAATAAAAAATAATTACATTATAAAATTGACTTTGGACCCTTGCCAACCCGTCTGGCCAGCGTGGCTAGTTTAGGCCAAATTCTCCAGAAATTTCTGGAAGACCCATTTCCAACAGTGGAGTTCTAGGACTCTTGTGTTATAGGGGCTGTCATGTTATGTCATGTCATGTGAGTCTCAGTCTGTCAGGGCCTCTTTAACCCACAACTTTCGCATTATACTCGTGATTCGGGAGAATAGAAACAAAAAAAGAGATCTTAGCGCCTCTTTGCCCGAACATGACAAGTGAATGTTTTTGTCATGTAAATAACTTTACTGTGGATATTGTTAGTCAAAAGTGGTTTTGTTTTGTTTAATAATGTGCTAGAATGTGAATATTTAAGGAAAACGATACATTGGACTTTATATATGAGGCTTGCAGTTTTTGCGGTTTTTCCGCACTGTGAACTAGCATATTATACCCGACATGTTTGGGGTATAATGCCGCGAGTCATCTGGAATTTGATGATAACCTCATTAACTCATAAAAAAGAAAGATATATTACGTCAGACTTGGCTGTATTCCTCGCCAAGCCGTCTGGCCAGCGTGGCGAGTGTAGGCCAAATTCTCCAGATATATGTTCTGGAAGGCCCATCTCCAGCAGTGGAGGTCTAGGACGCTGTGTTCTAGGGGCTGTAATAATGATGATGGCTGTATGGGCTAGACCCTTTGCCTTCCCTATCATCTCATTCATCATCCATCCAATAATATCGACGAGCTAAATGTAAATCCACTTCTTTAAAAGAGTGGATCTGACCACCCCGCATTGAATACGGTCGTGATGATGATGCTAAGAAAGCATTCTGACCTGAAGCCCCAACGCCGACTCCAGTAACTCCATTATTATCGTCCAGAGAGCCGAGGACCTGCAGGATGGCAGCTCGAAAGTCCTTGTACACTTCTTCTGGATTCCTCTCACCATTCACCTAAACAAACATTGAAAATTAGATGACTACAAATAAAATTAGATGACTACAAATAAAATTTTGACCACATTTGTAAAGCAAGTCCACCTCGATCTTTGGCGCCGCATCAGACTGGAAAATTGGACGGAGTTGAACATCATTATTGGATCCCAGATGAACTAGCTGTATCAGCCTATAGGACAACCATCTTAGTGTTTACTCGGGACTTGAAAAAGACTATTCTTATTGAACTTACCGTTCTTAGAGAATAAAGGATCTGAAACAGTTCAAGACTCATCTTTCAGTCAGTCAGTGAAGTCGTCCAGGCCCGGGTGGCTAATGGGCCTGGGTTGGGGATGGGGAGATTCCCCCGTTTTTCCCGGCAGGATCTCAGCTGGTAATTCATGCACTTACGGTGCTGGGCGGCGTTACTGGGGTCTAGGTTCGACTACTTCAACTCTCCTCCAGAAGCACTTCTCTAGGAAGTGGTCTCCCTGGTTGGGGGGCTGAGCGCAAGATGGAGCGATATTCTGGAGATGCTCTAGTCAGGCCGACAACAAACTCCTCAATAGTAGGCATTTCCAGATCTCAAGCTATGACGGAATTAAGCACGAACCACGGCGCTCCGAACACCACTCTGAGTGATATGTTCTGCTGACTTAAGGTCTTGTCCTTATTGGTCTTCGCCAGAAGATGATGCCAGGCTGGCGCAGCGTAAGACGGGGACTCAGCTTTACGCAGTGGAAGTTGGTGCGAGAGGAGTTCCAGTAAAAGTACCATTTACTGAAAGAATTGGGCCTAAGCAAGTCTGCCGTCAATACATTAACGGAATCATACTGTATTTGGTTGGGTAGGGAGAGGAGTATGGTGGATGGTAAGCGTCCTATTGCGCAATAAAATAAAACCTTTGTAAACCTATTGTCGGTTGCAAGCCCGAGACACCATTCTTCTCATCTCTTACCCACACAAGATGGACCCGGCACCCGCATGGTGAATCTATGGAATGCTTAGAAATTTGTTTTCTCTCTTTCATATACCTAATTTAAGATAGAGACAAATAGCAAAAACATTTATGACGATTTTCCTTTAGTTTTACTATATCTTCAAAATGTAAATGTAAGAATTTTATTTCCTAGAAAATTTACTACATTTCTCATAACATCAGACTTGAAAATTGCGAAATTGGAAGACATGATCATACTTACGCAGGGCCAAAAAACGTAGCAAATAAATAAGTTAATACACATATATATATATAATGACGTCATAAATGCCATAACTACCTAAAACAGAATATTTTCATTATAATTCAACGAGGAAATGCGGCGAGCGTTTTAGGTACCCTCCCTGGTGGTAAGCCCTTAGTTTATTTATTTTGTAGAATAGTTTTAATTTCATAGGTATTTTTAGTTTAGTTTTATTTATAATTAGTTATTTAATCTATTTTTTTTTGTATCTACTTCGAATAAATATATTAAGAAACAAAACAAAACAATAAAAATGACGTCATTATCTGTCCACGATATATAATCCCCTCATTCCGAATCGCGTTTAGAGCGCTTAGAACGAATAGGACACTGACCGTCGTTCCGAATCAAATATCGCGATTTGGATGCTCAGAGCGTGATATCAATTCGGAACGGTCTAAATCACATTTTCATTCATAAAATGTTAGTTTTTTTTTTAAATGCATGGAAGATAAATTGCGGATTCCACATCTTTGATGAATATCTTTTATGAATACTAACAAATATACATCTCCCGGTTTATTCATCTTTATATGTGTAAAGTTTAATATTATTAATTTATTTTGATCTTTTAAAATAAATTGCCGTGTTACAGACATTTTTTTCCACTTCCTACTTTAATTTTAATTATAGATTTGTTTAAGAAGTAACATACAAACAGTATAAACGAATTACAATATTCAATAATTTAAAATAAAACCTAATATTAAATAAACTTGAAAATGGCGCGCGACATAATGACAAAAAACTGACAGCGCTCAGAGCGATCTACCTCGATATCGTGAGCAGTCTGAGCGCGAGAAATGATGTCGTTTGTGACGTCACACAGCTTGGCAAAACAGTTTAAGCGCGTATCGGAACACCTTTAAGCGTGCTTAGGTTACTATTATCGCGTATCGGAACGATGGGAATATTAGTATGGATATTGACATTAATAAAATATGGATGACAAAAAATCAAGAAAAATCCTTCACCCAATTGCCCAATGTCGCGATCACCTATTCATTCCTAACCTAAGTCATTAAGCACTACACATGTCAATATTTGACAGCCTACCCAACCCTCTTTAGGCCTGTTCGGGGATCTGTTCGTTTTGTTCACAACGAATAGGTACTTTTTTATACTAGCACGACATGTGACCTTGGGCCCACCTGATGGTAAGTGGCGCGCAAGGTCCATGAATGTTAGCAACTGAAGTCTGCCATCAGTCCCTAACACTATGCCGGCTTGACTAGATGCTTTTTCACACTTGGCTTGAAGGACTCCAAGTTATAGGAAAGTGAAAACACAGAGGCTGGAAGAGCATTCCACATCTTTATCGTACGACAGATGTATGAGTCTCCAAATTTATACGTACGCGAAGGGATGGTGACTACGGTAAGTGGGTGCATATTCTGACCTGTGCGTGTGGTTCGGTTGCGGAATGGAGAGGGAGGAATTAGGTTATAGAGTTCTTCGGAGCACTGACCATAGTATATCCGGTAGAACACGCTCAGAGAAGCCACATCTCGGCGAAGCTGCAGGGATTCGAAAGTTCCAGATATAGAGTGGCATCGTCCACAATTTGAACAGCTCGCCTCTGTAGGACATTGAGAGCATCTGTGAGGTACTTGGCGGAACCATCCCAAAGGTGAGAACAGTATTCTATACATGATCTGATCTGTGCTTACTTAAACCTCGTCTGTTTTTTAAAGAAATTTATTCTTTATATCACAGCCCATAAAACACAGAGTTCTAGACTTCCACTGTGGTAGATAAGCCTTCCAGAATTCTCTGGAGAATTATTTAAAGGCGCCGTTTAAAAGTGGCCATGTATTTAGTCTGTTGGAAGGCTCGTCAATAGCCATCTTAACTTCCTAAGTTGGCGATTGCTAACTAATATCAAAACTGCTGGCCCTGGTTGGAAACACCAGGCATTTCATGGAGAGCATTCCACATCTTCAGGCTCCAAATGTATGAATACGCGTAGGGAATTAGGGATAGTGGCTTTGGTATGTGGATGCATATTTTGGCCTGGCGTGTGGTTCGGTTGTGGATTAGGAAAAAAGGGATAGGGATTATGGAGCTTCGCAGAACACTCACCATTATATGTCGCACTCCTTTACTTGGCAGTGGTAGTGATTTGGGGCAAGTTTTTATTTTTATATTTAATAGTATTTTTTATAAACAAAAATATAGTATAGACTTCGTAATTTATATTCCTCATTGTGTCGTTTTCCTTAATGCTAAGGGTTGTGATCTCCTCGGATCACTTTGTCCCGGAAGTATCATCATCACGACCGTTTCCCTTTCGGGGCGGTCAGTAACCACGCTTATAAAGAAGCGGATTCACATTTAGCCAACTTTACTATAGGTCAATCATGACAAGTGGCAAGCTCGTCGATATCTCCAGCGTACCAAACTCGAGAAATATCACAAATTAATTAAATATTAATGAAATGTGTGTCCCGACCAGGAATCGAACCCGGTACCTCCGAGTCTAAATCCACAGACTTAACCGCTAGACTACGGTGAAAAAAGTATTGATGAAAAACACCTGCGTTGTATCTAGAAAGTAGGCTACGAGTATACTAAATAAATAATAATTTCACCGAGGGTTTTGGAAAATGAAATTAATAAGCAGTGGTGTGGCAATAAAGTCGGCTTGCGAGAATTGTCAAATATTCATGTCAATACACCCGCAAGCAAATATATTGGGTTAATATCGCCATGTCCCTTAGATTAGGGGAAAAAAATGTATTCAACATATTTGTTCATGTGGCAGCATCGTTGACCAGCTTGGTCACCACGGCCTGTCTTGTCAGGAAAGTGTTGGTCGTCGTTTCCGACACGGTTCTGTCAATAATGTAATCCACCGGGCTTTGGTTACTGCCGGGATCCCTTCGGTTCTTGAATCGTCTGGGATCTCTCGCAGTGATGGTACAATTCCCGATGGATTGACTTTGGTGCCGTGGTCCATGGGTCGAGCATTGGTGTAAGACGCTACTTGTGTCGACACCCTTGCTTGGTCTCATGTCCAGGGCACATCTGTCAGTGCTGGGGCGGCTGCGGACTCGCTGAAAAGACCAAATGTTGCAAATACGAGTCTATTGCTAATGACAACGTGTTTGTGCCTTTTGGTCTTGAGACAATGGGACCGAGGGGGCCAAGCTGCAGCCCTCCGGTATCTTGTCTAGAGTAGTGGTGGGTTTGGAGATGGAACGTAACTCTTGTTTCCTGTGCGTTCCAGGGCTCTGAACTTTGGAGATGGAAACCAGCTTGAGAAGAGAACCCCGCTGCCCAGGATCCCTGTGACGCCTCGTTGTCCGCTAGTCCCCGTCTTCGAGAGAAGGTACCCCTACGTTCGGTCAACGGATGCATAAGCTGCAATTTCAGCCGACCAAAACTCAAAGTAAAACTGAGACATCCAGAAAAAGGTAGCCCCCATAGCAGAAGAAGTTTAAATTAATTATTTATTTATTTATTAAGTTAAAATTAAATGCTATCAACAATGGGGTGTGTCATTAACTTTTTATCACGATAGATGGCGCATGATAGATGGTACCTTATATAACTGTCAGTTGCATAGAAAACTTGTATTTTTATTACGAAATTTATTATTTTCTGGATATTATGCCGAAGTGAGCAGCTTTTAAGTGTACAAATCGAGATTTCCAAGCGAAAGCAAAGATATGGTGATCTCAAAATTGCCGTTCTATTAATTCTACCTTTTTTTATTTTAAAGACGGTGTCCGCTTACTTAATTCATCTTTTAAGGTAGGTAACGTTAAGTTAAATTTTTTTTTTTGTTATAAAAATGTAAAACTACAAATAAATTCAAAAAATGATAAAAAAATAGGTGTAAACAAGGTACCAGTGCCGTTAGCGACATTTACAAAAAGCTTTGCCTGATACACCCCATTACTAATATTTGTACGCCCTATGGGCAGAGCACTGGTGCACCTTTATAACCTATATCTGTTGTTTATAATATTAACCTGTGTTTAAACAAATAAATGATTTGAATTTGAAGTTTTTATGATTGTGGAAAGGCGCAAAAAGAGCTAAGAGGACACCGGCGGCGACCCTGCAGCAGTCGGCCTTCATCAGAATTGGGTACCACCCAATGGGTATTTACTTTTTACACAACCATAAGATGAAAATGCGGAAGCTGTAGTGTAGTATATATTTATATTTTAGTCTTTAAAGTACATATATATGTATATACCTTTTGTATTTTGATGCCTAAAATAAAGATTATTATTATAAAGAGTGATAGGGCTAAGTTTTGGCTTACGACCCTCCCTTGTATAATTCTAAACTCATTTCTTTTTTTATTATTTAGTTACATTATTTTATTTCTTGTAGTTTTATTTCAATGCCTAACGTGAGCTCAGCTAATTTTGCCTACGAGTGTATTCTATGATTGTTTAATACATAGGTACGGCTGTATGATAAAATGGGGTACTTTTTTTACTAGCCGCCTGTCTTAAATAATATAGTAACCTGTATTAACTACACTTCTTTTATAACTTATTATTATGTCTATAAGGAACAGTTCTAAAAAAATAATACATAATTTAGTTTAAGAATAACATATGCAAGGACGTAATCGTTAATGATAACTTTTTTTTTTTTACCCGACTGCGCGAAGCAAAGAATGATTCTGTCTGTTTGTTCCTTTTTGGCACACTGCGGGGAATCAGAATCAGAATCAGAAATGTCAAAAGCATGGGCATTCCGCCTAACTTTTGCCATTTCTGACAGACGTAATGGATCTTAGACGATACGTTTTCGGACGATTGTGCACTCCGCCTCAACCCGCTGGAGACCAAAGTAGCTGAGATATTTTGGCTTCGGTTGCGGAACCCTGTTCTTTTTCTGAACCTTTAAGAAAATACCTTGATTTCATTTACTTTCACATGGAATAATTTAATGAAACTTGGCTAAATCGTGCTCTAATTTGTGTATTATGTGTTTAGGTATAATGTGTAGTATATTAGAATTAGTTAGGTAACTTATTAACTGTATCATTAAAATTTCTTATTTTTTTCATACTGCCTATCACCTTACTCGATCCCCAAGGTTAGCTGGTAAAGAATGCCTACTGGCATTATAGCTCGCCTCTGTACTATTTTTGAGTGCATTAAAGAATTTAAATAAATAAAAATAAATAAATATTATAAAACATATTTAACATTTCGCAAAACCAATAAATAATAACGGACAAATAGCAATATTAGTTTCACATTGGAACGCATGTTAAAAATATAATATATTCATATTATAATCTAGAAGAAAAATAAAGAACTACGTTGCCTATCTCTCTTCCTTCCACGATAAACCTTTACGTTCTTCTTTACTCTCTTCTTTCTGTCCCTTCACATAATTCTGGTTTTGTCTCCAACTCCTTTGTAGTCGCTGCCACAAATTTATGGAATGATCTTTCGGTGAACATAAGGCAGGCAACAAATAGATTGTCATTTAAAAAATTGGTCTACTCACACTTTATAAATAGGTCTAAACCACGTTAGTAAGTTGTATATCTATGTATAATATTGTGTATATATTAGTATTTAGTATATTGATAATATATAACATATATAAAACTATATAAGTACGTATATAATATATGTTAAGTCATTCTATAATTGTATATTCTACCATTGCTTTCATTGCACCTATATTTGTTCAAATTTGTCCCTAAGGTTTGGCTGTCAAAGAATGTCTACGGGCATTAAGTCCGCCTTTGTACTTTGTGCAATAAAGTTTTTAAATAAATAAATATTTTTTATTTTCATTATTCAGTAATAACATCTTAAGTTACGGTGCAGAGAAGTTTTCCTAAAAATATCGCCACTCATACTGACCCTAATCAAGTAGGTAGCGTGAGGTTGACGATCGCGCGAACGTTGACTTACGTAATTCTTTCTCTCTCTATTTCGTCTTTCTGCTGTGATCAATTAATAATAACACTCCCCAGACTCTGGGTATTTACTACGATGGATATCGCGATTTTCGGACGAGGCATTATTCACCATGCAGTGTTATGTTTTCCAGATAAATATATATTTTTTTAAAGTGACATTTTTAATTTCTAATAGAGGTTCTACCAATGACACCTGAAGCTTAAAAAAAATATTCCAGATTTAATGTTTTCTTAAAATAAACTGCGGCATTATTTATTTAGTACAAACAGCAGTACATATATTATCACACACATAATATAGTATAATTATAACTTATCTAATATATGTACCAATTAGGTGTCACAGCATTTACCAATATAAAAAGAAGAAGAAATAAAATAATTATTACTGTTAAAACAAAAAAAAAACAAAACAAAAACTATCAAATTTACAAAATAAAAATATGACTGTTAAAATAAAATTATACATTTTTCTCTTTTTTAATAGAACTAATAAGGAAACATAAAAATTGCACAAATTTGGTACCTTAAAAAAACTAAAACAAAACACTTGTTAAATAAATTATAAGCTACTCAAATATTGATGGCTTGAAATGTTTGAGAACATTTTTTCTGAACACATTGTAACGGTCATGAAATATGTCTATATCATTATTGGCACTGCAGAGACTACTGTAGGTGTTGCACATTCGGGATGTTGTCAAATGTGAACCTACATTAGTTCTTGAGGGAGGACAGCACAGGATCTTGGTTATAGGACGACGTGGAATATTATAGGGTAATGTGTTGCAAGAGTTCGATACATCCAGTCTGGCCATTGACAATTTTATGTAATAGTAAAAGGTCATGTATGGATCTACGTGATTTGAGAGCATTATCGCCCAAACATGTCTGTTGCAACATGTACAATCACCCTAAGCTAAATAAAAGAGCTGATTGTCGATGGAAAACCATGCTTTAGTCCTATCGTTCCGATACGCGATAATAGTAACCTAAGCACGCTTAAAGGTGTTCCGATACGCGCTTAAACTGTTTTGCCAAAGCTGTGTGACGTCACAAACGACATCATTTCTCGCGCTTAGACTGCTCACGATATCGAAGTAGATCGCTCTGAGCGCTGTCTTTTTTTATCATTATGTCGCGCGCCATTTTCAAGTTTATTTAATATTAGGTTTTCTTTTAAATTATTGAATATTGTAATTCGTTTATACTGTTTGTATGTTACTTCTAAAACAAATCTATAATTAATATTAAAGTAGGAAGTGGAAAAAAAATGTCTGTAACACGGCAATTTATTTTAAAAGATCAAAATAAGTTAATAATATTAAACTTTACACATATAAAGATGAATAAACCGAGAGATGTATATTTGTTATATTGTAACTCGTTTATACTGTTTCTATATTACTTCTTAAATAAATCTATAATTAATATTGAAGTAGGAAGTGAAAAAAAAATGTCTGTAACACGGCAAGTTATTTTAAATTACCAAAATAAGTTAGTAATATTAAACTTTACACATATAAAGATGAATAAACCGGGAGATGTATATTTGTTAGTATTCATAAAAGATATTCATCAAAGATGTGGAATCCGCAATTTATCTTCCATGCATTTAAAAAAAAACTAACATTTTATGAATGAAAATGTGATTAGATCGTTCCAAATTGATATCACGCTCTGAGCATCCAAATCGCGATATTTGATTCGGAACGACGGTCAGTGTCCTATTCGTTCTAAGCGCTCTAAACGCGATTCGGAATGAGGGGAGTATGTTTACAAACAAAAGTTCGACATTGACGTTGACCGTCGCCGCGTTGTGTCAGCACGAGATCCGCGATCGATCACGCGACATTGTCTCCTATCCGCAACATACACAGGAGACGGGCACACAAAAAAATGGCTCATAATAGCGGCTATCGGATAATAAATGATGATGGTGATGATAAAGTTAGCTCTAAGAGAAAAAGCGTACTATCCTGTTGATGAAGCACTTCAAGATAATGACGTAGCATAAAACATACGTTTATTGTTTTTTACAAATAAATATTAAATATTTCCAGACAGGTCACACAGCGCCATCTAATTTCCGTGGTAAGCTACGATGCTTGTGTTACGGAAACTAGATGGTTGATAAACTACATATTATACTTTTGTTTTTGTAAATATATACATATTATACATATAAACACCCAGACCGAGACAAATTATACATGTACAACTTGCCCCCGGTGGGAATCGAAACCACGCCTTCCGAGTTCACAGCAACGTTTGTTACCACTAGACCACGAAGGCGGTCTTTAATTTATTATATTTTTTTGCTTTAAGCATTTGACATAATTATTTAATTAGATTTTTTTTTATGTAGTCTACCGTATTGCCGTCTCTTTTTGTCACAGGTAGAATTTCGTGCTTTCTTTTTTTGACACTAAACATTATATCATCAGTAAAGAAACTCGGCGCGGTAGTGGCTCGGTTGTAAGAACGCGCCCCTTAAATCCTACAAAGGTCGGTTCAAAGTGTATTTCTCATTGCTACATGCATCTCATTATCATAGATTTACAACACCACAGTTTCCGTGGCTCGGAGAGCACGTTAAGCCGTCGGTCCCGGTTTTACTAATACCAACTTGTGGAATCGTTAATAAATTGTCAAAAAAAATTGACATCATATCCTCGCCAAGCCGTCTGGCCAGCGTGGCGAGTGTAGGCCAAATTCTCCAGATATATGTTCTGGAAGGCCCATCTCCAGCAGTGGAGGTCTAGGACTTTTTAGGTAATCAATTCTATAGATCGGTTTTCTGATTGACATTTGACAGGTACCTAGTAGTTATTTGGTTTGCCCCATTTAGCGTGCGTTAATCTCAATGTACGACAGCCCACCTTTACCTTAACGACGTGACCGCCGGAAAAGCGACCACTATAGGATCTGTGGCACCTGTGAAGCAGTCTATTGCCAAATGTCGTAAGTAACTGCTGGTTACGCTTCGGCCCCCAGGATTTCACCAAGCAGAGAGGTGCGATGCCCCGAAAATGGTCGAAGCACTTACGATCGGTGCAATCGAACATGGATTTCGAGATTTACAAATATCAGCACTGTCTCTCTGACTAAAATTATCTTTTGACTTATTAATGATTATCGATTTGTCAACCATTTTGTTTGAATAATGGAAATACTTGAACCGTCGAAGAAACTCTGAAACCTTTAAAGATATGGGGTTCGATTCCAAATAGGAAATATTTAATTTCTTTGGCACATTATTAGGGTCAGTTTATGAAGTATCGCGGTTATCAAAATCAAAAATCAAAATTAAAATAATTTATTTCCAATTGGTTCTCTCAAAACAACTTGGATACAGTCAGAACTAATTAAATCAATACAATTATCAAAACATATGTACTAATCAAAGTGGTAATAATGGTTGGACCGTAAACACGCAATAATCCATATTTATGTATGTTATGCACAACATTATTGCTACAAGCAAGTAAAACTCACTAACTTAGAAACTACTTAAATAAGATCGTGGCTGTAAAGAGGCCGTGCCAGTTTACATTCTAAATACTTAATAATTATGATGTATAGAAATTATATACATATGTCAGATAATTTATAAATGTATAAAACAAAAAAAAAAAAATAATAATAGTAAAATAAAATAAAAAAGACGTCATCTTATAATCTAAATAATAATAATAATGATATGTCAATTAAACATAAATTCATAGCTGTAAATGGGCCGTGTCTCTGTGGGTTAAGACTAGGAGGTACTGTGTTCGATTCCTGACACAATATATTATTTAATTTGTGATATTTATCGAGTTTGGTACACTAAAGACATTGACGAGCTTGCCACTTGTCATGATTAGCCATAGTAAAGTTGTCTAAACATGAATCCGCTTCATTAAAAAAAACGAGGTTACTGACTATCCCGGTACGGATACGGTCATTAATCAAAATAATTTATTTCCATTGGTTCTCTCAAAACAACTTGGATACAGTCAGAACTAATTAAATCAATACAATTATCAAAACATATGTACTAATCAAAGTGTTAATAATGGTTGGACCGTAAACAGGCAATAATCCATATTTATGTATGCTATGCACAACATTATTGCTACAAGCAAGTAAAACTAACTAACTTAGAAACTACTTAAATAAGATCGTGGCTGTAAAGAGGCCGTGCCAGTTTACATTCTAAATACTTAATAATTTATAAATAAAAAAAATAAAAAATAATAATAAAAAAAAAAGACGTCATCTTATAATCTATAAGTAACTTACTTTTGTATGCGAGCTGTATTCCTTTTATAATTCTGTTAATTTATGTTCTTTGTTTGTTAAATCTGTTTTACCTGTATAACTTTATCTGCTTAATTTTAATGTATTAGCTGTAAGATTCTTTCAAAATAAATAAATAAATAAAATAAAACCTTAAAACTGTAAGCTAATAGAATTAGGGCTCAGATAATAACATAGTATTATTGCCTTAAGCCTAACATTACCAAACTAAGGTCTACAAAAGAAAACTTTAATTCACCTTGAAAATTGAACCGTAATACGATACATTAAGACTCAAGTACAGTAAGCTACACCCTATACTTTAAAAATAAAAAATGCAAGACCGCCTTTTACCCGCTACAATTTACTATGAAAATACTCGTAGTGTTCCATAGTATTTTTGTTTATGTACACATGTCATACGCAAGGTAAGTTTTGTGGTCGGCAAGAACTGGCATTGCTTTTTTTTTTCTCTTCTCCCGACGGATGATGAATGAGATGATAGGGAAGGCAAAGGGTCTAGCCCATACAGCCAAGTCTGACGTAATATATCTTTCTTTTTAATGAGTTAATGAGGTTATCATCAAATTCCAGATGCTGCAGAATTTGATGCTTTTTTGGAGTTTTCGCGGCACCATAGCTCAAACACGTCGGGTAAAATATGGGAGTTGACAGCGCGGGAAAACCGCAAAAAATAAACTGCAACTTGTGCCCCATATTTAAAGTCCAATTTATCGTTTTCCATAATTATTCACATTGTAGCACACTATTAAACAAAACAACACCACTTTTGACCAATAATATCCACAGTAAATTAATTTACAAAACAAAAACTTGCACTTGACATGTCTACGCAAAATGTCGCGAAGAAATCTCCCCTCATACGCAAGGTAAGTTTTGTGGTCGGTAAGAACTGGCATTGCTTTTTTTTTTCTCTTCCCCCGACGGATGATAATTGAGATGATAGGGAAGGCAAAGAGTCTAGCCCATACAGCCAAGTCTGACTTAATATATCTTTCTTTTTTATGAGTTAATGAGGTCATCATCAAATTCCAGATGCTGCGGAATTTGATGCTTTTCTTGGAGTCATCGCGGCACCATAGCTCAAACACCAAGGAGGTTGATGTTACTTTTTGACAGATGTCATTTAACATAAGAAATGGTTTGTTTACCATTTTATATTCCTTTTTATATTTTATAGAAAACTTTCTATTATATTTGTTAAAAAGGTATTTTAAACGATTTTGTTGTTTGATGTAATAAATTCAAAGACCATAATAATATCATGTGTGTTGGATGCCATGGTATGATAAAACATGAACGAAAATACTTGTCAAAAAGTAGCCTCACCGCTCGTTTTATTTAAGAAGTGTTAGCATTGTTAAAAAAAAGTGGTATTTCTTAACAAAAACGACATTTCAACCTGGTTTATGAAGTTGCTACGAGATGTTAGAAATGCTATAAAACGAACGCGGGGTTAGTGATAATAAAGCACAGGTGATGTCGGTTGTATTTACCCACGTGATTTTATAATGGCGTGTTTCTGGGAAAAGTAATTTAATTGATTTTTCTATGTCAAATGTCTATGACTCATGGCTCATGTTTTTCATTTTAAATGCCCAATTATCTGTACTTGAAAGTCACCCGTACAAAGACCTGAGTGTTCGTGGAACTTGGTTCTGGTTACATTCAAGACGGTTTAACGGTTTTGTATTTCTCTCGCTCGCACAACCCAGTATTTTCAAATTAAATAATAATATATTTTTTATTAATAACTTCTGATCACTGCGTTGGATGCTTCAACTTTTAATTTCACTCTTTCTGGGGTCACTGGTCGGCAGTCGAAATGTCAGTGACAAAGCTCGGCTCGCCATACACAATGCCATGTTGGTACCAACACTGATGTATGGAAGCGAGACGTGGATACGTCAGAATACACATGAGAGTAGGGTTAATGCAGTAGAAATGCGGTCGTTGCGGCGGATATGTGGCGTCACTTTGGCGGACCGCATACGTAACGTCGAAATACGGAAAAGGGTTGGTATGAAGGAAAGCATAGGGACAAAAATAAGGAAAGGCATGCTACGATGGTTCGGGCATGTTGAGAGGATGAGCGATGAAAGATTGACGAACCAGATATATAATGCGAAAGTTGTGGGTAAAAGAGGCCCTGGCAGACCGAGACTCACATATCACGATCAAATAAATAAAACACTGACTGAAGGTGCATTAAAAAGTCTTCGTAACCAAAGGGCATGTATGAAGAGGTTAATGAATGTTGACGAAGCGAAAGAAGTATGTCGTGATCGTGTCAAATGGCGCTCAATTGTCTCTGCCTACCCCGCAAGGGATCTGGCGTGAAGATATGTATGTAAAATAGTATTTGATAAACCGCACGCGCACGTTTGGCAACCCACTTTTTTTCTTAGTTTACGCCTCGGCCACACTGGCGCTAGGCTCGGGTGTCACCAATTAGATCACGTGACACACAAGATGACAGGGCGCGCGATATTTAAATTCTTGATATGAACGGTTTGGACAAGGAACGTGAATTGGGGAGGGAAGGATGATACAAGAACTGTTACGAAGCCCCGACAGTCTATGTAAAACAGCTAATATATAATCCAACTAAACTTACCGCTATAAGCATATTGCTCTGATCGAAGTAGTCTGCAACTGGCATGACGTTTTTATAGAAATTCTTCAACTCCATCCGTGCTAGGCTTAACACCACGTGACCTAATCTTGCACCATACTCTATCTGGCGCTCAAGAACACGCTGTCTCCAACTTACAAGCACCACACCATTTATTGTTTGAATCTAGAAGAAAAACATATTATATTGGCTAACCACAGATTATATAGAGATGATTAATACACGAGTATGAATAGCGTATAATTTATTTGACCGCCTCCGTGGTCTAGTGGTAACAAACGTTGCCGTGAACTCGGGAGGTCGTGGGTTCTATTCCCACCGGGGGCAAGTTGTACATTGTATAATTGTCTTGGTCTGGGTGTTTATATGTATAATATGTATATATTTACAAAAAAAAAGGATAATATGTAGTTTATCAACCATCAAATTTCCGTAACACAAGCCTCGTAGCTTACCACGGAAACTAGATGGCGCTGTGTGACCTGTCTGGAATTTTTTTTTTTTTTTTTAATTAAACTTTCTGACCACGCCTCGCTTATTGGCGCCCAATTCAAATCAGCAAGTTTCCCTGCCGCACCCTGTAGGTTTAGTGTTAATTAATTTTTTGATTCACTAACCTTATCTGAATACTCAGCGACATCCCGCATAGACCTAGGATATCCTGAAACCAGGTAACTTTTGGCCGTTGGAGCCATTTTCATCTCCAACATCAGCACCTCGGTCACGGTCTTGCTGGACAGCGTCCCGAAATCTTGCATGTCTAGGGACAAAATTGAATAATCAGCAAAGAACGGTGGTGTTGTAAACCTATGATAAATGTACGAATTTTTTTTATTATTTATTTTAATATTTTTAGAGAATTTCGCCTACTATTTTATATATGTATATATTTGTAATATTTTTTTCTGGTTTTATTTAATAAATTTTAGTAATTAGAGAAAATAAAGTTCTTCGCGCCATTTTGCGTCGACATGTCAAGTGCAAGTTTTTGTTTTGTAAATTAATTTACCGTGGATATTATTGGTCAAAAGTGGTGTTGTTTTGTTTAATAATGTGCTACAAAGTGAATAATTATGGAAAACGATAAATTGGACTTTAAATATGGGGCACAAGTTTCAGTTTATTTTTTGCGGTTTTCCCGCGCTGTAAACTCCCATATTTTACGCGACGTGTTTGAGCTATGGTGCCGCGAGTGACTCCAAGAAAAGCATCAAATTCTGCAGCATCTGAAATAGCAGGAAAGATATATTACGTCAGACTTGGCTGTATGGGCTAGACCCTTTGCCTTCCCTATCATCTCATTCATCATCCATCGAATAAGAATAAGAACCAAAAAAATAATAATTTGAGAAAATTAATGTATTAGCTATTTTTCTTTGTCTAAAATTAGGTATATAAGAGAAGACAATTTTCTAATCATTCCATGGATTCACCGTGCGGGTGCCGGGTATATCGTGTGTGGGTAAGAGATGAGAAGAAAAATCTCTTGATAATAGGCTGGTTTAAGAAAAGGAGGTGGTCTGGCCGCAGAATTTGGTTACCGCCATCTATTGTTATTTGTGAAAACCATTTACAAGGCTAGCCAGTGAATGTTGCATTTTATTTCGCCCGTGTTCCGCTTGATGGCGCGGCAGTCGTCGATAAGACAGCCGTGCTGCTCGCTCCGCAACAGTGTGCTTCAGACTATAGCTCGGAAACGTTGGTGGGCCTTGTGTTCTCGGAAGACCACCACCTCCACCTCTCTGGAGTACGCTCAAACCGCGCCGCTCTAATGATAATACCGTGTTCGCGAATATAAAGTGTTCTGCATTATCAAACCCGCACCCGCACCGCTGATATACCGCACCTGGATTGTCTCGCAGCTGACGTGAAGGCTGATACGTGGCTACTGGAATCCTCATCATTGTTAGCTCAAGTAAGTGGATTTTCTACAGATAATTCTAGACTTGGAGTAACTTTGTACTGCTGTGACCCGACCAGGTTTCTCACTGCTGGAGCTATCGAAGGCCGCGAACCAGCATTTAAAAAAATCGCAAAACCGCTACATCAGGAGGCCTCCCTTTTTTTATTTTATTGCGCGATAATACGCTCACCATCCACCATTCCACTTCTCTCCCTACCCAACCTATGTATGATTCCTTTAATGCCGTCTTGGAGCTAAAAAAATATGTCCAAAATGTCCCTAATTTTATTTACTAGAAAGTTTTTTAACTTTATTTTTCTTTATTATGGTCAACAAACAGTTTTAACATTTAACAATAATAAGATACATTAGATCATGCAATACCCACCACGTTAATAACATAATTATAATTGCATAAACTTTACAGCTAATAATAATAAACAAATGTTGATAAATAATGATATTCGTCAGAGAACGAAAGTTACAGACATAGCTTTTAAAATTAGCAAGCTGAAGTGGCAATGGGCCGGACACATCTGCCGCAGAACCGACGATCGATGGGGCAAACGGGTTCTAGAGTGGAGACCACGTACGGGAAGACGCAGAGTGGGACGACCCCCCGCCAGATGGACAGATGACCTAAAGAAGGTCGCTGGTGGGGGTTGGATGAGGGTAGCGAAAGATCGCGTTAAGTGGCGAGCCTTAGGGGAGGCCTACATCCAGCAGTGGAGAGATACAGGCTGATGATGATGATGATGATAAATAAAAGGATAAAAAAACAAAAAAAAATCTAAATTAAACAAGTAAAAACAAAGAAGAAAAACATAATATAAATTAAAAAAAAAACAATAAGAACATAAAAACTATTCCTTTAAAACCTTCAAGACACTTGTTCTGAAGGCCCCAGCAGTGGAGGCGATGATGTCAATGCGATTAAACTTTTTATTGTAAGTGTCAACCAGTCTATAGATAGGAGAACGCTCTCCAGAGTTAGTACGGCATGAGCTCACTGTGAATAATTGAAATGGGTTGCATTCTCGTTGGTGATGTTTGGGCGGTACTCTATAGCATAATTTGTTGTTGAGGGACATGGAATCGTATTTATTATGACAAAGATCGTATAACATCATCACCTCCAACTGCTGTCGTCGTGAATACATGTCCAGCATGTTATAATTCACCAGCAATTGAGAGTATTTTAATTCTTTGTGGTAGAGTTATTGGTTGATACAATTCTCAAATGTACGTTCAGGTTTAAAACATTTTTTTTTTTTTTTAATATTTTAAAATATTGGATTGTGCGAGCGAGAACATTAAGAGGATTTTAATCGTGTTTTTTTGCCTAAATGAAACTTCAGCGGTGATGATTTTTTTGTTTTCTTGTAAGTTACATTAGGCTAGTTAAATACAAAATTACACTACCTATAGTGCTTTCTATTTGACTTGACTAAAAAAATAAACAAAATAACTACCCGTCATTGTCCATACATAGGTATTAGACCGTCTCCGTGGTCTAGTGGTAACAAACGTTGCCGTGAACTCGGGAGGTCGTGGGTTCGATTCCCACCGGGGGCAAGTTGTACATTGTATAATCTGTCTCGGTCTGGGTGTTTATATGTATAATATGTATATATTTACAAAAAAAAAAATAATATTATAATATGTAGTTTATCAACCATCTAGTTTCCGTAACACAAGCCTCGTAGCTTACCACGGAAACTAGATGGCGCTGTGTGACCTGTCTGGAAATATTATTATTATTTATATACTCATAGGGCGTCTCAAAAACATATTTTTTTATATTATGATCACGACCGTTTCCCTTTCGGGGTGGTCAGAAACTACGCTTATAAATAAGCGGACTCACATTTAGCTAAATTTACTATAGGCCAATCATGACAAGTGGCAAGCTCGATGTCTTTAGCGTACCAAACTCGAGAATATCAAAAATAAATTAAAGTTATGTGTCCCGACCGGGCATCGAACCAGGTACCTCTGCGCCTATTTGGTATTTCTCGAGTTTGGTACGCTAGAGATATTGACGAGCTTGCCACTTGTCATGGGTCTATAGTAAAGTTGGCTTTAATGTTAATCCGCTTTTTATAAGAAAAGCGTGGTTTCTGACCACCCCGAAAGGGATACGGTCGTGATGATGATACATGTACAAAATAATTTGGTTGATTATTGTTTTTTGAACATAGAACATTTAATATTTGTATGTAACGATTAAAGTTTAAAATGGCGTCGAAAATTTTTAGTTTTATTTTGAAGATCATCCGTCAGCTAGTACAATCGGCGCCATTTTTTTATTTTACTTAGTAATTTTCTACTTCGTTTTTTTTTTGTTCTCTCCCGATGGATGATGAATAAGGTGATAGGGAAGGCAAAGGGTCTAGCCCATACAGCCAAGTCTGACGTAATATATCTATCTTTTTTATAAGTTAATGAGGTCATCATCAAATTCCAGATGCTGCAGAATTTGATGCTTTTCTTGGAGTCACTCACGGAATTAAATATGGGAGTTGACAGCGCGGGAAAACCGCAAAAAATAAACTGCAACTTGTGCCGCATATTCAAAGTCCAATTTATCATTTTCCATAACTATTCACATTGTAGAACATTATTAAACAAAACAACACCACTCTTGACCAACAATATATACAAAACAAAAACTTGAACTTGACATGTCCGCGCAAAATGGCGCGAAGGACTCCTTTTTTTTGTAATATTTTTATGAACTAAGAATATCTAACTATAATGTCCAGACAATTTATTTTAAGTCAACACAGTAGTCGAGGAAATAAAATTATACAAATCTACTTAGCCAAGCCATTATCTATGGAATATTTTCAAAATGTTTTTTACGTGTTTTATAACTAAGTACTTTCGGTGCAGACATTAAATCTATAAAGCCTAATTTACACAGGGTAAGTAACAGACTCCAAACTCGAGTCTCGAAACTCCAAAGTCAGTGCTGACCCGATACTTCATTACAGCCTAGTCGCGATCACAGCGACATTATCGCCGCTCGGTCAATTACAGACAGACAGACAGTGGGGGTCGTCCAGGCCCGGATGCTTAATGGGCGTGGGTTGGGGATGGGGACAGTCCCCCGTTTTCCCCGGCAGGATCTCAGCGGGTAACCACCCGCCGGTAATTCATACACGTTTAGTGCTGGGCGCCGTTACTAGTATAACAGCGCCCGTGTGGCTCACGAACCTAGGGGGCTAAGTTCGACTGCTTCAGCTCTCCTCCAGGAGTACTTCTCTAGAAAGTGGTCTTCCGTTGGGGGGCCGTGCACAAGACGGAGCGATGTTCTGGAGATGCTTGAAGTGTCCGTTGTCGGCCCGAGAGAACATACGTCTAGTCAGGCCAACGACAAACTCCTCCCTTTGGATTTCAGTCTTTTTTACTCAAGTAATTAACTGCAATTTCTACGTCTACAATAAACCATATACAGTCCGCTAAACAATCTTTAATTGAGCCATCAAAGACCCGCGATAGTATCCCTACGTGTCTAACCACGTGCTGCTAACAGCACATAATAGGGACTGACCATTTTACAAGCCCCTAGAACACAGCGTCCTAGACCTCCTCTGTTGGAGATGGACCTTCTAGAACATATATCTGGAGAATATATATCGACATAACAATTAATTAAATAGTTGTTATTCTGCTGTTTTCGCGAATTCATTTTTTGCCACTACGATACGATAACGTGTGTACACTGTGAAGAAATGACCACGACTAGTGGCTGCATGTAAACAGTGTAGTCAGTTTTCGACGCCAGCACTGACGCCTGTTACTTACCCGTTTACTTACCCTGTGTAAATAAGCCTTAATAAGACGGCAAGAAACCAAACAGTATGAGAATCAAAGCTAGACCAATCGATACAGAATGAATTAATGTATGACTGTCATTGCCGGTGTTGTCGCTTAGTATCAAAATCTTAGTATAGTGTGTACTATATGTATTATTATGTACATATGTGTATTTATTTTATTATGGTATGTAAGATTAAATGAATTATTTGGCAAAGTTTTTTACAATCGTTTGCACCTAGAACTAGCACTAGAACATGCCTAGCGGCATATATAAATTCCTCGTTCCGAATTATGCTCAGAGCACTTAGAATGGAAATGATACTGAAAGTCGTTCCGAATCTAATATCACGTGATTACAATTCGGAACGGTGTAAATTACATTTTTATTCATACCATAATAGTTTTTTTTAAATGTATAGAAGATAAATTGCCGATTCCACATCTTTTAGTATAAAAAAAATTAAAGTAAAGTATCATCACGACCGTTTCCCTTTCGGGGTGGTCAGAAACTAGCCAACTTTACTATAGGCCAATCATGACAAGTGGCAAGCTCGTCGATGTCTCCAGCGTACCAAACTCGAGAAATATCACAAATAAATTAAATATTATTTAAATGTATTATATTTACAATAATAATTATTTTTGTGTCCCGACCAGGAATCGAACCCGGTACCTCCGAGTCTAAATCCACGGACTTAACCGCTAGACCACGGAGGCAGTTTATTTATCTTTGAGTATAAATACTAACAAACACACCTCTCTCGGCTTTTTCAGCTTTATATGTGTACTACTTTTCCTTTAAATAGTTTTATTATGATATATATTATGACCCAAGAAATAGAATTTACTGTTTCTATTTCTTGGGTCATAGTAGGAAAGAAGTATAAATATTTGAATTATATATTCGACATGGCCTCGAAAGACATCTGCTGCCTCCCAAAGAATGGGAGGAGTTTTCCCAGACAGGTAATTAAACAATAATTTGACTGGACTAGTTTATTTCGAGTAATTGCTATTGATTTATCTAGGACACGCCTTTAAATATTGTGAAATATTAAAACAATGAACCTCCAAGTATTCAACATAGCATAGCATAATTTTAGTTTTGGCAAGGCACTGATTGCAGTCTATATCAGCCATAGGACTACACTTTAATTTGTTATTTTATAAAGACTCCCTTCGCGTCATTTTGCGCGGAGATGTCAAGTGCAAGTTTTTGATTTATAAATTTATTTACTGTGGATATTATTGGTCAAAAGTGGTGTTGTTTTGTTTAATAATGTGCTACAATGTGACTAATTATGGAAAACGATAAATTTGACTTTAAATATGGGGCACAAGTTGCAGTTTATTTTATGCGGTTTTCCCGCGCTGTCAACTCCCATATTTTCCCCGACGTGTTTAAGCTATGGTGCCGCGAGTGACTCCAAGAAAAGCATCAAATTCTGCAGCATCTGCAATTTGATGATGACCTCATTAACTCATAAAAAAGAAAGATATATTACGGCAGACTTGGCTGTATGGGCTAGACCCTTTGCCTTCCCTATCACCTCATTCATCACATCGGGAGAAGAGAACAAAAAAAAAGTAAATTGTAAAGAAAAACGCGACATGTCCACGCAAGATGGCGCGAAGAAATATACATAATAAACATACTCGTATTATGTCAGAAAGATATTGCTATTACTTTTGGTAAGGCATTGATTACATAGTCCATCAGGTTTAAAAGTAAAAAAATATAGTGATCATGGAAACTACTTTCGTAGTGGTAGTAAGTGTAAAGCGAAAAACAATCGCGTTATAGATGATAATTCTCGAGTCACAGACAGCGGAGTCATCCAGGCCCGGATGTTCAATGGGCCTGGGTTGGGGATGGGATAAACTCCCGTTTTCCCTGGCAGGATCTCGGCGGCTAACTACCCACCGGTGATTCAACGCACCTTTGGTGCTGGGCGCTGTTCCTACTACAACACCGCCCTTGTGGCTCACGAATCTAGTCTCCTAGATTTGTCTACTCTAGTTCTTCTCCAAGAGCGCCTCCCTAGGTAGTGGCCTCCCCTCCGGGGGCCGTGCGAAAGTAGGAGCGATATCCTGAAGATGCTTGTAGGATTCGTTGTCAGCCCGGTAAAACATACGTTTAGCTAGGCCGACAACAAATGCCTCGATGCCTCCAGATCTCTCGCAATTACAGAATTTCGCACGAACCACGGCGCTCTGGATACCACCCTGAGCGATATGTTCTGCTGACTCTGGATTTTGTCCCTGTTGGTTTTTGCCAGAAGATGATGCCAAGCTGGCGCAGCATAAGTAAGTCAGGAACGGATGAACATCTTGTAGATCCGCACCTTCAACCTGAGCGGCAAACTGGAGTTCATTACAGGACGTAACATGGCTCGGGCCGCCTTCGCCTTATTAACGGCATGGCAGGCCATCTCACCCATTGATTCTCGAGTAATAGAGATATCATGTTCGTTTATTGAATGTTTTTTTTTAACAAGTATAAATATGGCATACTTCTTTAAGTTAATATTCATAAGTAAAATGATTTATCATTATAATGTCACATAGTTTTAAGATTATACCGCCTAGAATATGAAAGCCAAGGATTAATAATGACATATGACTGACCTGTGCCAGATTATTTGAAATTGGAACACAAAATATTAAGGTAATTAAAAAATGGAGTCGTTCCCGCGCTTTTGTACGGACGTCGGACATGCCAAGTGTACGTTTTTGTTTTTTCAATGCTCTACTGATATTACGTCAGACTTGGCTGTATGGGCTAGACCCTTTGCCTTCCCTATCACCTCAAGCATCATCTTGTCCTTAAATAAATAATAATAATAAAAAAACAAACAAGAAAAACAAATTGGAACATCAATAAGCGGATTCACATTTAGCCAACTTTACTATAGGCCAATCATGACAAGTGGCAAGCTCGTCGATGTCTACAGTGTACTAAACTCGAGAAATCTCACAAATAAATTAAATCCTAATTAAATGTATTTATTTACATTAATAAATATTTTTGTGTCCCGACCAGGAATCGAACCCGGTACCTCCGAGTCTAAATCCACGGACTTAACCGCTAGACCACGGAGGCAGTTTATAAATTGTCATTAAAAATTAACATCAGATACTCGCCAACACGGCCAGCAAGGCGAGTGTAGGCCAAATTCTTATATGTGTTCTGAAAGGCCCATCTTCAACAGTGGAGGTCTAGGACGCTGTGTTCTAGGGGCCATGATGAGGTGATGTGATAACTACTGCTATTGGTCGATATTTTCCTAGCATTATATTTGGTGTAAGGCTAAAATATAGATAGGTCTAAGCACTTTTTGACCGCCTCCGTGGTCTAGTGGTCACAAACGTTGCCGTGGACTCGGGAGGTCGTGGGTTCGATTCCCACCGGGGGCAAGTTGTACATTGTATAATTTGTTTCGGTCTGGGTGTTTATATGTATAATATGTATATATTTACAAAAAAAAAAAAAAAGTAAAATATGTAGTTTACCAACCATCTAGTTTCCGTAACACAAGCCTCGTAGCTTAGCACGGAAATTAGATAGCGCTGTGTGACCTGTCTGGAAATATTTATTTATTTATTATTATTTATTTACTTATATTAAATTTACCTACATTAATGTTGGTAGTGTAGCTAAGTGATTAACTTTACCTGTAGGTATAGGTAATTAATTAAAGTAATTCAAGTTCTTAATACCCTGCGGGGTAAGGAACCACGCATTACAATAATGTTTTCAAGGTGTCATAAATTTTGCTTATAACCGACATACTCAAATTTTAAAATAAAACTTAAATGACACAAAACGAGCTAAAAATACAGACAATGGCACTTTAAATATGGGGCACAAGTTGCAGTTTATTTTTTGCGGTTTTCCCGCGCTGTCAACTCCCATATTTTACCCGACGTGTTTGAGCTATGGTGCCGCGAGTGACTCCAAGAAAAGCATCAAATTCTGCAGCATCTGGAATTTGATGATGACCTCATTAACTCATGAAAAAGAAAGATATATTACGTCAGACTTGGCTGTATGGGCTAGACCCTTTGCCTTCCCTATCATCTCATTCATCATCCATCGGGAGAAGAGAACCAAAAAAAAAAAATACAGACAATGGCGGACCATTTCACGTTCGACATTTGTAAGAAGTCGAGCACAGGCCGAGATGGGGGCTGTACATTAATCACGTGAGGATTGAAGGGGGGGGGGGTCGGCAAAAATCACGAAAAATCAAAAGGGGGGTGTCAATAAAAAAAATTGTTTTTGTCAAACCAAAAATTTCTAAACTTAAAAGTGGCGTGTAGTGTGACCTTGACTCGCCGTAATGCGATTGAATGATAACGCCAACTGGCTTAATGAAAACGACGTTGATCTTCAACAAAGCAGTGCCAACAACTAACTTGCAAAATGCTTATTCCGAGTACATTTCATTTCATTTTTCATTTCATTTCATTTATTTATCACCGTAGGGACCGTCTGGAACACTTGGTTAAGTCAATTTATAATACTCTGTAACTAATATTAGTAACCTACCAATACAATTATGGAAGAGCCATATTGAATGCTAAATAATCAATTACAGAAAATAACATATGTACAATATCTGTTTTTCGCATGATTATACTATTCTTTCAATATTATTTTCATGGCAGTCAAAAACAACCTGCAACCTTTCTGTCTAGACATTTCTATCATGGTCCTCAATTTTCTTGATTTATTTTAAGATATTCTCAAAAATTTTAGATTTTTGTTGGACTAACAATTCGTTATTTGGATTAGAGGGGGGGCTAAAAAAAAATAATCACGTGATTAATGTTTTTTGCTTATTTCATTTTTCATGCGAATATTTCGAATCATTCATCAATTCGAAAGCTCGAGAATTTGCCCCCAGAAATTGAACCCGGTATCACCGCATCTGAATCTACGATCTTAACCGCTAAACCACGAAGGCATGTACGAAGTATATTTATTTTCTAATAAAATTCAATTAGCCAACCTCTAAGCGACGAAGTGTGAACTAATGGACGTAATTGAATCGATTTTATGCAAACACGTGTCCTAGCGTGCATGTCTTTTCACAAAATGTCATATAATTCCGTGGTTCATGCCAGTAATTCACCTTTACCTTAACTTTAAAAGGGGTGAAAGACGTACATTATGCACCAAAATGAATTATCCGTGCCTAAAACGGTCTAAATCACATTTTCATTCATAACATGTTAGTTTTTTTTTTAATGATGGAAGAGAAATTGCCGATTCCGCATCTTTGAGTATGAATACTAACAAATATACATCTCTCGGTTGATCTATCTTTATATGTGTAAAGTTTAATATTATTAACTTATTTTGGTAATTTAAAATAACTTGCCGTGTTACAGACATTTTTTTTTTACTTCCTACTTAAATATTAGTTTTTCTTTTAAATTATTTAATATTGTAATTCGTTTATACTGTTTCTATATTACTTCTTAAACAAATCTATAATTAATATTTAAGTAGGAAGTGAAAAAAAAAATGTCTGTAACACGGCAAGTTATTTTAAATTACCAAAATAAGTTAATAATATTAAACTTTACACATATAAAGATGAATAAACCGAGAGATGTATATTTGTTAGTATTCATACTCAAAGATGTGGAATCCGCAATTTATCTTCCATGCATTTAAAAAAGAAACTAACATTTTATGAATGAAAATGTGATTTAGACCGTTCCGAATTGATATCACGCTCTGAGCATCCAAATCGCGATATTTGATTCGATAGGAGACGGTCAGTGTCATAATCGTTCTAAGCGCTCTGAGCGCGATTCGGAATGAGGAGATAGAATGCTGGAAGGCATTAAGTTCGCCCTTGTACACTACTTTTAAAGTTATTTTGTGCAATAAAGAGTTTATAAATAAATAAATTTACAATAATAAATATACAAGCAGTTACAACAGCTAACATTTAAGTTAATTTATCCTTTACTCCAACACAATTTTGTCAGTGCACTGAGAAAAATGGATATTTGATGGAGGTAATAGAAAATCAGCGGTATATTTACGCTGATAACATTAGTCCATAGGCCTATAATTCTGTTCTATCTATCCCTTATCATCATTCTGGCTTTCAGTAACTCTTTTGCAGTAGTGTCCGCAAATCTGTGGATCAATTTTCCGGTAGAAATTCGTCAAGTGCCAAACAGATCACTTTTTAAAAAGATGGCATACTCATATTATTTAAACAGTTCCTTATTTATTTATTTATTTAATTAGGATCACCAACAGAGTACACATTGAATCCAATTCTATCAATAGAAGAAAACAGTAAAAAAAAAACACTAGTGAATGGTACCCCAGTAACAGGTGACCACAACATGTCAAACTACATTCAATTATGATACATTATATGTTTAAGAAATTTAAATAATAATATTAACAATACTTAAAAACTAAAAAATAATGAGAACTATGACTAAAAGTAATACTTACAGTTACAGAGTTAAATGATATAATGATTAATAAAGGTTGGCTGTCAGAGAATGTCTAGCGGCATTAAGCCCGCCCCTTGTACATAGTGCAATAAAGATTTAAATAAATAAAAAAAAAAAAAAAAAAGTATCTTATATACAAACTTCATTGAAAGCAAAATAAACAACTGAGAAGAAGAATACGTAAAATATCAGAATAGAAAGGTATACAGTATAAGTAGGTATTATATGTAGTGTATATAATATATTTATAGTATGTAGTATTGTATATATATTAGTATGCATTTGTCTTTATAGATATAATTTAAATTACCTCTTAATATATTTAATGGTTGCCCCTACCTCACAACACAAATGGTTTCATTGTCCCAAAGGTTGGTTGCTAGAGAATAATAATAGTAATAATAATATAATTCTTTATTGCACACAAAATATAAAATAATGTACATAGGCGAGCATAATACAGTATGGTATTCTCTACCAGCTAACCTTTGGGAGTGTGAGAAATTATTATAATAATAATAATAATAAATATTTCCAGACAGGTCACACAGCGCCATCTAGTTTCCGTGGTAAGCTACGAGGCTTGTGTTACGGAAACTAGATGGTTGATAAACTACATATTATACTTTTTTTTTTTTTGTAAATATATACATATTATACATATAAACACCCAGACCGAGACAAATTATACAATGTACAACTTGCCCCCGGTGGGAATCGAACCCACGACCTCCCGAGTTCGCGGCAACGTTTGTTACCACTAGACCACGGAGGCGGTCAATGGGTGCAGAGTACGAAATAAGAATAATAATAATAGTTAAAATCAATCATAAATATACCATAGTAAGTATAAATAACATACCAATATATAAATATGTCATACGATATAATAAATACTAATATAATAATTATCTATGTCAAGATGTAGAAATTAGATGTCATTTTGTTTTTCAAAAAAGTATGTAATTATTTATATATTATATATTTAAAGACGGAGCCTGTCTAATAGATAAAGGAAGCCTGTTCCATTGGCGTGCTGCAGAAACAGTAAGAGAATCTGAATATCTGCTGGAAGAGTGAAGAGGAATTGAGAGTTGATTGTTGTGTGTAGAGCGAAGGGAGCGGGAGTGCGAGTCACGCAGGTACTCGAAAACTAAGCCACTTTAATTGAACCTAGCGGCATTAAACACATCTAAAAAAAAAAAGAAAAAAAAAGAAAAAAAAAAGTGACAGGTGACAAAAAATTGTCAGTAGCACCATCTAACGCACATACCTATGAGAAGAAAAGAAGAAAAGAAAAGAGAGAAGAGAGGAGCAGCGTCATAAAGTGAACAAAAGGATTTGAAAAAAAAATAAAAAAAAACCCACCTCTTGTACATTATGCAATAAAGTTTTTAAATAAGTAAATAAACAAAATTAGTTTTTACGAATACACCGTTAAATTCATGTCATTATGAAGTATAATGACGGTGCTGACAGTGAAAATATCACAAAGCCTTAATAATGAGAATAGCAATGAATCATTGGTTATTAAAATCCGACTAGGCGTACGATTAGTACTCCTTTCTTGAAATATGACTCATCCTGCCACTCTAAGAAGTGTAGACTTTAAAATTACTGACTGAGTACCCTTAAGAGGGTTTAATCCTTTGCTATATAATCTCGCTCGCACAATCCAACATTTTCAAAGATTTTTATTTTATTGAAATACAAACAGTTCCTTATAACTAATTACAAAATCAACTATATATATCTACAGACCATTAATATGTTTTCACATATAGGAAACTATAAAAGCAAGAAAACAATCTATATATATATATATCATCGCCATACACACACAAACACGTACACACTAACACAACACATAGATACACTAACATAACACACATGCACTCGCGCATATTTACTATATTTTGTCCTCTTACGAGTGATTTTATTATTGTGTACACGCATATTATTATTATGCATATTGGCTTATGTTTTTGTTCGTACTCTTTGCGACTTGCTTAGTTTAGTTAGACTTCTAGTTTTAGTTTAGTTTAGTTTTATTTCCACAAAGAAGTACTATTTATATAAAGTAAAGCCATGTATGGCCAATGTGTTACTTATAAGGCATACCTATGTATTTATTTCTGTAATGAGCTGTGGTTTTTGTAATAAATAAATAAATGAATGTCTGTGTGTATGTATGTTTCCTATGCATTTCAAAACTACCTGACCGATCGGGATGAAACTTTGGGAATATGTTGTGTGAACATCGGCTCAGGTTTCTGACATAGTACTACTGTTGTCCGATAGGTGGCGCGCATCAGGCCGAGGGTACCGAGCGGGAGCCTAAAACTCTTTAGCGCTCTTATTATATACTAGCTGACCCGGCGAACTTCGTACCGACAACAATCATTGAATGTCGTGTTACTTATTAGCTGAACTAAATTTATGATTTAATGGAAGTAATACAATGAATATAAAATATTATGTTTATTATGCACTTTATTAAGATAGTAACACAAAAAAATATATAAAAGTACAAAAATCAATAATAATACTCACACAAAACAAAAGGATTGAACATAATGCTCTAATCATCATGCCAAGTGGCAAGCTCGTCGATGTCTCTAACGTATCAAACTCGAGAAATATCACAAATAAATTAAATACAATTATTGTGTCCCGACCAGGAGTTGAATCCGGTAGCTTTGCGTCTAAGTACACGGACTTAACCGCTAAACCACGGTCGCAGTCAAATATAAGCGTAAAAATATGTCTTAAAATGATATTAATTATTTCTTTAAAAGCTGATCTACTATTTCTTAAAAGTACACTAAATCTTGAAAAATCTATAAAATTGGTTGGAGAGTTGGATCTGGTAGGATGCAAAACATTAACAACGATCTTAAAGGAATCCGTATGACAGCTGGAAAAAATGGTATAGTGGAAGACACGTTAAAGAATATGGGAGTAAATTACACGCATTAAATTATTGTAGGTGTAAACTATTGTGAGTGCAAACCCGTTCGTGTTCTAGGTGTAAGTGTACCGTTGCCGATGGCGTACTGCTGCAGCAGGTCGGTCATGTTGATGTGCACTACTCCGCGACGTTCCTGCATCAGGTTGTCGCAGTGTGTCACCTTCCCAGATCCCGGGCCACCTTAACAAATGAATAACTGTTAGAATATATGGATGATGTCTAGATTAATAATAACGTTTATTTTCCAGATCGATTTTACATAGTTGAATACAATCCAATTATTAAAGCTAATATTAACAGTAAAACTAAGAACTATGTATATAAAATAAAATTAAGAAATAAATAAAACCAAAATCAAATATCTATACTGGGACATAGTCTCATAGATATCATAGTCTCGCCATAGTTGGTGCAGTGGACTACGTGGCACGCACAGCTGATATTATTTTGTTGGTTGAGTTAAATACGTGTGATCTGACGCCCGCTGTTTTCTGTCGCATTAGTGCGGCCCAGCTCGGAGCGCGGCCTGTGCAGAACATCTCGCTAGCACTGCACCAGCGAGGTAGATGGAACATAGCTCGCCAACAATCATTGTACTGGACACGCATTGTTGACAAGGTTGAGACCACAGCTCCACGGTGTACACGCTGGTACAGTATGATAAAAACAACTGCCTCTTTACAGCCTTGCTACATCTGTAAAAGCGCCGCGCCAACATATTAAACAGGAATTAGTCTTGATGGCGATGCAACAGAAACAAATGGATATCCTTTGCAAAAAGCTTGTTGATTTTGATTTGATTTGTCACTCTTGGACGAGATATAAATTAATGTCATATATCGTATCGTAACGAGACACACTAACTATATATACTATTTGTTAAATTATAATAACTATTATATACTAAGGCCGTTTGACCTAATCGCCATTTTTTTACGAAAACTTATGAGAATCAATTTACTATTGTCATTATTTTAAGAAGTCAATACAGCCATTGTAGCTTGACTTTAGTATAAACTTGGGTTGCCAACCGTCAAGACATATCCTGGTTTTTGGGCTATCCTGGATAGTTTTTAAGTAGCGCCCTGGGTTTTCTACAGCATGAAGATATTGTTGTTGTTTTTATGATTACTTATTACATCATTTAATTAAACATTTAAATTTTTATTTTAACTGTGATTATTATAGTAAAGTTTCAATCGTATTGCGTCATAATTACAAAATATTACTCAATTCTCAACTCTATAAGCTATAAACCTATAATATAAACCTTGACAGCGTCCGTGCAAATATCAACTTTAATAGCGTGATATATATATATAGTTAACGGATTCCACAATATTATGTTTGCGCTTAAGTAACAGAATACTGGTTATCAAAATTGTGAGATAGAACTCTAGTATAAACGGATTGACCAATATTTTTTGATAGCTAGCAAAGACTTCTATGTACGTAGTACATAGAAGTCTTTGATAGCTAGATTAAAAATGTAAAGTCAATTGTATTTAGAAATTAATGTTAAACAAAAGTGGCCACATGTGCGAGTCCTGTGAAACATCAACACAACGACAAAGGCTTGACTTACATTTTAAAACTATACAACCGCATTGGTTTTTATTGCCCTATTACTCGAGCTAAATCAGTTATAACTAGTATCGGATAATAAATTTTAATATTTGCCAGTTATATTTATTATGTACTAAATCAAAAGCTTTATTAAATTCGATAAAAATCATGTCACTGCTTTTTTTAAACTACGTTGAAGTAGTGATTATTTTGCGTTAAATTAGTCAAGTATCATCGCGACCGCATCTCTTACTGGGTGGTCAAAAACCACGCATAAAAGCGTATGCGGGTTTACATTTAGCATATATAGGCTCATCGTGACATGCTCATCGATTGACGTTTTCGCAGACGATCTTTGCAAGATCAGCAAAGCATGTTGGTACTTCTGTGAGAATCGATAAAATAACATATATTTTTATCAATTCTAAATTTAACTTTATAATACATTTCTTTGGCAACGAATTATAGATTTAATTAAGGATGACAACATTGAAATGTATTTAATTGATTCCTAATATAGTTTGTGGCTTTTTCTTAAATTTTTATGAATGTTTGTAAATAATATTAAGTGTTTCTGACTCCTCCTTGCATGGTGTATTGGAGTATATACTGTAATACCATGTAAAGTGTATAAAAATAAATAAATAAATGTCTCTAGCGTATCAGACTCGAGAAATAAATGGAATATGTTTATGTTCGTTCGTAGGAATCGAAACCTCTGCGATTAAATCTTGACCGATGAAACTGATTTGTATAGAAAAAAAAGAGTGATGTTAGCATATCGTATGTCGTCTTACAGTTCCTTGTACATTTATTTATTTATAAGATACTGACCAAGGACGAAGATAACAGGCACAGACGGAGGTTCGAATTTGACGTGGCTTGTGTTCTGCATGGGGAAGGCCGCAGTTGGGGGTGTAGCGCGCCCGACCCATGCGCTGCCGCCGCGGGTCTGCTCGCCTGTCGCACTCTCCACCTCTTCATTGTTCTGTTCTGGATTTAAAAAAAACCTTGTACATTCTTATTTTAAAACTTATGCAGTAGTTTCTGGCCCAGCAACGCCCGTGTAATACTCGTATAGCAGTCGGCAAAAACACACTTAAGGTTACATGGCGCTTTTAAATGATGATGTCATATAACCTATGTTCATCTCTGGGTCATCATCATCATTAGCCTATGTCTTTCCACTGCTGGATGTAGGCCTCCCCAAGGCTCGCCATTTTACACGATCTTTTGCCACACTCATCCAACCCCCACCAGCAACCATTTTAAGATAATCCGTCCATCCCACTCTGCGTTTTTCTGTACGTGGTCTCCACTCCAGAACCGTTCTGTTTACGTTCGGGCCCTTGTGTCCGTGGGTTCGCCAGCAATCTTAGAATCCAGTGGCATGGCCCGCGACAATGGCAAGCAGCCCGATGGAATGACGCTGGTTTTATGGTTTGCCATTAGTGTGGGATGCCACCTGTTTGGACACCCTGGCGCCTTCCCACCTGTCCTTGACCTCTAAGGACCCAGCCGCTGCTGCATTACAAGCAGAGAACGTCAAACGGCGGAAATACTTATATTATTATATCTTATTGGAAGATCTGTTTTTGCGCTGTTTGGAGTTGAAACTCTTGGGCCATGGGGACCGAGTGCAAATGGAATTTTCAAGGCGTTGTGAAAACAGCTCGTCAACACCTCGGGAGACAACAGGGCTGGACAATATTTAGGCCAAAGGATCAGCATTGCCATTCAACGTGGCACGTGAATACCATGGTCTTTCTTGCGCTAGAAGTGCTGGCCGCATTCCTCGTCACGTTGCTTTAAACGACATCATTCGAAGGGCTTTGGTCACTTCTGGAGTACCCGGGATCCTAGAAACCTCTGGGATTGCGCAGAGCGATGGAAAGAGACCCAACGGCATGACCGTTGGGCCGTGGAAACTCGGTCCGGGGACCTGGACCCGATTTTCGCGCCTTCGACATGCATGTCCGCTCGATTTGCTCGAATGAAACTGACAGTTTTCTATCGCTTTTCACCTTTTTTTTTTATACTAGCACGACATATGACCTTGCGCCCACCTGATGTGAAGTGGGGAGCGAGATCCATGAATGTTAGCAACTGTAATCAAAAATTCATGACTGACATCAGTCCCTAACACTATGCCGACTTGACTGGACATGATGGCAATTCGAGCCTGATTCCGAAATGTGTGGATACACTTTACTGGGTTTATACCCAGAACACGAACGGTGTATACTTCCGCCCCGGAAGATTGGACAGATTACCACTACCAGTCTGCCTTTTTTTTTTTTTTTCGTCAGGAAATCTCTACGGATACCAATCCCCGCTGTGGAGGCAGCAGGGAAAGGTTATGTCGGACTCGCACCAACTAAAACCTGACGGCGTTCCTCCGTGGCGCCTGAGTGGCGGCTTCGCGGGAGTCCGTTAGGAAACATCCGCTAACCGCCGGCGCTGTCCGCCTAGGCAGACCCTCCAGTGAGCAGGAGGAGATGGAACACGGGAACACCACGTGCGCCATCTCTCGCCCTCGCGAGTAGGTCACACTCCATGACCTGACTCGGGCGTGCGTGCACTCGCTAACCGTAAAGAAGTTTACGGCAAGGAGTGCACGACTTGCCTCCCTAGAGTGGTCTCGACGCGGCCGGCTGTGAGCACGTAACCGCGGAGACCACCGCTCCTTCGCGACTTCAAGAGTCGCGAGTCGACCTCCGACCACCACCACCCGTCTGGTGGGCTGGGTCAGAGGCCACTATCAGTCTGCCTACCACCTATTTTTATTAGGTTTAAGTAAGTATATGTCTATTTATTTTTACTCTTAACTACTTAATTATTTAATTTAATTAATTTTTAATTATTTACACTGTTTGGAAATTAAATTCTAAATATATTTAAATTATAATTGAATCAAGTTTGGCAATTTGCATATTCTCGTAGAAGTTCAGACATTATAACCGATGAATCGTGAGGGATGGAGACGGCGCTAAACCCTCTTAAGGTTAACTGTGTCTGGAGTAGTTCCCGCGCTTTTGCACAGACATGTCAGTAAGTTTCCTGTTTAGGACTAATGTAACTTTTTTTTTTTTTTAATAAATCATTGCACTAAAATTGTAGGTACATAGGCGGGCTTAATGGCCAGGTATTTTCTAACAACCAACCTTTGATTAATTAAAAACAAAACTTACCTGTGTCTAAACAGATGCCCATATTCCATGAATGATTTTTTTATAATTCTTTGATCTTAAACTTTAGGCACACCACTTGTAAAACTAAAAACTTAAAAACATTGGCACTAATTTAAGTAAAAAACAATAATAAAAACATCGAAAAATCTACTGAAAACTGTTTATATATTTGGATATCATTCGTTGTTTACGACACACGGCCTTACTTGCCACAATTTAATCAATCGATTCAAAACGACCTTTCGGGAAATAAAAGCGAAAAAACCAAAGCGTAACGAAAGCTTTTAGCTCATTTTGATGTTAGATTTGGTTTAATTGAAGATTATTCTGAAGAAATGTCTCTTTGAAAGGGTGTTGGCTAGTGTTTGAGGCATGACGTGAGTTGTGGCCGGCGGAGTCGCGACTGTGGTGAGTTGGCCCATTTTACCACCCCAGTAGAAAGAGAGGGACGATGGGCTAAATAATTAATAGTAAGTTCCCTTGAATGAATTGTTGTGGTGTATAGGGTTGCCGCGCGAGGTTTTTTTAGTGTTAAATGCTTAAACTGGGACAATATTGAATTCTTCATCCGCTTTGAACAATTGTTCAAGTGGTACAGTTGTTAAAAGATTTACTTCAATAAAAAAATGGTTTGCACCCCGACATATACCTTTTCACATGCATATGCGGTCACACTTTGACAGCTGCTGCTATGTCTGTTGATTTAGACTCGAAGGTACCGGGTTCGATTCCTGTTGAGAACACAATAATTTATTTTAACCAAGATATTCGAAGGAAGTAATGTAACTTAATCTTAACTTAAACTAAACTATTAAAACATTTAAATTAGGTAGCTACTATTATTAAGAGAAACACGACACAAGTATATAGCATATATATTGAGCATTCCGCCAAACTTTTGCAATTAGAGGCGAAGTTGTAAGAACGCGTTCCTTAAATCCTACAAAGGTCGGTTCAAACCCTCCCCCGGCATGTACCAATGAGAAATACACTTTTCTTACGTACATTTGTCATAGATTTACAACACAACCGTTCCCGTGCCTCGGAGAGCACGTTAAGCCGTCGGTCCCGGTTCCACTAATACTAACTTGTGGAATCGTTAATAAATTGTCATAAAAAATTGACATCATATCCTCGCCAACCCGTCTGGCCAGCGTGGCGAGTGTAGGCCAAATTGTCCAGATATATGTTCTGGAAGGCCCATCTCCAGCAGTGGAGGTCTGGGACGCTGTGTTCTAGGGGCTGTAATGATGAATGATAATGATGAAACATACAATTCCTTTTAGAAATAAAATAAAAAGTAACGAAAATAACTAAAATTTTACCTACTTCAAGTAATAAAGTAAAATAAATAAAATTAAAATTACCTATATTAAAAACATACATAAAATTGACTTATAAATTTTGGGCAAGTTGTTTTAGCAGTTTATGTTTAAATTCTCTTTGGGAGTCTCGGAAGATGTCAATATCTGGAAATTTTGTAGCATGAATTTTGATTGTATTCTGGAAAGAGGATGATGTATACCTAGGTTAGTTCTGTGATAGTGTATAGTTCTGTGTTAAAAATGTTTTGAATTTTGTATCTTGTTGGTACATTGAGTTTGATTTGTTTAAGCTGTGTGCAGTTTATTTTTCCATGAATTAGTTTGTGTAGAAATGTTAAATCTGATAACATGCGTCAATGGGAGGTATCACTAACTTTTTATCACGATAGATGGCGCATGATAGATGGTATCTAATAGAACTGTCAGTTGCATAGAAATATTGTATTTTTATTATTAATTTTTTTATTTTCTGGATATTATGTCGAAGTGAGCAGCTTTTAAGTGTACAAATAGAGATTTCCAAGCGAAATCAAAGATATGGTGATCTTAAAATTGCCGTTCTATTAATTAAACCTTTTTTTCTTTTTAAAGACGGTGTTCGCTTTCTTAATTCGTCTTTTAAGGTAGGTAACGTCAAGTTGAAATACATTTTTGTTATAAAAATAAAAAAACTACAAAACCATTTAATAAATGATGCGTCATAGGTTTACAACAAGGTACCATTGCCGCTAGCGACATCTACAAAAAGCTTTGCCTGATACACCCCATTACGAAGAGTATTCATTTTAAAGTAAGATAGACGCTGAGCATAAGAACTCCTATGTGATGTCTGGTAAAGGCCCTTTGAATACCCTCGACTCTAATGTAGGATATACTAACGCATCATGCAGTAATACATGTTTTATGTAATAGAAAACCACGCAGCTTCAGTCGACCCGTGACCACGGCTAATGCATCTTGGCTTCAATGATTTGTATGATGACATACCAAGCAATTGCTAAGCAACGACTTACCTAAGTGCCACCCCTAGCGTGTTGAATTAATTTTTCATACATGTCGCCCGGCTGAGTAACACACCTTGAAGACAATGTCAATTATTCAATCATTTAATATTGACGTTTTAGCTGTAAGTTATGCTGAATCAACTTTATTTGTTTGTTTAGTTAATTGTATACTAAGAATCCGGGTCGAAGGACCATTATGATTGTTAATTATAATTCTTAAGTTAGGCAAGTACTAATAGTATAAGATACGTGGAAGAGCGACCTGTTATCTGAATGATATCCACTTTTTAAATTATCAAGTAACCAACAAAGGCAATGATGATGGGTTGACCAGCGTAATATTGTTGTTGTGTAATTCTGTATTTGTTTCATTTGTAAATCTGCTATAGCTAAGTTTTCCTTGCAGATTACTTTCTCAGTCAGATTAAAGGAATTTGCTAAGCTGTTAGACTTCTGCTAACAGCTTACTTCTTGGACCACTTCGCTGCTTAGTCTTCTACTAACAGGAGTAGAATCATTCTAAATAATTTAAATGATGACGTGTCACAAATGCCTGTTTGTTGTTTACGTGAATAAAGATATTTTGACTTTGACTTTGAATATGTTGGCGACGGATATCGCTGATGGGGGTTGGATGAGCGTGGCAAGAGATCGCGTTAAGTGGCTCCCCTTGGGGGAGGTCTACATCCAGCAGTGGAGAGATACAGGTCGATAATAATAACACGTAGGGCGCTGATCGATGCCTGTGTAAAGGTGGTCCACAGACAGATCATAACCACATAAAAAAATATGAATATAATAGTAATTTTATATAGTTGTTATTAATGAATATATGTGTATGTATGTATGTATATGTAATATTAGATTTATAACAAACATGTTTAATATTTTCATGCCGCTAGCGATAGAATACTTCGGAAATTATGCATAAGACCACATTATTATTTTGTACAGTATTCTGGAAAATAAAGATATTTTGATTTTGATTTTGCCCCTAGAACACAGCATCCTACACCACTGTTGGAGATGGGCCGTCCAGAACATATCTGAAGAATTTGGCCTACACTCGCCACGCTGCTGGCAAAACGGGTCAGTGAGGGTCTGATAAACGATCCTACAAGTTGATATAAGTGAAACCGGGACCAACGGCTTTACGTATGTTCCGAATTAATTTATGTATCGATTACTTATTTATTATTTTTCTGGCAACACAAATAACGACCTAACTGGGTTTATTGTTTAGGACTTATGTATTCTGTACCATGTCCTTAAATAAATATATAAAAAAAAACTTAATAAAACAGCCAATAGTTTGGTTATATCATTATTTCATCAGAGCCCCTGGAACTCAGCGTCCTGGACCTCCACTGTTGGACATGGGCCTTCCAGAACATAATATCTACACTCGCCACGCTGGCCAGACGGGTTGGCAAGGATGGTATGTCATTATTTCCCTGTCTTTATATATACGAGGTCGTAGTCTTTACAAAAACTAATCTTAACCTTTTCAATATTGTAAAATCCTCAACTTATAAATCTTTTCGTCCCCGTCCACGAAACCAAATGTACTCCTTTAAACATAAAACAGCTCTCTTGAGTAAAAGTATTTTTGGTATGGCTCCTAAATTGTACAATACTCTGCCGGACGGTTTCAAGGACTTGCCTCTGCCATTATTTAAGTCAAAACTAAAGAAAGCTTTACTGGAAAAATGTTATTATACAATTGACGATTTTCTGACTGACGATGATCTCACATTTGACATAGATTATAATATTTAAAATAGGACACTAATTATATATTTTTCTTTTGTGTTTGTATACCAAAATTTCTTTTTATTTTATTTATATGCATTTATGACAATAATTTTGACTTTGGCATTTAAATAAATATATCTGTATGCCCTTAAGGGTAAAGTATAGCTGAACGAGCAAACTACTAAATACCTATTGTAATGTTTGTACCTATACTTAAGGATGAATGATTTGATTTGATTTGATTATTTTGCATTATTAATGCAGAGAATTTTGATTATGAGGTAGGTGCAAAGGTCTTAAATATGAAACTTATTAAATAAACAATACATATACACAACAATATGTACGCAATAATACATATACTACACACTATATATATATATATATATCTTACACTGTTGTGAGCTGTTGTAAGTAATATACCATTTTCTTAAAGTGATCTATTGGGCGCTTAGCGAATTTCTACCGGCAAATTGTTCTACAGATTCGCGGCCACTTAATGTGTTTTCCGAGAAATAAAGACCTTTGGTGGAGACCACGTACGAGAAGATGCAGATGGAAGGACAACCTGGGGGATGGATAAAAGTAAGGCAGGAGATCGTGTGAATTGGCGAGCCTTGGAGGAAGCCTGTATCCAGCAGTGAAGAGATAAAGGCTGATGATGAACGGTAAATAATACAAATTAATTTTACTATTCAAATAGTTTATTTGCACTAATAACTAGTGCTTAATGTTCGAGTTTCTTTATACAAAAGTGGAACTTATTTAAGTTGAATGTTACACTCCTCCACCTCGTATGATAGTGTTCATAGATAGATAGATTTTTGACCGTAGTGTCAGTTTAAATTTGTTTTTTTTTGGTTCTCTTCTCCCGATGGATGATGAATGAGATGATAGGGAAGGCAAAGGGTCTAGCCCATACAGCCAAGTCTGACGTAATATATCTTTCTTTTTCAAGAGTTAATGAGGTCATCATCAAATTCCAGATGCTGCAGAATTTGATGCTTTTCTTGGAGTCACTGCGGCACCATAGCTCAAACACGTCGGGTAAAATATAGGAGTTGACAGCGCGGGAAAACCGCAAAACATAAACTGCAACTTGTGCCCCATATTTAAAGTCCAATTTATCGTTTTCCATAATTATTCACATTGTAGCACATTATTAAACAAAACAACACCACTTTTGACCAATAATATCTACAGTAAATTAATTTACAAAACAAAAACTTGCACTTGACATGTCCGCGCAAAATGGCGCGAAGGACTTCTATATTTTTTTGTTATTTTTTCCGTTATTGGAAGGCAAAAGGCCGAGCCCATACAGCCAGTTTATGTCTTTTTTTTTAATGTATAGGCAAAGAATCGTTACAGTCCAGTCTTGTCTTGGGTGTACACAAAAGGAAAATAACATAAGAAATTCAAACTTCGGCCTTTTGAATCCAATGAACGGGAAATTTGTATTTAAAAAAAAAATACAAAATGTTTTCTAATTTTGAACTGACACTCTATCTATGTACACTGTCATATATCCTTATAATCTGAGCGTTTGACAGCTGGAAGAATAATCGAGTGGAGAAGCTATTGCGAAATCGTCTTACACCCGTATCGTTTCCTCAACATTTCCTTCCAGCTGTCAAAATTAAGTTTCTTTAAGGCCGCGTTCGTTTTAAGAAATGTTAGCATGAACTTTTTTAGCACAAGTCGTTCGTTTAATGAAAATTCTAATATTTGATGCTAATTTCGTATGTCAGTACCGTGTTGTAAGGAGGGTTATTGATGTTGTTCGAGTTGAATGGCTGCATGGCAGAACGGCGTAGCCTATGCCGCCTTAGATTTAAGAAATTAACTGTCAATTCATGTAACACGCGTTGAGAAAATAAATTAGCATTGAGCGAGAGGTTATTTGTTTAATTTTAAAGTAAAAGACTAATCAACTATTACAAAGTGGTCCTGCGAGTCGAATCATAATTGTGAACAAAGCGCAAAATAGGAAAAAGCGATATGGCGTTGCTAGAGTTGACTGTAAGTCAATTGGAATTAAAATCAATTATTGAAAAAACTCATGTGAATTTAAAAAAATGCCCGAAGACACGGCTTACAAAAGGTTACCTAACAACTAGAATTGAATGCCTGGACGACTATTGGAAGGCATTTAAGGATAATAATTACAAAATCTTAAAATTAGCAACTATGGATGACAAAACAAAGTTAAGGTATTTTACCGAAGATATTTATGCAGAGGTTGAAGATTGCTACATTAACATCAAAGCAGACATATCAGATTTGTTATTACCATCAGCAGAAAAAACACAAGAATCTAAAACCAATAGTATTCAACAAGTTAAGCTACCAAAGATAAATATCCCACAGTTTTCTGGAAGTTACCATGAGTGGTCAACATTTCAAGATTTGTATGCATCAATGATTCACAACAACTCTTCAATCTCTAAAGTACAAAAAATGCACTACTTAAAGAGCAGTGTGGTTGGAGAAGCGGAGCAGCTGTTGAAGCATATTCAGGTGACTGAAAATAACTATGATGTGGCATGGGAGTTGCTGGAGCAACGATTTAACAATAAAAAGGTTATTATTAACTCCATTCTTAACCGGTTATTTAATCAAAAGAAAATTGTTTCATGCACTGCAAAATCCATCCGTGAACTGCTTGATACAACTATGGAATGCTTAAACATGTTGGAAAATCAATCAATAAATGTTTCTTCTTGGGATATAATTGTAATCTACTTAACTGTAACTAAACTGGATTCTGAGACACATAGAAGCTGGGAAGAGGAAGTCGGCAAGTTAAATAATAATGAGTTACCTACCCTAAATATGATCAAACAGTTTTTGGAAAAACGCTACAGGGTTCTTGAGATGGTGCAACCCTTAAACAAAGAAAAGAATACTACTTTCAAGTCCAAGTCATTTTATGTCACTGAAGAAGTCAAATGTGAGCTGTGTGAGAAAGAACACCCATTATTTAAATGTAAAGAATTTACTAACCTAAAAGTAGAAGAGCGGTGTGATTTTGTAACCAATCATCACTTGTGTTATAACTGCCTTGCCCCAAACCACGCAGTAAAATATTGTAAAAGCAGAAATACATGCCAACGCTGTCATCGCAAACATCATTCACTTTTACATGAAAATAGACAAAAACCGAGACAATCCACTGAAATATCAACCAACCAACCGGAGACAAGTGAACCTTCTACGAGTGAGCAACCTAGTATCCTGTCACATTATACAACCAAGGGACAATCAGCACTTCTGGCCACAGCTGTGGTCTATGTGCAGTCTTATAATAAAAGACATCTAATCCGAGCATTGATCGATCCATGTTCTCAAGAATGTTTCATAAGCGAGACCGCTGTAAAGAAATTACAATTGCAGAAAAAATCAATCAATGGCCATGTCTCAGGAGTTGGACAAATGAAGACACCAATTAAGCATGCGGCGGAGCTACGGATCGCCTCAAGGTTCAATACAGATTACAAGATAGATATCACTGCTTATGTTGTAAAGCAGATTACCAATGTCATGCCGGTATTGCAGATTAATGCAGAGAAGTGGACACATATACAACACTTATCACTTGCTGATCCAACCTACCACACCCCAGGCAATATAGATCTTTTGTTGGGCGTGAATGTGTATACCGACATAATGCTTACTGGTCTTATCAAGGCCAACCCAGGATATCCTATAGCTCAACAAACTCACCTGGGTTGGATCCTATCTGGAGGAAGCATAGAAGAGAACAAACCAGTAACAAATGTCATCAGTATGCACTTAAGTATAGATTTGAATAGTATGTTAAAGAAATTCTGGGAGATTGAGAATTTAGAAGAAGGAACTACATCACTCACTCCTAGAGAAATAAGAGCTGAAGAAATTTACGAGAACACAACCACCAGATGTCAAGATGGAAGATACACAGTAAGGTTACCATTTGTGACAGACACGCCTGTCTTGCCACAACACTCTAGACAAATAGCCATGAGACGGTTACTTGGACTGGAGAAGAGACTAGACCGTCAACCAGAACTAAAGCAAACTTATCACCATGTACTACAGGAGTACCTGGATCTGGGGCATATGGTCGAGCTCAAGAATAAAGATATACCTAAAAAGATATCCTACCTTCCCCATCATGGTGTTATTCGGAATGATAAAGAAACCACCAAAGTACGGGTGGTATTCGATGCTTCCTGTACGGGCAGCAATGGAGTGTCATTAAATCACCAACTATTAGTTGGACCCTCGCTGCAGGAAGAATTAAGACACATTATCATGAGATGGAGAGTTCACAAGATCGCATTTGTTGCAGATATAGTCAAAATGTATCGTCAAATAAGAGTACACACTGATGACACAGATTGTCAGAGAATATTATGGAGATTTAAAAAAGAGGATAACATTACAGACTATAAATTACTTACCGTCACCTTTGGAACAGCCTGTGCACCATACCTTGCTATAAAAACATTGAAGCAAGTTGCTAAAGATGAAGAAGAAAAATACCCTATAGCAGCTAAAGTAATAATGACTGATTTCTACATGGATGATGTTTTATCTGGAAGTGAGTGTGAAGAGAACGCAATATATATACAAAGGGAATTAACTAACTTATTAAAAGAAGGAGGTTTTGAGTTGCAAAAATGGTCGTCAAATAGTCAACAGTTTATGAAGTCTTTAGAGCCAGAGAAAAGAGAAAATAATCCTATATTTGATGTTCAGAGAAAAGAAACAATAAAAACTTTAGGTATAGTCTGGAATGTGAAAGAAGATATAGTACAACTAAAGATTAATTTGGAAAATTCATTAGATAAACCTATCACTAAAAGAAATGTATTATCAAACATTGCATCGTTATTTGACCCTATGGGATGGTACGCTCCAGTTATTGTATTAGCAAAAATATACATGCAAAAGTTATGGAAATTAAATCTATCATGGGATGAGAAACTACCTACGGACTTAAAGGAAGAATGGATAACTTATTGGTCAGAAATTACTAAACTTACCGAGATAAAGATAAACCGATGGACTGGTACTTACCCCGGGGCACAAGTTGAATTACACGGGTTCGCTGACGCATCCACTACAGCTTATGCTGCAGTTATATATAGCAGAGTTTTCAACCAGGATGGAAAAGTGATGGTGTCTCTTGTAACTTCAAAAACTAAAGTAGCACCTGTCAAAGAAATATCCTTACCTCGATTGGAATTATGTGCTGCGGCTTTGCTGACAAAATTGCTAAAACAAGTATCTGAGGTCCTGAACATTGAACATACTCACCTTTTTGCTTGGTCAGACTCACAGGTTGCTTTAGCCTGGATTAAGGGAGATCCCTTAAAATGGACAGTTTTTGTGAAAAACAGAGTTATAGATATAAAAAATACACTGGATCTGGATTGGCGTTATGTGAATACAAAGGATAATCCAGCTGATCCGGCATCCAGAGGACTCTTTCCTAGCAAACTTATAAAGAAGACAATATGGTGGAAAGGTCCATCATTCTTACATGAACGCAACCTACCCTTAAGCAGTAAAGAAATAGCTGATACACAATTGGAGACAAAATCTGAAAATAAAAAATGCATGATTATAAGGAATAATGAGAGAGAAGAATATATACTTAGCTTAATTGACCGCTACTCATCACTCAATAAACTATTGAGAGTTATAGCTTACTGCAGAAGATGGCTAAATCTGAAAAAGAAAAGAAACTTACCTACTTACATCACTAAAGAAGAAAGAGATGATGCACTTACCATATGTGTTAAACTAACACAAGAGCTAGAATTTTCTGAAGAAATAGAAGACCTGAAAAGAGATAAAATAATAAAGAAGAGAAGCCGCTTGTTACCGTTGAATCCATATTTAGATGACAAAGAAGTACTGCGTGTGGGAGGGCGCTTGAAGCATGCTGACATGGAAGCTGTGAGGAAACACCCAATCATTATGAGTAAGAAGAATGCTTTATTACCTTTACTGATTGCAGATGCACATATTCACACGTTGCATGGTGGACATCAACTAATGCAATGTTACCTAAGAAGAAGGTATTGGATAATTCAAGGTGGACAGACAATCAAAAGATTTGGAAGAAAATGCATGACATGTGCCAGACAAAATCCTACACCTACAACACAAATAATGGGAAACTTACCTGATGTTAGAGTAAAGCCAATCAGAGCTTTCTTGATCACCGGTGTAGATTATGCCGGACCCATATTTGCTCGCATGAGTAGAGGAAGAGGTGCCAAGTCTCTAAAATGCTATATTTGTCTTTTTGTCTGTATGGCAACTAAAGCCCTGCATTTGGAATTAGTTAGTGACATGACTATCAGTGCATTCATCGCAGCGTTTAGAAGATTTATCTCCAGGAGAGGATATTGCAAAGAATTATGGAGCGACCATGGTACAACATTCATTGGATCTGAGAAGGTATTGCTGAAAATGTGGAAACAAGGATGCTCCCAGATTCCAGAAGAAGTAGGGAAGCAGTTGGATGACCAAGGTACTCGTTGGAAATACATTCCACCAGGTTCACCAAACTTTGGAGGCTTATGGGAAGCTGGAGTCAAGTCAACAAAGTACCACCTTAAGAGAATTATTGGGGATTCAACTTTAACTTTTGAAGAAATGTATACCCTGCTCACACAGATTGAGGCCTGTCTGAATTCCCGACCATTGTCTCCTCTCAGCGATGACCACACTGATTTGAACCCTTTGACCCCAGGTCATTTTTTAGTTGGAGAACCACTGATTGTCTTACCGGATAGTGATTACCTGAACATCCCAGCCAGTCGTTTAGATAGATGGGAACATACCCAGAAGATGCTCCAAGATTTTTGGTCTAAATGGAGAGACGAATACTTAACCCGCTTGCAGCAAAGACCAAAATGGCACCGTGTCCAAGCAGAGTTTGAGATAGGAGATATGGTGGCAATTAAGGATCAACGGTTTCCTCCTGGTCGCTGGCCGATGGGACGCATCATGAGAAAGTATCCTGATAAGGAGGGAGTGACAAGAGTATATGATGTGCGAACCTCTTCAGGTGTTTGGCAACGTTCCATTGCAAAGTTGTGTAGATTGCCTAACTGTTAAATGTCATGTTATAAGGTTAAAGGACTAATAGTCCTTTGCGGCGGAGAATGTTCGAGTTGAATGGCTGCATGGCAGAACGGCGTAGCCTATGCCGCCTTAGATTTAAGAAATTAACTGTCAATTCATGTAACACGCGTTGAGAAAATAAATTAGCATTGAGCGAGAGGTTATTTGTTTAATTTTAAAGTAAAAGACTAATCAACTATTACAGATGTTACTTTTTGACAGATGTCATTTAACATAAGAGATGGTTTGATTACCGTTTTTATATACTTTATATTATATTTGTTTACTCAACAACTGCCTCCGTGGTCTAGCGGTTAAGTCCGTGGATTTAGACTCGGAGGTACCGGGTTCGATTCCTGGTCGGGACACAAAAATAATTATTATTGTAAATTAATATTTAATTTATTTGTGATATCTCGAGTTTGGTACGCTGGAGACATCGACGAGCTTGCCACTTGTCATGATTGGCCTATATAGTAAAGTTGGCTAAATGCGAATCCGTGGTTTCTGACCACCCCGAAAGGGAAACGGTCGTGATGATACTTTACTTCTATATTTGTTTAAAATGTATTTTAAACTATTTTATATAATAAATTCAAAGACCATAATACATTGTCACTTGATTTGTTATTATTTGTTACTTGTCATACTTGTCAAAATGTAGCCTCACCGCTCTTTTTTTAAGATAATAATAATAATATAATATTTTCAGACAGGTCACACAGCGCCATCTAGTTTCCGTGGTAAGCTACGAGGCTTGATGTTACGGAAACAAGATGGTTGATAAACTACATATTATACATATGAACACCCAGACCGAGACAAATTATACAATGTATAACTTGCCCCCGGTGGGAATCGAACCCACGACCTCCCTAAAGATATTAGTTAGCATTGTTAAAAAAAGTGGAATTTCTTAACAAAAACGACGTTTCGCGCTGGTTTGTGAAGTTGCTACGAGATGTTGAAAATGCTATAAAACGAACGCGGCCTAATAGTTACGATTAAATTAAAAAATAGAGCCGAGCCGACAGTTTTATTTAAAGGTCAGCCTTAACCTGGTACATTAGAAGCTATTATAATTTTAGTCGTCTCAATTACAGACTTAATTTTCGTTTGACAGCTGGAGGGAAATCTTGAGTGGAGGGGCTGTTGAGGAAATGTCTTAGAATGTGGTTGTTACACTTGCCTTGAATCTCAGGCAAAGACTAATATAAAAAAAACTTGCCACTGTAATAAATAAATCTGAATTCGCAGTACACAACAATTTAATAGGTGATAGCCAGACTGATGGTGGTAATTTCCCCAGTCTGCCGGGGCGGGGAAGTATCCACCGTTCGTGCCGATAAACCCAGTAAAGTGTATCCACAAGTTTTGGGATCAGGCATAGTGTTAAGGACTGATGTCAGTCATGAGTGGCTGATTACAGTTGCTAACATTTATGGACCTCGCGCGACATATACCGTCAGGTGGGTGCAAGGTCACATGTGCTAGTATATATAAAAAAAAAATATACCACTAGGTATAATTTTTGAATACTTATAACTAGAATGGAAGAACATTGATGCTTAATCTAGTAAATGATTCTAAGGGGGGCGTTAATTAATCTAGTAAATGATTCTAAGGGGGGCGTTAATTAATCTAGTAAATTATTCTAAGGGGGCGTTAATTAATTTTTTTATGCATGTTTATTTATTGCACGTTAAGCCGTCGGTCCCGATTCCACTTATACCAACTTGTGGAATCGTTATTGTCATTACAAAAATGACATCAGAACCTCGCCAACCGTGGCCAGCGGTGGTGGGTGTAGGCCAAATACACCAGAATTTTCTGAAATGCCCATCACAACTGCGACAATGAAATAAAGGGAATAAAAATAAATAAGTTATAATAATAAAAATAAATTATAAAGGCAATAAGAATATATAAAACGAAAACATAAAAAAATACAAACCATTTTTTTTTTTAAATTGGCTAATATAAGTAAAAAAATAAAATTTATACACTTTTCGTTGGATGGATTTTTTTAAATATCACAATAATAATGAAAAAAAAAACTTAAGAATAACTAAACTAAAAACTTTATCATTCAATAAATCTGTCTTTATTTTCTGTATACAATACAATAATAAATTAATTAATAAGACAAATAGGTATAGTTACCGGCAGTTATAAAGCTTTTTTGAGCTTAAAAAGGAAATAAATGATTAACTATAATTTTTATAACATTTGCTTATATCTATTTTAAATGTTGGTGCATTTTAAGTGCGTTGTCTCAAGTTTTATTTTCTATTTAACCATCAAAACCAAAATAAAATGTTTTTAGGCCTATATAAAAAAAAAAAAAAACAATAAAAAAAACCCTAATTTTAGGATAAGTCGTAACAGTTGAGTTTATTTTTAAATTAAATTTCATATACTAAACATATTTACATGGAATGCTTATTTATACTAAAAACTAAATATTCACTAAATAATTTATCACTAAGTTAGTTTTAATGTAAAAAAATATTCGTTTATTGTTAAATCATAATTAAAAAAAAAAAAGGATTAACGTTTTTGCATTCCTCTCGCTAGCACAATTTATTTATTAATATAGTACACACAGCAGTACATATATTATCACACACATAACGTAATACACATACATACACACATATCTTCACGCCAGATCCCTTGCGGGGTAGGCAGAGACAATTGAGCGCCACTTGACACGATCACGACATACCTCTTTCGCTTCATCGACATTCATCAACCTCTTCATTCATGCCCTTTTGTTACGAAGGCTTTTTAATGCACCTTCAGTCAGTGTTTTATTTATTTGATCGTGATATGTGAGTCTCGGTCTGCCAGGGCCTCTTTCACCCACAACTTTCAACATGCCCGAACCATCGTAGCATGCCTTTTCTTATTTTTGTCCTTATGCTTTCTTTTATACTATAATAATATGTACCAATTAGGTGTCACAACATTCACCAATAAAAAAGTAAAAGAAAGAAAAGAAAAAAAAAGAAGAAAAGAAAAACATAAAAAAAAACAAGTCACTGTCACTGATGACGCCGCTCCAAAGAGAGGCGAAATATTTGGCAAAAAATATTTTAAGCTTCAATTTATATATTTTACCAAGTAAAAAAAAACAAGTCTAATTGTACTTTTAAGAAATGTAGTCATTTTGAAGATATTTATATTAATCATAGACTTCGCGATAACACGACCAATTTTGGATAGTTAGGCGTTATTGTGATTCGTCGGTGCATAAATAGACATCCCAATTTGTTACCCCTATACCTTATTCTGTCTCTTTCTCGCCGCTTCCTTTCTTTATTACCCATCCCGCTCACTAGTCCAAAGGTCGGCGCTTGCGCACTGAAAAGAGGCAGCGCTATATAACCGGCCGCGGAACAAGCTGGAAGTCGTCGAATCGAAATACAGTCGTTATCCTACAGTCGTCATGGAAGAACAATTGGTGGCTGGTGCCGAGGACATCAGGTGTATCTAGGATACAGTTCACTAATCCCGCGCCATCAAGGAAATTAGAGGAAAATTACATACATTTTTTTTGTACGAGTATATTATTAATGTAATAAAAAAAAACGTTGACGGTTGTAGTCAACATTTCTCAAAATTACAATCAGCTATTTTTTTTTTAATGTTGAAATGTGCGAACGAGAGAAATGCAACGCTCTTAAATTACTTTAAGTATCCATTGTTTTGCTAAAAAATAGCTTGTTTGCTAAATTCGATATAAAATGAGCTAATAAATAATAATTAAAAATATTAATGTTATATAACATATTATAACATCAGAGTTAAACTAAAAAACAAAAAATAAAATTTAATTCGTGAAAACTTAAGTCCATATTACCTAGAAAGGTAATTAATAGGCAGTTTAAATTAGTGTATTATGTTATATAACATTTTATAACAGTTAATTGGGACCACCAAAACAACAATATAGATGAATAACAATAGTGTGAGTAAATATAAGTATATAAATTACTTTTGTATATATTTTTTAATTTGTTATATAACATTTTATAATGAATAATTGGGATCACCAAAACATAAATATAGATATACGAGGGGCGTTCAAAATATTCTCGGTATTGATACGTTACAACCTCTTTTATATATATATTTGTTACTGGCCGCTAAGATTCATCCATTGACATTAAAAAAAAGTAAAATTGGAACCGAGATGTTCTTTTGTTTTTCTGCAATTGCCGAACAAACATGAACACCATGAGCGAATTAACAATTTTAACGAAATTAGAGCACCGATCCGTCATAAAATTCTTGACAAAACAGGGTAAAAATCAAAAAACCATAAAAGAGGAAATGGATTGTGTTTACCGTGAGTCTGCTCCTTCTTTATCTACTATTCAAAAATGGTCAAGCGAATTTAAGCGTGGAAGGGAGAGTATTGAAGATGACCCTAGACCTGGCCGGCCTGTAGTGGCTACCTCACAAGAAAATATTGATAAAGTGGAAAAACTTATATTGGAAGACGGCCGAGTGAAGGTAAAATCTATAGCTCAAGTAACCAATCTCTCTATTGGTACCGTACATGACATTATACATGACCATCTTAATATGTCAAAAGTAAGTGCAAGATGGGTTCCGCGAATGCTGACGCTTCTTCAAAAGGATATGCGTGTGGCTTGCTGTTCAGATTTTATCGACCTGTGTGGTGAAAATCCCGATGAGGTGCTGCAAAAAATAGTTACTGGAGATGAAACCTGGGTTCATCATTATGACCCAGAGAGCAAACAGGAGTCCATGCAGTGGCACATTAAGGGTTCAGCTCATCCCAAGAAGTTCAAGGTAATCCCGTCAGCTGGCAAGGTCATGGCCACAATATTTTGGCATTGTGAAGGAGTTTTGCTTATCGATTATAAAGAAAAAGGTGTAAATATCACAGGGCAGTACTACGCTAACGTTATACGTCAATTAAGAGATGCGATCAAAGAAAAGAGGCGAGGAAAGTTAACCAAAGGTGTTCTGCTTCTGCATGACAACGCCCCTGTCCATACTGCTCATATTGCCAAGGCAGCTATTGTTGAATGTGGGTTTGAAACTGTTACTCATCCACCCTATAGTCCGGACTTAGCCCCAAGCGACTTCTTTTTGTTTCCCAATCTTAAAAAGGATCTGCGTGGAAATAAATTTTCTGACGATGAAGCGTTGAAGACGGCCGTGGAGGAGCATTTTTACACCAAAGATAAAAAATATTTTTATGAGGGATTAAAAAAAATAATTGATCGATCTTATAAGTGTATGAACATAGGGGGGGAGTATATTGAAAAATAAAAATATCAAACTTTTCGTACTTGTTTGTTTTTATCCACATACCGAGAATATTTTGAACGCCCCTCGTACATGAGTAAATTAAAGTATATAAATTATTATATACATATATTTAAATTTGTTCTATAACTGTAAATTTGGAACACCAAAAAAAAAAAAAAATACATGTCAGTACATAAAAGGCTAAAATGACCTATATTTTTCATTAATTTGTTATATAACATTTTATAACAGTAAATTTAGTCCACCAAAACACTCTATAAAGGAATTTTAGGCCTAATTTTCTCATAAAAAAAGCTTTGAAAACCACCGGGATCGTTGGTCAACATTTTTTTTCGGACAAATTTGAACTGTTCAATCGCAAATTCGTACAATTCGTTCTCCATTTTCCATACAATGGATTGTTGAATTTTTGATACAGTTTCTGCTGAAGGGGGTATCTTAGCACTGGTTTGTCTTAAGTGAGACTTGTTACTGCTTAAGTACAGGTCTGTGGCTCCCTTAAAAAATCTAGGTAAAGTCGTTTCTAGTACACTAATAAAGTCTAACATCTCCTCAGTAATTCCTACTAATAAATAATTTACAACTAAGTTGGTTTTAGCCCGTTCTAAAGCCCAACGACTTCCCGGTTTCCTGGAAAGAGATTAGGACAAGATTAGCAAAATTATACAGTATTTGGTTGGGTGGAGAGTTGATTAGAGTGAGCTGGTGAGCGTCTTCTTAGGTAGGGATAGTAGCAAAATAGTTGATGGTGAGCGCCATGTTGTTTAAGAAAAGGAGCATAATGGTGGATGGTAACGGTAAGCGTCTTGTGGGGTAGGGAGAGGAGTAGAATAGTGGATGGTGAGCGTCAGGTTGGGTAGAATGAGGAGCAGGATGGTGGATGGTGAGCGTTTTGTTGGGTAGGAAGAGGAGCAAAATGGTAAATAGTGAGTGAGTGTTGTGGGATAGAAAGAGGAGCAGAATGGTGGATAGTAAGTGTCTTGTTGGGTAGGGAGAGGAGTAGAATGGTGGATGGTGAGCGTTTAGTTGGGTAGGGAGAGGAGCAGAATGGTGGATGACTTGTTGGGTAAAATGAGGGGCAGAATGATGGATGACTTGTTGGGTAGAAAGAGAAGCAGAATGGTAAATGGTGAGTGAGTGAGTGTTGTAGGATAGAAAGAAGAGCAAAATGGTGGATGGTGAGCGTTTTGTTGGGTAGGGAGAGGAACATGATAGTGGATGGAGAGCGTCTTGTTTCGCAATAAAAAGAGTAAGCCTTCTTTTTGAACCAGCCTTAAGTCGGTCGCAATACTGATACACCATTCTTCTTTTCTCTTTCTGTGGGACAGACGATAGACTCGCACTCACATGGTGAATCCATGCAATGCAAATTATAAATCATAACACTTCAAAATTAGTAAGCTGAAGTGGCAATGGGCTGGACATGTCTGTCGTAGAACCGATGAACGATGGAGTAGACGGGTTCTTGAGTAGAGACCCCGCTAGATGGACGGATGTCCTAAGGAAGGTTGCTGGTGGGGGTTGGATGAGGGATGATGGCAGGAGATCGTGTGAAGTGGTGAGCCTTTGGGGAGGCCTATATCCTGTAGTGGAAAGACATAGGCTGATGATGATGATGATGTACACTAACAAGCAATAAAATCTCTATCTCCAGAGAGACCAGGTTGTGAAAAAAAATCCTTAGAAAATAATGTCTCCCATAAGGAGAGCATGTCAGTCCTGCAGCCCTGTTCTGTTACTTAGTCCCAAATGTTATTAGTGGATTTCGTTATTTGCGTCAGAGATTGCGTCATAATTACAAAATATTTTTTAATTCTCAACTCTATAAGCGCTCGACCTTGACCGCAGCCGTGCAAATATCAACTTTAATAGCAATAGCTTGATAAATATATAATTAACGGATTCCATTATATAATGTTTGCGCTTATGTAACAGAATAGGGTTTTGGTTCCACTGATACTAAATTGTGGAATCTGTGATGTAGGGGCTGTGTAGAAAATATATTGTTTTTATTTTTTGTTTGTTAAATTCTTCTTCACGCCTAAATTATTGAACAAATTTTGAACTTTTGGCAGAATTGTTCATTGGAACCCTGCGACAGATATAGGCTATATGACATCATCAACTGAACACGCCTTCACGCCTATTTAGCCTTTTTTTTCACTGACTTTCTGGTAAAAAATAAAGAATAAATTTTACTTACCAACATTGTGCCGCATGACCACAGAAGAATGGGATTTGCAGCCACATGTTATTTGGGTCACAATCCGGATGACTCTTCTCCACACAGTCATCAAACGTCTGTAATTTTTTTACAAATTAGACAGTCAAAAAGCAAAAATATTTTTTGTTTATGCCATTCTCAATTGAAATAATATTAAACTCTGTGAATAACGGGAGCGTAGTGATGTCTGGAGTGGAGTAACTTCCCTGGTTCAAACTCATGGGGCTTTCTTATCCATGCGGACGGATAAAGAAAATTTTTCACTACGCATGAGGGATGGGGTGGAGGATAAGATCTGGTGGTACTGGCACACAATTTCTTATGTCGTTCTCTCAAAGGTTAGCTGTTAGAGAATAAAAAGTAAAAGTATCATCACGACCTTTCCCTTTCGGGGTGGTCAGAAACGACGCTTATAAATAAGCGGATTCACATTTAGCCAACTTTACTATAGGCCAATCATGACAAGTGGCAAGCTAGTCGATGTCTCCAGCGTACCAAACTCGAGAAATATCACAAATAAATTAAATAATAATTAAATGTACTTATTTACATTAATAAATATATTTGTGTCCCGACTATGAATCGACCCGGTACCTCCGAGCCTAAATCCACGGACTTAACCGCTGGCAGTAGAGAATACCTACAAGGTATTAAGCTCACCCATGTACTTCATTTTATTTTGTATATTTTAATGTGCAATATGGAATTTTATTATTATTATTATTACTGGCGCTACTGGTATAGGCGCTTTTTTAAAGTGTTTGCAGTTGGGGACTTTAATATGTCTTCTGGTATTTTGTTCCACACATTAACAACTCTGTTATTCATGAAGTGATATCCCACATTTGTATTGCTGGAATATCTCATAAGTTTCACAGTTTGTGATCACATGGAGAAATATCATTGCGTTTTGCAACCTAAACAATTTGGCTAGGTGGCAGTGCCACTTTAAAAATATTTTCTTTAATACTTACCATTTTATCGCCATGTTTTTTCCTAATAAGGTGAGGTCTGAAATTATCTCCGTATCTCATGAAATAATAGTAAGACACAAGCCTGTCCAGAGGCTTTCTTATTAAATTTATATAAATCGGCTTCTTTGATGTTCCTAATCTGAAATTAATAAGTATTTACTTATTACTTCTTTGGCTGTGGTTTTGCGAAGAAGACAAATTTCTAAGCATTCCATGGATTTACCGTGCGGGTGCCGGGTCCATTGTGTGTGAGTAAGAGATGAGAATGGTGTCTCGGGCTTGCAACCGACAATAGGCTGGTTTAAGAAAAGGAGGCCTCCTTTTTTTTATTTTATTGTGCGATAATACGCTCACCATCCACCAATCTACTTCTCTCCCTACCCAATCAAATACTGTATGATTCCGTTAATGCCTTTAGGAAGCTCGTTCCATAAATGTATTGACGGCAGACCTGCTTAGGCCCACCTTCCACTGCGTAAAGCTGAGTCTTGAACCCGTTCGTGATCATTTCTTCTGTGAGATCATAATGTATGATTCTGTTAATGCCGTTTTGGAAGCTCATTCCATAAATTTATTGAATTCTTTCAGTAAGTGGTGCTAAGAAGTAATTCCTCTTGCACCAACTCCCACTGTGTAAAGTTGAGTCTTTAATCTATATAAAAACTAAATCTTGACTTTACATTTTATTACATCTTTAGGTGAAGGTTAAAACTTATTGATACTATACGGGAGCTGCCACTAAAACTGTTCAAATTAAGAGTCAAACTAATGCTGGTTAATAAATGTTTTTATTTGACAAAAGAATACCTAGACACTAAGCTCGACAAAGTCATGCGACTAAGTAAATATTTGTATGCTAGAAATAGCGAAGCATGTGATATAATTTATTTATTTATTTATTATTTAGATATATTTACATATAATAATTTACATCCCTGTACCTACCATGTTTCTGACAAATAAATTATTTCATTTACGTCGCGAAATTGTCTGTGTTTTGTTTTGTGTAAGTATTATTATTATTATTTTTGATAATGATTTTTCCTCATTTTGAAGGTTATTTTACCAGTTTCCCGTTAATCACGGAACAGTAAAAACAGGAAAGTTTGGCATATTATTTATTTAATTTTAAATATTTTATTGCACTAAAATTTAACATAGGCGGGCTTAATGGCCAGGCACTTTCTAACAACCAACCTTTGGGAGTGTGGAAAAACTATGTGAGGGTGTAATTTTTTTATGATAAACTACATACTAATAATACATATAAGAATAAATATATACATATAACTATAAAATACTAAAAATAAGCCTACACACTAATAAACAGTAAATGGTAAATCTTAAAATTTTAAATTAGCTCAAAAATTAAATGTAATATTGAGCGGTGGTGGCTTGGTTGTAAGACTGCATTCCTTAAATCCTATAAAGGACGGTTTAAATCTATCCAACATGTACCAATGAGAAAAACACTTTTCTTACATACATTTGTCATAGATTTACAACAACAGCATTTCCGTGCCTCAGAGAGCATGTTAAGCCATTGGTCCTGGTTCCACTAATACCAACTTGTGGAATAGTTAATAAATTGTTATTAAAAATTGACATCATATCCTTGCCAAGCCGTCTAGCCAGCTTGGCCAATGTAGGCCAAATTCTCCGGTATAATGTTCTGGAAGGCCTATTTCCAACTGTGATGATGATTATACTCAACCTTATTTAACAAAATATGTTACTATGTACTATACCATATGTATTACCTTTCAAAGTTAAGAAATGCCATGTGACCATGATATAAAGCCGGCTTCACAGCATCCCATCTCGTCACATTCTGAGCAAACTTATACTGATTACTGAGTGACATGACATGCATGTTAGCAGTAATATTGATATGTAACACTTTATACTGATTCTTCTTGCACAAATCATAGGCTAAACCAACAAAACTTGTAGACCCAGTCTTGGGCACTCTATTGTATATCACGACAACGTCATCGTCATCATTTTCCACAACTTTTGGCAATAAACTACTAATACTACGAGATTCTGCATGTGATAATAAAAATTTTGATTCTGAAAATTGAAACAAATATTTTTAACATTAAACAATAGATATCTGCAAAATTAAACAGACTATTACATTAAATGTTTAATCTTCTTACCGAGTTTGTAGTAAGAGTCCTGTAACCTAGCTAATTCCGATTGAAAATACATAATTATAAGTACAAACGTAGCAAAGCCGAAAAGGAGCCATAACTTTTGTATATTTAACATATCGATATGTCTGATTACACTGTAACGTTGGTCATAGAGTTCGTCATAATAGCATGTGTTTAAATTACCTAATTATTACATTTAAATGAAATAGAAACGATTTTAACAAAATATCAGCAAACATCAAACGCGCACGATTCATAAATGTCAAACATGGTTGTCAAACTTAGGTGCGTTTGGAACTTTGTTAAACTATTAGTCAACAAAAACTAACGCAAAAATAAAATAATATGAGAATATTATAAACAAAAAGGTTGCTTCAAATCGCTACCAATGGGCAAATTGCCAAGGATTCCTATTATTGCCCAGCCCTCTGTCTCTCACGAGCTGTTTTAGCTGTTAACTATTTATTAGTCTAACTTGAAATTTTAAACCCTTTTAAGACTGAATTAATATTAAGTAGCAAGTTTAAACTACAAACGTCAGGTATTAACTTTTTTTCATTGTTAAAAAACAACTTTAGTAATCAATTATTTTTGAATTCCTCAGTAAGTTTGACAAAGTTTGAAACGCACTTCGTTGCACTTATAATCGCATAGAATGTTTTATGATGATCTAAATACCAAGATCAAGATTTATACAATAACTATACGCTACAGGCGGTGGACTAGATAATAATATAGTACGCACTTTATCACTCGCCAGCCATAGGACCTGAACATTGGGATTAGGGACTAACCCTGTCGCCTTAAGCTCTTTATTCGCTTTGAAAGCCGTTCGACTTGGCGGTGCTCTATGGTTTTCATACAATTTAAACAAAATTTGGTAAATAAGCGCAGACTTGTCAAGTGCAAGTTTTTGTTTTGTAAATTAATTTACTGTGGATATTGTTGGTCAAAAGTGGTGTTGCTTTGTTTAGTAATGGCTACAATGTAATAAGTTATGGAAAACGATAAATTGGACTTTGAATATGGCGCACAAGTTGCAGTTTATTTTTTGCGGTTTTCCCGCGCTGTGAACTCCCATATTTTACCCGACGTGTTTGAGCTATAATGCCGCGAGTGACACCAAGAAAAGCATTAAATTCTGCAACATCTGGAATTTAATGATGACCTCATTAACTCATAAAATAGAAAGATATATTACGTCAGACTTGGCTGTATGGGCTAGACCCTTTGCCTTCCCTATCACCTCATTCATCATCCATCGGGAGAAAAGAACTCAAAAAAATAAAATAGCAAGCATTGCTTTCAATTTCAATTCTTTATTGGCATTTTACCCGACGTGTTTGAGCAGTGGATGGTTCCGCGAGTGTCTCCAAGAAAAGCATCAAATTCTGCAGCATCTGGAATTTGATGATGACCTCATTAATTCATGAAAAAGAAAGATATATTACGTCAGACTTGGCTGTATGGGCTAGACCCTTTGCCTTCCCTATCATCTCATTCATCATCCATCGGGAGAAGAGAACAAAAAAAAAAATTATGTAACATATTTATTTATCTGACAGGATGAATATTCAAAATATTGGAACGCAGAGAACAGAATGAAAACTACCCACATATTAGCGAAACTAATCAATACTGTATGATGTAACCATAATAAAATGTATTTAGGCGTATATCCGATCTAATCCGTGTTTCCTGCCATTTCCGGAGAACACACAAATTAAGCAACCTTCATATAAGTACAATAAATATTGTCAAATTGATGCGCATCGATAAACCCGATTTTTCATTTAAATGTTACACAATTATTATTTTGGCCAAGGTGTTGGCATAGCGGCTGACGGAAAGGTCTGCTGGAGACAGGAAGCCTGCCAATGATTTCTGCCAACGTATTAGCCTCGCTATACAATTGCCAGTCTCCTTGGGACTATGTCGGATGGGACGACGCTAGAGGACATTTTTTAAGTTTAATTTAAATTTTATTATTTAGATAACTTTTAATTTAAATTTAATGTATTTAATTTACTTTGATTAAAACTAATAATTAAAAAGAAAAAAGTACATACCTACTATTATAAATGTGAAAGAAGCTTTGTCTGTTTTTTTCACTTGTAAAATGAGCGGGATTGTTTGCTAAGTGTCACATTTTGGAATTTAAACCGTGAGAATACTACTTTAGTCGTTACAATAGACTGTACGAGGGCTGTAATTCTTTAAATAGTTTAGTTTAGCCCAAACTATTATTATGTAAGTCAATGATCTATATTGTTTATTTATTTCAAGGCAAAAGAAAGAGTTCTACTTCCGAAATCGTCGCATCTGTGCCAACAGTTTTATAACTAAACGCACGGCGCGCGGTCACGTCGACGAAGCGCGCGAAAAATAGACAAGTGACATTACGTTCGCGCCAAAATATGGGTCAACTGACGACCTAATTAAATTCCATTATCATGCAAAATAAATAAACAAATTGTACTTTTGTGTGAATAAATAAACTGTTTATTTTTAACAATTAATAAATAGTAGCTGATGTCGTTTCTGTGGAATCAATTGTAATTTTATTTATTTTTATAAATAAATGTGTCAACTTAAATTAGTTTAGGAATCATAAAACTTAAAAACTTTCGTGTCTATTTTTTACAAAAAATATATCCAGATCCATTTTTTTTATCTTATCAGTTAATCGGTATATCTAATACGTACTAGGGTTTTCGGAACCTGTTTTTGAGAACCGGGAATTTCGTAACATTTTCGGATAGGAACCGGTTTATCCTGTTTCTTTCGGCATTTTTCGTTCTTCTTTTTGGTTTTTGGTAGTTTTTGCTTTTTGTTATACACAATGAGGATACAAGATATACAAAACAAGTGTTATGCTTTAAAAGTAAAAAGCATAAATATTTAAGTAGTTTCATTGTAAACTTTACGTAATTCCAAAAATTACCATTAGAATCAATCAGAATTTATTCATTCTCTTCTGATATACATTTTGATTCTATTTTCTGTGCTCATACCTCATACACGTAATAAATAAACCATTGACGTTATAAACCAGTAAAAAAACAATTTAGTATATTTTTGTTAAGTATTAAGTAAGTAGTATATCGCCATACCCAGATAAACCTTAAAGGTTTTTGTGGACGGCTATATAATATTGTTGATGTATTTTTGTGTATCTTAAAAAAAAAAAAAAAAAAGTAGGTATAATGGTAAAAATAAAGCAGTCATCATCCTAGGACGGAAACATGTACTCGTAGCTATCAATAACATTTTTCAAAGAAAACAATCAAAATTAAACTTTTTTAACAAACAATAAATAAACATAATATCTCCTTTTCAATATTTTATTTTATTTAAATTTATTATTTAAGGTACACTAACAGGTTACAATTAATACATATCAAGCACAAATTTACAATAATTCATAAGGTCGGAATGGGGTGTATCAGGCAAAGCTTTTTGTAGATGTCGCTAACGGCACTGGTACCTTGTTTACACCTTTTGACGCATCATTTTTTAATGTTTTTGTAGTTTTTTTTTTTTATAACAGAAAAATGTATTTTAAATTAACGCTACCTACCTTAAAATACGAATTAAGAAAGCGAACACCGTCTTTAAAAAGAAAAAAGGTTGTATTAATAGATCGGAAATTTTGAGATCACCATATCTTTGATTTCGCTTGGAAATCTCGATTTGTACACTTAAAAGCTGCTCACTTCGACATAATATCCAGAAAATAATAAATTTTGTAATAAAAATACAAGTTTTCTATGCAACTGACAGTTATATAAGGTACCAACTATCATGCGCCATCTATCGTGATAAAAAGTTAGTGATACACCCCATTGCAACCCAAGGGCAGTGTACACGGCATGCTACACATAGCTACTTCGATGATTAGAGTCAACAGTGTTTTTCAGTTTTAAAATTTTAGGTTTCATCCATTTCATTTTCAATATATTAATACTATATCAAGAATAAATATGTTATTATTAATGTCAATTTATGTTGAAAGTTACATCATAGGTTATATATTGGTATAAGTCAATATAAGAATAGTAAGAAGTCACTTTAGGTTAGTTTACAATCAATAACACTTGTCTCTTAAATATACTAACATTTGGGTTGAAAATGTCTAGATTCACAGTATCGCTGGAAAGGTCATTAAATATTCAAAAAATATGACAAAAAAAAAAGTACGAGTAAGCAAGTAGTGGTATGATTCGCGTAATGTAATATAACTGTCAGTTGCATAGAAAACTTGTATATTTATTACGAAATTTATTATTTTCTGGATATTATGTCGAAGTGAGCAGCTTTTAAGTGTACAAATCGAGATTTCTAAGCGAAATCAAAGACACGCTGATCTCAAAATTGCCGTTCTATTAATAAAACCTTTTTTCTTTTTAAAGACAGTGTGCGCTTTCTTAATTCGTTTTTAAGATAGGTAACATTAATTTAAAATACATTATTCTGTTATAAAAATTAAAACTACAAAAACATTTAAAAAATGATGCGATATAGGTGCAAAATAAGGTACCATTGCCGCTAGCGACATCTACAAAAAGCTTTGCCTGATACACCCCATTAAAATAAGAGATTGCTCAAAACCAGGCCTCAACATTTTTGCGGCGTGTCTAAACTAAATACAATTCAATAAACATAACAATTAATTGTGTTTTTTTTTAAATTTAATTTAAATTTATTTATTTAAATCTTTATTGCACAAAGACAAAGGCGGGCTTATAATGCCGCTAGACATTCTATCCTAGCCAACCATTGGGACAACTTGAGCATTAATTACAACATCTCTTTTGCCCCAGCATTGAAATATAATTTAATTAAATTAAAATTGTATGTATGAAATAGTTACAAAGCTCTATTTATACGATTAGGTTCTTTATTATGATCAGGTACTTTATTATAGATAAAACACTGGATTTCAAAGTGTACATAATTGTTCAATTATATCGGCGGGATCGATACCATATAATTATCAACGAAAAAAGAGGTTTGGCAATTGTCGTTATGCTAAGGTAAAATAAATAAAATTAATTACAGATTATGAAAACACAATATATTAACTATCATTATGGTACGAGAACATTTGATAAGAAAGATGGGCATTCTCATTTCCCGAAAGTACCGGGAATCAAATTTAATATCCCGGCTCCATTTGAGGAAGATCGGTATTTTCCGGTTCTGAACCCTAAGGTACCTCAGAGAGTTTTCCAGTACCTATTTAAAATATTTAGGTATCCTGTCAAAATTATGACTCAAACAATGACTGTAAGGTATGGCTCTTTATTTGGATTAAGGACGAATAATATATGCCAGAAAGAATGTTCATGAATTCACCATTTGTGTACAAACTTGTCTCCGGCTTATAAGCTGGTTTTTTTTTTTTTTTTTGGTTTTTATCCTTTTTTATTATTATTTAAAATCATTCCCCATCGCGTACCTAGTTTTGTAGTAGTTGCGGGGATAGAGAAGTTATTTTATAGAAGGTCGCATAATGTGATACTCAATGAAGCCAGTGCAAGAATCATGTTAGCTGAAGCTATAAAAATGCTTGCCAATAACTGACATTGATTTTACGTAAAACACACAAAACCTGAAGTTGGTGCAATAGGATGATCTACGCAGATGTGCCGTCAGTACATTTTGGGACTAGACGGGAACAGCAAAATCATACAGTATTTAGTTGGGTCATGCCATAAAAAAACAGCATACGGTCTCAAGCTAAGACACTATTCTTCTTCTTCTTTCCCACTCAGGTTGGTCCCGGCACCCGCACGGTGATTCTATGGCAAGTTTATCTATTGTCCATGACTTGGTTGTGTAAGGTAACAAGACGTATTTAAGTAGTAAGTCGAAACGTATTTCAGCCAAAACAGTCAGTGAAGCGCCGCGATTATCCCTAAATAGACGTTTTGTACGCACATGTACCAATCGGGTGATTTTACGCGGTAACTATTTCGTTTGGGCTGAATTGAGTGCAACTAAAATAGTTTCATGCCTTTTATAATTTACAAAACAAATAATTAATTACTTTTTTTATGGCAATTGACACTATACCATTTATGCCTATCATTTAACACAAATATTTTCCATTGGTTACTTGCATACTAATACCAACTTAAAAATTATTATTATTAACCTAAAATAAATATAAAAATAACAAACCAAAAAAATGGAACTGGACCGTGTTTTATACATTTTTGGTAGTTTTACAAGAAAGCGTCAAGATAAGCGAAGGTCTCTGGAGCCTTGTTCTTTGAGTGTTGGCAGCAGCCCGTTGCATAGACAGCATCGAAGTCTTAGCAGACCAGCTTCGACAGTTAAAAATGGTGATTTAATAGTTCCTCCTAGGACCTCAGCTTATAAGACCGTGAAGATATGTGCTAGGGAATGGGAATGTGGGTTGTGCGGTCACCAGCTGTCAGAACCAAGAGTGCTTTCGTGTCTACACCACTTTTGCACCAGATGTCTTCAAGGCCTGCAGCAGGAAGGTGAAGAAGGATGGAATGATGTACATACGACTGGTAAGCAATTTTTACAAATAATATTGCAATAAAACATAGAGTAAGACTCAAGGATGACTAACCGTGGCCTTAAAATAAATAGAGCAAAAAATGAGTTTTTGCGCCATTTTTTACAAACATGTCAAGTGCAATTTTTTGTTTTGTAAATTACTTTTCTGTGAATATTATTAGTCAAAAGTGGTGTTGTTTTGTTTAATAATGTGCTACAATGTAAATAATTATAAAAAACGATAAATTGCACTTTATGTATGGCGCACAAGTAGCAGTTTATTTTTTGCGGCTTTCCCGCGCTACGAACTCTCATATTATACCTGACGTGTTTGGGTTATAATGCCACGAGTAACTCCAAGAAAAGCATCAAATTTTGCAACATCTGCAATTTTGCAATCTCATTAACTCATAAGAAAGAAATATATATTACGTCAGACTTGGCCGTATGGGCCTTTGCCTTCCCTATCACCCCATTCATTATTCAACAAGGGACTCTATGACCTTATAACCTTAGCCATGTACTCAGGGGATATTCTCTTCCATACATTAAACTTGTTCCCACATTGATAAAACTCAAGGGTTGCCATTAATTATATCTGTGAAAGCTATAAACCGCTTCCATTAGGATCATTTAGGTTAATTACTTTACAAGCGGCATATAAAGGTTTTATCTTCTTATTCTATATCTATTGCCTTTTGATGATTTGTTCGTTTCTGACCACCCAGTAAAAGATTACAGTTGCGAGTAAGTAGTTAAAAAAGTAACAAAAACCATGATCTTTTGTTTTTTGAGGAGTGAGTTCACATTTAGCCAACTATACTATTAAAGTCAGACATTAAATGTAACTACATATATATATATATTTGGCCTTCTCGGGCTCTTTTGTATTGTCACATTACATTGTTATAATTATTTAAATAAATTATATAAAATTTATTACAATACAATTGAATTGACCTAAATATAAACACAGTAAAAGGTGTCCAAAATATATTAATAATATACATTTGCACATCTACCAGGCATTTTTGTCACTAATAAAATCATTTATCTTATAATAGGCCTTGCCTATAAGTCGACGTTTGACATGAATTTTTAGTTTATCTAAACACAAGCTAGTTAGTTCCTTCGGGAGTATGTTATAAAAACGAACACCAAGTCCCAAAAAAGACTTTAGAGCTTTACTGAGGCGTAGTTGAGATAAAGCTAATTTGTGATTATTGCGTGTGTTGCGAGAATCCAAGTCACAATTCCTTTTAAATTGTTTTATATTCTTGTGGACATACATAATATTCTCTAGAATATATTATCTACATATATATGTATTCGGACTATAGCTCGTGAACGGTGGTGTACCTTGTCTCCTCGGGAAGACCACCACGAAGCTCTCTCAGACCGCGCCGCTCATTATATTTACCCGCATCCGCTGATATGAAGTGAAATTACACCCGCGACATTAAAACCGCACCTGGATCGTTTCGCAGCTGACCAGAAGGCTGATGCTTGGCTATTGGTGTCCTCGTCATTGCTAGTTCAAGTAAGTGGATTCTCTACAGATAATTCTAGTTTTGGAGTAGCTTTGTACTGCTGTGACCCGACCAGGTTTCCCACTGCTGGAGCTATAATCGAAGGCCGCGAACCAGCATCCTATTTTTTAAAACCCGCATAACTGCCATACCATAATTTGGATAATATATTATTATCTACATATATATATATATATACCGCCTCCGTGGTCTAGTGGTAACAAACGTTGCCGTGAACTCGGGAGGTCGTGGGTTCGATTCCCACCGGGGGCAAGTTGTACATTGTATAATTTGTCTCGGTCTGGGTGTTTATATGTATAATATGTATATATTTACAAAAAAAAAAGTATAATATGTAGTTTATCAACCATCTAGTTTCCGTAACACAAGCCTCGTAGCTTACCACGGAAATTAGATGGCGCTGTGTGACCTGTCATGAAATATTTATTATTATTATTATTATTTATTATTAATATATATATAAATTCAGCATGTCAGCCCCATCGTAACTTAACCTACATAAACAAACAATTATCATTTTTCCATCTGCTTATTCTTATTATAAATATTTTAAAAAACAAATACTAACCTAGCCGATTGGGAGTCACATGTCGTGCTAGTATAAAAATATATATATTTGGGTAAAAGCCCCTAATAAAATATGATTTAAAAAAAAAAAAACGACATGTGACCTTGGGCCCACCTGATGGTAAGTGGCGCGCAAGGTACATGAATGTTGGCAACTGAAGTCAGACACTCATGAGTGACATCAGTCCCTAACACTATGCCGGCTTGACTAGATGATTTTTCACACTTCGCTTGAAGCACTCCAAGTTATAGGAAAGTGGAAACACAGAGGCTGGAAGAGCATTCCACATCTTTATTATAATTATATATACGACTATGTATGTATATGATACTTACGTGATCGGGGGCTGCTGTGGGGGATCGGGGGCCAAACACGTTCAATTTATTTTTCTTAAATTACCAGTAGAGGTTTTTGCGTTTTGTCGGCTTTTAATTTGCACATGGGCAAGTAGTTTATTTTAGATCTACATACATACATACATATCTTCACGCCAGATCCCTTACGGGGTAGGCAGAGACAATTGAGCGCCACTTGACACGATCACGATATACCTCTTTCGCTTCATCGACATTCATCAACCTCTTCATACATGCCCTTTTGTTACGAAGGCTTTTTAATTCTCCTTCAGCTAGTGTTTTATTTATTTGATCGTGATACGTGTGTCTTGGTCTGCCAGGGCCTCTTTTACCCACAACTTTCGCATTATATACCTGGTTCGTCAATCTTTCTTCGCTCATCCTTTCAACATGCCCGAACCATCGTAGCATGCTTTTCCTTATTTTTGTGCCTATGCTTTCTTTTATACCTACCATTTTTCGTATTTCGACGTTACGTATGTGGTCCGCCAAAGTGACGCCGCATAACCGACGCAGCGACCTCATTTCTACTGCATTAACCCTACTCTCATGCATATTCTGACATATCCACGTCTCGCTTCCATACATAAGTGTTGGTACCAACATGGCATTGTGTATGGCGAGCCGAGCTTTGTCACTTACATTTCGACTGGCGATCAGTGACCCCAGGGCACCGTTAACACTATTTCCCGCGATCACTCTTCTTTCAACATCCCTATCATACTTCCCATCCGCAGTGAAAACACTGCCCAGATATATAATTTCATTTACTTGTTCTAGAGTTTCATCATCAATCTTTATCGTCACGGTTGTCATCCTTCTTCTTTCAAACACTAGTACCTTGGTTTTTCTCGCATTCAAACGGAGTCCTTTTTCTGCACATCCCTCTTTCATTTCCGTGACTAGTGATTGCAGTTGTTTTAGATCTGACTTACTTAATGACTCACTGGTTATTAAACTTCTGTAGGTATATGTTTTATTTTATAAATCTGAGTTTTCCTTGCATAGGTATTCCTTTCTCAGTCAGATTAAACATTACCAGGTCAGTGGAATCTGATAAGCTGCTGGTCTTCTGCTAACAGATTACTCTTTGGACCACTTTCCTGGGCCGCGTTCGTTTTAAGAAATGTTAGGATGAAAATACCACTTTTTTTAGCACATCGTTCGTTTAATGAAAATTCTAACATTTGATGCTAATTTCATATGTCCGTGTTGAAAGGAGGGTTATTGATGTTACTTTTAGACAGATGTCATTAACATATAAAATGGTTTGTTTACTATTTTTATATATTTTATAGTGTTCTATTATATTTATTAAAAAGGTATTTTAAACTATTTTATGTAATAAATTCAAAGAAGATAATATCATGTGTGTTGGATGCCATGGTATGATAAAACATGAACGAAAATACTTGTCAAAAAGTAGCCTCACCGCTCGTTTTATTTAAGAAATGTTAGCATTGTTAAAAAAGTGGTATTTCTTAACAAAAACGACATTTCACGCTGGTTTATGAAGTTGCTACGAGATGTTGGAAATGCTATAAAACGAACCAAAATAATTTATTATATACGTCATTAATGACGTGTCATAAATGACCATGTTAGGTTTACCCATAGATATAGAATACTCGACGCGACGATCCTATGTCTATGGGTTTACCTACGTGAATAAAGATATTTTGACTTTGACTTATTTTTAATGTGGCAAAATACATAATTATCGACCTATACTGACATCTTCGTTTGAAAATGACTTTTAGTTATTCCCGAATTACATAATATTGATTTTACTATTAACTACAAATATTTTTAGAACACATCGGACCAGTCATTCTTCCAACAAATTATTATTTTGTATTACAGTAAGTAGGTACTTGTGTATTCCACCCCCCATTTATCACAGCGGAACTCCGCTAATGGACTAATCTATTTTTGCTGCCCCCATAACTTACTCGAATACACAGGATGAATGACAACACATTAATAACAATGGCCGGTAAGAAATTAAAAAAAAAAAAAAAACAATTAGGAAGGAGTTCTTCGGTCGTCTTTCGTTTTCTTTTTAAATATTATTTCTGCCATATCCGCGGCTACGAGTCACATAGTTCATATTCTCCCAGTCCAATTTTTCACTACCTTACGCGATTCGATATTTCGGCGTCTTCTTCCTTCCAGTTTTCCTTGTAGATTCCATTCTCAGTCAGATTTAACATGAACAGGTCACTGGAATTTGCTAAGCTGCTAGTCCTCTGCTAACAGCTTACTCTTTGGACCACTGCGCTGCTTAGTCTTCTAGATATTTTGACTTCGACTTTGAGCTTTTGCATTGCTAAAACTCAAAGTATGTGTACACAAGATAAGCCATGTATTATAAACATATAACGTGTTTTTTCATATACTTATATTTAATAGTTCTTAGGGAATTTACTGTTTAATATCTATATTCAATAGTCAACTGTTGGTTTTCCAAAAAAAAAAAAAAAAAAAAAAATAAGTTACAAGTCAATCAATGAAGACCAATTAAAAAATAGAAATGAAGCAGGGAAATGAAGCAGGGGTTAATATATATATCGTACATTATAGTATATTAACCCCTGCTCTACGTATATATATATATGGAGCAGGTGTTAATATATATATATATATATATATAATATCCTTTAAACTCACCGGTGTGAAGTTAGCAGCCAAAGCTCAGCAGCCAATTATAACTGACCGATTTAAGAAGTATTTTTTTTTTGTAATAAAATACATAAATATATCATGTAAATAATACTATCAAGACAAAAACCACATGTGGGGTATCCAGCGACGTAGTTTTAACAAGATTTTTGTATAAATACATATTTTTTTGTAATTCGACTTCAGTGTCGAAAGTCTTCTGTTTGCGACTCAGGGACAGAACAGGGCTGCAGTTGCAAGTAATAACGTTTAAAACACAACATAATGATTCTTTATTCTTTACGTACCGCCATACATTCCCACCGGAATTTGGCTAAGTCCAAGGTTACAAACACAAGTACAATACATTTGTCCTGCCTGGAGAGTGCTATAAGGGGAACAGAACTGCAGGTTAAAGCAGTGTCAAAATAAATAAAATTAAATTGTAATAGTAACCCCTGAAACACTAAAAACATAAATTGTTACTAACGAGCGATTTCTCGCCAACAAACCTTAATGGTTTGGTGAGATTTAATGATTTAAAAATATTACAAAAAAAAAAAAAAAAAAAAAAAAAAAAAAAAAAAAAAAAAAAAAAAAAAAAAAAAAAAAGGAAATTAAACAAAAGAGAAATAAAAACATTAATATTTGCAATAAACTAAATTATACAGCTGTAAAATGGCCTTATCAGAAATATATATGCCTATATAATTATATAGGTATGTCAAAAAAAAATATATATATAAAGCTAATTACTAAAATAATTGAAGCAGCTGTAAAGAGGCCTTGTCAATATCCTATACTAAGGTTAAAAAATAAATAATAATAAGTTATTCATAATTTAGCAGCTGCAAATGAGCTTTGTCAAGAATATATTTAAGTTTTATAATTATAACATGTCACATTTGAATAAATAATTACTGCTGTAAATGGGCATGTCAAATATTATTTCTAGGTTGTATTACGCTATGTTAACATCCTTTAACGGTCTGTCAACCGTGTAATAAGCTTTTTGCATTAAGACTGATTTAATTTTGATTATAATGTTATTGCGTGCAAGCAAATTTATTCATGAAAAGCACACGTTTTCGATTTGGCTTGAAATTTGAAGTGCACCATTGATTCTATCCTGGCGGATATGGACCGGCAATTGTACAGAAATAAACTTGAATGTAATTGACTTTGAATACGAGACGTATATTATATCTTGCTCGCACCATCTAACTGCCTCTGCGGTTAAGTCCGCGGATTGAAACTTGGAGGTACCGGGTTCGTTTTCAGGTCGGAACACAATAATATTTATTAATTTAAATAAATTAATATTCAATTTATTTGTGATATTCCCGAGTTTGGTACGCTAGAGACATCGACGAGCTTGCCACTTGTCATGATTGACCGGCAGTAAAGTTGGCTAAATGTGAATCCGCTTATTTATAAGCGTGGTTTCTGACCACCCCGAAAGGGAAACGGTCGTGATGATACTTTACTTTTCTTTTCTGTTTACAATCCAATATTTTAAAGTTCTGAGTGTACTTTTAAGAAATGGAGTCTATCTACTTATTTATTTATTAGTTCTCATCATTTAAGTAGGAAGTGAAAAAAGAAATGTCTGTAACACGGCAAGTTATTTTAAAAGACCAAAATAAGTTAATAATATTAAACTTTACACATATAAAGATAGATCAACCGAGAGATGTATATTTTTAGTATTCATACCCAAAGATATGGAATCCGCAATTTAAGATATAAAAAAAAAATACTAACATTTTATGAATGAAAATGTGATTTAGACCGTTCCGAATTGATATCACGCTCTGAGCATCCAAATCGCGATATTTGATTCGGAACGACGCGACGGTCAGTGTCATATTCGTTCTAAGCGCTCTGAGTGCGATTCGGAATGAGGGGAATGTCTTTACAGTCTCTCCGTAGACAGAGGGCTACCAATCGCTATGATATGATATTTAATAGGTGGTAGACGGTGGTAATTTGCCCAGTCTGCTGAAGCAGGGAAGTATCCACTGTTCGACCCTGTAAAGTGTATCCACTCGTTTCGGAATCAGGCTCGAATTGCCGTCATGCGCAGTCAAGCCGGCATAGTGTTAGGGACCGATGTCAGTCTCAGTCATGAGTGTCTGATTCCAGTTGCTAACATTTGGATCTTGCCCGTCCACCATAGCTGGGCACCGTTAATCAAATAGTTAACTTCGTTAATCGTTAATCTGTTACAAAAAAAATTAGCTTCCTTAAACGTTAAAGCGTTACATTTCGGAAGAATTAACGGAAGTTAATGTTAATCGTTAATCCGTTAATATGTGTAAAATTGCATTTTTATATCGTTGCGTTAGTGAAAATATAAAACCTGTTGGTTTAGGTTCTGGAAGTTAACAGGTTAATATATAATATTGTCAGAATGAGTTCTCTTTTTTGTCTTGCCTCGGTTAGAGCCCGCCTTAACAATCTCTTCAAACTGTACGTATTGTGACTCATGTACCCTTCTTACATGTTGTTTCAAATTATTCAGGCTTGATACATGAACTTTTATTTTGGTGTCTTTCGGCAAGCAACGCTTACAAGCAAAAAGTATTTGCTGGCCCGATCTGGATACAAATTCCACATACTCAGTCAAATGTGGCCAAGGATTCTCATCAGGACCGCTGAAATCCGATTCCATGTCTTCTATGATATAGTTTTAATTACTACACTGCACAGTACACTTTTCTATCTAACTAATTACACTGCACTCTTCTTTATTAACACGCAAATTATCACTGACAGTAATTTATAATAACAACAAACACAACACTCGTCACTCTAAGCACTGGCGCTAGTACTTCGCAGTTATCTTACTCGCACGCGCCGGCAAAATATATCTAGTTTTGTTTTTGTCTCACGCGCCGCCGCGCCCGGCACTTGTCGTTTCATACTTGTCTGAACCTGTTTTTCGCGCCACACCGCGGTGCCGTGCGGTAAATAGTGGCATTGGATTAACGATTAACGGAATTCTGCATATTAACGGAAGTTAACGTGTCCGTTAACATTTTTAAAAGTTAACTTAAAAGTTAACCCGTTAATCAAAATGTTAACTTCGTAATTAACGATTAACGGATTAACGAGTTGGCATTAACGCCCGTCACTTATCATCAGGTGTTAACGAGCAATCGTTGCAAAGTTCAGTAGATAGTTTATTTACTATAAATAAATCCACTATTTTGAAATAAGACTGCCCGCTTCACGACATAAACATATATACGAATATGTCAACATACTACACGCGTGCGGTCAATGTCTGCAATTGTTTATTATACGATCTTTCTCCAATAAACAGAATTCATTGAAATGTATGGTACAGTCAGCTACTAAGCTTGGGTTACATCATTATAAAATAAAAAAAAAAAAAAAAAAAACGTTTATTGTCTAAAATACTTAAGCTAAAATACATATACACAGTAAGCAAACACATATTGTTTTGACGTTACTACAGAAACGAGATATGTTTTTATTAACACATTAATTTAGCTCTTGTAATTAAACATTGCAATGCCCTCCGCACTAATAGATTATTTTTATAACCTACTGTACGACGGATAGGCGAGACTCACTGCAAGCGCCCGCGCCGCAGCAAATGAATGAATGACGAATATAAAAAATGGTCAAGCCGTGCCTCGTGGTCTCGGCACACAGTACATGTTGCATGGACAGATAAGATACAGTGGCAGTATTAAAGGTACACAATATTTAGGTAAAACAAAAATAAAACTTACATAGAAACAAAACTAGAATTGAAAGCTGCTTATTCTATAAATATTAAATTATATTATTATATATCAAGTAAACATATATAAAAAGTTAATAATTGTAATGTGTAAGTATAGCGTCTTTGTCATATATGGAAGGAACTAATAATTAGGCAAGCATACAATAATTATGAGAAAAGAAAAAAAAGAAAATGTAAGTATTGGGTTCATCCTAATCTATACGAATACTGATTCGTCACAACTGCGCCACCAAATTAAACCAGCTTGTAATCGGCGGACTGGCTTCCCTTGAGACCCGCGGACACCACATCAAAATTAAGTCTGTGTAACTTTTTATCACGATAGATTTATTTATTTATTAATTTATTATAAACTCTTTATTGCACAAAAAACTTAAAAGTAATGTATGTTACAAGGGCGAACTTAATGAAAGGCATTTTATAACAGCTAACCTTTGGGAGTGTGGTAGAGAATTTGCGGGGTGCATTATTATACTATATTATTATATTATATTAGACGGAATGACTGTTGGGCCGTGGAAACTTGGCAGGTCTCTGGTGTGGGATGCGACGTGTGTAGACACATTAGCTCCATCTCAGATCCAGGCGACCTCGTCAGACGCGGGAAGTGCGGCTTTTTCTGCGGAGAACCTCAAATTGCGCAAATACGCCAACCTTGGTATCGGTTACGAATTTGCGCGTTTGGGGTCGAGACGATGGGCCCATGGGAAACGTCAGCGAGGAGCTTGGCCAAGGAGTTGTCAAAGCGGCTGACAGAAAGGTCTGGAGACAGGAAGGCTGGCAATTATTTTTGCCAACGTATTAGCCTCGCTATACAGAGGGAGAATGTTGCCAGTCTCCTTGGGACTATCTCGGATGGGACATAGGACATTTTTTATTTATAGTTTAGTTTATTTTTAATTTTATTATTTAGGTAGCTTTTAATTTATATTTAATGTACTATAATTAACTTCGAATAAAATTTATTAATGTTTATATATATAATATATTGATGTAAATTGGAAAATAGAAGAAAAAAAAATTAAAAGAAAAAACATTTTCCCATACAATAATTTCGTGTTTTTTTTTTTTTTGGTTTTCTTCTCCCGAAGGATGACGAATGAGGTGATTGGAAAGGCAAAGGGTCTAGCCCATACAGCCAAGTCTGACGTAATATATCTTTGTTTTTCATGAATTAATGAGGTCATCATCAAATTCCAGATGCTGCAGAATTTGATGCTTTTCTTGGAGTCACTCGCGGAACCATCCACTGCTCAAACACGTCGGGTAAAATATGGGAGTTGACAGCGCGGGAAAACCGCAAAAAATAAACTGCAACTTGTGCCCCATATTTAAAGTCCAATTTATCGTTTTCCATAATTATTCACATTGTAGCACATTATTAAACAAAACAACACCACTTTTGACCAATAATATCCACAGTAAATTAATTTACAAAACAAAAACTTGCACTTGACATGTCCACGCAAAATGGCGCGAAGAACTCCCAATAATTTCGTGAGTTTCGTACCTGTCAAACAATGTTGGTTGTCAAATATACATACATATATGGGTGCGTTCAGAAATTTATATCAAGCTTGATTATTCAATAACTGTTAGGCAGTACGAAGTTCGCCGGGTCAGTTAGTTTATAATAAAGTTAACAACATTTCTATTAAGCATGTTGGTACTTCTGTGAGAATCGATAAAATAACATATTTTTTATTAATTCTAAATTTAACTTTGTATAATACATTTCTTTGGCAACAAATTATAGATTTAATTAAGGATGACAACATTGAAATGTATTTAATTGATTCCTAATATAGTTTGTGGCTTTTTTTTAATTGTTATGAATGTTTGTCAATAATATTAAGTGTTTCTGACTCCTCCTTGCATGGTGTATTGGGGTATATACTGTAATACCATGTACTTTACATAAAAATAAATAAAATATAAATAAAATTAATTAATCTAAGATTATTTATTTTTATTAATCACAGTTTTATAACACACATTAGGTAATAAATCGAAAATATAGCAAATACTAAAATAAATTAATAATAGTTTTTTTTTTAAATGAACCCATTGTAACGTTATTTTGCTGTCGTCTGTAATGGAAACCTTTATACGAGAATGCCAATTTTAATAGCGTTTTACACTGATAGTTCCGTTAAGGGATTCCACTATATAACGTTGGTGGTTAAGTAACAGAGCCACTGGGTCGATAATAATTAATAAATAATATATACTTCCAGACAGGCTTGTGTTACGGAAACTAGATGGTTGATAAACTACATATTATACTTTTTTTTGTAAATATATACATATTATACATATAAACACCCAGACCGAGACAAATTATACAATGTACAACTTGCCCCCGGTGGGAATCGAACCCACGACCTCCCGAGTTCACGGCCACGTTTGTTACCACTAGACCACGGACGCGGTCAATATGTATATGTTGTTTTCAAGAGCAAAATTGGTCAATTGTTTTGCCTAAAAAAAATATTTAGGTAATGGTGTGTATCAGGCAAAGCTTTTTGTAGATGTCGCTAGCGGCAATGGTACCTTATTTTGCACCTATATCGCATCATTTTTTAAATGTTTTTGTAGTTATAATTTTTATAACAGAACAATGTATTTTAAATTAACGTTACCTATCTTAAAAAACGAATTAAGAAAGCGCACACCGTCTTTAAAAAGAAAAAAGGTTTTATTAATAGAACGGTAATTTTGAGATCACCATACCTTTGATTTTGCTTAGAAATCTCGATTTGTACACTTAAAAGCTGCTCACTTCGGCATAATATCCAGAAAATAATAAATTTCGTAATAAAAATACAAGTTTTCTATGCAACTGACAGTTATATTAGGTACCATCTATCATGCGCCATCTACCGTGATAAAAAGTTAGTGATACACCCCATTGGATTCATGTATGCCGTTAATTTTTTTAATAATAGCTTGTAATACCTACCAGTGACGCTAATGGTTCACTATTTTCTTTACGCGAATTGACTATAGTACTATAGTTGTGCACCCCTCTTACTCATTTCGTTCTCAAAATAGTTACGGCCTTGACTAATTTTAGTTGACAGATCTGATTCATTTTGTGAGTTAATAATTAATTGTAGCTATTTTTTAATAACTTTCATACTATTATTATAAATGTTAAATAAGCTTTGTATGTTAAATTAAAATTTAAGCAAATATTATTTAAATAAAAAATAAACTACTGGGTTCGATTCCTGGTCGGGACACAAAAATATTTATCAATGTAATACATTTAATTAATATTTAATTTATTTGTGATAGTTCTCGAGTTTGGTACGCTGGAGACAGCGACGAGCTTGCCACTTGTCATGATTGGCCTATAGTAAAGTTGGCTAAATGTGAATCCGTTTATTTATAAACGTGGTTTCTGACCACCCCGAAAGGGAAACGTGACATGACAAGTGGCAAGCTCGTCGATGTCTCCAGCGTACCAAACTCGAGAACTATCACAAATAAATTCTATGTATTTATTTACATTAATAAATATTGTTGTGTCTCGACCAGGAATCGAACCCGGTACCTCCGAGTCAAACGACTCAAATAATGAAATATCCAACAGTAATGATGATTTGTTTGTTACCAGGCAACCAGGTGGCTGACGAGGGTCATTCTGGAGGCGGGTCTGCTGGCTCAGGGTATGAAAGTGATCCTAGAAACCACTCCTCTGACGGCAGCTGGGGCAGCGAGCATAGGGAAAAGTCGCTGCGTTACGGAATACTGACCAGAAAAGTAATCCTAAATTTTATTGTCTCACACGCTATACTGTTATGTGTTATTTATTTATCTGGAACTCCAACAGCATAACCAAAAATTCAATATTATCAAATTTTACACAATAAATAAGGCCATGAATGGGTTCACAAATTATACACAAAAATATAAATCCACTGTGAAGACAGATTAAGAAATCAACAAAAACAAATAGTGCATAAAATTAAGGAAATTGATAAAATACAACAAAAACGCAAAGAAAACAATAACATACAACAAGACGGAAGAAAATATGTATTTATTCCTACCCATCAGCCACAGACACCAAAGCTATCTATCGTAAACTGTATTAATTTAAAAATACCAATAAGTAAATTGGTTGAAGGACTGTAAATAAAGTGTGTATGTATGAGCGCGTGAGTGTGTATGAGTGTATGCGTGTATCTGTGTATGCGTGTGGATGTGTACCTATATGTGATCAATGTGTATAGGGATTAAGTTTTTGCACTACTATTATTTTGTGTTGGAGCTTATGGCGTTAGAGCTTATGGCAAACTATGTACCCATCTCATGCTTGGAGATTTACTCGAAAAATTGTTACTGTATGGCAATTAAAATATTTAATCATTTGCCATCTGATCTAAAAGCATTAAATGTAAGGGATTTTCAAAAAAAGTTATTTAAGCTATTGGTACTAAAGGTATACTATTCAAATAAGGATTTTCTCAGTGATGTACTTGAGTAGGATAATTAAATTATTCATCATCATCATCATCATCAGCCTGTGTCTCTCCACTGCTGGATATAGGCCTCCCCCAAGGCTCGCCACTGCACGCGGTCTTTTGCAATCCTCATCCAACCCCCACCAGCGACCCTCCTCAGGTCATCCGTCCATCTGGCGGGGGGTCGTCCCACTCTGCGTCGTCCCGTACGTGGTCTCCACTCCAGAACCCGTTTGCCCCATCGGTCGTCGGTTCTGCGGCAGATGTGTCCGGCCCATTGCCACTTCAGCTTGCTAATTGTGAATGCTATGTCAGTAACTTTGGTTCTCTGACGAATTTCAACGTTTCGAATTCTATCCATCAGAGAAATACCAAGCATAGCTCTCTCCATAGCTCGCTAAGCGACCTTGAATTTGTGAACCAGACCCACTGTCAGTGTCCACGTCTCTGCTCCGTACGACATTACGGGGAGGACGCACTGGTTGAAGACTTTTGTCTTCAAACACTGTGGTATGGATGATGAGAAGATATGTCGAAGTTTCCCGAATGCCGGCCATCCTAGCTGAATGCGTCTGTCGGCTTTTTTCTGAAGTTTGCAGCGCCTAGCTGAATAGTCTGTCCAAGGTAGACGTATTCCTGCACAACTTCGAGAGTAGCATTTCCCACATAGATTGGCCTCGGCTTGACATGGTCATTGAACATAAATTAAATTATTATCATAAATAATATCATAATAAATCTTTGACATAATATAAGTAGGAACTTAATTGACATGTAATTTATTGTTCCATTTAATTTAATTTATTTTTATTTTTATGTATAGGTGTGTTAAAACTATTGACTATAAAATAGTATATAAATGTTAATATTTTCACGCTGCATGACGGCAGGATACGCCGGAAAACTACTACTACTAAGCCACATTATGTACCGTATTCTAGAAAATAAAAGTTTTGATTTTTGTTTTTTTTTTTTTTTTTGGCGTTAATCAATTTATTCTGGGTCAGCACAACATATCTCTTCAAACCATCCCTTTTCGTTATAGTTAAGTTGAAGAGTTCTTCGCGCCATTTTGCACGGACGGTCAAGTCCAAGTTTTTCGTTTTGTAAATTAGTTTACTACGGATATTGTTAGTCAAAAGTGGTGTTGTTTTGTTTAATAATGTGCTACAATGTGAATAATTATGGAAAACGATAAATTTGACTTTATACGTGTATATGGGGCAGAAGTAACACCTTGTTTTTTGCGGTTTTTTTTAGTGTTGCAAAGGAATAAATATTATTGTCTATTGAAACATGCACATTTTAGCATAAAATGAGTAAATTTTTTTTTTTTTTATATTAGATATCTGGCAAAAGCGTGCAGTTGTTGCAATGCCCGACATGTGGCTGCGAATCCCCGCTACCTCTTGGTGGTATCTCTGCATTACCCCTTAACTCCATGCTGCTGAGAAAAATGGTCGCCAACGAAGTGGAGGAAGAAAAAGCTAACGTCTTATGTGATCTATGCACATCTGATACTAAGGTAATAAATACCATACGTGTAATACGCGCGGTGGTGGCTCGGTTGTAAGAACGCGTTCCTTAAATCCTACAAACATCAGTTCAAATCCCCCCGATGATAAATACATTTTTTTATGTACATTTGTCATAGATTTACTATATTCCAAAAGACCACAACATGAAGTCGAATAAATATTGTGATCTCACAGAAGAAATGATCAGGAACGGGTTCAAGACTCAGCTTTACGCAGTGGAAGTTGGTGCGAGAGGAGTTCCAGCAAAATCTTTGCATCACTTACTGAAAGAATTGGGTCTAAGCAGGTCTGCCGTCAATACATTTATGGAACGAGCTTCCAAGACGGCATTAACGGAATCATATAGTATTTGGTTGGGTAGGGAGAGAAGTAGAATGGTGGATGGCGTATTATCGCGCAATAAAATAAAAAAAGGGAGGCCTTCTTTTCTTAAACCAGCCTATTGTCAGTCGCAAGCCCGAGACACCATTCATCTCTTACCCACGCACGGTGAATCCATGGAATGCTTAGAAATTTGTCTTCTCTTCACCACCGTTCCCGTGCCTCGGAGATCACGTTAAGCCGTCGGGCAAGAGAGAGTACAACCCAGCCTTACGTTCCGACACTATATTTATTTTAGGAGTTGCTCTTTTGTATTGCCCAAATGCAGTGACAAAACGATCTAAAATAACCTACAAATGGACGGTTCGTTTACCTGGAGTGTTGCCAACACAATAATATTAGTTACAGCGAGTTCATTACAGAATGACTGATGACAGTGATACCAACATCACACAACTCTGCATCCTCCATTGATTGCATGTGTTTTGTTGTTTGGTTTATTTTTATTAGAAAGAGATTTAGCATTATTTCCTTGCTGTGTTTGATTTGAAAGTAAAGCAACGCTCGCTTTTGTATTTATTATATATTATATATATAACAGAGATATATATATATATATATATAACTTTAATTAGGAAGCGATTGTTTAGTGTATGTCAATTACAGTCTCCTGTATGCCTAGTGTGACAGTGAAGTTTCGTAAACGCAACTATAGTAGTAGAGTTTTTTTACTGAATTTTCGATGTTCATTGCCTGTTATTATAGCCAAACTTGCAATAACACGCAATGTAAAATAAAAAAACGTAACTACAGCAGTTCTTGCCAGCCAGAACTTGCATTTCACACTAAGCACACTGGTTTTAGTCCCTGCGTAGACAAGATAAGATCGGCATTATATATTTATTTTTCTTCTATTTTTTATTATGTAGTTACAAAATAATCACATGTCTGGCAGTGCCGAGTGTGGCGATCACTGTAATATGTTTCGCTTGTAAATTTGTTTCATTGTCATCAGTTCTTCGCGCCATTTTGCGTGGACATGTCAAGTGCAAGTTTTTGTTTTGTAAATTAATTTACTGTGAATATTGTTGGTCAAAAGTGGTGTTGTTTTGTTTAATAATGTTTTACAATGTGAATAGTTATAGAAAACGATAAATTGTACTTTGAATATGGGTCGCAAGTTGCAGTTTATTTTATGCGGTTTTCCCGCGCTGTGGAGTCCCATATTTTACCCGACGTGTTTGAGCTGTAATGCCGCGAGTGACTCCAAGTAAAGCATCAAATTCTGCAGCATCTGGAATTTTAACCTCATTAACTTATTAAAAAGAAAGATATATTACGTCAGACTTGGCTGTACGGGCTAGACCCTTTGCCTTCCCTATCACCTCATTCATCATCCATCGGGAAAAGAAAACAAAAAAAAAATAGTTTTTTGTCAATATGTAAGTCCGTGGACTTAGACTAGGAGGTACCGGGTTCGATTCCTGTTTGGGCCACAATAATATTTATTAATGTAAATAAATACATTTACCTAATTAATATTTAATTTATTTGTGATATTTCTCGAGTTTGGTACGCTGGAGACATCGACGAGCTTGCCACTTGTCTTGGCAAAGCTAAAAGTTATGTTGTGATCGTGTCAAATGGCGCTCAATTGTCTCTGCTTACCCCGCAAGGGATCTGGCGTGAAGATATGTATGTACGTATTTGTGTCTTTTGGTCTTGAGATAATGGGACCGTGGGGGCCAAGCGGTAAGAAGTTATTTCTGTGTTGTCAAGGAAAAAGGAGATGAGTCGAAAAATTAAAAAAAATAGCTTTTTGCACCTATTGGTTCAAAACATTCATATGCGTCAATGCAATAAGGAGATGAGTCTATACACTGTACAGTTTATTTTAAACCATACATAAAGGGGCTAGTCGTAACATTAAAATGTATAAAATTTAAAATTTATATAAGCTTTTTAATTATTATTATTTATTTTCACATTTTTTTATTTTTTTCATAATGTTTATTTTGTTATAACTTTGTACATTCTATAATTATATATCCTATCTGTGGATCTATATTTGTATTGTATCCTTATTGTACAATAGTTTGTTATTCCAAATAAATAAAATAAAATAAAATAAAATAAAATAAAATAAAATAAAATAAAATAAAATAAAATAAAATAAAATAAAATAAAATAAAATAAAATAAAATAAAATAAAATAAAATAAAATAAAATAAAATAAAATAAAATAAAATAAAATAAAATAAAATAAAATAAAATAAAATAAAATAAAATAAAATAAAATAAAATAAAATAAAATAAAATAAAATAAAATAAAATAAAACAAAACAAAACAAAACAAAACAAAACAAAACAAAACAAAACAAAACAAAACAAAACAAAACAAAACAAAACAAAACAAAACAAAACAAAACAAAACAAAACAAAACAAAACAAAACAAAACAAAACAAAACAAAACAAAACAAAACAAAACAAAACAAAACAAAACAAAACAAAACAAAACAAAACAAAACAAAACAAAACAAAACAAAACAAAACAAAACAAAACAAAACAAAACAAAACAAAACAAAACAAAACAAAACAAAACAAAACAAAACAAAACAAAACAAAACAAAACAAAACAAAACAAAACAAAACAAAACAAAACAAAACAAAACAAAACAAAACAAAACAAAACAAAACAAAACAAAACAAAACAAAACAAAACAAAACAAAACAAAACAAAACAAAACAAAACAAAACAAAACAAAACAAAACAAAACAAAACAAAACAAAACAAAACAAAACAAAACAAAACAAAACAAAACAAAACAAAACAAAACAAAACAAAACAAAACAAAACAAAACAAAACAAAACAAAACAAAACAAAACTAAACTAAACTAAACTAAACTAAACTAAACTAAACTAAACTAAACTAAACTAAACTAAACTAAACTAAACTAAACTAAACTAAACTAAACTAAACTAAACTAAACTAAACTAAACTAAACTAAACTAAACTAAACTAAACTAAACTAAACTAAACTAAACTAAACTAAACTAAACTAAACTAAACTAAACTAAACTAAACTAAACTAAACTAAACTAAACTAAACTAAACTAAACTAAACTAAACTAAACTAAACTAAACTAAACTAAACTAAACTAAACTAAACTAAACTAAACTAAACTAAACTAAACTAAACTAAACTAAACTAAACTAAACTAAACTAAACTAAACTAAACTAAACTAAACTAAACTAAACTAAACTAAACTAAACTAAACTAAACTAAACTAAACTAAACTAAACTAAACTAAACTAAACTAAACTAAACTAAACTAAACTAAACTAAACTAAACTAAACTAAACTAAACTAAACTAAACTAAAATAAAATAAAATAAAATAAAATAAAATAAAATAAAATAAAATAAAATAAAATAAAATAAAATAAAATAAAATAAAATAAAATAAAATAAAATAAAATAAAATAAAATAAAATAAAATAAAATAAAATAAAATAAAATAAAATAAAATAAAATAAAATAAAATAAAATAAAATAAAATAAAATAAAATAAAATAAAATAAAATAAAATAAAATAAAATAAAATAAAATAAAATAAAATAAAATAAAATAAAATAAAATAAAATAAAATAAAATAAAATAAAATAAAATAAAATAAAATAAAATAAAATAAAATAAAATAAAATAAAATAAAATAAAATAAAATAAAATAAAATAAAATAAAATAAAATAAAATAAAATAAAATAAAATAAAATAAAATAAAATAAAATAAAATAAAATAAAATAAAATAAAATAAAATAAAATAAAATAAAATAAAATAAAATAAAATAAAATAAAATAAAATAAAATAAAATAAAATAAAATAAAATAAAATAAAATAAAATAAAATAAAATAAAATAAAATAAAATAAAATAAAATAAAATAAAATAAAAATAAGTAAAAAGAGTTCAATCGAGTTATTTCAGTATTGCGCTTTGAGCGAATGAGCTCCCCGGCGTCTGCTTGGTGGACTCTAGTCCAAGGGGCGTCGGGAGTCTTCGGCGGCCTAGTCCCAGTCTGGCTGCCGAAGAGAGGGGAGTGCCGACCGCCCGATTATTTACATAATAAGGGCCGTCGGTACACGAGGAGGAGCACATCGCCAACTAAGTTGCACCCAGGCAACTCGCGGTGTGCGAGAGGAGACCCGGGGTCCTAGGCCACGTGCCAGAGGGACGGTCGGGAGCCCTGATAGCCACTGGGATTTGGCTGCAGGGCAGGTAGAAGCACCGCGAGTCTTGCACCCAGGCAGCTCGCGTTGTGCGTAGAGGCTCGCTCCGATGCCTAGTGTTAGAGGCGGAGGAGCGCCCCGGCCTTGATTCAAGGTCGGGAGCCCTGTAGACCACTGGGAGTTGGCTACAGGGAACGGAGGAGCACCGCCCGCCTGGCCCCAGCTACAGGCCGCCGGTGTATACGCTGGAAAACCGGTGGAACGCAGATCCCCGACGTCCAGTGGGAAGTTCTAGGAGTCGGGGGGCGCACAGTCACTGGGATCTGGCTGTGGAGCAGATAGGGGCGCCGGTTGTCTGGTCCCAGTAACAGGCCGCCGGCGCTGAGGAGGCGAGGAGGAGATCCCCTGCGCCATTCGTATAATGGCTCTGCGTTTGGCCGGGGGGCCCGGCAGTCACTGGGTTTGGCTGTCGGGAAGCTGGAAGCACCGTCGGCTGGGTCCCAGCCTAGACCGGCGGTTCTGGTGGAGGAGTAAGGAGGAGATCCCCTGGTGTTTCGTTCGTGCTAGGGGGCCCCGACACAGTCACTGGGAGATGAAAATCGGGGGAGATAGGGACACCGTCGGCCTGCCCCAGCTAACCAGTAAGACGGAACGACGATGGAACCCTCACCCCGCCATTGTCGGATGGATGGGGGACCCTGAAATGGCTACTGGGACCTGGCCGTCAGGGAGTGGAGGGGCTGACGACCGCGCCCAACGTAACCGGTAATGCGGGCGTGGGGGCAGGCGGTCGGAGGTGACGACGGAGTCGGCCTCTGACCCAGCCCACCAGACGGGTGGTGGTGGTCGGAGGTCGACTCGCGACTCCTGAAGTCGCGAAGGAGCGGTGGTCTCCGCGGTTACGTACTCACAGCCGGCCGCGTCGAGACCACTCTAGGGAGGCAAGTCGTGCACTCCTCGCCGTAAACTTCTTTACGGTTAGCGAGTGCACGCACGCCCGAGTCAGGTCATGGAGTGTGACCTACTCGCGAGGGCGAGAGATGGCGCACGTGGTGTTCCCGTGTTCCATCTCCTCCTGCTCACTGGAGGGTCTGCCTTGGCGGACAGCGCCGGCGGTTAGCGGACGTGTCCTAACGGACTCCCGCGAAGCCGCCACTCAGGCGCCATGGAGGAACGCCGTCAGGTTTTAGTCGGTGCGAGTCCGACATAACCTTTCCCTGCTGCCTCCACAGCAGGGATTGGTATCCGTAGGGATTTCCTGACGAAAAAAAAAAAAAAAAGTATTGCGCTTTGACCGCAATAATTTAGTTATGCATAGTGAGATGAGTCGACTCGTACCTAAAGAATATGATTAATGAAATTGAACATTTACTAATTACAATTTTCTAATTATAAAAATGAGTTGGTTTCTTAATTTGCCCCTATTGAAAAGTTCAAGGTTTGTACTTATCCCCTTTTTCCTTGACACCACAGATTTAAAGAACTGTCTAAGCGTCTGGTTAACGCTGTATGTGACACGAGGGCTGGCAGTTTTGTCGCGCAGCAAATCAGCATCGCTGTGCAGCGGGGGAATGCTGCGAGTGTTCTTGGCACACTGCCACATGATCAAGTCATGAGTGAATATTTTTATATATGTATAGTTTAGATTTTAGGATGTGATGATGTTCTGGAAGGTACATCTTTAATGACGTTTAACAGGCCGAGAGTCGCTGCAGCCAATGTTTAGTCAGCGTATGTAGGTCTTGCAGCGAAGTCCACAGTCGTCAGAAGGAAACTAAGCGACATTCCCAACATCCGCTAAAGCACACAACAGTGCAATATTGCAACCAACATCCTACATCAGAACTGTGCATCTACTGTGCCACTTGTCAACAGGTAATTCAGATACAATTAGTAATAACAAGACAGGACAATAAAAAAATATATAAAAATAATTTAAAATTTATTTATTGCTTGAAGTAGGTAATATTTTAGTTAATTTATTTACTTTTTTTTATTTCTAAAAGGAATTGTATGTTTATTATATTATTATATTATATATATATATATTATAGTGGTAATAAACGTTGCCGTGAACTCGTATATATTATACATATAAACACCCAGACCGAGACAAATTATACAATGTACAACTTGCTCCCGGTGGGAATCGAACCCACGACCTCCGGAGTTCACGGCAACGTTTGTTACCACTAGACCACGGAGGCGGTCGACAATACGCCGACCTGCGTGCTACAGAAGTGTCAAACACATTCTTCGACAAGATAATCTCGTGTTAGTTTATTATCGTAATTAAATGTTGATTATACTAATAATTTTAAAATGAAATGAAATAATTTATTTGCCAGAAACATGGTAGGTACAGGGATGTAAATTATTATATGTAAATATATCACATGATTCGCTATTTCTAGCATACAAATATTTATTTAGTCACATGACTTTGTCGAGCTTAGTTTAAAAATACGGAATATTCAAGAAGTTGTCATTAAGAAATAGTTCCACTATTCGATCATAGATGGCGCTTTTATTGTGTGCACTAAGTGACAATGGGTGAAATGGCCTGCCACGCCGTCAATCAGGCGGCCGCCCGAGTCATGTTACGCCCTGGTATGGATTCCAGCTTGCCGCTCAGGTTGAAGGTCCGGATTGCAAAGACCAATAGGGACAAGATCCAAAGTCAGCTGAACATATCGCTCAGTGGTCTTCCGAGCGCCATGGTTCGTGCATAATTCCGTCATAACTCGAGATACCTACTCTTGAGGAATTATATAAACAATAATAAAAAAAAAGTAAATAAAATAAATAAATTATATATATTTAAGGTAATCTGTCGCGATTGTTGTCTACTACTCCACTGTGGTCACGCGTTTGCGAACTGTTCGCGAGCGGCCGCCGAGCGCGGGAGACTGCTGAGGGACGCGTGTGTTCGCGCCAAATCTGTACCAAGACAGGTGGAAAAAGCAACACGAACTTTGAGAGCACACGCTAGAGATAACGATGTAAGTATTTGAATACTTATTTAGGTTTATATAAAATACTTTATTTTTTACTAAAAATGTACAGCATTTTCTGACAAACCAAATATTACGTTATAGATCACTATTCTTTATAAGCAATATGGTGATTTCTAACCACCCCGCAAGGGATACGGTTGTATCACTGCACTATCACTATATATTATAAATATAATATATATATATAGTATAGTATATAAGTATGTATTAGTACGTAGTATATTACTTCCCGTGCCTCGGAGAGCACGTTAAGCCGTCGGTCCCGGTTCCACTAATACCAACTTGTGGAATCGTTAATAAATTGTCAATAAAAATTGACATCATTTTCCTCGCCAAGCCGTCTGGCCAGCGTGGCGAGTGTAGGCCAAATTCTCCAGATATACGAGTATGTTCTGGAAGGTTCATCTCCAGCAGTGGAGATCTAGGACGCTGTGTTCTAGGGGCTGTAATGATGAATGATATTACTTCAGCAAAGAAGCCGACAGACGCATTCAGCTAGGATGGGCGGCATTCGGGAAACTCCAGCACATCCTCTTATCGTCTATACCACAATGTGTCAGAGACGTAGACACTAACAGTGGGTCTGGTCCATAAATTCAAGGTCGCTCAGCGAGCCATGGAAAGAGCTATGCTTGGTATATCTCTAATGGATAGAATTCGAAACGTTGATATTCGTCAGAGAACGAAAGTTACTGACATAGCTTTTAGAATTGGTAAGCTGAAGTGGCAATGGGCCGGACACATCTGCCGCAGAACCGACGATCGATGGGGCAAACGGGTTCTAGAGTGGAGACCACGTACGGGAAGACGCAGAGTGGGACGACCCCCCGCCAGATGGACAGATGACCTAAAGAACGTCGCTGGTGGGGGTTGGATGAGGGTAGCGAAAGATCGCGTTAAGTGGCGAGCCTTGGGGGAGGCCTACATCCAGCAGTGGAGAGATACAGGCTGATGATGATGATGATATTATATATTTATACATTTAGTTGGTTTTTAAATATATTTTTTAATTTCCCTTATTTTTGCACCTACTTTTCAGTAAAATGTTTAAAGTTATCCCAATGGTTGGCTATGATAAAATGTCTTGCGGTCTTTGTGCAATAAAGTATTAAATAGATAAATAAAACGAAATGCTCCGCCGGGTCTGTCTTTCTGTTCGTAATAAACTCAAAAACTACTACACCGATTTTCATACTCAATAACACTCAAAAACTCAGTAAAGTGTATCCACACGTTTCGGGATCAGGCTCGAATTAGTGTTGCGACTGATGTCAGTTATGAGTGTCTGATTCAAGTTGCTAACATTTAATGGATGGTAAAAGTAAAGTATCATCACGACCGTTTCCCTTTCGGGGTGGTCAAAAACCACGTTTATGAATAAGCGAATTCACATTTAGTCAACTTTACTATAGGCCATCATGACAAGTGGCAAGCTCGTCGATGTCTCCAGCGTACCAAACTCGAGAAATATCACAAATAAATTAAATATTAATTAAATGTATTTTTATTTACATTAATAAGTATTTTTGTGTCCCGACCAGGAATCGAACCCGGTATCTCCAAGTCTAAATCCACGGACTTAAAGCGCTAGACCACGGAGGCAATGGATTGTGGGTAGTATAAAAAAAAGTGCAAATATCTTTCAAATTCCAGCTCCATGCGTCTAAAGTTGAATCAGAAGTGTCAGCCTGGGCCGAGGAATATCGCTTGGCAGTGGAAGCTCATGGGCGATCTCTTTGTGCCGCGGCCTCCCGAGCTCGAACCCGCTACCACCAGAAGGTGGCAGAAAGGAACAAAGAATTGCAGGATTATGTGGAACATGCAGAGTTAGCTGTCAAATTTGCTGAAGAGGTGCGTTTTTGTATATTTACAAACATTTTCCTATCGTTCCGATACGCGATAATAGTAACCTAAGCACGCTTAAAGGTGTTCCGATACGCGCTTAAACTGTTTTGCCAAAGCTGTGTGACGTCACTAACGACATCATTTCTCGCGCTTAGACTGCTTACGATATCGAGGTAGATCGCTCTGAGCGCTGTCAGTTTTTTGTCATTATGTCGCGCGCCATTTTCAAGTTTATTTAATATTAGGTTTTCTTTTAAATTATTGAATATTGTAATTCGTTTATACTGTTTCTATATTACTTCTTAAATAAATTTATAATTAATATTTAAGTAGGAAGTGAAAAAAAATGTCTGTAACACGGCAATTTATTTTAAAAGATTAAAATAAGTTAATAATATTAAACTTTACACATATAAAGATGTATAAACCGAGAGATGTATATTTGTTAGTATTCATACTCAAAGATATGGAATCCGCAATTTATCTTCCATACATTAAAAAAAAAAATAACATTAAAGAATGAAAATTTGATTTCGACCGTTCCGAATTGATATCACGCTCTGAGCATCCAAATCGCGATATTTGATTCGGAACGACGGTCAGTGTCATATCGTTCTAAGCGCTCTGAGCGCGATTCGGAATGAGGAGTTTATTTACTTTTTTTTTGGTACGCGTGTTATTGTTAGTAAGTTGGCCACGCCATTGTTGTGGCATGCAAAAATTGTTTTTATTTAAATATATTCTTATCTAGTAATTCTAGTCATCATTAAGTATATGATTAAATTTAGGTCAATACATTTTATTAATAACAGACAAAAAAACAAAATAAAAATCAAATATGTCAAACAAATTCTTTTTCAAACGAATTCAAAAGATTTTCTCTTTCTAAAGAGCAAATATTTTTTTTAGGCTTCAGCCCTATTATGTTACTTAGTCGCAAACGCTATTAAAGTTGATATTTTCACGGCCGCTGTCAAGTTCGAGCGCTTCTTATAGAGTTGAGAATTGAATAATATTTTGTAATTATGACGCAATCTCTGACGTAAATAATGAAATCCACTAATAACGTTTGCGACTAAGTAATAAATAATAAATATTTCCAGACAGGTTACACAGCGCCATCTAGTTTCCGTAGTAAGCTACGAGGCTTGTGTTACGGAAACTAGATGGTTGATAAACTACATATTATACTTTTTTTTTGTAAATATATACATATTATACATATAAACACCTAGACCGAGACAAATTATACAATGTACAACTTGCCCCCGGTGGGAATCGAACCCACGACCTCCCGAGTTCACGGCAACGTTTGTTACCACTAGACCACGGAGGCGGTCGTAGGTGGATGGCATGGTGTCAACAGTATCCAGCATCTAAACACAAAATATCCATCAAATCTTTAGAGATTGTGTCCTTGCGTCCTATAAGGATCTATAAGTGTTCTCTAATAAAAGATAACTAGACTTTGAATAATGTTTATTTAAGTTACAAACACTCACGTTATTATTGAGGGCAAACCTACGTAGCGTATTTGCTACCGCGAGTAATACCTGATCTCGACGGTATCTCAGAAACGACTGATGTGCTTGACCGGGCTCGTGACTGCTCCAACTTGGTGGTGGTTCATCATTGCATCAGCCGATGATTTCGGCCAATCAAAATCGTTATTGCCATATATGGCGACGTAGACTCTGGTGACCTAGTTGGAGTACATTTGCCGAGATATTGTTATTTATTTAATGACTATGCAAATGCACCCTGATGTCGCTACAAATCCTTAACACGTCAAGTCAAGCCTGGCATAGTGTTAGAGATTGATGTCAGTCATGAGTGTCAGGACCTCGCGCGCCACTTACATCTCGGAGGCGGTCGTAGGTGGATGGCATGGTGTCAACAGTATCCAGCATCTAAACACAAAATATCCATCAAATCCTTAACACTCAGTCAAGCCTGGCATAGTGTTAGAGATTGATGTCAGTCATGAGTGTCAGGACCTCGCGCGCCACTTACATCTCGGAGGCGGTCGTAGGTGGATGGCATGGTGTCAACAGTATCCAGCATCTAAACACAAAATATCCATCAAATCCTTAACACTCAGTCAAGCCTGGCATAGTGTTAGAGATTGATGTCAGTCATGAGTGTCAGGACCTCGCGCGCCACTTACATCTCGGAGGCGGTCGTAGGTGGATGGCATGGTGTCAACAGTATCCAGCATCTAAACACAAAATATCCATCAAATCCTTAACACTCAGTCAAGCCTGGCATAGTGTTAGAGATTGATGTCAGTCATGAGTGTCAGGACCTCGCGCGCCACTTACATCTCGGAGGCGGTCGTAGGTGGATGGCATGGTGTCAACAGTATCCAGCATCTAAACACAAAATATCCATCAAATCCTTAACACTCAGTCAAGCCTGGCATAGTGTTAGAGATTGATGTCAGTCATGAGTGTCAGGACCTCGCGCGCCACTTACATCTCGGAGGCGGTCGTAGGTGGATGGCATGGTGTCAACAGTATCCAGCATCTAAACACAAAATATCCATCAAATCCTTAACACTCAGTCAAGCCTGGCATAGTGTTAGAGATTGATGTCAGTCATGAGTGTCAGGACCTCGCGCGCCACTTACATCTCGGAGGCGGTCGTAGGTGGATGGCATGGTGTCAACAGTATCCAGCATCTAAACACAAAATATCCATCAAATCCTTAACACTCAGTCAAGCCTGGCATAGTGTTAGAGATTGATGTCAGTCATGAGTGTCAGGACCTCGCGCGCCACTTACATCTCGGAGGCGGTCGTAGGTGGATGGCATGGTGTCAACAGTATCCAGCATCTAAACACAAAATATCCATCAAATCCTTAACACTCAGTCAAGCCTGGCATAGTGTTAGAGATTGATGTCAGTCATGAGTGTCAGGACCTCGCGCGCCACTTACATCTCGGAGGCGGTCGTAGGTGGATGGCATGGTGTCAACAGTATCCAGCATCTAAACACAAAATATCCATCAAATCCTTAACACTCAGTCAAGCCTGGCATAGTGTTAGAGATTGATGTCAGTCATGAGTGTCAGGACCTCGCGCGCCACTTACATCTCGGAGGCGGTCGTAGGTGGATGGCATGGTGTCAACAGTATCCAGCATCTAAACACAAAATATCCATCAAATCCTTAACACTCAGTCAAGCCTGGCATAGTGTTAGAGATTGATGTCAGTCATGAGTGTCAGGACCTCGCGCGCCACTTACATCTCGGAGGCGGTCGTAGGTGGATGGCATGGTGTCAACAGTATCCAGCATCTAAACACAAAATATCCATCAAATCCTTAACACTCAGTCAAGCCTGGCATAGTGTTAGAGATTGATGTCAGTCATGAGTGTCAGGACCTCGCGCGCCACTTACATCTCGGAGGCGGTCGTAGGTGGATGGCATGGTGTCAACAGTATCCAGCATCTAAACACAAAATATCCATCAAATCCTTAACACTCAGTCAAGCCTGGCATAGTGTTAGAGATTGATGTCAGTCATGAGTGTCAGGACCTCGCGCGCCACTTACATCTCGGAGGCGGTCGTAGGTGGATGGCATGGTGTCAACAGTATCCAGCATCTAAACACAAAATATCCATCAAATCCTTAACACTCAGTCAAGCCTGGCATAGTGTTAGAGATTGATGTCAGTCATGAGTGTCAGGACCTCGCGCGCCACTTACATCTCGGAGGCGGTCGTAGGTGGATGGCATGGTGTCAACAGTATCCAGCATCTAAACACAAAATATCCATCAAATCCTTAACACTCAGTCAAGCCTGGCATAGTGTTAGAGATTGATGTCAGTCATGAGTGTCAGGACCTCGCGCGCCACTTACATCTCGTGTATTTTAAAATACATCTGCCGAACAACTGCCATAATTTTTTTTTTAGATATCCCTTAGAGAAAAAAAAACTTGCTAATTATTTTTGTAATTTCTTAACTTTCACTTGTCTACTACGGCCTATTCAATTAACTTATGCACTATTTTAATGATTGACGTCCTAAAGCATCTTATTACACATGTAAAAATGCAATAATAATAATAATAAGGCACACAAAATAAACAAAATTAATTTTAGTAGTCCAAAAATCGGCAATTTTCAATAAAAAAATTAAAAGTCGAAAATCTCGAAAAGGGTTAAATTTAGGGTAGGGTGTTTTATAGAGAAATAAGTCAGAACTGATGGGTACTCCACGCCCTGACCGGATATAGCACGACTTTTCCTGTAACCCTGTATAATAAAAACCTTTAGTAGTAGTGGGTAGTTTTAGGTACGCTGCTGTGAAAATATGGAACAACTTGCCTCCACCGCTTCGGGACATGCATTCCTTAGCAGGTTTCAGATCGGCACTCAAAAGGCATATGCTAATATTACAAAAGACTTCACAGCAACTTACCTAATCTTATTTTATTTATTAATTGATATTCAATTCTAATTTGTTAAACATATTTGTAAACTGTACATTTAGTGCTCCTTCCGATTTAGTAAATGCATAGCTGGGCATTAACTCGTTAATCCGTTAATCGTTAATTAACAAAGTTAACATTTTGATTAACGGATTAACTTTTAAGTTAACTTTTAAAAATGTTAACGGACACGTTAACTTCCGTTAATATGCAGAAGTCCGTTAATCGTGCCACTATTTACCGCACGGCACCGCGGTGTGGCGCGAAAAACAGGTTCAGACAAGTATGAAACGAAATGTGCCGGGCGCGGCGGCGCGTGGGACAAAAACAAAATATATATTTTGCCGGCGCGTGCGAGTAAGAAAACTGCGAAGTACTAGCGCCAGTGCTTAGAGTGACGAGTGTTGTGTTTGTTGTTATTATAAATTACTGTCAGTGATAATTTGCGTGTTAATAAAGAAGAGTGCAGCGTAATTAGTTAGATAGAAAAGTGTACTGTGCAGTGTAGTAATTAAAACTATATCATGGAAGACATGGAATCGGATTTCAGCGGTCCTGATGAGAATCCTTGGCCATATTTGGCTGAGTATGTGGAATTTGTATCCAGATCGGGCCAGCAAATACTTTATGCTTGTAAGCGTTGCTTGCGGAAAGACACCAAAATAAAAGTTCATGGATCAAGCCTGAATAATTTGAAACAATATGTAAGAAGTATACATGAGTCACAATACGTACAGTTTGAAGAGATTGTTAAGGCGGGCTCTAACCGAGGCAAGACAAAAAAGAGAACTCATTCTGACAATATTATATATTAACCTGTTAACTTCCAGAACCTAAACCAACAGGTTTTATAAGTTCACTAACGCAACGATATAAAAATGCAATTTTACACATATTAACGGATTAACGTTTAACATTAACTTCCGTTAATTCTTCCGAAATGTAACGCTTTAACGTTTAACGAAGCTAACTTTTTTTGTAGCGGATTAACGATTAACGAAGTTAACTATTTGATTAACGGTGCCCAGCTATGAGTAAATGGTACTGTACATCTCTGCGACCCGTGACTCACCCAACATAAGGCATCAGCTGAAAATCAGCGCTGCAGCCTCGGTTGTAGCATATGCTGAGCTGACCACCTATTTATCGCCACACCTGTTTGTATGTTTCGGTATATAGAATAGGCTTACATTTAAATTTATTCCTTGCATTTTTTTTTTTTTAACCATTGTCTGACCGCCTCCGTGGTCTAGTGGTAACAAACGTTGCTGTGAACTCAGGAGGTCGTGGGTTCGATTCCCACCGGGGGCAAGTTGTACATTGTATAATTTGTCTCGGTCTGGGTGTTTATATGTATAATATGTATATATTTACAAAAAAAAAAGTATAATATGTAGTTTATCAACCATCTAGTTTCCGTAACACAAGCTTCGTAGCTTACCACGGAAATTAGATGGCGCTGTGTGACCTGTCTGAATATTTATATATTTATATTGTAATTGTTGCGATAAATAAAGTATTTTCTTTCTTTCTTTTCTTTTCAGCTTTTATCAGAGGGTCGCGAAGACGAGATTCTTTATCTCAGTAACTCTGTCCTTCGTCGTTTGGAAAGGGTATCAGATTTAAGTACAGTATCAGTACCACCAAGCTGTGACCTTCGATTCGTCAGTACTTCGCCAGAAATACCTCTAGTTGGGAGACTGCTTACACACACACCCGACCTTGACAAGTGTGTTGTCCATACTGAAAGTAAGTATAAAAAAATATACTTAACTGCCTCTGTGGTCTAGCGGTTAAGTCTATAGATTTAGACTCGGACGTACCGGGTTCGATTCCAGTAGCCCTATTCTGTTAGTCGCAATCGTTATTAGTGGATTTCGTTATTTACGTCAGAGATAATTACAAAATATTATTCAATTCTTAACTCTATAACCTTGACAACATCTGTGCAAATAGCAACTTTAATAGCGTGATATACAGGGTGTTTGGAAGGGAGCTGTACATACGCCTAGGGTAGAAACTAGGGATAGTCTGTTTTTTTTTTAATTTATTTTTATTTTTTATTTGACTTTTTTTGTGATTTTTTTACTAAAACTACCTGTAGCTCAAAATCTATCCATGGGACCGGACTGCTAATGGTCTTGTTTTAATCGGTAAAGTCTTAGGGTCCTGCAAAAAAATATTTTACACCAGAAAATTGTGGAGAAGAAAAGTTATGGGGCCTGAAGTACCGTAGTAAGGTAAAGAAATAATTTTACGGGCAACTTTCTATGGGGTTTAAAAAAAAACTAACAGGGTTGGAGTTCTTCTGATTTTTTTAAAACATCCTCAGTCCATGCCCTTTCTAACGATATGCTAAAAGTGTAATTATCACTTTTAGTTTTAAAGTTATTAATTAATTTCCGCAACTAGGGCACTTTAAGCAAAAATTTCAACTAATGAAAATTAAATGTGATCGATCGTAAAAGGATGGCAAATGAAAAATATTAGTCATTACCAAATTTTTTGTTTCATTGCCTCGCATTGCCTCGAAGAGCACGTTAAGCCGTGGTCCTGGTTTCACTAATACCATTTTGAAGAATCGTTAATAAATTGTCATCATATCCTCGCCAAGCCGTCTGGCCAGCATGGCGAGTATAGGCCAAATTCTTCAGATATATTTTCTGAAAGGCCCATCTCCAGCAGTGGAGGTCTAGGACGTTGTGGTCTAGGGGCTGTAATGATGATGATGACGTCGCATGCATGCTGTCTAAAATCCCTTACTTCAATTTCTCGGTTCGACTTTTAATGTATTATACCTGGCGCCTTCCCACTTGTCCTTGACCTCTAAGGACCCAGGCGCTGCTGCATTACAAGCAGAGAACCTCAAGCGGCGAAAATACACTCAGCTTATTGGAAGATGTGTTTTTGCGCCGTTTGGAGTTGAAACTCTCGGGCCGTGGGGACCAAGTGCACATGAAATTTTCAAGGCGTTGTCAAAACAGCTCGTCAACACCTCAGGAGACAAAAGGGCTGGGCATTATTTGGGCCAAAGGATCAGCATTACCATTCAACGTGGCAATGCTGCCAGTATCCTTGGCACTTTGCCCATTTTTAGTTGTATTTTTATTTATTAATATGGTTTATTTTTATTAATAGTAATTTATGTTTTAAAATGTAAGTTTTTTTTTTTTTTTAATCAATTGTACCTTAATTCCTTCGAATAAATCTATATAAATCATTATTGAGGTAGCTTTCAACTTATATCGAATAGAATATTGTCTAATAATAAATATTAAATTTGAATTCGTGGCTGTAGAGCTATTTCGTAATTCCGTCATAACTCGAGATCTGGAGATGCCTAGTATTGAAGAGTTTGTCGTTGGCCTGACTAGACGTATGTTCTATCGGGCCGACAACGGACACTTCAAGCATCTCCAGAATATCGCTCCGTCTTGCGCTCGGCCCCCCAACGGGAGATCACTTCCTAGAAAAGTGCTCCTGGAGGAGAACTGAAGTAGCCGAACCCAGATCCCCTGGGCTCGTGAGCCATACGGGCGCTGTTATACCAGTAACGGTGCCCAGCACTAAAGATGCATAAATTACCAGCGGGTGATTACTCGATGAGATCCTGCCGGGGAGAACGGGGGAATGTCCCCATCCCCAACCCAGGCCCATTAGACATCCGGGCCTGGACGACCTCACTGTCTGTCTCAAGCTATTTCCTAACTGGCAGTTACTACTATGATTTAAATGTTTTTAGAAATTTTATATTTTAATTGTTGGTATTACGTCCAGGTCTTCAGGATCTTCGCGTAGGGGAAGACCACTCAGTTGTTATGGAGGTGGTGGACAGTGGGGGGGACAGGATATGGTGCGGGGGCGAGCTGGTGGCGGCTTTCATTAGGCGGAGGGACTCCAGCGCTAGACCTGACTCCGCAAAGGTCCAGGATCGAGGAGACGGCTCCTACAGCATCACCGTCAAGCCTAAGACACCTGGAGCCTATCTTCTGGCTATAACTTTAAATAACAAACCTATTAAGGTAAATATTATTTATTTTTTACACTTATGTATGGAAGTGAGATGTAAATATGTCAGAATACGCATGAGAGTAGAGTTAATGAAGTAGAAATGAGGTCGTTACGTCGGATATGTCAGAATACGCATGAGAGTAGAGTTAATGCAGTAGAAATGAGGTCGTTGCGTCGGATATGTCAGAATACGCATGAGAGTAGAGTTAATGCAGTAGAAATGAGGTCGTTGCGTCGGATATGTCAGAATACGCATGAGAGTAGAGTTAATGCAGTAGAAATGAGGTCGTTGCGTCGGATATGTCAGAATACGCATGAGAGTAGAGTTAATGCGGTAGAAATGAGGTCGTTGCGTCGGATATGCGGCGTCACTTTGACGGATCGTGTACGTAATGATGAAATAAATATTTTAAATAAATATTTCCAGACAGGTCACACAGCGCCATCTAGTTTCCGTGGTAAGCTACGAGGCTTGTGTTACGGAAACTAGATGGTTGATAAACTACATATTATACTTTTTTTTTTGTAAATATATACATATTATACATATAAACACCCAGACCGAGACAAATTATACAATGTACAACTTGCCCCCGGTGGGAATCGAACCCACGACCTCCCGAGTTCACGGCAACATTTGTTACCACTAGACCACGGAGGCGGTCGAACCTATGCCTGTTGTTTATAATATTAACCTGTGTCTAAACAAATAAATGATTTTGAATTTTAAACAAATTTCCGCATTTTGACTCTTGTCATATTAAAATAGTACGAAGAATTATTGTGTGTATGTGCTTATGTGTGTATGTAATTTACATATTGTTTATTGCTTACAATGTGATCGTTTAGTTATAATATACTTAATGTTTACTTGCACCCACCGTTCACTTTAAATGCAGCAGAACATATCGCTCAGAGTGGTTTCCCGAGCGCCATGGTTCGTGCGTAATTCCGTCTTAGCTCGAGATTTGGAGATGCCTACTATTGGGGAGTTTGTCGTTGGCCTGACTAGACGTATGTTCTCTCGGGCCGACAACGGACACTTCAAGCTTCTCCAGAACATCGCTCCGTCTTGTGCACGGCCCCCCAACGGGAGACCACTTCCTAGAGAAGTACTCCTGGAGGAGAGCTGAAGCAGTCGAACTTAGCCCCCTGGGCTCGTGAGCCACACGGGCGCTGTTATACTAGTAACGGCGCCCAGCACTAAACGTGCATGAATTACCGGCAGGTGGTTACCCGCTGAGATCCTGCCGGGGAAAACGGGGGACTGTCCCCATCCCCAACCCACGCCCATTAGGCATCCGGGCCTGGACGACACCACTGTCTGTCATTTTAAATGCTTTATCTGTCCCTAAGGTTGTCAGAGAATGTCTAGACATTAAGCCCGCCCCTTGTACATAGTGCAATCAAGTTTTAAATAAATAAATAAATAAGAATATTATTATTTACTTCTTCCTCCGTAATGTTTTAGCGAAATTCTTGTATTAAAAAAAGAAGGCTGTATGAAGCTGTTTTTTTGTACAGGGCAGTCCATTTCCATGCGCAGCTCGAGTTAGCAAAGTGTACAACGGACAAGAATGTGCGGAGAATCCAAAGAGAAAAGGTAATTTTATATACATGTAAATAACAATGGCGATACATGAATTTACATCACAGCCCCCTTCTGGGGGCTTCTGAGTCTAGACCTCCACTGTGAAGATGGGCCTTCCAGGGTTGGCTAGTGTCTGATGTCATTTATGACATTTTATTAACGATAACAAATACAGAATTTTTATTCGAAGTACAATACAAAGGTTATGAAATAAAAATTAAAACTAAATTAAATTAAAAAAAAAAAAAAAAACTAATTATAAATAAAAATACTCGGAGGTTCTTCGCGCCATTTTGCGTGGACATGTCAAGTGCAAGTTTTTGTTTTGTAAATTAATTTACTGTAGATATTATTGGTCAAGTGGTGTTGTTTTGTTTAATAATGTGCTACATTGTGAATAATTATGGAAAACGATAAATTGGACTTTAAATATGGGGCACAAGTTGCAGTTTATTTTTTGCGGTTTTCCCGCGCTGTCAACTCCCATATTTTATCCGACGTGTTTGAGCAGTGGATGGTTCCGCGAGTGACTCCAAGAAAAGCATCAAATTCTGCAGCATCTGGAATTTGATGATGACCTCATTAATTCATGAAAAACAAAGATATATTACGTCAGACTTGGCTGTATGGGCTAGACCCTTTGCCTTCCCTATCATGTCATTCATCATCCATCGGAAGAGAACCAAAAAAAAAAAAATACTCACCCATGATTTGTTCCTGTGGCAGTATGCCAAGAACACTTGCAGCGTTCCCCCGCTGCACAGCAATGCTGGTTTGCTGCGAAGAGATTCCACAAGTTGGTATTAGTTGAACCGGGACGTGCTCTCCGAGGCACGGGAACGGTGGTGTTGTAAATATATGACAAATATAAGTAAGTATATTTCTTATTGGTACATGCCGGGGTTCGAACCCACTTCTTTACGATGTTAAGGAAGATTTATCTAGTTTAATAATGTGCTACAATGTAAATTATTACGGAATTCAATAAAGACTATAGGGGCAGAAGTTGCAGTTAATTTTTTTAAATTAGAAAACTGCAATAAAATCTACTTGTATTTATTGTCCAATTTATAGTGTAAGATAATTATTCACATTGTAGCACATTATTAAACAAAACAACATCACTTTTGACCAACAATATTCACAGTAAATTAATTTACAAAACAAAAACTTGCACTTGACATGTCCGCGAAAAATGGCGCGAAAGACTCCTCGTGATATTTGATTCGGAACGACATCATAACGTCTGACATAACGACTGACAGTCGCATCATATACATTCTAAGCGCTCTGAGCATGATTCGGAACGAGTCAAGTGCAAGTTTTTTGTTTTGTAAATAACTTTTTGCCCTGTCTTTTCAGGTTGTAACGGTCAGACATGTAACCCCGCAACCGATCGCTGGTCTCGCCGCGGAGCCTCCAAGCGCCCCTCCAACGTCAGACAATCCCATCAAACGTACCAATTTTCACTATAAAATAAACTATATTTTTTAAAATGATTTTTTATTTATTGTATTCATGTCACTTGAGAACTAACAAATATAAATAGGGAATAAATTCCTATTATTTCTATATAATATAATGATAAACTGATTTTCACTCACTTATATCATAATAATCCTATGCTTCTTGTAAATATTTTAATTTTATTTTAATTTTACTAATGATTAATATTTTTAATTTTTTTTTTTTTTTTTAGTATTTTACCCACTGTTTTTGAGGAATGAAATGTACAAATAATATAAAATCTTTTTGGCTTAAGATCTAATAATTTATAATATTGTAATTTTTATGTCCTAGTTATAAGCTGTGATTTTTCTGAAAATAAATAAAATGTAATCAACTTTAACTTAAATTGTTTACAGATATCGACCCCTTCTGTCTGTCTAAACACCAATTCAGAGGAAGGATTCTGAGCAGGATGGAGGTGTAGTTCTATGTAAATAATACATTTGATATGCACAATGCAATGAAATCTACACATTTTCACTCATTCACACTTACAATTTACACCTTCACACACCTACACATTCACATATACATACACTTACATAATGATGCGTAGATGGATTTTTTAAATATTGTCTCTTTATTTATTTTATTTATTTATTTGAATGTAAATATTTATTTGTAAAATACAGCTGTGGAATAAGTAAATAATAAATAAATAAATAAACTTTCTAGGGAATAAAATGTAATCAACTTTCTAGGGAATACATTTACGGACATTTGAGAGATATATTAATCATAGATTTGTTTTAGTAAAATAGGGTAAATTGGTTGTAAATGTAATTGATATTTTTCTGTCTGAATGACTAGGTGACCCGGCGATGTTACGTACCGCCTAACAGTCATTGAATGTCGTGTTACCTGTTATCGGTTAAATAGTTTTGAAATGCATACATACGCACAGACATTCATTTATATATATATATATAGATAGATAAGAGAGTTAGGGATTTTTAGGCTCCCGCTAGGTACCCTCGGTCGGTATGCCCCACAAATCAGCGCTGATGCGCGCCACCTATCGAACAACAGTAGTACTATGTCAGTAACCTTCGCCGATGTTCACACAACATATTCCCAAAGTTTCATCCCGATCGGTCAAGTAGTTTTGAAATGCATAGGGAACATACACACAGACATTAATTTTTATATATGTCGGAGTTTTTACTTCTTGAGGTGAAAATTGCTAAAAATAAAAAACATCACGTGATTAATGGACGGCCCCAAAGTATAACCGAATGGAAATGACTAATAATAGGAGGTCTAGGTAGAAATAAAATGCAATTTAAATGTGATAATAATTTAATTTTATTTACAAATAAATCTCAACATACAAGGAACAAATCTAGCGATTTTTGTGTTGAGGGGCCGTAGTCCTCTCGCTCGCACATACAATGTTTTTTTTTTAATGATTATTCAAGTCGTACTTTTCAACTTTCTAGGGAATAAAATGTAATCAACTTAGTAGGGAATAAAATGTAATCAACTTTATAGGGAATAAAATGTAATCAAGTTTCTAGGGCAAAAAAATGTAATCAACTTTCTAGGGAATAAAATGTAATCAACTTTCTAGGGAATAAAATGTAATCAACTTTCTAGGGAATAAAATGTAATCAACTTTCTAGGGAACAAAATGTAATTAACTTTCTAGGGAATAAAATGTAATCAACTTAGTAGGGAATAAAATGTAATCAACTTTATAGCGAATAAAATGTAATCAACTTTCTAGGGAATAAAATGTAATCAACTTTCTAGGGAATAAAATGTATTCAACTTTATAGCGAATAAAATGTAATCAACTTTCTAGGGAATAAAATGTAATCAACTTTATAGCGAATAAAATGTAATCAACTTTCTAGAGAATAAAATGTAATCAACTTTATAGCGAATAAAATGTAATCAACTTTTTAGGGAATAAAATGTAACCAACTTTCTAGGGAATAAAATGTAATCTACTTTATAGGGAATAAAATGTAACCAACTTTCTAGGGAATAAAATATAATCAACTTTATAGGGAATAAAATGTAACCAACTTTCTAGGGAATAAAATGTAATCAACTTTATAGCGAATAAAATGTAATCAACTTTATAGGGGATAAAATGTAATCAACTTTCTAGTAAATAAAATGTAATGTTTATAATTCTGAATTGTGCGAGCGAGAGGGGATCACAATCGTTAAACGTTTACCTATAAATTAACGCCTCCGTGGTCCGTGTTAAGTCCGTGGATGTAGACTCGGAGGTACCGGGTTCGATTCCTGGTCGGGACACAAAAATATTTATTAATGTAAATAAATACATTTAATTAATATTTAATTTATTTGTGATATTCCTCGAGCGTACCAAACTCGAATATTATTGTGTTTCGACCTGGAATCTAACCCGGTACCTCCGAGTCTAAATCGGAGGCAGGCTATGCTTGTTACAATTAAAAGTTAAATAATTTCTGGTAGGAAATGGTTGAAAATTTAGTGCCCCTTATATCTTTAGACTTGTCCCCCTAATTTAAAAAAATAATATATAATCTTAAATGGACAAATTAAGCCTCCGTAGTCTAGCGGTTAAGTCCGTGAATTTAAGACTAGGTGGTACCAGGTTCGATTCCTGGTCGGGACACAATAATTTATTAGTAATATTTTTTGACTTTAGTACTATAGAGACAAAGCCGACAGACGCATTCAGCTAGGATGGGCGGCATTCGGGAAACTTCGACATATCTTCTCATCGTCCATACCAGTGTTTGAAGACAAAAGTCTTCAACCAGTGCGTCCGCCCCGTAATGTCGTACGGAGCAGAGACGTGGACACTGACAGTGGGTCTGGTTCACAAATTCAAGGTCGCTTAGCGAGCTATGGAGAGAGCTATGCTTGGTATTTCTCTGATGGATAGAATTCGAAACGTTGAAATTCGTCAGAGAACCAAAGTTACTGACATAGCATTCAAAATTAGCAAGCTGAAGTGGCAGTGGGCCGGACACATCTGCCGCAGAACCGACGACCGATAGGGCAAACGGGTTCTGGAGTGGAGACCACGTACGGGAAGACCCCCCGCCAGATGGACGGATGACCTGAGGAGGGTCGCTGGTGGGGGTTGGATGAGGATTGCAAAAGACCGCGTGCAGTGGCGAGCCTTGGGGGAGGCCTATATCCAGCAGTGGAGAGACACAGGCTGATGATGATGACTATAGAGACATCGACGAGGTTGCCTCGTGTCATGATGGGCCTATAGTAAAGTTGGCTAAATGTTAGCGCCTTATAAATGCGTGGTTTCTGACCACCTTACAGGTTACCCTATAGAATGGGTTTTCTGCTGTTAAAAAAAATAACACGGCAGTATCCTTTGCGGAGTCGTCAGAAACCACATTTACTATAGGCCCATCATGACAAGTGGCAAGCTAGTCAATGTCTCTAGCGTACCAAACTCGAGAAATACGAACTTAATTAAAAATAGTGTCTAGACCAGGAGTCGAATCCGGTACAACCGCGTTTAAATTTACGGCTAGACAACGGAGTTAAAAATAATAATGTTTTAACAAAAAAAAAATGACAAAAACTTATATTGCGTGTAATTTAATAAAGAGCAAATATTTTAATATTATAATTTAGAATAAAAATAAAGATTTACGTATATATTTTTTTAATTATTCAGTAATAAAATCTTAAGTTACGGTGCAGAGAAGTTATCCTAAAAATATCGCAACTCATACTGAACCTAATAAAGTAGGTAGCGACAGGTCGACGATCGCGCTGACTTTGACTTACGTAAAAAACGCGCCGTCCAGACGGCATGTGATCTTGTCACACTCCCTAGCCTATAGGTATATATATATATAATGATTTTTATCGATTTTATTACAAAATAGTTTTTCAAAATATACGTACGTTCTTTATTTTCATTCTAGATTATAATACGAAAATATTAGTTCTTTAATCAATTCGTATTGTATAATAATATTACAGTAAATATTTATTATTGCTCTAGCCTTGTATAAAACTATAAAGGTGTAAAAATATTTAATAATTGTATAATTCATTATTTATATACTTCGTTGTTTCTCTTACTTATTTTTACCATTACAAAATTTTGGCAGCCATCTTTTTTGTGTCAATAATAATTATATAAAATTAAATTTATGGTAATAACACTAACAATTGAATATAATTTTTATGCTTCAGTCTCTGAGTTTGATATATTTAATGGTAAAGCGTCTTCATTTAAGTCGGATCCTAACAAAATTAACTTGGTGACGCTAGGGCCATCTAGTGAAATAGTTCGGTACTAATAAAAATATAATCAATATTTTTACATTTGGCACTCAGTAGTCAATATATCTTTATTCACGTAAACCCATTATGCCTACGATAAATAATTGTCCGTAATTTAATTTCCTAGTAAGTTGTGTTTACTACATTGAGACGTGACAAATCTTTAAAAATATTTGTGTGTGCGAGCGAGAGAGATGCAAAACCGTTAAACCATAAAGTAAAGAAGTTTTTTTGTTTTTTTGTAGTATAATTTAGTTACTTTGTAGTGTAATTTTGTTACTTTGTAGTGTAATTTTGTTACTTTGTAGTGTAATTTTTTTTGACACAAAATAAATGGTGCCGATACGATACTCTGTATAATCTTACGTTAGACTAATATATGATTCTAATGATAGAACTATACAACTTTTCGAAAAAAATCAGATGTCTAAAGAAGACAATATATTTTGACATATATATATATATATTTATTTTTAGCTATAGTTTATTGACACATCTAAATTCGAATATAGTATTTTAACTACTATTTATTAAAATACCCGACGAGGCACCTTTACAGCCACAAACTAGACCTAAGTTATTATATATTATAATAATTCTTAGGCTTAGAAGTGGAAGAGATAGAGATTATAATAATAAAATAATAATAATGGAAATTGGGGCTGTTCCTTGTCATACTGTATCACAATATCTGGCCAGGTATTTTGTTTAGCATTGTTATTTAGAAAAATTGACTTAACCGAGTGTTCCGATAGGATCCTATGGCGATAAATATATAAATTAAAAATTACCGATCTTATCTTATTAGTAACGTAAGATCATACAAAGTCACTCCAGAGTTGTCGTTAAATGGAGAGAAGAAAAATCAGAATTGGAAGACAAGATAAACCAACCAAAGACAATGGAGTGTATCAGGCAAAGCTTTTTTATAGATGTCGCTAGCGGCACTGGTACCTTGTTTACACCTATTTTTAAATGTATTTGTAGTTTTAATTTTTATAACAAAAATACGAATTTTAACTTAACCTACCTTAAAAGACGAATTAGGAAAGCGCACACCGTCTTTAAAAAGAAAAAAGGTTTAATTAATAGAACCGCCATTTTGAGATCACCATATCTTTGATTTTTATTTATTGACATAAATATTGTAGTTCAATACAATTTTTATGTATATTTAGATTGTAAGCTGACACAGCCTCTTTAGAGCTACGAATTAATTTATTAACCTGACATGTGTAATTTATTTTAGTATATAAGCTGACACGGCCTTTTTACAGCCACGAATTAATTTTAACTACCTAGTTTTAAGCAAAAACTTTGTTGCGGCCTCGCATGGTAGCAGGTTCAACTCCCAGTAAAACGCATCCAAAACGTTTGCAACTGACGTCACGAGCTACGGGCCAATGACGATCAAGTTGCCATGTCAGTTGCAATTTTTCAACCGCACCGACTCATGCCTCGCGCGTGTTTTTTATGAATTTTAAAGTATAATTCGAATGTTTTTGGAGAATATTAGTGATATAAACTGTATGTGCGTGTATATCAGACAGTATGGCCGTCCTTCTGGCCCTCAAAAGCAATTACATCAACTCTGCACTGATTCTCGACTGCCACCTTGCCCTGGAAGCAGTGTGCAGAGACAACAAAACAACGTTGCAGTGGATAAAGGGTCACAGTGATTCACTGGGTAACGATGCGGCTGATGAACTGGCCAGAAGGGGGTCATCTACAATACCGATAGGCCCAGGACCGACAATCCCCCTACCACTCCAACTCATGCGAAGCTGGCTTCGCCAAAGAACTGATAAACTGCACGAGCAGATGTGGGCATCGACCACAGACTGCACACACAGTCCAGGGAGGCCCTTCCCAAACCAGACAGGCGCCTCACACGACATCTCCTGGGCCTTGACAGAGCCAGGCTTCGAATAGTGGGGGGGGGTCTTGACGGGACACTGTGCCTTTAATAAACATCTCCATATTCTGAACATGACAGATAGCCCACTGTGTAGAGGATGCATGGCGGAGGAGGAGACGGCCGCGCATGTGCTCATGGAGTGCGACAGTGTGGCTGCGCCTAGACTAAGGTTCCTCCAGACTGCGAGGACTCTTCCGGAGGTCTGCAGGAATGTAACGGGTCTCCTGGCCTTCCTGGAGGAGATCGGATGGCTCCGTTGAAGGAGTGAAGGTCACGCACAATGGTCCAATGGAGACTAAGTGCGGAAAAGCCATCGAAATCACAATCACAATGTGCGTGTATAATAAAGCTTGTGGTGCAAAGACTATAAAATTGGACAAGAAACCTAGTGTTTAATCGAGGTGGAGGGCCATCCTACACGTGGATTGCTTTGGGATAAGTCCTGTGTTCCATATAAGGTCACTAACTCTTAAACCATCTGATTCTGTGTTCTTCATTCATGTCCTAAATTTATTTTATATTTTTTACAATTTTAGCACAATTATCGATGGTAACAGTGTTTTAGTCGAAGATGATGGTATAGCTGATATGATGGGTCCACCCATAGTAGCTGTTGGTTATTTTATAATCTACATGATAATAAACTATGGTGAAAAAATGTAGTGACAATATCCAAGTGTTGTTTGGGACAACCAAAGGGAATAAATGATTTGATTTGATTTCGCTTGGAAATCTATATTTGTACACTTAAAAGCTGCTGACTTCTGCATAATATGCAGAAAATAATAAATTTCGTAATAAAAATACAAGTTTTCTCTCTGACAGTTCTATTAGGTACCATCTATCATGCGCCATCTAGCGTGATAAAAAGTTAGTGATACACCCCATGTTACATCCCAACTTGTTATTATGAGACAAGATTAAATGGTCATTGGCAAATGTGCGCAGTCTTTATTTTGTCGGGTTACCATGCATGTTCAGTACAACAGCGATACGGCTGCCGTCCATCCCTTCCTTGTCATTTTCCGTATTTCCCTCTCTTTCTCACCACGACCTGTCAAATCCTCTTCTATTCCAACCGGCTGCCTGAAGCCGCGTGCGCGCATCAAAATATTGCTAAATATCATAAATTAACTAAATAATTGTGTCAATCCTGTTATCCTGGTGCTTCCCTGCTGGATCGGTAAGTCTGTTATAATTATAACTCTTAACTCATTGACCGCCTCCGTGGTCTAGTGGTAACAAACGTTGCCGTGAACTCTGGAGGTCGTGGGTTCGATTCCCACCAGGGGCAAGTTGTACATTGTATAATTTGTCTCGGTCTGGGTGTTGTATATATTTACAAAAAAAAAGTATAATATGTAGTTTATCAACCATCTAGTTTCCGTAACACAAGCCTCGTAGCTTACCACGGAAACTAGATGGCGCTGGGTGACCTGTCTGGAAATATTTATTTATTATTCAATGCGCAAGCTCAGCGGTAACAACACCCGCGCCGCGTCACAATACTATAGTTTTTTTTTATTGTTGCGAGACGTCCAATGACAAAACGTGTGCGTCATAAAGTGTTTAATATATAAAAAAATAAATGAAAAAAAGTATCATCGCGACCGTTTCCCTTTCGGGGTGGTCAGAAACCACGCTTATAAATAAGCGAATTGACATTTAGCCAACTTTACTACAGGCCAATCATGACAAATGGCAAGCTCGTCGATGTCTCCAGCGTACCAAACTCGAGAAAGTATTTATTTACATTAATAAATATTTTTGTGCCCCGACCAAGAATCGAACCCGGTACCTCCGAGTCTATATCCACAGACTTAACCGCTAGACCACGGAGGCAGTTCATATATGAAAAATCTATTTTTATTAAACAATTCCATTCAGCCAATTCCCATAAAAAAAAAAATAGTAATTTAGTATTTCCTTTACTATGCATAAAGTTGATATTTTAAGTAGGTATAAATATCAAAAACTTCGTGACGCACATTTTTTTTATACTAGCACAACATGTGACCTTGGGCTCACCTGATGGTAAGTAGCGCACAATGTTAGCAACTGAAGTCAGACACTCATGACTGACATCAGTCCCCAACACTATGCCGGCTTGACT